>JAPVLO010000036.1:5473333-8210000 GCA_027257055.1 Cephalopachus bancanus
GAGGGAGGAAGGAGCAACCAGAGTGAAGGGTGACTTGGACTTCCTCCCCACCCCCAACATCCTGGATGCTCCGGGAACCCTCCCCACGTCCCTTAGAAGACGGTCAGAGCAACAGAGCAGCACCTCTCCCGTTCAGAGCCACGGATGGGCGGCTAGCACCCTGCCTGGTGGCCTAGCCTATGTCCCCTGAAATTGCAGGATCGGGCTCCAGGACTTGGATACCACTTTCTAAGGTGTCACCTGCACCTGTCAAGGGGGACAAATGTTTTCTTCCTTAAGAAGAACTCTCGTGGCATGATGATTCTGCTTTGCTGAGTAACTTTTAAATCCTGAGACATGGCCAGCCCAGGCAGGGGTGCTGAAGTGACGCTCCAGTGGCTCCCACCTCCCTGTGGAGGACATCAGACATGTCTGAGAGCTGTCAGTCAGAGCCACCTGCTCAAAAATGACCCCTCCATCAGACCCTCATGGAACGCTGACTTTGTCATCCTTACAGGTTTTCTTTTCTTTCCGCACAACCGGGAAAGGTGGTTGATGAGATGGAAGGAGAACTGGGTTTTGATTCTGGATTAGAATTTACATCCCCTTCCCTGTGATCTGGGGCAATTTAATTACCATCTCCAAAACTCAATTTATTGTTTGGAAAATGAGATTAACGGCGTATGACTCACAGGGTCTCTGGATAGGCTAAATGAAATGGTGTTTGGCAAAGTGCCGAGCATCAGTATACACTAGGTGCTCAATAAATGTCCATGGAAAAGGCAATATTCTTTTTGCAGGCCGTCTGGATATCAGATTGAGGTCCACTGGCAGATGATCTGTTGGTAAGATGCGGGACTGGGGAGCTGGGAGTGGAAGCAGAGTGTGTTCTTCAGGCCTGAAATCCCCCGACGCCCATCCTGAATTCTCTGGCCCTGAGTTTGCTGTCTGGCTGCGAACATCAACACGCCTGGGACAGCTGCATGGAGGGGCAACACAAGGAAGAAAGGAGCACGGCCAGCTTCGTCCTGACACTCTGGGAGGTGGATCACTGTTAAGCACCCCGTCTGCGCCTGGCTCTCAACAGAGCCAGACAGAACAGAGCCATTAGGGAGCCACTCAAGGACTAGTGGGTTCAACTCTAAAACTGACCCCGGGAGATGTAACAAATTAACCCATTATCCCCATTAAGGCTCCTGCATGGCTTCATTTGTCATGACAAGCTGCGGCTTTGGAGAGGTGGGCACTAGAAGCAGGACCCCAGTGGGCGCCGCATGCTCCTGCTTCTGAGCTTTCACCATCCCCGTCCTCCTGGGACGTGGGAAGGAGCAAGAGGCACCTGCTGACTGCCTGGCCCTGCCTGACGCTCCATGCCCTCTCGTTTAGTGCCCACAGCCAGCCTGTAAATTAGTGTTGTTTCCATTCAGCAACTAAGGAACTTCTTTTTAATTGTTTTAATTTTTTATTTTTGAGTTGGAGTCTCACTCAGTTGCCCAGATCGGAGTGCAGTGGCCGCTCCCGGCCACCGCAGCCTCGACCTGCTAGGCTCCGGCGATCCTTCCGCCTCAGCCTTCCGAGTAGCTGGAACTATAGGCACGTGCTACCACGCCCAGCTAAGTTTTTGATTTATTGTAGAGATGAGGTCTTGCCAAGTTGCCCAGGCAGGTCTCGAACTCATGGGCTCAGGCAATTTACTCACCTTGGCCTCCCAAAGCGCGGGATTACAGACTGAGCCACCGAGCCCGGCAAGGAACTTTCAAGAAAAAAATATCTGAGGTCACTGCCAGATGAGGACAAACTCCAAATGGGGCTGCAAAGCTTGTGCTGCTAACCCTTGTCCAGCGTCTCAAGCACTTTGCAGCCATTTCTTCATTTAACCCTCGCAGCAACCTTATTGGACATGATAATTATTCCCATGTTTGAAGAGCCGGATTCTCAGATTGCTACAGGGACTCGTGCAAGGTCACACACACGGTACGCTGTGGAGTTGGGTTTGTTCATCTTCAGAGCCTCAAATGCTAATGACTACATGAGACTTCTTGCTTCAGATGAATTCACAAAATGTGTCTTAGCAGCTCTATGGGCAAGGCTGCAAGTTAGACATTCAGGGGGGTCTCAGAGATGGTTGTGTCAGGGTCCCTGCTCTCGGGGATATCTTCCATCTCTCCAGGCTTGGCTCCACCTCCTTCAGCCACTGTTGGGAGACCTGCCCATGCTGGCTCTCATCTTTTTCCTTCTCTAAGTTCATGTGACGTTCAGTATCTAGAGCCCTCCAGGGGCATCTGAAGAGACAGGAAGAACAGCTGTGTGGGAGCTGTGTCCACCGAGGGAAGAGGAGGCCAGGACTCGTGTTTCTGTCTCAGCAGGTCCCCTACTCTCTCCAAGCGCTATCTATTGTGACATTGGAATTTTCAGTCCTTTCATGGGATTGATATCAGACAGGATAGGCTAGGCTGTGCTGCGGCAGCTGGTGATTCCTATACTTCAGAGGCTGATTGCAAAAAGGCAGGTTTTTTCTCGTGACACACGTGCAAAGGTAGTCAACAAGGGAACTCTGCACCCCAAAGTCACCCAGGGATGCAGGCTGAAGCTGGCCCCATCTGGCACCAAGGAGTCAGGGGAAGGCAATGTCATAACCCCCATACCGGCTCTGAAGGACACCTGCCTGGAGGTGATACATGCCATCTCTGCTCATATCCCATGGGCCAGAGCAAGTTACCTGGCCTGAGTGAATTCAAAGTGGCCTGGAGGTGCCATTGTCCAGAGGGCTGGCAGGAGAGGAGAACCAGAATCTTTGTGGACAGCCCCAGTGATCACCACACAAGGTGATCACAGAAAACATAGCAGAGACAAAGCAAAGGGACCAAATTCTTGCCACTGAAGATTCAGAGCCTGAGAACGTCTTTGTCTCTTTGTTCCCAGGGGAGACTAGTGAGTTTTAGAGATGAGTTAAAAATATTGTAACTCTCTAGTGAAAATTTCTATTTCATTCATCACATTTAGCAAGTATTTACTGAGAGTCTTCTATGGGCCAGGCACTCCTGAGCACATAAGACACACCAGCAACTAAAACAGACAAAAATCCCTGCCTTTCCGGAACTTATGTTTTAGATGGGGAGACATTCACTGAACAGCAGATACTGTTGGTATATTTTTACAATGACATACGGGTAATATGCAATTATAGGCAAGTGGATAGAGAACTGAAGATGTGGTGATGCTCTCCAATATGTTTCAGTCTTGCTGGAGCACCAGCCATTCCTGGCATCCCCATGTGTCTCCTGATGTGGATGCTCATGGCAAGCCCTTATTGTGCTGGTCTGCTGCCCTTACTGTGGCCGGGCTCTCTCTACACTCAGAGGGAGGCACATAGGAGTTCCCTCACTTTACCCTGGTCACTTCCATCTTTCTATCGTGGCCAGCTTTTTTATTCCCTCATGGGCTCCCACAGCCATTTCGGGACCCAGGGCTCTTTTGATGTTGGAGGACTCATCACGCTGGAATACTAAATTGCACCTGCCTCTCCCGGTTTGCATGTAGTTTACAAATAACTATATGAGACTTGACTTGTGCTGCCTTCTTGACATACTAATTAGTAGGTGAAGTTTACTGGGGGGACTTTTTGTGTGTCAGGCATGATCCTGGGTGCTTTATGTGCATGCCTGATGGCCTTTGGTCCTTGCAACACCCCACGTAATTGGCCTTGTCTGTAGCTGCATCTCAACACAGTGGCTTCCAGGCTTGCACAGGCCTAAGCACTTGTCCAGGTCATGCGATGTCCGAGACAGGAGGAGAGGAGAGAATTACAACTGCTGTCTATCACGACCTCTGCTCTTTGTCTCACTACAAAACTGCCTCCCTATTTGGGGGCGGTGGAATTAAATATTTATGCACTTGTGAATTTGCAGTATTCTTTTCTAATCTGAAGCGTGTGTGTATTTCCATGTTTCAAAGATGCTCACAGACTCTATGGTGCCAAAAGTAGAAAACAGCCGTGCTTCCTCATTAAACAGATATCTATCACATGGGAAGCCAGTGCCCTTGTCCAGAGCTGGTGGGAGGATCCAAGAAGGTACCACTCCAGGAGGACGATTAGGGGGGAATGGGCCTCTCAATGGAAACACACAACCTTCTGAACTTCATGATTCTACCTCTGAAAGACAGACTTTTGCGTGTGCTCAAAGACATGGCCACTAGGATGTCCACCGCAGTGTTGTGAATATGACTGGTAGCATTAAAAAGCTGCCAACTACCACATGCTCAAGAGTGGGGTTTTTTAAAAATAGAAGACGGTGCATGTGTGCAGTGGAATTCTACCCACGAATCCTGATGGGCAATGGCGAACGGCCTCAGAGTGGGAAATAGTTGTTGCAGAGGGTTTTGTGGTATGTGCACTCATTTGGGTAAAAACATCTATGTGTCTATATTACAAGTACATGACTACATAGCTATAGAATATTTCTAGGAGGATTCATAAGAAGCTGTGATGGCGACCATCTCTAAGAAGGAAGGTGAAGAACTGGGCTTCATTGCCCTTCCTTGTATGGCTTCATACATGGTTTGAATGTTCTTACACATGCATATGTTATATTTGCTGCAAACATTTGTCAGGTACTCTCTGCAGTACTCTGTAAGTTAACTTATTTAATTCGCGAGACTATGGCATAAACGGTAGTAACCTTCCCATGATCAAACGGAGGCATGGAGGAGGCTAAGTAGTCTACCTGAGTTCACTTAACTGGTAAATGGTGGTGGGGGTCAGGGGGTGATTTTGAGCTGGACAGTCTGGCTCCAGGGCCCGAACCCCTAACCTCCATGCTGTTGAACAACAAAAGAGAGCAAGGGAGCCCATGACATGGAACTGGTCTTACCCCACCATCCTTTCTGGCAAGGGGTGGGGGGATGACCCTTCCTCTCTTCCAGTCAGAGACCTTTGCCAGGCCTCTCCACTCTCCTCTGTTTTCACACCTTCCTCTTTACTTTTTTCCTTGCCTCTGCCTGACATCAACCACATCTTCCTGCAGTGCTGTGTGTTCCTGGAGCCGTTTCTTTGTCCAGGGCCCCTGCCTAAAGCACATTCCTGCCCCTTGTGCCCCTGGGAGCCATCACTCGCCTGTCACTCACCAGGGAAAACGAGTAGTAGTGAGATGCCACTGCCCGACTGAGGCAGTGACAAGCAGGTAGGCCTTCTCTACACTTTTTCCTGCCTGTGCAGCTTGCAGCCATGGTGTGCAAGACAGAGGACAGCAAGGTGGAGGCCACATGGGTTCCCAAATCGCCCCTTGTGGGAAGACGATGCATGACAGCTCCAGACCTCCATCATGCTAAGGCAGGAGCCGGGTGCATCTCTGTTGGGTCAGACCACTGGGATCTGAGGTCTCCCAATTGCACTGTCTAGCGTTGGTGGCCCTCTCCTTAGAGCTAAAACCTCATTCTTGACTGTTCTTTTTTACTAGTAAATTCTCAAAGAAGGTACAGACCCTGGAGACATCGACTTCATAGCTGCTCATCACTCCCTGTTCTGGATATTGCCTGCACCCCTTCCAGCTCGCCCCTCCACAGTGCCCCCTGATGTCAGTGATGCTCTTTGCTCAAGGTCCCTTGAACCCTTCTTGACCTTTGAGATTCCATGTCCTTAGTCGTTTGGACACTGTCCTCTTCTCCTGTCTCAGGAACACACTGTCAGTCGCCTTCCTCAGCAAGAGTGTGCACTGAGTGTCAAGGTGGCCCTGATCTGGGTCTCAAACAAACCATACATTCCCCTAACCAAGTCCCAGATGGCCCATCTCCATGGGCACCCAGAGAAGAGGGTCTCAGGGCTGCTGCCAAGAGTAATGGAATCATCCACACACTGAGCCCGGCACAGACTCAGTCAACATAGTTTCTTCCCTCTCCCTTTATTCTCTGGATGAGCATTTTGCCTTATTTATCTCTTCCACCAAAACAAACAGTATTTGTTCTCTTCTCTCTCCCACTCTGAGGAGCCATAACCATTCCCACAGTTTCATTCACTTCTGTGCAGGAGACTGCTAGTATGTTTCCCTAGCTTCAGAGCTGTACCTTAGACTGCATACTGTGTGCACAATTAGCCAGTCAATTAATTTCATACTCATGTATTGAGAACCTACTTTGGACAAGACCCTATGCTTAGAGTTAGAGACAAAACAGTGAACAAACATAGGCATACTTTTTGCCTGTGGGGTTATCTGTCTAATGAGAAAGCCAGATATTAATAAAATAATCTTGCAGCTATATATATAAATGTGGGGTTTCCATAAGCATTTTAAGGGAAAGATACACGACTCTTTGAAATCCAGTCATGGTTCTTTGACTTAGTGAGGGTGTTTGTTGTGCAGGCGGAAGTAAAGCTGAGCTCTGATGGAGGATGAGGAGTGAATTAGGGGAAGCAGGAGGAGCCGGCCAGTGTTCCTGTCTAGAGGTCCAGCATGGTCAAGCATTGAGATCAGCAGGAGGCATGGCAAGAGACAGGGAGTGGAGGAGAAGGAGGGGTAGGGGAGGAATGAAGGGAACAAGCAGTATGATCAGGATGGAGGGGCAGTGTGGAAAAGACTACTCTTTGTCTTCTGAGATCTAGTCTCCTCTTTATTTCTAACTAGAGGACATTTTATTTTTACTGGGCTCAAGGCTGCCTGAATGGAGACTGTGTCTCCCAGGATCCCTTGCAGCTAGGCAAAAGCACTGTGAAGACATTGACTCTTTCCCCCCATACTTGGCTCCTTTCTGCCCCCTCCCTCAGGGAGTACCCTCTGGCCAAGGCTGGTCTCTGCAAAATGTGCATATTCCCAGTACCAAGTCATGGGGTGCAAGTAATTGAGCAGGGCTGAGAACGATGTAGGTGGCCCCCTTATTCACTGTGATTGTAATCACCATGTAGCAAGTTAAATAATTAACTTGTTTGACTATAAAAATCCTTGCTGTGCGTGCCATCATGTGTTGTGGATTCTTTCTTCACCAGTCGGCCACCATCGCTGCCTCCTGTAAGTTCTAATAAACCAATGTCTTTCCCTACTGTATCTCTGGGTAACTTCCTTGGGATAGGAAAAGAACCTTGCAAGCCCTCTCAGATTTGGGGCTACCGGGTACAGGCATACAACTAAGTTCTGGCCGCCAGAGCATGGGTTCTGTGCAACCTTTGGAAAATATTCTTAAGGGGAAGGACACAGGCTTCTTTGTGCGTTTGTCCTTCCAGAGGGGTGGAACTCTAGCAGCCTGTCGAACTGGAGCTGTTGTCATGAGCCACAGGAGGATCCTGTGTGAGGGTAGGAGGGTTGCAGAATGACAGAAAAGAAGAAGTCTGCATCGCTCATGGCCATGGACTTGCATCTTCTGCCCCAAGTCACTGATCTCTTTTGTTCAAGAGAGAGACCTGCATGTCTCTCATATTGAAGTCACAGCACTGTGGGGTTTCTGTCACTCGCAGCTGAATGTAATGAATACAGAGAGGCAGGAGCCAGACAATGAAGGGCTTTGTCGGCCATGTGAAGGCATTTGTGCTTATCCCAATTAAGAGCAGTGGACAGTAGCTGAAGGGGCGGGCAGCCTCCCAGCCGCTACCACAGGGCAAGTCTGTGGTTCTCACTCATCTGCTCATTTCTTTCAACAGGCATTTAGTGAGCATCTACCACATGTCAGGAATGACTCTAGGTCCTGGGGAATGAGATTAACACGCCACATTCCATCTTTGAGTCAGAGGCAGTCTAATGAGGGCTATAGACATGTAAATAAAGATCACATTTCAGTCGATGACGTTTATCCTGCACCAAGGTGGCATTCCATGATGGTATCTGTACATATAACTCGGACAGAGTGTTGACCAGTAGCAATGGGCACTGCCAGAAATAGCAGATGGTCCCCTGCTCTGTCCCAGCTTAGCCTCAGTTCAGCCAAGCACCTAAGGCGTGCTAGACACAGGGTCAGACTCTGGGATGCATAGCCACCAAGGAGGCGGTTCCTGCTCTCCAAGGGCTCAGGATCCTGCTCTCCAGAAAGGGATGGGGCGTGGATAATAGACATGCAGGCTATGGTCCCAGAGAGGGGTGGATGGGCAGTCGATCTTGCCCGAGGACTCAAGAAAGCCCACCCTGAGGAGGTAACTCCTGAGCTAGACTGAGAAGTAGGAGTGTGACCAGAGTGAGGTATGGGGTGCTGGGAGTATGAACAACATACCCTGGGAGTGCTGAGGATGGTGTAACTCCCTTGGTCTGGCTGTGTATGTGTGCACATATGCATGCTTGTGTATGTGTATGTATATTGTGTGCATATGCCCACGCGTGTACAACTGTGTGCTGCTTAACAATGAGGATATGTTCTGAGAAATGTG
This sequence comes from Cephalopachus bancanus, assembly GCA_027257055.1. NCBI lineage: Eukaryota > Metazoa > Chordata > Mammalia > Primates > Tarsiidae > Cephalopachus > Cephalopachus bancanus. The sequence goes on from JAPVLO010000036.1 coordinate 5,481,654, forward strand.
TCTTTCGGTGCCTTTGCCTGTCACTGTGCGAGCATCACAGAGTGCACTTACACAAGCCTAGACAGCACAGCCTACCCAGCGAGGTGATATGGTGTAGTCCGTTGCTCCTAGACTACAAACCTGCATAGCATGTTGGCATACTGACTATGGTAGGCAGTTGTAACACAATGGCAAGTATCTGTGCATCTAAACATCACTAAACAGAGAAAAAGTACAGTCCAAATATGACATTCTAATCTTGTGAGACCCCTTTCATCACTGGTCAAAATGCCATGATATGGTGCATGACTGTATGTATGTGTGTGTGTATATGCATGCATGTCCACACAGGTGCACATTTAGGGATGTGAGGAGGGATTAAGGGGAGGCTTCATGGAGACGGTGACCACCGAGCAGAGTTCTGAAGGAAAAACAAGAGTTTTTCAGCTGGACACAGTAGAGCAGGGCTTTTAAGTCAACAGGCACTGCATCTAAAAGGCCAGAAGGTATGAGGAAGCACAGGGGATAGAGGGACTTCCAAGAAGTTGGAGGCAGCAAGTCAGAGGCCCACGATGAGAGGTAGTTTGAGGTGAAGTTCAGAAGAGAGGGGGCGATGCTGTGAAGACTCCAGTACTCAGACCTAAGGCTCTTGACTGTGTTTGAGAGAGGTGTCAGGAAGAATTTTAAACAGAAGAGAAATATGGTCAGCTCTGTGTTTAAAAAAAAAAAAGCTGGACATGGTGGCTTGCACCTGTAGTCCCAGCTACTCAGGAGGGACCCTGGAGCCCAGGGGTTCATATTCAGCCTGGACAACATAGTGAGACCCTATCTCTAAAAATAATAATATGAATAATTAGAAGAAACTTCCAAAGTGTGCTTCTATAGAGATTACATGAAAAATAAAGGTGCATTATTCAGTGGGACTTCAGATAGCCATTAAAAACAATGAGTTGGATCTATCTGTGCTCACGTAGAACCATTTCCAAGATAAATTGTTGAGGCTAGAATAATTAATGTACTGTATGATGTTTGTAGTACGGTCCTATTTGTTTGAAAGATGTGTGTGAATGTGCATGAGTGAAGGCATCTAGCCAGTTATGCTTGTATATATCCAAAATAATTTCCATATAGGCACACAAAAAACTGCTAGCAGCATTTGCTTCTGTGGAGGAGAATTGGGAGGACACGTTGTGAGGGCGACTTACTTCATTGGAAACCTTTTGTACTGATTGGATTTTTAAAAACATGTGCATGCATCACTTTTCCAATACATTAAATAAATATGTATTAAGATTTTTATTCTGCCTGAAATGTGAATGATAGATGGAGGCAAGGAGAGACTTGAGGGAGCGCGGGCCCTTCCCCGCCTCCATTTCCTTGATTAACGGCGTCACATCCATCCAGGTTTCAGTCTCAAACCTTGAAGTCATCTTCAACTCCCCCCCACGTCTCATCAGTTATCAAGTCGTGCCTGTTCTACCCCAGAAATCTCTCTACCCTCAGCCCTAGGATAGACAGAGAGATCGATGGGGCAGAGCTGCAGGCCCAGAGACAGACTGGAGTATGTATAAATATTTAGTATGTGATAATGGTGACATTTCAAGTCCTTGTGGAAAGGATGGATTATTCAATAAATGATGTTGGGAGAAAAATTAACTCTGATCCTTAGCTCAGTCATAAGCTAAAATAAATACCTGGTGAATTAAAGATATGTATATAAAAATAAAGTCACAAAGGCACTAGAAGAAAATGTAGGTCAGTCTTTTTAAAACGTGGGGCTGGAGATGGTCTTTGTAAGGAAGATACTGAGATAAGATATTATACAGACGCATTTGCTAGGTCAGACTACATAACAGTATTGTTATATATTAGAGGCTTAAGAAAAAAAATCAAAAGCAATTGCAAAACTGGAAAAACACTTCCAAAGACGTGGCATTCTGAAAGTGTGAATAAGCTTAAGTTAAAGGAGGCTTACAAAACAATGAGAAGATAAGCACTCCAATAAGCAAGGGGGAATAAGGAATTATCATAAGAGAAAAACAAATGGTCAGTAAACATGAAAAAATGTTCAATGTTACTAGTTTTTTTTTCTTTAAAAAGCATATTAAAACAGCAGCAAGATCCCACATTTCACCAAATATTTTAAAATAAAAGATAGCTCCCTGTGTTAGTTGGGGTTCTGGGAAGCAGTGTTTTATATCATAGGAGAGAGGAAATAATTAAGAACATCACAGTGATGGTCAACACAGTGTTGTAGATAACTTCAAATATTTGCAAAATATTTGTTTAAAAGAAACTCTAAAATTCCCTGGAATTAACGATTGATTGAATAAACTATGGTGCATTCAAACAGTATGGCCAGTAAAAGTATCTTGGTCTAAAATTATGCTTATACATTACATCTGGAAGACAGTGGATGCAATGTAACCCCTCTTATATTTATGCAAGCATCCACACACAGATGACAAGGTATAGACACAAGTCTAACATTTTCATCTGGAGCTCTTTCTGGGTGGAAAAATTATAGATGATTCTTATTTTCTTAAAAACCACTCTATTTTTCAAAAATGCTTAATAAATATCAATTACTGGAAAAAACAAAAATTAAAAATGTGCCTACTCTTTGATCCAGAAATTATAGAAATTTATTATAAATAAATAATCAAACATGCGAGAATGGATGATGGTTCAAAGGTGTTCACTATAGCATCCAAACAATGGCAAAAACTGGAAACAATCGGCATTTAGTGCTGGAAACCAGATAACGTTTAAATAAATGATGGCTACATACAATGGAATGCTGTGTAATCATAAAAATAGTTATAGAAGAATATTTATTGAAATGGAAACATTATTCAATTACTATCACATATCAATATTTATACATACTCCAGTCTGTCTCTGGACCCTCAGTTCTGCCTATCAGTCTCTGTCTACTCTAGGACTGAGGGGGAGAAGGGTTTCTGGGGGTAGAACAGGGAAAGTAGGCCATAAAAACATATCTTTGTTTAAAAGAAACAGAAAATATTAGAAAACTCTTCACCAAAATATTAGGGTGTTTATTTCTGGGTGGCTGAGCTACAAACAAGCTCTTTCATTTGACATTCTTATATGTTGTTAAGTTTTCTGTATTTCACATTTCTCTTTAAAAAAAAAACTGGGAAACTATTAAAATAAAGTTAAAAGTTAAGTGACACAACTGGGAAAATATTACAACATATGTGATATTCAAAGTGTTTTAAGAATGCTTAATCTATAAAGGCCTCTTATAAATCAAGAAGAAACATATGAACATTTCAATAAAAATATTTGCATGGGATACATAAAGATCATTAAGAAAAGAAATATAATCATTCGGTTAGCATAAAAGGTTGAATTTAGCTAATAATATGCAAAGAGAGATAAAAAATTTTGCTATTCAAATTGGAATCCAGTTTTTAAACCCTGATAGTCCCCAGTGTTGCTGTTTCTGGGGACGGGAGTTGGAATTGAGGGGAATATCCCCTTTTAGTCAATAATGCTAGAGTGTAAATTATTCAGCCTTGACGGAGAGCAGTTTGGCAGATAGACTGAAAACCTTGAAAAATGTTAATTTGTTGTGACCCAGGAGTTCAATTTCTAGGAGTATATCCTGAGGAAGCAACCATGGGTGTGCAACAAATTTACGGGCAATACTGCTCTTTGAAGCCTTATTTGTAATAATGCAAATTCTGAAACAATCCAAATAGTCAACAATGAAGCCTTGGCTTGGTTGGCAATCCCAGTGCGAGTCCACGATAGGATAGAAGCAATTCCAAAACATACAAGCAATTATGGCTGACGGATTTGTGATAAGTGTGCTGCAAGTTCATTGGCGAAAATCTGACGCTGAACTGAAGGGAGCCTTTTAATAGCCCTCATTTATCTCAGTTAGTGTGAATATTCAAATACTTTCTTGCCCAAATATTGTATTTGATTCTAGGCTTCTGTTGAGGGCCTGCTGCAGGTGTTTCATAATATACTATTCTTACCTAATTTTATCTTTTCACAGTCTAAATAACTTTAATCTCTAAATTCTGAAATATCTGACTCCAAATATTAATAATATTCAAATAATGGAATCCTATGACTTACTTAAGTTCATGTTTTCAGATAGCTTTGTCGGATACTTCAGTTAGTTACATACACTTCTTTTTCTTCTTGTTAAAAGCAAAAGCCAGTAGAATACAAAACTATGCAGATTATACTTTTTTAAATAAAAGTATGTGTCTGCAGATTTTTTAATAGACTAAAGAGACTAGAAAAAATATATCAAAATCTTAACAGTGGCTATCTCTATGTGATAAAATTATGAGCAATTTTGATTTTCTGCTATACATATTTATTATTCTCCAAATTCTGTGTAGTGAACTTATATCTTCAACAAGTAAAAGTATTTTTAAAACCCAAACTAAGACGGGTATAGTGTCATGTGTCTATAGTCTCAGCTGCCTGGGAGGCTGAGGCAGGAGGTGCTCTTGAGCCCAGGAGAAGGAGGCTGCAGTGAGGTGTGAAGGCATCACTGCACTCCAGCCTGGGCACCTAGGTGGCAGAACGTGACCCCATCTCTGAAAAAACAAAACAAAACAAAACAAAAACAAATCAACTAACTCTAGATGATTTATATCACACAGAAACTGAAGTACAAAGTCCTTAGCATAAAATGTTGAAGATACTGAGCCAGGGTTTTAAACTCAGTCCTTCTGAATGTGACTCCTGCAATCTTTCCCCTCAAGCATGCTGTCTCTACATTGGTGTTTTTGAAAGAATGTCCAGCAGAATCTTAATAAACATTCTTTGCGAATAGGTTTCTATGGACAAATGCTTATTGAAAACCACAGTGTCCAGGGCTTTAGGCAGGACTTCTCAGTGCCTTTTATATTCTGAGATGCAACATGATGCCACACAAGGGGTATCATATGCTAAGTTCTAAGATATTTGGCGGGACGTCTTTTCTATTTTATTTTATTTGTATTTTAGTTCTGGTTATCTTTGTGAAGAATCTTCTAGGACATCTTGAGAATGTGTTTTACATAAAACACTTCAGAAATGCTAATCTGATGGAAAATTTCATTCTTAAACTGAAGGAAAATATGCAAGAGCCATCTCTAGAGTGGTGACAGTTTCCTGTGGGAATGCTGACCCTCCCTGTTATTAGCTGTTTCTTTTTAGGAATGATGTCAATAAACAAGTGAAAGGCCATGTTCCTAGGGCAGAGTTTTCATGTCCTTTAGGGAGGCCACCTTGCCCTGATGTGACTCTGTGGAGAATGACAGCCCACAGTACGAACCCTGATGAAAAGTTCATGAGGCAGAACATCTTAACTCCTGGAGATCATTCTCTGAATTCCCTGTTAGGTGTTCAGGAACCCCAGAACTTCTCACTTTCATGAAGGAACTATGGAGACACTCAGAAAATCTGAAAAGAGAACTTAATTATGCAAACATTCTGTGTAGCCTTGACCAGCTTGCTCCTCTGTGTGTCTCAATCACTTCATACTTTAAATAAAAGAGTTGACTGGGGCAGAATAGTAACCTTGTTTCATCTTACTTGCCAGCTCTAATCAATGGGTAGGGGCTTTCTGGGGCACCTTGAGGACTGCATAGCTGTTTAATGAGAAAGAATGGGGTGATTGATTGCTAATGTCTGCCCTGGGCACAGGTTGGAAGAGCTGCATCAGTTCTACACTTCCTTTGATGTTTCAGAGTTGAGGAACTCTTGAAGACCTGGGATTCTATAGAATGGACACATGGGAGTTAGCCCAAATCCAGTTCTTACTTCATAAACTCTGGTGATCTTTTGTCTCACTCTTCCTCCGTTTTTTTGTTTTTGTTTTTTTTTTTGGTTCTCTGTCTTCCATAGAGATTTGAAGCTCTTGGCTTTTGGTCTCTGTAATGGCAAAGTAATGGTTTTCCATGGCAATCTTTTTATACTCCTTTCTTTTACCCTCTTGCCAGGGATGAAGCTGTTTTTACTAAAAGGGAAAAAAAGGAGAAAAAAATACATATGTAAAAATCACACGTCCTCGCCATGTGCAAAAATCATGTGTTTGGCAGCAAGAACATCTTTCTGAGGCCAAATGACATTTTTTCTTCTCTTGCAAAATGAGAAAAAAAATTCTTACTTTCTCAGCAACTGGTACTGAATTATTGGCCCTTGTCAGTTGTGGCCACTAAGGGGCCTCTTGTCCTGGAAACCTGTGATGTTGGAAGACCAACAAGTCCTAGGGGAGTCTGTTGCAGCTGCCTCTCCTGCCCCTCCTGCCTCGTGTGGGGGCTGAGACACAGAACTCTGTGTTTGGGAGAGCCACCATCATGGGTATTAGAGGGAGCTTGATGTGGAAGACAGACAGACTGCAACGTCTTACTAGCTGTGTGACCTGGGCAGAATTCTGCACTTTTCTGAACCTCAGTCTGCTCATCATCAGACGTACCGTAGTCCCTGAGTCCCTGGATCCAGTCGATCACCATGTGCAAGTTTAATCCAGAGAACAAATCTGGCAAGAGTCCCTACACTCAGGAACCTGATACTTTAGTGGGGAAGGGCAGTTTGGATGTGGGGGAGAGGCGTGGTAGGGAAAGGTGGCCAATAAACTAGTTGTATTCAAGTTCTTATCAAATGTTGCTGACTCTGTGAAGGCCATTCCATCTGAGCAGGGAAACGTGGCATGCTGGGGAGGAGTGTCATTCCAAATAAGGTGCCCAGGGAAGGTGCCATTTGGGCAGACCAGGAGGAGGTGTTAGAGTGTGCCATGTGACGACCTGGAGGCTAGGGCTCCAGGCAGAGGGAACAGCAAGTGAAAAGTCCTCAGGCAGAAATATGCTGGCGGTGTCAGGATACCAAGGAAGCCTGTGGTCTGGGAGGAGGTGAGTAAGGCAGAGAGGTGCAGGAGGGGAGGGAAGAAAGGTGTGAGATGATAGGGGATGAGAGGGTTTTGATAGAACTGTGGCTTTTACTCTGAGTGAGGCAGGAAGCCAAAGGAGTCCAGGGAGCCCAGGGAGTGCGTTACCTTAAGGAGTGATGTGATCTCATTTGCATTTTTTTTGAGTCAGAGTCTCACTCTCACCCAGGCTGGAGTGAGTGGGATGATGAGAGCTTACCTCAGCCTCAACTTCCTGGTCTCAGGTGATCCTTTGCCTATTTCTCCTGAGTAACTGGGGTGACAGGCATGTACCACCACACCCGACTAATATTTTGGATTTTTTGTAGTGTTGAGGTCTGACTCTGTTACCTAGGCTGATCCCAAACTCTTCAGCTCAAGCAGTCCAACCCACTTTAGTCTCCCAAAGTGCTTGGATTACAGGCATGAGCCACCTTGTCCAGCCCTCATTTACATTTTAACAGGGACAATTTCTCCCATGTTGAGAGAAGGCAGGAGAAGGTGGGAGGCAAGAGTGGGAGTCAGGAGACCCTTTTGGGGGCTGTTGTCACACTCCAGGTAAGATGACATTGGCTTGGACCATGAGGGAACTATGTGGGCAGCGGGAAGCAGGGAGAGTCTGGAAACATTTTTGAATGCCCGGATGACCAGGTTGTTGCAGGACAACCGTGCCTCGACTGTAGTAGGTACCTGGAATGTAGTAGGTGATCAGTTAAGGTTAGGTCATGATTACTAGTCATTTGGCCAGTTGTCCTTGCCCTTAGGGAGAAGGAAAAACGTAGAGCTAGATGGCTCACTCAAGGGTGTCCTCATTCATTCAAGCATGTCCTCAGCGTCTAAGTCTGTGTGTGCTACTGGAACAAAATACCTGAGACTGGGTAATTGGCAAAACACAGACATTTATGCTCACAGTTCTGGAGGCTAGGAAATGCAAGGTCAAGACGCTGGCAGATGTGATGTCTGAGGGCTGCTCTCTGCTTCCAAGTTGGTGCCTCTTGCCAGATCCTCCCCTGTAGAAGGGGGATAGCTGCCTTGCACCATTTTATTAGGGCACTAATTCACTAATTCCATTCCTGAGGTGTCAGCCCTCATGACTTCATGACTTCCTAAGGGTCCCCCTTCCTAATACTATCACACTGGCAACTGAGTCTCAACATCTGAATTTGGGGGGCACACATTGGACCATGGCAACCAGCAAGTTGTGCTTTGGCCAAGCATGGTGGGGGTGGAGGAGATGGCAGCATGGTATCACAGGAGAGGGGACCCCTCCTAGGCCAGAGGGGTGTCAGAAAGGTCAGGGAGAGAATGACCACCGAGTGCCTTTGACTCCCCACTGTGAAATAAATAATGAAACACGACAGGGATTGCCACGGGAGATCTAGTTGTGGAGGAAATTCTGGAGTGACTGTTTGAGCCACTTTGGGGAGAGGGCATTACATTGGAACGAAGTGGTAAAACTGCGTTCTTGAGAAAGCGTTTGTAGAAGGCAAACTCCTGACCGTGTCCAAAGACTCAGTTGCCGACATGATAGTCATGAGGGCATGGAATTAGTGAATTAGTGCCTTCAGAGAGGTGTGAGGGAGCTCTCCCCACTTCCACAAGGGAGGATGTGGCAAGAGGTGCCATAGCAGCAAATGTGTGTGTATGTGGTATGTATGTGTGTGTGTATGTGTGTGTGTGTGTGTGTGTGTGTGTGTGTGTGTGTGTGTGAGTAGCCATGGTAACAAGTGACCAGGTACCGCTTCCCATGGCCCTCACGCCCCAGTTGTCTACAGGACTCCCCCCATGGTGGGCAGCAGCATGCCTTCATGCCTGAGTATGGCAGGTGCCGATGGCATTCCTGAGGGCTCTAGGGAGCCGTGACCCAGATTGGTGGGTCTGTGAGGGGACAGAGGGCCTCAAGATGCAGGAGCGCCCACTGGGAAGGTGACAATGCAACAAATCTGAGAGGGTAGGTTGGGTGAGCAGGGAGGGCTGAACTGGAGCAGTGTTCCCTGTGGGGATTGGGGTTCAGGGGATACATGTTAATAGATCGTTATTCAGGTGTGTAAGGAAAATATGAGTTTCGCCTTTACGATAATGTTATTAAATGTTCTTTAAAAATGCACTCAAGGGGCAACCTCTTTCAGGTCCTCTCTTGCTGTAGGAGCTTTTCTGTCTTCTTAATAAATCCTACTTTCTAAAAAAAAAGTGCGTTCATGTAAGCTTAAAAATATGTTGACCAAAGGCAGACGAGTCCGTCAATAACAGTGAAAGGCTGGCACTGGCCAGGGGGGCTGTGGAGGGCGACTGAGGCTGGGGAGTGGGCTTCTGCCTGTCCAGTGTGTGGTCATGTGATCGTGGTGGAAGGTTATTTGCCACCGGGCTCAGGAGAAAGCCCCGGGTCGGGAAGGCCTTGGATGGAGTCTGTTGTCACAGCTGAAAACTCCCAGGACGTGGCGGATCCCACATGTCAAAGGGCACTTTCTCTCCTTTCCAGATGCATCCATCTCATGGTAAGAGCAGAGATAAAGGGAGCAGGATGATGAGTGAATGTCCCAGGACACCTTCTGTTGACACAACAACCCAGAAGGTCACCCTGAGGCCTGCCCAGTTTTGACTTGCTCTGAAAGCTTCCTTTCTCTCTGGGCCTGGGAAAAGATGGTCAGACAGAAAACGCCTTGCTCCCCTTCCTACCCACCGCATCCCGTCTCCACAGGATGGCTTCCTGTCCATAACATTTTAAAAACCCAGTCCTTCAGAAGGCAGAGGAGTTAAGTAGGGCACAGCCCCCTATCCACGAGCGACCTAGGCTGAGGAGGGCTGGGACCTTGGGGGCAAAAGAATTCTCAGCTGCTTTTCCACTCTGCCCTTTCCTGCCTGTGACCCTGGCCCTCAGGACCCACGGGGTGCTCCCCAGACCTGTCATAGAAGCTGTGGGTGGGGAAGGGTGGGCTCGCCTGAGGGCCTACATGAATGTCACCAGAATGAGCCTGTGGTGTCCCAGCCATCTCTGGACGTCCCAGCCTGCGTCACCCACACTCCATGATTGGGAGGAGAGGAATGACAAGTTATCAACGTATTTATTGATCACCCGCTGCAAGGAAGGTGTTTCGTGCCTTGGTATTGGTCCAGCGTGCAGGCTGCTGCCTAGAGGTCTGGCCTGGAGCCCTGCTCCACCAGTGACCGGCTGCATGAGTATGATGACCTACTCACTGCATGGTGCCTCAGTTTCCTCACCCATAAAGGGAGTTGTACCAGTACCTCGCTCACAGGATTGCTAGGAGGACCAGAAGACTCTGTGTGCTCAGAGTTTAGAAGCATGCCTAGCACACAGTTAGGTCTCAATAAGGAAGTGCTATTATTATCGTCATTGTTGTTTGTCCTAATTCTTAGGCCAACTCTGAAGATACTTGTGGTCCTCACTAGTGAAAAGGACCAGGGCCAGACGTGGGTCCCATAACCATCTGACTCACCTCCTGAAGACCTCAAAGGACTCCTTCAGGTCTGTCACCAACACCAACACCATGTGGCAGTGTAGGCCCAAGAAGTGGCACCCAAGGGTGCTTGGGAGGGGGCTTCCTGAGTTATTTCCGTCTTGGGGACTCCCCTTGGAGGACCAAGCCTTGGCAGCCCAGCTCTCCTCAGCACTCTGCTGACACTTCCGGGATGAGGGTGCCGGGGAGTTCTGCATCTCAGTAGTCTTCAGTCCCCTTCCCTAGTCCTTGTCTGGGCTCCTGTGAGGTGCCAGGCCTTGTGCTGGGAGCAGAGACATAGCGAGGCCGGCAGAAGCTGATGCCAAGCAGCAAGCTCCAAGACGTCCCACATACACAGAACTAGAGGTGGGGAGCCCATCTCAGTGTGTGTGGGCCATAACCCTGGAAGCAGAGGCCAATCTCTCTTTGGTGAATAAGGACACAGAGACTGAGGGTGTCAGTGACTCACCCAAGTTGACCTGGCCTCTGGTTGTCAAAGCCAGGTTTTGATCCTTGTGGCAAACCTCCCCCCGCCACCACCAGCTGGTCCCTAACATATGAATTCTGTTATAACAGAATTTCAGAACCCTGACGGGATAGTATGTCTTAGGGAAGAGAGGGATTCTTTCTGATGGAGGGATCTGGCTTCCCTCTGGCCTGGTTCCTGAGGGGGGTCTGGCTCCTCCCGAGCGGGGAGATAGGCCAAAGCTGGGGACCAGAGAATTCCCACCCAACCCATCGGCTTCCTCCTGGAGACTCCAAGCACACCGGGTGGGCGAGATGGCCCAGCAGAACCCAGTTGAACTGCATGTCACCATGTGCCATCCTCAAGCAGCCATGTTGAATCCTACCCATCCTTGGGACCCAGATAAAGCCTCCCCCTCCTCAAGACCCACCTGACTGCCTAGGTCTTGGGATTTCTGACCCTCATGCCCTCATCTCTCTGTGGGCACAGCAGGGACACGGCAGGGGGCTCCACCCTGTCCTTTGAGTTTGAAGCATCCATGTTAGGTCATGAGTAGAGACTCCATGAGGAGGGAGAAAGAGAGGAAATGCAAACTTTAATCAGACAGATATCATTGGAACCCTGGTGGTACCATTTTTAAAACTCAAAATCCTTCCACAGTTTGAGCCTCCGTTTCCTCATCTGTAAAATGGACATGACAATGCCTGCCTCCTAGGGCAGCAGTGAAGAATGAAGAAGGTTAGGTACGAAAATCCAGTCCAGGGGTCTGGAGTGGGTGATGCTCAGTGCATCACAGCTCCCTGTGTCTGACAACCCCTCCCCGCCAAGCCAGGTGGGGTACAGCCTGGGCAGAGCCAGCTCTGAGCCAGTGCTGCTTGGTAGATGGGCTGCCTCTTCTCTCATCAGGAACATGCTGTATACTCAGTTCTCTGGGGCATCTGTGCATGTCTCCTAGATGCGGTGTGGCCTGAGGTTGGTTTCTTCCTTCTCTGGGCCTCGGTGTCCCCTCTGTGCAAGGGATGGGTACTTTATCAAGCTTCCCGGTTTGGAAAGTCCATCGTTCCTGGGTACAGAGATAAGACAGCTCACCTGGGCAGGGGCAGAAGACTCTGGCCCTTTCTCCAGCCATCCCTGGCCCAGGTGACCAGCGGGCATCCAACACTCTGGCAACCAGGTACCCAAGGTGAGCAGGTCAGAACAGAATCATTTCCACATTCACTTTCTGCTTCCTCAGGGACAAAAAATTCACATGACCAGGCAAGGCTCGGGGGCACTTTTTTGAACTGGTCTGACTCTAATTAGCCTGGTGACCTGATGTAGTATCCTTCTCAGTGTGGCCTCAGCTTGTTCATCTGTAAAATCAGAGTTTGGGATTCGGAGGGGCGAGTGTTAAGAGAATTGTCCCCAGGGACATTGGTCCTAGATGAATTCAGAGGCTGGGAGTGTGGCAGGGGATCCAGCTGCCTCCTGTTCCATTCCTTCCTCTCCTGGCATAATTTTAAAGCCTACCTTCTCAGGACACAACTGCTCCTGTGCCCAGCACACGCCGTCTGTTCTGCCCTGTGTGTCCTGCCCTCCAGCTCTGTCCCCCAAAATCCAACTGATTTTGTCCTCTTACCTGGCCAACATCTGTCCTCCTCAAGATGGGAGGCCAGCCATGCTCTCTTGGGCTCTTCGGCCTCTCTGTCCTCTGACTGTGGGTAACAGCGAAGGTCTATCCAGTGCCCGTCTCAGGTAGCCGAGGCATGCAGAGCAGGCTAGGACCCAGAGTCTTCAACTTCCCCTGCATCATGCACTTACCGAGGGCAGAAGCCACGCTGCCCCAGTGCCCAGTGTTTACAGCTTGCCAGGATGCATGCTGCTGCAGGGGCGTGGGGCACAGTGGGGTGACTGAGAAAGACAGCCCAAGACAAAAGGTGTTTGTCTGGTGGGCTTGTAGCTGCATGGGAAACTGACCCGGGAGAAATGGAACACACCATTTCTAGGAGGATGCATGTACACACCACACTTCTCCTCATATTTAAAAAACCCATATTTAAAGAACAATGATGCTTCTTACAGAGAACAGGGGTCTAGCCCTGGCTCTGCTGTGGGCTCCCAGGTGAGATACCCAGCCATTTGGACTTTGTTTGCTTCACTTTTCTCTGCTGTGGGATGAAAGGACATTGTCCCTACAGCCCGGGTCGGCTCTCGTCTTTGGCACCGTGGGACTCAGCTCCTCCCCAGCCGCCGCCATGCCTGCTTGGGACAGGATTCGTTGGACTGGTTTTCCCTCCTGCCCCTGACTGTCCACCTCAGCCTCCCTGAGGTTTGGTGGGTGGAGCGCCCAAGAGGTCTCTGCTTCCCCACCCAGGCCCCACCACCAGCCCAGTGGTTCCAAATTCCAGAAAACAATCATGCCCTCATTCCCACCAGAGAGTCTCCTTTTTAGCCTGTACTCAGCATGAGCAGTAGAGGGAAAGGAAAGCTAGATGTTATCAAGCAAGAGAAACAAGCCTGTGGGGAGAGTGCCGGCTGCGTGTTTGCCTCCTTTGTCCCTGTCCTGGGGCTGGAATGAGGGGAAGTGGCCGGACTGCTGGCTGTCGCTAAGCAGGACCTGGCCTGTTGTCCTGGGTTTTGCCTCTTTAAGAGAACCCTGGGGCCAAGATTTATTGGCTGCTGCGGCCCTGCTGCGTGTGTGGCTTTGGTATTTACAGGCCTGGGGACGGCTGAGGCCTTCCTTCCCAGGCTGAGCTGCCGGGCGGGTGAGCTGGAGTTTGGGCAAAGAATGGCTGCCATTCATGCTGGCGTTTGCAGCAGGACTTGGTGTGCAGCCCAGGGGGGCAGGCGGCCCTGGGCTGTTGGATGGAAATCCCACCCTGCTGGGTTCAGACAGGGAGTGGGAGGGTGAGAAGACATGTCCCCTCAGTGGGCACTCCTGCCAGGGGCCGGTGGGTGGGCAGGCGAGAGCTGTTGACTGAGTGTCTCCTTGGGGACACAGGCGCAAGAAGTACAGCAGATGCAGGGCCGGCAGGAGGTGCCCTCAGGAACTGGGACCAGGAGTGCGTGCAGAACCCAAGCAGGCTGTGGGCTAGATAATGCAAGGGATGCCCATGCCTCCTGGAGGTGCCCAGGGCAGACAGTGTGAACTTGGCAGAGGCACTTTACCTCTGAGTCTTTACCTTCTCATCTGGGAAGTGGAAAGAAGGGTGTCTGCCCCAGGGGTTTTGCAGGGATTAAATAATGTAATGCAGCCTTGACATAGTGGCTACTCCATAGTGCTCTGATTTTTACCACTGCTGCTGCTAGTTCTGAGGGAAGGCAACTAATTCTGCTTTTCTTTTACTTTTCCTCCTTCCTTCCTTCCTTCCTTCCTTCCTTCCTTCCTTCCTTCCTTCCTTCCTTCCTTCCTTCCTTCCTCCCTCTCTCCCTCTCTCCCTCTTTCTCTTTCTTTTTTGGAGACAGGGTCTTGCTCTGTTGCCCAGGCTGGAGTGCAGTGGTGCAATCACAGCTCACTGTAACCTCAAACACCTGGACTCAAGCAATTCTCCCACCTCAGACTTCCAAATAACTGGGGCTATAGGTGTGCTTATAATAGCCTGGCTAATCTTTTAGATTTTTTTGTAGAGACCAGGGTCTTGCTATATTGCCTAGGCTTGTCTCAAGCTCCAGGCCTCAAGTGATCCTCTTGTCTCAGCCTCTCAAAGCACTGAGATTACAGGTGTGAGCCACTGTGTCCGACCTAACACTGCTTTTCTGACCGTATGTTGCTGTGGGCTGAGCACTGTGAAGATTGTCTCTAGTCTCATCCTTCTCTTTCTGAAACCAGTTTGCCGGACACATCACTCAGGGTTGGAGGACACACGCAGTGAGTGCCCGCCCGACCTCGTGATATGAGGCTGCTCAAAGGAGCAATTCTACTGTTTTCTAAGAACTTGCAATGAATTGGGAACCAAGCCAGGCATGCTACCTGTTTCATCACACCGTTAATTTATTATTGTTAACCTTTGGTGACAGAAATATTCAAATGTACGCAAAAATGACATGGCAAGGGACCCGTTATGCTCACCACCCAGCTTCAATGGTGACTAACGTTTGTTGCCCTTTTTATTTTTATTTTTTGAGTTGAAGTCTCACTCCATCGCCCAGGTTGGAGTGCAGAGGCACACTCACAGCCACCCCAGTGTCGACCTGCCGGGCTCGGTGATCCTTCCACCTCAGTCTTCCAAGTAGCCAGAACTACAGGCATGTGCTACCACGCCTGGCTGATTTTTTATTTATTGTAGAGACGAAGTCTTGCCAAGTTGCCCAGGTTGATCTCGAACTTGTCTATTTTTATCCATCCCTTCTGCCTTTCTTCTTCTCCTCTTCTTCCCCCTCTTCCTTTTCTGTCTTCTTTTCTTCACTGCTCTCTTTTTCTCTGCTGGAATATCTAAAACAAGCCCTGGAAGTTGTATCATTTCACCTGGAAATATTTCCGTAGGTAAAGGTTTTTTTTAAAAAAAAAGTTTAAAGAAGAAACCAAAAAACTATTATCACACCTTAAAAAGTAAATAATACTTTTTAATATCATCTAATAACCAGTCTACACGTTATCTCATTTAATCCTCCAAATAACCCTTTGGAATTAGCAAATAGAATTGTGTCCATCTTTCAGATGAACACTGGAGTGAATGAAACGTTAAGTGACTTGTCATTTGCCCCGGCTCAAATGACACCCACGCGACACCCGCCTCCAACCCTTGCTTATTTCCTTTGCCTTTGACAAATATCGATCCAGCAGCTACTCTGTCCTAGCTCTGTTGGAAGTACTTGGGACATAGCCATGAGTCTCACCACCTTGGAGTCTACAGGCAACACATTTGCTCCTCAAAACATGGTCCATAGACCAGAGGCATGGGCATCCCCTGGGTGCTGGGCGCAGAAGCAGAAAGGCAGCCCCATCTCAGTCATGTGGAATTGGAATCTGTATTTTAAGTCTCTGTGCACATGGAAGTTGGAGGAACACTGCTTAAGCCCACCGTTCTGGGTGCACATTAGAATCTTTTGGGGTGCTGAAAAAGTACCATTCCTGGGTCCCACCCAGAGCAATTACATCAGAACTGCTGGTGATGTTTATAGGTTCTCTGTGCAGATGGGATTGAGAACTACCAGTCCCATTTGGTCATTTTAAGGATAAATGTGCTGAGATGAAAACTCTAAACAGAGTACCCAGGACACAGTAGATGTTAAATTAATACGGTATTATTTTTCCCTTTGCTGTCTCAACCTCATTCCTAGGACCCCCCACAGAGCTGGTGTTCTTGGGTGGCATATTGTCTTTCCCTGGTCCAAAGACATTCTTTGGCCACTTGAGCTTCCAACTGGAGTGTTACTCTTTGCTGGGAAGCCCTGGAATTGTAAACATGGGGCCTTTTCGTGGGAAGTCAGGCTGCAAGAAAGACATGAGCTACTCCCCATCATGACCCAGCTTTGCCGAGTCGGGCTGAGAGCTGCAAATAAAAATAAATAAATAAGCGAAGGTTCAGCCGTGTGTGCAAAGAGCTTTTCTTTCACTACAGCTGGATCCCAGGCCAGACGTTATCTCATCCAGCTCTCTCCAGCCAGGTGACGCGGCGTGGGGCAGGTGCCACCAGCTGAGGCTCCTGGGGCAGAGGCTGTGGCTTGAGTCACCAGGGAGGCAGGAGAGGGTTCTGACCTTGGACCTTGGGGCAGAGTAGTGTGGTCCCAGCCTGGCCACATTCTGTGACCTCAGGGGAAGGAATGCCTTCCTGCTGCTGATGGGATTGGCAGAATCCCACAGTGCTGGTGGTGAGGCGGGGAGGAGTGGCCAGTGTGAAGTCCCTGTTCTCGTCCCCTTCTGCGGACTTCCAGGTCGCTCTGTGTGGGATTGTTTACAGGCCTGTAAAGGAGCCACAGCACATGAGGGAGGTTAGAGAGGAGTCAGAAGTCCTCCTGTGAGAACCAGCAGGGGTCGGTCTCCTGGGAAGCCAGTACTTGAGGCAGATCGTCCATCAGACCATTTGTCGGGTGGGCGGCACTGCTCCCTGCACTTCATAAACAGGGAGGCAGAGACCTGCAAGTGGGGAGGGACTGCCCAAGGTCACACAGGCTGCTCTGAGCCACCACGGCCTGTGTTCTCTCTAAGATTTTAGAGTCAGGGCTGAAAGCCTGCCCTGGGAAACATCCATGCATACCAAGAACACCCTCAGCCCCAGATCTTGGCTATTCTCAGGATGGAGAGAAATGAGGTCAACCAGTGGGGAGAGGGCACATGGGCAGAACGGGACTCTGGGCCTACTTTTGGGGTTTGCTGGGGGCTTCAGATAAGTCACCACTCTGTGTCTTTGAGTTTCTCACATTTTACTTGGTGACACCGCCTCTGACCTCACAGCAGGGCTTTGAGGTGTCTGTAGAAGGAAGTGGGATGTGGAGAGCGGCCTGGGACAGCGTCCAAGGGACAGCGAGCAGCGCGCACACTGCAGACGTGTTGCCCCTCAACTCCTCTTCCACGGCAGACATCACTAATCAATCTCTGCAGTTCCTCCTGTGGAGAGTGGACGTGTCTCAGACCTTCTCAGGCCAGGGTGCACCAGGCAGCTGCCCAGTCCAGTCTAGCAGAACTTGTGTTGAAGATGAAGTTTACCTCTCGTGCTTATATCATCTTCTGCAACACTCTGGAGTGAGGTGTCTCCAGGAAGAGCCAGAGCTTGGGTGAAAATGGAGCAGGAAGCCAGGAGGAGAGGGAAGGAGGGGACCCAGGCAGGACAAAGAGATCTGAGTGCCCAAGGGACCACGGGCAGTGTCTGTAGCACCTATGAGTCCCTGGCAGAGGGCAGGGTATGCTGAGGACAATCAGAAAGAGCAAAAGCAGGGGAGGAACCCCTCATGGCAGAGCTAATGCCCAGTATCAGGAACTTACCTCTGATCTTGTCTCACATGGGGTATCTGTGTCATGTTCACTTTCACCTCTCGTAAAAGGAAGCCAAGACTAGAAAAGGCTACACTGGCTTTGGCACCCAAATTTGCCGAATGCTTAAACCTTCATTCTCCATGCTGCCTCTCAGGCCTTGCATCTCCCTTCTGAGCTGTGTTTGGGGTGACCTGGTCCAGTCCCAGTATTTAGGAACAGGAAGGCCAGTCCCTGCCCTATGCAGCGAGTGAGGCTGCCTGAGTAGGGCGGGGGGGCGGGAGAGGGAGGTGGCCTTTCTGGTGCTCCCAGGACAGGTGAAAAGCAGGGCTCAGATGGACACTCTGGGGTCACCTGACCTGCCAAGAAGTTTCGTTTGACCAGAAAAGCTATAAAATTGGGAAACGCGTAAGCTTCTGAATTTCCAGCCTCTTTTGAGATGTCAGCTTGGGGTCGTCACTGGGCCTGCGTGGTCCTGGGGACAGTGGGCAGGAGCTGAGTAAGGCCTGCCTGGAGGTAGCCTTTATTTTTTGCTCTTCTAGTCCTTGGTGTGTGTGGATTTGAGAGTCCTGGACAGAGGGCAGAGCAGCGTGGGGGAGTCTCACCCTGCCACCCCCTCTCATGGTGTCACTTTGCGTAACTTCCTGCCCCTTTCTGGACCTCAGTTTACCCATCTACGACTGAGACATAGGGACCTAGGGAGCCTGTGACTCAGGCTGGGGTCCAAAGGCAGCCTCATTGGGGTCACCCGGGGGCTTGTTGGAAGTGTCCAATCTCAGGCCCCTGGACCAAGGTCACTGAGTCTGCAGCACCAGCGAGCCCATGGGCCGCTGAGGTTCTCATATACGTGACAACTCGGGTGTCCTGTGATTGACAAACAGGAGTCAGCTGCTTTTGTATTTATTTTCACTCCACAACTTCCATCCGAGTCTCATCATGTACAAGTAGCTTCTAAACCTGCAATCTCAGCCTGGCTGTTCCAGTCAAGAAGGGTATGCAGGGAGAGCTAGGCAGGGCCATAGCTGGGGATGAAAGGGAAGTTTCCTGTGTGGGCGACTGTGCAGGCCAGGAGTGGGGTGGGTGGGGGGTGATCCAGCCAGCCGACATGGAGCTCCTGGGCTGGGGCAGGAGGCCAGACACATGAACACAGAAGTACCCAGGAGCACATCCTGGGAATAGGGAGATAGGGTGGTCAGGGAGGGCCTGGGGCCGGACTGGCCTCCAGATCTGGAAGTGTGATCATGCCTCTGCTGGGCTATCCCAGGCCTCTAGGTGTCATCTCCAGGCCCCATCCCAGGCAGCAGGGGGCCACCATTAAATTTAAATGTGCATCCATTTTCCCCACAAGCACCAGCATTTTCCATCCCTTTTATGGATCCCGGAGGAATGATAAAATGCAGCTGTTTTGGCTCCTGAGCCAGTGAAATAATAAAAGGTGGCCCGAGTCTCCTCCAGGGAAATCAGCTGCTTACTTATTTATTTCCACTCCGAAACTCCCATCCAGGTCCCGTAATGTTCAAACAGCTTCTAAACCTGCCCCTCCTCTGCCCCAGCCCTCGCCTTGACACACTTTGGGGTGGCTTCTTTGTAGACACTTAAAAGCCTTCTAGCAATGTGGCCTTGGTCAGCTTTTGTGCTTCACTTTTGTCTTCTGAAAAAAATGGGCATCTTCACCGCTATGCCATGCAGGATCCTGGCGCAGTTACATGAGAGGCAGTAGCCCGTGGGCCTCTCACAGTGCTGGCACCCGCAGGTGCACAGCGTTGCTGCCTGCCAGCCCGTCTGCCTTTCTGATTCCCTGGGGGTTAAAACATTCATATGCAGCGATCCTCCTGGCTGCTGTTCTTGCTGGACCCCAGGCTATTTCCTTTACCATGAAGACAGGCCAGGCATTCAGGGGCATAGTTTTCCTCAGGCCCATAGGTTCAGGTAGGGCTCACAATGACCTTGAAACACTCAGGGCCAGGATCAAGAGATTCCACCATCCAGGCGATGACTGGAGACCCACAGGAGCTCACTCAAGGTCACTCTGTGAGTGTGGGTAATGCAAGGATTTCAGACCAGGATGTGGGAGCCCTGGGCCGGGATCCTGGCACCGCACCATTTGTCTTCTGGAGAAAGCCTTGTCTCAGAAAGCCTGGGAACGCTTGCTCATTTCTTGCTTCTTGAGCTAATTTTCTTCATTTCACCAGGATCCTCTTTGGTGCCAAAACCCAAAGAAGCTGTGAGGATTCAGGAGAGCAGAGGCACCCTTGAGCGTACCAGTCCACCGCCCATGTTTTCCCGGCAGCCTCTCCCTCACCCTGGCTTCTTCTAAGCCTGCACATACACATTGGGGGCCAACACGCTGCCCGCCCCTGCAGTGTCTCAGCCGACACAGAGAGTGCAGAGCCTGACCAAGCACCAGGTGTGGGAGGCTACCTTTAGCCCAGATAGTCCTTCTGTCTCTGAGGCTTGTCATCATCAGCTGCTTCAACCAAAAGGCTGTTTTTGAGTTTCTTTTATGTATCTAGGGCTATAATGGCATGAAGGGGCTTGAAATGTGTCCCTCCAAAAGATACGTCCAAGTGCAAGTCCCCAGTACCTGTGAATATGAATTATTCCCTTATTTGGAAATAAGGCCTTTGCAGATGTAATTAAGTTAAGCATCTTGAGATGAGATCATCTTGGATGTAGGGTGGGCCCCAAATCCAATGACTGGAGCCCTTATAAGGAGAGATATTTTTGAGACAGAGAGAGACACAGGGGAACCACGAGAAGACGGAGATGGACATTGGTACAATGCGTCAACAAGCCAAAGGGACGCCAGGGGTTGCCGGCCACCATCTGAAGTCAGGAGCCTCTGGAGGGAGTGCACCCCTGCACGTGTTTTCAGAGTCTTGATGTTGGACTTCTGGTCTCCAAGATGAGGAGACAATATATTTCTGTCTTTTGTGTGACTAAGTTTGTGGGAATTTGTTGCCACAGCCCTAGAAAACTACCACATTGCAAAAAGAAAATCAACTGTAAACTATCCATGTGCTTGAGATGTTTTCGCTGTGGCTGCCCCTGCCCTCTCCTTCCCACCTTCCACCCGCCTTTGACTTCAGATGCTTTCAGAGGTGCTTTCAGAG
The DNA here is from genome assembly GCA_027257055.1 of Cephalopachus bancanus. NCBI lineage: Eukaryota > Metazoa > Chordata > Mammalia > Primates > Tarsiidae > Cephalopachus > Cephalopachus bancanus. Next base: position 5,502,454 of record JAPVLO010000036.1, read on the forward strand.
TCGAATTACGCACTGTCCCTTCCAGTCTATAGTGAGAGAGGAGACAGGAAGGCTGTCCTACAGCCCAAAAGGGGCTGGTCACAGAGACTCGGGTCTTTCCCTGGCCTAGGACATGCAGGGGAGCTTCCTGGCAGAGGCAGGTGGGTCTGGCTTCATCAAGTCAGTAAGTCAGTAAGGAAGAGCCTTGAGTAGGGGATGAGCCTTGAGCAGGGGAGCAACAAGACCCCCCCAGGAAGATATTCAGGCACACATAGACACACACATCATGCACGCACACAACACACACACACTGATCCACACTCACACACACATGCAGAGACACACACAGCATGTACATACACCACACACACAGATACACTATGACACCCTCTCCCAGACTCAAAGAGACACATACAGCCACACATACACATGTACCAGTTTGCACACAGACAGACACACACACACACACCCAACAGAAAGAGATACACACACAGGGAGACTCTGGTACCCAGGCATACACATGCAGAGGACATACAGACACACAGCCAGGTCGACATGAAGGCAGAGCCAGAGAGACAAAGAGGCTTTGAGCGCGGCCAGTCTGCCCCCAGAACCCAGACATCCTGGCTTTGCAGTCCCCCTAGGAACCCTCCGAAACGCCAGGAGAAATTCCTGGGATATTAGCTAAATTTCAGACACAAACATTCCCGTCTCCCTCTCCAGATGTAATGCTCATGAAAGCCTGTGCAGCCCGCCCTCGCCGCCCCCACCCCCGCCTCCTCGGAATGCTGCCTGTGAGTGGGCTCCAAAAAGGGGGTGGTCCAGAGAGCCGGAGGGCTGCTTTGGGGGGCTCTCCGCACACTGGGGCCACCCTGGCAGATGGGAAGGGTCAGGCAGAGAGGAAGGCTCCTTGTTGCAGGGTGGGAGACCCCGCCCAAAGCTGGGATAACCAGGCCCTGGGGAGCAGGAAAGGGCTGGACCCTGAAGTCAGGAACCCCTGAGTCTGAACTCAGCTGTAGGCAGCAGGGTTCTTGCAAAGGTGTGGGCCTTGCGCCTGTCCCTGCAGCCACAGGGCCACCTCTCTGCAACTGGAACACGTCAGGCCCTTCCCAGCTCAGGGCCTTTGCACATTCTGATCCTTCTGAAATGCTCTTCCCTGACTCAGTCTCAATGTACATGCTACTTCTTCAGGTTCCCGCTCACCTAGGACCCTTACTATTTCCTCTTAAAACCCCTCCTTCTTCTCCTTTGTATTTTGTAGTTGCTTCGTTATTTGCTTGGTTACTATGCTAATATCGTATGCTAATATCGTTCTCTCTTGAGCTAGACCAGAAACTCCGTAAGGATAATAGAGTTCCTCCCACACCTCCCTGCAGTGGCTTGGTCTTGCTTCATAAACTGCTTCTCACCCCTTAAGGCCTAGCCCAAGAGTCGTTTTCTGGGAGTTTTCCTTGGCCCCTCCTCACTCCACCCTGGCCTGCCCACTGTGACCGCTCGCTTTGTGACAGTCAGAGCTATGTGAAGCAAGTGCTCAGTACATATGGGTTCTGTCTCTTGGGCCATACATGCCATTTTAAAATCCTTTAGACCTCAGTTCCCATGTCTATAAAATGGGTTGGAATTGCATTTCACTCACGAGGTTCTTTGGAGAAGAAAACGAGATGGGGCAGGTTTGGTGACCTTCCTCTCACCTCACATGAGGGTTGCAAGGGAGGTCTTCCTACTTAGAACCTGGCGAAGTTAGGGGGCGACCTAGATTAAGACACAGACAGCGCTCTGTATCCACGTACCTGAGAATGCTTGGTTGTCTAAGAAGCGTGTTTTCGGACTGCTAGAAAGTATCCCAACTCTTTGCTGACTCCTGAAATTCCACTGTGAGTACTACAAAATCTGTGTCAACTCTGAAACCCATTAGAGCCATCTGTCATTCCCTATCACAGTAAAGAGGTGACCTGCCAGACCTTTCCCTGAGATTCCCATGGCCCAGAAATCTGGGTGTTTTCACATCCAGATCAGCTGAACATCCATGAGTCCTAGCACCCAAAACACCAGGAGCAGAGAGGGGAAATCCCAGGACAAACCAAAATCAATACTCCCTTCCTACTAAACCACCCCACGACTCTCCACGTGGCCACAAGGGTGCTTTGGCTTCTCGCAAAGGACAGAGGTTGCCGGCAAGTTTTGCCCCTTGTGAGATGCTGGACCACAAGCAAGTCATTTCACATCTTTAAATATTTTTGAGTTGGAGTCTCACTCTGTCGCTTAGGCTGGAGTGCAGTGGCGCAGTTATGGCTCATGGCAGCCTCGATCTCCTGGCCTCAGGCCATCCTTCCCTCTCAGCCTTTTGAGTAGCTGGGACGATGGGTGCGTGTCACCACACTCCGTTAATTTTTAAATTTCTTTTGTAGAAAAGAGGCCTTGCTATGTTGCGCTGGCTGGTCTCGAACTCCTTGGCTCCAGCAATCTTCCCGCCTTGGCTTCCCGAGGTGCTGAGACTATAGGCGTGGGCCACTGTACCTGGCCTAATTTCACATCTTTGGGCTTCAGTGTTCCCACATATCCTCCGCCCCATGTTTCTTCCTCGGAAAAAAAGTGGCACCCACTTGTGCAGCTTCCTGATGGTGCTCCTGGCACAGAGCAGTGCCCGGTAAAATAGCAATGGTCTCCAGCCCCATGATGAAGTAATAGCGTATCCTCCAAACCATGACGGGAGGTGGGTTTGCCGCCCTTGACGGAGGCCACGGGGTCTAAGATATGGGTCCACCTGCCTCCCAGCTCAGCTGAGGCCTGCTTTGCAAGAGGCAGCTCGTTACGGGGGAGATGTATGTCCTGTCGTGAAGTGTTTAATATTTTAGCTCCTAATTGCATTCCCAGAGACAGACAGCTGTTTATCCTCGTCACTCTCCGGCGTTGTCTTTGGCAGGACCCACAGGCCGCTCCAGGTGCTTCCTCGCCTCCTCCTGGGTAGGTCCAGGACGGCCCTACAGACACTTCCAGGCTGCTCCGGGTGGTCAGGTTGTGAGTGACTCTGGCGGGTGGGGGCAGGGCCTGGCGCTGTGGGGTTCGCAAGCACCCTCCTGTGTTCCTTCACCTCCTCCTATCTGCCCACAGCAGCCTTCCTGTTCACCAGGCACAACCCACTCACCTGAACCCGCCAGGGGGGAGCTGTGACTATTGGATCATGTATTGCAGAGGAAGAAGCTGGTGTTAGGGCAGGTTGTGACACTCATTCATCCATCCATTCGTTCATTCCCTGTCAGTCAGCAAACTTTTTTGGTGGGAGCAGCATTGTGGAAGGAACTAGGGATGGTAAGAAGGAATTAGGGATGGTAAGATGCATCAGACCCAACACCCACCCTCAGGGACCCCACAGCCTTGTGCAGATGGAAAGTGATGATGGCATGGCCGCTCTTGGGGTGTCTCTGCCCCCTGAGGTGGTACTCACTGCTGGCCAGTGACAGTTCTAAAATATGAATCACTCTCTAAGGCTCAGACCTTGTGGGTAGATGGCCTTTGGGGAAGGCCTTGGATTCCAAGCTTCCTCTCTAAATTCTTATCTCCCCCCTGTCTTCTCCCCTCATATTTCAACACACTGAGCCCCCTGGAACCTCACCCTTCACGCGTACCCCGGTTGTGTGTGATGGCCACTCCTTGCCTCCCCACGAGCCTTTCACTTCTCCCCCTTCCCACGGCCTTCTGCAGGGCTGCAACCTGGTATTATTTAGATGGTGGGCAGAAGACTCCAGAATCAAGGACCCTACCCAGGCCCAGTGTAGACCAATCGTGGTAATCCTAATCCCCTTTGCCAGGTACTTTCCCAGCTCTTCTTACAGAAGGAGAAGTGTGTTTCCTTGAGTCTCTGAGTACAGTTGTGTATGGATAAGATGCTTGGAATCACAGCAGCCATCTTTTGGCCATGAGGCAACAAGCTAAGGGCAAAAAGCCAGTACACAGAGGGAGGCTGGGCAGAGACACGGACTGAGCTGGGTCTCTGTGGGTATTGTGGGGCCTCTGAATAATCCAGTACTGTGCTGCCCTGGAGTCCTCCTTAGGCAGAGACGACACACTCCTCCTGCATGTGTCTTGCTCCTCGGCTCTTTGTTGCTTGCACTGGATGCATCCTGGGAAATGCCTGAGTCTGCCTACCACACCTCCTTGCAGTGCTTTGGTTTTGTTTCGTAAACTGCTTCCCATCCCTTAAGGCCTGACCCAAGAGTCCTTTTCTAGGAGTTTTCCTTGGCCCCTCCTCACCCGACCCTGACCACAGGGCCAACCGCTCACTCATCTGAACACCCACGGCACTTTGTTCATGGTCCTCACCATGTCGGTTTGTGATGGCCCATTTTCCTTGTCTGCAGACTCACCGGGAGGTTCCGCCCGGGGAGGTGCCCATCGAGGCTTGAGTGCGTGAGCCGACAATGAACTGAGGGCAGGGACAGTCGCTGGCAACGTGAACAAGGGCTGCCATGTGTCCTTATGTCGCCAAGTCCTCCTGGTGGCCTTGTGAACCCTGATGGCTGCTCACCTCCATTTGCAGGTGAGGAAGCTGAGGTCAGGGAGGCCCAGGGAGGGCATGGCATGAGGACTGTCCAGGTGGGCGGGAATCCCTGGCGCCGCATGGGCCGCAGGTCGACTCCAGCCCCGTTGCCCTGCCCATGGGCCCCGGGGCCTTCTTCCTGCTGTGGCCGAGGCTGCCTGCAGTTGGGCCCTGAGTGGGGTGGGGCAGCACAGCCAGGTGCTCAGCCCGGGACAGTGAACAGACCCCGCTTGTCCTGGCTCTGCCACCCCAGGGAAGGGTTCAGAGGCCATTTTCTCTGTGCAGCTGGGGCTGGGGCCCATCGAAAACTAAGACCCAAGCAGGGCCTGCCGGGGATGAGGTCATGTGGAAAAACACTCAAGTCAGAACAAAACTGTCTTTCTGCAAACGACTTCATCACGTTGCCAGAAGCCTCGGATCACCCTGCTCTCACCTCTTCCAGCCCGCCCACGGGAGCGGGGAAGACCAGTTCCTCGGGTCTGGTTACATCACTTGGGCAGAAATAAATGTTCCAGAGACCCACCCAGGAGGTGCTGGGAACCGGTGCCTGCATCTTCCTCCACATCCCCCTCTGGGCCTTGACAGCAGAATCCAGGTCTCTCCAGTTCCGTGTGCTCAGTGCTCAGCTCAGACTTGGAACTCGGCTTTCTCTTCTCAGACACCAGCAAACATAAAATGAAATGAAATGAAGTAACAACCGCTCAGTGAATGTACATGTTCATGCATTCAACAAACAAATTCTGCTCTTTTTACCAGGCCCGGAGCAAGCAGTGGGGTTATGCTTGCAGAAAGAGGAAGTGAAGGAAGGCAGGAGGAACTTCCTCCAGGGTGATACACCACCTCAGAGTAGGCTAGACCCAGAGAGAGGTGTAAAGACAGCTGAGCTCCAGCTCTTATTTTAGTAATGCCTTCCTGCTCCACACAGTTGTCTTGAGTACAGGCTTCTGGAAGCATGGTGGGACAGCCGAGGATTTAGGGAAGCCAGTCCAGTCCCCTGGCATTGATGGTCCCGCGCAGGAGACAGATGACTTCAGAGACTCTACTTGCCTGCTCCTGTGGAGACACGGAAAGATGGCGTGGGGCACGTAGGAAGAAGTGCCAGGTGGGCTGGCCAAGAAGGTGAGCCTTGAACAATGAACACAGCCTGCTGCCGAGGAGATGGTGGGAAAGCTTTCGAGGCTGTGGGGAGCTTGGGAGAGGCAGACCATTCCTCTTGTGGGGAGCACATCCCCTTGCCAGCGATGTCTTGGACCAGGAGCAGACCTGGGAGCAGGGGGCAGTGGGTGGGGCTGATGAGACAGGCGGTGGCCCAGGCAAAGGGGGAATGGGCTTCACTCTAGAGGGAGCAGAGAGCCACTGAGGTGCTGAAGACTGAGTGCCCAGTTCAAGGGTACATTTCAGAAGAGCTGTTCAGACTGGAGGGCTGGATGCCTGGAGCAGAGAGACCTCCTGGGAGGCTCCTGACCACTCCAGGGTACCAGGTGAAGACCAGTGCAATGGGGCTTGGAAGAGGAGGAAGGACAGCTGGGAATGCCCATCACTGCTGGGACCTGGAGATCCATGGGAGGAGGGGGCAAGTGGAGTCACTTCATGTTCTGGTCTCTGAGGTTGTGATTTAAGATTTTCACTCTAATGCAACGGCAAAAAACAAAAACAAAAACAAAACCCTCAAAACAATGGTGACTTAAAGAAGTACAAGTCCAGGTACACGGTCCCAGGCTGGTACTGTGGCTTCACAAACACCAGAGCCCCAGACTGCTTCCATCTTGTTGCTCTGCCACCCTCAATACCCAGCCATGATCATGTGGCCCAAAATGGCTGCTCCAGCTCTTACGATCTTTCTGCATTCCACCGAGTGGGATGAGTGAAAAGAGGAAGTGTTCACACGCATTTATTTCGACACTGTGACGTAGAAGTCCACACATTAGCTAACATCCCACTGGTAGTACTTCGAGGCAAGACCATACGTAGCTGTAAGGGATGCTGGAAACTGGAGGCTGCCCCGTGCCCAGCTGAAAATGCTTCCGTGGTGGAAGAAGGGAGAACAGACCTCCAGAGGGAGAACAGACGACTCATGGGGTTGTGCAGCCCGCCGGCCTTTCTGAGCGCGACGGCTCTCATTTCCAAAAAGCATTCACACTTCTGCGTTTAACCGGACACATGTGAAGTATCTTCAGCTCTCTGCCAGCAGTGCACTGTGTTTTTCTGGGCACGTCAGATCCCCCTCTTTGGATTTAGTTTTCCCAAACCCTGAAGGAGATATTGGAAAATGTTCTTAACACGCACTTTACGAGGCTGGCTGAGTGGGCTCTCAGGGTCTGTGAAGCCCACATAATTATATGCTCAATTTGGGGCATACGGTTTTCTTGGGAGGGAGTTTACGGCCTTGTGTTTACAGGTTGAACACACAGGTTTATGAGGGGGCTCGTTACCCTAAAAGGTGGAGAAACAGAATGGAAGCATGACCCCGGGTCCTCGACGCCCATATCCTGTGATTTCTTTGTGCCCACTTGGTGGGGCACACTTGGACGGGGTGCAGGGAAAAGAAAAAGGCGATTGAGGGACTGCAGGCGGTTGGATGATGGTCTCCCACGGCATGGGTGTGGCCCGTCCTCACCGGGCCTTCCTCTGAGTCCCTGCCCTGGCTGGAATAGGATTTGGCTGGGGGCACGCCTGGCACACTCTGCCTCAAGCGTCCCCTGCAGTCCCCGAAGCTGCCCGCCAGGAGCCGGTTAGGATTTCAGAGGCACAAGCGGGCTGCTGTGTTCGGCCGGCCACGGGAAGGGAACAGAGCCTGCATTAACCAGACGCTCCTCTGCGTATCGGCTTTCCCCTCGCCGGCGATGTCTCGGGCCGGGAGCAGACCTGTCTCCCTCCCCGGAGCCAGGGATTTGATATTGTCGTGAATGGAGGTTTTCATCCCTCAGCTAGTCGTCTGCCCTCCATGGCGCCTGCCGCCGGTGCCAGGCCTGGCATGGGAGGCCCCAGCTGCAGGAGGAGTGGGCGGATGGGGAAGGGCCAGGCTCGGCGGCTCTCCCGCCACCCAGACTCAGTGGAGGCAGAAGAGGCTTCGCAGCCCAGGAGAGGGAGAGAGAAGGTGGGCGCCCAGTCCTGGCTGGGCATGGAGTGATCATAGGCAGGGCGGGCGGGTTCTGATGCATGGGTGGCTCATGCTTGGTGGGAATTTCTCGACGGCCCACCCAGGAGCAGGCTCCTAACAGCAGCATCGAAGATGGTACCAAAGAAAAATGAAAAGGAGGGTTTGTCCAGAGGAGAAAACGGGCAAGGAGAATAGCCATCAGGCACATGACAGTTAGAGCAGCAATGAGCATCTTGGAACACGGAAGGCAGGCGAGGAAGAGGAGCCAGCGGGGAAGCAAAAAGGCCAGCCCCAGGCATGGGGAAGGATCAGGAGTAAGGAAGGCTGCAGATGACGGGGCAAGCTGCTGTGGAAGCCCACCTCCAGGTTTTGGCGGCCAGCAAATGGAGGCTCCACCCCAAGGAGGCTAGGCGAGACAGAGAGGCCAAGGCCGGGTGGCAGCGGTGGCCTCCCAGCAGGTCAGCGAGCCCTTACCTGGCCAGCACATCCTGCAGGCCTGCCGGCCTTGCTCTCAGCCTGTGCACTCACTCAGCACAGGCAGGGGGCTTTGTTCTTGCAGACTTTGAGGCAGGTGTTGGACCAAGGACAGTGGCCAAAGATGAACAAAGGGCATGAGAGAAATGACGACAGTTTCAAAGATCAGCACACGCAAGCCTGTGTCCTGGCCGCGAAGCTTACACCTGTCGGCTCTCTGCTCGAGGCCCCATGGGCCTGTGAGTTAGGGCAAGACCTCATAAACGCCACTAGACTGAGGACAGCGCCACAGCACCGCCATCCACCAGGAGTCCATGCGATGTTAGGCCCTGGCCTGGGTGTGGTGGAGACCGTCAGACAAAACCCTTGCTCTGCCCTCTGGAAGCTCACAGTCTGGTCACGGTGGAATCTGTATTTGGTAAGAGCTTCCCAAAGGTCAGGCTCCCAAAGGTCAGGAAAGTGGGGGGGCTCGCTGCTGCTGGAGACCTGACTTGCATCTCTCAGATCCCATTCTCACAGCATTTCTGGGAGAGAGAAGGCTCCCCCATTGGAGGAAACTCTGGCTCAGAGATGCCAAGTGACCTACTCAGGACCACACAGCTGGGGCCTGTGGGAATACATTCTGAATCCTGGTTGCATCTGACTCAACGCCTGTTTCTTGGGTGAGACCCCCTACTTTCCTCTGTGAGAGGGCCAGTGTGGAAAGCTGCTGGGGTGGCTTGAGGTCTGAGGGTGCACCTGGTCACAGGCCCTCTAAATGGTTGTGAAGTCACATGCTGCTCAGGAACTTCTTCCTGGTTAGATAAGCAAAAGATGAAAGGAAACTGCTCTGACTGGCTACCCATGGAGGACAAGAATCCAGGCTCTGTGGAGAGCTCCGAGGTGAGGAAGTGAGGCCACACCCTTGTCCTCAGCAGTTGACAAGTGTGCTGGGCACCAAGCCAGACAAACCTCTGTTACCTCCTTTGCAGGGTGACCTGACGGGGGAGAACCGGGACTCCTCGGAACCTCAGTTTCTTCATCTGTAAAACACAGGTCGGAGTATCCGACCCATTGCATTGTTGTGGCGATGACATAAAGCAACGCGTACCAGGCGCAGGGCCTAAAACTAAATAGGAGCTCGGCACTAGTAGCGATGGCTCTTCTTACTATGCCTGGTAGAGTTCAACCTGGTTCAGTGAGGAGCAGCTGGGCTTAAGGGTTGTAAGAGAGAGGCACAAAACAAATTCGTGGTGGGAGGAGATCAGGTGGGCGAGAAAGCCTCAGGAAGGCCCCTGTTTTGATTCCTTTATACCACTCTTGTTTGGGGTCTTTTACATCTTACTCGTGCTGAATCTCCAGGACTTGCTGCCAGCACCAGCATGCACATGTAGGAAGGGTGAATCAAGGAGCAACATCTCCAGCGCTCCAGACCCTCTCCCCTCCCTATCTTGGCTCTGGTTCAGAGGCCTTCTGGGATGGCCTCACAGCCCTGCCCACATAGGCCCAGCTCCCAGAGCGAGGACTTCTTGCTCCTGGGCCACCTTCTAGAGAAAAAGGAGAAAGGACGAGGATGCCCAGAGAGCTTCTACCGCCATACCAGTCGCTGTGGAGGATGGAGAGAAACTCTGGAGTAGAGTCCGGGGCCTGGGTTGGCATTGCCGCCCTGGAGACATGGCGTAGGCTACTCGCCTCTCGGGGGCGCTGTGGGAGAGCCCAACCCTTGGCTTTCTCAGTAGTTCGCCCTATAAAATCTTCCTGGACCCACAGCAGAGGGTGCTAATGCTGTCCATGGGGCAACCAACCCTTGGCCAATGAGGCTAGAGTCGGTGGATATACAGCCTGATTCCTCAGCCGGACAGTCTGAGGTAGTCCTCCCCAGCCTTGCAGTCGGTCCCCAGGGAAGCCAACCTTAGAGATAACCCACTTACCAAATGCATGCTTTATTTGCTTAACTTTGTCTTGTTGTCTGTGTTCCCACAGTTCTCCTGGGCTGCGGTCACCTCCCAGATAAAATACTGGCGCTTAAATCCTTGTCTCTGAGTTGGCTTCTGGAGAGCCCAGCTATAGGCCAGTGAATGGTCACGTCCCCATAGGCCAGGTGCCTGGAGGGCTATGGCTGGGCTATGCTGCCTCCACAGGCTCTGGGCTCCTGTGTTCTTTGTTCCTTCCTCCACCTGTCTGCCTCACCCACAATCCCAGAGTTTGGGGAGAAGTCAGGCCCTTCCACTTGCTCTCCTGGGTCACACAGTGACCTTCTGTTCCCAGGACATAGCATATTACCTGGTAGGAAGATGAGAAAGTGAGGATAACATTTCACAGCTTCGGACTGGCTTTGGGAGGAGTAGTGGGGATTGGGGGGCACTCCCTCGAACCTCCTGTAAAATGGGTGTGTGGACTCTATACTTAAAGAGAACACTGTCAGGGGAAATGGGAAAAAAAGGGCTGACTCATCAGCTCCTAATGGCACTAACAACCAGCATCTGTGCGCCCTCCCGGGATGTCACCGTGGGGTGCTTTGCTTTCCAGGACTCCGACATCAGAGCCCCCATCTCTGTCTGCTGGAGTTTGTCATGCTCCGGCTCTTTGGAGGAAAACTGCCTAACGCCATGGCAGAAGAAGGGTCATAAAATATTCATCTGCCGAGGCTGGAGGATGGAAGCTAGCATGTCCTCCAGGAGAAGGAGCCCTAAATTAAAGACACGCACAGACCCAGACAAAAGCACATGCCCCAGCAGCAGGCACTCCCAGGCATGCACCACGTGTAGAAAAAACACAGCCTCCCACGTACGCAAAAACACACGCCTATATACACACATGTACACACATGCACCTATCACACACCTACGCAACCCACAAGCCTGTGCTGAGGATGCACGTGTGTCACGATGCGAGGACACATATGCACACGGCACATACCTGTGCACATCTACTACGTGCACGCACACACACACACACCCATACCTATTCCCCCACCGCTGCCACGAACAGTGACATCTCACTGCTGACGCACTGGGGGCAGAAGAGCCCATCCACCCAGCCCTGACTGCTGAACAATAGTCGCCTGTCTGGCTGTCCTGAGGAAGCTCAGCTCTGTCAGGCAGAAAGCAGATGCCATGCTGGGGGAAGCAGGGGAAGTGTGACTCAGAGGTGAGTTACACAACTCAGTTCTGCCCGTCTGCTCTGCCCAGGAGGGGGAGGATGAGGGAAGCTTGCAAATGTGAAAGCTGAAAGGCTGCTGCATTTCTGGAAGCTTCCACATGATCAGGCGAGTGGAGGCTGAGGCCCCCTGAGGGCAGCGTGGGGAGGCTGCTGTGCCCTCATGAACACAAACGCGTGAGGTGGATGACACGGAGCGACGCCCCTCGGAGGGAGTGGGGGCTGTGGGGTGTCACCTTCCCACTGGAGCGAGAACCTTCTGCTGACCTGCTCCTGCCCATCTGGCCGGCTGCCCCAGCGCACCACCATGCCTCCATGGAACACAGGTTGACCCCAGGCACCTGGGGTCACGGGAGTTGGCCTGCATCCACAAAGGTGATCTGCCTGCTGGGGGTTCTAGGAGCCCTGACCGAGCAGCCCATAATTAGAGCTTTGGTGCCCAGACCTAAAGTTTTTGAAACCATCCCAGCTCACAGACCTCCTGAGAGAATGACAATGCCCCAGTTCCCTGGAATGCTGTGGTTTTTCATACATACATTCTACAAACATTGACAGAACATCAACTAGGGGCTAGGGCCTGGGGTGATAGAATTGGCTACCCAAAGGGTCTTACGGTCTCTGAGGGGAGCAGACAAGGACCAGGAGTTCTTGCAATTTGCTCTTGGAGCAGGTCACTCTAACTGGTTCTGGAAGGCTATGTCGGCTGGGCAAAGAAAGGGGTATAATGTGAGTGGGGGGGTGGGAGGGGAGGAGAGTGTCGAGTGGGGAAGTCAGATGCTGAGCAGAGGAGCAGTATTACAAAAAGGGCTTGGTTTCCTACATAGATATTTGTAAACTAGGTGTTGGCAAACTATAGCCCACAAGCTAAATTCAGTCCACTTCCTGCTTTTGCAAATAAAGTTTTATTGGAACTCAGCTGTGCCCATTCATTTATCATCTCTGGCAAAGTTGAGTAGTCATAGTATTGTTCCCAAAGCTTCAAATACTTCCTGAGTCTTTACAGAAACAGTTTGCCCATCCCTGTTCTAGACCTATCCACGAATTCTGGAACCCTCCGCAGAATTTCTGAGTCAACCACGAAATATCTAGAGCCCATTGTAGAATCCAGTATGGTTTTCTAGAGCTCTCTGAGAGAGTGACATTTGTATAGGGATTTAGAAGTTTACAGTGAGCTTTTGCATCAATTATCCCATTTAATCCTCCGACAAGCCTGTGTGAGGTTAATGGTAATTTTATCCCAATTTTGCAGATGAAAAAACTAAGACAAAGGGAAAGGCAGGGTCTTGTTGAAGACCACATGGCTGGGAGATAGCAGAGGTTGGGTAGCCTGATTCTAGCATTCCGTGCTCTTTCCACCACATTATCCTTACAGATGTTCCTTCGTCACACATGCCAGCACTCAGCTGCCCTCCCAGGCAGTCTGCTTCCCCCTTCTCCTTCCTTACACCCTGCTGCCACCGAGGAAGTCTTTTGTCCACCGTACTTCGTTAGTGGGAGAGAGGGTTTGGAGGAGCAACAAATTGCATCTGTTTGATGGTGCTCAGCGCAGCCTGGAAGGCTAACACACAGTGACAGCTGATCTTCCATTGGTTGGCTCGTGACAAGAACCACTGTGCCAGGTAATTCCAACCCACCTCCTCGGAACTCCATCAAAATGAGGGAGCCCGGGGTGACGGTGATGGTCTTGCCAGAACCACCTGGGTCCTCCCCTGGGGCCTGCAAGGGAACTTGCTGTGTTCCCCCCCCGCCATTCCTCCATCCATTCCCTCAGGACCAGCCCTTCTGAATGCAAGGACTGCAGCCTCCTGGCTCATTGGTGTTCACAGGAGCTGCTCTTAATGGAATTACATTCCATCTATTAGATATAAGGACCTAGGATGTGGCTATGTTATATCAGGCGTATTCTGAAGGCAGTCACCCAGCGCCTGCCCCCCCCCCACACACGCATGCATACACACGCACACGCACCTACGTTCATTTCCTGCAGCTTCGTGTGCTGCCGGCTGGAGCTCTGCATGCTGTGGGTAGCACATTTAGCTCGATAAAATATAATATACGACAGGATCATATTTAACAAGGAAAACAGGGCCCGCATGGACAGAGGAGCAGTGTGGCTGGGTTGCCATGGAAACCCCTTGTTCGGAATTTCCTGACTCCTAGGAGATTACATTTTCAACCTTAATGCTGTATTAACATAAGCTTTGGCACTTAATGTCTCTGTTTTTCACCTCCCCTCTCTCCCTGGCTCACAGGCAAAAGAAGGTCGGGGAGATGAGCGGGAGGAGGAAGGAGGCTGCCCTTCACAATCCAGCTGAAACCAGCCACGGCGCCCAGGACAGGCTCTCTGCAGTTTTCAAAGCGTATCACAGCCGTGATCTCCGGTGACCGACAGACAGACCCATGGGGCGGCTGGTCTGGGGTTTCCGAGGCCTGTGCCAGCTGCCCTTCAAACTCTTGTATACATCCCTTCCCTCCATCACACGCCACTGCCCGTATCATCTCTCACGGGGCTGTTGCAATAGCTTCCCGCCTGTCTCCTGCGCCCAGCCCATGCCCTCCGTCCCCTCCTGCTGCCTGAGTGGTCTTTCCGCGCCGCAAATTTCTTCATCCTGCAGTAGGTTTAGTGGTCTCCGACGGCCCCCGTGGGTACAGAATGAAGTCCCAACTCCTTCACGTTCAAGGGTTCCTGCCTCACTCTACAAGCTCCTCCCTAGTAGTTTCCACAGTACCTCTGCCCTCCAGCCCTGTGGAGGTGACAATGTGCTTTCTGAATACACCAAGCACTTCCAGGGGCCATAGCATGCGCTTACACCATGAGCTTAGCCTGGGTTTCTGGCCTCTCCTGTCTTTCTGACCAACTCTTAAGCCTCCTTTAAGACCTAGCTCAGCATCACCTCCCTCAGGGGAGCTCCCTGCCCACCTTGCTGCCAGCATTCCCATGGCCCTTGAAACAAATGCTGTCACAGCCCTTACCACCTGAGAGCCCCTTGGTCCTTCACTCCTGCCTCCTCCATCCCACCGGGAGCTCATCAAGCCCAGGGGTCATGCCTTCCTCACCGTCAAATCCCCTCCACCCCGTGTGGTTCTAGAACCCTACAGGGCTCAGCTGGCATTTGTGAAATTGGGTTTCCAGGTGAGGACTCCGAGGTTCAGAGATTTAAGAATGCGTCAAATGCTACTGGCCGGGTAAGAAGCCCAGGCAAGGCCTCTCTCCTCTTTCCACCCCTCCCCGCCTCTCTGCTTGCTCTGGGTTCTCAGCACCATCCACAGTCCACAAACCGTGTCTGTTTCTGGCAATACACAGGTCTTCTCTTGGCCAGACTCTGCTTCCCTATGTCCTCTCCACCAGGTGCCCAGCAGCCTTGGCCAGCTGGGACCGTTAGAAAGCTGAGGTCTGAAGAGAAAGGCTCAGGCACCATCAGAGACATTTCAACCCATGGAAAAGTCCATGCTCCTCCCATGAGACTCAGCATTCTTTTAAAAGATGTGGTTCTGAAGGTTGCAGGGAAGAGCCATGCATCCAAGCAAGCTCATACTTTGGAGTTTTATAGCAAGGATCCAGGGAGCCATAGTGAAGACTGGAATCTTCACTCTCACGACCAGTGCGGTGAGTTCAGTGGTGCCCCCTGCCCTCAATTATGTCCACCTGGAACCTCAGAATGGGCATTATTTAGAATAAGGGTCTTTGCAGATGTAATTAAGGTAAGAATCTTAAAACGGGCTAGTCTGGATTAGGCAGGCCTAACTCCAGTGGCAGGTATCCTCACAAGAGTCAGAAAGGAGAAGACACACAGAGACACAGGGGAAAGACCACGTGATCCTCCCTGTGAAGCCAGGGACAGAGGCTGGAGTGATGTGTCTCAAGCCAAGGCACGTCAAGGCTGGCTGGAGCCCCCAGAAACTAGAAGAGAGGCATGCGATGGATTCTTCCTCCACGTCCCAGGAAGGAGCCAACCCTGCTGACACCCTGAGTTCACCCTTCTGGCCCCTGGGACTGTGTTTTGAGTCATCGGTTTGTGGTCATCTGTTTCCTTGGCAGCTCTTGGAAACACATGCCACCAGGAGACATAAGAATGTGTAGAAGGGCCCCGCAGGGCTGAGGGAGGCGAGGACACCAAGCCAGGGCTTCTCACTCCCCCACCACACACGTCCCACTCTGCCTCCCACCCCAGCACCTCCAGCTGTTCTCAAGCTCTGCGCTGACCTTGAGCTGCCTCCAGTGCCCCGTCCCCCTCTCCATCGTGCGTCTCCATCCCAGACCCACGCGCAGCCTCTGTCTGCTGTGGCTCTGTAGGCAGAGCTCCCCCGTGTCTCCCTGCTTGGTTGTCTTGCCACTTGTGTGACATAGGCCAAGCTGGCCAGGCGACTTGCTCGCCGCATTTAAACTACCCAGCGAGGCGATCTGGCGATTTAGTTGACCACTGTTTTCCCATATGGGCAAAGCTTCCCCTCCAGGCAGCAAGTCCTGGCCCTGCTCCTCCCGCTCAGGGTCCACCCTGTCGGTCAGCTGTGTCCAGGGCCATACAGGCCACATGTCCCAGCATGGGAAGGAAGCTCCAAGAGCCGCGATGGATGGCCGCTGGGAAGATGGTGCCTTTGCTGTTGAGACTGAACCTCCTGCAGTCTTGGGTAATATGTAGAGGGGAAAAAGGAAAAAAGCTTTTATTTCCAAGTAAGAAGAAAATTTTTATACTCCGAAAAACTCCAGAGGGAATCATTTCATCCACTGAAGTTTTTGAAAAGTCAACACTGCCACCCACTTGCTTCTCAGGCCAGAGGACGGCTGCCTTTGACGAGCTGCTCAGAAGTGCTTCGTGGTCTGGGTTGAGGGCAGGTGGAGGCTGGTGGGAGGAGCCAGGCTCCTGGGCCCTGGTTGAGACGAGGTCAGCCTGCTCACCACAGGGTGCTTGCTGAGAGTTGAGAGTCCAACGATGGCCCTGGGAGCACTGGGGGCTCATGCTGTGATCCTACTCCCCAAGGGCTTCCATTGCTCAGCCCTGAGCTAGGGAAGCTGGACAGACATGCCCCCTCCAATCTCATCCCAGGCCTCAGGGCGTGTTGTGCTTGCTGCACACACCAGGAACTGAAGGTGAAGGCCAAGATCATGGACAATTAAGTGGTGGAGTCAGGACTCGAACTCAGGACAGAGGGGGCTAGGGCGAGAGTCAAATGGGCTTTGGGATCTTGGCATGGGTCCTGGAGTGTGGGGAAGACAGTTATAAAGGACTTTATGGGGGATAATCAGTGACATTTAGATATGGAGCCAGATCAGATAATAGTATCATATCAGTGCTAAAATTCCTGATTTGGGGAACTATACAGTAGAAAGTAGGAGAATGGTTTGTTCTGAAGAAATGCACACTGGAGTATTTAAGATTAATGGGGAACAAGATCTCCTACTTAATTCTCAAATAGTTCAGAAAAAAGGAATAGCCCAGGAGACGACACATCAGTTGGAGATTCTGGGTGAAGGATATGCAGGCATCCTTGACCCTTGCCTCTCTGTGCACTTGAAACTATCTGTATAGACATAAAACTGTGGAAAAGAAAATTCCCAGCCCTTTTGTTTTTCAGAATCAGCTTCACTGAGGTCCATTTTCTATACCATAACCTGCCCATTTTAAAAATGTGTGCTTTGGTAAGTTTGACATGTGGCTACACCCATGAAGCCACCACCACCATCAGAAGAATGAACACACAGGTCACACCTGCCATCCACTCCTGCTCCTTATGACTCCTCCCTGGTGCCCCTTCCCATCCACTCCCACCCCTACCCCCACCCCTAGGCAACCGCTTCCTGCTACTGAAGTTGAGTTTGCATTTCCTAGAATCTTACATCAGTGGTATCCTACAGGATGTACTCTTTTTTTGCTTGGCTTCTTTCACGCAAGATAACTATTCTGAGATGTGTCCATGCCGTGGCAGGTGTTGATAGCTCATTCCTTTTTCTTCCTGAGCAGTGATTCCACTGAATGGATACACAACAATTTATTTATCCATTCCCCTATGTATGAACTCATAGGCTGCTTCCATTCTATGGCAATTGTGAATAAAACTGCCAAGGGATATTCATGCACACATCTTTCTCCTTTCTCCTCCCAGGAATGGAACGGTTGGACCACACGGTAGGTATGTATTACTTACTGAGATGCAGCTCAGCTGTCTTCCAGAGCAGTCATACCACCAGTAGTGTGGGAGGGTTCTGGTTTCTCCCTATCTTAGCCTCGGTATGGACTTGGCATCGCCGTCTTTTTGATTAGAGTCACTGTGGTGGATACTGGTGTATCTCATTGTGTTTTTCCTCCGTGTTTGCCTAATGACTGATGGTGTCGATGTGACCATCATGCATTCCCTCTCTCTTCTCCCCTGGTCATTGTGCTCTTCTGGGCCAAGAGGCACATGCAGTGAGGCTGGGCAGCTTGGTGATAGGACCTTGCAACTGCCCAAAGTGAATGGGCCCAGTATGAGAACCCAGATGCTTGCAGACTGAGGTCCAAGAACTCAGATTTGCAGAGCCTACTGTTTGACTCAGATACCCACCAGCTTAGTGGCCAGACCTAGGACTTTTCCACAGGTAATTAGTGCTCACGATGCATTAGGTCCTAACCTTAGGCCTTCATTGGTTCATCCAACAACCACCACCAACCTCCCAGTGGCACAGTTCTGTGACTAGCATGAGTCTTTCGTGGACTTTGGTTGGCTCTTCTCAGGCTGTAGGCAACCTTCCAAGTAAAGTCAAAACTCCTAAGCATGATGTTAAAGCCATTTTCTTAATCGGGTTCCTAAATTTAGGATTCCCCACCACATCCTTTTCCCCAGCCTGTGCTCCAGTGCTAATAAATGCCCCTGTGTCCCAGATGAACCAGCTCCTTCCTGCCTCTCTGCCTTGATCTCCCTTTGTGCTTCTGCCTCTCTTGGCCAATAGAGACTTCAGCCTGCCAAAGCACAAACTCCTCCTTCTCCCTTGGATCCGGAAGGCTGACCTGGGGCCTGCACTGTCTGGACTCGTCCTCCATATGCAGTTTACAAGGGCCTTGCTGGATGCTAAGCTCCCTGAGGGCAGGATGCTCGTACACCTGCTTGGCTTGGCACATAGTAGGTGCCTAGTCAACTCATCAATGCTGGCTGAACTGAGCTAATTTTGTCAGCTTACCCTCTCTTTCTCCGTTTGGGGACTAGAAGGCTCATGATCCACCCCCTTCCATAGCACATGTGGTTCACACATCACTCCAAATACTGGAGGTGGCACCTGCTACTACGTTTGAGAAAGTTAAATACCTTTGCCACCTTGCCCATCATTACCTGCAAAAGCCATTACCGTTGTGCGAACACATGGCCCAGAAGTTTAAACACTAGAACCAATTAGTTTCTCAGGGTGCGCCATCTTAAACACGCCAGACTCAACAAGCTCTGCTCTGGGTCTCCAAGCCTTCTTTTCTTCCTCTTTTTTATTTTCTGTTCCGGCAGCACTTATCCATCTGTACCTCCACTACAGAGCCATTCCCCCTGGAAATGCTGCGAAACCTTGCAAATAAAATATTTAACGTGTGGATCGGGTAATTTTATGTTGTGAGTTATGAAATCTTTATTTGGGTCCCACTTTTTATTAAACCTCAGGGTTCTCCTTTGGTCTCTAATGACATTACGTTGCATCAGAATTAGACAGTTTTTTACAGGGGGCTGTATTATTTGTTGTGACTCGGTAATGCTAATGTTTAAGTTTTGAGTCCTTTTACTGCTGATTAAACCTCTAAAGACTACAGCAGAATTTCCGCTTCGCTGCTAGAAGAAAAGAACACGGCACGGTTTGTGTTGAGGAGATCACTTGAAGAATGTGCGGGAAGGTTGCTGCATTTATGAATAAAGAGAGGCATTATCATTTTTAATAGGAATTAAACAGCTAGAGGGAGAAGTCGGCAATGCTGCGATCAGTGCAAAGGAAAACAATCTAACCATTTTAATTAACTGTATTTTAATAGCTTTAGTTATAATTGAATAATTTAAATACCAAGGGAAACAGTTAAATCTCCTAAAAGCCTTTTTTTATTTACATTTTAAATACAGTTCACGGTGAAGAGATGACAGTATGTGTGCTGGGGGGAACTGCTGGGATGGCTCCTGCCGCCCGGTGAGTCTGGAAGAGGCAGGTGGGACCCCGAGTGACGGCAGGGTCGGGGCTGGCACGCCCCACCCCTGTAGGCCAAGGCGGCTTCCATCAGGACAGGGCAGAGTGAGCAAGAGGGGTTCCTTGCAGCACATCTGACGCTACAGAGAGTGAGGCCTTGAGCGAGTGAGGCCTGGTTTGAGTCTTGATAGCGTTCAAGTGATATGAATTGCAGATTTACAGTAACAACCACCACGGCAGGGATAAACTAGTAGAAAGAACAACTGACATGTACTGGGGGCTTCAGGCTGGAGATAATGGTAAGAGCGAGAGTGAGGAGAGGAGAGGAGAGGTGGTTGCTACCCACCTAGAGTTTTTCAACTGGAGGAAGAGACAGATCATAAACAAATAAACTACCAAAAAAGTCAAGTAAGTATAAATTAAGGTAAAAGGCCTAAAGGAAAAAAAACAGGGTGCTGAAATAGAGGATGATGGGTGGTGGGGATACATTTCAATAAGGCAAGGAGAGATGGTCCTTCCTTGGAGTTGATTCTTAAGTCAAGGCTTTGAGAAGGGCAGGATGGGGGTTGGTTATGAAGTCCAAGGCAGATAGAACTTTCCTGCCAACTAGAGCAGCTCATTCTGCCAATGAGCTACCCTGGGTAGCATTTTCAAGAATTTGAGAGGAACCAGCAGTGGCTAGAAAACAGGGAGCAGAGGAGGGTGAGGTGGGGTGAAGAACCTTCCACAGCAGGCTGGAAAGGGAGCAGACACTGGAAGATTCTAAGCAGTGGAATGATGCAGTCCAATGAGTGATTCTAAAAGATCTTATTGTTGTTGTTCTACCCTTGTTTTGAGGTAACAACCACTGCGGCAGTAATAAACTAGTATTAAGAGCAGCTGACACTGAGGGCTTCTGAATGTTTAGGGCTGGAGATAATGAAGAGACAGAGAGAGAGCGAGAGAGAGAGAGAGAGAGAGAGATAGAGAGAGAGAGACTGAGACCCCTACCCTTCCAGAAGGACAGACAATAAACACATTTTTAAAAACCTCTTTTCTCCTTCACTTCTGTGGACCTGCCTAGGCCCTACTCCTGGGCCCTTCTCTGACCCCTGGTTGGAACCTCAGCCCCCAAATACCACCTGACCGCTGTCCTGTGCCCGCAGAATTCCTCAGGCCGCACACATGCCCCGGCCAAGAGCTGACCTTGGCTCCTCATCCCTGGGTGCTGACCAGGCTCAGTCTGGAACTGAGCAGATGCCTCCCACCTTGGCCACCCCCCACCGTGGAGCTGTGTCCTCCCGAGCTCTCCCCAACACCACGAGGCAAGGACACCTGCTGCTGCCTGTCTCCCTGAGGCCGAGGTCGGTGAAGGCCAGGAGTCGCTTTGTGTTGACTGACAGCTGCCCTCTGGGGGACCAGCCCACTGCCCGCTTCATGCCCCTTCTTCGCCCCACCAGCCTGCCAAGAAAGCTCCCTTGAGCCTCACGGTCACGTCCTTCTGTGGCATCAGTGACTCCATCAGTGCTAACAATGAATCCAAGGAGGGGAGGCATCCAGCAGGTGCAAAGACAGGATGCCTGGAGAGAGAGTCTCGCTCTGCGGGAGTGGCTGGGGTTAAGCGGACGCTGCTGATGGGCTGTCTCTGGGACTGCCATCCCCCTCCATTAGGACTGGGCACTCCTGCAGCTCCACGCCACCCTGTGAGGTTCAGTGTCCTCTCCTGCTGGGGGAAGGCTGGACCATCTCACTAATGGGGACCCCACCAGCCAGGAGAACAGCAGGGGAAGGCTGCAGGCCTAGTTGTTCACGTCTTCCTCTGGGGAGCCTCACAGCACTCTAAAGGGCTTGACGCAGCAGGGACAGGCTCAGACTCCAGGTGAAAGCAGGCAGGCTGCATGTTAGGTCTGGATGGGCGAGTTTATTCACGAAACGATGTGGAGAGCATTCATCCCAGAGGGGATCAAGGCGGACTATGTGAGGGTGATGGGAAGGTCTATGGCCAGTGTCAAGTCGAATGGGTCGCAATAGCGAGAATAAAAACACATGTGCACTGAATGTCAATGATGTGCCCAGCACCTGATTTTGTGTACTTGGGTTGATTCAACCCATGAAGCCCCCCTGGAGGTGAGCACTATTATCCCTGCTGCACAAAGAGACAACTAACAACAGAAGGTGCATGCATTAGCTAAAGGTGTGCAGCTAGCGTGTGATGGACAGAGGGCCTGTCCGGCCCTGCACTTTTTCTAAACTGCCATGCTGTGGACACACTCCAAGCCCAATCCTGGCCTGATGCTTATTGGGCCATGTCCCCAGCAGCAGCCTCCATGCCAGGCACTTACTCATTTGCCCCACACACATTTATCCAGGGCCCCCCTCTGTCCCATACATTAATCTCATTTTATGGATAAGGAAACTGAAGCTGGCAGACTGAGATCCCATGAAAAGGTATACAATCTTTTTTTCCCCCCAGATACAAGGTCTCATTCTTCACCCAGGCTGGAGTGCAACAGCGCAATTATAGCTTACAGTAGCCTCAAACTCCTAGACTCAAGTGATTCTCTACCCCAGTTTCCCAAGTAGCTGGGACTACAGGCATGCCACCATGCCTGGCTAATTTTTCATTTTTTTCCTGGAGACTGGGTCTCACTTTGCTGCTCAGGCTGGTCTTGAACTACTGGGCTCAAGTGATCCTCCTGCCTCGGCCTCCCAAAGTGCTGAGACTGCAGGCCTAAGCCACTGCACCCACTAGACAAACAATCATTTATGCCCAGGAAATGAGGTCCCACACAGTCCCATGTCTTCTCAGTAAAGAGTGCCATGCCCACCTAGTTCATAGCAGGCTGCTGGGCTAACCTGAGACAGGGGAGGCAGGGCAGGGTTGGAGGTTCACTAGGGTGAGGGCAAAGGGGAAATGTATTGAGAGATAGAGCCCAGAGCCCAGAGAAGCAGGGGCTGGTAGAGGACAGTCTCAAATGCCCCTTCCTGTATGCAGAGGTCAGACGTCAGGGAGCGCGCACTCTGCAGGGGGCAGCCAGTGGCCCCCTCTCTACTCCAGGGGAGGTTCCTGGAGGGCCAGTGTTCTTGCACTTGGGACTTTCGGGAAAAGTCCGGGCAGGAGTTGTTGAGTCAGGGAGTGCCTGACAGGGTGAGGAGGCTCAGTCACGGGAAAGCCCAGGGAGTATTTGGTAAGGTAGGGAGGGGGCTTCATGCTACACAAATGTGCAGAGAAGGGGGAGGGAGTTCCTGCTGGTGAGTGTGTCTCCCACTTGAGCCTCAGTTTCCCCTCCAGCCTTGGGAGTGTTTTTGCTTTCAGGACACATGCTCTGAGGGTAAAGGATATGTTTGGAAAACACTGCAGGACTTCTCAGTGTCTGTGTTATTTGAGTGTACACTGGGGACCTGTGAGAGCAGGACAGAGCATGTAGCATCTCCTGAAATTGCTGCCCCATAGAGCACTCTTTTTGTGTGTATGTGTGGGACATTCCTCAGGGACAATGTTTTAGAGAGCAAGCTTTGAAAAAAAAATACTTCTTTCAAAAATTCCCAGAGCTGCCCCTGTTCGTGATCATAAGAGAAAGAGGAATTCCCTCCTGGTGGAGGTGTATAGCAGAATAGGGACGGGGGGAGGATTTTATTTATTTATTTTGAGTTGGAGACTCACTCTGTCACCCAGACTGGAGGGCAGTGGCACACTCATGACACTGCAGCCTCAACCTGCTGGGCTCAGCCTTCCAAGCAGCTGGAACCACAGGCGTGTGCCACCACGTCCAGCTAATTTTTTGATTTATCGTAGAGATGAGGTCTTGCCAAGTTGCTCAGGCTGGTCTCGAAACCCTGGACTCAGGTAATCCTCTCACTTCCGCCTCCCAAAGTGCTGGGATTGCAGGAGTGCCCGGTTTGTGGGAGAGGATATTAGGGAGCATAGGAGACAGGAGTGGGTGGAGGCGCAGGAAGCAGGGCACCTCTTTCTCTCACTTTCCCCAGAGCCGGGCCCCTGCAGGGGAGGTTCACGCAGGACTCTCTGGCAGGCACAGTGAGAAGCCTGGGGAGGCGTGGGTGGTGTCCGCATGTCCCACCTCTGAAAAATGCCGTGTTGCAGTCTGACAAAGCAAATGTGGCGCTCACCAGGCCGTCTGTCCTCTCTGTCAGTTCAGATGCTCAGACACCAGGTGTCCATCCTCCTTGACATCTGAGTCACAGAGAGGCAGGCGGCAGTGTCTGGCGGAGGAACAATCAGCAGGTGCTGGAGGGCGGAGGGCTGCATGTGCTGCAGGTCTGTGGCATCGCGGGCCTGCTTGCAACCACTTCTCCCTGGAACCGGGAGGGTGCTACAGCCATAGCAAAGAGAAGCTGGTGGCAGAGGGGCCGAGCGTGTGGGCCTTCAAGTCCCACAGGCCTGGGCATGCATCCGGGTGCTGCCAGCACTGGCCATGTGACTTTGGAGGGTTACTGAACTTCGTGTGTCAGGGAGGGAACCATGACCGTTCTTCACCCAGAGTGTGGCTTTGGGTGGATTAAACAAGATGCTGCGTGAAAAAGGACTTAGCACGCTGCCTGGCGCTTCGCACTTGACAAATGTTCGTTGTTTATGTTGCCGCGGCTGCTGGGGGAATGTTCCTGCGAAACTAAACCTTTATTTGTTCAGCAAATACAGCGTGTGCCCTGCTCTGTGCCAGGCACAAGGGCATTAACACAGGCAGGCCCTGACCCTGGCCTTACAGAGCTGGAAGGCAGGGAGATGCTGTGCCAAGAAGCCACCCCGGACTTCAGAGTGACAGCGAGACCCAGAACCCTCTGGGTCCTTCCTAAAAGGAGAAAGTTGAAAAAGCAGAGATGGCAAATAAATAAATAAAAGAGCATTAAACTGTGTCAGACCTGGCACTCTCTTCAGCTAGTGATAGTGTATGTCTTCTGGCAAGTCCCCTCTGCCCAACAGACTCTCGCCCAGTCTTCAAAGTCCATCCCAAATGCCCCTTTCTTCAAGCAGCTCATCCCCCATGGCCAGGGCCTTCTGAGGCCTGGGTTCGGGTCTTGTTTCTAGCACTTGCTAAACTCTGGTGGTGGAACTGTTAGTTCTTCACTTGACTTGTGTCTCTTTTTGGACTAGAAGGTTCTTGAGGGCAGGAAGCGTGGGGGGAGCAGTGCAGGGTGATGTTGAAGGCTTTAGGGTTCTGGAATCAATCCCGTGTGGGTTGGGATTCTTGAATACACCAGATTTTGTGAGCTCATGAACATCTTTAAGCCTCAGTCTCTTGGTCTATAAAGCCGAGAGAAATACAGGCCTTCTGGAGTTAAAAGGGAAGCTGTCCACAAAAGCTTGGCCAGTGCCTGACACATGAGAGTCACCCAGGGACACACACCAGCAAGATTTTATTTCCATCTTTGTGTCTATCTAGTCTTACCCAGCGCCTACCCCACGGTAGTTGCTCTATAATTAGTTACTGATGGGATGGAATCAGTTCCCCATCCGCGGATTCAGTCTCCACATCTCCGAGTCAACTTCAGATCAATTCTATGCACCTGAAGAAATGCTTATGTTGTCCAGACCCACCTCTTCCATGTACTCCTTGGGAAACTGAGGCCCCTGCAGTTGTGCACGCAGGCTAATGCCTTGAAGCCTCCGTGGCAAGTTGGGAATGTTATTTTGGTTAGTTCTGGGGTACACAGATTCTCAATAACCAGTTTCTTTCTCATCTGAACTGTTTTTGTAAAGAGGAAATATCAAGGTGTATGATGTCAATGCAGCTAAGTAATACAGCCAGCTGTGTAAACATCTGGAAGTAGTAGAGACACAGCCCCAGAGCGAAAGCCGGGATCAGCGAGTCCAGACGTCTCGGGGAGGCTTCAAAACCATAGCCTGCGAGGAACCAGAGTGGAAAGGCAGCCTTCTGATCAGAAACGGGGCCGCACTCCTTCTGCTCCAGGCCCTGAGTCCTGGAGAGCCAGAGAAGAGGACAAGAAAGCCACTATGCGCAGGGACTTTGGAAAACAGAGGTGAGGCTTAGGAAAATCCTGCTAATGACAGGTTAGCAGTGGTTGGAAACAACTCGTCAGGTTCACAGGGACTTGCTTCTTCTCACTCTTCCCCTCCAGCAGGAGAGGTGGGCGTGGCCGTGCCCCAACCCAAGATCTCGGGTGGGGGGATGGGTCTGGAAGTCTGGAGTCCAGGGCTTCAGACTGGGGGTCCCTGAGCTACGTGCTCCTTAGAAGTGACTCCACAAATCATGGAGGGCCGGGGAAAGGATCCGCCGGCGCTTCCAGCCCAAAGCTCAGAGCTGGAGATGAGAGAACTGCAGCCCAGAGAGGGAAGCACAAGGTCAAGGCCACACAGCTGGGCAGGGGCAGATTCAGAGCTAGGAGTCAAGCTTCCGGATTCCAGATCCATGCCGGCTTCCCTATAACCCAATGACTTACTCTCATTTGAAATTATGTGCATAGAAAAGACACTTATAATTCATTTCGATATTTAATTACAGAAGAAGTGACATTTTAAGAAATGTGAAAGACACAGAAACACAAAATACATTTGGAGGCAAAATCTCTAGCGGGAGCTAATCACAGTCTCTTGTTCTCTCTCAAAACACACACACAAATGGTATCCAGCTCGTGTGTGAACTTTTTCTTTTTTTTCTCCACTCTCCTTTGACAGGTGTGGTCTGTCATTTCCTGGGACCAGATATTGGAATTTGCAGTTAGAGAGCACCAGGCAAAGAGGAACCTGGATGCAGTTTATTTCTCACCAATTATGGGGTCTCCTCTGAACCTCACTTTCCTCATCTGCAAAATGGGCACACACGCGCGCGCGCGCGCGCACACACACACACACACACACACACACACACACACACACACAGAGTTTAAGCGGTGTGAAGAGATATTTGCGGCAATCAGTAGTGTCTGGTTGCTGATGGTAACATTTTGAGCACCTCTTATACTTGCAGAAGTCAGGGAGGAGTGGCAGGTCCCCCACCTCAGGTGTCTTGGGTCCTTCCTCCGCCCAACCCCAAAGGCTGTCGTGCTCAGCTATCAGACTCATGACCCCAAACATCTCGGGGCTACAGACTGGCCCAGCCACTTGCAGCCTCCTTGTCCTGAGCAGGAGTTCACAGAGGAGGAAACTGAGGCCTTCGGCACTCCAGGCAACTCCTTTTACGGAGATATTTGCATTTAAAAGGTTCTGGAGAGCCCAAGGTGGCTCCCATGGGCCTTTGGGTGCTGTGCTCATGCTTCAGGCTGTGTGGGGGGGGCGGGGTTCTGCAGAGGAACTGTCCTCCTCAGAGCAGGTGCAGGCGCGTGGGGACTAGAACCGACCTTCGTTGCCACCTGCTTCTGCTCCTCATCTGCCCAGGAGGACGGAGATGGATGACTCTGGTTACTCCCCTGCAGTGCGGAACACAGGCTGCTGCTAGCTCCTATCGGCTGGCCACAGAGCTGGCCATGCCCCTGACTCCACAGCTGTCCGTTCCTGGCCTCCCTGGGTGTCACCAGTCATGAGCTCTGGGCTGGGGGCTGGGGAACCCCTGAAGCCACGGCCTCCTGGGAGAGTGTAAGTGGGTGCTGATTCTATTTCATTACTCATCTCTATTCATTACTCAACTTCAAGGCACAGAGGTAGATGGGGGTGGGGCCTGCCAGCACGGGGCTCCTCCTCTGGCATCCACTTGTCTTTATGACAGCGCCCTGGAGGTTAGGTAGATAGAGCCTGTTCCAGCATTACCCTTCATGCCCTGGTGATCTTGGGCAGATGTCTTAACCTGCCCCTCAAGCCAATTTGCTCATCTGCAAAATGGGCACAAGAATAAGTCCCACTTGACCTCCCCACGAGGACTAAACAAAAGACTGCACAAGTGCACAGGAGTTTGGTCACCGCCCCCCAGAAACACAGTCAGGACAATCAAGAAGCCAGGCACAAGGCTGTTCCCACCGCTCCATCCCTTTGAGAGCACCACAGCCACCACCTCATTTTCTCTATGTGTCACCTCCAGTTGCATTCAGTGGCTCACTCTCATGGGACTTCCTGCCACCACTCCCAGGACCCCTTCACCCCAGGCTTGGAGGACAGGACAGTCAGTCTCTCTGTGACCTTTGCACAATGTCTCCATCCCATAGTGGAGGTGCCCTTGACCTTGGCTGACCTGCATGGCCCTGGACCCACCTTCTCTGTGAGCATTTTAACCCTCTTGTGCTGCCCAGGGAGGCAGACTCTGTCCCGGGCTTGTCTTCTCTAGTGGCAGGTGTTCTGCACACTCAACTCCAGGTGCCAGCAGGATTCCAGTGGGGATCCATTAGTGGGTCTTGTTGAGCGGGCCTGGATTTGGCAGTGATCAGAAGCCCCACTGCTGGGGACACTAGCCTAGAACTGGCTGAGCAGGACTGTATCTATTCTCACAAGTGTGGAAACTAAGAATGGTGATTTCTTTTTTTTTTTTTTTGAGTTGGAGTCTCACTCTGTCACCCAGGCTGGAGTGCAGTGTCATGCTCACGGCCACCGCAGCCTTGGCCTGCTGGGTTTAGGCGATTCTTCTGCCTCAACCTCCCAAGTAGCTGGAACTACAGATGCATGCCACCACACCTGGCTAATTTTTGTGATTTATCGTAGAGACAGGTCTCACCAAGTCATCCAGGCTGGTTTTGATCTCCTGAGCTCAGGCAATCTTCTCACCTCAGCCTCCCAAAGTACTGGAATTACAGACTAAGCCACTGCGCCCAGTCAATTTATTTTCAAATTGGAGCCTAGCTTATCTTGGGTTCTCAAGATGGTGTCCAAATGCTTTGTGCTTCTTTTTTGCTGATTCACTTCCTGCTCCCTTGTGCTTCCTTTTCAAGGGCTTTTTACTTTGGTGGGCTTCATGTTTTAACTTTTGGCAGGATCCAATCAGAATGGTAATTCTGTAAGCCAATCAGCAAATAGGACATGCAAATGAAATGATTCTGTAAGCCAATCAAAACGTGTCACATAGACATCGTATGGGAAAGTCTGTGACTTCTGCAGTACTCAGTCAATGAGGAACCAGGAGAGGAACCTGGGTTTTATGGTAAAAGTGCCAGTTCTTCCTGCTTCGGGGTGCCTGCTGACCCAAGAGACACCCATTCTTGCAAGAATGATAATAAAAATCTGCTTTGCTCCATCAATCTCTGAGTCTCTATGTCACTCTTTAACAATGAAACTGTGGAAGGTCAATTCCGTCTCCCACACAGGCGATCAGTGGAGCTCAGTGACTTCCGTTTATCAGGCAGATGCAGTCTGGTGGGTCGCATGGATTCTGGTAGGTGGTATGGATTCCAGTGCCAGGCATGTCACCAATGTCCATTCTCAATGACAGGTACCATCACTGTTAGCACTCTGTTGAACCCACTCTGCCCCCCAGCTGTGGCTGCTTACAAAGCAGCTGCTCTGTTCATGCACTGTGTCGTCCCCCGTGTCTACTCCCACCCTGCTCCCAGCTGTCCTAGGTCTTCCCAATGTACACAGAAGACTGAGGTCAATGACCCTCTTGACGAGCCTATTCTTGCCCCCCCCACGTGTCTCCACTTCATGGACAATGCTTTTTGTGGACTGGAGGAGGATCTGTGGGACTCAAGACAGAGTCTTTGTCTCTGCTTCTCAGTAGCATCTGGTGTTTAGTAAGGGCTCCCTGATTGGTTGGATGGATGGATGGATAGGTGGATGAATAGAAACATGGATGGATGAATGGAAGGAAAGAAGGATGGATGGAGGGATGGGGAGATGAATGGATGAACGGATGGAGGGATGGATGCATGGATGGGTGGGTGGGTGGGTGAATGGGTGAGTGGGTGGATGCATGGATGGATGTTGATGCGTAGGTGGGAACCCCCAAGGATGGCAATTGGCTACACAAGGTTTGACAGTGAGGGGGGTTACCTATGTTTCGTTTTACTGGTCTTAAGTGCAAGGTACTTTCCATAGATCTTACACCCCAAAGCCTCCTTCCTTAGGGTGGAGAGGAGGAGGGGTTCCCCAGTGTCCCTGCCTAAGACTCTAAGCCACAGAGCTAGGGCATGCTGGAGTCTTTCCCCAAGGAAGGATAGTCTTGAAGCATTGTCAGAAAGAGGCAGAAGGCTGGTTTTGGGAGCATTGAGGAGGAGAAAGGAGGAACCAACTCAGAAGTGCCACCATGTCCTGTGTTAGACACACATGACCCCCAATCCCCTCCCAGTGAACAGCTGAAGACATAGTTTACTCTTCTACCACAGATGTGAAAACTCTGGCTAAGAGTGGCCACATAACCTCCTCCCAATAGCTAGCCGGTGAGGAGTAGAACAGATCCTGGAGCCTCAGACCCTGCCAGGTTCCCCTTGCTGCCTGGGGTATCACTCTGGAGTCTGGTTGGTGGGTCTGATAATAGAGTAGGGGGGGCAGCAGGATACAGCAAGGAGAAACAGGGGTGCATGCATTGATGGGTCTAAGAAAGAGAGTTTGGGTGGTTCCATTTATTCATCCGTGTACTCATTCACTAATCCATCCAGCATCCATTCATGCAGACATATTGAATGATCACCTTTTAAGGCCACGGGCCCTGTTCTAGGTGCCACAGGGAACAAACAGACAGGATCCAGGCATTCTAAAGTCCTGTTTCAGGGTGGGAGTGGACAACAGACAAGATGAGCCAAGTGATTGCAGGTGGAGGTTGAGTGCCATGGAGACCAAGACCAGGGTAGGTAGGTGTAGACACGAGGTGGGGTCAGGACAGGCCCAAGTGAGCCCAAGCAACAAGGAGCTGGTGATGGGAAGCTTCTGGGGGAGGATTCCAGCTGGAGCGTACAGAGGACTGGA
This sequence comes from Cephalopachus bancanus, assembly GCA_027257055.1. Classification (NCBI taxonomy): domain Eukaryota; kingdom Metazoa; phylum Chordata; class Mammalia; order Primates; family Tarsiidae; genus Cephalopachus; species Cephalopachus bancanus. The sequence continues at coordinate 5,532,584 of JAPVLO010000036.1, forward strand.
TGAAGTTTGGCTCGGGCACCTGTTCTCTTCTGCGGAGTGCCTGTGACAGCCACACTCGGCGGGGGAGGAGGATGCAAATCAGAGAGAATGCTTTAGTGACAACTGGCCCGAAAGCACCTGCCACCCCAGCACCAGGCTCGGGGAGAGGCTGTTGGGAGCATGGATTAGACAAGGAGCCACCAGTGGTCCTTCCTACTTCCCTCATCCTGCAAGGGGTACCAATATTTGCTCTGCTATGCACAGGGAGAAGAGTCGGCAGGCTCGGTGGAGGAGGGCCTGGCTGGAATCACCCACCAGAGCAGGAGCTGTTGTTTGTCTCCTAACACAACTTTTTTTGTTTGCTTCCTTGCTGATAGGACCTTTATTTTTATCTGGGCATCTGGCTGCTCCAATAAATAATCACATCTCTCAGCTTCCCTTGGTGCTTGACTAAGTTCTTGTCAGTGAGATGCAAATGGAAGTGACATTCTATAAAAGACAGTGGGCTTGTGCCCTTCGCTCCCTCTTCAGCTCTCCTGCTTTCCTGCAAGCAGGTATTCAGGTGTGATGGCTGGTGCTGCAGCAGCCACTTGGGACCTTGAGGTGGTCTTGGGAGTGGAGACCAGGTATGGTGGAATGATGAGATAGAAAAAGCCTTGATGGAAGGAAACCCACTGTAAATAGCCGAGATGGTATTCAAAAAAAGAAATAAACTCCTATCTCTGAAGGCGCTATTACTTTGTGTTTCTGCTGCCTGGCTAGTCAGCACACTGGCATAGCAGCAGGAGGAGAGATGGCCACAGGAGGTGAGGTGCATGCAAATTCAGGTCAGCCCCGAGGACACAGGAACAGGGAGAGGGTGCTTGAGATAAAAGGGCGACTGGCCCCCACAGGCCTGTTTTAGTCTGCAGTAAGGGATGCAAGAGAAAGGGCATGGGTAGAGCTATGGCTTCTTTCTCTTATGATCCTGGTTGCCCAGAGCCACGGCCGGGTCTGTGTCTTGTGTGTGCATCAGTCTGATCGGCAAGGCACCCCTGAGCAGGTCTGAGAGGAGGGCAGAGGTGAGCTCGCATGGAAAGGAGATGGGAGCTCTCTGCCCTGAAGCAGGGTTGGTATGAGGGCAGTTTCACTCTAGGCTGACTCCCAACAGCTTCCAAAGATGAGCTTTCGCTTATCATCAGCTCTGTGGCCTGGGGAGCTCCTGGCCAGATCCCACACTTAATCTGGATGGATTTCCAAGTCATGGTAGCTGCTGGGCCCAGTGGTCATTGGGACCAATGTCAATGTGGTAACACAAAGTAACACACGTGGTCTGAGTTGCAGCCACTCCTGGACATGCACAGAGGTCCGAGAAATGACGGCGCTGCGGTGGGATGTTCAGGATATTTAGGGAGCTGATGGGTGCTGCAGAGCGGACCACAGAGTCACGAGTTTGTTTCTAAGGGCCGGGCCCCAGGGCTGTGACAATGAGGCCAGTGAGTGCAGCAGTATGACCTTCCGAGCCCTGGCTGTGATAAGTGGCCTCACAGCCCCAAAACCCCTGCCCCACCCACCTAAGGTTCCCCAGGAACAAAACTGCCCCCAGATGAGAACCCCTGCCTAAGGAGAAAGGACAGAATGAGAGGAGGGGAGGTACAAACCTCACTCCTCTCCAGCACAGCCAGGCGGGGGAGTCCAGTGGCTGAGAGCAGGGCCTACAAAACCTCTCTCCCTCAACCATAGCCGGTCTCTACCACTCACCGGCAAGGTGCCGCAGGCAGGTAACTTGGTCTCTGTGCCTCTGTTTCTTCATCTAGATATGGGGGAAGACGCTAGTGAGCTTTTATGAGGTTATGTATATAGAATGGTGCAGGTGCTGGGTTAGTGTCGTCTAAGGTCAGACACACGCATTTCAATACAGGGAGGCTGTGTCCTCGTATGACTCTTCCCATGGCTCCTTTTGCCTCTAGAATAAAGTCCACGTGGCATCTGAAGTCCTCACACCCCAGTCTTACCCACGTCTCCAGCCTCCCCTCTTACCCGGTGAGCCCCCACAGGTCCCGGGAGGCACCATGTCCGCTTTGCAGCTGTGCTCTTGGCATCTGCCCCTCGCCTTGGAGGGGTTGAAGAGATTCGGCAGCCTCCTTCTTGGTCCACCCCGCCGCGGGCTTCAGAAGTCAATCTCTCCAGGAATTCTTGCTGACCTTCCAAGACAAGGTTCACTGCCTCTGAGCTTGTTCCTGTCACCCCTCGACTAAGCCCTAGGTCAAGGGCTTACGTGCAGGTGTTTCATTTTGGGAAGCCATCCCAGGGTGGACATACTGGAAAAGGCAAAACACGAAGAGGAGGAGAAGCCCAGCCAAGAATATGTCATCGGGCTGGTTGCAGCTGTGAGCAACTAGGAATGCTGGGGTTTTCTGAGTATGTTGACCCTCAGGAGCTGGCACGGCTGAGCGGGCTCCCTTGGGTGTCCAACCCACTGAGTGGTGGCAGAGGGCCCTGGGTTCGGTACTATATGGGCATGATTGTGGACAGCGGATGATGGCAGTGATAGTGGGAGCACATGGTGGGCCTGGAAGAAGGGGGGTGAGGCATGAAGATGTCTGGCCCACTGCCCCTCTTCTGTCCCCTCCACTGCTCATCCCCCGTCACCTCTTGTCTACTCACCACCCAGTACTGCACCGTCTGTTTGTCTGTTTTGTCCCCAGGAGACTGTGACGCCTTGTGAGTTATTATTTACTATATACTCAGACTCCATGGAGTGGTTGGGAGAGGCTACATTTTAAAATTAATCCTTGCAAAATGAGAGAATGAAAGAATGAATGGGGCCTGGGATCTAGTGCTCTTACAACAAGCTGGTTTATCATGTGCAAGAGCCCTGACCCTGTATCATCAGTCTGAAAGGGAGCTAGGTCTGGAAGCGGGACTTCTGAGGGGTGTGGCATGAATATCCGGGGGACTGTTTGCAGAGGGCAGCCACTGCCTAAGGTTGCAAATGGCCTCTGCAAAGCATGACCTCAATGAAGTCTTGAAGTGGCCATGCGAGCCACCACGGGTTCAGTTTCATCTCTCTGCAGGGCCACAGGTCCTGGAAGCAGGTGGGGCAGCTGGCATCATCAACAAGGCACAGAGGTGTCTGGCTGCAGAGTGACAGATAGCTGAGACCTAAGATGCAATAAAAGACGTCAATGTCACAGCAGTGTGGACACGCCTCCTCTTAAGACTCAGCACTGTATAGGTTGCAGGAGGCTTTGCCAATGACTCCTCCAAGGAGGTGGTTTTACAAATACGGGATCTTAGTACCTGCCTGAGCCTCAGAGATGAGATTTTTTTTTTTTTTTTGAGTTGGAGTCTCACTCTGTCGCCCGGACTGGAGTGCAGTGTCCACTCCTGGCCATTGTAGCCTTGACCTGCTGGGCTCCGGCGATCCCTCCGCCTCAGCCTTCCGAGTAGCTGGAATTACAAACATGCGCTAAGACGTCTGGCTGATTTTTTGATTTGTTGTAGAGATGAAGTCTCGCCAAGTTGCCCAGGCGGGTCTCGAACCTGCAGGCTCAGGCAATCCATTCACCTCAGCGTCCCAAGGCGCGGGATTACAGGCTGAGCCACCGAGCCTGGCTAGAGCTGAGATTTGACCAATGGATCCTGACTCCTGGCCTGATGTTCTTATCTCCTGTGTACGCCAGATACCGTGGAGCTGGCTAGTGTTCTTAAAGAGATTTTGCATATTGCTTTAGTTGGGTTTCTCCAAAGAGTGGACAGTGTCACAGGACGTGGGCATTGTTGGTTTATTTGGAAGAGGGTCTCAAGAAGCAGGCATAAAATGGCAGAAAAATAGGTCTAGAAGGGAGGAATGCCAATATCAGGATGCTCCAGGGAGGCCACTGCTGTGGACAGCAGCACTCTGTCACTAGGACTCCTCTTTGAATCGTCCAAGGGAAGGCTGAGAGTTGGCATGGGTATCTGCTGGCTCTAGGCCCCCAAATCCCTGTTCCTTTCTGTGTGCAGGTTGAGTGATGCCCTGCAGTGTTGGGGAGACTGAGAGGCAGGCTAGAGAGGCTTGCTTGGTTGGGCTTGAAGGAAGGTGCTGGCAGGGCAGGGTGAATCGGAGCATGTGCAAGACTGTCCTCAGAGCTGAAATCAAAGCCGGCGAATGGGATGTGATGCAAGACTCTCGGGGTCAGACATGCACCTCACGAGTCCCACAAGGATTTTTACTAAGATGTCCCTCATTGGGCCCGGTGGATTGTTCAGGGATCCTTACCTAAGTTGCAGCAATCTGGCATCACAGCCACTCAGCATTGCATCATGTCAGACCTTCCTGCTGGTCCATGCCACTCTCTAACCAATTGCCCCACGTGCTCTGAGTCTGAGAAGTATTATCAGACAGGGTGCTCTGGCCGCAGGCAACAGAAAACAGCCCCGCTCACCTAACAACGAGGGGTTTGCCTGAAGGACCTCAAGGACTCTCAGGATCAGTGGGAAAGCTGGAGACACAGACAGGGGAATGGGCTAGAACTAAGAAAGGCGGGCTTGGTCTCAATTAGTACCTGCCCAATGGTGATCAGAGATCTCTTGGGACTCTAGTAGAAACAAGCTAGCTCCACAAAAGGAAGATGATAAAAATTTAAACAGAGTTAGCATCTGACCCAGCAACACCACTTCTAGGTGTATACCCAAGGTAAATGAAAATATATGTCGGCACAGAGACTTGTATACAAGCATTTGTAGCAGCATTTTTCACAGTAGCCCCAAAGGGCAAACAACCCAGAAGTCCATTAACTGATACATGGATAAATGCAATCCAGTCTTGATCAGCGTTTCCATTCCATGGAATATTATTTTGCCATAAAAAGGAATGAAATACTGATATATACTATACCCTGGATGAACCTTGAAACCATTATGCTCAGTGAAAGAAGCTAGACACAAAAAACCACGTATTACAATTTCATGCCTTTGCAAGCCGACAGCAGGCAAATCTACAGACTTGGAAAGTAGATTAGTGGTTTCCTAGGCCAGGAGTGATGGGGGGAGGGGTATTGAAGGAATAATAGCTATTGTGTTTGGGGTTTCTCTTCAGATGAAAATCTTCTGATTGTAGTGGTGATTACACAACCTGGAATATGCTGAAAAATCATGCTCTTCACATGGGTGAATTATATGGCTTGTGAATTGTACCTCAATAAAACGATTCGTTTAAAAATCAAGACTTTAGCCGGGCTCGGTGGCTCAGCCTGTAATCCCGCGCCTTTGGGAGGCTGAGGTGAGTGGATTGCCTGAGCCCACGGGTTCGAGACCCGCCCGGGCAGCGAGACCTCATCTCTACAATAAATCAAAAAATCAGCCGGGCGTGGTAGCGCATGCCTGTAATTCCGTCTACTCGGAAGGCTGAGGCGGAAGGATCGCCGGAGCCCAGCAGGCAAGACTGCGGTGGCCGGGAGCGGCCACTGCACTCCAGTCTGGGCGACCGAGTGAGACTCCAACTCAAAAGAAAAAAAAATCAAGACTTGGGTGGTGTTTACGTGACACGTTGAGCTCCCTGGTGGCTTTGCCCACGTGTCTATGTGAAAGTTGCCCTAACAATAAAAGGCTAGGATGGGAGGGGTTGCTAGACACCCAAGGCCACAAATGCTGTTTCTCTTTTTCTAGCAATTTGTACAATTTTACAGTTCTAGATATTTCTTCCTGTTGGTGCTGGATGTGGGGGAAAGACTCGAGGGTAAGTTCTTTAGTAGAGCCCAGCAGCTCCTTCAGTCTTTATGGTCTGAGGTCACAAGGGGTCCAAGATCCAGGAGGAAGAAAGACGTGACTATCTCCCAGGACCAGAGATCCAAGTGTCTCCATCATGTGCTTCTTACCTGTCTTGTGACCCTATGTGGGGGATGCTGTATTGGACAGGGGCTGATTTGGGGGGAGCAGCATCATGTTGGTCTCTAGGAAAGGACCGACAGTCTTGATCAACATGTCCAGGAAGTGGCCAGGGGAGGGATGCGGCACCCTCTTTGGGTCCTGTGCGACATTCAAGCTCATGAGCACAACATTCTCCTCTGTCACTGGTGGCCCTGGGAGCGTCTCTCTCTTTGCAGTGTCATTCGGTACTGCGCAGAATGGAGATTGGTCACTTTATTGGGACAGGGTTCAAGGCACATGGCAGCTCGATGTCTTGTCCAAAGGCACCCCTTATGCGTGGCCCCTTGGGCATCCTGGCCCGGGTGACTTCTTTCTGCAGGGGTGCTTGAAGCAGCCATCCCTGGGGAACCTCCCATATTTCATCACCCCCCTTTCCATCTTCCATGGGGGTGCAGCAGCCAATATTCTGGGCCCGGGCTCAGCACCCATACCCAGGTCTATGGAATTGGCCTCCTCCTCCCAGCCCTCTCTGCCTCCACACATTTCAGTCAACTGGAGTAACTGTGCCCAGGGAAGACCTTTTCCTATCTGAACTAGGGCCTGTCGGGGGGTCTGCAGTGACGGAGTCATGGAAGCAGGCAGTGTACAGCTCAGGACATGCTCACCTGAGATCTTTTAGAACAGATCTTCCTGCCTGTGGATCCAGGGGTTAATTTGGCTGGAAGCTCAGAGCCCCTGAGACAGCTTCTGTTCCAGAGACTGTCTAGCGCCTTGCAGACGTGCTTTGATTTCCTTTTTCACAAAGTGGGCACTTTTTTTGCCTTGGGCTTTGAGGGGTCACAGCCAGCGGACTCTGGAAACTGGATAGTTTAATTGGGCACCAGGGTGGGGACTTGCTAGACACAAAGGAGGGACGATGAGCAGGGGGCAGCCAATCATGGCGCCAATACCATCGGGGACGCCTGATGAGAAAGTGAGTTGGCATTGTGTTGTCATCTGCTGATCTACACTGAAGGTGATTGTTCTCTTTTAATTTCACAGCCTAATGTAGGTGGGCCTGTGGGAGGCCCGTCAGAGGAGGAAGGAGAGACAGGAGAAGAGAGAATGGCAAGCCGTGAATGTGGTGCAGGAAATAACAGGGGTCTTTGTGAATTCTTAACAAAGCGTCTCCAGCAGAGGAAGGTGGAGCAGGCACCTCACACGCATTGTGCCTCGATTATGAGCTTTGCAGACATGGATTTCATCATCATCACACACCTGTGTGGTGACATTTACGATCCTTGTTAGACAAATGGTCCAGAGAAGTTAAGAAAGATGTTCAAGAGCCGAATCTGTTATAAGTGATGGGACCAGTATTGAAGCCCAGGTGCAACCAACTCTGAGGCTCGTCAATCCTGAAAAGACATCAGGTTCTACAACATTCTGCATGTTCCTTGTACTCACTCCCTTTTGACACCACTCCACACAGGGAATCTCGCTTCCTTCTCACAAGCACCCTGCATGATGGGTGCTGTGGCCCCTGTTTTGTGGGTTCAGAGAGGCATATCAGGCAGGCAGTTGGCATTCTTTCCAACAAATCTAACCCCTTTCTTCTTTGCTGCTTGTGAGATGCACTAAGACTAATTTTCAGAACCACTCATCTCTCTCTTTTTATTGTTCCAGGAAACTGCTTGAAAGCTTTGCTGCCCTTGACGCAGTGTTCCAGGTCAGCTCACATTCTAGAAGCATCTATGACCGAGGGTATTTTAAGAGCGGGTGAGACAGGCAGGGGAATTTGGAAAGCAGCCAGTTTCCTGACACTTGTCTTCTAGGGGAGTGGTGGCCAATAGGGAGGATAGCCAGAAGAAAGACTTTTTTTTCTTTCTTTAGAAAGAACATCACTCCTCTGAAAATACAGACTGGAGGTGAGAAAAAGAGAAATGCTAACCTGATAATAAAATCTCTTCTATGTGGGTGTGTGCTCTACCTGTGCTACTGTGAGTATGGTATCTTAACCATCAACATCATGGGAGCTCTTTAGAAAGGCAGATCCCGTAAGAGATCTAAGTTGGAATCTGTTTTTTAGCAAGGCATCCCGGTGACAGGTGAGTCATATGCATGACCACTGGAGCAGCCCTGGTCTCTGTCATTTTAGCAAAGCACACACCTGTGCATCCACCTCCCACCTCCATAGAAATTACACAATAGCCCCTTCCATGGGGACAACCCAACACTGAACGTATCACTCTCCCCCCAACGCCCTCCTCCCTCTGTCTTCCTATTTCCACAGCTCTGTCTCCTCCCAGGGCCCAGGGCCCAGCCAGAGGCATCATTGTTTCTTGCTCTGTATCTTCTACTCCTAAGTCCAGGTGACCCTCACGTCCTAAATACCTCTTGCTTGGTGCACTTGTGCCTGTCCCCTCTGCCACTGCCATATTCCATAGATGCCTCACCTGGGTATTCTGGCAGTTCTCCACACAGGAGCCAGAGTGCTCTTCCCCTTATACAAATCCGGAGGTGTCACCCCCATCCCCCTGCCTCTAAAGCCCTCCTGTCTTCTGCCGCCCTATGAATGTGGCCCGAGCCTGGAAACTACATGCCAGGCCTTTCAAAAGGATTTCAAGTTCTTGATTCTCTCTGTATAAATGATGTTTTTCTTTGGCTGCTTTGCAGTTTTTTTTCTTTATCATTGGTTTCAGCAATTTATTTATGATGTATCTTGGTCTGGTTTCGATTGTGTTTATCCTGCCCAGGGCTTGTTGAGCTTTTTGGGTGTGTGAGTTTATATACTTCATCAGATTTGGAAATGTTCGGTCTTGATTTTATCAACTCTTTTTTTTTTCCCTTTTCCTTTTTTTTTTTGAATTGGAGTCTTACTCTCTCCCAGACTGGAATGCAGTGGCTGCTCCCGGCCACCGCAGCCTCGACCTGCTGGGCTCCAGTGATCCTTCCGCCGCAGCCTTCCAAGTAGCCGGAATTACAGGCACGCGCTACCACGCCCGGCTGATTTTTTGGATTTATTGTAGAGATGAGGCCTCGCTACCCGGGCGGGTCTCGAACCCATGGGCTCAGGCAATCCACTCACCTCAGCCTCCCAAAGGCGCGGGATTACAGGCTGAGCCACCGAGCCTGGCCATCTCTTTTCCTTTTTATGCTTTTTTTGGCTGTTTGGTATCATTCCAGAGCTCACTGAGCTCTGCTGGTTTTTCAAAACGTGTGCTTAGGATACATTGATTCTCTAAGTCTTTAAGTTCACTGGTGTTTTCCTCTATAGTATCAAACCTATTGCTAATACTATCTAGTGAAATATTCATTTCAGATATGGTGTTTTTTAGCTTTAGACATTCCATTAGCTTTTCCTTACAGCTCTTACATTTCTCCTCATTGTGGTCCTTTTTTCCTTTTAGTTGCTTTAATATTGTAGCTGTTGTTCTTGTCCTTCCTTTGGTTCTTGTTTGCCAATTCCCTCATCTCTGTTGTTTCTCATCTCTTTCTTTGGACAGATTTTTTCTTCTGGTCATAGTCCACATTTTCCTGCTTCTTGGTATGTCAGGAAATTCGTAGTGGGTGATAGACCTGGTGAGTTGTACGTTGTTGAGGGTCCAGATTTTCTTGTTTTCCTTTAGGGAGTAGATTCTGTTCTGGGAGGCAGTTGCAGTTGAGCTACTTGTGGAAAGTCGGATCACTTCCAGCCTGCATCAGAGTGGCTGGGGCAGGTCTGGAGTCACCTTCCCTCTCGGGATAGACCAGGTTGAGTGTGTGGGTGTGACTCCTCTGGAGGCCCCAGGTGATCCCCAAGGACTCTCCACCCTCCTTGACGGATTCCAAACGTCTCCCTGCTCTGTGTGAGCTCTGGGAACTGTCCATCTTACAACTCCCCACTGGTCATTTGTTTTGTGGCATTTTGTCCCACACAAGCAGGCCTAATACTCACCAGGAGGATACCTCTGCAGATTCCTGGGGCTCTTTTTGATAGGTGACTCTGTTCCAGAAATATGTCCTGCAACTTCCAGCCACTGCAGCCTCTTCATCTCTTCAGCTTAGCAGGCTACGAAGTCTGTTTGACTTTCCTCCTTGTGCCTGTGGTACAGAACTTGCCCCTAGGCTGAAAGCAAAGTGCTCACAGACAAAGGTTGAGGTGACTGTGGAGTGCACCGAACCCTCTGCCCTACTCTCAGGAATCACTGCCTGTTGTCTCACTCCTGAAAGAGTTGTTCCACATATTTTTTCACTTTCCTAGTTGTTTACAGCAGGAAGCTGAGTTCAGTCCTTAATACTCTGCCCTGCTGCAATGACAGGGCTTTGACAATATTCCTTCTGGCTAGGACCTCCTGTTGGACTCTTCCTGCCTCGTTCCCCAATCTTTCCCTTAGAGACGTCGACTCTGCTGCCATCACTGGAGACTCCTTTTTTAGGGACAGTTCCCGTTGCAGGTGGGTTATGAACCCGAGTTGGAATCTGATTCCCAGAGCTTCACAAATTGCCAGGAACAATCAGAGCCCTGGAACCTAACAATCTGTGCAGCATGCTACTGTAAACTTCCCTTTTTCTAAAGTTGTTTTCATCAAAAGTTTGCAAGGTGACTGAGAAACAGAGACTCAGGCTCGGTGCAGAGTGGACCCGCTCTATCCCAGAGTCTGAACTTTGGGATTTGCCACCACAAAACCTAATTGTCCTGGTTCTGATCCTCCACTCCATCCCTCAGGGATGTGTGGGTAACAGAAGATGCTGGCAATTTTCTCCTCCTCTTTGATTACCATTGCACAGACTGCATCCTGTCTGCCAACCCATGAGCCTCTATTTGTTGTGATATTATTGTTTCTTTCTGGGGCAAATTGTTCTGCGATCACAGCAGCAAGTTATGACTCTGGCTGGGGAACGAGCAGTAGGACCCCAAGAATCACTGGGGAAGGAAGTGTCAGGGCAGCCTGTTAAAAACAATAGTGAAGTGTGCTGCAGGTCAGATGGCATGGCAGGTGGGCCAGAAGGAAAGGGAAGAGTCTCATCTGATGGCTCAGGCCTCCTTCGGCCGCCCCCCCCCCCCGCCATGGGCTGAAGCCTCCACACCGCCCTGGAGTACAAAGGGAAGATCAGAAAGCTGAATTGGTGCCTGTGCTAAGGAAATTCTTGCGCAAAGAGGGAACATTTTATTTGCCAAGCACCCACCCCATGGCAGGAACTATTTGAGGAACGGTATCTCCTGTGGTTCTCACAGTGCTCTTGGGGGAATATTTAAAATATTCCAAGCGTCCTATATGCTCGTTAAGAGGAAAAGGTAGGAACAGCCCAAGAACAAAACCAAGAAGTCACCTTTCATTCTAAGACTCAGAGAGAGTAGCTTATCAGCTTATTGTATATCTCTTCAGAAACTTTTAAAAACAGAATTGTGGGGACATAACTTGCATACTATAAAATTCACCCATTTTAAGTGTACCGTTCAATGAGTTTCAGTAGATTTATATGGCTGGAAACTTTTCACCACAGTCAAGTTCTAGAACACCTCTGTCATCTCAGAATGTTCTCTCATGTTCCTTTGTAGTCAGTCAGGGCCCTCACGCCCAGCCCCAGGCAAACGTTGATCTGCTTTCTGTCCCTTTTCTAGAAATTTCATAGAGACAGAATCACAAGACATAAAGACTTTTTGTCTGTTGTTTTTGGTGGTCACCATTTTGCTGCCTGTATGAGTAGTTCATTCCTTTTCCATTGTTGAAAAGTATTCCATTGCATGAATGCACCAGTTTATCTATTCACTCGTTGATGGGCATTTGAGTTGTTTCCAGTTTTGAGCTTTTATGAATAACACCGCTGTGAATGTTCCTGGACAAGTCTTGGTGTGTACATATGTTTTCATTTCATTGAGGTAGATACCTAGGAGAAGAATTGTGGGTCTGCGCGGTGGGTGTACGCTTAACTTGTTTAGGAAACTGCTGAGCTGGTTTCTCAAGTGGCTATACCATTTTATATTTCCAAAGCAAGGCATGAGGGCTCCAGGTTCTCCTGGTTCTTTCCAGCATTTGGCGTTGTCAGTCGTTTTGATGAGCGCCATCCTGGTAGGTGCGCAGTGACATCTCATTTTGGCTTTAATGTACATGTCCCTAATACTAATGACAGAGAGCCAATTTTCGTGTGAGTATTGACAGCTCATGTATCTTCTTTGGTCAGGGATCTGTTCAAATATTTTGCCTTTTTAAACACTGTTTTGTTTACCTTCGTATTGAGTTGTAAGAGTTTTTAAAAAATGTATTGTCTCCATGTCCTTTATCAGATGTGTGATAAATATTTTCTCCCAGTCTATGGATCATCTTTTCAGTTTCTAATGGTCCTTAGAAGGGCAAGGTTTTATTTTGATGAAGTTGCATTTAATAATTTTCCTTTCAGAAATTTTTATGTAAATATATTTTAATAGGACCGTAAATGTATAATCATGTTCTTTTATTATTTTTAACTTGATGAATTAAGTTAATAGATATCAAACTTAGCATTCTCAGATTATACCCCACTTATTCATAGTTCATTATTTTCTAATATACTTCTGAAATGTGATACATATATATTTGTTTAGAATTTTTATGTGGTAATGCACTGATGATATTATCTTGTAAATTTATCTTTTGTATATTATCTTTGACAAATATGGCTATTAGCAATATTCTAACTTAGAAAATGAATTGGGTTTCATCATCTTTTTTTTTTTTTTTTTTTTGCAAACATCCTAGAGTGGTTTGTATAGCTTGGAAATGATTTATTTCTTGAAATTTTGATGGGAAAAAAAATCACTGCATAAAACTATTTGAGCCTTTTGTTTTTTTAAAAGATGCAAGGATGTAGAGTTATAATTCAGTGACTTTTTTTTCTAATTTCTCCCAAGATTTTGTCTGATAAAAATTTTGTTTTTTAAAGTTAATTTTCAACTTATATTTTTTCATAGAAAATCATGCATTTAATCTTGACTTCAAAATGTTTTAGATTGCTGGCACGTAGTCTTTTTCTTTTTTTCTTTTTTTTTTTTTGAGTTGCAGTCTCACTCTGTCGCCCAGACTGGAGTGCAGTGGCCGCTCCCGGCCACGCAGCCTCAACCTGCTGGGCTCCTGCGATCCTTCCACCTCAGTCTTCCAAGAAGCCGGATTTACAGGCATGCGCTACACGCCCGGCTGATTTTTTGATTTATTGTAGAGATGAGGTCTCGCTGCCCAGGCGGGTCTCGAACCCGCGGGCTCAGGCAATCCACTCACCTCAGCCTCCCAAAGGCGCGGGATTACAGGCTGAGCCAACCGAGCCCGGCTGGCACATAGTCTTATATTAGACTTACAGCGTCCACCAGACAGTATCAATACCAAAATAATGGTCATATTCCCTTTCCCAGTCATAATTTTTGAGGACTGTTTTATCTCTGTTGCTTTATTAATTGGACCAACTACGTAGTTACTTTTCCATTTTGTTGGTTTCCATGTTCCTACTTTCCTCATCCCCACCCCTGGATTTAGTCATCTCATTTGGTTTCTAAGATGGGACAGCTGACAGATGATTTGTTTTTTAAAGAAAGCAGGATTTATTGAGAGGACAGAAAAGCTCCCATAGTGGGAGGGGACCCGAAGGGGTTGCCGACATGATTTTTAAAAGCCAGTTTCTGAAAGTCTCAACCATACTCTCAAGAAGTTGTTGTGTTACAAATGAAGAAACCGAGGTTCAGAGAAAAAACAAGGAGAAGTGGTAGAACTGGGACTGGACATACGGCCAGCAATTCTTCTTCCCAGTCACAGCTCACCCCCGAGGGGTAAAGAGGTTGTCTAGGGGGTAAAATACCACTGCCAAGCACACTAAGACCCCCGGGGGAAAATACTATGTTAGGCAATGACCAGCATCTCTGTGGGGACACAAGCACCCTCCAGTCCTCCATTCCTATGTGTGCTCTCTGATGATCATCCCTGCCTTTCTTCATGAGACTGCAGGCCAGGGCTACTAGGTTCCCCAGCTGTAAGTACGCACACCAAGGCCCAGAGGCACAGGCCACACTGGTTTCCCCTGCTGTCAAGGGTATGATGTGGGTGAGGCACGGGTATAGGCACCGGTGCTGTGTGTGTTGGCCCGAGTTGGTCCCCATCAGCACTGCCCAGGGTTAAGAGGCTGACCATGTCTTTGGCAGATCTCTGAATATCATGATCTCTGGAAGATGTGCTCTGAGCGGGAGAGGGAGGGCCATGCTGCCAAGCTCTGCCACACCTGCACCCATCTACCCCAAAGCCCTCTGCCCAGCAAGCACATCCTCAGATTCCAGACTCCACTGGAATCCTGCTAATCACTACTGTATTTTTTTACACTTGGATGATGTATACAACTTGTCTGGTTGTGAAATTCCATCCTCTGTTGTGAATTCATAGGCTGTTGTTGAGCTACCAAAGGAGACAGAAAGACATCCTGCAATTCTCAGTCAGAGAAACCTCAAAGCTCAAATAACACCACCTCCATGAAGCCATCCCAGATGCCCCAGGTGGAGTTAGTGCTCTCGCCTCAGCCTTCCTGCTTTAGTTTCACCTTCCGTTGCCTCACCTCAGGGTCTGCCTTGTATTCATTCATTTGTCCTTTCATTCAATATTACTGAGCTCCAACGGAGCTATGATTTGAACCACAAAGGTGTCCAGGTGCGATGTGTGGTGCCTGCTTTCAGAGAACTTGGGAATCTCCTCAGAGAATAGAAGAATTTAGACCAGTTGGGACGGGTGCTGTGTAAGAAAGAAGTCAGACAGGAGCTCCATCAGATGAGGCGAGAAGGGAGGACCTGAAGGATGAAAAGACCCAGCTCCCTGAAGTGCTCCAGGCACCACGCCAGGTAGAAGGGCCATTGGGAAGTGACTGCCCACAGCCTCGTGCAGCTGCTACGAAATGAGTGAGGGAGGGCACCAGGGAGGAGCAGAGAGGGAAGCAGAAGCCAGCCTGTGGTGTGGCTGATACTTGGCTCCCCCGGGGCTTGTCCACACTATGGCACAGCCCTGTCACCACTGAGACTTCCCGAGGTGTCCTCCCGCCATGTGAGAGCGAAAGCTTTGGGTCCTCCCGATGTCCCCAACCCTGAACACGGAACTGGCTCTGAACTAAACCATCATGAACGAATGAGTTGAGTTGGTGGGGCATCCTCCATCCCGGTAACATAACAGACACAGGAATTATTTACCGAGCAGATGACGGACTGTTTCAAGCCCAGCCAGAACCTGCCAGGCAAACCACCCCCTGCCTCTGCCTTGTCACGTCTCAGTTTCCTCATCTGCCAAGCACCCGCCGCTCTGCTGGCCCCGCCCGCTCTTCAGGAGCCTGTGTAAGCCCACAGTCCAGGGGAGAGCTGCATCCTTGAGAGCCTGATGGGCCCCAGAGCCATGTGCATGTAACAGAGGATGCTCATGCCCCTTACCGGACCCTACAGGGTTTGAGAGCGAAGACTCCAGACCTGCTCAACCTCTCCCTCATCACTTAGGCCTTGGCACCCAGCTCTTAGGAGGTTGTCAGGTCAATGTGTGCCATCTCCCCTTCTCCCTGGACACATGGTGTGGGAACCTGCTCAGAGGTACACTTCCTGAGAAGCCAGCTTGCATGGTGAGCTGGGGAGTACGTGATGAATGGGCCATCCTTCGGGGCCCTCTTGAAGGACTGAAGCGTAATGCAGCAGTGAGCGTGGTCATGGCAGGAATTCCTTTTACATCCTGGGGCAGCCATAGACCTGGCGAGCAAGTCCCCTGGTCATTAAGAAACAGCCTGACTTCCACAGGTCGCCTCGGGCCACTGCAATCGCATACCTTCTGGCTGCAGTATTAAAAGGAGGCATGGGCTCGGCTAGGGGCTCTGGCGTCCACTAAGTGCAGGTGACTGAGTGCCTGGTCCCTTACACACTTGGGCAGGCTGACTGGGGGAAACCCATCTTTCCCAAGGCAAGGATGGGCATGGGCTCTGAAATGTGAGAAAGTGACATGATTATTTCACAATGGATCATTCACACATCGTGGTGAATTCATAATCCATGCTTTGAATTAATTTTACTGGGTGTTCAAAAAAGTGAGCGTTTCTGAGGCAGGCAGGAGGTGGCAGGACTCCCTGTCTTACCCCAATGAAGGGTGGGACACACCCAATGAAGGGTGGGACACCCCAATGAAGGTGGGACTCATCCACACCACCTCATTTGGAAGGTTTCACTCTTTTCTATGTAGGAAGGGGACTCTTGGGCTCTACCTACAATTTCATTTTGACCTTAATAAGAAATTACAATGGTCCTAATTGTCCCAGAATCTTCCCCTGTGGTAGAAGTCAAATTTTCAAATTAAATGACTTGGCTTCTTCCCTGAGGTTGACAGAGACAGCCTTGTAGACACAATCCCTTTCCACTTGGACACAGTGAGAAGAATCGAGGTGGATGGCCCTGTCCAGCCTCACCCACCACACACCTACTTCCCCACTCCCCCACCTCCTGGTTGGCTTTTTGACAAGTTCATTGTTGTGCTCACAGAAAGCGGTCAACAGACTCTTGCTTCTGGAGTAGTTAAGTGCAGGCCAGCAAATCCTCAGGGGTCCAGTGGATGAAAGGCTGCAACACAAGTTTTGGAATCGCTTCACAGAGACGGCCCACGTCTATACATACAACAAGAGAAGGATTGTTTGGGGGGAACAAGTTGTGTTGGAGGCTTCTGGAATGGCAGAGAGGTTTTGCAAGAATCCAAAGAAGTAAATAGGACATCAAGTGCACAGCCCACGTTAACTGAGTGCATACTGTGTGGTAGGCTAACCGCTAAGCATTTTAAAGGCATTGTTTCATTGATGCCTCAGAATCCTAGCAGACTGAATAGTCTTATTAACCCACAGTGATTAAATAATTCTCCTGTAGGAACCCAGCAGATAGGAGAGCTGAAACTCAAATTCAGGCCTGTTTGGACCTCACAGCCTATGCTTTTAGTCTGTCTGCCGGTTATATCTTAGTCTGTTCTGGCCATTATAACAAAATACCTCTGATTGGGTAATTTATAAACAATGGAAATGTACTGCTCACAGTTCCAGAGGCCAGGAAGTCCAAAGTCAAGATGTAGTATCTGGTGAGGACTCCCACTCTACTTCAAAGTTGGTGCTTTCTATGTGATCTCACATGGTGAAAGGTTGAACAAGCTGCCTCTAACCTCTTTACAAGGGCTCTGAGCCCGTTCACCTCATCACCTCCCAAAGGTCTTACCTCTTAATACTACGATATTGGGAATTGAGTTTCAAGGTATGACTGTTGGGGGGACATAAGTATTCAGGACATAGCAGATCATAAGGGTCTGTAGGGAGGAAAAGAATGCAGGCCAAACTCATGACTGCAAAAACAACAGCCAAGAGCAAAGAACAGTAAAGTCAGGCACCCTGGGTTCACATCCCAGCCCTACCACCAGCTCCTTGGAACACTTTGCTAGTAGTCCTTAGCTGCTTCCGTTTTCTCATGGTGAGCTGGTAGCTTGGTGTGCAGGACCTGCTAGGCCCAATCCTGTAACTCTTCCCTTTCCCCAGTTCACAGATGATGAAGGTTCGGCTCAGGGACAGAGTCACAGAGGTACATGGCCAATCTGGCCTGACCAGTCATGAGGTACCTCAGAGTTCCTCCACAATACACTCAGGAACTCTGCATCTGCTGTGAAGGTCCCCAACATGGAAATAAACGAGGCCCAAGGCTGCCCATGCTACCTTCAGAGAGGGTTGAAACGAAGTCTGCTCCCTGTTAGCCTGAAGCACTGTCAGTGTTCGATACTTATTTATTGAGCAAATGAAGTATTTTTAGCATGACTTCCCTAAGTCCTTGCCACATGTCGGCACTGGCAGCAACACTGAATTCCTCCTCGTCTGCACTGAATTCTCTCCAGCCAGAGTCTCCGGGATTCTTTCTGACTGCCAAACATGTGACCACCTCTGTCCAGAGGATGAGGGGATTCAGGGCAGCCTTTGACTCAGTTTGACAGGAAGAAACTTATTCCTAGCAGTAAAGGGAGTGGAGGGAGAGGGAGGGTGTCAGATGGAATAAATTGCATGCAATATGATGTCTAGTGGTTTCTGACACTTATTGGCTATGTGATTCCAAATAAAATCCCTAACATCTATATCTTTTGGTTTTCTTCTCTGAATAATAGAGATGTTGAAATGTAGTCTATGGAATCTAAGCATCGGAAAGGAAGGCTGTGTGTGTGTGTGTGTGTATGTGTGTGTGTATGATGTGTGTGTGTTCGGGGATGCATTTTGCACCACTGTCTGCATGGGGTAAGAGCTGAGACAGTAAGGTGAGTGCTCAGCAGAAGGGGAGCAGATATAACCACAGCTGAACCTCTAAGCCCTCAGTGTGGAACACTGTGCTGTGGTTCAAAAACATGCCAGCTGGCCTAGAGGGCCTTGCAATGCAGAGAAGTGGATAATATCAGATCCCTTTCTGTAAAATCAAGAGTATCAGAAAGCACATTTCTATATGACAAAATGAGCATGGAGGATCGTATATGGGGGACTCACTTCAGATAGTTAGTTCTGGCGGCCTGGGCTTGGGGAGATGGATTGCAAGGTGAAGTCAGGAGGCAGAAGAAAAGGAGACAAGTGAGGAACAGAAATAAATAAAAGAGGAAAAGCAGTCGAAGCGTCCATAAGCAAAACAGCATGTCAGTTATGGTATCTGCGTGCATCTATGCACAAAGAGATGAATAAAAGAATGTTGGTAAAATGTAATGCTAATAATACCCATCTTAGAGTGTTGTCATGAGGGTCAGACGATGTCATCATATGTCACGATGAGAGATTTGTCCAAAGTCACATTTTCTTTTTTTGAGTTGGGTGCTCACTCTGTCACCCAGACTGCAGTGCAGTGGCACGATCATGGCTCACTGAAGCCTCAACCTCCTGGGATCAAGCAATTCTTCCACCTCGGCCTCCCGAGTAGCTGGGACTACAGGCATGTACCACCATACCTAGCTAATTTTTTTATTTTTGTAGAGATGAACTCTCGCTATGTTACCCAGGCTGGTCTCAAACTCCTGGACTCAAACAATCCTCCCACCTCGGCTTCCCAATGTGCTGGGACTACAGGTGTGAACCACCACTCCCGACCCAAAGTCACATCTTAAGAGAAGAAGCAAGACTGGAGTTCTAGTCTGCTGATGGCCAGGCTATATTTTTCCTTCACGCTGCTTCTGCCTTGCTAAATAATCATGAAGCAGACATAGTCCTGTGATTGACTTGTTGAACATGGGACATTGATTATTAGTCATTCTGTCAGGCTAAGAGCGTGAATCAAAACAGATGACAATCCCCTCACTTTAGGTGGGAGAGTTTCACCCAGTCAACCACGAGTGCTGTAATCATGATGTCAAAGCAGCAATCACATTTCAGTTTAAAAATAACTGGAAATGCCCACTTGCAGTAAGCATGTGACAAGTGTGAGGCTAACGGGTAGTACCAGTTGAATGATTTCTGACATTAAGTCACGGTCAGACATCTGGACCCAAACCCGTGAAGGCCAAGATATAGCTTGCTCTTTGCTAGGTATGCATTCCAGACAGTGCATTTTGCATACATTCTCTGAATGAATACTGCCCAGAACCCTACACAGGCTCCTCATTTTACAGATCAAGAAACTGAGGCTCAGAGAGATTAAGTCACTTGCTCGAGGTTTCAAAACAGGTACGTGGTAGGATCGGGATAAAAATCCAGGACAGCTTGACTCCAGAACCCACAATTTGAGTCCTACACTGCAATGGAGCAGTCCCCAGTTGGGAGATCGTTCAGGCTTTATTTATCTAGATGGTTGTGTGTGTCCATAGTGATTCCGACATCACTTTTTGAGCTACCGGTGGTAGCTTAATTATGGTGTGCCTCTTGATATTGTTGGAATGTGACATTATTCAGTGTATTCATCTGCAACGGGATATGACTCGTAGGTGTAATTTATGTGTCCTCTGGCGTGTTATTAATGTGCACTCTCAATGGAGGTTTAATTTTGGAAGTGGTTTTCGTATCATTGTGGAGACTTGAGAGATAATTGGAACAGCATCCCTTGAAATGAAAAGAAAAGTGCCCTGCTGCTCTCTCCAAGGTCGCCAGTGACTGCCAGGACTCCAGACCAGGACCATTCTCACTGCACTTCCTCCTCCACCGCAGTATGGGGCACTGTGGCTGCCCTCTCCCTGTGGCCATCTCTCTTCCTCCCACCTTGGGAAT
The DNA here is from genome assembly GCA_027257055.1 of Cephalopachus bancanus. Classification (NCBI taxonomy): domain Eukaryota; kingdom Metazoa; phylum Chordata; class Mammalia; order Primates; family Tarsiidae; genus Cephalopachus; species Cephalopachus bancanus. Next base: position 5,552,573 of record JAPVLO010000036.1, read on the forward strand.
ATACATGCCATGGAGACCCAGGTGTACAGAGACAGAGGGGATCTTGGTGTCATCACTTTCCATCACTCAGCCAATGCTCAAGATTCCTTGAGAAAACCCTTGCTAAGCTAGTGTCCAGCATCTGCTGGGATGCCCCTCCTGGTGGGGAGCTCACTTCTTCATTCCCTTCCGACAGTCCTTCCAACTCTGGCCAATTATACTGTTGTTCTTTGACTCAAAATATGGAAGGACACAAAATAAGGAGGTTTTCTACTTCTTGATGCTAATTCCAACCCTTGGGCGGCAGACACGAAGGTTTAGTCCCCTTGGCTTCAAAGAGTTGAAAATAAGGATTGTATATCTTTTGAATTTGGTTCAAGCTGAGTAGCGGTGCTCCATTTTACTCTTCCAATGATGTTAGAGCATGGTAGAGATGGTCCAATTTCCTTCTCAGCCTTATTGCTGAGAAATAAATACAAGACTCAAGTGAGGCCTGACTAGGAGATCCTTGAACTGAAAGTTGGCTTCTTTGTTCTACACTCTCTACTTCTGTTAATGCAACCCCAAGTGCTTTACCCCAGGGAGAGCTAGAGAACAGTGCTGATGTATAGTGAGCAACTGATGACCCAAACTCCTCTCTTCTCTTGCTCAGGCTGCTCCCAAGACACAGACAGCCCTGTGTCCTGGAGGATTTGAAGGCTTCTGGACAGAATTGCAGCCACTTGCTTTTCCCCATGATTTTTTTTTTTTTTTTTTTTTGCCTTGCATGTTTTGTTGCATCACCATAACCCATTGAGAGCTTTTGGGACTGAAATTCTCCCTTCCACCTTGTGTGTTGTCCCCTCCCAGTTCAGTGGCATCCACAAGATTTGATAAGGAGCTTTCTATGCCTTCACTCAAGTATTTGCAAAATTTGTTTTAACAGGAGAGAGTCAAGGACAAAGCCTTATCTCAGGCCCCTGGAGAGCTCCTGAACTGACAAGTTGAACAGGAATGAATTAATCAGCAAGCCTGAGTATGATTCTTGAAGTGGCTGTAAGTCCACCTTCCTGATGGTATTATTATCTTAGCTAGAGTTTTTCATGTTACCCAAAAGGATCTTGTAAAAACTTTATTATATGCCTTGTGGAAATCCAAATATCTGGGTATCCAATGGCATTTTCCTGATCTAACTATTTAATAATTATAACACATATGGAAGGAAGGAAGGGAGGAAGGAAAGGAAGGAGGGAGGGAGGGAGAGAGGGATAGAGGGAGGAACGGAGGGAGAAAAGGGAGGAAAGAAAATGGGTTTGCTGTATCAGGATTAGTTTTTGCTATTGATTGCACTCACAAGAACCAACAGAAGTTCATGGGCGTTGCAAACCATTCCTTCAATTGTTAAATCATTGCTCTGGGACATCAGACATGGGTCTTTAAATGCTACCTTCATGTCACTTTTGAAATCTAGAAGAGTTTGCTCATCTCCATTCATCCCTTGGACTTTCCCAAGGACCTGCTTGCTGGCTGGCACTGGACCGACAGCCGGGGTTTGCAGGGAATTCACGGGCCTGCATTATCACCCTCAGTGTCTCCGCTTCTCCCTTTCTCACAACTCCTTCAGCATCTCCAGCCAAGGATGAGTCACTCCATGGTCAGGCTCCCCTTTTGCCCAGTGGCTAGAGGTCTTGAATTCATGTCAGGCTGTCATGTGCTTTCCTCTCTCGTCTCCAGAACCCTGAGCTCTCCCTTTTGTCCAAAGAGCATTGTCCTGGACTGGAAAGACAAAGGTCATTTTCATATCACAACTGCATGACCTTATTGATCTCGAGCGGCAGCTTAACTTCTTCCTCCTTGCTCTGAGGGTGAAATTAGAATTCATTTCCCCCAGGTCTCAGTCTACTCTGGGCTGTGGCTTTTCTGACACTAGTGCATTAGGATTCTTTTATTTGCAAGGTTAGAGAATCAAACGTAAACCAGCTGAAGCACAATAGGTGATTTATCAGCTCGCAGAATTGAGAGACCTGAGGACAGACCACACTTCAGGAAATGGCATGTTCGGGGTTCAGACAGTATCATCCACACCCAATCATTCTGTCTCTCAGTTCTCCTCAGCTTCATTCTCACAGGGTATCTTTGGCATTCCGGAAGCTCTGGGTTTATATTCTTCACTACTAACAAGTACAAAAACAAAAATCTCCTTCTAGATCATGTAAGTGAAAGTACCAGAGTTAGCATCGATGGCAACCTTGGTTTGGGTCACATGCCTACCCCTGAACCAAACACCACTGCCAGGCAATGCTACCTAGCTCTGATTGGCTAGGAAGAGTCACAAGTCCACTCCTGGAGCTGGGGTGAGAGCCAGAGCCACTTGACACTGGAACTGAGTGTGGCAGGTGTCCAGAGGAACATTTTGGTACAGCTACTGAAAGAAAGAGAATAAATGCTGAGTTGCCAAAAAAACAAAAACTAAAAAAACAAAAAAACCCAAACTACCTAGAAGTGCACATCAGCGCTTGTGAGGTGCCTGGCATAGAGCAGTTCTTCAATAAATCTTTAGTGAATGAGTTTTAAAATCCTGGCACCCATGACACTCTTCTTACGTGCTCATCTTTTTCAGATGTCCTTATTTTTGGTGCCAAAGTCGATCTTTGCGATTGTCTACAAAAGAGCCATCCCTCCTTCCTCCCTGGTACATAGCACCTGATTTGGATGAGGTCTTGGGGTCTCCAGGCCTCAGGGAAGATGATGCCTGGAAGAAAACCCGAGTGATCTGAACTCTTTGGTTCCAAACTTCAAGCTCGGACACACCTTGAAGGCTCATTAAAACACAGATTGCTGCCCGGTATGGAGCCACCTTTTGCAAACCATGTTCTAGAGAGACCATGCTGGTGCAAGGATGGAGGGCAGCTAGAAGATGGGGCAGGCTCTGAGTGGGAAAACCAGATAAGAGGCCGTCATCATGAGGTTCAAAGGGAGAGGAAACAGGGGTGGCCAAAATTATGGCCAGGGGTAAACTGAGGAACACATGGAGGGTTTATATCTTAGAGGCAGAGGCAGTTAGACTTGTCAGAGGATTAGCTATGGAAGCTGAGAAAGGAAGCAAAATGACCCCTAAATGTCCACCTTGGGGGAGGAAAAAGAGATGCTCACAGAAATAGGGAATGGAGAGGGAAGGGAACTTTTCATAGAAGTGAATTTAATTCTGCGTATATAGGATGAGAGTGGACATGTGGGTGGGTTGGGGAGAGAGGCCTGGGTCAGAGACAGAGGCAGAACAGCGTGCTGCCTATGGCCGTTAGGAGGCAGGGGTGTTTGGGAGACCAGGAACAAGGTGAAGTAAAGAAGAGGATTCAGAGTAAAGCACCCATGCCTAAGTAGCAAGGAAACAAATCACAGAATGTATGCTGTATCTATCAGGATGGCTTCAGTCACGATGGCAGAAAACAGCCTCTGAATGGGCTTGAACAGGAAGGCACAGTCATCGCCTCTCACGCTGGGTCCATGGGCTGTGGCTTCCAGGGTGGGCTGACTTCATGGTTCCATGACCCCATCAAGGTCACCGGCGCTTGCCGTCCTTTTTCTCAAGAGCTGGTTCTCCCTCACAGTTTCAAGATGGCTTCAGCAGTTCCAGGGACATGTAAATCTCCAGGGGAAAGAGCGCACCATCTCCTCCTGGGCTCTCACTTCAATACTGAGAGATGCTTTCCAGAAGCCTGCAGCAGAATTCCAGAAGCCTGCAGCAGAATTGCACACGCCCATCCCAGGCCCACTACTGACAAGATGAGTGGGCACTCCACGTGGGACCAAGTGTTCCCTAAGAGTGGCCATGGACCACCAGTACCTGGGGACTTGGTAGAAATGGGACTTCTTTGGCCCCCCCAGACCTACTGAATCGGGAACGCTGCGGCAGGGGGGCAGCAATCTGGTGCTTAAATAAGCCTTCCAGGAGATTCGGACACAGGCTACGTTGGAGAGCCTCTGCTCTGGAAAAAAGCCAAACACACCAACAAACGAAAGAGCTTTAGTTGGATGGAGGCGACATGGCTCGGCTAAGAAAATTTCAGTGGGAGTCCTTACGCAGTTGTGAGGGAAAAGCTGACCCTCTTCTGGGGGCATTTTGTGGCCACAGTTTGCCTTTCAGCTCCAGCCTCTCCCACATGCCCAGCACGAGTTCTCCGTGGTCACACGGAACACCGTCTTTCATGGGGTCTACCTTTGCTAGAGTTCTGACTTGTCTTGTCCACCCACTTATTTAACTCCAAGGCAAATCCCGCCTGAGAAGCCCACCCTGACTCCTTGAGGCAGGAACCAGGCTCTGCCTCTCTCCTGTGAAGCCTCTCAATGAGAAAAACACCCACCGCAGCACCAGAGTGCACCAGTCTTCCTGTCTGGGACTTTGCTTCTGGGGGCAGGTGCTTGTCTTCTCTCCTGATAACCCACTTCCCAGGGCAGTGCCCAGCACTAAGCTGGCCCACGCAGAAGATTAGTTGGATGAAGTTCCCCGAAGGCAGGAATAATGTCTTTCATCGGTGTCCCCTTCACCGTCCTGAGCATGGAAAGCCTTATATAAACAAGGACTAACGGGTAAGGCATCTGAACAGCCACCACACACCTGAAGTCATGCCGGGAACCCCAAGGCCAAGAGCTTCAACATGAACATAAGACAGAACAATGTTGGGTCCTGGCTCTGCCTGGTTACTAGCTGTGCGATCATGGGCAAGTTATCTAAGCTTACTAAGCATCACTGTCCTTATCTGTAAAATGGGGGTATTGATAACACCAAAATCAGTATTTCTGTGACAATGCGAGTTGTGGTACCCCACGCTCTATGTGCCATGTCTGCCACACATGAAGGACTGGCACATTCCAGCTCTTCTTATTTGCAGCCCTCTTGGAGGAAGGGACTTATGGAGGGACAGGAGACAGGGGGACGGACAGGAAGAGAAGAGAGCCCGAGAGAAGGCAGGAAAGGGACCCACAGGACAGTGAAGGCCTCAGTCTTCTGCCTCTGGTGAGGCTGTCCCAGACTCTGTCCCAGCCCCAGGGTAATTGAGGTGGCTGATCCTTGACACCCCCAGACTCTTTCTCTCTCCAGACTTGTAGGAGGAAGAGTTAATAGGCCCAAGTTGCAACACCCAGAGTGCTTTCTGACTGTCCAGCTGTCCAGCTTCCGACAAACGTGAAGCACTGCAAACAAGCAGGTGCACAGACTCGGTTAGTTCTGGTTTCAATGTTCCCCCTCCGAAGAGGGAATCAGCACAGGGTGACAGGGGGCTCATGTAACTCATCCTGAGGCTGTTGAAGCGATCTGACACAACTGGAGCTCAAATGTGTTAGGAAAGCCTCATGTGGCACCCAAAGTTGTTCTGGGCAGTCTCCATATATGTGTGTTGGGGACGAGAGGGAATAACCATCAAGGAATGAAGACAGTTTTAGGAAGATGCCTTCGGCCAGCTTGGCAAGCTCCTCTTCGTTCCTCAAAGGGTAATCCAGATGTCCTTTGTCCAGAAACTGTCCCTGCACTGTGAACGGTCACTTGGCTCCCATGTTACCTCCCTGGTTCTTACACTCTAGCCTCATTTCCATGAGCTCCTTGAGGCCAGCCCAGGCCTGGCTCCAAGGGGCCTGCAAAGTTGGTGGTCTCCCTCCTTCTTTGGGGAGTGTCACATCTCTTTGGAGGTGTCTCTATCGACCCACAAACTGACCGCAGTGAGCTTTCAGTGGTGTGGTGCTTACGACTTAGCCTGGGCTCAAGGGCCATCAATCCTGTCATCAGTGCTCTGTGGACGATGGGGGTCACAACCTGGGTGGTCAAAAGACAGCCAAAGGAGGAAGGGACTTATGGAGGGACAGGAGACAGGGGGACGGACAGGAAGAGAAGAGAGCCCAAGAGAAGGCAGGAAAGGGACCCACAGGACAGTGAAGGCCTCAGTCTTCTGCCTCTGGTGAGGCTGTCCCAGACTCTGTCCCAGCCCCAGGGTAATTGAGGTGGCTGATCCTTGACACCCCCAAGTCCTAATTAAAATCACCACAGGACTGTGTTTGCTGGCTCTGGCATCCACTACCTGGGTGGCCTAGGGCAGCAGTTTACCATCTCTAATTGTGTTCTTATGACTTCTATCTTCATCAAAAGTATAGCAGCAGGCCGGGCTCGGTGGCTCAGCCTGTAATCTCAGCGTTTTGGGAGGCCAAGGTCAGTGAATTGCCTGAGTCCGCAGGTTCGAGACCTGCCCGGGCCACTTGGCAAGACCTCATCTCTACAATAAATCAAAAATTAGCTGGGCGTGGTAGCATGTGCCTGTAGTTCCGGCTATTTGGAAGGCTGAGGCGGAAGGATTGCCAGAGCCCAGCAGGTCGAGGCTGCGGTGACCAGGAGCGTGCCACTGCACTCTAGTTGGGGCGAAGGATTGAAATTCCAACTCAAAAAAAAAAAAAAAAGAGTGTAGCAGCAGTGTGGTGAGGCTGGAAGGAGTGTGTCTGAAAGCACTCTGGGTATTGCAACTTGGGCCTGTTAACTCTTCCTCCTACAAGTCTGGAGAGAGAAGGAGGAGCACAGAGTGGAGAAACCAGGAATGAGTTTCTTATCACAGCAGAGCATAATACACCCACTGAGCCTTTGCCTTAATCCTTCACGCCCTACCTTGTCCTTTATTTTGATCTCTCACACTCATGGCTTCCCCCAAATGCCAGCAGACCACGCTGCCATAAAAACCAAGAAAAGGAGACCGAAAAACTGGCCATTTCTTCAGTCTTATTAACTAAAAAATCCCATGATCCACTGCATGTGTTTTTAGAGAAGGGATCAGAGGCCAATCCACATATCAGTGATCCTGATGTCTCTATCAAATGAGTCATTTTAAACGGGATCTTCAGTTTATTGGAGCAAAGCCAGCTTGGCACTGCTCACGGTGAAAGGTGTCCACACCAGTCCTGCAGATGTGAAAAAGTTTTCATCACAGTGAGGGCATCAAACTTGTGTTACAGTCTAGTGCTCCCACAGCTTTGAGCTTTTTTGCATAGTTGGAAACAACTCGCCTTAAAAGAGAGGGACTATGTGCAACTAAGTTAATACAGGAAGGCAGCCCAGTCCAGTTTCCAAGGTGGTGAAGCAACACACCCACAAGCCACAAAGCCCCAGTCGGAGGAAAAAATGAGGCTGAGTTTTGGCCTACGGTGCTTTTCATTCTTTTCTTTCCACCCTTCCTTTCTTTCCCACATACGGGGGTGGTTAAAGACACAGTGTCATTTGTACAGATCAAGCTCTCTTCTTGTAAGTTTCCAGTGAAACAGTCTTTTGTAGCTGACACCTATTAATAATTTAAAGTGCTTGCTCTTTTGAACAATGATCAAAATTAAAGCTATTACCCACAGGGGGATGTTTACATACAGTTAGTCGGCAGCTGTTTAACAGCCTTTTCCACTCAAGATTTCTTGTGACCTCACGTATCATTAGTAAGCAGAGGAATATTCGGTTATTGTACAGTTTTCTTTTCTTTCTTCTGTATATTTGATAAATGGCCGTTGGGAATCGCTCAGGAAGTAAATAAGGTAATTCTTGGTGATTTCTGCAGGCTGCTGAAGTTACAGGAGAAGGGCAATTACTTTTAGATCCCTCTACATGCAATTTACTAATAAGCCACAGAAGGCAGAAACATGTAATTAGTAATTACTATAGTATGTAGTGATTCGAGGCTTACCCAGTCAGTCTGTGGGCCTAGAATCTAGTGGCAGAAAATGAAATGCGTTTATGCAAGCAAGTCCTGGTATATTTGAAGAGGACTGCTGGTGCTGAAACTAACTGCAGTCTGCAGAGACTGACGCCTATAGATGCACACAGCATTGTTGCATCCAGTTTCTAACCTGACCTCCAACCCCAAGACTGACGTGCAATTGCCTTCTTGCCTCCATTTGTCATCTAGGTGTATTTGCATCAAACATCTCAAAAAGGGTAATTTGAGTCCAATGAGGGCAGCTCACAGATAGCAGAATCTTAAAGCTAGCTCCACCCAATAATCTCAGTTTAAGGAATTTGTCCTAAAAAATGGTAATTCAAAAAATGCAGTTAGGAGTTCATACACAGAGATGTTCAACAAAGATGTTATTTATAATAGCAAAACCTGGGGAAAGAATTCAAACACCCAATCACATAATAACAGAGAATTAAGTTACAATTATAACCGTATGATGGAATATTAGGCAACCATGAAAAATAATGCTAATGCAGAGTTTTTAATAACATAAAAGAGTCTTAAAACCTAATGGAGAGTGAAGAAAGATACGACATTGTGTACATAGTAAGACTTCTTCATGTAAAATAATATTAATGGAAAGAGCTATAGACCACAATTGTGTGTGGGTGGTTCATGGGTTTACACATTTTGTAAGTAACAGCTTAATTGAGATATAGTTTACATACCCAACATCCCATGCTTTCAATGTGTAATATTTATGAGTTTTAGTACATTCACAGAGGTATACAACTATCATCACTCTCTAACTTTAGGAAGATTCCATAATCCCATAGCTATTCACAGTTATTCTCATTCCTCCCACACCCAGTCCCTGATGAACACTAATAGATTTTCTGTCTCTATAAATTTGCTTATTTTGGACATTTTGTATAAATGGAATCATGTAATATGTGGCCATTTGGGACAGTCTTCCTTCACTTAGCATAGTGTTTTCAAGGTTCATTCATGTAGAAGTATATGTCAGTACTTCATTCCTTTGTAGGGTTAAATAATATTACATTGTATGGATATACCACATTTTGCTTATTTATTCATAAATTGATAAACATTTGGATTGTTTCCACTTTTGACTGTTATGAATATTGTTAATATAAGCATTGATGAACAATATGTCCTCTAGTCTCTCGGGTGTATACCATGAAGAGGAATTGTCAGTAACTCTATGTCTAATAATTTGAGGAACCCCCAAACTGTTTCCCAGTGGATGAACCATTCTAGATTCTTACCAGCAAGGATTAGGGGTTCCAATTTGCCCACATCCTTGCCAGCACTTATTATTATCTTTCTTCCTTATTTTAACCATACTAGTGGATGTAAAGTGTATCTCATTATGGTTTTGGTTTGCATTTCCTAATATCTAAATTATGTTGAGTCTCTTTTCACATGTTTATTGGCCATTTGTGTATATTCTTTGGAAAAATATCTACTGAGATTCTTTGCTCATGTTTTAATTGGGTTGTCTTCTTATTATTGAGCTGTAAGAGTTCTTTATATTTTCTAGATACAAGTTCCTTATCGAATATATAAATTTTAAACATTTTCTCTCATTCTGAAGGTTTGTTTGTCACTACCTTGATAATACTGCTGACAGCACAAATTGAGGAAGCCCAATGGACCTATTTTATCTTTTGTTGCTTGTGTTTTTGTTGTCATATATAATAAATCATTGCCTCATCCAAGGTCATGAGGATTCACTCATACAACTTCCTCTAAGAGTTTTACTGTTTCAGAGTTTGCACTTCGATCTATAATCGAATTATGCTTGTGTGTAATATGGGTAGGAGTCTAGCTTCATTATTTTGCACGAGGATATTCAGTTTTCCTAGCACCATTTGTTGATTTGACTGCTCTTTTCCCATTGTCTTGGCATACTTGTCAAAAATCAATTGATCGTAAATGTAAGAATTTTATTTATGGACTCTGAACTTTATCCTGCTGATCTGTATATCTACCCTCGTGCCAATACTACACTGTCTTGAACACTGCAGCTTTGTAGTAAGTTTGGAAATCAGGAAGTGAGAGTCTCCCAGTTCATTTTTTTTTTTTGTTTAAGTCTTTTGCAATTTCACATGAATTTTAGGATTGGCTTGTCAATTTTCACAAAAAAGGCAGCTGGGATTTTGATAAGGATTGTAGCGAATCTGCCGATCTGCGCGTTGAGGCCATCCTGTTAGCAAAATGACGGCTATGCCTACTCTAATCCCGGTGGCTTATCCTGAGCCATAAGCGATGCCTTCTCCGCCTGGCAGGAGCAGCGCAGCTCCCCGGAACGTGAAGGCGGGCTTGGAAATCACATCTACATGGAGACAACCCATTAGGGCCGTGCAGCTGCTCCCCGGGGGCCAGTTCCCGTCCACCCCATCCACCGCGCGGCTTCTATTACTTAGTCCAGCGAGGCTTTAAATACCTCCGGGCACCCCCTCTGCCATTTCCTGTGGAATACTATTTCACAGTCTAATAGATCTTCCTAAGGGAATTTCCCCTCTTACTTAGCCCACATTTTCTTTTAAGTCCGCTGCTTCCTCAGGACCACACCGCCCAGACTGATTTGCCTAGTCGGGATTCCCATGTTCCACAGCCCCAGAGGTCATATTCTTTCCGGGTTGCTTGTTAAACTCCAAGTTTCACAGTTGAGGGCTCACTAAGGAGATCCCTAGTGAGGGCTGACACTGGGCTCCCTTAGGCTCATGAAGTCAAGAGCAGAAGTGGCCAGTCCAAAGAAAACCAAAGCCCCTCCTGGTCAAGAACTTGGAGAGCCTCTCTACGGTTTGGGGGAAGAATGACTAGCCCCACTTTTTAAAAATATTATGATAAAATGTATTTATTATTTCCATTTTGTTTTTACTTTGTCCCTTTTTTTCTTTTTCTTTCAATAGCTTTAGGGGGTAGAAATGGGTTTTGGCCACCTGGCTGCATTGTACAGTGGCAAAGAAGTCTGGGCTTTCGGTGTACCCACCATCCCACCTGTGCACACCGTACCTGATGGGTGATTGTTCATCCCTCCCTCCAACCCTCCCTGTTCTGAGTTGCCCATGTCCATTGTCATTCTCTGTGCCTTTGCAGCTTCCTGGTTTAGCTCCCACTTATAAGTGAGAACATGTGGTGTTAGGCTTTCCGTTTCCGCGTTAGTTCACTTAGGATGTTCTCTAATTCCATCCAAGCTGCTGCAAGACATTATTTCAGTCTTTTTCATAGCTGAATAGCATTCCATGGTTTATATATACCACATTTTCATTATCCACTGGCTCGCCCTCACTTTTGTTGTGTGGAAGCTGGGGTTCTAGTTCTCCCCAGGCTCCAGTAAGAAGGGTCAAGTGCCAGCCAAGTGCCTGCTTGGTAAGCTCACAGGAGAGTCTGCTCCTCATCACTCTAGAGGGTAGACTGGGGAAAAGGAGAACCAGAGGAGAGAGAGAGAGGGAAGTCGCAGAGGACAAGGCCAAGGAATGAGCATGCCTAAAGGTCTTCTGTGCCCAAGGTCTGCCCGTGTTTATCTTTTTTTTTCTTTTTGAGTTGGAGTCTTACTCTGTCACCCAGACTAGAGTGCAGTGGCCACTCCTGGCCACTGCAGCCTCGAGATGCTGGGCTCTGGCGATCCTTCCACCTCAGCTGGAACTACAGGCATGCGCTACCACGCTTGGCTAATTTTTTGATTTACTGTAGAGATGAGGTCTCGCCAAGTTGCCCAGGCGGGTCTCGAACCCGCGGGCTCAAGCAATTCACTCACCTCAGCCTCCCAAAGCGCGGGATTACAGGCTGAGCTACCGAGCCCGGCTCCATGTTTTTCTTATATCATTCATTCCATCCTGCATCAGCCCACCTGGGCTGGGGATCGTTAGGGTGAGATTTGATGCCAAGAGATGAAGGCACCAGCCTGAGTCACGCAGCAAGCCAGGGAGCAGGGCGGGAGTCAGACTCCCATGATTTTTCTCTAAAATCCACATTATTTTTGGTGCCTAGCTGTGCCTCAGTTTCTGCGTCTATGAAATGGAGCTGATGCACTATCACAGAGCTGCTTAGAGGGCTGAGTGGGAGAATCTAGCTGAACAAAAATCGGGCCAAAGAAGTTTCTGTTCCTTTCTTCCTTGCTTGGCACTGGAGGCTGATCAGGGCCATTTCTCTGAGTAATTTAGCAAGGCGGTCCCTCTCCTCCCCACCCCCTGCCCTGCACTGATAAGTTTTATTAGCAAAGAGGGAAGGGATTTTCTATGACCAAATTTCTTCTGGGTTTTTCAGGAGAAATTGACGGAGCTGCCTGGTTCCTCAGCTGGCACTTCCTCCTAGTAGGATGACCTGACCTGCAGGAGCTGAGTGCCACAGAAACTTCTCTGGTTGGGGAGGGAGGGCTGGGCGATGTTATTTTTCTAAAGGGGAAAAGCGTCCTCAGGCTTATGAGCCCTGGGCTCCGGGGAAGCAGCTGGAATTTGCCTGGAAACCACAGTGCTGTCTGCTTGGTTCTCAATAGGCGACCGGGGACAGGGCTGCATCTGACAGTCCCTCACCTGCCTTTCTGTTTTGCATAAAAAGACCCAATTCTCGGGCATCTCAGTGGGTCTGCTGAGCTGCGGCTGCTGTTGGGTTTTCTGAAAGTGGTGTGTGTGTTCTTGTGTGTGTGTGTTCTTGTGTGTGTGTGTGTTTGTGACTGTGTGTGTGAGTGTATGTTTGTGTGAGGAGCATATGTGTGTGTTTGTGCATGTGGGTATGTGTGAATGTGTGGGGGAGGGCACAAGTATGTGTGAGCATATGAATCTATTACCTGAAGGTGTGTAGGTGTGTGTGCACCTGTTTTTGCTTCCATTGGGTGCTAGATAGAGGTCCCAGGGATGTCCTAAGGAGTCAAAGCTTTGAGAAACTCCTTCAACCAGTGGTCTCAACCTTCCCTGCAAAGAAGTGGGTCCAGTGGAAGCCCCCCAGCTCTGAATCCTGTTCTGTCTCACACCAGTCACACAGCTCAGGCAAGGCCCCTTCTCCCCTCACTCTGATCACCACAATTTCACTCTTACTCATTCTTCAAGGTTCAACTTGTGTCATCCTTCACCTCTTCTTGGAAGCCCTCTGATTCTGACTCCCACTCCATGCCTGGTTAAGCTCCTTTCTCCTAGTGTCTGTTCACATCAGCACTACAGAGTTCATCCTGGGTCTGCACACGGCTCTGTTTACATGTCTGTGCTGCTGGTGAGTTCTCTGGAAGGGGTTGCCGGTTTGTTCTTCTTTCTCCCAGGGCCTAGTACCATGAGGCACCACTCACTCAATTCCTGTGTGTGGAATGAGGAAATGAATGAACAAACATTCTTGGTGTCTCAGTGTCCTCATCTGTAATTTTCTGGAAAAAAGGTTTTCCATGGTTTCTGGGAGGATGATCGGAGATGAGCGATATGAAAACATGCTTTAGAATGTCAAGCAACACAGCACGGCAGTCCTCCTAGGGTCCGGGGCACCCCACAGTTGAATGGAACACCAGACAGCAGGTGTGGTAGAAAGTGCTGAACTTGGAGACAGCACATTCTGGTTGAAATGTTGGCCCCACTGCTCAGCATCTAATTTGGCCCTGGGTGAGCTCCTTCACGCTCAGCCTTCATCTTACAGCTGCAGAAGGGAGTCACCCTCACTCTTCCTCTGGTGTAAGGAATAGCCTTCACAAAGGGCATGGCACACTGAGGCATTTCATAAATGCTGGCTAAGCTGAGGAACACACTCAAGGACATGGCCCCTGGTGGTGAGGTGGTGTGCACGGCAAATCCTAGGACCTCGAGCAGCGAGCCAGTGAGCATGCCCAGGAGACGGGAGCCCGGAACTGGGCTTGGAAAACAGGGGCATTGGCAAAGCAGGAGGGGATTCTGGCAGGCGAGGCAGAAGGCATGGAGTGGATGGGCATGACCACATGAGTTGTGGGTTGTATTAGCCTGCTATTACTGCTTAGCACACTACCAGAAACCCAGTGGCTCAAAGCAATGCACATTTATTATTTCATACTCACAGGTCAGAAGTCTGTGCAGGGTTGAGCTGGAGTCCATGCAGGGTCTTGCCAGGCTAGAGTCAAGTTGTCAGCCAGACTCTGTTCTCATCCGGAGGCTAAGCTGGGGAATGGTTTACTTCCAACCACAATTAGGTTATTGGAAGAATTCTCCTTAAGACTCCAGAATGGAGATTTCCATTTTCTTGCTGGCCATTGGCCAGAGGTCTCTTTCAGCTCCTAGAAGCTGCCATTAGATTCCAGTCAGTGTCCCTTTCACAGACATCTTGCTCACATCCTTTTCAGGAAGGGCCCTGTCCCACCGGTACATGTATTCACCTGATTAAGTCAGGCCCACCAAGGATAGTCTCCCTTTTGAGTAACATAAAGTCAACTTGTTTGAGACTTTAATTGCCTTCACAAAATCCCTTCACCTTTGCCAAATGTACCTAATCATGGGGGTGATAGCACATGATACTCACAGGTCTCACCTGCGCTCTAAAAGGGATTATATAGGACTTGTGAACTGGGATGGTGAGGGGCATCTTGTAATTGTGCTTGCCAGAGGGTTATCAAGCTGTTTTGTCTGACTGTGCTGTGAGCAAGAATTCTGTGAAGGAGGAGTTTTGCTGTCTCTTCTATACCATCCCCCCACCCTGCCAGCAGCAGAAGGGTGACCAGACGTCCCTGCTGACCTGTTCTTTGGGTGTGATTGTCAATAGCACCTCTTTCACTCTCAAAATTAGCCCAGATTGAAGGAGAAAGTACATTGCCGCTGGGATTAAAGGAAGCAGTTGCTTTCCAGAGTATTCCAGGCTCTTTTGAAAGGGAGGTTGGAGGTATGTGAGCTATTGTCATGGGTAACATGAATGAAAACTGCCCCAACCAGGGAAATACTTCAGAAGGAGAAGGCCAAGGGTGACCAGCATGTGCAGAGGCTGTGCTAAATGCCAAGAGGTGTGGATAAGGTATCTGATTGCATTCTCACAACAATCCTATGAGAAAGACAGCATCACCCCAAATATGACCGAGGAAACTGAGACTCAGAAGGTAACACTGACCAGATCACAGGACACACCACCAGGAAGTGTGGCATTTTGGAGTTCAGGTTGACCCACCTGGACTTCACACCAAGTTAGCTGCACCTGTCCCTCCCTGCTAGCCTTCCCACCCCCATTTTAGCAACCGCCACTGCCCTACCCCCCTTCTGGTCATCTGTTTCTTTTTGCAGTGATATTTTTTCCCCACTGAGGAACATTCGAGTGACAAGGCTGATTTCTGAGATGTAAGGAATTCCTGTCAGCAGTGCTGGGATCTGGGTGCTTGAGATCACCCAGTCCTCAAGTGCCACACTTTGTCCTGAGAATGAAGTCAGCAGACTTTCTACCTTAGAATGGAACTTGAATGTCAGCACCAAAGGAGAATAAGCCATATCTTCTTCAGCGCTGCCTCCCCAATGTCTGGCAATGCTCTGGTATAGTCCATGTTTCTCACTAAATATTTATTCAGAGGATGAGTAAATAAACCCTTGACTCAAGGGAAACTTAGCTTTAATATCAAAGCCAACTCATCTCTTTGAAAGTGCATTTCAACAGAATCAGCAGTACCCAGCGATTCTTCTACCAGTCTGGCTAAACCTTCCTTTCATAAGACCCAGTACCACAAGAGTGAAAAAATACATATTTGTAAATAACAGTTAAGACCATTGATCGACACATGTTCTCCAAGTCTGGGAGTGAATCAGCCGATCAACAACCATGTCCATCAGCTCATAGGAGATTAGCTTGAGAGATTTGCATGATTTCTGAACAACACACATGACTCAGAGGTGTCACGATGTGTACAGTGGGGTTCCTGTCCTGCTGGCAAGTCAGGGAACGCAATGGGAGAGATTTTGTGCAGGGTGAAGCAATGATGCTGCAACTCGCCGGGACTTTGTGTCCTCATAGGCAGTGTTGATGAACTGACTAGTGCAAGGCCTTCCTTCCCGGCTGCAAGAGAATGGCAGGGCACCTGATGGAATTTGCCACCATCTCCCTCCTGATGAATCAGGCCACTGCAATCTGTGAGTCAGAATTTCTCGGGGAAAGAAATTGGCCTGAAGTAGATTTATCTGGAACCCCAATGCCAATGTGGGCAAACTGTTTGGGTAGCCGAGGCGGCTCCTGGGAAGCCAGGATCCTTCGTGCTGGGAAACACTCTCTGAAAGAAAATGACTGCAGAGCAAAGATGAGGGAGAGAGAAAAAGGAAAGGGAAGGGACTTCGACTCCCAGTGCTCAGGGCCTGGGGAAGCCCATGGAAAGGGCTCTGTGTCTTTCTCTTCAAGGCAATTTTATATTGAGGTGAATGCATCATCTCTGGGTTCTTACAGGCCCGGGCTCGATGTTGTTTCTACCATTTATGAGCTGTGTGAACTTGGATGAGCTGGAAATGCTCTGAGTCTTCATTTTCTCATTTGTTAAAAGGAGAAGATAATAACGACCCCAACTCCCAGGACTTTTGTAGGACGGGATACTACGGGAAGATGTTGCCTCCTCTTTTGGGGGTTTTAATGAATGTTAAAGTCTTTCCCCATCAGGCAAACCCAAACAGCAGTAACAAAGAATATATGTTGTCTGATGAAGATGATTTTATAAACGTTATAAATACATTTGTATGAAAAATCTTAAGGGGTGTACAACTGAACTCACATGAAACATGTTATTTTTATCAAAAACCACAGTGACACAAAAAGTCCAGACATCCAGGTGCTGCACGGCTGTCCAGCCACGCGGACAGCCATTCTGCCAGTGCTGAAGCCATGCACTCCCAGACCTGTACATACAAGTGGATGCGAGCTAGCCTTCATTCTTAGCAAAGACAGACTGCTGCATATGCCACGAGGCCCTGGGCTTTCACACCAGAAAAATCCCACCCGGCTCCAGGGAAGAGGCTGCAATCAGAGTCAGTTCGGGTCTCTTGGCTGGGCGCCCAGACTCAGGGTTGAGGTCCTCTTCCTGCTGCTTCCTGGCTCCCCGCTTCTTGACCAATGGCAGCTCTCTTCTTCAGTGCCCCTCTGCCGCCTTGCCTTGACTTTATGCTTCCTTCAATGTACTTGACTTTAGCGCTGCCCCTTGGAACACTGCTGCCTCTGGTCCTTTTGAGATCTCTGTCTCCTCTATTCGAGGAGTGGAATCCAATCATTAAGGGGTTGCTTTTTCCCTGGGGAAAAAAGCATCTTGCTTTATGAATGAATCCCAGGTTAGTACCTTCTCTTTCTTCATCGAATGGGTGAAGCATGGGTCCAAAATCAGAGAGGTAGCGGGCTCGGTGAAAGGCTAGATCCCTCCTGGCCCCAGAATATTCGCAGCTAAGCCACCCAGCTGCTTGCCAAGCAACTGAGTATTTTTTAATCATTATTTCTCTCTTCTAGGGGGGGAAAAGTCATTTGTAGCCTGGCAACAGAGATCTGCATGTTCTTCCTTCATGCCAGACCGTAAACACAGCCTTCCCTCTGCTCAGCCTAATGATGCTAAAAGGCCAGTGACCAGGAGAAATTAGAGTGTCGGCGTTGGCAGCTGCAGCACAGGCGGTGTGAGCAGGCCAGTAGTAAGTGCTGTGGAAATTGGCACTAGGCTCCATGGACTTTCAGTAACCCAAGAGCCCCTTGAGAGTGTCCTACTTTAGGGGCAAGGAGTTCTTCCCAGACTCCAGGCTCTAGTCAGGGGAGAAGCTCTGGAGGCCAGCATGAAGGAAGCATGCCGTGGAGAAGGGCTGCAGGTGGTGGGGACAGATTCCAGCCTCTGCCAGGGAACCCTCCCTGAGTCCTCCTGGGCACCCCTACTTGTTGCTGCCAATGCCACCTCCCACCTGTCCCTCACGCACCTTCCCTCTGTGTTTTTTTCTGGTCTGGGCATAAGCCCTTCTCCTCAGCATGCCACAGCGGGCTTAAATGGGTCCAAGGAATATGTTCTTGAAACAGAGTGGAAGCAGACCAAAAATACTAACTGATGTGAGTGTATCCTCATGATTTAGCCTGACCCTGGGAAGATTATATGGAGGAGTGGCTAGAAATGTGGCCTTGGGGCAGGCTACCTGGATGCAAATTCTAGCCATCAGCTGGGTGGCTATGACAAGTGACTTCCCTCTAGGAAATGGAGGTAGAAATAAAATCCTATAAAAGGATTTAGCCAGGCACAGTGGCTCATATAGGAGGCTGAGGTGAGAGGATTGCCTGAGCCCAGGGGTTCGAAACCAGCCTGGCCAACTTGGCGAGATCACAGCTCTACAATAAATTAAAAAAAAAATTAGCTGGGCATGGTGGCGCATGCCTGTAGTTCCAGCTACTTGGAAGGCTGACACAGAAGGATCACCTGAACCCAGCAGGTTGAGACTGGGGTGGCCATGAGTATGCCACTGCACTCCAGCCAGGGTGACAGAGTGAGATCCTGACTCAAAAAAAAAATAATAGAGATTTAAGTAAGGCTTGTAGAGCAGGGTCTGGCAATAGGAAATCAGCGCTGAAAAGATGTTAGCCTTTATTATTATTATTGGTATTGTTGTTGTTCTTATTACTATTTCTGAAATGTTTGCCTGTGGGCAAGTCACCTATTTATTCAGTTTTCTCCCCTCAGGATTGCTGTGAAGTTTAAACGGGAGCATGCGTTGGGGTCAGTACGAGGGGGAACCCAAAAAACCCAGAATTATCTTTTGGAGGGCAGGCCCCCTGGAGTACAGGATTCCCTCACTAGGAAAGTGTTCTAGGAACCCAAAGGCATCAATGCACCAGCTATCATTGTTGGGAGAGGCTACATTCGGCTTCAGTGAATTTTTTGTATGTGTGTGATTCTTTCAACATGTTTGCCCATTTCATGATGCGAAACTTACAAGCCCACCTACCCACATCCTGCTGAGTGTTCAGCAGTTTTTCTTGTTTTTTTGTTTTTTTACCAAAAAATAGTATGACCCATGTTCCTCACCCTCCCTATCCACCTGATTTCACCCATAGTAACTTTTTTGGTTTGTTTATTCCCCTGGATGAAAAAAAGGCCTCAAAGTGAAAAGTTTTGCCGATGTGGAAGAGGTGAAACAGAAAATAGAAACACCAAAAGGCATTAAAACTGACCAGTTCAAAACTGTTTAGAACAGTGGAAAAAACATCTCGATAGATGTATTGCATCAAACTAAGAGTATTTTGAAGGTGACTGAAGTAAACGTGTGAGAATAAATATACAATTTTATAAATAAATTCCATTTTGGGGGGGCTCCCCTCTCATACAGTTCCTGGTACCAAGTGGGTTTTGGAATCAACATTTCCCATGAGGGCTGTGACTGTGTCTGCCTTGTAGACTGTTGGGCTCTATTCTCCACGCAGAGCCAGGCTCATGACAGATGGATATGCGTGCTCTAAGAGTATTTTCACACAAGTTACTTACATGGCACAAAGGGGCAAATAGTCCTTTCACAGTGAAGGGATCAAGCAGACACCACCTTACCCAAGCGGCCCAAGCAAACATAACCAACATCAGGACCAACACCATGGTGTGCCCCTGGGTATGATGCCCTGAGGAGGAGTTACAGCACTGGAGGGCATTTCTGCCAGAGATGTGAAACCTGGATCTTGCCTTGTTTTGTTGAGGGACATTCTACAAAACAACTGACCTGGCCTTGGAAATATCAAGGTCAAGAAACAGAGAGAAAGGCTGAGGAGCTGTTCTGGATCAAAGGAGATGAGAGAGCCATGCCCACGGAAAACAGTGAGTGAACCTAGGCTAACCTTGACTGGGTCCAGGAGTGGGAAGAATGGGAAGCTCCCACATGATTGGGATAATTGATGAAATGAGAATATGAGCTGTGGACTAGATCATATTATAATATTGTAACATTTCCTGATTTTGCTCACTGAACTGTGGTTATAACAAGGGGGGAGACCCCCAAAACTCCAAAATTTACTATAAAAATTGGGTATTCTTACATGTTTAAACTTCAATCACTTTCAAAGTTCTCTCTATTTGATGCAATACACCTATTGAGACACTTTTTCTACTGCTCAAAACAGTTTTTGAACTCATCAGTTTTGATGCCTTGTAGTGCTTCAGCCTTTTTTTTTTTAAAACTCTTCCACATCGGCAAAATGTTTCCCTTTGAAGACTTTTTTCATCCAGGGAAACTAAAAGAAACGTTGCTGGGATGAGATCGGGAGAATAGGCAGGGTGGGGGGGGGGTCATGCCGGTTTTTGGTCAGAAACTGCTGAACACTCAGCGCGGTGTGGGCAGGTGTGCTTGTAAATCACCCATCATAAAATGGGCAAATATATTGAAAGAATATCGGATACAAAAAATTCATTGAAGCCAAATGCAGCCTCTCATAGCAATGATAGCTGGTACACTGATGCTGAGTTTCCTAGAACATTACCTAGCTGGGGAAGCCTGTACTACAAGGGCCCATCTTCCAAAAAATGATTCTGGTTTTTTTTTGGAGGGGCACCACTGGTATAAGAGAAAGTCTTTAGTCTCAGGAAATATACATTGACGTATTTAGAGATACTCTGAAATATTTACGAGTAAAGGAGCAGAAGGTCTCAAATTCTCGAATAGTTCATAAGTCAACTGTATACAGTTGACCCTTGAACAGCTCAGATATTAACTGTATGGGTCCACCTACACATGGATTTTTTTCAACAAAATGCAGATCAAAAATACTCAAATAGACGAAGAGGCTGACTTTTCATATATGCAGGTTCTGTAGGACAGACTGCGGGACTTGACTATGCCCAGATTTTGGCATATGCAAGGACAGGGTGTCTTGGAACCAATGACCTGCAGATACCAAGAGATTACTATAATTATATATGTTATATATATAATTTTTTCTAGACCATATATATGTCAGAATATGTATATATATTCTGTTTATATATATGTTTTTTCCAAACCATATATATATATAATTTTTTTCTGCTCTATCTCTGTCTACACACACACGCGCGTACACACACACACACACACACACACACACACACACACACACACACACACACAGAGAGAGAGAGAGAGAGAGAGAGAAAGGCCATTCTATCCCAGTTATTATTATTGTTGCCTCTAGGATGTCTTCATTCTCTGAACTTTTTCAGTTTTGCTTATTCGGGGACTTTGTTTAAATGAGATTACACAATTTGTATTCTTTTGTGTCTTGTTTCTTGGCATAACATTACAACTCTGCAATTCACCTGTGTTGCTGTGTGAAGGAGTAGTTTGTTCACTTTCATTGCTGCATGGAATTCCATTTTTTTTTCTGTCTCCATTCTCCCATTGGTGTGTATTATTATTATGAATAATGGGACCATGAATATTCTTGTACATTTTTTTAGTGAGCAATGTATGCATTTATGTAGTGTTGATTCATAGAAGTGGAATTGTTGACTCATATGGTATGCATATTTCCACTTAGTAGATACCAACAATTTTCCAAGCTGGCCAGATCCTTTTGTACTTCCACCAGCAGTATATGAGTATTCTGATTGCTCCACATCCTTGTCAGCACTTGGTATTGTCAGTCCTTTGAATTTTAGCCATTCTAAGGGTACATCTTATTATGAACTTAATTTACATTTTTTAGTGACTAGAGAAATTGAGCCCCTTGTGCTTGTTGGCCATTTGGATATACGGTTTTGTGAAGTGTTTATTCTAATCATTTGCCCATTTTTTTCTGTGGACTATCATTTCTTATTGCCTTGGGAGAGTTCCTAATATATTCTAGATTGAAGGCCTTGGCCAGCTATGCTTATTATGAATGGTTTCTCCTGCTCTGTGGTTTGTCTTGTCAGGCTCCTCATAGTATGTTTTGAAAAGGAGAAGTTCTCATTTTAATGAGGTCCAAATTATCAAATTTTTCCAGAAACCCATATTGTAACTTTTAGTCTCTTAAAGGATTAAACCAAAGAGGTTTTGAGAGTAAAATCAGGAAGGTTCCAGTTCTAGGATCCAATGTGGGAGGCCCCACCCAGAAGATCCCCAGTTAAACTAGATGGCCCTGTCAAACCCCAGATATGTGTGTGGTAATGGGGAGAGAGGTGTTTGGGAGACTGGAGAGAGAAGGACAACTCTTCCTCCAGGCAGCACACAAAATCCAGAATTCAGAATTACAGCCTCCTCCTCCCCTGACCTCCTACCCCAGGCCCACAAAGCTGGTCTTTCCAGAGTCAGGCACAGTCCTACCCAGAGGGAGCCCTCAATGTGAACAGACACACAGACACCAGAACAATATTGCAATTCATGTCACAGGATCAGTCCCAAAGGTAGGCACTAAGTGGCTCAGGGGCCCAGAGGATGGGGAATCACTCTGTTGGCAGGAGGTTGGGAAGAGGAATAATCAGTGAAGGCTTCACAGAGTAGGGGACGATTAGGATAGATTTTGACAGGTGCACAGGAGTCTGCTAGATAGACAAGTGGTAAAAAGGCATTCCTGGTAGACAGGCAGCCAGGATCCAGAAGAAGCTAGAACACTTGGAGAAAAGTGTAGGATACAAAATAGGGTGTGAGGGAGGGAGTAGCCATGCCTCTCAATTTCCGCATCTACAAATGGGATGATTGAATTGGCTGATCTCCCTGCTGACACGTTGTTCACTCTTCACTGGCTGGTGTGATGGACATGGAGAAGATTCTGAGATAGACCCAGTCTTCGAGGAGGAGAAATATAAGAGCACAGCTAAGAGCTCTGAGAGTTGGGGAGGTCAAATCCTGGAAGGTTCCATAGAGAAGGTAGCACTGGAGCTATGGCTTAAAGACTCCACTATCACCTCGGCTGTGAAGAATGCTTCAGGGGGTCTTGCTGCAGTCCACTGGGAGATTCTGTGTTTGTCCCTAAGTGTGGCAGTACAGACTGAGGACTGTCCTCAAGGTCCCCAAGTAGGAACCCAGCAGGGGAGAGAAGGAAGGCTGGGCAGGATGAGGAGCTGACCTCTGTTCCCTGGTGAGTATGATCCCATAGCCTGTGTGGCCCTCCTCGCATGGCTGTATGGAAGACGCTTATATGACTCACCTCTACAAAAAGGTAGCAGAAAGTTCTGGCTGCTCGTGGAGAGCTCACCGCCAGAGAGTTTCTAGGGGCCTCTCAGCCCTGAGTAGGGAGCCTGTATGCAGGTCAGCAAGAGGAAGACCTGTCTGTAGAAGGCAAATACCAAGGTTTCCTGCAGCACACAGCGCCCCACACGAGGGTGTATACGCGTGTGCACAGAAACGGACATGCACCACCCTCTCCCTGCACTGTCTTCCTCCTCCAAGTTTCCTTAAGAAATTAAGCTTGAAATTGAAGCTTGGATTTAGGACCACAGTGCCTTATCATCCTCAATCTCCTAATGATGTTGGATGTTTAAAAAATACACACACACACACACACACACACACACACACACACACACACACACACATACATATATATTTCTTACTGTTTTAGCAAATCATTTTTAGATGCACAGCTCTCTCTCTCTCTCTCTCTCTCTCTCTCTCTCGCTCTCACTCTCACTCTCTCTGTCTTTCCTCTTTTCTCTCTCCTCTCTCTCTCCCCCTCCACCCTCACCCTCACTCTCTCTCTTCTTTTCTCTCTTTCTCTTCCCCTCTCTCGTTCTCTCTCTCTCTCTCTCTCTCTCTCTCTCTCTCTCTCTCTCTCTCTCTCTCTGGTGTCCCCCCAGGTGATGAGAACAGGACTGGTCCTGTGGCGGGTATATGCTGGAGCCAACCAACTCCTACAGATTTGCAAGAGCACTTCTCTTTTCAACTCCATCATCATGACTCGCCTCTACAAAAAGGTAGCAGAAAGTTCTGGCTGTTCGTGGAGAGCTCACCGTCAGAGACGTTCTGGGGGACCTCTCAGTAGGGAGCTTGAAGTCAGCCCAAGGTAAGAGTGCTTATACCACAGAAATTGGCAAATGCTACAAACCCAGCCTTTTTGTTTTTCTGGGAAAGCTGGTTATTTAAACATTACCAGCACACTGCTGGGACAGGTGACTGGGCTGTCACCTACTTCAGCAACGGTAGCAGCTGGGCCCAGGTTCCCTTGTACACTGCCACACCAGATTTCTGGATTGGACAAAGGCCTTCATGGTGTTTACCATAACCACAAGAGACCACAAGTCTCTCTGAGGAAGAAGTTAAATATACAGAGGGAGAGAGTCTGAGGTGACTGGTCCTGGAGAGCCCCACTTCCACAGACACCTCTTCAAGCCAGTTAGGAACTCCAGGAAGGTCATATGTAGTATCGTTTCACACCACTGCTTTCCAAATATTGGCTTAATGAGAATTGAGAAGCAAAGCAGAACTCTGCAGGACAGAAGATGCAGAGTGGAGAAGACAGAAGCTGCCTTCGTTTCTAGAACTCTCTTGTCCCAAGCCATCAGCTTGAGCCCAAACACAGTCAGAAGTTCTGCAGCCAATGATGAGCCTCCTTCCTGAGAAGACAGGGGATAACAGGTGAATGCTCAGGCATCACCTGAGGGAGGTCTCTGCCCCAAGTCCTCGCTGCTCACAGATGCACCAAACTGCCTTCCCAAGCCACAAGAGTCAGCCCCGGGGTGGGATCCAGTGAAAACAGATTTCCTCTGTCTTGTGGCATTTCCAAGGATGGTTTAGGGCTGCTCCTCCTATGATGCTGTCCAGCTGGCCTGACCTACAAATCCTCCCTGGAGCCTTGGAATGGCGGGAGTTCTAATGGTCCTTGACCAAGCTTTTGATCAGAACTGCAGCACCCTTTCCTCTTTGATTCTCCTCACTCCCTGCTATGCTGGTCCTGCCCAGGTTCTCGGGCTGGGCCATTTGGCGGAAGTCCCCAGGCTCCCTCCCCTGACTCCTTGTGTCACCTTGATGCCAAGGTATAGCCCAGTGTGGAGAGAGAACTACTAAGAAGGGGTGGGCATCCAAGGGTCACTGTGGCTTAGGTGTGAGCACCAGGAGATGGCCGCACAATTGTGAGCAGGACGCTTCTGTCCCTGAGTCCTGGTTTCCTCGTCTGTACAGTGGGCTGATAATCCAGGTTGACCGAGAGTTTTCGATGAACTGATGGCCTAAAGCCATCCACCCTTTCATTCAATCAAGATTTAGGGCAGCTCTGTGTGCCCTGCCCAGAGCCAGCAGCACCAGCAGCACAATAAGTATTTAATTAGTCACTAGTTTTCCTAAGCCCTTTCCCTTCATCCTGATAGATAGCAGAGACTACAGGAAGGAACTGACAAAATGACCCTGTGCTCCTCTCTTCTGGGCAGTGCTGGAAGGAAAACTATGACCAGCATAGCTTTGTGGGGAGGCACTATCTCAAGAACAAACGTGCAGAGCAAAGTCTCAGATCAGCACTGTCCGGCAAGGCATCCCTCAGGTGACCCAAGCCTCTGGTCTCAGTGGCCAGCCACTGGACAGCAGTCTGCAGGGAAAACAACTGCAAATTCCTTGAAAGTCCCAACTCTCAGTCAGCGCTTTACCAGTAGGTTCAGGTCTGGCCCAAGTTCAGGGTGGAAAGTCTAGGCAGGTTCCTGGGCTTGAAGGCTTATGGGCAGAGCCTGGCGGGTCAGGAGGTGAGTGAGTGAGGAAGCAGTGCATGGAACATTCAGTCCTCCTGAGGGGCTGCTGACTGGCGCTGGGGCCCATGCTGCAGGGTCATCTACTGTGCTCTGAACTTTCTGCACGATTTTATCTAATCCTCAACAAGCCCATTTTGCAGATAAGAAAATTGAGGATCAGCTGGAGTTGATGACTTGTCTGACATTATACTGAGTGGCAGAGATGTGATGAGAACTCAGGTGGGTCTATCCTTCCTGCTACTCAACACTGACCCTGACTGTTAGAAGTGTCTCATCAGCATCTTAACAAAAACTGGACCCTGAACCAAAAGCTAGAATAACTCACATCTAGTGAAACAAGGTGAGCAGAACCAGCCCCTTGCCCCTCACCCCAGCACCTAATTAACCTGTAGAGAAGAGAGCCACACCACACCATTTACTATTTAACTGGCATGTGAGGACTATTAAAGGTGCTGTGCTATAGCCCCGAGAAATGCATACCCTCTGCTTCCCAAAAAGCACAATCATATCAGTTGGGCGGATATGAACTCTTTTAATTTTTTTTTTATTTTACAAATGTGGGGTGCAATTCAGGGTTAGGTATACAAATATTCATTATGCAGGTACCCTTGTTGATGAGGTGTGCTCCCTCCCCCTGCGCCCGGGTAGTTTTTCACTACTGCCAGTCGTGCACCTCCCCACACCTCCTGGCAGTTTCCCATACCGCCAATCGCTTTCTTATAGTATTAGGATAATTGTTCAAGGTCTGCTTATGTGAATTTTTAAGAGAATGCTCCCAGACTTGGCTGGTGAAGAGAAAGTCCAAGAGAGGAATGTGGGGGGGGTGCCCTGGAAGGGTGCTGAGCTCAGAACTAACTAGCTCTGGGTTCCAAACGAGAGTATTGTCACCAGTATGGTGAAACCCCTATGCCCCAGGACTTGAGCATCAGCATTTTTGTTTGCAGGCAATCACCAGCACAGGCTGCTCCCCAGAGCCAGCCCCCAGTGCCTGCTTGATCTCATCCAGAGCCAGCCTGGGGCTGCCTATCCTGCTGCCGCCCTGGGCTGCATGGTTGGTTTTCCCAGTCCCATTCCCAGTCAGCGCTGCCACTGCTGGCTGGCAGAGGCTCTAGAACTGGAAATCCCAGGAGGATCCGGGATCCACAGCCTAAAGACAAAACGTTCTCGGGGCTGTTCCCTAGCAACCCACGCAGCTTGCAGCAGCCCCAGTTTCCACAGCTGACGCCCTTCCATCCATTTGCACCGAGGCGTTAGGTTTTAGGTGCTCCGGGAGCTTCCTAATGTCCCTTCAATGATCCACGAAGCCATTTGCTTATCAAATCTCCCTCCCTCCCTCCCTCCTCCCGCCCCCACCCCGCCCTTCAGCCAGCCTTTAGTGCAGTGAACCTTCTGCGGCAGAGGCAGCAAACGGAGCCCTGGGTGGCTTGTCGAACAAAGCCCTCATTCCACGGTGGCAGCAGCAGCGTGGGGTGACTTCCCTTGCGGTGATGCCGCCCGCCGTGGGCTGAGCAGAGGAGGAGTGGGGGGTGGGCGGAGATGGATGGCATCCAGAAGACAAGCAAAACAAGCCCAGCGCCAGGCAGAGGTGGAGGGGAGGAGGGGGAGGGCGAGGAGGGAAAGGAGAGGGGAGGAGGAGGAGGAAGCAGAGGAGAGGGAAGGGAGGAGAAGAGGCCACTTCATTTATTTATTATGATGCCAGTTGTAGTGTCGGTCTCATGTGTGGGGAGCAGACTGTATTTTATGTTTTAATCCTCCAAGCTGTGTGTGTGGGCTGGGGATAATTACATTGAAAAATGTGTATAATATGCGCAAGGTTCTTTTTGTGGGGAGTAGGAATGCTCCAGCGGAATATCTTCCTCATGGCAACCGATGCCTTTTCCATGAGCTGCTCAGAAGGTGCCATTAATTGGGAGCATGGTGGAGGCTGGGGCCGCCCCCAGTCGGGCCCTGTCTTCCTCGGTGGTGGGGAGGCCTGGGCATCCCAGGAGAGGACCGGCACCTTGCCCTACCCGCCTGCTCGCCGCCCTGGCGGGTGACAGGCAGGATACAGATGTGAGGCCAGATTGCTTTCTTGGACGCAGCCTTGGGGCCAGCTTCGGGGGAGTGCAGGGGAGCAGCTGATGGGCAGGCTGCTAGGAGACGGGGCAGTGGTGTGTGCATGCGGCCCTGAGCAGCACATGTGCACACATATGCATGCTCACACTCAC
Source organism: Cephalopachus bancanus (assembly GCA_027257055.1). Lineage (NCBI taxonomy): Eukaryota > Metazoa > Chordata > Mammalia > Primates > Tarsiidae > Cephalopachus > Cephalopachus bancanus. Next base: position 5,579,989 of record JAPVLO010000036.1, read on the forward strand.
AGGAGAATGCAGGCAGTGCGGACACACTCTCACACACCCATGCATGAAACACATGTGCATTTGCACACACTCACAAGTGCACGCACAATGCACCCGCACCTGCACACCACACATCCACTCAGACACACGTGCACATACACACCCTCATATGCCCACGTACTATACACATGTGCATGTGCACACACTCACAACTATATCCACAATGGACCCATATCTGCATACCCACACACCCACTCATACATACGCGCACACACATGCACATGCACACCTTCACACATACCCATGCATGATATACATGTGCACATACAGCCACACACACAATGGACCCACACCTGCACATCCACACACGCACTCATACACACATAAACACGTGCAAATGCTCACACCTGCACACACATACATACATATGCACATACTCACATGTTCACGTGCATACTCATATACAAATGCACACGTGTGCACATGCACACCTTCACACACTCACACACGATACATATATGCATGTGCACACATTCACAACTACACACACAACGCAACCACACCCACACACTCACATGCCCATTTATACACACTGTAACACACACACATCCACACACGATAAACATATGCATGTGTACACACTCACCACTGCATACACAGTGTACCCATACCTGCACACCACACACCTACTCATACACATGTATACACATGTGCAAGTGCACTCCCTCATATGCCCACATACTACACACATGTGCATGTGCACACATGCATAACGGCACACAATGCACTCACACCCACATACTCACACACCCATTTATACACACTTGCACACTTGTGCAGATATATACCATCACTCACCCATGTACGATACACATATGCATGGGCACACACTCACCACTGCACGCACAATGTGTCCACGCCTGCACACACATACCCACTCATACACACATGCACACGCTCACATGCATATTCATATACACATGCACACATGTGCACAAAGCACACACTTACACATCTACACACAATGCACATATGCATGTGCACACACTTCACATTTATACACACATTGCATCTACACCTTCCATACATCCATTCAGTCACACATACAAACATATATACATGAACACACATACCTTCACACACAAGACAAACAGACGTGCACACACTCACATACTCACATGCACATTTAGACACATATGTACACACACAATGCACTCAAAACCCCAAAAACTCATTTTCACATGAACATGCATTTACACAAATTCACACATTTTTACCCATTGTTTTACATGTGCTTGTGCACACACACCTTTGTATTTATTCACACACACACACACAATTTATTGCTTGCATGGGCTGACAGCTGTGGAGTGGTATCAGAAATATTGTCAGTGACATTTTTATTTGGAATTTTAAAAAGAAATTGACATCTCCTTCCTTAGAAGGCCACACAAGAATATCCCCAACGCTGACATCCCAAATGTTTATTTTTTAGTACACATGCTTTGGTGACTGCACCACTCGCTTAATTTAAGCCACATGGTGAGTGTGCAAACTTTTCTTCCGCTCAGGCCAACTGCTGATTTGATGCCTGTTTACCCAGAAACTGCAGATCCAGTGGAAAAAATACCCTAACGGGCTGCGATGCCAATTAGTCTCTCTTCCCATGGTGGGCCAGCATCCCCGCAGGAGGAAGTCCACAGGGTGGACAGCAAGGTCCTTGGGAAGCCCGACTGTGATGAATAGGGCTTCTGGCTCCCTTGGGATTCGGCTGGTTATTTTGTAGGAAATTGAATTTCTTGGTAAGTTAGAAGATGTGCTAATGAGCACATGGAACCGGGGGGTGGCAGAGGGGGCTGAGAGTGGGCTCCAGGCTGGACACCAGCTGGGTCAGCTTCCACTGTGCCTCTGTGACCCTGGGATCCTCCTCTCCTTGTCCTCCCCCTCTTGGCTCTGACAACCAAAGCAGTTCAATCCCACACCCTTGGAGTGCTCTTCTGTCCAGGTGCTGCCCGCATCAGTCCAGGCCCTCCTTTCTCCTGAGAGTCTATACAGACCCCAAACTGCCCTCCCTGCCTCTGGCAACACACAAAACTTTCACAGGCAGAAGGATCTGAGACAACCCACCACCTATGGAACCCACGGAATGTAACCAGGACTTCTCAGCCTGGTGCTCACGGCAGGCCTACCTGATTAGCCTCAGCTTCTACCAGCTCTCTGTTCTGCACTCTTTGCTAACCCCACAGCACTGGCCATTGTTCCCTGAGCTCACCCGGGTCCTCCACCTTGGCCAGCCCATCAGTGGATTGGAGAAGGCTTTGCACCCTCCTCAAGCTTCCATTGTAGGGAGAGCAGAGGTCCACGTCCTTGGGGGAGCAGGATCTAGAGGCCTAGAGGGTTTGGCTTTCCGGTCTCCACTGCATTGCCTCCGGTTGTGTTCCCTTCATCTACTCTGCTCCAACCACACTGGCCACTGTCAGATGCCCTGGGCATGCCCCATGTGCTCTGTTTGCTGCCTGGACTCCACCTAGATACCCACACGGCTCACTTCCCACCTTGCTACTCTGTCCTGAAACGTCATGTCTGTGAGACAGTGCCTGGTCACCCTGTTTCAAGTGGACCTTTCCCCCAGCTCTTGAACACCCAACTCCCCTTCTCTGGAGCCCTCGACGCCACCTGGCCCACCATCTGTGTTTCTGGAATGTGAACTTCAGGAACACCCAGGTTGGGGCTGTTTTGGTCACTGTTGTATCTTTTGTGCCTGACACAGGACCAGGCACTTAGAGGCTGTGCCCCAACTGTCTCTGAAAGAAACAAATGCGGAAGCCATGTCCAGACACCACTGCCCACCTGGCCGTCCCAGCCCATCCCAGGTTGGTCTGGCCCAAGCCCCTCCTAGGCTGGCAATAGGAGCTTAGTTTTTCTTTCTTTGTTCTCAAAAACGCATGTTGAGTGTCCATGCTGCATGTTGACCTAGATAAAAACCCAGATTTCTTTTACTGAACAGGTTGAATTTGTCATGCGTTTTAAAGTATTTTACATGTTTCATCTACTTGGCTATTCACAAAATGCAATGAATCAAGTCCTATTTTTATTCCCATTTGACAGATGAGCAAACTGAGGCTCAGAAGGTGAAGTGACTTGCCCAAGTCACAGCCTCTACCTTGCCTCTACTCTTTTTTTTTTTTAATTGGAGTCTCACTCCATCACCCAGGTTGGAGTGCAGTGGCACACTCACAGCCGCCCCAACTTCGACCTGCTGGGCTCTGGTAATCCTTCTGCCTCAGCCTTCCAAATAGCTGGAACTATAGGCATGCGCTACCTTGCCTGGCTAATTTTTTATGTATTGTAGAGACGAGGTCTCACCAAGTTGCCCGGGCTGGCCTCAAACCTGTGGGCTCAGGCAATTCACTCGCCTCAGCCTCCCAAAGGCTGAGCCACTAAGCCCAGCCCTGCCTATACTCTTGCTGCTAGACTCCACCACCAGTACGATTGATACCCTCCTTCCCAGTAGGTGGTGATCGCCGTTCCTTAGTATGCACGAGCTCTTCACAGTCAGTGTAGGCCATGTCTGAAGTGTGAGCCACAAGCACAAAGACTCCACTGGTCAGCCAAGAGAGCATCACCGCCCCCGACATCCACAGAGAGAGTGCATTCCCACTGACCAGTGGGTTCCCATTTGAGGGTCTCTAACTGGCACTTCCTGACCATGACACCTTAGGCATATTGCCTTACCCTTTGGCTTCTGTGTCCATATCTGTAAAATGGGTTTAATACCTGCCTCCAGGGTTGTTATGAAACAGCGCAGTTGATTTGTTCCAGCCCCCAGATATTCTTTCTCCAAATAACTTACTGTTCCCCCACTCAGGGAAGTCCACCTCGCCTACAGATCCTTTCATGGTCACCTGAGATGACATTTCCTTGACAAGGCAGCACCTGCCCCAGGGCCCCAGGGAGAGCAGCAGACAACCAGAAATGCCACACCCTTTCCCCAGAGCTGCCCTACAGCACAACCAATGTCATCCTCCCCCTTGAGGAGGCTGCGGGATTTGGAATCCAACCAGAGGATTCCATGAGCATCCCCAAAGACAGCTGTGCAGGATGGTGACAGGACTGTCACAAATCCCCAACAGGAGGAGGGGGTGTAGGACCAAATCCAGGCCAGCATGGGCAGGCAGCAGCAGCAAAAGCTCGCCCTAGGGGCCGGCAAAGGGGCCATGCCTACGGCGAGAAGGCGCGGGGCGAGGATGAAAGCTGGAGGGAGGCCGGAGCCGAGGCTAGTGCCCGGGATGCTTCCTGCCGCAGCCTCTCAACCACCGTGGAGAAAACAAAGCCAGAGGTGCTGCTACAGACATCGCACAGCGACTGGGAAACAGGGGCCGTCTGTACCTTTCAATGCTCTCCTCTCATTAATCTTGTACCTCTGCAGTCCTTCTGAAGAGCGCACTCACAGCGGCTCATTCATTACGGCTCTAATAACAGCGGCAGGCATTAAAGCACCAGGCTGCAGAGGAACTGGCCTCTGCAGCTGCAGAAAGCCAATACCTTTTTAAATACATTTACACAGCAATAAATAAAAGCGGTCTCAGTTTACCTCTTTATTAAACTCTATTTGCTCGTCGGAGTTAAGGGCGGCATTTGTGTCTTGCTATTCAAATTTATTCCTGCGCGTCTCCTAGGCTGGCCACATTTATTCCGTTGTGTGATAATGGTGGCTGGAGCTTAAGGGGGCCTTTCATCAGCAAGCAGCCCTCATTAAGGGCTCTGCTCAGGGCTCCCGGGCTCTATTTGGCCACCATGAAGACCACCCCCATTATCCAGAGGGGAAAACAAAGGCAGAGAACTCACATGCTTTCATTAGTCTCGCCTGGCAACCAGCCAGCTGATGGCCAGAGGCTGGTAAGAACAGTGTTCCCCAGACTCTGGTGCCTTACAGGGATTGCTGCTCCTTACGCCCTGCCCCACCCTGGCTCCAAAATATTGAAGATTCATAGGCGTGTTAGTAGCACAGTAAATGCTCTGAGAAAGCGTGGATTGTTCACACTGACTTTGACCTTCTCTCTCTCTCTCTCCCTCTCTCTCTCTCTCAACACCTGGTCTGTTTCAAGAAACCAACATTCTGTGTTTTAACTTGCAGGAAGTGTGGAATCTGGAGGGCTTCCTATTGGAAGTATCTTGACTGTTCCTATCATGGACAAATTCTTGCCTTGACAGGGTGTTCAAAGAGTTAAGTGGGATTCCTCCTCTCCCCCCACCACCCATTCAGGGGTTTATCTTCTCTGAGAATCCTGGGTTCTCTGAAAAAGACCACAGTGGATGGGCAAGCATGACTGCTGGCCATAAACACCCATCCCAAAGCTCATGGGATGTCTCTGCCCTCCTGATTTTAAAGCCAGAGGCCTCAGGGCCCAGGCCACAGTCCTTAGACTCAGGCCAAAGCAAGTGGGCACCAGGGTGAACCAGAAGACCATGTAGGGTAGGGCTCCCTGGGTGGGTGGAGACCAAAGAGTTTTGCAGCAGCAGGATGGGCAGAGTTCTGGGAGGATCCTGGGAGGGTGCCTGGCTATGTGGACCTGGCCACCTGTGGCAACAAGTGGCATCTTAACTCCCAGTGAGATCAACCCTGAATGAACTGCTTCCCAATTAACTCAGCGAGTCCTTAATTGCCAGGGGCCACTGCAATGGTTCACCTGTACTGAGAAAGAGGTCATGCCAGGAGTGTGTTGCCTCCAATGGGACAGCAGCCCAAGAGGCACTAGGACTTCATCTTCATTTCATGGATGGAAAAAATAGGCACAGAGAGGTATGCCTTGCCTAAAGTCACACAGCTAGTCAGGATTCCCACTGAGAAAACAGACTCTGATTCCTAATGTCGACACTGCTGTCTCCCCAGAAGCAGTGCCAGGAATCATGCCAGCACTAGCGGGCTCTGGGAGCCCCTGGGGGATTTCTCCATTAGGAAGTGAGGGACACTCTGTGGAGTCAGACTGTTGAAGAGCCCCCAAAGTCCTGTAGCCAGTTCATAGATCCAAATTATATGGAGTCCTCTTCCCCTGGGATTTTTCCACTACTCCCTGCCCCTTCCTTCCACTCTCCCTCCATCACATCCCCAAGAGTGACCCATCCTGGACATAGTGGGATAAACAAGGACCAGGACCCGACAGCTGAGGATTCTGGCTCAAGAGGTGCCGGTCTCTGAGCCTGTTGGCGTCAGAGCGCAAATGCATATTTCCTACATTATTCCAAGCCTAGAGCTGTGATCTCTCTGGAAAGAAAGCACAGGGGATGGTGTCAGGTTGGCCTTGAGTCTTGGTGTGCTGACTTTCAAGCTGTGTTCCTTCAGGGAAGCCACTTCCCACCCCCACCCCCACCCTCGGGACTCAGTTTCCACACGTGGGCAAAGGCTGAGGGAATGCACACTTCACATCCCACACGGGGTCGTTGTAAGACCTGGACACACAAGAGGCACCCAGCAAAGAGTAGGTGTACAATAAATGCAATCATTTAGTCTGCTTCCTTCATTTTAGCTTCTGGGCAGCTGGAGTTGAGGCGGGAGTCAGTTCCCCTAAGTTCAGGGAGAGAGGAGGCAGCCTACCCATTGACCAACATGTGCGGGGAAGGGCTCAAGGCAGAGGAAGTACAGCAGCAAAAGGCACAGAGATGGGCACGAGCAGGGCACCTCCACCCAGGTGGACGCACCCTCCGGGGCAGAGCCCGGCTTCACTCCCTCCCTCCATCTTGCCTGATAGGCCAGCCCGTAGTTTGCTTTCCTCCTCTACATTTTTTTTCCAGTGACAGAAAATTACAGCTGACAAGTGGCAATTGATCTCTTCACATTATTTTGAAGCAATTATATTGAAATGGGAAACAATGCTTCCAGGAAAGAGCCCGATAACAGAGTTGAACACAAAGCTCCCTCCAAGATAGATAGGGAAGACCAATTTGCACTGCATAGAAACTGACCAAATTCCCTTCACCTGCAACTTCAGTTAATTATTGCTTGGAAATCTTCAAAGATAACTTCTACTTCAGTCCAGGGGGTAGATGACAGACGGAAGTCTGCAGGAGCCCTCAAGAAGGGCTGGGAGTCTCGGGTCTGCCAGGACCCCTTAACAGGAAGCTTCAGACTCCCACATACCAAGAGGGCCTCTGTGGACCCAAATCTGGGCACACAAAACCAGCTTCTGCAGAAGCCATTATGCTGTAATTCCTCAAACTTAGGTCAGCCTAGGACCCTTTAAAAAAAAAGCAGATTCCTGCAGGCCCTGATATTGACTTAAATGACTATATTTGAATGTTACTTAAACCCATACAAACCAAAGCCAGAAACAAACTTCCTCTGCTTATAGTTTATAAATGTTAGGAAACAAAAATATCATTCTGGATTAAAAAATAAGCTGTCCAACCAGCAAAAGAGAATTAACACGAGCAATTTAACGTGAACGATTTCACACTGCCTTTGCCGCGCCAAATTCACACCCGTGACCTGGGTATGACAACACAGGGCACAGCAGAGCTAAACTCTGTGCGTTTTTCGTGGCCTGCCCCTGTGGCCCTGTGATGAGGCAATTCCTCACCACCTCCTTCTCCTGTCTCCTGTCACACCACATGCCCATGCCATTTGGACCTCACCTGGTGAGGGAGGCTTCACGGGGCCTGTCCAGCTTCTTTCCTTGTGAGTCTGCAGTGCCTGACCCGGAGCCAGCACGGCTGTAACACAGACAGGACATCTGAAAGCAGTGCGTCCTCTAGGTGAGTGGCTTTCTGGGCTGCACAGGGGAATCACTTAGGGGGACTTAAAAATGACCAGACCACACCCAGATCAATTAAGTGAGAATCTTTTAAAATGCTCCCTGGGTAACTCTAATTTGCAGCCACGTTGAGAACTAATGATCTAGATTCATTTCTCAAATTGGAGCATGCTGTGGAACCCCATGGAGAGTTGGTTAAGACCCCGATGGCTGGGCCCCACCCCCAGAGTCTTTGTATCACCAGGAAGGCTGAGCAATTCGCATTTCTCCCAGGTCCCCAGGTGATGCGGGTATTGCCAGTCAGGCCTCCACATTTTGAGAACCAACAACTTAAAATGAGCTGAATAAGCTTATATTCACTTGCTACGTGTTATCATAGAAATTAGAGTATTTGCATGGAGAACTTATAAATCTCAGATAATGCATCTGAGGATCCCAGCATGAGAAATGCTCATGGAGTAGACCCAGCATGAGCTTCGGAGTCCAAAAAAGCAGGACTCAAATCCCACTTCTACTCACATACCACCTACATGGCCTCTGGTACAGCGTTTGCCTCTTTGAGCCTCAGTCTATGACCTTGTGAGATGGGTATAATGTCCATCTCACTGAGCAGGTGGGAGAATGCAGTAAAGGGCAATGCACTGTTAGGTGGGGAAGACTCAGATTTTGGTCCCAGCTCCACTGCCTGCTGGCTGCACGGCCTTGGCCAAGATGCTCATTAGGACAACAAAGATGAGAAAAGGGCTCATCATGACTGGCAGGCTTGATATGAGCTCAGACATATAGGAAATTTTTTAAACTGCAAAGCACTCAGTGACTTATTTTGTAAACTAAGATGTATCTCAAAGGCAGTAGAGATACTGGTGAACTGGTTCCAAAGGAGCTAGCCACACTCATCCACCTGTTCTGTTCATGATCAGGGTGGGTTTTCCTAAAGGGGGACCTTACTTGTAGTTTGTTGAAAAACTCTCTTTGTTTGCAAAGCTGAGACATGATCTGAAGCCCAAAGATGGTTGCTGGTATGTGACCCAAAGAAGGAAAGCTTCTCAAGCTCCCAGCATTTTCTCTCAGGGAGAACTATTGGAGTGAACTTCTCTTCAGGATCCAACTTTTAGAGGAAACCCAACTTTTAGTTGACCCACATGCTATCAGGGGAAAATAAAATTTAAACAATGAGGAACAGTATGCCAGCAAAGAAAGAGTTACTGGAAGAAGACCTTCTGGTCTTCAAAAGACAGTGCCACTGGACATTCCTTTCTCTGCTCCTGACCCTGTCACAGCCATACTCAGCCAGGACCACAACAATGGCAACAGCTCTGCTGTCACAAGACCACAAGCTCTTTGAAGGCAGCTCTGGGCCTGGCCTCATTTGGAGCCCAGCTCCAAGGCTTAGGCTGGATTTACAACTGATGTTCAACACAAGTGGAGTGAATGCCTGAATGAATGAAAAGAATAAAAGATGTTAAAGACATCCCTGCCTAGCAGTTAACTTGTAGCGGATACTTCAGCATTAGTAAAATAGCGGAGGGGAGGGGAGTTTAGGAGGAAACCAAGAGGGATCTCAGAAAACCAAGTAATTGAGTAACACGACAGCATATGAATTTCACTTGAAGGGAACAATTTATGGTGTTCGTGCGAGCTGATGGATTCTGAATTAGTTGTAACCTCTGAGGGGAAAAAAAGGGAACCGATCTTGGTGTCACATAGGACAACTCAACGAAAAGCCAGAACACAGTGGTCCACTTTGCAATTAAAATATTCAGTCTGACTGAGGAGGGGAAAGAGGAGATGGAAATTATTTTAATGTCTGCATGAGAAGTCCCCTGAGAGAGGGGCCCGGACCACCTCTTTCCAAAGATACCTGGACGCCAAACCAAAAGAGAAGAGAGTCAAATCCCAAGTCTGTGAGCAGCAGCAAGTTCAAAGAGTTTTCCCCTTTCTGGAAAATTGAAAAATAGCAGCTGGGAACAGAATGAGTGGAGTCCAAATCAGAAGCTCCCATTTATCTTATTCCATTTGGCAGAAGCCAACAGTCACTCAGAATAAAAAGCCCAAAATTTAAGGCAGAAAGAAGGAAATCACTTGTTCTGGGCCATGTCTAATTAACCCTTGGAGCAACATGGCAATTTTGTTTTACTGCAACTTCTCGCTTAGGAAGACTTGAAAGTAAAGATTAAATATGGAGTTTTCATGAGTGGTTATTCTCACCAGGATGTAACTAGCAGAGGCCATCAATCCTCCTGCCCAAGGGAGCCAACTGGGACCAACCAGAACATCTCTGTTCCTTGCTAAGGGAATGAGTGTGTTTTCTGGAGCCGTTGCTTGTGCTCGTAGTGGGAAAAGATGATATGAAAAGTCAGCTTTGGACTTATTGCTGCCCATTCTCCGAGGTAAATAAGAACTTCCTTTGTCTGATGTATCCTGACCATGACCCTGAATCTGCCAAAACAAGACCTTGCAAGTAGACATGCACTTTCTTAAGATTGTGTCTCTCTGTCTCTCTTGAGCTTTAGAGACGGATTTCTTAAATTGTTGGAAAAGCTATTTGAAGGGGGAAAAAAGGAAAGAAAAGAAAGAAATCTTTAGCCTGCAGGTGATCAATTACCCTGGGCAAAAACCCATTTGAAAGTCTTCTCAAATAAGCTGTGGAGCTGGTTTGAATGCTTAAACAGACATGACAGCCCAACTTTCAGGTGAAAGATCTGCTTTGGCTCTTAGTATAAATAGCTGCATTAGCACCACAGGCAGAGAATAACACAATCTCCACCTTGAATATGCTAAATGTCCTCATTATTCAAAAAGCATGCAAACTGGCCAGGTGCTCTGTTTAAATGAGACACTGTGCAAACCAGCTGCACGAGTCAATGACAGGCACTCTTCAGTTTAAGCAGATTAGTTTTACAGAATGTCTAATTTACAGATATGATAAAGCAGGAGACTATTCTATGAGACCTATTTGGACAAAATGATCCTTAAAGACTTCTTCTGTCCTTAGTATTATTCCATGATTGTGTCTTCAGGTTGTGTGTATCATGCATCAGAAAGTGGCCTCTACTGTTGAGGTGTGGTACTGCAGCCCAGCTCAAGTAGACATGGTAATTTGGGCAAGTATGTGAAGGGAGTGCTTCATATTACAGCAAAATGTTTATGTGGAAATCCTTGGTGAAGGCCCAAGTGGGTATGCTGAGGCAATTCTCAAATGAGAGATATGCTAAGATCTGTGGAGTTCTGAAAAAGTGGTCAAACATTAACAGCACACATGACTCAACTACCACAACCTCCCACACAGCAGATAGAACAGATTCAGATGCTGGTTCAAACACTTTCTTTACAACATACCTTTGATTGAATATTGTGAGATATGTACCTAATTTTGTAATGGAAGCCGATAGAAAGTGATTTATTTAGTTATCTCTTTACACAAACAGCTTTAAAAAATGTGTCTGTTGTATGTGACAATCACACTGCAGGCATCTTTGAGTTTTGTGGGACACACAGTGGTTTCCAAAGAATAAAAGCTGATCTATCAAGATGCTTTAAAACCTTGAACCAGAAGGGTGATGTACGATGCACAGGAACAGCATATATGAGTGGGGAGAATACTAGCAGGCCATCACACCCAGTTCCTCCCCGTACAAATGGAGAAACTGAGGGCTGTGGGGAGAGGGGATTGGTAATGTTCCAAGGCCTTTCAGTGGGAGGCTAATCTAGTTATGAATAGATGCAAGACTCACTGCTATCAACCTAGGGCTGTTCATAATTTGATCACCCGGGGCCCGACTTTCCAGTGAAGTTTCCATTTAAACAGGCTGTCCTACAGTCTCTCTAGAAAATGACTTCATGTTGGAAATTCCATAAACTCTGCACCAAACTGTATTTCCCAGACTATCTCTACACCCCGGAAGTGGTCCTGGCTTTTAGTTTGGAAAATATGGTTATGGAACATTATGCTCCTTCTAATCATTTTAATCCAGACTATGGTGTCAACATGATAAGGCAGAGGAGAGGTCCACCCGGCCCACCCCGAATCCTCTTCCCGCAGGAAGAGCAGCCGTTGCCGCCCAGCCCCCAGAACCTCTCCTAGGGAGAACTTCAGTGCCCTTCAAGAGACAATTAGAGTCATCTTAAGGAGAGCAGAATTAGAGGGAACGAGCCTCCACGGACCCCAGAGCTCCCCCCCAACATCCCTTATGTTCTTCATAATGGATCCTTTCTTTAAACATTATACCCCTCAATTAGCTCATAATTGCTGTCCGTGCCATATGAATTATGCATTGTGCAATGCAAATTCAGGTTCCCTGGCACTGGACAAATCACAGGCTGTTGAAGAAGCTGGAGTAATTACCAAAACAATCCCAGGAGCCCTGGGGAAAATGAACATTATCTGGTCGCTGGCCACTCTTCCTCCCTGTCTTCTTCACTTATAGCCCAGTTCACATTCCACCCCCCCACACCGAGCTGCTAGGTTTTGGGCATGTGTCGCCTGCCACCCAGGCTGCTGGCTGACATACATCATGCTTTAACATTTGTGTGCCTCACACTTCTGCCAGGCGGAGACTCCTACTTTATGTATCCCATAACTTAGCTCAGAATAACCTTTCCTTCTGGAAGTTTCTGGGTTTCAACATGCTTAGGTGAGGTTCACCTTTGTGGTATAAATCGAAAAGAAGGCTTGTTTCAGCAAGTGAAAAATGTCATGACAAAGGATGCCTTAAAGCTATAAAACAAAAAAAAAGGACAAAGTGGGCACTTTGGAAGCACTCAACGTGTTAATTGTAAGGCAAATTACATTTATTGAAGCTACTTCTTGAGTACCTCGAAGGAAGGTTTAAGATATATATTCAAAGGCATTAAAAAGGCCCCTCCCCCTATATATTTAAATTCCTTCATATGGATTCTCAACGGGTTGTCCTTCCGTGCAATGATCTCCAATCGTTTGGTTAATACTAGACATACATACATGCACATGTGTGAAATGATTATCTCGAGTTTGATAGTTACACTGACTCTCATGGTGACAAGAGGACACATGTTCCTCGGTGGGTCCCACCTTCCTTCCACCACCATTTCTAGTTCCTAACTTGGAGAGTAACACATCACTGCAATTATGTCCATACCCAGGCTGTTTCAAAGAGATATAGTCAGATTTTTATATCTAAAGCATTTGCAACAAAACAGATTATTCTCTGTATATTCACTCAGCTGAAAGAGGCGAATATTTATCTCCAGCTTCTTTGCATTTTGGGATAAATGTATAGCCTTGTCTTTACCCATCTTTCACAAAAATCATGCTGTGCTTACTGCTGCTTCAAGCTTTTAATTATTCACCCATTTTCTTATTCATTTATTCATTCTTTCGATGTTTATTTAGAGCCTATTATGTGCCAACATATTGAGCTAGGAGCTGGTGTTCCCAAAGATAAATGAGGCTCATGAGATCTTTCTTTTAAGTAGCTCATGGTCTGGTGGACACAGAAGGCTACCATAGTCTGAGTGGATTACGTGTGCTTGGGGTTCAATAAAGTGAACAAAGGACTCTGAGGCATCAGGCTGGAGTTCAAGTTCCAGAGGCATCAGTTACTAAACTTATGATCATTGCAAGGCTGTTTTCTCATCTGTAAAGTGGGAGTAAGAAACAGTATATACCTGTGGTGTTATGAGCATTCTTTATAGAGCATTTTAGAACTCATTTATAATTTTCAAATATCACACATGTATCAGTCTCTGTACTCAGTCTCTGTACTCTCTGTCCAAGGACAATTCACCTATCTTGTTTGCTTCCTACTCTCTTCATTGAACAAAAGGTAAAATTGAACAAGTGGCCTTTAAGGTAGCTTTGATATCGAAAAGTCAACGATTTATTTGTAGGCAACAAATCATAAACCCCCTTGGTGGTCTTTCCATCAGCAGAAAATATGATTGGGGTCAGCTCCGCAGGGTGGGAGGATAGTGGGCCACGGTATTTGTGGTGGGTGGGCGTTACCTAGTGCCTTGTGAGTGATGTCACCAAGAAAGGTAGCAGGAAGCTGAGGCCTGAGGCCGGGGGACCAGAGACGAGATCATGGATCAAACTTGAAGCATCAGGCAGAGTTTAAATAGAAGAGAACACCACAGTTAGTAGCACAGGAGCTCAAGAGACTTCTGTAGGGCCCAGACAGATGATGCCTGTTTCTCGTAAAGAAACGTATTCATTCATTCATCCAACCGATATTTCTTTAGTGCCTACTTAGCCAATCTATGTTGGGGGGTGAGTATGCAATATGTACAAATAGGCGTGACTCCTATCCTCATAAGGTTCACAGTCTAGGGGGAGAATCAGGCGTTAAAAATGAAGCGCTTAAACATTGTGTAATGATCAACCCTGATGACCGCTCAGGCAGACTAGCCCAGGCAGTCACACAAGATCTAGTGTGCAGTCAGGGAAGCCATCTGAAGGAAGTAACATGTAAACTGTGATAGAAAGGATGCACTGGAATTAACTAGGTACAGTTGGGGGTCCATCTTCTGTAAATGATGGCCCCGTGAGACACCATTGTGTGTGGATTTGGGAATTCCCAGCTTAGAGTGAGGGAAGGGGGAAATTCCTTAAAAGGGCTGATCAAAACAGAAAAGTGATCACATTTTGTCCTGATCTATAAATGGGTTTATAGACCAACATACACAGAGCATAAAAATATTTCTTGCATCAAAGTTTTAGAGACCCGGGCTCGGTGGCTCAGCCTGTAATCCCGCACTTTGGGAGGCCGATGTGAGTGGATTGCCTGAGCCCACGGGTTCGAGACCCGCCTGGGCAGCTTGGCGAGACCTCATCTCTACAATAAATACAAAAAAAAAAAAAAAATAGCCGGACGTGGTAGCACATGCCTGTAGTTCCAGCTACTTGGAAACTGAGGCAGAAGGATCTCCGGAGCCCAGCAGGTCAAGGCTGTGGTGGCCGTGAGCGGCCACTGCACTCCAGTCTGGGTGACAGAGTGAGATTCCAACTAAAAAAAAAAAAAGTTTTAAAGACTATTGAAACAATATCTCCTTCTTGTGGAAAAAAACAAACAAACCAGTTTTGATTCAGATTCTTGCTTTCATGAGTGATTTCTCTCAGAACTTTAAGAGCTGTGATCACGTCGGCCTTCCAAGCAGAAGCTGGACACGAGCCCTGGTTAGCCTTAAATGGACACTCTCCCCTCAGCTCCATTCTCTGTCCATGACCCTGACTGGAGCCACTGCTTCTCTGCCCACAGAGAAGGTTGGAAGGCAAGAAATGGAGGAAGTGGGAATTCATAAACTTTACAATTATTTCTAGTGCTTTCCAAAGTGTATTAATAGCAAAGTAGTTTCATCAAATGTTAAAAAGTGCTACATGGGGAGAAAAAAAGTGTTCAGGATTCAACAGGTTTAGTAAATGGGTTAATGAGTTATGCAGGATTTTATTGTAGGGCTTATCAGAGCCTTTAACATTGCCATGTGCATTGTAAGCCTTTAATGGGGATATGATTCGTGATATTTTCCAAATATATTTGACCAAGAAACATGTTTTTCCTGGAGTATTTCTTGGAGGCAGTGTATTTCAGAGTTCATTTTGGTAAATGTTGTTTCAATAAGTAACTCTAATTTAGAGTTTACAAGCGAAATGAATCTTAGAGGCTACCTGGTTCAGACTTCCCACTTTAGGGAGGAATATAAGTTAAAAACCACTGACATAAATCCATTTCTTTGACATTATTACAGGCATATCTCCTACACTACAGATGCTGCTAAACTGCAGGAGAGAAAAATGCTATCAAGAAATAAGGAAATCCCTATACTGTTCCATGTAGCCCTGGTCAAGTCACTGCTCTGGCCCGTAGGTTGTAAGGGGTTCAATGAGGCTGAAAAGCACCAACTATTCAGTCAGTTATTAGCTCTCCGCCCTCCCACCCTGAGAAATAGGCATCCTGCTTTATATAAATACTATATGCAAATAGTCTATATGTGATATGCAAATATTCAAGACTTTTTTTTTATAATGTTGGGTTTTGTCCTGGTCCCTAAGGGAACATATTAATGCAAAGTAAAACATTCTGTTCAATTCTGCTGGTTTAGACGACGCCTCGTTCTCCCAGGAAGCTCTTCTATTTTATAACCCAGTGTTAAACTTCATTAAATACAAATACTCTGGAGTTTATCATCCTTTACAGGGACCTAAGCTTCAGAATTAGAGCATTTCAAAGTTTGGGCTCCCTTCCATCCTAGAAAAGCAGAAATCAACTCCACGAGGAAGTGACTCGTGCAAGGTTACTACGTGAGCGAGTGCAATTCCAGCCCCAGGTAAGCTAGTCATGTCTAGCCTGGGGCCTTTTCTCCACGTCAGCAACTCTTCGGTTCTTTTCTTGGAAACTTAAGCCCCAGCATGCTGAAGTGTTTGCTCTTGAATTCTCTCTACCTCTGTAAACCCAGGAAACGGAGGGATTTTTGTCTCCTTGCTGACTTGAGAAGATGCAGTTTGTTGAAAAGAGAAAACCCGTCAGCCTTCTGAGTTTGGCGTTTTGTGCCCAACAGAAGATTCAGCATGTTTCGGCAGGGTTGGAGCCAGAGACCAAGCTGGGCATGGCCGTCTCTCTTTCAGCAGCTAATTAGGAGGGAAGAGAAAATGCTCGACTCCACGAGAAAGACTCCTTTCGAATGTACACACGGGGAAGCATGTGCTGGGAAACAGGCGCCAGGATATAGTCCCGACAGTTATGCAAATCAGTTGCACAGAGTCTAAAAACAAAACAGGGCAACCCCTCGGATCCCATCCTACTCTGGGAGATTTCTGTCCTCTCAATAAATCCTGCTTTCTAAAATAAATCAACCAACCAACGAACGAACAAATAAATAAAAACAAAAGTAAACTGAATATATCCGAACCTACATTTTATGCAGCATGTGTGTAAATAACAAGACTCTTGGGTCTTACTCTCTGGTATCCACCCAGGTGACCATTTGGGCCACTCTGCATATGGACCAGGACAGACTGAGCCTGGAGCTGCTCCCTTTACTACCTGGCTGCGTGACCTTTGACAAGTCAGACTCCCTTCTGTTGGAGCCCTCATCTTCCTGGGGGGATGATAGCTGCCTACCTTTTTATAAAAATTAAATGGAAGACCAGAAACAAGCATCTACTCCAATATCTTACAGGGCAGGAAGCAGGCTCAGAGCTGAGGAAGAGGGCAATGGTGATTTGCCCACAAGGTTTCTTCTCTCCTGGGGTCCTCTCAGCCCAGCTTCTGTGAGAGGTGCCCCTAGAAAGACTCCCTATAAAGTTGCTCACAAAACAGCAAGGAAGGGAAAGGCAGGCCTTGGCAGTTCACTGAGCTGAGGTGTTTTTCCGCTCCCAGGATTGGTAGCCATCATGCTCTGGAGCCCACGAACTGACAAAGGGACTCTGTGGGTGACAGTCTGCTCTGTTAAGGCAAACAGCTGAGAATCTGCATGTTGGTTTCAGACAGATTCCTGACTCCCATTTTAAGAAGAAGCCACCCTGCGAATGAATGTTGAGTGGGTGTGTTTCCCAGGTCCTGGGTGCAGCCTCCAAATGTGACAAGGAGCCTTTGGGTGACTGACAGGGAACACTGCTGTAGTCAACATGGGCCCCGGGTTACTCCATTCTGTGGCTGCGCCATAGAAGGCAGCCAGGGGTATCTCCTCAGGGGTCTGATGATTCTATAATCACTCACAAAAGGCACTAGGATGTTTTCTTCCAACCCAGAGGGCAAACTCCTAAATCCAGAATCCAGGGGAGACCCCTGCCGGAGGTGTCCGAGCAGGCTTTTGGGCTGGGCCGCTGACGCCGTCTGACCCACCTCTAACGTTCTAGATGAGCACACTGAGGCAGGGAGGCCTCGCAGAGGAGGACCACCAGCGAGTGAGTTAGTGGCAGGGCAGGGTCTGAAGCCCAAGCTCCTGACTCGAGGGAAAACTTGGGGAGGATCAATGGAGGGAGGGACAGTGGGGGGGGCACCGCTGCAGAGGCCAGCTCTCTGAACACAGCAGATAGGGGGATCACCATGTCACGGGTGGGGCTCAGAGTACGTCCTGGTGGGTGACACAGTGCCCAGTTTGGGAAGTGGGTGGAACGCACACCTGTGAAGCCAAAGGCTGGCAGAGGAGGCCCTGCTGTCCTATATTTGTCTTTTGCAACAGCCCTCCTCCCCACCCTTCTCTATCCATTTCCTCCTGGGTCCCTGGGAGCTATGAAAATGACCCTGTCCAAGATGAGGGCCTGAGAGATTTCCCCTAAAACTTGCACGTGAATTTGCCAGTCTTGACTGGAACAATGCCAGGGCAATTACCTGTCTGAATACTCACAGGAAGTTCACTGGCAGAGTGGCTCCTGGGGTTGGGGTAGGTGGTGTTGGAACTGGAGATGGGGAGATGGAGCCTTTTTTTTTTTTTGAGTTGGAGTCTCACTCTGTCGCCCAGGCTGGAGGGCAGTATCACGCTCGCGGCCACCCCAGCTGGGCTCCAGCGATCCTCCCACCTCAGCCTTCCAAGTAGCTGGAATTACAGGTGTGCGCTAACATGCCCTGCTAATTTTTGATTTCTTGTAGAGACAAGGTCTTACCAAGTGGCCAGGCTGGTCTCGAACCCACGGGCTCAGGCAATCCACTGGCCTCGGCCTCCCAAAATGCTGGGATTACTGACTGAGCCACTGAGCCCGGCCTGGAGATCGTTTTTAACCAGAGAAACGTGTCCATTCACCTTTGCAGAAATTTATTGAGCACCTACTATGTGCCGGGCACGGGGTGTTCATGATTCCAGACATCTAAGCAACGCCAGGGCGTGCAACCTTCTTTCCGAACGTCAGCTGCCCAGTCCTGGGCTTTGTGCTGGCTCTCTTTCTTCCTCACTCTCTTTCTTTCTTTCTTTCTTAAGCCACCAACAAAACTCTGACCTCTCCCCACATACACAATGCAGGCAGTCACTCATGCATTAACAACCACCGGGCCCCAAAGGTCGTTTCTATGACAACCCTGGGGTCCTTAATGACCCTGGCAGGCCAATGATTTTGTTTTGTTTGAGAGTGAAGGAATAATAAGTCAGGCCAACTCACTTGGGCGCTTGCCCCTCTTCCCCAGGCCCCCCTCCGCTGCTGCCTGATATACTGTTCATTATCTGGCTGCTGCATCAGCCCCAGAGCTCTGAAAGACAAGAGGCTGGCTGCAGACAAAGAGCTGCAAAGGACTAGAGTGTACCCCTTCCATCGCTGGCCAGGGAGGAGAGTGGGAGCAAGGGCCCTGGGGTCCAATGGCACCCCCTGAACCCCAAGTCACCACGTGGCTCTTTAGAAAGAACTGCATGCAGGGCCCAGTTGGAAGGCCTCTGCCTGCACCCAGAGGTGTGCACGCCTCATGGCCAGGCAGCCCCGCTCCCGATGGCCAGACCTATCATTTTAATGATGGGACGGACAAGGCAATTAACAAGTAGCCCCTCCAGCTTCCATATGAATCTCCAGTAACTTGGGGGGCTGGGCCCGATCGCCCAGACAAAGGCAGGCCGCATGGCTTCCCAGCTGATTCCCGTCCACAGTCCCCGGTGGGGCGTGGCCCTCTCAGTTCTTCAGTTCCGGTTTTCTGGTTCTATCTCGAGAAACTTCCTGGGGAGGAAGCTTTCATTGTTTTCTGATCTTGGGGCAAACAGGCCTCCGGCTTGTCACATTAATTTTCAAACGTGATGCTCGGCAGCATGGGATTTTGCTAGCAGACACTTGGAATTATTTTTGTTGTGTGTGCATGACTGAAATCCCCCAGAATAAGTCATTATCCTCTAAAAAAAAAAAACAAAAAAAACCCCAGCTCCTACTGGCTGCCTGGTGGCCCAATCAGCTGACTCATTTTCCACACTTTCCCTGAAGTAATTAGCGTTTTCATTTTTCCCAACCTGCCTATTAGATAAACTCCAGGATCCCGCTCGGTTGAAGCACATTTTTGTGAGTTGACTTGCCTCAGCCTCTCCCCAAGAAACAAAAGGAGGAATGTGGGGAGGGCCACAAAGAGACAGGAGGCTTAGGCTCTGGCTCTCCCGCTTGGACTGTGTATTCATAAAGAGATCGATGAAGGGCAGTGGGCTGTGGTGGGGGGACTCAGGGGAGGGCTGCCGTGGGTGAACTCAGCCTCTGCTGCTGATCCCCGCATGATATTGGGCGAGTGTATTTGGTCATTCAACAGGCAAGGACTGAGCCTCCCTCAGAGCTCATTAACCCAAAGGCGCAGAAACATAGAGAAACACTGGACAGCAACAGCAGGCACCCATTCTCTGTCCCTCTCTAGATTGGGAAGGGAAAACTCTGAGGTCGCAGGGACCAGCAGGTGGGTCCACGGATATAAGGTCTTGGGCAGGCTGTGTGCATTGCCCTGTCTGAAACTGGCAGCCACAGGGCAGCTCTGGCTCTTGCTGTGTGCTGGCATCTAGGACAAGGATTGCCAGAGCTCCTGTGGGTTTCAAGAGGAGACAGAATTTGGAATTTTTAAAAATGTGAAATCTGCAGTTTTTAAAAATGCTGCCAATGAATTCTAATTTGTTAGGACATCATATTGGTCAAAGAACGTGCATGAACCAATGGTCCCAGGGCACCAGTTAACTGCTGGGCTCTGGGCCTTTGGGACTCCAAGCGTGGGTGGACGCCTAAGCACGTCAGCGGTCCTGGAAGCTCATGGGGGAATGCAGGCTCTCGGGTCTTGCCTAGGTCTCCTGCATCATAAACTAGGTGGTCCCCACGCGCACTAAGGTTTGGGAAGCAGTGCAGTAGATCTTCAGTGTCTTTGAAATCCGCTGGGACTTTATCATTTTCCCTGAGTGCAAGTGTGCTCTCTGCACCTCTTGTTCACACCTTTTGTTATAGGTGTGAAAAAAGGACCACTCAGAATACAGACCAGAGTGTGTGGGCTCATCTTAGGGGTCCTGGGGGCTTGACTGGTTCAAATCTTTTGCTTAGGCATGGGGACAGTGACTATCCAGGACATATGGCTGTCTAATTCTCTTCTCCAGGGATGAGGCTGCTCATTCCCATAACACATGCAAATCCTTTCTGTCCTCATTTCCTAGAACTTGCCGTCATTGATGCTATTAACTGCAGTTCTTTTCTGAAGTCCCCTCCTCCAGAGGGTACCTAATCTGACATCATCTTGGCTTGTGTCCCCATTATTCTAAAGCTTTCAGTTCTAAAGCTTTCGGTCGTCTCTCCCCTAGCATTCTAAAAGTGGGCTGTCCCTAGGGCTGTGTCTTCTGCTGTCTTTACCACAAGAGTGTTCCTCTGGTCACTTGGACTTCCCGACCCACTGTCCCAGCTTCCAGCTCTCTGAGAGACAGCAGTACTTGTCCAACTGCTTGGTGCCATTTCAGGCTCAAATGATCTCAAAGAAAAACATCACCTTTGCCCCAAAGCTCATTCTAGTCCTGTAGTGGCCTCTTCACTCAGACTGTAGACTGGGCAGCAGCTTGGCACAACAGAAAGAGCCTAAGTTTCAGATGGGATCACTCCAGGAGTCAGGGATCTACAAACTGGCATGCCAGGAGGGTGATTTTATGATCCTACATTGTTCTGAACTCTCGGTTGCCATTAACATTTATTTCCTACCCTTCTCTTGCCTATTTCCAAAAGGTACAAAATTCAGCAGATCCTACCTCCTGGGTCTCTCTTGCCACCTCCACCTTTGTGGTCCTAGGCTGCGTCCTCATTCCGTTGTCCTTGTGTTTCTGCCGTCACTTCTAGGGCTGAGCTTCTCCGAGGACCTCCAGGTTACCATGCCCCAGGCACAGTGCTTAGATGAAACTCCATTTGTCTAAGGCCAGCAATGTGTCCTCATGCTTCCTCAAGGAAGCCCAGCATCTTCGTCCTGACTTTCAAGGCGCCTCACAACATGACCCAGCATGTCCCACATGCTTCTGCATCACACAGCAGACTCTCCAGACAAATGAAAGCTGGGTGTTTTCCTGCTGTCCACTAGCCCATAACACTTCTCATAGCTTGAATGTTCTCCCCTATCAAGTTCACCTAAATCTATGTGCTTCCGAGTGTTTAAGGCTCAGTCAAGTTTACCTCTTCCTGCAAGTTGGTTCTGGCTTCCCCAGGCAGCAGATATCTCTTCTTCTCCAAGTTCAGTGCTACTTTATTTCCCCCCTTGTAATGTTATAAAATGATCATAACTACTTAATTTCACTTATTCCAGTTTTCACTTAGAAGAATGTGGAATTCCATCAGGTCCAGAACAATTCTAACTACAGTAACAATAAGGGATAATATTAGCACTTCTTGAGCACACATCATAGCTATTGGTGTCAGTCAGCTTGGGCTGCTATAACAAAATACCACAGACTGGGTGGCTTCACCAATAGAGATTTATTTTCTCAATGTTCTGGAGACTAGAAGTCCAAGATCAAGATTCCAGCCAATTCAGTGTAGGGCTCTCTTTCTGGCTTGCAGACAGTCACCTTCTTACTGTGTCCTTACACGGACTTTCCTCAGTTTGTGCTGGGCAGAGGGAGGGGAGGCAGGCAGCACTCTCTGATGTCTCTTCTCATAAGGACACTAATCTTATGGAATCAGACGCCCACTTTTATGACCTCCTTTCACTTTAATTACTTCCTTAGCGGTCCCACTTCCAAATATAGCCACCTGGGGACTAGGGCTTCAACACATGAACTGGGAGGTAGGGAATAGACATTCAGTCCATAAAAGATATCGTGCACTGGTTGTTTGGGTGTCCATCCTACTTCCCCTCCTAAGCCCTAAACTTTCCAAAGAAAGAGTCTGTGTCTTGTGTATTCAATCTATACAATAAGTACCCAGCAAATATCTGTTGGATGAGTTTGCAAAATCATCACCACCCTCCTCTGAGTCATCAGAAGCCCAATCGTCACCTGGATGACTCTGGGGCTTTTAATTTTAGTGCCTTTGCTCTCATGTTCTCCTCTCTATCCACCTGGGATACAGGAGCTAGCTCACCATCTAATATTTCATTTAGAAACTCTGCCTGACTCCAAGAAGCAAATTGAGAGGTGCCATTGGCCTGGTCACACCTGCATCTCTGTCTTTATTGCTTGTATACAAAAATAATCTCCACCTCCCCAGGTGAGTTCCTAAAGAGCAGAGGCTGGGGCATTTCATGCCTGTGTACACAGCACCTCACATGTTGCTTGACAACTAATAATAGCACAATTGCCAGGCTCGGTGGCTCAGCCTATCTATAATCCTGCGCCTTTGGGAGGTTGAGGTGAGTGGATTGCCTGAGCCCACAGGTTCGAGACCCACCTGGGCAACTTGGTGAGACCTCATCTCTACAAAAAAAAAAAAAAATTAGCCAGGCGTGGTAGCGCACGACTGTAGTTCCAGCTACTTGGAAGGCTGAGGCGGAAGGATTGCCGGAGCCCAGCAGGTCGAGGCTGCGGTGGCCAGGAGCAGTCTGGGCAACAGAGTGAGACTCCAACTCAAAAAAAAATAATAATAATACCACAATTAAATGTCTGTGGCAAGAAGGAATGAATAAAGACACGAACTTAAAAAATTGTTTCTATAACTCCTATAAGCTACCTGAAATTGCTTTTTAAAAGCAAATTTATTATAACATTTCAGCCAATTACTTTACATGGATGTTCACAGGATATTCTCATTTTGGATCCCATGACAATAGAAAAAAGGATTAGTATACAGAGAAGATGAAAGAGGGGAGATTGACGATCTATATTAAGTTTGAAAAGAAAATTCCCCAATAACAGTAACTCCTTGCCATTCATGAGAATTATGTTATAAAGCTATCATAAATACTCAATTTCTCTTATTCCAATACAGCATACAGTTTTCATTTGGAAGAATGTGGGTAAAATGTTTGGGAATCCATCAGGTCCAGAACAGTTCTAATTACAGTAACAATAAAGGATCATATTAACACTTTATAAGCCAGGAACTCTGCTAAACAAATTCCTATTTAATGCTCACAACAATCATAAAAGTTCAAAATTATTAGTAGTCTCATATTCCAGTTGAAGAAACCGAGTCCCAAAAAGGTCAAATAATTGCTCAAGAACATGAAGCTTATACATAGCTAGGGGGACTGACCGTCCCAGCATACCCAGGATGTGGGACTTTCAGTACTAACATTGGGAAAGCCACCCACCCATGTCTGACACCAGAACTTGAGCTATGAAACACAACTGAGTATCTGTTCGGTAATGATTTCAGCCATCATGTTTATAGACTAAGATATCATTTTTGAAGCGGTCCGTTCAAAAGCATTCTCTAGCATTGTAAGGTGTGCAGGTTCCATTCTGAGGCTGCATAGGGACTCTCTCTTGTTTCTTCCTCTGTCTCACAGTTCCAACAGGAGACACAGCACAGAGCAAGTGCTCAGGAAGAGCTTGCTCAGTATGAAGTTCTTTCCCCACCTCCAAAAGATGAAAATCCCAGATCATCCACGGCTCCTCACACACCAGCCTCCGTCTCAGTTGTTCCTCTCTCTCTACTCTTCCTTGTCTCCATGGGCACACTCAGATTGCAGCTTTTCTCCTCATTATTCTCCCGGGTTCACCAGCTTTTCTGCCACACTGGAGAGTACACACCCCAGAGCTCAATCCGTCCTTTGTCTGGCTTCTTCCCTTTTTAATGTTGTCCTACAAACTCTCTTTCAAGCCATAACTCCCCCATGTTCTTCCCACAATCCCTTGAATGGGAAATTATTTATTTGGAATGCCCACTCTGGGTGCTGGAAAGTTAATTGCAATTGCCAACTAGCAAGCTGGTCAACACATCATCCTGTCTTTGCTTGTTTCCTAATTTAGGACTTTGTGACTGATGAGTCAACATGGTGGAGACCACTAGCTGTCATCCAAGATCCATTTCCCCTTCTCCTATTGGGAGAGAATGTTGACCAGGGTGTGCAGCTGCCTGAGCCAGGACCATACTGCTCAGCCTCCCAGGCGTGGCCATGTGACTAAGTCCCGACCAGTGGAGTGTTAGCAGAAGCGTTGATCCCGTAATACTTTGTGTGTAGCCTGTAACTTCTTCTCCATCATTTTCTCTCTCCTGAAGTATGAATGACAGCTTGGACTATGAGGGCAAGGGCCACACTGCAGGGATGGCAAGACAGAGATCTAGCAGCTTCCTGACTTGATGGGCCCCTGATCTGCCTGCCCAGACTTTTATATAAAAAATAAGATTATATAAAAATAATCTTGTTTAAGCCACTGTCATGTTTTACTTTTCTGTTAGTTGCAGTTTTTAATCCCAGTGAAGACAGTGGAGAAGGATGGACCATGAGATGAAGGAGACGATGCCATGTGCTCAATCGCACAGACGAAACAGAGACACCACTCAGTTCTGTGTCAACACGATGGAGATAGAAAAACAAAAGCCTTCGGGATGGCCATTGGCTTGTCGGCTTCCTGGCCCTGGTTTGGTGTCATCTTCCCTGTTCCTCTTGCTGTCCCATGGTCGCTGGTGTCCATGTTGGAATGGTCGTGTCTGGGATTTATTTCCATGGCTGATGGTGTCTTCACCTGTGATGACCCACAGCCTACCCTGGGTGGGAATTCTCCACCAACTCCAGGTCTCTAACTCTGGCCACTCCCATTCCTACTGGCCAGCATGCTGACCCTTGGAGCTGGCACCGAGAGGACTTCCCCTTTGGAACACACTCCCCTGAGTATCCGAGAAGCAGCCCCCTCGCAGAGCCCCTCTGCAAAACGATGTCTCTGCATTGCACTGGGTTGCCCTTCCAAACAACATGACAATAGAAGAAAAGATTTCAACATTTGAAATCTTCTGTACAAAAGATTTCCGTAACATTTAAGATTTTTAAATGTTTCCCCTTGGAAAGGAAGCAACTTCAGTGTAAGTACCACATGAAAAGGGCTTCCCAAAGTGCTGCAGTGAAAAAAATAACAATCTGCCCTCCAGTCACCAAATCATCATGGACTGGAGGGTTCTGTTCCAAGCCCACACACATGCCCAAAGTTCTAGGCTACGGCAGCAGCCTGGCCTCAGCTAACGCTGAATACTCAGCCAAGCCAGCCACGTGGATCCTAAGTGGCATCGCTTCCCTCATTTCTCCTCTCTGGGGCACATGCTGTCTCTTACCCTTTGTAATGTAAAGCTTATATTAGCTTTAACCAGTAGTTTGTTATGTAAAATGTCCCACATGACAGCCCAGCTTTGCCCTGATTCCTCCATTTCCTGCAACCTCTTAAAGATCTTTCTTAATGTCCTTGCTCTGTAATCCATTAATTTCTATTTTATGACTAGAGACTTCCCTGGATATTTCTTTGCTACTAACCTTTTTTTTTTTTCTTCTTTTTTCTTGGTCTTTTTTTCCTCCTGACATTCTCTCTTTCAAGCTCTTCACTATATTTGATTCAAACTTTCCTTGTTTTAAATGAGGCCTGTTGCTCAACTCCTCATCCTCCATGGCAAGAAATCAACAAACATTCAAGATGGGCTTCCCAGAAACACAATGTAAGCGGAAAAAAGTTTCTTCCCAGAGTACAGGGTGGGACCTAGTTCAAAATGCACCCCCGTTGCCCTCTACCATCTTTTTTGTTCCCCTTTCCCCCAAGAACTGCATGTCTCTTTGTTCCTCGCTCACAGTTCTGATCATGTGTATTGAGTTTAATAATAAGGTGCTCCCTTTGCCTCCCCCATGATGCTCTGAGCACTTTTCCATCCCCCAGGCTGAGCAGTTCCAGGCACGCAGTAGTCGCTGTACACAAATGTTGAAAGATCGGGTACTGTAAGCCACTCAGCTTTCTTTGTTTCAAATTAATCATTTGACAGTTAGGAAATTACAAATTGATAAACGGAACTTCATCAAAATAAAAAACTTCTGCTTTTCAAAAGGCACTGTTGAGAGAATGAAAAAGCAAGTCACAGACTGGGAGGACATATAGAACTTCCAAAAATCAATTATAAGAAAAAAATTGAAAAGTGAGCAAGAGATTTGAAGAGACGCTTTATAAAAGAAAGCATATGGATGGAAAACAGATACATGAAAATATACTCATCATCATTAGTTATTAGGGAAATGCAAATTAAAACCATAATGAGACACTTCTAGCTATAAGAGTTGTGTTGGTGAGGATAGCAAAAAACTGGAACTCCCCATGCACAGCCAGCGGGTCTCTGAAAGGGCACAAGAGCACATCTATATTGGAAAATAACTTGTACGTTTCTTGAAAAGTTACCATATACCTGCCAAAAAACCCTTCCATTCAATCCTTGGTATTTAACCAAGAGAAGTGAAAGTACATGTTTATACAAAATGCATCAACAAATGTTCGTAGCAGCTTTAGTAACTACAGCCCCAAACTGGAAACAACCCAAATGTCCATCAACAGATGAATGGATAAACAAACTGTGGTATATCCTTACAATGGAATACTACTCAGTAATAAAAAGGAATGAACTGTTAATGCACACTACAATGTGCACAATTCTTACAATAATTATGAGGAGTGAAAGAAACCAGATAAAAAAGTATATTTCCATTTGCACACAATTCTAGTATATGCAAACTAGTCTATAGTCACAAAAAGTGCAACAGTGGTTGCTGAGGTCTGTGAAGGGTGAGTGGTTGTGGATATATGCACTATCTTGATGGCTTCACAGTATACACATTTGTCGAAACTGACCATATTGCGTACTTGAAATACGTGCAGCTTATTGTATGTCAGCTATAGCCCCCAAAAGCTGTTAAAATAAATAAACAACTAGACTAATAAGTAAATAAATAAGTAAATGCTTTTGATGACTGTTCCCTATTCTTTCGATTGCCTTTGCTATTCTTGGAAGCTTCTTTAGTCCATTCATATTTTTCCCCATAAACTAAAGATACAACTCACAGAGCTGGAGTCAAGGGGCAGACTTGGTCTTTTCTGAAACTGGATGAAGGGTTTTTGATTTTGCTATTAACAAATGTGTCTAGGAAGATGTATTACTACCAACATGCTCTCCTCAACCGTGTCATCTTCAGCCACAGTTAGGAAGATTACAGTGGAGGGTCTACCACTGGGCTCATTCAGAGACTCTGGGCATTAGGGGTGAATGCCTGAATGACTCTGGCCAGCAGGGTTGGCTATGAAGTCACAGCCCGGAGCAATGTAAACTGCCGAAAGCAAGGAGAGTTCCCTCCATGGCTTCTTGAGTGCCTTCTTGGGACCAGGATACAAATTTGAGTGAGCACTGGCTGCCTCCTGGGTGCTGGGTGTGGCTACAGGATCAGCCCTTCACCTGAGGGGTCAGCCCTGCTGTGGAAGTATGCACAAAGAGTGGAGGGCACTCAGGGCAAGCAGGGTGGTTCATCGCAGAAGACAGTGGAGACAGCCTTTGCAGTGGGTGTTAAAGGTGAGGAGGTTTGACGAGGGAGGGGGTGCTTTCTGGGTAGAACACACAGCATGGCAGCAAAAAGTGGTACCTTGTGAACCCTGGTAAGCCACATGAGGGTGGTGGGAAAGGGAATGAGTTCAGAAGTGGGCAGGGCTTCCAGTGGCCCCTACATGGCCCCTGGGGCTGGCAGCTCTCTCAGCTGGTGAATGAGAGGAACCTGCCCCTCCCAGGAGTCACACTGCCAGGGCCAGTCGAGGCTGCGGGAGGTAGAGGAGGGGCTGCATCTCTTGCCACCAAAGTCAGGAGAAAGAAGGAAATCTATGAGGAAGGAGGGGTGTTGGCAAACGAAGCCTCATGACAAGTGTCAGTAACTGGAAACCCATGTTTGTACAGGGGTCTTTTGCCCCAGCCATCCTTTCTGAGATCGGGTGACGGGGTTACATGAAGACCAAGTCCTGGTCCTAGGTCTGCTGCTGACTTGTTTTGTGAATCTGAACAAGTTTGAACTGCAGATCCCACTTCCTCTCAGGTAAAGCTGGAATAGTAGGGTGATAAGGTGCAAAGAGATACTCACTGTGACAACACTTTGAAAATGATTCTTCTCCCCTCTCCATCCCTCACCTCCCACACCCAGGCAGGCAGAGCAGATTCTTTGCTGATTCCAGCTAAACTAAAGTCAACACCTTTGGTGAGTGACTTTCAGGAGGCTCTGCAAAGACAGCCCAGCCAGTCTTCAGATTGTGGAGAGCTAAATGGGGATCTGGATGGAGTTATGTCATTGAAGGCTGGACCAATGTGGGCGGGAAAAGTCAAGGTAGACTTCCTGGAGGAGGTGGGAATACAGCTAGGCCCTGAGGAGTGGCGTGGATTCTGAGCTCTGAGCACAGGAGCATAGGGGTAAGGAGATGGAGTAGGTAGGATCCAGGGAAAACAGTCAGGAGGCTGGCCCAGGTGGGGACGCACCAAGCATGACTCATCAACAGATTGAATGAAGGAGTCAGTGAGTGAGCAAATGAATAAAGCCCAGAAAAGCCCCACTCTGGAGGTCCTTGAAGACTGTATTGAGTTGAATGGTGGCTCCCTCAAAGATATGCCCACCTGGATTCTGTGCCTGTGACCTTATTTGGAATAAGGGTCATTGCCATGCAATTAAGGTAAGAATCTTGAGATGAGATCATCCTGGATTATCCAAAAGGGCTCTAAATCCAATGACACATGTCCCTATTAAAAAATATAAATAAAGGAGAGAAAAGACAAAGTAAAAGAGAGAAGAATATGGAGCTGTAAGCAGAGAATGGAGTAAGGCAGCTGGGAAGCGTGGGTGCCTGGGATTGCCAGTATTCACCAGAAGCTAGAGAGAAGCACGGAACATTCTCCCTCAGAGCCTACAGAAGGGACAGACCTGCTGACACCTTGATTTTAGGCGTATGACCCCCCAGAACTGAAAGAGAATAAGCTTCAGTTGTTTTAAGCCACCTCGTTGATGGCGATTTGTTCCACAGCCTGGGAAACTCATACCAAGACCATGCTATCCAGTTGAGATATATTTTCCAGAAAGCAGGGATCCCTGGAAGGTGTTAGAGCTCCAAGCTGGTGGAAGTATAGACTGAGAGTATGTGCAGGATGGTCTGCTCTCAGGGTCTCTGGAAGCCAGATTGAAGGGGCCTCTCAGAGTCATGATGCCTTACTGATTACATGTGAATTATGACCCCTTCGCCAGGTTCTGATCAGAGGATTTTTCATGCCAAGGCTAAGCATAGCACAGAAATTATAGAGACAGGTATAAAGGCAATCTGGAATGGCATCTTCCTTTCCCGTCCCCAAAGTCCCTGCATGGCTAGAACAGAATCCCTGCCAGCAGGCCCAGTTGAAAGGAGGCCTTATGAGTGTCTGGTTGACTCTGGGGACCAGACTGACTGAGGCCCAGGCCCAGCAAGAGATGTGTCCCCCAGCCCCATGGCCCTCTAACCCATATGGATTTTTCCTTGGCTTTATGAATGCCCTGCAAGCACGTCTGTTTTCTGTCCCACCCCAGTCTCTTGGGACTTCTTTCCAGCATCCTCTCTCCACCAGCTTCTGTGCTGACATGGCCTCTCTCACAACAGTGCTCCTGGGAGGTCAGTGGTCCTACCCATAGCAGTGTGGGTCTGGAGAGCTCAGAGCTAGACTCCGGAAAGCACCAAGTCAGTCACATCCAACCAGACAGGCACCAGGAGGGACTGGGCAAAAGCTTTTCTGTGTCCCTCGAATGCTTATCTGATCATCCTTTCTTCCCTTGTTCTGGAGTATGTGGATCAGTAATGATGTGCAGCTGTGGTCTCAACTAGGAGTGATTGTGCCTCCCAGGGGGCCTTTGGCAATGTCTGGAAACATTTTTAATTATCATGACTTGACGTTTGCTACTGGAGTCTCGTGGGTGGAGGCCAGAGATGCTGTTAACCATTCAGGACAGCCCCCACAGCAAAGAATTATTCAGCCCCGGATGTCAACAGGGCCAAGATTGAGGAACCCAATCTGATGCCCAGCAAGGCCCTATTAACCAGAAGGCTAGAAACATCTGTCCTAAAGCCGTGCATGTGACTCCAGATAAGAGATGAGATGTTTCTTCCTTTGAACACACAGCTTGTTGTGAAAAAACAAAGAGCAAGAGCCCTGAAGATTCGGCAGAAGTGACAGCTGAGAGCATAAAAAGTAATGGTTATTTGCAAATATGACTGAGAAGGAATTCATGATGGCCAGTGCTGTCGTCTGAATCTGTCCTTCCTAAGTCATGTGTTGAAACTTGATCACCCACATGATGGTGTTGAGAGATGGGCCTTTCAGGGGAAATTAGATCATGAGGGTGGATCCCTCATGAATGGATTCATGACCTCATAAAAGAGGTCCAGGGAGTTGTTTACCCCTATGCCGCTCCTTCCCTTCCCCCATGTGAGAACACAGCCTTTGTCCTCTTTGGAGAATGCAGCCACGAGACACCATCTTGGAAGCAGAGCACAGCCCTCGTGAGATACCTCATCTTCCAATGCCTTGATCTTGGACTTCCCAGCCTCTAGAACTATGGGCAATACATTTCTGTTCTTTATAAATCACCCAGTCTAAGGTATTTTGTTTTAGCAGCCAGAGTGGACCAAGATAAACAGTGTCTCAGGATGGAATGTCTTTGAGAAATAATTGCTGTGTGCACAGAACCTAATAGTTTTTGTGAAGTGCTTTCTTACATCTGATCAAAAACATTGAAAGCATTTGTTAACCAAAATAGCAACATCAACAACAAAACCCACAGGCTCTGGCATGGAAAAGTTTAGTTAAATTTAGCTGGAACATAACTCAGACAAATGCCATATATATTTTGGAGTTTTCTGCACTTTTACGTGACAGAAATGACTATGTAAAAATCATTTTGTTTACTTGAGAAACTTTTATTTATTTATTACTTTAGCAAGTAGCACAGGATCTCAATAGGGATGCTGCATAATACACACTAGAGAAATGGAAGAAAAAGAACTTTCATTCCAATATCCAGAGATAAATGCTGTTAACATCTTGCTGACTGTCACCTAAATCTTTACTTTTAAATGGTTATCACATTATTATACATACTACACTGTGACTCTTAAAACAGATATGTGTGTGTGTGTGTGTGTGTGTGTGTGTGTGTGTGTGTGTGTGTGTATACACACATGTATAGAGATATATATGTATGGATGGATGTATGCATATGTTAAACACCTTTCTGCCTGACAAAGTAGTCAACCACACCACATCAGTTTTGAGGGCTGGTGGCTGTGCTATACTTTGTAGCCATTTTTATTGTAGTGAATGGTGTGGTGAACATTGTAAATGTGAGACACTCCCTGAGGTTTGAGAAAGGTGTGTGTGTGTGTGTGTGTGTGTGTGTGTGTGTGCGTCCCCTTCAGAATTCATTCCAGTATCCATATGGACGAGATGGCCATGGCTGAGGGACACATCTCTTGCTGGGCCTGGGCCTCAGCCAGTCTGGTCTCTGAAGTCAACCAGACACTCATAAGGCCACCCCTCAGCTGGGCCTGCTGGCAGGGATACTGTTTTAGCCATACAGGGACTTTGGGGCATGAAAAATCCTCTGATCAGGACCTGACAAAGGGATCATGTTTCACATGTAATCAGTAGGGCATCATGGCTCTGAGAGGCCCCCTCGATCTGGCCTCCAAGACCCTGAAAGCAGACCATTCTGCACATATTCTCAGTATCTCAAGTCCCTCCTGCATTCTGTGTGCCCCATCCCTTATTGAGAGACTTGCTGGGTGTGATGGTTAATTTTTTTGTGTCAACGTGGTTGGATCCGGATATGTGGCCACATAGTATTCGAATGTTTCACATTATTTTGAATGTGTGGGTGTTTTGGATAATAACTAGATTTATACTGGTGGTCTTCAGGTAAAGCAGATCCTCCTTTATATGGGTGGGCCTCATCCAATCAGTCAGAGGCTGACTTTCCCTGAGCAAGGGGGTTTTACCAGCAGACAGCCTTGGGATCTCATCTGGGACATTGCCTCTTTCTGGGTCCCCAGCAGACTGCCTTTGGTCTCAAGCCACCACTGTCTCCTGAGCATCCTTGGCCTTCCCAGCCAGATTTTGGATCCATAGTCACATCGGCCAATTCCTTAACATGAATCTTGTTCTATATACCTGCACATGCTATTGGTTTTGTTTCTCTGAAGAACTCTGACTAATACTTGGGTAAAGGCCCCTCCTCCTGGTCTTGACTCTTGTATTGCATCAGGACTCTTAGGAGGTGCAGGTCTACAAGACTGGCCATTGTGTCCCTGGCAATGCTACCATAAGGGTGGCCTGTCTTTCTCAAGAGCAGTCATGGGATGCTGGTGTCAACACAGTCACTGGTTTGTGCTCAGACTCACCCTTGTGCTAGAATTCTCACTCAAGTAATGCCATTTACAGCAAGTGGACCATCCATTTTCCAGGCTGATGGACAGGCTCAAGAGACGAATGGTATAAGAGAGACCATGGGTGCATATGCCACCTTACCTAGTAGTCTACCTACCGTGCCAGGCTTCGTGGTTCATCTGAGAGATGTTATTTCCTCCTGGAACACCTACAGAAGGGAGTCCAGGGGTAATGGGCTAGAAACTGGCTGAACAAGGACAGCGGTTATTTGGCTTAAAGAAGAGAAGCAAAAGACAGTGGTTGGTGTCTTCATTGATGGGTTTTTTATGCAAGAAAAAGTTGGCTTATGGGCTTGCAGTGGGCAGAGATGGGATCAGTGGGTAGAAACATCAGGGAGGCAGATTTCAAATCACTGTAAGCTGTTGGGGGAGGTAATGAGCTTCCTTTGATAGGAGGAATGTAAGAGAGACAGGCTGCAGAAAATAATTCAGCCAGCGCTGGACAAGATGATCTTTCACACTCTTTTTAGCCCTGAATTCTTTGCCATCTCAGATACAGTCTTGATGCAGAAGAAGCCACCCCAGCCCCTGCCCAAGTCAGATAATGGATAATAAAGCAGCCACTGTGGAAAAGGCAGGGAGTGACCTATGCTGTTTCTAAGGCAGGTGAGCCTGCTTTGGCCAGGCAGTCACCCGGGTTCCTGGTTTCAGCCCACTGGGACATGGGACACCCACTAGCCCACAGGCACTGACGTCGGCTTCTATAAACAAGGCTTCACTCGGCCAATAGGCCAAATGGTCTGTGCCTCATGATCCGTGGACCTCCCAGTGCCCGGGGTCTGCACACATTTACAGAGCTGCCATGCTCCGGCCAAGTGGCCAAGTAATTGATGACGAGCCCCTGAATCTCAGAGATTGAACTAAGAAAACTTCTCTCTCACACTGGTTTCAGCTCATTCCAGCTTAACATTCTAGTTCCAGCATGTCCTAAGAGAGGATTCTGCTCCACCAGCGCAGAGGTGAGAGGCTCTGACACAGCGGACCTGAGAGAGCCTGGCCCTGGCTTCCACTTCCCAGAAGCCTGTGGGCTCCTTCTGCCCACTTTGGGGCTGGTCTGCAAATGTTTCCTGGGAGCAAGAGTGGTTAAAAGAAGCATAGACTTCTTTCTTTCAAGAGCCTCGGGACACTTTGGAATCTGTAATTCCAGGAGGGCAGAGGCCTGGTGTAGCAACCACATGTGTGAGAAAGGTTTGAGGTTGTTGTCCAGGGGCGCCCAGTATCGGTGTTCTGTGGCTGCCAAAGAGCCCCCACGGCTCAGGGGAATCAGCAGTGTCTGGAGTGAGGTAGGTGACAACTGCTGGGCTCTCCTCAACAGTCATATCTCCCTCTGGACATGTGAAGCAGGAAAAAGATGGAGCCCAACCAGTTGGCAGAGCTGTGGGAGCGATGGAGGGCTGGGCTCTATAACATGGGAGAGATTTGGCCCGAGACAAGGGGACATTCAGCCCAAAGAAGCAAAAACTGGAGAGGAGATGAGAACATGCTTCACACCTCCAGACAGCTGTCAGGAGAAACAGAAAGGTATTTAATTCTGTGTGGCCCTGAGGGCCAACGAGCAGAAGTTAAAAGAGAAGGTTGACTCCTTGCAATGAAGTTCAGCAGTTCCGTATTTCTAAACTTGACACACGGCTGCCTCGGGAAACAGAGTTCGTCATCCCTGCAGGCGTGTAAAAGCAACTAGCAGACAGGGTTATGTGTAAGACTGGTGGAGAGGGGAGGTCCTGCTTCCTAAAGCTCACCACTTAGGTCACCACCAAAGCTCATCTGGATGCAAGGAGCTGGATTATAAGCACCTTTCTGAGTGTCCATATCAGTGACCTCTTGCCGCAAAAAGGCAGGCAGAGTAAGGGAGCATCAGAAATTCTCAGCAGCATATGACAAAGCACTAACTTAGCTCGTGGGCCTGTAGGTTGACTGGGGGCAGCTGGCCCAGGATGGGTTAACTAGGAGAGACTGTGTCCCATGGTCCTTCTCCTCCTCCTTGGGCCAGTGGGTGAGCCTGGGCTTGTTCATCTCATTGTGGTAACAGGGGGGCATGAAGGCAAGCAGAACAGTGCAAGGCCTCTGGAGACCCAGGCCCAGGCACCATCACTTCTACCCTCTGCCCAAAGCAAGTCATATGCCCAAACCCAAGAGATGAAGAAGCATGCCCCACCCATGGACTCAGGGAAGGGCAACAAACTAGTGCCATGTGGTCAACCATGTGGTCATGATGTC
This sequence comes from Cephalopachus bancanus, assembly GCA_027257055.1. Classification (NCBI taxonomy): domain Eukaryota; kingdom Metazoa; phylum Chordata; class Mammalia; order Primates; family Tarsiidae; genus Cephalopachus; species Cephalopachus bancanus. The sequence goes on from JAPVLO010000036.1 coordinate 5,615,205, forward strand.
AGTACTGCTGCAAACACACACACAAAGTATGTGTGCAAGCACTTGAGTATGTGAGAAGCTTCCGAGCAAACAGAGTTTGGGGGATAGGGTGTTTCAGGAGAAGGTTCATGAGTAAATCAGTGCTCCCTAGAGCATGCAAAAGCTGTGGGTCATGTAAGCTTTGCTGGGCATGGAGTTTGGTCTTTGACTTTTATGATGTACCTAAAAATCTGTAACCCAGGAAGAGGGTTCAGACATCAACCAGTCCATATATTATCTTATTTCACAGACTGAAAATCTAAGGCCCAGGATGGGAAAGAGGCTTGTCTACTCTCAGCCTGCCTAGAGCCAGCTCTCAGTCGGATGTTCCTTCTGCCCTGCACTTCCAGGGGTCAGCAGGGCTGACCAGATGTCAGAGGCAAAGCCACAGGGACTGCAGATGAATGCAGATCCAACGTAAATGCAGCTTGGGATGACTACCCATGAGAATTTGGTAAGAGAATTTGGGGTGCCAATGTTAATCAGTAACACATCGTGGGTGCTCAGAGGCAGAAAAGACAGCATGATAGAGTGAGCAGGAACCAAGGCTGGCTTTGAAAAGACTTTGACCAGAGGGTATGGTTTGTAGGTGGCCTGTAGAATTGCACGGTTTTCTCTGCCCTCTTTCAGACTGGCTATAGCTGGGAACACTGGCTAGTAGCAGGGTGGGCCTAGAGAAAAGGAGGCAGATTTTGCCCGAGGGGAAGCCATTGGTGCCAGCGAAGCCTGGCCGAGTAAGGAGATGGCAGGGAAGGCTCCCTGTGACGACACTCCATTTGCCACCTCCCTAGAGAGGGCAGGATCCCTACCACCATTACCAAGGAGAGTTTCTATGAAACCATTAGCTGTATGCTTTCCAGGTTTTCTTGGCAATTCCTCAGGGCTCTCATGACTTTGGTGTTATGCAGGTGGGGATGGAACGTGGACTGTGCTCTGATGACACCCACTGTGTAACAACCCAGAGAAAGCTACCCATCAATGAAGTCAAAGCAAGGGCCTTGGGTTGTGAGGATACAGGAGAGAGACTCATTTCATTGCTTCATAAGTTCTTTCAAAGCAGGGACCATGTTTTTTCCCAGTACCTAGCAGAGCATTTGGCACACAGATGATGTGAATATTGTTCAAATGAATGAGTGTGGATTGGTGTGAGAGGTTCCTAAAGTTCTAATGGAGGAGATGAGACATGCACTGGGCTCAGAGGGATGGGACTGGAATCTGTGATTATCAGCTGCTCAGGATATGGCTTTGCCCTCTTCGCACCCAATGCTTCCGCCAAAACTGCCACACATGGACTTAGAGACACCTTATCCTTTGTCATGTTGTTCTACACGATTGCCTCTGGCACAAGTGGAATGCAGCCATGGCCTGTGCTTATGGAACTCACTGGTCTTACTGGGCCCCACTATCCTGAAGAAGCTGGCTTGATAGAATGGTGGAGTGGCTGGGAGACCACACCTCACAGGGTTGGGGGAAGTCCTCCAGGGCTCTGTGTATGCTCAGAATCGTATCTGATACATGGTGCTGTTTCTTCCATGGCCAGGATTCACAGGTCCAGGGATCGGAAGTAGAAATGAGAGTGGCCCCACTCACCTTTATCCCTAGTGATTCTCTCGCAATGTTTTTGCTTTCTACCTCTGCTACTTTATGCTCTGCTGGCCGAGAGGTCTTAGCTCAAGAGGGAAGAGTGCTACCACCGGAAGACATAATGATTCCACTGAACTGGAAGTGAAGATGACCTCCTGGCTACCTTGGGCTCCTCATGCCTCTGAATCAACAGGCAAAGGAGGGAGTAACAGTACTGGTTGGGGTGATCCATCCTGACTTCCAAGTGAAATCAGGTGGTTACGACACAGTAAAGATAAGAGAGAGCACATCCTGAAGACAGAAGATCCCTTATGACGTCTCTCGGTGTTGTTATGCCCTGTGATCAAAGTCAATGGAAAATGACAACGCCTGATTCAGGCAGGACTGTTCACAGCCCAGATCCTTTAGGAATAAATATTTGGATTACCTCATCAGGCAAAGAACCATGACCAGGTAGAGGCTTACTGAGGGCAAAGGGAATGGGTGATGGAAGAGGTGAGTTGCGAATAGCAGCTAAGACCATACGATCCATTGCAGAAATGAGGATTGTAATGGTTATGAATATTTCTTCCTTCTTTTGTTATGAATATATTTGCATATATATTAGCTAAGTGTTCTCTTCTCTCTCTTATCCTCTTATCAAGCCTAAGATATGGCTAACCCTTTCTGCAAAAGAGGTTGCCATGTTTTCAATTGTAAGCAGGACAGTTGCATAATGTTAGATAGGAGTATGACTTTGTTATTATCTTTATTTGGAGATTAAGTATGGATTCAGGAGATGTACTTGGATTCCAAGTTGACAAGGGGTAGACTGTTTGCTGTGATGGTCAGTTTGATGTGTCAACTTGGCTAGGTTACAGTTCCCAGTTATTCAATCAAATACTATTCTAGGTGTTGCTGTGAAAGGATTTTGTAGACGTGATTAAAGTGCGTAGTCAGTTGACTTTAAGTAAGAGAGATTATCCTAGATAGTCTGGGTGGGCTAATTTAATCAGTTTAAAGATCTTAAGAACAGAGCTCATGCTTCCCAGAAGAAGAAATTCTGTCTGTAAACTACAACCTTAGCTTTTTCCTGATGTCTCCAGCCAGTTTTTCCTGACAGCCTGCTCTGCAGACTTTCGACTTGTCTAGCCAACCTCCGGAATTTCATCAGTCATTTCTTTGCAATAATTTTGTATACTATGTGTCTCCTATGGGTTTTGTTTCTCCAGTTGAATCCTGCTGATGCAGACTCTATGGAGCCTAGTGGAAGGGGCTGGAGAGGAAGGCATTGCATGCTATGGGATGGGTCTCAGAGACTCCAAAATGCAGGCAAATGCCGGGCACTCAGGCCAGTGAGGCCAGGACAGTCAGCACCTAACAGTAGGTGGTAGTGGGACCAAGGGATATAATGCTTTAGGACTGGAATGCCAGGCTGAGGGGTGAGATTTCAATGCCGAGGATGGTAGGAACCATTAAAGCTTTCCGCACTGGTATCCACTTATAAAAATCTAGATCTCAAAAAGATTCATCTGGCTCTCTCTATGGGCTGGAGCTAGAAGAAACTAAAAGCAAGAAGGAGCCCTTTCATTAGCTTTGTTCTGGAAGGAGAGTTAAATGCCCAATGCAGGAAATTAACAGAGACCCATCCACCTACAAGAAGAAATGCTGTGCATCTCTGATGAACGGGGGTGGAGGAAAAGATGTAGGGGTGATGGCATCACATTGACTCAAGAATGGATATGGGACCAATGGGAGGAAATGGAAGCTCTACATGGTAGACTGGATCCTTGCTCTCCATTCTTCATAACCTCCCTATATTAGAATTGCACATCCACCCTCTTTGCCATGAGACTCTTACAGTTCTTCCCACTAGAGATGGGGTATATTTCCCTGATATACTGACACTGGGATGATTTTCTTTGACCAACAGAGAGTAGGTGGAAGTGATAACATGCTAATTCTGAGTCAAGATCTCAAAAGACACCCACTCAGCCAGGCTCAGTGGCTCAGCCTGTATTTCCCACGCTTTGGGAGGCTGAGGTGAGTGGATTGCCTGAGCCCATGGGTTTGACACCCAACTGGGCAACTTGGCGAGACCTCATCTCTACAATTAATCAAAAAATTAGCTGGGTGTGGTAGCACGCGCGTGTAGTTGCAGCTACTTGGAAGACTGAGGCGGAAGGATCGCTGAACCTAGTAGGCCGAGGCTGCGGTAGCCAGGAGCGGCCACTGCACTCCAGTCTGGGTGACAGAGTGAGACTCCAACTCAAAAAAAAAAAAAAGACATTCACTCATTTTCATGTGCTCCCTTGATGCTCTCTAGGAAGAGCTTTGCACAGAGAGCTGCTACCCCCCTAGCCTGAGTCCCAGGCTGAATCCATGTTGAGCCACGTGGGATGTAGCCCCAGCCTGGAGCCACACTCAGTCAACCCCCGACAATCCAAAGTAGACCTGTCCAGCCAAGTCTAGCCTGGATCAGCCAATTCTCAGTTCATCTGCAGATCCATGAGCAGGAGGATATATCCTGGCTATGCAAGCTCCTGAATCCCAGGGTGCTTTGTTACATCACACTGTTGCAGCAATTGCTGACAAAAACATTCTGTCCTTTGTATTAAGAGTATGACGGCCTCCACCAACATGGTGCATTCTCCCACAACACTGGTGGTCTCTGATGACTCAAGAACTTTTGGATCCAGAGGAAGAATCTGTTCAGCTATGGACCAGAGCTAGAGAAAGGCTTGAGGTTTTAAAGCAGAATGTAAAGAACACTACTGGGAATCAGAGACCCAGGCTCCAGATTCAGATCTGCCACTAGGTCTCTGAGTGACCTGTGGTTGATCATTTTCCCTCTCTGGGCCCCAGTTTCATAATCTATGAAACATGGTGGTCACACTAAATACCTCCTCATGTAACTCCCTCCCCAGTTCTGATATCAGAAGCTGGAGTTTATTGAGTGCCTGTACTAGGTACTCTAGTGTTTCTCATCAGAACTCCTTTCCAGTAGCTGATAAACATGTTTGGCCTCACTTTCAAATTCTCAGACTGGCAGAGGCTGCTCAGAGCTGCCTTGAGAAAGAGACTGAGGCCATATCCAAGCTTGGCAAGAACGAGTGCCACCATGGTTGATGTCCCTGGGAAGGAGTGGGACACTGTGATTTGGCCCCATGGGGTAGCTCTCCCCACTGGGAAAGGTGTGCAGGGTGTACATGGCAGCCACACTCATGGACTTGTTCAACAGGTAGACCTGAGAGCAAGGCAGGTGCCCTTGGGTGCTTTTGGTACTGAGAGTTTTCTGCTCAGGCTCAACAAGCCTGGGACTCTGATATTTTAAAGCAATCACATAAACAATTAGAACATGGTTTCCTTGGGCTTCTTAGATGGCACCTGGGAAGCAGGCTGTGTGCACTACTCGCTGCTGGTCCCCTGGGGCTTCCCATGGAAGCCCTTGCAATGCTATTAACCACCATGCTTTCCTGAGACCTGAGCCATGATGGCTCACAAGTGTGCACCCATAGTCCTCTCAAGGGCTTAGGAGAGCAGTGTGGCTCTGCCCTGGAGGCACTCAGTCCCAGCCCCATCGGTCGCTCCCTGTGTGGTCTTGGGAAAATTATTGGATGTCTCTGATTCTCGGGTTCCTCATCTCTAAATTGCAATTGTGCAGCAGAGGTAAGAACCAAAAGGACAAACTTGGGTTTTGGGGTCCCTCACAGCCCCAAGATGCTCAGTTTTGATAGAAAAGGAGTTCAAGCCGGGCTCGATGCTCAGCCTGTAATCCCGCGCCTTTGGGAGGCTGAGGTGAGTGGATTGCCTGAGCCCGCGGGTTCGAGACCCGCCTGGGCGGCGAGACCTCATCTCTACAATAAATCAAAAAATCAGCCGGGCGTGGTAGCACGTGCCTGTAATTCTGGCTACTTGCAAGGCTGAGGTGGAAGGATCGCCGGAGCCCAGCAGGTAGAGGCTGCGGTGGCCAGAAGCGGCCACTGCACTCCAGTCTGGGAGACATAGTGAAACCCCAACTCAAAAAAAAAAGAAAAGGAGTTCAGCTAGGAGAAGGTTTAGAATTGGTGGCTCAAGCACTCAAGCCTAGAGTCTTTGAGTTAGAAGTGACAGAAAAGCTAAGCCAAACTGATTTAAGGGAACAAAAATATAACTAAAAAGAACAAGGATAGGATTGGATGCAGGTTTGACTGGATTCAGGGTTCAAACACAACCACTTAATAGCAACACATTCAACACTCCCTTCTTTTCTTGACTGTTTTCCCGAGTAACGGCTCTACTCTCAGGCAGAATTTATCTCTGTGGTGGCTATCCGTAGCGCCGGACTTCCCAAGGTCCTAAGACAAAAGACCAGCAGGGAAAGACCTTTGGGTCTCCCTTTTTGTCCAGCAAAAGTTTCGGGATTATACTTTGTTGGATTGCATAGGTCCTGAACCAATCACTGTGACCAAGAATGAGGCCGAATACCTAAGCCAGGGTTGACCCCATTTCATTTCTAAACACATGGACTGAGAATGGGAAAAGGGTTACGAAAAGGAGGAATGGTTGCTGCAAAGACAAAAGCAGCAGATAGCCATCCCATGAAACCAGGTCTCTTGGTATCTTAGCTGAAGCCGACCCCACCAGGAGACATTCCTGAGGCTAAGAAAACCAACAAACAGCAAAATGCCCAGTCACTCATTAGAGTACAAAAACCCCAACCCACACACGTGTGTGTTTCCTGTGCTAGGAAGCTCAGCACAGTGCTAGAGAGCTTTTCAAGTTAGAAAAATAAAAAATGGCATATTGTGAGACCCCAGTCCTTAGGGACAGACCATGTAGCTGGGGAGAGAAAAATGAACACCAAATGGTGAGCAAGGTGGACTGATTGAGGTCAAAAGTGTTTGGTTCACACCAGTGCTCTGGGAAGCCAGAGAGTGGGGGATTATTGTGATCCAAACAGTCAGGACAAGAGACTTGCCAGAGAGATTGGGTCTAGAAGAGTTTGGACAAGCACGGGGAGAAACATAGGGGTTTGGGGCATGGGGTGGGAGGTTAAGAGGTATCAGGATGACTCATTCAGGGACCCCTGGATGTAGAGTAGGGCCAGCCCAGTAGATGGGGGAAAGAGCAGGGTGGCCGGCAGAGGGTCAGACTCCAAGTAAATTAGATTTATTCTGGTGGCAGCAGGGAGCCATGGAAGGCTTGGAGCAGGGACAGGACACAACATAGAGCTTACTCTGCATCCTCAAATACTCAAGAGCCATGTTAAAAGCATGCATGGTAAATTACCAAATAAAAAGGACAAATGTAACACTGCATAGATTGTGTGATCCCAATTTGGTGGAAAAACATATATATATATATATATATATATATATATATATATAGGCATGATCCCGCCAGCTGCCACCTGGAGAGTACTTTTGTTTACTGAGCACCCCGGCACACCCTGGGGAGCACCCTCAGTTCATTAGTGCTCACCCTATGATGTGGGTATTAGCTGGCCCCCTCACAGCTCCAGAACTAAGTTTTACACGATGTGAGTGACAGATGGGGGGGAGGGGGCATGGCTCCAGGTGTGTTGAAATCCACATTAACCCTGTGCTGAAATGTTTACCATGACTGCGACGCTGGGGGAGGATGACAAGGGGTTTCTACTTTTTAAAAAAAACTTTTCTAGAGTTTGCCAATCATTTATGATGAATATGTGTTACTTCCATCAGCATAAAACAAATATATACTTTTTAAAAAGGCCTCTGGGCCCTGTGCTGTGGGACCTTAGTTCTCCAGAGAGTTGTTTCTGTAACTACCATTTCATGACCCCAGCATTTCTGTGCTAACAAAGCCTGCTCACAGAGTGGCAGGGACAGGCTTTACTCTCAGGCTTGCGTCACTAAATTATTACAGCACCTGTTTCATTTTTTGCCATTTCTTCCCATTTAAAAGTTAATTTTAATTAAACAAATAACATCATGATATCCACTCCTTACAAAATACCAAAATATTGTAGATAAAACTAAAATATCATTTGACCCCGCTGCTCCCATCCAATGACCACCCTTGAGATATCTAGAGTTATTGGTTGGGGTGTATCATTCTAGACCCTTCTCTGTGTATTTACATATATAAATCTATAAACAGAAAAAATACATAGTATTATTGCATGTGTATGTAACATAACTACACCCTACTTCGTGTACCATTCTGCAACTTGCTTTTTCTCATTCCCCAGGATGCCACCTGTCCCGTGGGGCAGGGAAGAACCAAGAGGTGTCATGCAGACACGACACACAGGGTGGCTTCTGGGAAGGAGAGTTCTTCCCAGCAAGCCCCAGCCATTCCTGAGCACTTGTGCTGCCTTCGCAGGGTAGATCAGTGTCTGCAAAGGGCCAGGACACAGTGTGCAGCACCTCGTAGGCAGAAATTATTATTACTAGCTACCATCAGTGAGACGAGTCTTTAGTGACTTGAAAAGCATGGTCACGGACAGCTTCGTGAAGACCACAGTGCCATCATTTCTCCTCGCCAGTGAGAGCCCAGTTTCAAGGGTCTGGTCTAGACACATAGAAACAAAGCTGAAGGGGAAAGCTCTTCCATATTTGCTTCACCCAGGAAGCCAGGAGATGTGGGGGATGTGGAGTTGGGAGGCGGCTACCGGCAGATTTGGCCTTTTTTGAAAGGACTGTGCTGGCATGGGAGTGAGTCCATTGGAGAGATAATAATAAACGAATAAAGAGGAGGAAAGGGGACTGCATATTTTTATTAATTCATTCATTTTTGAGTCGACGTCTCACTCTGTTGCCCAGACTGGAGTGAAGTGACATGATCATGGCTTACCACAGCTTTTACTTCCTGGGTTCGGGTGATCCTTCCACCTTAGCTTCCCAAGTAGCTGGGACTACAGGTGAATGCCACCACACCTGGCTAATTTAAAAAATTTTTTTGTACAGATAAGGTCTCAAACTCTTGGTCTCAAGCAATTCTTGTGCCTTAGCCTCTTAAAATGCTGGGACTAACAGGCGTGAGCCCTCGTACCTGGCCAGACCATATATATATATTTTTTAATTATAAAGATGTGGGGTTAGGTACACAAATGTTGATTATGCAGGTACCCTTGTTAATGAGGTATGCCCCTTCCTCCCCTAGCCGTTTCCCTCAACTTCCAATCCCACCACCACCCCGAGAGTTTCCCACTACTGCCAATCGCTTTCTTATAGTATTATAATTGTTCAAGGTCCGCTTATGAGTGAGAACATATGGTACTCTGTTCTGTGTTTCTGTGCTAGATCACTGAGCACGATCGACTCTAAATCCATCCGAGTTGCTGTGGAGTCCATATGTCTATCCTTCTTTATGACTGCATAATATTCCAAGACACAGAACACAAGACGATTCATCTGAATGTTATTCTACGTGGGATTAAATCTGGTTGGTGTGCCTACTCACCCGGGTTCATGAGAAACCCAGTGTCTGTCCCTTTGGAGACCCATCCCCGGGTCTCTGGTTCATGTAAGACCCTGTGCTCGTGCAATTTAAAAATATATGGTCCAGACCCATATTGTCCAACAGCGAAAGGATGGAAAGAGAACCTGTGAAGGGGAAGCCCAGGCAAAGGGTGGGAGAGCCCAGGCAAAGGTAGGCTGGAGGACCACACTGAAGGGGGCTCTGAGGTACGGCCCTTGCTCCTGTGAGTGGCCACGCAATGTTTGCTCCCTCGGGCCGGGTCTCCCTGGCGTCCCCCAAGTCCTTCTGACCAAGCCTCTTAATGAAAGGGTGGACGAGCACAGGCTAACCCAGGGTTGAAACACATCCAGGCTCAAGTTCTAACTCTGATTCCTCACAACTGTGTGGCACCGAAAGTCTCACTCCTCCCTGAACCCCAGATTCCTATTAGGTACGTAGGGAGTAACAGCATCCGTCTTACATTCAAAGCACATATGCAAAAGGCACTAATGTAAATGCTTGAAGAATCTTGGTTTCCCTTCATTTGAAGTCTTTATTCCCACTGACCAGTAACCAGAGGCTGCTGACAGTCCTGGCCCCACACCGGGAGTCTTGAACGAGACACAGGGTCACAGAGCTTTGCACCAGCCTCAGTAACCTCCCAGCGTGAGGTTTCAGGCCTGGTCTGTGCTCCTCTCACGTCACAACATTGGGACAGCTGGCAGGAGATGACAAGCCCCTCAAAAGGAGGAAACCTCTCTTCCAAACAGCCTTTTCGCTGCTAATCCCATCCCCCTATGATGAGTTTGCTTAGAAAGCACATGCCTAGAGGGATCACCAGGGTGAAGCCATTCGCACACAGGATACTGTTACTGAACGATGGGTCTTCTGGGAGCACACGTGCTTCCCTGAGCTGCCTGCTCAGGGCCCAGTGCTCATGTGAGGTACGTGTTATTCAAATGCACACGCATGCCCCTCTGCAGGCCACGCTGGGTTTCCAGAATAATTGCTTATACCTCGTCCCCTTGCCCAGATGTTTACACAGCTGGGCGAATAAGACCAGAAACCACAGTTATTGTGAGAATCATTTGGGAAAATAGATGGGAAGATCCTTTAAAAGAGCCAAGTGCTGAGAACTTGGCGGAGTGTGTGGAAGCTACTCACTCCACCCAGCCTCCAGCCAGAGATGTCCATGGTCCGGGGAGACGCCTTTTCCCAAGCCCTTCCCTGACTCCACCCAAGCCAGAGTGGCCCCCTCTTTGACACCCCCACCCCCATCTGCTCCCTCATCTCTGCCATCATCTTGACCACACTCTGTTTGCTAGCTCTGTCTCTGGACTATCTTCCCTGCTAGAGCTTGAACTCTGTTAGGGCCTATAGACCTGTGTTTGATTCATCTCCTTACCCTGGGTGCCAAGCATATGGCCCCAAACTCTGTCATTGCCAGTGATAGTTGAAAAAAATCTTTTTATTAATAATATATATTTTTTATTTTAAAGTTGTGGGGTACAGTAAGGGTTAGGTAAACAAATATTCATTGTGCAGGTACCCTTGTTGATGAGGTGTGCCCCCCTTTCCCCAGACAGATATTGACTACTGTTAATCCCACCTCCCTTCCCCTCCCTAACCCCCCCCCCACAGTTTCCTGCCATTGTCAATCCTTTTCTTATAGTATTACGGTAGTTGTTCTAGGTCCACTTATGAGTGAGAACATGTGATGCTCAGAACTTTGTTTCTGTGAGAGATCACTCAGTGATAAACTCTAATTCCATCCAGGTTGCTGTGAAGTTCATGATTTTGTTCTTTTTTATGGCTGCGTAATATTCCATTGTGTATATGTACCACATTTTTATGTTATTTTTATTTTTATTTTTTATTTTTTGAGTTGGAGTCTCACTCGGTCGCCCAGACTAGAGTACGGTGACTGCTCCTGGCCACCGCAGCCTCGCCTGCTGGGCTCCGGCGATCCTTCCGCCTCAGCCTTCCAAGTAGCCGGAATTACAGGCATGTGCTACCACACCCGGCAGATTTTTTTATTTATTGTAGAGATGAGGTCCCGCTGCCCAGGCGGGTCTCGAACCCGCGGGCTCAGGCAATCCACTCACCTCAGCCTCCCAAAGGCACAGGATTACAGGCTGAGCCACCGAGCCCAGCTGTACCACATTTTTAAAATCAAGTCATCTTTTGATGGACAGCATGGTTGGTTCCAGGTTCTTGCTATTGGAACAATGTTGCGATAAACATACATGTGCAGGTATCTTTTTTACAGTGTGATTTGAGTTCTTCTGGGTATATCCCCAGTAGGGGGATTGCAAGGTCATATGGAAGGTCGATTTTTAGAGCTTTTAGGAATCGCCACACTGATTTCCACAGAGGCTGTACTAGTTTACACTCCCACCAACAGTGCAGAAGTGTTCCCTTCTCACCACATCCTCTCTGGCATCTGTTATTTTTTGAGTTATTGATGATGCCCATTCTGACTGGAGTTAGGTGGTATCTCAGTGTCATTTTAATTTGCATCTCCTTGATGACTAGTGAGGTTGAACATTTCTTCATATATCTGTTGGCCGCTTGTATGTCTTCTGAAAAAAAAAATCTTAACAATATTTTTAAAGTTAGAAGAGAAGAAGCCCCAACTAAAAGTCTGGAGTGGAATGTCCAGCACTCCCAGGCCCGCCCATCCGGATTTTGTGTTGGCATCGTCAGGGCAACCAGATGCCTGAGCGGAGGCACCCAGGGGCACTGTGGGCTTGGTCTCTGGCTTCTGCTGAAGTAATTCAGATCCTCCACCGTCCCCCCAGCCCTCTCTTATTCCATTTGTGTCTCTCTAATTTCTTTGGCCTCTAAGCAGACACCCTCTTCTCATCAGGCACGTGTGCACATAGCCCATGCTGCTCACATCTTCAGGTTTGAGATATGCTGACAACCTCAGATATGGGGAGACATCCCTCGCTGGCCATGCTTGCCTGCTCAGCCCAGGGCTCTCCCTTTGCCCTCAAAGAAGCCACCTCCATCCTCTCTCTTGTCATCTGGGCCAACCATTCTGACATTCCTCTTCCCACAAACTAAAAAGCCATCTTCAGAGGCTGGAAAGTGTCATTATCTTGCTCTGAGACATCAAAATTAAACCAAAAAATCTCCTGGGGACATGTTTTCAAGCTTCAGGAAACGCTACAATGCTTTCTCCTTGGTGAGGATGGAGAAAGGGAAGGATGCTTCTGGCATGCCTGGCATGTCTGTAGCCACCATCATCAAACTAGAGACACCAGGTACATTTTCCAGTCAAGTGCTCCGCAAGGAATTTTCAAACCACCCCTTTTAATCTACAGCTGGTCAGAACCAAGCCAAATTGTAGAAGTTGGACTTTGGTTAGTGGTCAGTGGGAGGGAGCACCATATTGGGCCTGTCCTGGGCATGTGGGAGGTCAGTTGGCCGTGCTGCTGCTGCTGCTGGGCCCAATGATAGGGCACATTGCTCTTGCTGGACCAGAAGGAGCTACCCTGCAAGCCCAGGAGAATGGCAGGACCCCCTCTGCTGGCCTGTGCAGGCCCTGGCAGAGCGGGTGAGATTGGGGCACACCCTGGTCCTCTTCTCTATACCGTGTATCAGGGAGAAGGAACTGGGAAGTAAGCACATGTGTTTAACTCGAACCTTGGGTGTGGCTTTGTTTCTTGTTTGGCTCAGCCCAAAGAGAAAAAAACCAGAGAGAAGTGTGAGGCCACAGTCAGAACTCAGAAAAAACACACCACTTGGCCAACAGTTGAAAGTCATGGGAGTGCAGGTGCTGGATGGGAGGGACAGGCAGAGCCAGGTCAGAGAGCAGAATATGGGAGAGGCAGTCCTCAGGGGATCCAGAGCCCATGGAGCAAGGGAGGGCAGAGGCTGAGGAAGGGGCAGGATGGAGAAAGGCCTGGATTCAGGTGGTTTCCGTAGGCCCTGTAGGGAGTGCAGACCCTACCCCCACAGCTTCACCACCTGATGGAGAGAAATGTGCTATGGACAGATGGTGAGGCCAAGACCCCATGCTGCAGTGGACAGAGAACAGGACGAACTTCAGGAGACTGGTCTCTGCTCCATGGCTAATTTATCCTGGGATATTGGGTAAGTCTCTTCCCTTCTCTCAGCCTCAGTTTCTCCATCTCATGTAAGCTCTTAGTGGTCTTTAGGGGTCCTTCTGGTTGCCTCAGGCTATTGTATTGGAAGGGAATTCCTTCCTTTCCAGGAGGTGAGAAGCCAGTTGTGAGGAAGAAGTAGGGCATCTCACACAGACACACTGAACCTCCTTCTCTGACCTCCGTGCAAGTTTGGCAGCCAACTAGGAGGGCCCCTGCGTGGGTCCCATCATCCAGTGCCCTAACAGAGCCCTGAGCCCACAGAGTTGTGATGCTGGAGAGGGATAGTCACACAGAAGGAAGAGGAACAGGCCACAGACAGATGGCCTCGCACAGATAAGCAGCTCAAAGGCAGTCATTCCCAGCAGCCCTAGCTCCAAGTCCCCACTGGGGAACCCCAAGACTGGCTGATGATGTGGGGAGATCTCTGCTTGATCTCGGCTCACCTGGGTGCATGGCCACCTTCTAGGGAGTTGTTAGGGAACTCAAGTCACTCAAGCAGAAGAGCTTGCAGCCTGTAGACCCATGGAAACAAGAGCCGGCATCCTCCCGGGAGCCAGCTCAGCCCTACATCCCACATCCAGCCTGTAAGCATGCGGCCAGCTCAGAGCCTTGTGGGGCTGGAGGGCACAGGCCTGCTGAAGGCTGGAAGCAATGACAAAAACACTGCCAAAAGCCCATATCTGCGCCTTTGGAGCAAGAAGCTCAGCCTTCTAACAAGGCCTGCTCCCCAGCCACATCCCAAGTCAGTGATGAGGACATGGTGCGTGGATGCATCCACAGCCACCTTAGGGACATTGCCTTGCTGGTACAGAGTTGTTCCCCATGGTTGAAATTCATATCTCCTTTTTCTAAAACTTTCCGTCCTAGTCTCCCTTTAGGTCCATCATGCGATACCTCCTCTAAAAAGTGGTCACTTGCATTTATCAGACACATGTTATAAAATCTTGCACTCAACTTTTATTCCATCATCCCACATCTGTTATACTTTTCTGAGTACAGAATGCTATTCATGGTGCACTGTAGAAGGGGCTGTTTGGAGGGCACCAACGTTCAGGAAGAAGGATTCCATTTTCTTGTACCACTTGTAGTCCTATGTCTTCATTTTACAGATGGAGAAACTGAGGTTCAAAGAGAGGATGTGCTCTACCTGAGGTCTACCTGAATTCACATAATGAGTCAGTGAGAGGGCTGGGCCTAGAGCCCACAGCACTGCAATGGCCATCCCACAGCCAAGTCTGCGAAACATCTAGACAGTCTTTGACAGATGGTTTCCCTGCCCTATGCGAGGCAACTTCTGGGGTGCCCAACAGAATCTCGGCTTCTTTTACTGAGCAGAAATGGTGCTTCATTGCAGCCTCCTTCCATGGATTCATCTTTGCCCTTCATTCATCTGTTGGATCCCTAATTCACCCATTTATTTATTCACTTGTGCCAGGTGAATTAAATAAGTGTGTCTTGCCTCTCAGAGCTGAGGCAGTTGTATAAAGTATGAAATGCTTGATGTGAAACTCTGGGCTCCAGGAGGTTGGGGGCCACATCTGTGTTCTCTTCCTGTACCTCCAGGGGCAACCACAGTGAGTAGCACTGCAAACGTGCCAATGGGTACTTATGGAATAAAAATAAATGCTGGAGGGCACTGGTGTGAAACAGGAAAAAGATTATGCAGGTACAGTGGTAACAAAGACAGAGTAGCTAGTTGTGCTTGGGTTCAGGGAAGGAACAATTAAGGTGGGCTTTCCCAAAGAGGTGGCCTTTGAACTAGGTGGTAGAAAGGGTAGGATTTCAGCAGACAGAGGAGGTAGGGAGGACCAGCAGGAGCAGAGACAATACTGCAAAGACTAGAGCACGATTGGGCATTGCTAAAACCTTCTGTTTGGTGCGATCGTAAGGCAGGAATGGGAGGGAGGAATACATGAAGCAGATAAAGACAGCTGGGCTGTGGAGGGCCTTGAACCCTAAGCTAAGGTATCTGCAGCTGGCCCTAAGGTGCAGGGGAGGCAGCAGTGGGTCTCCAGAAGGGGACTGACAAGACCCAAGCAATGCTCTAGAAAGATCACCATGGTGACCATGTGGAACGCATCCGCTCGGCTTATGTGGGGACCCGTCAGGAAGCGGGTGTGATTGTCCAGGGGAGAGAGGATTACAGGGCAGCCAAAAGACCCATCATTTCCCAGTCGAGTGGTAATTGGGCATTCCAAAAGCAACCCGAGGGTCGTCAGTGTCCCCAACCATAACGTCCTCCCCGCCGCCGGCTCGCCCTGCGTGAGCAACTTAAGCAGCTTACCGCTAATCCTGTGCGGGCTCTCGGGCACCTCCCCACACTCCACCATGGGGCCTGCCCCCGGTGGGCAGAGCTGGGTTGCCGTGCAGTGACACTGATATCTTCTTTCTTGCCCCTTCTCTGGGCCGCCATCGCCCAGAATCTTAACCCTCTTGCTGAAGCCGGAGCTCGGGCTGGCGGCACTCTCGCCAAGATGGCCTCCCTGGTGCTCAGGCCCAAATTGATTAATCATCACTGAATTCCAGCTATCAGCTCTGCTGCAATTGGCATATTTATTTCTAATCAGCTCTTAAAAATGGCATCATTCAAAAGTGCTTAACCACATTACTTAATTCTCAGCCTGTATTGCTATTGATTTCAAATACTCTCCTCAAGATATGGCTCATCATTCAATGCAGAAGTCTGTTTATATAATAATCTTATCTGGTTACTAAAATCTGTGAAATCTCTTCAATTGCCTCTAATGCAAGATCGGAGGCTGGTTGCTAAATGAGTCAATTTTACTTTAATTTGGTTTATTTACAGTACATGTTTTAATGCTCTGCATTCCCGTCTTTCCAGCAGTGCCGAGAATAAAGGCAAATATAGGCAGAGAGAGAGAGAGGAGCCTGTGCATTTCTCAGTCTGCAGGAGTGGAGGGCACCTCAATGAGCTGGCTGCCTCCGCCCATAAGCGGAGGGCCTGCAGTGGTTCTCATATGCCAACGGCAGCAAGGCTGTGCTGTCAAGAATACCAGAAGGGGGTCACGGGGACTGGCTTCAAGTCCCTGCTCTGCCAGTCACTAAAGATGAGCAGATTTCTTGACATCACCGAGCCTCAGCTTCCCCATCTGAGAAACAGGGATAATATAACGTGCTTCTGGGTATCTTGGGAAGACCGCTGGAGACTCCAAGGCTCAAGTGTACACAGTTGGTGTTTCATACTTAAGATTTCCTTCAGTTTTCATCCCAAACCCTCAGGGATTGCCTTTCATCAGACTTCTCTTCTCCAAGCTCGAGGGATGATGGTACTTGGGAGTGGCTTTCCTAGATACGGAGCTCTGGAATGCAGAGAGCAGACACTGAGGCCCTCTAGTTTATGTTGGGTTTATCATAAGGGAAAGCAGATGTTCCTGGAAGACCACAGACAGGACCCGGGTCAGGCAGCTTCGTGGCTCCTGGATCGACATGTCCTGATCAGGAGGAGCCTCTTCAAAGTCTCCTGCTGACACCTCCGTCCCTCCCCCATTGTCCACACAGTTTCCCGTCCCTAAGGACCTGTTCCTCCTGCTGTCTTGCTCCTGGCCCACACGGCCGCCCCACAGCAGTGCTCCCCACTCCCTTTGGTGTATACCCACTGCCCGGTGACCACCTCTTTTTGTGTCTCTTTGAGGAAATGCCAAGGGAAAAAAACGTGACTGAGCCAGCTCAGGTATGAGAGTCAGGCCTTTGTGTCCCTGGCTGTTGCCAGTGTATAGACAACTTTCCCTGTGTCAGATGTCCATCCCTGGTCTGGTCACCTGCGGCCCAGGAGGAGAAGCCAGGGTCAGTGGCAGAAAGCACAGCTCTGCTCTTCAGATACTGAAATATGCAAGATACTGGGCTGGGCTCTGGGGTTGCAATGCTGGGCCCCTGGCTTTGAGTTGTCCCTCACCTTGTGATGTCATGGCACGGCAAGGGGGTGTCGCCGGGCTCGGGGAGGACTTGGTGGCATGCTAGAGAAATGGTGGCATGCTAGAGAAATTCGGCCTCTTTGCTATCTTTCCTGCCCTTGAAGGATGTGAGCGGAGCAGGGACTCCGTGCTGGGGTCTGTTTCTCTGACCTCCACCAAGACAGAGCTAAAGAGCCCCCCACTTGCAGCAAGCATGGCTCAGAAGCCCCGATGGATGCCGCCGCGTTCTCTCCTGGTCAGGTGTGAAAGCTGCCATTTCATGCTCATCTCCCCCAATTAACAACAGCTGGTCCTCTATAAAACCAACTGGTGAGATGGTTTGTTATTGGAAGACAATGCAACATCATTAGACATTAATGGCTCCCAGCCTTGTTCACTGGGGCTGGGTTCTCGGGGTTAATGTGGCGCGAGGTTGGGCCTCACCCTGCAGGGCTCCTCGGCTCTTCTATTTCTAGACTTCTTCTTCAAGCTTCCTTCTCCAAGTCACAAACTGGGAGGTGGAGGGAAGGTGATGGAGGGTCTCAATTCCCTGTAAGGGAAATGGTTCAGGAGGCATTGAAGCCACCGCTTGGAAAAAAAGAGATCAGCAGAGTATTTTCACTGAAAGCAAACCATTCTGAATTCAGACATGTTGAAGAAAATCTCCTTCTTGTGTCTGGATTAATCAGTCTGTTTCCACCGCAACTCGATAAGCACTCCCTTTTGCCCTCTCTGTCTATCCTTAGGTCACCTCCTCTAGCTAATTTGAGGTTCTTCCTGCTCCTGGCTTGAAAGTTAAGAGGTGAGTCATGAGCTGTGCTCAGACAAGAGCCCTTTCACTGGCGATGGAAGGGCTTGACTGGGAGAGGTGATCTTGGGCAGGCCGTGACCTCGGAGTCACACCAAACAGATGTGGCATTGAGAATAACTTCACTATGTTAATTTCGAACTGGCCTCTGCATATGGACATTTCATCATGTGCTTGTGTATTTTCTTGTGACTTAAAGCTAAGCCTTGGTCTGCACATTTCTCTTGATCTTGCTTGTAGAGACCAATGTGGTTCCATAAGGAGGTCGCCCCTTAAGTAAACAAATCAGAAATCTTCATAATGTTTATTCATTCACTCAGCAAACAGTAACCAGTGATTATGTATGCCAGGCTTGACTGGCAAAAATGTCTGCCATTCCTAACAAATGCAGTAAGACCAAATGAGTCTCGTGATTGTATTAAAAGGACAATTTTCTATTCATCTTTCTCTGTTTCCCCTCCCTCCCTTCCTCCCTTCCTCTCTCACTCCCTCACTTCCTTCCTTCCCTCCTTTCTTTCACAAACATTTCCCATGCATTTATACTTGTGTGGATGTGATTAAGATTTAGTTTCTTAGCTAAATTAACAAGAAATGTATTATATGCACAGAGTAGCCAGATGACACTTCTCACCAAGAGGAAGCCCCCAAGACAGGAGTCCCAAGTCCCAGTCAAAGAGTCCTTGGGCTGTTGGCAGTCAGCTCTTCTGACAGAGCCTTGGGGGTCAGCCAATAACAGTGGGCAAAGCCCCTGGGCTGAGACACTTTTAGTTCCTTCTGTCTTTACTTCCCTCTTGCCTTCTCTTTATGTTCAGGAAAATGGATCCTATCTCAATTCGGTGAAGGGAGTCAACAAGCAAATGTGCAAGCCATCGCTGGCCAAAGTTCTATCAGGAGAGGAGCACTCCTAGAGTCAGCCAGGCATGGCAACACCCACTCCAAGGAGAAGGTGAAACTTGGGGACCCCCATCAGGACTACCAGTCCTGCAAAATGCCTGGAGTGACGTCTCAGCCCTCTCGTTTTGCACTAATGAAGGAGGACAGTCTCTCTCCTGAACCCTGGGTAGGAGTAGATTAAAAGAACTCACTGTCTGCTCATGAGACACTTAATCAAATAGTGCCGTGAGCATCACTTTTATTTCCTTCTTGTGTTGTTCTCTAACTTTTCCTGGGAAGAGGTGTTAACCTCTATCTACATGCTCTCCGAAGAAAAAAATAGAGTCATCTCTACACTCACTTTATGTTTTGAAACCAAAATTGGGGTATAAGTTCTGGAAAGAATTGTTATGCTCTTTCTGAGAATGGGAAGCAATCTAGAAAATTCGATAGTTTAAATGCCAACAAAACTGGAATTTATACTTGTGCAGTTGAGTGACTTAATGGTGACTTAGGATAGCTTCCCAGCTTTTCCACTTGATGTAAGCACTCGGACAAGAATCTCACCCTCTGGGTGTCAAAGTCTGTTTGGAGGTGGCCTGGCATAGAGTACAAAAGGGACATGGCTGTCAGGGTCATCTTCTCCTGCCCCTTTCTGCCTCCACACATCACACTTGAGCTCAAGTTCCGCAAACAGCCGGATGCCCAGGGGTTCCTCAGCGAGTATGTCAGAAATGAATGAAGGAAAAGCAGCAACTTATAAGTGGGCAGCATGCTCCAAGTGGCTACCCCCACTCCCAGGCTCTTTGCAGTTGGACTTTTGGAAAATCTTGTTGGATGCATCTTCGTCTGGTTATGGATTTCCTGCAAACCAGCTGACCTGTATTTACAGTATCCACATTTGTTTTGGAAGAAATCCAAATGTCCACTTAACTGGGCTGGAGGCCAGTATAATCTTCCTATATTGTTTGTAACCAGAGATTAATGACGGGCCTTGCTCTGAACCTCCTGGTGACATCATTTACCTAGGGCTGTCTTTTTGGTGCAGATCACAATCACGGATTGGTCTTGGCTGTGACCATCCTCCTGCTCTGTTTAGGAGCCCTGGCTTTGGCAGGGAGCCGTGTGGGAGACAGAGTGGTATCACTTTGGAGACAGACTCTGTGGAGGACTGAGATAAGGCCCAAATCCTGCTCTCTCATGTCCCAGCTGCATGACCTTGGGCAAGCCTCCTCATCTTTTGAACCTCAGCTTCCTCATGCGTAAGGGTCATAGTTCTTCACACAGCTACTGTGAGAATTAAGTAGAAGTGTTCCGTAAGTGCTTGTGTTCTATCCATTGATATACACACTCATTCACACATTTCCGTTACCAGTGGAAAGAGGGTTGAGCAGTTCATTTGATGTTACATGGGTAATGGGTTACAACCCAACAACAATGAAAAACCACCAAGGCCACTAAAAAATGGGCAAGGATTTGAATAGACATTTCTTCAAGATATACCAATGGCCAGCAAGAACATACAAAGATGCTCAACATCACGAACTATTAGGAAAAGGCATATGGAAACCACAATGAGATACTGCTTCACACCCACTGGAATGGCCATCAGAAACAGCAACAAACAAACAAGCAGAAAATAACAAGTGTGAGTGAGGATGTGGAGAAACTGGGACCCTTGTGGACTGCTGGCAGGAATGTAAAATGGTGCGGCTGCTGTTAAAATGGTATGGTGGCCCCTCAGAAACTTAAACATAGAATCACCATATGATCTGGCAACTCCAATTCTGGATACATGTCCAGAAGAAATAAAAACAGGGACTTGAACAGCTATTTGTGTGTCTGTGTTCATAGCAGCATTAGTCACAGCAGCCAACATGTAGAAGCAACACAGGTGTCCACTGACAGGTGAATGGATCAACAAAATGTGGTCTATCTGTACAATGGGATATTACTCAGCCTTAAAAGGGAAGGAAATTCTGACATGGACTACAACACAGATGGACCTTGAGGACATAATGATAAGTGAAATAAGCCAATCACAAAAAGACATACACTGTGTGATTCAGAGACAGAAAGTAGAATGATTATTGCCAGGAGCTGGGGGGGGGGAAATGGAAAGTTGGTTATAAATGCGTGCAGAGTTTCAAGAAAAAGCTCTGGAAGTTTCTTCCTGAAGTGTCTTCAAATGCAGGGACTGCAGAGTCTCTTTCCTCTTTGCATATAGCACCTGGTGTCCATTCATGGCCTGCACAACAGTCTCAAGGAAGGAGGCATGATTTAGCATAAGATGACAAAATCTCGTGTGCGCACACACATGTTTTGAGAGAGAGAAATCTCTATCTGCAGCACTGGGTCTGGACTGAGGCAGTGGTGGGCAGGTAGGTAGGAATGGCATCTGAACATTTGTTCAGAGGTGTTTTCATAGGCTTGTCAAGAGCTGAGAGAGCCCTGGCCTCAGCCTGTTGCAAACCTGGGTCTGTGTGCCTTGCACCGGGCCAGGGGGTAATGAGAGAGGGTGGGTTCCTCAGCCAGGCTGCCTCCCCCAGCCTCACCCACCCTCTAGCAGTTGCCTGCTGTGCAGCATGGGTGAGTTCTTTAACGCTGATGAGCCTTGGAGTCTTCTGTTGACAAATAGAATTGACACTCATAGTAGCTAGGGCTGCAGTAGGGATGAAGGGAGCAGCAAGGGTTGGGAAGGGTGACTGGTGTCCCAGCTCAGGGACTGCATGGGACCTGCTTGCTCACCTAGAAAGCCTCTCTTCTCATGCTGGGCAGACTCCACTCCACCCCCGCACCCCTCTAAGCCCCCCCCCACCTCCAAGGAGGGGGGGTGGGCGGTTTGGTATTAAACAGCCTGGATGAAATGCTTTCTGCTAGCAATTGCCTTCATTGCCTGCCATAAAAATACATCTATATTTAAATATGCTGAGATAATTCTTAAGTTTTATTAGTACTTAAATATTTTGGCATGTTTATTTCTCCTGGAACAATTATGCAGGTTTCATTGTTTTACTTGCAAAAAAGAGACTAAATCTCCTTTTACAATAAACCCCCTGACAGGTTGAATATGGCGCTATCCCCAGTGTGTGTCCCATTATGGTCTAGTCAGCCCCTGGGGTGTGGAAGCAGAACGGGGGCGGAGGGACTCAGCCCTCAGAGAGCCTCTGTGCCTGGCCCTGGCATCTCCTGGTTGTCCCACTTCTGTGCCCTGTGGTCTGCCTGGTGGACCGTGTGTTCTCTGGCATCCCACGGAGTCCAGTCCAAGGGCAGCTCAGGCAAGAGATCCCAGTGAGGGGAGGAAGAGAGGCTGGAGTGTGGAGCTCTCTGGCTTCCTCCCATTGGGGGCACTCAATCAAGGGGCACTCCACCCCTGTCCAGCCAGCTGGCTGCCTCCGGCCAGTCCTTGCTGTCTCCCTATTCTGGCCACTGCTCCCTCTCCCATGCTTTTGAACCAAGGGTGGCAATGACACCCATTCCTACTGGCCTCTGTGCTGCACTGTCTCTACCCCGGTCCCATTTACATAAACAGTCTCTTCTTAACTCCTCGATTTCCCCATCTGAGCGGGCAGCTCTTCCCTGCGGGGACCCTGATGAACACAGAGCCCTCAGCAGGGCCTTGTTTGTGTGGGATTTTGCCACTGAGGCAACACATTGGCCTCTGCAGTGCAGTTAACATGCAATGGACAGGGCAGAGCTGCTTTCCCTCGTTTTACTGGTGGAGGCACCAAGACACAGAGAGGTTGCTTGCTCTGCTCCAAGTCACACAGCTGGTAAGCAAACGAACAAAGCCTGAAGCCCAGGCTGCTGAACAGAGACTCCGATGCACCCCACTCCTCACCGCTGGCACGGTTTCTGCAGGGAGGGCTGGATAGCTTCTTCCCCTACCTGGAGAAGACCTGCTTTCATCCATTATCCAGACCACTTGTCTCCTTCTGGGGGCAGGCGGAAGTATGGGAGGATGGAAGCACAGTTCAGGGCCATCAGGGAGACAGAGGACTGGCCCAGTCCCTCTGTTAGCTGTGTGACTCTGAGCAAGTTACTTAAACTCTTTGGGTATTTGTTTCTCGGTTGCATCATGAAGTTGATACTTGCTGGACAAGACTCAAAGCGCAAATGACCACATCGGCTTGGGTGATGGTAATGGAGGGTGGTGAGGATGTGCCATGTGAGTGGACTATTCTATGCACTTTGTGTGTCATGTCTGGTAAAAGGAACTGCCAATGTTGCTGACCCATTTGACAGATACAGAAACCAAAGCACAGAGGAGTTCGAAGGGCACTTCTCCTGCCGGCGCCCTTCTGCTGGCATTTGAGTACAGGCCTTTGGGCCCCAGAGCCCGCTCTCCACCCTCACAGGGTAGGGGGGCTGCAGGGGCTTTAGGCAAGCAGCTGACTTCACAGGTGAGGAAGTGGGACCCAGACAGAGCCTGTGTGAGCTCCGTGGCTGGTGTCACACTGTGATGGGCACTGGGCCTCTTGTTCCCAAATTTGGGTTTCATCCCTGTTGAGTTACCAAGTCCCAAATGACTAAAAACCAGCTCTTGCAACTCATCCTCCAAGCGGCCCCTGTGGCCTTCACTCTCCCTCCGAGTGAATGGCGGGGCCACTGATCCCACCCAGTTCTGGCCTCAAGGCAGCCTGGGATCTCCCATGCACCAGAACTAATGCAGCTCTTTGTCCTTAAGGGCCAAGCCAGAGCCTGGCAGGAGTTTTTCTCTTGTGAATGACTGGACCACAACTGCCCAGAAATGTGCTTTGTGGGTGAGCCGGGTCCCTACTCATCCCCTCCACGTGTGATCACTGACTGCAGTCCCATAGAGGGTGGGAAAAGGCCCTATCTAGCCTGGGAAGGGAGGGATGAAAGCCAGCTTGGAAGCGGAATGGCATGTTGGTTAAACTGTGTGTGCCACAGACTCCCAGGCTGCAAGGCCGAGCTGTGTGGCTTTGGGTAACTTACATTTCCTCTCTGAGCTTTGGTTTTCTCATCCATGATGGGATTGGCAGATGTCGTGTTCATATATATAACAAGGGGCATGACGGGTCACCAGCCAATCAGAGCCACTGCCAGCTGTAAATATTGATGCAGCGATCCTGGAGTCAACTGAATAGCCGACCACTCATGGTGTGGTGGTCTGGAGTCAGAGAGAAATGTGCACAACGGATTGCACAGCAGATGCTCCATGAGCAGCAGCCATTGTTTTATTGGTAAATTTCAAGAGCTTTGGCATCCTCCAGGTTGTGACATTTTCGACATTTTAATCCTTTAAGGCATATGGTGGAAATTTCATTACTGCTACTCTAGGTGCGGGGAAAATGCCAACTGCTATGTGGCAAGATTGAATTCAATCCTTCAAACACTGGCGGAGTGGCCCCTCCATGCACATCACTGGGAGGGAGACAGAGAGGAAGACAGCAGCCTCTGTTCTCAGGAGGAGACCCAGGACCCACAGGAGAGGCCACACAAACAACCCAGGGTAAATAAGTCAGGATGAAAGAGATGTTGAGTACGGGGATGGGTGGCTGGACAGGGCAATGGAACAAAACACAGGCTTTGGGCATGGGCATTTTTCCAAGTCTATTAACCAACCCACAGACCACCACCACCCTCACAAACACTATCTGTTAAATGAGAGTATTGATATTTATCTAGAAGAGTTGTCATGGGAACTAACTGAGGCATTGCCCTGTTGACACGGCTGGCACAGGGCTTGGCACCATATTTTCCTCTCCTAAAGGCCTGGGGTGAAGGGGGAGGAAAGCTCACTCAAGTCTGGCTAGTCTGGAAAGGCTTCCTGGAGGAGGAGGCATGGTGCTGTCTTGAAGGGTGAGAGGGGTTTGAGCAGTGGAAAGCCCAGAGGTGGGAGGAAGGGTGTAAAAGGCTACAGAAAGAAGCTACAGGTTGGTGGGAGGGGCAGTGTCCTTCGACTGAGGAAGCAGAGTCTTGAGGAAGTTGGCAGTCTTTGCCACATGAACTTCTGCTGACCACTATTGTGAATCCATCATGATTTTGAGTGGGATTGATGGCTTCCAGCTAAAGAATGTCGTATGATCTGAGTCAAGAGGCAAACCCCACAGAAGTGCCACTGAGGCTCCTGCCCATAAAGAAATGGGAGTGGGAACCCAAAGGGAGGGGGTTAAGGGGCTGTGAAGATGGTGGGAGGGGGAAGGCCCGGGGAGCGCCACCCACAGGATAGGATATCAACTAGACAGGGCTCTCGGGCACCACAGGACACACTATCCCAGAGCACCTTGGTCTGATTGTCAGTCACCCTAGGAGAGGCCAGCTTCTCGGTCTGGACTACCATGCAACAGGTCCCTTCCCCTTTAGCTCAGGAGTTACTAGGAGGAGGGAGAGGGAGGTGGTGAGGGAGAAGGAAGGCCAGGATGAGGGAGCTTGGGGAGAGAGGGAGAAAACTCTCTGACCTCATTCAGACGGTGCCCTGGGTGTGCCCCAAACTCTCCAGACCAGCTATGGAGAGGCGGTCTTGGCTCCGAGTCATAGCTGCGGGATTCCTGCTCTTGAAAATGTGGCTATGACCCCACTCCAAGCTCTGGGTGAAATCCTCTTTGGATGGCTGGGAAGGCAGCCAGCAGTGGAGCCTCCATTGCCAGAGGAAACCCCAATTCCCATTATACCCTCATTTTAGACAGAGCAGGTGGGAGAGACATAGAGTCTAAATGCTTCTTGTCTCCAAATAAGAGGGACATCTCAGTCTCAATCCAACTAGTGGGTTCCCCTTCAGAACGAGGTCAGGCTGCAATGCCAGAGAAAAAGACATCAATTCTGAAACCTCTAAGAACTTGGTTCCTGGAGAAGAGAGTGTTCCCCTGCACCCCTCCCTGTTCCCACGGGCTTGCTTCTCATCTCGGCAGCTGGGAGGGTGACTCCTAACCCATGGCAGACATTCTTGGTGTGTGGGGTTGTGATCACCAAATCCTGGCTTTCGTGTTCTCCATAGCTGTCCAATTCACAGATGGCAAGATTGAGGCCATCCAGGGTGAGGAAGCCAAGCTGGATAGAGCAGAGCCCAGCTTAGAGCAAGGATGAAGGGCTCTTCTCTCCCAGACCTTTCTACTCCAGATTAGTTTAGAGCAGGAGGCTCTATTTTGATCCCAGAGCTCAGAAATGGACTTCTGGGGCTCCACCACCCTCCCTGATATCTGATGCAAAGTGTCAGGGATCGTCTATACACTTTTCAGGAGAGAGATGACAGCCTTCCCTGGGTTCCTTGAAGGCTTATATTCCTCCTCTCTTAAAATGTCTTGAAACAAACCTGAGCAAGCAGCACTGTATTGCTGTGTTGTGCTGTTCTCTACCCCTCGGGCTGGAGGCAAGGAGCCACACCCCTCCTGTCAGGAGGCAGGTCCTATTTTCAGTCTGGAAGTGAGCTGTCTTCACAGTCTGGGGAGGTGGTGGTGGTGTCCCGGCAGGGCCCCTCCGTGTCTCCGACACATTTTCCCAGGCCTGGGCAGGAGTGCTAAAGCATGCTTGCTCACATCTCCTCCTGAAGCCCATCCCACACACGCCTTCCACCCCAGAACTCCAGACACCCTGAGAGGAGTGGCTTCGGGAGGGAGCCAGGAGCCATCGTTGGGCCACCTCCCACTTCATTGTTGCCTAAAATGCCAAGAAAGCTTTGGGGTCACTCTCACTTTAGGGGGGGGTGAGGCCCAGATAAGGAGAAGAGCATTCTCCTGCGTACACCTGTTCTTTTTTTTTTTTCTGAGTTGGAGTCACCCAGACTGGAGTGCAATGGCCGTTCCGGCCACCACAGCCTCCACCCACTGGGCTCTGACGATCCTTCCGCCTCAGCCTTCCTAGTAGCCGGAATTACAGGTGCGCGCTACCACAGCCCGCTGATTTTTGATTTATTGTAGAGATGAGGTCTCGCTGCCCAGGCGGGTCTCCAACCCACGGGTTCAGGCAATCCACTCACCTCAGCCTCCCAAAGGCGCGGGATTACAGGCTGAGCCACCGAGCCTGGCTTCACCTGTTCTAAAGGTAGACTCTGGTTAGGAAAAGAATGCAGATGCTGGGTACAGGCAGAAGCTCTTCCTCGACCTGCAGCTGCATGTGGCTTCGCTATGAGATTGTTTCCAGGAAGGAACCAGCATGCTGGATGGGCCGCCGGTCTGAGCTTTCCCCACAGTCAGGGGCCAGTGACCCAGATAACTGTGTGTGCCCGCACACGGAGGGGCTTGATGAATCAGGACGTGGGCAAGAACAGAAAGAAGCCAGCCACTTATTCACCCCCACTCATGCATTAATTCAGCTGATATTCATTCAGTTCCATGCCAGAGGCGAGTCACAACAGTGATGACCGAGGCGGGCCCTGGAGTCATGAGAGTCACACTGTCATAGAACAGGAGCAGGGTTGGGCCTCCACTGTGGGAGGAGAGCCTTGTGTGCTTCCTCACAGCTACGGAGTCACACTCAGCAACGCAGAGAGGACTGCAGTGGGGCCTGCTATTAACTTCCGGTTTCTTCCTCTCACTTCTTTATTGGTGCAATCCTTAGCCCAATGTAGCTAAAGAAATCCTCCTTCCCACCGTCTCCTCCCTCCCTCCTTCCTCTACTTTCCTCCCTCCCTCTCTCTCTCCCTCTCTCCTTTACTCCCTTCCTTCCTTCCTTCCTTCCCTCCTTCCTACATCCCTTTCTTCCTTCCTCCTCTCCTTTCTTCCTTCCTTCCCTCCTTCTCTTTGTCCTGTGGTGCTTCATAGACACCACATCCCAGAGAAGTTGCCAGGTACATAAAAGGAAAGCATACTAGAAATCAGATCATGATACTACAGCGTGACAGGCTCTGGTGACGAGCAAGCCCAGGACATCAAGGGAGTCCAGAAGAGGAGCCCTCAACTCACACTGGGGCATCTCAGTCAACATTTTCAGGGAGGTGGCACCGGAGCTCCTTCCTCCCCCTTGCTGAGTACCTGCCATGTTCTAGATGCCTTGCTAGGACCTGAGCATCGGGTCCTTCCCTGCAGGGACCTTTCTACCTGGGGCTTGCCTCAATGTGCCCGGTCCCAGTTGGATGTCTCCACTCCCATTGCTTGGCTCTTGGATCCTCCTTCCCTTCTTTCTGCAAATCTGGCCTCTCTTGCCTATGTTGTTCTGTCCTGGGCCAGCTCATCCTCCTTCGATGAACTTCCTTACTAATGGGAGAGGATACTCATTATCTGTCCTTAGAACTGTCTGGAATTCAGAGTGAAGAGCTCTAGTCTTCACTTTCCACATTTCTTGTGTTCTCCAAAGAGCACAGCTTGCCTGTGCACATGCCCTGCAGAAGGTCTGTTCCCAGTGATCACTACACAGGGAACCCTGCAGGGGCCCTTTCTGTCCCTCTCAGTGCCACCTCTGTGTGCTGCCATATTGCAAAGGCAGTAGGGGACCTGGTTTGAGGAGGAAGAGTCACTTCTGGGTCAAGTCCAAGGGAAGCCTTTCCTCCACGGTGCAGTGGTGTCCTCATCAACCCTCCCTGTGTCACACCATTATTAAAGTTACCTGAGATGGGCAGTACTGAGGTCTTAAATCATCTGGGCTTTGCAAGTCATTTGTGGAATGCAGAGGGGAGTTCAACTGAACCTGTTAATCAAATAAAATTCAAGCATGGTCTGGTTTAAGTAATTCAAGCAGTAGGGCCGCTGTGCTTAGCATAGGTGTTTGACATTTTTAAATAGGACCCTATTATCCCAAACCAGGTTTCAATCAAAAAATGTAAAGATCACCTATTTCCCACTTATTAGCCTCCATGTTGTTCAAATAGATCTACAGAATCAAAATTACAGCTTGGGTTTTATAACCCGGGGGGCAGTGTCTGCTGGCTGAGGTGCAAACATCCACTGTCAATTTGCAATGTGACCCTGAGCAAATCATTCCACTTTCTGCTCTAGTCTCCTTGTGTTCGAAATAGAGGGGAAGTCACCTGCATTGCAGGGTGTGGCAAATGAACTAAGAAAAGTGAGGAAATGTGGCTTTTTCATGGGATCAATGATCACTTGTTTGTTTCTCTTTATTTGCAACCCTCTTCAAAACCACTCGGCACTGGAGGCTCGGATTCAAGCAGAATGCTGACCAGATACGAGGGGTCATATTCTGCTGCCTGACACTCACAGGAAGGCCCAATTTCCAAGAAATGAGAAATGGTGTCTTCCATAGGGAGCAACAAGGAAGGCAGAGGAAGCATCTGTGTTTCAGGCCCCAAATTTCTATACCCCCTGCATCCAAGACTAAGGGGCCCAGAGTTTGTTCCTGGGTTTGGGCTTAAAGAAACAATAGGCAGGTTTGCCTTCAAAAGCCAACCTGGGCTTCCGCAGCCTCCTCCCTCCATTCGGAGCCATCACTTTGAATTATACATGAGGCGCTTGCAGGAGCTGCGATGCTTTTTCAAATATTTCTCTAATTGATGAGTGGGCCTTTGATAAATTGCTGTAGAACCAAGAGCATCTGATCACAAGAAATTCTGTCTTGTTCCTCCTTGACAGATGTTTATTTGACTCAAAGGGGGTGCAAGGTCCAAAGAACGCCTTCTCCCTCCTGGAACTTTCATTACGAACAGAAAAGTCTACAGTTTTGTTTTCAAAGTCAAACAAAGATGGTTCTCCGAGAGCTGAAGCCTGGTGTCTGCTGCCATTCAGATAAAGGGCTTGGAGACCAAGAGCGGAGGTACAAGGTCCTGTCCAACCTCAGATCCTGCTTTTCCACGGGGTCCTCCTCATGGCTGCCTAAGGGTGGCTTCTAAACCTCGGCTCCTGGAGAAGAGACAAAAGAACCAGGACACGCAGGCACCAGCAAGCCAGAACATTAGAATGGACACCAGCTGCAGGTCAACACAGGGGCCTGCTAGGTCAGGCACTTACCTTTACTTGCCAGATTGTGATGAGATCCAAGTCATGTAGTGGGGACCAGAGTGTTGACATGTGTGGAGAAGATGGGGTCTTGGAAGGGTTTGAACAGTGACATTTTTACTTAGAGGGGATTGACTGGTGGCTTTTTGCTTGCTGGTATGGAAATATTTCAATATTTCCAAAACCAGTATGCCTGTCCCAGTGCAGTTCTTGGTAAACACCCTGGCTCATACTGCTAAAAGAGTGCCTCCCAATCTCAGTGTGACCTTTAAAGTTCTTCTCCATCTCCCTCCAACCCATCTCCCCTGCCGCATCTTCCTCCATTCCTTCCCACCCCCGTGTCCCTGAGTTCCAACCACCTGGGTCTCCCATCCATTACCTGAACAAGTCATGCCCTTCCATGAA
Organism: Cephalopachus bancanus; assembly: GCA_027257055.1. Taxonomy (NCBI): domain Eukaryota; kingdom Metazoa; phylum Chordata; class Mammalia; order Primates; family Tarsiidae; genus Cephalopachus; species Cephalopachus bancanus. The sequence continues at coordinate 5,645,170 of JAPVLO010000036.1, forward strand.
TCCTGACCTGATCCCACTCTAATTTTGACCCCTGCTCCCGGCACTTTATTGCCACTTGTCTCATCTTGTCACAACTTTGTCACAAATATCTGATCTAGTGTTTAATATATTGTATTGTGATTTTTCTAACTTGTGTTAGATATTAATTTGTGTAGGACATTAGTCTGATCAATGAGATTTATTGGGCTCTTGTTCCCACCTATTATTTCTGGACCATCAGCCATCCTCCCCACACACACTTCCCCAATTACTTCTGGAGTCATTCAAGTATAATTCATGTGCGTTCACCAAAATTCCCTTTGGGAGAGCAATCTCCTTTCCCTGGCTTCCTGCTTCCATGCCGAGGGACCTCTGCTAGCATAATATGTCTGTCTTTTCTCCACCCAACTTGTCTGGTGAGAGTGTGAGAACGAAATGGGCATGGAGAGACTGTCCTCTTCCCTCTTCTTCTTCCTGCTTGGTAATCTGCCACACACAGAGAGTACATCTTCTATGCCAAGCCATATATCCTTCAGAGGTTGACTTGTGTAAGGGGGCCTGTGTTTTTCAGGACTACTATTATTAAGTAGATAAGTAAAAGTCAGGGTGTGTGGGCAAGCCTCCTGTCTAGATCTAAGCAATGTCCTCCAAGATGGCTTTATCAGGATAAAAGACTATGGCCTGATTCTATCCTGGACAGAGGGAAATTGTGGGGGATGATTATTTAAGACTTCTGAATACCCAAAAGTCACAGAGTCCATAAGCATTAAAAAAATAAGGGAATACTACAAGTGATTTCATGCACATAAACTTGAATAAAAAGAATCAATTATTTGAAGTCAATAAATTACTAAAACTCACATAGAAAGAAATGGATAACTTCAATAGTTCTATATTTAGTAAAGAAACAGAATTCAGTTTAAAAATTCTCCTATTCTTTAAAAGAAAGCTTCAGGCCAAGATGGTATCACTTATACAATCTACCACACATTTAAAAAGAAATAGCACAGCTGGGTGTGGTAGCACGCGCCTGTAGTTCCAGCTACTTGGAAGGCTGAGGCGGAAGGATCACCGGAGCCCAGCAGGTTGAGGCTGCGGTGGCCAGGAACAGCCAATGCACTCCAGTCTGGGCGACTGAGTGAGACTCCAACTCAAAACAAACAAACAAACAAACAAAATAAAACAAAAAAAACAAGAAAAAAAAAAGAAATAGCACATATTTTATGTAATCATATTCAGAGAATAGAAGAGGGAATACTTCACAACTAATTGTATAAAGCCAGAATTACCCTAAAATCAAAACCATACAGAAATAGTACAAGAAGAGAAAACTGTAAGCCAATATCTCTCATGAACATCAAATATATTTAGCAAAATATTAGCAAACCTAATCTAGCAAAACACACAAAGAATGATATACCATAAAAGTGGGGTTTATTTCAGGAATGCAGGGTTGGTTCAATATTTGAAAAATAGTCCAACCATTATTCTGTGTTAACAGATGAAAAAAAATGAAAGCCACCTGAACACATCAGTTGATGCAGAGAAAGAATTTGACAAAATTCAGCATACGTTCATAAAAAAAATTTTCACCAAACTATAAATAGAACATTCTTAACCTGATTAAAGGTATCTGCAAAAAAATCCACAGCTAACATTAAATGTAACACAAGACTGAGTGCTTTTTTCCAAATAAATAAGACACTCTCACTGGTGCTGTTCAGTACCATACTAGTGCAATAAGGCAAGAAAAATAAAATAAAATAAGGCATACAGATTGTAAAGGAAAAAATAAAACTATTTTTATTTGAAGACAGCATGACTATAGAATATCCCAAAGAATTTACATAAAAAGCTCCTTGAGCCAATAACAGAGTTTATCAAGATTGCAAGACATAAGGCCAACATGAAAAAAAGTATCTTATTTTTGTATACTAGCAATAAATACTTGGAAACTAGAATTTTAAAACAATACCATTGTTAAGAATGAAATTCTTAGCTATAAACATTTTTGAAATGTGCAGGACCTACGTAAAGAAACTTACAAGATACTAATGGAAGAAATGATAGCTAAATAAATAAATAAACTGTGGTTCTGGATTGGAAGAGTTAATACAGTTAAAAGGTCAGTTGTCCCTAAATTGTTCTATAGATTTCATGCATTTCTAATCAAAATCCCAGCAGAATCTTTTTTGTAGATAGAGACATGCTGATTCAAAAAATTACAGAAAAGGGAAATAGAACTAGAAAAGGCATAACAATTTTGAAAAAAGGAAAAATAAATTTGAGGAAGCCCACTACCAGATTTTAAGAATTAATGTAAACTTGACTAAACCAGTAAACAGGGCTATGGGTATCAGTGAAGGGATAGACACAGAGATTAAGGAAATAAAACAGATGACAAACACAGAAATAGACACAGATTTAGCCTCTGATTTTTGGCAAATTCAATTAAAATAAGATTATCTTTTCAGCAAATAGCACTTTGGAACAATTGTACATCTATTACAAAACAAAACAAAACTAACAAGTAAAAACTCCACACCTCATACAAAATGGATCTTAACTCTAAATGTAAAGTGATAAAAATAAAATGTAAGAGAAACAACTTCATGACTTTGAGATAGGCAAAGAGTTTTTAGATATGTTACCAAATCATAATTCATAAAAGAAAAAAAACTGATAAGCTGAACTTTATCAAAATGAAATATTTTCCTGGTGAAAAACACTGCTAAGAGGATGAAAAGACAAACTATAGACTGGGAGGAAATATTTGTAAACTGTGTATTTAACAAATAACTTGTATCCCCAATATATAAGCAGTTCTCAAAACTCAACCCAATAAAAAGGTGGGAAAACAATCTGAACAGACACTTTCCCAAAGAAAAAACACAGATGGCCAGTTAGTTCACGAAATTCAAAATAAAATAAAATACCAATCAGAATCTACTAGAATGGCAAAAACAAAAAATATGGTAGTGAGTGTGTGGAGGAACTGGAACTCTCATATATCTCTGGAAAGAATGCAAATGAAACAGCCACTCTGGAAAATGGTTTGGCAGTTTCTTATGACATTAAACATGCACAAACCATATGACCCAACAATCCCAATCCAGGTGTTAGCTCAAGAAAAAAAAATTAAAAACTTGTGTTTATACAAACGGTAGCCCTTTTTATAATTGCCCAAACTGGAAACAACCTAAATCCTTCCCAAAGGGTGGGTGGATAAACCAACTATGGGACATTTGACCACTGGAATACTCCTCAGCAGTCATTAAGCAGGAACTATTAATGTACATCAGTGCATGAGTGAGTGTCTAAGTCGTTATGCTGAGTGAAAAATCTACCGTGTATGTTCATATTATCTGAGTCCACTTAGACAACATTCCACAAAAGGGAGCCTACACGAATGGAGGACAAATCAGTGGTTGCCTGGTGTTACAAGCTGGGGAAGGTTTGACTCGGGGGGAGTTAGCATGGAGGGGTGTGAAGAAATTGTTGTGTATCTTAATTGTGGTGGTGAATTCATACATCTATACTCATATAACTTCAGGCATGTGCCACTTAATGACAGGGATACGACTTTAGGCGATTTTGTTGTGCAAACATCAGAGTGTGCTTACACACACCTAGATGGCATACCTTACTACATACACCGAGGCTGTATGGTATAGCCTATTGCTCCTAGGCTACCAACCTGTACAGCATGTTACTGTACTGAATACTGTGGGTAGTTGCAATATAATAGTATTTGTGTGTCTAAACACATCTAGGCATAGCAAAGGTACAGTAAAAATACAGCATAAAAGATTAAAAACGGCACACCTGTAGAGGGCACTTACCATGAATGGAGCTTGCAGGACTAGAAGTTGCTCTGTGTCAGTGAGTGAGTGGTGAGTGAATGTGAAGGCCTAGGACATCATGCTACTGGAGACTTTATAAACAATGCTCACTTAAGTTACACTGAATTTATGAAAACAATTTTCTATCTTTATTAATCAATTAACCTTGGCTCCCTGTAACTTTTTTCTTTATAACCTTTTTAACTTTTTAAACTTTTGACTCTTCTGTGATAACACAGCTTAAAACACATTGTACAGTTCTACAGAAACATTTTCTTTATACCTTTATTCTAAAAGCTCTTTTTAATTTTTAAACTTCTTATTTTATTGATTTATTTATTTAATTTTATTTATTTATTTATTTATTTTGTTGGGGGTTTTTTGAGTTGGAGTCTCACTCTGTCACCTAGACTGGAGTGCAGTGGCCGCTCCCGGCCACCGCAGCCTCGACCTGCTGGGCTCCGGCGATCCTTCTGCCTCAGCCTTCCGAGTAGCTGGAACTACAGGCACGCACTACCACACGAGGCTAATTGTTTTGATTTATTGTAGAGATGAGGTCTCGCCATGTTGCCCAGGCAGGTCTCGAACCTGCGGGCTCAGGCAATCCTCTCACCTCAGCCTCCCGAAGCGTGGGATTACAGGCTGAGCCACCGAGCCTGGCTTATTTTATTTTTTACTCTTTAAAAGAGTTTGTTAAAAATGGAGACACAAACATACACATTAGCCTAGGCCTCCACAGGGTCAGGACCATCAATATCACTGTCTCCCATCTCCACATCCTGTCCCACTGGAAGGTCTTCAGGGACAATAACATGCATGGAGTTGTCATCTCCTCTGATAACAATGCCTTCTTCTGGAATACCTCCTGAAGGACTTCCTGAGGCTGTTTCATAGTTAACTTTTATGTGTGTGTGTGTATTTACTATACTATGCTTTTTATTGTTATTTTATACTATTATATATAGTACAGTCTAAAATAAATATATAGTACAGTCTAAAATAACAATAAAAAGCATAGTATAAGCCAGTAATAAAGTTGTCTATTATCAAGTATTACGTATGTATGGAAAATAATTTTATGTGCTATGCTTTTACAGAACTGGCAGTACAATAGGTTTGTTTACACCAGTGTCAGCACAAACACATGAGTAACACATCACACTATGACACCACAATAGTACAATGTCACTAAGTGATAAGAATTCTTTAGTTCCATTATAATCTTATGGGAACACTGTTGTATCTGCAGTCTGTTGTTCACTGAAACATCGTTACGTGGTACATGACTATATAAACACACAAGCACAAGCACGCACACACATGAACAACTGCCTGCCAGACTATGATGACCACATTGGCTCTATCTTTGTCCAGTCCTTCCCATCAAATCTTCTTCCAAAGGACTCCTTGTCCCAGAAGCTCCACCAATGCCTCTTAGCACAGCCACTGATCTCAGGGCCAACCATCAAAGTTGTCTAGGGGACAGTCTCCCTGTGCTCCTCCAGAATCGGCACCTCCTCCTGCCCTTGGCACTGTCCCCTGTGGCTACCCTTGTGCTGAACACAACAGCCATCAGGCAAGCCCACCAACACCAAGGGGCACCAACACCAAGGGGCCACTGGACACCAAGGCCACGGATATCCTAAGCACAAGGGGAGAAGATATTTGTCCCCTTCTCTGCATCACACTTTCCTAGAAGTGTTGCAAAACACTCCTGACTGTGTCCTGGCTTAGGGTTCCCTGTTTTATTTTCACTTGCATCCAAGACCTTGCCTCAAAGCACAGGGCTGAGCTGGAAGACAATCTTGAGTGGAAAACCCTGTGCCATGCCGACTCAGCCTCCCCTCCAGCCACAAAGGCATCCTCTTTTCTTAAGAAGAGTGGGCACCAAGGAGGCCCAGGGTCACTCTCACAGGCCAAACAGGTCCCTCAAAGATACCTACACCCTCATCCTTGGCACCTGTGACTATGTTATGATACACGGCCAAAAGGACTTGGCAGATATAATTAAAGTTATGGACTTCAAAATAGAGAGATTATCCTAAATTAACTGGATGGGCCTGATATAATCACATGAGCCCTTTAAAAGCAGAGAACATTCTCCAAGTGGAGTCAGAAGAGTTGGGGCAGAAGGCAAAGTCACAGAGATTCAAAGAGTGAGAAGGACTTGCCATGCCACTGGCCTTAAAGATGGGCAGGGCAAGGTGAGGAGGTACCCTGGTAGCCTCAAAGGGCTGAGAGCGGCACCAGACCAGCTGCCAGTGAGGAAGCAAGAAGCACAGACCTACAGCCTCAAGGAACTGCACTCCACCCACGACCCACATGAGCCTGGAAGCAGGCTCTCCTCCAGAGCCTCCAGGTGAGACCCAGGCCAGCCAACACCTTGATCTCAGCCCCAGGAGACCTGGAGCAGAAAACCAGCAGAGCTTACTCAGACTTCTGGCCTCCAGAACTTCAAGCTAATGAACTCATGTTGTTTGGAGCCCCTAAGCTCCATCTTTGTGGCAGCAATAGAAAGCTAGTGCAGCCATCATGCTAATAAACTCCCAGCAGGCCTATCCCACACACCCACACATGACTGAGCCCAGTGCCCCAGGGTGGGCTGGTGCCCCTCCATGATCGTGCCCTCTGGGTTTTCCTTCCCAGCAGCCTCTCATCCTAGCACACGAGGCCTGGCTGATGGATGCCTCGGTGAATTGGCCATGAAGGGATCCTCCCAGGGACCAAAAATTATTTGATTTGAACAAATACATTCTAGTTCCTCCTTCCCAAGGCCCCACAGAGGGGACTTCGGCTCCTGGTCAGCCTTCTGGAATCCAGGCCCTGTATAGATGGTGACCAAGCAGAAGTGGGCTGGGCCTAGTTTACTTCCTCTGAGGCTGTGAGCCAGCCCCTTCCCTTCTCTGGCTCAGTTTCCTCTGCTGTAACATGAGCGGTGGGCCAGATGGTCCCCAAGTTCCTTCCAGCCTTGGGATCTAGAAATAGAAGGTGCTCCTCCCCCTCCTCCTTGCCATCCCCACCACCAGGCTGTGCTGGCTCCTGAAAAGCAACACTGGCTCTGCGGGAAAGTGACAGTGATCCCACTGCACCAGGGAGTCTTGGAAATAAAAGTCAAAGGTGGAATGCCCCGGGGTATGTTGGGTATGTATTCCATGTTATGAGTTGAATCATGTCCTCTAGAAAGATATGTTGGCGTCTTAACCCCCAGTAACTGGGAATGCGACCTTCTTTGGAAACAGGGCCTTTGCAGATACAATCAAGTTAATATTAGGTCATAAACACAGGCTTTGATTCCACATGATTTGTGACCTTGTAAGAAAGGACAAGACAGAGACACAGGGAGAAGATGATCAAGTGATGGCAGAGGCAGAGGTGGAGTCCTCCATCTAGAAACCGTGGAAGGCCAAGAATGAACGACCGCCACCAGAGGCTGGAAGTGAGAAGAGGGGATTCTCTCCTATAGTTTTCAGAGGGAGCAGGGCCCCATCAATACCTTGGTTTTGGATTTCTAGTCTCCGGAACTGAGAAACAATAAGTTTCTATTAATTGAAGGCCCCATTTGGGTTACAGCAGTCCTAGGAAATGAATGCATCCACTCAGTACATACACATTTATTGGACACCTACTATGTGTCAGGCAGTGGCCTAGACCTGGGATAGAACAGTAAACCACACAGATAAAAGTCTCTGCCTTTGAGGAACTTTCATCGGATTATTGTTCTAGGGATAAAAGGAATTTATCAAAAAGTTCTGATTAGGAAGATAGTATTTATAGCCCTTCTGATTTATCTGGAATAAAATATGCTATATTTTGGTCATATTCCAGACAGAAACACTGAGTTTTAGAGCTGGGAGTGCCTTTGGAATTTCTGGAGTCCAAATTCATGATGTCCCACCAAGGGAACTTAAGTTGAGAGGGAGGAAGCACTGGGTCCAGACTGACATCTGAGTCTGTGATGGTGTCACCGCCACCTGGGCTCCAGGGCTTTGGACACATGGGAGGAGAATGAGGTATGTGTGGATCGTGGACAGATGATGCTCTGGGGTGAGGTCTCTGGGGCTCAACCTTGGGGACTGCAGGGGTGCTGTGACTGGGGGGAGTGAGGAGAAAGCAAGGAGGCTGCAGTGTGGTACATGGACACCTACCATTCATTAAGGCGCTTACTGCCTAGGACTGTTCTGAGGACATGGGGTGGAAAAGGAACGAGTTAGGGGGACATTTTAGTCTGATTCCCAAGAGTAGCTTATAGCCCATGAGCTGAAGTTGGGTCCGGGTGCAGAGCAGACATTTCTCATGCCGGACACCACTGCCCTGCAGTGGGCAGTGAAAAGCACCAGGACCCTCAGATGTAGGGAAGGAACCTGGTGAAAGTGGGATACGGGGACAGTCTCACCCCTAGCTGGGCCTGGCCTGCCTGTGGGCTAAGGAGCCAGCAGTGGAAAGCAGGTAGGGATTAGAGGTGAAGCCTGGCCCTCGGACTCAGCTGAACTCTCCAGTTCCCATCTGCTCCCGGCCCATCTATTCCCAGGTAGCAGCATGGCCTTACTTGGATCAGGTGACCTCTCTGAGCATCAGTGTTCCTCATCTACAAGTGGATGCCTGTCTAGTACTTTTCTTAGAGTTGCTGAGAGGACTAAGTGAGGTGGTCAGCATAAATAGCTAGGTGCCATTGTTCTTACGGCGGGAGCTGGGGATGGGGGTGAGGAGTGTGGTGAGGAGAGATAGGAACAGCCACAGGCTGAGCGGTGCCTGGGGAAGCAGGCAGGGCCCGCTGGGGAGAGGGGACGGAGCTGCCCAACCTGAGGCTGCACAGGGCCCAGTCAGCCCCTCCCCTCCCTCTGGCATCACCAGGGAGGGCCCCAGGACAGGGGCAGGAAGAGAGAAAGGACATGGACCAGATAGCTGCAGGTTTGCTTGTCTTTCAGGGTCACTCTACCCCAGTCTCCTCCCCTAGCCCATACTTAGATACGGTTCTGGTCTTGGCTTTTCCTCAGCTGTACGTGCATTTTTGTCCTGTCATCCGAAGGACAGGCCAAGTTCAAGCACGTCCCGTTTCTTATTTCCTTTTGGTCACCTCCAGCCATGCCCACACAACACACCTTTCGGAGTGGCCCTTACTCTGGATATGTCTGACTGGTGTTTCCCACTTCTCACCAGAGACTGTCACAGTGGGAAAGCCTGTTGAGTTGCCCAGTGTGTGGTAAGGAATCCACAGACAATGAGGCTGGGAATTTGCTTGGGGTTTCAAACGCTTTGCCCTGGGTTTGAAGAATCTCGGGTGGTCTTCAGGAGGGGACTAATGCGACACCAGGGCTCAAAGACACATGTCTGTCCACATGACGCTTTTCTCCAGAGCTCACATATCCTACTCTGGCTGGGTCCCAGCATGTCTGGGGTGGCAGAGAGTGACCTGAGGCTTGGCTAAGGCTCATTGTGGGAGGCCCCACAGTCACTAAAGTGGCAGAGCTGGGGCCAAGCTCTCGTCTCAGCATTTAAAGTCAGATGCCTCTTTCAACCATCAGCAAACCCACCTCCCCTTGACGTCCCAAACTGCCTTTCTCTATGGCATGTAGACAGAGGAGGGCACGAGGAATCAGTTCTGCATCTCTGAAAGAACAGAGACAGAGGGTCCAAGGAGCTTCCAAATGCAAATGGAAGGAGAGGACTCATGGGCTAGGTGGAGGTGGAGGCAGCAGCAGGAGTGGGACACAATGGCTCCCGGCACAGAAGCTACTGAAGAAGAGAGCCCAGGTGTCCTGAGCTCTGGGCCACCCGCCCTTCTGTGCATTCGCTTCTTCCAGAGCCCTGGGGCAGGGCACCAACTTCCTGCTGTCTGCAGTTTGTCCCAGCTGTGTCTCAGCGAGAGCTCAGCTTCCAGTGGGCTTTTAGGGAATGCTTTGGGCAAGGTCAATGTGGGCTGGGACGTGGATCACCCCTTCTCCATCCTGGACTTCAGTTCCTGATCCTCAGGTAAGAGGGCAGGACTCCACAACTGCATCTCATGTTTTTCTAGAACTGGATTCCAAGGGGGAAGACAGGGCTCTTAGGATCCCTCCCGCCTTGCTCAGTTGTTCACGGGACGGGAAGCCAACTCATTTCTCTTTAGCATTCACATGGAAACCAGGGGAGTGCACACGGACACTGGTGTCACAGCCCAAGTTCAAAGTCCTGCTGTGCCCGTCTGAGCTGCATGACCTTAAGCAAGTTGCTTTGCCTCTCTCAACCACAGTTTCTGTCTCTGAAATAAGGAAGAGGGCATATTTATCATAAGGTCACTCAAGGGCTCTTCAAAGTAATGCGTATCACATCATGAGCTCAACCCAGGGGCACGCACACAGCAGGGGTTTCCCTTTCTGCTTGGGAGGGAGGTGCCCCTTCTACAGACTTGAAGCTTCAGTAGGGTTTGTGACTACTCTGAAGGTTCACCCAGCTAGAAGCAGTTCTGCTAGGAGAGAAGCACGCAGAGCCCTAGGAGAAGAAACCCACTGTGCGGGTACTGCCCACAGGTTGTATTGAGACTCACTTAGGCTCAGGTTACGGGGGAGAACCAAGCTGACTTCCAGCTCAGGTGCCCTGATACCACATCCACGGCTAGGCGGTTTGTGGCATGGACCAGAGGGACCTCACCTCCTGAAGCCTGTAGCTTCTTTTGAACCCCAGCTACAGAGCATACAGGTTCAAACACAAAGGGAAGAAATGATAGGGAGACCATGTTCCAAGTGTTTGCCCATGAGCCTGGAAATGAACATGTCCACCCCAGAATTAATGCCTGGAAAATTAGTTGGCACTTCATCCTGGCACCTGTGTGGCCCTGTTTGTCCAGCACAGTTAAGGAGAAGGAATACTTCTAGGACCTGTAACTAGATTGGTCCTGGATTGGCAAAGGGACCCTGGATAAATAAATGAGCTTTGCTGATACTTGTTTTTACCATCTGAAAAATGGGCATAATCCTGACTCTAGGGACTTCCTGGGGGCATCATGGGAACCAAGAAGAGCCAGGTCATGATAGCTCACCTCAGATGTGTATAATTCTCTCTCGTGAGAGAATTTGGAGGAGCAACCAGGAGACTCAGGTTCTAAGGGGCAGACCTGGGGACTAGACCGCGGATTTGAATCTCAAGTTTCTCCTTGCTGCACAATTCTGGATGATATATTGACCTCCTGAGTTTCAGTTTTCTTATTTGGAAAAGAGCAGAAAGGGTTTGATAATATCCCCTGGAAGGGGTGCTCTGAGCCTTCAGTCCAGTCCAGCTGGTGAAAAGGCTTCACTTGGTCACTGGTCACAGTTGTTTGGGACATGTGACCAGGGTGACAGGCTGAGTATCAGGAGGCAGGTGGGTTGACACACCAACACACCTGCTTGGCACCTGAGAGGAGCAGGGCGGGAGCACAGTGAGAAGGCCAGACAGAGCCGCTGCAGCCATGTCTTTGTTCCTTCTCGGCAGAGGTGTGTCTTTCACCAACATGGCTGCCAGTCCCATTATGCAGGGAATGTGGCTACTTTTGTGAAATCAGACCCACTCTCTGTGCCTCAGGCCAGGCGTGATTTAATGAAATCCTGTTTACCCCTGGCTGGAGCTGCAGCTTTCAAGATTTTCTGGAAAACACATCCCAGATGGCCCAGGGCAGCTCACTTCCTGTATGCTGGGAGCCTTTGCACGGTCCTCTTGGGTGGCTGGTCCCCATTCCAGGGACACAGTAGCTGAATTGGTCACATAAGCACAGGACTCCAGGACTCTTCTCCCCATCCTTTCTTCCCCTTGGCAATGCCATAGGCCACTGATCCTGCACTGCCCCGAGGGTGGGTCCTGGGGGCCAGAGAGGCTAGGTGGGGGGCAGTGTTGCTGTGCAGGGAAGCCAGCTGCACAAGGCCCTTCCCCAGACTTTCCACCAGCAGGACCAGCTGTGCAGAGTGCACTACAGGCCCAGCATGTCTCCCGGGCCATGCTAACAGGCTGCACTCTGAGTTGCTGCCGTGGGCAGATAGAGCCATGCCCCGACAGCACCTTGGGTTTCTCTTCACCTCTGTGTCCTTCACACACCTTACCTTGTGTACCCGGGATCGTCTGTGTCAGTATCCAGATGTGTTTAAGGTTTTTTTTTTTTGGGTAGAGATGAGATCTTGCTATGTTACCCAGGCTAGTCTCAAACTTCTGGTTGCAAGTGATCCTCCTGCTTCAGTTCACGAAGTGCTGGGATTGCAGGTGTAAGCCACACACCTGGCCAGATGTGTTTAATGCAGCAAGTTTTCTTGGCAATCACCCGCTGATTTTACAAACAGGCAATGTAAGGTACAGAGAAGGCAGCAATGACTGGCCTGTGATTATACAGTCAGAGAAAGAGAGAGAGAGAGAGAGAGAGAGAGAGAGAGAGAGAGAGCACTAGAGTGCAAAAACAAATATACAGTGGGGACCCCCCAAAAAACATCCAGAAATATTTTTGGAGGGTGGGCCCCTGTAGTATAGGTTTTCTCCAATAGGTAAGTATACCAGCTAGTGTTGTTGTGAAAGGCTGCGTTTGGCTTCAATGAACTTTTTTTTTCCTTTGGAGGTTCTCTCAGTGCATTTGCCCATTTCTTGATGGGTGATTTACGAGTGCACCTGCCCACACTGCATTGAGTGCTCAGTAGTTTTGACACACACACACACACACACACACACACACACACAAACCCAGCATGATCCCTGTACCCCATACTCTCTCTTCACCCAATCTCACCTTGAGCAGTTTTCTTTTTTGTTTTCCCAAATGAAAAAAAGGTCCTCAAGGTGAAACATTTTGCTGATGTGGAAGAGGTGAAACCAAAAATGGCAGAAGCACTAAAAGGTATCAAAACTGATGAGTTCAAAAACTGTTTTGAGTCATGGAAATAGTGTCTCACAGGTATATTGCATCAAATAAAGAGTACTTTGAAAGTGATTGAAGTTTAAACATGTAAGAATAAATACACATTTTTTTAAAATAAATAAATTCCCAGGTTTTGGGTCCCCCTCATATAGAACTCTAAGATTGGGGGTCTGTCCTCTCTAACATGACACCTTCCAGAGAATCAAATAAATAACACAATCCTTAATTTTAGAGTTGGGAAAACTGGGCCCAGCAATATGAAGAGAACTACCTCAGCCCATCAGAGACAGAATGAGGTCAAAGGGCAGTTTTGTCTAGGTCCAGCCTGCATTTCCTATCCAAACTGGATGGAAGTAAACCTTGCAGTAGATGGGGTTGAGGGCTTGGTGGTTGGGGTGGACTTTTCTTCACCCTCCTGCAACCAAGTCTTAAAACTAGAGTGTTCGTGAGCATCCTACCTGTCTTAGTTCATTTGGGCTGCTATAATAGAATACCATAGACTGGGTAATTTGCAAATAAGGGCAATTTATTGCTCACGGTTCTGTAGACGGGGGAATCCAAGATTAAGGTGTCAGCAAATTCAGTATCTGGTGAGGCCCCCTTTCTGGTTCATAGATGATACCTTCTGTGTGTCCTCACATGGCAGAAAGGGCAAGAAAGCTCCCTTGGACCTCGTTAGAAGGACACTAACCCCATTCATGAGGACTCTACCCTCATAACCTAGCCACCTCCCAAAGGCCCTACCTCTTTATACTATTGCGTTAGGGATTAGAGATCAACATATGGATTTAGGGGGAGGGACACCAACATTCAGACCATAACAACCCCCTATGCAGTCACAGTTCAAGGGCATGGGAGAATGGAATTAGGCAAAAAGGGCTGGTCACCTGGGGCTTCCAAGTCCCGCTCTGACACCACAGCTCTGCAGCATAGCTGAAACAATTTGGTGCGGCTCCTACCAGGAGACTTCCAGCTGTGTGGAAAGACCTGGCCTTGCCCAGTGCTGGACCTCAAGAAGAACTGAGCCCTGCCTTGGCTGGTGGAATTCTCAAGGTTCTGTGCTGACCTGTTACATACTTGCTCTGTGTGTGCAAGGAAAGCAGAGGGTGGACATGATGGAGGAAGTGGGTCCCAGGGAGATGGTCCCTGGAAGGGGCAACCCTACATATCATCATGCTCACCCTTTATTTATTTCATGATTGGAACTTAGGACTCCAAGCAGGCAGTCTCCCTTCTTCCTTGCTGATAGAACCTTGATTTTTGTCAGGTGCCATGATGTGTCTAATCAAATACCCACTCCTCATCCTCTTGTGCTGTAGCTAGGGGTGGCCATGTGACCAAGCTTTGACTAATGAACTGGAAAGAGTCTTCTGGAAGCCTCTGCAAAACCTTTTGCTTCCATGATAAAATGGAAAGATGTCGAAGGTGACCCCTCACCCCTCCATCCAGCCTTGACTGCAGGTATGATGTCTGGAGTTGCAGTGGCCGTCCTAAGATCAAGGGGCAATGAGTCTTAGGGATCAACCAAGATAACCACCGTGTTGGCATTGTTGAAGCACTGACACATCAGCATTCACTTTTCTCTAGATATCTTGCCATGTCAGAAAAAGAAACCATTTTTTTGAAGTAACTAAAAGTGATACTTTCTATTTTTTTGGAGACTAAAGCATTGCTACCTGATTTAACCCAAAGAGACTGAGTGAATTGCTAGGGAGAGGAATGAACTCAGGACCTGGGGAAGCAGACAGAGGTTTGAGTTCTGGCTTCACACCTCAACTAGCTGCATGTCCAACATGAGTTCCTACATGGACCCATTGCTCAGAATGCCCCACTCTGACTTCTCCCCTGAGCACTCTCCTTCCCCTCTCTCAAAGCCACCTTGGATATCACCTTCCTTTTTGGCTTTTTTTAATCACTTTGATGACATTCCCCAACCCAGGATGTGATTGTCACCTGGATATTACTATAGCACCTTGTGTATACCCTATTTGTAGCACTATTGGGATCTGAATATACTAATTAATTATAAACATTTTTTCTCCCAGTTTTGACAAGTCAGAAAGTAGACATTGTAGTCAGATAGCAACCATGGTCCAGCCTTAACACTGGTGAAGCTGGATGAGAGGACATGATATTGACATTCAGCTTCCTGAAGCTCCCCTCCAGGTCTGAACCTCAGGATCCACAGACAGAGAGCAGTCATGTAACCTACCACTTGTCAAAGGCAAGGATGCCTTTGAGAAAATGGATGCCCCTAAATCGTAGGCCAGCAGGAGGCTAAGAACGGAAAACATGGCCTGCCCACCAGCACTCCACTTGTCATTCTGGCCTGGGTTCCCCTGAAAGCCAAGCCCCACACAAAGGCTTATGTGTGGAGGATATATTAGGAAATGCACAGAAGTGAGAAGAAGGGGTGAACCAGAGAAGGTGGGACCACTAGATCATTCCTGAGTTGGCCACCACTACAGGTGGCTGGAAGCATGATGAAGTGCTCCCCAGGACTATCCACCTGGGACAAAATAAGGAAGCATTATCCATTGGCTCCTGGCCTCCATCAATCAAAGCTGACTTCAAACTGCTCACACCCTCTGGCTGGGTGTGTACATACCGAGGGATGCCAAGGTCTTACAACACCGTGGAACTCAGGAAGATCCAAGAGGAAAAAGTGAGAAGTAGACAGTGTAAGCCTGTGGGAGAGGTGCCAGGCCACCCCGCACCATGTGTCAGAGACTGCACGGCATGGAGACTATGGCAGTGCCTGGAGTAAGTGCAGGTGCAGGGAATCTACTGACATGCACAAGAGGGCCTGATGCATGTGGTGAGCCAATGATCACAAACTAATTATTTCCCCTTCATTCACTGAATTAACACAAGCTTATTATGCTTATTAAGGGTCTACAATACGTCAGACAGTGCTAGCCTTTGGGAAGATAGGAGAGAGTTTCTATCCCTTGTGAAACTTGGAATCTTGCAGGATAGATGCTTTAAATAGATAATTATAAATAAGTTGTAAGGATAAGAGGTATATCAAAAGAGAACTCCCTAGTACAATAAAAATATGTGATGGGGACTAACCTGGTCAAAAGAATTCATTCATTTTTTTTCACATGTGCATTTATTCATTCATCATATGTTTACTGAAGGCCAACAACATACAGGGTCTATTCTAACCTTAAGAATATGGCAGGGAACAAACCCCAGTATTCTAATGAGGTAGAAAGTTAGTAGACTATTGTGTCTATACTATTCAGCCAGATAGTGAATCTAAGCTAGGATGCAGACAAAAAGGATGAAGAGAAGACTACTAGATAGGGTAAGGGGAGGCATCCCCCAAAAGGAGAGCAGGTATCATTCACCTGTGTGTCCCCAGGCCCACAGCTCACTAGCGAGGTCACCTTGATAAGATAATTATTCTTTCAGAACTTCTGTTTCCTCATTCCATTCACACACTCATTCATCCTTGAATGCACCATGCATTTAATTTTGATTTATTGTTTAGTATGTGTCTAGTGCTTGAGATACAGTCGTGAACAAAGGAGGCAAACATTTCTGACCTCATGATGCTTAAGTTCTAGTTGAAGTAGAAGAGGGAAGAAAAAAATAAATTAAATAAATACATTTTAGTGAGTTGGTGATATGAAATAAGTGAAGCAGGAGAAGGAGTCAAGTAGAACTACTGGAGAGAGTAGGAGAGACTGAAATTTTAAACAGACTGGCCTGAGGTTCCCCAGGAAGGTGGAGGTATGAGTAAGACAAGACTGAGGCAAGCGAATGGTTACAGACTGGCTCAGAGAAGAGTGGTTGGGTTGGTGATGGTTACTTTTAGGTGTCAGCTTGACTGGGTTAAGGAATGCCCAGAAAGCTGGTAAAACATGATTTCTCAGTGCATCTCTGAGGGTGTTACCAGAATAAGTTAGTATTTGAATCAATAGACTGAGCAAAGAAGACCCACCCTCACCAATGTGGGCAGGCGTCATTCAATTCACTGCAGGCCCAAAGAACAAAAAGGCAGAAGAAGACCAAATTGCCTCTCTTGTCTTGAGCTGGGACATCTATTTCTGCCTGTGGACACCAAAGCTCCAGGTTCTTGGGCCTTCGGATTCCAGGATTTGCACCTTTCGCCGTCTACAGTTTGTAGATTGTAGGACTTCCCGCAGCCTCCATCACCACATGAGCCAATTCCCATGGTAAATCTCCTCTTATATATCTAAATATATCCTATTGGTACTGTTTCTCTAAATACTGACTAATACAGAGGTCAAGGGAAAAGTGACACTTGAGTAAAAACGTCACACAGAAAAACTGCACTAGTAGAGTTGCTAGCAATGAGAGATTGGATCTGTAAGGATAAGGCTCATAGTAAGTGTTCAGTAAATAGCACATTCCCTTCCACTTTTCTTCTCAAATTTATTAGCAAAATGGAGCTTTATTTTATTTAAAGATTTCTTTTCTTTTAATACACACTGTTTTCCAAGGCAGTTAAAACATGCAATCAGTCGCATAGTGTCAAGCGACAGATGGAAAAGGGAGCAGGGAAAGAACACAGATTGGAAAGGCCCATGGAAAACATCACTCCTGGAAGGAAGCAGAAAAATCACCTTCTTCAGACTTCTTGTCAGCAGCAAGGAAACTGAGATCCAGGGGACAGAAGGGACTTGGCCAAGGTCAGTCCAAGAATAAGCGTTATAAGAAAGTTTGTGCTGTCGGTTGAAAGGGGCCCAAGGAAAGGGTGGGGGGCTTCCCAGGTTCAGAAATGGACAGGTCCTGTAATGCAAAAGAGCAGAAAGGAGCACCAGACAGATGTGCTCTGGGTGAGACAGACCTGAGTTTTCATCCAGGGAATATCAAGTGTTTATGAGGATGTGGAGCAATTGGGACTCCCATACACCCCTTGTGGGCATGTAAAATGGTACAACCAGCTTGGAAACAGGATTAGCGATTTCTTTTTTCTTTTCTTTTTTTTTACACAGGATTTATTGAGAGGACAGAAAAGCTCCCAGAGAGGAGGGGACCTGAGGCGGTTTCTTATAAAACAAAACATACACCCATTCAACGACTAAGCCATTCCACTCTCAGGGCTTTATCCAGGAGAAATAAAAATATGTCCACACAAATACTTGTAGAAAAATGTTCAAAGCAGGCTTTTTTTTCAAAATGGCCTCAAACTGGAAACCACCCAAATGTCCACAAACAGAAAAAAAAATCATGATTTGTTTATACAATGGAATAATACTTAGTAATAAGATAATAAGACAAGCCGGGCTCAGTGGCTCAGCCTGTAATCCCGCGCTTTGGAAGGCTGAGGTGAGCGGATTGCCTGAACCTGTGGGTTCAAGACCTGCCTGGGCAACTTGGCGAGACCTCATCTCTACAAAAAATTTAAAAATTAGCCGGGTGTGGTAGCGCGCGCCTGTAGTTCCAACTACTTGGAAGGCTGAGCAGAAGGATTACCAGAGCCCAGCAGGTTGAGGCTGCGGTGGCCGGGAGCGGCCACTGCACTCCAGTCTGGGCGACTGAGTGAGACTCCAACTCAAAAAAAAAAAAAAAAAAAAAAAGATAATAAGACAGCTCATGCAAAATATGGATGAATCTAGAAAAAAAAATCTGAGTGAAATAAGCCAAAATAATATATGAAAGCAGTAAAATTTGAACAGTAAAAGTGAACTATGAACCCGGATAGATACTTCTCAAGTGTTCTGGTGGCCCAGAATCTTTTGGATACCCTTGTTATGTCTTGTAAGTATGCTGCTTTGTGGATTATGTCGTCCTGTGGTAGAAGTCAGAACACTTACTCATCCAGCCTCCTTTGCAGCAACTCCACCCAGAATGCAGATTTGCTGGTGATGTTGAAGGTTAAGAGGTCTTAATAGCAGAAATGACTGCACATTTGTGTTTGGGCACAGAAGTGATGGCAGCAAATAAAAAATCTTATTAAGTCTAGTATGTGGTGATGACAGAGGCATTG
The DNA here is from genome assembly GCA_027257055.1 of Cephalopachus bancanus. Classification (NCBI taxonomy): domain Eukaryota; kingdom Metazoa; phylum Chordata; class Mammalia; order Primates; family Tarsiidae; genus Cephalopachus; species Cephalopachus bancanus. The sequence continues at coordinate 5,663,804 of JAPVLO010000036.1, forward strand.
GTGGTATGGCCAGTCCCTCCTCAGATACATTTCTGGTGCAAAGTTCCAGGCAGTGCTTTTGGAAACTTAACTTCAAGGCAGGTCTACTGGTCCCCTCAAAAAGTTTATTGGATATCCCATGGTCCTTACCATGCACCAAAGTCAACTCAGCCACCAACCTCCACCTCTCTATCCCGCAATCTGCTATACAGGCATTGTTCTTTATTTAATCTAATAACAATTCTATGCTTCTACTTGCTCATGTCACAAACGTGACTCCTTTTTTTCCTCTCTTGTGTAACACTCAACCCAACAGAACCTTCTGTTGACTCAACCTTCAAAATATTCCCAGCGTCCAGCCTCCTCGTCCACTTCAATGCCTCCATCCTGCTCAAAACCACTTTTTCATATCTGGATTTGCAAAGTTACTAGGCTCATTAGATTTTCTGTCTGCTTCCATTCTCGTTCACTAGTTTCACAACTGCAGTCCAGATGGTCCTTCTAAAAATGTTAATCTGATCTCGTTACTCCTCCACTGGAAAACCTTCTATGACTCTCCATTTTTTTCACAGCATACACCCCCAAAACTGTACAAGGGTCTGCATGGATATAAAATTTCTAAGTATATGATTAGGCAACTGAAAATAATGGTATATATTTTTAAAATGCATCATGATTAAATAGGATTTTAGACATTCATGTGACTTAGCATATTAATGATAGAAAGGGGCGAACCATCATGTCAGTCAGTGCTGAAATAACATCTGATAAAGTTATAATTTTTCAAATGCCTTTACAAAAATGGATAGATGACAGCATCCTTAATTTAGCAAAGGTTACATACTAAATATGTAGAGAAAACATCCTATTTAAGTGAAATTTCTTTTCAGGTCAGGAAGATAATAAGCAGAGCTACCATCACAGCTACTGTGCCGTGTAAGTCTAGAGGGTCTTGTTAACAAAGAAAGAAAAGGAAAACAGTGGTAGAGCAAAAAGAAATAGGCTTTCCTCCCATTATTTACAGATGATATGATGATTTACATAGGAAATCCGCAGCAGTCAGCAATGTACAAGATCAATATGTGAAAAGTCATAATTCTCTTCTATACCTCCATTAAAAACAAGAAATTGTAATAGCAAATAAGGTATCAGTTACAATAGCAACAAGTACTACAAAGTAGCAATTAACTTATTAAAAGCATTTCCAAAAAAATTATGAAAGAAAATTTAAACCTAAGGAAATGAAACATCTATATTCATGAATGAGGAGCATTGAAAAGATGCCATATCTTCCCATACTAATCTTTACATATAAAATAATTCCAATCAAAATCCTAATAAGATTTTAGAGAAAACTTAACCAACTGATCCCCTACCCCCAAAAAAATCCTATAAAAGAATAAATGCGAAGACAGAACTAAGTCAATATTGACAGAGACCAAAGATGGAAGTTTGCCCTATATGGCATCAGAACTTATTACAAAGTCATGGTAATTAAAATAGTTGTCACTGGTATTTAAAAAAGACAAATATACTAATAAAAAGTGTACAGTCCCAAGTATATATGAGAACTTGATATTGTCATGAACTGTTAAGAGTCTGGGATATTATGGTACTTGCAAGTTAACAAGTTAGCTTGCTGCAATTTCATAGTTGTTGGCAGAAGACATAAGACCCTTGGTTCAAAGACAAGTTTATCATTCATACAAACAGCAGTAGCCAGAATATCAGCATTTGTGCTGGTTTCCCAAGTCCCAATTCCTACAAAATGACATGAAGAGGTCTAGGTAATGCCACATGCACAGTAGATTAATTGGCAGGAGAGACACCCTTAGCTTAAGGAATCGAAACATTTCATAATAGGCAGAAAGCTTGCCTGACCTTTGCCCCAGAGGGAGATGCTATTTTTATTATAGTAAACTTTCTGCATAGAGACACTACCTCTATTTCCAAGCTGTTTACTACAACTTTGGAAAGATAGTTGCAAACAGTCTGTCACCAGATATGCAGAAATGCAAGAGACACATAACGAATTGTCTCCCAACAGGTATCTGGTAGACCCAGCACCACAAATAATTGGAGAAAGGATGAATTAACTAGTAAATTATGTCTGGAACAGTAACCTCCCATACAGAGAAAAATAGAGTTCTTAACTCATTCTTTCTATAGAAATAAACTCCAGGTGGTTTAAAGACCTGTATATAAAAGTTAATACTAAAAGCTAATAGAAAAAATATGTAGTTTTTCTTTTGTTTTGTTTTGAACTTTAAAATCACGATTTATTTCTTAACTAAGATTCCAAAAGCACAAGCCATCGGGGGGAAAACAATTGAATTTATATCAGAATTAAAGGCAGAATTATGCTCACCAAAGTGCACCATTAAAAACCTTAACAGATGCACGACAATTTGGGAGAAGACTTTGACAAAGCCTGAAACCAGCAAATGATTAATAAGTAGATTGTTCAAGTAATTCCTGCAAATCAGCAAGAAGAGGGAAGAAAAATAAATAGGAAAGTTGGTAAAGCATATGAATAGATAATTCATAGGTGAAACCCAAATGACTCATGAATTTCTGAAGAAGTATTCAGACTATCCAGAAAGCACAGAAATGCAAATTGGGATGAGGTACCGTTTTACACCCCCTCTGATTGGTAAACACCAGAAAGTCAGAAAAAATGAACTCTGGGAGAGAATATGGGGGATGTGGATACCCTTGAGCATAGCTGTAGGAATGATGTTGCAATTGTCCAGGAGAATCCTGCAGAAACAGTGAAATTAAGTTATGTGTACCCTGTGGCCCTGCAATTGTGGTCAAGCATATACATCTCAGAGAAAGCCTGTATGTGTCCATAAAGAACCATGCCCTGTGATGTCATGTACCTGGCTTCCCCCAACTCAAGCCAGGCACATGACATCAAGCTTGGCCCTCCAAAATCTCCAGCCCCCACCTGACTCTGTGCCTGTCCTGCCTGACCCTGCCTTACTCCTGGCTTCATTCTGTCCACACAATCCTCCCACTGCACGTTTGTCATTGGTTTAGATGTCATTTGCATCGCCCATGACTCTGAAATGCAAACTTACAGCTCTGACTATATTTTATTCACCTTCTGTCTACAGCTCCCAGCACTATACCTGGCACAGAACAGGCCTTCAGCTATGTGGGATGCATCAATTCGTCAAACATGGAGCCTGGATCTGGGGCCTGGTATCTGTATGGCGGAATTTCTTTCTTGTGTACAGATTCCACTCCCCGGCCCGCTCCAGTCATCTCAGCCTGTCTGATGAGGGCAGAGAAGTCTTGGGATTCCAGTATATCAGCAGGAATTCCATGCACCTCCTCCTGGCCTCTCCTTCCTGGGTGAGTCTGCTAATAGCCTGTGTCGTTTGCAGGAGAAGACGTCTGCCAGGCCAGGATGTGCTATGTACTCAGCACAGCTGGTGTTTGTCAGCCACAGGCCCTGCTGAGCTTCCATTCCTCCTGTTCCCTCCATGTTCAAGAATGTGGGGCCTGGCTCCCTCTGGGCTCCAAACACGCCTCAGGCTGGGTCCTGTGAAATCCTAACCTTTCCTCCCGCCCCAATTCCCTTGGCCTCACCACCTTCATCGTAAAATAATTTATACAAGTGGAAAGGAAGGAAAAAAAAAAAAACCCAGTACAGAAATACCATATGTAGAACAACATTACAAAATCTCCTTAATGTCCTGAAAGCTGCACTAGGCCATTTGGAAGATGCATTAGCTAGATAAGTATTAACAGAAGGGCCTATCACAGAAACGATACCCAAACTACCACCTTTTATTAAGCCCCCAGGAGAACTTAAAACCAGCCCATTACCCTGATGTCTGGGATGGGCCTGTTTCCCTCCCCCTACTCCCTCCCTGGCTAAGGCAACTCAAGTATTCTAGAAAAGGGACATGGATTAATATAGGTACCACCGAGGACCATCATCTTCATGTCAGAACCTGGGGTGGAGAGAAGCTTGACTTTCAGTTGATGCTCAGAGTTGGGCCAAGTGTCAGCCCCCCCACACTTCTAGGGAGTCGATAGATCAGGGATAGAGAGAATGGACTACATTATTAAATTATTGCCCACCTCTTTAGTCTTCCTTCAGAAACCAGGGCACTCAGGAGACACTGAGACCCAAGTTCTGCCTCTGTTCCTAGCTTACTGCATGACCTTAGACAGTTACTTAAGCTCTCCGGCTCTCAGACTTATGTGCAAAAACGGAAGAGTACAAGAGTTACAAAATGACCTTTCAGAAGAGGCAGCACAGGTCATGACAAACAATGTGGGCTCCAAAATAGACTGGCTGCCAGCTTCACAGCTCTCTCAACTTCCATGACAGATGGTTTACAGGTAATTCATAATCTGTCAAAGTCTTGGTTTTCTTATCTATAAAATGGGATTTACAAAGCCAACCTCCTGAGATGTAGTGAGGAGGAAATAAGACTTTATAAACAAAGCACTAAAAACAGTTCCTGGAGCATAATAAGGGCTGAATAAGTACTTGTAGCTATTATTGTTGTTATTTAGGATCTATGGTAGGTAGCCTCAAAAATGATCCACCAAGCCGGGCTTGGTGGCTCAGTCTGTAATCCTGCACTTTGGGAGACAGATGAGTGGATTGCCTGAGTCCGCGGGTTTGAGACCCACCTGGGCAACTTGGCGAGTCTCTACAATAAAAAAAAAAAAAAATGAGCCGGGCGTGGTAGTGCACTCCTGTAGTTCCGGCTACTTGGAAGGCTGAGGCAGAAGGATCGCCGGAGCCCAGCAGGTCGAGGCTGCAGTGGCCGGGAGTGGCCACTGCACTCCAGTCTGGGCGACAGAGTGAGATTCCAACTGAAAAAAAAAAAAAAGATCCACCAACCATCCCTTGTGCACTGCCCTCCCTGTGAAGGTGGGCCGGATCTAACAACCTACTTCTAATGAATGCAATAAGGTAGACATAAGGGGATGTCCTATCCAAGACTAGGATACAAAAAGACTATGCTTTCCATCTTATGTATACTCTCTTGCTCTCTCATTTGCTTGCTGCTAAGGAAGCCAGCTGCCATGTAAGCCTTCCTATGGATAGACCCATGCAGCAAGGAGTTGAGAGATACCTCCAGGAAACAGCCAGTTAAGGACTGGGCCTTTCAGCCCAGTAACTCACAAGGAAATGGAGCTTGCCAACAACCACCTGAGTGCACATGGGAGAGGATCCTCCTCAGTCGAGTCATCAGATGAGACTATGAGTGCAGCCTGTGGGAACTCCAAGCCAGAGTACCCTGGAGGAGAAATGGGGAAAAGGGTGAGGAGTCCTACAAAGTCATGCCTGGATTCCTGACCCACAGAAGCTGTGAGAGAATACATGTTTGGGGTAATTTGTTATACAGCAATAAGTAATTGCTGTAGACTTCTTCCAGCTCCGATGTACTCTCTTTCTGAGGTGAGTCCAAACTCATTTATTTCTAAGACACCAGGGGACATCCAATGAGAATTGTGGTCTATGATAAGAAAGTACTTACAGAGATCCTACCACATGCAAAGTACTGTAGTTTCTCTAGGTGAGGCACGTAGAAAGCAAGACAATTCTTCCTGCTTGTATCTGAGTAGTGGAATTACTATTTAACTTTATAACTTGTATTGTATCTGTATGGTGAAATACTAAATAATTCTGTAACATCAATTGTATCTGTATGGTGGAAATATTATATAACTTGGTTACAACTGTTGTGTCAGCATGGTGGAAATATTGTATAATGCCATAATATCTATTGTATCTGCATGGTGGAAATACTGTATAACTCTGTTTTCACATTAATAGCTAGAAATTGGTTATGGTTAGAGTATAATACCATGTAAGTCAGCAAATGTACAAATAAAGCTTTTTTTTTCTTTTTCTTTTTTTTTTGAGTTGGAGTCTCACTCTGTCGCCCAGACTGGAGTGCAGTGGCCACTCCCAGCCACTGCAGCCTCAACCTGCTGGGCTCCAGCCATCCATCCACCTTAGCCTTCAAAGTAGTTGTAACTACAGGTGTGTGTTACCAGGCCTGGCTAATTTTTTTACTTATTGTAGAGATGAGGTCTTGCCAAGTTGCCCAGGTGAGTCTCAAACCCATGGGCTCAGGCAATCCACTCACCTCAGCCTCCCAAAGCACAGAATTACAGGCTGAACCACCGAACCCAGAGGCTGAGGTGAGTGGATTGCCTGAGCCTGAGGGTTCGAGACCTGCCTGGGCAGCAAGACCTCATCTCTACAGTAAATCAAAAAATCAGCCGGGTGTGGTAGCCTACGCCTGTAATTCCAGCTACTCGGAAGGCTGAGGCGGAAGTATCACCAGAGCCCAGCAGGTCGAGGCTGTGGTGGCCGGGAGCAGCCACTGCACTCCAGTCTGGGCGACAGAGTGAGACTCCAACTCAAAAAAAAAAAAAAAGATGGCAATGTTAAACGTTTTCCAGAATACCACCGAAACTAGTCCTTAGAGGTTATTATTCTAAGAATTCCAGGAAATTTCAAAAAACAAAAAGATCTTTCTTACCTGGGACAGACAAAAGGTGTGAGACACAGGCTGCCAGCAATGGGGTCTCTCCAAGTTCCTCTAGTTGTATATTCCACATGCTACAAAATTTGTGGAACTTAAATGCAACTGGAAACTTTGTTTTTGGAGTACTATGGTTTCCTTATCTGCAAAACAAGATTGCTACCTACTTTTGGGGGTTACTGTAAAGATAAATGTATGCACAAGTGCCTTGCAGTGTGTTTGGCATGTTGGAGACATTCAGCACAGGCTTGGGAACCTCTCCTACTGGAAGAGAACTAGGTTTGGGGTCAAGGAATGGGAAGAGGGTACAATGCCTACATCCAGGCAACAAATGTCAACATAATCATCTGCACTTTGCATGGTTCTCTCTGAGCTCATTTCCTCTGTCCTGGCGTTAGAAGGCCACGAGAAATGAGACTATAGGAGTGTTGAGCTGTGAGGCCCTGGCACATGTGAGACATCACCAGCCTCACCTGAACTGGCATTCTCACCAACAAGGGTGGCAAGGGCATGAGCAGCTTCATGCTTGAATGTACTAGCTACTCCTTACCAGGTAAAGAGGACAAAAGCAAGGCTTCATCTGCTCCATCCACTGCTGTATCCTCGGCATATACCAATGTCCGGAACATAATAAGTGCTCAATAAATAGCTTTGGGGGTGAATGAGGGTGTTGAAGACTATTTGAGCTGAAGGAGATCTCAGGTGATGTGAGGTCCCAACAACTCCTGGTTGTCCTTTTTAGAGATGATAAGGCTGAGTCTTCCCACCACTCTGCAGGTGGGTCTGGAGAGCCCCCTGGCATCACAGCTTGCTCCAGTCTTCAAGGGGAAGGTTATGGAGTCTTGGACTACTTTTATCCCTCAGATTCTGGTCAAATTTCAAAAGACTTCAAAATAATGAGACATGTTTCAAACTTGGCAGGAAGAAGAGAAACTTCAGACTGGTTTTACATTTTCTGTTCTTTTTTTTTTTTTAACACTGAGGAAGAACCATGGTGGTTGCAAAATGACCCCCTTCAAAAGGGTTGGAGGAGAAATGGGGAGGAGGGTGAGGAATCTTACAAAGTTGAAAACCTGCTGGTCCTTGTTAAAAACAACAGAACAGCGTTCTCTCCTCCCCTGGGGCTTGGCGGGTTTGACCCTCCTCTTCCAGAACCCCAGTTTTATTTTATAATCTAACTCGGCTGCAAACTCCCTAGCTATGCGGCTGACTTTTTACAGCCGTGACTGGGGAATGACTTCATCTCGGTGAATTTATGGGTCACAGCAGAGGATGGAGCAGAGGAACCTGAAAGGGGAAATCTCCGCCAATCCCCACCCCACCATGATGATTTTCCCAGCCGTGGCCCCGCAGAGCCGGTTCTTGCCCTGGGAACAGGGGTGCTGGGCCAGAATCCCCTGCTGCTGCCTGACATGTTCTGTGAACTCTCAGCAGAACAAGATGCCTGGTGAGTGCTGGGGCAGGCTGAATGCATCCAAAAAATGAGGGAAGAAAGCACAGGGGCCCTGTGAGGTCTCTCTGACGCTGAGGGGCCGGGACTGGCTGGGGTTGGGGGGACAAATCTTAAAGATGGCAGTTGACTTTGACATGACTTGCTGACAGTGCCTGCCCTTGGGCAGAGCCCCTTTCTGTGGGAAACCTAGCCCTGTGGCTCCTGGGGTACTGACTTTGCTGTCCCCCAAGTGCAGTGCCAATGCCTCGGCCCGGCAGCATTCCAGGGGCCAACCCACCTCCCTACCTTTCTCAAACAGGGCTCCCAGAAGGTGCTCTCAAACACCTGCCTCTGTACTTTTCCCGTGACTACTTTCTGTGCCTGAGACACCTTCTCTCCTTGGCTACCACCTCTCCTGGAAGTCTTGGCCCTCATCACTCAGTGTCATGGAGTCTGCCTCTGAGCCCATAGGAGGGGTAGTTGTGTGTGTGTGTGTGTGTGTGTGTGTGTGTGCGCGCGCGCGTGCACCGACCTCTAGAACAACAGCCAGCCTCTGCTTCAATATCAATTTCACCCTGACTTTCTCTTCCTTTTGGTCCCCAACACCTGGCAAGTGTTGGTACTCAGAACGAACCAGTAAAGCAACAGCCAACCCTGAAACCCAAATGTTTGGCAAAACAAAAGGCCCTCCCTCACTACACAGCTGATGTCTCCCTGGCAGGGCAGGGTCTCGGGGAGGTAAGTGAGGAGCCTGGGACACACACTTTAAGGAGGCACGCACTCTCAGGCAGCTGCAAGTGCAGGGCTGGCATCAGGAATGGACCCCTCCTTAAATTGTATGCCTCTCTCAGCTCACACTAGCCCTTGCCTAGTCCCTGGAGTGTTGTCTCAAAGAAAACGTGAACCATACACCTTTTAGTTTAGGAGCTTTAACTCTCAGAGGGGATGTTGGACAGCAGATGGAGTTTGGGTTCAGGAAGACAGAGCTCAAAGGTCTGCAACCCATGAGCTCTGGGGGCTGGACACGTTGCCGAATCTTCCTGGGCTTTGCTTCCTTCTTCTCTCTAATGGTACATGAACCCCCATCCTGGCCACCCCCATGTCTCAGGAATAAACAAGAGAGCAAGCCTGCCATGGGGACTGGCAAGTAGAGGCAGGTGAGAGAGGGATCTGGAAAGACTGAATGTGATCCTTGATTTATTCCAGTGACTTACTACGGGTCAGGCCCTGTGACAGGCACTGGGGTTCCAAAGATGAGCAAGCCAGAGTCCTCATCCTTGGAGCGCTTGCAGACAAGGAGGTAAGACAGGCAGATGGACCTTTAACTCTCACCCTACATGGTGGGTGCTTCAATATAGGTACACGGGTAGGTAAGGCAGAGCACACTTGGAGGATCATTGTTATAAACGGTTAAATGAAGGCCATGACCCTTCCAGAGTAACTGATGAGCTGGATAAGGAACTTTAAGAGGGAGGAGTTTAGATGGAGGTGGAGAAAGAGTGCTTCTGTCAGAGAGACCGACACATGCCAAAAGATGGAGACACACAGCAATGGGTGGTTTTGAGGAAGAGCAAGGAGGTTTAGCCAAAAGGCGAACTATTTGGGGGAGAAGAATGAAGATGCACATCCAGGCGGGTGAAAAAGCAGCTGAAGAGTGAGGTCATGAATCGGGCAGCTTCCTGTTTTGAAGTTCATGTTCAGTTTGTGGGTGTGTGCAAACCTGAGTGCCTGTGCACACGGTGGGGAGGTTATTGGGGCAGTAAAGAGAGTTAATCTGCATCAAAAGTATGGTCAGGTATGCCGTGGAGGGAGCACCGTGGGAGTGCTGGGGGCTCTTTGACCTTGTGCGGCTTGGGAGGAAATTTGGTCAATAGGACCCATGAGGACAAGGCCCTCAGGGTCACTCTCAAGGGAATTAGAATAAGGCCTTCCCTGGCCCCAAAGGCGAAGGCCAGCTGGGCGGCAGAACCTGTGCCTTCTTCCAGGGGTAGGAGCCTTCAGGAATCCAAGTCCAGAGCTCCATTGTGTGCTGCCTGCCAGAGCCTTTGGGGGCTACACAAGCCTAGAAGGTCTGGCTCTGGATCCTGGGCCATGTTTCCCCTCATCCCTCTCCCCTTCCTACCAGCTTGACACCTCCTCATTAGCAGCACCCCGAAGACTCCCGCGCCTGTCGGCAGCCCCTTCTGCCTGTTCTTGGAACTTGCGTCCGCACAACCTGCCTTCTCTTGGGATCCTGCCTCCCGCTCTCAGCTCTCAGCGCGCCTCCAATCCCTTCTCTGCTCTTCTCGTCCCTTTGGAATAACCATTTTAAGAAAGCCACACAGCCCTCTTTCTTTAGCCCCTCGGAGATCTGAGCCCTCGCTGCTCCTGGCATTTTGATCAATCTTCTCCCCTTCTTGCCGACTGTCAGGGAAATTGGAATCAGACTCAAACCTGTAACGAGATTAATGTTCTAAAGAGAAGCGTGTACCTCAGAGTGGAATTGGGGCTGCTGCTCTTTGATAATCTATTCAACTCATTTGGTTCCATCGTTAATAGACAGCTGTGTATTCTGTGATGATTACAATATACATTAATCAAAGACACGTTATGCTGAGAGTTGAAAATTACACTTCCCTTTTTTTCCCTTTGCAGGAAAAAAAAATGTTCCGCCATTCAATGACAAAAAGAAATGTATTTAGATCCATAGAAAACAAGCAGGGAATCTTTTTTTGAAAGCCAGGTGAAAACAATGAAAATTTATCTAAAAGTGTCAGGATGTCATTAAAATTCTCACACAAGAATGGGGAGGGGGGTGACCTAGGTTGGAAAGGGTGTCCATGACTTGCACAAGATTCTCTGAAGAGACTCTATCTCTCCAAAAGATTTTCAGAAATTCCTGGATCAGTGATCTTCCAGGTTTCCCTCAGCATTAACCAGGTGTCATCTTACATTTAACCGGCACTAGAGGATCTTTAAGTCAGGAAACCAACAAAGGACAACTGGACACTGCTGCTTAGTATTCAAATAAAATGCACCAGATACTGTTTCTTTCTACTCCCCCCTCCTCCCACCCCCTCCACAGGCCTGGAGCCATTTGCAATGCCAGACAAACGGGCACTAGGAAGAAAGGAGCAGGCAGAGTGGGAAGGAGTCCTTCTTAACTGGGGCTCCAAGGGCTTGATTTTGGATGCTAGCTTGGCCCCTAAACCACAGACTTGTGTCACCTTTCGGAGCACCAACATTGTCATCTCAGCAATGGGAATAGCAGTGATTACTGGCCAAGGGCATGGGAGGGAATCAAGTCAGCAATGGGTGTAAAATGCTGTACAGAGTGGAGTGTGCTATACAAATGCGCGATACCCGTTCCAATAAGGCAGCTGGCACGGAGGGGACAGAGGGTGAGTTTCAGGTCTAAACTTAGAGCCTGGAGTTGAGGCTGAGCTTTGGAAGCTGACTCTGCCAGTAACTAACACATGACCTTCAGCAGGTTAACTCTTTTCTTCCTCGGTTTCTTCTTATTTAGACTATGATCATAATCGTACCTATCTCTTAAGGTGATTGTGTCTCAGGGCCATTACACACATTAATATATGTAAACCAGTTAGATCGTGTCTGCACATGGTGGGCATGAGGTGTTTGTGATCACCTCTGTTTGAAATCTGCAGTGGAATAGAAAAGTACATACACAAAAACCTGGGGTCAAAAGTCATGTGTCACAGAAGAGATCACCTCTATTTTGTTTATTCCTCTCTCCCCAGTGCTTAGCGTGATGTTGGAATGCATGAGATGAGTAAAATCTGCTGAATAAATGAACATCAAATGTAGCTCAGAGTTTCATGACTTCCAGGCAAGAAGGGAGACATCCTGAGTCATACAGTTCTTACCTGTTGATAAAAAGAAAGACACACACCTCCACATCAGAGGATGCAAACTTTTTCCTACTACCAGTTTTTAAAAAGAGGCTAGGCATGGTGGCTCACGTTTGTAATCCCAGTACTTTGGGAGACCAAGCTGGGAGGATTGTTTGAGCCCAGGAGTTTGAGACCAGCATAGGCAACCTAGCAAGACCTTGTCTCTGAAGAAGATGAACAAAAAAAGTTAGCTGAGCATGGTGTGTCTGTAGGGAGGCTGAGGTGGGAGAATCTCCTGAGCCCAGGAGGTCAAGGCTGTATTGAGCCATGATTGTGACACTGCACTTCAACCCAGGCAACAGAGTGAGATCCTGACTCAAAAGAATGTATCACATGGTTGATGCCAAATGCTTTAATAGATGGTGCCTTAAATAAGAGTTAACCAGGGGATACAGAAATGTTCTTCATCTAACCTTGTGTCAGTTGGACCATAACATTAAAGAATCTCTCAGAGCAAGACCTAAATAAATAAGGTCAGGACAGGTGACTTCTCTGGCCATCTTTTTAATATAAGGACCAAACAACCATTCTTAAGTAAAGTTAACCCATTTTAGAGTCAGAGAACTCTTTAAAGAATCTGATAAAAGCAAACAAACAAAAACAAAAGACTTTCTCCCCAGAAAAACATACCTGCATCCAACATTTTGCACACCAGCTATGGGGGTGTTTGTAGACGCCCTAAGTCTCATGTATTAATCAATTCACCTTCTACGCATCTATGACCTAAAGACTAAGAACCATTGAAAGGAGTGGCTGAGAGACTATCCCAGAGAGACCACATGTGAAACAGTCTTTCAGCTGCGCGGGAAAGCAGAACTGCAGCCGGGGTTCTGCGTTTTCTCAGCTGGGCTTGGTGCCAGCAGTCGGCTCCAGGCTGAGTTCTCTGGCAAGACCGTGGAGTGTAGACAGCCTCTTTTGGATTGAAGGACAATCCAGACAGTTTGGATCTAAACGGGAAAGTGGTTTAGACAAGCCCCCTTTCTACCACCTTCTCAGGGAGTCAGGTCACGGGCCTAACCACCTGGTGTCACCAACATTCTCAAGAAACTGTACTGGGAGTTTTTCACAAGCTGCAGGCACAGGAAGTGCCCTCTAGAGAAGGAGGACTTCATCAAGGGGGCCTTGGCCAAGGACAGCCACGCCTTGGAAGGACCAGGACCTCTCTAGCCACAGTGGCTTCTGGTGTTCCTGCCTGAGAAGGGTTTGAAGCTGCTTGCAGGTCCTTGGATGGGTTTTCTTGATGAGAGAATTGCTAACTCTTACTGGATGTGGGAACTTAAGCCGCCAAAAACAAAGACCAGTTTGGATGGGGTACAAATTCCCTGCCACTCTTTCTTATCGAAATTGAATAGTGTACAAATGTTGCTTTGAATCCTTTCTAGAACATTGGGGGACACTGGTAATAGCAGAAAAGTGTCTGCATTAAAGCACAGAACACCTTTCTGGCCCCATCTATGCCTTCCTTCCCAATCCCACCCACCCTCATCTCTGTTCAAGCTACAAACACTCCCTCACCACCACTCCATCTGGAATATGATACAGCTTCCACTGATACTAAATGAACAACATCCTTTGTGAAGAAACATGACCACCTGCAACTTTGGTCTCAACTAGTCATGCGCCTGACATTCTTTTCACCTCTTAACACTCCTTTCAAATATAACCTGCCCTGGGAGACCGTCAGGATCTTTCCCACCAGGAGGGCCACAGCACACCCTGTACCGTGTACCAAGGGAAATCACACTGGTCCATTAGAACTGGATCCTCATCTATGGTGTGGGGACAAAGGATGGCCCATATGGAAGTGCTGTCATGAGGACTGTGCATTAGTACACAGAAAGCTCTCGGAGGAGGGCCTGCCACAGGAAGGCCATGGATGCTGGGAGCCACACCAACCATGATCATAGTCCATTCACATTCTCCAAGCACTTCCAGGTACTTCCACATCTTTTATCTTAGTGAATCTTTGTCTCGGTTCTCTGAGAACGACATTCACATGATACTGAAGTTGGGTCACCTAGAGGGGAACGTTTAGTTCACGGTCACCAAGAGAGGACTGGCAGGACCGAGGCTCCCCGTGTGGTCATTTTTGTGGCTCTTATCTGTTATTGCAGCATCTTGTCAGGAACCAGTGGGACCCTGAAGGAGCACTGAATGGAAAGGGGGAGGGCGCATCGCAGGAACGTTTGCATTTTCAAACTCCCCAAGTTTTACCAGAGGGAGACTTTGTGACAGCCTCTTTCGCACCCTTCCTCCCCCAGTTATATTACAAACAGTGTTGCTGCAGCGAATCTCAAATGAGTACATAATGATCAGCCCTGACTACAAAGGTGTGACTGGGCCCACCAGCGAGTGACAATGTTGTGAAATTCATCCCCTAAGAGGAGACATCCCCATTCAACTTGAGGGACCAAAGACAGGGTAGAGGCCACCTGAAGGACTCCAGGGACGTCCTCCAGGAAAGGAAAACTGAAAATCGTGCTGGGATGCTGCTGCTGTTTTGCAGAAGGAGCGGGGGCAGTGGGTGAGGACCACTGAGACGTCTGTGCCCATAAATAAATACCAGCCTCATTCCTAAATTCCAGAGCCCACCATATGGCCACGTATAGGGGCCTTAGCTCTGCAGAGATGCTGCTGAGTATCTACATACCTGAAAAGGTCAGTTTCAACATCAGTGTCTAGGGGAGGTGGGAACTTGGTTTTGGGCTAGGTGACCAATGTTTATCCACCTATATTAGCTTCAACTTGAAATTCTTTATTATATACCTACCACCTTGGCTGGTATTTAATGAGGCATGAGTCATCTCTGGGAACCAAGTTAAACAACCTCCAACTCTCTGGCCCAGGCCTCTCTCTAGGAACTGTGATGGGATAGGACAGAACCGCATATAAACATGCGTAAGGAGATTTCGAGCCTGTACACCATATTCGTACCCATGCTGCCTTTGATCCTGAAGGCAACCCTGTGTGTTGATCAGGGCGTGAATTGGGCACACTAGGGTGCAGGAAGAGTAAATGACTTGCTGCTGATCCCAGAGGAACAGGAGGAGCTCAGAGAACGCCTGCAACCAGGACTTGCTTTGCAAATCCTCCTTCCACCAAGGATTTGGCTAGTGATCAATGACATTGACAGTAGAGAGGGAATAGAGGGTAGACTCGGGATGTGTGGAGGGATAAGGAGTGACTGTGCCCTGCCCGACCCTGCCTTCAGTGCCTGGGGAAGTATAAGAGTGGTGTGCATGTGCCCTCTCCAAGTCTCCTAGCACACAGTGAGTGGGCTGTTGCTGCCTTCTCTCCTTGCCCAGACTTCCTACCCAGCCCAGAGTCTGCACTGGGATGGGTGCTGACTGGTTTTGGTCACTGCCGGAAGGCTGCCTCTAAGAGGAATGTTTGCAGGCCCTTCGGGTGATCAGTTTGCCAACAGCCTGATAGAATACCAATTCCCTTTTACGTATGCACAGTGTGTGTCACAGTTTCCCAAATATTCACACGTGGCTCTTTGTGGAGCCACACAATTGCCCTGTGAAGACAGTAGGGCAGGGATCCGAGTCCCCACTGGGGTGAGCTGCCTTCCTGAAGTCTCAGAACAATGACAGACAGAGTCAGAGCTCCATGGGTCAGGTCTTATCCCATATCCACCACCAGTCACGGTTTGAATTTGACCAGCTGCCTCCCTGACTGCCCCTGTATCCAGTAAGCATCAACTTATAAACATAACCAACCACTTATGATCACCACGGGAGCCCACAGAAACTGAAAATGAGGGTGTCTGCTTTGTTGATACGGTATGTGCTTTACACAAAAATCTTCCTTTGAACTCCCTTCCCCAGGGGCTATGACAGGTCGTGCAGGTAAACTATTCTCTATCTGAAATGTTTAGGGCCGGAAGTGTTTGGGATTTTAATTTTTAAGGTTTCTTTTGGATTTTGGAATGTCTCCATATATATATAATGAGGTATCTTGGGGACAGAACCAAGTCTAATCACAAAATTCATTTATGCTTCATACTTACCTCATACCCATAATCTAGAAGGTAATCTTATACAATGCTTTTAATAATACATGTGACCTGTTACATGAGATCAGGTGTGAAATTTTCCGCTTGTGGCATCATATCAGTACTTAAAAATTTTCAGATTTTGGAGCATTCTGGATTTTGGATTTTCAGATTAGGGATATTCAACCCGTATACAAACAAGGAGGGGCAGGGCCAGCCGTGGGTTTTCAGGGAATGCCTACCTCATGGGAACATGCATGCCTCTGCTCCACCCCTTCACCTCCCATGGGGCCAAAGCAAAGTGTGCTCCTTCCCTCCCCTTGAACATGAATTAGGTATGTCTGTAGACCATCATCCTGCCTGACTTCTCTGCAGTGCCATGGGCCAGCTGAAAAGCAAGAGCCTCTTTCTCTGTTCCTGTCCATTATAAAAACAGTCCTCCCTATCCATCTACCCACTCCCATTTCCTCCGCCTCACCACCCCCTGAGATGCTCTTAAAAGAAAGTGGTATGGAAGTTTCCCTTTGCCACGGCCCAGATCCCAAGAGACAGCACAGTTCTGCAGACCCATCTCCTGGAAACGAAGACTCTCTGGAACAGGAGTAAGCATCCTCAGCTGAATCCAAAAAGAATAACACACACACAGTTTAAGAAGTGCTGGTCATTTCTCCTGGCAGGTATGGCCTCTTGGCTTGTCTTTTTTGTTTACCACATTTGGGTTTGAAAAAAGAACAGCCAGATGTTCAGAAAGCAGCATTCTCCATTCTTTATAAAGTAAAAAAATACACTGTGGTCCAGCGTGGATTCATGTGTGTGCTTAAAAGCTTATGCTTTTGGTTATGTAAATGTTTAAATGCTGTTATGTCCCCTATGATTACACAAGGGGCCGTATAAAGCCCCAGGTGGTAGAGGATGGAGGATGGACATCCTCTCGCCACCCACACTGCTTCTCTGCCTTACTCTTCTTTCCTTTCCCTGTCTTCTCTGTCTTAGTCCCAGTATTGTCTTTGGCTCTCTTTCTCACCTGCATCATGCTGGAATCTTTTAAGCAAACAGAACACTTGAATTTCAACCTCAGCTCAGTCATCGAGCATATGGGTGACCTTGGGCAAGTCACCGCCAAACTGAGGCCATCACACTCCACATGCCTTCATCTCCCAGGCAAAGAGAAAAATGCCACCACAGCACCAGTTTTGGGGTCATTCCAATGGAAACATACTCAAAAGGTCTACTCAGCGGGGCGGGGGCTTATATTTTGATTCAGGGGTCCTGCCGGCACTCACTATGCACTTATTCATGCTGGGCATTATTCTAAGATAAGGGCACAACATCCAAAGCATCATGGTCATGAGAAACATTGTTGATGGATTTTTCCAGAAATGAGAGCTCCATGAGACTGTCTTTGCCCTGCCTAAAGCCATGAATTACCCTCCCATTGCCTGTAGATCAAAGTCCCCAAGGCCTGGAGGGATGCGCAGAGCCACATCCCAGGAGGCCACCTGCTTCCTTTGCCAGTCCCTCTTCTTGCGGGTTTCTTCCCCCGTGCTAGGCTCCAGCTGTCCAACGCTCTTCCGCCTCCTCCAGCACTATCTCCCTTGTGCCCTTGCAGCAGGCTCTGACGGGTTGTGGCCTCTGCTCAGGAGCTTCTTCCCTCATTCAATGCCTGCTCACCTGCAGCTCTCAGCAAGTGAGTCAGTTTATACGCCCACCCCTCAGGCTGGCCTTCTCCACTACTGGATGAAATGCTGGACCGCAGCCCCTTAATACCAGAAGCATCTGTCCTTGTCTCTATTTATCTATTGTGCCCTGCACACAGTAGGTCCTGCATGAAACCTCTGGTGGAATGACACCTGGTGGTTGATCGAGCAGTCTCTTAGCACATTGGTTTTGGAGAAAGAGTCTGGGCCCAGAGCCCTAGGGCTAGCAGCATGTGAGTGGGAGCCCCTTCTCAGGAGAGACTCACCTCCCAGACAGAGAGGGCCCTGCCCCACCCGCTGGAGCACAATCCTTGAACTCAGGCTGAACCCTGCTCAGACGCATCATCCTGGGAAAAGAAACTGCATTTGCATCGATTCTCCGCACAGCCATTCTCTTTAGGGCCATACATTGTTCCTTCTTGACACTGGGGCTGGGGAACAGCGGCATATCCCCTTGCTCTCTATGTAAATACGGGCTCCTTGAAGGATATTTATTGGCCTGCAGGAAAGATGCGGGGAATTTTGCTCTCTAGGTGAGTGATAAAAAGAGCAGCCAGCGGATATGTTCGCCAGCTTATTTACCACAAATCTCTTATTTATGGCCTCATAACCTTCTGATGGCCTGGCGTTCCTCCCCTCCCCCGCCCAGTTTTCTTCCCAGCCGGGGAAAGTGCTGAGCACAGGACTATTTGTCCAAGGTTCCTCTCGGCTCCCTCATTTCGACAGCTGGAGCCGGCCCGATTGATTTCCCTGTGATCGTGTGGATGGTGGTGTGGTCTGCGGGATGGATCTCTTGCTACAGAGCGTGTTGGGGCTATTATGGCCTGGCAGATGGTGTTTGAGGTCCAGCCCATATTTCAATTCTGTGGGCATCCATTGAGCACCTATTGTGCCCTGCCCCGCAGATGGTGCCAGGGATGGAGAGAAGATACATCCCCAGGTCTCTCCCTCGGGCCTCCTTCCTCAGCCCTCTCACAAATATTGAGCACCTCCTGGCCAGACGTTGTATTGGGTACTCTGCGTGATTTATGCTCCAGCAGTCCACAAGGATGTGACATGTCCCCAGACAAGCTCATCGTGAATTCCTGAGTCACTCTCTCCATTGCTCAGCAAGTGGAAGGATGCCATCATCCAGATCCTAACTGGGTATGTTCCTAGAATGGCCCACAATAGGCAGCCCAGGCTCTGACAATGGTGCCTCTCCCCACTGGCCTTCCCATCCCCTGGGCTCCGTGTCTGCCTCACCTTGCCCCGTGCAGCTCCCACTCTCCCAGGTTGGCATGGCCACCAGAAGTCGTCCTAGTCCCAGAGGCTCAGCTTCAGTCCATTCTTCCCTTTGGGTCCCTGAGTGGTCTTCCCAGAGCATACCCTGACCTGGCCTCTTCCCTGCTGAATCCTGCAGATGAGCCCATTACCCACACGACAACACCTGGACTCTGGGTAAATCGGAGCACCTTCTCTGAAGAGCAGTCCCGTCTTGAGGTCGTCTGCCGCCAGCTCCTGAGCTCTAGCCCCTCTGGATCATTTGTGTCTCTTGCCTCCTGCGTGCTTATTCTCACCTCTCTGCCTGTGCATGCCCAGGCGCTTCCTCCTGAAGGTCTCCCACCCTCCTCCCACAACCCAACTGCCTTCTACTCCAACTTTAGCCATCATTTCCAATGTCACCTGTTTCAGAAGCCTCACAAGACAACCCTCCTGAGAATGGGTCATGTTCCTATGTTAGTTTCCTCAGGCTACCATAACAGAACTGCAAACCAGGTGGTGTAAGCTAATAGCAATTTATTTTCTCACAGTTATGGAGACCAGAAGTCCCAAGTCAAGGTGCCAGCCATGTTGGCTCCCTCTGAGGGCTGGGAGTGAGAATCTGCTCCTTGCCTCTCTCCCAGCTCCTAGTGGTTCCAGACAGTCCTTGGGTACTTCCCTCGTTCCAATCTCTGCCACTGCCTTCACATAACTCTTTTCCCTGTGCCTGTGTCTCCTCCCCTTCTATCTCTTATAATGACACATGCCATTGGATTTAGGACCCACCTGGATGATCCAGGATGACCTCATTTGAAGATATTTATACTAAGTACATCTGCAAAGACCCTCTTTCCAGAGAAAGTCACATTTGTGGCATCAGGGGTTAGGTTTGGACATATTTTTGGGGGACCATCTTCCAACCCATGACATCACCCCCCCCATATTCCCATACACCTGAGCGAGGTTCCTCCTTGGCCTCTCCCTCACTCCAAGTGGAGCTGATGACCTGACTTCCCCATACATTGAGATTGGGCTGAAATGGTCTCTATCCCCGTCCCCTGGCACCAGGCCTGGCGCACGGACACTCGTCAATGACAAATGGGTACACTGATGAACTGGATGCTGCCTCGCATTGTGCTGATGAGGAAATAAAGGCTCAGGAAGGAAACAAGATGGGCCCAAGGCCATGGAGTGAATGATGACAGAGCCAGAAATCTTTACTAGGATTTTTGTCTGGAACATTTCCCTTGGCACCAGCCCCCTTGCCCCAGCTGGGACCAGAGGCACCTCCAGAAAATCTCTTCTGATTGTTGAGGAAATCAGAAAGGTCTCCCACCTTCTCAGCCCATCATCAGGCTTCCTCCCAGATTTCTGCTCCTTTGATCTGTGTGCGCCCCCCCCCCCCGTGTGCCCAGTCCTTCCAAATTAGAAACACATGCTTTGTTTGACCTTGGCTATTTATGGAGGAAAGTGCCCCCCCCCGCGTGGTGAATTTCCTGAAGGTCTTGAGGGCCCCACTGCTTGGGAGTCCTGTGGGAACTGTTTCTGGGGACTAGGTGTGCCAAGGCTAGCAATCGGGGAGGCCAGCATTGTATGAGTCCAGAATCTCTACTGGACACTGCTCCCAGAAGGACAGGAAACCCCACGGGGGCTAAATCCCTGCCACATACCTCTAGATCCCAAATAGAGGGGCATTTGTCCCTGCACACAAACACTGAGGGCAGGGATGCCAAGAGTGGAACCTGCTGTGCAAAAACACAAGCAAGTAGCCTGACAACACAGGGCAGAGGCCAACTAGACCCCCAGGGGGACCCACTGGAGAAGCCTGTCAGGTAGGCCCTGGCTGCCCCCACCTGCTCCCTCCCCACCCAGGAGTGCATCTGCTGGGGAAGAAGCAGCTCCGTGAGAGAGGCAATGGCTAGGCTGCCGGTTCAAACATCAGCCCCAAAGGGTGAAGAGAACCCCCAAACACACATCCTGGCTTTCCCCTCTGGCCTCCCATCTGCTCTGTGAACATTTTTAAAGTTCCCCAAGGGCTAATGTGTGCTAGTCCCCCAGTACAGGATTTTCTTTGGCTTGCTGGAAACCATCTCTTTCAGACTGCATTGAGAGCTCCATTTCTCCTGAATTTAGATCAGCCAGGAGCATCTCTGACTGACCGTGCACCCTGGGGGGGCCACTCAGCCTCTCCCAATGGTTCCTCAACAAGAAAAAACACCACAACAACACCTTCTTTACTAGAGTCTTGTGAAAGGAGAAAGGAATAATGTCCAACAATATGCGGGTCCCACTGTGCACTGTGAGTAACAGGAGGCACCGACTGATCAGAGCTCGGCAGTGTGTTATCTCAGTGACTCCTCCAGCAACCCTGAGCTGGTTCTTATCACCCGTCTTACATGTGATGAAACAGAGGCACAGAGAAGTTAAGGACTTGCCCAAGGGCGCACTGCTCTTAAGTAGCAAGGCAAAAATCACAATGCTGTTTGCACATTCCTTTCCCTTCTGGTACCCAAGTACCTCCCACTGTGTATAGGTGAGCAAACAGTTTCTCAAATGGGCAGTGTGGGTTAGGCATGGAGGATGCAAGGATGAATATGACACAGCTATATGTCCCCCTCACGGTCAAGGAGAGGGGCACACACCGTCAATTGCAATATGGAATGTGGGGTGGAGGAGTAGTGCACAGAACAGGAAGGCCATCTCTCCTGTGGGAGCTACATGAGGATGGGCTGGCAGTGAGAGAAGTTTCCCGCAGCCTGAATGTTTGACCTAGGAGGCACGGAGTGAGGGAAGGTGATCCGGGTGGATGGGCTCGGGGAACAAGTCGGGCTGCTCCAGGCAGAGGAGCCTGAGTAAGCAAAGGATGTGAGCCATTAGCCAGACTGCCGAGTGCATGGAATAACAAGGAGTGGTGTGCCTGGAATACCGAGTGCCAGGCAGAGCAGGGATGCTATGGACGCGGGGTGAGCGGGCCGGCACAGGCCCCCGGGGGCTGTAGAAAGGATCTGGGAGTGCGGACCGTGTGCTGTAGGATATGGAGAGCAGCAGAAAGGCTTTAAGCAGGGGGGCATGTAGCCAAATGTGTGTCCCTGAAGGATTATTCTGGAAGTTTTGTGTGGATCTGGGGTCAGCCTGGGTCAGGGGAATGTGCTGGGAGGCGGGAGTTAGTGAGGGCCTGAATAGCAAGCATGAGAACCGTGGCAGAAGTAAGGGAGTGAACTTGGCAATTATTTAGGGGGTACAAGCATCAAGGATTGTTGAGTGGTTGAGATAAGCGTGGGGGAGACAGGAGTTAAGAATGGTGCCCCGGTTCCCTGCTGGGGGTCCTGGCTGAACGGGGGAACCACTTACAAACTGAGACCAAGGAGAGTTGCTGATCCGGGCAGTGAGGCCATGAGTTTCACATCCACAGATATCCAAGACCTGTGGGCCACCTAAGGCTTGGAGGCCCAGGAGAGGGCTGGTTCTGTGACTCATTGCTCAGGGAGAGGTGTTGGCTATAGGTGGGAGTGGGGTGCACCCACTTGTAGCTGGAGGAGTGTTGAGTCTTGAGAGTGTTACAGAGAAGCCAAAACAAAGGCCCTAGAGGAACAGAGGCATCTAATAGAAGGCCATGGAGAGAGGGCCCAGGGAGGGAGTAGACAGGTCAAGAAGGAGGAGGGGAGAGTTCCAGGAGAAGGCGCTGTGTAACCTGTCCAATTCCACAGAGACTCTGAAGGTGGATGGAGGAGTGTCCTTGGACTGGCAGCTCAGGCTTGTGGACTGCAGCTGAGGCTGGATTTTGTGGAGGTTGCAAATGATGCCAGGGCAAGGGGACAGCATGACAGAAGGCAGGAGAGCAGAGGCCCACGGGGCCTGTTGAGGGAAGAGAGGACAGCAAGTGTCATCTCAAGAGGAAGCTGAGGTCAAGGAGGGGTCGCATCCTCGGGATGGGACAGAGCGAACCACGTTTCTTAGGCCCAGGGAAGAAGCCAACTTTAGGGATGTGTCAACTCTGTGAGGTGAACCAGGAACTCAACAAGACAGGCCCGGAGGCATCACAAGGGGCCAGACTCCACGGGGCAGACAAAGAAGATGGGACGCCTCCCCTCCAGAGCTCCTCCTTGAGATGCCTACACGGCCACACTCGTCACACCGGAACCCCCGCCACTCGCTCGCGGCAATAGCTTTCCCCTGTCACTTTTGCTGCATGGCATTGCATTGATATTCTTTTGATCATTGTTTTCCCCCATCTGTCAGCTCCAGGAGTACAGGGATGCTGTCTGTCTCACTCATAACTATGCCTCCAGACCATGAAACAGTCGCTGGAACACAGTGGGAACTCTGCTCATTTCTACCATGGGATGGATGGGTTGATGCAGCCGAGAAGACATTTCCATTCACACTGACCCTGGATCTAGAAGAAATGGGTCCAGAGATTGACAGGGGGAAGAAGGGGTCAGAGGGGCAAGCTGGACAAAGAGAAATGGCAAGAGCCAGAAGCCACAGAGGAACTGGTGAGCACAGACTATGTGGGGAGAGGCAAGAGGTCTAAGATGAATCCATGCTCATTGATGACTTCCCTCCCTCCTTTCTTCAGCATGTGGGGGCACATGCAATGTGAGAAGACCTGGAGATGCGTAGACAAGTAACAAAGATGCTCTACCCGTGAGGAGCTTACAGTCCAGTGGAGGAAGAGCAGGGAGAGAGATGATCAGAGTCCCAAGATGATGCACATTATGCGGGTCATGTACCTGGCTGGAAAAAAAGAGTGAAGCCAAATTAAAAAGGCCTTAAGTGCCAGGCTAAGAACTTTGAATTTTACCTTATCAACAACAGGGAGCCATTGATGGTTTATAACCAGGGAAGCATCACAATCATCCTCACTTTTCAGAAGAACTCGTGGGCAGAAGGATGGGCCCTATGTTGATGAAGGTTATGAGTGGGGAAAGGAAGGCTGAGAAATGGCTCCCCCAGTGATATGCTGGCACCACTCACTTCCTTCCAGAACCGCAAGAGCTAAACATGCCCATCCCTTTCCAGCTCCTTGAGTGACCCCGCCACTAACTGGTTAAAATTGGCCATTCTGGGAGTATTAACACCAGGAAAATTGGCAAGACCTAAAAATCAGAGATTCTTTTTTTCCTTGGCATTTGGTTTACCCACACACAACTGGATAGTCCAGGTGGAAATGATGCCAAGAGGACTCAGCACATAACATGGTAACTTACAAACAAGTTAGGGCTCTCTTTTAAGCCTCTATAAGGACTTTATCAACTCTGATTTTTTATCTCAGCTTCAGTCTTTTTTCTTCAGAAAAAAACTACATTTTCTCTTGGACCTCAGCATCTGGTCCTATCCTCCGGGTGGAACTAACAAAATCAAGGCAAACTCAAAGGGCAAAAGGGTCTCGGCAGCCCTGAAATGGACTTTGTTTTGTTTTGCTTTCATAGCTCAGGGACCCCTGGAACCTGGGGGAAGAGTGACTAAGCAGTGAGGGAACAAAACGTTACATCTTTGTGTGGTATTCAGAGCCAAGTCACCTGACCCAGAAGCACGACAACAGGAAGGAGCAAAGCCACGGGGCCAAATTCCCTCCTCAGCCTCCCAGAGCTCTTGTCCTCATGCATCTGAGGGAGTAGACCGCAAGCCAGCTAAACCTGAGAGCTGCAAACCACATGCCATCTACAAGATGGGGCACCAGAAAAATTGACACGGCAAGCAATTAGCTCCTGGTTCTCTCTTCACCTGCCTGCCTTGAGAAGGCGAGGGGCGGGCAGCTGCTTTATTTCTGGATAGAACACAGAGTTGTTTCTTTTCTGGGTGGCAGAAAAAGAGAAGGGGTTTGCAGGAATCCCATAAAGCTATTGACTTTAGATGCTAGTTACAATCCAATCTGAGAGCAGAGACAGGCATGGTGGCTAAATTATTATTTTGAGGAAATATTGACGATATCCAGTAGATTCTGTGGTATGTTTTACAATACATGGACAAAAACCACCTGTGACATGCACATGCGTGTGTGCACACACAAGCACATACACAATCCAACAGTTAATCATTAAAACCCTGTTTAGGGCTGGGCATGGTGGCTCCAGCCTGTAACTCTAGCACCACGGGAGGCTGAGGTGAGGGAATTGCCTGACCCCACAGGTTCGAAAACAGTCTGGGCATCTTGGCAAGAACTCGTCTCTATAATTTAAAAAAAAAAATTGCCGGGCATGGTAGTGTGTGCCTGTAGTTCTAGCTTCTTGGAAGGCTGAGGTGGAAGGATCTCCTGAGCCCAGCAAGTTGATGCTGGGGTGGCCATGAGCATGCCACTGCACTCCAGCCTGGGTGACGGAGTGAGACTCCAACTCAAAAACAAACAAGCAAACAAGCAAAAAACCTTGTTTAGGTGTCTGCAAAAAAAAGTGCTTCCTGCTTTCACTTCATGGGGAAACTTCACCCATCTCACCCCACATTCACACTCCGAGGGGGGATTATTTCTACCTTGAGTGCTAGAGAAATTAACCTAATGATGTATTATTTATACTCCCCTTCTTCATCCATGTCCCTCCCTGCCTTTTATTCTTTTCTGCTTTCGTCCTCCTCCCTCCTGATTTCCACCAACTTGTTTCTTTGCTTTAAATCTCTCCCCGTTGTCCGGAGGCTGCCTGTCTCCCCACCCCACTGCTCCCCTCTACCTCCTTGCCTCCCCCCCTCTTTTCTGACTCTTTTCTCCTCTCCTCTCTCTTTTCTCTTCTTTTCCTTTCTCTCTCGCTTGGCAATCCCTACCTCTCAAGGTCAACAAGCAACTCTGCAAAGATCTTCACTAGAAAGAGCTCACTTGGCTTTAATTAGGATCCTTTCAGAAACCCTGACCCCAGAGAAAGCCCTGCACTCGAGAGCTGCCAATTTCCTTTGCTCTGTCTTATCACCTCCCTCCTCCATGCTTTTAAGAGCAAAAATCCAATAAAAGAGATTTAGAATAGACATGCGGAAGAGAAAAGCACCGAAGACATTCCACCTCCTCTTCTTCAGACATAGAGATGAGAAAACTGAGACTCGAGGAGAGACCGGATACTACACAGCCATGCAGCCAGTTAGAGACTGAGCCGGTCTCGGAACCCGGCCCCACTAGCCCTGACCCACCAGCTGCTCCCAGACCCGGCCACAGAGGGACTCCAGGGAGCATTGGGAGAACACCTCCCAGGATCAGACTCTGCTTAGCAACAAGTGCTGACATTTTTCCAGACATGCCCCGAGGCATCTTGGGAAGAGGCTACAGAGTTAAACAAAAACAAACGGTGAACTTGGTAATTGCACACACTCCCATTTTCTTAACAAACCAACTGGATCTCGTTAAGGAAGGCTTCCGAACATAGACAGAGCAAACCTTGTCGTCACCCGTTAAATATGTCTAATTTTACACACTGTCATGTAGCTCTCCATCCAGCTGGCGCTCCACTGGAAAGGAGTGAATGATTGCATCTTGGCCCATTCCTTAGCATGTAGGTATTTTCCCAGGGGAGACTGGGGACCCCACTGTAATGGTCTAGTGTTGGTAATCGTGCATGCTCGGCATCTTCAGCAGACTTTTAATTTATCTAAAACAGAGACCTGGCAGTTCAGAGGATGCTATCTGCCTGATGCTGACATGGTATTTTTTCTTACCTGAGTCCTGCCTCCTCTTCAGCCCTCAGTCTCCCCAACTGTAAAACGAGAATGGACTAGAGTCTCCAAGGGCCCTTCCAGGGCTAAGCTTTTTTGTCACTCAGACTCACTCTATTCTTGCCAAGACCATAATTGCATCAAAATGCTGAGCAAAGTCTGGTTTTTGTTAGGACTTTTGCTTACAGAGTCTCTTCCGAATCCAGAGCCTCCCCGATACTTTTTAATAAGTCTGTACCTTAAAGAAAAATGAAAATTTAAATATCGAACCTCTGAGTGCACTCTGCTCCCCGTAATGAAATGCTCGTGGAGGACAGACATCCGGTTCAAGGACTTTATACAAAGTTATAATAACTTAACAGTAATAAGCTAATAGTTAAATGGAATTAATAACAGGAATGTGGCCATTTAAGCTGTGAGATGGCCCCGTGTCATGAAATTTTTGCAGCTAAACCCTCCTGAGTTTCTGTAAGCTAATAGCAATTAGCTCCTGAGTTAATGGCAGCTGCGGTCATAATGAGATTGGAATTGATCATTTAGAAGCAGGCTCCCATAAGCTAGTCTTATGAGGCATTTCAGCTGTGAAGCACTGCCTTGACCTCTTATCCACACACCTTTCATCACGACCCCATCTTCTTTCAGGCTTTCTGAATTCAGCGTGCTTTCCTGCACAGCATGTGGCTTTGCAGGGCATCAGGGGTGAAACGGTAGGGTGGGTTCTTCCTGCAGCCTGCAGACCAAGAATTCTGAAACTGTGAAGCACAGATTTCACTCAGATCCTGCTGTGCAAGCCCTTCTCTTAGCAGGAGTCGTTTGAGCAGGTTAAATCTATCTTAGCTTCAGATTCTAATTCTGGCTCTACCACTTCTCTGATCTGACCCGTGGATTAAGGTCTCTCAGCCTCAGGTTCCTCAACTGTCTAGAGGGGAGCATATTACCTACTTCATGAGATTATTGTAAAGATGTAATAAGGAAATCTGTGTAAGGGGCTTTATAAAGTACCTGCCATAAAAAATTATCAATGAATGTCTTCTTTTCTGTATCAGTTAGCTTTTGCTGTGTAACAAATCATCCTCCCAAAATTAGTGGCTTAAAGTAGAAATCATTAAGCCGGGCTCGGTGGCTCAACCTGTAATCCCGCGCCTTTGGGAGGCTGAGGTGAGTGGATTGCCTGAGCCCGCGGGTTCGAGACCCGCCTGGGCAGCGAGACCTCATCTCTACAATAAATCAAAAAATCAGCTGGGCATGGTAGCGCATGCCTGTAATTCCGGCTACTCGGACGGCGGAGGCAGAAGGATCGCCGGAGCCCAGCAGGCGAGGCTGCGGTGGCCGGAAGCAGCCACTGCACTCCAGTCTGGACGACAGAGTGAGACTCCAACTCAAAAAAAAAAAAAAAAAATAGCAATCATTGTATCTAGCTCACAATTGTGTGGGTCAGCTGGGGTTTTTTATTTTTGGTTTTGCTGATCTCTTCTGAGCACTGTCATGCATCTGTAGTCAGTTAATGAGTATTCTAGTGGCTGGATGGTCTAAGGACACCTCACACACATGATGGTGGTTGGCAGGCTGTCGGCAGGAGTCACAGGAGTAACTGGGACACATAAGTTTCATCCTCCAGCAGGCTAGACTGGACTTATTCACATGATGATCTTGGAGATGTAGGCACAAAAGGAAAAGAAAGTCCCAGTGTGCAAGTGCTTTAAGAGTACTGCTGTTGATTTTCCTATCATTCTATTGGCCAAAGAAATCAACATGGCCGAAGAAAGTCACGTAGCCAAGTCTAGCTACTCTCAACTTCTTGATGACATACATTCAGAGACGGGAAGAATCTGTGGTCATTTTTTTCAATCTACCATACTTTCCTTTCCTTTCATTAGCTTTCCTTCATCTATGTACTGTATCTGGTAGATGGTAGGTACTTAGAAAACGGTTTTTGAGTGAACGAATTATTGGTTATTGGATCAATGAATGGGTAAATGAATGAGTTTTACTAACAGTCTTCTGTTACCAAAACTGAGACTCCAGGACATGATGTGACGTGTCCAAGACATCATTGCAAATGGGGGCAGGGAGAGAAGCAGGAGTAAGACCCAGCCTCTGACCTCCTCTCAGACAATTGCTTTCTCTTTCATAGAGGAGGAAAGCAGTTAAAATAACAGATAGGAACATGCTTTCTCAAACAGAAAGCACTCCAGCACTTCGGTATCTTTTGGTGTGTGCCTTTTCTGAACATCAGTTTTCCTTCTATACAGTTAAAGGTGTGGGTATTGTCTCAATGGCTCTCCCACTCTCTTGTCTAGGATGCTCTGGAAGGTGGTATGGTCCAGAAGCAGTTCTCTTCCTAACTCTTCTCCCAGGAGAGGATGTGGGGAAAGGCATGGCATTAAAGCTCCCTGTGTCCCTCTGCATTTGTATGTTGCTGGGAATTCAGTATGTGCATCAATATGTAGATAATCCTTGAGCCAGTTCCAAATTGTTGGGACAAAAGGTGATTAAATTACTTGGGAATCAATTCCAGAGCTGTTTTCCTTTCTTATTTAAAGAGCACAAATTATTTTCTCCTGAGGATAAAAATCAAATTTTGAGTAAAAATTGGGCCTCACATCATTTCTACCAGAAGCCCCCAATACACTTTATATCTGGGGGGAAGTATGAAGATATTGAGGCAAATGTTAACTCTACCTGCTCTATTTTAAGTCAGTGAGGTCTGCAGAGAGAAGTCAGGGGAACAAAGCTCCTCTACCTTTGGGTTTACCTGCAGGTATTTCCTCTCTTTTCCCATAGGTCCTGGGAGATCTGATCTGGAGGGACCTCAGGACCCATCTGTCTTGACAACACACTGCCTCCTGACATGTCTGGTGTTATCAGTCAGCATGGTCTAAGTTGAGCTGTGGTAACAAATAACTCCCAGCTCTCAGTGACCTGTTCTATGCCATCCTCATTCCAGTCCTGGGCTGAGAGAGCAGCCTCTATCTGGGGCATTGCTAGTCTCATGGCTGAGGAAAACGGAGTAGAACTCAATAGGTCATAATGCTTCTGTTCAGAAGTAGCACACTTCGCTTCTGCTCACATTACTTTGGCTAAATCACATCAAATGGCCAAGCCTAATGGAGTAGGGAGGAATAATCTTCCACGGAAAAGACAAGCGAATATTTTAAACAATAATATAATCTAACACATATGGCCTCTGCTTGGGTCTGCTTGGTGCTGGTATTTAGACAAGGGTGTGGGTTTTCCAGGGCTGAGCTGGAGTGGAAGGGGAATGAGACCCAGGGGTACCGTGGAGGAGGTGGGGGGCTCACTGGCTTTGGCTCTGTCTACTTCAGTCTCCAGCAGAGGAAATTTTAACAGGCGCTTCCATGAAGCCATTTACTCATGAACTCCACAAGTTTCCAGACATTTCTGCTTGAAGCAGCCCCAAGAATTGCTGGAGGAAAGCCAGCAGCCTGGGTTGTCTGGCTGTATTCTGAGGAATAAAATGTCCCCTTCTTCTGAGGTCACACAAGGCAGGGGACTGTGTGCTGGTTGGAAAAGAAGTGATGAGGCCAAGTTCCCTACAGGACCACAGGACACCACAGAACCCCCAACAGTTTAGATCCTGAGACTACAAGGTGTGTCTTGGAGGTCCTCAACTTTGGGGAATGGTGACCTGAATCTCAGTCCCACTTCTTGAGATTGTCGGCACATGGCCTTTGATGGTCCGTTACCTGCATGCTGCTTCACTGTTTTCATCGGTGAAATGGAACTGATAAAACATCACACCTGCCTTCACTTGCTAAGTGATGGGGAAGCTCTATGGAAAAGAGCGAAAACCAGACCATCTTATGCTCCTTAGGAGTCTAATAAAGATGGTGACTCTCATGTCTCTCATCACTCCATGTCTCGTGAGGACCCAAAGAAGAGGAAGATGTCACCTCCAAAATCTCCAAAGCATGGCCATGACGCAGGGAGAGCAGATGCATCCCCAGGGAGACAAATATCTTAATTCACATGCGGAGCCTCTTTCTAACAAGGCAAGAGCCATTATGATTCCTTGCCATAAGGAGGGTGCAAGGGGGGTTTGATGTCTGCTTCCCTAGGATGCTCCAAATGCAAATAAGTGCCGGATGAATGTTGAAACAATGCCCAAGGGTTATAGACTCATAGAATTGAACAGTAGGTACAAACTCGGAAGCACAGTAATATGGCTTCCTGGATGAAACCGTGAAAAGCCATGTAGCGCTTTGCTCTTGCCTGGCCTCACACTGGTCCTTGTGAGGCCCCTATCATGTGATGGTTCCAGGAGGCTGAGCCTGTGGTTCTTGCCTCAGCCCACTCGGTATTTCTTCCAGGTCTCCAGGAAATAAGGCTTCAGCCCTAAGGCTGGTGGCCTTCCACCCCCGGGAGGTAGGACATCCTCTTGAGCTCCATCTGGTCACAGTGAGAGCTCCTCCAGATGCACTGTGGCCCTCCATGTCTGAGGAGCAGTGGTGTATGGTGCCTGAGGCACTGAACTGTCTCCAGGGGAAGGACAGTGGCAACATTGTGTATTTTGGGGGGAGCATAGGGTGTTGCTGGCGACTAGATTATGTCACCGGGCCTGGACATGGTGGGCGTATGGAAGATCCTGAGGTTGGACTTTTGCTAATGATCATTTTCCTGGACTTGCAGCAGTGTGGTTCTCTCCTCTCACCTCTCCCAGATCATCATCTTCTTCCTCACATTGAAAATGGCTCTGCCATTCCTCAAGGGCTGTCAAGTCCTCATTCTCCTAAGGTCCTCCTGATGGTCCCATGAGAAGCAGCCTGAGAAGCAGAATCCTCTTATGGTCCTGCATACCTCTGCAGCCTAATCAAACCCTGGCCCAACTCCAAGCCTGGAGCACATTATTTCCTTGTATCTGTGGCCCAGGAGGCTGGCTGCCACCCTGGGAGAGCAGCCCTCGAAATCCCAGCAGCCCTTCCCTACACAGCTGGAAGTGGGAGCCACCAGGACTGGAGGGACCTGGTGTTGTACTCCTGTGTGACTGTGGACACAGCCCCCACCTAGCTACCCAGCACTGTCAGTAGGGCTCCTTGCTCTACTCGGGTGAAGAAGAAACCACTGACTGTATGGCACGCCTGGTGAATGCCTGGCTCGTAGCAAGCACACAGACTGCCCACTGCTGCGGTCAGTGTTGTGTTATCATGTTTGGCATCCCCCATTCCAAGGCTTTGTGGTCAGAGTGCCCGCCTTGGCCAGCGCTGCTGGGGACCCAGTCCAGGTCTGGATCTGCACTGAGTGCTGGCCTCTGGGTTCCACAGAAGACATGATGATGTCCCACCTCAGGACACGCTGGTCCGGGTGCTGTGTTGAGTGCTCATAGTCTTGCCTGAGAGTTTCATATGAACTTGGACCATCACCTTTTCTTTCTTTTTTTTTTTTTTTTTTTTGGCTATAACAATCCCTAAAAAGAGAAGTGTTTGTCCTCCATTTTACAGATGAGGAAGCTGAGACGCAGGCAAGCAATTTACTCAGGGTCACCCAAGAATCAGGAGCAATGCTGTCACCGGTGGTGGGGAATGAGGTCCCCCCGGTGCCAGGAGGTCTCCTGCCTGTTCCTCTGCAGAGCTATCTAGGGAGCACTGTGGACACTCAGGTGCCTGTACCCCAGTACTCAGCTGCCCTGGCCATCCTGCGTGTGGTCTGGAGATCGTTTCTGAACAGCTCTGCAGGGATCTCCATGCAGCTGAGGTCTGGGAACATCTTGACCACATGCCTCCTCTGCAGGTCTATCCTGGCCTGGCCCAGTGGAGATGGACCCACTGTAACAAACATGGCCCTTTCTAAAAAGTGCAGAGCTTGAGGGAAAGAGAGAAGGCCTCAAGCAGCAAGGTTCCTTCTGAGCATGTATCTTTCACACTCGGGAAGATGGAAAAAAGCTAGGCTTTTTCCCTCTCCCACATCGAACTTTCTATGTGAACTCGAGAAAGTTGTTCTTTGGCTCGTTCCCCCACCTATAAAACTAGGCTTGAAGGACTTTAGGCTGGAGTTTCCTAGGCTTGAATCATCTGGACATATTCTACGTGATCCAAGCAAGGACCTTAGCAGCCAGTGACCAGCGTCACTGGGAGGAAATTAATGACATCAGCCCTGCTCAGGTTGCTTTGGTGTCTCGGTTTGACGTGAGCCGCCACCTCTGTTATAATGACGCCTATCTCCACCCACCAGCAGGCCTTGTGCTAAACACTGCATGTTCCTGACTGCATTTAATTCTCAGCCACCCTGTGGGGAAGGTTTCATCTCCCCATTTCACAGTTGAGAAAACTGAGGTTCAGCAAGGTTGAGTGATCCACCCAAGGTCACACAGCTGGGAAGTGGCCAAGCTAGGTTTCAAGCAGAAGGTGGTGAGGCCCCAAAGCTGATGGGCTGTGCAGACTCAGTGTCCTGGGTAATCATGGGCAGGCTTCCTCCCTGAGACTGTGTGTAGCTGAACTCTCTCTCCTTCCCTGTGAGCCTGCCATGAATCAAGAGAGGCAGAGGAACAAAATAAACGGAGATGGATTGGAGCAGAGGGTTTTGAGCGGAATCATTTTGCAAAGCTCTCTTTTTCCTCTGCCTTTTCCTGCAAGCTGCCCCTCTTAGGAGCTTCAAAGAGAAACCTGCTCCCAAGCAGGATCTTTTGCCTGAGCCAAAAGCCATTTATCTGGAATATTAATATGCCAGCAGCTGCCTGTGATGGTGCCTGCGCTGATCACACACTCCAGCAATGATCCCTCCTGGGAACGCACCGGGAGGCTCCAGGAAGCTAATAGGCCCCCTGTGGCCCATTCTAGTTACCTTTTGTTTGGCTTTCCAGAGCTTCCTGCAGATTGTCAACCAAGCATGTCCCAGACAGGGACCTCTGGAGTAGGACACAGCCACTGACAGCAAACCCACACCCACCCCACCTCAGGCGACAGGTCCTCTCTACTCACTGCATGATGCTTGGGAAAAAAGGTCTTCCAGAGCCCACCCACACACTCCATCTAACTCCAGAAGGAGTCAGGCTGGGACTCACCCACATCCTGAAGGACACTGAATTTAGAGTAGCAGACCCGGTTTCAGCTGTCGCTCACCTACTCCACCACCCCTTCAGCCTTAAGCCAGCCATGAGCTCCCTCTCACTTCAACCTTCTCTCTGCAGATGAAGCTGGTTGGACTCGATGCTCTCTCTCTACGGGTCCTTCAGAGACAGCACCCTAAAGTGATGCAGTAGGAGCACATGGAAGAGAGTCTGAGGCCTTGGTTTCGAATCCCAACTCTGTCTTAGGGCAACCTTGGCCGAGGTGACTATGTCGCCAGGTTTGCTGGAACACAAACTGAAAGGAGAGTCTCCCCCCAGGAGCCTAGAGAAGGGACTCGTTTCTGGATGGAGACTTTGTTGAAGAGAATCTGGGATTTCACACTACCGGAAGCCCAGGCAGAAAATTCCAGGTGGAAGTGATCCTACTTCCTCCGAGTTCCTCATTTTGCAAGACCAGTGGTTTGTAATGAATCACCATGACACACAATGAAAAGATGTTTCTTGGAAAGTCCCAGTGCAAAACATCTCCTGGCACAGGAATGCCTTGCATTCTGCAATGTCAGGGATCAGATGTCAGAACTTTGTGATACCAGCCTGTAGCCTCTCGCCTGCCTACCCTTAGTTGCATTCCTGTCACACAGTAGGTCTCAATAACACTCTACTTTTCCTTTTACTGAGAAATTCAGAAGAACCACTCAATGAAGGCAATAATAGTGAACATGTAATGGCAATGAACACATTGCAGATACTGTTCCGCGTGCTTTATACATTTTAATTCACTTAATGCTTATCATAATCCCATGAGATGGATACTATTTCACACAGGAGTTTAAGAAACTTACCCAAGGTCACAAAGGTACTAAGTAGCAGAGGTGGAAATTAAACCCAGACAACGTGGCTTGAGTTTGTTTTTCAACCCACTAGTCCAGTGATTCTCAAACTTAAAGGGAATAAGAATCACCTCATGGAATGTAAAAGTGCAGACTGTAAGGCCCCACCTCCAAAGTTTCTGATTCACTAGGGCTGGGAGGAACTTGAGAATTTGGACTTTCACAAAGTTCACGTGTGACACTGGTACAGGGACCACATTTTGAGAGCTGCTGCTTTAGGGCATATTGCCTCGAAGTTAAAGGTAAACTGGACTTCATGTGGACCCCATGGTCCTTGGGGCTTCAAGATCCTGTGTTACCCTAAGTATTATCCACAGAAAATACCCCCATAGGTTGCCATAGCCATTATATGCTGAGAAGGGGGGTGAGATCCATGGTCAAGTATGTTTGAGAAATTTGGGTTCAATACATTTAAGTAGACTTCTTTATTGGTTTTATGCTTTGTGTTTGCTTACATAATAGTCACATGTACTCTATGACATAGCTCAGCAAGTTTTTAAAGCATATTTGACCCCAATGGCCTTTTTTCACACAGTAGCTCATGGGAACAATACTCCCCAGAACATTCCTGGAGAAGCACTGGCCAGGACAGTGCTCACCATTTGTGGTATGGGAAGTCTTGGAGGCTTTCCAGGGGAAGCCAGGTGTCCAAGTCAACTGTCTTGGGTTTACTAAGACAATCCTCCAGATAGATCCCTAGAAGTGGGTTATAACCGATATGGTCGAAGCAAAGGCTTGACCCCTCTTCTCCAACCAAATGGATCATGCCTTGTACCTTCTATAAGTCCTTGAAGAAAAACTCTATTGAAGAAGAATCCAGGCAAGATAATAGGGTTATTTGGATACAATAACATCCCCAAACTTCCAACTGTCTCAATGTGTATGTCTTGGGGACCCTAAGTAGGCACAGCAGTACCCTTCTCTATAAAAGATGGTATTTTCCTCAAGCCACCAGGGGGAAAAGATGACCTCTGTTTCACAAGTCTCTGATGAGCATTCATGCTGCTCCAGGTACTGGTTAAGCACTGGGAGAACAATAGGGAATGAAGTAGGTCCCCTGGCCTTTAGGCGCTCTCAGTGTGGTAGGGGAGGCCACCAGCCTACATGGTCTACGTCAACATGGACCTGGAGGAAGGGGAGTCACATCTCACAAGGGGTCAAGGAGTTCTGTCAATAGAGAGATGGTGCTCTGACTTTCCTCCTCATCGAATCCAATCACAACATATCCAGAGCTAGTGCAGGCAGCAGGACCTGCAAATTGTGAGCAAATTCCCAAAATCTGATAGAGAGCACAGAACTTCATTTTCTCAATGGTCTAGGCAAGCTGAGAGCACCAAGGAGAAGAGCAGAACACTAGAGGCTTGTGAAACAGTGAGACTTCCACCCCTGGAGATCCCAGCACAAGAGCCTCATGGGCCAGTCTGAATGTTCATGAGAGAACCTGCTGGTCTTGCTAGTCTCTGAGAAGTGACAGGGACCCTGAACAGGTGGGCTAGGTCCTCACCATTTCTGTTTGAGGAGAAAATGGGAAGACAAAGAGGTTTCCTCTGGGTGCCTCAGTGGAGGATCAGACAATTTGCCAGCGGCAGTCATCAGAAGACTTGACTGAGACTGGGAGAGCTGCTTCCAAGATGACTCATGCCTCAGTTCCTTGCTGGTTGATTGGAGGAGCCCTCACTTCTCACCATGTGAATGTGTTCATAGGGCTGCCTGACTGTCCTCACAATATGAAAACAGGCTCCTCCATAGCTAGTGATCCAAAAGAGACAGCAAGGAGGAAGTCATAATGCTTTTTTTATGATCTACTCCCAGAAGTCACACTATTTCAACATCCTACTCATTAGAAGCTAGTGTAGCCCACACACAAGAGGAGGGAACTAAACTCCAACTCATCAAAGATTTTTTTTTTAATGTTGAAGCCACTGCATTATATAAGGACAATAATAAGGCAAGGATTCTGAGAGAGAGAGAGAGAGAGAGAGAGAAAGAGCAGTGAATGATTAATCTATATATGGTAAAATTTAAATGGATAATTATAGTTTCTTGGAATGTATAATGAAAGTACTAAATAAAGATCCTGAAATAGAAATGACACAACATTAAAGGAAAACTTAATAACAGTCTGGAACTGATTATAATAAAACTATTTTAGGAAAACTTGGACTTGGTGGGACAAGGGGAGAAAAGGTACAAATAAAAGGGTCTTAAAGGTCTCATTTGTAGAAAGAAAGAGTGAGCAATTAAAAGGAATTTAAAGGACATACAGTATTGAATGAGGGAGGAAGCAGTAGGAGAAATATTCAGCATATTGTTTTTATATAATGGAGAAGTATGTGTTTACTTATGAGTGTGAGAAAATAGAAGGAAATCATTAGTGGAATAGAAAAGTAGTAATAGTAAAAATCAAAGAAAAGAAAAAAGAGGAAACAAAACAAAATGAAATATGTAGTAAACATAAAGCCACTGTAAGGAATAAAACTGTGTAAAAATGTTGTTACAATAAAAGTGAATGGACTACATTTTTCTATTCAAAGATAGGGGCTTTCCAATTGGTTTTTAAAATATCAACAGAAAGAGATAAAAGTATTTTCTTTGTGTGAAGAAGACTGAATAAAGGTAAAGAAGAAGGAAAACAGGGCAAAAGTGAGGGAGTCTCTATGGTACATCTGAAGACCCGAAGTTCTGCCACTACTTTATCAGTACTGCTCCTTAAATAGTTCCTTGTCTCACTACTGCATTAATGCAAAAATGAACAGTCAACCAAGAAATGATTCTAACTACTCAAACTGAATGTTCATCATGTTTTTAAAAAAACTTTCCATAAATCAATACCACAGAAGAGTTCCAGAGATTTACTTAGTTCATTTCTTTTGACTCCCGTTTTAGAGAGCCTGGTAGTCTCTTTGAACTTCCTTCCTGTGTAACTTGCTAGAATGGAGTGCTTGATTTGTCTCTTCAAGCAGGAGACAATCCTAGATGGGAGCCTCCTTTAGACCAAACAGTTGCCATAAAATTTATCTTGTATTATTCCTTTTTTTCTATCCCAGTAATGGAGAGAATGGTGGTTGTTTGCAGAAATACAACATGCTGGCATTTGAGTATCAGGAAGGAATACAGGTCGGATTTCAAGCATTATAGCTTTGAGGTACAAACTCCTGTAGTAGAACATTACTTCATTCCCAATTTTTCTAGCCTATCAGAAAGAACTGAAAGCTCAATATCCTGGAATACAGTTATACATTCATAGATCTTTGTTTTGCACCTACCAAGTGCCAGGTAGATCCTGAGGCCCTGTGAACACAGAAGTCAAAAATCCAGAGAAAGCTACTGCCCTTGTGAGGCAGACATTCTAGTGAAGGCAACAGACAATCACTACTGGCAGTAGTTGAGTGCTCTAAATAACAACAAAGGGGGACAAGAAGCCTTGGAGTGTGTATTATTTTAACCCATCAAATGTGAGCTCATTGAGTATCATTTGTTCATCTCTGTGGCTATAGGACCGCAACCAGACAGATAGTGTGTAATAATTGCTCAGAAAGGCATTAATAATTGCTCAGAAAAGAATGAAGAGCAGAGGTAGTTGTAGATTAGTGCTTCTTCTTAATGGAACAGATAACAGGTAAAAAGGGGTCAATAATGGTTTGGGACTGGTGACTCATGTGATCAGACTTGTGTTTTTAGGAGGCCTGATTCATCCTCAGTGTATAGGATGAGTTGCAGCTTCTGAGTGGGGTGGGGTGGGGGAATCCATGCCCGAAGTCAGGATGCCAACCTCCTTGAGCAGTGCTGTCCAACAGAACTTTCTGTGATAGAAATGTCCCTTATCTGTGCTCGCCGGTATAGTAGCCGCCTATAATTCTTAAGCACTTGAAATTGGTTTAAAAGCCAGAGGAGCTAAATTTTTATTGTATTTTATTTTAATCAACTTAAATGTCAATGTAAATAGCCATGTGTGGCTGCTGGCTGCCACAGTGGGCAGGGTGTTTGTAGGGTAATCCAAACTGGAGTCCATGAAGGTCTGACGCTGGGTGCTGATGGTGTGACTAGGACAGGGAAACCGGTAGAGGACCACTTTGTTACACTGGGCAAATCACATAACGCCTCTGAACCTCAGTGTCTTCCTCTGAAAAACAAATAATTATACTTTCTTTCCACCTGTGTCATCTTACAAGCTGCCGAAAACTGTCAATAAATATCATATGCTCCGTCATCAGCATCTGGGTCTAATTGCACTAGAAGTTTAATTGTATAGTCTTCTGGAGTGGGGGGAATTGAAGAGGTATACACACACATACACAGTCATATATATATATATGTGAGTACCTTAAAAATGTGTGTAGCTAGCCGGGCTCGATGGCTCAGCCTGTAATCCCGCGCCTTTGGGAGGCTGAGATGAGTCAATTACCTGAGCCCGCGGGTTCGAGACCCGCCTGGGCAACTTGGCGAGACCTCATCTCTACAATAAATCAAAACTTAGCCGGGCGAGGTAGCGCGTGCCTGTAGTTCCTGCTACTTGGAAGGCTGAGGTGGAAGGGTCGCCGGAGCCCAGCAGGTCGAGGCTGCGGTGGCTGGGAGCGGCCACTGCACTCCAGTCTGGGCGACAGAGTGAGACTTCAACCCCCCCCCAAAAAAAGTGTGCGTAGCTTTGGCGTAGTACGTCTCCTTCTTTAGCTATATCCTCCAGAAATATTCTTAAACACAGGCAAAGATGTAGGCAAGAAAGATATTTATCAAAGTGTTGTTCATAGTAGCAAAGTTAGATGCAACCTAGATGTTCAACCATAGATGACCTCAATAAAGAACATCTTGTCCATATATTAGAATATATACACTAATACAAGTGGTAATGTTAAATAATATTTAATAAAAGACTTGTGGCATATTATTATATAGCTAATTATATGACTCTATGCATTGACAAAAGACGGAAAGAAAAACCATCACATCGCTAGCAGTGGTTATCATTAGGTGATGTATTTACAATTCAAGCTGTATTTTTTCTTGTATCTGTTCATATTTGTCCCAGCTTTCCACGATGAGCTTGCATTGTTTTCTTTTGTAATGAGGTAGCAGTGGTGGGAAATGGTTATTTTTAAATGAGAGAAGGCAACACTATTTTAAAAAACATATTCTTTTTGAAAGAAACAACATCACCCTGATCTCCCAAATCTTGACATCAGGAAGAAAGCAGTTTTCTAGAGCTACAGACCAAGAAATCCTGGGTCCTGGACCCCTCTGCAGGCTCCAGAGATCCAGAAATTCTTGTCACTGGTGGTCTGTCATGAGTCACTTCCTTGCCCCCCCCACCCTACCCCAGCTAAGCCAGCTGCTGGATTCTGGGCAAGAAGTGTGTTGGTAGGATTCAGGGAGGCCTCTGGGGGGATGGGAGTGGTAGCAAGGCAGGGGAGATCTCTGGATGACCATCTCCGCCCATCTCCATCTTCAGCACAATTCCCGCCTCCCCCTCTCTGGCTTCCCAGGTCCCTGTATACTTCGCTGTCCAAGTCTGTCCTTGCCACTATTTCTCTCTGCCTCTCGGGTGCCCCTGCATCTGCTCTCTCAGCCTCCCTCTAGCTCCGCCTCTCCCAGTGTCTGCCCTTAGCCCCCAGCCCCAGGTGACTCTGCCTCCCGGTCCTCCGCCCCCTCCTGCCAAGGCACCGCTGCTGAGCTTGGCAGGGTGCTGAAGGTGACGGGCTGCGGCCTGTCGAAGGCCCCGGGAGCTGTTACTATTACCGGGAGCTGCTTCTGTCAAGAGAATGTTCTCACATGTCACGAATCAGAAGAGGGTGTCTTTGCTTCCTTCTGCCTGATCTCAACAAATTCCACATATAGTCCCTGCGTGACTCCCCGGCCCCCACCCCCGAGTGCAAGTAGCAGGCAGGAGGCTTTCTGAAAGCTGTCCTGAGAACATGTAAAGTCACAGAAAGGACAGAGTGGAGGAGTCACACTCTGAATTCTGATGAGTGGAGAGGTCTGCCCTCACCCCTCCACTCCCACCCCCGCAGAGATGTCTACACCCAGCATTCGGAGCTGAAAAACATCTCCTGGAGCCAAGAACAGCAGGCCTTGGTCTGGAAGCTGACACACTTGCTAAGCACTCCTCAGAAGACCTGACTCTGGGAAAGAAGCCACCAGGGCACGGCTGCACTCAGAGAGGGAGGGACTTCACATCTGGGCTTGGCTGCCTCCTCTGCTGCTAGTAAAGACTCAAAGGCATTCATCCAGGGTCCCCCAGGAACGTGTCCCCAGCTCCCAGCTCCCCAGAGAAGCTGGGGCTGCTGGGTTTGGCAATTCGGGAAAAGAGAATTGCTGAGGAAGTGGGTGGAGCGGAGGGAGGATGGACTGGAAGGAAAGGGCACTGGGGCCTTGTCTGAGGAGAGTAATCCTCAGGGCTAATGAGCAGGGCCAGGCTGCAGCAGGCTTCTGAGGTGACAGGGACTCATCAGAGGACTGCGGGATGCAGCACTGGCTTCTGTTTTGCTCGGTTTTATTTTGGTTTTCCTTTGCTGACTCCCTCCCACCTTGCCTCCTGCCCAGGTACGTGCTCTGACCCTGGATAAAGGACTTCCCTTGAGTTCCCCACCTCCAGGATGACAGGATTGGGGCCTCACAGGATGTCTCCAACTCCAGGAAAACGCCCCGAGGGGCTGCTGGCAAGAGTTCGAGGCCCTTCCCCACGCCAGCCCTCAGGCCTTGCATGGTAAATACTGTCAGTCTTCTGTGCTTTGAAGACAATCTGCTCCTGAGATACTGGACTAGAGAAGAGCTTTCTGGTTCACCAGGACTTCAAAGCTCCCAAAGTTGGCCGGCCCATGTGACGCAGCCTCCTCCGTGTCTCACCACAGTGTAGTTGGGGGGCAAAGAACCCAGCTCTCTAAAAAGAGTTGTCATCTGTTTTAACCTTTGTTACTTCAACTGTGAAACGAAAGCAGCCTGGGCTCCAGGATCAAAGTAGGACTGAAGGTGGAGGATGTGCCCCAGGGCAGAAAGTCAGTGAGTGTCAGCTGATTTGAATTAGAAAGTACTGGGGATGGGGCGGGGTAGTCCCCTTGTAAGTTTCCTTTCAAACAATGGGAGGCGCATTTGCGGGCAAGTGTGCTGGCGCCGAGGGGGCACATTAACGTTAATCCTTTGGGAAGCATCACTGTGAAATGAAATTGGTAAAATCAGCTTTTAAGTTATTAAGTGGTGCTTTAGACATTCACTTCTCGGAGAATTGAGTGCCAATTGTAGACACAGAGAAGCTATTTGTTGAATGAGTGGAATGAATGAAACAATCATTGATTCAATGAATCCACACACAGGATTAAGCATGGAGGCTGTCAAATAAAATCATCTGGGACAAATACTGAGCTTAAAGGGGACCTGGAGGTAGCCCAACCCA
The DNA here is from genome assembly GCA_027257055.1 of Cephalopachus bancanus. NCBI lineage: Eukaryota > Metazoa > Chordata > Mammalia > Primates > Tarsiidae > Cephalopachus > Cephalopachus bancanus. The sequence continues at coordinate 5,705,501 of JAPVLO010000036.1, forward strand.
AGGCCCCATTCACAGATCAGCAGTGTGGGACCATGTGAAGTGACCTGAAGGTCACACGCCTGGCAGCTAGCGGCACCAAAATATGAGACCAGTGTCTGTTCTCCTAGTCCCTGCTATTTTCAAAGGACAGCACATTAGCAAAATTCATGAACTTGAATTTTTCCACATTTACCATGGAAGCATCAGGACAGTTGTCTAGGAGAAGATCACAGCCTCAAGCCCCAGAAAGCTGGTAGCATCCTGGCACCAAATAGAGCTTCCTTGAAGCCCTCCCTGTTCACCTGGACTCACAGAACCTCTCAGAGAGGCTTTGGAACCAGATGCCTGGAAGTGAGTCCGGGCATCACCTATTTTGAAACTGCCTGACCGTGTATACGTTCTGGAACCTCTGTATGCCTTCAGTATGGAGAGCAATGAATGCTTCGCTGAGCTGTCGTGAAGATTGACTAATGTCATGTAAAACACTTAGAACAGTCCCTCAGCAAGAGGAAGTTCTTAATTTGTGCTGGCTGTCAGCAGTAGTCTCTCTCTGAACCTTCACAATGACCTGTACAAGGAGCTCTCAAGGGCAGCCTACTCAGAGTCACCGGGGAGCGCGTTCAAAGAAGAGGTCTCTGGGTTCCAGTGCCAGAGAGGCTAGTTCAATAGGAGAGATTGGGGCAGAGCATCTGAATTTTTAATAAACACCTGTGCTGAGATCTCCTGTCTCACAGGAGTCCAATGTAGGCAGCTCTCTGACGACAACTGAAAACTTCAGATCCACACCCATACTTTGTATTGTTTTTTATGTTACCTTTCCTACAAGATGGAAGGTCAAGAGGGCAGAGGCCTGATGTGTGACTACATGACCTCCACAGAGCTGCGCCAGAATCTGGCACATTAAAGACGGTGTGTGACATGGCCATCAATCGATTAGAGGGGAAAATTTGGTTCCAGGGACCATAACTAATTTCTTATGCTATCCTGGCACCCAAGTCATCATTCCTGGGTGGGCGGGAAGATAACTAATTTCTGAGAAACAGAGCTTTTAAGAAATAAAGTTTTCAGTTTTCAGAATTACTAAGCATATAAGATCCCGAGCATTTCATATTCTGCAAACTGGCTCTTGATGATATTGTTTTCATCACTGTGCAATGACAGTCTATACGAGATCCCACATAATTCATCTTACAAGTTCAGGGCTAGAAAAAACATCATTCCTCCTGACAAATGTCTATGCTTCTTTTTACCCTGTTGTGGCAGGTTGTTTTTGCAAAGATGGTCACAATAGTATCTACCAGTCCACGTGCTCTTCTGCAATATGACCTTCTCCTTCACTCCAGTAAGGAGGTGGAGTCTATTTCTCCAGCACCCTTGAATCTGGATGGGTCTCCTGACTGCTTTGACCAAGGGAATCTGGCAGAAGTGATGCCGCGATAGTTCTAGGATGGTCCTTAACCCATCTTAGAGTGACTCCCACTTCCAGCCTCTAAGAAACCAGTTGTCAAGGAACAGTGCAAATAACCTAAGACCATCATGTGCAGACTCTGCAGAGAGGCCCTGGAGGATGAGATGCTGCAGAGAGAAGGAGAGGTGGGAAGGAGCAGGCATGCACCAGACACATGAATAAACCTTACATCTTGGAAGTTGTTCCTTCAGTTCCAGCAACCCCAGCTGTTACTGTACATCACAGGAAGGAACTGCTCAACCAGACCCTTCCCAAATTCCTGACTCATGAAATCATGGTCAAAGTAAAATTATTATTTGAAGTGACTATGTTTTGAGTCAGTTATGCAGCAATGGATACCCAAAACACATACTATGAGAACACATAACCATTATGCTTTCCTCTTTTCCTTGCCTGCCAGGAGGCTCAGAGATAGGTTTCTGAGTCAACTGTAGCAACATCCCTTAACTTATTTCTGCTCCTGGCTTGACTTATATCATACTTGATCTTTTAACTCTATATTAATTATATTAGATTTGTATATTTTATTAGACAACTCTCCCACATTCTTTTGAGAGAAAAGGAGCTGAAAAAGGAAGGGATGTTGGGAAGTTTTCAGCTTCATCGACCCTGTCTATGTCTTTTACATTTCCCATTTGTCAAAGTTCTATTTAACTTTCAGAGCTGGACCTGGATGCAGAGCCATGGATGTCACCCAGTGGGTCACCTTTTCTCCACTATAACTCCATGTCTTTTCCCCAGCTTCCCCTCAGTTCTGGCTCATGAGTACCTCTTATCTTCAACCATCACTTGACCAACTTTTGTTTTTACAAGGGATCCTTCAGTGACAAAGAGCCCGAACCATCCAAAGAAATGGATTCCTATTGGAGGAAGTTCAAGTTAGACAATCGTAGAGATATTTTTGGTCAAGGGCATGTTTGTGGAATAAATAATACCCGAGGATAGCCCCATATGCCAACAAATCTCTATGTGCCCTTGGGGAAAATCCCAGAAGCAGAAAGCCTAGTAGCTCTTAGGAACTGAGCAGTCACCATGGCTAGGTACTCCACAGGTCCATATCTCTTGTATGAAATCTCTGGAGCCATGTGTATTTTGGAAATCAAACCATTCTAGATTTTAGAAAGGTAATGTGGTACTTATAGCTGATGCTACCTAACTCCCCCAGGGGTACTGAGGTATTATTACCCTGTAATCAAACACATCAATATTTATGCAGCAAAACACTTGAATAGTTGCAATAACAGCTCAAAATAGTTTCACATCAGTTCAGGTCAGATCCTGTTGCCAAGTGAGCTTAGATGATGTCAGATTTTACTGCCAAATGAGTTATAAATAATGCCTTAAGTTTTTAGAACATTCTAATTTGGGAGTTGAGGCTAGGGTTTATGATGTTATACCAAATATCTTGCTTGTGTTGGTCTCACTACTTCATAAAATCTCCACGTGATTAATGTTATTATTCTCGATGTAAAGTTGAGAAAATGGACACTCTGAGACATGAAGCCACTTGTCAGAGGTTAAATGGCTCACAAGTGACAAAGCTGAGTTAAGGTCAGAAGTGTCCGACTGCCAGACTTGGAAGTTCAGCCACCACCCTATCCTGCCTCCTCCACTCTATGCCACTGGTCACCGGAGATGACATCATCCCTCCCACCCAGCTCCTTGGGAAGCTGCTTGGCTAAGCTATGGTGACGTTAGAGAAGAAGAAGAAAGGGAGGGACAGAGGGAGAGAGGGAGCTCTTTCCTTGTGTACTTTCACAAAGTAAATAAAATATAGTCCTTCTTCTCCAAGCCCAGACCCCAAGGGAAAGGCTGAGCAACTAGAACAAAGATGACTTAGAAAAGAGGAGAGTCTTCCAGAAGTGTTCCAAGTTTTTTCTTATTTTTTGCTTATGGACACTGACTATTACCCCACAGCTGCCACCACATGTAGAGAAACACATTTTAAAATGGACTTTGCATTTAAAAAAAAACTCACGAGCTTTCTACAAAGCATGATGCTTAGAAGGAGCCATGGACTCAAGGCCCATTTGGAGGGGGCTTCCAATCTCAGTTCTGTCACTTACTGGCTGTGGAGATTGAGACTGTGTTCTCCTCTCTGAAGACCTTGTCTAGAAAAACCCCTTCTTCCCTTCCATTTCTTGGTCCAGATGAAAGGCTGGACCTGACACCATCCTTCTAGAGTTTTTTTTTTTTCTTTTTAATTTTTTTAAATTTTATTTTAGAGTTGTGGGGTACACGTAAGGACTCTAGCTGGCCCTCTCTTCCCCCTGATAGTGAACCAGGTACCCAGTGTGTTGCCACTTGTCCCCCCTCCCTCCACCCTGCCACCTTCCATCCCTCCCCTAGCAGTGCCCAGTGTCTGCTGATCCCACCCATGTGCTCATGTGACTAGTGTTCAGGGCCTGCTTATGAGTGAGAACATGCGGTATTCAGTTCTCTCTTTCTGTGATAGTTCACTTAGTATCATGGCCTCCCTAGCTGCATCCAAGTTACTGTGAAGGCCATGATTTTGTTCTTCTTTATGGCTGCATACCACTCCATCATCTACATGTACCACATCTTCCTTAACCAGTCCACTTTCTATGGACATCTGGGCTGGTTCCATGTCTTTGCCTTCAGACAGCCCACAGGAGAGAGGGGCTACGTGCTCTGGGTAGGAGAGCAGCACTAATCCTCTTATGGCAGTCACCTCTCTGTCCCGCTTATCCCAAGTCCTGCAGTCAGCGGACAAGTCTTATTTCCTCCTCTGGTGTCAGACCTCCACAGAGCCGAGTGGGCTTATGGACACCTTGGGCCTCAGCTTGCCAAGCAAGCCCTGTCATGAGCTCTTACCATCTAGACTTCATGCCAGCAGCAGAAAGGCCTCCATCCATCCATTCATTCACTCAAAACCAACTACTCAGTGCTCATCCTATACCACTAAGCATAAGGGATTCATTTCTTCACTCACTCATTCATTCATTCAACAGAAAGTTCCCAGATAATGTCCTAGGCACTCTGGATACTGTTACTAATGACATGGAAAACAATCCCTGTCTTCAAGAGGCTTAGACGTTAAGTAAGTCAGGCATGAACCTGCCAACCCAGAACTCTTAAAATACAGTGTGATATCTAGTAGGAATGACATGGCACAGGACGCTATAAAAATATGGGCACCCATCTTGGACATGAGGACCATGAAAACTTCCTGAGAGAGAGGATACAGGTACTAAAATCTGAAGGATGAATAAGGATCTTGGTCAAGGGCAGAGAAGGGTGTTTTGAGCAGAAGCAACATGTACAAATAGAAGAAAGCACATGGCTTATGCCAGAAACCTGGTGCAACCCTCTGGGACAGGACAGAAGGTTCAAGGTAGGGATCAATGGATGCATGACTGGAAAAATAGGAGGGGGCGCATCGTACCCAGCTTTTTCTTGACAGCGGTGGAGCCCCACGGGCAGGTCCCAAGCGGAGGTGTGAGAGAGAGAAACTGAGTTGACTGGGATGCTTACAAGGCTTCACAAAGACACATTTGGAAAATGACCTCACAGCCACGTTGGAATGGGCAAGGGGACCTCCTGGACCCCTGATGTCCTTGGGCAACCTCTGCTTGAATTTGAGTCTCCAAAACCAGACTGCAGGCTGCAGCGAGGGTGGTTAAGCCCGAAGCTCCTATAATGTGTGTTCCTATAATCATTAAGATGAGTTCCCGAGCTGCTGGGTAGCTAACTCTAGTCGGTGTCAGGGTAATTAACCAAGCTGCCTGAACTTTATTCACAGTCTGACAAGGTGCACTCTTGGGACTTGTCACTGTGGTTAGTCGGGGGGCGGGGGACTTGACATAGGCTGATTAGGGAGTGTTTTACACAGCAAGAAGCTCTCTGATCTTCAGCCGAGTGGGGCTTTCCCCCTCCCCCATCACAGAAGAGATGCCTGCGAGGGCAGAGAATCAAGATCATCCAGTCCAGCCCCCTCATTTTCAGACGAGCAAGCAGCCACTCTGAGCACGGCTGTGGTTTTCCCAAGGCCACGCGGGGAGTTTGTTCTGTTTACCACCAAATCCTTTCAGCTCTGCTTGCAGCTTTTCTCTATTGTCCTAAAAATGCTATTTCCTAGACCAGTGTTTCTCAAACTTAATGTGCACAGCAATTGCTGGGGAGCTTGAGAAAATGCAGATCCTGATTCAGAGGTTCTGTGTGGGACTGAAGTTCTGGGTCTCTAGCAAGCCCTAGGTGATGCCGGTGCTGCTGGTCTGTGGACAACCCTACGAGCAGCAAGCAGCCCAAAGACCTTCAGAGATCACCTGCAACTCCAGCAGAACCTGCACAAGGTGCCTTAGCTTGTGGATCCCTGGATGTGACAGGCTCTGAAACCTAAGCCTCCCGAGATAACAGCTCCCGTGGTGAAGGAGTTCTCAGAGGCCACACAAGGCAACTACTGGGCATACTGAACTCCTGGAATCCCCTTGTTCTGGTCAGGGTTCTTGTAGATTTCAATGAACTAACCCCGTCCATATGCCTATAAAGTGGGGTCTAAAGCATTGCAGGGAAGCCAGCATGAGAGATAGCATATCTGCTCACTGGTACCACTCCCCATCCTCTAAAGACCAACGTGCAGCCGGGCTCGGTGGCTCAGACTGTAATCCCGCACCTTGGGAGGCTGAGGTGAGTGGATGGACTGAGCCCGCGGGTTCGAGACCCGCCTGGGCAACTTGGTGAGACCTCATCTCTACAATAAATCAAAATGAGCCAGGTGTGATAGTGCGCCTGTAATTCCGGCTACTTGGAAGACTGAGGCAGAAGGATCCCCGGAGCCCAGCAGGCCAAGGCTGCAGTGGCCAGGAGCGGCCACTGCACTCCAGTCTGGGTGACAGAGTGAGACTCCAACTCAAAAAAAAAAAAAAAGACCAACTTGCTCCTTAGGTTATTCATCCTAGCAAAACCATTAAAGATAAGATAAAATAACTGCCACCAAAGTCCCTAAGGCTGTGTGACCTTCAAGCCCCAGCACCCATCTTAGCTGGAAACTTCTTTCTTTGCTCCTTGTTTCAACTTTCTGGAAGGAAGAATCTGATGAGTACGGCTCATCTGGATGAGTGTCTTTCCTTCTCTGGACCTCAGAAAACCCTGCAGCAACACGAAAAGACTTGCCTGCCTCTTCCTTCAGGGACTCCAAAGTACTGATTCTCTATGCCTCTAAGGTTCTGTAGAAAACAAGTACTTCAAAAAACAACAGCAACAACAAAACACCATTACCCTGGTCACTGAGAGAGACATTTGCACAGAGGGATTGCAAGCGGGGCTGTTCTCTCCAATCGGCAAAATAACAACAAAATATATCCAAGAAAATTGGAAGTTTTTCTATTTCGTTTATGTTGGGTTTTCACGGCACCTCTGTAGGTGAGTCCCAAAGTCTCATTTCACAGTTGAGAAAATTAAAGCTCTTCTTAGATCAATGATCCCAACCTAATTATTATTTCATTTTCTAAGTCCTTTCTTAGCAGAAAAAGGCTAGAAGACAGAACAATATGTTGCCACTCTCACCACCTCCCAGGTACATTGTACCTTTATTAGGTTCCCCCAGGTCCCAGTGTCCAGGGGACACTTGAGTTTGTTACATGGGAAGTGTCAAAGTGTCATGACACTCCCCAGTGGGGGCTTGTTTTCAGGTTGCACTTCAAGAAGAAAGGCTTTTTTTTTTTTGGTACCAAGGCAATTCAAGCCTCCTTTCTGGAATCCTCTGCCCTCACATTTCCACTGCAGTCCTTCATCCCTATGACCACAGCACAAAAGAGAATGATATCCTACAGAAAATACAGTCACCAGAAAAAAATGACACAGTGTTTAGCAGCCAAGGTCACCTAGCCATGACCAAAACTCTCAACACTTCAGTTTTTGAAGTCAGAAGAGGGTTCCAGCTCAGACCAAGCTATATGGGACCAGGTCATTATGAGACATCTGAGAAAGGTGCAGACAGAGCAAAGATGATGGCTTTAGATAGCTATATTGTGGCTACCTAAACCTTCCAGTCATCATAATTGAAAATCTAATGAAAACTAGGGACATCCTTCCTAGACAAATATGCATGCATAAGTATGTGTAAAATGTCCCCTGCAATTTCAGCAGCATCCTGCCTACCCTCAGCTAACACAAGCCAACTCATGGACCAACTATTATGGACTGAATGCGTGTGTCCTTCCAAAATCCTTAAGTTGAAGCCTCAATACTCCATATGATGGTATTAGGAGGAAGGGCCTTTGGAAGGTAATTAGGTCAAGAGGGTAGAGACTTCTTGAATGAGATTAGTGCCCTTACAGAAGAAACCCCAGAGACCTCTCTCACTTTTTTTTCCTGCCAAATACAACAAGAAGTTGGTGGTTGGTCTGCCACCTGGAAAAGGTTCCTCATCAGAACCTAGCCATGCATCCTGCTCTCAGGTTTACAGCTTAAGGACCATGAGAAGCACATCTCTGTTGTTCATGAGATGTACTTCTAGGTTGTTCCAGCCTATGGCATATTTGTTATAGCAGCTGGAACTGACAAACACCGTGATCCTTCTGGATGGGCTCTTTCTGTGTCTAGCCTAGCCTGGTAGATCTTAGCTGCCTTTTAGACCTGAGGTGACGGGGCTCGGGTCGGCAACTGACTGCTGGGTTATCTCTGGCTGTGAGCAGGTGACACCCACACTGGATGTCCTCGCTCTTCCCTGTCAGGCATTGACCAGCAGGGGGAATGTACTGGGGGAACCAAGCTGAGCCGGGTGTGCTTCTCATGAACTGACTTAGCTTTTAAACAAATGTTGCCCAATGGCGGCCTGTTTTGGCCAGACATTTGCACATGAGCATCAGCTTACAGCAGGGAACAGCACTCAGTGGGCTCACAAAAACCTTCTGAAGGAGGCCAGAGGGAGGTGTGCTGTGACTGTGGCCTGCCACATGGTGACAAAGGGCTGGAGGCTTTGATGTGTGCTTCTTTTCCCAGGCCAGACCAGCAGTGGACAAGGAATCTGGAAACCTGGTTCCTAGTCCCATGCCTGGCACTCTGTGCCCAGGGCCAAGCTGCCCAGTGTAGCAGAGTCTCTATTTTCCTGTCTATGACACAGAGGAAGGAAGCAGATGACACGGTCTCTGCCTCTGGCCTGAGCATGTTACGATTCCATATGAAGGAGGAGGAGACAGCACAAGATAAGAAGTCTCGCTCCAGCGGTTTCTTCCTTCAGGTTCTGGTCTGGGACTCCTGACACTCAACACCAAGTGGTCCTTCTCTCCCCCTCCCCCAGGCCTGAAAGCTGGGGCTTTGTGGCAGGTAACACAACTTGCCTTGTGTTCTGCACTTGAGTGCTCTTGAGTTTCTGCTCCCCAGAAAGATCAGTTTCTTGCCAATGTCATCACTTTTAGCCAGCAGGGACCTATCAGCGGCTCCATCAGGCACTGGGGGCCCTGGCCCCCCTTGGCTTTAAGTCTGAGCCCTGGGAACACTGGGGAAACTTAATTCTCGAACACCTTCCACTCAAAGAGCCACTGTTCTGCAAAACCCGCACTGGCCCCTGTATTTCAACAGCTTTCGGGTGGGTTTCCCACCCCAGACGTCGATAGGGCCCACAACGCCTGTGAATGTGTTGACCTGACTTCACCCGCAGGCTCAGTTTCAAAGCGTTGGCTGAGCTCTTAGCCCGCCCTCATTCCATCTGAGGCTCAGCTCCTGGAAGCCTCAGGCTGGATCTCAGTTACTGGGGAGCCTTTCTCCGAACGTAGGTTTCCCCCTGTGGCTCCGATGAGCCATTTCTTGTGGCAGGATGCCTACCTCTTAGGGGAAATGGCCCTGGTTCTGGGAACGTCTTGCTTCATTCCCTCCTTCTTTCCATGCCAGAGGTTGCCGTGAAGGGGCACTCGTTCAACCTTCAGGAGAAGTGGGGTGCAACCTGGCCTGCCCTTCTGACTCGATGTGCTGCCTTGGGCGAGTCATTTCTCCCCTGTGGATCTTAGTGATCCCCTGGGCTAATAGCAGTGGTCTGCCTTCTGCATGGAGAGGAATTTGTAAACAGGAAGCACTACATGATGCTATCAGGGAGCCCACTCAACAAGGAGAATCAGGGATGTTTTTGCCATTTCCCTTCCTGTGACTGAGAAATTCGCAGACACAGATTGCGAAAGCCCAGCCCGGTCTTTGTAATTACAAACATGCGCACATCATCCCACTGAGCATCATTTTCAAAGGCATATTAAGCAGCAGAGACCACAGAGGGGACCCGTGTAAACAGGCCTCCTCAGATCCTGGCAAAACAGGCTCAAGAACGCCACACGGTGAATTCCAGGCCATTCCTGCTCTCTGCCCTCCCCAAACCCCACAGCTCTAGCAGGTGAGAGTTCACCCCTTGTGAACTTGGTTCCGGTTCATGACAAGGGGCAGCATTGTGGTACCACATGAGGTTAGTGCTGTTCCAAGTCCACCCCGTGCCCGTGAGACCCAAATCCCCTAGGGCTGGGGTCTCTAGAACACCACCCCAGAAAAATCTCCCAAAGCCATGGGTGGTGCCCCTGTTTTTCCTGTTACTCCTACAGTAACCCATGGGGAAGGCTGTCTCTGCTTGACCAGTCAGGACGCAGAAGATTCCTGGGTTTAATGAACCAGTTGAAGATTTCACTTCTAGATGAGATGTTGGGACTTGACAGCCCTTACTGTTCCCTCCGTGCTTCCTACAGATGCACAAAGGGAGACTCTGAAGTCATGAAATGTAAAGCGTCTGGAAGCAAGAAGCAAGGGCCAGACATCAATTTAACCCAGGAATCCTGTGCTGATACAAGGCAGGGTCCCCCTGGTATCAAGGCATCATGGTTGTGTTGGCCGGACCACCTTTGTTTGTTGGCAAGGATTGCAGGAGCTCTCCTCATCCCTAGATACCCTGGCAATGCAGGGCTAGAGGGGTGCCCTGTGTTTGCCTGAACTGCTGAGGGCTGTGCTGGGCTGGCCTTTCCTCCCTCCCGTGGTGACATCCCTCATGACCAGCTTCATAAGTCAACTTTCCTGAACACGGGTGAGGGGTCTTAGCAGGGGTGGGAATGCTGCCTAGGACATCCAGGAAGCAGACAGAATTCAGGGCTAGCACCACTCTCTCACTGCTGCAGACACAAGGAAAGGAGAATATAATTCAGCCCGGGGTGGTTAATGGAAGCCTTCCCAGATGACGGACGGGAGGCTGAAGATTAATTCTGAAGCAGGAATAGATGTTATTTAGGAAGGGAAGGGCATTCAAGGCAGAGATGAGGTGAAAGACAGCATCGATCATTCACTGGCTACGAATAGTTGAATCTGATTGCAGTAGGAAATGAAAGAGGCAGGATTGGCGGAGGGGGCGGGGGAGCAGGCAGGGGCCAGATCATGGCGGTCCTTGTAAGCCAGGCTGAGGAGTCTGAACTCGATCCTGAAGGCAGGGAGGGGTGAGAAGAATTTCAAGCAAGAAGCAGAGTGGTAGGAGGTGGGTTCTAGAAAGGCCACCTGGTGAGCAGGCGGGAGATGTTAATCCCTGCCCAGGTTCTGAGAGCCCATCTTGGTTCTGTGAACAAAAGGAGTCCCTTTAATGAAGCACTAATTGCAAACTGGTCAGTCACATTCTGGGATGCTCTGGCCCCCAAACCTGGAGTTCACCTCCATGCCTGTGAGTGCGGATGTCGACCAGGAAGCGAGGATGGCCTGTGTTCTCAGAAGCAAGCAGCAATTAAAATGCAACCCTGAGACATCGGACCCAGCAAGCTCTGTTTATTTTTCTATACTGATAAAACCCTTAGAAGGAGAAGCCAGGCTTTTCAGAGCAGCCTGCTCGTGCCCACCCGGGTTGCTGGGCGGGGGGTCTGAGGGAAGTCCCTGCCCAGGCCGGCTGTCGGAGGATGTGTCCGTGACAATTTCAGAGGGTAAACATGAGCCGGCCTGAAGAAGTGGGCACGCAAGGCTGAGGGAGTTCGTAACATGACTGTGCAGCTCAGGGCTCCCAGAGCTGCAGCTGCAGTCGGATCCAACTCAGCCACCGTGGCAGAGAGCACCCACTGTGTGCAAAGAGATCTTTTGACAGCATGGCTGCAGTGGGGGGGGCTGCAGGGGAGGGGAAAGCTCAAGCTGTTTGGAAGGGGACACCAGCTGAGCTTCTCACTGGAGGTCAAATTGGGCTTCTTTACATGCATTTTATAATAAATTCTGCCCCTGAAATTCGCAGAGCAGCAGTCCCCAGCTTTTTTGGCATCAGGAATCAGTTTCATGGAAGACAATTTTTCCACAGGCATTGGGCGGGGAAAGCATCAAGCACTAGATTTGCAATCTGGATCCCTCACATGCACAGTTCACAATAGAGTCCACACCCCTATGAGAATCTAATGCCAACGCTGATCTGACAGGAGACAGCTCCACTCACCTGCTGCTCACTTCCTGCTGTGCAGCCTGGTTCCTAACAGGCCATGGACTGCTACCAGTCTGCAGGGGTCGGAGACCCCTGCACTAGAGGAACCGAAGCATCAGATCCCCATCTCCCTTGCCCATTTCTTGCTGGAACAAATCGTCCACATAGTTTAGGATGCCATGCACGAAGGGCAACCTCTAGGATGGCCCCCAGGATCCCTGCCTCCTAGCATTCGCACTCATGTGGACTCCTCTCTTGTGTGTCAGTGTGGGTCTCTGTGACTCAATGCATCCAGTAGAAGTGGCAGCATGTTACTCCAAGGATACAGCATGCAAGACACTTCTGTCTTGGGTCATTTGTCTTGGGGAAGCAAGCCACCATGTCAGGAGCAGCACTATGGAGAGCCCACATCATGGGAAACAGATGGCTTCTGCCAGCAGGCACTGGAGTGAGCTTGGAGGCAGATCCTGCAGCCCAGCAAAGCCTGCATCCTCAGCCAGCACCTCGATTGCAACTTCGTGAGAGACTCTGACCCAGAACCATCCAGCGGAGCCACTTCCAGATTCCTGGCCCTCAGAAACTGTTGTTTTAAGCTGCTAAGTTTGGGGATGATTTGTTACGCAGCCATGGGTAACTGATACACTGCCAGAGACATTTCAACATCTACAACATGCATCTAGAAAGAGGGACGTGGGACTGGGTCCATACTAACCTGATGATCTTGGGCAAGTTATTTAACTTCAGTGACTTCATCATCTCATCCCTATCATGTGGGTTTTAACAGTGCTAACTCAAATGCTGTGATGATTAGGTCAGTGAATGGCGAGCTGCTGTTAGCCCAGGTCCCAGCACATCCTAAATGTTCAATAAACAGGACTGAGCATCAGTACCATTTTCAGCACCTCTATCCCTCTATAACCTTTTTTGCAGATCTGCAAACGTATCATTCACTTCTCTTCCTAGCTCCGGGTGTTGCTGTCTGTTCCTACGTGGCTGTTTCCACTGCAAGACCTTTCCTCCATCTTCCCGCTGGTCACCTTCTCCCCTTTGGGCTTCTTAGGTGTCTCTTTGCTCTCTTCCCGGGCCCTCAAGGCAGAGATGAACACTCCTCCTGGGTTCCCACTGTGCAGTGCAGATTGTCCTGGCATTTCTTCATTCCGTTTCACTGTCATTTTTCTGGGGTCCTTTTCATCCCCAGGGGCATAGTAGGCATTGGGGAGCGGTGAGTGGCATGAAGGCTTGTTCTTGGATTTACACGTACCGGCCCAGCCCCGCAGGGAGGAAGGCTGGCCACGTGGCTCCCCAACCATTTGCTGGCAGCCTCTGCAGCTGTAATTAGTCAAATCCTCATTCGAGTTGTGTTTTTTTCACTCTTTTGTGTTTCCTTTTGCCACCACAGGCAGCTCTTACTATTTTATCCAGTTCCTTCTTGAATGTTATCTTCCTCTAACAATTTTATCTCTTTTCATAATTTTATCTCCTCTTTCCACTTATTTTTAGACAGAAAGTGTCTGTACACTTGACACTCTATAAGCACACATTAATTAAAAGGCTTGACGTAACTTTATCCTTTAATTTGGGGTCCCATCCTGGCTCTGGTTAATCTCCTCTATGAAGTCCATGAGCGTCAGAAGAATGGAGACACTGACCCCCAAGTCTTTGTGTTGCCTCCCCCAGATTTACGTGCCAGTGCAGAGAACATCGAGTGGTGTTGCCATACCTTCGTAATGCCAAGACAACTCTGCTTCTAAGAGAAGAAGGAAGTCCCAGTGCCAAGGGGCATGACCCTCAGTATACCTCAGTCTCTGGGTCCCAAGAAAGACCTATGTTCCACAGCTAATGAATGCCAGAAATTACCCAACTTGGGCTTTAGCCTGGGTGTCATCTCTAACTCACTGGGGATAGAGCACACATCACCTAGCCCCATGACGTACAGTTACTTGGTCTGTGAAATAGGGATAATGACACACCCTCAGGGGATTCAGTTGTCCGGTAATTCTTGAGTACGGACTCTGAGCCATGCTCTGTGCTGTGCTGTGTCCAGTGTCCACCCAAGGGGAAGTCATTCCCTACCTTCCAGGGGTTGCTCAACCTGGAGAGAAGCAAGGTCTGTAATCAGGTCCTGGCAGTTGCATGGACAGAGCGATGCAGAGGGCAGAGGAGGACAGAGAAGGACAGCCAACCAGAGCTGGGAGCACTCAGGAGACAGTGGCACCAGAACTGAAGGAAGTCTTAAGTAAAGGTGAGGAAGGCGTGATGGGGGCTCCCCAGGCATCGGACTGAAAAACAGTGGTGTGGATTCCTGTGTAGGCAGGTGTCTGCGGTGCACATGGCCCAGCCAGAGGATGACACAGCCAGTGGCTCAGTATTCCAAGTAGATAAAGCATGCAGCAGGAGTAGGAGGGAGGGCTGAGGGGAGCTGGAGGGCTTGGCATGAGCCAGGATGTGGAGGGTAAAGACGACATGTCTGAAAGCACTTTGTCAACTCTGAAGACCTTGCACACATGTGAGGGCCACCCATTGTCTCAGGACACTTTTCTTTCCAGCTGCCATAGACTCTTTCTACAGAAAACATGCTGAAACCGGCACCTTTTTTTAAAAAAATGATCCTCCTTTCTACAGACTTGCAGAGTACAATCAAGAATGTGAGCCCTCACATGTTGTCATGTAATCAAATGATTGGTGATTTTCTTTTTAATTTCCCTTTCTTTACCCACTTGTGTTTCTTCTGATTTTGCATTTCAGGAACATCAATGCAGTTTCTACGTGTTTTTAGGAATAAATTGAGAGGCACTCACTTAATTTCACTATCCAAGAAACAAAATCACTTCTCCCTCCCTTCTATCCTGCGATCCAATCACCTGCAGCAAGAGATGAGAAAGGAAATTACTCTGCTATTCTTTTGCTTTTTTCCTAGCTAGTGGTATTTGAGAAAATTAAGTATCATGTACTTGATAGTCAGGGCCCAGAACCTCACTACAGTTGAGGATTGAAATGGGGGGATGCTGATTGGTTATAGAAGCAAGTATTTAATTACCTCCAGTCCCGGTCCCTGCAAACATCTTTGTAGATGAGATAATACACTTAAGTTTCAACACCTTAAATGTTTCCAATAAGGCAAGACTCAGAGCATTGTAAACAGTTCCTGTTTATCACAACTGTGGAAATTTCACTTCTCTTGGTGGGAGTATGCAAGTAGGCCTCCTGGGCCCAAGAGTTCAGCAACCTTGGCCTGAGTCCTGGATTTGCCCCTAGTATGACTTTGGGCATAGACTCTCAACTGGAGTGGGGGCAGATGGAGGGTGGTAGAAAGAGCATTGGACTTTGAAGCAAAGTGACTGGATTTGAACCACAACTATGCTGTTTACCAGCTGTGTGACTTCAGGTCATTGGCTTACATTTTCTGAGACCTAGTTTTCTTCTTTTGCTAAACAAGGATTGTAGTACCCATCCTGCTGGACTATTGCAGAAAGTAAAAAAATGAGACAGCACATACAAAGAGCTCATGAGGCCGCTGCACGCAGCTGTGTGGTTTCTGCACTTCACAAAGATGCCAGCCAAGGAAAACATGAAGCTGCCACCATGCCTCACTTTTCTAACTTACTAGTCCATCACACAGAGTCCTTAAAAAGATTCCATCCAGAGAAGAGTTTTGGATGATTTACCCCCAGAGAGGGAGCCTCTTTGCCATTCACACATAGTTGAAACGATGGGAGAGGGGACCCTGAGCACAAGGAGGTCAATCTTTACACTGCTTCGTTGGACAGGACTTCACCATTCTGCTGCCAAAGTCCATCCAGCCTCAGTTTTTACAAAACTGTCCAATAGCAGAGATGGTACCATGTCCCAAAGCAGCCCAGCCTACCTCCACATGTCTTTTTATCTTTTTTTCTGTTTTCTTTTTTTTAATTATTATAAAGATGTGGGGTACAACTCAGGGTTACTGCCACATGTCTATGAAAGGAATTGTTTTATGTTTGAGCTAAAATCTTCCTTCTTATAACCCCTCCTTGGTTGATACATGCTCTTTGGAACCCTAAGGAACAAGTGAATCAGTAAATATCATGGGCACATTGGTTAATTTAGCATAGTGATTAGGTTAGGTCAGGTTGCTATGCTGCAGGAAAAGAAAATAGTAATAACCATGATTTAGCACAGCACAAATATATAATGTGAGTCCACTTCTATGTGGTGGCACAAGCATCTCTTATGCAGAACCCAAGCTCATGAAGTCTTCGCCATATGGAGTGCTGTCATTGGTCCCACCAGCGGGAGACTGAAGAATCTGATATGGACTTTTCCCTGCTGCAGCTAGAAGGGAAACATTTCACTCCAGTTGACATTGCATTGGCCAATCACGTGATCTTGCCCACCATAAAGGGGCTGGGAATGCGGAGGAACACTTGGATGATCCAGGGAACATTGCTGTCTCTGCGACGTTCATAACAGGGCTGATACCGTTGGGACTATGAGCTATGTGCTGTCCTTGGACCCTGACACAGGCTTTAGTCCTGTCCCCAAGACTTTGGGTAGCTGTGGGCAAGCCCCACCCCATTGGCAAGGCTCAGTTTTCCCACCAGCAAAATAAAAATAAGAATGACCATGCTGGCTAGAGATAGAGAATAAGGGTTGGGTGTTCACAACCCCTAGCCCTCCACTGTGTGCCTTCATGGGCTTGAGGTATTTGAAAACGCAGCTGGGAAAGACCCCAGAGAATGTGAGGACATATAAGAATGAGAACTCTGTCCAAGAAGCCAGAGCCCCTCGGCAAATGTTTGGCCCTGGAGCCCTCCAAAGCACATTATGAGTGTAGAGAGAGGAGGGGAACCTTTCCGCTCCCATTTCACCAGAGCCTGTGGCGCCCACAGCGCTGCCTTGGTTTCGATAGAGCCTGGGGTGGGTGGAAGGGCCTGGTCTGTGGCCACAGAGGGAACTTTTGTCTCCAGGGGTGTCCAACCGGCCTCTATCCTGAGGATTACCGTAACTTTTTAATTAAGGCAAAGTTTGTAGGGAATTTGGCCTTTTGATGTGGCAGCTGTAGCTGGAAAACAGGCCTACATTGAAGACTTTACTGCCTGCCGACGGCTCAGGAGCCTGCCACCCACATCTCAGAGCCCACACCCCATAAACAGCCCAGATCAAGTGTCTTTAGGGCAGCGTGCATGAGAGGGTTCGGGACCACCGCGACGTGAGAGGACCACCTTTGCTGATCATCTCATGGGGCCTGGACTGCCCCAGGGTCCCACGGAATGAGGGCAGTGGTTTGTGATAAGAGAGGTGATCTTAAATACCCATGACAGAGTGTTTAGTCTTGGTCTTGATATCCTACAAGACCCAGGCAAGAATGGAGTGGGGAGGGACACAGGACCAGAATGTCCCTGCAGCATCTTCACTCCAGAGAACATACGTCTGCTTCTGCCGGACAGAAGGAAGGGCAGGGACCTGCCTCATTCTTCTTTGTGTCCCAGAAACCTATACAGTAGGCCAGTCCCTCAGGCATAACACAACTGAAAACTGTATCTTTGGGGAGAGTTAGAGATGTGAACTTTGGCAAGTTGCTCCATTTACATCCAACATCTATAGATTTGAGCCTCTACGGTGTACTGGGTGGTTGTCCCAGGCACGGAGGATTCAGCAGTAAACAGTAACCCCTGCCCTAAGAGCTTCAATTCTGATTTATGATGTCACTGAAGTTTGTAACGTTTATGACTGCCCCTGAGATTCATCCAAGTCGGCGAGTCTCACTCCGACACCCAGGCTGGAGTGCAATGGCATGCTCATGGCCACCCCAGCGTCAACCTGCTGGGCTCCAGGCTTCCTTCTGCCTCAGCCTTCCAAGTAGCCAGAACTACAGGTATGTACTACCACGCCTGGCTAGTTTTTTCATTTATTGTAGAGACGAGGTCTCGCCAAGTTTCCAGGGCTGGTCTCGAACCATTTCAATTCTTTATTTGAAAAATTCACACAAATGTTGACTTCCATACCATATTACGTTCATGCTTTTTTTACTACAAAGTAGTAGTGTAAATTACTTAATGTATACCTTTAAAAAACGTTTCCACCTTGTGTATTCTGGGTCTCTGTATTTCCCTTGGCAAACACACGCTCTCGGCAAGCCACAGCAGGGAGGCGCGCTGGGAACGCACATGGCCTCATCCAATTTCCACTAGGTTTCATGACCCGGCTTTTTGTTGATATTCTCAAATGGGTTACACCACAAACAAAGTGGAAAACAAGTGACAGGCCGGGAAAGAATACCTGCCTATTATATCACCTTGATCTCCCAAACATATACCCAACAAAAAGGAAGAAAGACTAACAGCACAACACTATCAAGCAATGGCCATTTCTATGGAGGGGTATACCTATGGAAAACACATGAAATTGTGCTTGACCTAATTCACCATAAGATGAATATAAATCGAAATCACGTTGAGATACTAAATTTTACCTCCTGGATTGGCAAAAATCCAAATGTTGGTTACCTCACGGTGTCGGGAAGGTGGAAAGAAATAGTCAAGCCCATTCACTGCTGCTGCTTCCAGGACAGAGTGGCATGGGTCTTGTGGAGGGCCGCTAGGCAGCAACACAGAGAAAGCACATTTATAAGCAAGATGTTGTCACTACGTCAAGCACTTCCTTTGGAGTGTCCTTTATATATTCGGCACCCGCTGAAGACTCTGTGGGAGTAAGGAGACACTCACACCGGGCCTGTCCCCAGGAGCTTGTGCCCCTGCTTAGAGGCTCTGGGGATGGGACATATGAAAATAATGATATTTTAGCTCTCGCTCATCAAGAACTTTCAGCTGTAATAGGTCACTGAGCATCACAGAAACCCTGCAAGGTAAGTCTTTTGATTTCCATTTTTCAGTCCAGAAGGCTGAAGCAGAACATTGTTTGCCCAAGGTCGCATGTAAAGTAACCCTAGAGCTAGACAAAGAAGAGGATTTCCATACACTTTCCACTGGGACCTAGTCGACTTGCTCAAAGGGCAGTGCGGCCGCTTAGCAATGTTAGGCTGTATGTGGGGAGTCCAGAGAGTGCTGGGGAGTGTGAGACAGTGAAGGAGAGATGGCATATACTTGCTACCTGTGTGACCCTGGATGAGGTGCAAGACCTCTCTGAACCCTAGGTTTTGCACTTACAAAGTAAAGATAAAAATAAAGATTTTGTGAGGATAACAGATAATATCTTGAAAGCACTCAGTCTATTGCCTGCACATGGTTTATACTCAATAAATGGTGGTGATGAAGGAGGAGAAAGGGGAGGAGGAGGAGGGGGAGGAGGAAGGAGAAGAGGCAGGGGGAAGAAGAAGAGGGGGAGGAGGAGGAAGAGAAGGAGGAGGGGGAAGAGTAGGAGGGGGAGGAGTGGACAGTGGTGGCTACAGGCCTCATGAGAGAGGGCCAGCCTGAGCTCCCGAAATGTACATGTACCTATGCTTCAGTGTTAGGAAAGAAAAGCTTGTCTCTGAATTGGGTCCTTGACGTTGTCAAACCCAGCTCAAATTTCTGTCCCACAGCAGTGTTTCTGGGAAGGTGGCGGTGGTAGGTTCATAGACTGGCAGACTTGTAAGACCGGGGCACTCAGAGGTGGGTGGGTCAGACCCCCCTCTTCCCCCAGGGGGAACAGGAAGCGCTGCAGGTGGCGCGGCACAGCCCAGCCCACCAAGGTGGCAGGGGAGGCCCGCTGGCCGGAGGGAGATGCGTCCTGGCCCAGCCAGTTCACGGCCCATCCTTTTTCTCCCAGAGTCCAGCCGTTGAGCTCTTTGGAGGGGAAATCTCATTCACATCGGGAGAAGGGGGAGAATCTCTTTGCTCACAACTTCCCATAGAGGGTTAAACACTGATGGAATTCAAGCGGTTTCTGGTCAAGCCCCTAGAATCTCACTTAGCCCCCGAACCTCTCTAGAGGTGAACTTTTAACTCCTGGAATGGTCCCTGGAAGCTCTTTTTCCCTCCCCCACCTCAGCTGCCAAAATGACTCCCCAAGTCTGCCCTCCGTATAAAAATACAATAAAACCTTATACAACCAGGAAAGTATTCAAGGCTCATAATAAATAATTGCCCTGTGACTGGTGGATTGGATCTCCCATGCACCCTCAATGGGCCTTTTTCTTTAACAGAACAAATAAAAGGAACAGATGCGGAGACTGTCCTGCCAACACAACCGTGGCCTCTCCTCGGGGCCTGAAGGAGGTCACAAGGGAGCATCCTTCCCACCCGGGGAACAGCAGAACAACACTGCCCCAGAATACTGCTGGGGGAACACCAAAACATCTTGGGTAACAGCAGCGTTTTCTCCCCTGGTCCTTGTGACCTGTCCTCCTCCTTTGCTGCTGCTGAGGTGAGACCACGGAAGAATCACCGTGTCCCAAGTGGAATCCCGACTTTCCATAATGAGCAAACCTGCCTTATAAGCTATCTCACTTCCCCGGCCCCATCTCCTCTGCCGGCATTACCACTGTGGTATTGTTCACCTCTGTCCCATCTCTCTCTCCTCACCTTCTCTTCCTGCTCCTACATCTGTCTCGCCTTCATCAGACCATAAACTCTTCACGGGCAAGGCTGGCACCTGAGGGTACTCAGTATGCTGGCATAGCACCTTGATACCCAGTAAATGTTTGACAGATGAATACATGAAATGAAAAATGCAGAGTTTGTTGAAAATAGGAAATGAAAGGCCACCCCACCAAATACCTGTATATTATTTTCAAGTCGATCCTAACACATTCTGAAGCTTTGGATGTCTCTGCTTCAGTTCCCCAAAGTGTTTCGTGACAATTTCAGCCCTGCCTTGGCTCCTCGGAGTGGAGTCACATGACACAGGGCCTAAGGCATTTCTCATACTGCCACTCGATGCATGTGGTAGCTGTGGGGGCGTCTATTGGTTCTGCCCACTCAGCATACAGCCCCCTTCTGCTCTGAGCACCTCGGGTTCTTCTCTGGGGCTGTCCCCTTTACTGACATGCAGGTCTGGAGGTTCCCTGGCCTCTCCAGGTCCCAGGCCGGCTCTCTCTCAGAAATTCACATCCCGTTGCTATTGGCAAATGGGCAGACACTGGCTGACCCTGCAGTGGCACTAGGAGAAGACTGACCTTAAGTCTCTGCACACTCACACTCGAGCTGCCCTGCTGCTACCTTTTCCAAGATCTTGCGCATCATCTCTTTCTCTCTTCTCTCTACCACCCCACCCCATCTCCTTCCAACAGGTTCTCTTAGATGCGTGAATCGACTAGAGCTGGTTCTGGTTGCTTAGAGCCCAAACACCCTAAATCAAATTTTCCCCCTCTTGACATTTGGCATTTTCCACCAGATAGTTCTTTGCTGAGGGTGTCTGTCTTACTGGTAACCAGTGTAGCGGGTGTCTCAAATGCCAGGTCTCCTGGATGCCCTGATACAGCCTAAGCTCCTTCTCCAGGGTATCTCAGCCTTGGCACGACTGATATTTTGGACTGGATAATTCTTTGCTGTGGGGCTTATTCTATGCATTGCAGGATGTTTATCAGCATTCTTGGCCTCTGTCCCTAGTGGTGACAAATGTCTCCAAACACAGCAAAACTGTCCTCTGGGAGGTAAAACCACTGCCGTAAATGGATTTAGTGGTTGAAAACCAGTGTTCCTAAATTGATTTGGTGGTTGAGTCAACAGCACTTGGTAGTAAGGCATTGAGTCAGCAGTTAGAGGACCCAGGATGTCATCTTGCCCAGACCCTTCCTCTACCTTGCCCTGTGTTCCCTGCGCCTCTCCCCTTCCTGCTAGGACCAAGCCTGGGAGAAATGGGAATAAGCTGGGAGAAATCCAAAGGACTGCACAAAGATGACATTGGAAGATCCATTACCACATCCCAGTGAGTCTTTACCTGTCAAAGAAGTTAAAACCTGCTTCTTGGCCAGCTGGCTGGACTCCGCTGATAACTAAGGCAAGTGAATAAATATCCAGACCAGTGGAGTCTGTCTGAAGTATCGACATTTCGCTTATCATATTGGGTGGCATTCTACAGACAACAGAGAAATTGTTCTTGCGAAGACAAACCTGTCTTTCTTCCATCAAGTGCTCTTTCTGCTATAATAACCAGCATGGCGGAGTGGGAGGAGAAACAAGGTGAAATTATAAACCTGGGAGATAGGAAGTTCAGAGCTGCCCTTTCAGACAAAGCAAAGCTCCGACCCTTTCTCACACTTCAAATGGAAACTTCTCGGAGCTTTGATAAAACGCCAATTGACGCTTTGTTCTCCCCTTCTCAGGTGAGGGTCACTCACCTTGATGCTTTCTGAGGCCACTTAGCCTCAGGTCTGCCAAGGACAGTCTGGCCGGTTCAGTTCCAAATAGGCAACTCTTAAAATCCTGACCTTTGCCCTCTGCGCTTTTCCAACTCTCAGGTAATAATAGCTCAGGCTACGGGGAGAAACAACATTCAGGGTCGCCTGGGAGTCGGGACACTGGAGATAGGTGTCCCAGTTCTACCCCTAATAGTCACAGCTTTGGCGGCTGTTTCCCCCTTTACAAACAGGTGTTGGTATAGATCAGTGAGTCTTCAATTTATTTCAGCTTCTCTTTGTTCTTCTGAACCCTCCCCCCAGAGAATATGCACTCACAGAGACACAGAATGCCACAGAACACTGAAGATCCCTAGAGCCCTTCACAGTCATGCAGTCTAGATGAAGGCACCGGGGCCAAATGTCCAGAAACAGCCATCCATCTCTTCACTCCACTCTGGTAGCTCAAGCCCATCAGTTTAACTTCATGCGGTGGCAGACAGGACGTGAAGTTTGAAATCAAACACATATGGTTTGACATTCCAGCTCCTTCTCTTATTAGCTCTGTGTTATAGAGCAAGTTTTCTAACCTTCACCTCCAATTAGCTCTAAGGATTAAATTACATAATGTGTGTAACCACTGCATACCTAGAAAATTCTTTATTCATTTTTGTTTTCTTGCCCTCTCTATCTTCCTCTCTTGACCCCTTATTAATATTAGACTTGTTTTAAAACAGGAGCAGAAAAATAGTACATTGGGATTATTTTGATATCTGGGCAAGTCTTGGAGAAACTACAGTTATATATCTATTTTTGTGATGTCCCAAGAGATGCAGTTATAGTGCAGAATACAACACTTTACAAGCTGTGTGGCTGTGGCCAATTGACTTAACCTCTCCGAGCCCTGTCGGGAAATGGAGATGATAATGGCCTCTCTAACAACCACCTACTCAGAGAATTCCCTCTTGATATCTGAGAGCTATCCACATTACTTTACATTATGAACGGCAGGTCTACTGTGAAGATGGCGAGAAATAACCTACTTGGGCTTTATACACAGTGAAACATGAGGCAGATATTTCATTTTCTTCATTATTAGTGGGTCTCAAGAGCTTGTTTCCCTTTATGGAAACAGGGGGGACTTTTCCAACCAGAAGGGCAAGCGTGAACAACGGGAGGCTCCAGTGAATGACACTAAGGCAAGGACTGTCTCAAAAATAAAAGGTGAGCGCCGGCTATAAGCTGTTTACCTGGCACCGCCACAAGACACACAAGAAAGGCAGAACACAGCACAATGTGTCTTCCTGTGTTGAACAGAACATACACTTCTCTTCGCTGAAGGTCCAGTTCACCCATTTCAGATTTAATGCTTGATGTATTAGATGCTACAGCACAATAGCCCAAATCCTGGGTGAAATGGTAAATCTAGTAATAAAATATCTAAATGATGGATAAACACCATTTAGGGAGGCTTTGCTAGGTGAGGCCGCACACAGTCAGTCTGACGAAATCCCCATGCTTCGGAAACTTGCCCCCAGACACCTCTGTCCAACACGCAGACCTTTTTGTCTTTATTGAGCCAAGCTGCCAACTCCAACGTGTGCAAATACAGATTTAACAGGCAAACGTGCAGCCAGCTCCAGGACCGTAAGTGTTTGAAACGGCAGATCTGTTTGATGAGCAAATAATGCGCGATCAATAAAGACTTGTCGAAATAAAACGAACAGAGAACAGCTGTTTGCTGAATCTACTCTGGGGCAGACAGTATGCAGGCTGAACAACAAGGAAACACAGTGCAGGGGTGTCACGCCCAAGCAGTGTGTTTTAGAAAGATAATGCTAGTATTCTTGACCCATGTGGGCCCACCTGGGCTGAGAACAGGCAGGTTGAATGGGAAGGAGGCCCTGCCTGGAGGCACCCGGTGACTTATTGCCCAGGAAAGAGAGAATAATCTGGAACTGATTAGAGGACTAGGCCAGGCTTTGCAAAAATTAACATCTTAATTCACAATAGCTAAAAGGTGGAAACAACCCAAATAGCCATCAATGAATGAATGAATAAAATGTGATATATTCATACAATTGAATATCATTCAGTCTTAAAAGGAAGAAAATTTTGACACATCTGGATAAAGCTCAAGGACATTATGCTACAACCTGAATAAAGCTTGAGGACATTATGCTAAGTGAAATAAGCCAGTCACAGAGGTCATATATTGTATAATTCCACTTATGTGAGGGACTTAAGAGTAGTCAAATTCATAGAGACAGGAAGTAGAAGTGTCGTTACCAGGAGGTGAGCAAGGTGAGAGGGGAGAGTTGTTGTTTAATGGGTTCAGAGTTTCTGTTTAAGAAGACAAAAATGCTCTAGAGATGGATGGTGGTGGTGGTGATGGTTGCACAACAATGTGAATGTATTAAATGCCACTCAATGGTACACTCAAAAATGGTAAAAATTATAAATTTTATGTTATACATATTCCACCACAATAAAATGAAAATAATATCTTACAGTGTTTGTTCCATTCTGACTTGGATTTTCTTTGTCACGTGTCAACATCCACCACCAGATGGTGAGCAATTCGATGTCAAGGACCAGACTGCGTGTATTCATGCATCCTTCACTGCATCCTATATAGTGGTTCTCAAAGTGTGGTCTATGAACTCCTGGGTGTTCCCAAGACCCTTTCAGGAAGTCCACAAGGTCAGACTCTTTTGATGCTATGACTAAAACGTGTTTTGCTGTTTGCTCTGACAGTGTTGCACTAGGAGCTGATGACACACACAGGCAATGGTGGGTATTAAACCCACAGAGGAGTCAAGGCCATGGTCCCAAGCTGGACTTGCAGTTATTGTACTCTGATGCACTCAAGTTTCCAATAAAATGTACTTAAGAATATCTTTGATGAAGCAGAACAAATTATTGATTTGATCAAATCTCGACCCATGAGTACACATCTTTTAAGTAGTATTTTATGGAATGAAATGGGAAGTCCGTACCAAGCACTTCTGCTGCATCCTGCAGTACAATGACTGCCATAAGAAAAAACCCTTGAGAGATTGTTTGAGTGTCAAGCTAAAATAGCTGCTTTTTCCAAGAAGCATCATTTTTACTTGAAAGCATGACTGATAGACAAATTAGGGTTATACAGATGGGGGTGTCTGGCAGACATATTTAAAATTGAATGAGACGAGCCTGACACTTCAAGGAAAACAACTTTTGGTTTGGCTGCCAAAGCTGAAACGTAAGCATTCCAAAGAAACCTATGATTTTGGACAACTTGTACTCACCACTATGAGCCTGAATCCCAGTACTTACAGGATTTTCTGACGGGCTCAGTGTTTATCCAAATTGGGGATTTTTTGATGTTGTATGACTGAATGGGTTAACATTTGAAAAAATCTGTATGGATACTGAGCCAATATTTTCCAAATGACCCTGCATCATATTCCGAAACTGTGCATGGGTAAAGATCCGTTTAAAATGCGAGACAGATTGATGGAGTTTAATGTAATCAGGTACCAAAATTTCACTGATATGGTTTCCAATTCCATATCACAACCAGGGTTTAAGAAACTACCCCCTGCTGAGTTTTGGTGTAGTATCAAAGGAGAATATCCACAATCATCTGAAAAGGCAGTACTCTTCTCTTTTCCAACTATGTATCTGGATCAGGCAGGACTTTTTCACAAACATCAACCACAACAAGACTTTGCAACAGGTTGAACGCAGAAGCAGGCATAAAAATTTAGCTGTCTTCCCTCCAGCCAGACGCTAAAGAGACTTGCAAAAGAGTCAATATCACCTTTCTCATTCATTTTTTTCCTGTTTTGCAAAATACTCATTTTAAATTAAAAAAAATGCTAATATGTAGTGAGCTTTTAATTTCTATGGTTAGATGCATTATTAAATACACATTTTTAAAATTTTTAGTATTGGTTTTCTATATCAATAAATAAAACCTACATAAGCAAAAACTCTTTGGGCTCCTTGGTAATTTGTAAAAGTGAAATGGGTCCTGAGAGCAGAGAGTTTCAGATTCTTTGATCTAGCACATAGTCTTTGGTACTTATTCTAATAAGTAAATATATGAATGAAGATACAAACAAATGAATGAATGAGTAAATGGGATTGAGTTGGCAAAATTATGACTTCAAGTAGTGAAATGAGAAGAGATGGGTTGTATGGAAGCCTTCCAAAGGATCCTCTCAGGTGGGATATTAGTGCTCCCTGACATGGGGATTACATGGATGTACAAATTTTGAAAATTATTTTGGAAGTCTACATAGAGTGACCCACTCGTTATCTGGTCAAGTGAGGACATTTTAAAAAATAACTGCAAGTCTACCATCCCAATTATTTCATAAAATTGAAGATATTTTAGTAGGGAAAAAAGCAGGCTATCATCTTGAAATATAGGGCAATCTGTATATTAAATGAATCTAGCTTTATTAAAAGTTGGACTCCAGGTGTTCATCTTTCCAGGGTTGTGATTGCTCTGTAGATGCTGTTCCCTGCACCAGACTTTGTAAGCATTAATTTAGAGCAGGGGTCAGCAAACATTTTCTGTCAAGGACCAGGGAGTAAATATTTTAGGCTTTGCAGGCTATACCATCTCTGTCACGACTACTCAACCCTGCCATTGTGCAAAAGCCACCACAGACACAACATGAATAAATATGTGGTTGTGTGCCAATACAATTTTATTTACAAAAGCCAGGTGGTGGCTGAATTTGGTCCCCAGCCAAACCCTGCCTGGCCATCTAGGACTCTGGAATTGCTGAAATTGCCAGGATTACCATTTGCCTGGCAAATCCATCAGGAAAACCCATCAAGAAGCCGACTGATCCACAGGGGTACACTGAGCCTGCCCCTTCCAGCATCTGAGGAGTATGGGAGTTGATGAAGCCATCAGACCTTCTCTGGAAGGGCAGTATTTAAGCACACTGAGCACAGCTCCACCAGCATCTAAGAACAGCAGCAGATAAATAAACGGAAGCTGGACAGGTGAGACAGCCTACCCACAGTGGCAGAAGATGGAAGTGACGACTGTCACTTGAACCCGAGCTCTCTGTCGCATAGCCTAGCACAAGGACACATCCATCTTGCTCCACGCCCCTGTGTGAGAACTGGAGGCTCAGTTTGATGTAGAGGTGTATTTCAGTGTCCCAGTTTCCAGGAACAACCCAATCCAGGGTTTTTTTTCAGAACAAAGGGATGGTTTCTTAGGGAATCCTTGCTGCCATCTTCTCTCTTCCAAGGGTGTCGAGATGCGCCAGGCGTCCTCTGCCAGCCATGGGCACATCCTCCCCCCGCTGCCGATATGCCGGTCAGATCAGGGGCACGCGCATATGGTGGCAAAGGCAGGGGAGGATGAGCCACATCGTTTCTGACATGTGAGCACCAGAGCTGCGAGCATATGGCCTGGAAGGCTCTCCAGGAATTTCACGGGACATTTCACGCAAGTTGAGACCGAGGCATCCAGGATCCTGGCTCCGGAGAGAGAAAAAGAGAGATTGCAGAAAATATTTCCCTTTGAAATGTTTACAAACAACTGTGAAGGAGAAGAGTGAGCATCTGTAATGCAAGGAGCTCATTTGGATCATTAAGAAAAAGGTGAAAACCCCAAAAGAAAACTGGAAAGTAATACGAATTCACAAAAGAACCACAAGCGACCACTAAGCTCAAAATGAAACGTATCTTTACTGTTGATAAGCAAATTAAAATATAACATATTTGACTCATGTTTTAAAAGAATAATACTTAATGCTGGTGTGAATGTGGTGAAAGTATCACTCATTGTGTATTGCTGGTGGGCAGGAAGATAGATACATGATAGCTAGAAGTCAATCTGGCAATATATAGCAAGGATTATCAAAATAATCAAAATCTTTAACTCAATAATCCCACTTATCTGAATATGTATAGAATAAACTAAGATCATCACCTCCCTCTGTTGGAAAATCTACCTTTATTAATATAATCCATGCTGCTAACAGCTTCTTCTGACAACTTCACAAGTCACTCATTATGTACTACAAAATAAATGCCTCCTTTTTCCCTCCACAAATGATGCTGCAAAGTCATCTATGTGTAACATCCTTCCTATGCAAGTGTAGGTTTGGGGTTGCCAAGCAGAACCTGACATTTATTCTTGGTTTAGTCAGCCCATCCGTCATTCCATCATTTGGATCCTACATCTGTCAATCAAAACAGCCTCAACTTCTCCCAGCTTAGTGTCGCCCTCCAATGACATGAGTCAGCTGCTACCTGTGCCATCATCCACCTTCCCAGGAGGCAGTGTAACAGGACACGGCTGAGGACAGAGCCCAGTGGCAGGCCACTAGACACCTCCCTCCCCCTCATCGCTGATCCATTAAATAGTCAGCGGGGTTGAAGTCCAGCCTGTAAGAAGTCTGTTTTATTTAATCAGGATTGAGACATTCCTCCGTCTTGTCCGTCTGGTAATCATGAACGGTCATGTCAGAGGGCTTGCAGCAGCAGTCCAATGGCAGCACAGTCTTAAAGGGCAGGAGGGGAGAGTGCATCCCAGAGAGAAATGGCCTCCACTCTGCCTGGCACTGCAGCACTGGCTTTTCTAGGACTCCCACTTCCTGTCCCCTACAGGAGCCTCCTGCCCTTCCTGGCAGGGCTTGTCCAAAGCTCCCCTTGGGCTCATACTAGGCACATGTTAGCTAACCCTGGCTGCAAGGTAGGCGGAATAGGGTCTGGAATTGGTGTCCAGAGTCAGGGGCTAGGGGCCTCTCTCTGCCATTTGCTATGACTTGGACATGTCACTTAACCTTTCCGATCCTCAAATCCCTCACCTACCAAATGGGCAGGACACGCCCTGTTTCTGTCTCCTCCTAGGGTAATTGTAAAACTCCAATGAGATGGTGGATGGCAACATGCCTTGGAAACTCAAGGACTGTGCGAAGGGAACCAGACTGGTTAGTGCCACCACTTCTGCTAATAGTGAAACTGAGTCTTGGAGAAGGGGAAAAGAGAGTTGGCTGAATGTATGAAGGATGGAGTGGCTACCACCCATGGGGCAGCAGCCTGAGGCTTCACGGTGGACTTCATAAACAGACAGGAGCTGCTGTCAGAGAAACGGCGGGACCGAGATCCTAAGTGGGATCCTTTGTGGGAGCCCCTTGAGATCCAGTCTCGCCTACAGGCCTTGTAGGTGGGAAAGCCTGAGTTCCGAGGTGGGGAAGGGGTGTGTTGGAGTCACACCACAAGCACACGGGAGATGGGGTCCTGGTGCTCACAGCCCCCTAAGCAGATTTCCTGTCATCCACCTTCAACAACGCTCATTTGATGGGCCCCAAGAGGATGCTGGGAGATGAGATTAGAAACTACAAAAATACTGAGTTTTTCAAAAATATATAACTATAAAATCCAGGAGAGCAAAGCCATCCTTGAAGTCTCCACCTGCAGCTCATTTGCATTCACTGAAGGGACTTGTCCTCATAGGCTGACATTTTAGGGGGTGGAAGGGATGGGAAGTCTGTTCCACCCCTTCATTTCCAGGGAACCTGCCCTGACTTTGAACCTGCCTGGGAAACCTTGAGTCTGCAGTCCTGTCTCCAATTGAGGAAATCTGCAGTCATCCTTCATTCTCCTCTCTTTATGCCACAAGGCAGGAATCTTAGACCGTTATTTCCTGGTGTCCCCACAGAGCCTAGAACAGTGCCGGGTTCATAGCCACACTCAATAAGTCTTGCCACTGCATGAATGCATTCGTTGAATGAATGAAGTCCCCAAGAGGTTAACCAACTTTCACAAGCCCTGGGTGGCAGGGGCTGAGGAGGGAACCGCTTCTCCCTCCTCCCTCTGACACTCAATTCATAGAATCACAGGATGTGCGAAACAAGCAGACCTGTGCACAGCACATTCCTCCTCAACATCAAAGGCCTTTGATTTCCACGGACACCTTTCTTGGCAGTCACACTCCGCATTTTCAGTCACTCATCATTCAACAAATATTTGAGGAGTGCTTATTTTATACAAAGCAGAAAGTTAAGTAATGCAACATCTCTGACCTCCAAATCCCTTTCCACCTCTAAAGTCCTCTGGGCTCGAGATGAAAATCCCCCTGGGGTTGGCAACCAGCCCACGGCTCTGAACAGGCACAGCAAGGGAAGCCCAACAGCCAGTGGTTGTTCTGCCACTTGCTAAGCTCTTATTTTGGGGGAAAATATTTTGAAAAGGAAACTCCATCTGGTCTAAAATACTGGGCCCCCATAAGAATGAGGGTGCACTGTAAGCTCTTGCACACAGAACTGCATCACACCTCTCAGAGTGTCTGAGAGAAGGCTGGGATCCAAGTGCCGGAGTGGTGACAGGCCCTTCATCCTAGGGACACTGTATCCCCCAGGGCTTGGAAGTATCAACACCCATTTAATTCCTCATTGATGACACAACTCAAACCTCAAAGTCACCTCCTTCCTATATTCCACTTGGGATTATTCCACCAAGGTTTAGCTCTGAGCATCTTTCAAATGGAAAGAATTTCAGCAAAACTTATTTCTTACACAGAAGGAAATCCAGGCTCAATGAAATGAAATCACATGCCCCAGTCACACAGCTCAGGCAGTGAAAGGGATGAGAACTTCTGAGTCATCCCTCCACTCTGTCAAACGCTGCCTGGACACATAGAAACTTTATTTTTCAGAGGTAACATAAAGCTACATAGTTTCACTCCAAGGTATGTGTGAGTAGCTTTCTCACTGTTATGTGATAGAGAAATTGTGTTTTTCAGTAGGGTCAGAGTTAAGTCCATTGTGGGACGTCCTTATGATGGAATATTTTGTAGCCGGTAAAAATAATATCCTCCAACCGGGCTCGGTGGCTCAGCCTGTAATCCCGCGCCTTTGGGAGGCTGAGGTGAGTGGATTGCCTGAGCCCGCGGGTTCGAGACCCGCCTGGGCGGCAAGACCTCATCTCTACAATAAATCAAAAAATCAGCCGGGCATGGTAGTGCATGCCTGTAATTCCGGCTACTTGGAAGGTTGAGGTGGAAGGATCGCCGGAGCCCAGCAGGTCGAGGCTGCGGTGGCCGGAAGCGGCCACTGCACTCCAGTCTGGGCGACAGAGTGAGACTCCAACTCAAAAAAAAAAAAACAAAAATAATAATAATAATAATAATATCTTCCAAGAATATCACAAGGCATGTGACAATCTTCATGATGTAATGTTAAATGGAAGTAGGAGACAAAATTACATATGCACAAGGAACACTAATATTGTGACCATTTTCTATATTTTCTCTATTCTAATGACATTGCTTTTAAGATGCATCATTGACAGTATTTCAGAAAAAAGGGAAACATTAAGTCAATGATAAGAAGCATCCTGATTTCAAAAACATTAAAATACAAAAAATGTACATCGAAGAAAAGAAATGTAGCATACATTTATCACACAAATATGTGCGTGTGTGCACACGCACGTGTGTTTATAAGATTAACAATAAATGCATGAAACAGGAAATAGTGCTTAGCTCAGAGGGAAAGATTTGTATTTTATTTGTTCTTTTCAGTAGTTTTCCATTTTGTTTCTGATGTGCATGTGTACACTAATTTTATTAATCAAAGAAAATAAACTGTAGAACATTCAAAGCAAATGTAGGGAAAATGCAAGTGACTTTTTGACTCGTCCAGTGCATTTTTCCATTCCCCAGTCTTTACACTTTAGCTCTTCTTTATTTTGCTATGCTTCTTGCCTCTGGTTGCCAAGCACAGTTTAGCATTCCATCTTCCATGAGCCATAAGGAGGCTCCCATAATGCCTTTCTCCACTCGGCTACATTTCAGCAGTACCAGTGTCTCTTAGGAAAGTCAGGTACACTGTCTTGATGCAGGTGCCACAGGCATCTTTGAGATCCCACTCTGCACTGCAAGCAGAGTCCTTTGTAAATGTCCACCTGGGAAGAATTACACAGACTCCAGTGCTAAGAGAATCTTTGCCTCCCTTCAAGAAAGTGATATGCTTTGGGTTTTTACTAAAAAAAAAAAAATCGCAAATATTACCTTGACTTCATATCCTTTCCTTTCCCCTGTCTTCTAAGAAAGTCAGAGTCAAATCTGAAACTTAGCCACAATATCTCTGCTGGTCCCTAGGGTGGGGCTATTTGTGTGCTTTTTCCCGTTTGGTTCGAATTCTTGAAATAAAATATTTTATTTTATTGTTTGTGTTCTTTTGTAAGAAGGTGCACATTGTTGATGGAAAAGGGCAGAAAATAAAGAAATACGTACACTTCTCCCTGAAACCTTTCTCTATGCAACTCTCTTCTCAGTACCTATGGTATCCAATCTATCAGCAAATCTTGTCAGTCACATTCCTAAAATATGTTCCGTATATGTTCATTTTCCCTGTCTCCCTTGTCAACCTCCTGGCCCCAGCCACTAGCATCCCTACTGGACAGTGACAACTGCCCCCTTGCTCGCCTTTCTGCATCTTCTCTTTTCTTTCCTCTGTGCCCTTTGCCTTCTCAGAGAGGACCTTTGGCCACCCAATAAAAGCCACGCCCCTGCTCATCCTCTGTCTCATTACCCTTGTTTACTTCCCTTGTAGCACATAGGATGCTGAAATCATCTTGATGTGCCTATTTATTTGTTTGTTTACTTTTCTCTCCTCTTCCCCAGTCCCAAAGTGAGAGAACATTATCTTGTCTGGTGCTGCCTCCTCCCAGCCACGAGGCACATTGCGAGTCCTCAGTGTTTGTGAAGAACAATGGAAGACTGGCTTTCTCCAACATCCCCCTATCCACTGGGGATGGGGCAGTAGCTTCCCAGGCACATACTTGCCTTTTCAAATAATGAGCAAACCCCCTTCCTGTCAGCCCCTTCGCGTCTCAGTGTGGGGTTCCCCGGACCTGTCTGTGGTCAGAGAACCGCCCCTGTCTGCACCTCCTGGGAGGTTAGAATGAAGGGTTGGCAAGGGAGAGAGGTGACAGCGGTGACGGGGACCTGCCCAGGACCTCAGTCAGCAGGATCAGGATCTCCGGAAAGGTCCGGAGAGGCCTGCGGCCACACAAGTTGTCCCAAGGATAAATCTCCATCCCTTCTGATTAATTCATTTGCCAGACATTCAAAAGCCATATTAAAATTCTTTGCCCTGAAGGAGCAAAACTTCGCAAAGAGACCTCACACACTCTAAGAGACTTGTTCATGGAGATGAATTTCCTCTAAGGCAATAAGAAAGTGTGTCTTTCTTTTCTCTTGCTGTCTCCTCCCCCCAGAAATCAGATGTGTAGGTCTAACTAAGGCCAGAGCCCTTGCCCTCAGATTCTTTCTGCCAAGAAGCTTTCCTGGTTTTCCAGCCTGCAGAAACCCCTCTCTGCTCTTTCCTGCCTGGATCCCAGGAAGACATTTACGGGGGTACAGGGTGAAATTCCTAGCCTCCTACCAGAAGAAATTCTACCCCGTTATTCTAGGGACTAGTAACCATCCCTAATTCTTACGTCATCTTCTCTTGGAGCCACCAACGCAAATTGAGGCCAAGGAATAGCCCCAGGTGACCTGCAGTTTCCAAGCTCAATATGCAAATTATTCTGTCCTCCCAAGATTAAGTAACCTCCCTGGGAGACTGTTGGGGTAGTGACATGCCTGGAGGGTGCAGGCCCTGGAAAAAAATCTACCCTCTCCACCTTTGTGGAGGCCCCAGGACTATCACCTTTGGAGAAGGTTTGGTACAGCTGGAGGGAAAAGTAATGGAGGCCAGTTCCATCTGTGAGCAGGTGGGGGCAGGGTGAGGGAGAGGACCACAGCTTTGTCTAGAGGATGCTTAGGGTTTGGGGAATTGGACCTCAGGGCATTCAGTATATGAACCCCCAGGTGGCTTCAAGACCCTCTTAAGCCCTCAGCCCAGTCATTGCCCAGAACTCCAGGGAATCCTGAAAGAGGGCTCCAATTCAGTCAGACTTTTCAATCTGGGGACATCATAAACATTGTAGCAGGTTAGCCCTGGACATATTTGGTCTCCATTTTAAAGATAAGGAAGCTAAAGCAGAGAGGGTTGTGCAGTAGCACAGGAGACCAGCCAAGTCCGAGGCTGCACTGAACCGGGGTGTGAGATTTCCATTTCCCTCCCTCTTCCTGCAGGGCCTGGCTGAAATCTATGTCATACACATGTATGAAATATTTAAGCCTCTCCCAAGGAGCCTCATGTTACTTCTAAATCAATTTATTCTAATCTAATCTTCATCTGCCATGGTTTTCTGGGCCAGCACCACCAAGAAAACCTCTTGGCAGGTGAGAGAGATTGAAAACACAGGACATTTGTTTTTAATGGTTCCTTTACAACCGGCAGTTTCCAACATGGCAATGTCCACGCATGCCTTGAAATACTGCTGGGCCTCAGAAACCACCCCTGAGACCTGTGCAGATGGGTGCTGGCCAAGCTGCAAGCATAAAGTTGTCAGGAGCCCCTTAAGACTGTAACAAGCCCTGAGGTGATGTCCAAAGGGCAAGGTGCTGAGGAAAGCAGAGGGGAGATGGGAGAGGGCCCAGCAGGAACTCGCATAGAGGCCAGTCGTCCACTTCCCAAGGGGACTCTGAATAGCTTTATACATAAAAGGCACCATTTGTTCCACTCTGCCCTTGTTCCTTCTACTTTTGTTTTGACAGGAGTGCTCCAAAATGCAGGAACTGGCCTCTCCCTGCTTTCCATCAGGAACCCTGCTGAGGAGCTCCAGCTGTGGCTGGCCCCAAGGCACAGGAGCCTCTGATGGCTGCCACACCCCGAGTGTGATGTGCCAGGAAGGGGCCATGGGCGCCCCTCCCACTGGACCCAGCATTCTCAACAGAGGGGTCTCCTCCTGCCACATCAGTGCAGCCCTTCCAGCCGGAATTCCCACCAGCCCCCATGCCTGGGCCAGTGTGACCAGGGCAGGAAGTATATTCACAGGTCTTGCCAGGGGGGCTGGGGCAGGGGAAGCTTGACTTCAAATCTGACAACCTGGTGGGAATAAGCCTGGGACTTCCGGGTCTGACTTGCCCATGCTGGGCTTGCCCTGCCTGCAAGGTGGGGCTTCTTCCGCATAGAATCTCCCTGAATAGAGAATCCTTCAAATTTTCCCTTCTGCAGGAGGCAGATTAAGTTCTTACCTTGAAACCAACCTGAGTGCCTGTGTCCCTGATGTCTGTTGCAGGCTCAGGGACTCTCCCAAATGGTCAGGAACCTGATGCTTCCCCTATGGGAGCAGGAATTCAATGTTGGAGGACACAGACTCGAGCAGGATAAGGCAGAATGGAATTCAAACCTATGTCTGATGCATCCTGGCTGTGCGATGTCAGGAGATCATCTTTCGTGTCCTTACTCTGTCTATCCGGAAAATGGGTGTGATAACACTAATCCTAGCTGAGAAGTAAATGAGATTGCTCACTGAGAGTGCTCCATGCGTTGAAGCCTCTATGCATGGCACAGGTATCCCTTTGGGGAGCTAGGTCTGGTTCTTCTCTCTTTTAAAAACATGTAGAAGACATCCCTGCACTTTTAGTCAGTGACTACTGGCACCTCCAGTGTAGAGCGTGTAAGAACAGGCATGCTTTTAACACAGCCTCTTTCCTCTTCCTTGGTGAGACCTGAAGGCATGGGGTCTTCAGCCCGGATCTCTGATAGAGTGTGTGGAGCAGAGTCCTCCTCCAGTCCCCGAGGGGCCTGACATGTGAGCCACTGTGAGTGGTCACCTCAGCATGACTCAGTGCATCCTACAAATATGCCATCCAGTTTTCCCACCCCCAATCAGCACCAGGTCTTTGGTCCTTGTTCAGTGTTTTGGATATGAGGCTTGAATGCCCTGTCCTTCCCTCTCCCACTCCTCCCAACCAGTGAGCTCCAGCTTTCAGCTACCTCTAACCCCATTACCTCCCCTTCCTACTGGTCCTCACCATTGATGTCTGAGCAGGCTCAGGCCTGGAGCAGGGCAAGTGTGGCAGAAGCCAGGGAGAGAGAGTACAGTCTGGAGCTACAGATGGACTTGCCCCTTGGAGGCCCAAGTGCTCTGTTTAACCCAAAGCCCAAGGCAGCAAAGGTGCCCGGCATAGGCTGGCCACAGCTGCCGCCCCCTGCCCACCACCTGGCACTACACTCCTAAACTCCTTCCCAAGGAGATGCAGAGAAAGGTCACACTAACATCTCACTTCCACTGGATCAGCCAAATTTTCACTCCTCTGATGAGGTCTGGCAGCTAAAACAGGCAGGAGTTCTGTTGTAGTTGTGGAAAGTCAGAACTAGAGACACATCCACACAATTCCATGGTACAGAGTGGGAAACTGAGGACTGAAGATGGAATGGGGCTGCCCAGTGGCAGTAACAGCCACAACACTGGAATCCTGCTGCCAGTATAAGCACTGACCACAAATGTCATCAAATTAGATTGTTTTGGAATCTGAGGTTTGCTTGGCCACAGCTAAGTAGTTTAGCTAAGAAGGTACCTTCTGCTGATCAGAGATGTGCTGTTCATTCTTAGAGGACCACAGCCTCCTTCTAGCCCAAGAGAGAACCCAGGGAGTCCACCTGCAGGGCTGCACCTGCCTGGGTCCCCAGTAGGACACAAGCCTGCTGTGTGCCTAGGAGGGACGTCTCACAGAAGGGCCTCTGCCCTCCTCCATTCCCCAGATTCTCACCCAGATTCTGATTCATTTCCTTCAGAAATGCAAGAACATGAGAATCAAAGATTCTGAGTCAAGAAGGGGCCTTGAAGAAGGAACAGATGGCCTCCCTGGGTACCACTCCACAGCCCTAACTCCAAGGGTCACCGAGCCTCTGGCTAGAACCCACTGTGATGGGCATCCCAGTACCTCCTGTGGCAATCATTCCATCTTAGACTTTGTCTCGGTATCTGAATAGGATGTTTCCTCTGCTCCAGATCTTACCTTTGGGGCCATGCTGAGTCTTGTTACCCCTTGGCAACCCTATCAGAATGGGAGGCCCCTCGAGAATCTTTTCCACTCTGGTATCAGCAGTACAGGGCTGTCTTCATGGAACTTGGTGTCCTATGCCCTCACCTCCAACCTCCTTGCTACTGAAAGTATGCTCAAAGCAGCATGGGGGTCACCTGGGCTCGTGTAGAAATGCAGAGTATCAGGCCCACCCCAGACCTCCCAAATCAGAACCTGCATCTTAACAGATGCTTCCTGGACACATTAAGTGGGGCGTGCTGGCCTAGACACCTCACACTGTCCACATTACTCTCAGAGTCCAGGACTCAGAACTTAGCTCACTCACACGTGTGCAGGGAAGGACTCTCATATCTCTCTCCTCCTAACCATTCTTCATAGCTGCAAGATCCTGACAACACAAAGGATCCTGGGTCCACTCAGATCTCAGAGTTGTCTTCACAGAAACTGTTCCCAAGCTGCATCTCCCATCCTGGGTAGGGAGGAATTGGCATGCGATGGTTCATTGTTCTTTCAGGTGTGTCTCATCTGCTATTTAATCCACCTGCCCGTTAGGATCACCTAGTGGACTTTCAGAAAAACTCCAACGGTAAGAACCCATCTCAGAAGGCTTGAATAAATTTTCTAGAGCATACTGTGGGTGTCAGGTTGTTTGTTTGTTTTTAATCCTCCCCAGGCAATTCTAATATGCACTCAGGATTGAGCGCTATTGGCATAATACATCTATTAAGGGGCAGATTTTATTTTGTATTTTTTGTCAATCAGGTTCCGAGGTCCATTGGTGTAGCCAGCTCACTTCTCACAGTGACTTCAGGCTCCTGGGAGATGTATCTGCTAGCTACTGCTACAATATTGCTGTGTAACAAACAACCACAAGATCTGTGAGAATACAATAATGTGTGTTGGCAAACTTAGGCTGTGGTGGACGTGGTAGCTCTCGCAGACTGTGGCACTGGGTTGGCCTTGCTTCTTACTGCAGGCATGTGGGTAGGGTAACCAGCTGTTCTATTGCCCAGGACTTCCTCAGTTTTGGTCCTGAAAGTTCTATCATGTCTCAGGATACCCCCATTTTGGGACGACTAGGAGAGTTAGATACCCCTCCACGGTCAGCTTAGGTAGTTCTGTTCCCCATGTCTCATCTTCCTTGAACGGTGGGCTTGCCAGGGCATGTGCCCTGCAAGATGTGGGCAGAGACTTGAGAAAGCTAGCGGAAATGAGAGACTCAGGTTCAGACAGGCACACTGTCACCTTCCAGTACAGGTCAGCTTTGTCAACCCTGTTGGCCAAAAGCCTCCAGTCCCAACTCAGAAAGTGGGCTCTTACCACTTTCTGGATCTCTATTCAGGCATCTGGTATGTTGTCCAAAGCCAGTCACACAGCTGAGCCCAAAGTGAAGGGGCATGGACAACTACCCCACCCACGATGAGGCCATTGCAGGCGTGTGGATGTATTCAGACAGGGCTGAATAATTGGAGCCAATCGTTTCACCTCCCACAGGCAAGGGGGTTCCAGCCTCCCCCTGTGGATGACGCAACTCCTTCCTGGCTCCCGACTCTCCCTAGAGAACCCAGGTCCAGGCCCTGAGACCACCTCGCCTCCTTCCCCCAGGGCTCCTAAACTTAGATCCACTCTGGTCTCTGTGGTTTCAACAGTCTCTCCTTATGCCCCTCCTTCTTTTGCTCTTTCTTCAAGCACGTAGGGGGTATCTGTAAAGGGAGGGGCGATCTTGCATCAGCCTCGTCAGTCATCTTGACCAGGAGTCTCCCGTGCCAAGTAAATTTCACCACCACAGACTTAGCCCCACTCCAACCTGGCAGAATCTCCTGGATCCTGATTCACTCACTCTCCAATACATTCCCAGTTGCCTTCAGCCCCTCATCCTGGCCGTATTTTTCATGCATCCAGTACCTAGATGTCAGCTAAGGCTTCTGGGCCCTGCATATTTAAGCTCACTTGGTTGCAGCCCCCAATTCCAAGGTCTCCTGTCCTTGACTCCTTCCCACTCGCAGGAGAATCACACAAACATCTCCTGACCAAGCTGGTGCCCCAGAAGTTCACATGTTATGGGGTCACATCACAAATCTCATGGTCCACAAACACCCCAGCCCTGGTCCCTCCACCTGCTCCCTTCCTGGTCCTCTCCCACAAAGCCGCTCGCTGCTCCTCCATTCAGGTCCTTCCGCCCCTACTCGGGTGCACGGGGATCTCAACCTTTGTCCCAAGAGGAACTTGGGGAAAGGTTTCCCTCATCTCATTACATGTCAATTATTTCTAACCATGTTTTAGGTCCCTGGTTCTATCTATCCCCAGCCATCTAGCAAGCTTCTGGGCTCTGATTCCAGTTAAGTGCAGTAAAACACAAAGAATCAGTAGCCCTTCAAGGGAAAAAATTGAAACGACTTTCATTGCTTTAAAAATAATGTGGGCTGACTCACCCTGCATCCCTAAATGTAAGACTTCAGACTCCACAAAATGGGAGAGAAAGGACACTGACCTTGTCTCTCAGCCGGACACCTACCAGCCTCATGCTCACAGCCCACCCACAGTTTTTCCCCAACCAGTCAGCCAGGGCTAGACCACAGAGTCGGGCGGAAGTGTGGAGCTGGGCACCTGCAAACTCACATTCAAGTCCAGGCTCTGCCACTTATAAGCTGACACTTAGAGCACTCTGCTGGAGTGACACCCACAGGGCAGGGATGTTAGGTAAAGGGCACCCAAGAAATAGCATTAGCAGAGATGCCCCCAAAACCTGAAAAGCATCATACCCAGTGAATTCATTCTATTCACTGAGCTCAAGAAAAAGCTGGCTGATTTCAACACACCCCTCGGTAAGTCCCTAACTAGAAAGGAGACCCACTGTCACAAAACCACATGTCTCATCCCCAAGCCAAACGGAATGAGTTTCTGGATGATTCCTGCTGCTGGCATATGATGGAGCTGCCCTCCTTCCTGGCAGAGCTAACTGAGAGGGTGGGCCCTGCTACCCACTGCTCAGCCTCCAGCTCTTGGAGTGTGCAGGGGGCCAGGCAGCTGCAGGCAGGAGGGCAGGAAGGTTGGAGCAGCTGGGCTAAGGTCAGACACAGAGGCTAGGGCTCAGCAGAGACAGCCAACTGCCAGGCCCAGCTGCCACCGCCTCTTGCTGGGGTCTCATGCGGGAGGCAGACACTGGCTGTCAAGCTGGTGGGCTCCCCTCTGCAGCTGTGAGGCTGCCTGGGCCCCAGGGCCTCCTGTCTCCTGCCTCCTCTTCCTGCTCCTCCCATCAATGGTTCTCTCGTTGCTTCTCAGCCTCTGTCTCCTCACTCTCCCTTTCATTCTATTCCTCTTCTCACTCTGTCTCTTTATCTCTTCCTGTCTATCTGTCTCTGCCTCACCCTATGTCTCTCTTCTTGTACTTTTTCTCCTTCTCTGCTTCTTGGCTGCTCTCCATTTCTCTGTCTCTGGGTTAAAAGATGAGGGGAGAGGATAGGAGGTGGGACCCAAGAGGAATCCCAAACAAAATTGAGCTGGGATTCTGCTATGGTCTGAATATTGTCTCCTCCAAACATCATATGTTGACCCCAATCTCCATTGCAACTGTGTTCAGAGGTGGGGCCTCTTACCTGGGAGGTGAATCAGTCATGAGAGTGGAGCCCTCATGAATGGGATTAGTGCCCCTATAAAAGAGGCCCCAGGAAATTGTTTGTCTGTTCTGTTATGCAAGGTCCCAGTTAGCAGACACTGTGTATGAACCAGAAAGTGAGCTCTCACCAGACATTGCACCTGGCAGCACCTTGATCTTGGGCTTTCCAGACTCCAGAGCTGTAAGCAATCATTTTCTATTGTTTATAAACCACCCAGTCTATGATTTTTTTTTTTTTTTTGTAGTAACCTGAATAGGAAAGGTCAGATCCCATCCTGGGATCCTGGGAGTAAGTTCAGCTTTGGAACTGGGATAAGCCTGTGGGTCTCTTTGAAGACATCTTCACAGAATGAATCCAGGGCCCTTCTCTTGCTCCCAGAGCAAGAGAGGCCCCATAATAGTCAGTTTTCACAGACACTACCAGGATCCTTGATTCAGTAAACATTCCATGGGCTCTTTCTTCTGTCTAGAGCCTGTGCTGAGGCTGGGAGAGGAGGCGTCAGGCAGGCAGGGACCCCACTCTGAGCTCCCACCTGCAGGTCAGGAAGGGGTTAAGTGAGCTCCTAAGTGGTTAGATGCACCCTGTATCCAAGGAGTATCCAAAGGTCAGGGCCAGGATTTAGCAACTTGTGCACACCAGAGAGGCAACGTGGGCCAAGCTGAGAATGATTTAAGGGAGTTCTCTAGGCCAAGAAGGAGGGAGGCTATTCTAGAGAGGATGTCTAGGGAGCATGGAACATTTGTTCCAGCCTAGGCATGGGGCATGGGGAAGGGATATGGCAGGGAGGGGACTGAAAAAGGGCTTGAAGTTGCACCATGATGTAAGCGTTTCCTAAGGCAGAGCCAGTGGGTAGCCCTTGAGTGCTGGGAGCTGTGGGCCCACAGTGGGAGGCCCTTGCTCATCTGTGAAATGAGGAAAGTGATCTTTTCTCTTCTCCCCCTCCCTTTGCAGAGCAGGAGAAATGAAGACAGGGGCAGAGTCGACCGTGCCATCTGCCCACAGAGGGGGAGGGCGTGGGCTTGGCTCTCTATGCTGGGAAAGGGCCTCATTATGAGCTCGTTCCATTCAGAAGGGAGGTTGTCATGGACCACACAACAGGGCTCAGTGTCTAAGTTAAGAGGAAAACCTCGTTTTAACATGGCTCCTTCTGTAATTGGGAGGAGGAGGTGACAGCTGTGAGGCTAAAGGACGGATATTAGTGAAGGGTGACATAAAGTGGTACCTTTGGCAATTAGACTTTGTCCCCACTTTGTGATCATCCTTTTGTCCACTGAGCCCACCCTGTCATACCTATCCTTGCCTAGACAGGTACCCAGAGCCTTCTCTCCTCCGTGCTCCCGAAGGGCTCTGAGAGACGCAGAATGAACAGATTGCCAATGCTTCCATCGTGCAAATGAGGAAACGGAGGACAAGTTGAGGAAAAACGGCCATCCCAGGTCACAGAATAAGCTGGAGCTAGCTCTGTGATGTACATGAGTATCCATTCCCTTCAAGGATAGGGCCACTCCTGGCTCCGTTTGAGGGTTGGAGGCATGGGGTCTGCAAATGGACCTTGAGTGTGAACCGGTGACCTGAATGTCATCCACACTGGGAAGTCCAACTGAAGCAGAAACGGCTTCCGAAGACCCCTCTCATGCCTATGACTGGACTCCTCATTGGGTCTCTCACTGCTGTTTTGCTCTGCACAGTCGCCCTGTGAGGACAGACACCATGTCTGCATCTCAGATGAGGAAACAGAGGCTCAGGGAGAGTAGAGGTCCTGAGTGAATGTTGGGACTCAAACCAGAGCCTCCACATTCTAAAGCGTATGCCCTTTCTCTGCCCTGTCAGTTATGTGTATTTGCATTTGAACATCGTACACGTGATGTGGGCAAAGATAGCGTACATGTATTTGTAACATACACACACATATGCATACAAGCACACACAGAATTGTTAAATCTCCACTGGCTCTCCTTGCTCTGTGTTGCACAGAAAATGAGTATATTGGTGCAGCCACTAATCCCTTTCATTTGGATGCGAGCAAATGACAGGATCAGTCTCCATCACTGCCATGG
This sequence comes from Cephalopachus bancanus, assembly GCA_027257055.1. Taxonomy (NCBI): domain Eukaryota; kingdom Metazoa; phylum Chordata; class Mammalia; order Primates; family Tarsiidae; genus Cephalopachus; species Cephalopachus bancanus. Next base: position 5,748,154 of record JAPVLO010000036.1, read on the forward strand.
CTAAACCCCAGGGCTCTCCCTGGTGCCTTGAATAAGAGTCAAGATGACCCACTTTCTCCAGCTATTCCCAGTCTCTGGGCTGCTTTGGCTGGGAAACTGTCAGTCTGGTAAATATCACAGACTTAGCAGGGCAGGCTCCTGCTTCCAAGACTGCCCCTTTTTGGCTGTCCAGTCTGGCTTATAGGGCCGAGCCCCAGGGTCCTGCCCCAAATGCTAGAGCTCAGCTGCCCATATGCAGACAGGGCCTGTCTGCCCAGCATGCCAGCATCCACAGAAATGCTCATGCACAGGTCAAGGGCACTCGTGGCCTCTACAAGCGTTTCCTAGATGCCCTGACACAGGTGCTCAGGAAAGGAGCTTACAAAGACATAGGGTATGCCCTCGTGGAAGAAGGTGGTCATGAAAACAAGCCCAGAAATAAATGGTTGAGTAAGTCAAGTGTTCTCTGAGCACAGAGGAGGGAACAATTAATTCCGCTGGGAGGATCAGGGAAAGCTTCTCAGAAGTCCCCGGTTTGGAGACTGGAATGCAAATTAGAATATGCCACAAGCAACAATGAAGGAAGGGATGGCCTGGGCCAAGGCAGGGAGGCAGGAAAGAGTGAAGGCAGTGTGAATAAGAGAGGCCGGGGGCAGCTGAAGCCAGATACCCGCAAGTCTTGGACCCCAGGGGAGAAAGGTGCCTCTGTCCTCCAGGCATGGGCCAGAGGATGCTGAACCGTTTTAAGTGGAAGTGGAAGTTCCAGGCAGCCTATCAGTAGGCCCTGGCCTCACCTGGGGCCACTGTGCCAGCCCATACCAGAGCCTTTGCTTCCCCACTGGCCTTACTCCCCATTGATGGGTGTTCTGATCTCTCCTCCCTCTCCTGAAATGTTCCTTCCATTGAGTGTAGAGCAGTTTTTCCCAGATTCCTAACACTGCTTAGTGTGAATGTTGGTAACTGCAACCCTCTTTGCAGGGGCATCGGGCGGCAGGAGAGAAGGGAGGGCATCCAGAATCCCCAAAGGCTGATACAAAGCCAGCCTTGCAGAAAAACTGAGTTTTTGTAAGAACAGATCTCAGGCTGACCTTTTGACCTCTGGCCTCAAAACTGTGGAAGCCAAGGTTGATCTCTCTCAGATCTCTCTCAGACAGCCGTGCTTGTCTCTGTACTGCCTTGGCTTTTCCTGGGGAAAAGGCCAACCTCACCTAAGACCCCCAGTCTACTTCAGAGGATGGGTGGCCACCTCTGAGCCTGGAGCCAGAGTGTTGTCTCTGAGCAGGTGACAGCCAAAGCTGCTCCATTCTGAAAGTCCTCCTCACCAAGGTGGACACCTGGATTTGGAAGCACAGATGGGAACCAGCTGAGGAGACCAGCCTCGGTGCCTCCCTGGTTCAGCGATCCTCACCCACTGGGAAAGCCCAGCAGGAGGTCTGGGTCAGGCTCTCTGCCCTGGTTAGATGAATGGTCACTGGCTCTGTACATCTTCCTGGTTCAGAGAGAATCAGGATGAGTCATGAGAGCCCTGGAGGAGGGGTCGGTTGCTTTCTTAAATCAACTTTCATAATTTTGTTATAATAAACCACACACACCCAAAGGTTATACTTTGGGGAGCTTGGATAAATGTAAGCACCCATGCACCCTCTGCCACAGCTGATTCAGAACATCTCCTTTACCCCCAAAGCTCCCTCCTTCCCCTCTGCACTCCATGTCTCTCTCCCCTCTGGCCCCAGGCAGCCACACTCTGCTGCCTGTCACTATGGATTAGGTTGGACTTTCTTGGAGTTTCGTGTACATGAAGTCATATGATATAATTTCTGCTCTTTCATGTCTGTTTCCTTGGGCTCAGGATTCTGTTTGTGAGATTCCGCATTGTTGTATCAGCCATTCGCTCTTCACTGCCAGGTGATATTCCAATGCACCAACAGACCACGATTTGTTTATTCACTCACCTGTTGATAGACAATCGGGTTGCTTATAGTTTGAGGGTTTTTAAAAATAAAGTGGCTATGACCATTTGTGAACAAGACTTTGTGTGAACATACACTTTTATTTTTCTTAGGCTAATACTGAGGAGTGGAATTTCCAGATCACATGGTGCATGGCTGTTTAACTTTATGTGAAACTGCCACTCTGTTTTCCAAAGAGACTGTACCATCCTCCATCCTCAGGAGCAGTGTGAGAGAGTTGCAGTCCCTCCATGTCCTCACCAATACCTGGTGGGATCCCTGCTTTTCATTTTAGCCACTGCATGGGGAGTATTTCATTGTGGCTTTCGTGTGCATTTCTCTGATGACTGGTAATGTGAAGCATCATCTCACAACCAAACTTGAGTCTCAAGTCTGCTCCTTCCCAGCTCTGCATGTGCACAAGGCACCCCACCACTCTGGATCTTAATTTTCGTGTTTGGAAAAGCCAAGTCCCAACCTCTACCCCGTCTCCATCACCAGGCATTTGTGAAAATGGTATCTGATGACATACGCATATGTGAAAGTGTGCAAACGTATTCACGAGGGGTGAAGACTGGCAGACCCCACGGCACTCAGCCCACTGTCTTGTTCTACACTGGTCTTCTCATTGCGGTAGTGTCTTGACTAGCTATCCAGACTCTGGTCTTTGCTTCACTGCATCCTCCACACAGCAGCCAGAGTGGTTTGTCTAAAACACACACCGGAACTTGACCTTCCTTTGTGCTTAAAACCATTCCCGGGTCTTCCCATGGCAACAGGTTCCATTTCATTCTTTCAACTAGTAACATAGATTGAAAACCGGCTGTGTGCCAGGCTTTCTTCCAGGTGCTGGGAGTAAAGTTAAACAGAGTAGACAGGCCCTGCCCTTTACAGAATGAAAACCCATTTTCCTTACACGATAAAGGCAACAAAGGCCTGTGGGGTGAATGAGCTGCCCAAATCAGACAGCGAGCCAGCGACAGAGCAGAGATTAGAATCAAGTCCCAGCCCTAGGCCTGAGGTCTTTCTACTACTTCCAGCAGCTTCCCTTCCCTCTGGTCATTTCCTCAGAGGCACAGTGGGCCAGAGCTAAGGGGCTGCAGTCTGCAGGGGACATCATGGAGGCACCCCACAGAGACTGCAGGGGACACCACCCCCTTCTCCTGGGAAGCCAGGGGAAGCTTCACTGGAGCCCCTGAGCTCGAGCACCCCCTTCTCCAGAAGTGTTGGTGTGAATAACTGCCTCCAGTCGAGAGCACACACCTGGGATTAGTTGGTAAATGGTGCCGCTCGCTCCTTCCTCCTTTCACCGGGGCACCGCTTGCCTTCCAGCCGGCTGAGAGAAGGGGCAGAGCGACAATCTCGTTAGGTTGCTTGTGGCTGTCAATCTCCCTTTAAGCAGGAAAGCACAGCACGGTGACATTTAAAGAGGGCTCTGCTCTAAGTCCCAGCCGGCATCCCCACCACCAACCAGCGCCTTTGGCTTTTGAGACTCGATGCTGCAGAATGTCAGAGATGAGAGTGGGACCAATGGGGATGCCCAGGTCCAAGGACGAGGAACAGAATTACCAAAGTTCACTCATCAAGCAAAGAGGAGAGGTGCAATTAGAAACTCAGATCTAGCCGGGCTCGGTGACTCAGCCTGTAATCCCGCGCCTTTGGGAGGCTGAGGTGAGTGGATTGCCTGAGCCCGCGGGTTCGAGACCCGCCTGGGCAGCGAGACCTCATCTCTACAGTAAACCAAAAAATCAGCCGGGCGTGGTAGCGCATGCCTGTAATTCTGGCTACTCGGAAGGCTGAGGCGGAAGGATCGCCGGAGCCCGGGAGGTCGAGGCTGCGGTGGCCGGGAGCGGCCACTGCACTCCAGTCTGGGCGACAGAGTGAGACTCCAACTCAAAAAAAAAAAAAAGAAACTCAGATCTAGTTGAGGGAAACTGCCAAGGGAGGGAGGGGCACACCTCATCAACAAGGGTACCTGCACAATGAACATTTGTATTCCTAACCCTGAATTGTACCACGTCTTTAAAATAAATAAATAAAAATTTTTTTAAAAAGAAAAGAAACTCAGATCCCCCATGCCTTGCTCTGTATCATTTTCTGTATTCCATCATGACTCTCAAGAAGCAAGTGCTAGTGGCATTACATGCTTTCCTCAGGATCCCAGATTCCTGCCCAGCGGCCTGCCCCCAGGCTGGGGAGGAACCTTCTACAAAGGTTTCCCCCTTCCCTCACTGGGCCACGTATCAGCCAGCTTAGCATGCAGCCGCAACTGCTCTGTCTGGTTGAGTCAGAAAGGATTGAATGCAGGAAATTCAAGGACCAGAAAGGATTGAATGCAGGAAATTCAAGGACCAGAAAGGATTGAATGCAGGGAATTCAAGGACATCACGGAAGGGCTGGAGGAGGCTGCAGACTCAGCCTCCAGGAATGAGTCCCGGAATGCCACCCTGAACCCGCTCAACAGAGGAGCTGCTCCTTCCACCATAGTCAGAAAGCTGGGAACCCCAAGAATGGAGTTGTCTCTGCCTTGACCTGGAGGTCAGAGGCTGTTGTCCCCAGGTGCTGGTTTCATTACTTCACTGCCTCACACCTCAAGCCAGGGAGGCTGAGGCAGAGGTGAGGGAGACAATTGGTGGCATCAGTTGTGGGACTTGAGCTTCCCCTAGGAAAGGCACATCTCCTTTGCTATGTTCAAAAACATCTCTTTGCCTGTGTTCAAGCTGGCAAAGAGCTTTATTTTACATATCTGAGCCTACATTTTGGGCTATATACTTGTAAATGGTGGCAAGGTACAGGGCAAAGCTTAGGACAGACACCCAAGACCCTCCCAGAAACACAGCCCAGTGGTTGAGAACACAGGCTCTGCAGACTTCTCTCTGGGTGTGTGTCCTGGCTTGACCCCTGTCCCTGTGTGGCTCTTGGTAACACTGACCCTTCCTGCTTCTGGGTTTCTACATCTGTGCCATAGGATGATAACAACAGTACCCAGAAAGTACTCAGAATAATGTCCTGCACAGAGAGAGCAGTTAACTAATGTGAACTAGAATTGTCTTCCAAATTGTCCAGCTTTGTGACCTGAAGCAGGTTACTTGAAATCTCTGAGCTTAGGCTGGGTTCGGTAGCTCAGCCTGTAATCCCAGTGCTTTGGGAGGCCGAGGTGAGTGGATTTCCTGAGCCCGTGGGTTCAAGACCCGCCCGGGCAACTTGGCGAGACCTCATCCCTACAATAAATCAAAAAATCAGCCGGGCGTGGTAGCGCATGCCTGTAATTCTGGCTACTCAGAAGGCTGAGGCGGAAGGATCGCCGGAGCCCGGCAGGTCGAGGCCGCGGTGGCTGGGAGCAGCCACTGCACCCCAGTCTGGGCGACAGAGTAAGACTCCAACTCAAAAAAAGAAAAAAGAAAGAAATCTCTGAGCTTTACTTACCTGAGCCTAGATCAGGTTTTATCAGCTTGGATACTATTGACATTTGAAGCAATATGGGACTGTCCCACAAATTATAAGATGTTTAGCAATATCCCTGACCTCTCCCCACCAGGTGCCAGTAGCATCTTCTCCTCTCCCCAGTTGTGACTACCAAAAATGCCTCCAGACATTGCCAAAGGCCCCATGGGGGACAAAATCACCCCTGATTAAAAACCACTTCTGCAGAAGTTCACAACTCCGTCCTGTAGACTAACCAAGGCAAGGGATGTGACAGTTATGTGTAACTTAGCAGTCATCTGGGTCATTCACCCCCTGAGTAGTAAAATTAATGCAAACCTACCTCTTAACCTATAGGAAGTTCAAAGTTTTCCCCATGACTTCTGAACATTCTTGGCATTCATGGTCACCTCTTGTTCCAAGTTTCTGTTTCTGAAAAATTATTGATATCCCTACTTTCGTCTTTGGATCTGGGACGTTCCCCAGTGTGAAAGATAAACCCTCTTCCTTCATTTCCTCAAAATATTACTCAGAGACCATTGAGCATACCAGAGCTGTTCCCGAAGGCCGTGGCAGTGAAGATCCAGTGGGCGAGGCCACTTGGGTTTGAGTATCAGCCATCCCCCATGGAAGTTCTCACAGCCTCTTAAGTGCCCCATCCCTCCTTGTGGCTCACCTGGACCCTCAGGAGTCTTCTCCCGGGTCTCCTTTCTCAGGCTCCCCCCAGACTTCTGCAATCTAGCACTCTTGCTGGTTGCCCAGGCCCGAGCACCAGCCTCCACAGCCAGAATCCCCATCAACTCTGTCCTCTCTGGAGGATTGAGCAGTGGGGGAAGCACCGCCCCACCTTCACCGAAGCCATCACACCCGCGACAGACACAGAGAAACACAAGCAGATGTATAACCATCAGTGAACTCAAGAACAGAAGGGAAAATCTCCCATGTCAGAAAAAGGAGAAAATTCAAAGCCAGAGCAGTGAAAAGGAGCTGACGCCAAATGGCCCACAGAGGTATACGAGCTGGATAAAATACTCCCGTGGGGGATAAGGAGCCGAGGCGGCAGGCCTTGTGCACAAAAGAGGCTGGGAGTGATCTTTCTGCTTAGAACCAGGAGTCTGGAAAAGTTGTCTGTCTCTTCAGTAAAATGAAAATAGAAAACCGCCACCACTCACCCCAAAAGTGGGCTCAGCACCCAACCCCCACCAGGTCATGAGTGAGAAAGGAGACACCAGAGAGAAATCCGAACTCTAAGTCTGTACCACATGCATCAGAAGGCCCAAAGCCCTGCTACTCACCAGGACCCAAGGAAAAGAATTACAACAAAACCTTCCTGGGTCCTGGGAGACCCTTTGGGCTGTGGCAGACTTGAGTGTGAAGCCTGTGCTATGGTAGATGAAAAACAGCTCAAAGTAAAACACCAAGCAGGTGAGAAACGTGGAGCGGGACAACGGCCTCCAGCTGTGTCTAACAGGAGTTCTGGAGGGAGAAACAGAAGGTGTGGGGAAAAAAAATTTGAAAAGATATCCGCTAATGGTCCTCTAGAGTTGAAGAAATGTATGAGTTCTTATATCAAAGATGTCACTAGAATTTCAAGCAAGACACATATCAACAAATACATTTGAGGGAGAAGCTCAACACCTTAGACGCTGAAAAATCAAGCAACAGATGTGGAAGGATATTATTTAAGGTATTAAAGAAGAAATGATAATATATCCAAAGAAGACATGGACAAACGGGAGGTAGAGGAAGTAAATGAACTTTCTTGTTTTTCTTGGTGGGAAAATCTCTTTAGTTATCATTCAATAAATAAGACATAAAAGAATATTGTATATGGTTACAAGGCAACCACTAAAGGAACTAAAATTACTCCATAAAGCTTCCAGATGATTAGACGGAAAACCAATACATAAAGCAAACCACAAAAATATAGACCACAAAGTAAAAGACTTTTAAAGAAATATTAAAATCAGAATGCATAATATAAAATAATATGATAGAACTGAGACCAAATATATCCTGTTTATATCATTAAGTGTGATAGGATAAACTCATCTATTATTTTTTTAAAAGACTCCTATTTTTGGATCAAAGAGTCAAACAACAAATATAGGCTTGTGAAAGATGCCGCTTACTCTCCAATTACATCTTCTCAGTCTCACCCCTGATTTCTGCCATGCCAGGATAGATAGTTCCAGGTAGCTTGCACTGACTTTCAGGTGGCAGAACCTGGTTGCAGCAATCATGTAGCTCTTTTCTCTCTTCCACTCCTGGGGCAAGCGGGAGCTCTCAGCGTTCACAGTATGTGTGCAGTTTAGGCATGCAGGACGTTAACACCCCCAGAAGAAACACTCAACCAGTGTTGACTGAAACGCATCTTTGAGGAGATATTCAGCCCCACTAAGTCATTAAGGAAATGCAAACTGAGACCCAAGTTATGATACTACGGTATACACATTTTAGGTGCAAAAATCAAAGACCGTCAATGTACTGTGATAGAGAGACTACGAATTAACAAAGCCTTTCATACATTACCAGTGGAAATGTAAATGTGTAGGACCATATTAGAAAGCCATCTGGCTTTATCTGATAAAATTAAACAGTCCTGTGGCAAGTCCATGCGTAGGTAAATTCCCAAGAGAAATTCTTGCAAATATCCCTAGGGGGAATTAGTGAGTATATTCATGGAAGCAGTCTTCGTAATAGCAGAACCATGGAAACAATCAAAGTATCCATAAACAAGATAAAGGTTAAACAAAATGTGGCATGTTTACACAACAGAATATTATATAGCTGTCAAAATGAATAAACCATAGCCACCTGCAACCATATGGTTATATCTACAAAATGTCATATTGAGTGGAGAAAGTGCCAGAAAATGATTACATAAAATAAATTTTTATTAGCAAACACTAAACAACAAGCTTTAGAAGAATAATGATAGATACAACAAAACTACACTCAAAATGGGTGGAGGAGCTAAAATCATCCTTTGGTAAAAGACTGAATGCTTTCTATTAAGATCAGAAATAATACAAAGATATCTACTTTCAACACTTCAAATCAACATTGTACTGGAATTTCTAGGCAGAACAAGTAAGCCAGAAAATAAATAAATGAATAAATAGCACCCAGATTGGAAAGGAAGAAGTAAAAGTATCTCTATTTGAAGATGACCTGATCTTGAATATATAAAAATTTTACTTAATTCACCAACAACCCATTAGAATTAATAAGTGAGTTCAGGAAGGTTGCAAAATATAAGATAATTTGAAAATTAATCATATTTCTAAGAATTGGCGATAAACAATCAAAAATAAAATCAGGAAAACAATTCTATTTACAATAGCACCAAAAAGAACAAAATACTTAAGAATAAATCAAAGAAAAGAAGTATAAGACTTATATACTGAAACTTCAAAAGACTGTTGAAAAATTAAATAAATGTAGAGACACCCAATGTTTGTGAATTCATAAATAAATATAAGATCTAAATAAATGTAGAGACACCCAATGTTTGTGAATTCATAGACATCATTTAGTTAAGATGAGGCTAGTCCCTAAACTGATGTAAAATTAGACGTGGGTGATGGTTGTACAACTCGGTGAATGCATAAAAACCATTGAATTGCACACTTTAAACTGATGAACTGAATAGTGTATGAATTTTGTCTCAATAAAAGCAAATGTGTTTGCAAGAAAGCACCAGCAAACAATTTATAATGATGCTTATGTGAGGTGGAAAGAAACAGAAGTGTGGAGTGGGACAGGTAGATTTACAAAGTCAGAGCCAAGCTTGTATCAAAGTTCTAGTTACTCATCATGTGGTAGGTTCCTAAGTCTTTATTTATTGTGAAAAACAAACAAACAAACAACAACTAAATACAGAATAGGAAAGCTCTATGTATGAACCAATAATGGAATGTGTCATGAGCCAGAGATGTGGCTCCACTTCCAGTGACTCTTCAAGAAAAGTAACAATAAAAACACTGCCTGTGAGACTCAGGGTACAGCAAAAGCAGTGCCCAGAAGAAACTTCACAGCCTTAGTCTGTGTCATTAAGTAGGAACACATGAAAATAACTAAAATGAAAAGTCACACAAAGAACAGTATATTAGGCATGAGGAAAGCAGAAGGAAGGAATTAGGATAAAAGCACAAGTAAATCCATTATAAAATAATAGACAGAGGAATTAGTACATTCAAAAGCAGTTTCTTGAAAAAAAATCTTGTTTTCTTGGGGGAAAAAAAAAGAAAACTAACCGGACATACAATGAAAAAAAAAAAAAGTGATGAAATCACAAATACACAAAAGTAGAAATGACAATGGAGACATAATCACAGATACAAAGAGAAATAAACAGACTATAAGAGATTAATAAATTAACCCAGTAAATAAACTTGAAAACTGTGTGAAACAAATAATTTGATATGTAAGTATAATTTATACAGTTAAAATTAGAAATGAGACAAATTATCAAAGAATAAATTGGGGAAAACATTAAAGAACTATTATTACTCTACTTCCCAAAGTACCAAATAAAGAAGTTTCATAGGAAATTTTAAAAACCTTTTAACAGAGTGTTTTTGCTCCTGTGTTATCGTTTAGTTTAAAATTAAATTTTTTGAGATAATTGTAGATTTGCATGCAGTTGTAAGAAATAATACAGAAAGATCCCCTATACCCTTTACCTAACTTCTCAGAATGGAAACATTTTGCAAAATTGTAGTACACTATCACAACCAGGATGTTAACAGTGATACTATCAAGGTATAATCAACTGATACAGAACACTTGCATCACTATAAAGAGCCTTCATGTTACCCTTTTATAGCCAAACCTACTTCTGTCTTACCCTTACTTCCTCCCTAACCTCTAGAAACCACTAATCTGTTTTGCATTTCTGTAATTTTGTTATGGGTATTGTCTTTTTTCACTCAGTGCAATTCTCTGGGGATTCATCCAAGTTGTTGCACGTGTCAATAATCCATTGCTTTATTGTATTGCCAAGTAGTATTCCATTGTTGGATGCACTAAAGTTTGTTCAACCTATTGAAGAGTATATAAGTTGTTTCTGGTTTGGAGATATTATGAATAAAGCTGCTAAGAACATTTATATACAGGTTTTTGTGTAAACACATGTTTTCACATCTCAGAAATAAATGCCCAAGAAAGCAACTGCTAGATAGTGTGGTAGTTGGATATTTAATTTTATAAGAAAATGCATGTTGTTTTCCAGAGTGACTATACTATTTTTTTTTTATTACCACCAGCAACGTATGAGTGATCTAGTTTTTCTGCATCCTCAACAGTTTTCGATGTTGTCACAATTTTTTATTTTAGACTTCTGATAGGTGTATAGGGACACCTCATTTTGGTTTAATATGCATTTCCCTGATGGCTAATGGTATTGGACATCTTCCCATGTGCTTATTTGTAATTTGTATGTTCTCCTCAGTGAAATGTCTGCTCATGTCTTTTGCTCATTTTCTAATTGAATTGTGTTTTTTTAATGATTGACTTTAAGAATTCTTATATATTCCAGATATAAGTCCATTGTCAAATAGTGGTTTACAAGTAATTTCTTCCAGTAGTTTGTCTTTTCATCCTCCTAACAGGGTCTTTCACAAAGCAAACATTTTTAGTTTTGGTGAAATTCAACTTACCAATTTTTCCTTTTATGGATCATGCCTTTGGTGTCAAGACTAAGAACTTTTTACCAAGAGCTAGATTCTGAAGATTTTCTCTTAAGTATTTTTCTAAAAGTTTTGTAGTTGATGTTGTACATATCAGTGTATAATTCTTTTTTAATTAAGTTTTATATAAGATGTGTGATTTAGGTTGAGACTCTGTTTTGCAAATAGATATCCAATCTCTCCAGTACTATTTGTTGAAAAGCCTCCATTGATTTGCTTTTGCACCTTAGTCAAAAATCAGCTGTACATATTTGTGTAGGCCTATTTCTGGATTGTGGATTCTCTGTTCTGTTCCACTGATCTACGTGTCTAGCCCTTCACCAATAACACACAGTCTTCATTACTAAAGCTATTTATTAAGCTGTAACATCAATTAGGGTGATTCTGCTCACCTTTATCTTTCATCAAGATTTTCTTAGCAATTCTAAGCCTGTCTTTCCCTACAAATTTTAGAATAATTTTGCTTATGTTTGCAAAAACCCTTGGTGATATTTTGATTAAAATTGTGTTAATCCTATAGATCAATTTGTGAATAACTGACATTATTATGCTGAGTCTTCATGAAAACAGTGTGTCTCTCCATTTCATTAAGCTTTCTTTAATACTTTTAGTAGTGTATTACAGTTTTCAGCATACAGATCCTGTCCATTTTTTTTAAAGTTTATACCTAAGTATTTCATTTTCTTTGATATGATTGTAAATGATATTGTGCTTTTAATGTTAATTTCCATTGCTAGCATGTACTTGTAGAAGTGTAATTAATTAATTTTTGTATATTCATTTTGTATCCTGTGAACTTGCTGAACTCACTTATTAGCTCTAATAGGTTTTTTTTGTTTTGTTTTGTTTTGGGGTGTTTTTTTTTTAGATTCCTTGGGATTTTCTAAGCAGACAATCATGCCATCTGCAAATAGGGACAGTTTATTTATTCATTTATTTTCTGTTTCTTGCTTTATTGCAATGGGTAGAACTTTTAGTAATATGTTGGATAAGAGTGGTAAAAGCATATATCCTTACCTTGTTACCAATATTGGAAGGAAAGCACTCAAGCTTTCGCTGTTAAGTATGATTTTAACTGTGGGGTTTTTTTAATAGGTGCTCTTTGTCATGCTGAGAAAGTTATCTTCTCTTCCTAGTTTACTAAGAAAGTTTATCATGAATGTTGGATTTTATTAACTACTTTTTGTCAATTGCTATGATTCATCTGGCTGGGTACAGTGGCTTACACCTGTAATCCCAGCACTTTGGTAGGCCAAGCTGAGAGGATTGCTTGAGCCCAGGAGTTAGAGGCTGCGGTGAGCCATGATTGTGCCACTGTACTTCAGCCTGGGCAACACTGAGACCCAGATTCAAAAATGAAAAATAAAAAAATGGTCATCTGATGTTATTCCTTAGCTTATTGATATGATGGCCTGTATTGATTGATGTTTAAATATTGAACCAGTCTTACATACCTGGAATAAGTCCCACTTGGTCAAAGTATATACTTCTTATTCGTTGGCTAACATTCTGTTGCAAAGTTTTGGATCTAAGTTCATGAGACATATTGGTTTTTTAATGTACTCTTTTTGTCTGAGTAACATTAGTCTGACAAAAATGAGTTAAGAAGTGTTCTTATCTCTCCCATTTACTGGACGTGATTGTGCAATTTTTTTTTTCATTATTATTCCCTAAATGTTTGGTGGAATTTACCAATGAAGTCACCTGGACCTGGAGATTTCTTTCTTAGGAGCTTATAGGTTACAAACTTAATTTTTAAAATGGTTATAGGACTATCTGTTTCCTCTTGGTTTCGTTTGGAAGTTTGGGGTTTTGGAGAAATTGGTCCATCCTTTTAAGTTGCCAAACTTACGAGCAGGAACTTATTAATAATATTTCCTTATTATTACTTAGTGGCTACAGGATCTGTAGCAATAGCCCCTGTTTCAATTTTATATTGATGATTTGTACCTTCTCTCTTTTTTCTCTTCATCATCTAGCTAAAGTTTTATAAGTTTTAAGTTTTTTTAAAAGAAGAATCAGTTTTTGATTTATTGAGTTTTCTCTTTTTTTGTATTTTCAATTCCATTGATTTCTGCTCTGATCTTTATTATTTATTTTCCTCTGTTTGATTCGGGTTTATAGTTCTCTTTTTTCCTAATTTATTAAAGTGGAAACTTAGATCATTGATCTTCAATTTTCTCTTAAAATTGAAGCATTTTGTGCTATAAAGTTTTCTCTCAATGCTATTATAGCTGCATCCCACATACTTTGATATATTTTCTTTTCATTTTCATTCAGTGCTATACATTTTTAAAAATTCCTTTGAGACTTCCTTTTTGATTCATGGCTTATTTAGAATTATATGATTTAATTTCCAAATGTTTGAAGACTTTAAAAATTATCTTTCTGTTACTGATTTTTAGTTAACTTCCATTAGAGTCAGAGATCATATTCTATAATTTTGATTATTTTATATTTGTTGAGGTTTGTTTTATGTCCCAAGATTTAGTCTACTTTGGTGAATATGTCATGGGATTTTGGGGAAATATTTTTCTGTTTTGGGTGAAGTATTCATATATGTCGATAAGATCCTATTGATTGATTTGTTGAGTTCTTTTATATTCTTGGTGATTTTCTGTTTAGTAGTTCTATTAGTTGCTGAGAGTGGATGTTGAAGTCCCCAAGTATAATTGCAGATTTGTCTATTTCTCTTTTCACCTCTGTAAGTTTTTTTCTCTGTACTTTGAAGGTTTCTTATTTGGTGCATACAAATTTAGAATTGTTATGTCTTCCTAGTGGGTTGATCATTTTATCATTAATGTCCCTCTTTGCAATACATTTCTTTGCTCTAAAGTTGACTTTATCTGAAATTGAGATAGCCAGTCCCACTTTTGTTAATAAATGTTTTCATGGTATAACATTTCCCATTCTTTCACTTTCAACCCACCTATGTTTTTGTATTTGTGGTGAGTTTCTTGTAGGCAATGAGAATTCTTTATTCATTTTTTTAATCCATGCTGCTAATTTCAATCTCTTTCTTTCAACGGGTAGATTTAGATCTTTTACATTTAAGACAATTTTTCATATATAGCAGCTTAAGTTTGCTATTAAATTGTTTTCTGTTTGTTACTTCTACTTCTCATTTCTCTCTTTTACTTTCTCACCTTCCTGTGGGTTATTTAAACATTATTAGAATCCTGTCTGGATTTATCTAGAGTAGTTTTTAGTATATATCTTCTATAGTTGTTGTAGGTATTTCAATATATATGCATAGTTTGCTTATCACCGTCTACTGGTATTGTTGTTCAACTACATGAGTAAAAGTGTAGACACCTTTCTTATATTTAGGTCTATTTACCATCCCCCCTTTAAAAATATATATTTTTTGCAAATATTTCCTCTACATACATTGAACACATTAGATGGTGTTATAATTTGCTTCAATCATCAAATATTATTTAAGAAACTCATGAGAGTAGAATGTTTGTTCTGTTATCACTTCCTTTCTCTTTAGATCAATGTCTTAAGCTATTCTTAAGGGTAAGCTTGCTAACAAAAATTATCTCACTTTTTCCTCACCTGAGAATTTCATTATCTCTCCTTTAATTCCTGAAGGATACTTTGTCTGCATATGGAATTTGTAGTTGACAATTATTTTATTTAATTCGTTGAAAAATGTGCCACTTCCTCCTGGCCTCCATGGCTGCAGATGAGAAATTCTCTGTTTAAATTGGTATTAGAGATAATGTGTTGTTTCTAGAAAAAATGTTCTTCTGAATACCTTCAAGATTTTTTTCTTTGTCTCTAGTTTTCAGAAGTTTAATCATGATGTGTCTTGTCATGAATTTCTTTGGGCTTATCCTATTTGAGATCCTCTCAAATCTGTAAGTTGATGTCTTTTGCCAGATTTTGAAAGTTTTTCGATTTTATTTTCTTGGTATTATTGGGGCCTGGTCTCTCCTTCCTCTCTTTTTGGAATGTCAATAATATAAATGTTAGTTCTTCTGTTATTGTTGCCCAAGTCCTTGAGATTCTGTTCATTTTTTTCAGTCAATTTTTTCTCTCTGTTGACCAGGTTAGGTAAATTCTGTTGCTTTCTCCTCAAGTTCCCTAATTCTATCCTCTGTTGGCCTTACTCTACAATTGAGCTCATCCAGCTAGTTTTTTATTTGTTATTGTATTTTTCACATCTATAACTTCCATTTAGTTCTTTTTAATAAGTTCTCTTTCTTTGCTGAGAGCCTTTATTCTTTTTCATTTGCTTTAAGAGATTTCATAATTGCTTATTGAAGAATTTTTATGATAGCTGCTTTCAAATCTTTGGCAGATAATTTCAACATTTGATTCATCTCAGTGCTGATTGTCTATTCTTATTTATGGTGTGGTTTTTCTGGTTCTTAGTATGCGAGTAATTTTTTTATTGTATCCTGGACATTTTGGACATTATGTTATGAGACTCTTTATCCTATTTAATCTTTTTTTTTTTAATCAGGCAGTCCCTGTTGAGGTATAGCTGAGGGTGATGTGGGTGTTGTGTTCTGCTTCCTGCAGGGCCCTGTTGCTTCTAAGGAGGGGAAAGCAGAGGACTGGCTCATGCTGTTGTGTTGCTGCAGCCTGGGGGAAGGAGCTCAGACACTCATGAGGGTCTGCTGATTCCATGACACAGGGAGAGGGAAGGGAGAGAACTGAAGTGCCGATATCCCTGCCCACCACAACCTCATTTCCTCTCATGATGGGGAGAGGGGCCAGAGACTCAGCTCCTCTCTAAAACCCACTACACCAGGGTGGGAGGAAAGTGGGGTGTCGACTATTTCTCCTTGCATCACCTCATCCCACTTTTGTCTGTGCCTATTGATGGTTCTGGATTAGAGGTCTCTGCAGCAGCCCGACTGGGATATATGAGCAGCAACAAGTCCCAAGGACCCTTCTTTCCACCTTTCAAAGACTTTCTATGCTTTTTTGAGTTGTGCCAACCATTCTTTAGTTTTAAGAAGGAAGACTTGGAAGGAATGGGATTACTCCATCTTAGCATAACTGGAACTCGGAAATCTTTAAATGTAGACCTTTTCTCAAGTATAATATTCTTATGGAAAAAGGAACAGATCAGTTTGATGAGGTCCTACGTGTCTGTCTTATCTTTTATGGCATTCACTTTTGGAGAGTTGATCAGGAATTGGTTGCCTATTCCAATTCCCATAAGGGTGTTTCCTACATTTTCTTCTACGATTCTTATAGTTTGAGGCTTTACATTCAGGTCTTTGATCCATTTAGAGTTGATTTTTGTGTATGATGATAGGTAGGAATCCTGTTTCAGTCTTCTGCATGTGGTCTGCCAGTTTTCCTAGCACCATTTACTGAATAGATTCTCCCCTCCCCATTTAAATGTCCATCTTGGTTATTTTTCACACACTGAACATATCTGTGTAACTAGAACCCAGTTCAAAACATAAGAGCATGACTTGCTGCCCCAGAAGCTCATCTTGTGCCTCTTCTGGTCACTGTACTCCTCTCCCCAAGGGTGCCTCTTCCTGACTTCTCACACAATAGATTTGTTTTGTCTGAGAAACGTTACTCTTTCTTCCAGTAATTAATAGAATAGTGACTGATTATTTCTTCCAACCCAGGGTGAAGGCAGGATTTCAGCTCTGGGTTAGCTCAGTCTGCCACTAGTTTGCCCTTGTTTCTTGAGAATAGTGAATTTTCTACATAAAAGACTTCTTATCCAGACTGACACCAAGCGTGTGGTGTCTTTTCCAATTCTCTGACACCAACTGGGTATCCTACAATTCAATTCAATTCAATTCTGACACAGGGTTAGTGCAGACTCCGTAGGTTAAAGGTTCAGTCCTACAAGACTGTCCCCACTTCAGACACCAGTTGCCAGTCCTGGGTCACCTGTTCTTTTGACCAACCAGCTATAAATTCAAGGATTCTCACAACTCCCTCTGCACCAGTTCAATAATTCACTAGAAGGACTCAGAGCATTCAGGAAAACACTTTACTTATGTTTTCCAGTTTATTATAAGAGTACAACATGGAAACACCCAAATAGAAAGAGATGTATAAGGCAGAGTACAGGGTAGATGTTAACATGGAGCTTTCTGGTTCTTTCCGAGTATGCCACCCTCCAGGTGTTCACCAGGTGTTCATCTCTTCGATGTGTTTACCAAATCTGAAGCTCTCCAAACCCCATCATTTAGGGGTTTTTATAGTGATTCTATTACGTAGGCCTGATTAACTAAATCATTGACCATTGGTGATTAGATTCAATCTCCACATCTTTGCCTCTCCTTGGAGAGCTGAAAGTTCCAACCCTCGAATCATTCTTTGGTCTTTCTGGTACCAGCCCCTATCCTGAAGCTGTACATTTATTCATTAACTTCTCTATATGGACTCATGGATTCCTATTTTATCCTAACTTATAACCTATAGCTATCATTATTTATTTTGTTCCTGATTTGGCTTTTGGTTTTTGCATCTTTTGGAAAGGCCTTCTCATTCTTTGAATCCCTTCTTATTGTTTGACACAATAAGATGCTCCAGCCCTGGAATCAGCCATTTCTCCCAGGACCTTTTAATGGAGAATGATGTGGTGGGCACAATCATAACCTCCAATGATGTTCACATGCTGATCATTGAAGCCTGCGAATGTGTTACCTTACAGATGTAATTATCTTGAGGGGAGCTTATCCTGAGTTGGGCAGTTTATGCTGGATTATCCAAGTGGGCTCAATGTAAACAAAAAGTCCTTGTAAGTAAAAGAGGGAGTCTGGAGAGTCAGAGTCAGAGAAAGAGTTGTGAGGAAGAAGGCAGAGGTTAGAGTGATGCCATGGCTGGCACTGTAGATGGAAAAAACCACAAGCTAAGGAGCATGAAGCTGGAATAAGGAAAAACAACAACAGCAGCAACAACAACAAATGGATTCTCTACTAGAAACTCCAGAATGAACTAATGTCCTCTAGCCTTGCCAACATCTTAATTTTTTTTTTTTGAGGAGGAGTCTTACTCTGTTGCCCAGGCTTGAGTGCAATGGCATGCTCGCGGCCACTGTAGCCTCGACCTGCTGGGCTCAGGTGATCCTTCTGCCCCAGTCTTCCAAGTACCTGGAACTACAGGTGTGTACCACCATGCCTGGCTAATTTTTTTTAATTGTAGAGACAAGGTTTCGCCAAATTGCCCAAACTGGTGTTGCACCCCCAGGCTCAGGCAGTCCTCTTGCCTCCACTGCCCAAAGTGCTGGGATTATAGGCGTGAGCCACCACACCCAGCTACATCTTAATTTTTAACCCTGTGAAGTTCATTTCTGATTTTTAATCTTCATAACTGTAAGGTAATAAATGAGTTGTTTTAAGCCACTAAGTGTGTGGTAACTTGTTAAGCAACAATGGAAAACTAATACAGATGGTATGCAGAACCCAAGAACTCCTGCTAGATGTGCCCATTCCTATTGGGTGTCACCACCTACAGGCCCTTTCTGTGAACAGAACTAGAATAGACACACTGCACTCACATGCATATACACAAATTTACAGGTATGCATTTGTTTATTTCTATATATTTAGATAAAGAAAACCATGTGGTCACAGCAAAACCTTCAATTCATACGCAGTATCACAGGATTCATTCTAGTTTTCTCTCTCTCCATATTTGCAATTTTCTTCTCCGATGGCCAGAAACCAGCCTTCTATTATACTTAAGAGATTTCATTATTTGCCCAATCTCCCTGCATGTAACCAATCTTTCATTTTGGCATCACCTCCTCCCTGCATGAACATCCTCTTCTTTTGGCCTGGGTTCTGGCTCCACATGGCAGGCCATTCCCTTGCATGGGTGTCCTCCTGCATTCCCTGAGTGAAAATATGAATATGAATATACAAGGGTATTCATTGCAACAGTGTTTATAAGAAAAAAGATCACTATTAACAATCTAAAGCCGGGCTCGGTGGCTCAGCCTGTAATCCCGCGCCTTTGGGAGGCTGAGGTGAGTGGATTACCTGAGCCCGCGGGTTCGAGACCCGCCTGGGCAGGGGAGACCTCATCTCTAAAATAAATCAAAAAAAAAAAAAAAATCAGCCGGGCATGGTAGCGTGCGCCTGTAATTCTGGCTACTCAGAAGGCTGAGGCGGAAGGATCGCTGGAGCCCAGCAGGTCGAGGCTGCGGTGGCCGGGAGCGGCCACTGCACTCCAGTCTGGGCGACAGAGTGAGACTCCAACTCAAAAAAAACACAAAACAACCTAAATATCCACCAAAATCTGGCTATTAAGTATATATTGATATAACCATAAAGTCTGACCCTGTATACACGACTGTGCTAGTTAATTTATTTAGTGATATAGGCCCAGAGTCTTGAGCCTGGGAAATCTTCCAAAGGCATAAATAAAATGTTTGAGACCTGGAAAAAGTTTCCTCAGTATAAAAAGAAAGCTGCAAACTCAAAATTAATGAAAGTTTAATTGTCTGTGAAATGGAATGTGTCAACAAATCAAGGGTGACACAACACATATATAAATGTAATGAAGTTTAAATTAAATAATAAAATAAATTATTGGTCAATTGACTGATTTCTTGCTTCTAAGGAGAGAACCTTAAGTTTCTCATGCTCCATTCAACACATACTCTCACATTTTGCCTGGCCAAGGGCCTTCTCTTGTTCGTTTTTCCCTCTCCATTCATAGTTCCCACTCTCATTCCTCATTCTCCTTCCTATGATGAGAACGCTTTTTTTTCTGAGTCAAGGTCTCACTCTGTCACCCAGGCTGGAGGGCAATGGCACTATTGCAGCTCACTGTAGCCTCAGGTGATCCTCCCGCCTCAGCCTTCCCAGTAGCTGGCACTACAGATGCATGTCACCACACTGGCTAATATTTTTAATGTTTTTTGTGGAGACCGGATCTTACTATGTTGCCCAGGCTGGTTTTGAACTCCTGGCCTCAAGTGATCCTCCTTCCTCAGCCTCCCAAAGTGCTGGGATTACAGGTGTGAACCACCATGCCCAGTCAGGAACACTTCTAATATGCCCGAAGTATCACTCCCCTTTATGGCATAAATTTTGTGATTGGATGTGCTTCAAGTTTACATGTAAGTAAGCATGTGAAATATGTCCTTCTTTAATTTTTATTCACTTAACACTATTTTGTTTAGAGACCCGTGTTGCTCCATGTACATTTTGTTCATTGCTTCAAACTGCAGCCTAGCATTTCCTAAATCCACTCATGTTGCCAGGAGTGGACCCCTAAATAACCCCGCCCTGTCTACTCCCACAAACATGCATCAGTGATCAGTGTCTGGGATCAGTGGGAATACCAGAGAACAGTAGATTCTAGATCATAAGGTATCTGAACATTTAATTTTCATAAGTGCTACCAAAACATTTGCATTTCCCAGAACAGTAGATGTGTTCCCAGTTGTCTACATGTTGGGTCAGACTTGACATTAGCCAACTTTTCACTTTCCAGTCAGCTAATATGAAGGAAGTCACACATTGGTCAAATTCTCACTGCTCTATTGAGAAGTGATATACGATTCTTTGTTCTCTGGGTTTCTCCATTTATGCTTTGCCTACTTGTAGTATTTGCTCACTGTTTCCTCTTTGCGTTCCTATCTTTTTCTCACTGATATGCAACGATTTCTTTGTACCATCTTGGTATTGATTACTTCTCAGGTTTTGTTAATTTCGTCTATGGTGACCTTCATTGAATAGAAATCCTTAATGTTTATCTTGTTGGATTCATGGATTTTTTTTTCTTTGTGATTGTGCTTTTCCAATCTTGTTTCAAGACATCTTCCCCTACCTCAAGAGTTGCAAAAATATTGGCCTGTATTTTCATCACATATTTATATTTTATCTTTCATCTTTAAATTTTTAATCCATTTGAACTTACTTTTGTTCACGTGAGATACTAAGTTTTATTTTTCTTCACATAAGTAATTTGCCTGTAATTACTTAATAAACAACCCCTCCATTTGTAAGCACCTTTATCATATATAATTTCATACACATGGGTCTATTTCCAAACTCTTAGTTTGGTTCATTGCTTTGTTCTTATGTCACTGACATACCTTTCTCCTTCTTATTACTGTAACATTGTAATGTGCCTGTCTACTTGACCATAGGGTAAATTCCACCTCTTTGTTTCAGTGTTCAAAATTGCTCAAAGCCTAGATCTTTGTATACTGATTCACTTCCACACAAATATTATCAAGTTCCTCAAAAGTTGTGATGAGTATTTTTTGTTTAGAATTGCACTGATTTATTTGAAGAGCATTGACCTAACTATAAAGTTTTCCAGTTCATGAATATGGTTCACATATATAATTGTGCATGTTTTCATATATATAGCCTATTAGAGTTTTATACTCTTTCTCCATAAAGCCATTGTGTAATGTTTTTAGGTCAAATTCTAGATATTTTATAGTTTTTATTGCTACTGTAAAAATTATAATATTTTGTATCATATTTTCTTATTGGTTATTGCAGATGATTGTAGAAGAATATTGTTTATTTGAGTAAATTGTGCTATCTATTTTAGTAAGTATATTTATAGGTTATTTCCAAAAGTATATCTGAAAAATTTATGAGAATTGTTGCCTCTGGGGAGGAGGACTTGGGGATCAGGTACAAAGGGGAGACCTATTTTTTAATCATATACCCTTTAGGACTATTTGAGTGAGTCTTTCAATAAAAACGTAGGATATATTTTATTAGCATATTAGTAAAAACACAGTGGACCCCTGAACAACATAGGTTTGAATTGTGCGGGTCTACAAACACATGGATTTTCTTCCATCTCTGCCATTCCAGAGACAGTAATCCCACCCCTTCCTTTCCACCTCCTCCTCACCCTATTCAACAAGATGACAAGGATGGAGACCTTTATGATGACCCAATTCTGCCTAATAAGGAGTTAATATATTCTTTCTAGCTTATGATTTTCTAATAACATTTTTCCTTTTTTAGTTTACTTTATTGTAAGAATAAAGTCTGTAATACAAATAACATACACAATGTGTGCTAATTGACTGTTTATGTTATATTGGCATGGCTTCTGGTCAACAGTATACTATTAGTAGTTCAGTTTTGTGGGAGTCAAAAATTATACACCAATTTTCAACCTTATGGGATGGAGGAGTCAGCACCCCAACCCCTGCATTGCTCAAAGGTCAACTGTATAAGTGTATAATTTATGTGTGTGAAGGTGTGTGAGTTCTGCTATTCCTCTACACACACACATTTGTATATATGTACACACATGCATATATGTGTATATATATATATATATATATATATATATATAGAGAGAGAGAGAGAGAGAGAGAGAGAGAGAGAGAGATCAGAATGGGTAAAGATGAAATGAAAGCCTGCATACCCCCATAAATTTACCCGCCGTAAACAGTCTGGCCATTCCCAAAAGATCTAAAACTCGACCTTCCATATGATGCCACAGTCCCTCTACCAGGAATATACCCAGAGAAACTCAAATCTATGAAAAAGATACCTGAACACACAATGTTATTGCAGCAATGTTCACAATAGCAAAAGCATGGAATCAACTGTGCTGCCCATTGAAAGAGGACTGGATAAAAAAAAAATATGGTATAGATACATAATGAAATATTATGCAGCCATAAAGAAGGACAAAATTATGAACTTCACAACAACTTGAATGAACTTAGAGTCTATAATACTGAATGATCTATCACAGAAACAAAGAACTGAGTATCACACGTTCTCATTCATAGCAGACCTCGAACAACTATAATAACACTATAAGAAAAGGATGGGCAGTAGTGGAAAACTGCTGGAGTGGAGTGGAGGGTGGGATTGACAGTAGTGGGAATCTGCCAGGGGAAGAGGGGCATATGGCATCAACAAGGGAACATATATAATGAACATTTTTGTACCCAGCCCTGAATTGTACTGCACATCTTTAAAATTAAAAATTTTAAAAATAAATAAATAAATCAAACAAACTCTGGGAAACAAAACCTAAAAAATAAATAAATAAAATGTCCCTCCTTATGGAAAATGTATTACCAACTACAGTGAATATACACTAAGGATCAGCAGCCACTGTCTATTGCCTATCATTTGCTTGAATTCAGGAACCCTGCATCTTGTTCGAACCTAAGCAATCCCTGCTATCTAGTTTATTTTTCAAACATTTCTCTATCTGGTAAAACAACTCAGCAAGAAATGTGTGTGAATTGGAATCACTTTCAAATCTTTCGAATCTTGGCAATGACCAAATAATTATGTACACATTTTCTTTCTCTAATTATCTCCATGACAACAGAAAAATTGTTTTTACAAAGTTTTTACCATGCATGCACTTGAGACTGGACCATCCTTCTTGCCTGCTAAAGTTCTGTACTGGGAAGTCTATAATTCTGGCTGCTGTGTGCTGAATGATGCGTATGGTCCAAGGCATGAGGACGTGACCTGAGACAAGGCCAAGGGGTTATTAAGTGCTCATGGTTCATTTGCTCTTTGGGAATGAATGATGGAATATCAGTGCTCTTGTCTGTTCAATAAGGGGAATGGATATTTTAGCAGCAAAACTTTATTTCAAAGAAGTCCTAGGTAGAAGACAATTTGTGGTTTAGACAGTGGAGCTCACCAAACATTTCATCTGATCATCCTTCATTGGCAGCTCCCTTACAGTTAGGTGGAACCACGTGTCTAGTTCTGGCCAAAAGGCTAAAGTAGCAGTGATGTGTGACCACCATTCTGGACTGCATCCTAGAATAGCCAGTGTGTGCCTTTCCCCAGCTGTCTCCTCCCCTGCCACAGTTACTGAAAAGGCCCTGTACTTCAGATGCCACAGCTCCAAGATGGCAACATGGTTTTCAGCCTGGGTTCTTGAGTGACCACATGGAACAGAGTTCCCCTACAGCCCACCATTGGCTAGCAGCATGAGTAAGAAGTTAGTCTTGGTTGTCTTAAGCAGCAGGTTTCTTACCAGCACACCACAGTGTAACCTAGACAGCAAAACATGCTGACATCATGTGTTTCTGAGTGACTAAAGGTAAAGGCAGAGGTGCTACCGCCTGACCTGTTTGTCTAGGCTTCAGTGTTACTTCCACTTTCCCAGGCCATTGGCAGCTCTGGAGAACTCTAGAAACGTGCACAGCACGTTTCAAAAACCAATGGGCTCATCCCCAAGTATTTGGAAATTGAACAGTCCAGTTCTAAATAACCCATGGGTCAATGAAGAATTCTCATTAGAAATGTAAAATATGTTTGGAATTGAATAAAAATGAAAATACAACTTTCCAAAATCTGTTAAACACAGTGAAAGCAGTGTTTGGAGGGAAATTTATGGCATTAAATGCACATATTAGAAAAGAAGAAGGATCTAAAATGAGTCATCTAAGCTTCCACCCTAGGAAATAAGAGAGAGCTAAATTTAACCTAAAGCAAGGAGAAGAAAAGAAACACTAAAAATTAGGACAGATGTCAATAAAATTGAAAAGAGAAAAACAATAGAGAAAATGAGCAAAACAAAAAGCTGGTTCTTTGAAAAAAGTCAGTAATATTAATAAACCTATAGCCAGGATGACAAAGAAAAAAAGAGCACAAACGACCGACATCAGAAATGAAAGAACATCTATCACTACTAATCATGTGGATGTTAAATGGATAATAAGAAAAAAAATTCAAAAAACCTCTATGCTCACAACTTTAATAACTTAGATGAAATAATCCATCTTACAAATTCCTTAAACACAGAGATTACTGAAACTCACATAAAGCGAAATAAAGGACTTGACTAGTCCTCTATTAAATAAATTGATCTTTCCAACTAAGAAAACTTCAAACCCCAAGGATTTTATAGGTGATTTCTACTGAATATTTAATAAATAAATATCAACTTTCACCCCACAATCTCTTCCTAACTCATTCTCTAGGCCAGCATTACTCATATACAAAAACCAAATAAATACCTTTCAAGAAAATAAGACTACAGACCAATATCTTTCATAAAAATAGATGCAAAAATCCACAAAATATTAGCAAGTTGAAGCCAAAATGTATAAAAGTAAGTATATTCCATCACCAAGTAATCCACATATGCAAGGCTGGCTTAGCACTTAAAAATCAGTCAATGTAATTTACCATATTAACAGGAAAACAAAGAAAATTTACAGCATATCAATTGATACAAAAAAAAACAACACTTGACTAATTTAACACCCCTTCATGATTTGAAAAACTAATCTCAGTAAACTAGAAATCTTGCCAAAATTTCTCAACCTGATAAAGAACATCCACAAAAACTTGCAGCAAACAAAACCAAAAGCTGGTTGTTTGAAAAGATCCATAATATTAATAAACCTCTAACCAGGCTACAAAGAGAAAAAAGGAGAAAAAACACAAATTAGCAGCATCAGAAATGGAAGAACGTCTATCACCACTGATCGTATGAACAGTAAAAGGATAATAAGGAAAATTTTCAAAAAAGCCTATCTGCCCACAAATTTAATAGCTTAGATGTAAGGGGCTAAACATCACATTAAATAATTAGAAACTGCAAACTTTCTTCCTAAGATTTGGAACAAGGAAAAAAATGTTCTTTGTCAGCATTTATAGTCGATATTGTACTGGAAGCCCTAGCTGGTTTAATAAGACAAGAAAAAGAAGTAAAAAGTATATGTAGTGGAAAAGAAGAAATAAAACTGCCTTTATTCACAGATGAGATAATTGTCTACATAGAAAATCCCAAATGAGCTACAAAAACTCCTAGAACCCATCAGTGAATATAGAAAAGTGATAGGACACAAGGTCGATATGCAAAAGTCAGTTGCCACCCTGGATACCAGATGAGTATTGACATCTGCAATAAAAAAAAAGAACTCACGAATTTCATTGCATTATCCAGCTTGAATACTGCATAATGTGTCTTGCCATTGCACATTAAAAGTCCTATAATTTGTCTGTATACCTGAAATTAGAGTAGGTGGCCTGCATTCTATGAGATTCAGATAAATTTGGCTGAAACTTCCCTTCTCACATATAGGGTCCTCTGCATTTATCCTAACATCTGCAGGAATTCTAGGGAAAGAATATATTCATCATGACATTTTGGCTTGCATGTGAAAGAAACTTAATTCCAACATAGGTCAAATACTATGAGAACTGAGAAGGACCTTTGGTTTTAGCTAGGTCATTAGTGACCTTGACAAAGTGGTTTCAGCTGGGTGATACCACCAAAAGGCTGAAAGACGTCCTCCAAAGGTCAGTCCTTGGTTCGCTTTTATTCTCAGTCTGCTTTCACTACCTTGGAAATCTTAGGGATAGAACTGAGGAAAGCTCTCATCTTATGGCTTTAAATTCCATCTATAGGTTGATAACACCCAGATTCATAGTTCCACCAGGACTTTTCTCCTAAATTCCAGAACTCTATACCCTCTGCCTCCTTCATATTTCATAATAGGAAACCATAATCCTGTCTCACTATTTCCACTGTTACTCCCTATTCAAGTCACTTACAGGTTGCTAGGACTGGTGCAATACACTCCTAATTGGTCCGTTCTACCTTCACCTCCCCCACAATCTATTATCATCTGAGCATTCAGACAGATCCTTTAAAATTGCAACATCAGCTTCTTCCTCTGCTCAAAACGCTGTAATGATTCTTCATTTCACTCAGAAAAAAGTCTTACTGAAGGTATCCTTTCCCCCTAACCTCTTTCCTTGCTCTGACCTCATCTATTACCCGCCACGTAATAGTCACTCACTAAATATTCCTTGTAAGAATGATTTGATGAGTGGATAGGCAAAAGCAACACATGCTCACCACTGGTGGCTGATATTTTGGCTAATCATGTCCCTCTGGAAGATTTTACTTCCCTTGAATTAGATTGAATATGGGGATTCTCATGGCTTCATCCAGAGAGAAACTCAGCTCCTTCCTTGACACACATGTGTGTACACATGTACATATGTGTATGCATATACACACATGTACACACACAACCTTGTGCACAAAGCAGACATGACTGAAATGAAGAGGAAAGAAGGGTTTAAGAGACAGCATATCACAGTCAGGCAAAAAACAAATCAATCCAATATTAGACATCTTCAAAGAGCACCTTGTCCTTTTCTGGCAATGTTGTTTGCTCCCACCCCTTTCTTTTTCTTCTTTCCTCTGTTCCTCCACCCCACACACACCCCCAAATTTCTGATCATCTTTTTTCCATGCAGTGGTTCAGCCTCTTTTTGTTTCTTCTTTTTCCAGTTCTCGCTATTATGGTCTCACTTCCTTCAATCAAGCGATTATTACTTTTTGTCTTAAACAAAGATTCATTTTCTCTTTGGAAGACAAATTCTTGCCTCAGGTGTTATGATAACAGCAATTCCTTTCTCAAGTTCTAAAATCAAAGTTCTAAAGTCGACGATTCTGCATATTATTTCCAGATAGTGTATGTTCTGAAACGAGTGTTTTAGAGATTCTGTCTTTTCCTTCTGAGTGGGGTGTCTAGGTGGTGACCCACTATAACAACTGTAGAAACTGAACTGTAGGTGACTGCGTGTCCACAATAGCTTTTCCTTTGCACCAAGCAGCCCAGAATGTCCGGGGGACCATGTCACCCATGAATTCTCTGCATAGCGTGCAGGGGAGGGAGGAGCCTAATGTCCTGGGTTTGAATCTTGACTCCACTGTTTACTAGCTCTGTGATGTCAGGCGAGCACCTCAACCTCATTGTGCCATGGTTTCCTCCTCTTTAAAGGGAGAAATTAATAACGGCCACATCGGAGAACTGTCATGAGGACCCAATAGAATAACAGGCGTACTCAGGAAAGTGTCCGGTACACAGTGAGTGCGCAATAAAGAGTAACCATGGTGACTAGCAACACTTCCTTGGACAGGTTCGGGACAATAGCAGACACTCACCACTTTTACGTTTGGCGTAAAAGGCACATCGGTTCCAGGTCCTCTCGCTACACCATTGCGCTTTTCTCGTGCCGAAGATCACGTTGCACTGGCATGCTGTAGTGTAGCACGTCATGTGGAGTACGCTCCGACACTGCTGTATGATCTTGGATAAGCCGCTTTTCTTCTCTGAGCTCCAGTGTCTCTAGCTACAAGATGAGCAGTTGGGATTAGATTATCTCTAAGGGTTTTTCCAGTTTTGACCTTAGATATGCAACCCTTAAAAGAAAATTCTAAAAATGCTCTGTGCTACATCTCTAAAGAAGAGGCTTTCCCAGCTCTGTGGCTGACTGAATGGGTCTACTGACACACGGATTCTGTAGAACTTCTGAGACATCTCCTGGAAGAGTCAGCACTGAACGCAGTAGTAAATGTTACAGAATGCGCCACAGCCTTGTGCTCCTTAAATGTAGTATGCCCTCTAGTCACCTAGGAAATCGTGTTAAAAATGCAGGTTATGATGGAGAGGATCTGGGGTGGGACCTGAGATTTGGCATTTCTAAAAAATTCCCAAGTTCTTCATGCTATTTTTTTTTTGTGTATGTGAACCACACTCACAGAAGCAAAGAGCTTAACACTCCAGTATTCATAAGAACATTGCAGACCAGAGAGGTAGCTAGCATGGAAAAGAAGTCATTCCTGCACCTTGAAAGGCAAACTCATTTCCCTGTGCCATGGTGAACTTCGCTTGTCCCTGAGCTCCCTGACTTACATCCAGTGATGTGCAACCACCTTTGCAATTAACTGAAGTTCCCAGTCAAGGATCTGACTTTGTGTGAAAGTAGCCTGCTGTTTTATTTTATATTTAAGCAGCACTGCCCAATAAAAGTTCCTGCAATGAAGGAATGATTGGATTTATCTGGAGTGCACTAGCTACATGTGGCCACCGAGCACTTGAAACTGGTTGGACAGAGGAACTGAATTTTTCATCTTATTTCATTTTCATTAATACAGTGTGACTAGTGGCTACCTGGCTAGTGGCTACCACACCAGAAAGCAAACTTCAGAGGGCACTTTCATTTGGTGGTTTCTGGAAAGAAAATGGACTTTAAATTTTAAAACTAGACAGCAATTCCTCCAACTGCTATCTTTGGCAAAGCACCAAAGTCTTGGCATTTTTCTCATTGGTAAAAAAGGATGGCCGAGCTCGGTGGCTCAGCCTGTAATCCCAGCACTTTGGGAGGCTCAGGCAAGTGGATTGCCTGAGCCCATGGGTTCGAGACCAGCCCGGGGAACTTGGCGAGATCTCATCTCTACAATAAATCAGAAATTAACCAGGTGTGGTAGTGCATGCCTGTAGTTCCAGCTACTTGGAAGGCTGAGGCAGAAGGATCACTGGAGCCTAGCAGGTCAATGCTGGGGTGGCCATGTGTGTGCCACTGCACTCCAGCCTGGGTGACAAAGTGAGACTCCAACTCAGAAAAAAAATGGATGAGTGCACTTGATAGGGAGGATTGCCTTAAGGATTTGAGCTAACGTACATATAAAATTCTGGCACCACGCATGAGATTGTCAACTTCCCCCAGCCTAAGTCTGGCATTCAATTCTCAGTCTGCTGAGGTCCCCTTGTGACCTGAGAACGGTCTGGCCCCACTCACCAGAAGGGTTCAGTGGGAGGAAACACAGCAGTTCCCTCCAAACTGTGGGATGTTGGCTCCTGACGTCAAAGAGGGGCAGCTGACTACACAGGGTCACACGGCTAGTCAACAACATGAGTGCTCATCTTCCGCATCCCAGCTCATGTCTGTTATATTGATTTATATTTGAAATTAAAACATGACTACTTATTAAGTCCTGATGCTGAGCCAGGTACCGCCCCAGAGGCGTCATCTAAGTTATCACTTGCCTTCACGACAGCCCTGAAGAATTGATGCGAGTAGGATGTTTCTAGTTGAAGAAGCTGAGGCTCAAAGGGGTAAGCCAGTGGTGAGGTTCCACAACCTTTTAGTGGCAGGATGGGGGTTGGCTGCCTTTCTACATGGCCTCGTCATCACTGGGTGTCTGCCGTGTGTGTCCTCCCCAGGTGGAGCTCCCTTGATTCCCTCTCCATCCTCACCGTCTGCTGCTCTTTCCCCACCCCCAATCCCATAGGCACATGCCCAGGCACACATGCACGTGTACACATAACTGGTATCGGGATACCTACCCAGGCTTCTCCTGACGACAGCAAGGAACCAGCCACATGAGATCTGGGAGGCGTGTGGGCCAGCCCAGAGAAGAATAAACAGGAAGCCCAGGAAGGAGAGCACTGAATGTCCAGAACAGATGGACAGGGCAGAGTGGTGGGGTATAGGAGCCACACTGGGGCGTGGATGTAGGCCTTGCCAGAAGACATCTGGACTTCCTTCCTGGTTTCATGAGAAACCACTGGACAGAGTTGCAGACGATGTGCAATCTGAACCTTGTGTGAAGAGTTCATCGAGCGACTGTGTGGAGCCTGAATACAGGAAGCTCCGGCCAGGACATCCGGTGAAGACACTGGTGCTGTGAGCTGGTTACAAGGTGGCACCCGTGAGAAGGGGAGAGGAAGACCAACAGCAGATCCTCTGGGGAAGAGGAACTTACAGGGTTAGGTTGGGCTTGATAGGAGGAAGAGAGAAAGCAGAGCCACGGAGATGCCCAGGGCTTTGGGGACCGAGCAACCAGGCAAGGGCGTCGTCATGCGCTTATCACGTTAACGGCTCCAGTTATGCCCTTATCACCGACTCCTGTGGGGCTCCTCAGGACTAAAGGATATGCAGGGGTCTTCACAGCCCTGCCAGTCTTTCCAGGGTCCCCATCGTCAGAAAGCCTGCCCCAATCCAAATGTGCAAATGTGGCAGCTAATGACATCCTAACAAGAGGTATCCGTACATGATGAAACGCCAGAGCTGTTCTCACTTCTGCAGGTCTCCAACCTGACCGCAGTGGCTCTAATACAAAGTGGTATTTCTGCTCAAGCTCCCAGGTAAGGGACTTAGTATTATCTGGACTTTGCAGCTGAACTGGATCGGCAGAGAGGGGTGTACTATTAGGGCCTTCTTGGGCTCCTAGACCACTGAGCCCACCTACAACAATCTTCCATCCAGGGCAGGACCAGGAACTGGACACTTATCACAAGCCCTGAGGCTAAGGAGCCTATCTCAGGATCTGCAAGGTCCACACAGACAGCAGCACTGAGAGCTGAAAAGGTCATCATGCCAACCCAAGTCATCACTGGACACTGTAGAAATGCGGGACAGTTGTTTCAGGTCACAGGCACTGCCTCAGTAATCCATCCAAGGTGGGACGGCACAGGGTGCCTTTGCAATCTGAAGCACAGGCCGGTCAGATGGGATGGGTGCCACCGTTCTTCACATCTTCCATGTGAAAACAGGGCAAGCATAGGAGGCTGTGTGCAGGACGGGATTCCAGATCCGGATCAAGTTGAGACAGGCTTCCCGCGCCACGCTGCTGAGCGTGGCCCTCACCACGAAGCACGATAAGAAACTTGGAAAGCTATTTTTGTGCGTGCTCTTGATGGGGAGTGGGAGGTGGGGAGGCAGGAAGGGATGATGTAATGTGAGCTCTGTTCTATTCTTTGAACGGGTGCTCTGTCTAAAGCATGGAGTTACATTTGGCAAATCAGTTTCTCCGTCACTGCCCACTCAGATAGATTAATCATTCACTAGAGGCCGTCTGAGAGGAATCCTGAGACTGACGGTAAAGTCTATAGGGGCAAGGGAGGGGGTCCCCTGGTACCCATGCCAAGCACGTAGCATTCTTGGCTCAGGGTGAGGAGAGACTGGAGATGAAATGAGCTCAGGGAAGAGTCTACTGCACTAGTCCAGGCGGTAAGGGTGAGCACCTGATTAAGGCAAAAAAGAGAGGGAGGGGTGATGAGGGAGGGGCCATAGCCAACAGGAACATGACAAAATTCCACAACACAGTAGAAGTGGGAGCTAGACAGTGCTCTTCTGCCCTGGGGCTCCAGTGACAATCTGCACATCATTCAAACCTTCAGGTGGCCAGGAGCCTCTACCCTCCTCTTCCAGCAGCAATGAGTGCTTCCAGCTCTCTTCCCCATGGTGGGACCCAGCAGGGCGGGAGGCCTCAACACACTGCAGAAAACTACCAAGGCCAGCACCAGCCAGCCATCAGAGAACAAGGCCATTGAGTTAATACTTCCTCCCCCTTGCTGGTTTTTCAAAGAACACAGAGGTGATATTGTGCCACATTTTATGAAATGAAAAATATTTGCCTGAATCCACAGAGGCCCGCTTGCATGGGTCACAGCTGCTGGGAGATTTAGAATACTTTCTGCAGATACACTCTGTCAATCTGATTGCAGCTCAGGTTATTTTATGCAGGCTCCTGTCTGCTGCACAGGCTAGGTCAGGGAAGTGTGGGACCTGAGCTCCTTCAGGTCAGCAGTGAGGCAGAAAGGGCACCCAGCGGGGGTCAGAGGGCCTAGATTCCGAGAGCAGCAAACCTCAGAGTGGAAGGAAACTTAGATCGCTCAATCCCTGTCAAATCATCATCCAGCATCAGCTTACATGCCTTCGGGAACAAGGAGCTCACTACCCCTCAGATACCTGACTTCCGCCATTAGGCAGTTGAACCCTTGGACATTCTTTCTTCGATCAAGCAGAAACCCATCTTCCAGAGTTTCTGCCCTTCGATCCTACACACCCTTCAGTGAACTCCCTCCTCATCGGTGTCCTGTTGCAGAAAGATGGGGATGTCTTCACTCCCGCTCCCACTACAGCCCTGCTCTTAGGCCAGAAGCCCAGTCCCTGTTGCCAGTCACTTGCATGGGGTTTCTCTCTGACTGACAGCTCAGCCCTCATTTCCCTTACCATGGGCTGTGCTAGCCATGGGCTTAGTGACACAGCTCAGGTACCTTTTGGGGTGTGGTAAAGATCCCATGAGAAAGGGCACCCTTAGCAGCCAGGGAACCCTCATCTCACAGATGCCCTAGTGCAGCATGGGATAATCATTCATCAGATGCAATTTATGAGATTATTGATCAGATCACCAAAGCTGGGGGTGTGGGAGGACTTGAGGGGAGGGAAGAATTATGGCCCTAGGCCTTGAGACTGTACACCTCCCATGGGTGACAGAATGTGAAATTAACTCCAATCTGTTCTATATGTACAAGGATGACCTGCAATATTGTGATTTTTCCTTTGGAGACTGCTTCAATGCTTTTTGTGAAATTATAACATTATCTCAAAAACACTTTGGCTTTTTTCTAAAATTGTTTGTTTTGCTTTTGGTGTCCCTGCTTTGCAGATGCCCTGTTAAGTTCTAAGTTTTCCGTCCAGTCCAGAATCAAAATGTGGACACCATACCTTAGAATTCAGAGCTCAGAACAGGAGATCTTACAGGGATCCTTGGGCCTAGTTGGGTCCATGAATTGACTGAAATCAGATGCAAAATTGTGAGTTTATTTCCAGGGGAAAATTCTTCAGCTTCCATTAGATGATCAAAAAGTCTATAGCAAATAAAAGTCCAGAACCTGATCCTAGCACATGTATGGAATTGAAGACCTTGCTGCATAGATCTGATTGTCCTAAAAACCAACCGTATGTATTGGTTCCACCATTTTGGAAAACCATCTAAAGCTGCATCTTTACATACAATGTTTCCACTCTGAAATGCATGCTTATTAGACATGTGGACACAGCTGCAAAAAAAAAAAAGTATAAAGTACAAGAATGCAGTAGGGACCAAAGGGAGACCCAAACTTTATCTGTACAATGTCGATTTATATATCTAACCCTGAATTGTACCCCATTCACATCTTTAAAATTTAAAAAAGTACAAGAATGGTCACAACAAATTTATTCATAATACTTGAAACTGCCCAAATGTTCATCCATGACAAACATATGCAAACCTTTCAGTGTCTTCATACAGTGAAATAGAATAGAGCAATGGAAATGCCCAATGACAATGGCATACACTGTTGATGAATGTCACACCTATAATACCAAATGAAAGAAGCCAGATACAAAAGATTGTGAGTGTGTGACTCCATAAAATTCAAAAAGAAGCAGCGTTAATCTGTGCTGTTAGAAGTAGGGGTGGTGGTCATCTTGTTTGGGGACACGGGGGTTTCTGTTTCTTAGTATGGGGCTAGTTATATGGGTGTGCTCAGTTTGAGGAAATTCATGGAGCTGTGACCTTTTGCTCAATGTGTTTTCCCATACATAAGTTACAATTTAATGGCAAGTTGAAAGACCCTGAGATATCTGCAGTGAGACCCACCTTTATCCAGATGACTTCCGAGCTCAGAGTCTCTCCCAAGAGCCAGGCGTAGCCTTCACTGTGTGGGGTTGAGATGATCT
Source organism: Cephalopachus bancanus (assembly GCA_027257055.1). Classification (NCBI taxonomy): domain Eukaryota; kingdom Metazoa; phylum Chordata; class Mammalia; order Primates; family Tarsiidae; genus Cephalopachus; species Cephalopachus bancanus. The sequence continues at coordinate 5,782,426 of JAPVLO010000036.1, forward strand.
GGCGGAGGGGGCAGTCTCTGCTATCTGACCAGAACCCAGTGAGTGCAGAGTTCTGTCTCCTCCTTCTGATCTCCCCAGAGCCTGTCCCTGAACAGGTGCTCTGCCATGTCTGCTGAAAAATGTGTTGTTAATGTGATCCCTTCGGGAGGACATGGGAAAAGCAGGACCCGGGAGCCTGAGGCCGGCCTCCCCACCCCAGCTGGGAGTCACCAAGCAATGGGCCTCCTCAGATTACAGACAAGGGGGGCAGGGGGCAGGTTCACAGGGGGGTGAGGCTCAAATGAAATCACAGCTGGAAAAGCACTTTATGTGCTTATAGCCACCTACCCCATGTGTGAGATTATTGGCATTGTTACTGTTATGGATAATGATAATTATTATTATTATAAATTAAAAGAGTATATTTTGTTCCCCTAACTGGAAGGCCTATTTGGAGCCCAGGGGGAATAGCATGCAAGCGACTTCCAATTTTTTTCCAATTTGGCTTAAAAAAAAATTCAGCATGAGGAGATAGATTGGTCTGGGCAGTGATGCAGACAACACACACAAAAAAAGAGAGTGAGGGTTGGGGGAAGGGCTGGGACCCCTACTGGGCTTTCAATCATCCCACCGTGAGTGCCCAGGAGCCAGTGGCTGGTTTCTGAGGGCAGGGAAACCCGCGCACTCATTAGTGCAGGCTCCCAGTCTGGCTTGCAGGTTTAGAGTCGGCTATTGTTCTCTGCTCTCCGTGGAGGAGGGAGAAGAGGTTGTCGTCACCGGGCTCAGAAACCAGTCCCCCAGAGCCTCCCAGGAAGCTCACAGTCGGGAGGTTCTGGAGCCACTCTGGGCCGTTGGAGAGCCATTCATTTCGGCAATGGACATCAGTGGGAAGGGACAGACTTTTGTCTGCCCTGGGGGGAAGGCTGGAAGCAGCTTGTCTCAGAAGACAGATGGCAGGTGCTGCTTTCCCTCCTGTAGTGGCTCTGAGTCCTGGGGCAGGCGTGAGGCAGGGGCAGGAGAGAGAGAAGGGTAGTGCAAAGCCCAGGCTCAGCACAGGCCTAGAGGCTGGAGGCCAGTGGACTCACTCAGGATGTCAGGCTGCGGTCTGATCAGAGCAATGTGCTTTGCACCCAGGGCCCAGGCATTGGGAGGCCCTTTTGGGCTTAGCTCTGGGTGAGGGGGATGAGGGGCAAGAGTTAGAGGGAGAGGGAAAGGAAGGAGAGAAGAAGGGAGGGGAAGAATGAGAGAGGCCGTGAAGGAAGAAGGAAGGAGGGAGAGAGGGAGGGAGGACAAGGCTGGACAGCCAGGCACACAAACTGCATAACAGACAAGCTGACTGCCTCCCTCTGATCTTCCTTTTCCTTCATCTTAAAAAGGGGGACAGGGCAGGAGCAGCCAGTGTTCACTGAGCACCTACTACCTGCCAGAGACTACTCTAAGTGCTCTGCAAGCATCAATTTATTCAGTCCCATAAATCAGAGATCACCACCATCCCCAACTGCCTGGTGAGAACACGAAGGCACAGCGAGGTGACATGATGTGCTCAGGGCCGGCAGCAAGACATTCACAGGACTGGGATTCAGGTTCAGGACCTCTGGTCCCAGAACCCTCCTCTAAGCTGCCATATCACACCTCCTGTCAGCTCAGGACTGGGGAACACCCCATCCCCGACTCCCATCAATTCTTCTGCCAAGCAATATAAGACCAGGAAGGAGCTCCTGGGGCCCCAGGAGCAGATTATGATACACACTGGGCCCATCCACAGCTTCATGCCTCCGTACGTGCTGTGCCCTCCGCCTGGGCCACCTTCCTCTGGCCCACCCCTCTTCCTTCTCCTCCAGGACTCGGCTCACCTGAAGTTCTTTCATGAAGCCTTTTAGGCATCTGTGTTCACATGGCCCTCCTGCTGCCTCCTGACATGCCCCTATATTCTACAGAGCCATCATTTGCTCATCTCTTCCCCTCACTGGATTAATTGATGCTATACCCATGGATCCGGACGCGTCCTCTTGCATATCCCCAGTACCTGGCTCAGGTGTAAGTTCATGAATAAACGCCCAAGGTCACAGAGCTGGGATCAGAATCTCAGGCCTTCAGACTGTCCATCCAACTGCCCCTTCCTTCCCTCTCTTGTAATCATAGACCCAACTTCAGATTCTGGAACTGAAGGGGGAAGCAATAGGTCATCACGTCCAAAGCCCTGGGCTTCCAAAAGGGGAAACTGAGGCCCAGATAAGGCAAGATCCATGCCCAAGCCCACACAGGCAGTTAGAGGTAGAACGAGCCTCAGACTCCCTGCCCACCCTTCTGCAACCTTATGAAACCAGATCCCTTTGTTATCTGCGGGGGACTAAGCGAGTGCCTCTCTCTGGCTATGGCTAGGTGACTTTGCAAAGGACACGACTGAGAAGTTGGCAGCTGTGGCCCCACTCGGACGACTCTTTGTCCATGGGTAGCTTTGCACTAGAGTGTACTATCAAAGGGTTTGACCTGGATTGAACCAGGGGCCAATTACATCTTCCTGTGGTGCATGAGGTTGGCTCACTCGAAGCTGACTGGCTGGCAGGGGACACAGAGTGCAGGGGTATGTGGTCCAGACGACTCTACCTATCATGCCTGGCATGCATCCAAGGTTCCATGAGCCCCATTACTCGCTGACTCTCCTTCAGCGTTCACAATAAATCTATGAGACCGGCACCATTTTAAAGATGGGAACACAAAAGTTCAGAGAGGATGGGTAAGTTGCCTAAAGTCACACAGCTGGAAAGTGGATGGGCTGGGATAGGAAACCAGGCCTGTTGGAATTGCAAATCATAGGCTTCCCACTTGACAGACATCCTCACATTCTGAGTCTCTTCATCTAAGCATCATGGGTGATATTGCCACAAATAACCCCACAAGCTTCATTATATCTCACCCATTTCACAGATGAGGAAAGTGAGACATAACAGAGTGACAACTCAGTCACAGCTGGGGTCCCTGACTTGCTTTCCAGCATGTCCCCACCAAAATCAGCCAGGTTCATCCCTTATTAACCTCTCCGGCCCCCGTTTATTAGTTCCCGAAACTCTGGTCCAGGCAGAGCTGACGCAGCGACCTGCCAAGCCCATCCCTTTGGAATCACTTCTCTGGGCCATAGATCAACCCCTAGCTCTGTTTCCTAATTCTTCCCTTCCAGAAGACAGAGCTCAGGGTTCAGGCATGGCCAAGGACAGTAGCTCTTCACACATGCAAATCACTCACACACACTCCCTCAAACAACCAGGGTTATGGCAGTGGCTTGGGGAGGATCGCCTCAGGGAGAGAGACACAACGCTTCCCAGTCAGACCCAGCTGCTGCAGCTGACTCCTTGCAGAGTTGGAAGTCTCTTTCCGAGAAGTGCAGTCCTTGACCAGGCTGTTGACTCCATTGCAGGAAAGAATTCAAGGATGAGTCACAGAAAATAAAGGAAAGAGCTTTAATTTGAACTGAAAGTACACACTGGAGACAGGGAAGCACAGGTGATCTCCAGAAGGGAGATGCACTGGAGGGTAGGGAGTGCTAGCTTTTATCTAGTTTTTTTTAAAAGTCAGCTTCATGTCAGTTACAAATCACCAGGGAGTTCTCTAACCTCTAACAACTCTGGCTCAGTAATGTTCCATTCCCCTCTATGCCTAAATTAGCTAGCCTGCCTCAGTGGGGGAAACGATGTCCTCCGTTTCAAGGCTGAGGCTACTGAGTCCAGAGAGGGTAAGTCATGAGCTGGTCAGTGACAAAGACAGCCCTGCAGCCAGGCATCTGCACTCCTTTCAATCCATCATACTGCCCACTGTATTAGGGGTTCTCCTTGATACATACAGCCCACACTAAATGTCCTTCCTCCCCAGGGAGAAGAGTTATGCCAGCCTGTTTCTTCTATCCCCACTCCACAGAGGTATCCCTGGCAGCAGCCATGTCCCAGGACCCTGTGGAGTACAAACTGTCCTTTACAAGCAAGGACCTCCCTGAGAAATACTGGGGCTTGCAACTTAAGACCCAAGAGCCAGTCCCACTGTTATGACCAGGGTGCAAGAAATAAAATGCCAACATGTAGGAGACTAAATACTGAGCCTTTAATCAGCCAGCGACCAAGAGAGGGCAATAGCCAATGAAAACTCTTGGCCCCAAGCAAAGCAAGCAGGGGGTTTATATATGTAATGCAACTAAAAAAAAATGCAGTTTCTGTAATTATGGTAATTAAAGGTTATATATCAGGAAGGAACAGAAAACAGGGAAGGGGGTACTGTTACTAATTTGGTGGTTTTGTTATTCACCACTACCCCATCACAAGGGACAGACAGTCACCCATGGGCTGTCACCTCAGACCCTGTCCACCTTATTCTGATGAGAACAGTGCAGGTTTTGCAACAACCTTCTGCTGTTTGGAAAAGAGCCTCTCTTCCGAGTCACCCATGAGCTGGCCTCTTCCACCAACCAGAAATGTAAGCATTGGCCAGCCAGTCCCAGGCACCAGTGGCAGCCGGGCCGGGGCTGAGGAGAACCTGCATATGTCAGAAGTGCACCCTTTACTTCCAAGGGAGCAGTGTTTACTCCCACACTTGGCAATTTCTTGTTCAATCGAAACCCCATTTCCAGGCCTGGTGAACATCTGGATGCCCAGAAAAGACTCCAGTCTAGAAGAAGGAAGTACTATACCAAACATCCACAAACCAGTGAGCATGAAGAAGCATGCCAGGTGCAACATCCTCTGGCAATGTCTCCCAGAAAATTTCAAGTCCTGTAGTGTTAAGTGAAGAGAAAAGCAGGTCCTGTGGATGATTGTTTTAGGGAAACCCTGAGGTGAAGGAAGCTCAACAGGTGACTGCAGAACTTTTCAGAGCCCTTAAAATATTACTGTGCCTCTTAGTGGTTCAAGAGAAGAACAATATGCAATCGTTTCTAAACATACCTGACCATGCCAAGTGTTTCAGAGGATTTCAAAAAGAACAATGTCTGTGGAATACCCTTTAGAGGATACTGTGCTGAGGAAGAAGAAAAATAGGAAGAACTATGTGGGAAGACGGCCTTTAAATTAGTACTTAATTCACACTTAACTGATGGTAATGGGGCAAGTGAACAAGAGAAGGGCATATGTTATCAAGTGAGGGTAAGGAGCTTTCAAAAATGTGACATTACAAATGCACAGGCTGTGTTTGGAAAACACTGATGCCCCAGAACATACCCTCCCCACCCTGGCATCCCCGGGGCCACCTTGTTTCTATTTTATTTGCATGTCTGGCTTCCAAGGAAGACTGTATCTGACCAAAGCATTCTGCTGCAGAAGCAGACATCTGTCGTCTTTCCGGCCCAACATCCATTCTCTCCGCTTCTGGTAATAGAGCCCCTTTCTCCTTTAGAAAACACACCCTTGACTGAGTTCATGTGGTTTGGGGACACTCCCCCCCTCCCCCACACACACACAATCAGTGCATTGCCCCTTGACACTCGCCTCTGGGATTGGTCCACACAGGTGGGTGTGTCACTCACAGTGATCCAATGACCCTCAAGCCAGAACTTCTACTGGAATCATAGGGAAAGAGGCTCTTTTTACTGCCAAGTTTTCTAACCTGGGGAAGCAAGCCCCGGGCTGCTAGAGGCCATGTTTGCCACCTCACGGGAGATCTTGCCTGAAAATGAAACTATCACAAAGGCAGGCAGGGTCTAGAGATGGAGAAAAACAGATTTTTGCCAGTATCCTATGGGTCCTTGTTCCCAGCCATGCCTGAAGTTGACTGTACCTCCGGGACCTAGATTTTTAAGTTACTTGAAATAACACATTCTCTTGTGTCTGAAGCCAACTTGAGTTAGGATTCTGTCACTGGAAACTGACAGAATTCACTGCCTGACAGCAGTTAAAAGACACAGCTATGTAAAGATATTTTGGTTGCTGTTGTTCTTCAACAAATTGCTCTTCAACAAATTGTTCTTCACACCTATTATTTATTTATTCATTCAAAATAATATATATTAGGTGTATATCATGTCCATGTAATGTATCAGGTAAGGCTGCCATGTACAGATGTTCAGGTTGTACACCACACAACTCCAGGGAGTTCCCTTGCCTTTCACACAGCAGCCTGCTTGGGTTACACAGTGCAACAGCTTTGGGTCATGGGAATACAGGAATGTATAAATCAGCCCACAACACAGAAGGGTCCATGTCTCACTCACATCCTCTTATCTCTGCTCTTCCCTGAAGTGGCACAAATCTCCTTCCATCCCTTTGAAATCCTTTCTGTTCTTCAAAGCCCAGCACCATCACCACCTCTTCTAAGAGGCCTTGCCTGATTGCCTGGCCTCAAAGTGGTGACTACAGAGGAAAATAGAGGGAAGTCAAGGTGTATCACCATGAATAAATGACCTGAGAACCTAAAATCCATGCCAGGCAGTGCTTCCTGTTTTTCGTAGTACTGTGTTCTCACAGTGGGGCTGAGGTGGGAGAAGCCAGCTGTGAGCACCCCATGGGGATAATTTACCAAGTGCCTCCCTGACCCCAGAATGCTGCCTTGAGTCAAGGAAGGACAGTTGTGCTTTCGGCCACGCATCCAGAGTGAGAGAGAGGGCCCTCTGTCACTCACATCACTGAAACCCAAGCAACCATCAACTGTGAAAGAAGTAGTCTCCCTCCCTTCCCCCAGTAGATAGCACCTAATTTCCCAGGGAATCAGGCTGGGCTCTCATTTCTGCCTGATTTTCCCATGGGTGGGGGATGGGAGGCAGAGATGTCACACCTGGCTTGCCATGGTTCCCTCAATTTCAGGGTAGAGGGATACCCCAGTCCCCCGACCTGCCCTCTGTCTGGGGCTGCCCTGCTTTCCCCCAGGGACCTCTCCCTCCCAGCCAGGTCCACTAGCTGGCTTCTGAGCACCCCGGCCCATAAGGCGTGTGTCTCCCTGTCCTCTTCCACTGTGACGCTGTGCCTCCAGCTCAGCTGCCGTTCATCGCCTTCCAGACTGCCTGAGGTCTGATTTGCGTGGAACCCAATCTTCCACGCCCTCTCTCTTGCCCCCAGCCCAGCTCTTTCTTCAAACCCCCAACCTAGGTGACTAGCAAATAACCCTTATTAACATTTCATAGACGTTGTATTATGCTCTCTTCTGTTGCATAGAGCACGATACAAAAAACAGTCGAAAAAGAAACAAAAATGCCCTGCTTGTGTGTCATTTACAGCAACCTTTTTCTAGTCTAATCATCTCCCTCCACCCGGCCCACTGCAACTTTGCAGGCGTTTTATTAAAATGAACACGTTACTGGTGCAGTCAGGCTCCCTCCCTCGCAGGCTGCAGCATAAATAATTTATCTGAAAGCTGATTTGGTTGGCTACGCTTCCATAATTGGAGGCCTGCCCACACAGTTTATTGGTGAGCGCGGGGACCCAGGCACTGGGTGCCCTGACCCTGATGGAGGATTCAAAGGCCCACTGTGGGCCCCTTCCAAACCCGGGAGGCCCTGCTGCTTGATGTTTGATCCTGCCCTTGGCCTCTACAGTAGACCAGCCCCAGCAGCCTTCAGGAGGCCAGGCGGGAGGTTTTCCCATCCCAGGCCAGCTTCCTCAGCTGACAGCAGACCGTCCCCTCATGGTGGCCTCCCTTTGCCCATTTCATGGTCCTTCCTCTGAGCTATTCCGCTTGCCTGGCACCCTCTGAGCCCAGGGTGGCCCCGGGATATCTCCTCAGGGCTGGGCCACAATGAGTCTGAGACTAGCCCTGGGGCACAGGCCTGGGGACCCCATTGTAAACACCAAGGAGAAGCTGGAGTGGAGCAAACTACACCCTAACCTCATGCCCTCAAGTCTCAAGTGGGCTCCATGCCACCTAAGAGTGCCTCAGGGCCCCCTTGGCTCACTGGTCATCTCCCCGGTAAACCGCCAGCACCCCCTTCCCTGGTGAAGGGCCGTGCTGGTCTTGAAAACTTGCCCGCCAGCCTGCAGCGTCGTCCTCTGTGAACTGCCTGTGCTCCCAGCTGTGGATGCTTCCTCCACTTGCCCTTGACCCCATCCCAGCTTGCCTCTCTCAAGGATGTAACTCTAGCAATCCTCCTCTGGTTAGCCCATATCATCAATTCTCCTCTCTCCTTGAATTCTGATCAAGTGTAAAGAGCAGATAGTATGGAGGTGAAAGCACAGCCTTGGAGTTGTAATGCCAAGGTTCAAATCCTGTCTCTGCCCCTTAACTGCTGTGTGACCCCAAGCAAGTCACCTAGCCTCTCTGTGCCTCAGTGTCCTCATCTGTAAACTGGCAAACCAAATAGTAATTACCTCATAATGTTCTCGGCAGATGAAATAAGTTAATATGTAGGAAGTACTTAGAACAATGTCTGTCTGTGGAAAGTGCACATAAATGCTTCCTGTCTTTACCCCACCTTCCCCTCCAGCGATCATCTCAAAGTCTCTGCTCTCCAGGGGGTAGCACGACTCCTACAAAGGGATGTCTATGTGCCCTGTCTCCAGTTGTCCTCCCCTCATTCTCCCATTAGGCTTTCTCACCCCCTCACAGCTCCAAGCAGTCCTCTCAAGGTCACTAGTGACCCTCACTTTGTTCAAGGCCATACTCCATTTTGAGTCCGCTCTGTGCAAGACAGGTAGCAGTTATCTGATACAAGGAATCAGTCCCCTCCTTAAACGTGGTCTTCCCTTGGTGGGGGACCCCACCCGCTCTTGCCTCTCCTCTTCCCTCTCCTCTTCCTCCTCCTCCCCTTCCTCCTCCTCCCCTCCCTGCTTCTCCTCTCCTTCCTCTTCCCCTCCCCCTCTTCCCTCCCCTCCTCCCTCACCCTCTCCTCCTTCTTCCCCCTTCCCCTCCATTCCTTCCTCCTTCTCCTCCTTCTGTTCCCAATCTCTTCTGCTAGATACCTCTGATCTCTAAGTGTTGGGTGCTGACAGGGCTCGGCCCTAGGACCTCTTCACTCCCTGGGCCCTCTCTGCCCAGTGGAGACACAACGTGATCCACAGACACAACTTGCATTGTCTAGTGGCTGCATTTAAAAAGTACCAAAAGACAGGTAAAATTGAATTTAATAATAGATTTTATCTAACCCAATATAGCCAAAGTATTATCATTACAACATATAAGCAATATGAAAATTATCAATGGCACATTTTACATTTCGTTTTCCTAAGCCTTCCACACCCGGTGTGCACGTGATTCTTTTGGCAGATGTCCGTGCTCACCGGCCCCAATTAAAGAGCTCAGGAACCAGGTGTGGCTGGTGGCTGCCATGCTGGACCACACCGCCCAAGGAGATGCCCTCCATTGTCATAGCTGTGAGGGTCCCCGGTACTACCAGGACTTGGAAATATGCCTCACCAGTCTGGACTTGAACTCCAGATTCTTGCATACACATGGTGCCCCAAAGACACTTCAAGCTGAAAGCATCCAAAAAGGACTGCTCCATCCAAGGCCACTGGAGCCTGACCATCCTATGGGACAAAGACTTCAGAATCACCCTGAATCCTCTGGTTCTCTCAAAGCTCACATCCAGCCCTTCACCACACCCTGTGGCCTGCACCTGGGACACAGACTCAGCATCCCAGCCTGGACGCCTCGATTCCTCCGCCACTTTGTCCACACTTCCACCTCTCCTCCCAGGGCTACCACCACTGTTCCTGCCTCCACCCTCAGCCCTTTGCTCCACTCTCCACACTGAGCCGTGCATCACTTTAGAACAGAAGTCTGACCCTGCCATTCCTCCACCCAGACCCCCAGAGGCATCACCCGCTCACGCAGACCGAGTCAAAGCCTTGCCGCTCTCCCTGGCTCAGCTCCTCCCTCCCAGGACATGCCAGGCTGCTCCCAACTCAGCTCCTCCCTCCCAGGACATGCCAGGCTGCTCCCAACTCCCAACATGCCAGGCTGCTCCCAACTCAAGGTCGGTGCCCGTGTCCCTTGATCTGCCCATGGGGCTCTCGCCCTAGACATCGGCGGAGCACCTCCCTCTCTGCCTTCAGGTCCCTGTTCACATGTCATTTCCTCCCAGGGCCCCTTTCCTGGCCTCACTTTTGAATTTGCAAACCCGGCCCACCACACTGCACTCCCTATTCTCCTCTCTTTATTAATTTTTCTTCATGGCATTTAGCACCAGCACACATGCTGCACGCTTTGTGTGTCTCTCCCCAGTTAAAATACAAGGCTTATGTGGAGGCAGGTCTATTTCGTCATGACTATTTACCTTGCACAGAAGAATCACAGGCCCATAAAATGTCCTTGGTAAATTTTGTTGGATAAATAGATGAAAAATGGCTGGGAATATCTGTGGTTTTCATATCAGTATCGGGGGGCAGAGAAGAGTATGTCAGAGATCTTTTTGGCCCTGGAAATAAGATCACAAGTCATTTTTGTCCCACACGTAAGGTGTGTCCCTCCTAAGTGTCTCAGGAGCCCAATCAGCAAATTCTAGAAGGTGTCTGATGAATACACCCCCTGAGGTGTTCGTGTCCCCACCCTGCCGAGCTCACCTGCTTCATAGAATCATGGAAGTTATTACTGCCACCAACACAGACATGCTAAGCACTTTGCATGTTTCATCTCGTTTGAATCCTAAAACAAACCTCAGTGGTGACCAGGCCAGACCAGGGGCAGGAAAGAGTCTGAACCTGACTCCACCCTCCCATAGGGAGAGGGAACTGGAGTCATCTTCAGTCATCTCCATTGTGCCCCAACAATGAAGCTCCCTGCCCAGCTTTGGTGTGTGCAGTCCTTAAGTCAGCCACGTAGAGGGAAAAAGAGCAATTCGTTTTTTCTTTGCTCATCCTCAGCCCCCCCCAGAGTCCCATCCAGCCTGCCTGGGGTCTTGCTTGGTCCTTGCTGCCCCCTACCATTCCTTTGGGGGTTGATCCTATCCTCAAACCCCTGGCTGCTTTCTGTGATCTGACTTGAACTTAACCTAAACCCATCCCTCTGGCTGGGTTTCCTGTTTCATGAGGACATTCTTTACTTTCCAAGGCTGCTGGGTATAGGACTCCCCGCTGTAGCACCATGGGGGTTGTAGACGGGTACTACCCACAGCCGCCTTCTGGGAAGGACTGTTAGTCTCAGCTACTAGGAGTGCAATCCTTAGCCATCAGTCCCTTGGGTTTTCCTGAGTGTCAGAGAGCCTCCTTGCCCACCACCTCCCCTGGATGGCTTACGTCCATGACTGAAGGGGGTGAGGTGCAGGAGCCCAGCTGACTGAACCCCATGTAGGATGACGCTAGAAGGCTAGCTGAACTCCAGTACTTCTGTAGCATCAGCCAAGGCCATCATCAAGGCTGAGTTGCAGCCCAGCTTCTCCTCTGCCCCATCCTGTCCCCCTTCCTCTCTCCCATGGAGTTTGTCCCAAGGGCATTCCTAACAAGCATTCTGCACCATCAACTTTCTCAGAGTCTGCTTCCTAGAGAATCAAATTCACTCCAACAAGATCCAATTCATAAATTCTGCTGAGCACAGCAACAGGGCAGCCAGCCTTTCTCCCTAGCACCAACCCCAAGGTGGCCAGGACTTGCAACTCATGCAATGGATTCCTGGCTCTGACCCCCTCCTCCTGCCAGAGGCCCATCAGGCTGGAGGCTTTAGATGCAGTGACGGGGTAAAGATGCTTAAAACTCATACCTGGCTGGGCTCAGTGGCTCAGCCTGTAATCCCAGCACTTTGGTTAGGGTTAGGGTTAGGGTTAGGGTTAGGGTTAGGGTTAGGGTTAGGGTTAGGGTTAGGGTTAGGGTTAGGGTCAGGATTAGGGTTAGTGTTAGAGTTGTCTTTCAAAGCCAGGCCCAGGACACCTATCCCCAGTTTGTGAGGTCCTTGTTACTTGGCCCTTGGAAAAATTGGCATGATCTCTGGGCTGTTTTGGGCGGGTGAATACTCTGGGCTTTGAATATCGAACGCAGTGTGGTGCAGCTCCCCTAGGAAGCAGGACTGTGTCCTTAGAGTTTTCCCTGATGGTGGCCCATTCATTCATTGTCACTTCAATCCCCTGCACATAACAGCCTGTTTAAAAGTGGAATATAACCAGTAGGTTGTATAAAACTAAGTAACTGACTTTGTTCATGGTTCAGAAACCCCTCAGGAGCCAAGACTTACCTCCCCCATTGGATCCCAGCAGCTCATTGAGTTTTCTTGCACTTGAGCAATTGTAGCTAGAATTGCACTCACCTACCTGTTTCTGAGCTCTCCTGGGACACAATGTTGTCCTGGTGGACACTCATATATTCTACGCACAGGTGCCAGAATATCACTCTTTCAAACAGCTTAATGATCATTGTACTGTGCCCTCAGCAAGGCTGCATGAATAACCGAAATGTCAAATGTCTTTGTTTTACCTGCCATTCTATCAACTCTGCAGGTCTCATAAGCATGAGTCACATGCCAGTTAGACTCTCTGATGGTCAAGTATAAATGTCTTTGTTTCATAAAAATGAAAGAATGAGTTCATTATCACTTACACTCGCTCTAGAAGAAATCATCTTTTAAAAACGAAAGACCCGTGAGTAGGAGGGATGGGTTGTTAAAAGAGGTCCTCCCTAAAGATCGCCTCCTTACATTTGAGTAGAAGGAATTCACGCGAGTTCCGTAGGGCTAGACCAGGTTTTCCCACTAGAGCCAGAATCCTGGGGCACCTTGGTCATTGCTCTGTTTGTCAGGGTTGTAGACACACACACACACATCAAGTCTGAAAGAGGGAGGAACTCAAGAGTGATGGTGTCTCCAGGAGCTTCTGAGATAAGACGTGGAGTCTGTCTTCCCGAGGGAGGAACCCAGCTACGGTCTCCCCGGCACTGAAGATTAAAGAGGTTGGCGGTCAAGGGTCCAGGAGACAGCTGTTGTCTGAAGACTGTTCCTAATGGAGTTATGCCTCAGCTTCAGAAAGGCAATCACAAATCCTGTGTTTCCAGCACAGATCCAATTTCAGGAAATTTTATTCTCTTTCACCAAAGGAAGTACACACATATGTTTATATATATGTGTGTATATATGTGTGTGCATATGTGTACACACATGTACATATATAAAATGGGGTTTGAGTTATAGACCTATATCTATCTGTTCACCCTAAATAAATAAATAAATCCTTGAGAAACTTTCCCTTGTCACTTGGGTGTCGGGTGTGCTCCAGACCTGAGCACTGGGTTGATAGGGTCCTGGTGGGGGGGGGTGATGCGATGAATCAAGGCTATTCTTGCACCTTCTCCAGGACTGTGCTCTGTGATCACATGGAATGTAAGGAGGCACGGGTCCCAAGACGTGAGTCCCTCCAGGGACTGAAACTCCCCAGGGGGAGGCAGAGAGACCGGGCAGGGCCCTGGGGGGCTGTATCCATCCTGCATATCACTGCCATGTGGTACTTCTGGAGTCAGGCAACTCCATCTCCTACCCTTATCTCCTTACTCTCTAGCTGTGCACCCAGGTCTCAGTTTCCATGTCTGTCCATTGAGGACAGGCTTACGGACCTCAGGGAGTGGTGAGGTAAAATCAGTGTGACAATGACCCAAATGCACCCCAATTAGTGATGACAAGCTTATGGAGTCTGGGGGGGGCTGTCCACAGAACACAGAGGGTCAGTGAAGGACCCTAGGACCCTAGTTTCCAATGAATAGGCCAGACTTCTTTTTATTGTACCAGGGATTTCAAAGTGGGGTCTCCAGATGTACTATGAGGGGATCCCGAGATAGGAGAATCTTTTTCAATTTGATATTTTCATTTCAAAAACTGAAGAATAATAGTGAGACCTCACTGAGGTTGTGTGTGGATGATCATATTATCACCAAATAATGGCTCGGGAATGCAGAGCTTACATTTGCGTTTGGGTTTACCATCATGTTTTTGCAAAACGAAGGCCAAATGACTTTTGGGCGGCTGTACAAACAAGGGTTTAGCAGTTGTTCAAATAGAGATAAGTGGAGGGAGGATTGAGTCATCAGTACAGGGGACACAGACAAGCTACACAGAAGCAGCAGAATCTCAGCCAACACTTTGCAAACAGGTGCCAGAGTGAATGCCACCTTGGTCTGCAGCAGCTAGCAAGGGGTGGCACCAACAGCAAAGGTTAGGCAGCTGGAAAATGCCATGTTATGTGGTATATATTTTTAAAACTTAAGTTATTGCATTTGGGGGCATTCTATTAAGTTGATTGGCCCATGAAAATCCTAGGTCCAGGCTAAGCATAGTGGCTCACACCTGTAATTCCTGCACTTTGGGAGGCGGAGGTGGGAAGATTGCTTGAGATCAGGAGACCAGCCTGGGCCACATAGTGACAGTCTGTCTCTACAAAAAAATCAAAAAATTAGCCAGGTGTGGTGGCACACACCTGTAGCCCCAGCTACCTGGGAGGCTGAGGTAGAAGGATCACCTGAGCCCAGGAGGTCAAGGCTGCGGTAAGCTGTGATCTTGCCATTGCACTCCAGCCTGGGTCACAGAGTGAGACCCCAACTCAAAAAAAAAAAAAATCCTAGGTCTGTATTTTAAAGTTTGTCCATTGTAATACATGAAAAATATAATAATATTGATAGTAATGAATGATGGCCCAACATGTTCAAACATCAAAACAATCTAGTTGATAACAAGCAGAACTTGAAATGGGAACACGTCCTTCTATTATTAAACCCAACATTGGTTATTTTACTTTCAGCAAAACATCATCTGTCACGTTAAATTAATGCCATTAATTTGAATTTTAATGGTTTTGTAGTTTTATTTGCATTTAATTTGTAATTGTGTTTTGGTTTTATGGCTGTGTAAGAGCTAAAAGCATAAGGAATTTATACTTACTTTTATGTTTGTATATATTTAAGTAACAATATGATCAAAATAATTTTAGTCAATACTGGAGGTCTGCAATAATTTTTTTCCTTCAGAATGCAATAATTTTTTTCCTTCAGAACGTTGTATTAGTCAACGTTAAGAATCACTGAGGCTGCACCACAGCACACTGTGAAATACACAAGAATAAATTAATTTTGAAAGTCCTAGGTGGAGTTGGATTTGGCCCAGTGTGTTGTGGGAAAGGTGTGTAGGGGGCAAAAAGAATCCCCCTAGGAATTTAGGTCTGGGCTTTTCAAAGTGTTAAGCTGCTTAGTCATCATCTCAGATGACGCAAGGACCCTAACAGGCTACCAAGAGCTTTGGGATGTCTTTCTACTCAATAGTCCTGTGTAATTCAGTGAACAGCCATTAAGCGTCTGGAAAGACATTCGTGGCCTGGATCACCTATAAAAAGTTTGCTGGAGAAGCCCACAACATTCACCATAGTGTCGGTCCCCCATGTCCGTCATCCTCAGAGGGTAAAGACTGACCCCAAAACACTGCAGGCAATGATGGCTATGTCCCTGTGCCTGACCCCGGCAGGCACTTTCTTCGTGACCCTCCATTCCCACATAAAAGCAAGCAGGAAACAGAGACTGGAAAAGGCTGGGCTGCCTCTCTGAGACTCACAGCTGGGTAAGTGGCTGAGCAGGAACTTGGCCCTGGGCCCATGGGACTCCAGAGCCTGAGCCCCCTCTTGCTCAGTGGCTGTAGGGGAAGGTGGGGGGAAATAGAGTGTGTGGCCCTTGTGCTCAGGGAATTACCCATCATGCACTTATAGGATTCTTCTTCTATGGCTCAGGATGGGAATGAGACTCCTTCTGCTGAAACACCAAGGCCCGGCACGAAGGGTGACAAGTATTCCCACAGCCCAAGTGAAAGTTGCCAGAATCCCTCTTTCTGGATTTGATAAGAAGAGTCTACACTGCCTGTTCCTTACCTCCTCAGCCCATATACACTCTATTTAAGCAGAAGGGTACTTAGGTGAATGCATGAGGAAACTTTATGCTGTGATTCTGCTGCTCCCTGCACCCCTGCAGGTTGGTGGCAGGGGCTCCAGAGGACCTCTTACAGAGATCGGGGTGCCTGCAAGAGGGGTACCAGTACCTCCTTCCGTAGGTGGGGGCCCATGCACTGCCGAATCCTGAGCCCACCCCCAGACACAGATATTTCAGGAAGCATTTAACACACATGCCCTGGGCTTGGGGGATGCTTAGGGAGAGTTGGACGGAGCCTGCCATGCCTTGGAATTCAGTATGGGAGAATGGATGGAGCAGGGGCAGGCCTGGGGCAGCTGGTACAGCCTGCAGGCCCACCTTGCTGTGAGCTTCTCCAGGGCTGCAAGGAGGCCGTAGAAGGCGAACAGTGTCCAGCCCTGTGATGGGGAACCACAACACAGGTTGCAGGAAGAGGTCCAGGAAACACCCAGCACTAGGGTGCCTGCCTTGACAGAGACTTTGAAAGCCAAGTGAAACCTGAGGCAGCAGCGGCCAAGTGAACATACCAGGCCCATTTCCTCCAGCCCTCACTTTGCCTGGCCCTAGAGAAACCAGAAGGAAGAAAGTGGATGCATGCATTTACTAGAGCTGCCAGGACAAAAGCCACACAGTGGTGGGTGGCTTACAACAGTGAAAATGCATTATCTCACAGTTCTGGAGGCTCGAAGTCCCAAATCGGGATATCAGCAGGGCCGTGCTCTCTCTGATGGCTCTGGAGGGGGATCTTTGCTAGCCTTCTGCGATTCTGGTAGTGGCGGTAACCATTGGCATTCCCTGGCTTGGAAAGGCATTGCTCCAGTCATGTGACTGTCCTCTCCCTGTGGTCTTCACGTCGTCTCCCTCCATGCCTGTCTGCCACTGTGCCCACATTTCCCCTTTCTATAAGGAAATGTCATACTGGATTAGGGTCCACCCTATGGACCTCAACTTCATCACTTCAGTAAAGATTCTATTTCTAATTAAGGTCACATTCTGAGGCACTGGGGGTTAGGACTCCAACATACATTTTTTGAGGAGGACACAACTCAGCCCGTAATGGTGAACATAAAGGAAGAGAGAGAGAACAGTTGACAACCCAACCCCAGGCCACCGCAGGTCTCCACCCGCAGATATGCTCAGGCCCAGCTGCTGGGAGGGAAAAACTTGGAGGAGGCTGTGCTCAGAGGCTCTAGATGGGCTGGACCAGACCTGTTAATATCGAGAGAAAAACTCTTCCTATCCCTGAATGTGACTGGGAGGCTCCAGTGATGCCATCAAGGGGGTGGAGGATCCAGCTGGGCATGTTTGAAAGCATCGAAGGGAGGAAAATAAAGCCATTTCCTGTTCGTGGCCCGTCGAGTTCAGCCCATTCAATATCTGGTTATGTATACAAGCGGCAACTAGGGAGCACAATCTAACATCAAGTGAATTAAATCAACTGTGGGGGGAAAACACACAGAAAGAAAGTACCAAGACAGTCATGAAGGGGAGATGCAGCATAGGGCCTGCAAGAGACAGGTCTGGGTGGGCAGATTGGGCAGATTCTGCCAAGTAGAGGTGAGGGTGGGCAGGACCCATGGGAGCAGAAGCGCAGGAGCTTGCCCTGGTGCCAAGCTGGAGGCGGCCTGGTTCCCATCCTGGGAAGGTCTATGACCCTCTGAAAGAACCTTTATGTCCTCCATCCTTGGGCGGCGGATGCAGATTTTATGTGTGTCTGCAGGAGGCTAAAACTGTCTTCAAACACGAAATTATAATGATCAGATGTCTGTCTCGGGGATGGGAGCATTTCCTAGAGCTGAAGAACACAGGCAGACGGTGCCAGGAGTGGGGTATAAATAACCACCACCACTCAGCTCCCTCCCATGCCGAGGCTCCTGGCCCCAAGTCTCTTTCTCCCACTTGGCAAGAACCCAGATGGGTTTTAATTAACAATCTTGCTTTCTCGACTGCACGCATCCAGGTTTTCCGGGATCTGGAAGATGTACTTCTTCCTTTTCTTCTCTCCTGGCTTTTGAGCAAAGTGGCGGCTCTTTGGGATCTTAGGACATTGGAGAGAATAGAAAGAAGCCACTCACCTGTCAGAAAGGAACACTCAGAGGGAAACTGCCCACTACAAAGGAGAGGCCCAGAGCCTGAGTCTCTGCAAAGAGGTTCTTTCTCCGCCAGGCTTCCATCCTCATTTCTGAACTCAGTGGGCCATGGGAAGTCAGTAGAGAGGTGTCTGTAAATAGGGCCCCCCCTGCACAGAGGCCCTGCGTTCTGCTGTGATCAGACCCAAGCCGTAAGAGCAGGTCTGCCTCCTTCTCCAGTCTGAAGTGCCGATTCTTCCTCTTAAGTACTCGAAGCAGCCCCAGCCAAGCTGCACACCACGAGCTGATCACACCTGCTCCCCTCTACTGCCCCTCCCTCTAACGCTGGCTCTAGCTTTTCGGCAAGACCCTTCTCTCCTGCTCCCCGTGTCCCCATCTCAAAAGGCTTGCCCTCCCTCAGAGTCTAGAACACTCAACTCCTTGCCAGAAGTTGCCTCCCTGGGCCCCTGCTGACCCAGCATCCTTCACCCGTTCATTCTTCCCAGGGATGCTTTCCATCAGAGTCTTGTTTCCCAAAAGGGTCCTGAGGAAGGCAAGACGGGGTGCCCGTCGTATTGCCAAGGAAGGGGCCAGTTAAGACTAAATCAAAGTGGAGGGCCCTGGACTCTCCAGTGCCCCAGGAGGGTAAGGAAACAGCTCAAAAGGTCCCTATGATAATGAAACATGCCCAAACTCATTTGACCCTGCGTAGCCCAGGCTCTCTGGCCACACCACCCTTTGTTCCCATCATGTCTATCAGTGATTGTCAGGCACGGTGCATGGTGTGTAATAGACACATTTTTCAGAGCTTCGTGTTCTGCAGGTTCTTGGAGCGAGAGTGGGAGTGCATCCAGGTCTTACATCTGGTCTGATTCACCTTTTCCCTGATTCTATGCCCTGCACATTACAGGTGGCAGCAGTAACTGGGGTGATTCTCAATCACCCATGCGGTGGACAGACTCAGGGAGATGTTAGATTATATGCCGAGGTGGAAAGAAGACATAGGTTCACTTCCTGCCTGTAAGCACTCATCCACCAAGTGTCCTCTCCCGCCTCCACAATGGGAGTGACTTCTCCAGGAGGAGGTCAGGTTTTAAGAACTATGAAAAGCCTCCCAGACGAGGCTGTTGAGAGGCCCGTGGGCTTTGGGGCCAGACCGATCAGATCCTCCTTTCTTACTTTCGCTGAGTGCTCTTGGACAAACGACTTTACCCCTGAGCCGGGCACCAGAGAAAGCTGAAGCAGGATGTAGTTCTGAAACCCACTTGGTGACAGACTTCCCTTTGGTGACCCACAGCATGTACATCCAGGTCCTCATATCCTCCTGACAGTCCTACTTAAATTAGTAACAGATTTGGAGGTAGCAGAGCTTATTTGAGGGCTCTATAGCAGCATTCCTGGTGATTTTCTGGGCAGCACTTTCTGGGCCTGCCAGGATGGACAGAACAGAGCTGCGGTGGGAGGACATCTGGGTCTTCCCCAGAAAAGCCGCCCTGGGAGGGAAACCTGGAGAGCACCCGGGCTGCCCTCCTCAGTCTCTGCGGGCTGGCAGGGCTCCTCCCCTCAAGCCTCCATCTCTATCCACATAGAGTTGTCTCCAAGGATGCTCTTTCTTTCCCAGACCCTCAATCCTAAGTAGCCTGGAGGTCTGTCTAACCATATGGGGGAGGGGATGGAGCTGGGAGAAGCAGAGAAACTAGACATCTCTTTCCAGAAAGCCACCCCTATAGGGAAACAGAAAGGATTGGTAGTCTCTGATGGATACGGGAGAGGCACAATGAGTAAGAGGAGGTATTCCTGCTCCCATGTCTGGGTTTCCTTGAGGACGGGCAGTCGGGGCTGGAGGTGGAAGTGGGGATTGAAGGAAGAGGCATAAAAGGAGGCATCAGTATGTCCCAGAGAGATGAGCCCTGCACATCCTCCCTGGGAAGGCAGGAAAACTCCCAAATAGCTTCATGAGATCAGAAGAGGAAAGCCTTTGCCCCATAGCCAAGGAAGAGCTGGGGAGGAGGCAACGTTCTGGAAAATAAGTGACTGCAAGATATTTGTGGGCAGAGGGGGCCTCAGGCAGCTCCACCACATTCGATGCGCCAGTAGGTAGCTGAATCAGCAGAAAGACTCTGTGGGTGCCGAGACAGGTAGGGAGGGGCAGAGGACGCTGCCTGGCTAAAGGGGACATGCAGACCGTGTGAACAGTGTCCAGCGCCACCTGCGGGGTCAAACCTGAGGGCCAGGTGCCCAAGAGACAGGTCTGTGGAAGCCAGGACACGCGAGCACCCGGTGTTCTACCCACCCCAACCCCCCAGCTGAAGCTCCCAGAACTCACACATCTGAGCAAGAACTGGCCATAAATGCATAGGGTCCTGGGTCTATCACCTTGGTGGAATGAAGACAGAAATAGAAATTGAATTGTTATAGAAAAATTTAGAAAATTCTGTTTTTCTTGCAAACCTGAGCTTTTGGTCAATATTCTCAGCCATCAAACCTAATGAAGTTTTAGGATCATCTCCCCATGACTGTCTGAAACACCCACATCCAGAATGGATCTGCTGGGGACTCACTGGGGACATGGAGTCTCTCCCCATCATCTTCTGTAGAGTTTTGTACTAGAAACCCTCCGATTGCCTACGCCTGGGGTTCTACCTGTCCCCCTTAGGTTACATGTCCTTGATAGAAAGGATTAAGTGAGATTAAGTGAGATGCTATATGATGTAAAACTCTTGGTATTGTTCTGGTGCAGATTAAGCAAGCCCTCAATGAATGGTGGCTATTGTTGTTCTTATTATGATCTCAGAAAAGCCACCCTTCTCTTGCTCCCTTCTCCTTGGCTGGCCCTCGCTCCTACCCTATTCTCCCCACCCCCCCAAAAAGGGTGACCACTAGTCAGTCCGATTTCTGCTTGGCAGGTGGTCACTGACATTTCCCACTTCTCCCAGCCATCATTTTCCGCTGAGGACAAATCAGGGTCATCATGCCCCCCTCCACAGGCCTAGCATCAGGGAAGGAGAGGGGATGCTGAACAGATAGGGGTGAGCCCTGTGGGCCCATTGAGAGACAGAACTGGGTCTGCCTCTGGTCACATGCCACTGGAGGACACCAGACCTGGAAGGATTCTCAGACAAAAGGATACTGATTTTACAGGTGGGGACAGACAGCCCAGAAGGGGTGGGGATGCCCCAGGCCACACTCTGGGTCAAGAGCAGAGCTGGGCCTTAAGCCAGGCCTGGCCCTCTCAGCCACTGCCTCCTCCCAAGGCTAAACCTGTGCACACAGGGCTCAGGGAGGAGGAGTGGAAGGATTACTGACTCCTTACGCCTAATGATGGGATCACTCACTTCCTTGGATCCAGTCCCAAAGGGGTGGTCCTGGGAAGTCAGGAGGCGGCAAAGCAGCAGATAATCCCTCTGCATGCTCTCCAGAGAACAGCACCGAGTAATGGACTCAGCTGCCATTACTGCCCTGTGCCAGGCAGAGCTACAGGAAGGAGGAGAGGGAGCCCTGCCCTCAGGAGCCCACAGCCTGCTCAGACCGCCACACAGGGTCCCCAGTTCTGTGAATGTCTGCTCCTCAGTCATTCCCCTTCCTGCTACTTCTCTCTGCCTTTCTATCCTGTCCATGCACAAGTCCTAATCATCTGACTGCCTCAGTGTCTCTGAGGTCATCTGCATGCTCAAGGCCATAGTATCTACTGCCTGCAGGTGACAGTCCACCACCCCCATGTTCATTCCCTCCTGCACACCCCTACCTCTGCCAAGTGCCTGGAAATCTGACCTGCAGGTGATGCTGTGCTGCACCATCACAGATACTCTAGAGCCCACGTCACCCCCCTCTTCAGTGATTATAGAGCCCACATGGGCTTGTTTCAGGCTCAAGTGGGGATACATTCTCCACGTAACCCTCTGCTTCACTCCGCATTTCCAGTGGGTGTTACTGTTTTAATTTTAGCCAGTCAGGGAGAGGGAGTGGAAGGATTACTGACTACTGACTGTGAGCTCAGTGATGTAGCAAGAAATAGAATGCAGCTACAAGGCAGCAAGAAATTGTCACCCAAGTGGTAGACAGGCCCTTCAGTGCCGATGCCACTCTAAGGCAAAAGCGGCAGGCATACATGATGGAATACTATACAACAATGAGAAGGAACAAAGCACAGCTAAACTCAACAGCAAGGTAACATCTCACAACTTAATACTGGGAGAAGGAAGTCAAATGTAAAGGGGTACTGAGATCTCTGGGATGCCAGTCATATTCTGTTTCTTAATTAAGGGGTTGGTTACACAGAGTTATCCACTTTGTAATAGCAGGTGGGAAAAAGAGTACCTGGTGCTCTCAAGAAGGACTTTGCAAGAGGTGGACACGGACGTCAGTAACCCCAGAGCATGTTCACAGGCTGTACAGTTCTGTGTACCATTGTCAGAGGGAGAAAGGACTGTCCCTTCATGGCCCTGTGTTCCAACTCCAGTGGCCTCTGGAGAGATGCTTTTGCAGCAACCATTCAGGGGGTACTGGGTGAAGAGATTTCTGGGACAAATGCAGCTCGGCCTAGTGGGAGGTGGAACAGGAAAAAGGGAAGAGCTTTGCTTGTTTCCCTCCCAAAGCAAATGAGATATGATGCCCTCTCCTCTGCCCATTCATTCTCACTTCTTACCCGCTCTCTCAAACACATCCTACCCATGCTGCCTCATCTTTCATGCCACACTCGTTCATTACTCCTTCACACATTTGTTAATTCACTTCACTCATTCATTTATTCACTTGTGCATTTACTCCTTGATATTCTCTCCCTCATTCCCTCTCCCTTCCTTCCCATATTCCATTGATTTGTCTCTTCTTCCAGTCACTCATTCATTCATTCTCCTCTTCATATGTTATAATAGGCACTGGTGCTGTCCACGTATTTCCAGCTCCCCTCCTTCTGGGCTGGTGATCGACTCCCACTCCCAGGGCCCTTGCAGTAAGACAAGCCCTGGCCAATGGGTACCAAAGAAGTTGACACACATCTCTTCTGGGCTACAGCCTTTTTTTGCCCTTGTGAAGCCCTCCAGGGCAGCTTTCTCCTCTGTCACAGTGACCTGCAACACTTCAGACAGTGGGTTCTCCAAAGAGACTGGATTCCTGAGTGAGGAGCGCATGAAGTGAGCCCCCAGCCAAACCCAGCAGCCACTGCAATGCCCCACACAGAAAGCCCTTCCCGAGAGCCTGCTGAGGGGGCACAGCTGACCTACGCCACCAGCTATGCCCACTGGGTCCCCCTCTTTGCTCACCTCAGGCCACACTTGCTTCCTTGCTGCCCTGCAGATGGCCAGCATCCATAGCTTGGACACTATAACTATACAGCCCTGCCCAGTGCAGGATTCTGACACTGAGTTGCTTTGGTTTAGGGACTCCCCATCTGCCTGATTCAGACATCCTCAGAACCACGCTCTAGCCTCAGGCTCTTCCTTCTCCATCTTCCCTTCCCTCTCTCCTTTCATAGATTTCAGAACTGAATCATGACTGAAGTCTCTCTCTACCTTCTCCTGCCCCCTCACCCTTCATCCTTCACCACATCTCCCTCTCATAAAGGCACATAGACTCCCATCTTGCAACCTGATTCTCACAGGGCCTAAGCAGACACCCCAATGTGCAAAGGACAGAGAGCACACGCAAAGTCTAACCCTGTGTTATTTGTGTGCTACGTGACCTGGCCTCATTCACTCGTTCATTCTCTGATTCAGCTACTCCACCTTCGCCCGTCAGTAAGTGTTTGTCCCCACTTGTCATCGGTTCATGACTCCACTCCCACACCTGTGCATATCCATCATATGCACAGCTCTGGTCCTTGTCGAGTGGGCTCCCTTGGTAGCCCAGGTGCCTGATGAATGTGAGCCCCTCTGTCTGCCCCACTCTGGCCCTTTAATGTCTGTGGGACAATGTAGAAAGTGGAGTGAGTGCCTGACCTAGTAGATGGGCACGCAGGACATCAATCCTCCTAGATAAAAACCATGGGCACGCAGGACATCAATCCTCCTAGATAAAAACCACCTAAGTGAAAAACGTAAGCAATGCCAGCCCGGTCCCAGACAGGAAGGGCCCTGCCTCGTGTTGGAGATGCAGCAAACAGATGTTGGTGTAGACAGCCAAGCCAGTTTCAAAACTGAGACACAGCAGGGACTGTTGCCATTAAATTAGCCCCTCACTCCCGCCTTGTTCTCTCTAAGGATGGGCTTGTCCGTGGTTCTGCCACATATCTTTGGCTTCATTTCCCTCCTCATTAGCCCATGAGATGAACTTTTTATATGATAAGTGTTTGGGTATTCGACCACCTCCCCAAGGTCCTTGGGACTTGGTCCCCTCTGTTTCTGACACCCTTTCCTGGGGGTGCTAACTGGGGTCAGATGATTGATTCTCCTGCCTAACAGGGCCTCCAGAGTGTTCCCCTAAAAGACCCATTTATATCCCATCAAGAACGCTTAATAACTTCCATCACCCTAAGAAGAAAGCTTGAACTGCTAAGTATATGTCATAGCGACCTCCCCAGCCTCACTCCAGCCAACTCACCTTCTGTGGCCTCCCTGTAGCTCCCTCAACATGCGCGTGAGCGCACACACAAACACACACACACACACACACACACACACACACACCCTCCCCAATTGCCCTGGCTGCTGCCCTTCCCTGAGGAAGTTGTAGACTAAATGGGCTTTTACTCCTTTGACTTTGCTTGTTCCATCCATCTTGACCTGACAAAGTCCACCTTGATCCTAAGGACATGGCTCAAAGGGGGCCATCCTTGCAACCCTGCCTCAGCTATGCTGAAGTGAGGGGTCTCTGGATCCCGTGAGATATAGTTGATGCTGAAACAATCCCTTGCTTGCCTTCCTGGCTCCCTCAGAGACATGGGTGTTGAAAAAGAGCTTTGAACTTGATGTTAGCCAAATCTGGCATTGGATCACAGTACTGACACCTTGAGGAAGTTGCTCAAACTCTTTGAGTCTCTGTTTCTGCATATAAAGTAAAAAACAACTCACTGCCTCCTAGAGTGGTTGTGAGGACTGAAAATAATGAGCGGTGCACAATCCTGTGTCATTCCTGTATTTAAGTATGCATATCCATAGGCATAGGCAATGGTCCGGAAGAACGTCTACCACAGAGCTCACAGTGCTTGTCTCTGGGTGGCTGAGATTTATGGGGATCGTTTCTGCCTTTGTTTTCCTTGGCTGCGTTTTCTGTATATATATATTTTAAATAATAAGCATGAACAGCTTTCATAAGAAGAAAAAAATAAATGCATTTCAGTGGGGAAATGAGTGAACCAGCCTGGCTTGTACCAGATACCTGCCTCCAGGTGGGCCGCAGACCTGTCTCCTTGTCTTTGTGCATCTTCAGCACCTGGGGCTGGAACCTGGTGACTGGTACCCAGTGACTCCGATGAATGTGCTTGGTTCAACTCCCTTATTTAGGGAGGCTGAGGACTAGAGAGAGAAAGAGGTTTGCCCCAAGCCACATATGAAATTAGCCCTCAAGGAAGAGCCAAACACAGACCGCTAGTGCCCCAGGCCAGGCTCTGCCCCACTGGTGGGAGACCAGATGGATGGATGAGATTGCCCAGGACCCATCAGCCCCTCTCCTCCTGTGTTGTGTACCAGGCTACTACCCTCCAGGTTGGGTACCAGGCTCTAGCCCCATACCCTGGCTCTGCCGGTCCTGTATCTGGTTGGACTGGCTCTAGCTCCAGAATGATTGCGATCCCTTTCCCTGAATCTTATGTCAAAGGTTGTAAGGTGTGGGGCACATATGTGGCATCAAAAAATTGCTGAGACTTGCTGAGGCCCATGTCTTCGGACTGGAGACCCCAGAGACGGTAAGGCCACCATACCACAGGGCAGGGCAATGTGCCACGTGATTCTTTCTCCTCCTCCTCTTTCTCTTCTCCTTCCTTCTCCTCCTCTTCATTTTTGAATTGCCCTTAAGAGAGACCACTTAAAATAAAAGTCAATTTCACAAAAGTTACAGAACTCTCCACACTTGAAAGTAACATTGACTTTTCAAGATCAGCAGAACAGGCTTTCCAGCTTCCTTGAAACGGTGGTTAGGGAGCTCTTCCCCTGAGTCTCTAATCCCCTTTTCCTGACAAAATCCTAGTAAAACATCAAGAATTCCTGGCATCCAGGAGGCCGGGACTTGCTTGGATCGTCTATTTTTCAACCCTAAGGAAATGGAGCCCTTTTAATATCAAGAACCCCCACATTGACCCCATATAATTGATGATGGCCATGTGGGGTGCAGAGGCCTACAGCGGGAGAAGGGTCTGTCTGACACCTGGCCTTGTGGTGGGCTATGAAGCCCATACACCTGGGTATTACATTTGCATAACCGTCTCCCAACAACCCCTTAAGTTACAATACTATACATCTCGAATGTAGCTTAACCAAGTCCTGGTATCCACATGGAGGTGGACCGCCAGAGTCAAAAACCTTTGTAATCATTCTGGCTCCCTAAATTTGCCCAGAGGCAGCACTGGAGAGCATCTGACCTGTGGCCCTCAGAAAGAACTAGGGACCCCAGGAAGGTTTCCCATCTGATGCTTTCTCAAGCAGAAAGCATTCTATGCAGAGCCCTTCTCTTTTCTCTGGGGGAGAAAAAAAGGGAAAAAGACGATTGCAAAGGAAGAGCATGAACTTAAGCAAGATCTGTTAAGAGTTGAACTGTGTTCCCTCAAAATTCATATGTTAAGGCCCTAACCCTCAGTACTGCAGAATGGGAGTACATTTAGAGACAGGGTCTTTAAAGAGGTAATTAAGTTAAAACGAGGCCATGAGCGTGGGTCCTAGTCCAATATGACTGGCGTCCCTATAAGGAGAGAAGACTTGGACACAGATATGGCACAGAGAGAAGACCACAGGAAGACACAGGGAGAAGACGGCCATCTGCAAGCCAGGAGAGAGGCCTCAGGAGAGACCAACCCTGCCAACGCCTTGATCTTGGAATTCCAGCCTCCAGAACAGTGAGGAAATAAATTCCTGTTGTTTGTCCTACTCAAACTAATACAATGTCTGAAGTTCACTGTCACTTACCCAGGGACACATCATGACTTTATCTGGGCTCTTCCCCTTCAGGGTCTCTTTCTCCATAAATATGTAATGATGATGATGATGATGATGATGCTTTTTTTTACAACTGCACCAGTATAAAGATAAGTATATAAATATGATACATTTAAAGAATTTCTTCAAGCTAAATGTTTATTTTTTTCTCCTGATTTTAAAAGAAATGGAAACACTTTCTCAGGTGCCTGAGAGTCGTATGGGCAGTGGGCACAGTACCCACTGTGCCTGCTGGAGTGGGTGGCCCAGCCTGTGCCCCATGAAGCCCCCAATGCCGGGTGCCCTCCACTGGGCACTGAAAGCCCCAGCTCAGGCCGTTCTGAGCTCTCATGTGAAGGTTCCTGGCCACTGTGGGTGGCCAGCATTGCCTCCAAACCTCCACTGGGCAAATAAAACAGTCCCTTCTAAGGCTGCACTTCTTCTCCACCGGCCTCCGGCTTCCTCACCAGTGACCCAGAGTTTGAGGAGCACTCTTTGTGGGGTCGCCTGGCTGCTCTTGGGCGGTCTCGAAGGGCTTTTTCTCTCAGGTCAAGGCAGACAAGACCGGCAAGGAGAATAAACCACTGCCTCCACAGCCTGTCTCCTCCACTCTCCTACCCGGACCCATCTGGTACTCCCACAAATTCCAGGAGATCCCACAGCATAGAGAGAGGAAGCCTTAGTCCCCTCTGCGAAAAGCACGACTGGTCAACATCATTCGTTTAGACATTTTTTTGCCTGCCACAAAGCCTTTTCCTCCAATGAGATTTTCTGTGGTAACTCAGTGAATACAAAAGATGAATAGAAAGCCATCCTGGATGAATCAGAGGCTGGAGGCTGGACCTTCCTCATCCTGCCACACACCCTAAAGGTGCCTCCACAGAAATCTTGGGTTGGCAGGGGATGTTTTTGGAAAATCATGGGGCAGATATTTCTATGTCTCAGACTGAGGAGGGATTGCCTAGGTCATGCAGCAAGTGGTCAGCAGAGTTCTGTCCTCCTGGGCCAGGGAACCCATGGCTGGGGATGGGAGGGGACCAGGAAAAAGGGCAAGATAGGCAGGGCATCATCTCAGAGGAAGTGACAGAGGAGGTGAGAGTGACAACAGGATGCTGTCCTGGAAGGGAAGCTATCTAGGGGCTGACCCAAAGGCACATAGTAGTCATGGACACAATGGTCATGTGCACAGTGGTCATAGTTGTGGCAGTCATGGACACAGTGCTCATGGGTGCAATAGTCATGAACAAGGCAGTCACGAGCACAGTGGCAATAGACATAGCAGCCATACACACTGTAGTCATGGATGCAGCAGTCAAGGACACAATGGTCATATGCACAGAAGTCATGGACATAGCAGTCATCAACACTGGTCATGGACACAGTGGTCATGGGTGCCACAGTCATGAATACAGTGGCCATATGCAGAGGAGTCATGGACACTGGTCATGGATGCAGCCGTCAGGCACACGTCATGGTCACTGGTCATAGACAGAGAGGTCATGGACATGGTAGTCATGCATGCAGCAGTTATGCACTATGGTCATGCAAAGCCCATGGGGCACTTCTGCGGAATCCATTAGCAGGCTGGCGGGCAAGTTCCCAGTGCTCCATGGGAGTTTTCTGGCAGCTAATCCCTGCATAGCTGGGACATTAAATCATTGCTTCTTCTGCCTGTGGGCTGCCCAGGTACATCTGGCTTTAGTTAGTCATCCCCATTGAACAGAAACACATGTGGGCCTTGGCGCTCTGCTGAGGTGGGCGTCTGTGTGTATAGGCTTCTGAGGCAGGCAGGGGCTGAGGGACCATGAGGAGGGATTCAAGGCATCCCGTCAAAAGTGTGTTTTTTGGCACACAGTATTCTGTGAGATGTAATTAGGTTCTATGGAAAAAAGGTTTTCTCAGTCAAGTAAATTTGGCAAACTCTGCATTGAACCAAAGTAAACAGAGGATTGTGGGATTTCTCAGAGACTTTAATGGGTGACCCTAATGGGGAATAGAGAGCATAATGTTTCCCACATCATTTGCCAGCGTGTCAGGAAGGATGCTTTGGCTGCAGGTGAACAGGAAATCCAGTCATAAATAGGTTAGATTTTCTGGGAGCATATTAGCTCACGTAATAGCAAGTCCAGAGATGGGTGTTTCCAGGATGCAGCAGCCAAAAAATGTCATCAAAACCAGACGCCCCTCCCTCCCCTCCCCATCAACAATGTGTTCTCCTTGGGATAGTCACCATCCGGGTCCAAGATGGTGGCTGAGGCTCCAGGCTCCTACATAGACTCTGCCACGGCTGCAGAAGGGCGATGGCATCTTCCCAAACATTTTTTATACAGTGAGTGAAACTTTGCTTGCAATCTCTCCAAGACTGCCCGCTGCATCACATTGGTCAGAACTGCATCCCATGCCTCTGCCTCAACCAATGATGAATGGCTTTAGGTCCGTTAATTTCCAGCCTGAGGACTGAGGCACCCTGAATTGCCACAGTAAATTCATGAGTAGCAAAGGATATTTGAAGTTGTCAAGGGAAACTCAGGAATGCTGGACATCTGTTGGATGCCACATTAACGCCTAGCTCAGCACGTTCATCATCAGGTCACACTATGCGCCGTTGTAATCTCGTATCTTTGAGGAGTTTTCAGCAGTTGCTGTAGTAAAAACAAGCACAGAATGAAAATCAGTGTAAAATGGGAAATGAAGATGCTGGTGTCCCATCCAAATCTACTATTTGAGAAATTGTGCAGTGCCCCATAGGTGCACACTGCCTGTTAGTAATTGTCATTATTCAAGAATAAATTAAATTTCTTGTACAACATAGTGACATAGTTAAAGGCAATGTATTGTATATGTGAACATTTCTAAGAGAGTCGATTTTAAGTGTTCTCATAAAAAAATAAGTATATGAATAACGAATGTGCTAATTAACTTGACTTAACCATTTCACAATGTATACATATATCACAACATCATGCTGTACATCATAAATGTACACAATTTTTGTCAATTTAAAAATTAAGTAAATAGGCCAGGTGCAGTGAGTGGTTCACGTCTGTAATCCCAGCACTTTGGGAGGTGGAGACAAGAAGATTGCCTGAGCCCGGGGGGGTCAAAATCAGCTCACGTAATAGCAAGTCCAGAGATGGGCGCTTCCAGGGTGCAGCAGCCAAAAAATGTCACCTACCTTGGTGAAACCTCTTCTCTACAATAAACCAAAAACTTAGTACCTGATCTCAAATCAGGCAAAGTGGGGACCAAAGGGAGGTCCAGACTTTACCTGCATGATGTCTACTTGTATACCTAATCCTGAATTATACCCCACATCTTTAAAATATTTTTTTTAATTGCCAGATGTGGTGGCATATGCCTGTAGTTCTAGTTACTTGGAAAGCTGAGGTGGAAGGATAGCCTGAGTCCAGCAGGTCCAGGGTGCAGTGGCTGTGAGCGTGCCACTGCCCTCCAGACTGGGTGATAGAGTGAGATTGTGACTCAAAAAATAAATAAATAAGCAAATAAATAAATAAAAGTGCTACTTGGTCACCAAAAAAAACAAAAATAAATAAAGCACATTTCTAAAATTAAAAAAGAATAAATTCATTAAAATTATAACTTTTTTTCTTTCAGTTCACGCATATTGTTTTCGCAATTGGCTAATACACTGTTAGGGCATAAATACTTCTAAGTTATTTGGGCCTAACTCAGCAGAAGTGTTAGGTATTCCTTTTAGCTTAGGAGTACAGTGAAAAAGTTGCTGAGACTCCGTGAAGAGAAAAAGTTGGGGAATTTCTAGCTCAAACTGGTCATGGTTTACCCTTTGAGGCAGAAGATGCAGCTGGAGCCTGTCTTACCTGAAGCCCATACAAGTGTTTGTTTGAATGAACGTTTATGAAGAAAGGGGGGGAAACCATTAGGAATGCTGCCAAACCAGAGAACTGGCATTCAGCAGAGCACACTTGAGACTGCCAATCCACAAACACACTCTCAATGTGAAGTGATCCTGCATGTTTCCCTTCCGATTGTCACTTGGCTGTCTGACCCCTTAAAGAGGGACCGTCGTGTGAACAGAGCCTATCTAGTTCTCTGCTGTTTCCCAGCTCTAGATAGGCAGGTAAAGTCCAGGGAGTAAAGCCCCATGCGCCAAGCCACTCTCTGCCTAAAAGGGGAAGAGCTGGGCCCCTTTCCCCTCGTACCAACTGTCCAGCTGACCTCAGTCTAGGTCACTTTTATAGGGAAAAGCAGAGGACAGACCAAGATGGCAAAACACTCTGGATTCCTGGCTGAGTGTGGTGGCTCAGGCCTATAAACCTAGCACTTTGGGAGACTGAGGCAGGAGGATTGCTTGAGGCCAGGAGTTCAAGACCAACCTAGGCAGCATAGTGAGATCTTGTTTCTACACACACACACACACACACACACACACACACACACACACACACACACAATTTGAAAAATTAACCAGGCACAGTGGTACACACTTGTAGTCCCAGCTACTCAAGGCTGAGGTCAAGGCGAGGCTGTGGTAAGCTTGTGATCTTGCCTTTGCATTCCAGCCTGGGTGACAGAGTGAAACCCTACCTAAAACAAACAAACAAACAAAACCCTCAAATTCCTGCAGCCATGCCCAGACTGGGTGCCCTCAGGGGTGCACAGCCCCTTCAGGCAGTCAATGGGGCAGGCAGAGTCCAGCATGGGCGGCAAAAGACCAGAAGGCCAGCTTGGCCTAGCTGCTTCCCTTTCTGAGACCTTGGGCAGACACCCACACTCTGTGGGCCTCAGTTTTCCCATCTTTGAAATAAAGGGGTTAGACTTAGCACATCATTGTCTTCCTCTCCTAGTACCCAGCCAAATGTCCAAGAGAACACACCAGATTCGCAGCAGAAGGAAATGAGAGGAACCGGCCCCCACCGGCCCCTCTGATCCTCCACCACCCTTCCTCACCAGGGCTTTTCCCCATCCTCCCTCCACCCAAGAGGCAACTGCTCTTTGATCCTACCCACTATGCTGCAACCTCCCTGAGGATAAAGTCAGATGTGACTAGCCCCATTTACAGATAAGGACCCCAAAGTGCAGAGGGGCCCTCCAAAGTCAACTGCCAGCAGGGGCCAAGCCAGCATTGGAGCCCAGATGTGTGGTGGGCTGGCCCCCCGCTCTGACACCACTGCCTATGAGCCACAGGGCCACCACCAGCCCCCCATGCAGCCTCCCTCTCACACTCACGCTGCCCTCTCCAAGTCTCTCCTGATACCAGACTCCTGACATATTGGACCATTTTCTCTATAGGTGGTGAGTATTAGATGGGGATGTTTCTCAGCGAGCTATTTCTAGAGTTTCTGGCAAAGGCAGAGCTCTAAGAGGTTTTGTTTTTTTTAATGAACTTCCACTGGAGGTGAGGAGCTACAGATGAAAGAGAAGGCGAAGCTTGTGCAGGGATTGTTCTACCTGTGAGCCCAGGGAAGCACGGGGCCCACACACAAGTGTCTCTGTTCTCCAGACCCCACGTTTCCTAGGCAGGGACTTACCAAGCAACGTTAATGTGATTTTGGAAACCTTGCTGGCAATTCAGAATGTCCCTACATCTGCTTTTTTGAATGATTTGGGCTTTCTCTGGGAATGGGGGAGTGGGGAGAGCCGTGTCCGCTTCTCCTCTCCTCCCTCCTCTCTCGGACACACTGCGCTGGG
This sequence comes from Cephalopachus bancanus, assembly GCA_027257055.1. NCBI lineage: Eukaryota > Metazoa > Chordata > Mammalia > Primates > Tarsiidae > Cephalopachus > Cephalopachus bancanus. Next base: position 5,814,970 of record JAPVLO010000036.1, read on the forward strand.
CTGCAGGGCCTTCAGGGGAGCTGATGTCTACATCATTTTAGACTCTGGTCAGATGGGCAAAGGCCAAGTGTGTCTCCATCCCTGGGATGACCTCCTGCAATTTCTGTGCCCACAGCACACACCCACAATGAACACAGCATTGTGTCTCCATGAACTGCTGCCAGCCACGAGTCCTCCCCACCTGGGGAACCAGACTGTTCTCTGCAGAGGCTCTGGGGGAAGAAGCCCAGGCCAGGAGGTCAGAGTCTCGGTTTTCAATGCCGGCCTGACTACTAAGTTGCTGTGTGGCCTTACATGAGTTACATGGAGTTACATGGCCTTACATGGAGCTCTCTGAGTCTCCAGGAAAATTTCCTGTTTGACTGAAAAGGAAAAATGTGTCTTCCTCCTTAAAAATACGATAGCTCCAAAGTAATCTGGAAACTGAGAAGCTGAGGTCACGGAAATGAATCTGTTTTTTTTCTGTTGGACTGGGCAGTCTTGGAGTATGGCCAGCCTTCAGCACAGGTTTCCTGCCAGGGAAGGGGGCCTGTTGTCATGTTGCTGAGTCCTGAGGGGGAAGCCAGAGACAGGCCAGGGGCTGGTGGGAGGCATGCAGACACCTTCCAACAAGGCCCATGGAGGAAGCAGGAATGCAGAACCCAGAGCAGGAAGGACTCATGGGACCCGAGATCAAGATCTGTGTTCAAACCCCTAGGGGCTGTCCCCAAGGTGGGAACAGATTGGCCTGGGGATCTCCATGGTGTAAAAATGTGGTAACTGCAAAAGCCAAAAAGGAGACGGCTGCTGTACTCTGTAGATGAAATAACCTTCCAGCATCTGAGTCAGGGGAAGCGGGCTTGGGGTTTGTGTCTCAAGCCATGCCACCCCTTGCATGAGCAGGTGGTCACTGGGCTGGATGTGCTGATTGACCCGAAGTCCTCAGCAAAGTGGCCACAGTGTGCAAAGCCTCCACAGCCGCAGTTCCTGTTCTCAACTCGACTGCTGTCGGAGGACACCGCAGAACTGCAGTCATTCGCAATTTCGTTTCTCCCGGGCACTGAACCTGACTTGGGCCACAGTGAGGTGCCTTCTTCCTCTGTGCTGGGCTGGTAAGAACAAACAAGTTGCAGGTGCCTGGAACAAAACACCATCCACGCCCACAGCCTTTCCCAGCCCTCAGAGACACTCAACAAGTACAGTTCATGCTCCCACTTGAGGTCTAGACACTGGACTCTGTCTGGAGTGGAAGAGACACCATCCCTGCCTAGAGAGCTTCCCTGGCGCAACCTAGAGACTATCTCTAGGTTGAATCTATGCGGGGTGAGGGACTAGCTTCTTTATCACACTGAGACTATGAGGGGACGTTGTCAGTACCTGCCCCATGGTCCGGTGACCCCTTCAATGGCTGGGAGGTAGAAAGGCTCATCTCCCCTTTTTGAGGAGGCTGGGGGGGCATAGCTCCAACCAATCAGGGTTAAAAGCAAAACTTGCACCCCAGTCAGCAAGACTCCAAAATCCATGGTTTTACTGGCCAGGCTGCCTCGTGTCCAGGGGCCAAGATCCCCACCCCTTGGCTATGGGCTGGGCGGCAAGACAAGAAGGTGGGGCGGGCACATGCCTCACGCCATCAACTGAGACAGGTCACAATACCCAAGACAGGTCATAATTTCCCAACAGGGTCATCCTAGCCTGATGGGGCTGCTGGGAAGCCATGCTGGCCGAGTCGCCCCTCTCTACCTGTGAAGGGAAGCCTCAGCCCATTCTACCATGCACTCACGTACCTCCACATCATCACCACCAAGCAGGCTCTGTGGGGGCAGCAGCAGCGAGTCCCAGAAAGAGCAAAGCTTTGCATTCTGGCTCTGACGCTCCCTCAAGGCTTGCTCAGCCTCCCCTCAGTCTCAGCCTCCCCTCTGTAAGACAAGTGTCCAATACTCACACGGAGGAGCCGCAGGAAGGCTTAACTGAGGTCACTGCCATACTGAGGATTGACCTGGACCCAGGACATTTTCAGTAAAAGTCCAGTAGGTGCCACACACACACACTGCCACCTATTTAGTGAGAGAATTCACTGCAATTACTGGGCCACCGTGCCAACGTTTTACCCAATTCTGGTGCTAGTGACGTCATCCGAGCATAAAAGCGAGCCTTTTTCTGTGTCTTTCGGCACAACATATGCTTCTTAGAGGCACAGTTGTTTCCCCCCGGCCCCATGGCAACCCTTTAAAGGTGCAAAGACAGGGAAGAACTTAAATCAGCAACTCCTGTGCTCCCTCACCCCGCTGGACCCTGCAATCCTCCTTGTGAGTAGGTGGTTTCTAGAACCAATACCAGCCTACCACCTACTTCTGCACTGACATCTGCTTGCCCCTCCACTCCCTCCACTGCCACCCTCCAAATGTGAGTGAGACTCTCAGCCCGGCCCCAGCTCCTCACACAGCCCAAAAGCCGAGAAGGTGGAGTATGCCCTGAGCCAGGACCTGGGAGAATGTCTGCAGGGGTAGTCGGGGGTTTCACTGCAGCACTGAGTGCCAGTGTCCCCTGAGGGCTGGGAAAGGCTGTGGGGGTGGACAGTGTTTTGTTCCAGGTTTCACTGCAGCATTGAGTGCCAGCTAAATCACTGTGTGCTGAGACCCCTTCATGCCCTCTGGGTCTGGAGCCAGGGCCCCTACATCCTCCACACAGCCATCTTCCCAAGAAGTCAGATTCTGTGTTCCCTGCCTGCCTGTGCTTCATCAGAATTCAGCCAAAGGGACATGAATAAATAAAGAAAACTCCGCTGAGTTCTTTCCTCCTAACGATCGCCAACGTGCGGACGCGTAAAGAGACATTTTTCCAGAACAATGGATGAGAGGCGTCCAGATTGTGGAAGAATTTTTTTTTTGTCAGATGTTATTGTTCGTTGCAGTTTTCTTTTAAACAAACCAGAGCAAAGGGGACCTCATTGAGATTTCTATCAGACCCAGGAGGTTTTCTGCGTTTCAACTTTTGTTTATCTGTTTGTTTTTGTCGATATGTTAGTGTCTGAGATTTGTAATGCACTCACTCGCAGCTAGAAAAATTCCCCTGTTGGAGAGCAGTGTCTGAAAACACAATCTTTCTAATTTCTTTCAGCTGGGCCTCTATCCTGGCTCTTTGGTGAATATGAGTCCTTATTCGTGACCAGCCCCTCCCCAGCTCTGTGTGGCTAATCAGCCTGCTGGACATATGGAATTGTTCATGCTCAGAGCGTTAGCAACACCCCGATCATACTGGCTTCAGAAGAATGTGCCACTCATTCTGGGCAACCTCCCTCCCCCACCCCAGATCTTATTAGGCCCTATTGGGAATGTCCCCTTGGCCCCAAAGATGACCCTCCTCTGCTCAGGCAACACGGTGCAGGCCCAGAAGGGTATTTTCCCAAAGTGCACAGGGCAGGGAGCCGGGTGACTGGAGGGCGCTTCTGGCTCCAACACTGCATGCTGTGTGGCCTCAGCAATCTTCTTCCCCTGTCTGGCCTCCTTCTGCAGCAGTCAGAAGCAGGATTAGACTAGAAGTAAAAGTACTGAAATGGGCAGACAGTCTGGGACCCTAAAAAGGAGCCCCTGATGACCCAAGATCGCCCCTGTGGTCTCTCATACAACAGCAGCCAGTAGTTCATGAAGGTTGATGTTCTCCACTGTGGAGAGAGAAAGCTAGGGGCTCTGTAAGAGCAGAACACCTGACTCAGGGACCACCCAATTCATCTCCACAGACTCAGGAGGTGCCTGTCCTGCCCCCCAGGGGTCATTGGGGCTGAGACTAGTGTGAAATACTGCCCCAGTATCCACCCGCAGAGTCCACATGGAAGTGGAGGGTCCTTGACACGCACTGACCCTCCTTACCTTCAGGTTGCCGAGGAGGCAACAGAGGTACAGAGGGGGGTCTGTCACCCCACTTGCCCAGGGCACAGGATTGCCAGATCTCACACAGGGTGCCCGGGTAGGTTTGAATTTCAGATAAAGAGCCCATACTTTTTTTCAGAATATGTGTATCCCAAATACTGCAATGGGATGCACTTATCCTAAGCAATTTTCATGGTTTATTCAAAATTAAAATTTCCCTGGGAGTTCTGCTGGTGTTTTTGCTAAGTCTGGCAATCCTACCAGGGCACAGAGTATGTGGGCTCAAGAGCTGGGTCAGAGCCCAGACCCACCCTCAGTTCCCACCTCATGCCCAGCAGCTCTCACCTCCTCCCTTACTGTGTCCTCTGCCCCCAAACCCCGTAGGAGACAGCATGACTGCAGGGATGCTTGGAAGGAATTGTCCTCGTCCTCCTCAGCAGGCAACTTCTAAAACTCTGGAGCCAGGAATGTGTCCTGTGTCCCCCACGCCACTCCCCAGTACCTCTCCTAGCTGACCCAACCACTCCTTTTCAGAGTTGCTAGAGCCACTGAAGCAGAAAAGGGGTGGGGAAGGAGGAGTTTGCCGGTGAGCACTGGACCATATCCTAAAGTGCCAGCCAGATGGCCATCTGCACGCTTTGGCCTCCCCAGGCCTGTCAGGGAAGGAGGTATGAAGCCAAAGCCAGACGAGGGTGGGGATCTGACCAAGCACCTCTTTGCATACTCTGCCTAGCCCATGCCACCCCCAAGCCCAAGAGAAGGGCACATAGACCTGTGCACATGCACACCTGCACACACGTATGCAACTCAGCCCTCCAGCGGGTCAGCACTGATGGGTCTGTGGGGGCCTCTGCTCTGCACCAGCCCACCCAAGTTCACGGTGCACCCTGTGAAAGTATTGACAAAGCTTAGAGGACTTTCCAGAGCACCTGCAGAGCCCCAGGTACTGCTCACCACAGCTGAGTCAGTAAGGGAGAACCGGCCCCAAAGAGAGGAGGGCGTTGTGGGAAAGCCCAGAACTCAAGGCAAGAAGGCACAGGAGAAGGTCACAACTCCTTCCTCTTTCAGGATTCAGTTACAGCATCTGTGACATGGGTATCCTAACCCCTGCCCTACCTGTCTTATAAAGATGGTAAGGATGAAATGTGTATTAGAAAGAAAAGCCTGGTTGGGCACGGTGGCTCACACCTATAAATCCCAGCACTTTGGGAGGCTGAGGTGAGAGGATTGCCTGAGCTCACAAGTTCAAGACCAGCCCGGGCAACTTGGTGAGACCTCATCTCTACAATAAATCAAAAAAAATTAGCCAGGTATGGTGGCGTATACCTGTAGTTCCAGCTACTTGGAAGGCTGAGGTGGAAGGATCACCTGAACCCAACAGATTGAGACCGTGGCGGCCGTGAGCGTGCCACTACACTCCAGCCTGGATGACAGCGTGACACTCCAACTCAAAAAAAAAAAAAATTAAGTAAAAGAAAGAAAAGCTCGTTATAGGTTAGAAAGGACTGAGCAGACCTCATAATCTCTGCTTTTCACATGTGCTTCCAGGATTAAGGGGGGACTTTCTAATTTCTTTGGGTATGCTCTGTCTCCATACAGCCCTGGGGCCTAGTGTTTGTGCAGACAGTTAGGAGGAGCTCAGATGTTGAAGTTGCTACAGGCTGGTCTTGTGTGTCACCTCCCCCATTCTGCCCACTGGATCTCTATTAATATAGCCTCTGATTCTCACAGAGCTTATTGTCAGCTCCAGCCCTGTGCCTGTTTCCTGTGCTCTGCCGCTAACATTCCCAGCCCTTGCCTGGGTGGGCCTGGGGCCACATGGTGTCCTGTTCCCAGGCCTGCAGAAGTCTGCTCTCCGGGAGCACCTCCGCCAGACCTGGCTGAACCATGTTCCTGAGCCAGAAGGGGATTAGAGGCCCCCACTGAGCCGGAGCTGGGGATTTGGCACAGAACACCCCTCCCTTTCAGCCGGACAGAGAGGAGAAGGAGCAGAGCCAACAGCCCCAGGGCTTCCTGAAGAAACTTTACTCCAGAAGCCTCTTGTTTCCTGGGCTTCTGCTGAGGGAACAAACTTCCCTAGGCCCTGACACAGGCTTCCACATTGGGGCAGGGGTGCCAGCCTCAGACTTCAGAGACAGGGCTCTACTCTCCAGGTGTCTCCCCCACCACCATCTACCAAACTTGCTTCCTAGCCTCTCAAAAGGCCCTTCCATCCTGGAGCCTTAATTTTCCCAGCTGTCGAATGAGTTGGGGAAATAGGATTGGTCCAGTGACATTTCATAGCTTAAAGGGTCTTAGAGAAGCAGATTCTACATGGAGAAGGGGTGTGGGCTCCACCATCTCTCCTGTGTCCTCTCTCCTTTCAACACACTCACTCTCACATCCCTGCGGCACCGCCCCAAAGCTAACTCGGGCTGCCCAGACCTCCGCTGTGCTCCCTGGGCTTTGGGCCCTGGCGGATATCAAAATCAATCGCTGCCCCCACATACAGAAAAGTTAGAGGAAACAACCCAGAGAAGCCTCCAAGGGCCAAGGCTGAAACCATTTGAACAACAAAATAAATAATGAGAGTGTCAAATTATAACTCAAGGAATAAAATAAAAATCCGTGAGTTCACATGGTTATAAATAAGTAACTGAATAAATAAATAAATGAGGGCAGCTCTTCCTTACAGAAGAATTCCAATTAATACATGGAGAATGAACAAGGAAGGGAAAGAAAAATCACCATTAGAACGTCACAGTAATAATTATTGCAGACAAGATGCACTGATGTGTGCTAAAATTAGTGGGTGAAAGTTTGAGAAGGAACAGGATATTTGTATTGTCTGAAAATATCTCCCTCAAGAGATTTATTAATTAGGAAGGGGGGAAAAAGCCTTCACAGTCATCTGGAGTAGCAAAATCCAGCAGGCCCTGCCATGACCAAGTAATCAAGGTCAATATCACCATGTGCTCCTGATAGGATGCCCTGAGAAAGGCACAAGACTTATATGGTATGCATCACCTCAATCTGATCATGCAGGAAAAACATCAGACCAACGCAAACTGAGGGGGCATCCTGCAAGATAACTCATCAGTACCCTTCCAAAATGTCAAGGTCGTGAACAGCAAGGGCACTCAGAGGAACCCTCACAGATTGGAGGGGACTACGGAGAATGACAACTAAATGCAACATGAGATCCCAGACTGGATCCTGGAAGAGTGTAAGGACATTAAAAGAAAAACTGGCAGAATCCGAATCAAGGCTATTGTGGAGTAATAGCACTGCCCAATGTTAACTTAATGGCTTGAATAATTATGATTAAGATGCTGGCATTAGGATAGAAGGATCACCTGAGCCCAGCAGGTTGCAGCTGCAGTGGCCATGAGCATGCCACTGTACTGCAGCCTGGGTGACAGAGTGAGGCCCCGACTCAAAACAATAAAATTAATAATAAAACAATAAAATTAAAAATAAAATTTAAAAAGATACTGATGTTAGAAAAAGCCAGATGAAGGGTGAACAGAAACTCTGCGCTATATTTCTAACTTTTAACCTTCAAATAAAAATTTAAATACAATTTCTGTCCCACATTCTGTTCCCTAGGACTATTCACCAATGCCCACCAGTAGCTGACAGCGTTTCCTCCCATGAGTCCTTGAATAAGTAGGCCCTCTGGGCCAGGCGTTTTCCATACACGGTTGCATTTGAATTCTCCTAATGACTCTCTGAAAGGGATATTATTAGCCCGTTTTAAAGATGAGGAAGCTGAGATCCAGGGTGACACACTAGGGAGCAGAGAATCTAAATATAGTCTGTCTGAACACAGAGCCTGTGATACCTGGTGCGTTCACTCAAACATAGTAGTTCACAGGAGGCTTCAGGTAGATGGTGGGCAGTGAGAACAGTTCCTTTGGGTCCTTTGAAGCATTCAGATGCTATGTACCCTAATCCAAATTCAGGGCTGCGCCTTGACAATAGAGTAAAAGTAAGGTTCTAAACTGCTTAGGCACAAATCCCAGGTATGTTATTTATTTACTGTGTGTTCCTATGAAAGTTCTTTAATCTCTCTGTGCCTGAGTGTCTTCTCATATAAAATGAGGGTAATATTTAGTACCGATCTCTAGTCTGGTTCTGATGGTCAAGCACTTAGAACAGTTGCATGTACTCCATAAGTGTTCGTCATTGCTTTTGTCTTCTGTCTCTGCATCTGTCCCCAGCCACCTACAAAGTCCCAGCTTTCTGGGTGGGGTTTTACAAGCTAAACAGTGAGTTGAGGTCCAAGCAAAAGCTTGAAGTGGAACATAGAGGAGCAGAGAGGGAACATCTTACCATCAGGAGAAAGATGCAAGATGTCATCAGCCTAAAATCCTGAACTGGGTAGCAGCCAAGAACCACATAGAGACACTGGTATTAGGCAAAAGTCAAGGCAGGAAAGGAGCCTAGAATGATCCAATTTCCTGTTAGTTTGCATGTGCTTCACAGGTGGAGACACCTACCTGCCCAGGTGTGACCAATCTAAGGTCATCATTAAAAAGGACCAAGGGGAAAGGAATGAAAGGGAAGGGGAAGAGAAGAAAGGAGGAACAAAGTTTACCAAATGATCTCATCAACGAATCCTACAATCCCTAAAATTCTGAATGTGAATCAATACATCTCAGAACACTACTGAACACCAAAATCCAGGTAATGTGTGGCTCCTGCTGGCTCAGTGAAAGCATTGTTGTTGTTGTTGTTTTTAATGCATGGAATGATTGAAAACAAACTGAGTTACCTTTTCTGATGTAAACCTGAAGATGAAATTGATATGAGCATTGGCAGAATACATCCTATGGTTGGTTCTCCAGAGTGCTGAAGTCTGTTAAATACCAGAATACTCATCAACTTGATCAAGGCCAATCAATGGTCTATATGTGGGCACTTCTATGGTAATAAGGCTGGTTGAACTAATTTTAGGATTGCAGAAATCCATAGTTTTGCACAGCTGATGAGTTGGCCTTAGATACTATGTTTTGAGGCTGTGTCTTGCATCCAACTGCATTGCAGACCTCCTGCCACAACTACAAATGCTGGATGCCAAAAGACAGCCTCCTTAGAGGATATAGATCCTATACTCCTTATTTTAGGTGGGCTTTGTGACAGGCTGAGTTCTCTCCTGTACTTGCCTCTAACGATTCTTCACGTTAGTGACATCAGCTGTAAATTGGGAGGGTTGGACAATATCAGTGGTTTTCAACCTTGGGTACATGCTAGAATGCTGAGAAATTTTTTAAACATTCCAATGCCCCTGCTCTGACTAATTAAGTCAGAATATCTGGATTGTGCCCCAAGTATTAATCTTTAAAAATAAATAAATAAATAAACAGGAATGTCTACTTTCAGCCATGATCAAGTAACTGGCACCAGATCAGCTCTCTCACCTGTATTAGCCTTCTATTGCTGCTGCACATACACAATAGAAATGTATTATGTGATAGATGGAGAGGTTAGAAGTCTGAAATGAGTCTCAGTGGGCTAAAATCAAGGTGTCAGCAGGGCTGCATTCCTTCTGGAAGCATAAGAGAGAATCTATTTCTTTCCCTGTTCCAGCTCCTGTCTTCCTTGGCTCATTTTTTCTTTCGTCTATCTTTAAAGCCAATGAGGTCGGGCCAAATCCTTCTCAAGCTGCCATCTCTCTAGTTTTCTGTCTTCTCTCTCCCTCTTCTACCTTTAAGGACCCTTTTGATTACCTTGGGCTCACCTGCATAATTCAAGATAACCTCCCTCTGTTAAAGTCAGCTGATCCGCAGTCTTAATTTTGTCTACAATCTTAACTTCCCTTGGCTGTGGAACATCACATATTCACTGCTTCCAGAGACTAGGATGTGGACATCTTTAAGGGGCCATATTCTGCCTACCATACCATCTAAAACAAAAAAAAGTATGGAAAAATGTGTAAAACAACTGTTTTCAGACATTGGGCTACAGGCATCATAGTACTTTAGTCTCTGAGAAAAGGGAAACAAAAGAGGTGAGTCCTAGGATTCTATAGATTTCTGCCTGAAGGCATTTAGCAGACTTGGCAATGGTTTGCAAGAATTCAAGCACATCATGTGGCTTCCATGAGCTGAAAAGACAGTTTGGGAAAGCCGAGACTACTGGAATTTGTGGGGCAGAGGACTAAGACTGAAGAAGAAAAAAGTTATGCAAAGAGATTCAGAAATCAGCAGAGGGGTCCCCTTAGTCTCTGGCTGAACCTTAAACCATGAATGTGTAGGGAAATACTGCATCAAGCCAGGCAAGGAACGATTACCAGAGAGAGAACTACTGCTGGTAAACTGTAAGATGGCAAATACTAAGGCTCAACAGGGATGAGAGATATCTGAGTTCTGACCAATAGAGAATGGAGAGACTTCATCAAATGCTCAGAGCATTCAGGAGAAATCCTGTAAAAGGAACTTCTTAGTAGTAGAACTAAGCTATCCCTAGAGTAAAGGTCACATTAGACCCTACAAACAATTATCAAAAATGCAAGAGGATCTGAAGATAAACTAATTGGCAGCCAGAACACAATTCAATGTGTGTTATGAAAGGAAACAAAATACAAATCTCAACAATTTCATGCACACAATGTCCAGCATCCAGTTAAAAATAACTAAACATGCAGACAAGCAGAAAAATGTAACCCAACATATTTAAATAGAATAAACCTATAGATTCAAGCCCAGAAATTAGAGGTGATGAGATTAGCATAAAAGGACTTTAAAACAACTATTATCAATATTTTCAAGGCTTAAGGAAAACATAAGCATACTGAGGAGAGAAAAAAAATTTTTTTTAAATCTGGAACATCTAGAGTAAAAAATGACAATCAAAATACAACATTCACCAGACAGGTTTAAGAATATATTAGTCATTGCAAAAAGAGATTATTAGTAAAATTGAATAGAAGGCAAGAGGGACTGCCCAAGCAGAAGCAGAGATTTTTTTTTTTAAGCTAATAAATTACACAGAGCCTCAGTGACTTGTAGGACAATAGTAAGTGGTCTTTCCATTCTGAAGGGAAAAAAAATTTTCTGTCCTCTCTCACACACAACACAGAACATCTCTGTGTCCAAAATGTGTGAAGGTTTTTCCCCAATGAAAAACAATTCTCTAGATACCAACTGAATGTCCTATAATTCATTTCAGTTCTTACACTGTCTGCCTGGTTATATTATTAAACTCACTATTACATTATAAAACCATTATATTATTAAACGCACTACCTATCTGAGTTTATATTAGCGTGGTGATTTTTTTTAAGCGCCTATATAACCACAGGACTACCCCCACCCACTTCAGATGTCAATTGTAAGTCCCAGGTTTTGATCTGCACTTACGACCAACTAGTTAAAAATTGAAGGTTTCCTTGAAACTCTCCTCAGTTTCAATTAATTTGCTAGAGCAGCTCACATAATTCAGGGAAATACTTTGCTTATATTTACTATTTATTACAAAGAATATCTGAATGGCTACAAGGGGAAAGTCAGATAAAGACATACATAGGGTTCAGAAGGGTCCTAAGTACAGGAGCTTCAGTCCTTGTGGAGTTGGAGTGTGCCACCAACAAAGCACACAGATGTAGTCTTGTTCACCAACCTAAAAGTTCTACAAACCCTATCCTTTTGGATTTTGTTGGAGAGTTTGTTATGTAGGCATGATTGGCTTTGGTAATCAGCTCAAATTTTAGCTCCTCTCCCCTCCCTGGAGATAAGGAAGTGGGGCTGCAAATTCCAACCCTCTAACCACTGGTTGATTCCCCGACAACCAGTTCCCATCTTATGGTTATCTAGGGGCTTTCCAATAAAAATAAACATAAAAAAATCACTTCATTAATAAAATTTAGATATGGTTGAAAGGGACTTATTATAAATAAAAGTCATATCCTTCACCTTTATTACCCTGCAGCTGTTTCAGGAACTAGAGATGAAAGTTCAGATTTTTAAAATGAAAAAATACTCCTATTGCTCTAGTCAGTTAGGAAATTATGATGGTTTTGGGAGTTGTGAGTCAGGATCAATGGATAAAATTCAAAATATAAATGTTCTTTTATATCACAACTATATTATGGAGCTTGGAGTCCCCAAAGAAAAGGAAGAAAACATAAACATTATTTTAAAAAGTAATAGCTGAGAGCTTTCTAAATTTTATTTAAAAGTTTTGACATATTAAAAAAAAAACCTCAACAAACCCTAAGTCAGGATAAATACAAAGTCACATCAAGGTACTTCATAATCATGTTTATAAAAATCAATGACAAAGAAAAAAATCTTAAAATCAGTAAGAGAAAAAAAATACTCATTGTATACAGGGGAACACAGCTAAAAAATAATCAAGACTACTCAACTGGAACTATGCAAGCCAGGAGATGATAGAACAATACTTCTATGTATAGAAAGGAAAGCTAGAAAGACTATCAACCTAGAATTCTATATCCAGTGAAAATATACTTCAAAAGTAAAGACAAAATAAAGAATTTTCAGACAAATAAAAGCTGAAATAATTCATTATCACTAGCAGACCTGCATTCTAAGAATTACTAAATAAGGCTCTTCTAGCTGAAGAAAAATATTGAATGGAGCCCAAGCCTATACAAATGAATGAGGAGTCCCAGAAATACTAAATATCCTTGTATATTTTTAAAATGTGTTCTCTAATTTTTTAAAATCTTATTTAAAAGGTAGTTGACTAACTAATGTAAAAATAACAATGGATTAAAGAACTTATAATGTATGTGTAAGTAAAATATGTGACAATAACAACACAAAATAGAAAGAGGGAAAGGAATTATATTGCAGTAAGATTCTTATATCATACATAAAGCAGTATCAGTGATTGCTAGAACAAAGAGACCAAAAAAAAAAATCTATAAAGACATTGAAGACTTGAACAGCATTATTAAGCAGTTTAACCAAACAGGCCTTTATAGGACACTCTATCCAGCAACAACAAAATGCATATAATTTTCTAAAGCACCTGGAATACTCACCAAGTCAACCATATTCCCAGTGTTGTGCTGGAACTGGCTTGCACCAGCTCACAAAATTGTGCACATTTCTTTCCAACATTGCTTTCAGTAACATCATGTTGACTTTGGTCATGGTGCAAGTATCTACATCATGAAAACTGGCAAATGCTACAAATCAAGGCTTTTTCCCACCAAGAGCTGGCTTACTTGTATATTACTACATATTCTGGCATGCTTGACATAAGATATTTGACAAAAACAGGTATCAATAGGTTTAAAAGAATTGATATAGTACCATATATGTCCTCTGGCCACAATGGGACTAAATTTTAAATCAATAACAATAAGATATATACACAAGTCCAAAGTATTTAGAAATTAAATGAGACACTTTTAAATAACCCATAGCTCGAAGTATAAATTATAAGAGAAATTTTAGAAAATATTTTGAACTAAATGAAAATAAAAACACAACGTATGAATTTTGTGAAATGAAGGTAAAGCAACACTAAGATGCAATGAAAATTTTTGTTGATACCAGAAGGGAGAAAGTCCTAAAGTCAATCATTTAAGGCCCTGTAAGGTAAATGAAACCAGACCAGGTGAAACGGCAACAAAGGAGCCAAGAAAAATTTATTAGCGCAATCTCGTGCGAAGTTCATCGGCCCATGTAGCTATGGGCCAGAGAAGTCGCGCCCAGCAAGATGGGCGACGGGCTTATAAAGGGCACACTGAGAAAGCTGTGAGGGGGTTGGGGAGAGCAATCACTGGTTGGGACAGCTGTCACGTTTGCTGGCGATTGGCTGAACAGAGTAGCTAGAGTCACTGTAACAGGTACTGGCTGACTTTGTGGATGGAGTCTAAGTTCAGGTCACTCATTTTTTTTGCTGGCTCACTTTTGCCCATTGTTCTCCTGGTCTGGGTTGGAGCTGTCTTGTTGAGGCTGGCCCCGCCCTCTGGTGCTTCCGACCTTACAGGTCCCACTTGCTGAAAGAAGAAAAAGAAGGGCAAAATAAACCCCAATAAAGTAGAAGGAAGGAAATGGCAAAAAATAAGAGAATAAAACAATGAAAGGAAAACAAATAAAAAATGAGAGGAAATGAGTATAAAGGCTGGCTGTTTTACAAGGTCAAACAACTAGTACCCATTGACCATTGCTAAGCCTCTTCCTAGACTGATCAAGAAACAAAGAAAGAAGATACAGTGTACCAATATCAGGAATAAAAGAGAAACATTACACAACAGATCTTAATTTAATTTATTGGCTAATAAGGAAACGTATGAACAATTTTATGTCATAAAGTCAACAACTTAGAGAAAATGTACAAATTCTTTGAAAGGCGCAAATTCAAAGCTCACTCAAGAAGAAACAAAAAGCATAAATTACTTCACATCTATTAAATAAATTGAATTCATAATTATAAATCTTCTGAAAGGTACATACTACCAAAACTCACTCAGAAGAAATAGAAAGCATGAATAGCCCTATATCTACTAAATGAATTAAGCATGTAGTTATAAACCTTCCCACAAAGAAAGCACTAGCTTCCAGTAGTTTCACTGGCAAGTTCTATTTTTAAAAGTTAAGTAGAAAAAATACCTATCTATCAAGTTCTTTCAGAAAACAGAAAAAGAAAATCCTGATGCTGATACCAAAGCCAGAAAAACATATTAAAATAGAAAACTACAAACCAATACCCTTCACGGGGCAAAAATACTACTAAAGTATAAGCAAATTGCATTCAACAATATAAAAAAGGATAATACACCATGATCCAGTAAAATTTATCCTAGAAATGAAAGTGTTGGTAAAATATTCAAATATGAGTGAAATGATATGATTATCTTAAGAGAATCAAAATCATAATAATGACACAATTCAACAGTATTTGTGGTCAAAACTTGCAGCATAGTAAGAATTATATATATTTGCTTCCAGGCTGGTCGTTGTAGTGAGGCCCAAGGAGTTGCTTACTTTCCTGAATAGACTCCTCTCCCTAGGACGTCAACTGAACTGTGGCCAGCAGTTCAAAGTCAGCCTTAAAGAAAAGAGGGCAGCCCTGACCTTTAAAGGGACCATTTTCCAAGTAAAGTTGAGTCTTGGAGCAGCTTGGAAGTGGTTTTCTCGCCCATGCTGACTCTGGCATGTCTCTCTTTCCTTCTTCTTTTCTTTCTCTGATAAACTTTGTTTTAAAACTTAAAAAAAAAAAGTGGCCCAAATTTCCTAACCCAAGGCCCCAGGAAGGGCAGCTGACTGGGAGTGCCAAAGATCTTCCTGTTGAGATTCTGGAGTTTTCACTGTTGACTGAATTACAGAACCTCAGAGTGTGGCAGATCTTAGAAATCTGGAACAACCCTGTTCCTCATTTATAGGCAAAGAAACTGGGGTCCAAAGATACTTCCAAGGTCACCCAACAAATTAGAGGCCAGGTCAGAACTACAGGCAGAGTTCCTGACCACCATGCTAAGCTTATAGAAAAGCAGCTACTTACCAACCAGGAAAAGCAAACAAATCCTAGCATCACTCTGGGTTTTCTTTTTTATTATGAACATTTTCAAACTTACTGACAGGTAGAAATAGTATAATTAACACCCATATATCTGTCTCCTAGATTTAACAACTGCTAACATTTTGTGCTATTTGCTTTATCTTTTTTTTTTTTTTTTGCTGAAATATTTTAAAGCAAATTGCAAACACCATGACATTTCACACCTACATTTTTCAGAATACATTTCCTAAAAAGTGATTGCATATTCCTATGTGCTTTCCATGTCCCTAAGGTACCTACCCAAAGTAACAGTCCTTCCTGCATATCAGATGCCCAGCCTCAGTTTGTGGCAGAGGCTGCTGGCGTCCCTCCTGTCCCTCCTGGCCCTTGCTGGAAGTCAGCTGCAGCAGCTGTAGGAAGCATTCATACACACCCCAACACCCACGCACCGGTGCTTCCTTCCTCAAGCACCTGCATGTCTGACTGCAGACAAACAAGCACTGTGCCATCCTCTTCTCCCCTTAGTAGTACCAGGCAGTTAAATCCCAGGAACAACCTTCAATCAATGCGGGACAGAAGTTGATCGGAAATACCCAAGATACCTTGCCCCTTGACCTTTCTGAGTGTGCTCTACACAGTCACCAAGAGGAGACCCCGCTGCAGCTGAGCCTGTGGCCCACAGAGGGTACCCACTCACGGTTCCATCCTGTGACTTTCTTCCCTTCCCTGTTTCACTTGGTAATTCTTAGTGCTCTTCCTGAGATGATCTCCCAAGTAAACATCCTAAGCCCCAATTCTCGCCTCAGCATCTGCTTTCAAGGGACTCCAAAATAAGACTGTGTTCAAATGTTTTTAATTGTCTCAGTCATCACATGTTTTAAATAGGCCTAAACAAGATGTTCAGTGGGGAGGCATCAAGGGAGATGAGAAGGCACCTTCAGTTCTACCGGTGGGCCTGGGCTTCTCTTGCTTTTTGCCCAGTTTCTTGAAGATAAAAACTCAGCATATGAATTTTGTGAAAGGAAGGTAAAACAACACTAAGATGCAATGACAACTTTGTGTTGATATCAGAAAGGAAAAATTCCTAAAGTCAATCATTTAAGGCCCCACTTGCTGAAAGGAGAAAAAGAAGGGTAAAATAAACCCAAAGAAAGTAAAAGGAAGAAAACAGTAAAAACAAGAGCATAAACAATGAAATAGAAAACAAACAACGGGGGTGGGGGAATGAGTATAAAGGCTGGCTGTTTTACAAGGTCAAACAACTGGTACCCCCTTCCTAGAGGAGCCACCCCAGCCACCCCTGCCTGACTCTCAGCTTCTGACATGGTGTGGGCAACTGAACCAGTCCTGGACAGTCAGTGTCTCCCACCCCTTGGCCATGGGCGCTTGTTCAGGGCTGGGCACGTGACTTTTGTGGCCAAGGAGAGCAGCACCAGGATTTGGTTGGAAGTGTAAGAAAAGGAAGTTTGTTTCCTATTGGGGCTGCTCATTCAGCAGGATATGAGCCTAGAGCTGTGGGGGCCATTTGTGCCACCATGTAAGGACAGCCAGCCCAAGGTTGTAGTCAACAGAGAGGATCAAAAGCTGAGAGACAGAACTAATAATTCCTCCCAGCACCTGGGTTCAGCCATGTTTAAAGACTTTTTATCATGAGTTGCTCCCCTGCCTTTTGACTTAATCAGGCTGAGTTAGGTTACTCTCACGCTCAGACAAAGAGTGTGTGCTGGCTAAATCAACGCATTCTCTCTTGGCTGGGAAACCCTGCTTTCCCAGCTTAGTGGCTGTGCCCATGTGGTGCTGCACTACACACCGAGGTGGCAAAGAAGCCCCCTTGAATAGTCACAGGACTCAAAGGGCCCAGTCAAATCCACTCCATCAGCATCTCTTGCCCCCTTCCAACCCATCATCCACACTGTGCTTTATAGGAAAGCACAACCTTGACACTGGAAGGTGTTATAGTCATTATTTCAACAATTAAGAATTCCCTGAAGGCCCATAGGACATAGTTGCTTACACAACACCAAGGCCCAAATTTGAGTTAAATGCAATAGGAAACTGGGAACAGGATCAAGTCACTTCTCTGGTGAGTGAGTCTAGCTAATTACCCAGAATCCTCTTCTCTTGAGGGGAAAATAACACACTATGAGTGATGCCTGCCACTTGGAAATTCATGGCAGTCTTGAGACAGTCCTCTTGGGGGTGGGTTTTCTCTGATAGAAACAGTAGATACTGATGGTTGAGCACATACCAGGCATTGTACCAGAGTTCCACATACATACTACACATGTCTCCTCAAGATGATCCTGAGAGAAGGACATCATTCTTATATAACTGTTGAGGAAGCCAAGGCCCAGAGATGTAAGTGACTTCCCAAGGTCATGAAACATTGGCAAGAGAGCTGGTGCTCAGTTCTAGATCTAGAAAACAAGTTCTTCTTGTAGCATCCCTGTCTTTTCTCACTAACATCAGTAGGGCTTCAATGAATATGTATGGGACGGTGAACAGAATCCAAACTGTCCAAATGGCCATTGAACTGGAAGACAAGACTATGGTCTGCATACACACATGCGATATGTTGAGAGAAATGGGGCTTCCTAAACAGGGCAGGACTCTTTCCAGTAAGTAGGGAGTGGGCACTGACCAGCCCTACTTTTCTAACAAGAATCTGAGATGATCCTTGAGATTAAGCATTGTTGTGTTGGCAGCTGTGCCACAGGAAAGACAGGTAATGGCCATGGCACTTGTCTTAGGCTGAAGTGGAGGGAGCAGAACCACCTAGATACAGAAGGAGGGCAGCCTGCTATGTCCCCGATTAGGGCAAGGAGAGGCAGGTGAAGGGGGGAGGCAGAATAGGTGAAGGGATTTTACTCTTGCCCATAAGCAACTAACAGAGTGTTTTCTTGTTCCTCAAGCCAGTAGTGACAGAGTGTTTCCCTGTGCCAAGACTGCTGCTGGGAGCCTAGGTGTGTGCCATCCCGTAGGTCACACTATTTGGGGAAGGAAGACATTTGTGTCTTTTGTAACAATTTCACTTCTTTGACCTATCGCTGATGCTGGGTTGATAAGTACAGCTTTAAAGACATCAGCTCAAAGCTCAGATAGGAGCATGTGCCCAGGGATGCCTCAAACGTCTTCTGTCCACGTCCATACTGCTCTGTCTGGTCAGAGAGCCTGACGTGTGTCCATCACGTCTCTGTGACAAACCCAGAGCCATTGAGGGCCCTGGGAGAACCCTCTGCCAGGTGGGTCAAAACAGCCTCTACCTAGACATAGGGAAGGGTGTAGACCTCTATTTCCACATCTCAAAATGGGGATCATCAGTGTATTTTCTCAGACTTCCTGTGATGACTAAATGGATATAAATAATGTATATAAAGTGCCTGATTTCGCACTTCAAAATGTTAGCTAATATGATATCTGTTCTTAGTATTCTCACCCTCATCTGAATGCAGATTCTACCTGCAAAGATTCATTCTTTTTTTTTTTTTTTTTTGCCTGACTCAGAGCACATAATTATATAGTGCCAAGACTTGAGAGGAGTCTTCTAAAGATACCCTATCCAGGCAAACCCCTCTATGCCACAGAAGAAAAAAAAGACCCAGTGAACACTCAAGGAGGTCACACAGGAGTTAGTCTAGAGCCAAGAGGAGCCCCAGTCTACCCAGCCCCTGGGTCACCCCAACCCCAGCGGCAATCAGCAGTTTCTCATATTGCAGACATGGTAATAAGTCCAACAAGAATTTCGGTGTATTTAAAAAAAAAAAAAAGATTGATTTTGATGTTTTGAGGCTTCGTGAAACTAGCAATTTTAATCAATTTTTCAAAATTGCTAATTTCATCCATCCAAGAAACTCACACACAAACAGAAGGGCTGATTGAAATTTAAATGGCGGCTGGCTTGTTAGCTGCAGGCACCAGGCTGGGTATTTTCATATGCAAGTCTGCAACTGTGTCCCGGCCTGGCAGCAAAAGGAAGCAATCTCCACGAGACACTCGAAGGCATTAAGAATTCAGGCAGCCAAAATGAGAAGCAACAACACGAAATGATAAAACAAAGACAGATCATTATTAGCGCCAACAGAATGTGTTCCAGTGTCCTCAGATCTCATTTAGAGCCCTGCCCGTTGTCTATTGAAACTGTAATTAGACTGATAGGAACCAGAGGATTAAAGTAACTTTCTCCCCCGAATTGTGGGGATTTCAAATGAGCGAGATGGGGAGGAGATAAACCTGAGAAAGATTTTAATATTCTGAGCTGCAGCTCCCGGGACAGCGCAGGCTGACAAACAATGGCTGGTTCCTGCCGAGACAACCCCCCGGGGGGTGGGGGGATGTGACATATCACTGCCTGCCCCTACCTCAGGCATGGGGATGGCAAGTCCACCCTCCTTCACAGCCAAATCTGCACCTTTGTCCTTGATACTTCCCCTGACTTGACCCCTCACCAACCCGTCTGTCGCCTTCTCACTTCTTACAACCTCTGCTGAGACAGGCCTCACCCTAACACACCTGTCCTGCCCCAGTTGTTGGAACAGCCTCTTCCCTGACCTGGGCAGATCCCAATCCCAATCCTGGGCTCCCCTGTTTCAGCCTCTAGTGTCTTTAGTTAGATGTCAGTTTCCTCGCCTACATCGGGTTCCTCAAGGCCACAAGGTGACATTTCCAGCTGACCTTGTCCCTTCTCCCTTTACACCCTGACCCACTTCCTCACCTGGAGAATAAAGACACATCCACAGCAAAGCACTGAAGGCTCTTCCCCATCTGTCCTCATGCTGCCTCTCTAGCCCCTCCAGTTCTGCTCTGGTCACATGGGACCACTTGTCCACCCTAAATGTCCTGCAGGTGTCACCCTCTGGCTGGTGCACATACTGCCCTCTGGACCTAGAACACCCTGCCACTCCCTTATGTGGCCACATTCCACTGTCCTTCAAGGTCTTCCATACTCCTTTCTTGGCAAAATCTTGGCTGGAGCCTCTGCCAGTTCATCATTCTGTCCTCGAGACGACCCTGTTTAGATATATGTCCTGTTAACCCCTCTCCCAAGCTGTGACCCTCCATGTTGGTGACCACATGGTGAACCTTTATGGGACTAATAAGCAAGGGGAAGCACAGGACCACGTTCATCCTCACATTGGTGGAACCCAGTGCTTGGGCAGAAACATGGAATTAAAGCTCACATCTATACTGATCAGCCTAGACATGTTATTTGGGAGTCCAAGGTAGCCTGGGGACTCCTACTGCCTCTCCCTCTATCTGCTTTTCTGGCGATCTCACCAACCTGGATAGGGTTTCCCGTGTGTATGTGTATGAGAGTGTGCATGAGTGTGTGTGTGTGTGTGTGTGTGTGTGTCTGAGATGGGTTCACACACAGGAACACTGTAAATCCTGATGAGCTGGGCAGAGAGTCCTCATTTCCTGGGTGGGGTATTGGCATAAGGGGAGAAAGAGTGGTCACCCACCACTCTTCACCCACCAGGGACTAAAGGGACAGGCCAGCATCCGAATTTCCCATAATTACTTGCACAAAATATAATATTGCCTCATTCAGTCCCTCATGCCCCAAGTCCTCAAATGCCTCAAGAACTGATTCGAAAGTGGTAGGAAAGCAGTATTCTGTGATTGTTCACCAACTGTCCACTAAAGAATTGGGAAGTGGCCATCAAGGTTCCAAACATTGGGTTTTTAATCTTCCTGGGCCTCGGTTTCCTCACCTATGAAATGGTTAACTCTTGAATGGCTGAGGGCCTGTGCTGCTCTGATAGTGTGACCCTAATAAACGCCCCTTCACGGAGTGACTGCCACATCCCTACACCTAGGCCAGCAAAGCAAGGCTTAAACTTGGGATAGGTTTTGTGGCTGAAAATGGGGAACTTGGTCTTGAGGAGGGCTCAAGCGGGACATGAATGAATGGCTTCCACATCCCTGCATCAGGCACAAAGGGCCATGGGAGGCGGCTGAAAGGAAGCTTTATCCCCACTTGGTTCTGGTGGAAACCAAAATCTAGAGGGATAAAAACACAGAGCAGTTCATCTCTGGAGATCCTCAGCTAGGCCCCAGGCCCGCCCCCTGCCCTCTTTTGCTTTTGTTTTTCTGTACAAAACAGCCCATTGTCTCTGAGAGTACTGGGAGATGGCAGAAAGCCACTGAGAACTCCTGGCTCACTTTCCTGTCCTATCTTTAAAAAGGTACAGCTCAGAGAAAGAGCTGTGCAAGTGAGGGTTTTCTATCTATGTGCATTGCCTATTGTGTATGTGGGTGAGCGTGTGTGTGTGTGTGTGGGCAATTCGTGTGGGCTGTGTATCTAGAGTGAGTAAAGTCACGTGGGTTTGTGTGTGTGAGTGTGTGTGTGTGTACACAAGCAGGTGGATGTGGGTGTGTCATATGTGAGCATCATTGTGACCATGTGTTCACACATGAAGTGAGGATGTGTGTAGATGTGTATAGAAGTGAGGATGTGTAGATAGGTGTATGGGGTTCTAGGGTGTACCCAAGTAGGTGTATGTGTGTGTGTTGTATGTGTTGCCTCTGCACACTGTTTGGGACTGGGGCAAGAAAGAAGCTACAAAATACACATCCTTCCTAGGTTGAAAACCACAGCTTGGTCCCAATGACAAGAGTGAATGTTTTGTCCCCAAACCTCTTCCATATAAAATCATTCTCATTTAGGCTACCTTCTGCTTCTCACATGACCCCAGAGATCAGACAAGGAACACGCAGATAATGTCACATGCTGCCTCCCACACCCCAGATGGGTTCACTGGACTCAGAGCACCAGCAAACTGCTGTCATTTCCTTAGAGGTGTATCAGCGCTGGATTTGCCCAGAGTCAGGCCAACTTGGATGCAGATTCTTGGTCTGTGGACAGGATGGACAGTGCCTATCTGGCAGGGTTGTCTTGAGGATGAAGGGAAACACCCCAAAGCCAGCACCTGGCACATAGTAGGTGCTCAGCCCTCGTCAGCTGTGCCTCATCCCATAGGACAGCTGAGAAGACTGGGCTTTGGCTGCCAGATGCAATTAATGCTGGTTCCTCTGGTGCTGGACCAAACAGACTTTGGCAGGGTCACCCCGCCCCCACCCCCCCGCCTGCAGCCCCTTGTTGTACATGCCCCATTAGCTGCACAGTGCCCCAAAGTACAACAGAAACGTTTCCTACGCCGTTTCCTCTGCTAAATGCCTCTGTGACAGCTTCTTGGCAGGAGCAGAGTGCCAAGGTTAACATATGTTAAGAATATGTGCTGCAGGCATCCCACCTCAACATGGAGGCAGGAGGGGACCTCGTCTCATCATGGCCTTTCCTGTGCCCACAACCCGGGCCACTGGCTTCCCAGGGTCCCACCTGGCTTCACCCAGGAGCCACTGAGGACTCTTAGCCCAGGCATGTCCGGGTGGTCACCTATGTCTCTATGGTCACTGTGTCCCTGCCCAGTGGCCTCCACTAACACACCCTGCCCACAGGGAATCCCCTACCCCCTCTCCCCTCCCTTGCCCACCGGAGAAGTCCGTAACTTCTCCCATATGCTCCCTGGGCCAGGCTCTGAGCAAGCACTGGGAATGAGATTGTGAAAAAGATAGAGCCACGCCCCAGAAGGATTGACAGACGAGTGTGAAGTTCTGATTCATATTTTAGTGAGGGCAGAGGTCGCCTGTTCCCTCGTGGTTCAAGCCCCACCTTGCCAGCCTGTTCCCCAATCCAAGGAAAGGCAATGGTCAGACACACAGGGGCCACAGTCTACTGCTTTGCAGTGCTGATAAGGGCCTCTCCCTGCTGCACCACAATTTTACCCTTTGCTTCCAATATCTCAGAGCTAGAGGGAATGGGGCATCATTTTCCATCTCCTGGGAAACATGCTGGCCATTCTAGAAGGGCAGAGCTCTTGGGGGTGGGACAGGGATCCAGGTCCCCTGGAGTGCTGACACTACTTGGTCATTTTGCAGATATGGAACTCATGGCTTTGAAAGGATACATGATTATTCTAAAGTCACACAGCTAAAGGAATCCTAGTTCTGGTTTTGCATCTAAGTCAACATGCTACAGGGTCCCAGGGTTTGGTCAGTGAGGTCAGGATGGATGGCAGCCTATCTAGGAGATCAAGTCCAAGAGTAGTCTTCAGTGGACATGCTGCTGCTGAGAGCATCCTCTTAAGTTGTTCAATTTGTGAGTTCCACATGCCAGCTACCACCCCATGAAATTTATTTAGATGAAAAATCCCCATTTTATGAATTCACATTGCGTGACCAGTCTGTTCTCACGGTTGTCAAGCATAGGGACATGGAGGAGGGACAAAATCCCCAAATCTCAGAGACTTAACATGATGGCGTTTGTTTCTTCTTCATATTACATGTCTAATGCAGGGCAGTGGGAAGCTCTGATCCACACAGTCATTCAGGGCACCAGGCTGAAAGAGGATCTGTCATCTTACTGCTGCACCATCTGGATCACATGGCATCTGTGGTTTCTGTGGCAGGGAAGAAAGGAATGAAGGAGGACAACTGCCAACTCTTTACTGTCTCAGCCAGGAAGTGGCACATGCCACTTCTGTTCACAACCTAGAGCTGGTCACATGGCCCCACCTTCCAGCAAGGGAGGCTGGAAGCATAATGCACATGGGAGGTTCATTTCATGCTCACTGTCTCTGACACAGACATTATGGTTCCAGTCCTCCAGGGACTTACAGATTAGCCAGAGAGAGAAAAAAGCAGATCACTAAGTAAGAGGAACTTGTCCATGTGGGCTTGTGTGACACTGGTGACCAGAGTTAGAGGTCAGAGCAGGGAGAGGTCCATGAGGAAGGTAAAGGTAGTCAAGAAAGACTGCCTGTAGGAGGTCAGCCCAGGAAGAAATATTCATCAACACCAAAGAAGGAACAGATAGAATCTGTCTGACTAGTCTCAGGAGAGAAAAGACGGAGGCCAAGGGGGGAGAAAATCTGGCAGGTCCATGAGGCCCGAGATTGAGGCTTTTGGAAGACAGCCTGGGGAGCTGGGCTGTGGAGAGTGGGCAGTTAGGATTACATAGGTATTTAAGGAAGGCGAGGCCTGTGGCACCCCCTGCAAAGAAGTAGGGAAGGATCAGAAGGAGAGACACATTGAGGGTCTCTCCTGGGAGTCCTGGAGAAAAACGATGAAGGCAGAGAGGACGGCACTGAGCTGGTCAGACAGAGAGATGCTCTGAAGGGAGCCAGCTAGTCCTGAGGATAGTCAGCCATCTAGTGAGGAAGTGCCTCTGAGTCCATCAAATTTTGACCTCCAGTCCACAGAAGAGTTTCCAGAAAAGCAGCAGCGAGAATGTCTGCTCAACAACCACCCTGAAAATGAGATGATTTGATTTCAGGAGGTAAAGCACATCTTGAAGCTAAATTCTTGGCTCTACTTTGAAGTCCTCAAGTAGTTTAAAATCACTGGCTCATCCTTAATGGACAAATTCGCACACTCCCTTCCCCTCCCAGTCATCTGAGAGGTGTAAGGACACAGGTCTCCCTTTTGATGGCACATTTCTCCCACGCATAGAGGAACAGATTGCATGGGGCTCGTGGGGTGGGAGAGAATGCCCGTGGACCTGGATTCTAGAAGGCAGAAGAGAGCAGGCCCACCTCCTCTGCAGAAGGTTCTCTTGCTCCTCAAGCCTGGTTTCTGTTCTGGTGAGTCAAGTTCTGGACTATGTCCTGAGGAGTGTGGAAAAGTGGAGGGGGCGTGGTGGTGCCATGATCAGCAATGCACTTGGGGACAGAGGTTCCCTTGGAAGGTCCTTGGTGTGAGCTTAGTGGTCTGTTTGGCTGATTAGCATCATATGCTGGACGATGTGGGGCAAAATTCTAGCTGACAAGTGAGCTCATGGGATCTACCAAAAACCAAATTTTCTAGCAGTTAAATTTATTCACCAGTGAAATGAACCACTGCAGGAAAAGGACTGAGTCTCTATCACTGGTAAGCCCAGACAACCATCAGTTACCCAGAAGATACAGAGAGAGGTCAGACGGGATCACATCTAAAGCCCTGGCAGTTCTGATATGCCACGATACTTGTGTATATTGCCAACTGCCAGGAAAGTCTGCACTTTGTAGTAAGGTAACTGTCATGTGTTGGTTTACTCAGGACATTCCCAGTTGTAACACTGAAAGTCCCATGTTCCAGAAAACCCCTCAGCCCCAGGCACACTGAGACAATTGGTCACACTGATTTTTTTAAAAATATTCTACATTACATCCAGAAAGGTCACCCTACTTTGTAGGACTCATAGGTGACAACCTCATAACTCACATATAATCCTTTGAGACGAATTCAGTGGTTCATTGATGTGACACACCATGTGTCACTATTATTCGTTAAGAATATTAAGTTTTGTTTTAAAAAAAGAATCAAGCCTTTAGGAAGTATTTTTAATAAGAGTAGATTCGAGTTTGTCCACATATGAATACTGTTCTGACCTACATGCATTTTAATATACTTTTTGGTAGGGGGCAGACAGAGGCAAAACTGTAGTTAGCATACCAGGAGATGTCACTACCAGCAGCTGTGATGAGCACCCAGTCCTGATGAGTCAATGGTGCATTACTGGAGAGTATTACTACCTTGAAACACATTGAATCTTAGTTAGCAAGGAGGCAAGCACCACCCATGAAGGACTCTTGCCAAAAGAACTGAACCTGAATCCAAGCCTTTAGATCTAACAGTTAGTGTAAGGAAATACCAAGGCTAGAGAAACAGCTCAACACCACCACAAGAATGAAGTCAACCAAATGCCAAATGGGGGACACTCTGTGGAACAACTGACCCATATTCTTCATCAAGTTGAAAGCATGGGAAAGAAAGGGAGTAGGGGAGGGTGTCCTATTCAGAGCGGTACAAACCAAACACAGAGAGGGTTAGACTTAATTCAAACAAAGCCATCGGGCGGGGTGGGGAGGAGAGAGATTTTGTCTGGGGCAGCAGGAAAATTTGATTATGGACCATGCATTAGAGTACTCAACTGAGTCTACTCAGTGCCCCCTGAATTATGAGATTTTTCCAGCCTGGCTGGTAGGAACAGAAATTATTCCCACCCTTGTGTGCACTCCATGCTCTGTCCTCTCAAATCCTTTTGGATGATCTTTTTCCCCGAGCCTCAGGTAACCTCCTCATATGTGTGTGCTGATCAGAAATCTGCAGACCTGTGTGCGTGTATGTGTGTGTGTGTGTGTGTGTGTGTGTGTGTGTGTGTGTGTGTCCTCCCTAGTATTCTATCCTGTGCACTGTTCTGTGAACTCTAGTCACCATGGTCTCCCTACACTGTCAGCTCTGTCTCATGAAGTCGGGGAGTCTGCCAGGCTCCATGTGGCTTCCCCGCTCTGTGCTGCAGCCTAGACTCTCTCCAGGCAGGTTCCCAGGGCAGTCATAGGGTTCACCTCACTTGCTTCCTGTCTCTCGGTGGTACATGACTTCATTTGCTGCCATCCACTGTCTTGAAAACGGTGGTTTCTTATATTGTGTCTATTTGCTGCTATGTTGATGTTGTCACTGTTGTTGCTTTAAGGAAGGGGGATAGATGCACCCATTATTCCACATTGGCCAAAAACGAAGTCTTCCCAACAGTTTCAATAGCTAGACAGAGCAGGAATGCTGTGTCCACCTCGTAGACAAGAACCCTGAAACTCTGAGAAGCAGAAGAGCCTGCCTGGGGCATTAGCCCTGGGATGAAGTTCTAGGGCCCTCTCACCAGAGCCAATTTCACAGGTGGGTTCCTGGTCAGGCATCATGCTCCGCAGGGAGGAGGCACGTTCCAGCACTTTCTACTAGGGTCTCAAGAGCTGGCACTAGCCTGTGCTATTTGTGAGTTTCCATCAGCATTTTTTCCCCTGTTATCAACACTAAATAAAATAAACATTTGTCTGACTTGAGGTTTTTGGCTTTCACGGACTGTTTCCCATCTGTCTCTTTTCTCCTTCCCTCGGCCCCATTCCCTGTCATTCTCACCTCCTGTCTTCCCCCACACTGCAACCCCAGTCCCACTCACCCCAACACACACACACACACACACACACACACACACACACACACACACACAACCCTGGACTATGTTCTTTGTTTCGGGAAGCACTTGCAGTCTTCTTCCTGTCTTTTCATTTCTTTGCTTTCTTTGGCCCTTTTCTCCCATGTCACACTCTTTTCTGAGCATCTTCCTATTCCGGCATCGAGCACCAGAATTCTAATTCCATTCTGCTCTTGCTGTGTGACCTTGGATGAGGTGCAAAACCCTCTGAGCTCCTTTTTTTTTTCTGAGTCATAGATCACATCAGGTATTGCAGACAGGGGACTAGAGGTTTGTTTCGAAACCCCTTCCTGCTGACCAGAAGAGGTGGCATGGTGTGAGGCCAACCTGGGCGGGGAGCCCCAGGACCTGACTCCAGTCCCAGTGCTGCAGCTCTCTGGCTGTGTGCTCTGCACAAGTCACTAGACCTCTCTGAGTCTCCTGTTTCTAATCTATAAAGAGTAGACAATTGTCCCTGCACTGCTAGCATGATGGTTTGGGTTTGAAAGCTCTTTGTCTTTCCTCTCTGGGAAGGAATATTCACCAGATCTTAACTGCACACAGACACATGTGACTGGGAAGGACTCTATGGGGACACAGACCCTGGCCTATGACCTGGCTCATGCCATCTCCTGGCCCAATCTGCCTGACACGAAAAACAGTATATACCCACAGTTCACAGCTATATAATTACTTTATCTTTCTGATCATAGAAGTAGCTCATGTTTACTTTAGGAAATTGGAAAGATAGAGTGGAGTATATTAAGGAAAATAAAAATAGCCCATAATCCCTTCATCTAGAGATAGCCAATAAGTGTGGTTAATTTTCTTTCTTTCACTTTACATGTAATGACACACACAAGTAAACACTTTTTGAAATTATACACAGGAAGGGAAACACACGGTGGTGAGATTTTCATAAGCCATATAGGCATGTGTACAAAAAATACAATTTTCATTATTTTCCTATCATTGAACTTCATTTCTCTTTGAATCCTATTCTCCCTGAAAGCAGGAATGTGAATCTAGTCAATCCCAGGTACATTAGACCCTTCAAGACTTTTCCTTGGTAAATACAGATTACAACTCAGTCAACTCAGGGCTTTTCTCCCACCATCTGGCCTTTCCTAGAAGGCTGGTCCAGCTTGCCGGTAAGGCTGGGTGAGGGACTTTGGCAGGGACAGGGAAAGGGTGTCTGGCCAGCTGTTCTTCACTGCTGCTTGGCGATGGTCACCCATGGGTCTGTCCATGTCCCCTCTGGCCCAGGTGCCTCAGTCCACTCTGATTCACCCTGCAGTATCCCTTCCTCATATCCACATAGGCCACAGCCTCTATGTGAAACTTTTCCACAAAAACACACTCTGTTCAAGGGAACCAGAAAACTGAGCTGTCCTGGGTTGTCCCGCAGGGCAGTGGGAGAGGCCGCAGAGCTGGGATACTCAGAACGAGAAAAATCTACTGGCTCCTACTCTCCGAGACCCTTTTCTCCCTTGGTGCTGTTATTGACACACCTACGTCTTACCTAGCTCCCTCTGTCCCCAACTATCCACTGCTTATAATAACAAACATTTACCCAGTGCTTACTAAGGCCCAGATACTGTTCTAGGTACTTTACATGCAATACCTCATTTCATCCCCACAGCAACCCTGTCAGACAGGTATTGTCGTTACCCCTGTGTTACAGAAAAGGAAACTGAGGCCCAGAGAATTTAGGCATCTCACCCTAAATCACATAGCTGGAAAGGTGGAGAGCCAGAATCCCCCTAGGCAGCAGAATCCAGAGCCCACACTCTAGTCATGATCTCCCTACACCTCCTCCTGAATCTTGGTGCCCTTCCTCCACACACACACACACACACACACACACACACACACACACACACGTGAACACATCACATTTCACACCCTGTTTTCTCATTTAAGGTTATAGCACTAGAGCAATTGTTCTCAAACTAGGTTTCCGGTGAGGCCTGTGGAAAGGGTCAAAGTCCCAGAGAGTCACTCGTTTGCCCCTTGTTTGACCAACCAGCAGGAAGGCCCAAGAGCTACCAGGAGCTGAGAGTACGGAGCAAAATCAGGCAAGGTACCCAGCCAGGCATATCTGCCCCCCTGAAGAGGGAGCCAGACATGGAGACAAATGAGGGTCCCCTGGCAAAATGGGGTGGGATGGTCATAGGGCCTCTCTCACAAGGCTGGTGTGGAGATGAGATTAGATAAAGCGTGTAAGTGCTCAGCTCGGTGACCACATGTGGCACTGGATAAATGTCAGCCATTAACAGTATTTTACAATGTCACCACCCCAATGACCCACAGCAAAGGAGAAAGCCCATGCTTCCCTGAAGAGGCCCAGTTGGGTGTTAACAAAGAGAGGACCCCATGGGAGCAGCCACCAGAGAGCAGATGCTTCCACCCAAGGGAGCTACCATGGCTGGTCACAGCCACCTTGACGTGGGGGACACTATAGAGCCCTCCCGCAATGGGTCTACTACGGCACCCAAAAATCCCACAACCACTCATGGGCTCCCCTTCAAGGCTCTGTAGACCCCTGTTAAAATGCAAATGTTCTCCCAAGGGTGGTCCATCACAGGGTCCAAAGAAAATCAGTGGGTAGGTAGCATCTTCCTCAATCTTTCCCTGAGATGCTGAAGGCAAAGGGATTCGGGTCCCCTGATTCCCAGACCGATCGCATGGCCTCCACCCTTGGCTCATGCATTCTTTCCTTCATCCATGTAATCCACAAACACTCTGAGAAACTGTGAAAATAAATCATCTGTGGAATTTGCCCTCCAGGATCTCATGGGGGAAGCGGGGGAGTGAAGAGCCCCGAGCCTCTCCCACAGTCTCCCTTCCATCCCTTCCTGCCTCCCACCTCAAGTCCTAGGTTGCTGAGGGAGCCCAGAGAAGGGGAGAGTTCCCCTCCTCAAAGCCAGTCTCCAATCCGACCTGACGAGGAAAGGAACTGGGACCAAGGTGCACAGGAGAAAGGGCAGGGCCCAGGGTGAAGAAGCTCAGTCTGGAGCAAGGAAGAAGCAGTGAGGACCTCCACTGAGGGACAATACGAAGAGCCAAGAATGCCATGCAAAGTTGTCTTAGCAAATAGTCGAGTAAGAGAATGATCAAGTAGTCACAGGTGTTAGAGAAAGGATCTGCCAGGAGGAGAGTTTTCAAGGACAGAGGATACATACCAAAGACTGCTGCCTCCCCAGATGATGTTCTGGGCTTCAGGTGTCTGCAGATGACACCACCCATCCACACAAGGGGCCAGGAGAGAGGGTTGAGCCCCCTCCCCCGACCAAGGCCGCCAAGCTGGACAGCGCACAGAACTCACATTCATTACACAGCCCCATGCGCTTCTGCCAACTCCTCTAAGACACCCCTCCCCTGGCACCCAAACTCTTTTCCTGGGTGCCATGACTAATATAAGCCCACCTGGATCCTGCATCTGTGGCACCTAGGCTGACCACAGCCAGCTCTGCCTCTGAAAGTTGATGTCATGCTCCTGAGGGAGGGGTCACAGCAAAGCACGGACAGAGGCCGTGGGACAGAAGAACCTAGGACACCCTGTTGAGGTGGGAACCTGGTGCTGAAGCCTGCCCACCTGGCTTCAAACCCAGCTCAGTCACACATGGCTGAGGAACCCTGGCAAGTCTCAGCCTCACCACGCCTCCATTGTCTCCGTCGTAAGTAACCATCATGGCCCCCATCTGGCAGGGATAGGGTGCAACTCTCACAGGAGACAGCACATGTAGAGGAATGGACAGGTAGATGGGCTTGGCTCAGAGGCATTCCCGCCATCCCCGGGGAGCATAAGCACAGAGAATGTATATGGGAGCACTTCCCACCTAAAAGCTGAAGCTTCTGGGCAGATCCGCTCCCGAAAAAGCGGCTAACTGGGCCTTGGTAGAGTCCAGGTCCAGACCCGCCCCATACCTCCTGGAGCCATCGGAGCTCTGTGTGGATCAGAGGTGCTAACCATGCTCCCATTTTACAGCCGGGGCCAAGCTGACAGAGGCCAGTTGCTGGGTCCCTGCTGGCCCCGTTGAAGTCGGCCTTCCCACTGCTGAGAAGTGCTTGACACAGAACGGCTGGAGTCCCGCCAGACGCTGAGGCTGAGCCTGCCTGGCACCAGCTCCTGGGAAAGAAAGTTGCAGAGTGCAGACAGTTCCCAGAAACCGGAGACCAGGGGCTGCTGATAAGGCCAGTCTGTTTTCCTGAGCCTGCCAGCCGGCCTGAAAAACACGCAGAGGCAGAGGAGAGGGCACCGTGTGTGGCGCATCCCAGAGCTCTTGAGAGCTGAGCACTCAGGCATCAGGGAGGCATGAGCCAGCTCCCTGCCCGCCCTGAGCAGTGTGGGGGCCATGCAGGGTTCTGCCCCCAGGGTATCAGCCAAGACTCACCCAGGACAAGGGGACTGGACTGCGGGTGGGGAGCTGCCCTGCCCAAAGAACCAGTTCCCACCCCGCGTCTTTGTCCTCAAAGCAACAGCTTGAGCAAAGCTGGACACAGAGCATTGTCCCTGTGTGACACCCAAGGAAATGGAGGCTCAGAGCAGGAAGGCAAACCAAGACAGGACTCGCAGCCCAGCTCCTGACTTACCCCCCGATGTCTGTCTTCTTCTCTTGCAGCCAACCCATTCCCATTCTCCTGACCTGGTGTTGAGGCCACCAAGAACTTTACGTGGTTAGCTAAGAGTGGCACATAGTGGAAGGGTACCCAGAAGGGACACAGAGGACACAAGCTCTGACCTTGGGTCTACCACTGAGCAGCTCCATGGTCCTGGGCAAGTTTATTTCCCTCTCTAGTCAGTCTACTCATCTGTTATGAAGAAATGATACCTAGTAACAGTCACATAGGTTGAGTCCCCTCCTCATGCTCAATTTGTACATAGTGGCAGGTGCTACCCAGGCTGGACTCAGTCCCCTCCTCAGGCTCAATTTGTACATAGAGGCAGGTGCTACCCAGGCTGGACTCAGCTGGGGGTCAAAGCCAAGCTCACCACTCCCCCAGCGGGTGACGATGAGCCCAGTCACTTACCCTTTGGGCATCAGTGTTGCCACCTGTGAATGGACAGTCATTGTCACGATTAGGAGCATGTATGAAATGCTCTCAAGAAGGGTAGCTCTTAGTTTAAACAGATCCCCCTTTGAAATAGCTGAGAAGTCTCCGTTTGATGAATTGGGGCTGCACATATAACAAACACCCTGTTGTACTGAGTTTAATATGTAAAAGATTGTGCTAGGCAAGGCAACACCATACACACCCATGAGCTAGGTGAGGGAGGTAGGTGTTCTTCAGTTTTCTCATGTTACAAAACTGAAGCCTGAGGCCCATACCTCCAAAGATGGAGGTATGCCCTAAGACAAGGATTCCGTGTCTCAGGTGACAAAAATGGGACCCAGGAGTGCACTGACTTCATGCGGGGGGGGGGGGGGGCGGGAAGCGGGGGTACAACTCAGGGATGCACCACTCCATTTCCATAGAGAGGGGGACCCAAGAATGCACCAACTTCATGTCCACAGGGAACGGGACCCAGGGGTGCACCAACTTCACCCCCAAAGGCGCACTGGCCTCGTGCCCACAGACAGGGAGGCCCAGAGGGGTGCTGACTTCATCCTAACAGGAAGGGGACCCAGGGATATCCTGGCTTCCCGCACACTGGTTGCCGGCAAAGGGAGTTCTTCCGAGCAGCTTCACGGAGTAGCTTCACCGTGAGCTTAGTTGGAGACACAGAACCACTCAATCCCCTAAAGTCAAGCAGGCAGACCCAGCCAAAGCCCCTCCCCCTGCAGCAGCGACTCAAGCCCATATGGCAACCATCTAAATGGGGCAGGACTGTTTACAGGCAGCAGGCCCTGGCCCGGAAGCCGGAGACTGCCCTGCCTCCCCCGCAGCATCCGGTGGCCAGGTGGGGTCAATCAAGGATGCTGTGAGGAGACCCAGCTGGGCCCTCCTTCGTCTCCCTAAGTGAAAATCAGGCCTGTTATTGCCTCCATCCGTTCTGGCATTTTGATACACGCAGAGATCTTAGGGGAGGAGAACAGGAGAGGGCTGGGCAGGGAAGCAATGAACCGGGGTAGTGGGCGGAGCTAGGCAGTTCATTGGCCTGCGGGTGTGTCAATCACCACTGCTCTGCAATGATGGAGGATGACAGGCACCTGGGAGGCAGCACAGGAAAGAGACAGCCTTCTGGGAACTGTTGGGAAGGGCAGAAGGGATGCAGACAGGCTCTGGGGAGAGTGTCTCCCCCTCCTCCCCAGTGTTCCGCGCAGCCCAACCAGATGCTGTTCCTAGACCTGTCCAAGATGTGACTTGAGTGCAGAATCGTTCGTCCAAGTGTGGGGCAGCTCTGCCAGCCTTGCTGTAAGGCGTCCCCACGACTGCCCTCTTCCCCACTCGGCTGCTCCATCCAGTGCCTGGGAATCCTTTGACACCTACTTTCCCGCCTGCCTGCCACAGCCAGCCCTTCATGTAACCCTGCTGAGTTTCCCAGCCCTGCTGCCTTCCCCCCAGGCTTCCCCCACATCATCTCCTGGCTGGACCTGGCCCTCACCTCCCACCCAGTCTTTGGCTTTTCTTCTGGACCCCTTGTAATTCCTTTATCACTCCCCTCTTAGGCCCTGCTGGAGCTCCCTGCTGCTCTGCCATAGGGCATGGGCAGCATTCATTCCACTCACCCCTGGGTCTCCCAAGAAATAGCATGTTGCTCAGCATCATGGGTCCTCAGTATATATTTGCTGAATAAATGAAAGGACGGTAGGACAGAAGGGAGAAAAGAGAGGAGCAGGGCCTCTTTGCCCGTGGGAAGTCACACCACCAAAGGGATGGAGTCAAGGGAGGTCCGGAAGGTCAGAGTGAGCACAGGACAGTCAGGATATTTTGTCGTCCTCCATCTACCTCAGGTGGTTAGGACCCTGCTGGACCCTGCTGGGCCAGGCTGGGCTTGTCCCTTCTCATCCTGAGAACCAGGTATTGTAAGGGATTTCCAAGGTCACCTAGTCCCTTCTGGAGGAGCCCCTCTACAGAGTCTGGGGGCGCTGTTAGGCCTTCTGCACAGCCATCTTCAGTGACAGGGCACTCCTTTCCTATCAGGAGGATCACTCATGTGGAGTAACCCCTGCCTCCCCAGGATGTGGACCATCCCAGAGAGGAGAATTCGGAACACAGGCAAAAACCAGTGGTACTTTCAGCTGCCCAGCATCCTTAGGGAGGAAGCTGGCTCTCCAGTCCCCTGGGTATCCTTCCCTCAGGGACCACTGGCACAGCCCTCTCAGCAATCAGCATCCCCTCCCCGCCCACCCTGGCTGTCTGCTCTGGCCTCAGGCCAGTTGGTTAATGCCACTCTTTGAGTTTGGAGCCCAGAACTAAACACAGCTCTCCCAGGAGCCTTGGAGGGAAGTTGGCCAAACGTGGGGGAAGCTGAGGGGGAGAAGGAACGTGCCCGCATCCGTGCCAGGGATGGACTTCATTAGCCAGAGAAAGAGACATACTCTAGAGCTGCCACTGGGCTGGGAAGGCTCGACCTCAGGCAGAAAATGGGGCATGTCCTGTGCCAAGTTCTGAGGTCCTACCTTCTCGATTTTCCAAGCCCACCATCAAGCTCCATCTGGAAAGAATGGGGAAGAGCCTGAGCTAGAAACCTGTTCTGCCCCACTCACTTCTCTTCTGCCCCTGCAGGCAGCCCACCCACCCCAGACTCCTGCCCATCACAACAGACTCTCAGGAGAGACATTGGACCTCATCCCGACAGGGGTAAGCGGCTAGTAACATCTTAATGCATTATCCTTCCAGAGGGATTAGCATTGGCAGGAGCCAGGATTTAAGCTAAAGCAGCAAAGCAATAATGAGGGGATTTCAGGCACTGACCAGCAGCTGGAGATGCAGAGCAGCCCCGGAACCTTCCCAGCATCTTTGAGATCATCCAGACATCAACAAATGGCAAAGATGCCAACCTGGGTTCCTCCAGCTTGGCCACATGCTTGCTCTGTGAACGCATCACTGAATCTTTCTGACCCAGTTTCTTCATCCGTAGGATGGGGATACTACTTCCACGCCTCTCAAATTATTGTGTAGAGAAAATGAAATACTGGAGGTCAGCCACCTGCCAGAGAGTGGGTGTGCCCCCACCATGTCTTGCCTTTCATCTTCCATGTGCCAAGCATCTAGGCCATTTTCACGGAGGAGTAGACAGAACAGGGACCAGGACAGGATGTGGGTTAAGGTGTTATACCTATGCTCTTGAACCTGATTGTTTTCCACAGCCTAAGGGAACCAGACCTTGAAACTGACCCAATTTTCTCTCTACCATTTCATTTGCCCCAGAGCAGTCTGCAAATCAGAGAAAGCATCTCAGAAGTTCACGGGCCTTAAGTGAAGATCATGTGTTGCCCACCTCCCAGTCTCTCCCTCCACATTCTGAGAAATCATAGGATGGAGTCCCTTTGGCGTTGTCCTCCAGAGACAGAGACGTGGTCAGGACCAAGTCTCATGTTCAGTTTACCTACTGCCACCATAGAGCTTGGTAACTTAAAGCAGGCATTCAACATCATCATGTCTCATGTTTCTGTGGGTTGGCTCAGCTGGGCAGTTCACGCTCCAGGTCTCAAATGAGATTACAGTCAATTGTCCACTGGGGCTGAAGTCATCCGAAGGTTTTGGCTGGTCTGGACAGCCCAGATGGCTGGCTCACGTGACTGGGCTGTCAGCTGAGAGGCCATCCACCAGAGCACCTACACGTGGCCTCTCATGTGTCTGGGCTATCTTCTGGTGGGTGGCTGACTTCCCAGAAGGAGCCTCCCGAGAGAATCCTAAGGGATCCAGGCAGAAGCTGCACAAGGCTTCTTACGGCATAACCTTGGAGTCTCAGAACATCATGTCCACCCTATTGGTCAAGCAGGCCCATGCCCAGCCAGGGTCAAGGTGGGGGGAATAGGAGCGTGCTTCTTAATGGGGAATGGAAAGGGTCACACTGCAGAAAGGCTTGTGGCATGCAGATAGTGTGGGAGGCATCTCTGAAAAATACATTCTTTCACGTGCACTGGCCTACGCTTCCCAAGTGCTAATGGCGGAGGCCAGCAAGCACAGTTCCAGGAGTCAGATTGCCCCAGACCTTTCTTGCAGTTCCACCGTGGAGCCAGCCAGCTGTCACTAACTCTGGCAAAGTAGCAGCTAAGATCCAGCAGGCTGCTGCTTTAGGGATTGTTGTAAGGACAAAAGGAGATTACCTGCTGTTTCTTTTTTGTTTCTTTGTTTGTTTGGTAGAAGTGGGGTTTTGCTATGTTACCCAGGCTGGTCTTGAACTCCTAGCCTTAAGGAGTCCTCCTGCCTTGGTCTCCCAAAGGGCTGGGATTACAAGCATGAGCCACCATGCCTGGTCACTGCTTCTTCATTCAAATCTAGCAAGTGTTCATCAAACACCTGCTCATTCATTCATTTAGCAACTATTTGTGGAGGGCCTAGTCATGCAGGCTCAGAGAGGAATCTGATATGACCAGGGAACACAGGGTTCAAGGGAAGACACACATTGCTCAGCTCAGTAGATCTGGGCTGACAATGAGGGTCTAGTCACGGAAGGGGCTGCCTTCAATTAGGGAGGGAGAAATCAGAAAGAGCTTCTCTACTCCAAACACAGATTGAAGAGCCTCTTAAAGGACCTGTGTAGGTCTTCAGGGAGGTGAGGAGGGGAGAGGAGTTCCCTCAGGTAGATCAGGGGATGAAAAGACACAGCGAGCTTAGGAAACGGCAGGTCACCTGTGATGACTGTAAGGTAAGGAGAGAAGTGGGCATGGGAGTGCGTTGGGACGAAGGGGAAAAGAAGGGGCTGAAGGCCATGGAAGTTTGAACGTCAGCCACTTGGAGCTTCTGCATGACTTCACCATGATCAGACCAGCCTTCCAGAAAGACCGCCAAGGTGTGCTGTGGAGACGACTTGGAAAAGGGTGACTAAAGAGTAGCCGCAAGTGTTATTATTCTGTCCCAAGCTCTTTACACTTGTTAGCCTATTAAGCTTCATGATGACTGCATGCATAGCAACTATTGTTATCCCATTTAGACATGAGAACACTGAAGCACAGAGAAGGCAAATTTCTTGTCCCAGTCACAAACCAAGGATCTGGCCACAGGGTCTGCCTGCTTCACCACATGGCTTGCTCTTCTGTGGCCATAGTGGGGCTGTTGGGGGGGTGTCATTCAGGGCCTCCACGAAGAGAATCAGAGAAATGGGGCCATGTTTCCTGTTCCAGGTTGAGTGTCCAGAGGTGGGGTATGTTTCCTGTTCCGGACTGAGTGCCTGGGGGCTGTTCCACAGACCATCTGGGAATGACTACATGTGAGAACATGAATGAAGGAAATGCAAGAACCAAGCCCCCGTCACAAGCCCCTGCATCACCGGGACTGTTTGCTTTCTTTCCTTGAGCATCACAACCGTAGCTATCTGGCTGCTGTCTCAGTAGCCGCACCCACTGTTGGCCCAGCCCTAGAGTGCTCATGATGCTGATTGAGAAATAAAGCTGCAAGCCAGCCTGCAGACTGACAAGCCAGCCTGCAGACTAACAAGCCAGCCTTCTTCCACAGACCTATGCAGACAGGCACAGGCTCCTTTGGCCCCATCAGCTGCAGCGTCCAGGGACCCTTGAACTGGGCCCACTGTCCCATCAACCCACCTCCATCCTCTGTTGAACGTGCCAACTCAAGCCCCTGCTGAAGCCCGTGTTAGGACACAGAACAAGAAGCCCTGCTTGAAGGTTTCTTGGCAGCAGAGCTGGGAGGGTGTCCCTCGGGAACACACAGAGGGACTGCCAGGAATTCCCAAGGGGCTAATGCTGAGGGAAGCAAAACACATGCGCACTTGGACAAATTGCACTTTACAAACAGTGCTGTCCTGGTCCTGCGGACACAGAGAGTGGCTCCAAGGGCTCCAACAAAGGCTCAGCTCTCTCTGGCTGCTGCTCTCCTGCCTTTCTTCTTGCAAGAAGTGCTTGGGGCCCAGTGCACCAAAGACTGGCCTCCCAATCGTCTGCTCTGTGCCCGGAACTGTTGCACACCACCTCGTCCCCTGGCCCCTGGCATCTCACCCCCCCACACACACACACAAGAAAGGGCAGGAGAGGGGTGTAATCAGCCCCACGCAGCAACACCACAGGTGACAGAACAGAGAAGGTGGAACAACTACCCAGCAGAGTAAGGATTTTGAACCTGATCTTCTGACTGACTCCAAGTCTAGTGCTCTCTCACCCTCATGCCTGTCTTTCTCATGATACCATTCTGGCCTAAGACCTCACAGAGGGCCAGGCTCTGGGCAGGTGAAAATGAAGAAGGATGCCTTGCGGAGAATGACCTCCTAGAGAGGAAAGGCATGGACATAGGGCTGTGAATGCCAGGGCAGGTCAGAGCTTCCTGCCTGAGGTCAACAGAATGGAGGAGTGGAGGAGAATAGTAGTGAGTGACTTTTTCATCCTCAGCCAGTCACCTGAACTAGCGACCGGAATTCTGCAAAGCACGGTCATGCAGAAGGTCTATTAAAAAGCAAGCAATTTATTCCTCCAGTCCTGGGAGAATTTCCTACATGGGTCACCCATCTATTACTTCTTGGAAGCAAGCTCTGTATCTGCAAGCAAAGGAGGTGCTAGAAGAGAAGACAGACCTAGATTTTATATCTGAGCTCAGGAAGTAGAGTATAAATATTCAAAAATACAAGAGGCAATTCCAGAACCTTCTGCAAAGAGCATGTCTGTAAACCTAACTCTTTTTTATTCATAAACACTCCTGGGTGACATGCCACTGAGCAGCCTCTGTCAGACATAAAGCACCTCCCTATCTTGTCAGTCTGACCCTGGGACAATGTTTGGCTCCCGAGACCCTGTTCAAGGTCACCTGCTGGGGACGCTGATGGACTAGACAGGAAGCAGTGTGACAGCTAGTCGCAGCGGTGAGCACTCCTAAGCCTGGATTTCTCATGCCTCTTTCCACACCCAGCATGCAGCAGCTGCATGCCAGTGTGATCCTGGCCAAGTGTCTTCATCTCGTGCATTCTCTCCCGTTCTCAGTCCCAAAGCTTCCTCTGGGTACTGACATGCTTGTCACAAAAGGCTCTGGCCAACCCTAAATCTCCAGAGACACAACCAGGAAAGAGACCTTGTAGGCTGAACCCCAGGACATCATCCTGGCCCAAAGATTGGGGCAGGCTGGTCCAGGGGCCAGCCAGGATGGGGTCCATCTTGTCCAGCTGGTCATTCAGGCTGAGACAATGACTCCCCAGAGCCTGAAGAAACCAAGTTACCTGGCCTTTTCTAATCTGTAAAATAGGATTTTATCTACCATAAAGCTGTGCTAACTGCATGGAGATGAGAGAGCCTATGTCAAGCCCCAGTAATTATGTGTCCTCATCCTTCCAATCCTTTTGGGGCTCCCTTTTTTTTTACATAGCAGAAAGGCTATCATAAGGAGTTGGGAATGGAGGAAGCCTTCTTAAAGGGCTTTTGGAAGAACTACCCCAGGCTGGCTGTAGACCACACCATTGGATTCTCTTGACTCATGAAAAAGTCAACCAAGGATTATCAATCTTATGGACTAGTCAGAACTCCTTCAGCTGCTACAACAACTCAAGTGAACTAGCTTTCTCAAAGAGAAGAGAGGTCTGGCCTCAGGAACAGTGGGATCCAGGCACCCAAGGGTCCTAGGATGCTTCCCATTCTCCATCTGTTTTTCTCTGACTGTTGACTTTATTCTTCCAGGTTCAGGTTCTCAGAAGGATGTAATACTGAGACTGGCCACAGGCATCTCCGGCTTCTATCTAACCAAATGGGTACCAAAAAAAGAATAAAAAGCTCTTCTAGGTCAGCCGAAGTGGCAAAAGTCCCAGGAAGGGCTGTGATTGGCCAGCTTGGAGTACAGGGCCCACGGTGTCCAGGGAGAGTGAACAGTCAGGACCGGAAGAAGGCAAGGTTAGGCGTCAGGGCAAGGACAGCAGCCACTGCACCCCAGTTGATATAGGACCTTGCTGAGCCCTAAAGAGGGCAGGAATGAGGAGAGACTCTGAAAAGTGGCAAATGCTTCAGGTGCCAGCAGACTGTGCTGACTGGCGCCAGGCTTGGCATGGAGGAATTTGTGGTCTCCTGGGTGCTGAGCCAGTCTGTCGGAGGTGTATGACTCACCCCCTCTCCCAAGCGTCCCCAAGTGATGTTCCCAAAGTGGTGACCAAACGAAGGCCAGCTTTTATCTTCCCAGTTTCATGATCTGCAGGGAGCCCCGCAGTCTTCTAAATAGAGCAGCCCAGGGATGAGGCTGCCCTCAGCCCTGCCCCTTCCCACCTATGAGTGAGCAAAGGAGACTTTTGGGGCAGACAGTGACATGGGCAAGATTGGGCAGCAGAGTGGCTATGGTAGGTCAGGGGCATGCCGTGGCAAGCACACCTGGACTGGCTCCCCAGAACTCCCCACATCCTCCACTGCTAGTTCTACGGTTGACACAGCTGGATCCCAGCCCTGCCGAGGGTCGCGCTTCTGGACCAGTGTGTCCTGCCCAGAGAGAGAAGTGTAACCACCACCAGGCTGCTCATTTCTTCTTTCTCCTACCATCTAGCAGGCATTCAGACAAATCCCTTACCGCCTCTTGTTAATTCTTTCTCCTTGCCCTCATGGCCACTGGCTCCCAATTCACCAGAGACAGTGGGTCTAGAAGCCAGGAGCCATGTTTCTATTCTGCCACCAATTTGCTGTGTGACCTAAGGCAGAAGTCATTCCCTCTCTGATCTTTAACCAGTCCCTCTGCAAAGCAATGCCAGTGGATCAGTCAGTGTCTGAGGCCCTCCCAGCCCTTTCTGGGAGGATGTGGTGAAGTTAGGCCTGACGTTGCCATGTTTCACTTCTCTCTATCTTTCTTCACCCCCATCCATCAATTCAGCCACATTTAATTCCAGCCATCAACTCCTTACAAGCTCGGCCACCTACCAACCAGCCACAGGCAATGACATTAGCTTGATAATGATGGAAAGGAGAGATCTATCATAGCGACACTCTACCCTGTGCCCCCACTGCCAGACTTCTGGGCAGGATGCACCTCAGCCTAGCACAGCTTTAGACCAGGGCAGTTAACAGAAGGTTGTGCCTCTGTCCCATCAAGGGTTCTCTTCCAGGGTTTGGCTCATCAAGCAATTTCCAAAGATTTGCACCACAGGAATAACATGCTTGCAGTCGTTCTTGCTCGAAAGCACCCATGGTACAGATGACAGCATCAAGCTC
This sequence comes from Cephalopachus bancanus, assembly GCA_027257055.1. Taxonomy (NCBI): domain Eukaryota; kingdom Metazoa; phylum Chordata; class Mammalia; order Primates; family Tarsiidae; genus Cephalopachus; species Cephalopachus bancanus. Next base: position 5,856,516 of record JAPVLO010000036.1, read on the forward strand.
CAAGATTGCACAAGTTGATGCCAAAGCCAGACCTCAATCCTAGGCTTCCCAAGCCTTGTTTTCCACTCAGGGCTAACCCTGTTGCTGCCTTCTGGATGACCCGTGAAGTAACCAGGAAGCACGCCAACCCACCCCTTGCCTGTCCCGCTCCATGATGTGCCCTGTTTGCTCCAATCAAGATGAGCTCTGCCCACACCTTCATTTCTGCCATGGCGCCTGCCTGGCTCACTGTACCTTGGAGGCTCTGTGTATACAGTCTTCCTGCAGAGCATGTCTCACTCCTTAACTTCCAAGTCACCTTCCGTGATTCCTGCAGGTCTTTGCAGACTTCTGATTCCCTCCCTCAACGCTCGCCAGTGACTGGGCATCATGCTCAGATAAAAGCCTCATTGCTTATCATGGCTTGCCAGACTCCATGGCCTGGCCCCTGCCTAACTCTTCAGCTTTTGCCCTGTTGGGTCCTTTCTTCTGCCCCAGCCACGCTGGCCCACCTGCAGTCCCCAAGTCCTCGCAATGCATTGCCACCTAGGACCTGGCACCTGCTGTCTTCCCCAAACCTCAACTCTCTGCACCTAATTCTATCCCCAAGTCATCTCCTTAGAGAGGCCTTCCCCACCACTTCCCCAATCTGGGTCTAAAAGCCAGGAGCTATGTTTCTATTCTGCCTCTAATTTGCTGTGTGACCTAAGGCAGAAGTCATACCTTCTCTGGGCCTGAACTCTCTATTTTAAGCCTAATTCATTTTCTTACAAAGCTCTTGAGATTGCCTGAAATTATATTAAGTATGTAATTCACTGGTTAGTCTATTGTCTGTCTAAGCCTACAAGACCCATAAGAGCAAAAACTTTGCCATGCCCACTGCTGTGCCCCTCACTCCTAAATCGGTGTCTGGCCCATAGGTGGCCCTAGACAAATAAATCAATAAATGCACTGTTGTAATAAAATGACATCTCAGAATTCAAAGGAGCTAGGATGCCCCTAGTGTGTGTAAGACAGATCTTTTTTTTTTTAACTTTTTAAAAAATATTTTATTTTGAAGATGTGGGGTACAATTCAGGGTTAGGTATACAAATGTTCATTTTGCAGGTACCCTTGGTGATGAGGTGTGCCCCTCCTCCTCCGGCAGATTCCCACTACTGCCAATCCCACCCCCTCCCTCCCCTGGCAGTTTCCAACTACTGCCAATCCCTTTCTATATAGCATTATGATAATTGTTCAAGGTCCATTTATGAGTGAGAACATTGAGTACTCAGTTCTTTGTTTCTGTAGTAGATCACTCAGTATTATACACTCTAAGTCCATCCAAGTTGCTGCGAAGTTCATAATTTTGTCCTTACTTCTGGCTTTGCAACATTCCATCTTGTATATGTACCACATTTTTTTATCCAGTCCTCTTTTAATGGGCAGCGCAGTTAGTTTGACAGATATTATTTATGAAGTTTTTGTCTATGTAAACAAGCGGAGTCATTCAAAATCAGTGTGTCAGCACCATTCTGTTGATGCAATCACATGCGATCCCACAAAAGAAAAATCTCATAATGTACAATCTGAAAATGAACCTAAGAAAACAATTTCATTTACAATAGTGTCAAAAAGAATACATTTAACAAAAGAAGGGTAAGACTGATACGCTGAAAACTACAAAACACAGTTGAAATAAATTAAAGATCTAAATACATGGAAAGATAGACTGTGATCATGGATCAGAAGCATGCATAGTGTTAGGATGGAAATACTCCCCGAATTGATCTATAGATTCACTACAATTCTTATCAACATCTCAGCGGACTTCTTTGCAGAAATGGACAAGTTGATCCTTAAATTTGCATAGAAATTCAAAGGATCTAGAATAGCCAAAACAGTCCTGAAAAAGAACAAAGTTGGAAGACTGACGTTCCTGATTTCAAAACTTACTTCCGAGTTACAGTTATCAAGACAATGTGGTACTGGCATAAATATACACACATAGACTAATTTAATTAAATTAAACATATAGAAATTAACCCATACATTTAGTTGATTCATCCTTGGCAAGAATGCCAAAGCAATTGAATGGGAAATAATACTTTTTTTTTTCAACAAAATGATGCTGAGACAACATGCAGAAGAATGAAATTGGACCCCTACGTCATACCATATACAAAAATTAACTAAAAGTGGGCCAAAAACTCAAATGGAAAAGCCAAACTACAAAACTCTTAGAAGAAAACATTTTTATGATCTTAGATCAGACAGTGGTTTGAGATATGACCCCAAATGCACAAGCAACAAAATTAAAAATAGAAAAATGGGACTTCATTAAAACTTTTGTCCTTCACCATCAAGTGTGTGAAAAGTCAGCCCACTGAGTGGGAGAACATTTATGAAAATTATATATGTGGTAAGGGACTTGTACATAGCATACATAAAGAACTCTTACAACTCAATAATAAAATGACAAATAACCCAATTTAAAATAGACAAAGGAGTGGCCAGGTGTGATGGCTTATGCTGTAATTCCAGCACTCTGGGAGGCCAAAGTGAGAGGATCACTTGCGCTTAGGAGTTCAAGACCAGCCTGGGCAACATAGCAAGACCTCATCTCTATAAAAAATACAAAAATTAGCTGTGTGTGGCGGCGTGTGCCTGTTGTCCCAGATACTCTGGAGACTGAGATGAAGGATCGCCCGAGCCTAGGAGGTGAGTCATGATTGTGCCAGTGCACTCTAGCCTGGGTGACAAAGTGAGACCCCTGACTCAAAAAAAGAAAAAATGGGCAAAGGATATGAATAGAATTTCTAAAAAAAAAAAAAAAGACTTACAAATGACCAACGAGCACATGAAAAGATGCTCAGTATAACTGGCCATTAGGAAAATGTAAATCAAAACCACAGTGAGATACCACTTCACACCAACTGGGATGGCTAGGATAAAAAAGTGAAACATTAGTAAGTATTGAGCAGGACATAGAAAAATTAGAATACTCATACATGGTCGGCAGGAATGGAAAACGGTACAGCCACTTTGGAGAAGAATCTGACAGTTCCTCAAATTATTAAACAGACTTAACATATGGCCCAGCAATTTCACTCCTAGGTATAAACTCAAGAGAAATGAAAACACGTGTCCTCACAAAATCTTATATACAAATGTTCATAGCAACATTATTCACAATAGCCAAAAGCTGAGAGCAACCCAAAGGTCCATCTTGTGGATAAATGGATAAACAGAATGTGATATATCCCTACAACTGAATGTTATTCAGTCATAAAAAAAAGAATGAAGTACTCATTTATGCTACCTCATGGGGGAACCTTGAAAACATTATGCTAAATGAAAAAAGTCGATCCCAAAAGACCACATATTGCTTGGTTCCATTCATAGGAAATGCCCTGAACATGGAACATAGAGATGGAATACAGTGTTTGCTGAGGGCTGAGGGGCATAGTGAAGATTGGGGAGTGATAGCTAAAGGGTTCAGGATTTCTTTTTGGATGACAAAAATGTTCCCAAATTGATTGTGGCGATGGTTGTTCAACTCTGAATACACACACACAAAAAAACCACTGAACTGTACACTTTAAGTGAATGAATTGTATGGCATATGAGTTATATCTTAATAATAGCGTTATTTTTAAAAAGAAAAAAAAAGAAAGAAATGTCATACTGGTCATCACAGGTAATCCACTCAACAGCTGGCCCTTCTAGAATTGAGACAGAAATAGTCCCATAGGCACAGGTCCTACAGCTTACCCTTCATGTGGGCGACAGCCAGTCAAGTGGACAGATGGGACCAGGGTCAGCTGTACATTTTTGGAAAACTTTGAGGAAGACACTGCAAGGCCTGGGGCCTAGCAGGAGCCAGCTAGGTCTAGGGACAGGAGCTTCATCCAGTCCTAGATGGCAGATCTCATATGGCCAGTCTGATCAGTTGTAGGGTCTACCTGGAACCCATGTCATGAATCACTGTGAATGAGACAATGTCCAAGCTCCACAGAAAGCATCAGCTTCATTAATAATGTCTATAGGGATAGGGAGGGCTGATCCCTAAGCCAAGCATTTGCCAACTGTGAGTCATTTCACCTCTTCCTGGCAGAGACAGGAGAAACAAAGCCACTGGGGGAAGCAGGTGGCTGGAGTGCTAGGTCCCAGGTAGATCAAGCCCAGTCTCAGCCTTGGCTTTGGCCTTGGTTGTCTGACCATGTCTATTTTTCCAGCCTCACACCCCTACTTCTGCATATGCTGTCTCTGAGTGTGTTACTTCCAGTGATTTGATGACATAGAGCTGGACCCTGAACCCAGGCAGGCAGTCTGGCTCAAAATTCTGGGCTCTTAACTGCCATACTGCCTCTCAGATGATGCTGAGGCTTTGACCATCTAACATGTGTCAGACTCTTCCACCAACTGTTTGTCATCAAAGTCCACAACCACCTTGGGAGAGAAGTATTGCTATGCCCATTCTACAGGATGACAACACTGAGTACTTGACCCAGATCATAATATGGCAGAACCAGAATTCTTTTTTTTTTTGAGTTGGAGTGTCTCACTCTGTCACCCAAGCTGGAGTGCAGCAGCGAGTTGGAGTGTCTCACTCTGGAGTGCAGTGGCATGCTCATGGCCACCGCAGTCTCAACTTGGTGGGCTCAGGCAATCCTTCAACTCAGCCTACCAAGTAGCTGGAACTACAGGCACGTACCACTATGTCCAGGTAATTTTTTGATTTATTGTAGAGACCAAGTCTCATCGAGTCACCCAGGCTGGTCTCAAACCCCTGGGTTGAGGCAATCCTCTTCCCTCCACCTCCCAAAGTGCTGGGATTACAGGCATGAACCACCACTCCCGGCCAGAACCAGGATTCCAAACCAGGTCTGTCTGAGTCGAGTGGCCATGCTCATCCCACAGTCGCAAGAAAAGAACAGCTTCTCTTTCCCTCTCTTCAGTCCCAGCACAAACAAACAAAAACAATGTCTGAAGGAAAGAAACCTTAGCATGAAAACCCCAAGGTCTCTCGAGTTCACCATGCTCCATGATCCTTGCACACCTCATCCTTTCGTCTTTCACCCCTGAGCTCACTCCAGCGGGCTCCCCATCCTGTGCCCATGACCAACTGTAGCCATATTCTTTACCTTCATAGCTGGCACTCATGTCACGATCTCTGCTTCTTTACTGTCCTCTCACTTCTCAGCCCTGTGCTACCTGGCTCTGTCCCATCTCTCTGATAGGTCCTAACACAAACTCAGCTCTTTGGACCTTTTCCTTGACAAGTGACCTGCTGACCCATCCTCCTTCCTGAAACTCGCTTTTCCCTTGACTCCTTTAGTGAGTACTTTTCGTGCTCCGTGTCACGTTCCTCTTGGTCCTCCTGATTGCAATGACGCTGAAGAGGACAGCTGTGCCTGCTGCCAACCTTTAAGTCCAAGTGGGCCAAGGCGACTCTCCACCTCTCTACCTTAGGGAGTCCTCTGAAGTCAGACCCATTGGCCCAAAGGCAGGCATGGCCAAAAATGTGGAAGGATTAGATGGGAGCTGGTGGCTCAACACCCCATCCTTGAGAGGAGGAGTTCCAAGGGGTTCTCCTTAGGGGGTCCTGGTGGGCTTGAGCCAGGTGTGCACAGCAGTTATGCACTCTTTATTGGCCTCACTTCTCCTCATCTCTCTCCTCTCTCTCTTCCTCCTCCCTTCCCCATCCCCCTCCCTCCCCTTCTCCCCTCTCTCCCCTCTCCCCCTTTCTCCTTTCTTCCTCTCCTTTTTCACTCCAGCTTTCAGGATCACCCTGCAAATAAACTGCATGCCCCTAAGCCCTTTGCAGGCTCTCCTCTGTGGGAGCCATCACAGTCTCATCTTCCTTTGCCTTCTGACTCATCCATATCATCTCCCCTAGGACTGTTCTTGTAAGGGTGAGCCGGTCCCTTTCTATTGCTGCTGCCTGGCTTCTCCGCTAAGCCCCGCTCTGTATCCTTCCACCCCCCCGCCTGGGTCATACAAGTCCCTTCCACATGGCCTTGACTCTGTCCATGTGGCATGTCCTGTCCACAGCACCGTGGCCTCTGTCTCTTAGCCATCAGGTGAGTACCTGCTCACCTTTCAACACCACACATCAGCCCTGAGAGCAAAGATTGTGGGTTTTTTACTTCATATCCCCAGCAGTAGCACTGTCCCATGGTCCATACTCAATACATGACTGGATAAAACAATCAGCATTCACGCTACTTTAAACAGACTCAGAAAACCTCCCCCCTCCTCATGTGTCCCTCCCCCAACAGAATGTAGGCAGGATTTAGATCCTCAGGTTCATGACTTTCTCTGCATTGAGTTGGCAGAGCCACTGGCCTCAGCAGGGAGATGGGAACTGGGCCACTTTCTACAAGTACAGTCATTCCTCATCATCCTCCAGGGATTGGTTTCAGGACCTGCTGTAGATACCAAAATACAGGGATGCTCGTAAAATGGCATTGTATTTGCAAATGGCCTATGCATGTCCTCCTGTATACTTTACATCATCTCTAGATTATTTATCCTGTCAGAGCTAACACAATGCCCACACATCACTTCATTCACTTGGATTCAACTTAGTACTCGGTGTGCAACAAATTCAGGTTTTGCTTTTTAAAACGTTGTAGAATTTGTTTTAGTATTTCCCATCTGCAGTTGATTGAACCCATAGATGCAGAATCCCCAGAAGCAAATGGTTGAACATACTTCAATTCCCACATTGCTAGGCTTCAGTTACACTTGGTAATATCCCAGGTCTCTTTAAGGAGCAGGAAGCAGGCAGGAAACTGAAGAGAGCATCTGCCTTCCATTCCCATCCTGGGACAGCACATGAGAGTCAGGCTTCTCACAGACACACCTACTTGGGAGATTTTCCAGACAAGCCCTGCGGAAGGCCAACACTGCCCCCCAACCCAATTTGTGAGGCAGGAAGCATCCAGCAATGGCCATGGTCAGCCAGAGTAAAATGGACCCCTCCCTAGGTCAAATGGGCATACCACACCTCAGCCCTCCACCCAGCCTTTTCCAACGTTCCCCCGTGACCCACAGCCCCCACTGGCAGTTGCAACTGGTTGAGGGGATTCTATGCGACACCCAGTGATGGCCCTTCCAATAAGCTCTCGAGTTCTTTTACTGTGATGCTATCTCCCTGAAAGCACCCCAGCAAGCCTCCTGCCGCCTTCTGCACACCAGGCCCTATGCTAGATGCCGAGAGAACAAAGCAGGTACCTGTCCTCAGGTAGAACTCTGAGGGAGTCTAGTGGGAAAACACACCCAACCCCAGTCCCTGACTTCCAGCACCAAAGTTCCAGTCGAGAATTGTAATAGAAAATGGGAAGACTGGCTAGCATTTGCTGAGTGCTTACTCAACGTGCCAGGGTATTCTAAGCATTTTGAAAGTATTAAATTTAGTCCCCACAGCATACTGGAGCCGACTGGCATCACCTCACAACGACCAGCTGTTAAATGTTCGGGAATTTTACAAGCTGGGTGTTAAATACAACCGTTACTAAAAATTAAATTACATAAACTCACAATTAAATACATTATACTAGAAACAAAGGTATTAAGTACTCAAAACTCATCACTTCCCAATTATCTTACCGCATGTATTATTCTCTCTGCTCTTAAGGTCACTCATGTCCGTTACGTGTGCGGTGGAAATCCTCCGTAATGGGGCTACTGAACATCTCTTCCCAAGCCCGTGTTTAATGACGTCACAATGGAAATTGACAAAGGCTACAAATCAGGGCTTGATTTATTTTCTTGCTCATTTTCCTAGACTTAAGAAAGTAATGGAAAAAATATTAATTATGCAAATGAAACAAAAGTATGTTTGTGTCTGTGGCTGTTACTTTGTGATTAGTACCAAAAAAAAGAGGAAATTGTTTTTCTGTATTCAAAAACAATCAACCAATTCAGCAAAGTCACTCATACCTTTGACAGATGAGCATTAAGTGTGTACACACATCTTCACTGTCTCACGTTCACCTTACTAGTTAATGTACACAAAACACCAGCCAACCTTCTGGTTGAAACTACACCCCAAGGACTGGCTTTTAAACACTGACCAGTATACATTGCCTCTGAGGTGGGCATTTCCTGTAAGATCTGTTTCAAAGAGGAGAAAACTAGTTAGGAACGGCCTGAGCAGATTCCTACCAGGCAGTCTAGCCCCAGAATCCAAGCTCTTATCACAGGCAAGGGGGTGCACCCTGGTGGCCCCCAGTTCTACCAGGTAGTCCTGGGAGAGCCAGCTTCCAGTACTTTCCGTCTGACCCTCCATCCCAGACAAGAAGAGCTTAGCTCTCTCAGGGAGCACAGGACAGACACAGGGATGGGATGGGCGGGGCATTCTGAGGGCCCTGGGGATGTCTCGGGGCAGAAGGGAAAATGAAGCCAAGTTAGGCATCATGGAGCCTGGGCTGCGAGGGTCTTCCCAGAACATGGCCGCGGGCCCAGGTGCAGGAAGGCGGGTGAGGTCCAGAGGACACAAAGCAAGAGTGGGAGGTGGGCTGCTTAAGACGCCCAGAGCAGAGGGCAGGACCTTCAGTCACAGACAGGGACCGTGGCCTCATGCAAGAGCTGGGAGGTGGCTAAGATGTCCCCCCAGGCTCAGAAACTCCTGCCTCCTGTCAGAAGGGCCATTGCAGGCTCCACATGCATCTTGCCAAGGAGACCCTCTCAGCAGACCCAAGGGCAGACAAAGATAAAAGAGAGCAGATTTCAAGGGTAAGAAGCTCTGGTGGCTTATCCTCACAATGGAACCAAACTTCCCAGGGTCTCTGAGGTCTTTTCGCCATGGCTCTCGTCTCTTTCCAGACTCTCCGCCAAGTGCATTGGACTTTCCAGCCACACAAAGCCTCCCATTGTTCCCCAGATGAGCAGGGCTCTTTCCTACCTCTAAACCCTCACAGAGATTGATTCTTCTAGCTGGGGAAGTCAGGGAAAGGCTTCATGGAGGAGGTGACGTTTATGCCGGATACTGAAGGAGCGAATTAAGGCATAGAGAAAAGGTACTGAAAATAGCCCATTGTTCCCTCTTCTTTTGCACATAGTATTTGTTACACAAACAGCCCTGCTGTAATATTCAATGCATTGTAATGGAGGACACAGGGTCTCTTTGGCACCCAGTAGGTGGCCCAGTAAATGTGCAGGCTGTATGGCTTGGGCAGGTTGCAGGTGAGACCTGCAGTCACACTAGCTGTGAGCCCCAGGTAATTGCTGATACAGAACTATGTTTGACCTACAAAACTAGCAATTTCCTATGTTCCAACCTAATAGCCTCTCTGTGACTCTGTAAATGGGGTTAATAGCAGTACCATTCTCACAGGATTTTGGGGGAGATTAAATGAATTAGCACCTGTGTGATCATCTGGGCAGATGCCTGGGACACGATAAGCAGGTGACAGCAACAGCTAACACTACCACAGCACCTACTATGTGCCAGGTCCTGTCCGAATCACATCACCTGGTCAAGCCTTGGGCTCCCCCAGCCACTCTGTGCAACCAGCCCTATTCCTATGTCCACTTCACAAAGGAGGCACAGCTGGGCTACACACAGGTGGAACACTCGCCCGAGTCTGCACAGCGGGAGGCTGGGGAGCCAGGGTTTGAAGCCCATCGTCTGTACTGCCACACTCCAGTACAGCCACTTTGTTGGGTCAACCTGAGCTGTTATCACTCAAGGATGGCTCCACTGGATGGGTAGGTGTTAAGACAACTCGGGCTTCCCTATAGCATTTGGGTTTTCAGAGCTCACACATATGGGGGGGTGGGCAGGTCAAGGTCTGGGACAGGACCAGAGGAAGCACCAACAGCCAGAAGCACTGGCACAGGTGGGTAGGCAGGGGAGGGGCTCATGGAGTGTCCTCTGGAGGCTGCCAGCAGTGGGGGACCTGCTGTCCAGCACCTGGTGGGTTGGGCAAAGCCAGGAGTCAGAAGGATGAACGGGACCCTGGAGCCTGCTGGACACCTCTGCATCTGTCATCCTGTCTGACTGCTGTGACCTTCTGAGGATGATGAATTCCTCTCTGCTTCCTCCTTCCAAATCTCACGCAAGTCTGCTTGTGACCAATCCTGAAGAGAAGGGAATTGTGGGAAATGTTGAGTCCCATCCTTGGCCCAGCCTACAGAACCCAATCTCCTGCCAAAGGTAATTCCAAGGATGGTGTCACCAAATGAGTCCTTGCTCAACATGTCTCTCGTGACCCCTTCTCCTGTCCACAGAAAACCACTCTCCCAGGAGAGCCTATTCCTCAGCATGGCATTCAAGATCCTGCCCATCTGCCATCTGCTCTCAGCCCCTCTTCCAGCTGTCCCCCCAGCCGTCTGGCTCATGCCATCCCCCAAACACACAAGTCCCAACACCAAACCTTAACAAAGCCCGTTCCCTTAACCAGAAATGCCCTTCCATGCATATTCTCCTTCCTTGGTGTGGACCCTATTCATTGCCCCCCCATCCCTCCCTGTCTTCTGCCTGGCCTCTGTTTGGTCCTGGTCTCCCCCACCCCCTATTCCCCACACAGCCCAGTGGTTCAGGGGAAGCTGATCTCGTCTTCCCCATGGGCGGTCCTATTAGTCTAAGCCAATCGATGCAGGGGATTGCCATGGTGACTTATTGGTCCAGGCGCAGGTCCTTCTCCAAAATTGCCCAATCCAATTATAATCTCTACCCTTGGGAGGGTGCTGCCTCCCTCTCCCGCTAGGCAAGAGCAAGGATGCATACGGCCCCCTGTGCTGCTGACAGCCATCACTGGACTGTAGAATGAAATCAACACTGTGGATGACAGAGGAGAGAGTGAGAAAGAACTGAGTCCCAGGTGGCATCAGAGAGCTGCTGAATCAGCCAGCCCCAAAGCCTGCCCTGCCTCTGTTTGATACTTTTTTTCCCCGTCACTTGTAATTCCAAAAGTATCCTCAGAGATGCATCGCTTCTTGACCAGGTACATTCCGATTCATTTCCTCTGAGCCCAAAACAAACGTCGCCCCTCTGCAGATGCCATCATGCCCTGAACCTCCATTCGTTCCAGCACTTTGGTCCATTCTTCATCCCAGTCCCTTGAGGCGTTGCCTCCCCTGTGGGTCGCTGAGCTCTTATAAAGTAAACCATCTCACGGAGGCTAGAGCAAGATGAGTGTATCTGTTTAATCTCATTCATTCCACATTCGTTCAGCAAACATTTACCGAGTGCCTCTAAGACAGTGAGTGCCGAGATAGGATGGGCTTTGCATACACATGTGTGCTGCTGGTAGGAGTGGACTCATGCAGGAGAGAGAGGCTGCAGGTGAAAAGCAGACACCGGCAGACATGGTGGCATGAATGGTAGACGGGGCTGGCCCAGTGGATCGGTGGGTCAACCTTGGGCGTTAGGGCCTTGACCCTCTTCCTGTGTGTGCTTCTCCTGGGGCGGGGGGCACACTGAGCAGGGTTGGGGAAGATTAAGAAGGCTCTGGAAGCAGGGCAGGTTGCTGAAGCCAGAGCTTACAGGACATATCTGAGAGAGAGGCTGCACCCTCCTCCCCTGCTTTGGAAAGGAGTGAGCGCCAAGGAGCTGAGGGTACATGCATTCATGTATCTGCACATTCATTCAACTCACATTAGGAAGTGCCCCTGTGTACCAGGCATCATGCTTGGCACTTGGGATTAATCCGTGAATGCAGAGTAAAGGGGCCTTCTTCTGGCTCTAGGTGCCAGAAATCCTCTCCCTGAAACCTGAGATATTTATGTCCACCACCCGAGTTGAAAATGTTAGATATCGTGTAGCCACCCATAGTGGATCCACCTCCAGTCACAGGGAAACCAGGTGACACTTGGGGAATGTGGGTGTTGTCTCTTTAAATCCTTGAGAGTCTGTGATCAGCTCATACAAACCTGTCTTCTGTGGAAGGGTCCTGCTTGCACCCTGAGTCTCTGAACAGAGTCCCCCTTCTCCACGCTCTCCCCTCCAGTGTCCTTGAAGCTGAGAGCAGTGCCGTACCCCCAGGACCAGTCCTGTAACTATCTTATGCATGTAGGAATGGCAGCTGTTTTCACATGGGCCATGTGTCAGTCAGAACTCATGTTGCCAGTGACAGAAATCCAACTCGAACTAGCTGAGGCCAAAAGGGGAATGTATTAGCTCACAGAATCCAGAGAACATTTTGTGATCAAACAATCAAATGAAGGAAAGGCAGGAAGTAACTGGGCCTTGGAACAACAGGAACCAGAACTGGACCAGAAGCATTTCTCTCCACCTCTCATCTCGGCTCCTCCATGCATGGAGTTTCACTCCCTCCGTCTCCACAGGCCACCTCCTCAGAGTGGTGCAAAACATGGTGGCCGAGTGCCCCTGATTCTTGTATCCTGGAGCCTGCACTATGAAGAGAGCCCTGAGACACCTGTGCAGTTCTATCTTGAAAAATTCCAGGCAAAGGATTTGCCTGGGGTAGGCCCAGTTTAGATGCAATTCTTGGCCCCGAACTAATCTTCTATGGCCAGATGGAAAAGGGCATTGAGATTGACTCACCTTGGGTCACGTATCCATCCCCAGACCAAGCAACCAAGGCCAGAAAAGCAGGGTCCTCTAAAAACATGGCAGCATCTGCCAGAGTCTAGGGGTAGGAGCACGGAGAATAGAAAATTCTAGAGGATGAAGGATGTTTAGAAGAAGAGGGATGTCCCAGATATAGCGAGCAGACACCGGTCCATGACACAATTATTGTCTACAGTGCCTAGAAGTTAAATCAGGAAAAGATTTCTATGGAGTTACTTGCAAAAACCACCACCCTTGCGGTATCCTGTCTATTCAGTCTCTGGTAACTGAAGAAGCTGGCTATATTAAGAACTAATTATATTAGGAACTAATTTGAAACTGAACTCTGCCACTTACTAGGTAAGGAAAAGCATTTAACTTCACCTTGGCTTTCTCATCTGTCAAGTGGGTATAGCACTCCCTTCTCACAGGTTTAAATGGGTTATGCACGTGAACATCACCAGCACCGTGTTGGGAGACGCTGCATGCGTGATGGTGAAAGGTGGAGATCTGAACATCAGCTCCAGGTCAGCCCAGTGAATTCCATAGCTCCTAGTGTACAGTTTAGCTCCTCCCAGCCACATGCATCAGCCCAGCAAGTATACCCGAAAAACATTTAATATCATTTCATCCGGGACATCCTCCCTCCTCTAGAAGTTTCCATTGCTCTCCACTAGACTCCTGCAGACTTGGCCATGTTTTTTTTTTAAGATGTGGGGGTACAATTCAGGGTTAGGTACATATGTGGTCATCATACAGGTAAACTTTGGGCCTCCCTTTGGTCCCCACTTTGCCTGGTTTGAGATCGGTACCCATTAATGGGTGCCCCTTCCCCCCCCACAACAGTGTCCCAGTGAACTGGATAAAGAAAATGTGGTACTTATACACATTGGATTATGCAGCCATAAAGAAAAACAAAATTATGAACTTCACGGCAACTTGGATGGATTTAGAGTCTATAATACTCAGTGATCTATCACAGAAACAAAGAGCTGGGTACCACATGTACTCACTTATAACTGGGCCACGATGTTAAAGGATTCCCCCCTTCTCTGGCCTGGGATGACTACTTGGTGCATGGGAATGAAAGGAAAAGGTGCTTTACCTACACAGCGGGCCAGTGTGTGCACCTGGGGAGGGTCTCTTTTTCCCTCAAGTGACCAAGCTGCCCAGGCAGGAACATGATCTCCCTCCTATGTCTGCTTGGCTTGGATGCTCAGATAGCCCCGTGTCACTCTCCTACTCCCTCTGCCACCAGCTCTGCCTAGAGCTCAGGCCCTCCAGAGCCAGGGGCCAGACTTGGTCCACAGCTTCTCAGTCCCACGATTCTGCTCCACTCCACACCCTGATTCCTGACATGTCCTCCTCTCTCCTCTTCCCAGTTCCAGCCTGCCTCTTCCTCAGGAGCTTGATCAGCCCCCCGCTCCTCAGGGAACCCATCTCTACATGCTCTCACTGCCTCCTAACCCCCTCACCTTCTGCAGCCTTAAAACTCTGCTTAATTCAAGGCTAAACAGGGTGACACTGCCTTATATTTCTTACCTGTTTTCATGGGTGGTCACTGACACTTGCTCTCCTGAAATTCAAAATCAAGTAGGGAAGATAAGTTTCTTTCTACTTTCACCCTTTTCCTCCCACAGTTAGTATGAGCTTGACCTCAGCATAGACTCTTGGAGAAGTTATAGAGCATGGACACAGGCTAGTGGGCAAAATTTGGGAAGATACGTAAATACTACTTGGAAAACAAGTGGCAGACACAAAGATTTCCCTTCTTTAGGAATGGCGATGCATGGCACATGTGCTGCTAAAGCCTCCTATATCACCCATGGCAGACATCAATCGATTACAGCAATTATTTCCAGTGAACTTGGACCCAGCCTCAGAATCCGTAGCATAGCATTTCAAGTGGGCATGAGCAATCAACTGGAGTTGGCAAATGAAGTAAAATCCATTTGACAATTATGATATGATAAATATATATACATGGGTATCAAAGAAATATGTACACATTTTAAGTCTGACATTCGCTCAAAAGATGGTGCTAATCAAATGAATGCTAGTGTTACCATGTGACAGGCAGGACAGTCAAAGAAGATGGCAGAAGCATGCTTGAGTGAACATCATACTACACATTGCTACTATAGTTTAATTCAACCTCAAAAAGTAATACACAGATAACATCTATTAAGATGTGTATACATTTTTTGGCGCACACATATATTTGGTCTTTGTCCATCATTCCTGGGACAGAGCTTCAAAAACTGGTAGAATTTCCTGAGTGATAGGAGTGTTTTTGTTATTCACAATGAGCAGCTTTTGGTCACATCTGACTTTATGCCAATGAGGTGAGCCCTTAGCTTCAAGGGAGGGGCTGGCCACACCAGAAAGACCAAGCGCATGTGACTAGGGGGATGGAACTTCCTCTACCCCCACCCTCCAGGGAGGGGGGCTGGAGACTGAATTCAATCACATGGCCGATGGTTTCATCAATCATACCTACTAATGAAACCCAGATAAAAACTCCAAAACAAGGCTTAGGTAGCTTCTGGGTTGGTGAACACATTGTGTGCTGAAAGCCTGGCCCACCTGCATTCCTCTGGGCATACCTGCAGCCCCCACTTCCACCCAAGACCTCGCCCTGCGTATGTCTTCACCTGGTCATTCACTTGTATCCTTTATAATAAAACAATAATCATAAGTATCACATTTTCCTGAGTGCTATGAAACATCCTAACAAATTTTCAAGCCTGGACAGGGATTAGGGGAAGCCTCAGATTTGTAGTTGGCCCACCAAAAGCACATATGAAGCGAAGACTGAGCCCTTAACATCTGGGTCTGCCCTAGGAAATTGGTATCAGAATTTGGTGAATTGTGGGACAGCCTGTTACTGTCACATGCTGCCCTCGGATGTTTCTGCTAAGGAACCTCTAAAAACAAAGCAGAGTACCCATGTAGACCCAGAGCAGGAATCAGCAACTGTGGCCAAATCCAGGCCATAGCCTGGTTTTCTAAATAAAGTTTTATTGGAACACAGCCACATCCCTTCCTTTACACGTTGCCTATGGCTGCTTTTCAATTATAACAGCAGAGGTGAGGAGTGTATGGCCACCAAGTCTGAAATATTTACTATCTTTCCCTTTACAGAAAAAGTTTGAGGCTCCTGACCCAGCACATCAGGAGATATTATCCAAAGCAATAAGTAATATTATAACCCCCGAATTCCTTTCACATCACATGTTTTATTTTGAAGCCTCAGGTCAATATTACATTCTCTTCCATTTTTGTGTGTAAGCATCTCACATTAAAATAATTTTTAATTTTTAATTTACTAACCACTGGTTAAGTAACAAGTCCTGTTTGCTTAGTGAGTGGGAGTTAGTCTTTGTTTCTGAAAAAGCCTGTGATTCCAGGATGGAGACAAAGTACTCCTGTGAGGCTGGGTTGAGGGGTTGAGGTTCTTCCAGAAAAAAATTAGGAAAGACAAGAAGACTCACATTCCATGTCAAAACCCTGACTCAGGCTAGGCTCTGTGGCTCATCCTGTAATCCCAGCATTTTGGGAGGCCGAGGCGAGTGAATTGCCTGAATCCACGAGTTCCAGACCAACCTGAGCAACTTGGCGAGACCTCATCTCTACAATCACTCAAAAAATTAGCTGGGCGTAGTAGTGCATACCTGTAGTTCCGGCTACTTGGAAGGATGAGGCAGAAGGATCGCCAGAGCCCAGCAGGTTGACACTGGGGTGTCCATCAGCATGCCACTGCACTCCAGCCTGGGCGACGGAATGAGACTCCAACTCAAAACAAACAAGCAAACAAACAAATCCTGACTCCAACATCCATATTCTATGTGAGTAGGAGCAGTCCACCACCTTGTGTAGGGTTCCTTTTTGCCCTATTAAAAAAATGAAGATTACTAGGGGCTTTGTAAGCTCTGCCTGTCTTGTCTTCAAGTTGAGGGTTCCAGCAGGGCATCTGCTGGTGTGTCCCATGGGTCCTTGGGATGTGACCACTTACTTGTTCTCAAGGGAAATGATTTGCAAACTGTGTTCTGTGGAGCCCTGGGGTTTCCACAAACTTCACAGAACTACTGGGGTAGAATGTGGGGCTCAATTGAGTGGGATCCCAAGTCCATGTCAACCTTGACCATGATACTCCTGATTACCTTGCTGATGAAATGAGGCTTCAAAATCACAGGTCGAAATGGTTCAGTCAAACAGGTATGGGAAGAGAGAGGTACCATAAGTGAGCAAATCAACAAGGCATGGAACAATAGGGAATGCTGGGGCCTGTGACAAATTGTCTAAAAATAGAAGGTGCCTCTGAGATCTAGCCATGTGGAACTACAAATTTAATCTGCCTGAGTCTTCCAATTTTTCAGTAGATCTAGAAATGTAAGTGGATATTTCCCAAGTACTAAGACATGAGCAGGTCAAACAGATTCCTATCTATGAACCAGATGGTAGATAGCCAGTTGGCAACTCCTGGCTTGGGCATTGCCTTTTAGGAAAACCAGCCAGGAAGAGCTTCTATTTTTCTTGAATTCACTCCTTAGAACAACATGGGGGTAGCAGGAAAGCCCCCTCCCAAAAAAAGGCACTTCCTAACTGTGAACCTGGATAAGTTCCTGACCCCTCCCTCCCGCAGGTATCTGCACGAATGTGATGAAAACAGCACATCCCAGGCCAGAAGCGGGAGGGAAGAAGAGAAGACACGGCAGGTGAGAGCACCCCCTGGCCCAAGTGGCACCTCGGGGTGGAGGGGTACACAATAAAGGGTGTCTCTGCTGGGGAAAGCAGGAATGCCCAGGGTGCATGGTGCGCAGGGCGTGGGTGGAAGCTCTCCCCACCAGCCCCAGGAGCGCGGCCGGCCCAGAAAGCCCACGCCCCCACCACAAAGGGGCATGAAAAATGGCCACCTTCCATCTCTACTCCTCTGTGCGCAGATGAGGAACGAGCGCCCCATCGGAGAGGAGCGGGCGCCTGGGCCCGCGGCTGTCGAGCGGGATCATTAATAAGATAGATGTTCCTAATGGCTCCAAGAAGGATCATGGAGCTACTCATTATCAGGGGTTGAAATCGCTAATTATTCGTTTCTCTGCAGCTGTCACTCGCCGCGCCCACCCAAACCACCGGCCCCAGCAGCGGTCCTTTCTCCCATGGCCGACAGGGGGCCGCGAGCACGCACGGCCAGGTCTCGGGGCGAGGGGCAAAGTCTTCTTCCTGCATTAAATACTTATTAAAGTTGATTAGAACTCAATGCACCATAAAATCTCTTTCAAGTCAGTGAAATGCCTTTGGCTACAGATTTTTTTCCTTTTCCCCAATTCTACCCAAAGGGAACTCCCAACCACTCAGAGAGTATTGGAAAAATTAGAGAAGGGTTGAGGCGGGGGAGTGTGGCATTCAGGCTGGGAGGGGGGAGGTGGATTTAGAACAGTTATGGGAGAAGAGAGCAACTCCCGGATGGGGGGGGCGTTCAGGACGGAAACGGGAGGGTGGATTGGGGCGGGCGGGAAGGCTGCTGGATGCACGTATTTTCGAAGCGATTTTACTCTGGACCTAAAAATACGAGAGTGGCTTTCTTTAAAAGCGATCTAGGTCCTATTTACATTTCAGAGCAAACAGCATATTGTTTTCATCAGGGGGAAATAAGCACTCATGTTTACCTTATGTTTCCTTCAAAATATTTGCATTTCAAAGCCTTCTGAGCTTTAAGTTTCAGAGCTGTTCAAACCGTGGCACCTGGGCTTTTCCCAGATGGGCCATGTTTACCGCAGGAATCTGTACCACCCAGCGAGGATGACACCCCAAAAAAAGGACCGGGATCCCCTTCAGGACCATGACACGTCCCCAGGGGCGCTGCAGCTGGGACTAAAGCTGGCAGCCAAATGAGAGCCGGGAGGGCCCACAGCTTAGTCCTCCAAGCTTCTCTGGGGGCTTCTGTGGGTCTTCTCTTGCAGTGGGCTTTCACTCTCCCTGCAGATGAGGAAGGAGATGGTGCTGGTCTGCGCAGAGCCCTTGGGGGTCTGATGGGAGGAGGAAACAGGCGTCCCTAGAGCCCCGAGGAGATGTTTCCACAGAGAGAGTGACCAAGTGGACAAAGCAACAATCTCAGTGCCGGAGGGCTGGGCCAAATGACCTCAACTCCCTCTTCTCGCCCCCAACGTTCATTCATTCATTCAACAATTATTGAGAGCCCACTATGTGCCAAGCTTTGGGGCTGGCGCCACAGGGATGAACAAAACCAATTAGAGCTAACCTTTCTTGGACGCTCACCCTAAGCCAGAGGCTATTCTTGGCTGCACATTAGAATCTACTAGCAAGCTTTTAAAAATCCCAGAGGCCGAGCCACATCTCACACCAGAGATTTCCAGTCCCTGTATCTGGCACAAGTCTTGCTATTTTTTTTACTGTCTCTGGTGCCCAGGAGCATCCCACCACATCTCCAGCTTTTTAGAGGTTACCTATGGCCCTCGGCAGAAGGACCACTGCTGATCAACCTGTCCAATAGTGGCAAATTCCCAGGTCAGCAGCCTGTGAAAAGAGGCTCAGGGTAGAAGTTCAGGGCCCAGGCACTGTTAATTTTTAAAACTACCCCCATTCCACCATGATTTCAACATACAGCCAATTTTGAAAACCAGGATTCTAAGCATTCCACCTGCATGAACTCATTCACTCCTCAACCTTCTGAGGCAGGTAAGAATGATTGCCCGCCTCTTGCATGATGGAGCACAGAGGTGTTGACTCAGCCATGACGGAGCGGCACAGCCAGGAGCTGAACCCAGGTGGTCAGGCTCCATGGGCTACACTCTGAAGGACTCTGCTGGGGCGTCTCCTGGGGCCAGTCCCTGGGCTGAGGGAGCTCCTGCCCCAGAGAGGGATGACATGACGGCACCTCTGGCCTTCCAGCCGCCAGCCGCTCCCAGCCCTGGCCTTTGCTGGCCTCAGCCAGAGATTTGCTGTCCCAGCCTGCCTTGCAGCGAGGGGTCTGGCCAGCAGGATACCATGGGAAGTCTGCTCCGAGCTTCCAGAGAAAGATCTGCTCCAAGGCTAAAGGACAGTTGTGTGAGGTGAGGAGTGTGCCCTTCACCTTTTCCAGCCCAACCCCATCCTTCAGCCTAGATATTTCCACGTGAGGATGTTTGCCACTGCAGAAGCCATCCTGTGGCCACCAGGAAAAGGCTGAGAACGACACCGGCCAGTCTGTCAGATGAACCCTGGAACAGTCCCCTCCAGATGTCTTGTTAAAGGGGGGAACGAAAATGTCTTCCTTGCTTTCAGGTATTCAGTGACTTGCACCTGCAGCAATTAGAATTAGATTTGACTGTGATTAACAGAAAGTCCCAAAATATCAGTGGCTTCTGCAAGAGAGAAGCTTATTTCTCTTTCATATAAAAGAAGTCTACAGATAAGCAGTTCAGAGTGATGGGAGCAGCTTTAAAGTCATCGGAGAGCCCAGCATGTTTTATCTGACTGTTCTGCCATTCTTAGCATGTTACTGACTCATATGGTTCCAAGAGGGCTGCCCAAGCTCCGGACATCACGTTCACATTCCAGCTAGCAGGAAAGAGGAAACGTGGAAGAAGGGTGCACCCCTCCTTTAAAGAACACTTCCCAGAAGCTCTTCTGTCTGTGTCCCACTGACTAGTTCTGGCATCCATGAACCTAACCGAAAAGAAAAAGTCTATAGATGAGGAGGAAGGATATTTGGGAATAATAAACAGTGTCTGCCGACCAGCTGAGGCCATTCTCATTAATCCTCATTAAGTTAGCTTTGAGGAGAAGCTCAAAGCTAACTTCTCTGATGAGTGGGAGTTACCCACGCCAAAAGACAGGAAAATGGTGTCTCAGACAGAAACAACAGCTGGGGCAAAGGCTTAGGAGTAAAAAAAAGTGCAGCACCATGGACTGTAGGAGAACTGTGACTAGATTTTAAAGCAAGGTGGGGGACAGGTGAGGCTGGAGATGCATCAGGAGATCAAGCCACACAGGACTCTTCCATGACACAACACTGAGGAACTTGGACTTGATTCTAAGAGTAGAGGAGACATATTGCGAGGTGTCTGGCAGGAAAGTGATGCAGCCAGGGTTGTGGTTTAGGAAACACATTCTAGTCACAGGGAGGAGGATGCTTTGGGTTGGGGGCAGGACAGGACTGGAGGCAGGGGGACCCAGCGGGAAGCCCCCCAGAAGCCGTAAAGAGATGGTGTTGGTCTGAAGCCGCCCAGAGGCAGTTCCGGAGGTGGGTGAGGGATGGTTGAGAGTGGTGCTACTCAGAGGCCTGGTCTGTAGTGGCATTCAAAGCTTGCGCCAGCACCAAATCTATGCATTGCTTCCTTCTTCGAGAAAGTCTTATGACAAAACATACGTGTGAGCATGTTTGTGAAATGAAACATGTATTTGGTGTCGCGTTTGCTTTTCATTCTGATGCATGCTCCTTAATTGTTTGTGGACCACTAACAGTGTACGGACCAGCATGAATCCGTAGACGACGCTTTGGACATCACTTGTCTCCAGGAGAGAGGACTCTGACTTCCTCACATAAGGCTGCCCTCTCCGGCCAGGGAAGAAGCCATTTTGTGCTGTATCTGACACAAGACTGGCTATTTTGTACTCTCTCCGATGCCCTGGACCACTGCACCTCTCCAGTGGTTACCTGTGGCCCTTGGCAGAAGAACAACTGCTGATCTACTCATCCAAGAGCTGCCAACTTCCAGGTAAGCAGCCTGTGAAAGGAGGCTGGCCTGAGGGTCCCTCGCCACCCGCAGGGAGCCCCAGGGACTTACAAAGTGCTCCCTAGCCAAGCTTTTTCCTGAACAATGTGATTGCCTTAGGGAAGGCAGAGGGAGAAAATGGTCCTCAGACTCACTCCCTGGAGAGAGGCCAAGGCAAACTGTGGGATTAACTCCTGGGGAGCGGCTCCATTTTTAGGCTATTTTAATAGGAAGGAATGAAGGGGCCCTACAGAGTCAGCCTGAAAGCTGAAAGCAGGAGCTCCCCTTGGCACAGCAAAGGAGGTTGGTCCCTCAGGGGCCCCGCCGGCCCCCAGGACCCGGCCATATTGAACAGCACATTACCTGTGCTGAGACTGCCCATAGCCATGACCAGCTGCCTCCTCCTCTCCCAAGCTCCCTGGGGGGAAGCAGCTTTGCTGATGGTCTTGGCCCCGCAGTACCCTATGGTCAAGAGCACCAGTGGCTCACATGTGCCAAGCACTTCTAGGACAACTTCTAGTGTGCATTAGCTCATGTTGTGCTGATCCCGATAAACACTTGTTGGGTCAAGTCATCAGTTAATTCAAATGGCATCAATGCTGGGAGGTTTTGCCCTGGTCACTCAAATGCTTGGTCCACACAACCCTCCTGCAAGTGCCAGTGTACATGGGCGGGCCTCCAGGACCACAGGCCTCCGACTTAAGTTCGAAAGTAGAGGCAGCCAGTTCCCCAAGTAGAGACTCATACCCTGTCAGCCCAGGCTTCAGGAGGATATCCCAATGGCCACTTATCAGTTCAGGCAGGACTCCAAGGAGAGGAGGGGTCTGGACGCTCTGTGGGAGCATGGGGACAGGCTTTTCTGGGGCTCTCCAGCCCACCTGCTCACCTTAGCAAATGTGAGGCCAAGAAGCAGAAGTCTCAGATCCAGTGTCACACCAAGGATGACAGGCTGAGGCCGGCCTCAGCCCCAGCACACTGCCTGACAGGGAAGGAGCAGCTAGCACACAGTTCTGCCGAACACAGGACACACGGAGGACACTGACCACAAAGAGGACTAGCAGCCCCTCACAAAGGCCCTCTGTCGCCCCGACCAAGAAGTGTGCTGGGAGAGTCAGGCCAGGACCCAAGCAGAGGGACATTAGAGGACAGGCCAGCTACCCTCCCAGCTGGCGACCCCACCCCTAATCCTGTTTTCTCATCTCCCGCCTCCTGCCACTGTAGGGGACAGCCAGCTCTGGACACCTCTGCCTTGGCTAGTGGGGCCCAGCCCTCCACCCGGCCCTCGTCTCCAGCCTCATGTTTTATGTAAAGGGCTGGGTAGCCAGTGGCAGGCCAGGGAGGCAGGAGAGAGGCAGTGAATGAAATTCTTTGTTTAAGGAAGGCATGAGCCATGCGTCTGCAAGCCCAGGAGAAGCATGTCATTTTGCTGGAAATGCGATTTCCCCTAACAAGTACAGAATTCTACATGACATGTTGAAAAGTGTATCTCTTTGAGAAGCTGCTCTGTATCTCAGAGGCATCGTCAGTACAGAACCGTGTAATGTGGCAGTTGCCATGGCAACGCCTCCGTTTTTTCCATAGACAGGAAAATCAGAGTGGCTAAGTCGATTGAAAGGCCCCAAATAATGTCTGGAGACCAGGCTGAGATGTGGCGCGGGCTTTCACAGAGCTGGAAGTGCTCTCTGGGGGTCTAGGAGCCACCTGACATATACTTTGTGGAGCATCCCCAAGATCAAGTTCATTGCCTCCTCATCATTTATCAGAGGCTCATTTATCAGAGGGATTTGTCCAAGGTTGCCCAGCAAAGCAGTGACAGGGCCAGGATGACCAGGCTCCCAACTCCATGGACATTTCCTAATGCTCGTGGACAGGAAATGCTGAGGTGACATTGGCCACTGCTGCCCTCCATCTAGCGTCCCCTTCTATTATCATTTTTACTAAAAAAAAAAAAGTAGTCGTCCTGAAGACAGACATTGTCCTTAGCACCAGGTGACAGCAGCCATGTCAGAAGAAAGCATGTTCCCAGCCTCTCCCCCACAGGCACAGCCCACTCACACATGCCCAAGGATGGAGCACAGGGACGGGCCCACTCAGAGTAAGTAGGTGCTCCACTCGGGGTTGCAGCACTAACAGTCATACACATACCCGGGGGCCCCCAATTACAAGGGCCACAACCCATCATCCCCGGGCCTGGCACCTTGGGAATGTGACACCTTGAAGCCAACACACACGTATATACATCCATACATATATATACTGCAGCCAAGGCTCTGCCCCGCCCACTGGGATCAGTGGTATACCTCTACATTGCCAGGCATCAGCTTAAAGCAGGGTGGCTTTTCTTCCTCCCTCGGTGCTCTGTGGTTTGCAAGCGGTGGAGGCAGGACGCCCAGAGGGAATCAGCCCCCTTTGGAGCCCACAGAGGAAGCATCGACACAGGCTGGCCCTGCAATACCCTGCCTCCTCCCTGCAAGGCATCGCTGGGATTCGGGGCTCCCTCAGGAGTCCAGTGGCTGTGCACTTCACCTCCTCCTCCCAGGAGGTGGCTGGCAGTTAGCACAGGGCAGGAGCGAGAGACACATCCATCCTGTTCTGTAATCTCCAGACATGAGTTAGCAAGGGGGACTGGGAGTCACAGTGGGGTGAGAGGCACAGGCCCCCCTCGACTTCCCAGAGGAAAAATTTTATACAACTGTCAGAGATGTAATAGAACTGTCAGAAGTACAGGAAACCAGCTCCACAGATTACAAAAACACATGTCAGGGACCTATTGGTTTGGTGACAGTGTGAAAATCACAATTTTTCCGTCAAGATAGAAAATAGAAACAGAAAGAAACCAGGAGCGCTTCGGCATATGTCAGCTGACAGTGGCAAGTCCGACCCACCATCTTGGAGTGAGACCCCCACAGGCAGGTTCAAGTGACCCGGGGTCCCCAGCCCAACCTGGTATTGAGTCATGCCAGCCTTCACCTCCCAGAAAAAGTGCCCAGGCACACTTCGGTCCTGGCATGGCCCTTCTTGTGGCAAGGTCAGGTTCCTCCCCATCTCTCCCGTGGGTTGGCCGTCCTCCAATGACTGGACTTTCAGAACTTGAAGAATCCCCGACAGTGACCGGGTCACACGGCAGCCTGGTCGCTCAGTGGGGGACGAGTCAGTCTCAGTCCCAGGCCTCCTTCCTTCCCTTTTGAGGTCAGGAGAAAGCCAACTCCCACCCCCACCCCTGAGAGGGTGGGAGAAGGCGAGGCAGGTCAAGGGATTAGGGTCTTGAGCAGAACCGAGGTGCTGTAAAAGTTGCCACAAAAATCGCCCCTTGGCCATGTCGGGGCTCCTGCAACCCGCTCTAGAATGGCCTTTTCTCTAAGTAGTTTCAAATCCCAGGATGGCCCAGCCCAGCAGCTCTTCCTGTATCTGTAACCAGAGTCTGGGGGCGAGCATCTTCCTGTCAGCTAGAGCCGGGATGAGGTGACAGAGTTTGATTGCCCACTGGTACGCAGACAGCGTACAGACACCTCAGAGGATTGGGATGCACTTTGCAGTCAGACAGACCTGGGCTCATATCCCAGGCCCAGAATCCTCATGCCAAAGCTGCTGACATATCTGAGCCCTGACCTCCTTGGGTGTTCATGGAGACAAGAGCACTTACCTTTCCCCAATGGGAGGGTTTTATGAGACATGTGCATGCAGGGTCACAGAAAGTGGCTGCTCCAATATCCACCTCTTCAACCACTGTCTCTGCAAGTCACATTGTAGTTTAAAAAGTATTTTGTAGCCGGGTGTGGTAGCACACACCTGTAGTTCCAATTACTTGGGAGGTTGAGGCAGAAGGATTGCCTGAGCCCACCCAGCACGTGGAGGCTACAGTGGCCATGAGCATGCCACTGCACTCCAGCCTTGGCAACAGAGTGAGACACTGACTCAAAAAAAGAAAAGAAAAAGTATTTTGCATCTAGAACTTCGCTGAGACTCTGTTCCCTTGTCTGTAAAGTGGAAATGGCAATTCCACCCTCACATTTAACCCCGAGGCCAGAACAGACCCCTTTCAGTTCCTGAAGCACTTCCTGCTTGTGTTAGTCTGGCTCCTCCAAGAAGCAGACACCCAGATGGGATTCAACGTGCAAGGAATGTATTAGGGAAACGTCCATCTGTGTGAGAGAAAACAGAGAGAGAATCGGGAAAGGCTAGGAGAGCCACCGCCAGACCCCAGGGCGATCTGACTGTGTGCAGAGGAGGTGGTCATGCAGTCTGAGGAAGGTTTCTCAAAGCCAGAGCTAGCGGTCAGGGCACAGCCCTCATCTCCCGGGACAGCCCTGCTGCACTCGGTCACCAGCCTAGGGCACAAAGCGGTGTATGTTGGCACAGAGTAGCTGGGGTCAGCGTGGGCTGTGCTCCCACGGCAAGTGTCTTCAGGACACATCCTTGCAGCCCCCACAGTCTCCCATCTCACAGGCCGTCCCTCTGCCCGCAATACCCTCCTCCAACACTCTTTGCCTGCCTAACCCTGCCTTGTCCAGCGAGTTTCAGGGCAGAGGTCCTTTCCTCCAGGCAGCCTTCTCTGATCTCTGTCCCCTTCCTTCTCTTGGTGATGACTGCTGTGTGCTGCAATTACTTGGAGAATCCTCCTTTCCCCACTACATTACGTGTCTTGCTCACTCCTCCACCCCATCCCGCTCTCCAGTCCTCTTCCCCCCTCCCCTACACCCATCCTACCCTGGGCCTAGGACCCAGAGCTCACAAGTACTGATGAATGGTGAAGCCAGATAATTGCCCTCAAGGCTGGCAAGGATATCTGTATTTGAGTGTGTTGATTCCAGTACCCCTCATCTGTCCCATTACGAAGCCCCCTGCTCAGGGGAATATGCAAGTTATTTGTAATTGGAAGGGCACAGGCACTGACTGGTCTGAATGGCAGTAGACACTGTGTCTGGGCTGCTCTGCCTGCGCCCACATCTGGGATACCGGGGCCCATGCACTCCTGCACCAAGAAACACGTGTGCAGGACCCTTCTTGATGCTGGCTCAGGAAAGACAGATCCAGGAAGCAGGGGACCCCATCAAGGAGCTAGGGAGGCTCTTAGACTCACCAAGCATCCACCCCAAAAGGAACAACAGATCTCATCTCCTCCAGAGTTTCTGTTGGTATGCCATAGGTGAGTGAGTTATGAGCTCGTTGAGCTGTCAATTTCCTTAACCTCTTTTCTTTTTTTTTTAATCATGGCTCACAGGCTCACATAGCCTTGACCTCTTAGGTCTAGGTCATCCTTCCACCTCAGCCTCCCAAGTAGCTGGGTCTACAAGCATGAGCTACCATGCCTGGCTAATTTTTCATTTTTATTTTTGTAGAAACGAGGTCTTGTTGTGTTGCCCAGGCTGGTCTGAAACTCCTGGAATCAAGCGATCCTCCTGCCTTGGTCTTCCAAAGGTGTGAGCCACCATGCCTGGCCCCCTCAATCCTCTAGATGGCCAGAGGAGGTTCTGGAGAAGCCAGGGTGTCCCCTAAGCGGGTCACTCCTGGCTGTGAAGTGCCCTGCCAGTTGACCTAGCAGGTTGTAAAAATTGTATCCTTCCCTATGTGTGCCGTGACATTATAAAAAGGCCAAGAGGCACAAATTCTACACTGATCCCATTATGCAGATGAAGAAACTAAGGGCCACAAATAAAACACCGGAAATGAGAAAGTCTGGACTCTCTTGCAAGATAGCCACGAGGGTCTGCCCTCCCAGGGCACCTCAGCACTGCGGCTCCCCATGTCAGGTCCTCGGCAGCCCTGGATCTATCTGGGTCTCCATCCCTGGAACAGCTTCCGCTCCTCCCACCAAGACCGGCATCCCTCCTGACATTCTCTGCAAAGCGTGAACTCATCCCTCCAGCAGCCATCGCCACCTTCCCTGGTTTCCCATCATGGGAAGGCATCATGCCGGAGTAGGATGTTCAGCTAATAAATATGTATGCGGGATTTTTATTACTTAATAGTTGTAAGGTTAATCGTCGTGGTGAACGCCTATATTTAATGTGTCAATGGAGCTGCAAAATGCCAAACTGAATAGCTTTAACACACATTAGTTCTACTTGTGAATCTACAAATAGGAACCTTGTCAGAAAAGTATTCAAACTGAGATCAGTATTGATTGTGGTCCTCGGGAAAGGCACTGGACTGTGACAGTTTAAAATGATAAATGTCTGGAGAATTATTTGCCCGTATTGATAAAAAGAAGCAGATATAAAGCTGACAGTCTCAGAGGAGGCATCGCTGGTGAGAGTGGGCAGCCTGTCTAGCATCGTTAGGGGCTTGGAGCTAATCTCCCCTTTGATATGGAGAAGACCCCCAGCGGACCTGGCCCTGCTCTGGCTTGGGCTTCTAGTAATTGCAAAGGAGGGGGCTCTCTGGGCATGCTCAGTTGCTTCCAGGCTTCTGACCACAGTATTTTTGGAAGGGAGCCTTCTGCAGGGACCTCTGCGCCTTTCACTCTGCCACACCCTTCTTGCTCAGTAACCTTCCGAGGCTCACAAAACAAGACTGAAGTCCTCAGCCTGGCCTTCGAGCTCTCGTCCCAAAGGGCACCACCTCCATTCCAGCCTCACCTCCCAAAGCTCACCCCCAAGGTCTCTGTGCCAGCAAGTCTGGTGAGTTGCGGGTCCTGTGAACTCTTCCTCGAAGTCTTCACTCGCGCCATTTCTTTCGCCCAGAATGCACTCTCAACCCATCATAGCTGCCTGAAGCCAACTTTTTCTTTAGGAATACTCATCCCCGAGGCTCTCTGCAGGTCTCTGCTGCGATGCCATCTCCTCTAGAAGCTTCCCTGGGCTGCCCTAGCTGACAGAGCATCCCCTCTCACTCTTAGTCCCCTTGCCCTGCTGTGTTTTCTTCTGAGACAGCGTCACCACCTGGAATATATGTGCATATGTTGGTTAATGTTTTGTCTGTCTCCCCCAGCCACAATGTATGTGCCATAGGGAAGACACTTTGTCTGTTTTGTCCATTACTGTGAACAGTGTCAGGTACATGGAAAGTGCTGGATAACTATCTAATGAGTGAATGAATGACTGAATGAGTCCTTCCAGAAGCCTTCCAAACAGCCCCCAGCTCAGGGATTCTCCATTCTTCCCTTCTCTCCAAACTGATTCCGACCTTTCCAGTTCTCTCTCCACTCACTTGCCTGTGCAAAAACCTTCTATGGCTCCCTATGGCCTAAGGACAAGATATGAACTCCGCAGCCTGGCCTGCAAAGCGGTGCCCCATCTGGGGCCACTCCATAGGCCCTGCCTGTGTTCCTCCTGTCTTCTGTAGCTCAGGTGGGTTTTGCGTCCCTTCTGCTGCCTAGGACCTGGCTCCCCTCTCTCTGCATACTGCCTCAGGACAGGGACTTCTGTGGTCATCCTGCTTGGCCCAAGTGTGGCTTCATATTGTGGTTGGCTCCCAGTTGTGCAGCCAAGGACCTGCCTCGTCCCATCTCCCACTCCAGGGCCGGGCCAGCACTATAGAATCCAACCCGTGTCTGAGCTCTGTTTGTCATGAGCCCTGTTCTCATGTGCTTCCACCAAGATGGTGTGCCTGGATGCTACCTCAAAATACCAACTTGGGAGAGGTCTTTTCCTCCTCAGTTTTCTCTTTCCCTTCCCTGACTCTTGCCTCTGTGCATCCTCACTCACAAGCGGACTGCTGCACAGGAGAAGCAGAAGGCTCCTGCTGGATGCCCTGGCTTTGCTTCCGCAAGCATAAATCTGTTGGAATAATGTTGGTCTGCAGAGAAAGAAAACAGGAGAGCCAGGTTCTTAGCAAGAAGCAGGGTATCTTGGAAGAAGCGTGAGTGGGAAGTATTTCTTCCCAGACCAAACAGAGATTTCCCCAAGCTGGGATGGTAGCAATGAACATTGTTCCTGGGGAAGAGGGAACCTACCTTCTCTGCTGCTCCTGGGCCACAGCCCAGGGTCAAGCTCCTTAGGGGTCTCCTGGAGCCAGAACTGTGGGCAGTCCCAGAAAGGAACCCTGTGCTGTAGACAGGGCTGGAAGGTGGCGAGAGCAGGCTGTATCCTAAAAGGGTCTTGCAGGCAGGGAGGGTGGATGGTCCAGGCGTCTGAGGGGAGGATGCCCAAAGCACCCTCCCTCTGATGCCTGGACATGCTGGACTGTGCCCTCTCTGGGAGGCAGGAGGACAATCCCAGAAGAGCTGAGATGATAGGCTTCTGCCAGCTCCATGGGAGGGGCTGAGTAGCTGTGAAGCTGTAGGAACAGAAATGAGTGACTTGTCTCACCGGCTGAGTGGACTAAGATTCACACAACCTTGGCCGCAGCACTGTCACCTGTACACGTGTCTACAAGCCCTAAGGCAGGGGCTGAGCTTCTTCCTCTGCCACCTCATACCTGACCAGGTGCTGATGAGAATAGATAGGACTTTGCCACACCCAGAGAGCAAGCCCCTTGCACTTCGGGAGGTTTCCTGACCACTTCCCAGCAAGGAGGCATTTGTTACCAGTGGCCCCCAGGAGGAACCATAGGATGAAGACACGGAGGCTGCTTGCTGCCATAGCACTCACTCCAGGACCCTGAGACTATGGGAGAGAAGGAGCTGTCATGAACCCCCTTCCACTAAAGCAGCTAGGTCCGGCTTGTACGATGTGCTATATCTGCTACCTCCAGCTTCTCCTTCGTGCCTCAGAAAGATCCTGCATTGCCTAGAGCAGGGAGGCCCTGAAGAGGTATTTTGAGATCCCAGAGACAAATCACTCACTGTACAACTACGGTGCCAAGGCCCAGAGAGGGCAAGCCACTCACCCAACATCACATGGTGACTTAGCAGATCTGAGACCACAACAAAGCCTCTTGCTTTCCAGGAAGTTACTCTTTCTAGCACCCCAGAGACTCTAGCAAGAGTTCATCTGTGTCTCCACGTAACTGCCCAAATGCCACAGCCACAACAAGGGTTCTCTAGCTGATATAACCACGGAGGGACATGTGGGTTCAGCAAAAGTGATGAGAACTGGACTAGGAGTCAGAGGTTTGAGTTCTAGGACAGCTTGTGGCACGTCCCCTTCCTGGGCCTTCTCAGGACCTCACAAGGCTGGTCTCCTCAAGCAGGAAAGGAGGGTCATGGGCCAGGTCAAGGTGAATGGGGATGGGGCAGAAGCACAGCTGCACAGTAAGAAAGGAAACTTGAATCCCACCCACTGTGGTCCCCCAAGCTGCTTTGCTTTCCAATGTCCTCTGTCCCCTTTCAATGTTCTTCCTTTGGGTCCTCTGTCTAGAGTCATCCAAAAAGGGATGGTGCTATTAACTAGATGACCTATATAACTAGATGACTAGATGGTGCCAGCCCCACCCTGACTCCCTGGGGGTTGCCTTACAGCTCAGGGAGGAGCTGCACTTGGGCAAAGGAGTCCCCAGACACCCTCAGCTTCTGACACACCCACTGTCCCAAGGCAACGTTTTGAGAAGGACTTTTGACATGCACTTGTTAGAGGGGACATGTGGACTCTAAAAGAGCTGCCAGGCACTCTGGGAGACCATGGTGTTGCTACCTGGAAGGATAGCTACTTTCATCTCTTCTTCAGATGGCCATGTTCAGGGCCTTGGCCTGGTCAGAAGCAATTGCCCCCGGCTGCATGGTGTGCCGGAGAAGCTACTGAGGAGCACAGGCTGGGCTGGAGGCCAGAGAGACCAGAGAGGGACACACCCAGCCTGTATAGCACTACACAGGTGTAGGGAGCACTAGGGAGGTGCAGGGAGCATGAGGGAGGTGGTGTTTCTGGGGTGCTGGGATGACCAGATTGGCAAACTCACCCAGCCTTCCCTCATCTCTCCCCGACAGCTGGGCTGACATAGAGATGGAGGGTCACACAGGCAAATGTTGCAAAGACCCAAAAGCAGGGAAGGAAGGAGACTCAGCTTGAAACACCCGGCAAATCAGGCAGCGGAGACGGTGGGGCTTGCAGTCCTGCGAGCCTGAGGCCCTGACCCAGAGGAAGGTGGGAAGACTGCAGCAGGATCAGAGACAAATCGCTGGATGTTTTCAAGGGGCCAGAGAACAAGAAGTCAGCGGTAGAGAGGCCACCCACAGCCTCCACTGACTTCTCAAGCAGGTGATGAATGCCAGGAGGAGAGGACATGGACTCCACAGGGGGCAGAGCCAGGACACTGAGTACCCTGCTCAGAACTGACAGCCAGGGGATGGAGGGGGGTATTGCCTGGAAGGAATCAGCTCTGCTGGTTCAAGAAGGGAAGGGCAGCCCCTTCTGAGCTGCAGCCCTTCTGCCTGGAGCATTCCCGATGACATGGAGCTGTCGGTGGTCTAGGAGGCAGGCCGTGGTCAACTGGCCCCTGGTCACCACTTTTCAAGGGCTGGTCTTGTTCCCTCTGTGTCTGACCCTTTGCCATCCTCACATTCCCTCAGATCTCATTCAGATGCAATTATTTTTCTGATGAGGAGGTTGGATTTAACACTATAATGCTAATTACAAAACAGATACTTTCTAAAGGAGATGACAGAATCTGGCTTTCTGAATCTGGTGCCATTACCATATGAACCCTAGAGGTCCTAAGAGACCTTGGAGTCCAGTGGGCCAGGGCTTCTAGTGACAGTTCTTCACGTGTGACCTTTCTTACCACCCTGGATGGAGGGCCACTGACAGCAAGGCTGCTGCTCACCCCCCCAACCCTGCTGGGGAATAACAGGATGACATGGAGCATAGTTTGGAAACTGATGGTTTTTGTCCAATCTCCTCATTTTACAGACTGGAAAAGGGAGTCACAGAGTGAGGAAGGGGCTTATTCGAGACCACACAGCCACTCAGGAGAGGAGTTTGAGACTTAGGACACAGTAGAAAGGAACGAGTTCTGGCCATTCTTTTTCGGATAAGAAAACCCTGGCGCATCCAATGTGTGGACAGAGGACCCAAACAGTCTTGAGCAAGGGCCCCTCTCTTTGGAGAAGCACTCCCTCCTTTGAAGAAAGTCCTCTTGTTGCTGCAGGAGCCGCTTTTCTACCTCCAGCCCTGCCTTCTCAGGCCTCTCCCTCCCTTTCAATGGTCAGAGCAGACGTGGCCCAAACAGTTCCCAGACGCAGGACTGAGCCCTCGCTCCCTGCTTGTAATTACCCGGTGATAGATGTGGGCGTTGCTGCTAAAGGTATCTGCGTGCAGGCTTTATGGTCATTTTCCAACAGCCCAGACCTTTTAAACTCTCTTGTGGGAGCAGGTTAAGATGATTATGCAGATAGATGGACCCCGGTGCAATATTATGTCAGCGATGGAGACGGAGGAGCTGTGAGCGGGGCGTGGTTATCGCCAAGAGGAGGCTGCGAGGCTGGGGCGAGACGAAGGGAGCCCGCGCGAGGACCCTGGGCTCCGAGAGCACAAGTGCGCACACATGCATGCATGCACACACACACGTGCACACACACGCACTCTCATACATGCTTTCACACATGCATACGCCCACACTTACACACTCTCACACACATGGACACACATGCACTCTCTCTTATACACACACTCACACACTCTCACACATTCTCTCGCACACATGCATACACCTGCATTCACACACTCTCACACACACACATACTCTCATACACATTCACACACGCTCACACGCGCACACACACACATACATACACACACTCATTCACATACATTCACACACACACTCCACACACATGCATACACCCACACACACACCCTCACACTCACGCATGCATACACACATACACATACACGCACACACACATTCACACACACATATACATGCTCACACTCACACATGTGCACAAACACAGACTCTCTCTCACAGACTCATACATACACACACTCTCTCACATACACATGCACACGTACACACACTGTCACGCACACTCACACTCTCTCACACACGTACTCACATGCACTCCTCCTCAGCCTCTCCAGTTAGTTGTCTGGCCACCGTCAGACTCTGTTCCCATGGAAACATGAAATGTCAACCCCGTCTGCTGGGATGCCAGGAAGGCACAGGTCTGCTGGGAGGAGAGGCAGCCAGAACCACAGAGGACCTGCCCCCCAGCTGGCTTGGTGGGGACGGGGAGAACCAAGCCAAGTGCAAAGATGAACCCCCGAGGACAACCCGGAGAGTGGCCCTGGGAACCAACACGCTCTGCTCAACCGCCATACAAGGGTGGGGTCGGCACGTGGAGGGGCCAACGCTGTAGTCCAGGGCACCTCCCGGAGCCGGGCTATGTCTTGGGTGCTGTGCTTCCCCGCAGACCAAGCAGAGAGGAAGGAACTGTCTAGCACAGCCTGGCTTCCACAAGATAAAAAGAAACTACCCCCATCGGCCCTCCACTCCCCGGGGCTGAAGGTGAGAGAAATGTCTCCCCACAGTGTCCTCGGCCGTCTCCCCGTGAACACGATAGATACCCAGCTTCTTGGGGCTGCTTTCCTGACACCCTGCCTTCAGCACGAGTCAGTGGCACCCGCCAAAGTGGAGCTCGGCAAGGCGATACTGCTGGGAACAAAACACACCATAAGGAACGGTGAGACTCAAGATGAAGACAATTTATAGGTTCCCCTGGGGGAGGGGCGGGCAGCATGACCTTCCAGCGACCCTCCAGAGATAGAGGCTCTCCTTCCTCAGTTGCAGAGCTCATGCTTGTCTCTGAGGGTGATCCGGGAAGGGCAGAGCCGTGCATATCACCCAAGCAGGAAGTGTGGGTGATGCGTCTAAAGTACCTGCGAGCAAACGGATCCCAAACAGCAATAATCATTAAGAGCAGAAGTATTTAAGGCATGATCCCGTGCCTTGCCTCCGTCTTGGTAACTAATCCCAGAACCACCTGTGGGTGGGGTTAGGACCTCTGCTTTGCTGACAGCCTGTGTCTCTGCTGGATCAGGGACGGGGTTGAGCCGGATCTGAGAGAAGAACAGCCATGGGGAGCTGGGGGCAGGGGAATGTGGACGGGGTGGCTGCTACCTGTCCTACCTGTCCCTTACAGACCCAGTCCCCGTGTCTGAATATCACAGAAGCTGTGGGCCTGTATTTCATCAAGCCAGGATCTGGAAACAGATGGGAGAGATGAAATCTTTCTTGGGATAGAAGCAGGAACCCCAACACAAACTCACATCATCACCTGCTGTGTTAGAAGTACTCACTGGCCTAGCATCAGTGTCAGCCACAGGCGTTTATCCTCTCCAGGCCTCAAGACAAGCCTACGAGGAAAATGTAATTCTCCTATCTTACAGGTGGGGATCCCAGAGCTCAGAGAAGCAGCGTGGCTTCCTCAGGGCCATCCTAGCAGTAAAGGGCCAGGCCTGGCACAGCAAGCCAGCAGCAGGGCCCAAGAGACCAAAAGAATCAGCACCAAAGGGCCCAGGCTTTGGAGCCAAGCTCATTCAGCCTAGAAACCCAACAGGGCTTCTTCCTTTACTGTGCGACTTCAGCTGAGTGACTGGACTGCTCTGAGCCTCAGGTCTTCTGTCTATAAGTTGATGTTCATTACACCCATCTTCAAGAGTCATTGTCAAGGCTAGTGAGATTATACAGGAAGCACCCCTAGACTATGACACGGCAAGTGCTCACTAAGTGGGGTACGGGGTAACACCCTGGGAAGGTGAGGGCCGGCCTGTCTCATGTACTCTGGGACCCATGGGGCCTCTAAAGTCTGGCACGAGAATAAATAGGCCCTAGAGAAATTGCTGTGGAATGAGCGTGGGCTTTCTTTCCATTGAAAAGCAGCATATGCTCACAGAACACATGAGAAACAGAACATGTGCTTTGAAAATGTCACATTGAAAGTCCTACCTCCAAAAAATAATCACTGATCTACTTTTTCTTTTAGGTAAATTGTATGAGTCCTATGAATTCCTTATCCTCAGCCAAGATTGCTGCCACCGATATTTCATCTGAAGACTTCCCCAGACAAACTGAGCCAGTGATTGTCCTGACGCTTGGGTGTCCTCCCAGGAGAGTCCATCAGAGTCAGGTCCCAAATGGACCCACCTCCTCCTCTATGCTGCTCGAACCTCTGCCACCCATCATTCCTCTGTCTTGCCACCATTGAGACAGGGAGACTTCTCCTTTCAGAAATGCTGGTGACTTGGGCACTTGAGGCTTCAGAACTGCCAATAGGAAAAAAACGTGACCAACTAGACCCTTCAAAGCAGAAGCCTTGGGAAAGAAGGGTTGGATACTCACAACTAACTCACTCTGAGCTATTTCTGAGAAGAGCTTCTAGCCCTAGCATGGTCCCCGGAACCCTGCCCTGTCTGTTTCTCACCTCTTCCCTGTCACGTCCTCTCCTTTATGCTCCAGTCACACCCAACATACTTGCACTCAACGACCTCCTTCATGTTTTATTTCCTCAACATAAAGTGTTCCTCTCCCTTCTGAGTAGCAAACTCCTACCCATCCTTCAAGATCCCACTCAGGTACCACCTCTTCCAAGTCAGAAAGCATCCCGAAACCCCAAAAGGTGGTAAATTGGCTCTGCACGGTGCTTCCACACCCCTGGGCTTGCCCCCATTGTAATCTGACCACCCTATTGTCACAGCCTGGCCACTCAACAGACCAGGAGCTCCTGACGGGTGTGCGATCACCTGTCCTGGAGGACCCAGGAGAGGAAGAAGAAGAGTCACAGATTAGAAGGCCATTTCTTCCTCGCAAGAAGGAAACAGCTTCCATGCAGCACGAGACTGCCATTTCAAGAAGTAAAAACAGCTGAAAGTGGCTGGAAGTCATGAGAATGCCCGTGACATTGTAAGGAACCGAAGGACTCAACAGAGGGAGAGGGGCAGGGAAGACAAAACTACACTCCACCGAGCTGGGGTCCTTCACTGAACTAGACACAGGAGGAAGAAAATGAGGGAGGTGAAAGGGTTGTGCGAGAAAGGAAGGAAGAAGGAAAGGGAAGGTAGACTTGGGCATTGGAAGTCAGTACTCAGAAGCAGGTACTGAAGCCAGCACCCGATGTGCATGTCATGTTAACTGCTGCTAATCCAAGCAGAGCCTCCGAGCCACTGGACGAGAGCTCATCAGATCCCCTGAAAATGGGCCTGTGTCTGAGGAAAGGACCCCCACTCAAGGCTAGGTGCATCTCAGAGTCATCTTGGGAGTCTTTAAAAGTATCCCTCCCTGACCCTGCTCCAACCCAACGGAACCCAGGATAGGGAGTGGGCGGGGAACTGACAATTTTACAAGCTCCCCAGGTGATGTCAGTATGCAGCCAGGGTTGAGAGCCAGAGGGCAAGAGTGGCTCTCAAAGGGTGGCCTTTGGACCAGCAGCAGCAACAGCAGCACCTGGGAAGTGTTAGAAATTCAGATTCTCAGCCCTGCCCCCTTATGCATTGATCAGAGACCCTGGAAGTGGGACCCAGCACTCCATGTTGACTAGTGCTCCAGGTGACACTGACACTGTTCAAAATTTGAGAACTGACCAGGTGTGGGGCTCACACCTGTAATCCCAACACTTTGAGTGGTCAAGATGGAAGGATCAATTGAGACTGGAAGTTTGAGACTGGCCTGGGCAACATAGCAAGACCCCATCTCTACTTAAAGTTTAAAATGGAATAATAATAATAATAAAGACTGCGAACGGCTAGACTAGATTCCATCTGAAGAGAGAAGGTAAAGGAGGAAGAGGAAGGAGGAAGTGATGGCATGGGCTTTGGAGTGAGCTGAACCCTAGGAGCAGAGGCAGTAAGGCCTTCTCCAGGCGAGTGCCCCAGGTCCCTGACACCCCATCCAGGCCCATGTTTGCTTCTCTCCAGCTCTTCTGCTCCCAGCGAGCCATGAGCATCAGGCATCAGGCAGAGGGCCCTGCCGTTGCTCAAAACACAGGCACCCGTGGACACGGTCTATTTACTCTCTCTTGGTTTCCAAGGCACGTCGGGAGTGAGGGGAGCTGCTAGTGCTCCCATTAACCAGTCTGATTGCATCAGCTGGGCTCCTCAAAGGGCAGCTCCACACAAATGGAAACTAATAATAATAATTTACTAATTGTCTCCAAGCTGGAGTCACTCTAATCGCCCATGAACAAAAGAGAACGATTAAAAGTCTCCCAAACTCCAAGAGCCGAGGCTGCACCCCTCTCCCCACCAGGAGGGTGCAGGTGGCAGGGTGTTGGGCTGAGGACCAGAGGAGCAGGGCAGAGGGTGGGGTACAGGAAGGATGCCTCCTGGGCAGGGGGACAGGTGGTGATGACGGGCCCAGCAACCGAGGCAGAGAATGGATGCTGCGCAGGCTTGCTGCTTCTGGGAGTCCCGCAGAAGCCCAGTCTACAGTCATCGAACTTCCTGGCCTTGGGTTTTATCCAGAAACTCTCTTTGGTGCTACCTTCTCCAGGAAGCCTTCCCAGGCTGCTGAATGAGAGGACCGACTGAGCACACAGGTGTGGAGCTACATACTGGGAATGATCCATTCTCATGAGCCAGTGAGCCTTAACGCTGTTTACAGGTGAGGAATCTGAGGCTCTGAGAGACTTGGCCAAGGTCACATAGTAACCTGGAGAGACAGCCGGGATTCAAACCCAGCTCTGCCAACACCAGGCTCTTCCCAGAGGCAGCGCCAGAGGAGCACCCAGAAAAGTGACTGTTCTTTCTAAGCACTTTCTCCCCCAGTGTCATCTTTTTAACTATTTTTAAGGTAATAAGTTGACAGGAGAGCTGTTTTGACTATGGTGAAAAGTCATTAAAGAAAGCAGTGTAAAAACAAGCCCGCAAGACATCCAGAGCAGGCAGGCAGAGGGGCTGGAACTTTTTATGCGCGGTCTCCTGTGATCCACACATAAGCCCCGCCCCCGCACACCAGGCCCCACCCCCCCACCCCCACCCACCGGGCCCCACCCCCAGGTTCCCCCTCAAGCCTTAAGGCAGCTCTTTTCTCTAGAAGCCCCCCTCATCTCCTATTACCAGCTCCTAGACCCACTTATGTGAGACTTGACAGCTCCCCGTCTAGACTGCAGACTCCTAAAGTCTTAATTGCTCTTTCATCAACAGAGAAGGGCTGCTTCTTCGTCAAGCAGCCAACCACTCAGGAGTCCTTGTCGAGCTCCTACAGGGTACCCGGCTGTGCGGGGATTCAGAGATGTCTGAGGATGTGATGGATCATCTCGGGTCAGAGGAGGACAGTTCAGACACCGCCTGGACCAGGCCTCACGCCAGATGTGAGGTTTCCAACAAAAGTGAGCCCCAAGCCTTCTGAGTGCTGCCCCAGCCCCCACCCCCAGCCCCCGAAGGAAGGTGGGGAGAGAAACTCACTATATACAGTCTCCCCACTTCACCTTTCTACAGCCTGTTCTCAAATGCAAGGGCCTGGGAGTGTGCCAGACATGTGCTGGCATCTACTCTCCTCAGCAGGGATTTCTGGGTCCTCACCCATCTCTCCACTCCCTTACTGAGCACTGTGTGCTGGACAGTGTGCTCGGCTCTGGCAGAGTGGACAAGATTCGGTGGTCATGTCCCAGGTGGAGTCTAACCTCTAGTGTTGTAGTGATCGGCTTATGCAAGGGAAGGTGTTAATGGCTTATTAATGCTCCATAGGTCCAGCTCCCACTGGCTGTCTGCATTCTCCCCATCCTATTTCCTCGCCCCCACCCGGACTCTGAGCCCACCTAGGCAACCCTCTCTCCCAGCAGCCGTTCCTGGGCACCAAGGCAGCTTCTTCTCCCACTAGCCCCCTCCCCCGCCTCCCGCCTCCTGTGTGATTGGGTTGTCACCATCTGGCTTTGTGAGCTGTAGCTACAGCTGAGTGATGTTGCCATGTCTCCTGGGGACGACTAGAGCAGGGGTCCACGGGCACCTTCATTGCCTGCTCCCAAAGGAATATTCCGCAGGGCTCAGTGGAACCACAATGACTCCTTCGCATCCAGGGCAGAAGAGTCCTCTTTTGTCATCATTCTGGAAGGGATGACTCCCTGGAGAGAAGGCTCTGGGTTGTCACAAACAGGACTGTCAAGCCGAGAGCCATTTATTCATCTCACAATTGCCTAAGTGCCTCTGGTTTTGAAAAAAATCATCAGTCGTGTGCAATGTGCCAAACCCGTCATCGCTTCGGCCTTGAATCTCCACCACCTCCACCTCTGTGGTGAGGAAGCCAGGCTGGGGAAGAGAAGAGCCCTGTCCCAGTCACCCCGCAAGTCCGGGGACGCTGGTGGCCAGCCCCAGCCTGGCTCCAGGTGCAGGCCCCTGCCTGTGGGCATCCTGCCCGCGGCGGCTGCCATTGCGGCTGTTCTCTCGGCTTCTCCAGGCAGGGGAAGGCGTGAGCCTTGCTGCGGGCGCCCGGGGACCGCGCCATGGATTAACTACCTGAGGCTGTGCCTAGCTCTCCGTCCCAGCCGCCACTGCGGCAGCAACTGCAGTCAGGATGAAATAGAGCCGCAGAAAAACCGGCAAAGCCAAGCCATAAACCATGTCTCTCTGCCAGGAATTGCCCAGTGTCTCTCATAGGAGGGGAGGTCAACTGTCTGGATACAGCAGCTAGAAGAGAAGGGGGGGAGGGTGAAGGGTCTCTTCCTGGTCCACACTGCACCGAGAAGTTGGAAAGGGAAGACAGGGAGAAAGGATGTTGTGCTAGACAGAAGCCAGATGCTGTTGTTGAGACTGCAAGGGGGGAGGCTGGTGGGGGTAGGGAGGTTGGGGGAGCCAGTCCCATCTGCAGCCGCTGCATTGGGGGAACCTCTGGCATTAGCTGTATTTCTGTAGGAGAGCCCCATGGTGGCCTGGTGACGGAGTCGCTAGAGCTCTGCTGTACTGATATGTCCATCAAATTTGCCCGAGGGGGAGACATCATGCCTTCCAGAGAGGAAAACAATGGACACCCAGCAGAGGCTATGTGTGTGTGTGTGTGTGTGTGTGTGTGTGTGAGAGAGAGAGAGAGAGAGAGAGAGAGAGAGAGAGAGAGAGAGGAGGTCTCCCAGACACTGCCAAAGGAAGAGATCAATTTAGAGAATTAGAGGCCAGCCCATTTTGCATGGCTTCTAGGAGGCATGTACGGTAAATAAGGATTTGAGAAAAGAAATGTTGCATCATTCAATTAATTTTAGCCTTGAATCGTGGCGCTGGTTGGGGGAGATGGTGGGGGGAGTGTAATCAATACCAAGCATTCAGCTTGCTAACATGAAGCACATTTCATACAAAGCTGGACATTTTTCTCCTTGTCATAGAGAATTATCTTAATTATTGTTTCAAGGAACAGCCTTATATAGCATCATCTAGTAGTCCAGGAGGCGGCTCAGAAACTCGTCACTGGAATAATTTATGATTTTTCTTTCTAACATCTTGGTCTTGTTTGATATGCTTGCCATTTCTCCCTGACAGGGAGGTCGATTAAATCACATTTATATTGTAAACGTATGCATTGCTTTTTACCCAAGGCGCTGGATGAAGAGATACAGGGGCCCCAAGGGAAAGAGAAGCCAATCCACTTTCATATTGCAAATTTCTGCTGTTCGGAAGAAATGAATGGTTGCCAGGGAGAACTGGGAATTACTTGAGGATGCAAAATGTTATTTTAGAATCCTTTTGAGAGGGCTTTTTCCCTCCCCCACCTCCTCCAGCATTTAGACGTCTTCGGCTGCTGGTGGAGGGCAGCCCAGTCTCTACACACACCTGAAGGAATGCACTTCACCGACATTCTTCAGGGGATTGGCCCGAGCCAAATTTGCACTGGACAACCTTAAGCAGGCTGCCTCTTGGCCTCAAAGCAGGGTGGGGGGCACGCAGAGAAAAAAGAAGCTATTCACATTTGGCAAGGCATTTCTCCCTCCCATCTGAGGCTAGATGGGGCCTCCCGCTCTGGAAACTGGTTGTTAGATTTGGTGGGGCAGGGGGGACTTGTAAACAACAGAAAGCGTTCAAAAGGAAGAGGGGAAAGGTCATAGCAGGGACCAGGAAGAAGTGACGCTGCACCATCATTAACCTAACCGAACTAATTAGGAAACATTCAGGTTTTATAAATTATGCAAGACGTTCAATTTATACTTTTTCAAATTCCTACCATAACATAGATAATGAGGGAACATTTACAGTAACAGCGTAACCTAATCAAGAAACCCTTTCATTAGCATGAAATCTTCCAACACGGTGTTTTCGAGCACAACAAACGGAATTATAGATGACTGGAGAGGTTGGGGGAGGGCTGGATGGGGGGGAGGGTGCTGGTTTCACATTTGGCAAGGCCCATGGCACTTAGAAACCGCCCCCTCCCACCCTCCTTGTGAAATGGAGGTTTCTCAGGGTTGAGTCTTGCTAAGGGACAGCAAGATCTGGAAGGTTCCTCTGACTTCCCAGCCTACTGTGGGTGATTTATAACCACCTCCTCTGTCTTACCCCTCTAATCCTAGAAGACTGATAGCCACAGCACAGACCGGCCCTTTCTACAGGCCAAAAATACTCAAGAGGTCATGAGCCAGGCTCCTGTGAAAGAAGTCATCCTCCATAAATGCTAGATACGTGCCGTAAGTTCCATTCCCAGCGGTGGCTCTGCCTGGTGGTTCACAGCCCACTGTCTATGGACGAAAGGCAAGGAGCCTGGTCCAGGGGCTATCATGCAATCACAGGACTCAAAAGAATCCCCCATATTATCCCAGATCAGTGGGGCCTGTTGAACCACCACTTAAGAGCTCAATATCTCCTAGGGAAGCACCTTCTGTGCTAAATATCATAGCTAGAAAAGGCTTGCAAAGGCTCCCATGGGAACAAGGGGAAGACCACTGACTACCACTGACATCCACCACCGCCGACCTCTCCACAGCAGGTTGAAGGGTGATCCCTATATTAGCTCAGACTGCCATAACAGTAAAATTAAAAATACCATAGACTGGGTGACTTTAACCAAACAACAGAAATGTATTTCTCACAGTTCTGGAAGCTGAGTCCAAGATCTGAGTGTTGGCAAGACAGGTTTTGTTCTGGGGCCTCTTTACTTGAGATCCGCAGCAGCGGCGTTCTCGTTGCGACGCTCTCGTTGTCTGCTCACATGATCTCATCTTTGTGCAAGCTGTCTGGTATCTCTCTAATCAGATCACTAATCCCATCGGGGGTTCCATCCTCATGATCTCATCTAACCCTAATTACCTCCCAAAGGCCTCACCTCCAAATATCATCACATGGGGCCAAAGGCTTCAACATAGGCTTGGGGGGGATACAAACATTCTGTCAATAGCACCCCCATAGAAAATGTCTGCCCAGAATGTGTGAACATGATCTTATTTGGATTACAGGTCTTTGGAAATGTCATTAAAATTAAGGATTTGAGATGACATCATTCTGGATTACTAGGTTGGACCCTAAATCCAAATTAAGACACAGAGGAGCAGGCCGTGAGAAGATAGGGCAAGTTGGAGTGACATGTCCACAAGCCGAGAAGTGCCAGAGTTGCCTGTGGCCACGAAGAGCTGAAAGAGTAGAGAAAGAATTCATCCCTAGAGCTGTGGGGGAATGCAGCCCTGCTGCTTTGATTTTGGACTTCTGATTTTCAGAACTCCAAGTTCAGAATACATTTCTGTTGCTGAAAGTCATTCAGTGTGTGCTAATTTGTGACAGCAGCCCCAGGAAACTCACACACTCTCTAAGTCTTAGTGTCCACTAGGCAATGGTATAAGTAGCAGTGCCCAGCACATAGCAAGCACTCAACAAATGTGAGCACTTGATCTGATTAGGTGGACCTCAGCTCTGCCTCTGAGCTCTA
Organism: Cephalopachus bancanus; assembly: GCA_027257055.1. NCBI lineage: Eukaryota > Metazoa > Chordata > Mammalia > Primates > Tarsiidae > Cephalopachus > Cephalopachus bancanus. The sequence goes on from JAPVLO010000036.1 coordinate 5,899,356, forward strand.
GTCATTGGTCTTCCTTCTAACTCACTAGTGTCAGGGAGACTGCTCCCTCTCCCACCTTCAGAAACCCGAAGACAGGGCCCCTTTTGCCAACAGCTAAATGCCCCTAGTTCTTTCTAGTGCTTCTTGAGTGACATATTGTACATTGCCTGACTATTCTGATAGCTGTCTTCTGGGAAAACCAAGGCACAAGCCGTGAGATGAACACAGGTGAAATAGAGCAGAACTGTCACTGCACTTATTCTAGGATCATTAATTTATTCACCCATCGTTCATTCATTAATCCACTGAACAAAAAACGTTAAGGCTCTCCTAAGTGGCAGAGGCCATGCTTGAAGTCAGGGATATGTTGATGGAAAGCCAAAGTCCCTACCCCCGCTGAGTTCTCAGACTAGCTGCTACCCTTCAGACCGGCTGTCCTCCTAGCTACTACCCAATGAGGTTTCCATTTTGTGGGAAAGAGCTCTCTAGGGGCAAGCTCTGTCTTAGTTCTGAGTTTCTTGAGATACTGGGGACTCGTCTGGGTCCAAACACAGGGATCCCTGGTTCTGTCTCATTCATCAGTGTCTGGCTTCCCCCCCCCACACACACTCCTCCTGGTGCAATGAGGATATTTCAAATACCGTCATGGAGATTACCTTTGCTGTAACAGTTCAGAGCGTGAGCTTCAATTACCCAATCTCTGGTTCTCTGGTGCAGGGAAGCCCACGTCAGCGCTGGAGAATGTTCTCTCCCACATCATTACCCAGGTTTCCATATTCCCTCCAGTAATTTTCAAGCTGCAGACTGTAAATTCTGCCGGGAAGAGGCCAGGGACAATGGAGCCCTGCGTTACCTCCTTAGCCATGTGGAGCGATAGCTCTGGGGCTGCCCCCGTCCCCCTTCACCACTTGCAAAGAAAAGAGAAAGAAGTAAAATGTTTCCCAAATTACTCCCAAATGTTCCTCTAGAAACCTTAGGCTGACCCTGGATGCCAGTGAACTATTCACAGGGTGACAATTTCACAGATCTTGGTCAGTGAGCATAAGTCTCTGGTTTTGGGGTGGGGTGATTATGGCCTCAGTTTTGGCAAGCACTGATGCACATATTCCTGATCGTGCAGATATTGGCACCAGAACAGCACATCTGGATAAGAGGCTAAAAGTTTCACATCCAGAGGTTGGGGGTCAGGCCGAGACAGCACAAAGGAGTGGCTGAGGTAACTGCTTTCTAAAGGTGTCTCCTTGGGTAGTTACTAGGAGAAAAACACCTGAGACCCAAGGCCAGTACTGATTCCCACGAGCCTGGAGAACCAGTCAGAGGAAAGAGAGCTCTCCATTTTAGAGATGAGGGAACTAGGGCCCCGGGGGCCAGAGAAGGAAAGAGCATGGAGTTAACAGATTGCTTGGTTAGATGATTTCTGAGGACAGATGGAGAGATTCGAAAGCCTTGACTATCTAGTGGGGTCAGCAGGACACAATGATCATCTCCATCCAATGACAGGACAAACAGAGGCTAGGTGAGGCACTGTTCATACAATCCTCATTTGCTATTATGGAGCCAGAGATAGAGACCTGGACATAGCCCTTGCCTCTGTCTCTCCATCCATCAAGCTATGTTGAACTGGAATGTGTGCCCAGCCAGGAGTAAATAAGAAAATGTAGCCACATCCGGAAGTCATGTCTCAGATATTTCACCAGCGTGAGTAAGAATTCAAGAGAAATTTTTCATTTCAGTTGCATTATGTTGGTGCCTAAAATAGCATAAGAGGTGAGGGTGTGGGGTGGCAGGAAGTACTAAGAGGGCTGCCTCTTGAAGCCTAGATGCCATTCGGCCAGCGGAAGGAATGAGCAAGGCATGGAAGTCCAGACAAGTCAGCACAGAAGAGGCTCCCTACTTATTAGCTATGGCTTACAGTAGCTTGAGTCCTTGGCCTTAGTTTCTTCATCTGCAGCCAAGGCAGAGGGCTGTATAGGGGGTGGTGACTGATGAGACTGTACACATCGAGCTTTCCAGTGCCAGGTAGAGAGTGTGAACTTGGTGCGACAGGCTCACATGATGTGTCTTGAGCATGGAAGGTGACAGGATGAAGGTGCTTGGAGGGGTACAAAGGGTTTTCTGAAGGCTATAAGAGCCTGGTCCACTCTGGAAGACAGACTGGTCAGTGAGTAGCAGTCATGGTCCCCACTCTCCCAAGACCATGCCATAGAAACTGGCTGCCTTTGCACCACTCTGCCCAAAGCCAAACATGCTGTACATCCTTGGATCCTCTGCACAGCAAATGGCCATGCTACGGCTCAGGCTAAACAGCTCTGACCTACAGTTAAGAGTGTCTCTCTCTCTCTGCCCCCCCCACATTCTCTCTCTCTTTCTCTCCCTCTCTCTCTCTGTCTCTCTTTGTCTTTCTCTCTCCCCCCACTCCCTCTCTCTCTCTCTCCCTGTCTCTCTCTCTCTCCACCTCTCTCTCTTTCTGTCTGCCTCTCTCTCCCCCTCCTTCTATCTCTCTGTCTCTCTCTCTCCCTCCCTTCCTCACTTTCTCTCTTCCTGTCTGTCTCTGTCTCTCTCTCTTTCCCTCTCTGTCTCTCTCTCTTTCTCTTTCTCTCCTCCCTTTCTCTGTGTGTCTCTTTCTGTCTCTCTCTCTTTCACTGCCTCTCTGTTTCTATGTCTCTCTCTATTTCTCTCTCTATCTCTGTTTCTCTCTGGGTCTCTGTGTGTGTGTGTGTGTGTCTGTTTCTGTCTTTCTCTCTCTTTCTCTCTCTGTCTTCTGCTCCCCCCACCCCCCCCACCCCCGTCTTCTTCATTTTCTCTTTTGCAGCATAAAATAAATTCTAAAAAGTGATACCACAAAACCATTCCAACTTCCTGGCAGATTCCACCCTATCATCCATTACTCATCTGTCCATACATCTAACCATTCATTCTCCCGTGCTTTTAGCTGCCACATGCCATGTCCTGGCTAGTCATATGTAAAAACCATCTCTGCATGACACTGACACTCCCTGCTCTTCCCCAACCCCCTCATCTCCCTCTTCCTCTCCCTCTCCGCCCCCCATCTCTCCCCCCATTCTCTCTCTCTATCTCAAAGAATCTGCCTGATCCCAACCACTTGCCTAAGAGGCCGTCTTCTGTACCACCTGACCCTCACTCCCACTCAAGTCCCTAGTGAGAATCCAAGAGCATCCATTCGTTGGTCGGCAACCTTTGTGATAGTGAGTTGGGCCATAAATTATTTTCTTAGGAATTGAGATCCAAGGAACTTAGAAACAGTAAGAGGTAGAAGAAAGGCCAGGAGCCCAAAGTCTGCATGTGTGAGTTGGACAGGCCTAGCCAAATTGGGCCTTGACAAGCCAAAGTGACCAGGGAGCGGAAGTTATGAGGGAGCAGAGGAAGCCAGTCTGATGACCGAGGAGGGCAGAGTCAGTGTGCAGGGAGAACCAGGCACACCTTAACAGAAAGTGGCTGTTCCAACTCCACCATAGTAAATGCAACTGCTGTTGGGTCTCAGTTCCTGTACGGCCTTGCTGGGGTGCAAGCCCTATTTCTGGAACTCCACAGTAGCCTTGTGTCCTTCACAGACTGTTTTTGTTTCCTGTTTTGTTTTGTTTTGTTTTCGAGTTGGGGTCTTACTCTATTCGAGGCTGGAGTGCAGTGGCAAGCTCACGGCTCACAGCCTCAACCTCCTGGGCTCAAGTGATCCTTCCACTTCAGCCTCCCAAGTAGCTGGGACTATAGGTGCATCCTACCACACCTGGCTAATTTATATTTATTTTTATTTTTGTAGAGACGAGGTCTTGCTGTATTGCCCAGGTTGGTCTCAAACTCCTGGGCTCAAGCAATCCTCCCACCTTGTCCTCCCAAAGCACTGAGATGGCAGGTGAGAGTAATCATGCCCAGCCAACAAGCCACAAGGTGACTGAGCAGCTTCTACCCTTGGCAATTAAGTGAGCCCAACTGAAGGTGTCTGTGACCATCTCTTCAACCAATGCTTGTCAGTCCACAGGGCCTGCCCTTTCCTCCTCCAAGATACATGAGCAACGACTTTCCGATGTAAAGCCTTCTCCCATGATCCCTGTGTGCTGGCCACAAGTGAAAGAGGTGGGGAGTTATGGCATAGAAATGCCCAGATCCACAGCAGAAGTCATTAGCTGTGAGGCTTTATTGACAGTCACGGCTCACCTGGGGGTGAGATGCTGGTTGCTGCCCTGTGGTGGGCACACTCTTTGCTATTGGATTTTTGTTACAGTTCAAAGGCACAAAGGTAAACAACACAGATGGTAGAACAGAGGAGCAAGTAAAGTCCACTGGGGGCCAGAAGGGACACCAGCCAGGGGAGGGCAAGAAGGCTTTCCAGAGGAGGTACCATCTTAGCTAGACCTTGATAGCAAATCCCTTGTAGGTAGGGAGGGTGAAGGGAGGGAAGGACACGAGGCATTTGAACGGCATAGGTTAAGGTCCAGGGGCATGCACGCACCGTGTTCATTTGGAGAATGCTGATGTGTCCACTGACCTCATTGGGACCATGGGTAGCAGGGGAGAGGGAAGAGCTGCAGACACGTTTCCTTTCAAATTCCTGGCTCTGCTCCTACCAGTGAAAGACCAGGATGTCACCAGATGTTATTATTTTACGATGTGATATCCTAGGGACAGGCTCCCTCCGAACTTCACAGCAGAGGCGCATGTGGCCCAGAAAAGTGAAATAATTTACCTGAGGTCACCCAGCAAGATAATGAAACAGTCATGACAAGAATCCATTTTTGCCAACTGAAGATCCCTGGCATCCTCCGCTAGACTCTTCCCAGGGCAGCCAGCCGTGAGCATCTTTTGATTCTCTCCCCAGTGGACTCCACAGCAAGGCCTTCCAGGGCCTGGCCTTTCATTGTTTTCTGTGCTGTTTACATATGACAGAGATAAGATGGGAGAGACAGTCAGAAGGCCCGAAAAGGCACTCTATCCCATTTAAAGCCCCTGGGGCCACAATTCTCGTCCCTTCCCTGCTGCTCTACCTGTCCCCCAAGTCCCCTTGATTGTTAGGAAAATAATTGAGGCCTCCATCTGACTCCCATCTGAGGGCTGGGGCTGGGTCAGGGAATTGACGGCCTCTCCTGGCAGTGATGGAGGGACTGGAGGCAGCAAAGGTTAGAAATGCAATTTCACAGAGGAGTTTCAGACGCGATGGGGGAGGGGACGAGGAGCAGAGGGGAGAGGAGCTGCACTGTCGCAGGAGGGAGGAGTGATTAGTGAGGATGACTGCAGAGAGCTGGGCAGTCTCCACAGCCAGGTGGGCTGCTCCCAGAGCCTGCAGGAAATGGAGCTCTCTTGCCCAATGGTTAGAGAACTAACAGAGAGTTTGTTCCTTCTCAGGGGAGTAGCCTTTCCCCCGCCTGAGTCCCCCGTCCTTTAAGACTCAGTTCACCGTCCCCAGGAAGCCCTCCTTGACATCCCTTAAGGCCGAGCTGTAAACCCTCCTCTCCTACAGCCTCCTAGTATGACTCTACCTCAGCCCTTATCATATGGCATTTGGGATCATGCACACATGTGTGTGTGTTTGTGTGTGTGTGTCTTGGGATGTGTGTTTTTGCATATCTGTGTCTTGGGGTGGGTGTACTTGTGTATGTGTGTCTCGGTGTGTGTGTGTGTGTGTGTGTGTGTGTGTGTGTGTGTGTGTGTGTGTCTTGGTGTGTTTTTATGTTTGTATCTTGGGGTGTGTGTGTTTGTATATGTGTGTCTTGGTGTCTGTATTTGTGTGTATTTGCATATGTGTGTCTTGGTGTGTGTGTGTGTGTGTGGTGTGTGTGTGTGTGTGTGTGTATGTGTGTGTCTTAGTGTGTGTGTGGGTTTCTCTCTGGATGTGAGCTGCTTGAGGGGAAGTGCCATGTCTGTATCCCATGATAAAACCTCAAGATGTGAAAGTTGGATAAGGGAATGAATACATTAAATGAATAAACTAGCAAATGAACTGTTTTCAGGACACAACTTGGAGGAGAAGGACCTGCTCTGGGATTGCTTGTCTATACCCACTAGAATCTATCACTGAGGGTAGGCATTTGGCCTAGCTCAAACACCACTGGGAGCCCACTGTTTACACAGACTTTCTCAGCCTCAGCACTACTGACATTTGGGGCCAGATAAATCTTTGTTGTGGAGGCCAGTCCTGTGCGCTGTAAGATGTTTAGTAACATCCTGGCATCCACCCATTAGATGCCAGTAATAGGCCCCCACCTCCCAGTTGTGACGATCAAAAATGTTTCCAGACATTGCCAAACGTTCCCAAGGGGTGGGGGGTGGGGGGCAAAACGGCCCCCAGGTAGAGAACCACAGGCCTAGAGTGAGGCCTGGCAAAATCAGCACTATCTAACATTGTTGACTAATCAGCTGACCGTTCAAAGAGCTGGGGCCATCTCTGGCTTGCCCGGGATTCCTGCCAGCTCAGGGCATTGGCGCCTGGGATGGACCAAAAATGCCGGAGGAGTGTAAGGGCAGGATTTTAGACCCCACCAGCAGGATCAGTAGCCAGCACCACAAAAGGACAGGCTTAGAATGTGAACTTGCTGCTTTGAGAGAACTGGCTGAGTCCCCTCCGGCAGGCAGGAGCCTGCCCCTGATCTTGGGCCTGAGGTATTAAGGATGTCACTTCCTGCCCCATCACGTAGCACCCATACACCTAACAGAGACTGGACTCCAGCTCCTGAATAGGGAGTAACTGTCCCTCATAGCACCTCTGTGGAGCCTGTTTCTCTAACAGGGCCTGAGGTAACACCCAGCTCTCCTGTGAGCTCAACTAAACTAGGTCAAATCTCTTGTTTTTCTTCCAGAATGCCTTCCCCTGTGACCAATGTGTAAATGTTGTCTCAAGAAGAGGCTACCAAATTCTCCGGCCCCTAACCACAGTGAGTGGTAAAAGATGTGACCTAGAGATTGCCCACTTGGCAGGAAAATTGAGAAATTAGGTGTGTGTGCATGTTGTCCCATTTACCTTTCCTGAAAGGATATGGGACTGAGACCACAGGCAGAAGGCTGCCAGGACAATGTCCCAGGGGTCGAGGGGGCAGGAGGACAGCAGTCACTTATGACTTGGCTGAGGAAAACAACTGCAGAAATACAAGATCGAAGCTGGGCACATTTTCAGAAATTGGACCACCCATCAAGAGAAGCAGAGAACAAGAAGTGCCCAGAGGGCTGAAGGGCCTTCTTCCACAGTCCCTGAGCCAATCAGCATCAACATGCTGGGTGCACTTACTGGAACCAAGAATACAGGAACAACAATGGTGATCATCACAGGGCTGAGGCAGAGAGGCTGTCTGAGGATTCATTCAACTGAAGCTACTGGGTTTTTTCCATTGACTGCATTGTCAGCCTCTCAAGGGCAGGCCCTAAGCATCTTGTGCTTTGTCATCTTTCACAGTGCCTTGCATGCGATATGGAGCGTGATAAGCACTTGCAGGTCTGTGGTGGGTGGGTAAGACACCTGACACACATGGATTCAGAAAAGTGGGCCTTCAGATAAAATAGGTGGATGCTTTGGCTTCCCGGCTTCAGCCCAGATCTACCTAACAATTTGCCAGGGACAAGGACCAAAAGGCAATTCTGATCATTCTTCCATTCAAAAATAATTCTGAGAAGACTATGGGCCATGCAGACCTTCTGCCATGCACATTCACCCTCTATAGGGCACTGGGGGTATATGATAATCATACAGAGAGGTTCCCTTCCCTCGTAGAGCTAAACAAGATCCAGAGCACGAGGGACACAGCCGCCATGTGGGAGGAAGGGTAGTTGGAAGAGATGTAAGTATGCCAGGAAGGCACCAGCTAAACTAGCTGGGAGGCCCTGCTGCAGTAATCCTTCAGTATAGAATTACAATATTTGCCCACTCTTCTTGCTTCAGCTCCCTAAAATCCCAGCCTTCTTCCTCCTCCTGCCCTGCCTACTACGCTTCAGATGCAGACCCACCTGCAGAATCTTCTTCAGCCTCCAGTGGACCAAGAAGCCCAAATCACAGGCTGCCCTCAGCCTAAGCCATGCATTTACCCAACCAGAATTTCCCTAGGGACTCACCAGTTACTGCAATGATCCATGGAGCTCAGGTTCCTGAGATGCTTTAAGCTGTGGAAAGGCCCACACACAACACAATATGCTTCAACAGACAATCTGAACAGTCCTATAACAAGGGAAGAGACTGAATCAGCAATTCAAAAAATACTCACAAATAAAACCCCAGTCCCTGATAGCTTCACTGCTCTATTCTACCAAATATTCAAAAAAGAACTGATACCATGCATTTATAAACTCTTCTAAAACCACAGAAGAAGGAGGGACATGCTCAATTCATTTTAGGAAGCCAGTTTTACCCAGTACTAAAACCAGATCAAAGACAGCACAAGAACACTACACACCAATATCACTTGTGAATACAGATGGAAAAATCAAACCTTCAGCAAAATACTAGCAAACCAAATTCAGCAATGTATAAAAAGACTCATAAACATGACCAAGTGAAATTTATCCCAGAGTTGCAAAGTTGTTTCAAGATCTGAAAATCAATGTAATACATCATATACATAGAATAAAACACAAAAAACACATTGTCAGATGCAGAAAAAGTTACGTGAAAAAATTCAACACTTTTTATGATTAAAAAAATCACTGAACACACTAAGAATAGACCGGAACTTCCTCAGTCTGGTAAAGAACATCTATGAAAAATATAGCCAACTTCATATTTAATGATAAAACACAGGGTACTAACCCCCTAAGATCAGGAACAAGACAACCATGTCTTACCAGTTCTATTCTACATTGTGCTGGTGGCTCTAGTCAAGGTGATGAGGCAAGAAAAATATACAAACCGGGCTCGGTGGCTCAGCCTGTAATCCCGCACCTTGGGAGGCTGAGGTGAGTGGATTGTCTGAACCCGCTGGTTCGAGACTCGCCTGGGCAACTTGGTGAGACCTCCTCTCTACAATAACTCAAAAAATTAGCCGGGTTTGGTAGCACGCACCTGTGGTTCCAGCTACTTGGAAGGCTGAGGCATAAGGATCGCCGGAGCCCAGCAGGTTGAGACTGTGGTGGCCAGGAGCGGCCATTGCACTCCAGTCTGGGTGACAGAGTGAGACTCCAACTCAAAAAAAAAAAAAAAAAAAAGAAAAATATACAAAATTTATCCAGATTGAAAAAAAAAGGAAAATATGCAGATGGCATGCCCTCATATAGAGAAAATCTCAAGGAATCCTCTAAAAAAACTATTAAAACGAATAAGCAAGTTTAGCAAAATTGTAAGATAGAAGATCAATATACAAAAGCCTATCATTTTTCTGTATGCCATCAATGAACAATCCAAAAATAAATTAAGAAAACAATTTAACTTACAATAGTATCAAAGAGATCAAAAATAAAATACTTAGGAATAAACCTAAGTATAAAATTTGTACTCTGAAAACCTACAAAACATTGTTAAAAGAAATTAAAGAAGATCTAAATAAAACAGAAAAAAAATCCCATGTTCATGAGTTGGAAGACTTAACATTGTTCAGAGAGCAAGACTTCCCAAATTGATCTACAGATTTAAAAAGATCTCTATCAGAATCCCAGCTGAAATCTTTGTAAAAACTGAGAAATTTATTCTAAAGTTCATATGAAACTGCACAGAATCCAGATAGAGCTAAAACAATCTTGAAAAAGAAATGCAAAGTAGGAAGATTCACAGTTCTCAATTTTAAAACTTACTGCAAAGCAGTAGTAATCAAGACAGTGTGGTACTGGTCCAAGGTTAAACATATAAAAATAAATATTAAAAGAAAAAATAGTCTTTTCCATAAAATGGCACCAGGACAATTGGATAACCACATGCAAAAGAATGAAGTTGGACCTCTACCTCACACCATATACAAAAATCAACTCAAAATGGGTCAAAGACCCAAACATAAGAACTATAAAATTCTTAGAAGAAAACAGAGGAATGAATCTTTATGATCTCAGACTTGGCAAAGGATTCTTGGCTATATTACCCAAAGCACAAGCAACAAGACAAAAAATAGGTAAATTGGACTTCATCAAAATTAAGTTTTTTTTGTTTTTTGCTTCAAAGGGCACCACTAAGAAAGTGAAAAGACAACACACACAATGGGAAAAAATATTTGCAAATCATATATTTAACAAAAGACTTGAACCTAGAATATAACATGAACATTTACAACTCAATAATAAAAGAACTCAATTAATAAATGAGCAAAGGGGCTAGGCACCGTGGCTCACACATATAATCCCAGCACTTTGGGAGATCAAGGCGGGAGGATTGCTTGAGCCCAGGAGTTCAAGACCAACCTGAGCAACATAGAAAGACTTCACCTCTATTATAAAAAGTATGTGTGGGGAGGAGGATCTGGGTAAATATGTATACTCAAAAAAAGATATATAAATGTCCAATAAGCATATGAAAGATGGTCAATATCATTAGTCACTAGGGAAATGTCAATCAGAGCCACAATACGCTAGTACTTCATACTCATTAGGATAGCTAAAATTTAAAAATTAGATAACAAGTGTTGATGATGCAGAGAAATTAAAACCCTCATATGCCACTGATGAGAGTTTAAGATGGCCACTTTGGAAAACTATCTCTCCATTCTACAAACAATTAAACATAGAGCTACCATATGGCACAGCAATTCACTCCTAAGTGGATACTCAAGAGAAATGAAAACCTGTGCCCACACAGAAACTCTTATATGAATGTTTACGGAAGCAATATTCAGGGTAGCCAAAAGGTAGAAACAACCCACATGTACATCAATGGACAAATAGATAAACAAAATGTAGTACATCCATGCAATGGAACATTATTCAGTCATGAGAAGGGATGAAGTATATACTACTACAACATGAAGGAACTTTTAAAAGAAGGCAGTCGCAAAAGACCACATACTACATGATTCCATTTATATGAAAGTCCAGAATAGGAAAATCTATAGAAATAGCAGGTTAGTGGTTTCTCAGGGCTAAGAGTGCAGGAAGGGACACAGGGAGGGAAGAGTTAAAGGACATGGGGGGGCCGTTTGAGGTGATGAAAATGTTTAAAATTGTGATGGCTGCACATATGTGTGACTACGAGGTCCGACTAACCAAGTTTGTGAACTCACCCTAGAAAAATTGCTACATGCCTCACCGCTGAATATCACTATGGCCACCTTTGAAGTACTCCCCTTGGGAAGCTATTTACTGAGGCCAGTGCCTAGTTCAAAGCAATCTTTCAACTCTCTTTCTGGAATGGTCATCAGAGCTGTCATCATATTACCATTGATTCCTGAATGTCATCAAAATGTCTTCCTTTCAATATTTTCTTTATCTTCAGGCAAAGGAAAAAGTCCCTGGGGAACAGGTCAGGTGAGTAGAGAGGGTGTTCCAATACAGTTATTTGTACAGTGCTACCAACGTAAGCACATGGTGGCAAGCTTGCAAACTTGATTGTCAGACCTCAACAAATAACTATGACAGCTCTGATGGCCATTCCAGAATAAGAGTTCTAAAACTGCTTTGACAGTTGGACTAGGTGCTGGCGTTGGTGCATAGCTTCCCAAGAGGAGTACTTCAAAGGCCACCATAGTGATATTCAGCAATGAGGTAGGTAGCGTGTTTTCTAGGATGGTCTGTGAACCTAATTGTTGGGTCTCATATACCAAAAACTATTGAATTGTGTGCTTTAAGTGGGCAAATTGTATATTATATAAATTATATTTCAATAGAGCTATTGTTATTAAAACTTAAAAAAAAAAAACTACACGCAGTCTAACACATTGGGTGAGTTAGAATTTTAGAAGAAACCTTTCTTTCTAACCCGGCCATTTTACAAATGGAGAAACTGGCCCAGAAAAGGGTGTTAACTAAACTCAGGTCACATGGCACACAGGTAGAAGGACTAGAACTAGAACTGCTCTGTAACTGCCACAGATTGGAGGCTGCATGAATCCTCTGACTCCCCATTTGTAAGACAGATGGGCGCGCCCCCTTAGCCTCGATTCCTCCAAACCCTAGCTCTGGTGCTAAAGGAGGATTCCAGAGAAGGAGGAGCATTGCTCTGCAGCACGGTTTGGGCCGCCATCCTTGTCTCTGGTGTGGTTCACAGCCCCATCAGCCTGCGCCTCGGGCCCTGCTCCCTAAATCTAACACCCAGGACAGATTAATAAGAGAGTCTGATCTCTCCACAGACTCACCAGTTGCTCGTTCCTGGAGAGTGACTGTGATAGATTGGTGACACCTCGAGCCCTTCACAGCGAGTGACAAATCAGGCTTCACTCCTCTGGCGTTCATTAGCATGACATTCATCCTGATGGACTCCTTGGGGGTATGAGGTGACAGCCCTGTGCATACCTGCCTCCCCCCAAAGCACTTGGGTCATTGAGCCTCACTCCAGAATAGCTGAGAACCCCTTTTTAAAGTCCCCTCCCCCCCAGAATTCTGCAGATGACTGCCTTTGTTGCGAGGTGGAGATGTGACTGAAGGGCATGTGAGTGTCTGGGTGTCCCAAAAAGGCATGGAGGAAAGAGGTAAGAGGGCCCTCAGTGGGGGAGGGAGGAAAGCAACACGGTGGGAGGTGCCAGTGTGGGATGCAGCAAGCCAGCCCCACCTGGGACGCCTGCTGGATGAGGAGCTCCAGGCTCTGGGGACCAGACAGCAGCCTGCATTCCAGCCACTGCCATGTCAGCCCCTCAGCTTCCTCCACATCATGCCCAGGACCCCCATATGTCACTGCCCTGAGCTGGACCTGCAGGAGCTCTCCACTGTCCACAGGGCTCCACTCAAGCTCCTCCAAGGGCCCTGGACCCAGTGACAGGCAGCCTGGGGTGGGATCGTGCTGCGCCTCTCAGCCAGAGAGCAGGCGATTCCCCCTCTCAGGTCCCACAGACACCTCATTCTTAAAACTGAAAGAGGAGTGTGGTTGGGAGCTGGGGCCAGGTGCATCATGTAAATGGGTGGCGGAAGAGACTGGGGGTAATGGAGAATGCGGGCTGTATCTAAGAGATCTTGAAAATTAACAAAAGTAATAATGATAATTAGAATCCTATGGGCAAATATGGTATCTGCAGTGTGGGTTATCTGGCCCAGGACCGCCAGGTGATGATCCCCACTCTAAACTTTTCCCAAGGTTCTTTATAACTTCGATACTCTCTTGTTTTTGTTTTTTTTTAATCTACTGAACAGGCCACCTCCCTCTTGCCCACACACCCTCACTTCCACATCACCAGGCTGACTTGGTCACCGCGACCCTTGGTGTCAAGCTTGTCACCAGCTCTGTGTTGTGCACTCGTTGTATACAACACTTCTCTCCAGTGCCTCTACCCAAATGCTCCCGCCCTTCCAGTCCCAAAGCTGACCTTGTCCCAAGGACCTCCCAAGGCCCAAGTAGCTTTTCCTTCACCTGGTTCTCATAGCTGTGGCTGCAAGGGTGGCTCCCAGAGATACGGCCACCATTGCAAACTTTGAACAGCACTCTGGTGGGCCCTCCGGGACTTGGTGATGGGGCTGCATGCTGAGCTCTGGAGATGCACCGGGCGTGGTGCCGAGGCCCAAGGCGCTGCTCACTGCTGCACCAGGAAGGACCCAACCCCAACTGGGCAGCTGCCCTACATGAGACGCGGTCCGTGTGTTCATCCTCATTTGCCCTCTTCATCCTCAAGACAGTCCAACATATCAGTTCTTTTACCCCCATTTTACTTAGGAGAAAACTGAGTTCTAAGAAGACCCAAGAAAGGCAGCTGCAGAAATATTGGATCAATGTTTACCTTTGTTTTTTTAGAAAAACAAGATGGCCACAGTCTCCTCTTCCCAACTTGAGAAAGGAATGGGAATGGGGGAATGGAATTCTCACAGGGTCAGCGGAAGTCATCCATATCCTGTTTAAGGGGAACTTGTGGTGAACAATTTACAACATGCGAGAAAGGGAATGGAGACAACAGCATCCAGCTCTCCTCAGCAATCCTATCTCTCCACAACATCAAAACATTTTGGCATCTTTAAGATGAAGGCAAGAGACAGCCCCTGGCCTCTAATTGCTCTCAGTCAAAGACTGTAGCTAACATGTTATTAAATATGTAAATAATATGAAAGCCAAAAGAGAATTAATATTTCATATCTAATGAAGTTAAGATGAATTCTCCTGTGTCTAATTTTCTGTTTTTAAATACATAATGCACTGTGGAGTCCAAAGTGATTCATGGTATTTTATATTGGTTAAAGACGTTCGGGGTTTCTCTGAAGCAGCTTCCTAAATGATTAACCTGAATATTATTATTACAAATAGGATTTGTTTTTTAAAAAATTAATTCTGTAGTTAATCAGAATGAAGAGCATGGAGTTCTTTGCTGGTGGGCCAATTTTAAATGGGGAAAAGAAGCTGAGATAGGAGTTGTAAATCCTCATGCCTGTAGGGGCCTGGCAAGTAAGTGAATGAAGCGACCTGAGTGGCAACAGGGAGAGGTGCAGACTGTGGCAAACTGCGAGAATACATGCCGGCCAGAAATAGGAGCCAGAAATTCTGATGTATTTTGTGAAATTTACTGATATGTAAAGTTGGTTTTAAATTCAAATATATATTTAATATATACTTATATAATCAAATATATACTTTTTTTAGAAGCAAGTTGTCCCTCTGTCATTCAGGCTGAAGTGCAGTGACAAGATCACAGCTCACCACAATCTGAACACATGGGCTCAAGTGATCCTCCCACCTCAGCCTCCTGAGTTGCTAGGACTATAGGCATGAACCACCATGCCCGTCTCAATTCAAATATTTTAAAACATCGTAAACTCAAAAGAATCCATAGACTGCCAGTGACCTCTGGCAGTGACAATCGGACTGAGACGTGACTTAAGTGATAGTTGCTGCCAAAGCCAGGTCCTCCGATCTCTGGTACAGTGGAAGCAGTGTGCTCTCAGCTTAGCAGGATGATAAACCAGTGAGTATAACATCTGATTAGTCAGCTTTTTTGGAGGGCAATTTGGCAAGATGTGAAAACATGCAGATCCTTCAACCCACCAGTTCTACTTCAGTTCTACTGATGAATTTATCCTAAAGAAATAATTAAGGATTGGTCAAAATTTTCACTATAATGATGTTCTTCACTGCACTGTTTACAATAGCAAAAAAAAAAAACAGAACCATCTTTAAGGTCCAACAACCACATATGATTACTGAATTGCATTGTGGCACATCTAAAAACATTAAAACAATGCAAACTTTGACAAATATGAATAGATTCTACAAATATCTTTTTAAAGCATGAGGGAAATATATTTGTAGTTTAATCATCATGTTGTTTTTTTGTTTTCGTTTTTGTTTTTTGAGTTGGAGTCTTACTCTGTCGCCCAGATTGGAGTGCAGTGGCCGCTCCCAGCCACCGCAGCTTCGATCTGCTGGGCTCCGACGATCCTTCCGCCTCAGCCTTCCGAGTAGCCACAATTACAGGCGTGCGCTACCACGCCTGGCTAATTTTTTTTTTTTGATTTATTGTAGAGATGAGGTCTCGCCTGCCCAGGTGGGTCTCGAACCCATGGGCTCAGTCAATCCACTTACCTCAGCCTCCCAAAGGCGTGGGATTATAGGCTGAGCCACTGAGCCCGGCTTGTTTTTGAAAATGAAGATACACTTATCTGCCTAGGGAAAGGATGGAACGATAATATACCAAGTAACCAGCAATGGTTATCTCTGGCTGAGTGGTCCAATTGCTGGATGAATTCCATCTTCTTCTTTTTGCTTGTCAGCATTTTATAAATAAGTTCAAACAAACTTTCAGTGCTTCTATATAAAGTCAATAAAAGAAATAAACTCCATATGACATGATGCCACGTGAAAAACACTGGTCTTCGGAAACTCACCAATCTAGACCCAACCTTCAGCCCCTCACTGAGGACTTCTGCCTCCTCGAACTTCACAGTTCTTAGCTGTGGAATGAATGATTGGCTGTTGTTTGAGGACAAACTCCCTTACACAGAGTTTTGTCCTCTGCTCTGCCACCACAACAACCGTCGACACAGAATAAGACTTCTGTGACCACATGAGTGGGTTTCTCCTCACCACCAAGCAGCAGACACCAGCTGGGTGTCCTCCAATTCATTTCCAACTCTACCTGCCTGGAGATACTGTCAGATCCCACAGACTGAGGGCTCAATCCCACAAGACTGCCCCTACCCCCAGACACCAGCCACAAGTCTGGGACTCTGGAATTTCTGACCGACTGGCTTCAAGTTGGAATTCCCATGACCCCCCCACTTTGGGTTCCATTAATTTGAGGAAGTGGCTCACAGAACTCAGGGAAACACGTGTACTAGCTTACTACAAAGGATATTGCAAAAGATACAGATGAGGAGAGCATAGGGTAAGGTATGGGGGAAGGGGTGAAATTTCCGTGCCCTCCCTGGGGGCACCACCCTCCAGGAACCTCCAACTATCCAGAAGCTCTCTGACCCCAGTTCTCTTGGGTTTTTATGGAAGCTTCATGATGTCAGCGCTCCTTCCCCCAGTGTACAGAGCAGCACTCTCCTCCCTGGGGAGGATCTTAGGACCCACAATCAGAAAGGCAGGGAAAGAGTAGAGCCCTGCTTTTCTTGGGGCGGGTGAAAGGAGGACAGGAGAAGGTCTGAGAGATTCTCCTTCTGAGACCTGTCCCTGAGGCCTGACATACCCAACATTGTAACAAAAGACCGTAGCAAGGGCCTTGGGAGTTCTGAACCAGGAGCCCGAGGGTGAAAACCATTCCCGGTAGCACAACACCACAGCTGCATAATTTCCAAGGTCCCTCTCTGATTTGAGACCACAACTGAGGGACTTTGGGGCCATGGCAGCTCATCTATTTGTCCACAAGATTAATTGACTGCTAGATGGATGCCTTGTGCATCCTTGCCTTCCAAGCCTTGTGCCGGGCCCTGGACCCAACACTGCCCTCCAAGAACAACCAGGGAAGAGGTGGAGAGATATGAGCAGGCAACTCTCACCTCAACATAGCACGTTTACACACAGGAGTCTACAGAAGTGCAGACAAGGAACTTTAGTGACTGGTCAGAGAAGTTTTAGTAGGAGAGATGAGACTTGACCTAAGTTGGAAAGGGGAGCAGTATTTGCCATCCAGACACGGAGGAGGCAGAGAAAAGGCGTTCCAGGAGCAAGAGAGTGTGCACAGAGGGACAGGGTTGAGCATGAGATACTGTGGTGGGGGAGGGACGAGGCTGGAGACAGGTCAGGCACTGCTGGATCATGAAGGTGCCGCGTGTCCACTTAGGAGTTTGGATTTTAAACTGGAGCGAAGGAAGCCTTAAAAGTTTTAAGAATTAAGAAGCTCATATGACTAGATTTTTAGAAATTGCCACGGCAGCAAAAAGATGGATTGGAGGGACCCAGGTACCAAAGAGTCTGTTGTCATAGTCCAGGTTGGAAATGGTGGCAGAGACTGTGGGGAAAAGTTCCACCTTCAGGATCTACTTTGGGAGAAGGAAGAAAGCTGGGAGAATTCCCAGGATTCTGACTTGATGGCTGGTAGATGGGTATGCCATTGACTAAAACAGGGCTGACTAGAAGGCCCATGTTCAGTTGTAGGAGCTTGTGGGACACCTGAGCAGATGGGTCAACTAAGCAAAGGAATGAACACATCTGGAATTCAAGAAAGAGGTTGAGGCCAGCAGCATCGAAGGCTTCTGTAAGATCATGTAAGAAGTCATTGGTGGCTTGGAAGATGCAGAAATGGAGTCTTCAGGTTGGGGAAGATAGCTCCCTCAAGTAGACTGGAGGTGGTAAAGTGGTGTGGTTGGGCAGGTGAGGGCAACAGGAACCAATGCCTGTAGAAGCACCCAGCAGGGCCACAGGGCCAGGCACAGAGCAGGGCTTTCAGAAAGTCTGACATGCCTCCTCTCTCTGCTGATGGCCCTATATGAAACCACACTGCTGCTTCCTGAGTCTGACCACTGAATGGGACGATGGATGAAGGAATTCCATCTCGATGCAGTCAGAGATCGCAGAAGAAGGGACTGTGCGGCCAGTTTTCCAGCAGCCTGAGTACAACTCTGGTGAGATGACCTCATGTGGCTCTTCGGGACACAGCTTCCAGCCTGCCCAAGAGTGCTTGCAGCTGGAAAGACAGCCTCAGAAAGGAGTCCTGCTTCCAGGAACAGCAGGATCATCCATGTGTGGGGAGCAGCCAAAAAAAGTGAAGATAGAAACCTAGTGGTGCTGGGGAGGTACACCCAACCCTCTCTCTTCCCCACAGTGCATTCTGCCTCTTCTGAGCTGGCTCTGACTGCCCACGGCCATCTTTCTGGAGAACTGCTGACTTCCCTGGCATCCTGTCTTGGTGGCCAAAGAAGGAACCTGCGGGGGTCTGAGACAGCCCCTGCTCCAGACTTCTCCGCTGCAGCCTCTGCCAGAACAGGGTCAGCCTTGGAGCAGCAGAAAGCTTTGCACCTGGAGTTTCCTAGGCCTGAAAGAAAGCCATGACTCATGTAGTAACCATTAAGGCTGTTCCTATAATAGTTCCAGTTCACCACCTGGACACATGGCAGGACTGACATGCTGTCTCCTGGGCATGTGACCCATCTGACCAAGGCACTGTACACAGAAGTGATGCCAAAACTGCATTACCAGTGTGAGACTCACTCAAGGGCTCTCCTCCTCTCTGCTGTGGTGACCAATAATGACTCCTCAGAGGGAGGCAATTTTGACAGCCTGGACCCCAGAGGAGGATGACGACATGAAGCAGAGCTTCCAACTGACCCCTGATGAATGTGTAACATGAGCAGGAACTAAGTTCTTGTTGCCTTGACCCACTAAGTTCTGGGGTTGTTACAGCAGCAAAACCTGGCCTATCCTGATTGATTCAGCCTGGCTCCAGGGCTCCCTTGAGCAAGCACCCCCCCCTACAGGGGCCTACCTCCCCAAGGCCAGCATCCTCACTAATGGCCCTGAGAGCTGGCATGAACTGGAGGACAAGACCATGTGACATGTGCCGTGCTCAGGCACAGCAGGGGCATCTGAAGAGCCCCATGCCTCCGTGCAGGCCACAGTGCCTCCAGAGCATGCCTGTTACAGGATTCACAGAATTCTGACAGCTACACAATTTGTCCTCGGGGCTCCCCCTTGGCCTTCCCGGAACATGTTCGCTCCCTCTTCCTTATGACAGCCGTTCAGAGATTTGAAGAAATGCAGAGTGTGTGTGCACATACACTTGAGAGAAAGCGAGAAATGGAGTTTGAATCTACTGTCTGTCAAGGCTAGCAATGCTGGGCCCTAGACCGGGAACTTCACACGCCTTACCAATAATCCCCCTCCAAGTTTGTGAGGTCAGTATGACAGTCACCACTGCAGAGAAAGAAAGAGGGGTACTGGCTATTCTCTGTTCTCCCCCACCCACCCTCCATCCCTCAACTTCCCCTGCCCCGCTCTGGCCTGGGTCGCTGCCCCTACCAACTGCATCAGTGATAATCCCTGCCAGCTGGCATGAGTCTGGAAGGGACAGGGAAGAGAGGGAGGACATCTTCCCCATTCCCTTCCTGCTAAAGTCGCTTCCGGACAGTGGCTGCAGGTGCCCTCCTCTGTGAGCTCAGGTATCATGGGTTCCACTAGCCCTAGTCCCCTGTTCCTTACCCCTTCAGCCTTTGGAAGGGTCATGACGTGTCGCTGTGGCTAATAACTGAGAGCATCGTCATCTCTCGCATGTCTCCCTGACACCGCCCACTCAGCAAAGTTGTCTTTTCATTGGAACCATCTGGGGTGAATTCTATTTCCTTCCAGAGCCCTGAATTCACACCCACACCTCTGCCTCTCCTGTGCCCCACTCTTAGCTGCCGCCCAGGGGCCCTGCGTGTTCTCTCCTCAGCAGACACTTCCTCTGCTGCATGGGGCACAGCCTGAAGGCCCCTCACCTTCTTGCCTGGCTCCCAGGGCATGCAGACTTGGGAAGGGGGAGGCTGGAGACAGTCTGGAGCACAGCCCTGCTCTGTGGCCTCTGCAGGGCTGCTCCTCCTCTGCTTCTTCTCGCTCCTTCCCTGCCCCCGCCTAGACAGGCAGGGACCTCAGGCACTTCCTCCATACTGGCTGACCCCAGAGCTCCAGGACGCCAGGATCCTGGCCAGGCCTCAAGGGCACAGCATTCTGGGAACCCTCAGAGCCAAGGCAGTCTAGGCCGGAGGAGGCCAGGCCTGTTTCCAGCTTGCCCTTCCTTTGTTTTGCTCTGGTTTCTGCTGTGGCGGGTGTGTCAGATCAATGTCATCCTTAAACCAACAATGTGCGTGGAGCAATGGCCCCCAGTGACCATCAATTACCACAGGCCTGTCACCTTTGAAAGCACATCAGCCGGCACTCGGGTCTGCTCCTGCCACCTGCACCCTGCAGCTGAGCAAACACGGAGTGACCAGCACTTGCCAGGGTCAGCCAGGGGTGGCTTCGTCTTCCTTTCCACCCATGGCTCGATCCCTAAACCAAGGGGAAAGAAAGCTGACCTCCCTGTGGGAGAGGCCATGAACGCTGCAAGAAAGCAGGTCCTGAGCAGCTCTGGGCGTAAAGGAAACAGCTCGGGAAGATTTCTGGGTCAGGCCTGTCTCTGTCACTTATAAGCTCTGGGATCTTGGACAAGTTCCTTCACTTTTAAGCCTCATTCCTATCCCTGTTTTACCACAAAAGAAGTGAGTCTTGACTCTGGAGCCATTGTAAGGTGCACACTTAGTAACAATAATAATGCAAATACTTCCAGGATGCCTCCTGTGCTCCCGGCACTGGGCTAAGAACTGGAATTTCACCATGTGACTTCACCACCCTGTGAAGTTTGGCTTAGTGGGCCTCATCAGGCAGAGGAAAGCAAGGCTCAGTGTGATCGAGTGACTTGCTCAAGGTCACATGGCTAATAAAGAATAAAGCAGAGGCCCGAACCCTGTATCCTCTGGTTCCAGAGCTCTCATTCTTTATTTTTAGTCTTCTTCCTTTTTAAATCTTGAATCTCCATGGCCTTACTCCTCTAAGTTTTTACTATGGAGATCTTCAAACATATACAAGTGTGGTAATACAGTCCCCCATGAGCCCATTACCCATCCACAATTACCAGAATTCTGCTATAGCCCCTGAATCCCCTATTCCCACAAATTGTCCTTCAGAGAATTTTATAACAAGTGCCAGGCCTGGGATTCCACTAGTAAATACTTGAGTGCACATCTGCAGAGCCCTTATTCCTCGTCATTGACTGCCTTGATTGCTCTCTGTAAAGATCAGGAACAATCCAGAAGGTTGAGTCCTCCCTTGAGAGGCAGTGTAGAAAAAGCGGGGACAGTTCAGAGCAGGATTCTAACCCCAGCCTTGTTACCGTGCCTCTGTAGGCCTTTGATACATCACTGCACCTCTCTGGTCATTCAGTTCTTCTTCTGCAAAAATGAAGATCATGGTCAGAACTTCACTGTGTTGTCACCTAAGCAATGAATGCTAGGAGGTTCAGTACACTGGGTTCCCCTTCCTAATCCAATGTATTTGTTTCCTGGGGCTGCCATAACAAAATGCCACAAACTAAGTGACTTTTTCTCAACAAGAAAAATGTATTTTTTCACAGTTCTGGAGGCTAGAAGTCTGCAAACAAGGCATCAGCAGAACCGTGCTGTCATGGAAGGCTCTAGAGATGAATCTGTTCAGGCCTCTCTCCTAGCTTCTGGTGGTTGCTGGCATCCCTTGGCATTCCTTGGCCCGTGGCAGCATAATTCCAGTGTCTGCACCTGCCTTCACATGGCCTTTCCTTCTGTGAGTCTCTGCCCAAATGTCCCTTTCCTTATAAGCACAACAGTTACTGGATTAGGCCCACCCTGACCCAGTATGACTACATCCTGACTTGATTACATCTGCAAAGACCTTGTTTCCAAATAAGGTTACATTCACAGGTTCCGGGTGGGCTTGAACCCAGAACCCTATTGCCTAGGGCTAGGCAGAGATTTGGGGGCAGATCCTGGGACCTCTCACACTGCCCACTTGAGACTGAGGAAATCGACTCTCAGGAGAGGAAAGAAGCATGGCCCTGGTGCCATTAGCCCTACACCAGTCATCCTGTTCCTAGCTGCTCAGAGAACAGGCGCTAAGCTCTGACACTTTGGAGAAGGAAGCAGTCCTCCCTGAAAGGCACCTGTCTGCCGCATGCCTCCCTCTGCGCTCAGAACAAAGTCCTGCTTCTGTCCCTGCCACTCCTGCTGGGTTCACTCGGCACCTCCTCTGCTCCATGCCACCAGCCACTGGCCGTGCGCGGGGCCTGAACGCAGGGAGCCTGCCTGCCTCCTGCCTTGCTGTACTTTTCGTCTCCACCCTCCTTCTCCTGAATAACTCCCATCGTACTTTGAGCTTCAGCATAGCCATCATCCCACACACACCAAGGCCTTCCTGATCCCACATAGGAGTCCCTCTCGCTTTCCTTTCTTGAAACACCCAGCTCTTTCCCCCGAAGCACTGACCACAATTTATATCTCTTCAGTTGTTTGTTTACTTGTGTCCTGACTTACTCCCTGACAATAAGCTCCACGTGGGCAGTAACCAGGTAATATTTCATCCGCCTCTGCATCCCCTGGACTCAACACAGTATCTGGCACACAGCAAATGCCCAGTAAACACATGCTGACTACATCAATAACCAAGTGGCTCTCTAGAACGTTCTGTAATAGGTGTGCGAAGGAGGGAGGTCAGGTCAAAGGAAGAGGGGATTCTTTTCATCCTGAGGATGTAAGGTCTCCATCTGGAGGCACATAAATGCTCCTTTGTTGGAAAATTCCTCCTTGTGGCCTCCACACATGGCGCTGGGCTTGACATCTGGTGTCACACAGAAGCCCGAGTACCTCTGCCCCATCCATCCCTGCCTCTCCCTCATGTGAAAATGGCTCCCATACCCTGCCTCATGGGTCTTTCCCTTCCCAATCCCAACAGGCCCCTGTGTCTTCTGTTTCTCCCCTTCCATCAGGGTCCTCCCCTTTTCTCCTTCATGGCTCTGTTTCATCCACATCTCAACTTCTGCATCCAGGTCTGAGACTTCACGAGGAGGCGCTGTAGCCATTCAAGGATGAGGGGGCCCCTTGGCCAGAGCCGCTACCCCTCAGGCTGCCTTGGCCCTTATTTTAGCCAGCCTCCTCTTGCCAACATGTAGGAGTCCTGGCTGGGATGTTCAGGACCCAAAACATGAAACTGGCTATGGGGCTGGCCCTAGGTGTGTGGAGGAGTGGGTGGGGCCTGTGGCCTGTACAGGGAGGCATGAGGACTGTGGCATGCTGTGGCCCACCCAGAGCCCAGAGCACAGCATGTGACAGTTGCGCCCCACGCCTCAGTGATGATGCAACTTATTTGGTTGCCAGATGTGTGCCTACCACCAACTGGAACCCCAAAGGGAAAACCAGAGGACACAAAAGCACCCATCTCGGAGAACAAACTCTATGCCCTTTACAATACAAATTAGGCCTGCTGAGTTCTACATCCTTGAAAGAAAGGCCTGCCCTTGAACCCCGACGACCAGGTAGAACCTAGAGGCGTGATCACCGGGACTCATGGCATGGGAGAAAATTGGCTGTGTAGGGACACTGGGCTGGAAAATGCCACAAACCATTTTTCAAGCCCAGCCATCTGCCTTCAAGTCACAGAGGGACCCTCACAAGACACCTGAGACACGATGGGGTAATCATCCTGGCCCAAGTAATCCAGCAAGTTAAGGTGAACACCGGGCCATGCTTGCTCCACCACCACTGCAGAAGAAGGCAGCGGGACCTGCACCAAGGAGGAGGCAGTGAGGATGGGAGAAGCCGGCAGCACCCCAGGGTCATCCACACCAGCTCCTCTGGGCAGCATCCAGTACACGTCCTCTACCCAAACAGCTCTGCCTCCCTGCGCTGGGAAGGTTGCTCCCAAGGATTTCTCTTCCAGCCAGCAAAATTGACCGCTGAATGTTAAGAATCTAAAAATCCAAGGAAACGACAAACAAAGGGATAGAGACTTTGGCCGGTTCTTAAATAAACAGAACCAGACCTGGCCTCTGCTGTTTCCCTCCTCTGGGTGCTGATGTTTCCAGTCCCACTCCCTCATCCTGACTGAGCTGTGGGTGTCACTGGAAAAGCTGGGCTGTTTGGAGAAAGATTCAGCCCCCTCCCAGCTGCACCCCCATGGGACAGATATAGATAAACTTCCAGTGGGCCTCATGGAAATGTCACTTCTGCCAACCCCTCCTCCCACCCCACACAGCGGGTCCTTTCTCCCCGATGCTGTGTGTCTAAAATGAGAGGCCAGCCACCCTGGAACTTTTCAATCAGACAGAATCCCCAATGCTCTGGTTTTGTTTTATTTGCTCTCGCTCCCTCCCCAGCATTAGTAATAACTGGCTCAGATGCCCGGATGAGTCAGCCTCGATGGAGGGCCAATTAACTCACCCACATGCAGCCTGTTAACTCTTCCCAGGACCCAGGTATCAGGCAGCAGTCTCCCCTCTTAGTGAGCTGGGAGGCTAGTGCATTCAGGGGCTCCTCCCTGGGCCCTTCTTCAGCCAGGATATCCACATTTTCTTCATCCCCTGCCCGGAGCCAGGTCTCCTCACCCCTTCTCGACTTGTTCTCTGCCTTCTAACAGGTCTTCTTTCCTTTGATACCATCTCCCACTGGTCTATTCCCTCCCTGGCTGCTTGCATAGTAACTTTCTAAAACCAGATCTAGTCATGTCACAACCCAGCTCAAAAACCTCCTGTGGCTCCACATTGCCCAAAAAGACAAAATTCACTCTTGTCAGGCTTTCATTTAAGGTCCACTCTAGAATCCTGTCTCTTCCTCTTCCTTCCCCAACACTCTCTGGAGCTGTTTCCTTATATCAGCAGTCCCCAACATTTTTGGCATCAGGGACCAGTTTTGTGGAAGACAATTTTTCCATGGACCCGGGGGGGGGAGAGGATGGTTTTGGGATGATTCGAGTGCATTCGTTACATTTATTGTGCACTTTATTGCTATTATTATTATATTGTAATATATAATGAAATAATTATACAACTCACCACAATGCAGAATCAGTGAGAGTCCTGAGTTTATTTTCCTGCAACTAGACCCATCTTGGGGTGATGGGAGACAGGGACATCCAAAGTGTGTTGCTTATGTCCAATCTTCTCCACAATCTCATTTTGGTTGTTGTCACTGCAGAAAACCCTGCTTCACAAAGATAGGATGTTGGAAATGGAAGCAGGCTTTTCAATGTTTTTGTGGTAATCTCAGGATATTCCACCTTGACTTTAGTCCAGAAAGTATAAAAATTTGAAGTTGTCTCAAACATACTTTTAAGGCACCATCATTCGTAATCTCAAGCAGTTGATCTTTTTCTGGCACAGATATAGTCGATTCACCTGGCTTATTCACAAATGAGTCAAGGATCCATTCCTTCCCAGTTCGGGGAAGGAATGGATCCATTGAGAAGCAATGCTCAAGTTCTTTGGAAAGTTGAGATATGTGATCATGCACCAGATGGGAGAAAAAAGGCCCTGGTTCAGTCTCTTTCAAAATCTCAGCTAATATTTGAAACATGTCAAAAACCCCAATGTTCACTCATTGTCCCCATAATTCCAGTTTGGCTTTGAATGTAGCCACTTTATCTGCCAACTTGAACACAGTTGTCATTCTCCCCTAAAATGACAGATTGAGTTCATTGAGCAGGTTGAATATGTCACACAAGTAAGCAAGTTTTGCAACCCATTCTGTGTCACTGAAATGTGCTGCCAGTGGTGACTGTTTTTTTCCTAAAAGAAATCTCTGGAGCAGCTCTCATAACTCAAAAGCTCTGGCTAGTTATCTACCTTTAGAATGCCATCTCACTTCTGTGTAAAAGAAAAGGCAAGTGTGCTCTGTGTTCATCTCCTCACAGAGCTGCACAAACAGATGTAAGTTAAAGGCATCTATTTAATGTGGTTGATAATTTTAATCACATTCTACAAAACAATGTTAAGCTCAGGTGACATTTTTCGGCTAGCCAGCATTTCTCTATGGATGACACGGTGTGTAGATTCACATTCAGAAACAACCTCTTTGACCCAAGTAGTGAAATTAGAAAGTCATACAGTCATGGCAGCCTCTCTGTCCATGCTTATACTAATAAAAAATGACCGATTCAGTTTTCCTGATATGTAATCATTCAAAGACTTGAATAGTTCCGCAGCTGTGGTATCGGTTGGCAACAAAAGTACACATAGCATATCCTTTGTATTTGGTGCTCTATCTACTTATTGCTGGTGTATAGAAATGCAACTGTCTTTTACACATTGATTTTTGTACCCTGAGACTTTACCAAAGTCAATTATCAGTGTGAGGAAGCTTTCAACAGACTCCCTAGGGGTTTCAAGATGTAGAATCATATCCTCTGCAAAGGATAGCTTGACTTCCTCTTTTGATATTTGGATATTTCTGATTTCCTTCTCTTGCCTAATTGCTCTGTCTAGGAATTCCAACACTGTGTTGAACAGGAGGGTTGAGAGTGACCATCCT
Source organism: Cephalopachus bancanus (assembly GCA_027257055.1). Classification (NCBI taxonomy): domain Eukaryota; kingdom Metazoa; phylum Chordata; class Mammalia; order Primates; family Tarsiidae; genus Cephalopachus; species Cephalopachus bancanus. Next base: position 5,925,819 of record JAPVLO010000036.1, read on the forward strand.
TGTCTAGTTCTCATTCTCAGGAGGAATACTTCCAATTTCTGCCCGTTGAGCAAAATGTTGGCTGTGGGTTTGTCATAGATGACTCTTAATTGTTTTAAGAAATTTTCCTTCTATGCCAAGGTGCTCAAAAGTTTTTATCACAAAGCAATGCTGGATTTTGTCAAATGCTTTTTCTGTGTCTAATGATATAATCGTGTTGCTCTTTGCTTTACATTTATCAATGTGCTGAATTGTGTTTATGATCTTGTGAATGTGGAACTAGCCATGCATCCCAGGAACTAAGCCCACCTGGTCATGGCAGACGATCCTTGAGATGTGTTGTTGGATCCGATTTGGTAGAATCTCGTTTAGGATTTTTGCTTCTATGTTCATCAAGGAGATTGGCTTGTAATTCTCTTTCCTTGTTGGGTCTTTGCCAGGTTTGGATATCAGTATGATGTTGGTTTCATAAGATGAGTTGAGGAGCATTCTGTCTTTCTTAATTGCTTGAAATACTTTCAGTAAGATTGGTATCAGCTCCTCCTTGTATGCCTTGTAGAATTCAGCTGAAAAGTCAGTGGGTCCAGGTTTTTTTGTTTGTTTGTTTGTTTGTTTGTTTGGCATAATCCCATTCACAATAGCCACAAAAAGAAAAAGAAAAAGAAAGAAATACCTTGGCATTCACCTAACCATAGAAGGGAAAGAACTTTACAATAAGAACTACAAAACACTGCTCAAAGAAATCAAGGATGACACAAACAAACAGAAAAACATTCCATGTTCATGAATTGGAAGAATCGATATTGTCAAGATGTCCATCCTGCCCAAGAAAATCTACAGCTTCAATGCAACATACCCATCAAATTACCAAAATCATTTTTCCTAGACCTGAAAGTGACAATACAGAAATTCATATGGAAATAAAAAAGAACACAAATAGCCAAAACAATCCTCAGCAAAATGAATAAAGCAGGAGGTATCATACTTCCAGACTTTAAACTTTACTACAAGGTGACCGTAATCAAAACAGCCTGGTACTGGTGCAAGAATAGGCACATAGACCAATGGAGGAGGACAGAGATTATAGAAGCAAAAACTTGATCTCTTAACCAACTCATCTTTGACAAAGTCACCAAAATGACCACTGGGTAAACAAGATCATATTTAGTAAACGGTGCTGGGAAAGCTAGCTGACCACATGCAGGAGAATGAAACAGACCCTACCTATTGCCATATACAAAAATCACCTCTAAATGGATCAAAGAACTAAACATAAAACCTCAAACTAGAAGAATCCTAGAAGAAAACATGGGAAACACTCTCACACACGTTGGAAAAGGCAACCAATTCTTGATCAAATCCCCAAAAACGAATGCCATAAGAGCTAAGCTAGATAAGTGGGACCTCATCAAACTGGAAAGCTTTTGCACAGCAAAAGAAACTTTCAAGAGAGTGGGGAGACAATACATAGAATGGGAAGAAATGTTTGCTAATAATGTATCTGACAAAGGCCTAACACCCAGAATCTACAAGGAACTCAAACAAGCTGAAAGGAAAAGAAAACAATCTTATCAAAAAGTGGACAAAGGACATGAAGAGACACTTCTCAAAAGAAGATAAACAAGTAGGCAACAGACACATGAAAAAATACTTAGCCTCACTAATAATCAGAGAAATGCAAATCAAAACCACAATGAGATAGCACCTAACTCCAGTAAGGATGACCATAAATCAAAAAACAGGTTGGGCTCTGTGGCTCAGTCTGTAGTCCTAGCACTTTGGAAGGCCAAGGTGAGTGGATTGCCTTAGCCTGCAGGTTCAAGACCTGCCTGGGCAACTAGGCAAGACCTTGTCTCTACAATAAAAAAATAAAATAAAATTAGCTGGGCGTGGTAGTGGGCAGCTATAGTTCCAGCTATTTGGAAGGCCGAGATGGAAGGAGTGCCGGAGCCCAGCCAGTCGACACTGGAATGACCGTGAGCATGCTGCTGCACTCCAGCCTGGGCAGCAGAGTGAGACGTCAACTAAATAAATAAACAAACAACAGATACTGGTGAGGGTGCAGAGAAAAGAGAATACCTCTACACTGTTGGTGGGAGTACAAGCAAGTTCAACCTCTATGAAAAGCAGTATGGCAATCCCTAAAATAACTAAAAATTGACTTTCCATATAATCCAGCAATATCTATCCTGGGAATATACCCAGAGGAACATAAATTGTTAAACTAAAAAGACACCTGCATATGCATGTTTATAGCTGCACTATTCACAATAGCAAAAACATGGAACCGACCCAACTGCCCATCAAAAGTGGACTGGATTTTTTTAAATGTGGTACATATACATTGTGGAGTATTATGCAGCCATAAAGAAGAACAAAATCATGACTTTTGCAGCAAATTGAATGAAATTGGACACCATCATACTCAGTGATCTATCACAGAAACCAAGAACTGAATACTGCCTGTTCATAAGTGGGACCTGGATGTTAATCACATTAGCACAAGGGAGGGATCAGCAATTGCTGGAAACTGCCAGGGTGGGACGGAGGGGGGCATAACAACACAAAGGGTACCTAAACTAGGGGAAGTGAGGGCCAATTGGAGGCCCAAACTTCATCTGTACCCAGCATACTTGTGTAACTAATCCTGACTTGCACCCCACATCTCTGTAATAAAATAATTTTTTTAAAAAAACAGCACCTTAGGCCAGGCTCGGTGGCTCAACCTGTAATCCCAACACTTTCACCTGCCACTCACCTCCTTCTGTGTGGCTTGGTTTCTAACAAGCCACAGACCTGTAATCCCAACACTTTGGGAGGCTAGGTGAGTGGAATGCCTGAGCTGCGGGTACGAGGCCAGCCTGGGCAACTTGGTGAGACCTCGTCTCGATTGAGTACCATGACTCATTAATCCATTCTAACAAATGTGCTTCAGTATCTTTTGCCATTGTATCAATTCATCTAGTTATGGTGCTAGCCAAAAAAGGAACACATGCCACCTTTTGAACTTCAGCCTTTCCTAAAAGTTCATGACAAATGTCCTTAGCAGCAAGGAGGATCAACTCTTCACCATTAATAAAGGAGTTTTAAGCTATAGCAATGCAGTTAGCTACTAAGAATGATGCTCTCCGTGCAGACACATTTGACGAAATGACAGCCTTCGATAATTGCTTCTGTTCTTCATGTTCACATTTTTTTTTTCTTTTGAAAAACTCCAAAGGCATGTCTTTTAATGCAGGGTATCAGTCTTCATGTAGCAAAGCAATTTTGAAACTTTCATGGCTTCATTGCATAGTCAGTCACCACATATTATACAAAACTGGCTTGGAGAACGTGACTCACCTGTTGCAGTCAATCTATAATTTAAGTAGGGCTCTTGGTATTTTCTTTTAAATGCAGCTTTCTTTTTGTTGGCTGCCTTAGAGTCTTCTGTCTCATCATTAGATCTTTTCCCTTTTCAAAGAAGTTCTCCAGTGATGTCTGTTTTTTACTCATTTTGGCTAGGATTAGCTCGTGGACTTACCAAAACTGTGATGGAGACAAGGGCACAGTGCAGAAAAGAGGCATGGATGGAGGTGGTAAATAAAATAATGGGCAGCCACACACAGACTAAAATAAGTGTTGACTTCTGGCTTAAAGACTGCCACCAGATGCTGCTGTACAATTGAAGTACATCAACTCCCTTGCCACTCATTAATAGGGTTTTGATATGAGTCTGCAAGCAATTGATTTATTATAGTCTCTGTGCAGTCAAACCTCATTGCTAATGTTAATCTTCATTTGCAGCGGTTCCCCTGTGCTAGCATCACCACCTCAGCTCCACCTCAGATCATCAGGTACTTGATTCCCAGAAGGAGCATGAAACCTAGATCCTGCATATGCTCAGTTCACAATAGGGTTCACGCACCTATGAGAACCTAATGCTAGTGCTGATCTGTCAGGAGGTAGAGCTCAGGCAGTAATGTGAGCAATAGGGAATTCTGTAAGTACAGATGAAGGTTCACCGTTCACCTGCCACTCACCTCCTTCTGTGTGGCTTGGTTTCTAACAAGCCACAGACCGGTACTAGAGGTTGGGAACCCCTGCCATACATGCACTCTCCCCAGGACCCAAATACCTACACACTCCTGGCCTCTACACCTTTGGTGCTGCTGGTTCTTCCAATTCAAATTCTCTCTTTCTCTCTTTTTTTTCCCCTGAGTTGGAGTCTCACTCCATCACCCAGGCTGGAGTGCAGTGGCATGCTCATGGCCACCCTAGCATTGACCCACTGGGCTCTGGCAATCCTTCCACCTCAGCCTTCCAAGTAGCTGGAACTTCAGGTGTGTGCTACCACCCCTGGTTAATTTTTTTTTTTTTTTTTTTTGTAGAGACAAGGTCTCGCCAGGTTGCCCAGGCTGGTCTTGAACCCATTGACTCAGGCAATCCTCTCACCTCGGCCCCCCAAAGTGCTGGGATTACAGGCTGAGCCACCGAGCCTAGCCAAATACTCTTAACTGATAAAAATCCAGCCCCTTTCTCAAGATTGATTTCAATTCCACCTACTCCATAGCACCTCCCCTCCTCCTTCTTTTAAAAACCACCCCTTGCCTTCAGAACTTCTATAGCATTTCAACCCCTTAGCAAGTTCCACCTGTATTTTCTTAGAACTTTCTGCTACAGACTAGCTTTTCTTCTCAACAAGATTGCAACTTTGTTAGAATTAACTTGTGTCCAACAACAAAAGATTGTTTAAATAAATTACAGACTATCCTTATACTGGATGACTAGATAACCATTAAAAATAAATGATGGAAGAAAAGATTGATATGAAAAGATGTTGATTATATACAATTAATCTGCGGGGGAAAGATTATAAAACAAGACAGACCCAAAGTGTCTGTTCTTGTTTAAAATATATGCAGGCATAGGGAAAGAGTCTGAAAGATTCTGCCACAAAATGCTGGACAGTGGTTCTGTTTTTTAAATCTGTTGTAAATAATTTTTGTTTTCTTCTTTTTTCTTGCCTGTATTTTTAATAGCAGAAATGTATAGCTGTATAATTAAAACACCAATAAAACATGTATTTCAAAGATTAGTTGATATATTTTAAAACACTTGGGGACTGAAAGGGTGAGTTCTTTGGGATCTTTTTGTATTTGTTGAAGGTATACAGGGCACACCACATGTGTATGTTGTGGTGGCAGGTGGGGTTGAGGATTGAGAAGCTCTGGACTTTTCAGCCTTCATCTGTCTCACACCCTTCCTTTCACAGAGGGGGAAGGAAGCCAAAGCCCATGGTCTTTCTGTCCCACCCTTGGGCCTTTCTCTGGGCCAGATCCTCTGCTGGCCCCAAATACACTACTCAGGAGCTGCCCCATGGCTTCGGGAAAGCTACTTTTCTTCTCTTTCATTTTTCATCCATAAAATAAAGAGATGATATTACCAACCTGTTTTAAAGATTGAAAAAAGTGGGACATGCAAAATACAGCCAAGCACATAGAGGAAGCAATAAATGTCTCATGGGGTCCTGATGACCTTTAAGGGGAGAAATAGATAGCTTAAAACTCACACATACACACACACACACACACACACACACACACACACACGCACACGCGCACACACACACACACACACACACACACACACACACACACACACTCAAAAGCAAAAAATCTGCTCAAAGCACTGCTTCTAGAGGGAAAGAAGTGGGTTTCAAACTCGGGCCTGTGGACTCGATGGGCAGTGCTTCCAACGGTATCCTGCTTTGATATTAAGGGTGGGGCCTAGACAAAGGGAAGTTGCTTGTTCAATGTCACACAGCTCATCAAGGGGAGAGCTGGGATTAAGCCCAACATACATTTCAGAAGGTAATTTGCAGAAGGGGCTTCAAAATGTCTGAACGGCCACCCAGTACTGACCCCCCCGACAAAGAAGAACCAAAACAGTGAGGAGATAGGCAAACATCAACTGCTAAGAGAGAACACTGAGATTCAGCAGGGCAGTGACAGGGAACCTCTGAGGCACAGGAGGAGAGGGAAGCGAAACAGTCAGCCAGATCAGAATCAGCTGGGAGTCAGAATAACCTCCCATTGTGAGGAAAAGGTAAGGAGAGCATTCCAGCCGTCTACACATTCATCATGGACTCCTGCAACTCTAGCCAGGAGATCCCCTTGGCCTTCGTGGGCCCTGAGACTATATAGGGAGATAGCTGGAGTCTGCAGGATGGCATTGTTCTAGAGAAGGAGCTTACACTGAGTTCTACCCTCTTCCCCACCCAAGACCCAAGCAGCTGCAGCATAGCACCTTCTTGAGAATCCAGCACCCACCAGTCTGCATCCTTCCCCGGGGTCCAACAGCCCTTGCATCTCCACACCCATAGAGTACTGCCGACATTCCCACACACCACTCAGAGAGCTGCAGCATCACAGTGTCAGCTGGATTCAGTAATGCAACCAACTCCTGGCATCCTAGCCCAAGTGATGTCCAATACTCCAGGGAATGGACAGTGCAGTGCATGAGGGTGGCTATCCCTGGGACAAGGGGAACTGATGCATGAGAGCTGAGAACCATCTTCTGGGGCTGATGCCACTGACAGCAACCTCAACCCAACCCCTCCAGAACTACTGGACATCTGCATGCATTTCATGGGGACTGGAGATTGACATACCCAGGCACTGTCCCAGGGCCTGAGGACAGGTCTTCCCTGCCCACTGCCACCTCTGCAGCAACCCATGTTTGTGACTTTGAGGCCTGAGGACAAGCCCACCTCATCCACCACCGCTGCCACTAGCACCCAAGCATGATGCCTGAAGTCTGGGGACAAACCCTCCCCACCCATCACCAGCAGCACTCATGCACATCTTCTGGGGGGGTCTGAGGACAGGCCAGCCCAACCTAATGGACTGATTTGCCCCACCCATCACTGCCATCAGTGCCCACACACATAATCCAGGATCTTGGGAATTGATCTACCCTGCCCACCTCAGCCAGCTAACACACACAGTATCTTGGAGCCTGACAACTGGCCCACCCCGCTCCCACGGCCAGCACCATTGTCATACAAATACACCATCTGGGAACCTGAGGACTGACCTGCCTTATGCACCAACATCAGTGCCTGTGCATACCTTCTAGGTACCTGAAGACAGGTCTTTCCTGCCCACTGCCACTTCCCAATACACTGTCTTGAGGCCTGGAAATAGGCCCATCCCGTCTACCACTGGTGCCCTTGCATGCCCCTCTTGCCAGCATGCTACCGCTGATGCCCAAACATGTTGCCTGGGGGGCCAAGTTTTGGCCTTCTGACATTTGCCACTGCCAATGTCACACACGCTGACCAGGACCAAAGTCCCACCCACATCCCTGGACTACCACTGCCACTTCTGGCACCTGAATAAGCCATCTGGAAGCCCCAAGGACCTGCCCACCTGAACCCACCACCACCAGTGCCCACATACTTCATCCAGGACCCTTAGGATCAGCACAGCCAGCCCACTGCCACCACCACTGGTGCCAAAAAATGGCCCACCTGGCATCCTCCAGTAAAGCCTTGCTACAGCCTCTACTAACAACTGCTGCCTAAGTCTCACAAACATCACTGATGCTGATTACAGTCAAAGAAATTATACAATGACTACACTACTGCAACTACCCAGAATCAAAGGCAAAGTCAAAGCACCTTACCCAGCCTACACTATATATACATCTATAGGAAAAAGTCTTTCCTTCTGAAAGTCAGTTCATGAAATTGGAAGAAGTGCCTGTTACATCAGATATGCAGATACAAACTTAAGAACACAAGAAACATTAAAAAGCAAGAAAACAACACTTCCAAGAGAACATAATAATTCTCCATATCCCAATAGGGAAAAAAATCCATGAAATGCCTGAAAAAGAATTCAAAATAATAATATTTAAGAAACTCAGCAAGGGGCCAAGTGCATCAGCTTCTGCCTATAATCCCAACACTTTGGGAGGCCAATGTAGGAGAATAACTTGAGGTCAGTCATTCAAGACCAACCTGGGCAACATATCCACCAAAAAAAAAAAAAATGCCAGGCACAGTGGCATGCACTTGTAATCCCAGCTACTTGTGAGGCTAAGGCAGAAGGATCTCTTGAGTCTAGGATTTCTAGGTCAATGAGAAATAATTGTGCCACTATTCTCCAGCCTGGGTGACAAAACAAGACCCTGACTCAAAAAACAAACAAAAAAATCACAGTGAGATATAAAAGAATACATATAAACTATACAAAGAAATCAGTAAAGCAATTCATGATCTAAATGAAAAATTCAACAAAGAGATAGTTGTCATGGAAAAAAACCCGCAGAAATCCTGGAAATGAAAAATTTAATGAATAAAATAATAAAGTAATACAATGAGAACTTCAGCAGTAGACTAGAAAAAATTGCTTGAAGACAAATCTTTTGAAATAACCCAGTCAGAAAAAAGGAGAAAAAATGAAGAAAGAAAAAAACTACATGATATATGAGACACCTTAAAGTGGCCATATATTCAAACTTTCAAAAATTCTAGAAGAGATAGGTAAAGACATTAGAAAAAAACAAACAGAAATCCTGGAAATGAAAACTTTAATGAATATAATAAAAATTACAATTGAAAACTTCAACAGTAAACTAGAAAAAAATTACTTGAAGACAAATCTTTTGAAATAACCCTGTCAGAAAAAAAAAGGGGAAAAAGTGAGACACCATAAAGTGACATATATTCAGATTTGGAGATTTCTAGAAGATATAGGCAAAGACATTAACAAAATAATAGCTGAAAATATCCAAATCTTGCAAGAGATATAGACATTCAGACATAAGAAGTCACCAAAAAGATTCAGTTCAAAGCAGTCTTCTCCAAGGGACATGGTAGTCAAATTGCCAAAAGTCAAGCCTAAAGAAAATTTTGAAAACAGCAAGAGAAAAGAATTAAGTCACATATAAGGAGATCCAATTCAACTAACAGTAGATTTTTTTAGCAGAAACTTTGCAGGCCAGGAGACAATGAGATGACATATTCAAAGTACTGAAAGGAAAAAAACTTCCGCCAAGAATACTATACCAAGCAATGTTGTCTTTCAAAAATAAAGAAGAAATAAAGTATTTATCAGACAATGAAAACAGAGGTAATAAATCACCACTAGAGAAATGCCAAATAAGAAATGAAGAAAGGAACAGCGTAATAAGAAATGAAGGAAGGAACAGTGTAGCCACAACAACCAGAAAACAGTTAACAAAGTGACAGGAATAAGTCCTAGCCTATCAGTAAATAGAAAGACAATCCATGTTCATGGATCAGAATAATTAATATTATTAAACGAATCATATTACCTAAAGTTTTCTTAAGATTCAATGCACTCTCTATCATAGTACCAAGGACATTCTTCTCAGAAATAGGAAGAGCAATCCTAAGATTCATATGGAACCACAAAAGACCCCAAATAGCCAAAGTAAAAAGAACAAGGCTGGTGGCATTGCACTTCCTGACTTCAAAATCTATCATAACAAAATAATCAAAGTATTGGTATAAAAGCAGACACATAGACCAGTGGAACAGAATAGAGAACACAGAAATTAGTCCATGTATTTACTGTCAACTGATTTTCAACAAAGACACCAAGAACAAACATTGGAGAAAGGACACTCTTTTCAATGAATGGCATTGAAAAAACCAGATATTCATATGCAGCAGAATTAAACTAGACCCTATTTCTCATCATAAACTCAAAATGGTTTAAAGACTGAACCATAAGACCCCAAATTATAAAACTACTAGAAGCAAACATAAGAAAAACACTTCAAGACATTGGTCTAGGCAAAGATTTTTGTTGCTGAGGCTTCAGAAGCACAGGCAACAAAAACATAAAAAGAGACAAATAGGACTATATTAAACTAAGAATCTTCTGCACTGCAAAATAATCAACAGAGTGAAGAGACTACCTATAGAATGGGAGAAAATAATAGTAAACTACACATCTGATAAATTACTAATATTCATGATACACGGGAAACTCAAACAACTCAACAACAAAAATAATAATAATAATCTCATTAAAAATTGGACAAAGGTTCTGCATAAACATTTCTCAAAAGAAGACATACAAATGGAAAACAGGTATATGAAAAAAGTGCTTGACATCACTGACCGTTAGAGAAATGCAAATAAAAATCACAATGACTTGTCATCTCTTCTATTATTAAAAAAAATAACAAATGCTGGTGAGGATGTGGTAAAAAAGGAGCTTTTGTTATTCTCATTCATATATGGGAGCTAAAAATATTGATCTTATGGAGGTAAAGAGTAGAATGATAGATACCAGAGGCTGAGAAGGGTAAAAGGGGGATGAAGAGTGGTTGGTTAATAGGTACAAAACATACGGTTAGTTAGAGGGAATAAGTTCTAGTGCTCAATAACACAGTAGGGAGAATATAGTTAGCAATAATTTATTATGTGTTTCAAAATAGCTATAAGAGAAGATTGGAAATGTTTCTGGCATAAAGATATAATAAACGTTTGAGGCAATAGATATCTCATTATACCTTGTGTGCATGTATCAAAATATAACACATACCACCAAGTGCAGTGGCTTATGCCTGTATTCTCAGTACTTTGAGAGGAGGAGGCAGGAGGACTACCTGAGCCCAGGGGTTTGAGACCAGCCTGGGCAACTTGGTGAGAGATTGTCTCTACAGTAAATTTAGAAATTATCCAGGTGTGATAACACATGCCTGTAGTTTCAGCTACTTGGAAGACTGAGGTGGAAGGATCACCTGAGCCCAGCAGGTCAAAGCTGCCGTGGCTGTGAGCATGCCACTGCACTCCAGCCTGAGTGATAGAGTGAGACTCTAACTCAAAAAAAAAAAAACTATATATATATATATCACATACCACATAGATATGCACAATTCTTACATATCAGTTAAATAAGTCATTTTTCTTCCTACGTCTTAATGTTTATGTTAATAAAACAATAAGGGTCATCCTTTTCATGAAAAACTTTCAATATGGTGGCAATGGAGAGCCAATTCTGAGTTTTTAAGGAATGGTTTGAATGGGGTCAGATCCCCGAGAGGTGGGTCAGGTTGGTAATCTGGCAAGAACCACACCACAGATGTGGCTCAAAAGAAGCGCCCTCTTTGGAAACTACTGAGCTAGCGTACAAGCAGTGTCAAAGATGGACATGAAGTGAGACTGCAAGGGAGTGGGCACAGTTTCTTAGCAGCACCCTTGTCCTCAGGAGGTATGAGCAAAATTCAGTGGGCAATGCAGTCTACACAAAGTAAGGAACCCACCAACTCAATGAGGGTTGGATGCCGGCTACCTTTGCACCACTTTTGGAGGAACCACCTCTGCACTAAAAGGTCCACCATCACCCACCATGAGAGGATGTACTTGCTACACCTCAGCCAGGTACTCCTGTCCTCTGTTTCCTGCTGCATCAGCCATGGCCAGCCAAACTAACAGCCAGGTGAGACAGAACTTTAGGTTGACTGCCACCGAAAATTTGGGGGGCAGGAAAAGGAGGAAATCAAATACCCTGAGATCTCTGTCTGAAAAACTGTGAAACACAGAGTTGTTCTCTACCCCCCGATTAATTATCAGGACACAACACTACTCTCCCCCGCCCTTAACTCTCCATCCTCCACCCCCACCACTATCCCTGCTCTGTTAACCTGGCTCATCCCTGACAGCTCCCAGCACAGTAGAGTCATGTGCACATTATGTGAGCCACCACGAGGGTTCCTATCGGGGTTCAGGCCTACTCTAGAAGCCTCATCTCTCAGCATTAAGTCTGTAAATAAATTTCAAATGTCAACCCACAACTAAGAGATGAATGGAAGCAGGTAGTCATGTGTTCCTTAAATCTTCTGCTATGAGCCAGGGTTCCAAACGAGGTGCAGGAAGGGAACCATTGATTCATCAAACTCTTTTTGAGCACCTGATATGTACAAGACACTTGAGAGCAGCCATTCTCTTCCTGCCCCAGAAAGAAAACCATGAGGATGTCAAAGGCTCCACCTGGCCACCCATCAGAGTTGTTTCTTGGAGCTAACTTGAGAGAACTACGGGAGCTACCAACAGGTATGATTTTTCTCCCACTGCATAAAAGATACCCACGAAGTAAGCTTTGGGACTCAGGGCATGCATAGTGCAAAGAATCTTGGAGTCTTATGTAATGAGTATCCTTACATCTCTTTCTGATGACCAGTCACTGTGCTATCATTCTTTCCTTTGTCTCCTGGTAATGCAAGAATGTCCTTCCAGGGCACATGATTGCTGTTTGCTGCTACAGTGCAGTGAAGGACCCCAGAGGGTCAGGAGTTCCTTCTGTCTCCCCTCACTGTCAGCCTCACCACTCCCTCCCTGCTGTACAGATTTTGACACCCCATCAACCAAAACATATAATCCCTGCCATCTTCTTCTTATCCAAGTTCTTTTTTTTTTTAGTTTCAGGGGGTGCACATACATGTTTGTTACATGGACATATTGTGTAGTGGTGAGGATTGGATCTCAAGTGGCCCATTCCCCAGAGAGTGAACACTGTACCCCACAGGTAATTTCTGAACCCTAACTCCCCTTCCCCCTTACTGATGTCCCTGGTGTCTATTATTTCCATCTGTGTGACCATTTAACTCCCACACACAAGTGAGAACATGCTGTTTGGTTTTGTTACCCAAGTTCTACACACACTTGTGTTTTCTTTTTTCATTTGTTCATTCATTCATTCTTCTATTCAGCAAAGGCTCTCTGAGCATGTGCTCTGTGCAAGGCCCTGGGTTAGAGAGCATAGGAGATCAGGAAGGAATAAAGCCTCTCCCTGTCTCCCTTCCTGCCATATTTGCTGACCTGGGGCAAACCAAATTCACTTCTCAAACTTTCAGTCTCTTCCTCCACCAAGGTGGGGGTGTTAGAGCTGAAACAGTTCTCAGAGAAGATCTAGTGCAAAGATCTGCAAACCATGGTCCGCTGGCCAAGTCCAGCCCTCCACCTGTTTTGTACGGTCTGCAAGCTAAGAATGATTTTTATGGTTTTAAATGGCTGAAGACGGGAAAGGAATTTTTTGTGACACATGAAAATTATATTACATTTAAATTTCAGTGTCCATGACTGTTTTTATTGGAGCACAGCTGCCCTCACTCATGCACTCATTGTCTATGGCTGCTGCCTGCCACTACAGGGGTTGAATTACCACAAAGACTGTATGGCCCACAAAACTCACATCATTTTCTTTACAGAAGGGACTTGCTGACCCTTGCTCTAGTCTAGCATGGGTGATTTATCCTCCTTCCAAAGCACTGGCTCATTCCACAGGATCAAGGTCTCCCCCGGGTGCCAGGTAGCAAGCTCCACAGGTTGGAGGTACACCCAGACAGGCTCTGAGACTCGGGGACCACGTTCCTCTCCCAAGGAGTCAAGTGTGTTTGCTGAGTGATGCCTTCTTCCCAAGGCATCAGAGACTCTCTGGCTCCCACAGACCTCTTCGGAGAGGCTGAGTCTCCCAGTGCTATCCCCCCTGAATCCTTGAAGTGATACGCCATCCTAAGGCAGAGGCTCCAGTTTATACTGGCTTTTTGGCTCATGTGCTCCTCGGTGAGCTTGCCCTCCACACTATCACCTTCTTATCACAACTTCCACTCCATGGGGCACTCCCTCACTGTCCTGCTTTCCCTCATAAGACCTTTTATGTTTCTAGCTTTGTGTCAGCAAGGAAAGGAAATAAGATCTACCATGTCCAAGAAGACAGACCTCTTTCTAACTCCCAGTGGCCACCTCCATACAACCCTCAGACTTCCTCTTTGGACCTGGACACAGCCCCTCCTCTGTGTGGCATTCTAGCCAGGGAGCAAGGAGGCAGGCAGAGGGACAAATCTAGTTCCACAATGTCTTCCGGGACTGCCTGCCTCCCTGTCATGGCCCTGGGCTCTCCTCCGTGCCTGATTTCTCAATGTCTGCCCCGGACCTGATCGTTCTGCAGGCAGAGTGAGCCTTTGGGGTGTAACTGTCACCTGAGCTCACACTCTGCCTTAATCCCAAGTGCCACACCCCCATCTCTCTGAGGTAAAATTGCAGTCAGAGAGACAAAGGCTAGAGGTTAGGTAGGGCTTCCCAGCCCATTACGTGAAGAACACCCCAACCAGGTGTGGTGACTCAAGCCTGTAATCCCAACACTTTGGGAGGCTGAGGTGAGAGGATTGTCTGAGCCCACGGGTTCAAGACCAGCCTGGGCAACATGGTGAGACCGCGTCTCTAAAATAAATCAAAAAATTAGTCCGGCATGGTAGCACATGCCTGTAGTTCCGACAACTTGGAAGGCTGAGGCGGAAGGATCTCTGGCACCCAGCAGGTTGACACTGGGGTAGCCATGAGTGTGCCGCTGTACTCCAGTCTGGGCAATGGAGTAAGACTCCAAATCAAAAAATAAAAAATTAAAAAAGCACCCAAGAAGGGGTTATTTTGTAATCTTATCAACTAAAAGAAGAGCCCTTTATGCCCCAAAACACGTAGGCCCAGAGTCTGAAGGAAGTTGGTGTATGATGATCATAGGAAGCACACAGATTTTGCTTTATGGGCTTGTGCCTGTATGACCTCTCACAGCCTGGGGGAAACCAGGATGGAAATAAGAGGCATTTCACAATGATATGCTGGGGCTTCCTGAGATTATAGAGGCAGGCGCCTAGCATAGCAGATGTTGTGTCAGCCCTGCCCTGTTCCCAAGATGTGCACACACCACCTCTAAATGCGGAAACTGGAGGCCTCACAAAGTCAAATGAGCTGCCCTGGCCCCCTCAGCTAGTAAGTGGTAGACCTGGGATTTGGACCTGTCTGACACTGTGGCTTGTACTTATTACTACTTACAGGGCAGACAGAAAATAAATCAGTAAGTAAATGAATGGACACGGTGGGGAGAAGTGCTGTGAGGGAAACAAGTCAGGCTGACGTGATTGCATCACAGAGACCACATGCAATTTGATCACCAGAGCTGGTGTTGGAGCAGTCAGTTCTGAGAACATCTGGGGAAGCACCTGCAGACAGGGGGAGCAGTGAGTACAAAGGCCCTCAGATAATGTGGTGAATACTCATCCCTTTAGTTGGGACTCTCTTTGTAAATCGAGCCTACTTCCTTCCACAGGGCATGAAATGCCATCTATTTGCTTTGTCCACCTCCCTTGCAGCTAGTACATGGCTCCGGTAGCCTCCTCAGTCTGGTATGCTGACCCTGAGTCAGCAGTGAGTGACAGAAAGGAGCCGGGGCTGTGCAGGTTGCAGGCTGGTGAGGGTGTCTCCAGGGCAGTACCTCTGTGGCAGAGTTTACATTCAGTGCCTGCACTGTTGGCAGGGGTGGCCATGGTGTCTGTGCCCAGTTACAACATCTCAGAGGTGCTGCGTGCATTATTGGGGGTGCTATTTCTAGCTGCATAGCCTCCAAGCTTAGTTTCCTGGCTCTCCAGGAGATTCACAGAACTTCATAATATTGTTTTAGTACATTTCCTTCCTTCTTAAAATACCCAAAGTCACTTTGCTTGCTGCCCAGAACCCTGACAGATACTGGCAAGTATGGCAGAGACTCAATATCCATGTGCTCCCCTTCAATGCCCAGTTTCTCCTGCATTGGTGCCTGGGCCATGTGACTAGTTCTAATCAATAGACTGTGAGTACAAATGACACGTGTCAAATTGGGCCAAATAAGTTTCTCACTGTAGCCATATAGGAAGCCACATTTTGAGACAGCAGCATTACAGAATAGAATGAGCCTAGATCCCTGAGTCACTGGATAAAGAAGAGACCTGCCAGCCCACATCAAATAGTGCATAAAGAAGAAACAAACACACACAGAACTGAGTCACTGAGATTACAGGGTTTGTATGTTAGCGCAGCTCACCCCTATCTATCCTAACTAGTACGCCAAGTTTAAGAATAAGAAAAAAGTTAGGAGGCATGGAGCATAGCAAATAATGGGCAGAGTGGCCTGAAATCATATTGAAGTTATTACTGATATGGGAAAGTTTCATGACTTTATTCTTAGAGTGTGATGAAAAGCCACTGGAGGGTTTTAAGCAGAAACAGACATAGCCGAACACCATGGCAGATTGCCTTCCACACAGCTTATAGGCACAGGGAGCTTGAAGAGGTCTCTAAAGGCATCTCATCAGCCCACAGCTACTGTCTCACACATCCTTATTTGGATGCTCGCAAAAGGTTACCTGCCTCTACTTACTGTACTTCTTTCTAGGATTTCTCTCATTCTGGAGCGAGACTGTACCGAACGTTTTATTTTCCTGTAACCTCTCTCTACTGGCAAACACTCCCAAGTCAGAACACATTTCCTGTTCCCCAGCAGCTAGCTTCTCTGTTCCAGAACAGAGTTGCTGTCCCAGTTCTGCTCTGCTAAACACACAGTCATGGGACACCAGCCTCCCAAAATCTATCTCTAGTAGAACTGGATTTGAAGGCAGAGTACAGTGTGGGACTGTGGATCCAGGGTCTCTGCACGGAGAGTACAACCAGTCCACCGCATGACATGCTAGTGATGGATTCGCAGGATCTCTTGTACTTTCATCGCCCTTCTCATATGTCCCCTGGAGAGAACACAGGGGACATTAGAATCTCTGGGCCCAGTTCCCTCTGTCTGCCCTGGCCCACATCCCTAGCCTAACCTTCAGCTCCATGAGCTGATGCAGCAGGAATTTATTTACGAGCTCATTATCCCTGTGAATCATGTCCAGCTTGAGTTGGGACTTAACAAGGAGCTGAGGAGTGGTCGGTCCTTCAAGCAACTGCGCCCATGAGGCCTGGGGAGAGGATGGGCCAGGACAAGCAGGGCCTCGCGGCACCATGAGCCAAGAGGGCAGATGGGAGCAGTGGATGGGAGGTGGCTCGTGCCAGCCCTGGAGTTTGTTCTGGCTCCAGCAATTCGAGGGCTCTTGCAAACTCTGGCGTAATTTCAACACAGAGGCTGCAAAATGGAGGATTTGGCTGGCAATCCATTCTTTACTTCTAAGTCCCAAAATATACCAGGGAACCTGAGAGGGTAGAGAAGCAGTGACCAACATCTTTCTGACTTTTATCCCCATGCCCCTTCCCCCTTCCCACCCACGATGGCCCCTGCACCCTGGCCACAGCTCCATCAATCCCCAGGGTTGGAAGGTTTTATGCTGCAGTATTATTCAAATGCAGGCAATGACCATTAACTTCTTCAAGCTTCTTTTACAACTATTGTTTTACTTGATCACTGTACATAAGTTTAACTATGTGCATTTGAGAGAGAAGGTTCAAGACTCTGAAGAGACTGATCCAAGGTTCACTTGCAAGAAGGTAGTAAGGTACAGCCCAGTACCCCAAATCCTTAATTCTCAATCCACTGCTTAATCCAAACCTCAATACCTGACTTCTCTTTCCAATTGCCTTATAAAATACTGAGTGATGTTTGCTATATCTGTCCAGGTTCACAGGGAAATAAATTCTCTGGATCCCTCAGCAAGAAGGAATTTAATAAAAAGAATAGGTGCTGTGGTAAGTTGTTTGTGAAATAGGCCCTATGACCTTCCCTGTATCCATATGATGTGACTTTGAATTCGGCCTGTTCTTACCAAATGAATTAGTGAACCCAACAAAGACCAGAAGAACCACTCAGCTGAGCCTAGTTCAAATTCTGATCCACAACATTGTGAGCTAAATAAATAATTGTTGTTTCAAACAAGTAAGTTTTGGGAGGATTTGTTATGCCATAAACATTAACTGATACAGTACTTATAAAACATTTGGAACAGCTAGAAACATGAAGATTATTGAATATTCATAAAATGAATTTTCTCTATAAATTCTCAGGAAGTAAAGAAGCTGCAAGATCTGCAAGAACTGCTACAAAGATCACAGATGCCTCCAACACCACTGATTTCAGAAAAAATTTCAAGGTTGTTTTAAAATCTCACATCTTGCCAAAGTCACCAATCTACCCACAACAGCTGAAGGGCAATAATGTGGTTCTGCTTCTTCTCCACCTCCCGAGTTTCATGCAGCTACTTCTCAATGAAAGTTCTAACCTGCAACTTATATGGCAGGGATTCTTAGAAATGTGGTTCTCAGGCTTCTAGCCCTTAGTAAAGAGAAGAGAGCATGGAAGCACTGAGTTGTCAACAAACAACCTGCACAGACCCAAGTCTGCTCTGTCCCAGACATTGCTTCTGAAGATGCTTAGTGTCAGGAGGGACTTTCTGTTCCCCTGCAACTCCCTCCACTACTCCTCATTGGTACCGGTTCTTTCCATAGGGATGACACCGGCATTCTACGGTTTTCTAGCTCCATCCCTAGCTGATCCCCATGAAGGTAAGAAGAATTCACCTATGTGCCTCTTCTTCTCCAGGCTGAACAATAGAGAAGAGGGACAGAGTGCCCAGATGTGTTCCCTAAATTCTGTGCATTAGGATCTCCTTGCCTCCTCTTTCGTCAAGCTAGTCTGGTACTCACAGCAGTGAAGGAATGACTGAAGTTCCTCTGGCAGTGATGGGACTCATTGGTTGGAGAGAATAACAAGAAGAGATACAAGGCACCTGTAAATGCAGAAAGTTTGGGATAAGTCCCCAGAATTAAAGACAACGTGTGTAACTTCCTCAGCGGCCACTCTGCAGACTCTATCCTTCTTGTGTCTATAGCAGCAACTGGGATGGAAGCAGCTGACAAAATCCACTTCTCTGTATTGTGGATATGGAAATCTTGGTCCAGGGACACTGGCAAAGCATACGGATGCCAAGGTAACAGTTAAGGAGCTAGGGGTCCTGAATGTTCTCTCTTGGTCTCTAAGCCATTATGTCATACTAAGACCTAATCAAAACAGCCTGGACAAACAGGATTTGAAGATAGGGAAGATTTTTCTTGCAAATGGAGAATTTAAATCTATAAGAAATCTGAACTTCTAAGTGCCTGCAGGATCTCTGCTCTAGCAGAAGGATTTTCTTCCCTATTCCCCTCAGGGGTCGGGCTCCCAGGATTGCTTTGATCTTCAACAATTCCATTCATCTCCATGGATTCAATTACCATTGCAATACCCATGATTCCCAGATCTATTTCTCTAGGCCCACACATCCAACTGCCTGTTGAGTATTGCTACTTGGATTGCCTGCAGGGTCCTCCAACACAGCATTACTCAAATTCAGATTCTTCATCTAACCCAGCACCAATCTCCACCAATTCTGTTGTTGGCATCACCAATTCATCCAAGCCAAGTCTTTCCCCACCTCTCAGTTTGATTTCTATCACCAATTCCCAACAGTCTCTTGGCCTCCAGTTTCACACCTCTCCAACCAATGAGTCCCATCACTGCCAGAGGAGCTTCCTAAGTACACACCTTCCATGTCACTCTCTTGACTGAAACACTCCCTGTCTTGGCAGATTAGCTCCCTGTCACTCATAGGATGACATCCCAGTTCAAGGCCTTCCCTGTGATGGTCTTTGCCAGCAACTTTGATATCTCTCACCTTATTCTCTAGCCACACTGGACTACCAGGGATACCCAAAGCTGGCAGGCACCTTCATGCCACTAGCCTGCAACTTCCTTCCCTCTTACCTCCTAGAGCTAAATGCTCTTCCTGTGGGTTGTAATAGTACCATGTTCCTACAATCTCTCTTTGCAGAAATCTCTACCATGTCTGTTTACCCCTACAAGATTGGGAACTTCATGAAGCCTGGGGTATGCCATCAGACTCATTTCTGTGTCCCCAGTCCATTGGGAATAGACACCAACAAGCAATTGGTAAACAGAAAAATGAGCTGTCCCAATGCTGTGAAGTTCGTGGCAGAGACTGTGTGCTCAATCTACAATAATAGCTAAATATTTTAGCATTTACTATGAACCAGAGGGTTTGCAGACATTATTAATTCATTTAGTCTTTGCCATAACTTCAAGAGATGCCTCTATAATTATGCTCATGTATAGATAGGAAACGGAGATGTAGAGAGGTTAAGTAACTTGCCCATATCATTCAGCTACTATGTGGTGATATCAGGATTCAAAGCTAAGGGGACCATATCTTTGACCATTTGACATGCAGCCTTTCTAGTGTGCATCCTCCACAGTAAAGTCACCCCCTTCACAACAGGGTGAGGGCCAGGGTGGCATAGAAGTTCTTCCTCCTTATCAGGTCATTAGTAGGTGTACCTTACCCAAAAACATTTTCGGAAGGTGCTTGACTAATTAGGTAAACTCTCTTGCTGCAAGACTTATCAGAGCCTTTAATTGTCAATGTGTCTAGGTAAAAAGATGTGTAGCATTTCCCATACTCACTAGACCAGAGCACTTTACTTTCCCAGGCATCTGTCAGAGGTAGCGAACCATGGAATACACTTTGGCAAACGTTAACTCCGGGTCCCATCTCTCCAGAGGCCGGGCTGCCCTTGTCTTCTGTGAGATAAACCAGATTCTTTCCGGCGAATATGTTTTCCTGCTGAAGTTAACTCAAGTCAGTTTCCATTACGTGCAACAATAGAACCTTGACTGAGACATGCCCTCACTTACTCCTCAGAAAGGCCAAACCTTGAGAGCCTGCTGGGATTCACACTCAGGGTGGAACGCAAGGGAAGTGTTTGGGGAGGCACCAGCCTGTCAGATGTGGTCATGGCAGGCTTCATCGGAGACCCACCGCTGAGAGGTCATCCTCAGAAAAGCACACTAAAGTGCTCGTAGCTCTTTTTTGTTCTCAATGTCCCTTCCTGGTGAGAAATTTGCCATTTTTACATAAGTAGAGCAGTTACTTATATTTTTGGATTCCTGTGGCTGAGGTCATGTCCTTTGGACATTTCTATCAAGTTTCTGGCCATTACCAAGAGATCCTCTCCCTCAAGGAAGTTGGAGAGGGGGTCATATATTCTTCTCCCACCCCTCTGACGTGTACACACACGGATGCCCTACTTCTGCTTAATTTTCCCCCAATTGCATTCTCTAGATCGATGAGGAATTTGAGGGGAGGGAAGCTGCCCACCCACGACCGGTGAATGTCCCATACGGGTCTGAAGGAGAGCCAGAAACCCTGGTTGCCAGAGCATGCCGTTCCCCTCATCATCCCCTGCCCAAGCTGATCAGATAACTGAAGTTCTGTTCTGGTATCTGGCATGGCCTAATTAGAATGTGAGTTGAGCTGGATGTGTTGTTACTAAGGTGTCCTCTCAGAAGTTCATCTCGGAAGGCTGCAAGGGTGGACAGAATTGTATTCGGTCTCTCCAACCCTTCTCTTGCAACCCTCCTCCTGCAATCTGTCCTCACTGCCTGAGCCATGCTGCATAGCCATGTTCTTAGTTCATTTTTTGTTGCTACGACAGAATGCCACAGACTGGGTAATTTATAAAGAAATTTATTTCTTTATAGTTTTGGAGTCTGGGAAGTCCAAGGTCAAGGGTGAGGGCCTTCTTGCTCCATCATCTCGTGATGAAAGGTGGAAGGGCAAGAGAGCACAAGAGAGCAAGAGGGGCTGAACTCACTTTTATACCAAGCCATAACTCACCATGACCCACTTTCACAATAACGACATTAATCCATTCATACGGGCAGATCACTCACAGCTTAACCACCTCTTATTAGGCCCCAACTCCCAACACTGTTGCATTAGGGATTAAGTTTCCAACACATTGATTTGGGGGAACACATTCAAACCATAAGAGACACCCTAGGGACAAGAGGGATAACTTGCAGATAGATCAGGACCTGGTGACCCCACCTCAGAGACAGAGCATCGCTCCCCAGATCTCTGGCTGATGAAGGTCACCCATGCTCACATACCCCCCACACCGTAGGCTAGGGATGGCTCCACACCCTAGCTTTTCACTGTAGCCCACCACCATATGTGGAAATTCCCCTACTCCTTGAGGCTCATGCCACCCGCTAGAGAAACCCTATTATGATACCCTGTGCATCCGCTAGTCTTCCAGTTCCACCCCAAGATCATGGAAGAAATTAATATCAGGTTTACTACCTTATCTCCACCCAGACCTCACCCTGGTGATTTTAGAAGTTGGGATTGTATTAAGAAGAAAAAGGCAAGCAGGAAACAATATTGACAAGAGAAAGAGCCATATGGCCTTCATTGGGTAGCGAAAGGTATAAGAGAAGGATATGTCACCCAGAATTAATGTGTTGGAAAATTAATCCCTAATGCAACAGACCTCACCCTGATGACCTCAGTTTACACATGGATGTGCCACCTAACGTACTGGATGCTCAATTCCTTAACCTTGTCCTTGATGTCCTTGTCTTCCTTCTTTCCTCTCCAGTCCACCCACATCTTTGACCAAATCCTGGACCCCATCAATAGCCAGGACAGCTTTACATATAAAATCATAAGTGCAGATGAGCACATTTTTCAATGGGCATCTCCACTCCTTCTGCATCTCTCACTCATAAACACTCCAGGAAGATGTTTAACTGCATAGAGTCCTGTGTTCTCTTGTTCATGACATTTTCCCAAACTATTCTTCTCATATACCTTTCTCTACCCAATGAAGGCCATATGACTCTTTCTCTTGTCAATATTGTTTCCTCCTTGCCTTCTTCTTCTTAATACAACCCCAACTTCTGAAGCATTCCAGTCCCTGATTTTTTTTCAGTCCTGGAGACACTGAGCATAATCAGAAAAAAATTACGTACAACCATGGTTGTGGGTGTCATTGCAAATTTGTGGACTCTAACTTTGAGCAAGCCCCACTCATCTTGGCCCTAGTTGTTTCTTTCTCAAACTTCTCTCCACAGATATTTTTCAATGCACACATTCTCTCTAAACCTACCATGAGCCCTCTTGTCTAAGCAAAGGAGCTTATTTCCTTCATCACCCAAAAATCAAGCAATCAGGCCCTCCCTTTCCTGATCTCATTCATCCCCTCTAATTCCACCTTTGAGTTTTTCCTCTGTCTCCCAGTGAAAGAAGTGCCCCTCCTGCCCAAAGCTAATATCACCTCAATGTTCTGGACCCCAATCCTGCTGACCTTCACCAAAAAACTCACTTTCTTTATGATCCTTGTGATAGATAGCTAGACTTCAGAGATTCCTCATGCTGCCAATGAGTCATACCTCCTGATATTCAGGCCTTATGTAACCCTTACCATATTAAATTTGACCTGGCCACATGTAACTAAGAGAATGCAATGGAAGTAACTCTGTGTGATTCCCAAGATTAATTCATAAAAACTTTGGGCATTGGCCTTGAGCTCCTGGGACACTTGCTCTTGGGAACCCTAAGCATGCTGTCAGGAAGCTCCAGCTAGACATGTGGTGAGGTCACATGGAGAATGAGTGATGCTGGCCAGACCCTGCTATGCCAACCAACCCAGCTCAGGCACCAGACATGTGAATGAAGCCGTCTTACACATAGAAAAGCATTGAGGCCCCATATAGCCCCAACCATCTCCTGCTGCTGAAGCCACTCCAGCAGAAGCCGATATTTTGTGGGACAGAGACAAAGTGTCCCTGCTGTGCCCTGTCAGAATTCCAGACACAAAGAATTGCAGGCATAACACAATGGTGGCAGTTTTATGCTTCTATGTTTTGAGGTGATTTGCTACACAGCAACAGACAACCAGACAGTCCCCTCTGACTCCTGTAGCTTGTACTGATTCTCCTTTACTAGCTTCTCATCACTAGCTAAACCTGCACAATCTGCTCTGTTTAAATGATGATGTTTATTATGAAAGGTGGAGGAGAGGAATGGGAACAGGATGAGGACAAAGAAAGAGAAGGGGTAGAAGAGGAAGGAGGAAAAGGAAAGGAAGAAGAGAAGAAAGAGGTGAAGAAGGAGAAGCAGAGAGCAGGAGAAGCAGAGAGCAGCAGAAGCAGCAGCAGCCGAAGACGACGACAATGATGACAAGCTCTCCTGTCTTCTACCCAGCTTCCTTTCATGGCCAAGTCTTTGAAAATGTGTACTCTATCCAATTCTGCACATTCCGTTCTCTCCTAATCACCGCATTCTGGCTTACACACTCACACACTTAGCTGAATTGAACCCACCCTCACAGAGGTCACTATTGGCCTGATGAACACATTGACTACACATCACTAAAGCCTCATCTAAACCCTCAAGGTCTTCGCAGCATTCCAGGCCAGGGCCTCCTCTCCTAGGAGCGTGCTCCTTGGATGTTCCTCCAGCACAGCTGTCTTTGAGCTTTCTCTCTGAGACTCTAGTGGCACATGCTTCTTCTCCAGCACAGGCCACTCATTTTCTGCCCACTCTCTTCACTCTTGTGGGGGATCCCACAAAGATAGTATATTTTCGCCTTTCAAAGATGTAAAATTGTATAGAGTGAAAAACTTCCTTTCTCTCCCATCTCCCAGTGATGAGATTTCCCTCCCCAGAGACAAGTAACATGATCAGTTTCTTGTATATTCCTCCACAAACATATCATGTGTAAATGTGCACATATCTACAGATTCTGCCACATCCACCTTTATTTTCTCACAAGAACCGTGGCATTCTATAAACACTGATGTGTACCTTGCTTTCTTCACAACAATCTATCCAGAAAATCTTTTCACTATTGGTGCATCACATGTATACCTGTGTATGCATGGACCTGATTCATTTTAACAAACCCTCTTTTGATGTCTATTTGGGCTGCTTTCAGAGTTTTGCTGTCACAAGCAATGTAATAACTAATCTCATATGCGTCACTTTTCATGTGTGGGAATCTTGCCACAGAATGCAAGTGGAATTGTTGGGTCAAAAGCATTTGTCATGTCAGTAGATATTGCCAATTTTCCCCACGTTGATCTGTACTCCCAAATTTTCACTCCCATCAGCAATGCATGAGTGTCTGTTTCCCGACACAGTGTGTCATCAATGTTTTGATCTCAACCAAACTGAGAGATTAAAATGATGCCTCACTGAAACTTTAATTATATTTCTCTTATTATGAGTAAAGGGGCATCCTCTCCTAGATTTTGGTCATTCTTTACACTTTGTCCATCTTTCTGTTGTGTTTTGGATCTGTTTTATATGGATTTGTGGACACTCCTTATATAGTAAGGAAATACGCTCTTTGTCAGTGATATGAGTTCCAAATACTTTCCAAGTCTGTCTTTTGACTTTGTGTATGTTGGGTTTGGTCATGCAGAAATTTTGTTTCAATAGTTAAAATTATAAGTCTTTTCTTTTATGGTTTCCGGGACGTGTGTCATGCTTAGAAAGTTGTATCCATTCTGAATGTTTTTCAATTCTGCCATATTTTGGCTGAGCGCAGTGGCTCACACCTACATTGTCAGCACTTTGGGAGGCCAAGGCAAAGGGTTGCTTGAGCCCAGGATTTTGAGACCAGCCCAGATAGCATAGCAAGACCTCATCTCTATAAAAATCAAAAAATAAACTGGGCACGGTGGTCCCAGCTACTCAGGAGGCTGAGGTGGAAAGATGGCCTGAGCCCAGGCAGTTGAGGCTGTGGTAAGCTGTGATCGTGCCACTGCCCTCCAGCCTGGGCGACAGAGTAAGACCTTGACTCCAAAAATTTTAAAAAACAAAACAAAACTGTTTTTCTGGTACATTTATGGTATCATTTTGTTACATTTACATTTTTGTTTCATATGGAGTTTACTCTAGAATAAATTATGAGGCATGGATGTAACATTTTTTCTAGATGATTCTCCACTTGTCTCAATCCCATTTATTGAATAATGCATTTTTGCACTCAGTTTGAAACACCCTAATGACCTTAGACTAAATTCTCATATATAATTTCTAGAATTAGATTTTGTTCTGCTGAGTTGTCCAGTACCACATTGTTTTACATAATATAGCATTACAGTATGGTTTAATATCTGATAGAGCAGGCTAAACTTCACTCCTTACATTCTTTTTTCAGATATGTCCTGGCTATTCTTGCTGTCAAAAACTGTGAGGGACTGATTGGGTGTTTACTCTGCTTGCAAACCAGCAAATTAGCCTGTCCTATTTTCTGGGTGCTGGCAGAAGAAATGAAACTTCTGAATCAGAGACAAAAACAAAAAACAAAAACAAAACCCTTATTATTCATGGCAATAGCAATAACCAGAGTATCAGTATTTGTGATGGTTACACATGTCCCAATTTCCACAGTGTGTCAAGAAGTCCAGGTGAGACTTGCACAGGAGCTGGATTGTGCTACAGGAGAAAAACCTTTTGTTTGGGGAACCCAAATCTTTTATAATGGGCAGTAAGCCTGCTTGATTTTTGCCCCAGAAGGAGTCTTTATCTTTATTATATTGCACAGTAACCAATCTGTCCTTTGCTGAAAAGGGAACCACTATCTCTGTCTTCCAAGTATGTTCGCTGTACTGTCTTTGCAAAGAGGTGGTCACTGCTTCTGCTCACGCAGAAACATGAGACACCTGTGGAGAAGTGTCTTTCAACATTTCTTTATTTTTCCATATGAATGTTAGAATCAGCCTGTCTAAACAACAACAACAAAGACTTCATTTTTATTGAAAATCTTATTAAATTCTAAATTATCTGAGGGAGAATGGATACTTTTACAATGTTAGTTTTCCCATCCCAGAGCATTATTCAAATGCTTTTTCATCCCTTGGATGCATTTTAATGCTTTCTTCCCTTAGATTTTGAACATTTCTTGTTATGTTGGTTCCCAGGTTTTTCATCTTTTTGGTTGCTGTTATAAATGTTTTCTATTCCCATTTTATCTTCTAACAGGTTGTCATTAATTCCTGCTCTTTAAATGAATGGTTTTCCTCCAGGGTCCCTCCTCTCCCTTCTTGTCTTCTTACTTCTAAGATTTCCCCGGATGATCTCATTCCCTCCCAAAACTTCAACAAGCATCTGCCAGCCGACGCCTCCCATGCTGTCATCTCCAGCCCTGGGCTCTCTCAGGAGCTCCTGGTACATATGCCATGGAGGCCCCACAGGCTCCTAACACCCAGCCAGCTTTGAAATTAAACTCTTCTGCCTTTTCCCCAGACCAGCTCATCCTCCTAAGCTCCAGTTTTAGTCAATGGCACCACCAACCCCCGGCAAAAGAGGGCGGTCTTCCTTCACCCTCTTTTCCAGTTAGTCATCAAGTCCTGTCTATGCACCTCCCCAGTTCCTCTTTGGCCTGTGCCCTTGCTGTCATTCTCACTGGCATGGCCTGAGCTCCCCACCACTGACTGGAAGTCCCCTGAGTGCTCAGTCTTGCATCACATCTCTGCTATCTCTTTCAATGCTGCTTCAGGAGTGGCCCACAGTTTGGATCATGCCATCCCCCACAGGCTCCAGGATGAACCATAAAGCAGCATGGCATCCCTGGCTGGCGGTTAGGGACCTGCTTCTGTCCCCCACCTTGAACTTCAAGTCTTCCATTCCCACGCTATCCCACACCTGTGCTTCTGCACATCTCTGTGCCTTAGCCCTGACTTTTCCCTGGGGTACTCCAACTCACCTTTGCACCTGGCTACCCCCTACGCCTTCCTAAGGATTCAACTCAGGCATCAACACCGTCAGAAGACCCAGTACCCTCATCTGGATGAGAAGCCATTCATTCATTCATTTCCTCAATTCCGCAACCATTTAATTGACTCCTTATTGCCAAGCTCTTGGCTAGGTATCAGAGATATCAAGATGAATTGAACATGAGTCACTGCCCTCTAGGGACTCACTATCCAAGTTCTTGTCATTCATTTATGGTCCTGAAGCAGCAGCATCAGCGTCATGAGGGAGCTTGTTAGAAGTGCAGAGTCTCAGGACCTAACCCAGACCAGCTGAGTCTGCATTTAGAAAAGATCCCTAAGGGAATCAGATACAAAACGAAGATTGAGAAGCATAAGTCTGGGTGACAGGTAAACAGAGAGCTATCACAAGTGCAGCTTTAGGACAATGCACAAGGTGGTCTGAGAACATGATGAGAGGGTATAAACTGAACAAAAGGAACAGTGGAAGTTCAGGATAGGTGAGCTCAGGACAGAAAAGCTGAGTTGGAGTTGGGGAAAGGGGCTTCTAGGCAGAGGGTACAGCCGGAGCCAAGGCATGGAGGGGAGAAAGTGTGTACACTGGATGGGAGAGGAAGACCCACTAGCTGCTGGGTCAAGCCCTCTGCAGTCTGCAAAGTGCCCTGTTCTCGTGAGGCCCATGTGGCACTGCTGAGAGATCTGGGAGGAGAGCACAGACCATGAGACCACACCCAGCTTCACTTCCTAAAACTTCACCCTACACCCATGGCCATCCCTCCAACCACCCATGGTGACTGCCAGGCCACAGAGCCTGGGCTCATATGCTCAGTGTGGAGTGACACCTTTTGTATTTCAAAGGTGGTGGTTTTGTTAGGGATCACAGGTCAGAGGTGATGCCAACTGAAGCCAGAGCAGAGACAGCCCGGATCATAACTGCTTTATCATCCTACCTCATAGACTGGCTTTGGACAAGTCGGGATTCAAGGACCTGCCAGACTTCCAGTAGGATTAGAATGAAGTGTCAGCCCTCAAAGGTAGCCAAAGCCCTTGAGTAGACAAGACAATGTGGGGAGTAGGGGCACCAGGACTGGTAGGCAGTGAATGGCACTACCACCCACAGAGCCTCCCCTGCCCCCTGGGCTGCCATTTACTAGTTTAGCCAAAGCCTGACATCATGCAGAGACCTCGGAAGCTTCATGAACTGGCCTCTTATTCTGTGAACCAGGCCTCCCCATCAAGACAGAGGCCTGGGATAATTGTATCAGAGACGGGAGACACATGCCAGAGTCAGGTAGAAGCCAGCTTCCAGAGGCACAAAGTCGACATCAGTACTCCATAGGCCTCTCTCTGTCTCTGCCCAAGAATTCCACAGAAGAGGCACCCTGCCCCCACCCACCGCTCAACCCTGTCTACAACTTCCATCTAGGTGGTAGTACCATCACTCCCAGACCTCCATCCTCTTAACTCTAAGACGGAAGCACTGGTGCTCTCCTCCCAGATCTCTCAGCAGTGCCACATGGGCCTCACGAGAACAGGGCACTTTGCAGACTGCAGAGGGTTTGACTGGCAGCTTGCCCCAACCCTGAAGAGAGGAGAGTTTCCTTGCTGTGGGCATCAGGACTAGAGTTAAGTTAGCCTAGCTCTAAAGACAGGACTAGCACTGGGACTTCACGTAAGAACTCCTGGATAGGTGACGAGGGCTCCCCAGGAAGCCCCTGCCTCTTGCCAGGGCTGTCAGCCCAAATGTCCCATCTGTGGGGCAGGGGGTGTAGGTAACTAAAATGGGGAGGGGACAGCTGTGGAGGTGGGGGAACTCCAAGTACAGCCCAAGAAGCCCCTGCTGCTCAGCCGCCCCCCATTATGGCCAGTTGGGAGTATGCCTCAAATCGCCAGGGCCTCTAATTTTGCAAGAGAGGCCAGAAATCCAGATCTATACGTGAAATCTCCAGGTTTTGAATGTTGTTTCTCAAGTGCAGCTAATGTAAACACTTGGGAAGAGGGGTACCTAGACTAGACTAAATCATGTCTAGGATCTGAATTAGGCCCTTTGTCGCCTCCCTCAGCTTTTGCAAGGACAAGGACAGCATCTGCTCTGCCTGTGAATGTATATGGACATGCCCATGGGTGTTCCTTTGCGCGGGTAAGTAGCGCGTGGCTGCATGAGTCCACAGTGATGCGCGTGCCTGTGTAACACATGCAGAAATGTGTTGTGGGTAAGTCTGTGGGCGAGCACGGACCTCACTGTGCATCTGTGAACACGCATGGACGAGCACAGGTGTACAATACACGACAACACGTGTGACGGTGGGGTCGTGCACCTGCGTGTGAGTGCACGTGCATGCGGGTTCCACTGTAGGCCCACGTTTGCAGCTACAAGCCCTCAATGAGGCCGGCCGGCGGCCACATCTGTTTCTTGCACGGCTCCTGGCGGGGAGCAGCGTCCGCGGCGGCTGGCGGCCCCGGGAACGCGCACGGGGACGCGCATGCGCGCGGGCGAGGCGGGGCAGGGCGGGGGCTGGCGGGCGGGGCTGGAGGTGGCGGCCTTGGCCAGGCGGAAACCAGGGCATCGATCCCCTTACGCTCTGCGCCTGTTGCCGGCCCACAGAGCGGAGGGGAGGAGAGGGGGCGGCGCGGCAGCTGCACCCCGGGCGCTGCGGGAGGGAAGAGAGCGGCGCGCAGCCGCGGCCATTAGTCACCAGATGTCACCTTCTGCTGCCAAGGCGGCGCCGGGCGCAGACAATGGCCGCGCGGGCCGAGGGCGGGCTGGGCCGACCCCACAGCCGCGCCTCTGCTGACACCTACAGCCCTGCGCCCGCGCTGGGCTGTCGTCGTGTCCCGTCCCCCCCCCGCCCCCCCCCCCCGGCTCCACTACGCCAGGGTCTGCCGGCCCCTCCGTCCTTTGCCCAGGCAGTCCGGCTGCCGAGCCTGACTGGCGCCACCTTCTCCACGTTTCCTCCCCGTTATCTACTCAACGCCTCATTTTTCACAGTGCAGTGCAGGTGTCATCTCCTGCATTTCCTGGCCTTCCTCCCTATCCCTCCTCCTGTCTCATGCCCCGTTCCCCAACTCGGACACCAGTCTTGGGGTTCCCCCCGCTTCCCCAGTCTGGACTGTGTGAGGCCAGCAGGGATCATGCTTTCTTCCCCCGCGACTGGCGTTATGCCTGGCTCTCGGGGCAGGGTACCTGGAGTGGCTTGGTACCTTCCAGTGTTCAGGGTAATCTGTACTAGACGTTGAAGTTCATTACCATCCATACATGGATGCACTTGACTCCATCCCAAGAAAAAAGCCCTTCACCCTAGAAATCCAACCGGGGAATCACTGAGCTTCTCCCTGACCCAGATACCCCTATTAAAAGTGGGAAAGCGAGTCCACTTCCCTGTGGCCATGGTCTAAATGGTGGCAAACTTTTTGCAGGCCATTTTCAAAATGCCACTGCCACAACCAGTGCTCTGATGGTTGACGTGTGACATTGGGACCACCAGGTGTGGAGAAAGGACCTAGGGATCAGAGATTCCTCCTTGGATCTCAGGATCCTAAACTAGGGGTAGGCAAAGGGCCAGACAGGGAATACATTAGGCTTTGCCAACCATCAGGTCTCTGTCACATAATCTTTGATTTTTATTTTTACAACTCCTTAAAAATGCAGAAATTACTCTTAACTCAGAAGCCATACAAAAGCAGGCAGCGGGCAGGATTTGGCCCTAGCTTGCCACATCTGTCCTAGATCAGCAGAATATCAGTAGCCAATGTAGCATGGCAGCATGCACAGTTCACCCTGGGCAACTGGTGATGGGTATAACACTTCACTAGCCAAGCTTAGGAGTAAATGGGAGCATCATTAGAACCTGCCTTACAGGTGTGCTGGAAGAAGAATGAGAGTTTCTAGCACAGTGCCTGGCACGTGGGCACCCACTACACACTCCCTTCCCTTTCCCACTCAGTGTACATTTGTGTGTGCTCACACATACACACGGGCACATGGGGCCTCTAGCAAGAAGAGGCGGGCCCTGATCTGGATATATTACCCCAAGGTTAAGAAGTCACCGGAACCAGACAGATTGGGACTGGCATCCTGGCTCTGCCCTTGCTTGGCTGGGTGACCTCTAGAAAAATAGTGACCTTTTCTGAGCCTTGATTTCCCCATTTAAAACCAATAGTATCAGTATCCACTTCCTCCTGGCATGCTTATGGTGACTCATCGAAGTGACCCAGGAAGGCACTTAACACTGTGCCTGACATATGAGAAGATGGGTAGGTGGGATGGGTTGTTGCAGTTGTTGGAATGTTCACCTCCACGGTAGGGAGGCAGACTCCTTGTGAAGGGGGACAAGACCCTCAGCCCCACACACCACGACAGGAGAAGAGCAATGGCAGCCCAGCCCGGTGAGGCTGGCAGGAGGAGGTGCCAGCACTGCTTTGTCCCCTTCCAGGGACCCACCAGGTCTCCTGGGTCAGGAGGCAGTGGGAATAGGGAGTGTGGGTGGTTTGGGAGCCACTTCTTTCCTTGAGAACAGGAAACCCCAGGAACAGCGACACCAACTGAGCTCTGTTTCTGCATCAGTTGAGATTAGACCAACTGGACTCTGAGATTTAAAAGTCCAACTAGTAAGGTGAGTTTTTTCTTCATTACAAGAGTATATCTTGTCCATTGTAGAAAATGTGAATGAGTCAAAAGAAGAAAAGAAGTAATATCCCAATCCCATCACACAGAGACTCCACCATGAGAGCCTTGTGCTAGAGTTTTTCTCATATCTAGAATGTTTCATACCCTTTTTAATGTTGTACTTTTCCAATAATAACCATAAAGGTGGGTGACCCTCACATCTCTTAGACATTTTAACACAGGGTAAGTTGAGCCCTGTGTTCTAAAAAAACTACCTCTTCAAAGATCTTTAACCCTACTATCTACCATATAGGATTCGACAATTTGCCTTGACAAATAAATAAATGTGTATATGTATACTAAAACTTATATTTATATATAATTCAAATTTTATGTTAGGTTCTTCTCTTGTAATTTGCCACCATCTCATCTGTAAAACATCAGAGGCCCCTAAATTCTAGAACTATTCTTGAAACTGGAATTTGGGTTCTGAAATGAGGCAGGAGACCTCTTTTATCTAAGAGACCAATCCCATGAGTATATGCTTTATGTTTTAAAACAAACCAAGCCCTGTGGTCACAGCCTTGGGTTCTAGTCCTTGACTTGCTGTGGCCTTGGGCCTGTCCGTGCCCTCTCTGGGCTTTGGCTTCTCATCTGAAGAATGGGGGAGTTGGGCTGGGTGGTGGCCGGGCCACCCTTCTGTCTGTGCCAGTAGAGTCTATACTCCGCTGGACTACATCATGTCTCCTGAGACTACACTCCTCCGATGCAGAGAAACAGAGGAGGCCGCCTTCTTTGAAAATGACATAGCTGTGAAGGACAAGGTTCCCAGACCCCTATATCACCAACAGCCTCTGGAACCTTCTGAACTAGAACTGGCTTCTGGAACCAGGTCACAGAACATGACATGAAAGGCGGGCGGAAGAAATGAAAAACGGATACACTGTGCAGACACTCCAGAAAGGCAGGGTCTTGGTCTATTGGACACAGCACTCCAAAGGCCTCTGACGTTGAGAGTCCAGGGCTAGCCTGTGCTCCAGAGTGCGGCGTCCTTCTCAAAGTGGCCTTTGAGCCCCCCTTTCCTATTGCTGGTGGCCTGCCAGGACTTCCTCTCTCCCGAGCCCTTGAGCCTCGCAGAAGAGTACCTCCTGGACCTCAGAGAAAGAGCACTCTGAATCCCCAAGGGACTCCACCTCCCTTCTATTTGATTTCCTTTTTCTTTTAAGAGTCATGTTTATAACACGAGAACAAAAAAACCAAACATTGCATGTTCTCACTTGTAAGTGGGAGCTCAACTTAGGATCTGCAAAGTGCCGGGGACACTGGAGACCCAGAAGAGGGAGGGTAGTAAGGGGTGGAAGGATGAAAAATCACCTATAGGGTACATGGTGCACAGGTAGGTGTGGGAACACCTAAAGCCCAGATCAAAAACTATTTGTACCCCTAAAGTTATTGAAAGAAAAAAAAATGATGTTTAGTTTTGAAATTGTATTCTAAAAGTAATGCGTATTGTTTGAAAAAATCTGGAGAAGAGTAGGAAATTTTTAAAAATTACCCTTTAACCCATCACCACTGGAAACAGTTACCATTTTGCCCAAGTTTTCCAGGTTTTTGCCTATGTATAGTATACATCTATGTGGATCTACACTTTTCACAGAAATAAGAACATATGCTCTATTTTGAAACTTTTTTTCACATAACACAGCTTGAACACCTCTTTATGTCCTCTGGTCTCCTGCATCATTGTTTTTGATGCCTATATAGTATTCTATCATAGGAAGAGATAAAAATCATTTAATAAACCAATCAGCTGTCACTGGAAGCAACACAGATATTTCAAAGGACGATGAGTCCAGATCATCTCCAAGACTCATGAGAGTGTCTGTGATGGAGGATAGTCACCCAGAGTGGGAGATTGTGAAGGGGCTCTGGAGAGAGCTTTCTTCCCTTTCTTCTCAAGGGTCTCAGGTTCCTCACCAGCAAAAGGGTGAGTACCGCCCTGGATGTGCCCTGAGGACCTTGCAGCTCAGCTGTTCCCTGGGAGAGGCTTGTTGGTCGTAAACAAGAGTCAGGGTGGTGAAGGAAAGAGAGCCAGGCCTCTTGGCTCGGGGCCCGGTGGCCATCCTACAGTACCCTGCCACACAGCCCTGGTGCCTTGCCCCATTGCCATATGAAACAAGGTGCTAGGCAACCCCCTCGGGTTGCCTCCCATTCTGGGAGTTTTTCTGTCCTCTCAATAAATCCTGCTTTCAAAAAGAAAGAAAGAAAGAAGGGAGGGAGGGAGGGGGGAGAGAGAGGAAGAGAGAGAGAAAGAGAAAGAAAGAAAGAAAGAAAGAAAGAAAGAAAGAAAGAAAGAAAGAGAAAGAAAGAAAGAAAGAGAAAGAAAGAAAGAAAGAAAGAAAGAAAGAAAGAAAGAAAGAAAGAAAGAAAGAAAGAAAGAAAGAAAGAAAGAAAGAAAGAAAGAAAGACGGTGCTCACTTGAACACCGTTGGCGTTTCCCTCCTACTCAGCAGGAGGAGCTCAGTTATGAAGGCTGAGGAAACACTAAAAAAAGAGACAAAAACTTGCACGGTCCTCAACAACCCTGCAACCACCTAGTGCCGCAAGGAGGAAGTATGACAGGCAGGCTGAGGCTGGGAACAATCCAAGGTCTCTCTGCCCGACCTGAGTTCCCACCATGAGGTTTCAAGCTAGAATGTCTAGTCCTGTGACCTTGGACAAGTCGTTTCTCCTCTAGAGCCTCCATTTCTCCAAGAGTAACATAGAGATGTCATAACTACCCACAGGTCATTGTGAGGATGTGTACATAGCAGGGACTCCAAATACAGAGATGTAATACCTACCCACAAGGTCATTGTGAAGATGTATACACAGTAGGGACTCCTTAAATGTTCCTTGCTTACCTGCCTCTACCCCCGTCTAGGGTCCTGACAGTCAGTTGCCAGATATCGATTGAGTGCCTACTATGTGCTGGGTGCCTGGGATGTGGGCATAAGCAAAGCAGATGAAATACCTGTCCTCGCAGCATTTAAGATGAATGAGCAAACAAAGCCTTACCAGTAAATAAATAAATGCTTACAAGTGTGTAGTATGCTATGAAGAAGGACTAACTACCCTGAGGGTACAAATGGCCTTACCTAGCATGTGGTGGGAGGAAATGGGGCTGATTAGGGAAAGATTCCCTGAGGAACAGGTAAGAACTAGTAAGAACTACACAGAAGCAAAGTCGAAGGAAGTGTGCTGTAGGCAGGGAAACCAGCCCTGTGCCAAAAAGAGCATGCCCTGACCCAGGACGGATCACAGGCCAGTGGGGCTGGAGTGTCAAGAGGAGGGGGAAATGGCTACAGATGAGACTTAAAGAGGCAGGGCCTTACAGGCCATGGAACTCTCTTGTGTTTCGGGACCAACTGCGAGGCTCCCAGTGTGGATGGAATGAAGTGAGCAAAGGTAAGATAATAACAAGGCCAGAAATAATCTGAAGCTAGATCATCCAAGGCCTTGTAGGTCATTGTGAAGATTTGGGGTTTTGAGTGAAACAGGAGCCATTGAGGGTGAAGGAGTTGATAGAAAGAGTGGCATAGTCTGAGAAGTTAAAAAAAAGAAGAAAAACCGGGCTCGGTGGCTCAGCCTGTAATCCCGCGCCTTTGGGAGGCTGAGGTGAGTGGATTGCCTGAGCCCGCGGATTCAAGAACAGTGAGGCCTCGTCTCTACAATGAATTTTTTTAAAAATTAGCTGGGTGTGGTAGCACGCACGCATAGTTCCGGCTACTTTGAAGGCTGAGGCGGGAGGATCGCCGGAGCCCAGGAGGTCAATGCTGGGGTGGCCATGAGCGTGCCACTGCACTCCAGCCTGGACAATGGAGTGACACTCCAACTCAAAAATAATAATAATAAAACCTTCTAGAAGTTTCTCTTCCAATGTAGTGGAGTGAACTCTTAACAGAGCTATCCTGCAGATAACATGTATACATTCTGGATATAATCCAGAAAACAACTGCTGGAAGTTTCTGGAAAATAATTTTAAAAAAAAAACAGGGCAAACTTGGAGGGATTTCAAAATTTGGAAGGAGGGACAACATGTAGTAAGTTTTCCACTTTTATAGCTTTGCCCAAAGGGCAGGCTGCAGTTGTGACATTGTGCAAAGTTGCTAAAGAGCCAGTGAAAAAGGCTGTTTGGCTGACCTGAGGAACCAGAAACCAGAATCTAGGGAAACCAGAGCCACTGGAAAGTGAGAGGTACATTTTAGAAGGAAAGTGTCAGAAAAGGCCCAAATTTTGTAAACAAACTCTGATTAAGTCTGTGACTAATTCCTGAATCACATACACACAGAGAAGGCTCAAGACAACTTACAGCTAAGGCTAAGAGACTGAGCTGTGATTTGAGATCCTGTCCAACCGCATGCAAGACAGAGTTTGAAGTTTGAGTCTAACCAAGTGAATTGTCTGCTAACACAAAGACATCAGCATTCTTTGAAATAATATAACAAATTCCAGAATCTCTGCAACATGATATTTTCAATGTACAGGATAAAAATTCAAAATAAATATGTAAAGAATAAGGAAAATAGCCGGGCTCGGTGGCTCAGCCTGTAATCCTGCGCCTTTGGGAGGCTGAGGTGAGTAGATTGCCTGAATCCGCGGGTTCGAGACCCGCCTGGGCAGCGAGACCTCATCTCTACAATAAATCAAAAAATCAGCTGGGCGTGGTAGCGCATGCCTGTAATTCCGGCT
This sequence comes from Cephalopachus bancanus, assembly GCA_027257055.1. Lineage (NCBI taxonomy): Eukaryota > Metazoa > Chordata > Mammalia > Primates > Tarsiidae > Cephalopachus > Cephalopachus bancanus. Next base: position 5,962,512 of record JAPVLO010000036.1, read on the forward strand.
ACTTGGAAGGCTGAGGCGGAAGGATCGCCGGATCCCAGCAGGTCGAGTCTGCAGTGGCCGGGAGCGGCCACTGCACTCCAGTCTGGGTGACAGAGTGAGACTCCAACTCAAAAAAAAAAAGAATAAGGAAAATAGAATCCATCCTCAAGAAACAAGATAACCAATAAAGTTCAACCCTAAGATGGGGTAGCAGTTGGAAGTATCAGACAAATACCATCAAGCAGTTATTATAACTGTGCTAACCAAGATAAAAGAAAATACATTCTCAATGAATGAAGAGATAAGAAACTTCTAAAGATAAATACAAAATATAAAAGGAATCAGTTGGAAATTGTAGTACTAAAAATCTGGAATTTGGGGGATTTTGGGTTTGTTTTTTTTTTTTAGAGACACAGGATCCTACTCTGTCACCCAGGCTAAAGGGCAGAGGCACCATCATAGCTCACTGAAACCTTGAACTCCTGGGCTCAAGGAATCCTCCCGCCGCCACTTCCTGAGTAGCTGGGACTACAGGCACACATCACCACAGCCAGCTAATTTTTTATTTATTTATTTTTTGTTAGAGAGATGGTCTCACCATATTGCCTAGACTGGTCTCAAACTCCTGACCTCAAGCAGTCCACCCACTTTGGGCTCCCAAATTACTACGATTAAAGACATGAGCCAACCAGGAATGTTTTTTGGTTTTGGGGGGTTTTTTTGAGTTGGAGCCTTAATCTGTCGCCCAGACTGGAGTGCAGTGGCTGCTCCCGGCCACCGCAGCCTCGACCTGCTAGGCTCTGGCGATCCTTCCGCCTCAGCCTTCCAAGTAGCCAGAATTACAGGCATGCGCTACCACGCCCGGCTGATTTTTTCATTTATTGTAGAGATGAGGTCTCGCTGCCCAGGCGGGTCTCGAACCCGCGGGCTCAGGCAATCCACTCACCTCAGCCTCCCAAAGGCGCTGGATTATAGGCTGAGCCACCGAGCCCGGCTTGATTTTTTGATTTATTGTAGAGATGAGGTCTCGCTGCCCAGGCGGGTCTTGAACCCGCGGGCTCAGGCAATCCACTCACCTTAGCCTCCCAAAGGCGCAGGATTTCAGGCTGAGCCACCGAGCCGGCCCCAGGAATGTTTTATAGCATCACTGTATGGGTTTAAAACAGAATGAAGATAACAGATAACAGAGTCTATGAGCTTAAGTAGATCAACAGAAACCATTTAACACAAAGAAGAGAAAGGGAGGAAGGGGAAGAGAGAGAGAGGATCAAAAAACATGAACAAGACCGGGGGCAGTGGCTTACACCTGTAATCACAGCACTTTGGGAGGCCAAAGCAGGAGGATTGCTTGAGTCAGGAATTTGAGACCAGACTGGAAAATATAGTAAAACCTTGTCTCTATTTAAAAAAAATAAAAATAACGGAGTCTCAGGGTCTCTGGGATAATATCAAAGATCTAATATATGCATAATTGGAGCACATATTCCAGAAGGCAAAGGAGAGAGCAGAAAAAAAAATTAAGAAATAGTGGCCCAAAAAACCCCACTTTCCAAATTTGGTGAAAAACATATATTTACATATCACTCATATATTCAAACTGCTAAAAGTAAAGGATAAGGAGAAAATTTTGAAAGCACCCAGATAAAAAAGACACATTACATAGTGGAATAAAGTTTCAAATATCCACAGACTTCTCTTCAGAAACTATGGAGGTCAAAAGAAACAGAATATAGTCAGCCCTCTGTATGCACAGGTTCCATATGTCTTGGGATTCAACCAAACACAGATAAAAAATATTTTTTAATTTTAATTTTTAAAACACACGACAAAAAATAACACAACAAAAAAGACATAATTTAAGACCAATACAGTAATTTACGATTTATATAGCATTACACTGTATTAGGTATTATAAGTTATCCAGAGATGATTTAAAGTACAAGAAGGGACCTAAAAAAACAGAATTTACTAACAAAAATTTGTTTATTTATTCTTACATGTTTAAATTTCATTCACATTCAAAGTTCTCTTCGTTTGATGCAATACACCTATCAAGACGTTTTTCCACTGCTCAAAATGGTTTTTGTTTTGTTTTGTTTTGCTTTTTGAGTTGGAGTCTCACTCTGTCGCCCAGACTGGAGTGCAGTGGCCGCTCCCAGCCACCGCAGCCTCGACCTGCTGGACTCCGGCGATCCTTTCACCTCAGCCTTCCAAGTAGCCGGAATTACAGGCATGCACTACCACGCCCAGCTGATTTTTTTGATTTATTGTAGAGATGAGGTCTCGCTGCCCAGGCGGGTCTCGAACCCGCGGGCTCAGGCAATCCACTCACCTCAGCCTCCCAAAGGCGCAGGATTACAGGCTGAGCCACCGAGCCCGGCTAAAATGGTTTTTGAACTCATCAATTTTGATGCCTTTTAGTGCTTCTGCCTTTTTTTTTAACCTCTTCTACATTGACAAAATGTTTCCCTTTAAGGACTTTTTCATTGTGGAAAGAAAAAAAGTCACCGGGGGGCAAGATCAGGAGAACAAGGAGGGTGGGACATAGGAGTCATGTTTCTGGTCAAAAACTGCTGAACACTCCGCGCTGTGTGGGCAGGTGTGCTCACACTCATAAATCACCCATCATGAGTTGAAAAATGCATTGAAAAAAAATTTACTGTAGCCAAATGCAGCCTCTCACAACAACATGAGCTGGTACACTGATGCCAATGGGTTTCTAGAAAACTTACCTAGCAGGGAACACCTATACTACAAGGGGGCCACCCTCCAAAAGATAATTCTCAGTTTTTTTGATCCCCCTTGTATATGGGGAGGATGTATGTAGATTATATGCAAATACTATGCCATTTTGTATCAGGGACTTCAGCATTCAGGATTTTGGTATCCATGGGATGCTGGAACCAATCCCCTGCAGAAACCAGGGGATGATTGTAACATCACTTAGAGTACTGAAGGAAAAAAACAAAAACAAAAAACCTGTCGGCCCAGAGTTCTACATCGAAGGAAAATATTCATGAATAAAGGAGACAAAACACATTTTCATGTTTTAAAAGTGCAGAGAATTTGTCACCAGAAGGCCTAAACTATAAAGAATACTAAAGAAAGTTATTCAGACGAAAGAGAAATCACATGAAAGGAACCCTTGGATCTTCAGGGGAAAAAAATAGAGAACATCAGAAATGGTAAATATTTGGGCAAATATATACATTTGTTTTTCTCTTAATTTCCTTGATATGCAGATAACAGTCAAAGCAAAAATGATGGCATTGTTTCGTGGGGTTTATAATACATGTAGATGTAATTCCCTTCAAAAACTATAGCATACAGGATAGGATGGCAAGTATTTGCAAGATGTTTATATTTATACAAAGTGGTAAAATATTAACTGTAAGTTGACTGTGGAATGTTAAGGATGTATACTGTAGTAATTAGAAAGAAAAAAACCATTTTAAAAAATCCAAAGTTTATAACTAAAGGGACAAATATTTGCATTAAAATGGAATTCTAAAACAATACCCCTGGCTCCTGTGTGCACTGAAAAAAGTGAAAGCAGGGAGACCAGTTAGGGTGTCCTGGAAACACTCCAGGTGGGTGATTATTGCTGACTTGGCTGGGAGAAGCAGTGGAGATGGTGAGAAGTGGTCAGATCCTAGGTGAATTCTGAAGGCAGTGCCAGAAGAATTTGTTCATGGATTGGATTTGCCGTGTTGAAGGAGAGAGAGGCAAGAATGACACTAAGGCCTGTGACCCAAACTATAGGGACAAAGTTGCATTGATTGAGACTTCTGCGAAGGCGTTTTTCCTCCCTGCCCCTCCCCACTTCTCCATGAGGCATCTGAGACCCTCAGCAATCCCATGTTTGGGAGCCGAGCAGGGCTGGAGGCCAAATGAGGAAGGAAAGAGTCAAATGCCACCGAACACAGCCCTCAAGGTGGAACAGGGACCACAGAGCATGTGTGTCTCTTGGCAAGGTTCACTCCAGATCAAAAACTTGTCCTTATGGCTTCTTGCAACTTCCCAGAGCCCCATCTCCAAGAGAGGCTTTCCAGTGAGAAATAATTGAGAAATAATTGGTAATGTTTCCCAGAGATGGCAGAAGCCTCAGCCTCAGCCTCTGGAAACAAATTAGAGATGTGGATGAGTTTTAGAAACGGAGAATAGCCCTGCTTCTCATTAGCAATTGCAAATAAGATTACAGAAAAATGCTTCTGCTTCTGCCATGAGGATGGTGTCTGCCTGGAAAAAATTAAACCAGGGTCAGGATAATACAGAGACGCTGAACCAGGAGTCAGAAGTCTAGGTCTAGGATAGGGCTAGAACTCGTCAATAGCTTGGCTTGACCAACATCAAAGACCAGATTTGTAGCAATCCGTCTGAGCTTCAGACTCCAAGTTAGATGAGAAGAGGCTACAGGATTGTACTGTGGATCTGGACAATGATTTCTCCTCAGTGGGAGCCACTTTTGACTACCAGAGAGCCTGGGTCCCACCAGCTCAGGAGCACAGACTCACACATGTGAGAGGGACAGCCAGGAGCACTGGCTTAGAGGTCATGGGTCTCACTCCCACATCCTGGCTCCATTCCAGTAACAATGGCTGACTCCCACAGAATGACAGACAGTGTTCTAAATTCTTTTTTGTGTACATTTATTTAAACCTCACAACAATACTATGAAGTAGTTACTATTATCATCCGCATTTTATAGAGGAACACAAGAAACTACAAAGAGGCAAATTAGCTTGGTCAAGGTCAGAGGGCAAGTAAGCTTCAGAGCCAGGAGAGTGTATTCAGTCTGATCTTAAAACCTGGGCTCTTAACCACCAGCCTATCTGGCCTTTCAAAGCTTGTGGGCTTCCTTGGCTCTGCCCCCAGACTTCCAGAACTGTGGAAGTTTTGACAATTAGCCCATGAAAGATCCCAGGAAGCCAGGCACGGGGGCTCACGCCTTTTAAGATAATCCCAGCACCTTAGGAGGAGGAGGCGAGAGGATTGCCTGAGCCCATGGGCTGAGACCAGCCTGGGCAACTTGGCAAGACCTTGTCTCTACAATAAATCAAACTATTAGCAGGGCATGGTGGTGCATGACTGTGGTTCCAGCTACATGAAAGACTGAGGCAGAAGAATCACCTAAACCCAGCAGGTCAAGGCTGTGGTGGCCATGAGCATGCCACTGCACTCCAGCCTGGGTGACAGAGTAAGACTCCAACTCAAAAAGAAAAAAAAAAAAAGAAAGATCCCAGGAAGTCCCCACAGACCACAGACTGAGATGTGAATTCTGACTCTACCACTGATAGCTACACAGCTATGAGCCTGTTTTTGCTTGTGCGTATGTTTTTAAATTAATTCTAGATTTGGCACAGTCTTGCTCTAAGGAAGAAGGAAGTCCTGGGCATGAGAACCCAGGCTCTGTTGAAGGGTCATATGCTCTCCCTGCATCCCCATCTTTAGCCAAGGGTTAAGGGACTCTCGGGGATCCTTGAAACACTCTCTCCCCTCCAGTCCTCTCAGTCCTCTTCCTCATCCAGCCCGAAGGCCACCCCTGCTATGAGGCCCTCCTCTGCTCCCCACTCCCTTCACATGCATCTGTGCTTCTTTCCAGGCATGTGTTGCTTCATGTGTCACCTATACGTCCCCTCTTTCCATCCAGAAATGCAGCACCCCACGGCTCCCCAGTCTTTTGGGTTTCTCCCATCTCTCCTTTGCCATGGAGGTAGCATTTGGGGATGACCAAATTCTGCAGCCCAGCCTTCAAGGCCCTCTTCACCCTAGCTCCTGCATTCTGGAGAAGTCAAATTCAGTTCTGTAACCTATGCAGGCCCCATCACCCCTTCACACACTAGAGCCTTTGTCCAAATCCCGTTCCCCAAGCCCTCCCATGGGCAGAAGTGGGGAATGGATTCTGAAGTGCAAGGATAGTCTGGCTGGAGCTGTCCTGGAGACAGACCATGAAATGGGGTCCTGTGGCAGAGACCGGAGGGGTCAGTTTACTGGTGAGATCATTTGGTTAGCTCTAGCCCAGAGGGTAGTGGGGGGTGGTGGTGAGGGAGCACGGGAGACTTGAGCCTGAAAAAAATGGAGAAATAGACCAGAATGGGACACAGGAAGGCCTGGATTCCAGCCCCTGCTTCACCACTTATGTGCACTTACCAGCAGGGTGACCCTGCATAAGCCACCTGACCTATCTGAGGTTCAGTGTCTTATTCTTTTTTTAAAAAAAAATTAATTATGTATATTTTTATGAGACAGAGTCTCACACTGTCACCCAGGTTGGAGTGCAGTGGCTTGATCATCGATCACTGCAGCCTCAAACTCCTGGGCTCAAGGGATCCTCCTACCTTAGCTTCCCGAGTAGCTGAGTAGCTGGGACTAAAGGTGCATGCCATCATGTCTGGCTAATTTTTTGTTTTAATAGAGACAGGGTCCTGCTGTTGCCCAGGCTGGTCTCAAACTCCTGGCCACAGGCAATTCTCCCATCTTAGCCTTCCAAGATGCTGGGATTACAGGCATTCACCACCATGTCAGAATCCACCCCCATCTTATTTTAAAGTCAGGCCAACCCACGCAGCCCTCCAGGCTTGTTGGGATCCCACAAAGAAGCATAGGGGAACAGGTCAGGTGCTTGGCTCTGCTAGGGCTTTCTTCTTTATTTTTTTATTTTTTGAGTTGGAGTCTCACTCTGTCGCCCAGACTGGAGTGCAGTGGCACACTCCCGGTCACCGCAGCCTCGACCTACTGGGCTCCGGCGATCCTTCTGCCTCAGCCTTCCAAGTATCTGGAACTACAGGTGTGCGCTATCACGCCTGCCTAATTTTTTTGATTTATTGTAGACATAAGGTCTCGCCAAGTTGCCCAGGTGGGTCTTGAGCCCGCGGGCTCAGGCAATTCACTCACCTCGGCCTCCCAAAGCACAGGATTACAGACTGAGCCACCGAGCCGGCCTGCTAGGACTTTCTAAATGACGCTTCCCCTCATCCCACCTCTCCTCTTCCTCTGCTGTCTCCAAGCAGAACAAAGTGGCCCCACTGCACCCTGGGGGCTGGCAAGAACCCTGAAGCAGCCAGCAGCTGGTCTGTCAACCTGAGAGAGGATCTGCCCCCAGGGAGGCTCCTAATTTAATCAGCTTCACAAATCAGCTCGATGAGCTTAATTGATCTTTTTCACTCCTAATATTGTTGCTGTCACTTTCTGAGTTACACCTCCCCCAGCCACCCCATGCATAGAGCTGAGCCAGCTGGAGGGAGGGAAGAAGTCCCCCAGAGTGTACAGCCCAGAAGCCCAGAAGTAGAGCATGGCGGGCAGAAGGGGGAGAAGCGAAGGGACCGTGAGGGAGGACCAGAACTGATCCCCAGGATCACACGGCAATAGTGGCAATCGTGGGAGTGAAGAGCAGCAGAATTTGCAGTGGCTCATCTCACCTGGCTAGGGCCTCAGGCGGGTCACTCTAGGGCCCCTCTGGGTCTCGGTTTCCTCATCTGTAAAGATTGCAGCAGTACTCTGCCCTTCAAAATTCATCAAAGCCACAGGTGTTTGTTGAGCACCTACTCTATTCCAGGCATGGTGCTAGGCATAGGGAATGAAGGCAAGCAAAACGAAGCTGTCCCGACCCGGTGGGCATTCCATCCAGGCTATCCTCCCCTGGACAACGCCTCCCAGGGAGCATACAGACTAACAGGGAGGACTAGGGGACTGACATCAGTGGAATAAACACGTTAACACACGTCAAAATGCAACAGTGATAAGTGCTGTGAAGAGGAAGCCCAAGCCGGGCTCGGTGGCCCAGCCTGTAATCCCACACTTTGGGAGGCTGAGATGAGTGGATTGCCTGAGCCCGCGGGTTTGAGGCCAGCCTGGGCAACTTGGCGAACCTCATCTCTACAATAAATCAAAAAAAATCAGCTGGGCATGGTAGCACATGCCTGTAATTCCGGCTACTCAGAAGGCTGAGGCGGAAGGATCGCCGGAGCCCAGCAGGTCAAGGCTGCAGTGGCCAGGAGTGGCCGCTGCACTCCAGTCTGAGTGACAGAGTGAGACTCCAACTAAAAAAAAAAAAAGAGGAAGTCCATCATGCTGTGTGAACAGATACCGGGTGGGCGGGCGTGGAGTGAGGAGTAGGAGTAGGGAGGGAAGGCCAAGGAGGGCTCCCTTCAGAAGCAGTGCCTGGGTTGAGATTGAAAGGATGAGGTGGAGTTATCTAAATAAAGAGGCAGGAAGAATGTCCCAGGCAAAAGCCCTGTGTCATTGACTAAAAGCAGAAAGGGTTTAAAGCTGACCAGCGTGGCCGAGGCCGAGCGTGGTGTGTGCTCCCAGACCACTGACTTCTGACCTTCTTGGCAATGCCTCATGGTGAGAAACACGTCTTGTATGCTGACCCAGGACATGGAGTGCACATGTGTATGTATGTATCATTACCTGTGTATGTGGATTTCTAAAAAATTGAAGAAATCAAGTTACTCTTGCTACATTAAATATGACCCCTCTGAGAATTTCTATTCTATCTCTACTCTAACCTGGTCTGTTTCTCTGATTCAGAGTCACATGCCACTACACTGATTTCCCAGTGCCCTGATGGGTCATGGTTACATGTTACGAGATAATGTGCTGTTTGGGGCCTGGTGGGCCACGTCTGGGATTGTGTCCCACAAGCCATGGGAAGCTCCAGTTATCTTCTCCAATCTAAGGGGATTTGCATGTCAAGAAGACCACCCTAGCTGCTGCGGGGAAAGTTATTTGAAGGGGCAATAGGGAAGGCAGGGGGACTGGGGAGGAGGCTGCTGCAGTGGCCAAGCCAGAGATGGGGGGCTGCTTGGAATGGACGGTTTTGCAAAGCAAATGAGGTAATAGGTATGAAAACTTTGTGCCAATTAAAGCAATGTTTTATGAAATGTTACCCAATGGCACTGTAAGATTGCCCAGTCAAGATTCGGAAAACTCGGGTACCAACACTAGCTGCATCGCCTCCCAGTTGTAATCTTGGAGACATCACTTTGTCCCATGGGTCTCACTTTTCTAACTGTAAAATGGATCATAGGCATCCCCATGCCCTAGAGGCATTGCCAGGTTAGGTATGATGACGCATGTGCTCAGCCACACGCCTAGCTTGTGGCAAGCACCCGATACATCATAGTTATTAGCATGAATAGAGATGTTAGCACTCATTCACCCATCAATGCTTTCAGTGCTCTTTAGTGACAGGTGTAGGGGAGACAGACGGTGGGGATGGAAATCACACAGCCTCTGCCCTGCACTCCTGGTCCAGGAGGAATCTCTAGGACCATACTGACTTTGTTTTGATCAAAACTGATTTTTAGTCTGAGGCCCAGACCTGCTAAGGTCCATTTTTAAACAGGCCTCACCTTCATGCAAATGTTTACCTAGGACCTGTTACCTGAGCTCAATGCATTTCTGCAGGGCCACATGCCAGTCCCAATGTATCTCCTAAGCACACAGTGTCCCACTTTCCCCCACCAACTCCCCCTCGGAAACTTCTGTGGTCAGAGTTGTGGAGAGGCCAAATCGACAGCAGGCCGGGCACCCAGCAGCTGGCACGACAGGACAGGCTGTCTGCTCCCTGTAAACCAAGCTCGAGCTGGCAGATAGGGATCAGGGCTGGGGCCTTCCTGACAGTGACACCACCACTCTGGAGGCTTGATGAAATGGCCAGGGGCAGGTGGGTACAAGATCTGTACCACCACCTGTAGACTGGGCTTTGGGCACATGGTGCAGCTGCAGAGGCAAGAAGTTGCGGCCCTTACCCCAGCACCCTCTCTGTAGCCACAGACTCAGTGGCCCTGATTTCTGGGCTGTGTGCCCACTGACCATCAGGGAGTGCTCTTAAGAGCATGTCAGGGCCTTATCTATTTTCTCTGCTCCTTGGCCAGGAGTAGGGAAGTTTGTGTGACTGGCTGTGTCTCTCCTCTTCCTGCAGTCTTCACTCCACCACACCGAGGGATCAATGTTCCTCTTGTATCTCTACCTTCTTGAGTCTCTGTGCAGCTCTCTGGCCTCTCACCTGTCTCCCCAAGCCTGGGCAGATCTCCCAGGTTTCATCTGCTGTGACTGTTTCACTCTGGATTGCATCTCTGTGGATGCTTGAGATTCCTCTCAGTTGTTCTGGGGCTCTCTCTGTGTCTTGAGTCACGCTCCCTATTCGTGTGTGTGTGTGTGTGTGTGTGTGTGTGTGTGTGTGTTGTCTTGTGTTTGCCTCCTTCTGCACCTTCGTGAGCTGAGTATTTCTCCCTCTGCATCCCACGAGGGGCCAGGAAGTAGGGAGGTATCTCTCTGGGTCTCAAAGCACCTGCCTTCTGGTAAAGGGTTGCCCTTGGAATGAGCCAATCAGACTGCAAAAGTTCCCTCCCCACCTTCCCATCTGCCCACAGCTCCCACCAACACACACAGACACAATTGCTCCCCTAAGCTTTGTTTGGGCAACGTGCCCAGAAGACCTTGACTCTGCTGAACAAGTCACCCCCTCCCTGCTCTTCAAAGTGAAAGAGCTCACTCTACCACATAGAAAGCAGTGCCCAAATGCTGCCCCACACCCTCCAGCTGTGTGACTTTGGGCACCTTTCACCTCTCCTCCCTCTGACCCTAGAAAGGGTCTTTGTGAAGCATCACACAGCCTTCTCAACTGACTCGTCCAGTAGAGGATAATAAGAACTAACTACCCATTGGTAAGGCCTCCCCATTAATGGAAGAAAGTACCTGCCGCTGCCCAAGAGGAACCTGAGCATTGGGGTAGTAACGGTGGGCGCTCTTGTATCAGGGTGGGATCAGCCATTTTACCTGGAGAAGATCCAGGCTGTCTTTCATCTCCTCACTAAACAAGAGGAGAAGAGCTTTGTTCCTTATGACTGTTGCTGCAGGGGAAAAAAAAAACTAAATGCAGCCATAGATAACATGCTGATGGTGGGGAAAATTTTACTTGATGCCCAGATTCTGTGACCTTCTGAGGGCAGAAAGAAAATGGGAGTAGCCTTATCTGATGGTTCATGTCTAAGGAGGCAGGAAAACGCCAGCTGGTCACAGGCCCCCATTTGTTTCCAGGCTTCCACACAGATGCACTCAGTGTCCAGGCGCAGCCCCGGGGGTGCTGATGCACACGGTCTTCGTGGGCAAGATTTCTGGATAAAGGGCCTGGACCACGTGGTCCACAGAGCTGCAGCAGATGTTTGCAGACTCCATCCTCTGGGCCAGAGGTTGGGCTGAGACCAGTCATTACAGGGAAGTCTTTGAGAACACAGCTGCCTGCCAGGCACTTGGTAACTAGTGCCTGGTATCTGGGTGCTCACAACCTCCAATAAGGTGGGTGCTGGTTTTAGCTCCCATTTTACAGATGGGGAAGATGAGGCATGACTGGTGCAGAGTAAGGTAAGGAACAGACCCAGAGTCACTCAGTCACCCACCTAGACACGAGCCTAGGCAGTCTAGTTCCAGAGTGTGCACTCTAACTACTATGTGGTATATGAAGGGGAGCCCCCCAAAAAATGAAATTATCTTTTGGAGGGTGGGCCTCTTTTAGTACAGGCTTCCCCCACTAGGAAACGTTCTAGATGTTCTAGGAACCCGTCGGCATCAGTGGACCAGCTAGTGTTGTTGTGAGAGGCGGCTGCATTCAGGTTCAGTGATTTTTTTTTTTTTTTTGAGATTCTTTTAACTGTTTGCCCATATCATCATGGGTGGTTTACGAGCATACCTGACCAAACAGAGCTGAGTGTTCAGCAGTTTTTGACCCAAAATGGCATGATCTCCTTGCCTCAACCTCCCTGGTCACACAAGCTCTTGTTTCCCCAGATGAAAATGGTCCTCAAATAGAAACATTTTGCTGATGTGAAAGAGGTGGAACAAAAAATGGCAGAAGCACTAAAAGGCATCAGATTTGACAAGTTCAAAACCCGCTTTGAACAGTGGAATACACCTGTCTCAATAGGTGCATCAAACAGAGAGTACTTTGAAGGTGACTGATGCTTAAACAGGTAAAAATAAATACACAATTTTCTATGAATAAACTCCGAGTATTTAGGGTTCCCCTTGTATGTAGACTGGAAAGCAGGGCAGGCAATTCAATTCACTGTGTGTGGTGTGTGCACTTAGCATGACTTCTCAGGGATCAAGGGAGGCTCTTATGATCATTGTGTTTTGTTTCTCCTAATAAGGATTTTTTTAAATGTCAATAATCACACGAGTCAATTCGTCCTAATAAATCTCCTTTTATACTTTTAAAAAAAAAGACAAAACAAGGTTACAAACACTGTGAATGGTTCTAAATGTTTACATTTCACAAATTAATGCTTTCAGTCTTGGAAATTCAATGCAATAAAAATTACCCTCTTTCCGAGACAGTTACATTATTTATAAAAATAATGGGATTTCATAGTGCACTAGAAACAATAAGGTCTGGTGAAGGGGCAGAATATGTGAGCTGTAGGCAATCATCTCTCTTTGAATGCTGTTGCTCTGAGGCTACAAGTCTAACTATCCTCTTTAGAGGATCACATCAAAAGTCTAATCTGAGAGGAATCAGCCCAACATTGCCAGCTTTGAAGATGAAGGAAAAAGACCATGAGCCAGAGAAAGGACTTCTGTTCTACAGATTTGTAAGATAATAAATCTGTGTTATTTTAAGCAAAAAAAAAAAAAAAGTTTAACCTGGAGACTTCTTATGAATCTAAAACCCTCCTGCCCCCTCTCTCCTAATCCCTTGGAGAATAGCATGTATTTACAAGGAAGAGAAGTAGTATCGAAAGAAAGCGTGATCAGTCTGTCAGAGATTGGGGTTGGGAATTTATCAAGGACGGCAGCATGGAGGTGATGACCACTGAACAGGGGTTCTGTAGGATGAATAGGAGCTCCATCAGGCAGATAAAGGGGGAAAAAACATTTCAGGTAAGAGAAAGCTTGTGTCAAGGCTTAGAGTTAATGAGCAGTCTGTGTAGGGACACCATCCATGGTTCAGGTTGGCACAGATTAAAGTACAGAGGGAAATTGCAGGTGGTGGAAAGATAACGCTAGAAAGGTAGAAAGACCAGGTCATGCAGGGCCTTTATGGTAAGGTTTTCTCTTCAGGAAAGAGAAAGAAAGTGAAGAAGCTGGAATTTGCTTTCTTGAAGGAAGTTTTAGATATCTTAGAAATGTTTAGCCTGGAAATGAAAGTAACTTAGGGGAAGTAAGAATGTGATAATATCCACAAGATAATTACTCATGTTTATGAAAAAGTTTTCTTTCTCATCTTTATGCATAGGTCTTACAATATGTATGGAAGTTAGACAGTGGCACAGTTTAGAGATAAAGATGACAATCAGAGATGTCTAAGAATGGAATGGATCACTGAGGACATGATAGTGAGCTTTCCATCACTGGAGGTATTTAAGTAGAAAACAAAGGACCACTTGACAGAGATGTTGACAAGAGATCCAAAACATCAGGTGAGGGCTGGACTAGTTAATCTCTGAATTTCCTTCCAGCCCTGAAAACCTCAGATAACTATTGTGTCTTGTATTAGAAAAGATTCAAGACATTGCCTTTGGGGGGAAAATAGTAATCAAAATGTAAATACCATGGGAATAATAGATTTGGCCTAATTATCAGCGATTACTCAGAGTTTGTCATTATTTCCGTACAATATATCCCAAAGTTCCGGAAAACAAATCAAAGAAAGTACCACGGCCGATGCCATTAATAGAAGCAAAACACTTCAAGACGAGAATTTAATTTACTGGGTGAGTTCTTGAGGCACGTTTTTGTTGATGAATATTTATAAAAGTGGGTTAGGCTGGACCTGGTAATGATTGTGAAATATTTTAATGCTGTCCCCCTCATTAATTTACTTTTAATGAATGACTTGGTAAAGCGTAACCATTTGTACGTAATGATTTCATTAATGGCTATGGCATATGCAACCGTTTTTCACACTTTTGAATGTCACTTGAATAAAATGATACCTTAAATTATACAGTATAATAAAGTATGTTTGTTGAAACATGACAAGTTTCTGCCTCTTTGTACTCAGGCTCCAAGAATTGGCTGCGTTTGGAATAGCAACAGCTTAATGGGGCTCAAGTGACGGATTTCTTCTTCCATTTCTGAGTATTCTCTCAAAACTGGTTCCTGTGAACCTGCACATGAAAACTGAGAGTCAGAAAATCACAGTGATCTCCTCCTAGCCCTCCACCTCATTCTCCTCGTTTCTAGGATTCGCTTAAACCAGATTATCTCCTGTAAGAGGGCGCCTTTGGGCGGGACCAGGCCAGGGGAAGGGCCAGTGTGGGGGCGGGTCTTGATCGGGGAAGGAGTCAGGATAGAGGCGGAGCCTGGTTGGGAGGCGGGATTTGGGCCATTGCCTGATGAGGAAGAAACACACAGCAAAGGTACCTCCTTTGAGTCACTCTGCTCATCTCACTGTCTGGCAGGTGGGCTCTTACCTGTGTCCTCTAAGGCGGGAGTCCCCAACCACCGGACTGCAGACCAGTACCAGCTCATGGCCTGTTAGGAACCAGGATGGACAGCAGGAGATGAGTGGTGGGCAAGCGGAACTCTGTCTTCTGCAGGATCAGTGGAGGCCTTAGATTCTCATGGGAACCTGAACCCTATTGTGAACTGTGCATGCTAGGGACATAGGTTGTGTGCTCCTTATGAGTTTGACTACACATGCCTCCCTCCCCCAATCCCCATGGAAAAAATGCCTTCCACGAAACAGGTCCTTGATGCCAAAAAGATTGGAGGCCACTGCCCTAAGGCCTTTTCAGAGTTAATCATAAAGAGTGTTATGCCAACATACTTACACTTTGTAGAATCGGCTTAGGAGAACAGAGAGGCCTCCTTCTGTTTAAAATGGACCCTCTCAAGACCAGCCTGGGCAATATGGTGAGACCTCATCTCTACAATAAATCAAAAAATTAGCCAGGCGTGGTGGTGCCTGCTTGTGGTTCCAGCTACTTGGAAGGCTGAGGCGGAAGGATCTCCTGACCCCAGCAGGTCGGGGCTGTGGTAACCATGAGCATGTCACTGCACTCCAGCCTGGGCACCAGTGAGACTCCAACTCAGAAAAAAAGGGGGGGATCCTCTCGATTACTCCTTAGCTCAGACCCTGTCTATTTCCAGCAGAGTGCTTACCCAGTGCTCACTTATTTTGTTACTTGTTTACTACAGAGACTATACTACTCATGTTTGCTATCGAGTCCCCACCCTTGGAACATTTGCTAGTGATCAGAAATGTGTCTCAGCAGAGAGAGAGAGAGAGAGAGACAGATGATGGGTGGAATGGGAGGGGGCCGGGAGGAAGGGAGGCGTGGGAAGAAAGGAAAGAGAAAGACTGAATTAGACCTGAAGCATAAAGCAAAGTAAGCCACTGGCCAAAAAGAAAAGAAAGAAAAAGGTTCGAACCATTGCCATTGGCCCTGCAGAGCAGTCATGTCCTTTCCTGCTACCCACCACCCCACCCAGGCTTGGCCTATGCCCCTACCCCAGGCCTCATCACCCCTGGGCCCCCTCTGTTACTTAGTCCCTCCTATGCCCATGAAAGAGGTCCTGGAAATGACTAAGGTATTGGACAATAAGGAAGACAATATCCCTCTGCAGATGTACGAAGGTTTGTGGTTTTCAAAGTCCTTTCCTATCTCTGATCTCAAATTCTGCCTCACAGGGTTGTTTCATTATTCCCATGTTTTTCCAGAGGAAACGAACTCTGTGGAATTAAATGCTGCCTCAAGGTCACAGAGCCAGGAAATGGCTGAGCTAAGACTTCAACTCCGGCCCTGGATTATGCGGCTGAACAGCTTTTAATGTTTCTCAGCCACCTAATAGGTTACCTATCCCAGGAGTGTTTGCATTTTAAAAGAGAACTGAGAAGAGGGGGGAATGTAGAATCCAAATGAATGAATGGTGTCCAGTTCAAAATCATGTGCACAGGTGACACTTGGGCACAGAGGGACAGAGGGACGAGGTGGTCCCAGAAGATTCTTAGCACACAGGCTTTCAGAGCCAAACCCATCTGGGTCAACATCTCTAACTAACCTGGAGATTTTGGCTATAGCTGTTTCTATTTTCCTAGGCTTTTTCCTAATCTGTGAAATGGGGATGATAATCCCACCTCAAGAAGCTGACACAGGACTGACACGTGTAGAAACTGGCACACGGTGGGTGACAGCAAACAGCATCATTACGTGGGTGCCAAAGGAACGGGGCCCATCAAAAGCTGGCCTCAGCAGGATTCGGGGTGCTGTGTGGAAGCCCAGTCCTCATCCCTAGCTCTGCGGGGAAAGGAAAGGGGAAGACAGGAGAGGGCAAGCCTGGGCCTGCTGCTTCAGGCCCATCTTGGTGCCCGGCTCTGGGCTGCCACCCCCCAGCTTTGGGCCAATTTCTCTGTCATTTGGATCAAGCGCAGACCAGGGTACCTGCGACTACCCTGCAGCCCTCATCTCCTCCAAGGCTTCCCCCGCCTCCTCCGAAAGATTTATGGAAAGATTAAGGAGCCTTTTTTTCAATATCTATTAATATTCATGGCAGTCTTCACAGCCATCTGCTTTTAACGATTTTGTTTGCAAAGACCTGAGATTAAAATATGGCCTGCTAGTGCTCTGAAGCATCTGAACTGAAGGCGATAAAACAAAGGCCTTTTCAGGCGCTCCCGAGCCCGCCTGTCACTCTACCTGCAGCGGGGGAGACTAATGACTAGTGGGAGGGAGGCCGAGATTGGATCCAGGGCCTGTGCTCCCCTCGGGCAAGCAGGGTTAATTGGGGGGGAATGAACAGCCCCAGCTCCTTCCTCACCACCCTGCGCGGGGACCCTGGGGACATGGGGCTTAGCTAGGGCAGGAGGAAGATGCTGGCTGCATCTCAAGGGACACTCGGGGCTTCGATGGCTCTGAAACCCTGGATCAGCACCCCAGAGAAAGGGCCACCGGCACTGGACATGCACAGGGGTCCGGAGAGGGCAGGGGAGGCCCTCGCTGTGATGCTGTGACCCAAACCCATCAGCACTGCACCTCTCCCTTGCATCCATACAATGCTATCAAAGCCTAGTGTCATAGTCCAAATTTCCAAAGGCAGTCCCCCTTGCTGTTGCTCTGTCTTGGGTAGAATAACCCTTGGCTGCCAGTATCTGGGGTGCTCTTGGCCAAGCTCATTGAGTCTACTTATGTCTCTCTCTTGGCCTCATCCAGGTGAAGAGTTTTCAGTGTACTTCTAGGAGGTGGTTTGGGGACAAGGGCGGGACAAGCAATGGACAATGGCTGGCCTGTGTGTCTGTGCAGATTGTGCCTCTCTTAGAGTCCACAGTACTCCTGAGCAGACCTCCAGGGCAGCCCCAGGTCTTTCTGCTTGATACAGGGAGGCCCCACCTAAGAGTTTATTTGACTGAAGAAGGTTCCTGCTGCTTAGGAATGTCTGCAAAACAACAGAATTCCAGTCACTTCTCCCTTTGGACAGGCCCCTCTCCTCTCTGGCTCCCTTCAAGGTTACATGTTTCCAAAACATCCCCAGTGGGGCCCATGCCTGGTTCCTGAGCAGACAGGTAGACAAGGCGGTGGACTTCCGTATGCCTGCCCTGGCCTCCTCCCTGTGCCAGCCAATAGTGTCACCTCTTCGTCCAAGCCTCAAACATCCTGTCCCAGGCTTCCACCCTCCAGGGTGGAACATCACTACCTTTGGGTACCTGCCAGCTTCCGTGGGCCAAGACCCAACTCCAAGTGCCAGGAAACACTCTCCATTACTCCTCGCAAGAAAGGAAGAGTTTTACAACAGGATTCTGGGAAGCACTTCTGGCTCTGGAAGGAATATGTGTTCCAGAGTTCTTGTTTCATTCCTGCTCATTGAGTCCACTTAGGACCCCAGAGTAGGGCAGCCTTTCTAAAACGCAGCGGACTCCCTCTCCCACCCTCACTGCAGACTCCCACCACCTATGGACGTAAATGCTAACTTCTGTCAGGCTCTCAAGCCCAAGTGAGATGGTGCAGCCAGCCAGCCACACCCCTGAAGTCCTGCCAAGGGACTGCCAGAACTTTGCCCACTGTGGGATTCCACCCTTCTGTCAGACCTGATTAGACCCAAGTAAGATCCTCTCCCCAGAGATCTCTGGTCGCTCCGCCCAGGTCATGGCAAGCTGAGGCCATTTTTCTTCACTAGTCAGCCAGACTCAAGGAGAAGAGAGTGCAAAAAAGACGTGACGAGAAAACCAGATGACAGGTCCCCTGGACCAGCCTCCTGGATCCAGTGGCACCTGAAAGCCAACTGAACCTTCCACTCTGGTGCCCCTGGGACACTTCATGGAGGCCTGTACACCTTCCTGCCTCTGTTGGAGCCACTTTGAACATGTCATTGCCCCGCAAAACCAAAGAAAGCCCAGACTAAGCCCTCCAAATCTCCTCACCTGCCCAGCCTTGCCTCTCTGGGTCTCTCACTCTTCTGGGCTCCAGAAAGTCGAGATGGTCCCGAGCACATCCTGGGCTTCCTCCTGGGCCAGGCTGCATCCGGAGCCTGGGATGTCCACTCTCCCTCTTCCCCGAAGGCCTGGCCCCGTTCACACACACCTCCCCTCTGACCAAATGGGATGCCACTGCCCCCTGCTGCATCCAGTGCCCAGGGACCTTGGCATCTCTTCCCAGATGGTATCTGTCCTCCAGGGTCTTCTAGTCTTACAGGAGGGCTGGGGCCAGAAGCCAGCAGGACCCAGGTATCCTTTGCCGACTCGGGTTTAAATCCCCTGCAGCTCCTGGCCGTGTGCTTGGCACTCAGTAGACTGTTACCCCCTAACCGCTTTTCACTTTAAAAATGAGTCCATTGCTCCCTGGAACACTTCTTTGGTATACTGATGAGATTGTTTACCCTTTTGAAGATCCTAAAACAAGATTATTAGATGGGCCCTTGGAGGGTTGGTTCAATTCTCCCATTTTACAGCTGGACAGATTGCAGCCAGAACCAGATGCTAGGTCTCCTCTCCCCACAGGGCCCCTGAAGCACTCTCTCCATTTCACAGAGGAGTGTGGAAGGCCCCTGGGAGTTTATGTTGGCAGTTTCTGCCATCGGTCACACATCTACCAACCCACTGGCCTGTAACTAAGGGGTCAAGAGCCACAGCAGAGAAATGGAGCTTGACTTTAAAAGTCCATCTGCAAGTGGAGTTTGCGAGACAAGAGGAAAGAAAGGTATATGTGTGCACGTGTGTGTGACTGTGAGCCTATGAATGAGCGTGTGAATGAGTGTGCGTGTACATGTGTGAGCGAGGGAGCGTGAGTGCCCCATGCCTCGGCTGGTCTCTCCACCACTGGGCCCACCCCAGGCCCACGCCAGCCCGTTCCCTGCTCCATCATGGCTCCCCACCCGATGGCAGTCCTCACCACACTACAGCCCTTCCACGGCCACCAGCTTCTGCAGGGAAACTCCACTCCTAAGTAGGAAACCCAAATTCTGTCACCACTAAGGCTGGTCCTGCCTATCTTTCCAGGGCTATCTCCCTCCCAGTGCTCCTCCTGACAAATCACACTGCCCTTCAGTCATACATGTCCACCATTCATGGGACATGTGTGCTCCACCACGCCTCTAAGCGTTTGCATGAGCTGCTTTGTCTGCCTGGGAAGTGTTTGCCTTTTCCTCCAAACTTCAAGGCTCCAAACTCAGAACTCACCTCTTCCATGAAGCCCTCCCCGTAATGCCAGGCCATCCCTCTTCAGGCAGAGTCAGCCACTCCACACACCTCTAAATAGCAGCTAGCATTTTGGGAACGCTTTACCTCATGTATCTTGTCTTGTACCTCCTACTGTGCTGTGCTTTACCCCTATTTTAAAGTTGACGACACTGAGCCCAGAGAGGCTGAGTGACTTACCTAAGGTCATACAGCTACAGAGCGATAGTGCCAGGATTCAAACCCAGGCAGTCTGGCCCCATAACCTGTGCTCCTCCTTACTCCACCACTCTGTTCCCAGGTGCCACACCACACGTCACATCGTGCAGTGTGACACCAGGGGAAACACAAGATGAGGATGAGCTCCTGTCTGCCTGCATGTCTTCCCTGCTATCCTGAGAGTACCCTCTTGCATGCGTGTCCCCATCACACAGCACAGAGCCAGGCACCAGGTGGGGCTGTGGAAGGGTTCTGGACAGCCAAATTAAGGAAGGAATACTAGAGAGAGGGGAGAGAGAGAGAGAGAGAGAGAGAGAGAGAGTGTGTGTGTGTGTGTGTGTGTGTGTGTGTGTGTGTGTGGTGTGCGAAGGGGTTGTAAGCAGACATGAGTGTGGACACGTATAAGTGTATGTACGTGCATGTTTGTGTGTGTGTGAGTGTGATCACGTGTGAGTGTGTGCATGTGTGTGCATGCATGTGAGAGGGTGTGTATGTGTGAGTATGTGTGTGTGTGTGAGGGTGTGTGTGTCCATAAGTGTGTGTGCATGTGTGAGTCTATGAGTTCAGGTGTGAGTGCATGTGTGTGTGTGTGTGCATGAGTGTGTGTGTGCACCTGTGAGTGTGTGTGTGTGCACGCATGTCCTCAGGCACTCCTTGGTTCTGGACCCCAAGTGGGTGGGGATCCAGCCGCATGAATAGTTAAAGCCCTTAAACCGTGCTGTTTCATCACTGATATTTTTACAAAGTTGTCACAGAGAAATATCATTTTTCTTCCTCCTTTATTTCATTTTCTTTGGGATATAGTAATTAACAAAAGCCGTTAGATGCCAGCAAAACTGTTTCTTTTGAAGTTTCTACATGGCTGTCACCCGGGAGATAAAGGCAGATTATTCAATCTTGACATTATAATTGTGGATGCCAGATAAAAGCCTGGATTAGACACTTCACAGCCCCACTCAGGGGGAGGGTGAGATCACCAGGCGGCACATCCTCCCTCAGCTGGGAGGGCAGGAGAGCCGGGGGGGGGGCGCCCTCATCGGGGGGAGGGGCTGCTCGCCACATGGCTTGGCTTCTTTCATGTGGAGTTGGACAGTCCCCAAATCACACAGTGTTGAATGGAAAGGAAGCACACTCCAGCCCGAGGGGAAGAGACTAGAAGTCACAGCAGAGCTCCAAGGCCCGGGTTATCAGCAGCTTCCTCCTCTACCTCATGACCCCCAACTAAATTGGTAGGGTGCTTCTTGGCTCTCTGACTGGATGCCAAGCTGCTTAAAGGCAGGGAGGGGCCAGGTCTTCTCAGCCGTGTCATGTGCCAGCCTCCAAGACCCTCCTGAGGGCATGAGCCCAGGTTCGAATGCTGACTCCCACTCCCTCATTGTGGCTGGGCTGGGGGGAAGGCAGGAGGGGATGGGGGAGGGAGAAAATTGTCTTGTCTGCTTAGAGCCCACCTGAGCACCCCTCACAGGCCATCACCAGGAGGAGACGCCCACCAGGGAAAGAAAAGGCCCCAGCGATGGAGAGAAAGAGGACACTTTGTGGTGGAGGCAGAAGGACCAAAATTCAGAGAGTATGATCACTGGCAAGACTGGAAGCTTCTTTTTTTTTTTGAGTTGGAGTCTCACTCTGTCACCCAGACTGGAGTGCAGTGGCACACTCCTGGCCACTGCAGCCTCGACCTGCTGGGCTCCAGCGATCCTTCCGCCTCAGCCTTCCAAGTAGCCGGAACTACCACACCCGGCTAATTTTTTTATTTATTGTAGAGATGAGGTCCCTCCAAGTTGCCCAGGCGGGTCTCGAACCTGCGGGCTTAGGCAATCCATTCACCTCAGCCTCCCAAAGCACGGGATTACAGGCTGAGCCACCGAACCCAGCCACTGGAAGCTTCTATAATGCAGGGACTGATAGTGTGTGGTTTCCCGGGGTCAACCCTGACCCCAACTATGACCTTGAAATTCAGCTTATCTCAACCAGTCAGTAACTGGTGTTTTCCATACCCTATCCAGCTCAACACAGATGAGTGTTTTGCCTTCACTGTGTTAAATAATAATACTGTTAATATAATTATAAAGCCAGGCACAGTATATGCCTGTAATGCCAGCACTTTGGGAGGCCGAGGAGAGAGGATTACTTGAGCCCAGGAGTTCGAGACAAGCCTGGACGACATAACAAGATTGCGTCTCTACAAAAATATCAAAAATTATCCAGGTGTGGTGATCTGTGTCTGGAGTCCCAGCTACTCAGAAGGCTTAGGCAGAAGGTTCTCCTGAGTCCAGGAGGTCAAGGCTACAGTGATCCAGGATCATGCTACCATACTCTAGTCTGGGTAACAGGGTGAGACTCCAGCTAAATAAAATAAAATAAAAGCATGAATTGTATCAGGCAGGATCCAACCAGGAACTTATAAACCACATGAGTAAACACATGTCACTCAAGGATCAGGGACGCAGGCAATGAAAAGCCATCAAGGCAGCCTAGGGTCAGCTCAGCTATGGCCCTGAGGGAGACAGGGATGTGGTGTTGGTAACAGAGCCCAGGGACCAGGATGATCTACCAGGACCCTCGGCAGGTCACAGAGAGAAGCTTGCCTCAGTGGTCAAGGCAGAGAGGAGGAGACATATCTAGCTCCTCCCTGCCATCCCACTCTACCTCCCCATCCTGTCCAGAGCCTCCCACTGGCTCAACACAACTGACCCAGGAGCCTGGAAACACAGCCCTCAGGGGCCAGCCCCGAAACACAGGGCAGAACACAGGAGGGCGACAAGGGGGGCAGAGGGCAGATTAACCAGTGGCTGGCATCCTTGCCAACAGTTTAAATCTTGAGTTAGATGTCTAGCTTCTCCTGTGAAGGGCACCACCCGGCCTGCTTTCCCTCGCGGTCACAAACATCCTTAAGGGGCTAAGACTGTCCCCTTGGGGTGGCACATGCGCCTCTCCAGTTTCTCCCAGTTCCGCCCAGGCTACCTTACACATTATTGGTACCTCTAGGTATTTGAATCCGCAAGTCCTGGTCTCCATCAATGTACCCAATTTGTAGAGAGAGAAACTGAGGCCCAACCAAGGAGAGGCGACTCACCCAAGGTTACATGGTAGGTCAGGAGCAGAGGCAAGACCAGAACTTGGAGCCCTGGATCATATTTCCTAAGTGCTGAATTGATTAGCAAAGAAGGGAAAGAACTTGGGAAATGACAGTGTCTGTGAGTGATGACAAAGCGGTAATTCCTCAACCACCAGGGCAGATGCTCCTATGTCCACTAGCCACCCAGCCTCGTGAGGAGGGACAGCGGGAGAAATACTAGCAGTGACGACGAGAAAGGCAGGACCCGGGCGAGGGGTTCTGAGGCTGGGCGGCAACTCAGTTGCTGTGTAACCATGACAAAGTCCCTCTCTGCGCTCTGTAACACAAGGAGTTTGGGCCGGATGCCTTCCTGGAGCCTTCCCCACCCCACCAGGCTGGAACTCCATTTCCTGGACAGAGGTGGGAGGAAACCATCCTTCTGTTGAAGCCAGCCGAGTGCACGAGGGTCCTTAGAAAGGAAGGTCGAGGGGGAGACACTGGGAAACATAAATCTGCCGGCACGGCTCTCTCAGAAAGGGTTTTAATTAATTGTTTTTATACGACATAAGAGCAACTCATTACCGAACAGCTTTGATTTGTGACACCTGCATTATAGATGATTTTTAAATTAACATTTCCCCAATAAAAGGTGTCAGTTGAGAGCTGAAGGCGCCCAGAGAAGTATAAAAGGATAATAGTAGGGAAATACAAATAAACACCAGCCCAGCCTAACAAAGGGGGCTGCTTCATCAATTTTACAATTAATTAAGGCTGCGTGGGATGGCTGGGGCCCCAGAGGCAGTGCAAGGTACCGGGCCGAGGCTCAGGCTTCAAATGCCAGGATGAGGGATGGTGTCTACGGCTTGGGAGAGGAAGGTGAGGAGATTGTGAGCTACTCCACTGGTTGCCCCTTCATGGGCCGAGCCAGGAGGCAGGTCTGTCCTGTGGCGTCTTCTTCCCCCTCCGTTGTCCTGGATCTGTCATGTGTGCACAGGGAGTGTTCAGAGAACTCCTGCATGTGTCGATGTGTCCATGTGTTAAGGCCACCGAGGTGAAGGAGACGGCGGTGCCTGCTGGAGATGCTGGGAGCCCCATAGGCCTGATGTGGAAAGAGGAGGGGCCAAGAGGACAGAAAGCTGGTGAAGTGGGCAGGGCCGGCACCATGGAGGCCTCTGGAAAGTAATGCAGTGTGTGGATTTGTTCTCAGACGCCAGTTGAAGAGTTTCGGGTAAGGGAGCCACAGGATACGACTTCCATTTAGACCGAAGTCACCATCTGCTAGGTGGGTAATAGGATAGAAAGATGGAGGAAAGAGAAGGCACCTAGACAAGACCTGCTGATGAATGGAGTTCAGAGAGAAGGGCCTGAAGGAGAAGGACAGACCCAAGAGAGATACACAGGAGGGTGCAGTGGCTCGTGCCTATAATCCCAGCAGTTTAGGAGGCCAAGGTGGGAGGACCATTTGAGCCAGGAGTTCAGGACTGCAGTAAGCTATGATCAAACCACTATACTCCAGCCTGGGCGAAGAACGAGATCTTGTCTCTAAAGCAAGCAGACTAGGCACGGTGTAGGCCCATGCCTGTAATCCCAGCAACTTGGGAGGCTGAGGCAGGAAGACCACTTGAGCCAGGAATTCAGGGCTGCAGTGAGCTATGATTGTATCACTGCACTCCAGCCTGGGCAACAAAGCAAGACCCAGTCTCTAAAACAAACAGGCTAGGTACATTTATTCACACCAACAATCTCAACAAATTGGGAGGCTAAGGCAGGAGGACCACTTAAGCCAGGAGTTCAAGGTTGCAGTGGGTTATGATAAAGCCATTGCACTCCAGCCTGGATAACAGAGCAAGACCCTGTCTGTAAAACAAGCAAGCAGGTCGGCACAGTGGGTCATGCCTGTAATCCCAGCACTCTGGGAAGCTGAGGTGGGAAGATCACTTGAGCCCTGGAATTCAAGACTAGTCAGTGCAGTATAATGAGACCCCATCTCTGTAAAACAAATAATAAAAAAGAGAACTCCACAGGCTAGAGTCCACATGCAGGTCTTGCTGCTGGCTGACCATTGGAGGAGAGGAGAAGGAGAGCCGAAGATAAGTCCAGCCAAGGAAAGCTGGAGAAGCAGCTGGAGCAATGCACAGATAAGGTCCCTGTCCTCAGAAGTCTTCCATTCCGGTCAGGAGAAACAGGGAAAAGACTCACAAAGGAATGAGCAAAGGACTTCAGACCGTGATAGGGGGAGGAAGAATGTCAAATCAGGCACTGTGGTTGGAATTGCTGGGGGCGATGGAAGGCGGCAGTTGAAATAAGACCTGAAGGACAAAGAGCCAGTCAGGACAACATCTGGGGAAGGGGCATTCCAGGAATCTGTGCAAGTGCAGAAGCCCTGAGGCTAGGATGAATAAGAGAAGGACCCAGAAAGACCCTCGTTCTTCCCCATTTCTGCACACTCTGTCATAGTTTTAACTTTCATTTCCTCTGGTTGACCAAGATGTGTTATATCATTGGTGCATAATTGGTATATATTTTGAGGACTGGTCTCATCTGTACATAGAGGCCATGGAGCATTGAGAAGTTTCCAGTGTTCTATCCCAGGTTCTCTACGCTCTCTCACAGAGGGACCTGCCCACAGCGCCCTATCTTTATTGCTATCCTAGACCTCTCTCCTAAACTCCAGGTCCACTTGTGGTTCTGCCAGCTGATCATCTTCCTCCAAGGTCTGTTTAATCTTCTGTGTTACCAATCTCAATTCAGGAAGACACCATCCATCCGGTTGCTCAAAATGGAGATGAAGAAAGGCCTTGGTTGGCCGGGCTCAGTGGCCAGCACTTTGGGAGGCCAAGGCGAGTGGATTGCCTGAGCCCGCGGGTTCGAGACTATCCCAGGCAACTTGGCGAGACCTGGTCTCTACAATAAAATAAAAAATAGCTGGGCATGGTGGCATACTCCTGTAGTTCCAGCTACTCAGAAGGCTGTGGCAGAAGGATCACTGGAGCCCAGAAAGTCTAGGCTGGAGTGGCCATGAGCATATATGGCACTGCACTCCAGCCTAGGTGAAGGACTGAAACTCAAACTCAAACTCAAAAAAAAAAAAAAAGGGCCTTAGGGCCCCTCTCCTTCTTATATCCAAGTGCTCTCGAGCCAATTTTCTGGAGTCCCTGCACCTTATTTCTGCCCTTCTAGTCATTCACATGTCTTGCCCAGGTGACCACAGCTGTCCCCTCTCCCACCACCCGTCTCACATCAGTTCTCTCTAGACACAATGGCCAGAGGAATCCTTCTAAAGAGAAAACCCATCCCCTGTAGAGTGCCAGAAAAGTCCCAGGGCTTCCCTGGCCCTCTGATAAGCCCAAACACTGTTGTCCATGCTCATCAGGGGCCCTAGAGTATAGCACCTGCCTAACCCAGGCCACCACGTTGCCCATCCCATGCTTTGGGTGTCCAACCCCAGGTTTCCCCCTTCAGTTCCCCAGACCCACCTTGCTTTTCCCACCTTTCCCACCTGTGGTTCCTCTGCCCCGAACAGCCTGGGTGCTCTGTGTGGCATGCCCCGCCCTCCCGCCCACCATTGTCTGGTTACTTTCAGCTCCACAGCCCAGGCTGCGGAGTCGTCAAATCAAATCCTTTTGCAGTTGTTTGTCTAATCGTGTAGTTCCCCAGGCTGTAGCTCCACCAGTCCAGGAACTGTTTCTGTCTTGTTCGTCTCTGTGTTCCCAGCACCTGATGGACAGACCACGTAGGCCAAATGAATGGGAAAAGGAATGAATGCATGGGTGAGTCTAATGGTGTCACATAACACAACGTGCCTCATACTCACTGGGAGTTTGGTGTTTAATGAGGCCAACAAGGACGAGCCTCTTTAATTTCTCAGCATGCATTTCATGGCTGGTTCATGTCCTCACATGTCTCCTAAGAAGGTGACTCTCCCAGGATGGATGTTGGCATATCATTGGTATGGGGATGAGAGGAGGGGACAGAGCGCCACTTGAGACAGAGTGTCTCCTACTTCCACAAAGCCAGAGAGTTGAGAGGCCAATAGAATTCTGAGTGGTCTATGCCCAGCCGGTTGCTGCTCTCTCCACATCAACCCAGGGCCCGAGAGGACTTGGCTATCAACAGGGGCTCCTAGGCCGGTGCCGTGGTACACACCCATAGTTCGAGCACTTTGGGAGGCCAAGGCGGGATGATAGCTTGAGTCCAGGAGTTCAAAACCAGCCTGAGCAACATAGAGAGAACTCATCTCCACAAAAAATTAGCCAGGCATGGGATCTCGCACCAGTAGTCCCAGTTACTCGGGAGCCTGAGGCGGGAGAATCACCTATGCCCAGGAGGTTGAGACTGGGGTGAGCCGTGATCATGCTACTACATGCCAGCCTGGGTGACAGGTGAGACTCCAACTCAAAACAAACAAAAAACTAAGCAGACCAGAAAGTAGAGAAAAGAGGCTAGAGTAGAGATCAAGTTCAAACATATGGGTCCCTAAGAAAGGGAAAAGATGGCCTGTGCTTTAAGAAATCCAGGAGGGCATCCTGAAAGATGTGGGCTTGAGCTGTTCCCAAAAGGATAGGAAAGACTGGAGAGCAGGAAGTTCCTGATCAAGCTGCTGCTTCCTTTTTTTCAAAACCTCCCTCCAGAAGGAAGCACCTCTGAAGGCCAGCTCTCTCCTGCACCTATGGGTGCAGCCATCAGTGACAAGGTTAATGAATGGACCACGGAGTCTAACCATCTATCTGACAAGTGAGGCAATGGAGGCCCAAAGACAAAAGCCATTGTTGCGTTGGAACAACGCTCTGAGACAGACTTTGCCCCACACACCCACACAACAGGCTTTATTCTCGCCCATTTAACAGATGAAAAGACTGAGGCCCAGAGGGGTCAAAGGACTTGTGGAGATCACACAGGATCTGCCAGAACCAGTACCCACACCCAGGCTGGTCTGACTCCAAGTCTAACACCCTTCAGTGAATTTTTCTGTCTTTGGGTCTCATTGTTCTGAGACACAGAAAGAATAACTGGCAGTTGATGCTAAAAATATGTGTAGCTATTTTGATTGACAGTATAAGCTCAGTGATGTACAAACATGAAATGATTCTATTTTTCTCAATAACTGATATCAGCTCTGCTCAGCAAGCCCCCGCCCCCACATGTGGGTGGCTGAGGGGGAGGAGGAAGGGACAGGGGCAAACAAGCCAAATAATGGTGTCTTCATCCTTCTGACAGTTTTCCTGGTCACATTTTATATTTGTAACTGTAACTTTCTAATAATTAAAAATTGCCATTGTCCAGTTCAAAGCCATCTCCCAAGTAGCATCCATGAGCCTAGCAGCAGGGATGGAGGACTGGGCACTGCCCTGCAGGCTGCCACCACCTGCCTGCTGACTCTGGTCTCAAGTGACCTGATGACAGCTGGCCTCCAGCATAAGGGCAGGCAGGGGCCCACTCCTTATTTGGCATCATAGGAGACCTTCAGGTGCTGGACTGACACCTTCTCCTCCACCTTCTGGCAGTGGGGACTCCCTGCTCCATGTGTGGCTGCTTCTTCTCCTTGCTCTGGCAAGTTTTAGAAAGGGACATAGCTATTTCCAACCAGTGAATTCTGCTCTTCTCTTTAGACAGAGAAGGGGGTAGGCAGCACCCTGCTTCTGCCAAAGTGCTTCTCTCTCAGTAAGCCACATGGTGGATGTTGTGATAGAGATCACTCATTCTCTGCCAAAATTCAATCTTCCATAATGAAATGTGACCAGGCCCAAAGTCATCATCCAGACCAGGAGTCCACAAATTGTGACCTACTGGCCAGATACGGACCACTAGCTATTTTTGAATGACCACGAACTAGAAATGGTTTTTACATTTTTTCTACTTTTTAAAATATTTTATTTTATTTTTAAACAGATGTGGTCTTGCTATGCTGTCCAGACTGGTCTCAAACTCCTGGGCTCAAACAGTCCTCCCACCTCAGCCTCCCAAAATGCTGAGATTACAGGCATGAACCACTGGACCCAGGTGGTTTTTACATTTTTTTAATGGTCAGGAAAGTTTTTACAAATTGATGATGCAAGAATATAATATAATTCAATACAAATACTATATAATAAATTCAAAATATAAATAATATAAAATATAAATTAGTTATATTTTATATTTATAGTCATATAAATATAACTAAGTAAATAACATAGCATTCAAATTTTGGTGTCCATTGGAGCATAGCCACGCACATTCATTTGCATTTTTTCAAACTCCAAGGGCTGAGTTTAGTACTTACAATGGAGAGCAAATGACCTGCAAAGCTGAAAATGTTTCCTGTCTGGCCCTTTACAGAAAACATTCACTGCCCCCAGATCAAGATTACATTTCCCAGCATCCCTTGCAGGTAGGTGGGGCCATTGTGCTAAGCTGTCACCAGTGGAAAGGAAATGGAGGTGACATGGGTTATCAAGTGTGCCCCTTCCATGCCCTCTTCCATTTTTGACAGAGCCAGGCATGGGAGCATCCTACTCTAACATTGAGATCACTGCAAGTCTCCCAGGGGTGGTGGAGCAACAGCTTGGGGGACCCCAGTTCCTGAATGACTGTGAGACTCAGTGCTGCTCTGCCACCTGGGCCTTCCACCCTAAAACTGTGAGGTGAGTAAATTTCAATCCTCCACAAGCCACTGAATTACTGTAATACAGCATCCCACCTTATTCCTGGTAGCACAGATATTTCTGCCCAGCAGGACACTGTCTCCAGGGTACTTGACCTATCCATCCCAATTGTCTTCCTTAAAGATATTGTTCTTGTGATGGATGGGGTTGAGCCCCACCTCACATTGGTGCTACCCTATAGCGCTGACAAGAGAATTGTGCACATTAGAGTTCTTTTGTTTGCAAGGAAGAGAGAGATTGCTAACCCAACCAGAGAGACTCAAAGAGAAAGATTACAGACAGTCCCCGATTTTTTTGATTTTATGAGGGTGCTAAAGTGATACACGTTCAGTGTGCCCTCTTCACACCATGGGGCCACATCCTGAGACATCCATCATAAGTTGAAAATATCAAAAACACAAAGTGCATTACATCAAGGGGCATCTGCAGTTCAATATAAGGCAGACCCTCGTCAGAATCCCTACACAGAATGCCAGGAGCAACCAGGCTCTGTGGAAACCAGCACTATAAGACTGTTAGAGACAGAGCTGCCTTTCCAGGACCAGGAGTCTCTCTCGTGGCATTTTTTTCTGTCTCCAGTCACTCACAGTGGTGACCATGGTGGGTCTCCAGCCCTAAGTCAAGCTCATCGGCGTTCCTCACTTCCAGGCTCAGTCTCTTCTCACCTTTCCCCAGGTGGAAATCAGATTGTTCCAGCTCGTGTCTTTGAGCCAGATTGCCCCATTCATATAGTGTGGATGGTTTTTGCTTCAAGGGCCCACCCTCGACGAATCGGCAGCCCCCTGGAGGACACACACCTGTGGCATCCACACAGCCGCTGCCCACACAGCACACACTGGGGGACAGGGGTTTCCCTTAGCCGGGAAATCGATCTCTCGATTTCCAAGCAGTTCTGGGGTCGAGGACTGGGACTCTGGTCTAGAATGCTGGGTTCATCTCCACCTCTTCATGCTCTGTAACCATGGGTGAGTTAGTATATTCATTCCTGCTTTCATGAAATGGGAATCATAATAAAAACACCTGCCTCGTAGAATTGCCAAGAGGATAACAGGAATGAATACATGTGGAGCACTTCGAACGGCACCTCTTAACATACAGTAAGCTTTCAGGGAAGGTTAGTGATTAGAACTATTATTGTCATTATCTCTAAAACAAGAAGTAAATAATAAGCTTCAGCTCTATTCCTTTGCTGTAAAATCTCTCAGTGTGTGCTCAGTGAATGATTCAAGTCTGCCTGAGAAAAGCACAATGATTTGGCCAGAGACCACCTTCCTAATGAGCACAGACTCAAGGGTTGCCTTCTACTGGGAACTCACTCTATGTCAGTCCTCTGCTTGGTCCTCTACACTGCTGGGCACTGATCTTCACCATGAACCAGTGAGGAGGTCTCTCCCAGAGGGTCAGTAAGTTGCCCAAATGCACACACTCGAGGATTCATACCACACCCTGTGTTTCTACCACCAAAGGTAGCCCACAGGATGCACCACAGGTTGGTTACTGAGTCCTGGTCTTTTAGAGAACAGCATGCTAAAGACAGAGAAAGGGGTTCTGGAAGCAAGATATAGCAGGACCCCAGTGGGAGAGGGGAGAGTGGAGTGATGTAGATGGGATGGGAGGAAGCCCAGAAATGGGAAAGGAAGGGCAACACCATCTTGGGAAAAGTGCAGCAGGGTTGGGGCAGGTAGGGGACTGGCCATGAGCTTGGGCTAACCTCCCCTGTTGGGCTGTCCCAATATATGTGGGAGAGTCCCTGTGAGGCCAACAGAGTTCTGGCCTACAATAAGGCCACCAGCCCTGGTTGCTTGTCCCAGCTCTGCTTCTCTGTCCCTGTGTGACCTTGAGAATGAAGCCCTGCCCCCATCCCAGCCACAGTAGCCACATAGGGTAGTCCAGATGACCCTTAGGCCCTCCCATCTCTGTTCCCGCCATGGTGATTTCCCAGTTTCTGTCATGTTCTTGGGGCAGGCCCAGAGCACAGACTACCCCGTGACTTCCATCCCAACCTGGGACCATGGCGTTTCCCAATTTATTGTATGCTCAAGAGTCTTGGAAAAAAAATAAATAAAACTATTATCCTCAAAACCCCAGTAGGTCTCTTAATGACTACTCCACTAATTAGTAGCAGCTGTTAATGAAGTGTGCAGGTACAAGCCTAGCCTCGTCAATTAATCCATACATGCTCCTGGGCTGCAGTAATATTTAAAGGGGAAATCGATACCTGACAGCTGGACCCGGGGAGGTCTCGGTCCGGGTGGGCAGGGAAGGTGTAGCGTTTCAAGGAATTTGTAACTAAAATAGTTTATGCCTGGAGCACAGTGCTGGGGCCAGAAATGAAGGCAGCTGTAAGGAGCACAGGTCTGCAGGCATGCCTGCGACGGGAGGAGAAAGTAGAGAAGGGTGGGGAGGTGGAGCTGGCCGGGCAGGGTGAATAGGCACCCCCAGGGGTGGGCAGAGAACTACCTGCCAGGCGAACAGGGGCACACAGGGCTAACATCCCTCTCCAGCTCTTTTCTAATCCATCATATCAAACAATTCACTATTTCCTGTGGTATAAGGGGGTTTGGGGAGTGTGCTAGCACCTCCTCTTGGTAAATGTGGGGATCAAGCCTCCAGATGAGGCAGTGTCTCACCCAAGGTTGCCAAGCAAGTGAGAGTAGCATCACCTTCCTGCCAATGCTGGGCCAAACACTTCACAGGCGTCACCTCACTGAATCCTCACACTAGCCCCATGATGAAAACTATTACCTATAATCCCAGCACTTTGGGAGTCCGAGACAAGAGGATTGCCTGAGCCCGGGGGTTCGAGATCAGCCTGGACAACTTGGTGAGACCTCGTCTCTACAATAAATCAAAATATAAGCTGAGAGTAGTAGCACGTGCCTATGGTTCAAGTTACTTGGAAGGCTGAGGAGGAAGGATTGCCTGAGCCCAGCAGGTCAAGGCTGCGGTGGCTGTGAGTGTGCCACTACACTCCAGCCTTGGCGATGGAGTAAGACTCCAACTCAAAAAAAAAAAAAGAGAGAGAGAGAGAGAACTATTACTTCCCACTTTTGAATATGAAAATACTGCAGCTTTGGGAAAACTGGTCATTGGCAAGGGCAGTATTCAAATCCATGCAACCTCAGTTCATATGCTTCACATCTACAGATACCCAAGTGGGAATAGGCCTTGAGTTTTGCAAAGCAAAATCCAAACTCCTTGGCATGTTTTACAGCATCTGGAAATCTGCTCCCCTCTATTGGTCTCCAATTGCTGCTATAACAAAACCACAAACTTACAGGCTGAACACAATACAAGCCCATTCTCTTTCAGTTCTGGAGGTCAGAAGTCTGAATGGGTTTCAATAGACTGGCAATTAGCTGTGGGTAGGCTGCAGTCCTCCAAGAAACTATAGGGAGACTGTCCCGTTGCCTTTTTCAGCATCTAGAGGCAGCCTATGTTCCCTGGCTCATGGCCCCTCCTCTGTCTTCCAGCCAGCAGTCACATCACCCCTACCTGTGCCTCCATGGTCACCTCTCTCCCTCGGACTCTCTTCTGCCTTCTTCTTAAAAGGATATTTGTGATTATACTGGGCCCATCCAGTCAACCCAGGATAACTTCTTCGCCTCAAGATCTGTAAGCTAATCACATCCTCAAAGTCTCTTTTGCTATGTAAGGTAACATAGTCACAGGGTCCAGGAATTAGGATGTAACCTTCTTTGGGGGAACGTTAGTCTGCCTACCACACACCTGCACCTTCTGTTTCTTCCCCCAGAGCCTATCGTGTTCCACCCTCAACAAGCACTTGTATCAGTTAGCATCCCATCAAACAGACAGGACCACTCTCAGTATTTCAAACAAAGGGAATTTAATATAGAGAAGAATTACCGGCTCATGAGAGCACAGAAAAGCCAGACGGGGCTACTGAGGCAACTTGAAAACTAGCAATAACAGGCTGGGCACAGTGGCTTACACCAGCACTTTGGAAGGCCAAGCCCAGAGAATTGCTTGAGCCCAAAAGTTCGAGACCAGCCTGGAACATGGGGAGATCTTGTCTCTACAAAAAGAAAAAAAACCCAAAAGCCAAGTGTGGTGGTTCATATCTGTAGTCACAGCTACCCAGGAGGCTAATGCAGAAGAAATACTTGCCTGAGCCCAGGAGGTCAAGGCTGCAATGAGCCATGATCGTGTACCTGCACTCCAGCCTGAGTGATGGAGTGAGACTCTCAAAGAAAGATGGAAGGAAATAGAGAAGGAAGGAAAGAAGGAAAAATGGAGGGAGGGAGGGAGGGAGAGAGGGAAGTAGGGAGGGAGAGAAGAAGAGATAAAAGAAAGAAAGAGAGAAAGAAAGAAAGAAAGAAAGAGAAGGAAAACTAGCAATAGTAGGAAGCAGTCTTTTCATCCTACCACCCTCCACTCACAGGGATACATGCACTTGAGGTCAATGATCCCCTCCTCCAAGTTCCAGACAATGAAATGGCTGAGGTCTGTGAGCCTCTGTCTGGTCCTTGGCACATCCTCAACACTGAACTCAGAGCCCAGCACAGAACAGGTGCTCAGACAAAGGTCACCTGGGCCAAGGCTCCTCCTCCACACCAGAGCTGAGGGCACTGCCCTAGCCCGCGGCTCTCACAGTACCGGTGAGATAGATAAATAAAATGCAGCCATTCAACAGCTGACAGTTGGTGGCTGAGACCAGGGGCTGCAGTGTTAATATGCTCTTTGCTGCCAGTCATGGTCTTAGGCCACATTGGTTTTACCTATTTGGAGAAAAACAGTGAGGGCCAGGCTGACCACTTCCTCTCGGGGATAAGACCCTGGGCCAAGGAGCTAGGGTATGAGTGTCAAAGGGTCTGACAGGAATCTGTCCACACTGCAGCTCAAGGGAAGCACTGGGATTGCTTTAGCGAAAGCTGTCGAGTCTGGCTTCTTCCTATGCAGAAGACACAGGGAGATGCCATAATTAGTATTGTGGATTCCTTACTTTCCTCTGGTTGAACATTATTCCATTGCTCCCCTTCCCCAGCCGCTTGTCCTGGAATCTCTGCTAAAGGGAGACTAGGGAACAAACCAGGGAGGAAGGGAAGGAAAGCAGAAAGAAAAAGGGAAGGGAAAGAACCTAGAAGGTAGACTTTACCCAGGATCCTGGATCAGGCCCAGAGCAGGACACTCAATACACAATGTCACCTCGCATCCACAAAGGGCACAAATCTTCTCCGCTCCGCCTTGCCCTGGGATGCGGTCTCCTCCAGAGCCCCATCCCAGTTCATGCCACCAATCGCCCCCTCCCACCCAGGGAGCAGGATAGATACCCTGGAGTGGTCCTGGACTTGCTTCTCCCCTGAGGCCCCACCCTTCTGCACCAATCGGTCAGTCTCCAGGTCTTGGCCATTCTACAGTCCCCTGTCCTTGTCCTCAGTACTACAACCTACATGAGGCTATCGCCATTCCCTCTCCTGGCATCTTTCAACAGCCTCCCAGTGCATGTCCCTGCCTCTGGCCCCACCCCCTAATCTGTTCTTTACACTGCTGCCAGGACTGGTTTTGGAGATACATCTTATCACACCAGCTCTTACCTAAATCCTGCAGAGGTCTCCCGCTATGTCCAGAGCACATCAAGATCTTCATAGCCTGGCTCTCACCACCCTTGCCAGCTCCTGCTCCTCCCACTTCCTACCCTCTTCCCTCTTGTCACTGTCCAGAGACTCCTTGTTAAGTTCACACATGCACAGTCACACACACATGCTCGCACACATGTGCACACGCTCACACATACACACACACATGCTCATGCACATGCACGCACACACACTTTGCTTCCCAAAGTTGCTGTTTCCTCTGCCTAGAATTCTCTTTTTCCCCGACCTTGTAAATAAGCTCATAGTTGTACAAATATTTAGAATCCTGTTCTAAATCTTGAGTCTCTGGAATCAAGTTCAAGAGTCAGACCCTGGGCCATCCCCACCCTGACCCCATACCTTCCTGCTGACCTGTCCAGTTCCTTTACCTGTCTCTATCTTGTCTTGGGCCTATCTCTCTAATGAGCTGTGAACTCCTGGCAGCAGAGACCCTACCACCCACCTCAGGGCCTAGGTGGGGTGGAACACCAACCAGGGTCTAACATAGCACTTGGTGTGGGGGAGGGAGAAAGGTAATCCATAGAGAGGGCCCACAGACTTGGCAGGCGGAAGAAATGGGCTATGGGCATGGATGCCCACTCATAAGCACTGATGTTTTGCTGCCTTTTCTATTGGAACTCTCGCTCCTTTTAATATCCCTGGTCCCATAGGGACTTGAATAGCAGAGAGAGAACAGAAATCAGTCTGGCTGCTTGCCAGTTTAGGAAATACTATTAATGTCTTAACATCTACCAACACCATGGGAAAAGAATATGCCCCTTTTCAATTTTATTTCAAAGGACTCATTTGGACCAAGGAGGTCTACCAGTCAAAAGCCCACTCTCCCTTTGCCAAAGCATATCCATGTCACCATCCAGTTCAGCCATGCCATAACCATGACAGTCAGCACCCCACAACAAGCCATGATTACTAGGAGAGACAGGAGGAGGCAGCCTGCCAAGGTAGCCCTTAAGCATAACTTCAGGGTCACTTTTATCACCTTCTTGGGAGCTTCAAGCATCCTGTGATATTTACCACCCACCCTTGAGCACTACACGTTCTCAGATGAATTTAAGCTTGGAGAAATTATGTGACACCCCGCCACGTGAATCTGCTTCATGACAAGTGAGCAATGCGCCATCCACTCAACTGTCATTCACTCATTGATTCTCAAACTATACATCCAAACCGAGTGGTTGCTGTGGTCTTCTAAGGCTGGAGTGCACTAGCAAACCCAACAGCAAGATCCCTGCCATCAACGGGCTGAGACTCTAGCGTGGGAGACAGAAACAAAGCAGTAAATCTGTGGTGTGGAAATGAGGAGAAGTACTCTGCAGAACAAGAGGCAGAGAGGGGGGAAGCAAGACTGGAGTGGAATGGGCTACTATTTCACAAGAATAAAGACAGGGCAACTATTCCAGGCCCAAGGAAATGCAGGCACTCCCATGCTTAAGAGCTAAGGAGAAACAAAGTAGAGAACTGAATTCTATGTCTAGCACTGGAGAAGAAGAGGAAGGAGTGGTTACGCCAAGACACTGCCCCATGAGTGGAGTGCCTCAGTTCCTCCAGATGCCATCAGGGCTTCCAACAGCCAAGACATCGTGGTCCCAACACCCTTCCACATAGACACATATCTTGCGAGGAGTACACCCCTTCGCACACCCACACACACAGGCTTGCTTTCTTTCCCAAGCTTCTGTGCACTCGTGTGTTGACTCAAGCTGTTCTCCTTCCTGGAACGATCGTCCTTCCTTCTCCTCCAAGTGCTGACCCACTCCAGGCTCCACTCAGCACCAATATGAGCCACTTCCATTCAGGCCTCTCACTCCTCTGAGGCCCCAGGCTGGTGTGGGGCGGGGGTGGGAGGAGCTGGTCGCTTCCTACTCTGCAGCAAAGGTATTTCTGGACATGCACCGGCTGCCCCCCGCAGGTCTGTGCGTGGTTAAGGACAGAGACATTTTCTGAATGGCTTGCGTGTCCTCTGTGATGCCTCAAGCACTGCTGTGCACACAGAGAGGGAGAGGAGACAGGCTGGGGTGAGGAGTGTCCCACTCTGTGTCAGAAGTAGTGTCTAGTTTGTCCTCACCTGGCAGGATGGGGCAGGTAAGGTGCATGATCTCATCCCTGGGGTGAGGAGCTATTTGTGCAGGTCACACATCACTTAATGGGAGAGCTGGGTGCCTGCGGAGCTCCACTGACTGTAGATTCTTTTCAGCCTCCTGTGCTGCCTGGGTGTCAGAGGTGCTCGATAGGTATGTGATGAGCAAGAGTGACTCAACAAAGAAATATACATGCAGTCTCATTCCTGGGCCCAGATGCCCACCACATGACTCCAACAAGGCACATGGCCAGGACTGGGCTTTGAGCTCAACCATTGTCTTGCCTCTATAAAGAGAAGCTCTTCTGGTACCTTCTGCAGTGCTGGATTTTGCAGAGGGCCTTTACCTAACCACTGTGTCCTGTGGCTTCTTAACTCAGGCTTCTAGAACTTTCTAGACCCTTCCGCCAACACTCAAAATGGGAACCCAGTGGATAGGCTCTAAGGTTGTACTGAGTGATAGCCTAGAATCAGCAAGAATCAAGTCTAACAAACCAGCTCTCTCCTCTTATTGAGAGAAAGCACAGGTAGCAAACGGTGGAGGCCCAGGTCACCAGCTCCAAGTCTGCTGCCCTTCCAGTCACAACTATGAGTAAAGCTCTCCCTCTTTTACTTTGAATGCTACTAAGTCTGTGCTTAGCTGGCTGTGGGCCGACAAACTAGAACTTCTTCTTGGTCCCATCCTGTGGCTAGGCTGAAATGTGGCCATTGTCTGCGGATTACTGGGAAGGTGTGGACGTGGGACTGTTCACTTGTCAGTTAATGTGAGGAAGCTTTCATCATGCAGTCCAGGGCACGGGGGTGGGTTGCTCCCTGAACATAATCAGACCAGGCCTGTCATTTCACAAGAAACGGGGTCACAATTATGTTAATAGGAGGCACACAGATTTCTCACCTATCTGAAGGGGAGCTGGAGAAGGAATTAATTCTCACAGTGGTGAGGCGGATTTGATTGCTGATGATTCCGAGGAAATCAGCCCCAGCCTGGAGTGTGAGGTTCCGCACTCCCTGCTCCCGGATACTCTCCAGTCTCACCCCTCCTCAGAGCAAACTCCACTCTCCCTCTGCAGAACCAGCAGAAAATGGGCAGAGAGCAAAGCCACTGACAATCAGCAGGTGATGACAGAATTTGCAAGACTCAGGAGTAGGAAGAGAGAAACCTCATGACTCTGCAGGAAAGAGTGACTTAAAGGACCCTCCAAAGATGCAGGGAGGCTCCACGCAGCCCCATGGCTCAGGCCATAACCACTCATTCCTCTGTGTGTCAAGGGACAAGATGCCGGAGCCAGGGCACAGGGCCTTATTCCACCCTCTCCTGGCTCCTCCTTCCCCAAAACCCTTCAGTATGGAACCAAGTTGTACTTTACATACTTGGGGAAGAAGGCAGAGGTTGGCTTTGAGAAAGGGAGGGGGGACTTTGCACCCCCACCGCTCCCTGGTGGGCACTACAGCCCCCTCACTAGGAACTACTGAGTGGTGGTGAGTAGCTTCCTACAGACAGCTGGGATGAATACCCCGCCCACCTCCAGCTCAAACT
Source organism: Cephalopachus bancanus (assembly GCA_027257055.1). Taxonomy (NCBI): domain Eukaryota; kingdom Metazoa; phylum Chordata; class Mammalia; order Primates; family Tarsiidae; genus Cephalopachus; species Cephalopachus bancanus. Next base: position 6,001,256 of record JAPVLO010000036.1, read on the forward strand.
ATCCCCCCCCCAGAGGTTCTTAGGGACAAGCTTCTTGAAACAGGACAGAAAGTGACCAAGAGCTGCAAGGGTTACAACCCTAGTTTGTCGCAGGATTAGTAGATCCAGGGGAAAGCTGTCTTCCACAGAGCCCCAAATAGTGCTGGAGGAAAGAAACCCTGTGAAAGCCTACCTACCATGGCCAACCCAGCAGCAGGGCTCACACTGTGCCCTAACCCTGAGGGCAGCTGAGCAGGGGGCAGAGAAGGGGCTTCATCTCCTGTGTTAACTGCCAAGTCACAGATCTATTTCAGGGAGCCTGATGGCCAAAGCCCGCTGCCAAACTCACCCGGGCCTTGTAACTCCAAGAGATCATGAACACAGTCACTCACATACAAGGAAGTGATTGTGTTTCCCATCTCACAACAACCATTCAAGCCAGAAATCCAGACTCCAGACTCCCTCTCATTCCCCACCCCCCTTCACATTGCCCACCGACTTCATGATCCCATCATTTGTTAAGGGGGACTTACCCTGCACTGGGTACTGTTCTAAGTGCTAGGGAGGCAACCATGAGCCAAACAGCTGTGGTTCACAGTCCCATGAGGGGTCCAGATATGCAGCCTGGCATGGCCTCGCTGCTGGGAAGGGATCTCATGGGGGAAGTGCAGAGCACAGCAGAGACGGGAAAGGGGTGGAGGGATAGAGGGAAGGGAAGAGAGTCTTCCAGGCAGTGGGGAGGGCATCTGCTGAATCCTGCTGGTAGGAGGAACTGAAAGGTCAGGGTGCCCAGTGGTCAGCGTTTGAGGTGGGGAATTGCAAAGGATGTATAGCAGTCAGATGATAGCCAGCCTCCTAGGCCACTTTAAGGAGTTTGGAATCTCTCCCAAGAGTGACATAGTCATGTGTGATGGAGAAGAATTTCTCTGACTACAGAGAAGAGGAGAGATCAGGGGGAGCCCCACAGAAGGAGGCCTGGAGGCCAGTTCCAAGGCTGTTGTCAGGAGCAAAGGCAGGGATGAAGGGTGGTTGGTAGAAATGGAAAAGAGGCCCTTAAGAAGGTAGAACCAGTAAGATGCACTAATGAGTAGGCATGCAGAACGACAAAGAAGAGGAATCAAAGGTACTTCTGACCATGATTGAGCACTTACTGTGTGCCAGTCACTCTGATAAGTGCTTGGCTGCACTATCTCATTTAATCCTACAACAGCTTTCTGAAGCAGGTTTGGCTATAATTCTCATTTTACATATGTGGACACTCAGAGAGGCTCAGAGAGGTTACCCTCTCTAACTTACTTTAGGACAAAGACTAGGACCAGGAAGATTCAAGGTTTCTGGGGATGAAGTGCATGTGGGTGTCATTGCCCTGAGAGGGGACAAGAGGAGGATAATCAGAACCAATGGGCAAGTTCAAAGTCCTGGAGGACAATAAGGCAGTGAGGAATGGTGGGATATGTGAGTCTGAAGTTCAAGGATGGAGAGCTCTAGGAGACTCAGTGTCTGGAGGAAAAAATGCTACAGGAGTGGAGAAGGAGAGAGGCATGTATGTAGAGACAGAAGAGGAGGCTGAGCTCAGAGCTTCAGGAAACACCAGCTTGTAGGAGGACTGGGAAGGAAAGGGTTAGCGCCAAGCCTGTAGTCGTCCATTCTCTACCTGTAGAGAGGGACACCCCAGGCAAGACAGAAGGATGACCCCACCAAATCCCCTCATAATCCTGCTGGGGACAGAGCCCCTAGCAAACACACTAATGATACTGGCCAGCAGAAGCGTCCTTATCTGTGGAATGCTTTTAGCAAGAGGTGCCCTATCTGCCTAGGACAACTCATGGTAAACAAACCTGGAACCTATGGATTTATGGGGGAGGCTTCCTGGAAAGTGTTGTGCAAGCTATGCAAACATCAGAGAATAACATGGTGATGTTTCACGAGCAAAGTAGCTCCCATTTTAGGAGGGATGCCGTGCGTGTATCACAGAGAAACCTCTTGTGGTCCGTCTGGGCTAGGGCACAGCCTCATGGGGCAAGAATATCCTAGGGAGCTGTGATGCAGGTTCAGATTTCACCCTTCACCTGAGCCTCAGGAGAATTTATATCCTTGCAATTATTAGTAAAGCTTAAAACTGGGCAATATCTCTGATTCTTATGACCCTGACTTTGCAATCTGACCCTTTGTATTTTATCTTGCAACCAAAAGCTTAGTAAAGTGTGCCGTGATCCTTTACAATTTTGGGGCTGAGTCGGGCTGGAGGAGTAGATCTTTGATCTTGCTGAGGGATAAGTATGGAAATGGGACAAGAGTCATGGAAGGCTTTGTATGTGGGACAACGTTGTGGATTTTGTCCCCGTCGAGGCAACAGGATGCCATTGAAGGCCTGAATAGAGGGAAGTAACAAGTTCAGACTGAAGCTCTCCCTCGGTCACTGTGTGGTAAATGGTGGGAGACGGCACACTTAGAGGCAGAGATCCTAGGCGGAGGTTCATCCAGGAGAAAGTTAAGGGCCCCAGACAGGGCAGTGACCTTGGGAAGGAAGAGCAACTGGTGAATTTAAGACCTATTTCAGAGCTAGAATGTACAGCACTTATAGTTTGGTTGGGTCTTTGGCAGGGACGTTGAGAAAGGGGGATACAGCTTTCCCACTTGGATAATTGTTAGGGTAATGGTGCTAATCACCAGAGAAGGGGAACATGGGAAGAGCAAGCTTGGAGGAGATGAGAGTTCTCAGTTTATGGAGGTATCTTGTGGATGGTTCCAAACTCAGAAACAATGGTGTGCTGGAGATAGTGGACTTGCCCCAGTTCAGCTGCTATAATAAAGTTCCTGAGAATGGATCGTTTATAAGAACAGAAATGTATTCCTTACAGTTCTGAAGGTTGGATAGTCCAAGGTCAGAGTATCAGCAGATTTGGTGCCTGTTGAGGGCTGCTCTCCAGTTCCAAGATAGCGCACCTTGTTGCTGTGTCTTCACATGGCAGAAGGAAAAAAAACTAGTTCCCTCAAGCCCTTTTATAAGGGCCCTAACCCGATTCCTGAGGATGTGTGCAGCCCTCAAGGCTTTTCACCTTCTAAAGGCCCTGCCTCTTCATATTATCACTTTGGGTCCCAGCTTCCAACATATACAGTTTAGGGGAATACAAGCATTCCCACTATAGCATTCCTCCCTTAGCACCCTAAAATTCATGTCCTTCTCACATGCAAAACAAGTTCCTTCTATCCCAATAGCTCCAAAAGTCTTAACCCATTCCAGCATCAAGTCAAATATCTAAAGTCCAGAGTCTCATCAGACTCCTATCTAAGTCAGAAATGGGTGAGACTCCAAGGTGTGATTCCTCCGGAGGCAAATTTCCCTTCAGCTCTGAGCCTGTGAAATCAAACAGGTTATGTGCCTTGAAAACAGGACAGTGAAATGAGCATAGGATAAACATTTCCGTCCCAAAGGGCAGCAGCAGGAAAGCAGAAAGGGTAACAGATCTCAAGCAAGTCCAAAACTCAGCAAGGAAAACATTAGACCCTGAGGCTTGAGAATAAATTTTTTTCACTCCATGTCCTATCTCCCAGACACACTAGGGCAGGGTTTGGGCCCCTGAGGCTCCTGGCAGCCCACTCCATGGATTTTCTAGGTGTAGCCCACACTGCAGCTCTCAGGGGTTGGAGTCACATGTCTGTGGCTATCCTAGGCTAGAGTCACATGCTGGTGACTCTACTAGTCTGAGGCCTCAGGGGCAGCCCTGCCTCCCTAACTCCACTAGGCATTGTCTTCACAAGGGCTCCTGTGGCAGTCCCATCCCTGGGGCACTCTTCTGGGCCCTCAGGATCTCCAACGCTTCCTTTCAAATTGAGGTGGAACTGGATGGGGTGACTCACATCTGTAACCTCGGCACTTAGGGAGGCACAGGCGCGAGGACTGCCTGAGCCTACGGGTTCGAGACCAGCCTGGGCAACTTGGTGAGACCTCATCTCTACAATAAAATCAAAAGAAAAAAATTGGCCAGGCAAGGTGGCACATACCTATAGTTGTAGTTACTTGTGAGGCTGAGGCGGAAGGATTGCCTGAGCCCAACAGGTCAAGGCTGCAGTGGCAGTGAGCGTGCCACTGCACTCCAATCTGGGCGACAGAGGGAGACTCCGACTCAAAAAAAATCGAAGTGGAAGTAGCCATGACTCCAAGCTCTTGCACTTTGCACACCTACAGAGCTGGCACCAGGTGGACGCCACCAAGATTTACTGCCTATGTCCTTTGAAGCTGCAACCCAAACTGCACCCAGGTCCACTTGAGCCACAGCTGGTGTGGCTAAGGAGTGCTGTACCAGAATGTGCAAAGCAGAAAACAAGGCATCTCTGGGCAGCGAACCCTGAGGCCCTGTGGGCACTCTGATCCCTCCCTGGAAACAGTTCTACCCTCAAGTCCCTGGCATTCTGGGCTTGCAATGGGAGTGGCAGTCTCAGAAATGCCTGTCAGGTCATTCTCCCATTGTTCTGATGAATAGCATCTGGTATCCTTCCAGCCACACTAATCTTCTCATCAGATAGTCACTTGGCTATGCCCTTGGTCTTCTCTCCTGAATACATTTTCTCAGTTTCTACAGGCTGTGAACTTTCCAACTCTGCAAGTTCTGATTCCCTTTGGATTATAAATTCCATCTTTAATTTGCTTCTCTCTTCTCATACTTTCCTATGAGCAATCAAGAGAAGCCAAGCCATATCTGTATGAGGTATGAGACCTGAGAGCTGACCTGCATTTTAATGGGCACCCTTGTTGATTTTTAGATGCCTCAAAGTTTGGAAATCACTGAGGAACAGGCAGAGGGAGAGTATTCTTAGACCGAAAAGAAGGTGAGAGATAAGAAAATCAAGATAACTCAGTGTCATGAAAACCAAGAGAATTCAAGACCAGCTGGAACAACTTGGTGAGATCTTGTCTCTACAATAAATAAACTTTTTAAAAGATTGTCTGGGAGTGGTAGCACTCGCTTGTAGTTCTGCCTACTTGGAAGGCTGAGATGGAAGGATCACTGGAGCCCCGTGGTTCAACTCTGGGGTGGCTGTGAGCATGCCACTGCACTCTGGGCATCAGAGTGAGAGTCTAACTCAAACAAAATAAATAAATAAAAAAGAAAACCAAGAGAAGACATTTTGCAGGACGGAACCATTGGGTGTGTCCACTGTTCCTGCACATGTGAGTAAGGCAAGGACTGAGAAGTGTCCCTTGGGTATGGCAACATAGAAGGTGCTAATGACGTGATTGGTGCAGTCTGGGAGGAACATGGACTGAAGACCTGTGGGAATGAATTGAGGAGTGGGTGGGAGGGAGTGTAGCCCGCCCTTTCCATAAGTTTGACTGTGAGTAGGAGGAGAGGGCAAAAGTCAAAGCCAGGGGTAAGCTGTGAAGGAACCAGCTCCCTTGTAAACGTAGGCAAGATGCAGACATCTAAGTGCTGATGTGATGCTTCAGAAGACGCTACAGCAATGAGCAAGGAAAAGCCACAGAGTGAGATCCTCAACGCAGGAGCAAGTGGTGGACTAAGGAGCACATGGTGACATTATTCCTGGTCAGACAGAGGCCTGAGAAACCAGGATAAGCTGGCACACAATGTCTTTAGATTTAGAGTTCTGGTAGCAAAGGGTTGGTTCCCCATCTGACATCTTCTATTTTCTCTGCAAAACAGGAAGGGAGGTGAGTTGCTTGAAATGAGTGAGGTGGAGGTGATAGCAGAGATTTGAAGGGGAAGAAAGCAACAGAAGTGAAGCCATGCTGATGAGGTTCACAGTTCCAGCAGTGGGTATACTGGGGTTCAGTATGTGCCATAGATGAGAGATCATTTTGTTCAGGTCAACAGTGCCTAGCCAGAGAGATGCTCTGCTTTCTCCAACCACCATACTTGTACCCTTCTAAGTCACATAAAGTAACAGAGCCCATAGTAAATGGACCTTTGCTTCCCCACATGTCTCCTGGGAGGGACCAGATGAATGAAATCTACTTCTGACCCAGCAGTCTTAAGAGAGGGACCAGAGGGTTCACCCCTGCTCCGGTGCACAGGGGCAGGGGGAGCTGCTTCTGTGCTTAGCCTTAGTCATTTAAACAGTAGCAAAAATTCAAGTAACTGTGATGAGGGTCATGGCCCACGGAAGGTCATGACAATCACATCCACCCTAAGTCATGCCCGTCCTGGAGCATAAGCCCATACAAGACCCAACTCTAGATCAGGGGTGGAAGATCCAGAGAAGGACAACTGCTGGCAAGGTTGTTCTGTTTTTGTTCACAACTTCCAAATAAAGAATCTATTTTTCCTTCTCTCGTGTCTGGTGTCGAGTGTTTAATTTCATCAAAGCCTGCAGGGGGTCTCAGGAGAATTAAAACAGGCTCTGTGTAAATTACTCAAGTGAATACCAAAGCCAGCCAGCAACACCCCGTGTAGAGGCTCAAAAGAGGCCAACAAGGAGGCCAATAGGCAGCCTTGGGAGGTGTGGTTCCGACACCCAGGCCGTGTGTCTCAGCCTAGCTGAGTCTCCTGAGGAGCTGTTTAATAGGAGGGCCTGACCCCACACAAACTCATCAATCAGAATCTCTGGGAGTAGAGCCCATAAGTTACACTGATAGACTCCTGACCTTGAGAACACTGGGTCAGGGCCTGACCAAGCCCCACCAGCCTGAAACACAGACTCATCAGTGGCCAGACTTGACAGGCTCCAGGATGCTGACTCATCGCTCACAAGGACAGTGAACACAACCTAAATGCCAGCTTACTCACTGCAAACGGTTCCACTGTCTGATCAGAGCACTTGCACCCCATGGGCTAGCAAATACAGGAAACCAAGGCTTTAGAGCACTGCCAGAGGAGCCGGTGACATCAGGCCCAGACACGTCCTTGTTCATGATAGATAGAGGCCCATCAGGCCATCCAGCCATTCAAGGCCCTGCTGACATGCACCTCTGGGCCACCCTGTGTTCCTTGTTTCTATTGGTTGGCAGAGCTCTCTTCTGATGGACACAGGTTTCATGTACATTCTGGAAATGATATCTAAGCTTTCTTGGCCACAGACTCTGGAAGAAGATGTTGTGTCTTTGTTCTGTTTCTTTGTATGGGTTAAAGTCTCAGCTGAGTGCTCAGAAGGCCATGATACTCCCCTCACATCCAAATCCTTAGGGACATTTCACATTTTGATTGCACTGCCTCATCCCGATTTCACAGGTAAGGGATCCAAGACCACCCAGGTCAAGGATCAAGTCCAAGGCCATATGGAGGGTCAAAATCTGAGCTGAGCAGGTAGTAGTTAAGGTAGAAAAACTTCAGCAAGCTGGAACCATGTTAAGGAGGGTGAGAAGGCTTAGAAACAAGGTGGCTGGAGTGAAACTAACAAGACGGGGCTAGCAGGAGAGCGTGCAGTGACAGGTGACAGGTGGGGAGGGCCGTGCTGCCCCTGAATAGGCTGGACATCTAGCACATTCACTGAGGACCTGAGCTGAGGCTGCTGCTGGGGTATGGACAGGGACAAAAATGATGTGTGCTTGTACTGGCAAAGCTTTCAGAACACAACGGGCCTATGATTAGCCCTGTCAGTTCGTAACTGTTGTGTACCTGTTCCTGGTGAGAACTAATCTGGGTTGTACTTCTAGGACGGTAAAGAGCTCGCCACTGACTATGGCAGTCTCCCTGTGGCTCAGGCATCCATTGTGGAGGGACTCACCTTGCCAACATCAAAGCATCTATCAATTAAGACTCTCCGAGTTGCAGCTTAAACTGGCTTTATCTCAAGAGAGAATGTAAGATTTTATATAACATGAGAGTCTACAAGTAGTCTTCTAGTTTCAAGCCCAGCTAGGTCCAGAGGCTCAAACCACATCCTCTGGGCCTGTTTTTGTTCTCACTCTTCCAAACTCTCTCCAGTGTGTTTCCTGGCTTTGTTTTCCTCTATGCCACATTAATTCTCAGGCAAGCTCTCCCCACCTAGTGGACCCCAGAAGCTCCAGGTGGACAACTTTCCAACTTCAAGTCCAGAAAGAGACCTCTCTCCTCTTTACAATCCTGTACATGTCCCAGCATAGACTAACTTTGCCCGTAGATCCAGACCCACCCCTGAACCAGTTACTGTGACTGGGGGCAATCTGACACACTGACTCTCTGGGTCTGGGCCCCAGGGCGACCCTGGAGTTACCCCACTCAATCCACACAGACTCAGAGTGGGGGTGGAGTGGATTCTCAGGGAAAGTGATGTTCTGCTGCTGGGAAAATGAAATGAACATTGGGCAGGCAATAGATGTCTACTGTCATAACAAGCAAAGACTCCTGTCTAGGTCCAAGAGGAGATCACTGATGCTTAGAGGCCCTCTGGGCCTGGGGCCATACTCTAGGGATCCATTCCCCTCATTATGGCTAAGGTTTCTCTGCTAGTCCCTGCGGGTTATACCCCTCTGCAGACAAGACCCCAAAGGTCTTATGGGTAGGGTGTTTGTTGGAGAAGAAAACACAGAAAGAAAAGACAGGAGAGAGTCACTCCCAGGGATCCTAGTCCCATTAAAAATCACAGCAAGATGGAACTGGGCTTGCCAGAATGAGTCCAGTATCAGAAAGATGCACAGGTGGGTGTCATCTTGGGCAAAGGGGAAAAGGGGGTTGCAATAAAGTAGGCCTCCAGGAAGGAAAGAGGCGGTGACACAGAGAAGGGTAGCCTTTGAGAAAAGCCAGAGAAGTGAGCTGGGTTACGGGCATAGCCCTTTCAGAATGGTGGAAATAGAAAACTGTTCTGAGACCACACAACCTCATGGCAGAAAATAAAATGTCTCAGATTTCGCACCTGAACTTTTCATCAGCTCCCCTCCTGGCATATTAATAGCAAGCATAGGATGAGAAAATAGACTGGTGGCAAGGGAAAGCCAGGTGAGTACTGGGACAGCTCAGACCTCCCATCCAGAGTCAGCATGGGTCCCCTCCACAAAGCCTGTCCTACACACACTATTCCCCAGCTCTCAGGAGCCATGTCTTCCTCTCAGCTTCGAAGTCCACCCTACCTTGTCTACTAGGTCCACATTTCATGTAAGATGGTCTTATCTTCTTGACTGAGTCTTAGAAGACCAGTTCACAGCACTGTGCTGTCCAGGACCACCTAGGGGCAATTATTAAAAGTACAGATCCCTGGGTCCATCCTTGGACATTCTGATTTGACAAGTCTGGGTAGGTCCCAGGCATCTGTATTCTCACTACACTCCTTGGGATAGTCTTAAGTAGACTCCAGTTGGAAAACCGATGTCTTATAGGTACACAGATTGCTAAAGCTGGGAGGGAACTTCTCCTCTATGAAATGATAGCTGAGGCCAGAGCAACTATGACCTGCAGGCCCAATCCAGCTGGCTGCTTGTTTTTGTAAATAACGTTTTATTGGAACACAGCCTCACCTTTTCACTTATATGTTGCCTGTGGCTGTGTCCATAGTATCATGCCAGAAACCATATGGAGCCAAGAGCCAAAAATATTTACTATCTAGTGCTTTCCACAGAATGTTTGTCTCCCTCTGAAATAGAAGGCAGTCTCTGAGGCCCAGAAATGTGTCTCTTGGTTGAAGATTTAGAGCCTAAGCTACCTACCTCTTCCTCTTACTCTCCCAAGTGGACTCACCACCTCCGCATTGTTTGGAAAGAGTAGAGGGCATGTGTGGTTTCACAGGCTCAGAATCCGTTGTCTTGCTTCTGAAAACAGCCTCTTACTTTGGGGAGCCCTTTGCCCTTATGCATAAAATCCTAATACAACTGTCAGTCAAAACGCCCTGCCTTCTCCTTGGCCATATGACCCAAGCTGAGCCAATCCTACGTTCTCTCCCTAGAACTTGAATCTGGAGTTGAGAATTGAGCCATTGACAGCCATTGGGTCTCCTTCCTTCCACCCTGGAGCCTGAAGGGAGCCTGTCCTGATCTGCCCTGATCTGCCCTCCAAGAGCCAACTCTTCAGCCTTTTCTGTGATTCTGTGGGTAGCCCCAACTCCTCCCAAAGTATTCATGTTATGGTGAATTAGACAACGTTTAAACCAAATGCCTATATACTCCCCCCAAAAAAGAAAATCCCAATTGATGCCAATGCAGGAATTGGACTAGGCCATGAGGCATGGATCTGCCCATTTCGTGGATGGACACCTGGCCTCCCGAGAGGAAAAGCGAGATACAAAAAGTGTAGGAACACAAATTCAGACCTTTGCCTGTTTCCACATCCTATCCCGATGTCACCCACTCCCTGCGATCACTCAAAGTCAATAGCATCAGACAGTGTCAATCCCAAAACACAAGAATCATTTTAGAAATTAATAAAAATGTAACAAGGCACCCCCCTCACACTGGGAGTGATGATGACAACTCTATTGAAAGAACGATCCCCAACGAGAGCTGTGAGTGTGTATGTGTGTGTGTGTGTATGTGTGTGTCATGTAATATCAGGAATTAAAAAGCGTCAAAAGATCAAGTGGGAGGAACATTAAATATGAATGGGATGAAAGACACATCTCTGTGCACGGAATAATGACTTTAATGAGTTTCCTCACCCAAGTCACCGCATCATAAAGTACAAAAGCCAGGGAAGGGATTGAGGAGGGAAACAGGGAGTGCAGAGGGCGGCTTTGTGTGTGAAAGCGAGATTAGCAGGTAGGTAGGGGAAGAAAAGACAAGAGTGAAAAGAACTGTCGGTGTGAGATCTGAGCCCTGATAGGACTCACTGTCTTTCCAGGGGGTGTCTTATGGGCACAGAGCAGCCCGACCTCCAGCCCAGGGTAGCAGGCAGAGGCCCTTCCTGGACCCACGCCCACCTGGACAGAGGTAGTATCGGTGCCAACCAATTGGCAAAACACTTCTGCTGACCTAGGTCACACAGGGTTACCACATGGGGATCCAAGCAGGCAAGTCTTGGAAGCTATGGAGATTCCCCAGCAGGCCAGGAACAACTGCACGTAAGACTATGGTCGGAATGCTTGTGTTTTCCCAAAACTCATGTCTTGGAATCCCAACCCCTGAGGTAAAGATATGAGAAGGGGCCTTTGGGAGGGGATTAGATCCTGAAGGGTGAGCCCTCATGAATGGAGTCAATGACCTCATAAAAAGAGGACCCAGAGAGACCCCTCACCCATCCCACCATGTGAGAACACAGCAATAAGTTGCCATCTATGAACCAGGAAGTAGGGCTCCACCAACATTGAGTCTGCCAGACCACGGATCTTGGGCTTCCAGGCTCCAGAGCATTGAGAAATAAATTTATGTTCTTTATAAGCCACCAAGTCTGTGGCATTTTGTCATAGCAGCCTGAATGAATGTATAAAACCTACAGGGGCACATCACAAGCTTGAAGGGCAGACAAATCATGGCTACCAATACAGGGCTGTCACTTCCCAGCTGAGAGCAGGTGAATTAACATCTCTTAAACTCGAGCCTCCTCGCCTGTAAAATGGGATGCTGTGTCTTCCTTACTGTGTTCTTGGAGGATGAAGCAAGATGGCACACATAAGCCTCTCAGTCTAGTCACGAAGAGGATGCCTGGTAACCATCATACCATCAGGGCCCTTCCCTCAGCCTCCCTCCTGCGAGGCACACAGTGGCCACCCAGGAAGTAGTTGTTTCCAATGTTACTCGGCACCCACTATCTCATGCCATGTTCACAGTCGCCCTGGAGACAGGAGAAGCCGGAGTTCTCTTCACACTGGACACGGAAAGTTGCAGTGGCAGGATGACAAGGAAGGAAGATGTCTCTCCCTGTCCCTGACAAATGGTGAAGATGAGGCCAGTGTGCACACACCCATGCAGAGCCAGCCCAGAGCCCCAGTTGCAAGGACCGGGAACAGGTGCATTTCCATGGCAACCCTCCGCTGCCACAGTCGTTGGCATCTTCCTCCTGCACATGGAAACCCTCAAAACGCCCAGGCAGCATCACTGCCTCCTTGGCCGCCAGTACTCGGAAGGGAGGTCTGTGACACTGCAGGCATGACTGAGCTGCGTGGAGGCGAGCAGATGGCCCACAAGAGGCAGCGAATGAAGTCCCTGCCTTGTTGGCATCATCAGGCTGACACTCCAGGAAAATAGTGACAGTAATAACGATAGAAAAACAAATGGCACTTCCTGTGATCCGAGAATTCCGCCTATGGTAACATTTAATCCTCGTGATAACCATGCTAGGTAGATGTTATTATGCCCACTTTTCAGAAAAAATCAACTGAGGCACAGAGAAGTTAAGTGATTTGGCCAAGGCCACATGGCTAGTAAGTGGGATTCAAACCTGGGTCGTCTGGTTCTAAAGCCCGTGCTTCTGACCCTGAAGAAGTTCGTAAAAATAAACCCATCAGAGAAGGGGCTGGTGAGAAGAAGGCTGAGGAGGAAGTAAGTCTCACCTATGAAGAAAGCAGAGGGTTAAGTCAGAGGAGCCTTTTTCTTGCCATTCCACATGCCACTCAGGAAAGGCAGAGCAGAGACTGGGACTTCAGCAGATGACACCGTCCCAGAGCCTATGTTACATCTCAGATTGTGTTTTTGTTGTCCCTTAGCTATTTACCTGCGGCAACCAGCAGCAAAGCAGTTAAACTAGGGAGGCCTGAAACTGGTCAAGGAAGGAAGTCATGGGAATACCACAACCTGTCCAGCAGCCAGGCTTCATGGTGTGGATACAGGGTGTATTGGGTTGGGGCACCCAGTGGACTTCAGAACTGAGGCAGGAGTTCCAAGTCAGATCAGGACTCCAGCTATCATTAAAGAACTTACTAGTATCATTATTTGTTTAATATCCCTCAACTGGTTCCAAGTGAGAAAGTGAGCAGAACCGTGTCTGCCTTGCTGGCTTAGAACCTGGTATATAGTAGGAACTCAATCAATACTTATTAAATTAATGCGCAAAGAAAATCAGTAGAAGCCAGGATTTCTCAACCTCAGTGCATGTGACATTTGGTGCTGGATAGTTCTCTGTGTCCTGTGGGTTGGAGGATGTTCAGTGGCATCTCTGGCCTCTGCCCATTAGATGCCAGTAGTATTCCCTTCCAGACACAGCAACCAAAAATGTCCCCTGGAGAGTAGCAAAATTGCCCTCCTTTGAGAACCATTAATACAAGCCAGTGTCTTTGTGTGTCCATGTGGGGTTATGTTGTTGTTGTTTTTGAGGTGGGGGTCTCACTTTGTCACCCAGACTGTAGTACAGTGACACAATCACAGCTCATGGTAGTTTCAAGCTCCTGGGCTCGGGCGATCCTTACACCTCAGCTTTCTGAGTAGCTGGGACTATAGGCGCACACCACCATGCCTGGCTAATTTTTTTAAAATTTTTTGTAGGGAAGAGGTCTTGCTATGTTGTCTAGGCTTGTCTTGAACTCCTGGGTTCAAGGAATCCTCCGACCTTGGCCTCCCAAGTTCTGGGATTATAAGCATGAGCCATCTCACCCAGCCTAAGCCAGTATCTTTGGCTAGAGCCACCAAGCGAAAGAGGGAAGCCAAATTTAATCTGTGTATCCAATGGACAGGAGAGATCTGAGCCCCAGAAGCCAGGAAGGACTGAGAGGGACATGGTGGGAAGCCAGGGACAGCACACGGAGCTCTCAGACGACTACCAAGAACAGAGTCTGGCTTGCCTCTTGAGCTGATACTTGGGGGTGATCTGTGCTGACTTTAACACACAGGATCAAGGCAGGTAGCCATGGAGAGGAGGATGCCTGCAACCAGGAGGAAAGAGGGATGGACGGAGACCAGACGCCAAGACTGGACACAAACAGCCTGAGGCATGGGCCTGAGAACAGATTGGGCAGCAGAAATCCTCACGCAGCTCCCCAACAAGGGGTCCTTTGACAGGTGGCCTTGCAACAGCGACCCTCTCTTGTCTCCGCTTTGAAGACTGCCCTGTGAAATGTGGCCTCGCGCCCAGGAGGCCCGTGGATCAAGGTGGTCTTGGCAGATCCGCTCAGAGGGATTAGACCGTGACATTACAGCTACATGACGGCCTCGTTATTATTACACACACACTCGCCCTGTCTGAGCTTCCCAACCCTGATTTGTTTATTTCTGAAAAACTGTTTCCACCAAGACTCCAAGCTGGGCTACGAGAGATAGCACTGACTCAGCCATTTCCCCATCCTCAGCATAAAAGGATCTAAAAAGAATAATTTAAGCTTCTCTGGAGTGAGATCATTTAATGAATCTTCTCGATGCTAAGAGGTTTTATATGCCTTTTTAAAAACCCTTCCCCAAGCACGGGGCTATGATATTACCTTGGAGAGCAGAGAGATGAAGTGATACACGTATGCACAGCACACAGGAGGAAGGAGGTTTCCTTGGCAACAACATCCATGTTCCGACTTCCCTTGGCTAAATTGGAATATATTGAAATATCTGCTTTGGGCGCCTCTCTTGCGAAGGGAAATGAGTGGTTTTCTATTCAGGCGCTCTCCGAACCACAGGCCGGCAGCTGGGGAGCGATGTTCTGTGAGTTCCACGCATCTGAATGGGGCAAGGTAGTTAGCAAGCTGGCAAAGTCCTCTGCCTTCGTGTGCAAAACCAAGCCTTCCTTTCCTGAGCCCGGGGAAAATGAAAGCAACAAACACATGAGACTCGAGATAGGAGAGAACTCCATCTACATGGTCTTTCTGTGGCCATTGCTCGACAACTGTCCAAACATACCCAGAGCATGGATCAGACTCCAGAAGTCTCCATATGATGTGTTTAAAATGGAGAGTGGCTCTAGGAAAAATACCGACTGACAAAAAAAGGTCCTCACATCTGATCTGCTCAAATCCTTGACAATGGGGAGGCAGCTATGGACCCAAAGCACAGTGCCTGGCATACAGTGGGATGTTAGTAGCATGTCTGAGGAATTGGATTTGAACCCAGGCAGACCTCAGTTTTTGCCCTGGCTTCTCTGTTAACATTCCACATGACTTAGCACAAGTTTCACAAACCCTCTAGCTTCAGTTTCCTTCTCTATAAAACAGAGACAAGAATTCTTTCCTATAGGTTTGCTATGAAAATTAAATGAGGGGACCAATGGCCAGGGGCAGTGGTTCACGCCTTTAATCCTGTGCTCTGGGAGGCCAAGACAGGAGGATTGCTTTGAGGCCAGGAGTTCCAAGACCAGCCTGGGCAGCATAACAAGATTCCCAATTCTATGAAAAATTTAAAAATTACCTGGGCACAGTGATACATGCCTATAGACACAGCTACTCAGGAGGCTGAGGCAGGACGATCGCTTGAGCCCAGGAGTTTAAGCTTACAGTGAGCTATGATCACGCCACTGTACTCCAGCTCAGGCAACACAGCAAGATCTGGTCTCTAAAAATAAAGATAAAAAGATAAAATGAGATGACCTATAAAGTGCTTGGCACAGAGGAAGCATCAGTTATTTTTTCTTCTCGCCACTAAGAAACAAGTAGCATCCTATTTCTTTCCAATAGTTGAAATTTCAAGAAAATAAAAATAAGAAAACAGCATCTTAGGTAGAGCAAGAACAAGGAACAAACCTCTTTTCTATTTGTATGGCTTTGTTCCCAGGTGCTTTTGCAGAACTGAGATGGCCCAGGCTGGGAAAGTTTCAAAGAAGGAAGACGGAAGGACTTCTACTCAGTCATGATGGGAGAACCAGCCACAAACCTCAGAGGAAGTGAGACAAGAAGACAGTGGACAGCTGAGGTCTCAGCAGAAACCAGTGGGGGCACTAGCCATCAGTATGGTCCAAGTGAGTGATGCTGGAAGAAGGGGAGGTGAGAGTTGCTGGGGAGGAGGACCGGTTCTGAGCATCAGGGTCCCAGTCTTTAGAACCTGACTTTTTATGTAAAGACCCTCACGGAAGATTTCCCACTATTTTTTGTTCTAATAACTCATGTCTCTCGCTCCTAGGAAGGTCTTTCTGGGACCTTAGTTAAACTAGTTCTTCAATTAAAACACATCAGGACCAAGGATTTCCCAAAAAGCACCGACTTCAGAACTAATTCCCGGATTGACATTCTTTCCAAAGAGGCTTATGAATATAAAACAGCTTTTCAGTTATTTCCAATACTTATTTGTGTGACTTTGGGGAAAACTTTTCTAAACCTTGTACTTGTGATCTCCATAATGACGACTCCTTCCTAAAAGCACAGAACTCTACCATGAAGGTAAAATTAAAAAGCAGGTAGCATAGTGATTGGGAACATGCCATCTACATTTTTGTCTTCTGACCATCTGTGAAAGAGGGGTTTGCTACTTAGCTGACAAATGTTCAAGCTCAGGGCCTTTTCCTCCCAGGGAAAGAGAAAAAATAAAAAGACTTGAAAACATAAAAATAATTCAAAAGTTTCCCTAGAAAAACAAATTCTTACAGTCACTAATAAATTTTTAAAGAAAGAATATCATTGAAGTGATATCTTCTCAACAAATTTTAAAATGCATTCTAAAGCTACAATAAATAAAACAGTACAGTTCCAGCAAAGAAATTAGCAGACAGAACAATAAGGCAAACTCAAGACATTTGAAACCTTAATATACTTTTAAGATAGAATTACATCACTGTGGGAAAAATATGGACTATTCAGTGAATCATGGCTCAAGGATCACTGACCAACCCAGCAGAGAACAAATATAAACTCTATTTCTACCTCACATCATACTTTAAAATAAATTACAGATAGATTAACTATTAAAATAAAAAATGCTAAGCATATTAAAAGAAAATGCTAAGTAATCTTCATGATGTTATCTTTAAGTTGTATGTCAGACACCCTCCCAGCCCACCAGTTGTTCCCATTGTTGCTATAGCAACCAGCACAGGAGGTGTGGTCTGCCAGCTCAACCACTCCACATCTCCTGCTCTCTGTGCTCCCAGCCTCTCTGACACAGCTCTGAGGGATACCTGCAGAAAGTAGCCAAGTCTGCCATTCTGGTGTGTGCACAGACCTGGGAGTGTAAGAAGCCCACACCCTCCAAGGCAGCCCTTGTCCCTGGGAGATAAAATTCCTCTTCTATCTGCCCGGGAGACAATCCTGAGGCACCCAGGTAGGACTGAGCCCCTGTTCCCCTTGTGTTGGCTTCCTAACTCACTCTTCCCAGCCTCACCCTCCTCTTCCCTGGGACCACATCCCAAAATAAACACCCAAAATAAGCCTTGGTCACAGGTTCTGCTTCTGAGGAGACCTGAGCTAATATGGGTAGGTAAGATCCAAGTATGGAGCTAAATTGAAAAAACATGAAGAAAAAAGTCAATAGATTTACTTTCTTTAAAATGTAAAACATCTGTACATCAAAATGTTCCACACACACTCTTCCCGTTCCCTCCTGAACAGTTTGGGCTGAAAACCATTAAGTGGGGTCAAGTAAAGTAGGCATCCCTTGCAAACAGAGACAGGAACCAGGCTGGGGGTGGAAGGCATTGTGGGGTATTAAAACCTGAGGAGGGCAAAGGGGGCACACACAAGGGTGGAAGGTGGCCCAGTGTGAGTGGCAGAACCCAAGTGGAGTGAAGGGGCATCTGAGGATTTGGGGACAGCCCAGCATGGGGTGTCACAGCCTGAGCAGGTCAAGGAGGTATCCATGAAAGTATTTTGCCCAGCACAGAGTGTTGGACCCCAAACAGTATGAAAGGCAGCTACACTTGGAGGGGGTGGTGGGAGAGGATCATCCCTAGGGCAATGGCAGTGATGGGAGAGTGGTTATGTGCAAGGTATTGATCAAATGACTAAATGTATTAGAGATGATGGGATGGAAGCCAGGTTTCTCATTGTCATAAAAGACAGTTATAACAATGGAAAAGGAGAGAGCTATAATATATCCATAGTGGGTGATCAGAATTAGAGGCAGTGGTGTGAATTTTGACATTCTACAATGCCCCCGCCCTGGCTCCTGTCCCATCTTGCATGAATGACAATTATATAGATGAATGACAATTATATAGATAGATGACAAACACTAATGATTATTTCTTAAATTCATTCCATGATGGGCAACCACTGAAAATTAATAAAATATGACTTAATGTATATAATAATATACATAATACATTATATATAAAATAGGTATATAATAAAATAGGATTTGGTGTACATAATATATTATAGATAATAAATATAGATGTAAATGTGGGAGTGGGTCCACTAAGAGGACTTGGGAGCCATGACACCCTATAGCAATGAGCACATCTAAGACCCAGATCTTGGTTTCTAAATACCATTCCTACCCAGAAGCAAAGGCTCACACCTGTAATCCCAGCACTTTGGGAAGCTGAGGTTTGAGAACAGCCTGGGCAACATGGCAAGATCTCATCTCTACAATACATTAAAAAAATTAGCCAGGCATGGTGGAGCATGCCTGTAGTTCCAGCTTCTTGAAAGGTTGAGGTGGAAGGATCACCTGAGCCCAGCACATCAAACTGCATTGGCCATGAGCATGACACTACACTCCAGCCTGGGTAACAGAGTGAGACTCTGACTCAAAATAGAAATAAAAATAAATAAATAAATACCATTCTCCATAAAGGCTCCTTGGAGAAATAATTGATTCCAAGGCTGATGAGAAGTACCTCAGTTTGCCGAAAATTAAGAAAGTGCTTAGCTGGGCTTGGTGGCTCAGCCTGTAATCCCGCACCTTGGGAGGCTGAGGTGAGTGGATTGCCTGAGTCCGCGGGTTCACGACCCGCCTGGGCAACTTGGTGAGACCTCATCTCTACAATAAATCAAAAATGAGCCGGGCGTGGTAGCACGCACCTGTAGTTCCAACTACTTGGAAGGCTGAGTTGGAAGGATAGCCGGAGCCCAGCAGGCCGAGGCTGCGGTGGCTGGGAGCGGCCTCTGCACTCTAGTCTGGGCGACAGAGTGAGACTCCAACTCAAAAAGAAGGAAAGAAAGAAAGTGCTTAAAGAGTGATGGAGACAAAATAAAAAAGATACAGAAATCCACTTGAAGGGATACCTACTGGCCAAACCTAGGACAGTTTGAACATTTATATCAATTATATCAATGGACTATAACCCATTGCATCAAGTAAGAATCCATGAGTTTGCATAGGTAAAAATATGCAAATGAATAAATTGAAAGTTTGAGGAGGAACATGATATTTTCAAAGTATCTCTTCATAAAAAATGTTATTAATTGTCAAGGGGAAAAAGTAACTGTGCAGTGCAGACACCTGGCAGAAACCACCTCCTAGTGATTAAAGCTTCACTCTCCAGGAATAAGAGAAATCAAAATTGCATGTGCTCTGATGGGATGCAGCAAGAAGAACTCAACATCACTTCTGATATCCCTGCCAGATATGAATGAGCCAGAACAAGTCATGAGGAAACATCAGAAAAATACACTGATAGACATTCAACAAAATCACTGGCCTGTACTCTGCGACAGCATCAAGGTCATGAAAGTCAAGGAAAGCCTGAGGAACTGTCCCAGATAAAGGAGAATGAAGAGACATGACAACTAAATGCACTATGTGATTCTGAGCTGGATCATTATGCTGTAAAGGACATTGTTGAGACAACTGGCAAAAGTTGAATGGTGTCTGAGAGACTGCTGGTACTCACATACAAGGCCAGCTTCCTGGTTTTGATGGTCAGATTGTGGTCATGAAGGAGAATGCCTTTGCTCCTACAAAATATGTGATAAAGTATCCAGGGTCAACGGGGCATCAGGTCAGCAATTTACTGTCAAATGGAAAAAAAATGTTCTTTGTACCAGACTTGCAACTGTTGTATAAGCTTGAGATTATTTCAAAATAAAAGTTAAAAAAAAAAACATTAAAAGTATAAAGGACAAACTAGAAAAAATGCAAGGCACATAGCGAAAAAGAAGTCATATCCTCAACATATAAACAATGCTTCAATTGTATTAGAAAAAATATGAATATCCAGACAGAAAAAAGAATGACAAAATATATGAATAATAATGCCCCCAAAATTAGATGTCCAATAAACACATGAAAAAAAGTTTACCTTGTCAAGAAACCAAAGAAATGCAAAGATGAAAATGAGATACCATAATTTCTGATCCTTCAATTTGCAAAACATATTTCTAAATAATATTGTACCTTAGCAAGAGTGTGAAGAAACAGGTACTCTTACTTACTGCTGGTGAGTATGAATTCACCTATTCATTCTGGATGGCAGTTTAGCAATTCATATCAAAAACCTTAAAATTTTGCAAACCCTTCAGCAAAGAGAAAAGACACCTGGAAAAGAAATTGGAATTGGCAACCCATTGCCCTAGTAAGTCTATTTCCAGGAATGTCTCCTTAGGAAATAGTCATGAATGTTCATAAATATTTCTTGCAGAGTTGCTCATAGAGAAAAACAACTTAATTTCCCAACAATAAGGGATCAGATAAATTAACCCAAACAATAGAATACTATGGCAACCATTAAAAACTATTTAATGAACTATTCTTTAATGACAGTTGTGCCTATGAATGCAGTTCTATTAGCATGGATATTTGAATATGGTAGCCCTGCACTCCCACCTGCTTCACCACCAAGTATTATCACTCCCCTGGAAAATCTCCCCTGTTTATTGGGAGACACCGCAAGTGCCTGGTGTCCTCAGGAGCACATCTGGCTGTCCCTCCTGTGGGGACTGTGAGCTGATCAAGGAGGCACCTGCAGACAAGGCCATCTATCTGGCTTGGCAGGAACTGCTCCTGACCCACATACCACACTGTCACCCAGTTCTGACCTGACTCTGTGTTGAACCTGGACCCTGGGTGGTTCTCTGTGAGCTCTGGGTCTCACCGCCTCTCTTCTTAGCATGATTCAGTCTGTCTCTGCCCCATTCCCTCTTTCATCAGGGCCAGTGTCCCATTCTTCAGGTCAGACAGGGGATTCCATTCTTGTTCTACCCATGTGCCCCAGAAAAAAATCTCTAAAAACTTTTATTTCCATCTCCAACCGCAAAAGAAAGGAAACCCCCCCAGCACACACACACAGACAAATACTGGGAGTGGGGCTCAAGAATGACCAGGTCAACCCCCTGGAAGAGTCAGCCCATCCCAGCTGAGTCTCAGCCTATGCACACACACTGATGCAAACACATGAACAAAGAAAACGAGTAAATAAAAGCCTAGAACAATCTACACCAAAAGATGACTATGTGTGTCTTCTAGAGGCTCCTGCCTCTAGTGACTTGTATTTTTTGCTTGTTTGTGTATCTGCATCTTATAAGATAGCTGCCCCTTGAATCTGTTACAGTGGAGTGTAAAATAGCAATTACAAAATATTTGTAAGGGTAAAATAAGACCACCCATGACCCACCCAAATATCTACCACCCTGCTGAAAAACTGAACTTGACCCTTATTTTGGTCCCGTCTGACCCCCAAAATTGCAGTTCCTCTCCTCCACCACAGCAGTAACCACAAATACCATCCTGAACTGGGTTCTTCTCATTCTTCTGTTCTTCTTTACAATTTTACTGCATATGTGTGTCCCTAAACAGCAGTTTTACATGTCTTTTAATTTCCCACAAATAGAGTCATACTCTGTGTATTCTAAGACTTGCTCTCTTCACTTGACATGATGTTCCTGAGATTTATCCGTATGTGGTGGTAGATCACTTGTTCTCCATGGTGTGAACACTCACAGCTTATTTCCATTCTACTGTGATAGACATTTGGGCTGTGTTCTTTGATTTACCACCTCTAACGCTGCATGAACGCTCTCATCCATATCCCCAGAGCACACTCCCAAGAGCTTTCCTAGATGCTTCTGCCATGGATGGACTTGCTGGGTCCTGGGGTGTGAGAATCTCCAACTTTTCTGAGCAATGCTTCATTGATTTTCATAACTGTGTGACAACAAGCTCTCCTCCCAGCAGTGTTCGAGGGTCAAGGCTGGGATCCATTTAGAAGGCTCACAGCCCACCTAAATACCTGCCAGCCAGCTGGAGCCCCTTCCACCCTCAAGCTGCACCGCCAAGTCTCCCAACTCTCTCTGCACCTGCCTGATGACGTCAGCCATGACAACTGTCTCCAACTTGAAAGTCTTCTCGGGAACACCTTCCATGGCTGTTGGAGTTGCTGACAGGCACATAAAGTAATAAAATGGCACTTGTTTCTTAAAACACAAGTGGCATTTTAGAATAACTGGAATCACATCCCAATCTCCCAAGTCATCGTCTATTGTTCTTGTTCTCTCGCGGCTCTCTGGGCTGTTCTTCGTAGAGTCCTTTGCCGTCTGAGGCCAGAGAAGCCTCTCTGAAGAGCCACAGGAGGAGCCTGGAAGGGACAATAGGATCCTGGACCACAGGCCAGTCCCTGCCCCAGTCACATGTGGCCTTGGGCAGGTCAGACCTCCTCCCAAGGCCTCCGCCTTCTCTGGGCGAATGAAGCAAGGGGATTGGCTGGACATCTCTGAGTCTCCTTCTACCCTCAAGCTGCACAGCCTCTCTCTGCACCTGCCTGATGACATCAGCCACAAAAGGAGGCCACCATGACTGGCTACGTCCTGGCTCCTCATCAGTGCCCCCACCCCCAACGTATCACAAAAGCTGTCATTTCCCAGGATCACATCTCTATCTGACCTTAGCCTGGAGACAAAATCTGTGTGGGAACCCTGCAGCTCACCTCCCTGCCCTAGCTCCCTTAAGCTGCCTCTACCCCAAACCCCTGGGTAAGAGTTCCCCATGAGAACCTTTGTGGCCCCCTTCTCTCTCATTTTCCTTCCTTATTGTGTTGAAAAATGGAGACACCAGACCTAAATTTGAATCCTGGCTTCTGCCTGTTCAGACTGCGTGAACTTAAGTTAATCGCTTAATCTCTCTGTGCTTCAATTTTCTAGTATATGAAAAAATGGCAATGCTGATCCCTGAGATCTGTTGTGAGGTATAAACGAGATCACATACCTGGAGCACTTTGCATGGTGCCTGGCACATAGGATGTGCCCAATAAATGGTAGCTGCTATTAAAACACACTCCCATTGGACAGATTATGACGCCCATCAGGGCATGAAGATTAGTCTGAGCGTGGAGAATTCAGCTTTTCCCAATTTGCTCCTGTTGACAGACAGGGAATTTTTGGAAGTGCCAGCCTGCTGTTCAGTATTGAAGAGAATAGAAAATGGTTTCACCCTGTTCTTAAGAAAAGGACAAAGCAGTCAGAGACATGGCAGCAGGGGCCAGAGAGAGAGGCCCACTTAGGGAGGCAGAGACTCAGGCAGAAGCATCTGAAGCCTGCATGCTGGAAGGAAGAGGTAAACTCCAACACCCCTTACAAAGCTTTGATGTGTAACTCAGCTGGATTCGATGGGAGCTTTATTTCTCAAAAATTGTCCTTGCACACTGCGTGTCTCTCTCTTAATGCACTGATCGCAGTCAACTGCGTATTACTCTGTGTGTGTGTGTGTCTGTGTGAGTGTGTGTGTGTGTGTGTGTGTGTGTGTGTGTGTGTGTGTGCGCATGCATGCATACATCGACATACCTGGAGGATCCTCATCCCGTGTTATATAATCGCCCAAGTATAAGGATTATGTTGGATTCATCCCTGGACCTGCCAGAGATGAGTCCAGAGGTCCATATTCAAGTGCACTCACCAAATGTAATGTGTTCATCAACTATCATCAGGTATAGCTTGGACACTTAACTTGCCATGGAACCAGGGCTCCAAATATCTCCTCCCCTCAGGGACTTCACAATCCAGTGAAACAGGCAGGGCCAAAGTCGACATGAGAGCTGCCAGAGTGAAAGCACTCTAGAAAGAAGCATCCGTCCGAGCAAAATCATGAGACAAGATGTTGCATTATGCATCCAGCATGGTGAGTTGGCTGGAGCAGTTGCAGCCATGGCTACATGGAGAGGCTTTATGTGATAAGGCTGGAGAAATATGCTGGGGCCCCAGGTCATGGCAAAAATCAGGGGCTTCTCCTGCAGGCTTCAATTCTCTGAGTCTGTGTTTTAGCACAATCACTCTGGGACTGTCTAAAAGGTGATTTGAAAATTAAATATATAAGAGAAGAAGATGGTAACATTCAATAAAAGAATTGGAAGGTAATGCTGAAGAAATATTTCAAAAAGGAGGTCAAAAATACAAAGGAAATATGATTTTTTAATTTTATTTTAGATTCAGTGGGCATATGCACAGGTTTGTAACATGGGTATATTGCAAGATGGTGAGGTTTGGGTTTCTACTGAGCCTGTCACCTAAATGGTGAGCATGGTACCCACTGAGTGGTCTTTCCAACCCTTGCCCCACTCGCTTTAGGAGTCCCCAGTGTCTGCTGCTCCCACCCTTATGCTCTGCTCTTGTGTGCCCAGTGTTTAGCTCCCACTTATAAAGTTAAACAATGGATTTCAAAAAGGAGGTCAAAAATACAAAAGAGAGAATTTTTAAAAAGATAAAGTTAGACGATCGATCCAGGAAGTCTAAAATATGAATTATAGAAATACCCAGAAAGATAAAAACCAAAGAAATAGGGAAGGAAGTCATCCAAGAAATAGGGAAGGAAGTCACCCAAGTCTGGAAAATTTTCCAAAACTGAAGAGTATGAGTTTCCAGACTAAAAGTTTCATCAAGTGGTCAATACAATAGATCAAAATAGGTCTTCACCATAGCACAGTAAGGCCAGCTTTCAGATCTTTGGCAGCAGTGAGAAGATCCCATAAGCTTCCTCGTTTAAAAAAAAAAGTAATGTACAAAAAGATTAGGAAATAGAATGGCACTGATTTCTTCACATCACCAGAAACCAAAAGATAATAGCAGAAAGTCTTCGCGTTTTTAAAAGAAAAACCCAGCCCTGAATTCTATATCCAGCCAAAAGATCAAGTGTGCTTTCCAGAAAGCCACATTTATGCCTTCCATGCATCCTTTCTGAAAAGTTATTAGAGGATGTGCTCTGCCAAAACAAAGTTGTCAACCAAAATAGGTGGAGACTGAAGATATAGGAAACTCTGACACAGGAGAGAAAGGAAGGGCATCCCTAGGAGGGTGATAAGAGGATGTCCCAGTATGAGACGGTGCCCAGGCACAGAAGACTGCCAGCTCTGAGGGTACTGGGTCAGGAGCCTGCTGGGGAGACTCTTCCGGATGATGAACTTGATAGAGTGCCTAATGCATGTGACAATCTTGAGAGAAGGCATAGGCAATCAGCAAAGACTTTGGAGTTGAATTCGCAATAAGTACATAGAGAGTCAAGCAAGTAAAAGAACAAGATGGTTATTTGCTTTCTGGAAAACAAAAAGTTGTGCAGGGAAGGAGAAATCAAGTACACCACATGAAACTCTTCACCGCTTCAAATGATAAACATACATCACTTTGACAAAATTTAAAATGAATAAAGCAAGTTTATTAATACACATGCATTAGAGTCCCCCTACCCCAACCCATCCTGCCTCCCCAAAGTGCCCAGAGGAGAAAAGTCAAACCCAGAAATCTTTCTCCGTCCATCTCCAAGCAGGCAACTTCTCTTTCACGAATGGGAGCTATTCGGCCCCAGTGGAAGAGAAAAGGAGAAAATAAATTTGAAAAGAGACTTGTAAGGCTAAAAGAGAGAAACCTGGTAATTAGTGCTTCAGACAGATAATAAATTCTGAATCTCACAAATAAGGCTTTACAAGTTGAGTGTATATAATGGATACGCCAGCCTGGAGAGCCTATCAGATTGCCTTAATCCCACTTTTTGTCTTGTGCATTTTAAATTATTCAGTTCCTTTGAAAACCAGAAATACTGCCTTTGTAGAATCAGACAGTTCCCTCCGCAGGGTGCCAATTTAGGGTCTCCACAGTGGGTTCGGGCAGAGACACTTGCCTTGAAGTTTGGAGATGTGTATCCAGTTAAACCACAGTGATAGGTGCCCGGGTTGGGCCTGCATTCTGAGGACCTCTCCAGTCCCGAGACTCCGCTGAGGGATAACCATCTGCAGGGCGTCATGCAGAGTGAGCATGGCACCAGGCAGCTGAAAGGCCCAGAATGCTGCAGGCTGCTCAGATCACCCCCAAGGATCATGTCCAGCTCCGGCCACCATGTTCAGCAAGAAGAAGATACTGGTCACCTCTCAGCTCTGGATACTTCTCACTGCAGGCTGGGTGCAGGATTTGGCACTGTCTATTCATGATGCCATTTGAGACTCACAATAGCCCTGTGAGGTAGGTGATAACCATTAGGCCCATTTCACAGATGAGGAAGCTGAGGCACAGAGAAGCAAAGAATCCTAAGACCCCACAGCTGAGAGGCAGTAGAGCTGGGATTTGAATGCAGGACTTCCCACCTCCGAAGGCCTCTTTACTGTGCTGCTTTTGGGGGCTGGGCTGTAAGGATTGAAAGAGAACTAAGATGAGGTTACTGCTCTCAAGGAGTACATGATGTGGGGCAATCAGGCAGGTAAACAGACCATTCCAATACAATATCATGAATTCCTTGATGGAAAGTTTGTGAGCACAGGCCCAGAGGAGAATCTGGGGGTAAAACAGTGCTCACGAGACCCCTCCATTCCCTCTTCTTAGGCCAGGCTGGGAAAGAGCAGGTTGCAGGGCCCAGGAAGGTGTCTTCAAATTCCTGAAGGACAGGACCATTCTGAACAACCCCCAGGAACTCCAGCAGACCCAGTGGGTAGAAATTGTAGGCAGGCCAGCAGGCTCCGTGGGAAGGATGCTGGCAACCCAAGCTGGAAGAGGGCAAGGCCCTGACATAGCCAGGCGTGCCTTGTCAGAAATGTGACTTGACAGGTTCTTGAACCAGACAAAAACCCGCCAAGAGGGCAAGAGAGAAAGAGCATCCATCCTCTGCTTTGTTCTCTCTTCCCCTTCCCAGAACATCTATAACTGCTTTCAGCCACTGGTAAACTGGGGATGATATCAGCCTTTGCCCCATCTGGTGGTTGAGAAGACTAAATGAGGAAACCGAGACTCAGAGGGATAAAGCAATTTGCCCAAGGTCACACAGCATTGAGCAAGGAAGTAGAAGGGTCTCTTTCACTGCATGGGCTTCCTTTTAAACCAGCTGAGTCATCCCTTCTTCCACAGTGATACCACTGTGGTGGGTGACTCTGTCATGCTCCAGGTAAAGAAGTGGGAATGTGGTTGGCTCCAGGCAAGGGAAAAAGAAGATTGAACTCTGAGCTCTCTGCCTGGCAACTGACCCATAATCGTCTTCCAAACATGCCAACCCAGGCTTGAGTCAGCCCTGAGCTCTGAGAATCCTGTGGGAAAAGGGCTGATCTTGAACTGAGAGGATATGGTTTATATCCCGCCTTATCCACTTACTAACTCCATGATCGTGCACATGGGTGTCAACTGTCCAGCTGCAAAATGGGGGTCATCATTCCCACCGCAAGAAACTGCCAGGGTAAGCACACACTTCCAGGGAACAGTATGTGTGAACGCCCTCTATTGGCTAATGCATCTGACCCACAATGAAATACTGCTCTGTGTCATGTCACAAACGACCCTGGCATGAAGATTCGTGTACAAGGGATGTATTGTAGAACTGCTCCTGGCAGGACCCAGCAAGGGAGTGAGGGAAGCAGGACAGGGAAGGGAGGAAGCCACAGAAGACACAGTTGCAGTGAAGTCCCAGCCAGGGTGGATCCTGAGGGGAGCTCTAGAGTGTAAATTACATCTGAGTCTGCCCCACCTTTAGGCCAAGGAGCTGTGCTCTCTTACCGCTGCCTCTGTTGATCATGGGTACAGGCCATTCTGGGGCACTTCCTGCTTCGACATCTTTGAGAGAAGCAACCACAATAACCTGAGAGTATCTGGGAAAGTTTACAACTGCAAGTTGTTAGGAGAGAAGCGTACAGAAGCTGAGGCAGGGACATAGAGCACTCATAAGGAGATCTGGAAAGATCCATGGGGATCCAGGCAGATGCCTGGCCACTTTCACGCCACAGAACCTCAATACACATGTTGTCAATTAATATTCAACTCAATGAATGGGTATTATTAGTCCCACTTTACAGATGAGGGAACTAAGGCTCAGAGAAGTGGCTCTCTCAAGGCCCCACAGTGCATCAGAGATTGATTCCATCTACCGCCAAAATCATGCTCTCACTGATGATTTTACTTACCTGTTCTTGCTTTGCTCTCCAGATCTCCTGGCCTGGGTCATCTGGGCTCTGCTCTCCTCAAGGGCTCTCTCCCCTCTGCTTACTCCACCAGCCTGATGCAGGGCCTCAGATCCATGGACTCTGGCAGCAGTCCAAGTTTCCAGTGCTACTGCTTTCAGATTTTCTTAAATATTAATACTGAAGACACAGTGTTGATGTTGTGATGGTCAATGTCCTCATTGAAGTGGAAGACATGAAGACAGCAGTGCTGGAGGTGGCGATGGCAGTGGTGGGGATGGTGATAACCGTCATTCTGATGGTGTTGATAATGATAGCGATGGTGATGGCGATAGTATTGGTTGTGGGGTTGAAAGTACCAGGGTGTGGAAGTGATGTTGGTTTGGTTGAGTAGAGCTGGTAATGGTAGTGGGTTTTGGTGGCAGCGGTGACAGAGGTGCTGACAGTGGAGGAGGTGGAAGTAGCAGTGGAGGTAACGAGAAGGACAGCGATAATAGTTGTGGGCAACGTAATAGCATGGTGGAGGTGCTAGAGAGGATGATGGCGATGGTCACGATGGCAGTGGGGATGGAAGTAGTGATAACGATTGTCAGTTGGTGGGGGAGAAAGTGATGGAGGTGATGATGGTCATCATGATAATATCGGTTGTGGTCCTGGTTGGATTAGCATGGTAATGGTGATGGAGGTGGTGATGGTGAAGACAGAGGTGATGATGATGATGATGGTGGTGGTGGTGGCTGTGGTCATGGTCATGCCAGCATGGTGAAAGTAGTGGAGGTGGCGGTGATGGAGGTGATAAGGGTCGTAGTGGTAATGGAGGTGACAGTGATGATGGCAATGATGATGGCTGTGGCCATGGTCGTGCCAATATGGTAGAAGCAGTGGATTTGATGGTGATGGAGATGATGGCAGTGGTGGTGATGGTGGAGGTGGTGGTAGAAGAGATGAGGATGATGGTGATGGTGATGGTTGTGGTCATGGTGGTACCAACACGGTGGAAGAAGCGGAAGTGATATCGCTGAAAGTGGTAGAATTGACAATAGTGGCAGTGGTGGAGTTGGTGATGAAGGTGACAAGGAGGATGGTGATGGCAATAATTCTAATCGTGGTAGTGCTGGTGTGGTGATCACAGGGTTCTGAGGGTGGAAATATAGTTTTGGCAGTAGTGATGCTGTTACGGGTGATAACAGTGACTGACCAGGAAGACAGCAGCAGTCAACCCTGCCTCCCTTAGGTGCATCAGAAAAATGGAGCCTTCCATGGGACCAGGACCGGCATGAAAACACAGCCTGTCGTGATGAGGCCAAGACTGCCTGGCGCCACCTTCGCCTGAGAGCCAGGGGTCTGTGGAGGGGGAGGACGATGGCAGAGTGAGCCAGACAGTGGAGCGAGCCAGTCACACTATATTTCGGGAACAGCGTGTAGCTGCTTGTTAGCAGAGATCTGCTTTCCAACGGCAAATAATAAAATTATGCTTTTTGTGCGGCTAATGAAATGCAAATTGAAGCTGGATGCACATTAATGCAAAGAGTTGAATATCCATTTAATCAGCTCCTCCCTGCAGGGGCCAATGATAAAAATGACAGAGGAATTGCATTGCTAATTCCGGGCCTGTCACATCTTATACGTCCTTACCTTGTAAACCCACTACTCCTGTGGCTGGCACCTGCCTGAAGGGCCCGAGGTTTATGTTGATCAGGGTTGTGGGATTCTGGGAATCCCTTTGGGGGAGGGGTGGGATGGGGATGGGGAAGCCTGGAGGGAGTAGAATGAAAAGATTGGATCTCCTTTGTATCCCCAAAATAAACTGTGCCTACCCCTCCTGCGTGCCCCACCTGTCCCCGGGGATGAGTAGGGTGATGGTCAGACTATTTCCTCCTGTGCTAGAAATCCAAGTCAGGCAGTGGGGTACTAACAGCTAACATGCATCAGCTGTTCACTCTGTATCCAGTTCCGTGCTAACCAATTCACCTGTGTCAGTTCATCTAATCAGCATCCATGAGGTGGGAACTTCTCCTTCTTACAGATGGGGAAACTGAGACTCAGAGTGCTGAAGTGCCTGACCAAGGAGACATGTGGCCAGGAAGGGATTTGAACCCAGACAACTGTAACCCTTGAAGGCATAGTCTTAAGTACCACATCACACTTTTCCCAGAAGAAAGTGACACCTGGGGGAATAACCTAGGGCAGACACCTGGTGCTCAGGGTCCAGCAATGAGGAGGAGCCCAAAGGAGAGAGAGGAGGACCTGAGGCCCGCTGAGGGAGGGGAGACTACCTCTGGGAAAGCAGAAGATGAGAGAGATCTGACTAAATAACAAGAGGGGCTGGATATGATATCGTCTCGGTCTGGCTCCCATTCCTGCCCAAACTGGCAATTCTGGGGTGCAGAAAGCAACCCCGCCCACCTGGAGGGAGCAGAGGGGTGTCAGGCCAGAGGTTGGAGCCTGCATATTGGAAGGTCTTGAATTCCAGGCTGAGGTGGGAGGACTGACTGTGAGCCCAGGAGAAAGGTAATCTGTCGGTCAGTGACTTCAGGGACAGTGAGGAAGATAGATCCAAGGGGACAGGCCTGGGAGCAGAAGGAGCAGAGAGGACCTGCTACAGAGACAGTGGTGATGAGCTGGAGTGAGGTCCACCTGGGCGTATCCCTTCTGGGCTGCCATTCTGTCTTGCCAGAGGCACCCAAGGGCAGCAAGAAAGCGCTCGGGCCTTGGGGTCCTCTCCTCCCTCTCCCAGCACTGAGAGCGCCTGCAGTGGGCTCTAGGAAACTCCAGTGTACTGATGTAAGTGCACCCAAATGACGCTAGTGACAAAGGGTCCTTAGCCCTCCATTAAACTCTGAGATGGGCAGGAACAGGCATGCTGAGGAGTGGCACGTGCGGCCTTTGCAGAACCTCGGCGGTGACAGCCTGTCTCAGGGTTCTGATCTGACCTGACAGATTCTTTCCAATCATCGCACCACAGCTTGGGCAGGTTTACCTCTGTCCTGGCCTCTGATGGGACACAGACAAAGAAATGCAAGATCCCAGCTATGCTATAAACAAGTCCCTGGCCCTGGCAGCCCCACCAGCTACAGGTGAGACGTCAAGTGCTCTGAGTCACCCCCATAGCCCACACATCATGGCCACACTGATGCCACTCAACACAGGGAGTCAACATGCTCCCATTTCTACCATTTACTGACCACCTACTATATGCCAGGCACTGACGGGAGAGCTGTATGCTTGGCACTCCTTTGAGTCATTGCAATAACCACCCTTACACATATTGTCCCCATTTTACAGATGTGGAAACAGAGGCCTGCCTCTAAGCTCACCCAGAATGTGAGTCTAATATCTCCCAAGGCCTGTTCTCTGCTATGCTGTGCCCAGCCATGGGCATGCCCTGAGGTCAGCCATAGAAGAAGAAGCACAGTTCCTCCTCAAAACCCTGTGAGTTTATTAATGTGCACAGAATCTTGTAGCTTAAGACACCACTTAAAAACCAAAGCACAGAGCAGTGTATTCACTATGCTACTTTTGCTGTGAAAGAAGAAAAATGAATTATGTCTGTGTTTGCTTTAATGAAAACACATTAAAAAGAAACCAGTGGGACCCTAGAAATTAGTAGTAGCGTCTAACTGGTGGGGAAGACTGGACAGATGGGGACAGAGGTGGGCAGAGAAAGAGTTTCACTCTATGATCTTCTCATTTTGTTTTTATTTTTGAATATGTAAATATATGAGCTATTCAAAAAACTTAAATAGAATTTTAACTGAAAAATTAAACATCCTTTTAAATGCATGAGCCTTTCAGGTCCTCACAATAAAACTATGAGGAGGACATCTTACAGCAAAGGAGCCTGCAGCTCAGAAGGGCTGACTTAGGGCTGCAGCTCTCAACTAGCCAGCAAAGAACTTCAACAGGCCCCACCGTCCATCCCCTCACTCCACAAGCACTGGCTCTCCGGCCCAGCACCCATCAGGCTTCGCACATAGTAGGTCTCACTTCCATCACCACCACCCTCATTATCACAATCATCATGACCTCCACTACTTCTACCATCTTGATATAATTATGACCACAAGCCAGGCTCGGTGGCTCAGCCTGTAATCCCGCCCCTTTGGGAAACTGAGGTGAGTGGATTGCCTGAGCCCGAGGGTTCAAGACCCGCCTGGGCAGCGAGAACTCATCTCTACAATAAATCAAAAAATCAGCCGGGCGTGGTAGCACATGCCTGTAATTTTGGCTACCCAGAAGGCTGAGGCGGAAGGATCACCGGAGCCCAGCAGGTCGAGGCTGCGGTGGCCGGAAGTGGCCACTGCACTCCAGTCTGGGCGACAGAGTGAGACTCCAACTCAAAAAATAATAATAACAATAATTATGACCACAACCTGTATTAACATTATCACCATCATCACCTTCACCACTACCTCTGTCACCACCCTCATCCTGCCCACCACCACCCTGACCATCATTACTACCAATTCCAACCCCACTGTCTCCTAACCAACACCATCATCGCCTCCTCACCTCCACCATGCCAATATGATCTTGGCCAAGAGTTTGTCTTTTGTGCCCCTAAGAGCAATAAGACAGAGGCGGACGTTGAGCTGAGGAACACTGTCCACACATGAGGGAGGAGAAAATTTTCACAGAAATTTTGAACCAGTGCTTCTCTACCAACATATGTTATTCTAGATCCTGGCCTGGGTTGGGAATTGGGGGACATAAAAATGAATGAGACAGGCCTCCTCAGTCTGATAGGAGAGGCCAATGTGTACACAGTAAGGATAAAATAAGAGAGAGAGAGCAGTAACACAGGGGCTGACCAGCCAGGCCAGTGGGAAAGAAACTTCCAGAAAAAGGAAAGTTTCCTTTCACTTTCATTGTTCCAGACCAGGTCTACAAGCAATCTACGATGTACATAAGGGATAGATTCTAAAGCAACATCCCAATGGAACAGTCTGCCATGTTGGAAATGTTCTCTATCTGTTCTGTCTAACACAATAGCCACTGGCTGTGTGTGACTACAGGGCACCTGAAATGCAACTAGAGATGGAGGAACTGAGTGATTAAATTTTTTAAGTTTTCATTCACTTAATGAACGTATCTGAGACAGCACAACTGTAAAGTTCCTAGAAGAATAAAGGTGAGGAAAGCTGCCTGAACAGTCATCACTTGGCTGTGTCACAAGAGGAAGAGGTCTCTGAGGACGGAGGCTAGTCAAGAAGGGAATGTTAGCATCAGGGAGCTTCCAGATGTCAAGCCAAGGCTGGGGTTGAGCTGACCTCACCCACCCAGGTCATCTGCTTTCCCCAGGCCGAGGACAGTGACTACCCCTGAAATTATCACTTAGCCAAGTTTGGGGTGGCCTGAATTGTCTTTGTTTGGGGCTGTTTGTTTTGAGTGGTGTCATTATTTTATTTTTAAATTACCTATAATGCACCCTTTAAAAATTATCTAATTACAGATAGGATAAATACATAATTGCAGACTTTTTAAAAGCACATATTATTTACTCAATACTCCATAATTACGGTCTTTTCCATGAAATGTATTATTTCCTGGATGGTCCGTAATCGCTCCTTTGAAGCTGTCTGGGGAAGGCCAAGTTGATCCTTCGATTCAGTTCATGGGTCACTGGTCCCATCCCATCAGGCAGTTTATGAGCCACCACTATTGGCCGTGGGAGCCCAGCAGGCCCTTGCTTGGTCACTCTCCAGGCAGATCGCTGCCCCTGTGGGCACTGGTCTGGCTAAAGACGCTGGGGGCTTGGAGTGTGAAACTGGGTGATCCCATTTCTCTCATGATTCTTTCATTGACAATTGGAATAGCTCATCGCTCATGAGCTCAGGTTTGAGGTTGGCCATCCTGGTGTGTGTCCAGTGCCATCTCTTGCTAACCTTGACATCTTGGACAAAGGCCTTGGTTTGGATTATACCAGAAGCAGCCGGTGAGCCCAGGATTTGGGTGAAATGATCCCAGGAAGTCCAGATGAGGGTGTGAGAAAGCAAGACAGGAAAGAGAGAAAAGCCACATGAGTTTGCATTTGTGAGTGTGTTTCTGCCATGCTCACCTCAAGAGGCTGCAGAATACACCTAGGAGTTTTCCTCTCATGGCCAAGGATGCTGGGGTGTTTATCCACCCACGCCCATCCCTCACTTCTCGAGGGCTGTCACTTTGGGCATTATCAGCAACTTGATGCAGGAAGCTACCAGCACACACAGCCACCGTCCTCCATGGCTGCGCATGACCTCCCAGAAGGACCAAAGGGTTATAGCCGGGGCACCGACTGTATCTGTGAAGGCACATTTCCTACCCCACTCTCTGCCTCAACTTTCTCATCAGCAAATAAAGATAAAAACAGGACCTGCCTCTTAGATTATGGGGAAGAAAAAGTGAGGTTGAATAAACGGAAGTTGCTACTACTGTGTGTGACCATGGACAAGGACTCAGTTCAGGCCCTGGACTACTCCTCTGCAGGCCCCCATCTGAGTCACCTTCAGCAGACTCAATGGCAGCCAGTGCCAGCTCAGGGCAGCATCCAGGACTAGCCAAAAAATTATATCAGGGACTGCAATGCAGAACCTGACCCGATGGCAGATTCTTTACCTTGTGGCTCTGTCTCCGCACCTGTTGCCTCGAGTCAGACATTGTTGACTGACTCGTCATTTCACTCCTTTTCTTTCTCACTCTGGACCCCCAAGTCGGTCCAAGTACGAATGGCTTCAGGAAGATAAAGATGGGTTAGACTTAGTCAATACTAATTCCATTCTCCACTGCCCAAATACTTAGTTTAGGCATTTCTATGCCGTTAATAGTCCATTTTAACCATTAAGATGCCAAGAAGGTCACTTGAAAAAGTTTTTCTCTCCCCATAAAGAAGAGATATTCCTTCTTCTGGCTCAGGACAGTGTTGTATGTTTGGTGCAGCTGCAGCCATCTTGCACAAGAAGGGAACAAGCCCAAGGACAAAGTTAACACAGTGACAGTGGCAGAGCTGACAATGAAAAAAATCCAGTGCCCTCCTTACATCTCTGAACCCCTCAAGTGATGAGCCCCGTAACCATCCCAGCTCTGGTATAAGCAACAGTCAACACTAATGTAGCATTAACTATGTGCCAGGCACTGGTCTAAGCACTTTGCACTTGTTAACCCATTTAATCCTCGCAGGAGCCCGGTGAGAAAGTAGCAGCATTTACAGATGTGAAAACTGAGGCCCAGAGAAGTTAAGTAAGTGGCCCAAGGTCACATAGCTAGCAACGATTTCATCTCAGACAGTCGGACTTTGGACTCTAGAACTCTTCCTTAACTAGACTCTACTACCACTCTACTGTTTTTGTAACATGCAAAAATAAATCTCCTTGTTCTTTAAACCATTCTGACTTGGTTCTCTTATACAAAGCTGGAAGTGTCTTCTCGGATGTACTTCACTGGGCTGAGCAAAAAAAAAAAAAATTTTTAAATTAAAGGGGCCTGTGTGATTCTCAGCTGTGCATCAGGAAAGGGGTATCCAGGGGTATCACCACTGGCAGAATACTCCCCTTGTGATACTAACGTGAGGGATAAGGACTACTGCCACTGTCAGGCCAGCTGTATGATGAGCCAAAACCTGTGCTCAGCACTTATGTTTGCCATCTCATCTAATCCTCCAGCCAACTCTGAAAGGCAGACCCTACCATCCCTAGCCTACAAATTAGGATGTCATAATAATAGTATCTAGTACGTATTGAGTTCTGCTCTGTGCCAGCCGCCAGGCTAAGCACTTTTCGTGCCTTTCTCACTTAAACTTCACAACAATCCAATAAGGTCATCATTTTACAAATGAAGAAATCGAGGTTCACAGAAGCTGAGTATCAAGCACAAGGTCACAAGATGACAGGGAGGGCCAAGAATCTAACTCGCTCTCCCTGACTCCCATCTCGGTCTGCAAGAGGAAAGGATGTCATACCCAGAGTCCCGGGTTTGACAGGCCGAGAAGCGGCCAGGAGCTCAGACAGCAGGGTTCCCAGCGGCTCTGGCCCAGGCTGGCTCAGCTGCAAGGGGGAAAGAAGGCAGACTTGCTGTCAACTGGAGCAGCCAACGACAGGGGGTGCCGCCTGCTGGAGGGCTGAGCTCCCCATCACTGGAAGTATTCAATCAGTGGCCGGGTGAGGATTTGAGTCATGGATGGGAGGGTCTCCAAGACCTGTCCATCTCGAAGAGTTAAAAACTTTAGGATTCTAACATTCTGTAGTTCCATGTCCAAAATCTCTCCAAAGCCACAGAGGTCTTGCAGCCTCTGTGTCTCCTGCTTACTCAAGAGGGAGACCATGGAAGAAGGAGCACTGGACCAGGAGTCCAGAAATCTGGGAATTGCCACTCTGCCATCTGCTGGCTCAGAGACTCCAGACCACTTGGTGTTGCCTTACCAAGCACCAGTCTGGGGCACACAGCCAAGCATGGCTTCTCCTGGTACAACGAGACACAGTCTTGTGCACAAACCCCAAGGGACTTACCATGTAAACACCAGCCCGTTTGCAGTTTTTTTCAGAGAAACCCATCTGCTAGTTGGTGAGCGTTCCCAACCCTGCCTGAGTTTTCCAGCTTGTGAAGGCTGCTCATAGGCACAGAGCAGCCATGCTGAGCTTGGCTGCTCCTAAGAAGGGGTCTGAGGCAGATCTCTCCTCCAGCCTCAGTGGTCTCCTCTGTAAAATGGGCATGTGAGCAAGAAGTTCCCAAGATCAATTCCAGTTCTGGTACGGAGGATGCTGGGGGTCTAAGCAGGGTTGTCACATGGGTCCCAGCCCACAAGAAGGGGAGAGTCCTTCCCTGGCTTCTGAGAGCTCACACTGAGAAATGGGGAAGCGTTCCCCCCCCCACCGCCCCCAGACCTTGGCCATCCTTTGTAGTCACAAATTGTCTCCAAGACTCACCCAGGAAGATGAGTTTTAAGGTGGTCTGGCTCAATCTTCAGCTCTATACACTCTGTTCTTCAAGAAGTCATCACAGACACAGAATAATCCAGATGGGGGCCTCCAGCCCTGCCCCCTTACTTTGTACCCTTGGGCAAATCTTTCTTATCTTTGGCTTTCTCATCATTGAAGTGGAAATATAATGTCACATCATCCCATTATTGTGAGGAATAAATGAAATAAGGCATGAAGAGTCTAGCAGAGTATACAAAGTATATATAAACACTTTTTTTTAGTATATGTAAGTACTCTTCCCATGAGCAGGGTCACAGCTTCTCCTTTATCCTCATGGAAACAGGCAGCTGCAGGGCCTGCTTTGGCGACGGCCAGGACAGGGGTGACATCCCAGCCCCCAGAGACACGATTCCTGCAGTGGGGGAAGCAATTGGGATGCGGACATGCTCTCTGACCAGATAAAGGACAGAGGAGGGTCCGAGGCAGAGCTGAATCAGCAGTTAGGAAGGACAGCGCTGTGACAATGATACTGAGCACAGCCCACTCTTCTGATTCGATGCCCAAGGAACTGCACTTGGCCAAGAAGAGCGTGCACCGCCTGACAATCAGGATACGACCTGCTCCCCGCTCCCCTGACCCTGCTTCCTGCAGCCTCCAGCTCAACCTCAAGGTCTCAGCCCCCCCATCAGGACAGCCACCCCTGTACCCAGCCTACCGGAACACCCTTCCCTCTGATCTCCTGGTGGGTTAACAGCTTACTCTGTCCAGCACATGTAGACTCGTGGCCTGCCGTGTGCTCCAGCCCCATGCTGTGGAGGAGGTGGAAATGGATGGACCAGACCACCCCATCTCCCTGCCCAGCTACGAGGGAAAGTCCTGCACCACGAGCTGAAGCCCAGGCCTCTTGCCTCACTCAGGGCCCTGCCTCAAGCCCCAGCTGCTGTGCTCAGGTTCCCCTGCAAGATGGCGTTCCCAGATCCCTGCCAGTAAACCTCCAATGAGCAGCCATGGGCTGGATGACCACAGCCAGACACACCTATTTCCTGGTAGGGCTGCTGGCGAGGGGGCTTCATTAATGACCATTCCTCTCTGCAAAGAGGTAAATCAGGACCGCCTAGCCAGATCCTTTCAGAAGTCCCTGGAGGATGCTGGGGAAGGAGGTTCTGCCTCATCTGCATAATTAAGGATGGAGCCAGGGATCTCTACAACCTTCCCCAGAGCTAACCGTCTGAGGGTCTGTGAGCCCTGCACAGGGACAATCAAGTCCCATTTCCAGATAAGCCCCCACTCAAGGCCCTCCAACAATGAGGGGGTAATTTCCAGGAAAGAGACTGAGGTGCAGCCAGAGGGGCCGGCCTGAGGGGTCAGGGTACCTGGGTTTACGTGCTGCAGGCACCCACTCGCTCACTGTGACCCCATGCCCCGTCAGAGCCTCCAAATCCCTCAGTTCTGGCCCAAATGGGAATCGATGTTTAGGATCAGATCGGGTCTCAACAACCCCCACACACACACGTGGAAGCGGAAGACAGGAGCCAAAGCTGGGGTGGACAGCAGCCCCTCAGTGCCCATCCTCCCTCTCTTGCTCCCCTGAGCCCCTCACGTGCTTAGGGAAACCTTGGAGGGATGTATCAGGCCCATCAGCACCCCCTACATCTCCTCAGCCCACTCTGAGGTCACCTGCAGGCGCTTCTTGGTGGCGCCGAGGTCTTCCAGCTTCTGGTCTGGCCTGTGTGCACGGCAGGGCAGGGTGCCAGGCAGTGAACGTGCCCTGGAAACAGCCTTTACTGGATGAGAGACCAGACCCGGGGATGTCCTCGCTCCCTCGCCCTATCCTGGGTCATTGCCAAGGTGTGTCCTACACAATCTTTGGGGGGTCCTGAGTGGGGCTGAGCCTCATGTGCCCACTAGCACACCAACACACTGCCACCGGCATCCACGGTGTGGCAGGTGACCTGACTCAACACGTGAATTGTGAATATTCACACAAAAAAGCAGGGTTATAGAGGTTCCCTTCTGGTGGCGGCCCAGCAGCTGCACCAACATCCTGTTTTCAAGGGCCACCATAGCCTTGAGGCCATAGAACTGTCCAGTGCCCAGGCTGACAGGCCCTCCCAGCAGCCTCTGTGGCATGATTGTGGCTGTGATCTTTGTGCTATCCAGGCCTCCCGCTCTCTGCCTGAACCTGGTTCTTCAGGCTTCCTGCAATTCAGCATATGCCTGCTACCCTTTCAATAAATTCTCTACTTAAAGTCAGCCAGAGTCCCTTTCTATAGCTTAAAGCCAAAATCCCTAGCTGGCAAACATACAGGGAGCAGTGCAAGGAGGACTACAAGGCCCCAGGTCTCTTTCCAGGTCTTACAATCCTGGACTGCAAATCATGGGAAGAAGACGGCTGTGGAGAGAGAGGCAGAGAGAAGGGAGAGGAAAGGGAAAGTGCCAGGGCTAAGTCGACAGCCGTGAAGGGCCCACTCTGCTAAGAGTACGCCACAGCCCTGCCCTCAAGGAGGGCCCCGTCCAGCAGGGAAACAGGTGTGAAATCAGATAATCCAGCAAACCCTGGCGTGGGGATGGGGGCGGGGTGGCCCAAAGCCAGAGTAAGGCAGGAAGCATGGGAGAGGGCTGGGGTCAGGGATCACGGAGGGCTTCCCAGAGGGATGATGTCTGAGTGTGGCAAAGAAAAGGAAAAGAAGAAAGAGAAAAGAATGAGAGAGCAGGCTGCTGCTTCCTGGCCATGAGTGGCTGGCCCAGAGCCCATCACAGGATAAACTGATAAACCGTAAGCCGGTGCTGGCTCTCACTGTAAACCTGGGAGACAGACGGGTGGCACTCAGGAGGGACCACTGTGTTCCAGGGAGGGCCCCAAGTGTGTCACCAGCTCATAGGATATAAAAACATGTCCATTTGTGTGGGCAGGGATGTGTTAAGTCTGCGCATGCGTGCAAACACACACACACACACACACACACACACACACACACACACACACACACACACACACCCCAAAGAAGAACACAGAGCAAAACAGCAATTTGCTTCAGACAGGTCTTTGCAATGAGAATTCACGGTTAGGACAGGACTCATCCCTGTTTTCAAGGTAGGAGCATCTGGGAAAAGACCCACCCAGTCCAAGCCCAAGGTCACCTCTCAGAGGTGAAAGAGCAGGATTCCTTTCTCTCGCTGCTCTCCAAGGGAGAGGTGCCAGCGTGGGAGGCAGGCCACGGGCTTCCAGCCTCAGCTCTTCTTATCTCTTTGGGTAACCCCAGGAGAATCTTCTCCCCTATCTGAACCTCAGTTTCCCCATGTGTACAATGAGGAAGTTCGTTTAGATCAGCAATAGCAAAGAGCTGCCATTTCACATGCCAACCCTAATCCATTGATAGTGACTTCCTAGAGCACTTGGATGAGAAAGATCCTGGGCTTAGCAGAGACACCATTGATTAGTGATGTCTGCCATAGGCACAGTGGAAGGGGAGGGGACACATGTGCTAGTTCATCCCTTGCCCCTTGAGTCCTGACACCCTATGAGTCTCTGACATGACTCTTGGGTTTGCACTGGACGTGGCTTACACCCGCACATGAGAGTCAATTGTGCCCATCTCTTCCCAATGCTGCAGTCAATGATGGCACATCAATTTCTCAAAGTCAGCCACGATCAGAGTATTTACACCATGGAAACTGGCAAATGCTACAAATCAGGTATTTTCCGTCAGGAAACTGTTAAACATTTATGAGCCCACTGCTAGCTCTATTCCTCCTCACAGCAGGCCAGGGTTGGGGTGAGAGCGGAATCCAGGCAGACCCTACAGTCCTGAGATTCAGATGGAATTTTTGTCCCTCTAGAGAGAAGCCAGTGCCCACAGACACCAGAGTCCAGATTATTCTACCAGAGATTCACAACCCCTGCAACCCACCTTATTCATAATCCTTATCACCACCCGTTCAGGCAGCCCACCCCATCTACCTCAGCATCATTCTTGTCCTCTTCCTCCAGGAAGCCTTCTCAGATGTCATTTCACAATGATTCCCCCAACTCAGAGCTCTCGTGTCACTGTCTATGTTGTTGGTTCTGGGAAGAAATGTGTCTCCCTGGGCCAGCTGCTC
Organism: Cephalopachus bancanus; assembly: GCA_027257055.1. NCBI lineage: Eukaryota > Metazoa > Chordata > Mammalia > Primates > Tarsiidae > Cephalopachus > Cephalopachus bancanus. The sequence goes on from JAPVLO010000036.1 coordinate 6,042,162, forward strand.
AGTTCAAGGCCTGCATCTCCTCCTTCCCCAGTCCCTCCAGTCAAGGCTCCACGTAGGCCTAGCCATGGACGAGACACCCAAGGAGAAGTCCCGAAATGTCCATAGCCATCATCTCAACCAACCCCCATTTCCCAAATGGAGAAACTGAGGCCCAGAACAGCATGCAACTGTCTGAGCAGTCGAGCTAACCCTAGGACTGAGATCTCTAGACTCCTACTGTACTGCCTTAAGAGCCCCATCTGCAGAAGTAGACACCAAAGCCCAGAGAGTGCAAGAGATAACACAAGCTCACAGAGCAACCAGGAGCAGAGTCGGGTTAGAACCCCAGGGCCCCGGCACCCTTCTAGCCAACAGCCCTGCCTCTCTCTTCACACTACCGAACCAGGCCTTGACACCCAAGGGCAGGGCTGCAGAGCACACCTCCCGCCTCTCTTTCCACCTCCAGGGTTGGACAACACCAGACTACAGGATCACCCCAGCTAGCAGGGGTCCTGAGGTCCGCACACCCACAGGGGCTAATCCCTCCAGTAGGCTTCAAGGCCCCGGCTGCTTTGGGGACCGTCTCTTTCCACCTCTCTCTCCACCTCCAGGGTTGGACAACATCAGACTACAAGGTCACCCCAGCAAGCAGGGGTCCCAAGGCTCCCAACCCCACAGGGGCCACTCTCTCCAGTGGGCTTCAAGGCCCCGGCTGCTTTGGGGGCCGTCTCCTCCCACCTTTCTCTCCTCCGGCTGCTACTTAACATGCACACGGGAACCTCTACGCTGAGCGTATAGATTTCTCTTTGTCTTTGGTGGTAATTATTAGCTGTCTCGGTGGGTGAATGCAGGCAGAAACAAAGGCAGCAAGGGTTGTAAAACCTTTTATCTCGATCAGGCCGCATTATTTGATAAGGTGCTAAGCTAATAGCAACGCATGTCAAATTGTGTTTAGACAGATCGAGGGGCTGGGAGTGGAGGGTATATTTGTCTCTGGAAACCTGCACCTGGAAGGATAAAAAGAAAGGCACACTGATATTCACAGCCCCATGCAGAATGCAGACAGCCCAGCCTCTGGGGTCTCCTGGCACAGAGACTCCCTGGAAAGGGGTCCAAGAGAGAGGCTGAAAGAAAGAGAGTGGGCCATGTCGTGCTCATCTCCACTCAAGCCCATCTCAAGCCCTCTGTCCTGAGGCCCACAGGTTCCCACGGGGTCAGTTGCAAAGGCAGGATTCGAATCTAGGTTCCCTGGCTCTTTTACCTCTAGTATTTATTAAGCCCCAAATGAGTAAATATGTTCTGTGTATAACTTTGACTCTCACAAATAGAGTCACTACCCATAGGATGTAGCATGACCCATATGGAATTAGTTCCAAATGATGTGCAGCCTGGAGAAGAAACCCACAAAGCCCAGAAAAGTCAAGGAAGACTTCCTGGAGGAGGGAGGATTTCAACTGGGCCTTGCAGAATGAGAAGCGTGTAAAACAAGAATCTGAGGAAGAAGTATCTCTCATCACTGAGCTCCAAACCTTTTACTATGAACTCTAAGATACTCAGGTGTCTCCCTGGATCCTGCCAGACACTTCCTGCATTCTGCCTTTCCTAATCCCTGTGAGAGGGCCTCACCCCACCGTCAAATTCCCAGAGTACATCCATGGTTGGCCTCTCAGGCGGTGTCAGAACAAGAAGGGAAAATGCAGATGCTACCAAGTCATCAATGCCTTAGAGAAATCCACACCTTTCAGAGCAGTGGTTTCATGTCTAGGAATAGCCCCTAAGGCAATAATGTGGAAGGCACACAGCTACTGAGCTAGAAAGATGTCCACCACAGGACTGTGGATACAGTCAGCCCCTACATATTAAAAGTTCCATTTCAAGTGCACTCACTAAGTCCAATTTGTTCATTAAGTCCAACAAAGTTAGCCTAGGTTCCCAACTAACACACTCGGCTGTATAGTACTATACTGTAATAGGTTTATAATACTTCTCACACAAATAATACATTTAAAAAATAAAGAAAGAAAGCATTTTTAATCTTACAGTACAGTACCTTGAAAAGTACAGTGGTACAGTACAGTACAACAGCTGACAGACAGGGGCTGGCATCGAGTGAACAGGCAAAAAGAATTACTGACTAGAGGAGGTAGATGGCGGAGCTGAAGGATCGTCAACAGTAGGAAACAGAGGGCAAGCTGCGGTTTCGCTCATGCCTGACATTGATAGCACAGGCCGTAGTTCCTTGCTGGATTCAATTCTATCTACCCTCTTGAAAAAGTGATTCAGTGATATCTGGATAGTAGCTCTTTTTTTTCTCATCATAGATGACACACACACCTTCACAACATTGAAAGTTTGCAACTTGAAGGTTTGTAGGTAGGGGACTTATCATAATGGCAAATGTCCAACAATGCAGGTTCAGTGGAGAGAAGTATTTAGGATATTCACATGAAGCCATAGAAAGTAATCATGATCTTAGTTGGGGTTCTTCCTGGAGCAGACCTAGGACTCAAATGCAGGTACACTCAAACATGGGGAGGTGATGGGAGGAAGTGAGACAAGGAAGGAAGGCAGCCAATAACAAGTGTGTTTTCAGGGCAGTTGCCACAGTGGCACTGGAACCAGATCCCTTTGGGGGAGCTCAGGGGTCAGTGTAAAATACTAGCCTCAAAGCTATCCCACCCGATGGGTGAGGAAGCTGGGGTGTTCACACCAATCCCTCAGTCACTGGTTGAGAGCTGCTGGGGAGAAGCGTGAAGAGCACAGGGTCCCCAGTACTTTCAGCCAGCCACAGGGCAGCCCTGCAGGCCCCTGCGGCAAGAGAAGCCAAACATTGGCATCAAAGCACAGGTGCCAGCGAGTGGAATTGGAACCAGAGGTGCACAGAGTGGCAGGGCCAAAGGCGTGTGGGCAGGGCACTGCTGCTGTCTGCTGCAATCTGTGTCTCCTGCGCACAGCCCTCCAGCTGAGGAAGGCCAGGCTAAATGAAGACAAGCTTGTTTCTTTACTTCAGGACACCTCTTGACGTGCTAATGGGCACTGGTGAATTTCCAAGAGCAGTTCAGTTGAATCCATTCAACTGTATGCTGAATGTATTCGACTATACACCTGCCCTGATTTTTTTTAAATCTCCCTAGGTGCACCCATCAGACTCTCCCAGCACACAGTGCTGTCCCGCACACCGTTTGGGAAGTGCTGTCAGAGCCGCCTTTGTATTCCCATGAAAAAGTGAAGAGGATAGTTTCTTACAGCAGCTGGCCTAAGGTGCTCCCATTTTCTTACCGCATGTAAAAAGAGAGTGACCAGTCCTCTCTCATCTCGCCTTTGACCCCAGGGAAGCTTTTTCGGTCAAGGAGGCATGTAAGAGTATGTTGAAAGCAGCCTCACAATCTCTGCAAAAAAAAAAAAAAAGTAGAAGCAATCTATCACAGGGGAATACCTAAATAAACTCAGATGTATCCATGTGAAGGAATTCTACCGAGCAGTTAGAACAAATGAGTTAGAGCTGTATGTCTGTCACTGAGAGAACCCCAAGACTAATAGGTGACAAAATCAAAGTATAGAATACATGCCATGTGCTACCATTTCTGATGGAGAAAAAAACCCATCCAAACACCCTAAAAATAAAAACATGCATTTCTATATGTACTCTTACATGTGTGTGTATACTTAAACAAAGATCAGGAAGGATATACACCAGAATGATAACTGTGATTACCTCTGCAGAACAGGGAAGCCTGGCTGGGGAGGCAGAGAGGAGGTGTTGGCTTGATCTGTATTGTTTGAATTTTTCTAGCAAGAATGCACTCCTATATTACAAGTGTAATTAAAAATAAATGAAAATGTTTTAAAGAAGAAAAAAGGAAAGGCTGGTGGTGTAGACACCAAAATATTTACAGGGTTTATCTCTGAGTGCTGGGATTATGGGTGTTTTTAATTTTCTTGTTTGCTTATCTGTATTTTTAAATTTCCTACAAAGAGCATGCATTGTTTTTGTAATAAGAAGGAAAGAGCATAAAGTAATTTTTAATTAAATATCCACTACGCACCCTCCCGCTCTCCTGAGCTGTTTTGGAATTTGACTCTAGGCTTCCCAGACATTACATTATGAGTGGGACTCCCCAAGGACAGAGGGGCTGACCCATCTGAGGGCCAGTTCCGTTAATCCCTCTCTGTGTGACCTCAGACCCCCAGACATCCTCTCTGGGCCCTGGTTTCCTCGCCTACCTAGCAGTAATCCTAAGACCTTCTTCACCTGATGCCTGAAGGACTCCGAAGATGACAGGTGTCATTTTGTATAGTGCCCTGTGCTTGTATGCAGGTCACAGTTCTGACAGCCGGCAGAAAGAAGAAGAGCCTGACCAGGAGTCGCTGCCACCTGCCAAGTCCGAGGACCCCAGTCCCCGCCCAGGAGGCTGCAGGTCAGCCTGGGGAAGCCAGTTGGAATTCGAAGTCGGGCTGGGCCGAGAAACGTGCAGGATGCGAATCAGACACGTGAGCGGCGCCCGGCTGGAGGAGCTGCGTCTCCCTCCAAGCGGGGCTCTGAGTGTCAGATTTTCCACTCTGTTTCTCTGTAGCATGTTCTGCACATCCCAGTGCTAAAAATAACCATGGCGCGTGAGTGGGGGAGCGGCCCCGGAGTGACTCCAAGAGCCGCTGGGGTGGTTTGGCACGCCAGCCTCCCTTCATCTGGGCAGTGCAGGTCCCAGCCAGAGAGGTGGGGGTCCATTCCTGCCACACACACTCTTCTCCACTTTCCTCCCACCGCATTCCCTGTGTCTGCAAATTCTTCCTCCCTTTGTGACCCCAAGGACTCTAGGAACCGGCAGTTCTGGAAACCACACAGATGGAAAAGCCCAAGAGAGGTCATTGTATCCACCCTGAGAGGGTACAGTCACCCTGTGGTTTTAGGGACAAACAGAGAAAATCCCCTAAATCTAAGACCTGTCACTGAAATCTCATCTGTCAAGGAGCCCACAGTTTTCACTACTAGGAAAGTCATCCCTTGAATCTAGCTGGGGTCTCTTCTGCTATAGCCAAAGTCCAGATCTTGGTGTTCTCCCCCTAGGGAGAAGAGAGAGCTGCTAATCCCAAGTTTAAATCAAACTGGACATAGGGGCGCACATGTGGACCAGTGGCACCTAGTGTCCCGAGAGCCTGGGACTCTCATACCAGAGCAAGAAATCATGTGTCCCTTCCCTACTCAGGGCAAAGCTCCAGCCAAGACAACCTGTCACTGGGTATCAAAATGCCTTTCTCTCTTCAACTTTCCTGGGGGCCTGCTGTCCATCAATCCAGCCAGGAGGATGCATTGTGCATACGTCTGCACCAGGCCTGGGGAGCAGGAGACACGAAGGTCCAAGATGACACTTTTACCCTCAAACAGGGTTGTGTTTGGGACTCCAGAGGGGTGTGTAGAAAGGAAATGCACACTGTCCAACCAATGCCAGAGTGAGACACGGCCATCAGCACACTGCCAAGGGGTGCCAGAGCTGGGGTATCCCTGGAGGAGCTGAGATCTGAGTTAAATGGGGGAGTGGGAAGGTCTGAGCAAAAACAGCCAGGGGTGAGGTGATGGGCTCTGTGGACACCAGGAGCTGCTGAGGACAAGGACTCTTTAGGGATCTGAGGGGGATGAATGGAAGGCAGAGTTGGGATCTGATTGCAATGCCCTTTCTTTGACCACCTAGAGTAGGGATTTGGACATCACACCTTAGGCCACATTTCTTAAAGAATATTCCAAAAGAGGGAGTTAAAAAGTGATTTTATGAAACAGAAGGTATGTGGGGTAGAGGGGAGGCATCATTACATTTGACAAACTGAGGAGGAAGAGACAGAGGAAGCCACATTTTCCAAACTATTGAGCCGTGGAGCCCTTCGTCACAGAGCTTCTCGTGGGATTGGCATCCTGGTGACACTCTAGGGAAAGGGTTTTGGAAAAACCAGGACTATATGGGGCCACTATTTCAGGATGTCAGTCTGGAGGGCCAGCCTGCTGGAGATGGCGGCACGGTGGTGCAGGGGCAAGGTGAGAGAGTGTGGGAAGGTGCGCGCAGCACGCAGAATTGGGGGCAGCACAGTGGCAGGGCTGGGATGGGTGGGGGGATCGTGGGTCAGGGCAGATGGGCCCAGAGGAGTCGGAAGAGCCACAGTACAGCCACATGGGACCCAGTGTCTTCTTCGGTCTCAGTTTCCTCTGCTATGGAATGGGGTGGCAGTCCCTCACAGGGCAGTTGGGAGGACCCATGAGTCTGTGTGAGTGGAAGAGTCTGCAAGGTTAGAGCTCTTCTATCGACATTCACAGGTACAGAGACTGCAGATGGAGTGGTCAGATAGGACAGAAAGACCAACGATGAATTCAGGAGAGCAGCAATGAGTTTGGAAGCCCCTACTAGACACACCTAGAACTTGAGGCAGAACGATACTTTCCTTTCCAGCTGCTGTCTTTGCACTGTTTCCTCAGAGGAAGCAGAGTGTGCCATTTGGAGGGAAAGTGCTGGTCTTCCTGGCTGGTTCTGGCATTTCCAAGCTATGCAAGCCTGAGCCTGTCCCTTACCTTCCTGAGCCTCATTTTTCTCACCTATGAGAGAAAGAAAAGGATGATGACATCAGCAACACACTTGAGGTCTTCCTGTGTGCTGGATCGAGTCCTGCATGCTTCCCGATGACTTGATGAGGCGGGCACTTTTGTTATCACTCCTGCTCTACACACATGGAACCAAGGTGCTGGGAAGGGAAGGAAGTGGCCCAGGGTGACACAGGTGGCTACCAAGAGGACTGGATGGGATGACGCAGAGGAAGCATTCTTGAGATTGTCACTTGCTTGCCATCTTACAGTTTCATTAGGACACTGGAACAGATTGCATTTCCCAAACATGCTACAACACCATCACCCATCCCATGGGCTTGTCGGCAAGATGACCTTGCCCTCCTCCATGAAGTTGTGGGTTCTGTTTCTCTGCCCTCATGAATGTGGGTGGGACATGACGGCTTTGTCCAATAGAATATGGAGGAAGAGACACTGCCAGTCCAAAGCATAGCCCTTAACTTGCTGGATAGCTGCCACTTTCTTTGTCCTAGAGCCAGATGCCACATAAAAGTGCTACTACCCAGAGGCTGGGGGAAGCCTGAGCCACGTAGAGAGGCCCTGGAGGTTGAGACACTACATAGGAAGAGAGGCCAGGACCCCCAGGGGCCAGTCTCCAGGTGACTTCCACCCTAGCCAACCACATGAGAGACTCAAGTGAGCCAGTCAGCCCAGAGAACCAAACATGACAATAAAAAGGTGCTCTGAGCTCCTAAGTTTGGGGGTGGTTGTCACATATTAATAGAGAACCAGATAGATGTGTCCCTCCCTCCAATTTCTGCCTTGAAAGATAAGGTCCCTACAGGAGATGAGGAAGAGGAAGGAATGAGCACGAGGGGTGGTATGGGATTGCAAGGAGCTGAGGTTCGGAGGTCTCCCCTGCTTTCTGCCTCTGGGCACCAGCAGAGGAACCAGCTACTGGCATCCCAGACACTGGCCTGTGAATTGGGAGTCCTGTGTGCCAGGCATTTTGGGTCAGGGCAAGCTGCCCTCCCCTCTAGGCTGGCCTCTACCCTCCTGTTAAGTGAGGAATTGGAGTCAATGACCCCTGAGGTCCATCGCAGCTCTTGCCCTCTGGGGCTGGGCAGAGTCCTGCATGCTTTCTGACCACTGGATGAGGCAGGCATTGTTGTTATCCCTCCTGCTCTACACACATGGAACCAAGTGTTGAGAAGGGAAGGAAGAGGCCCAGGGTGACACAGGGTGACACAGTGAGGGAAGACCCACCACGGATGGTTGCTGAGAGGACTGGATGGGATGATGAGGAGAAAGCATTCTTGAGACTGGCACTTATCATCTTACAGTTCATTAGGATGCTGGGGCAGACCATGGTAGTCCTGACTGTGGCAGTCATTCCAGCCCTGGTTCTATCCAACTGGGGCTGAGCAGACCCCAGAGCCCTCATAACATCCCCACCCCTGCAAGCTAGCGAGTCTCTGCAAGGTAGCGGGTCCAGCAAGCCTGGCTGGGCCAGTCAATGGGGCTAGACAACAGGAGACCACACCCTGCTGGCCCTTACAGACACATCGTGGCCCTGAGCCTACTGGGCTCTTACCCAGTGCCCTGCACCAGACCAGACTCTTACTCAAAAGAACTTATTTAAACCTTACAAGCATCTGGAGAGGCAGATGTTGCTATCATCTTATTTTTCAGATGAAGAATCTGAAACTCAGAGGCTCAACCAACTAGGTGAAAGTCACACAGCTGTAAGTGCGACACCAGAACTTAAACACAGTGGTGTGTTTTCCACGGCTCTCTCTGTTATCTGCTAGACTAAACTGTTGAAGGTGAGCACAGGTATGTCACCTCGTGCTCCCCGCACAACCCCGCCCTGAGCCCACACACTCACACGATCGCACATGTGATGGTACATGAGTAGACACACCCCACGCTGGTACACTCCAGCCCACACCAGAACCCATCCACATGGGTGCACACAAACACCCGCATGTGCACACATCTAGACACGCACACCCACAACCTCAGCGTGTGTTTACACCACACCCCTACACACTCAGGCCCCACAGACTCAGGTGCAGACATCCGCATTCATACATCCTCATCACACACATACACACGCACAAACACTGCACCTTGTTTAATGATGCCCAGGAAATGAGAGTCATTATTTTTATTTTTAAAAAAAAAGAGGCTCTCAAATGCCAATAGATTCCAGCATGTTTTTTCAGTGCTAAAAGGTTTCACAAGCAAAAGTCACCCAACAGTGCCACCTGCTGAAGGCTGGCTATTCTTCATCCTCTCCCTCCTGCCTCTTCTTTCCTCAGCAGGGTGAGATCCTTCCTCAGTTTCCCCAAGCACTCAGGCCTTGGAAGCAGGCAGGAGGCGGGGGGAGGGAAGTGGGGACAGATGGGCAGTGGAGAGGAGATGCCAAGGCAGAGGAACACGTGGAAGGGCAAGGGTAGGGGTGGCCAGCTTCCAGTCCGGGAGAAGAGGAAGACAGGTGGGAGGGGCCAACAGGGAGACAGAGCTGCCAGGCAGGGGGCAGAGGGATGATCTTGAGTATGCAGGAAGAGTGCGGGAAGAACCAGACTGGGAGAGAGAGTCAGGCATGCAGGAAAACAGATAGGGAGAGAGGATCAAAGGAGACCCGAGTTAGAACAAGAGGGGCAGCCAGACTAGATTGTGACCCCCCCTCCCACGTCGGTCCTGGGACCCTCAAGTGGAGCACGTCTGGCAGCTGGCCCTCTCCATCCTCCCTCCTGGGCAGCTCTGTGGCAGGGCCCTGAGGCTGCCTGTTGTCCTGGAGGTTGGATGCCCCTATGCCACCTTCGACCCTCCAAAATGTTTGTCAAGCAGTCCCTGCCCCTGGGGGCTCAGTTCTCTCTCATGCACACCCTGCTGGCTGGTCAGGATGGACCAATATCCTACAGGGAAAGACTCTTATCAGAAATGTCTGTCTTCTACGGTGCAGAGAGATGTCCAAAGACAGGGTCTTGTCCGAGGCCACACCCACAATCAGGAAGACTCAGCCCTAGAAGTTTCCAGGGCCCAGGCTCAGTCCTCTACCCACCACATCAACTGAGAGGAGGGTCCTCACCCTCTTATTTCTGGATAGAATTCCCGAGAAAAGAGAGATTTGAATAGAAAACTCCTTTGAGTCACCCCCAGTTTTGTCTCACCATTCTGCGGTCTCAGCCCATAGGAGAGCAGGGGGAGGAACCCCGAGTCCCCTGTGAGGAGACCCAGGCTGTGATGTGACTATCGCCATTTCAGAGATCACCCTCTGGGGCCCAGGCAGAGCAGAGCTGGACAACCATCAGACCAAGAGAAAACCACAGACCCTTGACTCACAGAATGTTGGTTCTGAAAGACCCCACAGATCCCTGCCTACTGGGGACACTAAGCACAGTACAGTAGGGAGGAGCACGGGGTCTGGGCAAAGGGCATGAGAACCCCGACCTTCCCCACCAGCCTCCCACACCTTGGCATCGATGGGAACTATCCCTTGGAATCTTGAGGCCTGGTGTCTCTAAGGGTAGCAAATTTGGGGGCTTCATCCTGCCCTTCTGGAGCCTAGACTCTGGTTCTTCTCTCTCCCGAGGGCACACTCCTCCAACAGAAAGACTTCTGGCAGGGAAAGTCTTGGGGTGATTCTCTTTTTTTATGCAACCCCATGGCATGTCACAAGGAGATGCCCCTCTCACCTTTGTGGAAGCGCATGGGGCCTTCCCTGCTGCAGAAAGCCGGCTGGCTACACAATGCAGAGCAGGTGCTGGCTTGCATCTCATTTGCATGTGTTTGCATATGCTTTCTGACTTCTCAAAATACCAGGAAACCATCCTCCATCCCCCATCCTATAGCTTCTTGGCATTTACAGTCCTTCCTGACTTAGCAGGGTGTTTCAATGCCGTGGTCTTCCATTTGCTTTGCTAGAAAAGGGCTTCAATTATAAATCTGATAGAATCTGGACTCCTTCAAAGAGGCATCCTGTGCCAACCTGCCCTCTCCCCTTCTGCCCATCCAGACCACACAACACCTCACTGTAAATACCCTGATCTTCTGTGCCAACAGTTGATGCTGTTCCCTCTGCCTGGAAGAATCTTTCCTCTGCTCTACCTGAAAAACTCCTACTCAGCCTTTAAGACCCAAATCAAATGGAACTTCTGCCAAACTATCTCACATTAGTTTCTCCACCCCAGCATCTTCAAGCAGAATAACTGCCTCTCAGTGAACCCCAGCAGTGCAACTCATTAACAGCCAACAGTTAAAGGGGAGATATACCATACCACAGACATGATATTATCCAGTGCATGTCTTTCCTATTAGACTGTGAAGTCACCGAGGGCAGGGACCATGGGGGAGGGGGAGGTACAACCATTACTACATAGCTTATTGCTCCTAGCTCTGGGAAAATGGCTGCTTAAGCATCGATGGATGAATGAATTATTCTCTCCAAAGAATTTCTTTTCAAACATTCTGTGATTCTCCCTTTCTGTGACTAGCTCAGAAGGGGTTAAATAAGAGGTGACAGTCCACCCAATTTTTAAATCGCTTGGAACAGGGTATGCATGTGGACCCCTGTCTGCTTTTGAGCACCCAACCTTTCACAAATAAAACCCCCTGTCAAGGTCTGCAACCCCAGGTGGTGCCTCAGGCCCATAGGTGAGTGAGGCAAGGGGGCCAAGGCCGCTGTTTAAGAAGCAAATAACCAAGTGGGGAAATTTACAGTCAGATAATTGGCAGCTCTGGTGCACAGTCAAATGCAGTAAATTAAGTGTTTTCCTGTAAATCAAGTTTATGATTTGCACTGGAGATGTAATTGTTAAAACTGTTCATTTTACCCGCAAATAGCAGTTGAAAGAAACCAATTTAGGAGTGACAGATTGGTTTTGATTCTAAATGTAGTGCTAAAACAGTTAATTTTAATAACATCCATTGGACAGGAGTCTGCTTGTTACTTAATATCATAGTCAACAATTTGAAAACTGCACGTTCAGCCACTGCTGCTTCTGCTAAAAATTAATCCCATTTTCCCCCAAATGGAGGCATTTCTCAGCAGGAAGCAGCATATCCACACAGAAGGGCTTTCCTCATTTGTGGGGTTACAGTCTTCCTGCTCTGGGGAAGGAAGACCATGAGGAGGTCAGCTGCAGGCTAAACAAAAGGAACAGGTCTTGGAGTGTCGAGACCAGTGGGGACTCTTCCCAGTGTAGAAGCCCCCTTGATGGCAAAGGGGACTGCAGTCCGAAGCTTCTGCCTACACACCGCCCTTGGCAGAGCCCTCACTTTCTGGAGTGCCTCCTTCCCTAGGGGCCTCCACCTAGCTCTGAGTCCTGAAACCATGTAGATGGCACTAGCCATGGTCCAGCCCTCCCATAACTGGAAGACAGTCTCCAGGTCTCTGTCTTTCCTACATGACATCTTTCCTTCTCCAAGTTAAACACGCCCATACCTGTCATCCTCCTACCCCCAGGGACAGGGTGTCAGTGTGGTGGGAAGGAAAGACCTTGGCACTCACGGATAGCCACTGGGTGAATCTAAATAAACAGGACAGGCTCTACCTTCCAGACTTGTCACCAGCCTCCTCCCCAACTCAGGACACACACCCCGGGCTGCCAGCATTCACCTTTAGTCTGTGGTGTCCATGACTGGACCCACTATTTTTGTCATATGCCAACTTGGGTCCTAAGCACACATTGGCCTATAGCTCCCAGGACCAGAAGGTCATCAACTCTTTTAGCAGTTCACTCTGGCCCTTCACAGCCTCCCAGCTCTGCTCCCAAAAAGACAGAGCTTCCCAAACATTGGCCAACATCAGAACCAGCTGGGTAGCTTCTAACACAGATTGCTGGGCCCCACCCCCCGAGATTCCAATTTGGTGTGTCTGGGCAGAGCCAGAGAATCTGCATTTCTAGCAGGCTCTCTGGTGATGCCGACACTGCCAGCCATCAACCCAACTCTGATTAGCACTGATGTGGGAGGCGGAATTGTTATCACCACCACCCCATCACTACAGATGAGGAAGCTGCGGCCCAGAGACAGGAGGGAGGACAAACAGCAGCAGCTTCACACCCTCCTGGGCCTCACTGCAAGGCCCATTCTGGGAGGCCCATCCTTTCCCGAGACTCTCCCAGGGGGCTCCAGACTCCCAGCAAGGAAGATGTGCCAATCAGCCCATTTACCTACTTTTTGTTCAATTAATTTCAAGAGATATTAAAAAGGAAAACTTCGTAAAAGAAGGAAAAGCCTGCTCATTTTCATAGCCACCACTTGGAGGAACGGTTCTCCTGGAGCCTAGGCAATTGTTTGTGGAGTCTATTATAAAGGGAAGCCTAAATCACATTTATGGCTCATACTGTAAGGCAAATGTAGGTATTAAAATTGTTCCTTTTAAATGATAAACACCCACTGAAATGGTGCAATAGAGCTGCATCAGAGACTGTTTTCACCCAAAACAAACTGACTCAGGAAAGGCAGTAAATAGGGAATTTGACTGCAGTCCCCATAACTGCTGTTTACCATAAGGAGGGGGGCAGCGAAGAGAAATTAGCGCATAGGGACCACGTTGTTTCAGCGTCTTCCACCACCTTGCTGGGCTCCGTCTTCTCCAAGACCTGAGTGTAACGATTTCTCTCCACAAGGGACCTGGCTCCTTGTGTGGTAGGTGTCCTTGTTTTCTCACCCAGTTTCAGACAGTGGGGCTTCTGTTTTACTGTGCATATCGCAATCGTTGTGGTTTGGCTTTTGAGAGAGAAGTAATAGAAAAAATAGTTAATCACCCATTCATAATCTCTTAAACATTATTTTTAAGCTGATAGTAGCAAAACAAAATGCAATCTTTCTAACATCTTCATGCAATTACTTGTCATTTTCCTGGTTTTCATAATAAAAGGAAATTAGGTTGGGAGTGGAGTGGGGGACAGATGCCTGACTTTGAATTTTGGTAAGATAAAAAACAGACTTAAAGTAAATCCTGCCTGGCTTTTTCAATATAAATGAAGTCAGGGTCCCAGTGAGGGCAGAGGATGCAACTGAGGGGTGGGGCTTCTCCTGGTCCCACCCCCAAAATAATATAAAGTAGGGCCTAATTACCTGAGCTCTGCTGAGCAGAGCTGCCTCTGCCCGCCTCTGAAGGAGTTTGGGGGACATACTGACCCCTCTCCCCCAGCCCACCAAGGTTCAATAAATGAAGTCATAGTCAGAAGCCAACTTCAGCTCTTCTGAGCATCCACAGTAAGGGGTGAATTCATGGTGGGTGGGTGGATGGGTGGATGGGTGGATGGATGGATGGATGGATGGATGATGGATAGGTGGGTGATTGAAAATAACCAGTTTCTTGAGATTTCTTTCGTGCTGACACAAGATTTCTCAAACTCTGAGTATGAAGGAACCAGTTTTTTTTTCCATTTCCAACCAATTTATTTTCTAATTTGTTACTTTACTTTCATAAAAGAAGCTAAAAATGTCACTGTAATGTCAAGCTACTATACTAATTTCGAATTCTCACTCTCTGTTCCTGTCATGAACAGTCCAGGACAACACCTGGAGCAGAACTGTGCTCAGACTCACTGGTGGACATGTCATACACATTCATCCACCATTCTTGCAGCCACTCTGAGATGGATACTTTTATACGTTACTTTCCAGATGGGGAAACTAAGGCCCACAGAGAGTTAGTGAGTTGCCCCAGTTCCAAAGCTGATGGCTATAGAGCAAAACGTTAACCCATAACTCTTGGGCTTCGAGCCTTTATATTTTACTGTCACTGAACTCTAGAGACAGTCTTAAAGGACGTGGAATGGGGGGATACCCTCCTGGTTAGAACCTAAGGAAGACTTCTCTGAGGCCTCGGGTCAGGAGCTAAGAGAGGAAGGAGGTGCTTGGCAGAGGCCAGGACCCACAAAACCAGAGGCAGGCGTGTGCTGTGTGAGGTTCAGGGGAAATGGGAAAGCTGGAACTGGGTGGGGAGAGGGGATGGAGGGAGCCAGGCCCAAAGCTGGCCCGATGGCTATGCTCCCTGGGAAGCTGGCAGGTAGTGGTCCTTGACTCAGAGCAGAATGATGAGAATAGTCAGCCGCCCACATCTCTTTCTTTACCTTGATCTTCGCCCTAGAGCCTGGGTTTCCCATTTTGTGGCGCAGTGGTTGGCATTTTTTAAAAATGTAAATCTGCCAGAAGACACTCCCGTCAGGGTATTTCTTCCTTTAAAAGAGTTTAAGAGACTACAGGGGTCAGAGCACTCCTGTTCCCTGCTGAGCGGCTTCTGTGAAGCTTTGAGGACCAAGGATGGAGGGCGCAGGGCTGGATGTTCAGAGAGGCCCCGAATGAAAGGGAGAATCAGAGAGGGCCGTGCCACCTGCCCCAGCCTGGACCAGCCTGGATCCCTCGGGCACCCAGGGAAGTCCAGAAGCCTCCGGCTTGGCCCACACAAAATCTGACATGGGAAATGAGAGCTAAAATCTCACTGCGTCTCCTGGCCAGCTCTGTCATTCAAAATTCTTCAGTGAGGGGCTTCACAGTCCCTGGAAGCAGGGCCCCTCACCCCACTCCACTCCCTAGGAAACTGCCCTGATCTGAAGGTCCAGAAATCCCTCCAGTTGCCTAACTTTAGTGCACTTCAATTAACGTGGAATGCAGCAACTCTGACCAGAGCCTATGCAGGGGTGGGCGAGGTTCCTCTGACCAGGCCTGTGCTGGGTATGGGTGAGACATGGGTGCCTGGATAGAGGAAAGCCACAGTTAAAGGTACCCAGAGGAGGGACCCTAATGCAGCCGGGGAGGGTAGTCAGGGAAGACTTCCTGAAGGAAGATGGCCTGCCTGAAGTGAGCCCTTCCCAGGCAAAGGAGGGAGGTGGTATCCCAGGCAAACACACACACACACACACACACACACACACACACACACACACACACCATCACCACCACCACAATTTTAAATGATAGTCTCCTTTTTCTTTTCCTGGTGAAGAGGAAGTGCTTGGAGCTGGAGTCTAAGCCTTTTACTTCCCAGGTGAGGAAATGAGGCTCAGAGAGGGGAGACATGTCACCTGAGGTCACACAGTAAGTAGGCGATGGGGGTCAGAAGTCCCCCAGCTCCCAGGCCAGCTCCTTCTTGCCACTCACTGCTGTGCCTCAAGCTGTGCTTCCCCCAGCCAGGCACCACCACACAGGAAGATGAGACAGTCCTCAGGAGGGAACAGAGGCACGGCTCCCCCCCACTCAGCCCACTCCCATTCCCAAGAGAGAAGGCGCTCGGGGAGTCAGCCAGTCCTGCGTGATCCCCAGGGAATGTGTTTGCCAACAGAGACAGCAGGGAGGCAGAGCAGAAGCAGCAGTCACAATATTAAGGTCCCTCTCAGTAAACAGGAGGCTCTGTTGTTCCAACATCACCCGCCACTCACTCACCTGCCCCCTCCCAGGGCCATCCCTGGGTTGGTGGGCAGGGGGAGGGCACTGCCTCCTTCCACTGGACTCTCCTTCCCCCCTCCAGAAATCCCAGCACAAATGCAGCTCCCTCCTCAAAACCTGGTTTCTCAGTGGCCTCAGAGGTGGAAGGGACAGGGAGGGGGCAAAGTGACCGGACTCAGGCATCAGTCCTACCTGCTCCAGCCAGAATATACCCACTTCCTTATTGGCTCTATGGCCTGGGAAGAATTGGTAAGCATGTTCATAACAATAATGGCAGTCAACACTCACGCAATCCATAGAGTAAGCCCAATACCCATCTAACTATCTTCAGAGGAACTCACATGACCTCCATTACAGCACTGCCATCCAGGTGCCGCTGGCATCCCCACTGCACAGAGGAGGACACAGCCTCACAGAAGGGAGGTCACGTGCTCCAGGCCTGAGCTGGAGAGTGGCAGAGATGGGAAATGAACCCAGGAACTTCTCCTCTCTTAGCCTCAGTTTTGGGGCTGGGGTGACGAAGGACCAGGCCCAGACACTCTGTGCCCCCAAGGGAACTGAGGCAGGGAGAGACACTCACAGCTGTGCTAGGGACGAAAAGAGAGAAGCTGAGGCTGCTGAGGTGCTGGGGGAGGGAAGACCTGTGCCATGGGGATCCCAGAGGAAAGAGCCTTGAATCTGGGGTTCTGAGCAAGAGGCTGGGGGCTGAGAAAGCAGTGGGTCTCTGGTGCAGGCACCAGGGACAGCAAAGGTTTGGAGATGGCAATATTCCACCTACACAAAATGCTTTATTATAGAGCTCCTGGTGTCAGGATGAGGCAATGACTCTGAAAGGTCATGAAAGGCCACAATTCCGGAACATGCACAGATACCAAGTACCAGATACTAGGTACCTGATGTGCACAGCGTCATCTACTCGCATCACAGACTGGGAGGAAGGCTGGCCTCTCACCGTCTCACAGCAGAGGCTCAGAGAGGTGCGGGACTGGCCCCCAGGTCAGTCACACGGCCGGGCGGGGCGAACAGGATCTGGATCCAGGTGACTAGGCTCAGACATGCTCTCTCCTTCACCACACTGACCCAGCCCCACACCAGAGCATCGTTGAAAGACGTGGGTGGGAGAGGCAGAAACCGAGGCACAGAGGAAAGGAAGGGATGGGCACAAGGGAACACACCATGTGACCGTGCCAGGACTCAATCCCTGGGCAAGGCCTCTCACCTAGAGAAAGTGGGGCGGGGTCCCAGAGGCCCTCCTATGGCCCACATGCCAGTGTGAAGGGAACAGGGACGGTATGGGGAGCAACCTGGCATCAAGGAGCTGGAACCGCCATCCGCGTCATTGATTCCACCAGCACATTCCGGCCGGAATGCCCATCCTCCGGCCCCTTTCTCTGCCTGGTGATCCTCTGAGATCCAGCTATAGTGTAATCTCTGTAGTTAACACTTTACCCCAGACAGAAGGGCCTCCTCCCCTGCGGTTGGTTGTTTGCTTGAACTAGTTTGGAAATAAAAGTAAAAAATGCCTCTGATAAAAAATTTGAACTGTTCGTAAAAATATTTTTTTTAAAAAAAGAAGTCTCACCTTCCACACAATCCTTCCTCAATACCAAAACTAGGCTTGCTCACATTTTGTGTGTCCTTCCAGAAAATAATAGAGATGCATGTATGCATAAGCAGTAATAATAATAGCTAACGAGGGGTTGCTGGGGCCCAGCTCTTTCCTGCTTTATGTACAAGAATACATTGAATTCTCACTACAACTCTGTGATAAGACGTTATTATTAGTTCCAGTTTACAGCCCAGAGAGGTTAAGTGACTTGCCCAAGCCACACAGCTGGTAAGTGGCAGAGCCGGGATTCACACCAGGCGGGTTGTGCCAAAGACGCTCAACTGTCTTTTATACACAAAATACACGCTGCTCTGCTCCTTGCATTTTCGCTGAAAATGCATCTCTGAATCTCCCCATATCAGCACAAAGCCATCTACTCCATTCCCTCCCACAGCCTTTCACATGGAATCACCGCATCTTGCATCCTCAGCCCCCGCTGAGGACATTTTGGTGTTTCTAGCTGCTGTCACAAAAAATTCTATAATGATCAGGCTTGCATCTGTATCTTGATGTGCTTTCGCAAACACGCCAGGGAATGTGGACCTTGAACACCTGGGCCTAAGGACAGGCACTTTGCAAGTTTTGACAGACTTGGTCAAATGGCTCTCCCAATTGCTGGGCAAGTTTGTACCCTCACCAAGGCTGTAGCACCCACTTGTAGGATACCCAAGTTGGGATTGGCCCTGAGCTGAGCTCCCTTGGGGAGGGGCTAGAACTCATTCTCCTCTGAAATACTTGGATGAAGCTATGGAAATACTTGAAGGGCCATCAGACCTTTTAAGAACCATCTAGAGTCAGTTTCATGTAATACACAGTAAGAACGTCTTTGGCACCTTCTATTCACCCAGTTTGGGTACACAGGAGGCAGAGACTAAATCAGGGTTCTCAAACTCAAGTGCCTGCTGGGGCCAGGCAGGCAACACAGAGGAGTAGCTGGGGTCAGGCAGGCAACACAGAGGAGTAGCTGGGGCCAGACGAGGTGGGGCTAGGAGGGCATCACAGCTCAGCACCAGCCCACAGCTGCCCAGCAGGAGTGCAGGGCCATGAGCCAGATATGACCACTTTTCTAGAATGTCAGAAACCTGGATTTTTATGTGAATGTATCCTGACACTTCATAGAACTCCTGGCACTTGAGGACGCCACACTTATTACATGAAGAAAGGAAAGAATAACTCCAAAGCTCATGCTCTATCCTCTGCAGCTGAGACAGGAAGACAGCCTTAACCCTTCCAGCAAGAGCCTGGCCCTGGGCGGGGGAGCAGGGCAAGGCCTCAGCTTCCTGCCCTCCTGTGCCCTCAGCCAAGGCAGCTCTCAGAAAAGGGCCCTCTGGAAACCACGCCCACTCCTCCCACACCCCCACCATCAAAGAGTCAGGGGTTCTGGGGGGCTGCAGGGGAGAAGACACCTCCCCATTTGGCCAAGTAAATTTGGGGTTTAAAATCAGGCAAATCCACACCCTGCCCACCCCTGCTCGTGTCCAGGCCTCCTCCCCTCCTACTCCTCCACCACCCGCCAGCAACTGCACAGGGACATAAATAAGTGAACTCAAAGACTGAGCCTCAACGGTAGCAAATATCTGTCTGGGGACGGGGAAACACATCTTATCAACAGGGTGCCTGAATGAAACGTATTTGTATACCTAACCCTTAACTGTACCCCACAACATCATAATAAAAAATATTGATTAAAAATTTTAAAAAAAGAGTTTAGAGAAATAAGAGCAATAAAAAAAAAAAGAATGAGCCTCTAAATGTGGAGGGGTCTTCATCCTGTCTCTCTGCCCTACCTTCAGGAAGCTTCAAGAAGACAGTCTGATCATGTATCAATTATCTAAAATTAATTAACCGTAAGTCCACGTGATTAATTTCCACGTCTCCATCTTCTGGATGATTGAGACTGATCTAGGATGGACGTGGTGCCATGCCCAGGTGTATGATGGGTTTGCTGATTGCTCCTCAAACGTCATTGCCCCAGAAAGCTTGGGGCAGGATGAGGCATGACTTCAAACTTCAAGGTCTGCCGTTCGAACTTGCAGCAAGAGTAGGCAGGAGCTGGCCAAGCTGTGGACGAGAGAGGTCAGTGACCATCTGGACATATTCCAAGAGAAAATCACCCAGGTTGGGAGCAGGAGCAGGAACAGCCTGGAGAACCTGGGGCTCAGCCTCTGTGGAACTCCATGTCCCCAGGCAATGCTCCTTGGATCCTAGGGCCTCAGTTTCCCCACCTATAACATATCCTGCAAACCAGGAACTTTTTCTATGTTTAGATTAAACCACATGAAATTGTTATTTTGCCCATCAAAAGAGCAACTGGAATAATAGCAGCAGCACTTGATCCAACCTCAGAATAATCACTCCACGACACTGGGCATAAGTCGGGACTGTCCTACCCAGACCGAGATGTGCGGTCACCCCTGTGGCTCATGACCACACCAACGACTTTTCCCCACTTACTTGCAAGACAAAGCCCTCCTCCCGTCCCCCAGCCCCTCTGTCATTAGGCTGAGGTATAAAGATTAAGTTAATGGCGGGCGGAGAAAATCAGCTTTGTTGGCAAATTGTCTCTGATATTTATTTTGAACATTAAAACGAATCATTCGGACTAAAGAGGGCTCTAGCGCGTGGCCCATTAAAATGCATGCATTATGTATAACTCTCCAGCCTCACCTCCAAGTATTATCAGCCTAAAAAGCAAACATGGTTTTTAAAGCCCCTTGTTTACGACATCCCATGACAGCTGATTAATGGCCACACTTTCGAGATCTGAAAGCTTAGTAACCCAAGCTAGAAAATTCAATCTTATTCTAATATAGATGGGGGCGAGGGGCGGGGGAGAGCACAGCAAAACAGGAACAGCGCAGAGCTCTTGAAAACGGATCCAGGCGGAAGGTCGCAGCCACAGGAGCAACAATACGAGCCTGGGTTTCTCATCGGGCATCCCATTCACTTCTTAGGGCTGCCCTGGCAGATTGCCACAAACCTGGTGGCTTAAAACAGCGGAAGTGCATTCTCTCCATCTCCAGAGGGTACATGTCTGAAATCAAAGGATCGGGGGTGGGAGCCACGCTTCCTCCAAGGGCTATGGGGGAGACTCCTTCCTTGCCTCTTCCAGCTTCTGCTGGCTCCAAGCTCCTTGGCTTGTGGCCACAGCACTCCAGACTCTTCCCCCATTGTCTTGTCACCTTTCTCCCTGTGTCTCTGGGTCTTTTCTGTCTCATCCGGGGCCACTTGTCATTGGATTTGGGGCCCAGCCTCATCCAGAATCCTCTACCTTGCGATTCTCATCCTCACTGCGTCTGCAAAGACCTTTATTCCAAATAATGTCCCATTCTGAGTCTCCAAGTAGACAGATCTTGTAGAAGGACACGGTCCTCGGTTTGCCCACCTGATCCATGTGCACCAGGGAGGACTCGGTTCAAATGGCACCTGTTGGGAGAGTCCTTCCTGGACCCTCTTTCTGAAACAGCTCCCAGATCAGCCACGATTCCCTTCTTCTCTCATCTTCATGGCAGTTTCACTGTCTTAAACACAACAGGTCTGCTGCCCTCTCTCAGTGTCCATCCTTTTCTTAGGAAGCTCTTGGGGCTGACCCAACCTGCAGCTTCTCTCAGATCCTGGGAAACCCTGCCATCTATCCACACGTGTGTGTCCTCCCCGCCACCTTTCTGGCTCGGACTCCAGAGGCCTCTACGCTGGCCTCCCTGCTGCCCTGCCTACCCCCTCCAGGGCGTTCCCTCCAAAAAGCCCAGCTGGACAGTGGCTCCTCCTTTCCGCCATTCAGTCGCTATCCTGGCCCCCTGCATTTGGGCTTCATAGCACCTGTCACACTCACCACATATCAGTAGTGGATTTTCTTGTCTTTCAGCACATTAGAATGCTACGGTTGGCCTGCCCCAAATCCTCCTGTGGCTTTTAGAAAAACTCCAGCCGCCTCACCTTCCCCACACACAGCCCCGTGTGATGGGTCCTGCCTCCCCAGCCTGGCCTCCTCTACTCCCATCCCCTCCCATGATCCCTCGCTGGGCTGGAGCCACAGCAATCTCCTTCTTTTCCTTCGGAATACAAGCCTATACCTGCCTCAGAACCTTTGCACATGCAGTTTGCTTTACCTGAAATGCTCTTCCTCCAGAGCTTCCCCATCTGACCCATATGTGCCAAAGCAAGTCTCAGTTCAAGTGGTACCTGATGGGAGAGGTCTTCCCGGACACCCTTTCTAAAACAGCACCCAGACCAATCACGTTTCCCCTCTTTTATTATCTTCATGGCAACTGTCACTGTTTAACGCCATCTCACGCCTCTGGTTTGGTTTTTATTTTGCTTTCTGGTTTATTCTGTCATCTCCAACCAAGATGGGATCAAAGACAGTTTACTTCAGGGACCCCTCCATTGCCAGTAGGAGGGCTGCTGAACTCAGTCACCTCTTCCTTACGAGGTTTGTTTTGAAAGTCTAGGATTGTATTACTTATAAATTTTCCAAAACATTCAAAAGGCAGAGCATTAGTCTTGCAAGCTTTCTCATCCAATATCAAAACATTTGATCCACACGTAGATGTCACAGTCCTTATTTGTTGGAGAGAAAGCTGAGGCCCAGGGAGGCATGAGGGGCCCAAGATCCCCAGTGGATTGGGGCTGGGCCAGGACTAGAACCAGGTGTTGGGACACCACCTGCAACCTCCGCTCTCATGCCTGGGCCCCTGGGAGTGGCTACTCCAGCTGCGGGTTTGTCTTCAGCAATGGAGGAGGGTCTTCTCCCTCCCCAGCCAGTTCAGGAGGGGGCCTCTTCCACATTCTGGAGGCCAGGCAGGGAGGCAGGGTGGTGCCACAGGTCAAAGCTGAGCTCCCAGTGGGGTCTGAGGACTGATGGAGGGCTGGTGCCGCATGGGCTCTGGAGGCAGTCATTTAACTTAATAACTGTGAATTGAGGGTTGCAGCCCGCCACACGGCCATCCCTGGTCCCCTGCAGGGAGACTGCTGGGCTGAGCTCTTAGCAGGGCCACCCCTCCCAGGATGCCCTTTGTGGCAAGAACAGCAATTGCCTGCCTTTGATGTCTATTCTTATCTAGTCACTGGAGCCACGGCCCTAACAGTCATCATGTGGCATCTGTCCCCAAGGCAGGGTACATTTGCACCAACACCTGCTGGTCCCTGCAGGCCCCAGGGTCTGTGTCATCAGGACATGTCACCCTGCTGGCCAAACTCGGCCCAGCTCTGCACACGCAATCTGCCCACTGGTGGGAGAGTGACAGCAGCCTGATAGTGGCACCAGGGCCCTTAGCATGAAATCTGATCTTCTGGGCTGGTACTAGAGGGTCTTCCCTCCTCCAAGCCCAGAATGACTTCCAGTAATGCCGATTATGCCGTTCTCCTTGTCTAGGATGCTGTACCTCTCTCCTTCCCCATATCTAAGCCCTCTGAATCCCAGCCCAAGAGTCCTTCCCCAGGAAGCCTTCCATGATTGTTCCTGGCCATAAAGCCATTTCTCTCCCAGGAATGGCAAAAGGGCTTGCTGTCTCTCCCACTCACTTCAGACTTAAGACATGTATCTTATTCTAATCTCATTAGTTATTTTTGCATGTAGCCTCCCAAATGCTTCCCAAGGGTGCAAGCTCCTGGGGAGCAGGGACTCTGTTTTATTCACCTCTGAGTCCCCAGGGGCTGCATATTGCCTGTCACAAAATGGTACTCAATATGTATTTGTTGTATGCCTCTCATTTGGGCAGTCAGGCCTTGCCAATTTAGACTCAAAGAAGAAAGATGGCCCGAATTAGTGCCATAACTGAATTCCAAGATGTACAAAAGGAAATACAGGTTATTTCTTTGTGCCCACATGTTAACTCATTAACAGAGCCAGTGTACTTCTGTCTAGAACTCCCTACCCACTTCTCCACCCAGAGAACTCCTGATCCATCCTCAGTGCCCAGCTTCTTCTCTGGAAAGCTTTCTTTGAATCCTCCAGGCAGATTCATCACAACCTTTTCATGATCTGCAGACAAAACTGGGTCTGAACTCTGTTATGGTTTGAACTGTGTTCCCCACAAAAGATGTTGAAATCCCAGCCCTGGTACCTGTGAATGTGACCTCATTTGGTCTTCTCAGATGATCAAGTTAAGATGAGGACATTAGCATAGCCGTACTCCAAGATGAATGGTGTCCTTATAAAAAAGGGGAAATTTGGGCCAGGCCCAGTGGCTCAGACTGTAGTCCCAGCATTTTGGGAGACTGAGGTGAGTGGGTTGCCTGAACCTGCAGGTTCAAGACCAGCCTGGGCAGCTTGGTGAGACCTCATCTCTACAATAAATCAAAAATTAGCCGGGCATGCCCAGCAGGTCAACTGCATTCTAACCTGGGCCACAGAGTGCAACTCCAACTCTAAATAAATAAGTAAATAAATAAAATTAAAAAGGGGAAATTTGGACAGAGAGACAGACACTCACAGAGGGAGCACAAGGTAAAGACAGAAGCAGGCCATGTACAACTCAAGGACTGCCTGAGGCTCCTGGGAGCTAGAGGAGAGGCATGGAACAGATTCTCTCTCAGCCCTCAGTAAGAATCGACCCTGCCGACACTAATTCTGGACTTCAAGCTTCCAGAACCATGAGACAATACATTTCTGTTGCTTAAGACCCCAGGTTTATGGTACTTTGTTACAGTAGCCTTAGCAAACTAATACAAATTCTGCCAGTGCCTCTTACTAGCTGGTTGACCTTAAATCTCTAAGACTCAGTTTCCCCCTCTTTATTTTTCTTTTTTGGGGGGAGGGTACTTTAAAACTGCTGTCTCCTGCTTTATTATTGACAGGTAAACTGTTCAAAAGTGTTCTCACGATTCAATAATTACAAAGACTCAGACTTACATTCAGAAAGTAAAAACTGGGCCTCCTGGCCCCCAATAAACCCCAGAACACCAAAAAAAAAGTATAAACCAGAATCCCTGGCAGGCGCCCACCCTACGGAAGGCCCAGGGGAGCGGGAAGCCTTCTCCTCTCTACAACAAATCTCCTTCAAGCCCTTTTCTCTTTTCCCATCATCACCCAACTTAAACTATATTCCCAGCATCCCTTGCAGCTCGTTGTGGCCTGTGGACTGTGGGTGGAAGTGATGTGGCCAGCCTGTAATAGACGCCTCACACAGTCCTCCCCTTGCTCTTGTTTCCCCAGCTGCCAACAGAGAACAGTGTAGCCCTGGGAGGTGGCAGAGCTACCAGATGGGAAGAACCTCAGTCCCATCCCCACCCACCCCACCCCTTGGAACATTGTCTTGAACTACCTCACGAAATGCTGAGGTTGGGCAAATGCAGTTAATATACCCTGAAGAATATAAATACCAGTCACATAATATTCTCATAAGATCAGAAGGATCATGGTAGGCAGTTAATAGTAAGATTTTAATACCATTACAATAAGTCCCCCACATACGAATGAATTCTGTTCCGAGAGCATGTTCATTAAGTTCAATTTGTTCATAAGTTCAACAAAGTTAGCCCAGGTACCCAATTAATACACTTGGTTCTATAGTAGTTGTACTGTAATAGGCTTTACTACTTTATTAAAAAATAAAGAAAACATTTTTAATCTTACAGTGCAGCACATGACAATGTATGCCAGACACATCAGCTAACTTACGTGATTGGACATGTGAATGCACATTCACCTCTTTGAAAGTTTGCAACTTGAAGATTCATGGGTAAGATTCATGGGTAGGGTACTTACTGTATATTCTTTCTAACTGCCCCACCACCTAACAGTCTGCCATAAAATGGAGAACCAGAAAATGCCCCCTGAATTGTTGTCCATTAAACAGCACTAGCACCAGGAGACCTTGGCTGATTCTAGCTCTGCCCCAATTTTAGGCAAAAGGCTTAACTCCTCTGGGCCTCAGCTTCCTCACTTAAAAATGAAAGGGTTAAGCAAGATCAAACATTGTATACATGCTACTGCTCATAATCAAGGAAGGCTTGCTTTCGTCCTGAGCAAAGACTCTGCCTCAGAATCCTTCTTGACAAAAAGCCCTAGTTAGCCCCTCCCGGTCAACCTGAGTTGATCCTCCAACAATACAGGTTAGCCATCTCTGACCACCTGTGACTCAGTTCTGGAAGTGATCTGCTCCAATATCTATGCTGAGGGCAAGAACCTCAACCTTCAAACTCCATCTTATAGAAAGAATTGCATTTAGCCTCTTCCATACATCACTGTAATTTCTGGCTCCTGCAATGCCGCTTGGAGATGCAACTCCAGTCCCTCATGACCACAGACTCTTCCTCCCAGGCAAAAATGATAACAAGGTCCCTGGGTCTCACACAAGGTGCAGGTTTGGGAAAGATAACTGGGCCTCAGGTCACTCTGCCTGCTGCAGAGAGAACCACGACCCCAGCATTGGCCCCCTTAGGTGTCCCTGCTTTCTGCCTTTGTCCCTAATGGGGGTTGGAAGCCTTCAGGGAGGCTGAAAACCAATCTCCACCCCTTTATCCCCCCACCCCCCAATCCCCCTTACCTCCCCCACCTCTGTTATTCTGTGGTTGTTGCAGGGAGAGGCGGGGCTTAATATTTAAAAAAGGAAAAACCGGCAGCCCCTCTTCACTCTATCTGGAGATGTCTCCTGAGACCTAGGGAAGCTCCTTTTTCTCCCCATCCCTGTTTTCCTTGGGGTTCTCCATTTCTCCTCCTTCCTACTCTGTCTCCAGCATCATCACCTCAGGGGTGACTTTAGAAAGGAAAGCCAAGGAAAAAATTGTTTTACAGAAAACTCCTTCCTCCTGCCCACAAGCCACTCCTGAGATTGGAAAGCCAGAGATACTACCTGATTTGAGAAGAATAACAAATATATATATGACACATAAGTCAGCCTCCGTGGAGGTCTCACCTCGCAGGCCAGTTTTCTTTTCCCCCTGTCTTGCTTGAGCAGTCTGCATTGAGTGTTCATGTCCCCAAAATGCCAGTGAGTGACAGAACCAGGTAGAGTTCACCACGATGTGTTTGTGCTGAGAGCTCTGGGTTCACACCACACCAGGATGCCCCAATCAGGTGAGAAGTGTGCCACGTCATTTTGTATAAATGCTGACATTTGTAAATGGTTTATTTCCTTTGTAACTATTTTTCTCACTCCCATCCTTTTCTCTTTTTGTGAGTCAGGGTCTCACTGTCACCCAGGCTGGAGGGCAGTGGCAGGATCACAGCTCACCGCAGCCTCAACCTCCCGGGTTCCAGTGATCCTTCCACCTCAGCCACCCAAGTAGCTGGGACTACAGCCATGCCACTATGCCTGGCCAATATTTTTATTTTTTGTAGAGTTGTGGTCTCGCTATGTTACCCAGGCTGATCTCAGACTCCCAAACTCAAGCAATCCTCCCCCTTCAGCCTCCCAAAGTGCTAGGATTACAGGTGTGAACCACTGTGCCCGGCCTTTGCCCCCATTTTGATGTGCTCCCTTTAGTAGGAGCAAAAGGAACAGTGGCATTTTACAGCTATTCCCGGGGAAATCCCGCAGAACTCAGAAGGAGACACCCAGAAGTCTCTAAGCCAAATTTCACCAGGCCTAGGCAGATTCCAGATGTGTGCAGCAGGCAGGGACCAAGGACTGAAGCACACCCATCTGTCCAGAGGGCACAGCTGCCACTCAGCACCCTCGGCTCCAGCCATCACTGGAGGGACTTCCTGATTTTCTAGAGAAGGTGAAAATTCTGAATTTTTAATACGCAATTTCTAGCTTGTCAGTTGTTGATAGACAGTTCGAAATTTTTTAAATCTGTGAGCTAAAAAAAAAAAATCTAGTTAGGAGTGGGATTTGGCCCATGAGTTGTTTGGACAGCCTCTGCCAGCACCCAGGAAGTATCTCATGCTGGCTAATGTCATGGGTCCTGGCACTGGGGTTTACCTGATGGTGTTGATGCTATGTACGTGTGCATGGGGGGGGCAGTTACTAGGAGGCTTGGGTGAGTTTGAGTGGCAGAATACAAACAGGTGAGGGTGGGCAGTAGGGTTCTCGAAGATGCTAAGTAAATAAATGTCACCTCCTCCTAGAAGCCTCCCCACAGCCCACACCACCCCACACTCCATCCTCAGGCAGAAGTAGTCCCTGATCTGCACTGTCTCAGCCCCAGTATTTTGCATTCAAATTAGCCCTTGATGTGTCTAAGTATTACATAGAGACTCAGAGGCTGGTGCCTGGCATCACCTCTTACTGGGGGCGGAGTGCACGCTGAGGCCAGCAGGAAGGATGAACCCATGCATGACGTCCAAGTGGAGCATCTACTAAGGCAAGAGCCCCACTTGCCTCCCTATACAGCTGATCCTGGTTCTCACAGCACCACAAGGTGGGCACTACTATGCACAGGTACGGGGAGCAACTGTTGTGCGTAGTAGGGCAGCAAAGACCAGGCCTGGAGGAGTCAGAGTCGCTTCCCACACCACTGCACAGATGACCCCCCTGGGAGGCTAGGCAGAGGGCATCACACTCCCCTCCCTGAGTTCTGTCCCACTTGACAAGCATGCATAAAGCTGGCAGAAGCTTTATGAGACCTGGCGTGAGACCTGGCAGGTCCAAGGGGCCGGCATGCCCAAGCCTGGGGCAGCAGCTCCTCTTGGCGTCCTGGCTGGCTGTGCTGGGGGAGTGAGACAGGAACAGAACATGACTCATTGTCAGACAGAGTAACAGCGCCAATGTCCCCCTCCTTGACCCAGCCATGCCAGGGACTGCTTTACTATCACCCCTGGGCAAGTGACCCAAGAGCTCTGGATCTCAGCTTTCTCATCTGCAAATTGGAGATAATTAGAACCTAGCTCAAAAGGCTGGCATAAAGATGAAATCATATGGGGCAGGTAGAGTGCATGACCCAGGACTGGCACATAGTAGGTACTCAAGAAAAGGTACTGTTGGGCGTCTCATTGATCTCACTCTTCACCTATTAATTCCTTTGATCCAGAGAGACCATGGAGCACTGCTCTCAACCCATTTTAGAGAGGTGCTGAGGCCAAGAAAAAGGGCCTGCCCTAGGAAGCCCAACAAACTGTGGAAGGACTGGCGCTTCACCTCAATTCTTCTGACCTGGTGTGTGTCATCTTCCAGTGCTTATTGTGGAGCAACATGAGACCTGATTAGGCCTATATCCATTGGGTTAATGGGGTAAATTATATTGAGGACAGAAATCTCAGGATGAGATTTTACAAATGTTCCAAAGAAACTTACTGATAACAGCAAGAGCTGTAAAGCTGGTTAGCCAGCTGTAAAATGTTTGCTGTAAACAAAAAGTAGCTCACCACTTATTGCTAGTTAACTATTGCTATTAATTAACCCTATCTTAAGGAAACAAAACACCACAATCAATCAGCGCTTCACAAACCTCTGGAAATTTCCTTTTGCAAACCTCCCCAGAAGATAATTCCCCTGGCCCACCAAACCCTGACACTCCTCTTGTAAAAACACCCCTCTAGCCTCTGCCTCTCAGCAGACAGCAAACACTCTCTCTGATATTTGGTCCAGATGGAGGGTCCCCAAAAGACTGCAAGGGACAGATCCGCTGACACTCTGGAGCCACACCCTGGATGTTATTCCTCTTGTTCCCAACTTGGAGTCTCTTTGTTTAAGCAGCTGAGCTTACTGTTACTAACACAACCCAGTTGCCTAGCCCCAGCCTGCAGTCCTGGCTGGGGACCAGGGATTCCAGCTCTTTCCAAGTCTAATGACTGCAGCCTCTAGCAATTCACACTGCCTCTCTGGGACTGGAATTACCTTGTGCTCCAGGACCTCCTAGACCAGGGCTTCTCAGCCTCAGAGAGCATGGTGTCAGAGTCCCCTAGAGGCTTGCTAAAATGCAGATTGCTGGACCCCACCCTCAGAGTTTCTGAGTCAGTGCATCTGGGGTAAGCCCCAAGAATGTGTATTTCCTTTTGTATTTTGAGTCGGAGTCTCTCTCTGTCACCCAGGCTGGAGTGCAGTGGCACGCCCACAGCCACTGCAGCCTCGACATGCTGGGCTCAGACTTCCAAGTAACTGGAACCACAGGTACATATCACCATGCCCGGCTAATTTTTTGATTTATTGTAAAGACGAGTTCTCGTCAAGTTGCCCAGGCTGGTCTCAAACCCTTGGACTCGGGCAATCTTCTCGCCTCCACCTCCAAAAGTACTAAGATTACAGGCTTGAGCCACCGTGCCCGGCCAGAATTGGTATTTCTAACGAGTTCCCAGATGATATCAATGCTGCTGGTCTCAGACACTTCAGGAAACACCATCTTAAGTCATCTAGCCATAATGTAACTTAAACTCAGGGTATAAACACATGTTTCGAAAAACTCACCCAGAGCCGATATGTAAAAGGCTTAGGTGAGGAAGGGGCGTGTGCTCCTCAATTCCTTGCTGGAGAAAGATCACCACTAGGAGAGTTGGAAGAACCTCCGGTCCTAACTCTGGATTCATGCCCAAAGTCCCTGAGCCTCAGTTTCTTCATCTGTAAAGTGGACAGATCTAACACCTACTCTGTATTCCTCATAGAGTTGTTCTAAGAACAAAATGGAAGAATTAGGAACTCTGGGAGCCTCTGCCAGTCCTGGAAGAACTTTCTTGATCTTCCTGGAGCTCTGACGTTTGTCTTGGACCACAGCAGGGAGGTAGACAGCAGGTGCTGAGGACAAAGAGTAACAAGCCAGAGAAGCCTAGGTCCCCGACACATGGGCCATCTTCCCCCGGGCTCCCCACCAACACAGGTTTCTGTAAACGAGAGAGAAATAAACTTTCACTGTGGAGTGTTTGTTGACGCAGCTGAATCGCATCCCTCTGGCACCGGGCACTGCCACCACCCTCTCTGCACCCACCTTTTCCTCTGGGATCAGTTTGCCTTTGCCTCCATCTACAAAAAGTGTAGGATCATTGTAACTTTGATAGGTATCGCAATGGCTGGTATGGGCAGAAAACCCAGGTGGCTAATATGCCAAGAGCAGCTCACAGCCCTAGGGAAGCTTTTGGTCCTCTGGGAAGGGCGCCATTCAAAGGGGGCTGGGAGGGCCCAAGAGGGAGAGAATGGGTCCATGAGGTTTACCCGTGGGCAAGGCTGCCTGCCCCATTTCCTCCAGTGCAGAGCTTCTCAACCTCGGCACTACTGACACTTGAGGCCAGATAACTCCCTGTATAGAGGCACTGTCCTGGGCATTGTAGGCTGTTTAACAGTATCTTGGGCCTCTACCCACCAGATGCCAGTAAAACTCTTCCCTAGACATAATAATCAAAAATGTCTGGCTGGGTGTGGTGGCTCACACCTGTAATCCCAGAATTCTGGGAGGCTGAGGCAGGAGGATTGTTTGAGCCCAGGAGTTCAAGACCAGCCTGGGAAACATAGCAAGACCTCATCTCTAAAAAAAAAAAAAAAATCAAAAAAGTAGTCGGGTATGATGGTGTGCATCTGTAGTTCCTGCTACTTGGGAGCCTGAGAAGGGAGGATCACCTGAAACTGTGCAATAATGTGAGATCCCCAACTCAAAAAAAACAAGTCTCCAGACATTTCCATGTGTCCCCTGGGGAATAAAATCACCCCCTATAGAGAATTGCTGCTCTAAAACATCAATGCTTTCCTTGACTGCACAATGAAATCACTGGGAAGCTTCAAAGAATATTCACTGATACCTGAGTCCTACCCCTGAGATACTGACTTAATTGGCCAAGGGTGCAGCCTAGGCATCAGGATGGTCTGAAGTCCCCCAGAGGCTCTCCAAGGGCAGCCAAGGCTGGAAGTTCTGCTTTGACTCTTCTTGGGCGCCTGTTGCTATGATCATGGGAAGAAGGCCAAGTCGGGGATTGTGGTATGCTCCTCCAGGGAAAGGAGTGGTTTCTACAAGCCTGGGGGTTCAGCAGTCCCTGAGAGCCAGGGCGAGGACAGGTGATGATCCGCCCCCACCATGATGGCCTACATTCGAGCCTAAAATATTCTCAGATCCTGTGCACCCGACTGGTCCCAGACACAGCAGCACCAACCCAGCAGGACAAGAGTTCTGGGGAAAGTAATCAGTCGGCTTGGCCTCCTGAGCCCATCTCCTCACCTTTGAAACAAAGATTTTTTAGGTGACATCGCTAGGTCTCTCCGGGTCTGTCCCTCCGAGGCTCTGTAAGAGAAGGCACTTGGGCAAATCATTGAAAATGAATCCAATGTGGCCTGTTCTTCACCTGCCCAAAGCCCTCCCTGGTTGGTCTGTACAAGGCCCTAGGCAACTGGTCACAGGACAATCTAGATCAGATTGGTATGTAAGACACTGTCCCCAGCTGGAGCTGGCCAGGAGCCAGAGGCTGACCAACATCTCCCCATTTGGGGCTTAGTGTGGTCTAGAAGCAAATGGGGAAAGGGCTGGGTTCTGTGGGTCACACAGCGGGTCAGGTGCCCTGCCCCTGTTCCCATGGAATCGCAGCATCTTCAAGTCAGACAGATGGCCCAATCCAGAGGTTTATACATGCAGGAGCATTGACCAGTGCTGAGCCACGTGCAGCCCCGTTATCTGCGGACTTGCTGTCCCAGACCTCACCTCAAAGTTCTGATCCCAAGTCTGGAGTAGTGCCTGGGAATTTGATTTCTCAAACTCCCCAGGTTCTGATACAAAGTCTAGGAAGAACTAAATCCTAATGCACTCTTCCCAGAGGGGAAATTCCCTGGCCTCATCACACCCAGGGTGTCGGCAGCATGTGTTCCATCATCTCTTCAGCCTGCCCAGATCTCTGTACTATGTAGCATCGTATTTTCCCTGCTCATAAAATTCCTCACCATTAGTAAGCCCCATATTGTCTTTCTTGGCTCAGAGAGGGTAAGTGACTTTTCCGGGGTTGACCAACAAAATGGACACAAAGTGGGGACCAGAAGCCGATCCTTCTGCCCAGATCAAGCGCCACTGCAATTCAACCAGCAGGGTTGAGGCACCTATTCTGTGCCAAGGCCCACAGCGGCCTGGCCAGCCGGGCAGCACAGGAAGCTGTTTATGCAAGCTGACAGCCTCTGATCTGCAAAGGCGCCTGCTCCGGGCTCAGCCTCTAATAATAACTCTTCCTTGGAATTCCTCCCGTCTTGGTGAGAGCGGAATATTTAGACATATCAAAGATCCTCTCCCCTTCTTTCATCGGGCCAACAGTGATATGAAAGGAGTACAATGAAAAGACAGGTCTCTATGACAAGCTTCAGAGAGCAGCCAATTCCCTGACATCCCTCAAGACTCCAATTGACTCCACGTGTCTCTGACGGGAGTCAGCGCGGTTACATAATAATAACACTTCCATTTCCGTGACGCTATTATGGGGCTTTCGCCAAAGTGCTTTCACATGCATTAGCGTATTGAGCCCACGAAGCATCCGGGAGGTAGGTGGGGTAGGGATCCTTTGCCTGGTTTTACAAACGAGAGAATTATGGTGCACAGAGGTTAAGTGACTTGCCTAAGGTCACACAGTGAGTTAGTCGCTCATCGTGGAGTCCCCTAGCAGGTGGGGTTCTCTAAGCTGCCTTCCCTAAAAGATGCAGAAGGGCCTTCCCACACCGGTGGTCCTGCCCATCCCCTCAGCCTCCTCTCCCCCCTTGCAGTCTCTCCCTACTCTGCTCTCTAATCTCATGGAATTCCTCTTGGCACCCCCAAACATGCCATCCTCTTGACACCTCCGTGTCTTTGCACATCCCATCCCCTTCACCTGGAGCACCCCCTCCCGCCTCCTCCTCTCCATTCCCCTTCCTCTCTTCATGACCAGCTTCTCCTCATTCTTCTACACCACTTCCTCCTCCAGGGAGCCTCCCCTGATGATGTCCACCTGGCTAAACCCAGTGCACATCTCTATCCTGTCCTGCTCATACTGCGTTATAATCAGCAACCTTAGTGTTGTGAGATTGTGAGCCCCTGTATTTGTCAGCTTGGGCCGTCAAAACAAGATACCACCAACTGGGTAGCTTCAACAACAGAAATTCAGATAGAGGCCAGGATCAGGGTGCTGTCAGGGTTGGTTCCTAAGGCGGACCCTCTTCCTGGCTGGTAACTGCCTTCTTGCTGTGTCCTCGCATGGCCTTCCCCATATGTGCTCATGGGATGAGAGAGAGCTGTCTGGTGTCTTTTCCTCTTCATCTAAGAACACCACCAGTCCTATCAGATTAGGGTCCCACCCATATGACCTCATTTAACCCTCAAGACCTCCTTAAAGGTCATGTCTTCAAATAAAGTCACATTGGGGATGAGAGCTTCAACATACAAATTTTGGGGGGACACAGTTCAGTCCATAACACCCCTCCAGGGCAACAACCAGGTCTGGCTCTTTTTCAAGGGGGTGGTATCAAGCCAGGGCCTGGCCCACAGTAGGGCTCAGCAAATGCCCCATGCAGAGATTTCTTTTGATGTGCCCCTGCACCACTGCCTCCTCCAGAGAGCCCTCCCCTGATATCTACCTGGCTGAGCCCAGTGCACACCTCTATCCTGTCCTGCATTATACTGTATATTATCACAGCAACCTTAATGTGTCCCTCCCCAGATTGTGAGCCTCTGTAGTAGTCAGCTTGGGCTACCAAGTTGCCAGCACCTTCTTGATACCCCAAAAGACAGGTAGCTCACCATCTCACTGTCAGTCTACTCCATCATGGCTCTGTGGTAAAGCGCAAGAAAGAATAGGGAAGGAAATGCAGGTGAGAAATCGTTTTCATCACCTTGGAACATCTGCCCCCAAGTCTAGTTTCCTTCAGAAGCCATCAGAAAAGTCCATTCCTCCTCCCCATTGTTCGAAAATAATGCCATTCTTCCTGAGTCTTGGCTTTTCTGGCCTGTCACCCCTAGTCCAGCCAGCAAGTGTCCACCCTGACCATCCTCTTGCTGCATCCCATTCACGTGAACCCATCCCAGAACTGGCGGGGTGGGGTTTAAACAGAACCAGCCAGAAGCAGTGCTATGTCCTTCTTCCTCACTGCCTGGAATACGCTGCTCACCCTTTTTAGCTCTTGAAGACTAGAGAGAGGCCAGGTCTTGAGGAGATCCTCTGTTCCCTCTTTCAGAAACTGCCTAGTGCAAAGGATCCTTTCAGGTGCCTTCTCCTCCGGGAAGTGCTCCTGGTTCCCTCTTCAGTGTCCCCAATCCACCAGCACTCCCTTCTTCCGTACAGCACATATTCCGCTCTAGTGTGTATTCTTTCAGGCACCTCCCCCTCCACTGGGGTATCTTGAGGACAAAGTCTCTGTCATGTTCCTCTCTGTGCCTCCAATTCCAAGTCCAGTTGGGGGGGGTCTTCATCCAAAGCACCAGAAGCCACAGTGCCCACTGCAGAAGGCTGTCCCCTGGGCAAGGACATGGGCTTGGTGCCCCCAGCCTCCCCTCTCAGCCTCCAAACACACTGCTCCCGTGGCTCACCACCTACTTGCTGCTGAATTTTAACAAACACTCCAAGAGATAACGGTTAATTTCACAGAGCTGTGAGTGGAGACTGTTAAAATGTTAATATTATTTAAATTGTTTTACATTTTCGACAGTTTGAGTCGCAAATATAAATGTTTTCTGTGCTTTCCACGGAGCTGAGCTCACAAAAATGATTGATGAGGCGCCGAATATGGAATTTCCCACTTTAAATTAAGAAATGCAACGTGAGGGCGATGAGAAAGATACCGCCCCACCATATGTGGTCCCCACGGCCTCAGTGCTCAGCACAGAGCCCAGGAGCAGGTCATTGGTCCCTCTGGTCCCCAGCGGCATGAGCTCCTCACTCCACCTCCCTGGGCCTCCTGTCCTCTTCTAGAAATAGGAGTCCTATCTACCAGGCAGGGGTACCCGCAAGATTCTGCTGTGGGCTCCCCATTTAGTGGCCGCTTCCTCTGACTGGTCTGGGCATGAGTGTTTTTTTGCCCTGTGTCATCTGTCCTCACTGCCACTTCTGAGGCAGGTACTTTTTTATACCCATTTCACACATGTCCACAGTCACACACCCAGGAATTGGGGGCACCAGTCTGACCTTAAAGCCAGTGCTCTTCATCACCACATTAAGCAGGTTTAGAAGTGACTGCAGGCCAAGTGCAATGATTCATGCCTGTAATCCCAGTGCTTTGGGAGGCTGAGGTGGGAGGATTGCTGGAGGCCAGGAGCTCGAGACCAGCCTGGGCCACATAGCAAGACTCCATCACTACAAAAAAAATTTTTTAATTAGCTAGGTGTAGTAGCATATACCTGTAGTCCCAGCTACTCAGGAGGCTGAACCTGGAGGATCACTTGATTGAGGCTGTAGTGAGCTATGACTGTGCCATCATACTTTAGCCTGGGTGGACAGACAGAAACCCTGTCTTTTAAAAAAAATCTGCCACTCCATAGTAGATAACTAATAAATGGTAGTGTGTTCCTTTCCCATGCCCTTTCCCATGCCCTGGGTGAACTTCCTCACCCAGCACCCATATTCCAAACTCTCTTAGGGCATCTGCTTCACCACCCAGGTACATTCTCAGTGTCGGCTACTTCAACTTTGGCTACATTCAAAGGAGGGGCGAGCTAATGGTGAGAACCCAGAATCCACACTTCTGAGGCCAGCCCAGGAGCGCGTGAAGGATGCCCTGCCTGTGTCCCCTTTGGGGGCTCCCTGTGGCCCCAGAACTCACAGTCTTTCTGAGCAGAGCCCACCCTAGCCAGCCTCACCTGCCGTCTCAGAGAAGCTTCCAGTCTGGCCCCAGCCTCAGTCCCCAGAGGGAATCCTACATGTGCCCAGCATGGGGCAGCACTGTCCGGGGATTATCTCCAGGGGCTCTCACTACGAACTCCCAATACAAGGATTTTTATTTTCTCAAGTTGCTTGTGAGCAAACTGAGGCTGGGAGAGGCCAAGCTGAAGGGCACAGCTCATATGCATTGGGATCCAATTTAATCCCAGGGGTTCGCACTCCATACTACTTGCCCCCCTGAGCGCTTGACCTGGGCCACACCTTGGGAGCCCTATCTTAGCCATATCAGGCATCAGTTATTCACCCATCATGCAGCCATTCATTCCTATACTGGGAGAGCAGTGGTGAGGGGAGTATACGCACTCCCTTCCCAGATCTGATGGTCAATAGAGGGTGACAGATAAACAGGGAAGCAAATGGGGACAGCGGGGCTTATGCCATGATGGGAGGACACACATAAAAGGGCCCCCTGCCCAGCCTGGAGTATCAGGGAGGACTCCCTGAAAGAATGTCCGCCCAAGTTGAGGTCTGAACAATGAACAGAAATTTGCCAGGCAACAAGAGGCAGGACAGTGCTCCTGCTGAGAACAAAGCAGGAGCAGAGTACCCAGTATGAGCGGAGAGGCTGACAGGTTCCATCCCAAGCGAGGAGGTGAGACTAGATTTTAATCAGGAGAGCCAGTGTGTAGACATGAGCTCCCAAACAGGCCCTCTCTAACTACAATGAGGAGAAGAAACTAGCAAGATGAGCCCGGAGACAAGCAGCAGGCTGGGGATAGTTCCTGGTGAGAGGGACTGTGACCTGGGAAAGGGGGCAGGATTATGGATCTAAGAATATTGAGCAGGAAGAACTGTAGTAACTGGGTGGAGGGAGGGACAAGGCCCCACTGTCTATGGACAGCTGTCCTATTGCTCATGGTGTGCTGGAATCCTCAGTCCTGCCCTGGCCGGGGCAGTAGGCACCAACCCCTAAATGCACCATGATGCTCCAGCCCCAGGTCCCTGCTGATACCTGTCCCTCCCCACCCCAACCCAAAAGGAAAAGGACTGTTGGGATTCTGGACTTGCAGCCCCGGGCTCAGTTTGGCTCAAACACCTCCAGAGTGACCACAGGCAAGTAACCAAACCTTGAATGTCAAGGTCCACTCTAGCAATCCATAATAATAACTGTGTCTATCGGTGGTTCTGGAGTTCAATGAGATGAAATATATAAAGCACTTGGGTCTGCCCAGGGCACACTAACATTCAGTAAATGGTACTCTTGATATTGTCATCATGGCCATGGCCAGGTCTTGCCCCATCTCCTTCCCTCTCTTCCCAGGAGCCCAGGAACACGGGCTAAGGCCAAGCCCCTCTCTGCCAGCAGGGCGGGAAGGCAGGCAGGGGTGGGGGGCTGATGGATGGTTTTCGGCAGTTCTGCGATGCGTCAAGTATTTAATGGAAGTCAGCCAAGTGAGCCAGCCCTTCCTGCACCACGGGGCATGGGTTTGGGGCCTTCCTCTCCTGCCTCACTGATGTTCCCTGACGTTCTGGGAGCACAGAAGGCACTTAGGTGCTTTGCTAAGGAGGAAAAGAATACCAAATGAGGCCGAAGCCTTTCCTGATCTCTGACAAGGACACACACGCTCCTTCAGGAAAGGAGAAGGGAACTGGACCAAGCTTCCCCAAGGTGAAAAGGCAGGAATGAGCTCAGCACTGGTAGACCGCAGGTTCCACCTCTACCTGGCAGTGTGACCACGGGCAACGTTCAAAACTGCTCCAGGCCTCAGCCTCTGTGCCTCTAAAATGGGGGTAATAATAATGCTCCCTACTTGATAGGCTTGCCATAGTTAAACAGTGCCTGGCACACAGTAGGTGCTCAATCAGAGAAGCTTTAATAGCAGGGGTGGGGGAGAAGGGAAGAGACACTGGGCTACTGTCCTGCCCTACTGCTGACCCTCGTGTGGCCCTAGCGTGTGCCCTGCTCGCTCGCCCAAGGACCTGGGTCTCCAGATATCTCTAGGACTCCATAGCACCACTTTGCAAATAAGCAGAGCCACACCTACCATGACCTAGGCCTCTCCCGCCCTCCTGAGAGGTTTTTCAGTTCTGGTTCCCACAAAGCTGAATTCATCCTCCGATGAGCAATGATGGCCCAAAGCAACAAAGCAAGGAGGTCCACCTCCCACCTCGGCCACCTCCCACCCTCCTCCCCTTCTTTGCCCCCAGCACAGCGCCTTGCCTGCCGGCAGACTGGCTTCCCAACCATCCCTCTCTGCTCATTCTTACCTCCAAGCCTCTCCTCTATGCTCTCCCTCATTCCTCTGCTCTCCAAATCCTCCCCACCACTCCAGCCCAGTTCAAGCCACACCTCCTCCAGGCAGCCTTCCAGCTCAAATGGACACTCCCCTTCCTGGCCCCTCCCAGGACAGGCCATCAGCACTGGAGATTTTGAAGGAAGCAGGACAAAGTGGGGCAGAAATGGGCTGAGCAGGACCGGCCAGGAGGGGCGGAGCTGCTGGTCAGAAAGCGGGACTAGAACAGCGGGTCATGTCTTATAAGCCATGAATGAGACAGGGCACTCTGTGACCACAGTGGAATCGCAGCCATCCTGCTCAAGGTACAATCCGCTTGACAGGCGCTGTCCATATTCAGGTGGTCCCTACAGCCCATTTTGCAGGAGTAGAACATTGAGGCCCTTGGTCCTTATGCTGCACATAGATTAGACACTAGCAAGCAGCAGGTGGACTTTCTCAGCACTCCCACGACAGTCAGCACAGGCTCTCGAGGCTCCATCTCCAGACAGGTCTGTGGTCAGAATCCACAGGGAGGGAAAGGTCAGATGCCCAGAAGCATGGCTGGTCTGAAAGGCAGGCCGTGAGCTCAAGCAGTGGAGGCTCAACCATGGCTATCGGCCCCCTCCTTCTTGCTGGGCTCATTTTCATCGGGGAAACTTGGCCCACTGGGTCTTAAGAACCCCTTGGCCTCTAACAAAAGATGCCGTGATGATGAACTTAGTAGGTGCTCAAAAAGATGTTTCCAGAAAAGGGACAGACATGGCTTTGTTCCCTCCACCCCTCCACTCACAACAACTTCACAGAGCATCGCCTGCTACAAGGCGGTTTTCTGAGGACCCACAGACTTCACCCATCTCCTCAGCCTAAAGCAGCAGTGCGTGGTCGACAGCCCGATTCCTAACGGCCAGCGTCGATTCTCCCCCCTCCCTCTCTAGTGCCTCTCTTCCCCACAGTCACCAGTCCTGAGCTGGCTGTCTCCATAAACCAGGGGCTTGGAGACTTTCTTCAAGTGCCTTGTAAATGGAAGCGTCTCAGACCGACAGCTCTCAGTGTTCAATGAGATTATATTTCTTATTTAAATAGCTGATTGGAGGATTGGTTTCAAAGCAAGGCGCCCTGTGCCCATGGCCTCCTCTGCGCTCCTGGGGAGAAGCAATATTGTGTGGTATTGTGCGGCGGCAGGAGCCTCTCCTTCGGTGCGCCCCGCTCCCATTCAGATGCCTCCAGGATGGGGGGGAAGCCACCGTGGTGGGGGATAAAAGCCGCCTCCCCTCCTGGTTTGGGGGAGCCAGAGATTATGCCTTTCATTCAAGAGTGCCTTCTCCGGGGCTCCCCACCACGCTCTGCACCAGTTGTCTCCCCTCTCAAAGCAACGGGGAGATAAAAGGCAATGTGTTCGCTTCATCCCACCTCCGGGGAGAGCTCAAATCAGTCTTTTGTCAGCAGAGGATAAGCGACACCATTTTAGGAAGGGTTGTTGTTCAGGAAGCTCTGTTGGAAGGTTTTGTGCAATCTTCACTCCCCCTCCCCATGTGTGCCACAGCTCCCCTGGTCCCATGCTGGGCCCCGGGCGGTCTGATGCCTCCTTTCTGGTCGGTGCCCACACCCAGCCCCGAGAGTGGTGGCATCCTCGTGGGCAGCTGGCAATCCCCGGTCCTTCAGGAAGGGCGAGGTTTGCAGAGGACCAAATTCTGCTTGAACTATGCCAGACGGACCCCACGAGGGCCCACGCTCTCCGATCGGAGAGGATTTTGCAGTTAATTGTGTGTCAAAATAACGTATTAGAAACAGCAGCATCTGGACCGTGTGCAATTCCTCTCCTTTCAAGCCTTTGTCTGCCCAGGGCCGGAGGGGCTTGTCAGGGCATCTTTGAGACAGGCTGGTGGTCCCCGTTAAAAGCAGCCCAAGGATTTTGGTGACTATCCCAGAGCCTTGGACAAGATAAAAGGCCAGCGGTGGCCTTGAAGGATGCCCAGCTCTGTCCGTAGGACTGGGCGGGGCCGGCCATCTCCATTACGAGTAGCTGCGGCACAGAGGCGGGTGGTTTGGTATGCCAGGCACATCCAGCGCCTCGTGCATCCAGGGACCGCAGTCAGGTAGCTGATGGGCATGCAAGTCACATCGTCTGGACCATTGCCGCAGTGAACTGATTCATGCTGCTACTTTGAGGCGGGGAGAAGGGACAGCGGGGCCCCGAGACGAACCAGCCTGGCTTTATTATACAGCTGCCGTTTTCAAGCTGGAATATTCCAGCCTCTCCTGCTCCTTCTCTTGCTGCAGGGCCGGCACTGGCTGCCTACCTGCAAAGAAAGTGCTCATTCTGGCCCCTGGCTCTGGCTGAACAATGGCATTATGCAACGCATAAAGAGTACCCGGGCAACGGAGACAAGCATGGCTTAATTCGCTTGGTACCCAGTGGCTTTTGAACGCCCCTACATTCAGTCTTTATCCCGAGCAGCCGGTGCCTCCCTCGCCCTTTATTCCCCAGCCCTCCCCATCACAGTCTTTCCCCAGGGTTCCACACAGGTCTGCAATGGAGTTGATGGCCATGAAATGAGGGACACAAAGGAAGGGGAGACAAGAAGCTCTGTCTCTAACCACGAGAGACCCCTGCTTGTGGGTAAGGAGACCTGGGTGTTGCTCTAGGTTTTGCCATCAACTCATGGGATGGCCTTGGGTAAGTCCCTTCCTGGCTGTG
Organism: Cephalopachus bancanus; assembly: GCA_027257055.1. NCBI lineage: Eukaryota > Metazoa > Chordata > Mammalia > Primates > Tarsiidae > Cephalopachus > Cephalopachus bancanus. The sequence goes on from JAPVLO010000036.1 coordinate 6,083,298, forward strand.
GGTTCCAGATCTGTGTCTGCAAATAGGAAAGAGAGGAACAAAGTTCCAGGAGGGTTTTTTTTGACTCTGACATTCTACCATTTGGACACACACAGCTCGATGGCATTGTTGACACCCCACTTACGATAGTGAAGCATCCTCCATTGGATCAGTAATATTCTCCTTGACCATGACCTAAGACCAGGCCCCTGGCTTGGACAGTAAATGTGTGACGCAAGCCAGGTGATTTCCATGGCACGCTAGTGCCACCTGCCCTGTCTGGAGCGGCAGCCATTGCCCAGCTCCAGCTTACAGTTGCTTCGTAGGAATAGGAAGCCCAGTCTTGCAAGGTCTTCCAATTATTTAAGAAGAAACCAGTGTGTGAAATCATCAGTTCACTTTTGTATGCAAATTCTCGCAATTTTAAAATGTTCGCTCCATGTCTCATAAATACTGGCAGGGCAAACAAAATCAACTAGGGAACCTTACCTACTCAGCAGGCTCCCAGATGGTGAAGTCGGGACCTGACAGGGCTCCCGGGCATCTCAACTCCAGGAGTCTCATCCTAACATCCTGGTGTTATGCAATGTGGTACTCCTGGGACTGGACAAATTATACTGGGTAAGGATCCCCATCAGGTTTTATTTTAAGGAAAAAGAGAAGAGAAAATAAACCCAAACTGGGCCAAATACCCTCAGATCTCCTGCCACCCCAGACTGGGTCCCTTTCCAGAGGTGAGGGAAAGACTCCTGTGGAGCCTACTGGATCTCACCTCTTCACTGCCTCTATGCCCCAACCCAGCACCCCCACCCTAGATGATGCCCCTAGCTTTCCAGCATCCCCACCCCTGCCTGGCTAAGGAAATAATTCTGCCACCTGAGTTCCCATCAGCTCATCCAGACTCTGACTCCCTGACCCTCAAAATCTGCTCCTCTGTCTCCAAATCCTGCCTTCCTGATAGGAGCTCTCCCAGCAGAAGGCATCTCCAGGTACCATCACAAGGACCTGGAAGGGACCACAGGGTAACTTCAAGCAGGCCTCTGCCCTCAGAACCCATGCTGACTTCCGTGTCTTATCCACCCAGCTTATAAAATATGTCCTAAGGAAGAGATGCCATGTCTAGTACACACGGAGGTGTCTGAAGCCACAGGTTCACATTATTTCAACAAGTACTGAACAACTAATATTTGCTGGCACTGAGGAAAAATATTAAGTACAAGGAGCTCCTTGAAGCCTGGGAGAAAAGGCAGACTCTCATACACACGTTCAGTGAGATAACAACCAGAGAGCAGGCAATCTGGGGCTAAACACAACCATCTTCTCAGTTGATAGAGGGATCACTATATTACAGCACCACACTTGGCTGCCAGAAACGTCTCGGCCAAACACAGCATTAATATAGCAGGCATGAATCCGACTCCCTACTCACTGCTGTTAATACAAAAATCAAAAAGCCTCTGTAGCTCTCCCAGGACATGGAGCAAGTTGTTATGGGAGGTGAGAGAGGAAGGAGGTGATATTTAATCTGTTCTCTAAATACACATGTGGAGGTGGATGATACATTGGGGGAATGATTCAGGCAGTGGAGAAGGGTGGACAGAAAGAGGTACAGAAAATGAACCCAAACATTTTAGTAGATGATTGGAGCTGGGAGACATAGAAGGAGAGAGTTAGAAATAAGATGAGAGAAGTCATTAGGACCAAATCATGGCGGACCCTAAAAAGACAGAAGAGCTTGGATTTTATTCTCTCAGCCACGGGAGTGACAGAATGTTCATTGAGGAAAGGATTCCATCAGAACAGGGTTTTGGAAAGAGCCTCCACTGGCTGTGCAGAGAGCAGACTGGAGGCTAGGAGAATGCCAAGAGATGAAAGCAGTCGATCAGGGAAGAAGATGATGGCCTGAACCAAGGCAGTGGCGATAGGGCAGACAGGAGGAGAAGGATGTCAGAATTGATAGAGATAATGAATCCAAACAGCTTAGAAGGCAGCTGGTTATTGGGGCTCATGATCAAAGACGCCCGAAACGTCAGGGAGGATGACGATGTCACCTTCAGAAAAAGGGAGAACAAACTTAGGCGGGAAGAAGATTATTTCAGACGTGGATGGATGATCAAAGACCAATGAGCAGCCTCAGGGTTTGGCCACGTGGGTCGGAGGGCCCTAGAAGAGCTTCCACAGGAGAGGTAACCTGGGGCCAGGGGATATTGGGTTGCAGAATCCCACGTGGACACCACAGGGGAGCCAGCAGCCCACAGACACTCCCCGATGGCTGATCTGGACCTGGACGAGCTGTGAGCCGCAGTCTCAGGGCCTGTGGGGTGCTGAGTGCCTAATGGGGACTGTAAATATTTGCCTGGTAAAGAGCCCCAACTGGAGACCCGGCAACAGCTCCTCCACACGTGGTAATCGACGCATCTTCCATGGAGGGCTTAAGAGGGGAAGCCCTCTCAAGTGATGGCACTTCACACTCAGCACTTGACATTCCCAGGCACTCCACAGGCATTAGCTAATTAATCCTTGAGTCTGTTTAGCCCCCAAAAGAACTCCCAGAGGTTCCACTTAGACCCCGTGTGTAGAGAGCTTCACAGCCTTCTGAGGCTCAAAATCCAGAGCATGGAGGAAATGGCCTTGCAGATAGCCACTCGCCCACACCCTCATGTGCAGAGAATGCAGACGTCTCCAGGGGAGCCTGAAAGAAGTTTTCACCGTCGTCGTTGTCTTCCTGGGAAAAATCAAGGTGGAGAAAGGGATGGGAGAGTAGTCTCTACTCAAATCCCCACTACGTACTTCTCCCTGCACACTGTATTTCTCTCTGAGCGTTGTCAATGTCATCCCACTTCACCGTCAGAGTTATCCTATCATACACACTCTTTTTTAGATTGCATTCTCCCAGGAGGGGTCTCTGAGACAAGGATTCAAGTTCAGTTTATCTGGGATTAGACCCCAGGAAGCTCCAGTTAGGAGAGGGAAGAGAGACAAAGAAGGGAAAGAAGCCAAGGAAGAGTGCATCATAGAACACTCCATGGCAGTGGGCAAGCAAGACTCTACCCTGTTGGGGCACTTGCAAAATCCACAGAGCACACCCCAGTCCGCCCACTGAGGGGTGAGGAAGCTGGGGGATTTGTCCTCCAACTTCTGCCAGTCGTGGCTTTAGGGTTGCTCCTGGGGGAGGGCGGGGCATTAACTCCCCACAACAGCTGGCCTGCGCCACGTACACACATACTCAAAACAACCTGGAAGCCCTTACACAAGTGTCCACAGGTGCTCGCATCAGAGGCCTCCAGCTTGGGTGCACAGGAATGGTGAGCACCAAGAGATGTGGACAGAGCACCAGCAGCATTTTATGATGCTATTTCTATTTTCATAAATGGGGAACCCAAAGCTCCAAGATGGGACCTAACTTGGCCCAGGTCACCCAAGTAGAAAGTGATGAAGCCTAAATTTGAGCCAAGCCAGTTTGCCTCCAACTCCTGGTTCTGCCCACTACACACCACCAGCTTCCAAGCCTCGTCTTCCTCTTTTCCCTGATTTCTCCTGAACACACACACACACACACAAAGGAGGACAGGCCTGTCTGCTGATGATGTCGCATCTTCCTGAACAAGCCTCTGAGATGCCTGACTCTTTCCAGCGGGTGTCCTTGAGAGAAAAGCTTGATGACAGATCTGCCTATTGACAAAGTCTGGAAGCAGGTGGGATACCCTTTTCTCAACAGCACCTATCTTTCCTTTGGCCCTTTGATTCATTTGATAACTCTGTGATGTGCAGACCTGCAGGGTTTCAAAGGACTGTAAATTCCCCATTCTTGATGCCACAGCTTTTGCTGCTGGGCCTGTGCTTTGTTTTTGCTTGCCCAAGCCAGTGGTGAACATTTATCGCTGGTTGGAGAATTGAATTTGGCAGGAGAGATTTCTGCGCATTTGGGGGATTAATTTGCCAAGCACCTTCGCCAGCAGAAATGCTAAGGACGGCAGCCAAGAGTAGGGGGAGCAGGCAGCCTGGCACACGTAGGCTAAACCCTCTTGTGTAGAAGATGGTTCCCTCCAACCTTAAAAGAAACTCACCACGTCTCTGCTTCCACAGCACAGAGCATAACTTTCCCTTAGATACACTGTCTTCTCCTCCCAAGTTAGCAGTGTCCCATCAGGTTCTGGCCCAGGAGGGAAACTGGAGTCAAAGAGGTAGTGGGGAGGCCAGACAGAAAGAGGGAGGGACTTGGGGACCAGGTATGTCCCATAGGATGGGGACCTACCTATCAGGAATAGCAAATTCACAGCTAAGTAGATATGGAGGAAATGAGGGTGACTGACAATGAGCTCACATAGAGCCAGCTACAGGTATCAAAAAAAGCCTCGAAATGCAAATAGGCAGAGAAACAGCAAGCAGATTGGCAGATATAATAGTCATTGTCATTCAAAGATGTTCTGGAGATGGTTTGTAATGCTTCACAAGAGGCAATTGTCAAATTTTCAGAAAGTTTGCAAGCCAATTGTTGAACATAGTCATTATTAAAGTTAGAGACCCCATCTCTACAAAAAAAATTTTAAAAACTAGCCAATCATGGCGCCACATGTTGTAGTCCCAGCTACTCAGGAGGCTGAGTTGGAAGGATCGCCTGAGACCAGGCAGTTGATGATATGGGGAACTGTGATAATGTCACCGGTCTCCAGTATGGGACAGAGTAAGACCCCAACTCAAAAAAAAAAAAATTTATATAAATTTATAATTAACTTGGGTTTTTTTTGAGTTGGAGTCTCACTCCATCGCTCAGGCTGGAGGGCAGTGGCACACTCACAGCCACACCAGCATTGACCTCCTGGGCTCAGGCGATTCTTCCACCTCAGCCTTTCAAGTAGCCAGAACTACAGGTGCACGCTACCACACCTGGCTATTTTTTGGTTTATCGTAGAGACGAGATCTTGCCAAGTTGCCTGGGCTGGTCTTGAACCCGCAGGCCCAGGCAATCCACTTGCCTTGGCCTCCCAAAGTGCTGGGATTACAGGCTGAGCCACCAAGCCTGGCCAACTAAGTTATTTTTAAAAACAAAGGGTAAAAATACTTCAAATGTATCACTGCATTTTACTATGTTCTATAAGTTGAGGTTACTTAGGCCTACTGTGTTTGTGTGATGGGAATTCTGTACAGTGGTGGCAGCTGCCCATCTCTTCCCAGCTCCCGAGTTCAGCGTCAGCACATTGGTAGCTTGAAATTGATCCCGTTGGTAGTATTTCCACCAAGGAAATTAGCAAACACTAAATATCAGGGCTTTTTTTTTTTCATGAAAGCCAATGTTTACTATCATTTACCAGCATGCTACTGGTCATTGCTATCCTGAATCAAGCACCTCCTCCATACTTGGAGCTGGGCTAGATGCCTTACCTTCATTACACTGCAACCTGGCCAGCATACAGCTGTATGGCGTGCCAGTTGTTAACAGACTGAATTATGGCCAGGCTCAGTGGCTCAGCCTGTAATCCCAGCACTTTGGGAGGCCGAGGCGAGCGGATTGCCTGAGCCTGAAGGTTCAAGACCACCCGAGGAAGCTTCGCGAGACCTCATCTCTACAATGAATCAAAAAAGTTAGCTGGGCATGGTAGCACGCACCTGTAGTTCCAGCTACTTGGAAAGCTGAGGCAGAAGGATCGCCGGAGCCCAGCCCCTCAAGGTTACGGTGGCTGGGAGCGGCCACTGCACTCCAGTCTGGGTGAGAGAGTGAGACTCCAACTCAAACAAACAAACAAAAAATAGATGGGCGTGGTAGTGCGTGCCTGTAATTCCGCCTACTTGGAAGACTGAGCAGAAGGATCGCCCGAGCCCAGCAGGTCGAGGCTGCGGTGGCCGGGAGCGTGCCACTGCACTCCAGCCTGGGCGACAGAGTGAGACTCCAACTCAAAAAGAAAAAAGATTGAATTACTTTCACTTTGGTTGGTAACTAGCAGCCAGTCCCTACGTGTGTTCTTTCCACCCCAGCCTTCCCCCAATATTTCTACGAGTCTGTGCCTGATCTTGCGCTAGTACAAGCCAATTGGCCAGTGTTCGTGCAGTACAGGTTGCTCATATTTTTTGCCATAACCTCTGTCTACATCTAACGTCTGTTTACATCTACAAGTTAGGTATTATTACCATTTCCCTTTTACAGATGAAGAAACTGAGGCTCTGAGAGAGAAAACAACTTGCCCAGAGCCACACAGCTAGCTAAAAACAGAGCTGGAATAGAGCCTAAGTGGGCCTGAGCCCAGCCAGTTTTAGTAAAACCACTGGATCACACCATTTCTCATCAGCAGGGAGGTCTTGGGGCTGGTGGGACTAGACCCATGAAGCCAGGGCGGTTCAAGAGGCCTCACAGCTGGGTCACCAGACATCGTAGGGGCTGAAGGGATGACAGGAGGGGCAGGAAGCAGACATTTCTCTCTCTCCTCTCCTCCCCTCCCCTTCTGTGCCCAATCTGAGTCCTTAAACAGTGAAGTATACAACACCATGCCTGCCCTCTGGAAGCCTATAGCCTGAGCTATTTAGGAGCTGCACGTATAGGTGAACAATATAAATACTAAATATTTTATTAAAGCAACACAAGTGAAGTCAAAATCAGGTGTCATGGCTGACAAAAGGAAAACTCCCAGAACCCAAGGGTCAAACATTTCATCTATTAGACATGTCATCTGCTAGACAGCACAGAAATTTCCTATCACCTCAACTCTCAGACCTACTGTATACCATCGTAAGAGTGAATCACCAAGTTAGAGGTTTCTGGAGAAAAATGCAGCTGCATTAACTATATGCAGAAATGATAAGCACCATCCTGATTTCAGAAATATACACTGGAAGTTAGAAAACCATATCCTCATGCTCCAAGCTCACGAGGACAAAGGATACAGCAAAGAACCAGTCCACTCAAAGCTCCCCGGGGATTCGTTCATTCAGCAAGTGTTTTTGAGAGCCCAGTGCTGGGGACATGACACAGAGCAGTACACGACAGACTGGCTCCCTGCTCTCCCAGACCTCCCAGCTGAGTGGAGGAGACAGTGGCTGTGTTAGTAACCCAAGCAGATAAATATGCCCTTCCAAGTAGGAACACATGCTGAGAAAGGATGGAACTGGGTGCTGTAAGAGAAAGAACAATGAGGAAAGAGCTGTTTTAAGCAGGTGTCCAGAGAAGGCCTCTTGGAAGAAGCTCCCCTGTAAAGAAGGACAGCAGGGAAGGGCGCTCCAGAAGAGGGAAAGACATGCCAGGGGACTGGGATGCAAGGAGTCTGGGGTGTACCCAATACTGAAGGAAGACCAGTCCAGTGGGCACAGTGAAGAACCAGGGCAGAGAGCTCCACAGAGGCCAGATCGAATGCAGCCACGTGGTGTGTTGAGAGGCTTTGGTTTCAATCTGAGTGCGGTCAGGAGGACTTCCGTAAAAGTCATGTGCAGGGAAGGGGCATAGGCTGGTGAAACCGTCGGAAGGCTCCCTCTGGGTGTTGGGTTGAGAATAACTCTGTCCCTGGCCGGGCTCGGTGGCTCACACTTTGGGAGGTCGAGGTGAGAGGCTTGCTTGAGTCCAGGAGTTCAAGACCAGCTGAAACATAGTGAGGCCTCATCTCTACAAAAATCAAAAGAAAAGTAGCTGGATGTGGAGGCGTGTGCTTGTAGTTTCAGCTACTCAGGAGGCTGAGGTAATATGATCACCTGAGCCCAGGAAGTCAAGGCTGTGGTAAGTCTTGAGCCTTGATCATGCCACTGCACTCCAGCCAAGGGACAGAGTGAGATCTAACTCAGAGAGAGAGAGAGAGAGAGAGAATAGACGTGTCAGGGGGGTGGGAGGAGTAGAAGTAGAGAAAGCAGTGACAAGGCTTTTGCAGAAGTCCCAGCAAATAATGATGGCAGCTGGAACTAGGGTCATGGCCATAGAGAAGCAGAAGGTGGATTGATTAAAGATTTTCAGAGTGCCCAGAGCATGCTGTGAATGACTGGGTATGGGAGAGAGAGGGGTGCTTTCACAGGCGTTGCCCTCCAGTAGGTATAGTTGCTGCTAGCTGAAAAGATACTAGCATGTGCATGCTGCCTTCTTACCAAGCAAGGTGGGAAAATGGCCAGAACAAGAGGACACTTGTGGGAGCCTCGGGAGAGCCTGAGAGATCAGTTACTGATGCTGACTGAACCCTTCACTTGTTTGTCCCCTAGTCGGTAAGACACACAGTGGATGCTTCAAGGAGTCATACAAAATTATAAATGCTGTACCAGTTATGTACAATGAAGAAAACGCAAGTCTCATTGTGGTAGTCCTGGAAGACTTCAGGGAGGAGGCAATTTATCCCCTAGATCTAGAAGGACATGTAACATCTAAGTTGGTGAGAAGGAAGGGGAGGGCATGTCCTGACAAAGGGGACAGAGGGGCTTAAATGGACAAATAGGATGACATTGGAGCCCGCTTCATCTCTCCCCCTTCCCCTGGACAGGACAGCACCTTCTTGGGTTACCTTATCTGACTCAGGTGCTGCCGAAGAGCTTTATCCTGTCTTTCTTTTTTAACAGTACACTTAAGATATAATTGACATATAATAAGTGACACATAATTAAGATGCACACTTTGATAAGTTGTGACATATATAGACACCCATGAAGCCATCACAATTAAGATAATGAACATATCCACCACCCCCAGAAGTTTCCTCCTGCCACTCATTGCCAGACCCCTGCCCTCATTCCCAGGCAACTACTGATATGCTTTCTGTCATGATAAATTAGTTTGCGTTTTCTAGAATGCATATAAATGGAATCATACAGTATTACTCTCTTTTTCTGGCTTCTTTCACTCAGCATAATTGTTTTGATATTTGTTTGTATTCTTGCATATATAACATTAATTCATTCCTTTTTATTACTGGGCAGAATTCCAGTATATGGACACAATACAGTTTGTTTACCCATTCACCTACTGACAGACATGCAAGTTGTTTCCAGTCTGGGGCAATTGCAAGTAAAGCTGCTGTGAACATTTGTGTACAAGTCTTTGCATGGATATAGGCTTTCTTTTCTCCTGGGGAAATAGCCATGGACTGGCTAGATCACACACAATAGGTGTGCATTTAACTCACTAAGGAACTGTCAAACTGTTTTCCAAAGTGTTGCAGCTTTTTACCTCCCAGCATCAGTATATGAGGGTTCCAAGTCCTCATATTCTCGCCAGCACCTGGTGTGGTCAGTCTTTTTCATTTCAGCCACTTTAATAGAATGTATAGTGGTTTTATATCTTATTGTGGTTTTAATTTGCATGTTGAGCAGGTTTTCATGTGCTTATTAGCCATTTTGCATGTCTTTTTTAGTGATATGTCCATTCAAATCATCTTTTGCTTGTTTTTAATTGGATTGTTTGTCATATTACTATGAAAGTTCCTTCTATATTATGGATACAAATTCTTCATCAGATAAATGATTTGTATGTATTTTCTCCCAGTCTGTGGCTTGCCTTTTTAATTCTCTCGGCAGTATAGTTCAAAGAACAGAATTTTTTTTTTGTTTGGATGAAGTCCAATATATTAATTGTTTTTGTTTTCTGAATTATGCTCTTGATGTCATATATTTAAGAACGCTGCCCAAACCAAGGTTACAAAGATTTTCTCCCGTTCTTCCTCTGGAAGTGCCATAGTTTTAGCATTTAGGTTTGATCTAATTTTTGTATATGGTGCAAGTTATGGATCAAAGTTTATTTTCTGCATATGGATATCCAATTGTTCCATCTTTTTTTTTTAAAGACCATCCTTTCTTCACTGAATTATCTTTGCAACTTTGTCAAAAATGAGTTGTCCGTATATGTGTGGGTCTATTTCTGGACTCCCAATTCCACTCGGTTGATCCATTTGTCTATCTTTGATGCCAATACTACACTGTCTTGATTACTGTAGATATATAATAAGCTTTAAAATCAGGCAGTGTTAGTCCTTTAACTTCATTCTTTCTCAAAATTGTTTTGGCTATTCTAGGTCCTTTTCATTTCCATATGAATTACAGAATCAGCTTGCCAATTTCTACATTTTCCGTGCTGCTGCATACCCCGTCTTTCTACTTGGATAAGAAAACAAATAAGCGGGAAAATCTGAGCTGGGGCGGATATCATGTCTTGGACAAAGAAGATACTCAGGAAGACGGAATTGAATTGAGCAAGTGATCTCTCTGTCTCCAAGATGGAACAACAACAGTGGTTTTGGCCTTCAAACAAAGCATCATGGAGTCAAAGGTGTTGGACACATGAGCCTTCAGCAAGGCCGTCCCTTCTTCTGAGCACCTACGCCTTGCCTCCTACTTCGCCATCAGAACACAGTCTTCCGCTCTGGTCTTTCCTGGCTGTTGAGTGTGCTTCCTGACTCAGGGAGCTCCCAGACTGCATCTGCATCTTCTAAGTCTAGGTAAACAGAGTCCAGAACAGAAAAAAAAAAAAAACCACCCTCAGTGGATACTGGAGGGGGAAGATGGAAGGAAGAGGGCATTACACTGGGAAGGCCAATGGACTAACAATAGCTGGGTATTGGTTTAGTAACCTTAATGGCTTGTTTTGAAGGGTTTCTAGAAATAATAATAAAAATACCTCCCACATAGAACATGCCATGCTGAGCTTTGCTTTGCATGAATTTTCTCATTCAGTCCTCAAAACATCCAGTGAGGGACAAGGATCATTATACCCATTTTCCAGATGAATCAAGGTCTATAAAAGTTGACTGACTTGCCCAAGTCATTGCTTGAAGTGGCAGGGCCAGAACAAGAATCTAGGTCTGTCTGATTCCAAAGCCTACGCTCTGGACTAAACCCCAGGGTGATTCTGCCTTCAGAGACAGGAAATGGAAAAACCTCATAAATGTATGCAGTCAGATTATTAGCATGATTTAATGAGCCACTATGATGAGCCAGGATCATACCCAGGACCATCTGACATAGCCATATGTGATACCACACCCAGGGAGGATGGCTGACTCTCCTCTAGCTGGCTCAGGAAGCCACCCCCTCACAAGAAAGGAGAGGCCATAGTTGATGGATTCGAAAACAGGGAGGAAGACCTGGAGAGGACCCATTTCCTTTGGGAAGAGGGACATCTGGAAGAATCCTAACCCCCAGAGGCTCTTCAAACTGCCTTGAGCACAAAAAAGGAACTACTGGTTCTAGTACCAAGTGGCCAGAGACGGTGTAGCTTTGGGTACAGTTGCATAACAGGGGAGTCACTCTCAGCAGATTCTTCCTAGGTAGCAGCTACATAGCCTCCCACACCTCCAGCCTTACCACATACCCCCTGCTTAGAAGCCTCTCATGAAGAGAGTTCTAGCAAAAGTCTCAAGTTGGGGTCAAGCACGGGGCTCACACCTGTAACCTCAACAATTTGGGAGACCAAGGCGGGAAGATTGCTTGAGCCCAGGAGATTGAGACCAACCTAGGCAACAAAGTGAGACCATCTCTACAAAACCATAAAGGAAAATTGGCCTGGCCCGGTGGCATGCACCGTGGTCCCAGTTACTCAGGAGGTTGAGGTAGAAGGATTACCTGAGCCCAGAAGGTCAAGGCTGCAGTGAGCCACGATCATGCCACTGCATTCCAGCCCAGGCAACAGAGTGAGACCCTGACTCAGAAAAAAAAAAGTCCCAAGTTGGTCCTATTGTCCCAAATAGACCCATTCTAGAACAGAGACATCACTGCCTGAAGATGGCCAGCGCAGCAGGCAGAACATCAGACATCCCTCCAACCTCTCTCTGACCTGATACCCAGGGCAGACCTGCCCCGTTCACAATGCAAGAACTGATAAAGTTGTGTTTGCTTTGTTGGACACTCCTGGTATTGATTTTCACAAACTCTGAGACATGTGCCGGCTTCATATTGCTTGATCCTCCTTCTCTGTCCTCTTCCAGTCAATGAAATTCAAGGTCTGGCACCTACAACCAGCAGAAGGCAGGGACTTCTTTCTGCTTTAACAGTGATCCTGTTTCAGATTTATACAGTCGTGTAGTCCACACACAAAAACTGTATTTTCTTTCCTAGAAGCAGGACATATAATTTAGTATGTACTCATAGAGACCACTAGAAACAATCAGAAGGGACATTTGGAATGAGACGTTAGAAATGACTCCAAGCACCTAGGCTGCATGCATCACTGTACCCATTGCCCTCTACCTGGGCAGCCTTGGGACAGGGCCAGGAAACAATGCTTAGATCAGCAAGCTCTTTACCCTCCCACTGAGTGTCCTTGTAGAATTACTCCTTGTCCTAAGCCCCAACTGGGCTGAGGTGTTCCTCCAATGAACCAGATGATTTAACAGGATAGATGAGACCAAGTCGACCACCCTGATATCCATGAGAAGTGACCAGGCCCCAGATTCCAGGCCCCAGGGTCTTCCCTGGGCCTGCCACAGCCCAGTCTCCAGGGCAAAGGAGCCCCAGACACGGTGAGGCAGACCCCCCCTATACCAGGAGAAACGCGTGTTGAGATGTACCGCATGCAGCAGCAGCCGCCACTGCAGCAAAAAAAAAGGCAAGTTCAAAGGTAATTGGACGAGAAGTTTTAAGCACGGCTGTTCCCGCAGCAAACTGTTTCATGAATACCCATCGGGATCTGTCCATATGGGCAGCAGAAGGGTTCCTGCTGTTCTTTTGCTAATAAAAACTGTTGTGATTACATTTCCAATCCTCTTGGAACTGGAACGGGGCCTCTGTGGGGCTGCAGCGTGGCGTGCTGAGAATGTGTCTTTCAGGCTGACGGGCAGCACCCCTCCCCACCACTGAGGGGTACAAAGACCCACGCCCACTGGATGCAAAAGGAGGGTCCTCAGAGGAGTGTGGAGCTGAAGGGGTATGTGCCTGAGTCTGTGACTATGTAGTCTCACACACCATGCACACACACAGCAAAATCTTAATTAATGGAACAACCTTCTCTAAGTGGTTCCAGTTACCAGCATTTTCCGGTTAATTAGAAGTTAACCTGCAACCACTTTTTTATTTCAACCTCCTTGTTGAAGCATATTAGTTTAATTTCACCCCTACCCTCGTGCCTAAGCTCCGACTATTGTCTCTGGTAGGAACAGCCTCCCTCGAAGTCTCTGTCAAAATCCTAGCCCATCCTTCCCATCCTGAGTCAACTTGAATCTTGCCTCCTGTGTGAGACTTTCTCTGACTTCCAGCCTTAAGTGGGAAAATTTCCCTAGCCCTCTGGGGGATCCTCATACCAAGTGTTTACTACTGTCTCTCTGGGTCATAGAGTTGTGGGTTCTCGTCTTACCTCCCCTAGGAATTTCCTGGCATCTCGAGGTCATTGTCAATGCCTTACCCCAAAAGCCATAGTGCCTGGGACACAGTAGGTACACAAAAATCCCTCAATAAATCAACAAATTAATGTAACCAAAGGTTCAGGAGCCTGGGCTTGGTCAAAATTCAAGACGTCCAGAATACCAAAAATTTTATCATTGAAAAAATAGATTCCTGCATTTTCTCATAAAGGGATTAAACATTATTAAAAAGCTCAGTTAGCCGGGCTCGGTGGCTCAGCCTGTAATCCCGTGCCTTTGGGAGGCTGAGATGAGTGGATTGCCTGAGCCCGCGGGTTCGAGACCTGCCTGGGCAGGCGAGACCTCATCTCTACAATAAATCAAAAAATTAGCCGGGTGTGGTAGCGCGCGCCTGTAATTCCGGCTACTCGGAAGGCTGAGGCGGAAGGATTGCCGGAGCCCCAGCAGGTCAAGGCTACAGTGACCAGGAACGGCCACTGCACTCCAGTCTGGGCGACAGTGTGAGATTCTAACTCAAAAAAAAAGTTAATTAGGTGTGCACTGATCAAGAATGTGTCCTCTGTAAATTCAGTTTGTACATGCACACACACAAGGCACACTAAATTAGATATGCACACCTAAGTACATATGCACATGCAAATATACGTGGCAGCACTATTTTTTTAAGTATCCAACACACAAAAATTCTAATTTGCAAAACATATTAAAGAGAAAGTCACTATTCACCTCCTTTAAAAGTTCTTGTTTCACTTAAGGATTCATCCCCATGCAAGGCCCCTTCAGAGTTGGCTCTCCCATACCTGTTTGTCTGATGACATTAATTGCTTGACTACAGGGTGAACTTCACTTAAGGATAATCAAACTGATGAGGAAGCATCACTGAGGGGATTGAGTAAAGCCAATGGGCTAACAAAGTTCTCTTTACAAAAAACATTTGTTTACTCACCACTTATTCAGACAAGGGTTCTAAAGTCTGGCTATGCCACCAAACCAGCCATGTGGCCTTAAGCTTGTTACTTAACCTCTCGGAACTTCAATTTCCCCATGTTTTGAGTGAGTCAAGAAGGTTGGTGAAGTAACTGATGTTTAGTGTAGGAATCTATCACTAGACACAATATAAATGGAACTTGAACAAAAATATTCTGCAAAGTCTATGAAACATCAGTATCTTCCCACATTACCACCAACTTTTGCAGGTATGCAGTGGAAACAACTGCAGAATCTCTGTGGCTTAATACAACAGAGGTTTTATTTCCTGCTACCAGAGCCAACTTGAGTCTAGGAGGGTTCTGCTCCATATAGTCACTCAGGGACCCTGGCTGACAGAGACTCATAAAACTCTTTTGGCCTCATCTGTCATTGCAGCCAGGGAAGAGAAGCTACAGGGTTTCACACCAGCCCTTCATCCCAGAAGTGACCTGCCTTGCATCTCCTCACAGCCCATTGGCCAGTCTAGTCACATGGTTCAGATGACCTCTCAGTGAGTCTCTGCCACAACCTATGACACAGAACCAAACAGAGATGCTCCCCATTCCCACTCACCCTTCTACAGCATCAACTAAGACACTCCCTCATCTGTGTAGAGTAAAGCCAAACTAAACTCCCTAAGACTATCCTCCATAAGAAAATCAACTGGGCTATCAGTGTCCCCATCCACAGGACCAACATTGTCAGCACCTGCCCTAAGGCCAATAAAGTTCTTCCATATAGCAAAAAGAATCTGGTTGGGTGTCATCACAGAACTAAGCCAACCCAGCCATTCCCATGCTCACAACCCCTATTGCCATAAGACTAATAGGCATAGTCCCTAGCTGTATGCCAACCTGGGCATTCATTACTCCTAATCTGACCAAGTTGCCCTGCTACAAAGAACTACCCTGGCCAGACCTCTGCTTCAGGCCCTGCTATCCTACCAGCTTCCCATCTTTGTTCTCAGGGGGCCTGTGCCTCCCAGCACACACTGGCCATCCCCCGCCTCTGATGGAAATCTCCGGGAGCAGAACCACCTTACAGGCCACCAGCATCCTCCTGTCTAGTTCCCAGTCCTCTGTCTACAGTTCCAGTGGCACAGAGGGAAGATGATCAACTTCTCCATCAAGAAAGCAGAGAAGTTCCCCTGCTGCAGTCAAAGAATAGCATTAACCATGAAACAAGGAAGATGTGGGGAAGTTCTCGTCCTCGTTGGATGCTCCCAGGTGAGTCATATCCATTCTAAGTGGATAAGAGAAGGAACAAATGACAAAATGTCACAGGGCATTCTTAATGAATATCCATGTGTTTTATTCTTTGCAGTGTCAGCTGATGTCACACGTCAACTGATCTTTGGTCCTGTCAAGAGAATTGGACAACATTGCCTAGGAAAGAATAATGAAAGCCTGAGCTAGTTTTGAAGCATTCATTATGTACCAAGCATGGCACTACAGGGTCTTTATTTGCCTTCACTTTTCTGATCCTCATGCAACAACCTCGTGAAGTGGGGCTGTGATTACTCTCACATTACGGATGAGTAAACTGAGGGCTAGAGTTGGTTGTGAGAATAGTCTCGGTCATCTAGCTAGCAAATGGCAGTGCCAGGCTAGGAGTTGAAAAAGCTGTCCAATATCAAACATGTGCAGAATCTGGGAACTATCTATTCACAGAATGTGGTTGGAATTCAATTCAATCTGAACTTAAGCATCTGTTATGTGATTGTGAAGCCTAGAGTAAATGACCTAGTCTCCTATGGAAATGATTCCTGCCCCCAAAGGAGCTTATGATCCAGCAGAGGAGGTGTGATGGGGGTGTAAGAGCTGTGCTAAACCACACTCCACCCCCGCGGCATTCTGCATTGCTTGTGAAATGACCAGAGTTCACATCAATCTAGAGGAATCAGAAAGGGATTCCCACAGAAGGTGGCATCTGAGTCAACAGCAGCACCTCAAAGGACAAGTAGGACCTGTGCACACATGTAGTGGGGCAGGATAGGCACGATTAGTAAAACAACTTAACCCAAAGGACCTTGACCTTGGATCCCCACAGCCTGAGTTCATGGCCTCACTCACACAGTGCCTCCAGGCAAGTCCCTCGTTTCTTGGAGTCTCAGTTTCCTTATCCACAACATAGAGATAGTGATGACGATGCCACACTACAGACCCATGTGGAGGAGGCAAGAAGAGATGTTTGTAAAAGCACTGAGTTAGCGGGAAACGCAGAATAAATGCGGCTCATCATGGTTGCTATGGCTACACACAGGGCACCAAGGGGAACCACACTCCCAGCCATCAGCATCGCGATGAGGCAGAAACCACTGTTGCTACGAAGGAGGCGGGCTGCATCCCTCCTGCGTCCTCCTCACAGACAGCTTGAGACAGGCTCAGAGCAAGAGGGGGCCACTGCCCCTGGGGGTACTCGCAGATACAAGACACAGCTTAGGCAAAAGTAATACATTCCCTCACAACACCACGAGGACTAAATCCCAGGGACACAGGAAGGATAGTCGGATGCAGCTGTGTCTCCTAAATATAGCCTGACTTCAGCTCCCCGTGGAGGCTGGGAGCCTGAGCAATCTTCCAGGGGTAGCTCTAAAAATAAAACTGCAAACAGGCATCGCACTCCCCTCACCTGCTCAGGGCCCACAGGTTGAGAGTCTGCACCTCAGGCATTGGCAGAAGAGGGTGGGAATGAGGCACTGGACCGGGCAATGACTCTGTGGTCCCTGGGATTCTTCCAAAGAGACACGGGATTCCCTGGTCCTCTTTAAAGAGCAAAGCTGGAGAATAAATACGACGTCACAGATTTCGGTAAGTTTACTGAGCATCTGGATTTGCCTAAGTGCTAGCAAGACATCTCAGATCTCAATTCATCTAAAGTATCCATTATTCCCACCTTGCAGATGAAGAAGCTGAAGCTGCTCAGTGCAGTGACATGATTTGACCAGGGTCACACTAATACTAGAGTCAAGACATCATTGCATCTTTCTAGACCTGATCCTCTGATTCCTACGCCACACAGTCTGCCTTCCACCTCTGCCTGCTCACCCTCCATCAATTGCACTTGCCCTCTCCTTCCCCTCTGCATCCCATCCCCCACCAGAGCTTCCTGCTGCCCCAGTCTTCCCCAGACAGGCAAGAAAGAGATCCATGAGGGAAGGGATCACGTCTGTTTCATTCTTCACTATCCCCTCAGCTTCCAGAATGATGCCAGAATAAAGAAGTCACACAATTAATATTTGCTGAACAAATAACTCCTCTCTCTCAGATCCTAGATCTGATCCATTACAAACTCAGTAGGCTCTGCTATCCAGAACACTTGCTGGAGTGGCACAACTCAAAAGACTGTTTGGAGATGGGAGATTGAAACTCTCACATGCTGCTCATGGAAAGGTAAAATGGTGCAATCACTCTGGGAAACAGTTTGACAGTTTCTTATCAACTTAAACGTGTACCTACCGTATGATCCAGCCAGTCCACAGCTATTTACCTGGGACAAAAGAAAGCATATGTCCATGCAAAGACTTGTACACAAATGTTCTTAGCACCTTTACTTGTGATTGCCAAAAACAATCTGAATGTTCATCAGCAGGTGAACGGGTAACAAACTGTGGTGTGTCCAATACTGGAATTCTGCTCAGTAATGAAAAGGAGTGAACTATGATACATGCAACCACGTGAACAAATCGCAAAATAAACACGCTGGGCAAAAGCAGTGAGCAATGAAAAAAAGAGGACACGCTGTATGATTCCATCTATACAAAATTCTAGAAAAGCAAATTAACCTAAAACATAGATTAATGGCTTCCTGGTATTTGGAAGAGAATGAGGGGCTGGGGGCTGGTGGGGTCCAGTGAGAATGATCAGGAAGGGGGTTTACAAAGGGCATGGAAAACTTTCAGAGACTGTGAAATGTTCATTATCTTGGTTATTGTGATGATTTCATGGATCTATACATACATGTTAAAAATTATTGGCCATGGTTTTCTTAAGCACTGGCCAGACCATGTGTTCTTTGAACTATGGCCAGGCCATGTTTTCCTAACTTTGGCCCCCTCCCCTACCTTGGGGAGGTGAATCCTCTCTCTCTTTGTCTCTCTCTTTCTCTCTAATTTACCTTCTAAATAAACTATATTTTCCAATTTAAAAAAAAATTATCAATTTGGGGCTGGGTGTCGTGGCTCACACCTATAATCCCAGCACTTTGGGAGGCTGAGACAAGAGGATTATTTGAGCTAGGAGTTCAAGACCAGCCTGGGCAACACAGAGAGACTTTGTCTCTACAAAAAAAATCCAGGCGTGGTGGTACGTGCCTGTAGTCGCATCTACTTGGAAGGCTGAGGCAAAAACATGGCACAAGCCCTGAAGATCGAGGCTATGGTGAGCCGTGATTGTGCCACTGCACCGACTCAAAAAAAAAAGGTTATCAAATTATACACTTTTTCTTAACTTTTAAATTTTTTTATTTTAAAATTGTGGGGTGCAATTCAGGGTTAGACATACAAATATTCATTGTACAGGTACCCTTGTTGATGAAGTATATTTTACATTTTATGTGTAACTTCTTGTAGGTCAATTATACCTCAATAAAACCATTTTCATAAAAAATATCCGAAACCCAATTATTTCTCACCACCTCCACTGCTAACTCCCCTAGTCCAAGTACTCCCACCACCTGGATGCCTCACTCTGCATGCTCCAGCCCTGTGAGATGTCGAATGTTATTAGAACATGCTATTCTCTCTAGCTGCTCACCGGGTTCACCCACCCCCAGCTGCGGTGCCCATTGGTTCATAACAATTCACAGCTGCTCCTTCTCTAGAAAATTACTCTTGGCTGACAAGAGCTACCTTGCCAAGGAGGTTACGCTCTTGTCCCATGGACACCCACGGCCTCTGACTGACTAAGACAGGGATGCGAAAGTCTCGCCTCCTTGCTTCAAGAGCAGATGACTTTGCTGTGAGGTTTATGCCCAGAGCCCCGCCACCATAGATTGGGCCAGGCCTAGAATTTGTCTTGCACAGTCCCTTCCCCTTTCCTATCTTAGTTTACTTCCTCCTCTCCAGGTCTTCCTGAAGAGCACTCGCTCAGGAAGTCACAGAGACCTGCATCCCTTCTCAGGCTCAGGCAACCCAGCCTAAGGAGCTGGTGCCAGGGGTGGTTCTGGAAAGGGCACCTAAGGATGGCATTCCAGAATAGATGTCTCATAGGCCTGGTGGCAGGCGGAGCACTGGGCGTGCAGCGCATGTGGCAGCCGTGCAACTGCTAAAGCTCTCACCTGTGGTGGCTGGGATGCGATACAGGTGGAGAGGGATGCTGCACAGACTCATCTCTATGAGAGAGAAGTATAGCACTATCCGAGTGGGCAGCTGTTGCTGATCACTGATGCTTTGAAGAGAGAAAATGACAAGTTCAGAACAATCAATCATCAACTTACAGCAATTGTGAGAGGCAGAGAGCTTCTTCAACAGCATTTAAAGAGACCCTTATCTCCTGCAATTGGATGGCAGATGGAACTGAGACCAGACACAGGACACGATAATCAGAACAGCAGAGCTTGGGAGAAGGTTGCCTTCTCTGCCCAACAATTCTCATATACCATGTCAAGGTCCTGATAGGAGGAAGTGGGGCCCTGAAATCTGGGAGAGAGATATCTGTATAGATAGACTTGAACTCTTAAAACTTTAATTCCCCAGACTACCTGGGCCTGCAGAAAATGCCTACTCCTCCTTGCTGGAAGATAGATGTCCTCTCGCCCCTGGTCCCCACCTTGTATAGAAGCCTCGTTGAAGCAAGTGCCTTAGAGCACCATAAAGACCCTCTTCAGGAGGTATTCTGGACTCCTCTCCTGGCCATCAGAGCCATCTACTTGGGACCAAATCGTCACGTGGATTCACTGGACAAATACTCGACGCACTAAGGGAAGGGAGAGATTCTGTGGCACAGGAGCTGTAAGACCTTGCTAATATAAAAACAGCAGAAATAGGAAAGCATATATGGGAGAGGATGCTGAAGGAGCTGGACCAAGGGCAGAAACAGACTATAAAGCTAGGTAAGGAAAATTCTGTTGATACGGGGTCACTCCTCATATCACAGGATTTAACACCCTGGGAAAAACTCTAGGAGAGGATTATAATATGCTCCTGGGATAGTTCTTGAAAGCTACTGCAACAGACTGAGAGAGGGAATCCAAAGACACTTACACCACTGTATAAGACCATATGGTCCTCAAAATCTAAACTATTTACTTTCTGGCTTTTTACCAAAAACGTTTGCTGACCCTTGATGTACAGTATTGGTTAATGAGAATGTGACATTCTCAGGAGACAAAAAGAGTATTGCATAATGTATAGAATCAAAAAGAGATGAGGATTCAATGCAATCTGTTTCATAGCTCCAATAGCCTTTTTTGCAGAAATGGAAAAACCAGTCTTCAGATTCTTATGGTATGGCAGGGGGTTTTAAGTAGCCAAAACAACCTTGAAAAAGAAGAACAAAGTTGGAGGACTTACACTTCCCAATTTAAAATTCACTACAAAACTACAGTAATCAAAACAATGTGGTACTGTCATAAAGACAGATAGAGACCAATAAAGTAGAACTGAGTTCAAAAATAAACTTCTACATCCATAGCCCATTGATTTTCAAAAAAGCATCAAGAGACCATTCATTGGGGTAAGAATAGTCTCTTCAACAAATGATGCTGGAAAAACTGGATATCCACATGCAAAAGATGAAGTTGGACCCCCTCTTTCATTCAATTATACAAAAATTAAGCCAAATAGATCAATGGTTTAAATATAAGGGGTAAAACTATAAACCTCTTAAAGGAAAACATAGGGGTAAATTTTCATCACCTTGAATTAGGCAATGAATTCCTAGGCATGACACCAAAAGCATAAGCAACAAAAGAAAAAATCGAAAAATTAGACCATCAAAATTAAAATCTTTTGTGTATCCAAGAACATTATCAAGAAAGTGAAAAGACAACCCACATAATGGGAGAAAATGCTTCAAATCATATATCTGATAAGAGTCTAGTATACAAAATATACGTAAAGAACTCTTAGAACTCAATAGCAGAAAAGACAGCCTAATCAAAAAATAGTCAAAGGACTTGAATAAATGTTTCTCCAAAGGAAATATACAAATGACTGGCAAACACATGAAAAGATGCTCAACATCATTAGTCATTTGGGATATGCAAATAAGATCCACAGTGAGGTATCACTTCACGCCCACTCAGATGACTATAGTCAAAAAAACAAAAACAAGTATTGGCAAGGGTGTGGAGAAATTACAACACTTGTACATTATTGATAGAAAAGTAAAATGTTTTCACCACCGTGAAATGTTTTCAGCAGTTTCTTAAGAAGTTAAACATAGACCTACCATATTTCTCTACAACTCTACTCTTAGAAATATACCCAAAAGAATTGAAAACATATATTCAAACAACTATATCTACACACATATCCATAGTTCATGCACATTCAATAGCCAAAAGCGAAAACAGCCCAAACATCCATCAATGAATGAATAAATAAACAAATGACTGTTCATCAAAAGCAGACTGGATAACACAAATGTGATACTTATACACGATAGAATATTATGCAGCCATAAAGAAGGACAAAATCATGGACTTCATAGCAAATTGGTTGGAGCAGGAGACAATCATACTTAGTGATCTATCACAGAAACAAAGAGCCAAATACCACGTGTTCTCACTCATAAGCAGGACCTGAACATTTATTACAATATCACAAGGGAGGGATTGGCAGTCGCAGGACACTGCCAGGGGAGGGCAGGGGTACATAACAACACAAAGGGTACCTGGTCCTAAACCAGGGGAAGTGAGAGCCAGTTGGAGGTCCAAACTTTACCTGCACATAGATGACTTATGTATCTAATCCTAACTGTGATATATAAATAAATAGATGTATACATCCACAATAAAATATTATTCAACCATAAAATATTATCCATCCATAAAAAGGAACGAAATACTAATATATGCTACAACATGGATGAATCATGCTAAGTGAAAGAAGCCAGGCAAAAAAAGTCATATCACTTATGATTCCATTTATGTAAAACATCTATTATCAATAAATCCAAAAGAGACAGAATGCAGATTGGTGGTTTCCAGAAGCTGGACTGGGGTGATAACTGCTCAGTGGGTAGGGAGTTTTACCTTGGAGTGATGAAAACATTTTGGGACTAGACAGTGGTGATGGCTGTACAACATTGTGAATGTACTGAGTGCCACTGAGTTGTCCACTTTAAAATGGTTAATTTCATGTATTTTGCCTCAATAAATTATTAAAAGAAAGAAGAGAGATAAAGAATGGATGAGCAGAAGTCTGATATTAGAGCACTAGCAGAGGATGGTCCTGGGGGACACAGAGGGCACTCCATTTTCCAAATGGATAAGGAGTGAACTGGGAAGGGGGTAAGGCATCTGGTCACCTGGTCATTCACTTAGTGAGAAGAGAGAAATGGTCTGAGGGAGAGAGACACACAGACTGATGGGAAGCGGCCACAGCCTGTGAGTAAAGTCTGCAAAGAACAAGATTGGAGGTCAGGGACAAGGTAGTCTGGAGTAGAAGTATGTGAAGGGACTGTGGGAGTGGACACAAAGTTTGAAGATCTTTGTATTACACATTAACACACACCCGGGAGCACCCACCATGAAAGACAGGATGACTTAGCCAGGTAATATTGCCAGTCTCACATCTTGACCACGATGGCCCTGCACAAGGATCCCACAAGCAGAGTAACCATGGTGGCAGAGACTGGGTCATGCATGTATCCAACAGCATGGACTTCTCATCATGGTTGATCTAGAGGCTATCACTGCTTCTTGGGACAGCAAATCAGTAGGCAAAGGAAGAGCTGCCATATTGTCAGGAGTAATTGGCCCTGAACATCATAAAGAAGTGTGGCTTACTGCCACTTAGTGAGAGAATGGAGAAATGGTGTTTGGAATTCAAGTGAATTCCATTGAGGTGTCCCTTGGCACTCGCATGACTAATGTTATCTAAAGATAACCAACCACAGCCTCATTAGGCCTTGGTAATCAGGTGCTCAGACCTCTTAGAGGTGAGTAATGGAGTTGCTCTACCAGGTAAGCCACCCGGCCCAACAGAAGTATTGACCAAGAATAAGAAAAGTCTAAAGCAGGTAGTAGAGGAGGAAGATAATGATGATCAGTGTTGGCCTTGAGACCAACTACAGGAATTAGGCCTGTAGCTCATTTTACTAACTGTCCTCTTATACGTTTCCTCAGGAATTGGGACCATAGAATTCTAGAGAAACTGAAATCAGGTGGAGTGAACTGAATGTGAGAACCAAGAGGACCTAAGAGGCACAAATAGTGGGCCGTGGATGTTGGTGCCCCACAAAGATGCCCACTTACCAGGCCAGGGCATCCATCTCCTATTTTCTATGAGTATTGGCTACTAATAGCTCACAGCTGTACAACTCCCCTACCCCTTCTCCAGAGAATCTTTCTTGATTGATGGGAGTTGCTTTGCTCAGAGGTTACACAACCCTCACCTGGAGAGTGTAGTCCATAGGAGCGCCTGATTGACATGGGAGTATAAAAGGTCTCTCCTCTTGCCTGTGGGGGGTGGGGGGGTCACAGTATGAGTTAAGATTCAGGGACCCATCACCACCTCATGGATAAAACCTAAGCAAGACTTCACATCGACTTTTTCTCCTTCCCTGTCTTGCTTTACTCCCTCCATTAAAGGTTTTTCCTAAGTGCACTCTCTCTTAAATCACATACACCCAAATCCCTGCCTCAGGTTCTGCTTCTAGAAAACAGAACCAAGACTTTTGGCTGTGTCTTATGCATCATTATACATTAACACACACCAGGGAGCACCCACCATCACTGAAAGCTCATCACCTAATATCATGATACCTGACACACAAATGAATTAATGTATGCATGAATTAATGATTGAATGAATGAATGAATAAAACTGGAGCAGCTCAGAATTCAAAAGCTGGGCCAAAGTCGCCCACATCATAAGTAGCTAAGCTAAACCTTGAACTTGTATCTTTTAAGACCAAATCCTGGTAGTAATAATGCCTGAATGTATGAATGAAGAATGTTGGAAGGAATTCATCCTTAAGCAAAGGTTGTCCTCTAGAAAGACCTATTCTAGGATCCTATGATTGACCGATACAAAGGACTCAACGTCTTGAAAGGGGGATGAAAACCAGTATTTTTGAACCCCTAGCATGTGCCAGGCACTTTACATGTGTGACTTTTTTTTATCTTAATAATAACTATTTCAGATAGTTTTTCTGGGGGGGAGGGAGTCGAGGTCTCACTCCATTACCCAGGCTGGAGAACAGTGGCACCATCACTGTGTCACTACAGCCTCAAACTTCTGGGCTCAGGCAATCCTTCCACCTTAACCTCCTGAGTATCTGGGACTACAGGCATACACCACCACAGTCAGCTAATTTTGGGGGTTTTTGTAGAGATAAGGTCTCACTATTTTGCCCAGGCTGCTCTCGAACTCCAGGGTTCAAGCAATCCTCCTGCCTCGATCTTCCAAAATGCTAGGACTAAATGAGCCACCATGCCTGACCTCAGGTAGATTTTGTTAACATCCCCATTTTACAGATGTCCAAAGTGTTGCATTTACTGACAGGGATCTCACATTCAGGTAGGTAGAAAATAAGCAAAGCAGCCCCAGTTAGACACCACCCAGGAGTAGTGGGGACTATGACAAACCAGAGTGTATGTTTCATTCAAATGAAATAGCCTCTGCTCTGCTCTACACGAATCATGTCAAATTACTCCTTCTGATCATCCAAAGGAGCTGGAAATAGTGACTTTTGTGTGAGGTCCTCTAATTTGTAATAGCTAGCAGCTAATTCAAGAAATTACAAACCCCGTGAGGGCCACATCTGACCTGCGGGCCATCGGGTTTTCAACCTTAAATCCTCGACAGTCAAGGATGTTAGCAGTAGGAGATATTAGAATAAAAGGCCTTAAGGGTGCTTCATAGCCACTATTCTGCCATTCTGTGGATCCAAAACACCTTCACTGCTGTGACCCCAGATCCATACAGAGAAGTCATCTCCTCCCCTTCCCTAGATAGGACCCCTCCCCCATAGTTTGTCCTCAAGCCTGGACCCAACCTAAAAGGAGGTGGGAGGGTATACCAGCATGTCCAGAGTCTAGTTTTGCTTTCTCCAGGGAAGGGGGGAGGAAGCATTACACGCCAGAGGAAAACAGATTCCTGACCCCTGACGCTCACCATTCCTGGTGCCTTTTGAAGAACTTTCATATATCCTGACTGCTTTTGTCCCTTAGCTTGGCAAGGTGGGTGTTACTAACTATCCAACAGGGCAGAAGATGAGGCTCAGAAAATCCAGTGGCTCACTCAAGGTAATACAACAGTGTTGCTGGGGCTAGACCTGAGATTTCATCCAGGGGTTTTGTCACAAAACCACTCCATCTACGACAACAGCTTCCCCAGGACAGAGCTAGAGTGGCCACATTTAGCGCTCCAATCCACAGAACTCTAGCCAGCATCATACACCACGCGTGCCGTGGAGCCAAGAGTGGTTCTACCAGCCCTACCACCCTCACCTTGGGTTCTTTGAAGGTCACATCAACCCCCCAACCCACCCACCCAATGGAGCACTAGATTGCTGGCTTTCACTGTGGCCCTGCCGTCTGTCCCCAGTCCCCAGACTGTACTGAGAGATTCATCTGCTGACAGGAACCCTGGGCGTTGAAATGGCCAAGGAGGACTTTGTAACCAGTGACTGCTGCTGTTGCTAAGAAACAGGCCCTTTAAATTCAATTTACAAAAAAAGATAGAGCGAGCGAGCAAGTGAGCGAGAGCAAGGAAGAGATGCTTGAACATCTGGTTATCTTCCCTGGCTGTCTCCGGTGACTATGAAAATGAGATAAGTACATTCCAAGATGGATGCCAGCCCTCGTCAAGCCGTTTTCTAGCACTCCTCTAGTCTAATATTTCAGATTAACACCAGGTTTGATTGGTGGGGGAGCAAAGGGGGAAGGCAGAAGCCTCCTTTTGGGAAACTCGGTAGATTGAAAAAATTCCAGTCACTTTTCCCCTCCAGTGAGGACTCAGAGCCCCCAAGAGTAAGCCCCCTACTCCTTATGTTTAGTGCCCCTACCACTTCCACTGTCAGAATAAATCATTCCGCATCTTTGTATAATCCTCTTCAGCTTACTCAGGATTTTCACACATGTTACATTAGCTCTTATGGAGTAAATATTATTTTCCACAGATCACAGATGAGGAGGGGCAGGAGACTGGGGCTGGAAAACATACGTCTATCAGGCATAGATGGGACACGAGTCTTAATTCCTGCTCCTTCAAGATTAGGCTCAGCTACTCACTTCCCTCTTTGGGTTAATGTTCTGTGGGAGGTTACAAGGGACTTGGTGAAAAAAGTCCAAGTCTGGTCAAACAAGTCTGAGAAACACTGTGTTAAAATCAAATAGGTCTTTCCAAGCTGTAGGCTGATGCTTGTGTCTCCCGACATGGCATTTGTTGAAACTCTGATACCTATTGTACTAGTATTTGGAGATGAGGCCTTGGGGGGTCATGAGGTCATGAGGATGGAGCACTCATGATGGCATTAGTGCCCTTGTGCAGAGAGATGGGAGAGAGCTTGTTTCCACTCTCTGTTCTGTGCCATATGAGGAAACAAGGAGAAGACAGCTGTCTGCAAACCAGAAAGAGAGTCATCACCAGAACCCACCTGACCATGCTGGCATCCTGATCTGAGACTTCCAGTCTCCAGAATTATGAGAAATCACTGTCTGTTGTTTAAGCCACCCAGTCTATGGTATTTAGTGACAGCAGCCCAAATTGATTGAGACAGCCTTTTTGCAAGATTTCTCAAAGCCTTTACTACGTTATAGGAATCTCCAAGAGCAGCTATCTTGGCGTGGGTTCCCCCTGAAGCAGGCTACAATGCAAGGATTTGAGTGCAAGTAGTTTATTTGGAAGGTAGAACCAGAAAACTTTGGTGAGGAAGTAAAAAAGAGACAGGAAGTAAAAGCAGCCATAAAGGATGAATTATCAAGTAAGTTATCGCTGTGGGCAACTGGAATGTAATCCCTCCAGGGATCTGTGGGCAATGGTGGGGAACATGTGCCTCAGAGCTAGTATACCCTAGGAGGGAGGGAGGGAGCTGGAGTATTTATATATCCACACCTGCCAGTCATTGGTTGCATGCTGCTCTTGCAGGGGTGGGGAGAGGTGTCTTTAGTGGTCTAGCACTTCCCTTTGTTTCTGTAGCATGGGCAGAAAGCCCTCAGACAGACAGGTACTGGCCATTGGAGATCTAGCCCAGTACAGTAGCCTGGCAGGGCCTAGGAGACACAGGCAAAACCCTGACAGCAGCTGCTATAAGAAGATAGAGTTGCAAGTTTCCGAGGTTATTTGATCATGAAACTCTTTAGAGAAGAACAACTCCCTGGACTCATGTTCCACTGGAAACATGTTCCATGGAAACATCAAGCTAGGCTAGACAGCTCTAGAAGTCTGAGGCAATAATCTTGCAAGGACCAAAGAATTACTTCTGCTCACCACTTCCTGAAAGCTGGGCCATCTGGATTCTCACAGGCTTAAGACAAGTTTGCCTCTGACCTGCTCCAAGTTCATCTTTCAGAACATTCTACCCCATTTCTGAGGCCCTGGCCCCCGATCCCCATTTGGACCACTCTAGCCTGACCTTGCACCCTTACAGTAAATTCCCTCTGAGACAGGTTTATCGTGTTCCTGCTCCCAGGATTCACATCTTCTCCGAGGTTCCTTAGGTTGACCAAACCCTGGGAAGTGACCCCCTACTCACCCTTCTCCTCCCAATGGTCAGCGAGACCTGCAGCCTTATTTTTGAAACTAAATAATAATGCTAATCCTAAGAGAGGTAGTAACAGGGTGATGAGGAGCATAGGTGCTTGGAATCAAATCGTACCTTCGCTAATCACTACCTGTGTGGCCTTGAGCAAGTTAGTTAACCTCTCTGTGCCTCAGGTTTTTATAGAGATGATAATGACACTTTTCTGGTAGAGTTATTATTACAGTGGGTTACTTATTACTCCAATGTAATGCATAGTGCCAGGGGACAGTAAGATCTCTGTAATGATGTCATCAGTAACAGCAATATGACAGCAGCTGTTTAGTGAGCTTCTCTCATGTGACAGGCACTGTGCTATGCATGCATGTATATTAAATCATTTAATCCCACCTACCTACCCACCCCACCTATGCTATTATCCTCCCTTTATCAATATGAAAACGAGTTCAGAGCAGCCACACCACTGGCCTATTGTCACTAGGCAGGTAAACAGCCAGGAAAAATCTTTTAGGTCTCCAGGAGTGCTTGTCTGATGGTAGAGTCTCAGGCAGCAGGAAAACAAGGTTTGGTGCTGCTCAGAGGTCACTGGGGTTGCCTTTAGGGTGATCCGGCTATGGCCCATCCTTTTTCCCTCAGCCCGGAAATCATGGTTTTTCTTGGACCCCAGGATGAATACCTAATCCAGTTTGGAAATAGAAGCTTCCCACCTCTACTCTCTCTGCCTCTCAAAGCCTGACCCGTGCCACAAGGCCCCCTTCCTTCCAGAAATTCTTCTCTGATCCTTCCCTCACCCAGTGCCAAGCCCAGGTGGTATCTGTCACACTAAAGAGTCAAGCATCCTCCTAACACTGAGAGGAGCCTGAGGAGCCAACAAGTGCCCACTCCCACCCCGCTCCCTGCCCCTTACAGATGCAAAAGCCAAGGTCCAGCAGAGACATGAACCTACTCAAGTCACCCAGCAGGCAATGAAGGAGCCAGGCTCAAACCCAGGATTCCTGACTCCCAGGTCAGAGTTCTTGCTCTAAGGGCCCAGAGAACCAACTCCAGAGTGATTCATGATATTAAATTAATAGGTAGTATTTCTAGTTCAGACACACCTGCCTTCTCTCACCTCATCTTCCTGGTCTGCATACTCTCCCTCTTCTTCCTGGCCTGGTCTATAATTCCAGCCCAGAGTTGCTGGAGTGTCAGCCATTAGTCTCCATTCTCCGCACTCTCAAATGAGAGGGCCAAGATAAATGAAGCATCTTCTCTCAGTCAAGAAGCCATTTCAGGCTGTGCTTTTAGGCCCAGTGAGTTATGCAGATGAATTAATACCATTTGGCCTTTTTATTTTCCATGGGAAGATTTGTGGGGCTCCCCCCACCCTTGCCCCCATCTGAGATGCAAGCTTGCGCTCAGTCACTTCCGGTTCAGCAGCCACAGAGTGTGGGACCCAGAGGAGGGCATCATTTCTCAGCACTGCAGTCACACCCTCTGTGAGTACTCCTGGGAGTAATTGGGTGAGGGAAGTAGGTGGGTGTAACTTAGGAGGACTCCCCAAATTTAGTACATCAGTGCCTAACAAGACACAAGAGACCTTCCTCCCTCAACAAGCAGACAGAGCCCGGGGAGGGGGTGGCAGCATTAACCAGGCGGGCCCAAACAAGCAGGTACTGCAGAGCCAAGTGCTTGGTGTGCAGTGGGAGGCCCAGGGCTGAATCCGGAGCTAAGTCAGGGCAAAGTATGGCGTGAGCACCAACCAAGCAGTGCAGACGCTCACCATACACTACCCCAAGGCCATAGGGGCACATTCCAGGGACTATCAGCTGGTGAGAGAGCATGTGGTCCTCCCAAGAAATGGGAAGGATTGGGGTATTAAAAGAGAATGTGCACACAAAGAGAGTGAAGGACCAAGTAGCAGGGTAGAAGGTGAGAAACCAAGTCATGGAAACAGTCAAGGGACATTTTTTTTAAAAAAGAAATGTCTCTTCTTACATTTTCTTTTATATATATATATATATATGAGATGGAGAGAGAGAGAGAGAGAGAGAGAGAGTCTCACTATATTGCCTAGGCTGGCCTTGAACTCCTGGGCTGAACTGATCTTCCCACCTCAGTCTCCCAAAATGCTGGTATTACAGGCATGAGCCACCATATTCAGCCATCTAATCTTAAATTTTGAATTGTCTGTGTTTTCAAAATACAAATCACTCCTTCACAACCCTTCGATGAAGACGTCCCTGCACACAAATGCTTTGAGAAAATTGTGTGTGTGTGTGCATATCAGAGAGGAGGAGTAATAAGGGAAAGGGCTGAATTCTACATCACTCCCCCGTATTTGTGAATAGAAAAGGAACATGAGGGACTCCTCAGCCATCACTAAACTGAACTAAATCAGCAGACGCTTAGTGCCAGAGGTAACCATGGGCTACCCAGGAATTTTAAAAACTCTTAGGGTCACATTTGCTTTTAACAAATCCATTCAAGTTCCGAGGACCCTAGATTCAAGAAAATCTTACCTAGATCTCTACAGGCAGAGGCATCCAAGATGGCATTAGGGTTGCCTCTGCAAGACTGAACCATCTCTCCATCACCAGCATCCACCCCTGTTCCCCATCATGTGACTGATTGCCATGCCCAGCCAGCAGGGCCAAAGTCTAGAGACGTCCTTGACCCTGTGCCCTCACTGCTGGTGGCCAGCGCTATCAGATTCCCTCCCAAGATCCATTCCCACTTCTTCCTAGCTAACAGAGTCCTGAATTGCTTAGGGATAGCAGTGTGTCCAACCCAAGGAAATTAATTGCTGCTGGTCTAAACCAATCACGGCAATCTCATTCCTCATGTCCCTGACTTCCTTGCAGCTAGGGGAGGCTGGTGACCCAGGTTTGGCCAACAAGGCTCAAGAAGGAGCCTGCTGGGGGATCATTCTGAGCCTTTGGTTGGCTCCTCTGCCACAAGGACTGATGGGGCTGGCACTGCCTTCCACTGCTTCCTGCCTGGGATATAGATGTCTAGGAGCCATCTTGTGGTATCAGTGAGAGGGCTAAAGAAGTCAGAAACAAGGGCTCTGACAGTACTCAGCAGCTGGACCACTGTCTGCTGCAACCACCTGACATAATGAGAAAGTGAGCCCTGTGTCCACAAGCCACCATCAGTCAAGGCATCCCTGTCTTGCACCTGAACACACCCTACATGATGCACTCCCCTTCTCACACATCCAAATTCTGTTGGCCACCAAGTTCTCTTGACTCTATTTCCCTTTGTGCACCTTCTCTCCACCTCCACTCAGCCCAGTCTTCCACATGGATACCAGAGACATTTTCCTAAAATGCAGATCAATGTAACGTCCCACCATTGCTCCATTGCCTCCTAGGAGGATTAAATTCAAGATTCTTAGTATGGTTTTCAAAGTTCTTCGTGATATAAACCCACCTGTCTCCTAACCTCATCTCCCATTAATCCCTGCCCATACACACACCCACCAAATATACACACCAGCCACGTCTAACCACTCCCTGAAACCCAGATACAAGCATTTGCATACACCGTTCTCTTCATCTAAAGCCCCTCCCCCTTTCTTGCTCTTGGGAGAATCAAAGAAAAGTTTTATAGAGTAGGGGGCATTTGAGCTGGACCTTAAAGGATGCATAGGAGTTTCCTGTATGAAGGTCTCTCGCCCTTGTGCTTCATAGCAAGTATGTGCTTCATAGGAAGTTCCTGTTGCTGTTGCAGCATTAGCAAAGCTCTGTCAGCATTTATTCACATACGTCTCTCCCTTTAGAATGTGTGTTCCTGGCTGGTAGGATCCTGCTGCTTCTATCTCTCCATCCTCAGCACCCAGCACACGCTCAGTCCTGAATTGCCAGCCCATCTGTCTGGGATACAAACATATTCAACCAGAACGGTGTTGGAAGGTGAAAGTGAGGCTGGTAATAAAAGCAGGTGGGGGAGAGGCCACATGCAAGATGGCGTTGATGGAGGTAATGTTCACAGTAGAAAGTGGCAAAAGGTGAATCATGGGAGGAAGAATGACTGAAGTCTTCTGGTTCAGTCTCTCTTATTTCCTGAGTGAAGCTTGCCCTTTTTCACATGTAGACCCCATGCCTACCAACACACCCACAAACACCCCCTCACACATACCTACCTAATGACAGTGGTAATAATGATGCTCATGACAATTATGATACAAGCAGATCAGTACTTGCTTCCCAGCTGAGAATCAGGATATCTGTAGCTGGTGGTACAAGTTCCAAAAGGAAGCCAGTACTCGAGTTTTTGTTTATTCATCCAGCCAACAGAGCATCTTCCCTGTGCCAGGACCTGCACGGGGTGCCAGAGTGACCAAGATGGATTCAACACAGCTCCTCTGGCCTCAAGGAAGGAAAGCAGTCATTTCAGTCGGGAATCACAGGAGATTGTTTTCATCCAGAACACATCAGAGGGGCATAGAGAAGAAAGGCGGAAATGACATTTTAGCTGAGCCCAGAAGGAGAGATGGGGTTTGGGCAGGAAGAGGAACCAGAAGGGCATCTTAGACAGAGGACACAGCATAAGTGACAACCCACCTAATTTTCTGCTTTATTTGATGCTGTTTTCATGGCTTGTCAATAAATATTTTCTGGGAAAAAAAAAAAGCAAATGGCATTTAGAGCCTGGAGCAAACTAGGAAGGTTAGACGAACCACCCAAAGTGGGAGGGGGTGGGGGAGTAAAGGCAGGGGTGAAGTGGGTGACATTTCCAGCTGGTACTGCCCCACTGAGAAATTTGGATTTTATTCAACATGAAGTCATCGAGGGTTTCTGAGTCCGGTGACAGCCACACCACCCCAGGCACAGGGGCTAGAGTTCAGAAGTAGGGAGCTGGCTGTTTCTCTGAGACCGCCACCTGTTTCCAACCAGTGTCTCGCTCCCACTCATTGTTCCCCAGGCACTCCACCCTGCTGTGCAGACGCTAGCATTTGGGCGGGAAGAGGGCCAGGAAACACTTCACTCACAATCATCCCTCTCCTCATTGTTTCCCTATGCCAAAAACGGAAAAAATGCCTTTGCTCTCTGTCCACAGTTGTGTGGCTCACACGCGTTCATCCTGGTGGGGACAAAGGCGTGGAGACCCATGGGTCTCTGTGGAGACCCATGCTGGTGGGGTGGGAAGGGCAGAGATGGCCAACACCTGTCGAGGCCACCACCTGGGCAGGCCTTACGCTCCCCCAACAGGACGTCACGAAGCTCACGGCACGCACGAGTGGGTCTGCTCAGGAAGACTCCTTGCACTGTGCCAGGCGGCTGAGCGGAAGGCAAAGTTCAGAAAACCCACTAGCGGGAGGTGAGCCTGAAATGGAAAGAAACAAAACCCAGCCACTCACCCTGCCCCTAGGTTCGCTCGCCTTCTAAATGCCCCATCTAAATGAGGAATGGGGAGACACACCATCTAAATGTCTCTCTTATTTGGTGCTGCTTTGGTGACTTGTCAATAAATATTTTCTGTTTTTAAAAAATGTTTTGGCTTCCTTGTAGGAACACGGACTCTCCCTACGTCAAAATAGCAAAGCTTTATGTTCAAATTTTTTAACAAACTGATAGAAGTCCAAAGGGAAATATATCCTGAAATATGCAAAAACATGACACCCCCCCCACAAAAAAAAAAACACAACCCACAGCAGCATACTCGAAACTCCCCAGCCCATTCTCCAGAGCCCAGAAACCTCCTCGCCTTTGGCAGCCAGGCCGTGGAGCCCCCCCCCACCAACGCCGCCCCAAATCCCCACCATCTGGCATTTTTGTCTGCAAAGCACAAGCCCTTCCACCCTGGGCTGCCTGCCCACCCTGTGGTTGGAGTCCAGGCGCTAGAGAGGGCTGCCTGGGCTTTGCATCCCTGCCATAGTAACAAGACACGTGCGCATGCACACACACACACACACACACACACACACACACACACACACAGAATAACACTCTAGACCCACCTGCCTCCCAGCCCTGTCACAGTCTCCCTCTCCTGTCAGCTCTTTCCTAACTCCACCTTCCCCACACACCAGCCAAGGGGGGGAAATGTCAGAGAAGGAGCAGGGGAGGGAGGGAGCCACCGCAGGGAGCCAGCAGAACTGGAGGGAGGAAGCAGGCCCTAGGGAGGGCAGGCAGGCAGGTGGCAGAGGGGGTCTCATTTGCTGGACCATCTGTCAGGAGCGGAGAGAAGGCCCACAGCTCCACACACACTCACACAGACCCACACACACATATATACAGAACCACATGGACACATGCCCACAGAATCACATACACATGAAGGCACACTCCTACACATACATTCTCTCGCACGTGTACACATACAAGTGTTCACAAATAGATTCACTGCACACATACACAAGCACATGCATGCACATACATAAACAGGCATACACACTCACACCCATTCATATATTCATGCACACAGATATACAGTCATGTGCACTAACACCCATATGAAGTCAAATATACATGTACATACATACCTCATGACATAGTCCCACACACACGTTCTCACATGAACCCACACACTCCCATGCATATGTACAAAAACAAGCGTGCATACACTGATGCTTGCAAATACACAGTGAACATGCACAAAAACATAACCATTCTAGTCCACACTCTCACATCCTCCTACACACATAGACACCCATACACAAGTATACTCTCACATATACACACAAACATTTGCACATGTACACGAGCGCTCACATGCATACATATATAGACAACTGTGTGAACATACACAAACATTCACCTACATATGGCCATATTACACACACATACACACGCCTTTTCACAACCCCATGCACACATGTTTACACTAACACAAGCACTCGTGTATATGGTCAAAAACACACCACAAAACTGAATTATCAAAATTTTATTATCAAAATTTTTAATAAGCCGATAAAAGTCCAAAGGGGAAACATATCCTGAAATAAAAGCAAAAACATATCCTGAAATATGACATTTCCCCCACAAAAAAATACACAGCCCACAGCAGCGTTCTCGAAACTCCCCAGCCCATTCTCCAGAGTCCAGAAACCTCCTCGCCTTTGGCAGTCAGGCTGTAGAACACCCTACCCCACTGCACACTGCCACTCATGCAGTCACATGCACATACAGATACAGTCAAACATGCACATATTTTCATATACACATTTATATAAATGCATAAAGGCACACACCTGTGCACACAAATACTCAATTGCATGCATGCACACACACACATATCTATACCCATTCTGTCTACCTGTCTCTCTCTCACGCATGTACAGACACATACATACACAGGCTCAGCCTGCTGGCCATCTTTATTTGCCCTTAAAGAAAATTCACATTGCTCCCAACACCCAGGCATCTCCAGTGGAACCTCAGCACTATATTTGCAAGAGCAGGGACAGTTGCTGCCACCTCCCCACCACCCCATGAACCCATCTCCAACCCCCCATCCCCTGCCTCGATATCATCTGCTCAAGAGGGAGACACCTGGCCCAGCAGTGCTCAAGCCTGGCCACACCTCACAATCAGTCACTCTTCACCAATGCTGACCCTGGAACTCCATCCTAGAGTTTTTTTGGGGTTTTTTTTTTTTTTTGAGTTGGAGTCTCACTCTGTCGCCCAGACTGGAGTGCAGTGGCCACTCCCGGCCACCGCAGCCTCGACCTGCTGGGCTCCAGTGATCCTTCCGCCTCAGCCTTCTGAGTAGCCGGAATTACAGGCGCATGCTACCATGCCCAGCTAATTTTTTGATTTATTGTAGAGATGAGGTCTCGCCTGCCCAGGCGGGTCTCGAACCCGCGGGCTCAGGCAATGTACTCACCTCAGCCTCCCAAAGGCGCAGGATTACAAGCTGATCCACCGAGCCCGGCTCATCCTAGAGTTTTTGATTTAATGGTCTGAAATGGGGCCTGAGAATTGAGGGTTTTTGGTGCATTCTGCAGCCTTTCAGCATAAATCCCCATTCTCAAATACATAACCTTCAGGAACTTAAGCTATTTAAGCTCTCTGGCCTCAGTCTCTCCATGCCTAAAATAGGAGAAACAATTGTGCCTATTTCATAGGACTGTTTTAAGGATCAAATCAGATAATCCATCTAAAATGCACAATACTTGGCCCATTGTAAGAGTGCATAAATGTTAGCTGTAGTTATTATTGTTGACTTTATACTGCCACAGTGTATCCCTGAAAAATGCTTAATCCACAATCTTAAAAGGTGAAGGTAGCCCCTGAAATTTGTGTAACCCAGAAACCACGTGAGGCCCATTTGGCCACCCTGCTTCTGATCCTGACGCCCTGCAGTACCAGTGGGGCATTGATGCTCCCACCACTCAGAAGTCAGTTTGAGGGGATTAGGCATAGCCCCTCCTCCTGTTTTTTATTTTCTTCTCCTATTTTATTTTCAGTGCAAATAACAAAGACACCACCTTACACACATCCAAGGTTGCACAGTTCAGAGTGGGCCGCCAGCATCACTCCAGCCCACTGGGATCCGGTCACCATCATTGTAATGAAGGAAGCAGCGGCACAGAGAACTTACGTGATTTGCACCAAGGCACATAGTTATCGAGCAGTGGGTGCCTTTGACTCCTCGCCCGGAGCTCTCATTTCATTCTCATCCCTCCAGGTTTCAAGTCCTTTGCCTCCATTCTCTGTACCCCCTTCATGCTCTGTACCCCTACTTGCCACCCAGCGATCCTCCATAGCCATGCCAGCCTGCTGCTCTCATCAGGAGAGCAAAGGCTGACAGAGACTCAATAGGTAAGAATTTAACACCCAAGTGATTGTGGCTGATGGCCAAGGATGTTAAAAATGGAGGAAGAAGAGAAGGCAACTAACACCTGTCCATGGCTTTCTGACTTGACCTAAAAGCAGGACCTGGACAACAAGAGGAGAGAGAGGTAGCCAGAAATGCAGACCAGCATTTCTGGCTACCTCCTTGACCTAAGGCAGTGTTTGAACACTCTACTTGATTACTGCTGGGAAGACAATAGGGTGCAGGAGTTGATTCAAATCCTAGTTGTACTACACCTGTCTGTATCATCTTAGTTTCTTAGCTACTCTGAGCTCAAATGGAGATCATACCTTCCCCCCAGGGAACTGTGGGGTCTGATGAAACAATGACTGGAATGTGGCCACTTAGTGCCAGGTACATGCTAAGAACTCAATAAACCTGAACTACTTTAATCTTGTTAGATGTTATCAGTATTTATTCTTTTGCTTGTATTTTAGAGTTGTACAGTATTATCCGTATTTCAAAGTTTTGTTAAAGAAACATAATCCTTGTAATGCCAGCACTTTGGGAGGCCAAGGCAAGAGGATTGCCTGAGTCCAGGGGTTGGAGACCAGCCTGGCAGCTTGGTGAGACCTTGTCTCTACAATAAATAAAAAAATTAGCCAGGCATAGTGGTGCATGTCTGTGGTTCCAGCTACTTGGAAGGCTGAAGCGGAAAGATTGCCTGAGCCCAGCAGGTTGAGGCTGCAGTGACTGTGAGTGCGTCACTGCACTCCAGCCTGGGCAACAGAGTGAGACTCCAACTCAAAAAAAAAAAGAACCATAATCCTGGCCAGGACTCTAGATAATATCAACACAGATTCTATTTTGAGTGAACGACAATGATATCCACTGACTGGACTCTGCTGTCATTGCTGCCTGAAGGTACTGATCGTCCATGGTTACCTGACTACATTCCCCACATGTAACAATGGGGGAGACAGCCTCCAATCTTGAGGAGTTTATATGCTCCTAGAGAAGAAAGAGAAGTTTAGGAGAAAAAACAAACAAACACTATATAAGAAAAAAATGAAGAAAACAACCCATGCCCGTTTACAGTTAAAAAAAAAGAGACTCCAAGAAGGTTTACCCAAGGACAAATGGCAAATAAGAGACAGAGCAGGGACTGGCACTTAGGTCTGTCTCAATGTCAAACCTCACACTCTTTCACTCCACATAAGAGCTCAGAGGACTCCATTTTTAGAGCAAAAATCAGCTCTGGCAGGTTCCTCATGGCATTGTCTAAAGCTCTCAGAGAAACTCAGACTTCATGAAAATAAAAAGGGCTAGAGAATAAATAAAGAAGATAAAATAGGAAGTCTTCAATCTCCCATCCATAAACACAGTAAAATACATAAGCAACCCAGGAATGACCCTCACAGGAGATAACAGCACTATCCATTTTTACAGAGGAACTTACAAGACTTGAATAAATGGGGAGACACACCATATTTCTAGATTTGAAAAGCGGCTATTGAGAAAATATTCATTTTTCCAACTTAGCCCATGACTTGAACCAATTCTAATCAAAATCCTGAAGGAATTTTCCTTAGAACTTGGAAAAATGATTCTAAGTTTCATCTGGGAGAACAAATAGATAAAATTGGGCAAGAAAATATTGAAAAAAGGAGCAGTAATAAAGAACTAGGCATACTGGCTATGAAATTTATTTATATATCTACAAAATTGCAAACAGTAGTGTTGGTGCAAGAATACACAGGTCAATAAAACAGAATATGTAACCAGGAACAGGTGCTAGTATATTCCGGGACTTAATACCAAATCGAGGATGCTTCACAAACCAGCGAGCACAGGATGGATGAGTCAATAAATAGAGTTGGGGAAACTGGATACCTGAGGGGGGAAAAAAACTTTTAGAGTCTCACCTCGGAGCATTATATCAAAAACCAAAACCTAAAGAAAATGAAGCTGAATATTTTTTCTGGTGTCTTTCCAAACACAGTGGAAGGAATCACAGTAAAAATACATACAAATGTGAAAATTCTAGAAGGCAAAAGTCAACATATGACAGTGGCTGAAGATGGATGATGGGGGATTCGTTATACTACACTCTCTGCTTTTGTGTATGTTTGGAAACGTTCGAAGTTAAAAACAAATGTTATCGGGTGCAGTGGCTCACGCCTGTAATCCCAAATACTCTGGGAGGGTGAGGCAGGAGGATTGCTAGAGCCCCGGAGTTTGAGACCAGCCTAGGCAAAATAGCAAGACCTCGTCTCTACAAAAACAAACAAACAAAATTAGCCAGGCCTGGTAGTGCATGCCTGTATTTCCAGCTCCCGGGAGGCTGAAGTGAAAGGATCACCTGAGCCCAGAAGGTGGAGACTGCAGTAAGCCGTGATGGTGCCACTGCACTCTAGCCTGGGTTACAGAATGAGACCACGACTCAACAAAAAAAAAGTCGTTTAAAGTTTTAGAAATCAACATAAATTTAAAAGACAAACAACCAAAAGGGAAAAAGCCTTTATCACCAATATGTAGTACATGAACCATTATT
The DNA here is from genome assembly GCA_027257055.1 of Cephalopachus bancanus. NCBI lineage: Eukaryota > Metazoa > Chordata > Mammalia > Primates > Tarsiidae > Cephalopachus > Cephalopachus bancanus. Next base: position 6,122,642 of record JAPVLO010000036.1, read on the forward strand.
ACCTTTAAATTGTAAAGAGCTTCTCCAAATGACTAACATTCACTGAAGCACCTGTAGATAAGAAATGATTATTTGTTGCTTAACCTCTCAACATACAATCCCTCTTCCTATTACTCAAGGCTTTAATTTCCACTGAAGAACCCGCAAGTCTGGAGAAGCTGACTCTATTCCTTTCACCTGCGCTGGAGGCGATCATGTGACCTGGTGCAGCCAATCAGTGCATCCCATTCCCTAGCCACTGTGGCTTAGAAAGGGATATGTGAACAAGCAGGTCCAAACAATGACTCTCAGGGCTCTGAGGGTAGAGAGTCCAAAGAAGCTTTCTTTCCTGAATCTTTTTTTTTTTTTTTTTTTTTGAGTTGGAGTCTCACCCTGTTGCCCAGGCTGGAGTGCAGTGGCACACTCGCAGCCACCACAGGCTCAACCTGCTGGACTCGGTTGATCCTTTCCCCTCAACCTTCCAAGTATCTGGAACCACAAGCACGCTCTACCACATCTGGTTAATTTTTTTACTTATTGTAGACACCAGGTCTTGCCACGTTGCCCAGGCTAGTATCAAATCCCTGGACTCAGGCAATCCTCTGGCTTCCACCGCCCAAAGCACTGGGATTACAGGCATGAGCCACCGCACCCAGCTCCCTGCTGGACCTTATTGTAGCTCCAGGAGCTTCTGGAAGAACTCTGGGGTTTCGGAGTAGGGAGATGCCCCCTGAGAATAAAGCCAACACCATGAGGCAAAGCCAAGAAGTCAAGAGAGAGAGAAAGGTTTGTGACATTTCTTTGAAATCTAGATCAAGTTCCACTTAATGCTAGACCTACTCCTATATAAATGTATTGAGCAAAAAAAATTTCCTTTCTTGGGAGGTTTGAGGGGTTTCTGTTATAACCAAACTATAATAAGCTAAATTAGCCTAAATATGATTGGATCTCCAAGAATGCCTGTCCAGCAAGTAGCAGAGGACAGATTGTGCACAGGTACCACGGGCAGGCAAGGAATTTCCCTTCCCTCCCATGGAGGTCTCACCTGTGCTCTGTTTCTGCCCTGACTCATCTCTGGGATCCTCACAACCCCCACCCCACCCCCCACTCTGAGGAGAATAAACTGAGACACCACTTGGGCCCCTGGAAACACCACAGCAAGACAGGCTTCCCTCAGTCATGCGCCTTTCTCAGCCCAGGAAGGTGGTGAGACACCTAGGGACAGGCACTCTTGGATATTTTGGTAGAGACTCAGAAACTATGATCTGAAACATGATCTGCCTGTCCTGAGATTGAAAGCGATCAGGAAGTCTTCAGCAGAACGCAGCTTCACGGGGGGCGGGGGGCACACAGGGGCATAATCAGCATGGAATGGAGGTGATCAGAGAGGAGGCCAACTTCACCAGCCATCTGGGTATGGCCTCGCCTACCTTACAAGGCCAAATTGGAGCCTCCTCCATACATCCAGTGAAGACCAAACTCTCAGTGGCAGTTACATAAGAATACTTCTAGACAAACCTGATGGCCCATGTATTCATCCACAGTGATGGCCTTCTCTCTAAGGCCTGAGATGCCATCTCCATAGGCAAGGCCCCTCCAGGAGTCTCAGTCACTGAAGTGGCCTAACAAGCAGGACTGTTGGGGCCAATGGGGACATAGATCCTCTCCATGGTGTGGGGAGGCCCAGTGATCTGAGCTGCCCACTGCACGGGCCCTGTCTAAAGGGCCCAGAACACTCAATGCCAACACCTCCAGGTCCACATCTCTAGACTCTGTACAGACAGGAATTTTGCCAGATTTGCTACCAGGAATCCCACTATTCTAGGATATAGTCTTTTCCATAATCACTTTTGTATGTTTTTAAATTATTTCCATTCCTAGTTGTTATTTTGCATTATTTCTAATTACATTTTGGAAATAATGTAATTTTGGTGGAAACAAAAGAATAAATGTGACACATCTAAGTTAAAATATGTAATATTATTTTTTTATTCCTATAGTGCATTTTTATTCCCCAAAACATAACACAAAAATATGGATTTTACACAGGAACACTTTCAGTGCAATACAACTTCCTTTGAGCTTGACATTATAGTATTATTCTTATTGTCTTCTTTATTAATATTTTATTTTAAAGATGTGGAGTATAATTCAGGGTTAGATATATAAATGTTCATTATGCAGGTACACTTGTTGATGAGGTGTGCCCCTCCACCCCGGCAGTTTCCCACTACTGCCAATCCCTTTCTTTTCTTTTTTTTTTTTTTTTTTGAGTTGGAGTCTCATTCTGTCACCCAGACTGGAGTGCAGTGGCCGCTCTTGGCCACTGCAACCTCGACCTGCTGGGCTCCGGCGATCCTTCCGCCTCAGCCTTCCAAGTAGCTAGAACTACAGGCACGTGCTACCATGCCCGGCTCATTTTGATTTATTGTAGAGATGAGGTCTCACCAAGTTGCCCAGGCGGGTCTCAAACCTGCGAGCTCAGGCAATCCACTCACTTCAGTCTCCCAAAGGCATGGGATTACAGGCTGAGCCACCGAGCCTGGCGCCAATCCCTTTCTTATAGTATTATGATAGTTGTTCAAGGTCCGCTTATGAGTAAAAAATATGTGATATTAAAATGACTGCCCCTTACTCTCTATTCAACTTAAAAACTAGAATATTACCAGTAACTTGTGTCCATCTATGTCATCTCCATACATTCCCTCAACCAAAGTAGCCAAATCTTGAATTTTATGTATATTTTTAATGGATTTTTGCTTAGTGCTTTCCCATGTAAATGAATTATAAGATTGGAATAATACTACATGCAGTCTTCTGCAGGCATGCTTATTTCACTCAATATTGTTTTTAAGATGCAGCATGTTGTTCCAAATAACTGAGGTTTATTTCTGTTTTTGTTTGTTTGTTTTTTGAGTCAGGGCCTCATTCTGTCACCCAGGCTGGAGTACAGTGGCATAATTATGGCTCACCACAGCCTCGACCTCCTAGGCGCAGGTGAGTCTCCCACCTCAGCCTCCCAAGTAGCTGGGACTACAGAAGTGTGTCAAATGCCTGGCTAATTTTTTAATTCCCAGAGTGCTGGGATTACCAGCATGAGCCACCATGCCCAATGGTTTGTTCATTTTTGTTGCTGTATAATATTCCTCTGTGTAAATGTATCCTGATTACATATCTATTTACTGCCTGTTGCCACTAGCATTTGAGTTGTTGAAGTTTTTGTGCTGTATTCACATGCTGCTATAAACATTTTTGTTCATGTCTCATGATGTCCATATGCAAGTAGTTCTCTGGGGTGTACACCTAAAAGTAGCACGTCTGGGTCAGTGGATAGTCAAATATTTGATTTCACAAGATGACATCTAATTGTGTTCCCACATACTCGTTCTAAGCATGCAACTGCCTGAATATTGTGTCATTATGACTCACCAACCTATGAGATCACAAATCTCTGCCCATGCCTATGGCTTGCAGTACCTTGTGGTGGGGGGCAGTATACATCCTGCCATGTGACTTGCATTGGTCAGTGGAATATGAGCAGAAATGGCAAGTAATTTATCTAAACAGAAACTTTAGAAGCCATCACAAGTCTCTGCCTTTGTTCTTTTTTTATCAGTCATGAGAACATCATGTCCCCAGCGGGAGCTGTTCCACCAGGCTGGACCCTAGAATGAACATACCTGGAGTACAGTTGCAGTCAACATAAATGACCAAAGGGATGAGTGAGAAATAAATCTTTGTTGTTATAGTCACTGAGTTTAAAAACTGTTTGTTATAGCATCATAATACAGCAAAAGCTGCCAGATATGAGACATTGATGAATATTTGTTGACCATCTCCACACACCAGGTACTGTGCTAAGTTCCGTGAAAGCATGAGTTCCCGAGAAAGACAAAGCCTGTGGCCTTATGAAGTTCACACTCTAGATAAATCACAAGTCCCAAAGGCCCAAGAGACAAACTCATCAGTTAGGACCTCTTCTGTCAGGAGGGACACACTTGAAGAGAAACATGAATTCTCATAAACAAAAAGTCTAGGAATGAAGCTTGTAGCAGGGATAGATCCAGGAATAGACAATATTATCAGAGCCCATTCTCCATCGCTCCTGGCTCTGTTTCCTTTGTGTTTGTCTCCATTCTCAGACAGCCACTCCTCTCATGGTGGCAAATTGGCCACTAGTAGATTCTGGATACTTCTTCATAGCTCTGAGACCACCAGTTCCAAAAAGGTCCTGGGCCTGACTCCCAGAACCAAATTGGGTCCCAAGTCCATTCCTAATCAATGTCCGGGGAGGTGGGATACACTGATGGACCTAGTTCTGGGTCATGTGGCATCCCTGGAGCTGATGATGGAATCACCCTACCCAAACCACTTGGGCCAAGAATAGGATGGGGATAGATACCTTCAGGAAAAAACAGCGCTCTCTTTCCAGAAGAGAAAAGGGATGCCAGACAAGTAAACCACAAATTTCCATGCAGCAGCCTCATTCCCTTTCCCAATGGTACACTGGAGCCAGCTCATGCTGGTTTGTGAGAGATGCCTATACACATCTCTTTCAAACTGCACATCCACTGATATCACATGGGTAGCATGGAATCAACCAATGTGGGAGTATTTACACCATGGGCATAGGCAAGCACTGCACATCAGGGCTTGAATTTTCCCAGAAAACTGGTTGTTACACATTTGCCAGCATACCACCAGCCCCTAACCCCAAGTGTCCTATTGGTTGTGGTTTCAGCTCTGCCCTATGTCACGTTACTTGGACCAGTCCCTTTCTTTCTCTGGACTTGCATTTTGCAACTGCAAAACGGAGAAGTTGGGCTCACTCTTTTGAAGTGATATTCCATCTCTGACATTGTGCAAGACTGTGAGGCCCTGGAAGGGGTGTGTGGGGTGTGTGTTGTGTGTGTGTGTGTGTGTGTGTGTGTGTGTGTGTGTGCACATGCACAGGCTCAAGTCTAAATTTGCTTTCCCTGCATCAGAAATCATAAACGCAGGCACTGGCTATAAACTCCAATACAATTTGGTGAGTTGTACCTCTTCACTTGGGCTATTAAATCATTTTCCCTCCAAAGGTACACATGTTGTGGCATAAGGAGCAAACTGTTGACAGATGGTGGAGAAACTTCACAGGCCCATAATTGAGACTTATTTTCATACATTCGTGCCAGTTTGAAATCTAATTGCCAATAAAACAATACTGTGATAGTGCCACATCTAATACCTCCGCCACTCTCCAAAGTTACACTTGAATCCACTAGTAAATTCTAATCTCCCAGAGAAAAATATTTCCCCGTCTCCATCGGAAAAGCAGCGCTATAAATCCACGTACAGTGGTTCATTTTCAAATGCGAACCTCCTTTCCCCAGTCCCCAAAGAGCCCTTACTTGGCTAATGTTAGTGTCTGCCTGAGAGCAGTAGATATTCTTTGTTTACTTGACAGAAGCACAGATGTGGCTTGGCGAGTCTGTGGTGGGGTCTTTTGCAGAGAAACGCTTTGATGGGCCGGGTTACCCGCCCCCCCTTTCAAGTGACCCTGTACTCTGCTTTGGTGCTAATTGTCCCAATAACGAGGAAACGGCCAGAGACCCAGGACTTCTTCCTGAACAAGAGAAGATGAGGAACCCCTGCCTCCCCCACCTGATCGTCTATGTTCATTCTCCTGATGAAAAGGTTTGAGGATGGATCGATCCAGATCAATTTGAAGCTGTAAATAAGAAACAAGCTTTTAGTGGGATGAAGGAATGCACGGGCTGGGTTTGTTTGTGTGCCCTGAAAAATGCCACCCATCACCTCAACCCACGAGCCTGCTAAAAGCGGTAATAGCCGCCCTTCTCAGGTCAATGCCTTGCCCAGTTTACAAAGAAATAGCTATTGAGGGTCAAGTCTGTGGCAGGTCTGTGCCAAGCCCAGAGATACCGCAGGGAATCTAGTAAATGGTCCTTGCCCACGTAGTCTTTACATGACCCCTGGTAGGTGAGTTATTATTTTTCCTGTTTACAAATGATACACTGAGGTTCAGCAAGGTTAAGTTTTTCCCTTCAGGATGCACAGTAATTATCAGAAGTGACATTTGAACTCAGATCCAAGTCCAGTTCTTTTGCTACAAAGATTGAGGGACATAATTACAGAAGCTTCATAAAGTTTAGTTCCCTTTCTCCCATCCCCACCCCCATCCCTACCTGTGGTCCCAGCTCTTTTACTTGGAACTACAACTTCCTCACCTTCCGCACAATAGACCTTTAAATATTTGAAGGTTGAAAAACAATAAGAGCATGACACTGGAAGGGAAGATCCTGAGAGAAGGTTGTGGGGAGGAAGATGTGCTGATCCAACCTGGCAGCAGGGAATCTAATAAAAGTGAAATTGGCTTGTAATATTGAAGGTTTGCTATCAAATCCTGGATATCCCATACTTACCAAAATCCTCGGTCCCATGCCCTAGAGGGGATGGTGAGTCTTGGGAAGACAGCTTTGCCACGGGAAGACTGGGTCTCCAGTGACCTGTGTTCCTACTGAGGGAACTGGGCGGGTTGGGTAATCTCTCTGAACCTCAGTATTGGTTTCTTTTGTGAAATGCAGAGGCTCCCGCCCATTCCACAGAATCACAGCAAGTATTAAACAAGACTAATGCCTGCAGAACATGCATGGAAAATAAAAGTGATTTCAACATCAAGAGAGAACCATGTTTACCATTTCAGTGTTTTTTTCACCACTCTTTTTTCTAAATATATAAAAACATACCTAAAAATAGTTCTTCAACCTTTAAAAGGTTGAAGGTTGACACTCAGGAGGCTGAGGCAGAAGGATTGCCTGAGCCCAGGAGGTTGTGGTGAGCCATGATTGTGCCGCTGCATTCCAGCCTGGGCAACAGTGAGACTCTGACCCATAAAAAAGTAAATTTTATTTATTTATTTATTTGTTTGTTTTTTAATATTTGAAGGTTGCTATCATAGCTTCCTGGGGGTTTCCCTTTTACATGCAAAATATACTTTGTTTCTTCAGACATTCCCTTAAACCATGGCTTGAACTCTAGAGCAGGGCTTCTCAAACTGTAGTCAGCATAGGAATCATCTGGAGAATTTGCCAAAATACGCATTTTGACTTTAAATGTATATTTTGGGTGGAGCATGAAATTCTGTATTCCTAACCAGCTCCCAGGGCATACAGATGCTGCTGGCCATGGACCACATTTTGAGTAGCAAGATCCTAGAACTGTACTATCCAATATTGGTAGCTACTGGCTACATGTGGCTACTGAACACTTGAAGTATTGCTAGTGCAAGTGAGAAACCAAATTTTTACTGTTTAACTTCACTAATTTAAATTTCAATTAAAACACTAGAGCAGTGTATATTATTTTTCCACTAAGCATAACTTATTCTTTTGGTAGGACTATATTTTATTGAAAATTTAGCATCCAAATTGAAATGTACTAAAAGTGTAAAATACACTAGATTTTAAAGACTTAGTACTTAGGGGAAAAAATAATATAATATATCATTAATAATGTGTTTATAGTGATTACATTGCATGCTGAAATGATAATGTTTTGGATATGGGTTATCTAAAATATATTATTGGCTACTAGAAAATTGTAAAATGCATATGCATATGCTTAACTTATGGTGGGATTATATCCCAATAAATCCACTGGGTTTTGTTTTGTTTTGTTTTGCCTTGTTTTGTTTTTGAGTTGGAGTCTTACTCTGTCACCTAGGCTGAAGTACAGAAGCACGCTCACGGCCACTGCAACCTGAACCTGCTGGGCTCAGGCGATCCTTCCGCCTCAGCCTTCCAAGTAACTGGAACTACAGGCTCGCACTACCACACCCAGCTAATTTTTTGATTTATTGTAGAGACGAGGTCTCACCAAGTTGCCCAAGCTGGTCTTGAGCCGTGGGCTCAGGCAATCCCCTCACCTCAGCCACCCAAAGTGCTGGGATTACAAAATCCATTGTTAATTGAAAATATTGTGGGTTGAAAATATCGTAAGTCAAAAAGTACATTTAAAACACCTGATCTACTGAACATTAGAGCTTAGCCTAGCCGACCTTAAATGTGCCTAGAAGACTCACCTTAGACTACGTTGGGCAAAAGTATCCAACACAGAGCCTATTTTGTAATAAAATATTGGCTATTTCATACAATTTACTGAATACTGTAGTAAAAGTGAAGAACAGAATGGTTGTATGGATACTCCAAGTACAATTTCCACTGAAAGTGTATCACTTTCACATCATAAAATAAAAAAATTATAAGTCAAACCATCATAAATTGGGAGCCATCTATATGTATGTATGTGTATGTATATGTTTGTGTATACTCATACACACACACACACACACACACACACATACACACAGTCATCCCTCAGTATCCATGTGGTGATTTGGTATCCCCACCCTGACGGAGACCAAAATCCACAGTTGCATAAGTTCCCTTACATAACATGGTATAGTATCTGTGTATCCTATAAACACTCTCCCATATACTTGAAATCATCTCTACATTATTTATAATACCTAATACAACGTATATGCCATGTAAATAGTTGTTACATTTTATTGTTCAGGAAATCATGACAAGGAAAAAAAGACTATTTTGTTCACTACAAACACAATCATTCAATTTTATTTTTTCGAACAATTTCAATCTGTGATTGGTTGAATCCACAGATGCAGAACCCATGGATGTAGGGAGTCGACTGTATACACACACACACACACAACTTACATCACATTTCTATTAAATAGCCACAGTCTAGGTCACTCACCAGCCGGTCACCCTTTTTTTGGCTGAGCTCCAACTTGTCAACATCCACCGTCAACATGTGGTCAGGACACAATACTCAAACTGACTCAGTCTAAGGTTATGGGATGTTTTGCATGTGGTTTTTTTTTGGATGACCTGATGTCCAGCCAGGTCTCCCCTGCCCCCACACATATGGCCCAGATTTTTGAAATATTTACCCTTTTCAAGACATTAGAGTTTTCCCTTTTCTGTATCTCCTGTTTGTTTCAGCCCATTCTCCCTGCCAATCTGGGTCTCCTTGCATCTTGATTCTCTACCTCACAGCTTCCTCATATTTGATAAGTTCACCTTGGTGTCTTCAACTAGGGCAGCAATTAAATTGTTTGTGGGTCTAGGCCACATCTACAGACTTATCTCTGACCCCCAGAGTCCTGCTTCCTGGATGACAGCACTCTTTGGGTTCCATTGTTCCCACTGCCTATCTATGCCATCACCCAAAATCCACACCTTCCTCTATCCACAGGAAGATGAAAGAGCTTGTCCATGGCTCAGCTGAAATTCCACTGCCAGGAAACTACCCTAGAGAAATAACCACCGAGGTATGTAAAAATAAAGCCACAAGGAAAATCATAACAGTGCTGTTTATCATTGAGGATAATAAGGAACTTGCCTGATGGCAATAATAGTAATTGGTGAAACAGAGCTTACGTCCACCTACTGGAATGATCTGCCTCAACTTTTTAGAAATGATGTTGCAGAAAAATATGTAATGACATGGAAAATCATCTTTAATAGGTTTAAGTGCTAAAGGCATGTTAGAGAACAGTATGTAAGAATGATACTATTTTTAGGTATGTTTTTATATATTTAGAAAAAAGAGTGGTGAAAAAAACACTGAAATGGTAAACATGGTTCTCTCTTGATGTTGAAATCACTTTTATTTTCCATGCATGTTCTGCAGGCATTAGTCTTGTTTAATACTTGCTGTGATTCTGTGGAATGGGCGGGAGAGCCTCTGCATTTCACAAAAGAAACCAACACTGAGGTTCAGAGAGATTACCCAGCCCGCCCCAGTTCCCTCAGTAGGAAACACAGGGTCACTGGAGACCCAGTCTTCCCGTGGGCAAAGCTGTCTTCCCCAAGACTCACCATCCCCCTCCTAGGGCATGGGACCTGGAGGTGGGGTAAGTATGGGATATCCAGATTTCTGCAAAATGTCTAGTTACAGCCAACCTTCCACTTGTGTATTAGATTGCCCTTGCCTGCTCAGGGTTGTGACTTCAGTCACATCCTTCCTCTCCCACATCAAGTTTCCCTTCTCTACAGGATCATTCCCTTCCACGTGTAAACATGCTCTTATTGTTTTTCAGTGAAGAAAACAAAAGCCAGCCTTTCCTAACCTCACTCAATTGTTCTCCTTCTCTTCTCAGCAAAACTCCTTGAAAACAGAGAACACAGGAGTCTTCAAAAAATGGTGCCAATTATTAGGAAACCATCAAACATGGAAATGAGATGATAGGGTGACCAGCTTCACAAGACACTTCATGACAATTGTCTCAGTTGCTGCTCAGAGCAATGTGTCGAGGCACAGAACATTCTTACCCCTATGGAGAGTAAGACCCTGACTTGGGAGTGGCAGGAGCAGCTTCAGAGCCCACGTGTCCTGGTTCGCAGAGGAAACTTACAAAAGGAATACGATGAAACTCCCAGGAACCAAGACCCAGAACAGTCCCTTCCTCTTTAAGAAAAACAGCTGTCAGCCTGGGCAACTTGGCAAGACCTCATCTCTACAATAAATCAAAAATTAGCCAGGCGTGGTGGCGCATGCCTGTAGTTCCAGCTACTTGGAAGGCAGAGGTGGAAGGATTGCCTGAGCCCAGCAGACTGAGGCTGCAGTGGCTGGAAGCGTGCCACTGCATTCCAGCCTGGGTGAGACAGTGAGACTCCAACTCAAAAAAAAAAAAAGAACAGCAGTGATAGCTTCCCCCAAGGAGAAGAATCTGAGATAGCTTCTATGTAAACCATAAGATCATCAACATCATGTTACATTTTCTACACACTATTGTTGTCTGGCCTAAGGGGAAGTGCATAGTTTCTGGGGTCAGGCACATCTGCAGTTAAACCCTAGCTCTGCTACTTACTAGCTGTGTGACCTTGGGAAAGTTTCTAACCTCTCTGAACCTCCGTTGAAAATAAATTGTCATAACGATCAACAAATGGAAGAAACAACAACTTCCATTGGAAGATGTGGTACCTAGCATACAAATACCCCTAAAATTGCATCAATTAACAGTAGCTATTAACCATCACAACAGCACTGTGAAGTGGTATGATGGTAGAGGTCCCTTTTGTGGGAACTGGCATGGCAAAAAAAAAAAAAAATTCCACCTTGTAAGTAAGATGTTTCTCTTTTCTCACCAACCTGTCCCCTGAATGAGTTGAAGTCTCTAGTCTTAAGTCATAAGGAAGAACATCTAACTAGGTTTAATTCACATGCAAAAGCTACTATTAAATTATGAGTGTGTTAGGACTGTAGTGACATAATTTGAAGGAATGTAGGGGTTTGGTTCCCAAATACTCTAATTTGCAAATACCTGGCTGTTTCCATACAGCATGACTACTTACAAGTAGACTTAAAAGAAAAGATCCCTCTACATGGCTGCCTAATGTAGCAGGACACACAGTCTAGTCTGGGGAGCCGCTGTTACCCTTATGGAACTTCCCTCCTGACCCGAGCACACCTGGTGCATTATAACACTTATTATGCAGAGACCTTCCTGGTTCCCCATCAGTGTGCACCACAACCTGCCTAGACAAGTTGACATTGTAACCCTTTACTCTCCCCTTCCTCCTCACCTGCATCTGGATGATTCTTCATTCCTTGCATTTGCTTTACTGGCACCCGGGAGGATGTGTTCTCTGGATGAGGGCCATGTGGTTAGAAGGTTAAATAAATGTGATCTTAGTTTTCTTAGAACAAAGGAGAAAGTCTCTAATTTAGCTATGACAGTGAGTAAGGCAATGTCAGTCATTTTAGATTCTTCATACAATTTACATATTGCCACTTGCTCATAATAGTGGTTCCTGAGTGCATGGGCTGAATTGTGTCCCCCCCAAAATTCAAATGTTGAAGTCCTAAGCCCCCAGTGTTATGATATTTGGAGGTTGGGCCTTTGAGGGGTAATTAGGGTTAGATGAGGTAATAAGACTTGACCTTCATGATGGGATTAGTTTCTCTCTCTCTCTCTCTCTCTCTCTCTCTCTCTCTCACTCTCTCTCTCTCGCTCTCTCATCTCTATCTCCATTTATCTGTATCTCTATCTCTCCTTCTCTGAGAAAATGCTAGATGAGGATACAACAAAATAGCAGCTGTCTTCAACCCAAGACGAGAGTTCTCACCAGGCACTACCCCTGCTGGCACCTTGATCGTGGACTTTTAATCTCCAGAGCTTTGAGAAATAGTTATTAAAATCATTTAGTCTATGGTATTTTGTTTTGAAGGCCTGAGCTGGCTAAGACATTCAGTCATTTGATGTGATTTACAAAAAACCCTTACCTCTGATAAATATAATCTTAATATTTTGGAAATACTTATTAAAAATAGAATCTTCATTAAGACAGAAATAAGACAAAAATGATGACTCAGAGTAATTGCTGAAGAAATAAATGTTGTGAGATATTTAACAGCTGTTCTCATGCATCCTGGATCTTTACTTAATCCCTTCTCCTTGATCTTGGGTAGTAGGCAAGAGTCTTCCCATGTATTTATATATAATTTCCAAAAATTAAAAAGAACATGGGTTCTTTTAAAAAGACCAAGGCTGAGCTGAAGTGGACAAGAAATCAGAGCTCAGGAAAAAAGCAAGTAAATTAATTACAGATTAGCAAGCAATAGATACAGAATCAAAACCTTAAAATAATTTTAGAAAAATATATAAAATGAAACAACTATCAATGAGATAAGTTCTATCAGTAAAGTGACAGATATTGAGGACAGATAAATGGATATCCAACAAGTGCTTATTGGTATTCTTGAATAAGAAAAAAACTAGTAAAGCAGAAAAATAGTCAAAGATAATGATAGAAGATGCTATGGCTTGAATGTGTTCCCCAAAAGTTTATGTTTTGGAAACTTAATTCCTAATGCAACAGTGTTGAAAAGTGGGGCCATAAGAGATACTCTGGTCATGGGGACACCACCCTCATGAAAGGATTAAAGACATTATTATGGGAGTGCATAAGTTATCTTGGGAGTGGGTTCCTGATAAAAAGGGCATGCTCAGCCCAATTTTCTATTTCTATCATACATACTGTCTCCCTTTCTTGCCCTTCCTCACCATGTAATGCCTTCTGCCTTGCGATGACTCTCACTAGATGCTGGCACCATGCTTTTGGACTTCTCAGCCTCCAGAGCCACGAGCCAAATAAACTTCTATTCTTTATAAATTATCCAGTCTGTGGTATTATAGCAGCAGAAAACAGACAAAGACAGAAGATGGCATCTTAAAATAAAAGAAGACATGAAACTGCAGATCAAATTTGCAAAACCGCAATTTGTGAACTCGGACTAATTTACTTAAGATGTAAAAACTTCCATGGGCTTCCTAGCAGAGAAATCAAGACAGCTGTGTGGAGGAAGAGTCAGGTTCAAGACCAGCCTGGGCAACTTTGCAAAACCTCATCTCTACAATAAATCAAAAAATTAGCCAGGCATGGTAGTGAGTGCCTATAGTTCTGGCTACTTGGAAGGCTGAGGTGGAAGGATGACCTGAGACCAGCAGGTTGGTGCTGGGGTGGCCGTGATCGTGCCACTGCACTTCAGACTGGGTGATGGAGTGTGACTCCCACTCAAAAATAAATAAGTATTGCTGAATTTTTTTTACTAGTATTTTGCTGGAGATGTTTACATCTATATCCATAACAGGTATTGATCTGAAGTTGTATTTTCTTGTGATATCCTTTGCTGGTTTTGGTATCTGGGCAATATGGTATCTGGCTTCATAGACTGTATTGGGAAGTGTTTCTTCCTCTTCTGCTGTTTGTAAGAGTCTGTGACTGTTATTAATTTTTCTTTAATATTTGGTCTTTAAATATTTGATCATATGGTCCTGGCATTTTCTTGAGGGACATTTAATTACTAATTCAATCTCTTCACTTGTTATAACTCTTCAAAATTTCTATCTCTTGATTCAGTTTTGGTAGTTGGTGTCTTTGTAGAAATTTGTTCATTTTATCTAGGCTTTCTAATTTGTTGGCACACAGTTGTTCATAGTATTCCCTTATAATCCATATATTTCTGTAAGAGCAGTAGAGATATTTCCACTTGACTCCTGATTTTAGTTACTTAATTCTCTCTTTTTTTCTTGGTCAGTCTAGCTAAGGGTTTGTCAATTTTGTCGATCTTTTTAAAGAATCAACTTTTTGTTTTATTGACTTTCTTGACTGTCTTTCTATTCGCTGTTTTAAGTTTATTGGAACTTGGTTTATGGCTAACATAATCTAAACTGGAGAATGTTCCCCATGAGAAGAATGTGTGTTTTGCTTTTGTTGGGTGGAGTGTTCTGTAGATATCTGTTGGGTCTTGTTAGTTTAGAGCATTGCTCATGTTTTTTTAATTCCTTATTGTTCTTCTGCCTTGTTATTCTACCCATTATTAAAAATGGGGTATTGAGGGCAATCACAGTGGCTTATGCCCATAATCCCAGCGGTTTGGAAGGTTGAGATGGAAGGATTGCTTGAGCTCAGGAGTCTGAGACCAGCCTGGGAAACACAACAAAACTTCATCTCTACAAAAAATCAAAAATTAGCAGAGTGTAGTGGCATGCATCTGTAATCCCAGCTACTGCTCCAGAGGCTAAGGTAGAAGGATCCTTTAAGTTCAGTGTTGGAGGCTGCAGTAAGCCATGCTCATGCCACTGCACTCCAGTTTGGGTGACAGAATGAGACCTCAACTCAAAAAAAAATGGCGTATTGAAGTCTCCAACTATTATTGTTGGATTGTCTATTCTCCCTTTAATTCTGTCAGCTGTTTGCTTCATATAGTTGAGGCTCTGTTGTTAGGCACATATATTTTTAGAATAGTTATGTCCACCTGATGGCTTGAATCTTTTTTATTATAAATATCCTCCTTTGTTTCTAGTAACAAGTCCCATCTTAAAATCTATTTTATTTGATAATAGTGTAGCCACTCCAGCTCTCTTTTGGTTACTGTTTGCATGGTATGTCTTTTCTCATCCCATCCTTTTACTTTAAACCTATAAGTGTCTTGGACTCTAAAGCATGTCTCTTAGAGACAGCCCACCAGTCTGTTTTAAAGCAAATGCCAAGCATCATATGATTTCATCTGGAAATACTTCAGTAGGTATCTCTCAAAGATTGTGACTTTTTACAAAACATAAACAAAATACCATTATCCCATCTAAAAAATTCACAATGATTTTTTAATATTATCAAATATCCAGTCAGCAATCAACATTCATTCTTGAAATTCTCAATTCAGGGACTCCTAGACATAGTGTTCTCCTGGCCCCTGCTACATCTCCAAACACTCTCCTCTTTCCACGGGCTACTATTCTTGCCTAAATTTTCAAAAGACATCTCTCTTCACCAGAACTATCTTCAGCCCTCTGATCTTCCATCTCCACATTCTCTCAGGTATCATATCTTCTTCTAAGGGATCGACAATATGTTCGATAAAGGAGACATCCAAGATTTGTTCTCATGCAGGAGTTTTACCATTTTGATGGGAGCCAAGACATAAATAGGAAAAATGTCTAATTTTTAAATAGATTTAAAACTTAGCAAAGGCAGCAGGAAATGAGACAGAAAGGGATCTTCAGATACTTGAGGGATGCATCCATATTTTTATCCCCATTTTATAGGTGAGAAAAAGAAGCACAGAGATGCTACATATTTTTATCAACCTCTTATGGATTATAGGTGATGGAGCCAGGGTTCAAACCCGAGCTGTCTGGTCTGAGTCTGTGCTCTAAAGTGACATACTCTACCATTTCCCAGCTGGGCCGCTCATCCTCAGCCAGTTGCTAGCCCCACTTGAAACTCACTCAGTGGACTCTAAAGTCCTTTTCAGGGCAAGAAGGCAGAGAACGTAGTTTGAATTTGCAGTTCTTATGATGAACCAGGCAACTCTCTCACTGGCTGATGAGAGCCCTGTAAAATGGCACGGAGGGAAGTTAAAAGGGATAAACCCAAGACAGCAAAAAGGGCACAGGTGGGACATCAATGAAGAAGAGATTTCACATATTTCTAGAGTACAGAAGCTGAGGGAAAATTGATGACATCAGATGGAAGAAGAGGCCACCTACACAACATACAAG
Source organism: Cephalopachus bancanus (assembly GCA_027257055.1). Taxonomy (NCBI): domain Eukaryota; kingdom Metazoa; phylum Chordata; class Mammalia; order Primates; family Tarsiidae; genus Cephalopachus; species Cephalopachus bancanus. The sequence continues at coordinate 6,138,714 of JAPVLO010000036.1, forward strand.
AATAGAGTCACAACCTGGGAGGAAGCCATCCTGCCATGGCTAGTCATGAATAGGGTAGGGACTCCATGTTTCCAAGCAAGAAGGAGGGTGGGAGGGCAGAGCAGGGGATGAAAAGAGAGAAGTCAATTTGAAGTCTTTATGAGGAGTATCACTCTTCCCCCCACACCACCCCAGTGGGCACTGCATCATTCAGGAAGAAGAAAGACTGTGCTTTTCAGAGTTGAAATAAACTCTCGGGGAAGACCAACATCAACGCCTGTGGGTGTTGTGGCCTCCACCTTCTGGTATTGAAACTTTTCCATAAATCACTCATAAGTGGACCCTGAACACCTATCATAACACTACAAAAAGGGATTGGCAGTAGTGGGACACTGCCAAGGGAAGGGGGGCCCATAGCATCAAGAAGTGGACCTGATCCCTGGCAAAGTGAGGTACAATGGGAGGACCAAAACTTCACCTGTACCTGAACCACTTATGTATGTAATCCTGACTTGTATCCCACAACTTTAAAATAAAAATAAATTAAATTTAAAAAGAAAAGAAAAGGAAACCTTCCCAGAGTAATAGTAGCTTCCTGCTCACTCACAATAGGGAAAATCCAGAAAACCCTACATTCTCAGAACTCCAAGCATCTCTCTCTCTCATATACAAATGGACAACTAAGGATTAGAAGACATTTGAGGCAAGCCTCCAACATGAAAGCGAGAGACCAAGAAATACAGAAAAACAGACCCTGGCTCGGTATGGTGACTCACACCTGTAATCCCACCACTTTGGGAGCTTAAGGCAGGAGGATCACTTGAGGCCAAGATTTTAAGACCAGCCTGGGCAACATAGCAAGGTCTTGTCTCTACAAAAAAAATTAGCTGAGTGTGGTGGCACCTGTCTGCAGTCCCAGCTACTTGGGAGGCTGAAGCTGAAGGATCCCTTAAGCCCAAGCGTTCAAGGTTACAGTAAGCTATGACTGTGCCACTGCACTCCAGCCTGGAAGACAGAGGGAGACCCTGGTCTCTTAAAAAAAAAAAGAAAGAAATTAAAGGAAATAAAAACAGATTCTTGTGGAAGTGTAAAACAAATTTTTTTAAAAACCAAAGCCAGACAGATATTAAAGTGATGAAGGTAAATTTTATTCAAGACTATAGCAATAGGGGAAAACAGACCCCAGTATAGGACTGGGCTCCATTCCAAATACAGCAGGGCCAAGTACAGATTTATAGCCAAGGAGCAAGGTCAATGGAAGAGAAACTACTAAGGGGACATAATGGCTGAACCAACCTAAAACGACTTCTGCTGAAGAAGGCTGAGGTAATCCAATCCCACAGGTGGGAGTAAGGGCTTCTGATCAGATTCATAACTGATCAAGTATCAAGGGTGGGGGATTCTTGCTAAACTGACTTAGCAGGGTTCTTTGCTAAAACTGGACTTTCCAAGGTAGTGCACACATGAGCCTTGGAGAAAGTTCGGAAGGCTGACTAATGTTTGGTCAAGTAAAGAATCTTTATCAGAAGCTATGATAATCCAGCAAGTGAAAAAAAGCAGAGTGATTCAAGAAAGTATTTCATTCAAGAAGCAAGAAATATAAGACATGGGACAAGTATAGGTATGGTGAAAAACAGAACAAGGAGAAGTTATGGGAATTTAAAATGAGATTATCAAAATAAAACTTTTCATAAGCAGTATTGGGAGACAAAGTCAAGGAATTTCTCTATAAATTGAAACAAGTTATATGTACAAAACAGTTGAAGAAAAGAATGAAGTTAACTCATCTAAGCAGTTCTACACTTGACTCCCAAGAGTTTAAGAGAAAAGACAGAAGAGGGTCTTCACCACAGAGGTATCATCTGACAGTGATGGGACAGGCATTCTAGACAGAGAAAACAGCATATACAAAGACATAAAAGGCTGAGACAGCATGAGCTGTTCAGAGGACAGCAAACAGTTCTGTATAACAGAAGGACAGGATTCCAGGGAGAAAGGACAGGGAAATGAAAGCTGAGGTAGATCCAGAAAGGTCATGACTATCACACAAAGGTATTTGGCCTTTAACCCGAAGGCTTGTGAAGATTTTTTTAAGCAGAAGAGTAAGAGGATGGGGTTTGCAATAAGGGAAGATTACAGTCCAAAATTATAGGAGATGAGCTGTTCCAGGTATCTGCAAACCCAGTGGTATAAAACAATGACAGTCTTATTTTTGTTTGCACGTCTGTAATCTGGACAGGTCTCAGTGGGGACAGTTGTCTCTACTCCATGTAGCACCAGCTGAGCAGATTCAAAGGCGAGGAGTGACTAGAAAGCTTAGAAACTAGAATCACAAAATGGCTGCCTCAGCTTTCCATTCACATCCCCTTCAGGAAAAGAGAAAGACTAACTTTCCCTAAATTCCCAGTAATGTCTCATTGAGCCTAGTAGTATCTGATTGGGTCACGCTTATAATCCCTGAACCAGTCACTGTGGTCCAGGCAATGCCGCGCACTGACTGGCCCAGACTCGGTCACATGCTTTCCCCTAGCTTTACCTGGAGGGGAGCCCCACCATAGCATGGATTGAGAGTGGCAAACAGGAACATACCCAAATGATAGTCAGGAACAGACGCAGAGTGGTTGCTGGGAAGGCAAGCACTGAGCATGCAAGACTCTCCTTGTTCCTCCCCTCCCCCTCTGCCTGTTCTTCCTTGGAAGGAAGCTCCCGGCTCCCATGTCTTGCTGGGTGGAAGGAATGCTAATTCCTTTAACTAGAGAGCTCTATACTCAGAAGGGCCATTTACACTCTGCTCAATACGACCGATGATGCGTAAACTAATTAATTCTTAGAGTGAGAGCATTCCTATCAGGTTTTTCCCAAATAGTAATGAATCATTATCAGCCAAAACCTTAACATCTGCTTACTCAATCAATCCACTGCTAGTCACATGCTATTAATGTCATCTGTTCTGCTGCCCCAGTACCAGGCAGCCTGCATCCCCAGGCCCCAGAGTCTCATTAGCCAGTGTGGCCAGAGGACCTCAGGCCTGCAAGAGGATGAAGATTTTATTAGGAGCACAAGGGTGCAGCTTGTTGGGGGATGGCTGAGGGCACAGCCAAAGAGTGACCTATTTCCAGCTCTTGTAATCAGAAAAGCTCGGAGCTGAAGGGGTCTTTGAGCCGAATGCTCCTCCAACCTCTTCTTACACACCTCTGCTGACAGTGAGCTCATGACCTCGTATGGCAAGCAACACATTATACTGTGTTGCAAGTCTGACTGTTAGACGTTCTGAGTCTGTGCCCAACTAATTAGTTAATTATATCCAAACTTGAGGCAAATCGAATATGTCTAACACCAAGGGGTAAAAATAAACAGCTAAGGGATAAAAGGGCAGGAAAAAATAAAGCAATGGGTATGATTAGCATGCAGAAAGGGAAACCATCCCATTCTAGAGAGCTACAAAATTTGACAGGAAGATTCTGAATGGCCGAAAGCAAGAGGAAACCATGATCAGTCACAAATTCACATCATCAGTAAGAAACAAATAAATAGAGGATACAGTGATGATTAGATATATACATACATATGTAGATAGGAAGCTAGATGGATATATAGGCAACCCCAAAAAAAGTGTTGCTCAAACAATTTATTTCTGAAGTCTGTTTTTCCTGGAAGTGTTAGCTCCTACTGAACCAAAATCTATCTCCCTCTAGTTTCCACACATCAATTTAACTCAGCAGACATTTAAGAAAGCCCCAGGGACTACTTTATCCCACAGACTTCCTATGTGTTTCTGTGATGGGCAAGACATCACATGTGCTCTTTGGGGTTCATATTCCCCAACTCATATCCTTTATTCCCTGTGTGACCTTGAGCAAGTCCCTTAAGTCATAAGCTTCCATTTCTTCCTCACAACATGGAGCACCTACTTTGCAGGGTGGGTGGTACCAATGACATGTGAGCCCCATTCCACCCCGCAAGGATCGAGTCCTACGCTGCTCATCCAATTATATAATCAACTACTTCCTTGCACAAACTCTGCTCAGGGTGAATCTACCTTCTTGGTGCATTTCCATATTTCTACCTCTAAGTCTTTTTTTGCTCAAATTGTGCCTTCCACTTGAAATGCCTCCTTCCTACTTCTACCTCCACCACCAATCTCTAAACCCTGCCCACACTTCACAGCATAGCTCAAATGCCAGCTTCTATAGGAAGTCTACCATGATTCTTACAGCTGCTAGAATATTTACTTTCCTCAAATCTTCTAGCTTATAGCTACATCTCCCTCCAGACTAGTGTATCCTCTCAGAAATTCTTTTCTAAATTTAAATTTCTGTTCTAAACTTAAGTTTCTCAGGAAGTCTAGATGTTTTTCCAAATCTCAATTCCCAAGAAAAATCAATTGAGAAAACAAGAAAAATATCACAATTCTCCTGTGAGACTTTAAGTTTATCAAGGGAGAGACATTACTGGTTCAAAGGAATTCATTGATGTCAAGTCAATCCCAAGAACAGGAAAGGCTGAACTCCAGAGTTGAAGGTCAAGGCTGACATCAATCAATCTTGCTTGTAACTGTTTTTATGTTATCAGTGTGTGTTAGTTGCCCTTTTTGCGATGAACAGTGATTCTTGCAAATAAAATAAATATTAATATGTTCATATGCATAGTATACTTTACACAAATCCTATAAGTGGTATTCCAAGAAATAACAAGTTTTGGAAGCAAAAGAAGTTCTTGCATTAGTAAACTTGACATGTGATTCTGTGTGGTGGTGTTAACCTTACTAGGAGATCTCAATGACACATTATTTAAACATCGCCCACAAATGTTTGCTGGTATTTTCCCATGTTTTAATATCCACTATAGGCTATGGCTCAACACAACTAGCTCCATATTTGTTTGTCTTAAACAAGAAATTTAGCTATACATAGTAATCAATAGAGAATGAAGAACATTAGAATCTTAAGAGTAACTATGGCAGATGTGGTGGCTCAGGCCTATAATCCCAGCACTTGGGGAAGCCAAGGCAGAAGGATCAATCGAGGCCAGGAGTTTCAGACCAGCCTGGTCAACAAAGCAAGACCGTGTCTCTACAAAAAATAGAAAAATTAGCCAGGCATGTTTAGGGTTAGGATTAGGGCTAGGGGTTAGGGTTAGGGTTAGGTAAAGGTTAGGGTTAGAGTTAGGGTTAGGGTTAGGGTTAGGATTAGAGTTAGGGTTAGGGTTAGGGTTAGGGTTAAGGTTAGGGTTAGGGTTAGGGTTAGGGTTAGGGTATGCCTGGAGTTCCAGCTACTTGAAAGTCTGAGACAGGAGGATCGCTTGAGCCTAGGATTTCAAGGCTGCAGTGAGCCTAGTTCACACCACTGCACCCCAGACTGGGTGACAGAGTGAAAACTTGTCACACACACTCAAAAAGTATAACTTATGATTTTAATAATTTCCGGAATCTCTTAGAATTCTGACTTTTTTGTCGTTGTTTTTCCTGAATTCTGAATGTTTGTTTCTCTACATGGAGGTCTTCCTACTTTTTGTTTTGTAATACAGTCATTAACTCAGTTTCTCAACTCCTGTGACCACTGTGTTTGATGACAAGTTTCACACCTGGGCCCTGCTAACCCTCTTCATTCTAGCCCTGATCTGCATATACCTGGCATACATCATACCAAGACAGATCCTTAAGGCAGAATGAGCACAGATATTGGAGTGTGAATATCAGTCTTGTTACTTTCTCATTGTCTAGACTTATTAATTACTTCAACTCTCTAAACATCAGTTTTCTCATGTGTAAAATGGTGCATAATAATGTCTATCTTAAAGGGTTGCAATGGAAATCAAGTGAGATCATATATATGAAATATACCCAATACATATTTTACCTTTATTTACCAAAATAGCTCAATGTTAATAAGATGGATGTTTGAATGGATAAATAACTAAACTGTATTGGAAAAAAATGTCAAGTATTTCTCATAACAAATTCTCCTATCTTACCCCCAAATTCTTCCCCCCTCCCCATTAGAGAAAGAACCTAAACTAAAAGATTTCAACCAGAGGCATAGTCCTTGGGTTGCAGAGAAAGGAGCCATCAAAAGCTGATGTACTTTCTTCGATGACATAGACCCAAGAGAAGTAAGAATAGATCCCATATTCCTCAGCAAAATTGTGGAGTTCTCTTTGTATCTCAAAGGGCAGGACCACAAGCCAACTAATAGAGACAATTTTTTTCTTCAGTATGTGTTTAGATTATGCATCTCTACAAAAGAAAGAGAGGAAGGAAAGAAGGAGGGAGAAAAAAATAGGAAGATAGGAAGGAAAGAAGGATGGAGGGGAAAGGAAGGGATAGAGAGAGGGAGGGAGAAAAGGAAAGAAAAAATAACAGAAGAAAGTAAGCAAGCTTTTTGAGCAATAGGCTTAATTAACAGACTAATATTAGTCTCCTTGGGCTGCTATGACAAAACAAAATAGACTGGGTGGCTTTAACAACAGAAATTTATTTCCTCACAGTTCTAGAGGCTGGAAGATTGAGAGATCAGGGTGCCAGCATGATCAGGTTCTGGTTGAGGGCCGTCTTGCAGGCTTGCAGATGGCCATCTACTCACTGTGTGTTCACATGGCCTTTCTTCTATGTTGGTGTATGGAGAGTGAGGGGTGAAGGAGAGGAGGAGGACGGAGATGGGGGGGGAGGGAAAGAGAGAGAGAGGGAGCGAGGGAGAGAGGGAGAGAAAATGAGAATATCAACTTTCTGATATCTTTTCTTATAAGGGCAGTAATCCCATCATGAAGGCCCCACCTCTTAAAAGCTTCACATCCCAATGCCATCACATTGGGGGGAAGGCTTTAGTGTATGCATTTTGGAAGACATGAACATTCAGTCTATAACAGTCCCTTAGTAAAGATATCAGCAGACCCATAGCTCTCACTCATGGAATGATGGAATAAGAATTGGCAACTCGTTTTATTTTTTTCCTCATTGGCATGGAACTTGCGCCCATATACACACAATAGACTTCAAGACTGGGCTAAGTCAGACATAAGATTAGTCAGGATTCTTTCAACTACAAGTGACAGGAATACGGTTCATAATAACTTCAGCAAATAAATTTATCGTCTCCAGTAAAGTCCAAGGTAGACATGACTTCAATCAAAATTGAGCTCAAAGGACTCAAAGCCTTTCTTCAGGTCTCTCTCTCTCTCTCTCTCTCTCTCTCTCTCTCTCTCTCTCTCTCTCTCTTTCAGCTCTGCTCTCCTCTGTTTCAAATTCACTCTCAGGGAGACAGCCTCCCCGTGGTAGCCTTTGCCTGGCTTACCTTCCACTAGTTTGGCAAACTATAAAAAGAGAACTTTTACATTAGCAAAAAAAAAAAAAAAAAGGAAAATGAAACTTCTTTAAAATACTTTTTACAGCCCAGTTATGGTGACTTATTTCTATAATCCCAGCACTTTGGCAGGCTTAGGCAGAAGGATCACTTGAGGCCAGGAGTTCAAGACCAGTATGATCAACACAGTGAGATGCTGTCTCTACAAAAAATTATTTTTTTAAATAAAATACTGTTTACAATGTCATCAAAAAATATAAAATGCTTAGGAATGAACACAATTTTTGAAAACCTCTACATTGAAACCAATAAATCATTGCTGAGAGGAATTAAATAATAACTAAATAAATGGAGAGGTATGCCATCTTCGTGGATTGGAAGACCCAATAAGGATAAGATGCCAACTTTCCCCCAAATTGGTCTATAGATCCAATGAGATTCCAACCAAAATCTCAGCATGCTTTCTGAGGAATTGAAAAGGTAATTCTAAAATTTATATGAAAATACAAATAACCTAAGAAGAAAAATCCATCTTCCTAAAAAGAAAAAGCAATCTTTTAAAAATTAAAAAATATATCCTTTCTGGCAGGGCACAGTAGCTCACACCTGTAGTCCCAGCACAGCTGGAGGCCAAGGTGTGCAGATTGCTTGAGCTAAGGAGTTCTAGACCAGCCTGGGCAACATAGCAAGACCTTGGCTCTACCAAAATAAAAAAATAAAAAACTTAGCCTGGCATGGTGCTGTGTGCCTGTAGTCCCAGTTCTTGGGAGATTGAGGCAGAAGAATCACCTGAGTCCAGACAGTTGATACTGTGGTGAGCCGAGATCATGCCACTGTACTCCAGCATGGACAACAGAATGAGACTGTGATTCAGAAAAAAGGAAAGAAGAAGAAAAAAGTGTACACTTTCTGGCTTTGAGACTTACTATAAAAACTATGGCAATCTGGGCAGTGTGATATTGGACTAAGAACAGACAAACAGAACAGAATGAAAAATTCTAGAACAAGAAAAATAATATATGGTGATAAAAGCCAGAATAGTGGTTGCCTCTGGTGTAGGGAGAGAGTGGCATTGACAGAAAGAGATAAGAGGGAGGTTTCTGGGATTGACTGAAAGAGAGCCTGTGGGAACTTCTTAGGATAATGAAAATGATCTCTATCTTTATTTGGGTGTCGATTATACAAATGTGTCAAAACTCCTCAAACAACTTAAAGATCTATACATTTGTACTCTATATAAATTACATATTCATTCCAAAAAAGAGAGAGTACTTCTCTGTTTTAAAGACCTCATAAATTCTTAACACTGTCTTTCATTACCCAGTTGTGGTCATATGTCTGTCCCTGAGCCACTGGCCACAGGAATGAGATAATCTATTTTGACAGACCTGATGTACCTGTCTGTCCCTGGAACATAGACATAGAATCCATAGAATCAGAACCTGTGAACCACATGGCCTGGGGTGTGGTATTTCTCCAAAGTAAAGCCAAAGCATTAACTCCTTAATATTCGAGGGGTTGTAGAAAAGAAAAGATGAGCCGGGTTCGGTGGCTCAGCCTGTAATCCCGTGCCTTTGGGAGGCTGAGGTGAGTGGATTGCCTGAGCTCACGGGTTCAAGACCCGCCTGGGCAGGCGAGATCTCATCTCTACAATAAATAAATAAATAAATAGCCGGGTGTGGTAGTGCACGCCTGTAGTTCCTGCTACTCAGAAGGCTGAGGCGGAAGGATCGCCGGAGCCCAGCTGGTGGAGGCTGCAGTGGCCGGGAGCGGCCACTGCACTCCAGACTGGGCGACAGAGTGAGACTCCAACTCAAAAAAGAAAAGATGGATGAAGGGAGGGAGGGGAAGATGGAAGTGAGGTCAATGTGCTTTACTTTTCCTCTCCAAGCTGTGTTCCCACCCTGATACATTAGATACGTAGAGGGGAATGCCACAGCCTTCCAAAGAACTAAAGGCCCACTTCCCATGCCTATTAGCAGGAATCTACAAGCCTACAGGAAAAGCTACGCATCAAACCATCTCCAATAAGACAGAGGTTGATGGTGCATCCTAGACTGTAGGAAATGGCTGGATGAATGAGCCTGAGTCAACACCTGGATCCTTCATCAAGGAGGGGATAGAAAGAGAGCATACAAAGGTACCAAAAGGGCAGAGGCCTGAGATCAGGGAAAGAGGTCACCATGGATAGGAACTTTGTGACCCAAGGACAAATGGCCAAAACCACAGATGCCAGCAGCGGCCCTTCACCCAGGAGTCCAGAAGAGGCCCATCGTGTCTTGGTGACCACCAGTCCAGGGGGCAGACAGGGCTAGCTTTTGATATAGAAGGTAACATGTAGACCTCAGGCCCCTCTCCCTGCTGCGTTGAGGATGTGGTAAACCCCTCAAACACTCAGGCACAATCTTGGAGAGAAGAAGACAAAGAAGTGAAACTCTGAAAGTCTGAGCATTTACTTAAAGTGCCATTGAGTAATCCCAAAGGGACATTTGAGCCAGCCCTAGTAGCAAGATTAAAATCCTGAGTGGGAACATTGTAACTGAAAGAAGACTAAATAGACTGGAAGACACTTTCAATTGGCATGTTAAGTGTCCCTATTCCCCTGTAGGAAAGGGACTCACAACGAAGGTCAGATAAATGAAAGGGGCTACATTTTGGAACATGTTATAGTATGGTGTGAGGAAACTTGTAGGTCCTACCACATGTATCTTGTTTAACTTCGGAGTCAGAGGCAGATGTGGTGCCTTGGCGCCTCTAATGCCAGCGGCTTGAGAGGCAGAGGCGGGAGGATGGTGGGAGCCCAGAGGTTCCAGGCTGCAGCTATGACCGCACCACTGCACTCTAGCCTGGGACAGCAGAACGAGACCTCATATCAAATAATAATAATAATGATAAAATACAATTTTAGTGTCACAGGAGCAAAATTGCAAGCCCAGGATCACATAAATGGCAAAAGTTGTGAGCCTGAAAGAGCCAGTTCTTCAAGATGGAGCCGAAGTTTGCTAACTGGACCTAAATTTAAAATAAAGCCCAATGGCCATTTGCTGACTAGAGGTCACACCTGTACTTGGAGTTCCCCAAAACCCTGCATCTTTTTTTACTGGTTTTTTGTTTTTTGTTTTTTGTTTTTGAGTTGGAGTCTCACTGTCATCGCCCAGGCTGGAGTTCAGTGGCACGCTCACAGCCACCGCAGTCTCGACCTCCTGGGCTTAGGCGATCCTTCCACCTCAGCCTTCCAAGTAGCTGGAACTGCAGACACAAGCCATCACGTCCGTCTAGCTTTTGTGATTTATTGTAGAGATGTCTCATCAAGTTGTCCAGGCTGGTCTCGAACCCCCCGGGCTCAGGCAATCCTCTCGCCTCGGCCTCCCAAAGTGCTGGGATTACAGGCTGAGCCACCACACCAGGCCAAAAACCTGCATCTTTTTAACTTTCGGGTTTGGTTGTTGTTGTTGTTGTTGTTGTTGTGTTTGTTTGTTTGTTTGTTTTGTGTAGGAGTCTCACTCTGTCACCCAGGCTGGAGGGCACTGGCACTCTCCCAGCCACCGCAACCTTGACCTGCTGGGCTCAGGCATGCTTCCCACCTCAGCCTTCCAAGTAGCTGGAACTACAGGAACACGCCACCATGCCCAGCTAATTTTTTGATTTATTGTAGAGATGGGGTCTCACCAAGTTGCCCAGGCTGAACTTATGGATTTTCAAAGCTCACCTGAACCAACCAATCAGAACTCACCTTAACCAATCAGAATTCAGCTACAATCAATGCATTAGAACCAATCAAGTTTGAATTCTGTATTTGCTTGAATGGACCTGATTGGAAACCTGGGTGGAAAAAGTTGCTATAAAGCCTGAACCCTCTCTTTGTTCTCCCAAATGCACTTTCATTTTATACTGCCCTCATTTGCAACCTGTTTACTAAAATAAGTTCTCTTTCCTCCAAATTCTTTCTCAGAGAACTTTTGTTTGCAAAGACTAGGCTGAGACCTGAACAAGACCTGCCATGAACCAGAGATGCATCCTGTTGCCTTGTGCCACCTCCCTGCCTCCATGCCTTCTAGTATCTGTCCTGCTGCATCTGGAACCTTCCCCCATTTTCTCCCCCACCCCGATCACGCCTTTTTATTGAGGAATGTATCTGCCTAAACTAGACCCATCCTGTTTTCCACCTCATAAGGACTCTATGGGCAGAAGGCCTGAGCCCTAAATCTTGGCGGTAGCCATAGGAACCCCAGACTCTCGAGCTTCCCATTCCTCTTCCATCGTCACGCCAGACCCCACTTCAAACAGTCTCGAATGGCCTGAGAAAACACAGCCAAATGCCTCAGCCTGGCATTCCAAATAACTCTTCATCTGGCTCCAACCTGTCTTTCCTCTTGCCCCCACTGTTCTTACACTCTCTCGGTGCCAAGCAGACCTGCCTGCTGTTCATCCCCAAAGTCCTTGTGCACATTTTCATCTTGGCACCCTTCCTTGCCATCCTCCTTGCTCCCATGACATTCTCTCATCCTGGAGACCCTCCCAAGACAATTTCACCCAAGAACGGCCTCTCCTATCTCTAACTCTTCCAAAACTCATTCATTGGGAAACTGTTATTGGGTGTAGTTTTTAAAAACAGACAGATCTGGGTTCAAATCTTGCCTTACTCGCTGCTTGACATTGGCAAGTCACATTATTTCCTGACGCCTCAGTTTGACTCATCCACAAGGTTGGAATGGAATTGCTTACGTCACCAAGAAAGCAATGGGTTCACTTTCCAACGTACATAGAAGCCAGTACTATGACACCAGCTTTTGAGAAATGAAAGGCTTTTTTGTGAGTTGACTGGCAAGGATACAGGAGAAAACAGTCAAATCTCTCTCCTGAGCTGGGGGTTGGGGCAGGTTTCATAGGTCGAGGTTAATGAGGCATTATCTGATTGAATCTTGCACTGAAGTGATGCCAGGAGGTGTGATCCAACTAAATCATTCCATGTGGTGATGCCAGAGTTCCCTCTGATTGGATCATGGATCATACCATGAAGTGTTGGTTTCATAATTTGGTCGCTTCCTTGGTCCAGGCATTTAGATTCCGCCCATGGTTGCATGATTGGCTCATCTGGGAATGCTCAGGTTATATAACTTACAACCTCAGTTACATGGCAACTGAAAAACAACTCACTGTTTTATTACACAAAGTTGAACCACCTCTGGCTTGTTCTATGGTTACTGCGGTCTTATAGAGTCGCTCTGGAGTTAAATGTGATAATGCATGCCATAAATGAAATAATGCATGACTAGCAGGACCTGGCACATAGTAGGTGCCTTTTTTGCTACTTCTTGAGGCTCTTTCTAATTATTCACTCCTACCCACAAAGGGGCAACTTGTATACTCCAGAAGGGTCACTTATATAAGGGTAATAGCACAGAACACCAAGTATGATTTTTAAAAGTGCATACTTATGTCAGACATATCTGGGTTCAAGTTCTGGCTACCTGCTTGAGCTGTGTACCACTGAGCATATTACTTAACTTCCCTGAGCCTCAGCTTTGTCATATACAAAATGAAGATTATAAGAGTGATTACTTCAAAGGATCCTTTTGAAGATTAAATGCATGGGCAGTAGGTTTAATAGAGTCTGAAATTAGTGTGACACACTTAAAAAACAGCTTCATTTCTTTCTAAGCACTGCCTTCATCCATGCCTTGATGAATCTTGGCTTCCTATTCTGTAATCACATTGCAGGAAGAGTCGCCAGTCTCCTTTCATCACAACTGCATATCTAATTTAGTATGAACATCCTCCCATGCTAGCCAGATATCAACCTGAGACTCTTGCCATGAGGGAGGGGATATGCTCTTTTGACCTCTTCCCTACCCTCCTGGGTCCCTTTCTCTTCAGGTGTTTTTGAGCCTGGAAAAACGGATAGAAGGCAAAGGGGGGTTGATAGCCATTAGTGCCAATCAATAAATATCCCCAGTTCTAACCCTTTCCAGGCACATGGTAAAATTACACCTTTCTGTCCCCTTGAAGTTGAGGGAAGCCATGGGACTTTAATTAGTAATGCTGTGTGAGCATGGATTCCACTAGGATGAGCAGAGACAGACACAGAGAATGAACAAGGACTATTTCTCCATTGTCATAAGGCCCTAAGATTTGGGGGCTGTTTGTTACTTAGCATAACCCAACCTATCTAGCTGATACAGGTGGCTAAGGAATCTTATGTGGCCCTCTCTTTGCTGTCTCTGGTAAATTCTATGTGATAGCTCCCAAACTCATATTGGATTGCACTCACGAACTCTTCAGGAGATCCCACAGAAAGGGAGGCTCTCCACTACACATCCCCAAAAGTTACTCAGCCTGACCTCTGTTTCCCTCAATTACCACTCAGAGGAGCATCCCAAAGCCTCTTGCTGTCAAGCCTCCTTCCCCTGCAGTCAATTGCTTAGATGGGTCTTGGCAGAATGGCTCAAGTCTGGCTGCATTCCAAATGTCAACTCAACTTATGAGCAACTCAAGCAGTTGTACTGGGCCAAACTTCTCACCAACCCAATGTCTCTCAGTATTAGGTTCCTATTACTACTATGGCTAATTACCACAAATTTAGGGGCCTGTAACAACAGAAAGGTACTATCCTACAGTTCTCTAGGACAGGAGTCTCACTGGCCAAGCTCTCACTGGGCTAAAATCAACGTATGGAGGGCTTTGGTTTTGTTTGTTTGTTTTTCTGGAGCCTTTGGAAGATAATCTGTTTCTTTCTGTTCCCAGCTTCTTTTTTTTTTTTTTTTTTTTTGAGTTGGAGTCTCACTCTGTCGTCCAGACTGGAGTGCAGTGGCCACTCCCGACCACCGCAGCCTCAACCTACTGGGCTCCGGGGATCCTTCCGTCTCAGCCTTCCAAGTAGCTGGAACTACAGGCGCGCGCTACCACGCCCAGCTAATATTTTTGATTTTTATTGTAGAGATGAGGTCTTGCCAAGTTGCCCAGGCGGATCTCGAACCCGCGGGCTCAGGCAATTCACTCATCTCAGCCTCCCAAGGTGCAAGATTACAGGCTGAGCCACCGAGCCCGGCTGTTCCCAGCTTCTAACAGCCACCTCCATGCCTTGGATCATGGTCCCTGAGTCCCTTTAACACTTCTAATTTCTCTTGACTCTTCTTCCATCATCCCAGTCATTCTGTCTCTGATAGTAACCAAGAAAGATTCTCAGATTTCAAGAACTCCTGATTAGATTAGACCCAAATGGATGATCCAGGATAATCTCCCCTCTCAAGTTCCTTAACCTTAATCACGTCTGCAAAGACCCTTTTGTTGTGTAAGGTAACATGTCCACAGGTTGTGGGGATGAGCACATAGATGTCTAGGGATGCGGGGCGGGGGGGACATTATTCCAGCTACCACACTTTCCAATTATCTTTTATAAGCACAGGGAGCAGTCAAAAATTTCCCTGCCTAGCCAAGCTTGGTGGCTCAACCTGTAATCCTGCGCCTTTGGGAGGCTGAGGTGAGTGGATTGCCCAAGCCCGCGGGTTCGAGACCCGCCTGGGCAACTTGGCAAGACCTCATCTCTACAATAAATCAAAAAATCAGCCGGGTGTGGTAGCATGTGCCTGTAATTCCGGCTACTCGGAAGGCTGAGGTGGAAGGATCGCCGGAGCCCAGCGGGTCGAGGCTGCGGTGGCTGGGAGCGGCCACTGCACTCCAGTCTGGGCGACAGAGTGAGACTCCAACTCAAAAAAAAAAAAAAAAATTTCCCTGCCTAAGAAGTCAAGCCAATAAACAAGATGCCTATCTTCCTTCACCCAGCACCCCATGTGTCTGTGAGTGATCCTCTTAGAACCCTTCACATGGGGTGGGAGACAAACTCCTCTCTAGCCTCCCCCATGAGAAATGGAAAAAGAAAGCCACATCACTGCCTTCCCAGGACTCCCTGCCCTCTTGAGATAAATTATTTGAATATCTAACCCAACACCACCCAACAGGAATATAATGCAGGATACATATGAAATTTTAAATTTCCTAGTAGTAGTGCCACTAAAACAAGTAAAAAGGAAAGGTAAAATCAATTTTAGTACTCTATTTCATTTAATTCAATACAGTCAAAATACTACAACATGACTCAATATAAAAAGTTATTGATGAGTTGAGCAGGCATGGTGGCACATGCCTATAATCCTGGTGCTTTGGGAGGTCAAGGCAGGAGGCCTGCTAGAGGCCAGGAGTTTAAGATCAGCCTGAGTAACATAGCAAGACCTAAAAAAAAGTTTTTAATTACCAAAATGGTAGCACACACCTGCAGTCTCAACTACACAGGAGACTGAAGCAGGAGGATCGCTGGAACCGAGGAGCTCAAGGTTGCAGTGAGCTATGGTGGTGCCACTGCACTCCAGCCGGGTGACAGAACAAGGCCCTATCTCTAAAAAGAAAAAAAATTACTAATGAGCTATTTCACATTCTTTGACTATACAAAATCTTTGCCATGCAGCATGTCTTTATATTTACAACACATCTCAGTCTGCACTAGTCACGTTTCAAATGCTCAGTAGCCACCTGAAGCTAGTGTCTACCATATTGGATAGCACCAGACCTAGACCTTAATTTGTTAGGCTGGACCATATGGGGCCAGGTCTGAGCTTCAGTGACAGCTGGCGGTAGAAGAGACCTTTCAGTAGCTTCTGGAGGAGTATCTGTACCTTTGGGGTTGGTGCTCTTTGTAACACAGGTTCATTCTTCCTCCTGTCCCTACCTTTACTTCCTGATGGTCCATTTCCAGGCAATGGGAAAGTCTCATTCACTATGCTTGTAAAGATGTGAAGTGCTTAGCTCAGTGCGTAGCACATAGTCCATATTCAGTAAATGTTACCATTACCCTACCTAATTCCAAGTACCAGGGCAGACAAACAATAGGTGCCCCAAAAGAACTGATGAGTGAATTGGCTTTTACTTAATCCCCAGGTAGAACTTCCCAAGTTCCATCAAGTTATGCCAACACCAGGCCCAGACCAGGCACAAAATACGACTCAATGAGCATATTCCCCTCCAGGGCCTGGTCCTGGGCACAGCCCACAGGAGGTGCTCAACAAAAATATAATTGCACTTCACAACAAAGAAGAAGGGAGGGTTACAGTCTGGAAATGTAGGCTGGACTACCTTCCTCAAAGTACAAAGCTATAGCCAATTAAGGAATTAAAAAGTAGACAACCATGCGGAGTGTCAAAGCAAGGATACAGACCTCCACCCACCCCCTCTGTTGTATAGCTAGGGAAGCTGAGACCTGGAAATGGAAAGGGACTTGCAGACCCAGGAAGGGAAATCTCTGACACCAAACCAAGAGCTCGAGTTAAAATAAAGACTCAGACCAGGCGCAGTGGCTCATGCCTATAATCCCAGCACTTTGGGAGGCCAAGTTGAGAGGACTGCCTGACCCCACAGGTTCGAGACCAGCCTGGGCAACTTGGTGAGACCTCATCTCTACAATAAACCAAAAATTAACCAGTCATGGTGGCACGCGCTTGTGGTTCCAGCTACTTGGAAGGCTGAGGTGAAAGGATCACCCGGACCTAGCAGGTCAAGGCTGTGGTGGTTGTGAGCATGCCAGTGCACTCCAGCCTGGGCAACAGAGTGAGACTCCAACTCAAATAAAATAAAATAAAGAGTCAGAAATGTTTCCCATGGCTTTTAGTGCAGAGGAAAAGTAGTGTTCTGATTTGGGGGACAGAGGGGTCATGAGAAGTGGGTCTGAACACTGTCATCTTGACTCTGCTTCCAACTTCCCACATGACCTTAAGAACATCCCTTCTCTTCCAGGTCCCTATCCAGTTCTAGACAACAAAGTGAAAGATCCAAGCAAGCAAGATGCTGCCAAGTTCCTACCAAGATTTTATAAAATCACACAGACCAACCAGCCCCAGTCTCAATTTTCAGATGGCAAAACAAAGGCCCAGAGATGAAAAAGAACTTAAATAAGATCACCCAGAAAATGAGCAGTGATCCTCACTTAGAACCCAAAGTTATAGGGCTTTTTCTTCTATACCAGGAAGTATCTTCCGAGATAAAAGCACTCCCTTTCTCTCCAATCTGCCTCTTAGCTTCTGAGGGATGACCACTCATCCCTGAAGGGAAGGGGGGTGGAAGGGCAGTCAGCTGATTTTTCTAAGGAGGGTTCTGACACTGGGGAAAAAAATGGGAGTTCAAGGGCCTGGCCGGGGTGAGAGTGGGTAGCCAGCAATCAAGCCTGGAGAAAAATGCAAATGAAATGCAGCTACGAAGAAGAAATGCAGAGACCTGAGGCTGGTTCCACCAAGTACACACACAAACACATGCACACGCGCGCGGACACACACACACACACACACACACACACACACACACAGCCACAGCCTCGAATCCCACGTCATTCAATTCCCCCGCATGTTCTAAACCTAGATGATCAGATAATAAGAGGTTGAGTGGTATGCATAACATCAAGTTGATTAAATTTGTTTACTGATAATTCTTTCAGGTTCCCATGAATATCGTGTAATTTCCTTGCTGTATTTCAAACAGATTTGGGCTAATGCATTATTGACAGCACCCTTGCAGACCATCTCCACAATGTCATTCAGGATAATTATTTCACAACAGATTTCCAGGGCCTCTGGTTCCTGTTGGGATTCACTTGGGCATAAATTACAGAGCCGAATATTTAATCAGTGTCCCCATTAGAACCCTGTGGCTTATTTTTAGGAATTGAGGAGGGAGAGCGGGTGGGAGAGAGAATACTTGTATTATTATGGCATGAATACATTTCTTCTGTGCTAAGGTGGGTTGTTGTTGTGTGTGTGTGTGTGTGTGTGTGTGTGTTTCCCAAAGCTCAACCAAGCTGAAAAAGCAGCCTGAAGCATCCTTGCCTTTTTTAGAAATAAACACAAGCATTAATCTTTTGACTGCATTAAATTAAATATTAATGTTAACGGATCACATAATGTGAAGTTAAAAAAACGATTAACATTTTTACCACATTCTCTCTCCATGGCTTTTCTGTTACACAAATTAGTCCCTCTCTTAACTAATAAGACCTAAACACTGTCACCTTGGGAAGGTAGGACCGGGAGACAGAGGCTGGGTGATTGTTTTTGTCATTTCCAAAGAAAAACTAGGGGAAATGTGTCCAAGGGCAGCCGCTGACCCAACCTGCCTCCTGCTCTAGTCGTTCAGTCATTACTCAGGTATGATGGAGTTGCTTTTTTGCAAGGAATAATCTCAGGGCTAATTAGCAATGCCAAGTAGCACTGTGCCGGGCTCCTGCAATGTTTGCATCTCCAGCAAGTTGTGTGTGGGGCAGCAGAATCAGTCACACCACCATCATGCCCCAGAAAATGATCAGCCAGGCTGCCGGGGGCGTCCTAACTGCCCGTTCCAGTTTCCTCTCCCCAGCCCTCCACAGACTGACCTCCTCTGTAGCCTGAGAAGTTGGCCATGGCCCTTCCTTTTTAAAAAGAGTGTGCCCCCTGGGTTTTGAGACTTCTGATCTCCCTTTTCACTTGTGGTTCTGTATTTACTCATCAAAGGCCACCAGGCAAAGTAAGTCGTCCTCCCCTTTCCCGCACCCTTTTTTCCTGCCTTTTCCTCCTCCTCTACTCTGACTGCCAATTCCAGCACTGGCCTCCCCGGTGTGTAATTCAGACTCATCAAGCGTCCCTAAGCCTGCTGAGTCCCCTGGTTGTCTCCATCCTGGCCCTACCTGTAGTCTCAAGCTTCCCACCTCACTGCTGCCAGAGACCACTTCACAGCACAGCTTGACTGAGCACCTCCAGTGAGTACCACTGTCTCCAGGATAAAGTCTCCTCGCAGCCTGATGCTGAGCCCTGTCTAGTCCCAGTCACTCCTTGCCACATACCCCCGTTCTAGTCACCATAAAGTATTTCTCTCTGTGGTAAGGAGAAATGAAGGCAGACCTTTTCGTTTTCCCAAAACATTATTATGTACCTATAATTTGCCATAGTGAGCAATATCAAGGAATCCAAATCCTGGCTCCCCTCTCTAAGGAGGGAATTAGTATCTCACTCTGCCTGGGGTCCCAGCTATGCAAGAATAAAGAAATCCAGCCACTAGGGCTGAGCAGGAAACCCTCACAAAGAAGGCACTGGAGTGAGATCTAAAGAAAGAGGCAGGATTTCCATAGGCAGAGAATGTTCATTTCCCTCAGTTAACTGGCCTGATTGGCATTCTATAATGAGATGAGGGAAATGGGACCAGGTCATGGCAGAACCTTTCCCAGCAATCCAGAAGCATCTTCCTCCTCCCTACAAGGAAGAGCTGTGTCCCCAGCCAGAGGAAGTTCTTCAAGGTCAGCGGCTGCCTGAGAACTGACAGCTCCAACAAATCCACATTTCGGATCTAGGACCCTGCGCTTTTTCAGCCTGAGCAAGGCAAAGAAAGCTCCCTGGAACATAAGAGGGGCCGCTCATTCCCTGTCTGGGTAATTAGCAACCAACAACATCTTTCCACCATTTTCATTGCACAGGAATTGGAGCCAGCAAACCGACCTCTGTAATCCCAGCTCAGCCATTTACCATGATATGATCTCAGGCAGGTCTTGAAGAAATGAGCCTCTTTGTCCTCATGTGCAGAAAGGAATTAGCATAATCCCCCTCCCAGGCACACAGGAGATTGTAGGGAGAAGGACTCCGTGACTAGGAAGCACCATCATCAGTAAGGGTGGCGCTGTGCTCAACATCTCCCCAGCTCCGCCCCTACTTACCACCCTGGCACCTCTGGGGTGCTGGGATCCATCATAACAGTGCCAGGTGGGGCCCCCAGGGAGTCTGATGTCCCTGTCAGGCAAGCACAGCTCTACCGACCAGGGCTTCCTCCTCAGCCCAGTCCACAGCCTGACAGCTGGGGCCCTCTGCACCTCCATGACTCCCCTTCCTTTGCAAGGTACAGAGAGAGGTCGACCAGAGCCATACCATTTGTGAGGGTGTCGTGAGGATCTCCCAGCGTCACACTCCCACTCCTCCTCTCTCCGGCATCACACAAGTTTGGCTTGTCCTGGCCTTGCAGGCTTGGCCACCAGCACTCCAAGGACTGAAACATCAGAGGGTCAGGAAGAACTTTACTTCTTAGTTGTTGTTTTGGTTTGGTTTTATTTTTTGAGTAATACATGTATATGCTTTAAAAACCCAAACAGATGTCAGGCACTATGGCTGGTACCTAGTCCCAGCTACTCAAGAGGCTGTGGTAGGAATCCTTTGAGTCCAGGAGGTTGAGGCTGCAGTGAGCTATGATCACACCACTGCACCCCAGCCTGGGTGACAGAACAAAACCTCATCTCTTAAAAAAAAAAAAGTTCCAACGGGATACAGTGAAAAGTAGGGCTCACTCCCACCCACTTCCACCCCCAATCCCTAAGGAATCCTTTTCAAGAGGCATGTCCTATAGCCAGAGATATCTTACATCTATACAAATAAATTTAGGTATGCATCTTATTTTCACATGGTGTATATATTATTCTTCATCTTGCCTATTTCACTTAATATGTCTGAGAGATTGACCCAATCATCAGAACATATAGATTCTCCTCGCTATTTTTTTTTTTTTTTAATTTTCAGTTGGGATCTCGCTCTGTTGCCCAGGCTGATTGTGCAGTGGCACAATCACCACTCACTCCAGCCTCAACCTTCTGGGCTCCGGCAATCCTTCTGCCTCAGGCTCCTGTTTAGCTGGTACTACAGGTGCACTTCACCACACTTGACTAATTTTTTATTTTTGGTAGGCATGAGGTCTTGCTATATTACCTAGGCTAGTCTTGAACTCCTGGGCTCAAGCAATCCTTCCGCCTCAGCCTCTCAAAATGCTGGGATTACAGACATGAGCCACAGTGCCTGGCCCTCTCCTCATTCTTTTTGATGGTGCAGAACAGTTTTATTGTATGGATATACCATAATTCATCTTACCAGTGTCCTATTTGTGTAGACACGCTGTTTCCAGTCTGGTGCTATGCAAATTAGTGCTGCAGCCAGCCGCCTCGGGAGGGTCCACAGGCAGCCTGCTGAAGCCATTTGATCCAGCCCACTCCCCAGGCCACTTTCTCCGTGAAGCTATCTGAACACTTCCACCTTGACAGATAAGGAAACCATGCCCAGAGAGATGTAGTGGCTTACCCAGGGATGCTCAGCTAATCAATACCAGCACAGTGAGGAACCCAGGTTTTCTTGCTCCCTGGAATTCTTTGAATGTGTAGTTTAAAAAATCATTCCAAAGCCAGGCTCGGTGGCTCAGCCTGTAATCCCGTGCCTTTGGGAGGCTGAGATGAGTGGGTTGCCTGAGCCCGCGGGTTCAAGACCCGCCTGGGCAACTTGGCGAGACCTCATCTCTACAATAAATCAAAAATTAGCCGGGCATGGTAGTGCACGCCTGTAGTTCCAGCTACTTGGAAGGCTGAGGCGGAAGGATCGCCGGAGCCCAGCAGGTCAAGGCTGCGGTGGCCGGGAACGGCCACTGCACTCCAGTCTGGGCAACAGAGTGAGACTCCAACTCAAAAAAAAAAAATCATTCCAACTTTCCATTTCACAATTAAGGAAACTGAGGTCCTTAGGAATCTTCAGGTGGTGGTTCTCAAACTTGAGCAGACATCAACATCACTTGAGGGACCTGCTAAAATACAGAGTGCTGGTTTCTGATTCAATGAGCTTGGGATCGAGAATTTTTGGTTTTAGCATGTTGATGCTGTTGATGTGGAACCCTGCTTGGAGAACACTGTCCTGAGAGTTCACAGTGTCATTTCAGGCACTGCCTGGGAGACTAGCTAGGTTCTGGCCTCTACTCGTCCATCCACCCACCCATCATCTCAAGAGAGTAGCTCTACAATTTTCTGTTGTATGGATAAGATTAGCTTTATTTTATTTATTATTATTATTATTTTTGTCAGAGTCTCACTCTGTCACCCAGGCTGGAGTGCAGTGTCATGATGACGGCCATTGCAGCCTCAACCTGCTGGGCTCAGGCAATCCTTCCTCCTTAGCCTTTCAAATAGCTGGGACTATAGGCGTGCGCCACCACATCCGGCTAATTTTTTGATGTATTAAGAAATGAGGTCTCACCAATTGCCCAGGCTGGTCTTGAACCCTTGGGCTCAGGCAATCTTCTCGCCTCCATCTCCCAAAGTACTGGGATTATAGGCGTGAGCCACCACACCTGACCAGCTTTCATTTTTTTATTAGTGTTTAACCACTTAAGGAGTGTTTGGGGAAAAACAACTGGAATAGAAGATAGCGAGTCCTTATCATCTGTTGATGGGAAGCTACCTTTGACTTCCCAGAAGTATTGTGGTCACCCGCTGTGGGAATGGGGTGTGGTGAAGTCCCTGGAGATGAGCTGTGCTGTCAGAGCAGGAAAGAGGCCTTCTCGGCCCATGTCCTCCCCACTACACACCCACATTATACAGAGTGGGGCCCAGTAGAGGGGAGCATCCCAACCCAAGTCTGTCCCCAGAAAGTCAGCATGACAGTTCCCCAACATGGCTGTACTGCCAACTCTCCCTGTGCCTTAGGACCTTGGCTCCCTTGATAGCTGGGCTCTGCCCTGGACCTGACCTTATTGACCAGTTGCCTTCAAAGGCAGGGGTATGTCAACCATCACCAACTCCTCCCCCCACCAGAGTACCCCATTATCACCTTTATCAAGATCTGAGCCTAACCTCCCAGGAGTCTAAGTCCCTTTCCTAATACAAGAGGAGGCACAGAATTACCAGTCAACTCAGAAATATGCCAGAAATATACCAGTTAAGGTTTTAACTTCATGATCTCCTAGACAGGATCTTGGCCATCTCTCCCATTTGTTGTTGACACTTCGTTCCCTGGCTGGCCAACATCTGACCCCTCTTACTATAGACTGTGCTACTGTGTGAGTCTTCAAGAGGCTGGATCCTCCTTCTAGTACAAAAAACAACACAGGCCTGACACTTGCTTAAAATCTCCCTGCTCCTCTTTGCTACTTGAGTCTAACCTGTCACCAAAGAAGAGACAATCAGACACCCAGGACTTAGAAGTGATATGGACAGGCAGGGTCAGGAGATAATGCATCCCAGAGGTAGAGGCAGTACCCATGTTCCCAGGACACCCAAGTGTAGTCCAGGTGCAGGCCCACCGAGGATGGAGGGAACGCAAGCTTGGCACCAAACCATCTCTACCGCACAGTTCAGAGCGGGGGTTCCTGGTGCCCAGCTGCCCTCATTCTGATTCACGCTGATGCTCTGAGCTCTCATACCCTCTTTCAACAAATTCTTTTTCTATGCATATCAGCCAGAGTCCATATCTGTTGCTGGCAACAATGAGGTTGGTCTAGTGCTTGCCCCAATGCCACAAGGTCCTCGGAAGCCGAGAGGAACTTTTGTCTTCAACTTCCTCCCCATGTCATCAGAGTGAGCCAGTCATTCCTAGAGATTCTGGGGCCTTCCATTTAGCTCATTGATAATAATAATCCCTTACGCTTAAGCATCAATGATATCCTTTTCACAGCTGCCCATCCACTATTCCACCTCATTGTCACAACCCACAGGTGAGGTAGTGGAGACAGGTCTTTGTTACTGGCAGGTGAGGTTGACAGAGGCCAGAGAAGAGGAAAGCATGAAGACTGAGACTCAGGACACTTGAGAGTAATTTTTTATTGTTTTCCTCACTATTAACAACAATAACGAAAGCCGCCACTTGTTATTTGCAAGTATTGTGTTAAACACTTGATATGCATCATGTAACCCTACAATGTAGATATTTTGATCCCCATTGTAATAATAAAGGAACAAGCTCAGAGAGGTTGGGAAACGTGCCTATGGGCATCAGCTGCCAAGTCCAGAGCAAGGACTTGAATCCAAGTCTACCTGGCTCCAAAGCTAGAATTCTTAGCTATTATATTAAACAGTTTCCCATGGTTGGCCACTGCCTTGCTCTCTAGACAAGCCGGGTAAGCTCCTTAGGCTCCAGGGTCACCAGCTACAAAGTGGATACTCTGACTTACAACGCTGAAGTTTAGATTCTCTAGGTGGAAACCAAGTTCCCTTGAGACAAAGTTCTCTAGAGCCAAGCTCTGGTGGGGAAGAAATTTAATTAGAATGTAGCTCTCCCACATCCCAGCACCAAGACTACTGGACAGGCTCACCTCCAGCCAGTCAGGGAGCCCTGATTGTGCAGTCTCATTAGCGAGTTCTCTCTTCTGCCCTTTGGGCTGTCTGGGATGCAGGGTGGGTGACTGGACAGGTGGGCATTGCCATGTTATTAACTTAGATGGTGATTCACTCCACCTCCTAATTGGGAAGGAGTCTCGTTACAAAGCCCTGGGAAGCAAGTCCTGAGGGCAGGTTGGATCTGCCCATTACTGTGCCTTCCCTTGCCTTGCCCCAGGGGCAGTGTATAAAGGGAGCACAGAGCAAAGTGGAGACTGACCAGAGAGAGGCTGTGTCTCTGCCAGTGGGGGCAGGAGGTGGCAGCCCTGCTTGGTGTGGGGGGGGGGGCAAATAGCTGACTCTGCCCTTTCACGTTGCTCAGAGGAGTCGTGGCCACACCCACCCAGCCCAGCGGGACCAATTAGGGCATTTACGGCAAAACACAGGAGAGGAAGTACCTCCCTAGCTCCATCTTGCCGCATTTGCTGTAGGAGCGCCTATGACATTACACAGATTAACACTCCACAGAGCAAATTAATCCTTGGGATTTCACTCACTACCTGTGGCTTATAAATTTTAATTGGCTCTAAACCGCCACCTGAATTGATGTGGGAGTGTGGTGATGCAAGGAAAGACATCAGACACAGCACCAGCCATGCACACATGTAGCTTGGGGTGGGTGGGGGCCCGTATTTCAGATGCTGAAGGGGGAGAAAGGAACATTTTTCAGGTGCCTATCTCCAGTATTTCCGTCTGCATTCAAGAGGGTGAGAGGAAGACTGAATAGCCAACCCTTGGCCTCCCTCTGTTTGTCCATCGCACCAGTCCCACATGAATTTCACAACTTGACAAGCTTTGATGAAGCACTTGGTATGTGCCCTGCGCAGGGCTGTGCAATGGGAAGTCAATGTGTTTAGAAATCGTTGGGTTACAAGAAACAGAAACCCACTCAAACTAGCTTGGGGAAAAGTGGAAGCAGCACTGTTGTGGAGACTCCCAGGTATCACAGGAACTGGAAGGTGATCAGGGCCCTATTGTCTCTGCTTCTGTCACATCCAGGGGCATAGTGGGTCTCTTCCTTTCTCTCTCTATAAACATACTTCTCTTATCTTCCTGTGCACAGCCCTTCTAGCCATCCAAACATGACAGCCTCAGGCTTCATCCCCTGAGCTCTACCTGCAGACTGTCATTGAACTGGGACATCAAGTGCACCCTACATGTTGAGAGTGTTCTACCCTGGTCCTCCTATGGCCGCCCCCCCCAAAATGGGAGAGATGGCCAAGATCCTGTCTAGGGGATCATGAAATTGAAACCTTAACTGGTGGATCCAGAGGGATATGCCTACACAGGCACCGTGGGTCCTTCTATCCCAGCGCTGCCCAAGAACTTTCCACAAAGATGGAGAAGTTCTGCACTAGTAGCCACTACCCACACGCGGCAATGAAGCCCTTGAAATGTGGCTGCCACCACTACTATTTTCTTAATTTTAGTTTAATTCCTCTTACCTCCCACTCAGCTCCCTACCAGACTTCTTCTGTAATCCCATTCCCCATCCAACAGCAGTTCTTGAGTTACTAACCCCTCCTGTAAGATGCCAAGTGATTTTCCATCACCTGTATTCCAGAAGAAAGTCTAATTTTTCAGCCCAATGGTCAGTTGTTGTAATACTATATCATCTCCCTCCATTTCTCCTTCCTGTCACCCTGCACACAGACATACAGCACCGTCTGCTCTTTGAACAAGCCTTGCCTTTCCTCACCTCTGTGCCTTACAAAGACTGTTCTCTCTGCTCAAAATGCTCCCCCTTCACTCCAGGGCTAGAAAACTAGCCATCCTTCAAGCCCCAAGCGAATTGTCACCTCACCACCCCACATGACCTTTACTGACTCCCTACTCCTTACTCCCCTTTGGCCTTACTTCCTTAGTACCCAAATACCAAACCCAGGCCTATATATAAGCTTTGGACAGAGCTGCACACATGTAGACTTGACACTGAGACGACATTCATATCGCTTTTTTTTTTTTTTTTTTTTTTTTTAGTTGGAATCTCACTGTGTCACCCAGGTTGGAGTGCAGTGGCATGCTCACGGCCACTGCATCCTCAACCTGCTGGGTTCAGGCAACCCTTCCACCTCAGCCTTCTAAGTAGGTGGAACTACAGGCATGTGCCACCACGCCCAGCTAATTTTTTGATTTATTGTAGAGACGAGGTCTCACCAGTTTGCCTAGGCTGGTCTTGAACCCCTGGGCTCAGGCAATCCTCTCACCTCTGCCTCCCAAAGTGTTGGGATTACATGTGTGAGCCACTGTGCCCAGTATTGCTACTGTTTTAAATATTAATTCCACCCAAGTTTCCACAGATAGGTGAGCATCCCTGGAAGGCTCTGAAAGGGAATAGTTTGTCATTTTTGCAGAAATGTGGCTTTGAATCTCATTCTGGAAGGCTGGTGTGCCAGGGGAGTTAGGCAGTTGATTCTAAGTGCAAGTTGCCACCAACATCCATATCTCAACACATACTGATTATTCTCTAGTCATTATTATGAGGTTGTGTGATTTTTCATGAAAAAAGAAATAATATACTTGTTAAAAAAAAAAAAAAAGCCAGCCCAGGCAACTCCAGCCTGGGTAAAGGGTGAAACTCCAACTCAAAAAAAAAAAAAAAGAATGACAGAGGCCAGTTGCGGTGGCTCACATTTATAATCCCAGCAGTTTGGAAAGCCGAGGTGAAAGGATTGCCTGAGTATACAGGTTCGAGACCAGCCTGGGTAACTTGGCAAGACCTCATCTCTACAATAAATAAAAAATTAGCTGGGCGTGGTGGCGTGTGCCTATAGTTCCAGCTACTTGGAAGCTAAGATGGCAGGATCGCCTGAGCCCAACCGGTTGAGGCTGCAGTGACCGTGAGTATGCCACTGCACTCCAGCCTGGGCGACAAAGTGAGACTCCAACTCAAAAAAAAAAAAAAGATACCTCCTCCTCTGATGCCAGTCAAAAAGGGCTCTGTGGCAGTGGTGTTTATAAACTTAGATACAAATCAAGATGGTCTCAGGATGTAGCTTCCTAAATTCCATGTGTCTACCACAGTGGTTCCCAGAGGATGATCCCTAGAATGGAGCATCAGTACCCCCTGGGAACCCGTCAGACATGCCAGTGAACAGCCTTCCCCAGGCCTGTTGAATCAGAGACTCTGGAGTGGGGCCCAGCACTCTGTGTTTTAACAAGCCCTCCAAATGGTTCCAACGGCCTGGTCTATTCATGTATTGTGAGAGTTCCTGTAGGTAGGGGGCTCTGCCATCCTCAACTCTCCACAGCCAGGCCTGGCCTACGCTCTCACGTGCTGGGCCTTCCCTAGCTTGATATGTGTGTGCTGAATGAGCAAATGAATGCATGCATGAGTCAATGAATGGAAAGTTAAAAACAAACAGAGAAACTGAGCATCAGACACACACCAAAAAAAGCTCAGAGAACTTGTGAGTCATTAATTCAGAACTTCTGATCCGGTGAGGAGGAGGAGACAATGCAGGTAGACCCCCACCCCCTCTTGGACCTCCACTCCTATCCTCCCACCCCCATCCCTGGACTGAGACCTGAGTGAAAGCCCTTCATCACTCAGCCCCTCCAACCTAAGTCCCAGGTGAAAACTGTCCCACCGACTTCCTCAAACCCCAGAAGCAAGGGAGCGCTTGATCCTAAATAGCCTGCGCAGGACCCATAAATTAATTACTTAATATCATTTACAGAAGGCCAGTCGGTCTCCAGATGAATGGGGCTAATGCTGTTCTTGGCATCCAACTTAAAGATCCGAGGCGCCAGAAATACAAAGGAAGGCTTCTTTCAACTTCCAGACTAGGCTGTTGAATAAAAGTGGAAGGATGGGATGAGGGGCCCTATTCAGGGAAGAAATAAAGGTTTCTTTGGTGAAGAAATATTAATCTCAATATTCACATGGCGTTAAAATATATGTTTGAGATCTCCAGAATGAGATGTTCATAAATAGATAAGCTCTAAGTGGATGATTTTTTAGCCTTGATTTTCCTTTACTGAAATATAATTAACACTTCCTGAAACCAGCTAGCTTGGAATAATTTAGTTCAATTGTAAGTATGCAAAACACTTAACAATTAGCTCCCTGAAATGAGACCAGAAAGCACTGAGCCGACTTCATTAATGCCCTAAGTGCATATCCCCTATTATAAGAGCTTTCAGAAATATTGTATAAATCTGAAATGCCCCCATAGAATGGAACAGGGAGGGAGTTTCGATTATTTCCATTCATTTGAAAGCTACATCTCATAAATGCAGCGGTCTGAAAGACGATGGCAATTGGTTTTAATATTTTTACAGCCACTTCCGAGGTGCTAAAAAGAAAAGAAACCGAGGTATTATAATGTGGTCTTTAATGCCAGGGTGATTAAACCTTCCATAAAGAGGGGTAACCTGGACAGAGGAAAAGCTCATGGTGCACGGAGTCAGGGGCCCTGGGCTCAGCTGCATGGCCGCGCACGTATCCTTCCCCTAGCTGAGTTTTTTTTTAATCTGTGAAATAGGGATAACCAAGGTACTGTTGACATAGGTGGCCATCAGCACATCCTGACCATCCTGACCAATCAGAATGTACGGTGGCAGTAATCGCTGGCCCCTGTATACGGGTTGAATCAGAGTAGCAAAATCACAATGCTTCCCTGAGAGACCTGCTGAGAGCATTACAGGAGCTAATGAACAAGACAGGACTTCAAAAGCGGGGAGCCTCTATTCAAACGCCGGAGATTCCGATAAAAATGAAGGTTGAGGGCAAAACCTTTATGAGGTTAAGATCAACTCAGGCAACATGCATTTCTTGAAGCTCTGAGTAGAATGAAAATGAACAATTGCCAAAGCCAGAAAGCAAACCAAAGAAATGTCCGGGTGCAGTGTCTCACGCCTGTAATTCCAGCACTTTGGGAGGCCAAGGAGAGAGGATCACTTGCAGCCCGGAGTTCGAGACCAGCCTGGGCAATAGAATGAACTTTGTCTCTACAAAAAATAAAAAAAATTAGCTAGGTGTAGTAGTGCACACCTGTAGTTTCAGCTACTCAGGAGGCTGAGGTGGATGGATGGCCTGAGCCCAGGAGTTTTAGGCTGTGGTGAACCATGATCATGCCACTGCACTCCAGCTTGGGCAACAGAGTAAGATTCCAACTAAAAAATTTTTAAAAGGAAAAAGAAAACCAAAAAAAAAAAAAAAAGAAGAAGAATTCTCAATATGTACATTTACCACAATACTATTTTAACCTGCCTACCCAAAAGAAAATGCAGTGCAATGTGATTTTGCTGGTCATAGAATAAATCCTGCATTTCTGTGAAGTATGGAGTCAAGGTCACTAGAGGTCATCAGGGCCGAGACTGAGGCACAAGTTCAAAACTCCAAAATGTATGCCTTCTTCTTTCAGGCCCAACAGCTGACTCTGGGACTGCAAGTGTGACCTGATGGGGTGATGACCTCAGAAGTCCATATCTGAAGTCCTGTACGTGAGGCCTGAGCCCACTCATGTCCCTATGGGACAGGCCCCGGGTGAGGACTGTCATAATACCTGAGTCCCTCAAAACAGGGAAACTGCTAAGGAGCTGGTTCTACCTCTGGAAAGCCCTAGCTGAAAGTGAGCACTTCCCCACTGCCTGGTCCTAACTCCATCCTCTGGGAGGGAAGCCGCCAAGACAGGAAACACTGAACATGACCCCCAGAGCCAAAAGGTCTCTCCTGGGGAAGAGAGTCATGTGCATCTAAGCCTGGGAGAAGTAGGTGGCATCATGGATTGGGTGAGAATCTTCTGGGTGCCAAGCCCATGTCGAGGACTTTTCATGTGTTAAACTCTACTTTACAAATAAGGAAACTGGGGCTCAGGGAGATGAGGTGACAGGCCCAATATCACATCACAGATGAGCAATGGAGCTCTGATTCCTGCTGGGATCCTCTACATCAAAACCCACACTCCCTGTGTTCACTCATCATGCTGCTTACAGAAACACATTTAGGTGGAAGCACCTGGCCTGGCAGAGGTGCTGACAAATGCCTGTGGAATTTGGAATTTGAATAGAAAGTATTAAATAAGGATCTTGTATTAATGTCCTACTGCTGTGGTAAAAACAAATGACTACAAACATCATGACTTAAAACAGCACAAATGTATTACCTTACAGTTCTGGAGGTCAAAAGTCCAGAAGGGGTTGGCAAGACTGCATTTCTTGCAGACATTCTGAAGGAGAATCTGCACCCTTGCCTTTTCCAGCTTCTAGAGGCTGCCTACGTTCTTGGCTCGTGGCCTCTTCCTCCATCTTCAAAGCCAGCAGCAAGCCATCTTCAAATCTTTTCTCTGTCTCTCACCTTTGCTTCCTTCATATCTTCTCTAACTCTGACCCTCCTATTTCCTTCTCACCCACTGAGGTGATTACCTTAGGGTGATCTCCCCATCTCAAGACCCTTTAGTAAACCACACCTGCAAAGTCCCTTTTGCCATGTAAGGCAACATAGTCACAGGTTCCAGAACTAGGACTGGAACATTTTAGGGACCTATTATCCACCACACACCTTAATAAATGAAATCATAATAGCTATGCCTTCTTTAGAAATTAAACAAAAGTTATTGCATATGGTTACAAACAAACTCAATTCCAAGTTTTTTGTTTGTTTGTTTTGAGTCAGAGTCTCACTCTGTCGCCCAGGCTAGAGTATAGTGGCACTCTCATGGCCACCGCAGCCTTGACCTATTGGGCTCAGGCAATCTCTCTGCCTCAGCCCTCCAAGTAGCCAGAACTACAG
Organism: Cephalopachus bancanus; assembly: GCA_027257055.1. NCBI lineage: Eukaryota > Metazoa > Chordata > Mammalia > Primates > Tarsiidae > Cephalopachus > Cephalopachus bancanus. The sequence goes on from JAPVLO010000036.1 coordinate 6,169,903, forward strand.
ACATGCACCACCACACCCAGCTAATTTTGATTTATTGTAGAGACGAGGTCTCACCAAGTTGTCCAGGCTGGTCTCAAACCCGTGGACTCAGGCAATCCTCTCACCTCAGTCTCTGAAAGTGCCGGGATTATAGGCATGAGCCACCATTCCCGGCTCAATTCCAAGTCTTCAGGATAAGAGTCAGTATCCAATATTGGCATTCCTCATTAGTAATAATAATAATTTAGTGGCTACCAATTACACACCTGGTAACATAATAAGTAGGTAGGGTGTGGTGGCTCAATTCTTTAATCCTAGTACTTTGGGAGGCCAAGATAAAAGGATTGCCTGAGCCCACAGGTTCGTGACCAGCCTGGGCAACTTGGTGAGACCTCATCTCTATAGTAAATCGAAAAATTAGCTGGGTGTGGTGGCACATACCTACAGTTTCAGCTGCTTGGAAGACTGAGTCAGAAGGATCGCTTGAACCCAGGGGTTGGAGGTTGTAGTGGTCATGAGCATGCCACTGCACTCCAGGCTGGGTAAAAGAGACTCCGACAAAAAAAAAAAAAATGTTGTAGATATATGCGATGGAATATTATGAAGCCATAAAGAAGAACAAAATTATGGACTTCACAGCAACCTGGGTGGATTTAGAGTCTATAATACTCAGTGATTTATCACAGAAACAAAGAACGGAGTACCATAAGTTCTCACTCATAAGCAGACCCTGAACATTTGCCATATTATAAGAAAGGGATTGGCAGTAGCTGGAAACTGCCAGGGCAGCGGGGGGGGGCACATAACATTAATAAGGATACCTGATATCAAACCAGGCAAAGTGGGGACTAAAGAGAGGTCCAAACTTTACCTGTACAATGACCACTTGTATACCTAATTCTGAATTGTACACCACATCTTTAAAATAAAATTAATGTTTTAGCTGGGAATGGTGGCTCAGCCTATAATCCCAGCACTTTGGGAGGCCGAGGCCTGAGCCTGCGGGTCTGAGACCAACCTGGGCAACTTGGTGAGATCTCGTCTCTACAATAAATAAAAAGTTAGCTGGGTGTGATAGTTCCAGCCACATGGAAGTCTGAGGCAGAAGGATCGCCAGAGCCCAGCGGGTTGACACTGGGGTGGCCGTAAGCATGCCACGGCACTCCAGCCTGGGCGACGGAGTAAGACTCCAACTCAAAAAATAAATAAATAAATAAATGTTTTTTAAAATCTCCCATGATCTAGACATTATTATCTCCAATTCACTAAGTAGAAACTGAGGCTTCAACAATTGCATGAGTTGCTGGGGGCCACCCTTAGTAAATGGTGACACTGGATTTGAACCTGGGTTGTCTGAGGTTGGACTGATCATCCAGTCAGGAACTGCTGGTTCAGAAATTATTGTCACCAGGCTAAACAATCTATACATGAAAAAGAAAATGCTCTGGAAGATATAAAGATGGTCTTAATATTAAAGGGAAGCACGAAGAATAATACAGAAGCAACTGGGGCCAAATCTCATTCTGCCACTTGGGCCTCAATTTCCTCATATGTAAAATGGGCTTATTAACACCCAGCTCCTTGGGTTGGTGTGGAGATTAAAATGAGAAAATGGACTGGGCATGATGGCTCACATCTGTAATCCCAGCATTTTGGGAGGTCAAGTTGGGAGGATTGCTTAAACCAAGATTTCAAGACCAGCCTAGGCAATATAGCGAGACTTCGTCTCTACGAAAAAAATTTTTTTAATTAACCAGGCATAGTGGTGGGTACCTGTAGTCCCAGCTACCCAGGAGGCTATGGAAGGAAGATCACCTGAGCCCAGGCAGTCGAGGCTGCAGTGAGTGGTGATCATACTACTGCACTCCAGCCTGGGCAACAGAGCAAGATCCTGACTCAAAACAAGTTTTTTTTAAATAAGATAATGTGGCCAGGAGTGGTGGCTCATAGCGCTTTGGGAAGCCGAGGTGAGAGGATTACCTAAGCCCACAGGTTCGAGACCAACCTGGACAACTTGGCAAGACCTCATCTCTACAATAAATCAAAAAATTAGCCGGGCATGGTGGCATGTACCTGTGGTTTTAGATACTTGGAAGGCTGAGGCAGAAGGATCACCTGAGCCTAGCAGGTTGAGGCTGCGGTGGCTGTCAGCGTACTACTCACACTCCAGCCCAGGCAACAGAATGAGACTCCAACTCAAAAATAATAATAATGACAATAATAATAAAATGAGATAATGCATATGATTAAATGTGCTCTAACTTTTTCCAAAAGATCACCTGGGACTCTTGAGAGTCCCAGTGCAAGACTAATACTGGCTGGCCTTGAACTGCTCTTTCTTCTGCCTGAACCTGAGCCTCTTCCTGTGAAAAAGGTAGACTAAATATTCTCTCTGGCTCTCCTCATTCTGACATCCTTAGACAAGACCTTATAGGCTCTAGACCAAGCCCTCTGGCTTCCCTACGCTGCCAGCCTCTCCTTTCCCTGGTCCCGGGGCAGCCTCAGAATGGATGGGAGCGTATAAAAAGGTCTCACGGAATCTTGCTCAGAACCACTTTCCACGGATGCCCTTCAAGCCTGTGCCGCAGAATCGTTTATCAGGCGTGTGAAAACATGGCAGCAACTACCGGGTCTGGAGCCCAGTCCCAAACTGTGTTTTATAGTGGATTCATGACCTGTGTGATCGAGCAGCAAAGGCTGACTTGGGCAGTGCAGCCTGATGTCACCTGGGCAGCCCCTTTATCCCTGGGAAGAGAGGATCCACCCCTCATCGCCCCACACCCTTGGGAGTGTCACATGGCCTGACTAGGCTGCTGGGGGACTAGCTACCCCATGGTCACAGAGGCATGCCCCAGCTCATGCTTCAAGGTAAGTCGTGACTGTCACTTTAGCCCTGTCACTAATGGCTCTGTGACCTTGAGGAAGTCACTACCCTCACTGAGCCTCTATTTCTTCTACCATAAAATGGAGAAAATAAAGCACCTATTTCATACAATTGTTGTGAACATTAAATTATTTTAACTTTGCCAGGCATTTAACAGCATGCCCACCCATCATAAGTACTATATGCTATTATTAGCTACCACAATCTTCTTTTTTTTTGAGTTGGAGTCTCACTCCATTGCCCAGGCTAGAGTGTAGTGGCACTCATGGCCACCCCAGCGTCAACCTGCTGGGCTCCAGCGATCCTTCCGCCTCAGCCTTCCAAGTAGCCAGAACTACAGGCGCACACTATCACGCCCAGCTAATTTGTGATTTACTGTAGAGACAAGGTCTCACCAAGTGCCCGGGCTGGTCTCAAACCTGTGTGCTGAGGCAATTCACTCACACAGTGGCTCAGCCTCCCAAAGTGCTGGGATTATAGGCTGAGCCACTGAGCCCAGCCCACAATCTTTTTAGAACTTGGTTTCAAGTCCTCTGGCTTCAAGTCCTCTTAGTGCTCTTTCCATGTCATCGAAGCTACCTCCTTCTGCCAGCTCAGTGCTCTGGCATTGATATGTCTTCTCTCCTCAGTCGAAATGGAAATCTCAAGCCCACAAGGACCCTGAGGTCTGCTCTCATTTTCCCAACATACCCAAAATAGGACTGGCTGCTTCCCTACACAATCTCTGTGGTGGCTCCTGCATTAGTTCTGACATGAGGCATTAGAACGACCTAGGAGCTGAAAGCCAACTGTCAAAAACTCCTTCTCTGTGCAGGCAAGGCAATCAGACAGAGGGGAAGAGACTCTCTCCCGCGTCCAGAAGGCTGGCCAAGCTGGTTGGTGCCTGCTGGGATAAGCACTCCTGGATTCAGAAAGAAAGAGAGAAGGCCACTCCTGAGTCTGCTGCACACCGAGAGGTGGCCGCCACGTGGCCCCAACACAGCTGTCCTTCAAGGAAGCAGGAGGCCTGTATGGACATAGCAGGACCCAGTTGGCTGTTGTAATAGCCAATTAAGCATGGTCACCTTGTCGCTTTGCCCATTAAAAAGCCTAATGCTAAGGCTTCCTTTTGTCTGACTCCCTTTCTCTCACACACACACAGAGCTTGTTTTTCAGTAAAGACATGACCCCCACATCAGGGGAGCCCACGGGAGCACAGGGGAAAGGACTGGCAGGGCAGCTGCAGACAAGCGTGGCCCTGCTCAGCCAGCTGGGCCCACCGAGCTCCCAGACACACACACAGTGTCTCAGTGTGGAGGTCAAGAGTCTCTGTGACTGCAAGATGGGGAGCGCCAGGCGGGAGGGGCGCAGGCGAGGCCAGGAGGCAGAAATGAAGCCCTGGAAATGAAGGAGGAAGGATAGGGGCACCCAAATAAATTCCACTCCCCATCACCCCTTCCAGATGCAAGTGAAACTGAGGCAAAAGCCCTGAGAGCATTACTTCCCAGGCTGCCCCGGGCCAGCCAAGATCCATCTTCACACAGAATTTTTTTTAATTGCATAATAAGAGGCCATCAGGCCTGGGCTTAAATTCAGCGTGTGCCACTTACTGGCTGCGTGAGCTTCTGCAAGGAGTTTGACCTTTTGGGACTTTAGTTTCCTTATCTGTAAAATGGTTTAAAAGGGCAATGTCTCTTGAATTAAATGAGGATATGATTTTTGTAAATGGAAATTCTCTCATAAGGTTATTGTGAGAATTAAAAGGGATAAATAATCATTGCTTTGCTAAATTCTGGTGTGTCCACGTGGCTCTCTGAGCTACTGCCACCATGTTTCTTAGCTTTGGCTCCCTCCCCTACCTTGGGGAGGTGAATCTCTCTATCTCCTCTCTCTCCTTTCTCTCTAATTTACTTTCTAAATAAACTATATTTTTTAAAAAGGATAAATATACGGAAAACCCTCTGTTAGCATGGTCTCTGACCCATAGTAAGCTTGCAGTAGTTGTAGCCATTATACACCATTATATTTCCAGGATAGGATCAGAACCCACTAAGCACTCATAAACACTTGATGGACAGTGGATGTGTCTTCACCTGTGTGACAGGAATAATCAGGTCCTTTTACCGGGCAGAGTTATGAGAATTAACTAAGATTCCGTGTAAATGTTGAGCACAGTGCCTAGCATGTGAGAGCTGCTCAGGAAAGGACATTAAGAGATTGTGGACTTTGTGGATTTGTGTCCCCGCCAGCACTCTCCTCCCTCATGGGCTCATAATGACTTGAATTCAGATGGAAATCCATCAGCCAACGGTGGGCTTGGTCCTCCCCAAAACACACTCTCCCTGCTCAGAGCCTTCAGAGGCAACCGCCCACTCTGAGAAAATCAGACCATGAGAAACTGAGCCTGGGAAACTATGCAGTGAAGCAAGTGGCCTCAGTTTGTCCCTGGTCTACAGCAGACATATTTAGCGTCCTTGACCTGCTCACAGCTCTTATTGAAGGGGCAGCCCCACATAGCCATGGTTGTACCTCATGCTCTCCCCTGATTAGACCAGAGATGGATACCTGACTAAGGACAGCAAAGCAGATGATTATCCCAGGGGATGGCTACTCAGAGGAGGAGTGTTGGTAGGCTGGGCTGTTGCCTACAGCAACATCCTCCAGTCCACTATGGCCATCGTCAAGGCCACAGGCAACCTGCAGAGTAACTTTGCTGACCCTTCCTACACAGATGATGCCAAGCAACTATTTTCCATGTCTTGCATTGCCGGGGTGAAGGTGGCCCTGAGGACCTGTTCTGCATCATCAGTAGTCTCTGGGCTGACCACGGGAGTACCAGCTCCATGGAAGGCCTGCTTTGGCTGTCCACGGGAGTACCAGCTCAATGGTTCACCCATTGCCAGGCACAGTGGCTCACACCTATAATCCCAGCACTTTGGGAGGCCGAGGTGAGAGGATTGCCTGAGCCCACAGGTTCGAGACCAGCCTGGGCAACTGGCAAGACCTCATCTCTACAATAAATCAAAAAATTAGCCGGGCGTGGTGGCATGTGCCTGTAATTCCAGCTACTTGGAAGGCTGAGGTGGAAGGATCGCCTGAGCCCAGCAGGTTGAGGCTGCAGTGGCCGGGAACCTACCACTGCCCTCCAGCCTGGGCAACAGAATGAGACTCCAACTCAAAAAAAAAAGCAGCTCACCTACCTTCTACCTAAACCATCTGGAGCCACCGCTCATGGAGTGGCCACACCCTCACACAGAAGGATGGGATGTGGACCCACATAAGGACCATGGGCACCACGTGGAAACACATTTCACCTTCAGAGATCTACACTTCAAGAGTTGTGACAGCTGGTCAGATGTCTGAGCAGAAGTGGATCCACTGCTTTAAGGGTGTCACAACTGTCATCTTCTGCACAGCCTGGAGTATCTGTGGCCTGACACTAGCCGAGGACCCAATGAACCACATGCATGAGAGCATGAGGCTGTTTGATAGTGTGAGAAATGTACTCACTCATCCATAATCAAAGGATGGACACAGAGACGTGGGGTGCAGCAGAAGTGAGAGTTTGATGACGGTCTTGCAAGATCGGGTATCTGGTGTGCGGGCACACCCAAAGTGGTTACAACAAGCTTTTTATTTCCTAGTGTGTGAACCCCTTCTCTGGTTCCTCACTGACTGAGTCATAATTTTTCCTGGACATCGCCTAAGCAGTTTTTGGTCCAAATAAGGTTAATATAAGTACTTGTTGCTATTTGATTGGAGGGTTTCAACTTTCTTATTTCTGAGTAAGTTTTATTTCCCCAAGATGTGATTATGACCACGCCTCCCACTGTCAGCAATGGATCATTTGTTGTCCTTCAATGACGTGACTGTTACCAGCCTCCCTTTGTTTTGTCTTTTGGTCACGTCAGCAAACCTTACTCCATTTTCTGGAAATGAATCATTTATTGTTCTTCACAATAGCATCTGCATCAAGTGGTCATGTCCATCATACTCTTCCTCAACAAGGAGATCATACAGCCCCCTACCCATCTGCCCTCCCAAGCACACAGGGGCCAAGCAAGTATGATGAGGTCACCAGTCACATCCAAGTAAGTTTAAGGACTTGAATAAGTGCAAGGACACCATGGAGATCCATGCACTCTTCACCTGCGCCACCACTGACACGAAGAACAAAATGTGTAGTGCATAAGGGATGACATCATCATCAGGAGCAGCCAGAAGGACTTCAGCCTCCTCGAGGAACAGTGGGCTGGCAGGATGGGATACGGCTGAGTTGGTGCCTCTAGCCCCTGAGACGATAGAAGGAAGAACACCCTCCGGGTCACTTTTCCCCTGTTTCCTTTCTCTATTCTTGGCTCCCTGTATCCCCTCCTTCAGCTTCAGAGACATGGGGTGGGGTTGCCACAGGCCTCCTTATTTGAAGTCCACCCTTATCCAAGGTGCCTAGAATGGCCATGGGCATCTGTTCTGGGTTGTGTTTTGTTTTTTTTTTTTTTGAGTTGGAGTCTCACTCTGTCGCCCAGACTGGAGTGCAGTGGCCACTCTCGGTCACCGCAGCCTCGACCTGCTGGTCTCCAGCGATCCTTCCACCTCAGCCTTCCAAGTAGCTAGAACTACAGGCGCACGCTACCACACTCAGCTAATTTTTTGGTTTATTGTAGAGATAAGGTCTCGCCAAGTTGCCCAGGTGGGTCTCGAACCCGCAGACTCAGGCAATCCACTCACCTCAGCTCCCAAGGTGCGGGATTACAGGCTGAGCCACCGATCCCGGCTTGTTCTGGGTTTTTAATTGTTGTCCTGTTCTGTGACAGAGGAGGGGAGCACATGCTGAGAAGAAGAGGGGCACCTACTTCTCCAACCTGGAACCTCTGACTTCACCTGACCCAGCCAAGTCCAGTTGTTCACAGAGAGCCTCCTGCCCAGCCCCACCCCACTGCAACTGCTCAGAGGCCCCAAAGGAGAAACTACAAGCAGCATGAAATGCTACCATTCCTGGAGACCACCATCCACCTGTTCATTCTGATAACTTTTTAAAAAATGAAAGTAGAAGAAAAAGAAATTTGCAAACCTAGAAAACTTGGTAGAGAAAAACTCTTTGAAACTATCAGATCCTGGCCAGCATCCACCCAACCCCCTTCCAATGATCCTGAGCCTTGAGTGTGTCTGGGTGTTTACACCTATCTCTCTGCTGGAGGTGCCACCCCTGCCATGCCCTCTACAGAACAGGGTTCCCGGGGCTGCTCCAGACAACTGCCAATGTCACTGTCAGGCCTGCCCCAGCGGCCCTGGCCCAGGCTCCACGATGCTAAACGTAGCTCCTCGGTGCTAACTCAACCTTTCCTGCCTGCTAAGGGGCCATGTCCCCATGCCCTCACCCCAGGCCTGGGGCCTCTAGCCTTGAGCTCATTGAGTGTGTCCTTGCTTTTCCCACATTTTATGGAATTATTCTCCTGGTTTAAAATTTATTAAAATGTAGAAAGAAAAAAAGTAATAATTTGAACCAATTAAGATAGTGATGGATTTGGGGATGGCATGTTAGGGTTGGCCCTAAAACAAACCAAGTCACCTGGAAACTGAAGCTAGAGGAGGGGCGTCCAGAGCAGAGAAACTGAGCAAGGGATCTGGCCTCAGAAAGGAAAGCAGAGCAGAGACTGAGAGGGGCAAAGAGCTGAGGCCACGTCGTCTAAGGGAGATGGGAGACAGAGACAGAGACAGAAGCTGCTCAATCCCTGGGGTCCCCAAGATCCAGTTCCCTACACTGACTGGCCTCACTTTCCATCTAGAGACCCCTGCCTTCCTCTAATAACCATGCCCTGCCCAGCCCTGGTGTCAGAGCTGACCCAAATATGTTGTGTTCCATATAACCCAATGATCCTCGCCCACAGCAATGGTCACGGTTCTCCCCAGGGGTCATCTCCAAGGAGCAGGTGTGCATCTTTCAAGGCCCCTTGGCGCTGATGCATGAGATATGACTCCACGCTGTCTGAATGTCCTTCCCAAGGGCCCAAGCCCCCATGACGTCAAAGTCTTCCTCAAATTCCTAAGGGAGTCTGCAGATTAGGCTGCCACAGAACTCAGGACATCATGGCTTAGTTATTTTTGAAGATGAGAAGAGAGATGTGTAAAATATTCCTGGAGTTACAGCCCTTCACTGAGGAAGTTTCCGTCCAGTCCAGTCATGGCATGAAGAATTGTTTGTCTTGGTTGCCTGGAACTCAAAAAGTCTCCTGAACAGAATAAAAATATAAACTTTCTGCTGGGTGCAGTGGCTTACGCCTATAATCCCAGCAATTTGGAGGTCGAGGTGAGAGGATTGCCTGACCCAGTGGGTTTGAGACCAGCCTGGGCAACTTGGTGAGACCTCATCCCTACAATAAATCAAGAAAGAAAATAGCCAGGCATAATGGTACACACCTGTATTCCCAGCTACTTGGAAGGCTGAAGGGGAAGGATCACTTAAGTCCAGCAGGTTGAGGCTGTGGTGGCCATGAGCACTGCACTCCAGCCTGGGCAATAGAGTGAGACTCCGACTCAAAAAAAAAAAATACACACACACACACACACACACACACACACACACACACATATATATATAACTTTTCAAGGTCACTGCCTCATTGTCCAAGCAGGCTGTTTGGAGTCAGAAGATGGGTTTTAAATTCTGACTCTGTTACTAAGCTCTGTGACCTCAGGAAAATTTCCTAACTTCTCTGTTGCTCAAATGTCTCATCTCCTACAAAGGTAGGCTCTGACTGATATGGTTTGGAAAGTATTTAGTAAAAGAATGCATCTAATTTAAAATATTGGGCCGGGCTCGGTGGCTCAGCCTGTAATCCCGCGCTTTGGGAGGCTGAGGTGACTGGATTGCCTGAGCCCGCAGGTTCAAGACCCACCTGGGCAACTTGCTGAGACCTCATCTCTACAATAAATCAAAAAATCAGCTGGGTGTGGTAGCGCGCGCCAGTAGTTCCAGCTACTCGGAAGGCTGAGGCGGAAGGATCGCTGGAGCCCAGCAGGTCTGTCAAGGCTGCAGTGGCTGGGAGTGGCCACTGCACTCCAGTCTGGGTGATAGTGAGACTCCAACTCAAAAAAAAATATATATATATATTGAAAGAGGTTCTCCATCTGCCTATCTTTTATTGTAAGTGACCAAGAAACAAGTAGGTACCAAATAAATGTGTTGGAATGAGAGGAAGTGTGACATGGTTGGTTTGTTGCTTGGTTTTAAGAAACCCATTAAAGGCTAGGCTCAGTGGCTCAGCCTGTAATCCCACGCTTTGGGAGGCCGAGGTGAGCGGATTGCCTGAGCCTGCGGGTTCAAGACCCACCTGGGCAATTTGGCAAGACCTCATCTCTACAATAAATCAAAAAATTGGCCGGGCACGGTAGTGTGTGCCTGTAGTTCCAGCTACGTGGAAGGCTGAGGCAGAAGGAACGCCAGAGTCCAGCAGGTCGAGGCTGCGGTGGCCAGAAGGGTGCCACTGCACTCCAGTCTGGGCAACAGAGTGAGACTCCAACTCAAAAAAAAGAAAGAAAGAAAGAAAGAAATCCATTAATAAGGCAGACACAGTGGCTCACACCTGTAGTCACAGCATTTTGGGAGACTAAGGTGAGAGAACTGCCTGAGTCCACAGGTTTGAGACCACCCTGGGCAACATGGCAAGACCTTCTCTCTACAATCAATCAAAAAATTAGCCAGTCATGGTGGTACACGCCTGTGGTTCCAGTTACTTGGAAGACTGAGGCGAAAGGATCACCTGAGTCCAGCAGGTCGAGGCTGCGGTGGCTGTGAGCATGCCACTGCACTCCAGAATGAGACTCCTACTCAAAAGAAAAAAAAGAAACCCATTAATGGTGCGGGGGGGGGGGGAGATATCCACTGAAATGAGAGAAATTCAGGTAGAAATGTGAGTAGTAATGTTTTATTTTTTCATAGGAGTAGATCTTTTTTCAATACTTTTATAAACACTGTCATGTGCTCATTATAAAACACTTTAGGAGAAGCAGAACTACAGTCCCAACTCATAGAGAAAACATGTGACTCCTGGGTCCCTTTCTCATGCTTCACCAGAATGATCCAGTTCTCCTTTGCAGGGGGTGCTGGGAAGTGGGGGGAGCCCAGAATGGTCTCAGGGGAACCAGTTGTCCCCATGCTGAGCACTGTCTCTTTACTACCTTCAGGGCTATAGAGAGATCTAAAACTTTGGAACTGCTTCCTTTTGCCCCTGGGTGGTTTGGGGGACCTTGGAATAGGTCCTGGGTCAGGGAGACCTGACTCTGTAGATAACCCCAGAAAGCTAGGCGGGGTGCCATTGACCAGTGAAGCAGCAGATCCCTTCTGCCACTTCAGAGACACTTTTGCATGGACACTTTTGCATAGATGCCCTCCGCCTTCATGGGGTACCCTCCCCTGTCTGTGTCATACCATGTATCCCAGAACTACATCCCATCATCTGAGGTACTTATTTCTGCAGGTCAGCCATCCCCCACACGGAGAATGGAAGCACCCAGGATTTAAGAGTGGGGTCTCAGGCAATTCCTTGAGTCCCTTCCCACTCTGGGAGCTTTTCTGTCCTCTCAGTAAATCCTGCTTTAAAAAAAGGCCGGGCTCGGTATCTCAGCCTGTAATCCCAGCACCTTAGAAGGCCGAGGAGAGTGGATTGCCCAAGCCCATGGGTTCGAGGCCAGCCTGGGCAACTTGGCAAGAACTCGTCTCTATAATAAATAAAAAAATTTAGCCAGGCATGGTAGCATGCACCTATATTTCCAGCTACTTGGAAGGCTGAGGAGAAAGGGTCACTGGAGTCCAGCAGGTCAACACTGGGGTGGCTGTGAGCATACTACTGCACTCCAGCCTGAGCAACAGGCTCTTTTTTTTCCAACTCGAAAAAAAAGAATGGGGTCTCTAGAATCTGACCATTCATGTTCAAAGCCTGTCCCTCTCACTCTGTGCTGTGTGACAATGGACACTCTGCCTATGCTCCATGTTTCCTCTGCTGAAATAGCACCAATCTCATCAGGCAGTTGTGAGGACAGAGCACAATTGTTCAGGAGGTGAACTCAGCTCCAAGGGGGTGCATGGTAAGAGCTGGACGAATGTTAGCCCCCCTCACCCTGAGCAGATGGCTGGCTGTGATGCCCAAAACCATTGAACACGCACATCACAGAATCCGCTCGCAGCTTCTACCAAACTGCAAACCCCTTGAGAACAGAGGCTGTATCTTATTCATTCTTCACTCCCCCAATTCCCAGTACAGGCTCTGGCACAGATTGGAAGAATGAAGAAAGAAATGAATGGTTTCCTTATGCATGTTTGGTTCTAGTTATCAAGAATTGTTTGGCTCTAGTTATCAAGAAAATGTGGTCACCTGGCAGAGTCAGGGGCCTAGGTATGGGCTCGGGACAAGGACTGTTACCAAACTGGAATGGAAGGTACCCACACATGTAGATTATGGGGAGCCAAGGCCAGTGAGCAACCATGCGCAGCTTCCTCTAAGCCTCAGAAACAGATTCGCAGCCAGGACACTGGCTCCCTGCCAACCTCTCTCAATACACATATACATAGACACCCACAGACAATCGGGCCAAGGAAGAAAGTCACCAAAATGGCCTCACCTAGAAAGGTCCCAATCCTCCTGTTGGGACCAGGAGTTGAGTAGAGGTCAGGAGTTGTGGGAGTTGGACCAGGCAGGAACCTCTAGGGATACCTTGGGGTCCACTGTGAGTCCTTTTTTCTGAGGTGCATCCTGCCATATGCAAAATGTCAATGGCAACAGAGATGGATCCGACTGGGCTGCCTATTCAAGGGGCCAGTTGGAATCTGAGAGCCAATTCAGAGACCAAGAAAGCAAAGGGAAGTCAGGGGTCAAGGAGATTCAGAATTTGGACCAAGAGCTGAGCCCAGCAGTAGGACCAGGGTCAGGGCACAGGGGCTGGCCTTGGGGTAGCTACCTTAGCCCAAATAGCCTCCCATGCTCAAATGGTTTCGCCAGGCCACCTCCCGTAGGAGAGACATCACCATACTCTCCCACTGGTAACATAATGTTAAATTGGAAAGGTACCATGGGATCAGCCACCCACTCCATCATTCATCCTGTGGTGGGAAGAACAGTGATGGTTTGCTGAAGAGGAGTCAGCCACAACCTATACATGGAGGACTCGGAGGACAGAAGCACCAGGAACAGTCAGGAAACTAAACCATATCTTCTTCCTCCCTACTCTGCACTTTAGACCCTTCCAAAACATGAAATTACTCCAACCTCTCAGCATGCCCCATGCTATTTCATGCCTCCATGTCTTTGTTCTTCCTGTCCCCTTTTCCCATGATGTCCTTCCTACATTTCTTACCCTGCTAGTTATTACCATTCAAGACTGAGCTCAGAAATCATATCTCCAGGAAGCCTTCCCTGTGCCTCCAGGAAAAGTGGAGTGTTGACACCTTTGCCTGCCTTAGCTCTTCCATTTTATCCTGAAGGCATACTCCTTGGGTCAGTGGCTCCCACTGGGCCAAGAGCTCCTTGAAGGCAGCAAGCATTCTTGGTTGTCCTTGCACCTCCTGCACCTATCACAGGACTTGGTGTAGAGTAGCTGCTCAATTAAATGTGTTGAGCACATCTCTGGAAAACTCTGACTTGAATTGTGGGAGAAGGAAGGAAGGAGAGATGATGAGGCTGGGTATGAACAGACTGAAATTTGGTGGGATGGCCGAGTGAGGGAAAAGCCATAGAGAAAGCTTGGGGGTGATGGGGAAGGTTTGGGGCTCTCCTGTATGGAGGTGATAATTAGAGGTATGGGAGCAATTTGAGTTCTTTGGGTTGGGAGGTGACTTAGGGATAAAGGGGAAGAGGACAAGGACCCTCATGATGCTTCTAGCACCGTTTTAGTTGTAGACAAACTCTCACTCTACATGTGAGACTCCAACTCAAAAAAAAGAGTGGGGTCTCTAGAATTTGACCGTTTGCATGTTCGGTTCCAGAATTCTACATGTGTACAGCAGAATCTCAAGTGGAATTGTTACTGTTGTTCCAGGATTAGACACTGGAGCACAAAGCCAAGGGCAAAGAGGCACCCACTATCACATCCCTAAAGAGAGCCTCCAGTGGCAGACATGCCAATGGTCAAGAAGAAACGGAACCAGCACCTACAGTACCAGGCCCCAACCCAAACTGTCAAACAAATGCCATCTATATAAAAGGCTGGGGAGAGGGAGGAAAGAAGGTCATGGGGGGATTGGTCTTGCTGTTTTGATGAGAGGGGCTCCAAGAGAATCACTCACAGAAATGGAGGGTGCCCCGGAGATGAGGCTGGTGCTTCGCTCCCCCTTGGGTGCTTGCTGAGCTTAGGATGTGCAGCCCATCTCTGATTCTGCTGTGGGAGAGGAACAAGATCTAGGAGGGAGAGCTTGAGTGAGGCTGACCTCAGACCCCTGAAGCTTGGGGTCCACAATAGCATGGACACAGAGTCCCCTTCCTCTGAAGAGCTCTGAAGGCAGAGGCTCATTTGAAGAGCCCATTCCACTAACAGGGTATGGAAGGCTGTGGGGCAGAGTGCACAGGGAGAAAAGAGGAGCAGCCTCTGCAGCCCAATCCCACAGCCCCTCCTGTGTAGCCACGTGCGGTGCAGAGATTAGAGGATGGGCCAGAACCCCAGGATAGCCCAAGAGAAACGATGTCCCAGGGCCCCACCCAGAAAGGAGACGGGGGGCATGCACCATTCCTGGGACTGCAGGGAGCCCTGTGGCCTCTCTTTGGGGGGATTTTCAGTGATGACTGGTGCTGGCATGAGCTGGACTCTGTCCCAAGGACACCAGCCCCTCCACCTACACAGAGACCACACCAGTCAAGGAAGCAAGCTGCTGATGGGACTGGACCAGAGTAGAGTCACCTTCTGCCACTGATGGGGACCACTTTTCCTCCTACTACCCACGGAAAGCCCTACTTCCAACCACAGAGGAGCCAGACCTAAGGCTCTGGAGAACGCTGAGGTGTGCAAGAAGAGATACTGCCCTCTCCCCACTTCCTTCATCCAAGTATGGGTCCAACCTCTTGGGGAAGAGAGGAGTTTCAATCAGAGATGAGCCAGTTTTAAATCAGACCGGGCTTCAAATGACCCTAAAGCTCTGACCTCTGCTCCAGCTCATGTGAAGGGTAATTGGACAGTTCAGCAGAAAGAAGTAGCTGGAGAAAAATAAAGCCATTTCACGTGTCTACATCACCAAGTTGACACTCATCAATAAACCCGTTACGGAGGCCAGTGTGCCTTTCTGGGCAGACAGGCAAGGCAAAGGCGGAAGAGGTGCCGCGGTCTCATCCCCGCTCCCCACCTCTGTTTCTCAATGAGATAGAACTTAAGTCAAAACCTCCTCAGTCTTAATTACCAAACAAAAAAATAACCAGACGATCCTCTCACTGTATGTCTTTATTTATACTGTCATCTGCTCCGGCATTTTAATATCCAACTTGCCGTTGGAAGACAGATGCCTGGATGTTCACACCCTGTTCTAATGGCTTAATACCCTGGGTACAGGAGCAGGGAGGGGCTGTGGGGAAGGAGGGGGATGAGAGCCACCACCACATTGAGCACAACTTCGGAGCAAATGGGCTTGAATATTCATTGAACAACATTTAATTTAAACACCCAAACTCTGAAAGCAGCAGCATATGGCCTGTTTTATTTTACATAAACTGAATAGGAGGTTGGGCCATTAGTTTCTGCAGACATAATGTTCATTACCAATGAAGAATGCTTTCCTTGGAGGGGACCCCAGCACTGTACTGGGCCCCTGCCCCGCTGCCCCCATGGGGTCAGACAAACCCAAGTTGAGGGCTCCCGGCAGCCTACTCGTGGTGGCATGGTGATGTTGACCAAATTCTGTCATCCCTCAGGGTACAGATTAAGACTTCACTGGTGCCTTGGTTTGCACCTTGGAAAAGTAAATTGGACAGAATTCTAGTCCTCCTGGACTGGGTTTCCTTGGTGCCTGGGGCGGTGTACAGATGACATGAAACTGACCTCCTCTGTCCACACGGTGGCTACACCAAGTCTAGGGACTCTGTCCACCCTCCCTGGGACTTAGAATTGTGTGCACATGTGTACAGAAAGTTCTGGGCACAGAGCCAAGTTGGTGTGTCCCTACAGCTCCACTGGCAAATCTAAGTGCAGGTTGTATGTACACGTCTATGGGGGCATGTGCACGTGACTCCTGTGCTGGATGTGGCTATGTGGCAGTGTGTGTGTGTGTGTGTGTGTGTGTGTGTGTGTGTTCACAGCAGATCAACCTGGAGAGGTAAGAGGTGTCCTCTTTTTAAACTGTCATTCGAGGGTTCTTAACTTGGAGTATACAGATACACCCGGGTCTATGGATAAAATGCAGGGGGCCTGTGAACTTGAATAGGAAAAAACAATTATACCATTATTGTCACTAACCTCTAAGATTTTTTCCATTGTGAATGTAGATAATAAACTTCTGTAGTTGGAGCAATTCTGGGAACTTTGTAGCCAATAGGAAACCCAGATATTTTTATATAACATCACAGCTGTTCCAGATCTCTCAAATGTCACTATGCTCTCCATTATTACTTTGAATTATAGTAGCTATTGGACCTGCCACAAGATGTTGTTGTTATTGCATTAACAAGGAACCATTTTTGTTACCTCATCCCAAATGTTTAAATGCTTTGCTAAGGGTACTTGAACAGACTTGGTTTTCTTTATAAGTTTATGGTTTTTATGTATGCATAAATATTCCAGGAAGGAGCCCATTGGTCACTACCCACCAAGGGCAAAGTAAGGCAAAGGACCCCTCATGGAGTGGCATGAAGCCGCCTGTGTCTCCAGCAAGCACAGGTTCACTGGTGCCCATTGGACGTGTGCAGACCTCTAGCAGAGGTGTGATCAGTGCTATCCCCTTTGTCCAAGACCCTCTCAAGTGCAGACAGAAGGCATCCATAAAAGGCCAGTGACTCTGTAGGAAGACAGAGTTCTTTCCATGGCCCTAATGGTGCCGGGAGCCATGCTGACAGCCCATGCTGGCCCACTCTTAGGAAGACACAGCTCCAAGCCTGTCTTGGTACTTACTCTCCAGGCCTATGGGAAAGGAGGCTTCTCAGAGGAGCGGGGCTTGGCCAGGGCTTTGGCACATCTCAAGCAAAAGTCACATCTGGCTCTGGCCATCACCTCCCCTGCTCCTACCCCATCTCCCATCACTGCCTGTCACCCCTACCAGTGAGGATTTCTTCCTTAACAATGCAGGATTACACAAGAGGCCACCCAGGGACTAGTCACTTCCCTTCATATGGTTGGGCCTTGTCTCTGGGCTCTGTCACACTGACACAGTGTGCTCTCCACTGCACCTATTTGTGGTAAGAATTTTCCAGAACTCCTGGGACTCATAAGTGACGTGGAAAAAACCCATATGAAACCAGAACTTTAGAGCAGAGTCAAGGCAAGTAAATGATCTTTATCTGATCAGTGAGCAGCCCAAGAGACTGTTTTGTTTTTGTTTAGGTTCCTGCTCAACTTGATTATGTGTCTGTCTATAATCATGTGTGACATCTGTGTTTCTCCTATCATAGATTCTAGACTGTGTGCTCTCAGAGGGTAAGAATAACATAGGCCTTATTCCCTACTCTGCTACAGAACCTGCCACATAGAAAATCTTTAATACAATTTTTTATTAAAATGGAAGAAAACATTTTTTTTTAAACTTTTTTCTGTTGTTATATATTTTTTATTTAAATAGAGATGGGGTGTCTGCATGCTGCCCAAGCTAGTCTCAAACTCCTGACCTCAGTTTCCCAAAGTGTGGGATTATAGGTGTGAGCCACTTCACCTGGCCTAAAAAAGTATTTTTTTAATCCGGGCTAGGTGGCTCAGCCTGTAATCCCGCGCCTTTGGGAGGCTGAGGTGAGTGGATTGCCTGAGCCCATGGGTTCAAGACCCGCCTGGACAGGCGAGACCTCATCTTTACAATAAATCAAAAAATTAGTCAGGCATGGTAGCGCGCGCTTGTAGTTCCAGCTACGTGAAAGGCTGAGGCGGAAGGATTGCCGGAGACCAGCAGGTCGAGGCTGCAGTGGCCAGGAGCGGCCACTGCACTCCAGTCTGGGTGACAGAGTGAGACTCCAACTCAAAAAAAAAAAAAAATTATTTTTTTAAATAACAAGTGACAGATAAACCAACTCAGGCTACCCGAAACACTATATAACATGTAATTAGCCCCATAACTAAAATCTAGCAGTATGGATTCTTTAGGTAGTTTTGACCAGGCTCCGGCTGTTTCCTTGCTATTCTCTCAGTTCTGCCTGCTCCAAATGTCAACTCTGTCCTCAGCGGGCTTTACTTGTGGTAGCAAAATGTCGGCAGTGGTGCCCATCCTCAGATCTGCACATCACACCATCTGGAGCAAGAGAGATCTTTTCCCAGGCATCACACGGAAGACTTCTCACAACAGTGACTGGACCAGCCTCAGCCAGCCACTTGGGCCAGTGGCAATTCCATATACTGATTGGTCCAGGTCTCAGTCACTGCTCATTCCCCAGCTAACACTAGGGCAGGAGTGGATGCTATACTTTTATAGGCTTAGGCCAATCAAGACCGACCCCCAACAAAAGCAAATGGTGGGCAGCAGTAGGGGGATAGACTGGATTCCTGGAATGAATTCCACAAACTGCTAAACAGTCATCTCAGGTTCTAAACTAGGTGACAGTACCCTAGGGCAGGAGCCATCTTATACCCCCTATTCAGCAGCCGTGAGGTGACCACCAAGGAAAGCACTTTTTATGTGTCCTCAGTCACCACAGCAGGCCCTCAGCCTGCCACCAAGCTCACTAACAGACTCTCACAGTCATTGCCACAGCCCGGAGGCATCTCCCTGTCCCCCAGGAAGAAAGGAGAGTCCTTTAATATGGAGATACCTGTCTGGGAGATAAGACAGCTAGGTTCTATCCCTAACTTGGTGGGGAAGGCATTTGTGTGCCTCAGTTTACCCACATGCACTAAAAGGAGAGTGGACAAAGTAAATCTAAAGGCTCTTCACCACTGACAGTCCATGTATCACAGCAGAGGAAGAGCTTCTAAGCCTCAGCATTTTGCAGCCCCAAGAACCACCATTATCTCCTGCCTGAGATCATGCCACAGCCTCCTGGCTGGCCTCCCTATCTCTGCTTCCAGCCCAATCCACACCCTTCATAGCTGCCATGTTGCCAGTCAGTCATTCAACAAATGTTTATCGGCCCTCCTGTATACTGAGCATTGTTCTAAGTGCCTGGGCAATAAGCAAATGATATACACAGACAAAAAAATATCTGCCTTCACGAAGCTTCCTTTCTAGTGGGGAAACTATCAATGAACGAGAAAATAAGAGAAGTGAATGCTGAGAGAAAAACTTAAAGCTGGGAAGGAAAGCCTAAAATTCTGGAGTTGCTGCTGAAGCAGAGGAGTTGCCAGGTTGTGGGGAGGTCTTAGGGGTCATGAGGAACCTTTTGGCGTCTGAGTGAGACGTGAAGCCTTGAGGGGTTGAGGATAGCTGAGCGAGCTCATCTGACACACATTTCCACAGTGCCCCTCCGGCTGCTTCGTGGTCAGGAGCGTGAAGGGGGAAACGTCATCAAGAGCATAGCAAGGTGACCACAGCAGTTGCACGGGTGAAGGACAGCAGCAGCCTGAGCCAGAGAGCTGTGGGGTGCGGAGAAGTGGTCAGATTCTGGGTATATTTTGAAGAAAGAACCAAAAGATGCATTGATGGCCTGGACATAGGGTGTGAGGAAAAGTCAAGGCTGCTAACAAGGCTCTCGGCCCAGCCAGGGGAGGACGAAGTCGCCATACACAGGGCGGGGAGGTCCAGTTGGAGCAGGTAAAGCGGGGAACTCGGGGGTTCTGCTTCTGACCAGTGCCCTTCATAAAAGGCACGCCTGATGGGACCATGACGCTGCTTTAAATCTTCCCTCCTTAGGCCGGGTGTGGTGGCTCACGCCTATAATCCCAGCACTTTGGAAGGCTGAGGTGAGAGGAGGCAAAAGGTTGCCTGGCCCAGGGGTTCGAGACCAGCCTGGGCAACTTGGTGAGACCTCGTCCCTACAATAAATCAAAAATTAAGCTGGACATGGTGGCGTGTGCCTATAGTTCCAGCTACTTGGAAGGTTGAGGCAGAAGGATCGCCTGAATCCAGTGGGTCGAGACTGCGGTGACCCTGAAAGTGTCACTGCACTCCAGCCTGGGTGACAGAGTGAGACTCTGACTCAAAAAAAAAAAAAAAAAAAATCTTCCCTCCAAGCAAAGCCCACCTGTGAATACCTGCTATAGCCCCTGCACAGTCTCCCAGTCTGGAGTGCAGAGGCACGATCACGGTTCATGGCAGCCTCAACCTCTTGGGCTGAGGCACCTCAGCCTCCCAAGTAGCTGGGACTCCAGGCATGCATCAACATGCCCAGCTAATTTTTTAATTTTTTAATGAAGACCAGGTTTCACTATGTTGCTCAGGCTGGTCTCAAATTCCCAGGCTTAAGCAATCCTCCTGCCTTGGCCTCCCAAAGTGCTGGGATTACAGGCATGAGCCACCACATCCGACCTCCAGCCACATTTCCATACACTCCCCAGTACTGTTTTGTTGTTGTTGTTGTTTTGAGTCGGAGTCTCACTCTCACTCTGTTGCCCAGGCTGGAGTGCAGTGGCACACTCACAGCTATGCAGCCTCAACCTGCTGGGCTCAGGTGATCCTTCTGCCTCAGCCTTCCAAGTAGTTGGAACCACAGGCATGCTTCACCACGTCTGGCTAATTTTTGACTTATTGTAGAGACAAGATCTCACCATGTTGCTCAGGATGGTCTCAAACACCTGAGCTCAGGCAATCCTCTTGCTTCTGCCTGCCAAAGTGCTGGCATTACAGGTGTGAGACACCTCGCCCAACTAGTCCTGGCATTTCTACCCGCCACAAACCCACTGGCCTTCTTTTGCCTCTGGGTCTGGGTATCTTCTCTTCTCTCTTCCTAAGAAATTCTTCCTTGTACCTGCAACTCCAAGCCCCAATTCCCTCAACTTGGAAAGAGAGAAGGAAAGAGTAGACTCAGGTGTTATTTCAGGTACCTTCCAGCCCCAGCCTTCTGCAGTCTGTGGCCCTGGGCTTCTCTGCCTATCACTCCCCGGTGCCCAAAAAGATCAGCAGCAGACAGAGCTGAGGCTCAAAGGGAAAGTTCTGGGGAGGGCTGTGAGGGTCTGAGTAGAGGCAGGAATGGACAACATTATGGTCTGTGCCCCTCAGAACCCTCCACCTGAGCCACCCTCCCCTTCCATTCCTGCTCATCCTTCATGGTGGGTGCCAGCGGCCCCTTCCCCAAGCTAGTCCACAGCCCTCCTCTGCACACCCAGGCTCTCTGGCCAGGCGTCCAACAGCACCTCCGTCACAGCTTTAGACTCTTCAGGAGCACCCTAAGCAAGTCCTGGGAAAGCGCTCCAAGGCAAGGACTTTACCCACATCACGTAACCACAAAGTAGGAATCCCAGACTCCAGGCCTCTCTCTGACACTCTTCCCAAACTCAGCTCAAGTCCTCCTCCCCCAGGAACCCATCCTGCCTTCTCCGGGCCCTCCCCCACTGCCAATCAATGAGTGATGGACACGTTGGTCTCCCCTTCACCATGGGCTCAGGCTTTACCTCACTCACCCACTCCCACCCACACAAAGTCTCCCTAGAGACTTAAGCACAGTGGATGTGCCCTGAACTTTTTGTGGAATCAAATCACCAAGATACTGTGCCCAACATGTGAGCTTCCTGCCGGGAGATGTGTCTCCAGTGAGCAACCTGTTCTTTGTGAAAGGGGCACGCCAGAGGGGCCAAGGTGCAGACAACCCCCTAGCCCTGGTCTGCTCCTACTCCAGCTTTCTCCTCTCACCACCAGGATGTGAAGAAGCCAGAGAGAGATTCCTTCTCCTCTCTCACCCTCCTCACCTTCCACCCAGGGACGTTATGAAAATTAATGGGATAACAGATGAAGGGCCTCCAAGGAGACGGGCTACATAAATCCAAAGTGTTGTTATTAAATTCCAAATTTAGCCCTCGGGATTGCTGAGACATGACGGATCTGGGCTGGGAGCAATCCCAGCTGCATGGACAGGAAGTCCCTGTAAAATCAGAAGCTATGACATACATGCTTTAGGGGTTAAAGGAAACCCTACATATTCTCCAAGCCTATGAACCCAAAGAGCCTCCATGGCAGCCTCACCAAGAAAGCAGCCAGACCTGCTTGTACACCACCTTGACAGGAAGCTCACTGCTCCCCCAAGCAGTTCCTTCCTTCTCCCATTAGCTCTGAGCTCTAAAAACTTCCTCCTTGGCCAGGCACGGTGGCTCATGTCTATAGTCCCAGTACTTTGGGAGGCAGAGACGAGCGATTATCTGAGTTCAGAGGTTTGAGGCCTGAGCAACATGGCAAGACCTTGTCTCTACAAAACAGCAAAAAAATTAGCTGGGTGTGGTGGTCCACGCCTGTAGTTGCAGCTATTTGGAAGGCTGAGGCGGAAAGATCGTCTGAGCCCAGCAAGTTGAGACCATGGTGGCCATGAGTGTGCCACTGCACTCCAGCCTGGGCTACAGAATGAGATTCTGACACACACACACACACACACATAAAAAATAAAAACTTTCTCCTGTCCTGCCTAAACCGATTCCCCGTATCTCCCACACTCCAGGATGTCACCCTTTTCTCAAGTCATAACCTCTCTCATCTCATCTCTAGCTAAGTAATCCCACCCCTTCAAATAGGTGTCACATGCCATTGTTTTAAGGCAGCCACCACCCTGAAACTCTTATCTAAATGAAATCTTCTTCCTAGCTCCCAAAAATAGCATAAGCCCCAGAAGGGGTCCAACAGGAGACAGGGTGAAACAGAGTCCACTGTAATTCACTGAAAGTGCCCACCTCCTGTGCAGGCAGCTGGGAGCAACTTGCCTTTTTTTAGGTTCCACATCACACTGTGAAATCATGCCATCTACATTTAGGTTTTAGACCATAGTCCCTGTCACAGGGGCATCTGGCTGGTCATGATTCCCAAAGACCACAGGGCTAGGTGTGGGCCAAGCTGTGTGGGACCTCCTGGAAGCATAGGATCACAAGATCACGAGCCCAGCCCGCGGAGTCACACTGACTTACATTGAAGGCCAGTCCTGCCATTATGAGCGACTCTCAGCCAATGGTTTAATTCCTGAGTTTAGTTTGCTTATCTCTGAAATGGGGACGATAATCCCTACCTTGTATAACTGTTGTGAGAGCAAAAGAATAAGAGACATAACGTGCCTAGCCCAGTGACCAGCAGGCGTTCAATAAAAGGAAGGTGTTATTATTACAAAGTCTCAGGGGAACCCTGATGGCAGTTTCCAAGGTCAGAAAATCTAGAAAGTAGTAACTTAGAGGACTGATTTTCAATGGTACCAATACAATTCACTGATGTGGAGGTAATAGTCTTTTTTTTTGCGTCGGAGTCTCACTCTGTCACCCAGGCTGGAGAGCAGGGCAGTGGCATGCTCATGGCCACCGCAGCTTCAACTTGCTGGGTTCGGGTTATTGCTCCCACTGAGTGGGGTGGTTCATGCCTGTAATCCCAGCACTTTGGGAGGTGGAGACGAGAGTATTGCTTGAGCCCGGGGGTTTGAGACCAGCCTAAGCAACGTGGTGAGACCTTGTCTCAATAAATCACAAAAGCTAGCCAGGTGCAGTGGCATGTGTCTGTAGTTCCAGCTACTTGGAAGACTGAGGCAGAAGGATTGCCTGAGCCCAGCACGTAGAGGCTGGGGTGGCCATGAGCATGCTACTGCACTTCAGCCTGGGTGACAAGAGTGAGACTCCAACTCCAAAAAAAAAAGGGAAAATAAAGACACGTAACTCAATTTTTAAATAGGCAAATAATTTAATAGATATTTTTCTAAAGAAGACATACAAATAGCCAATAAGCACATAAAAAGACGCTCAACACCATTAGTTATGAAATGCAAATCAAAACCATAATGAGGGCCAGGTGTAATGGTTGACACCTATACTCCCAGCACTTTGGAAGGCTGAGGCAGGATTGCTTGAGCCCAGACGTTCAAGACTAGCCTGAGCAACATAGCAAGACTTCATCTCTATAAAAATAAAGTTAAATTTTTAAAAAAAAATTTTTTTTTAGTTGGATTCTCACTCCGTCGCCCAGACTGGAGTGCAGTGTCATGCTCCTGGTCACTGCAGCCTCGACCTCCTGGGCTCAGTGATCCTTCCACCTCAGCCTTCCAAATAGCCGGAACTACAGGTGTGCACTACCAAGTCTGGGTAATTTTTTTGATTTATTATAGAGACAAGATCTTGCCATGTTGCCCAAGCTGGTCTTGAAATCCTGGGCTCAGGCAATCCTCTTGCCTCAGCCTCCCAAAGTGCTGGGATTATAGGCTTGAGCCACGACACCTGGCCAAATTTTAAATAACATAATGAGATGCCACTTCACACCCACAAGGATGGCTAAAATCAAAAGTACAGATAATAGCAAGTGCTGGAGAGGAGGCAGAGAAATCAGAGCCCTCATACATTGCTGGTAGGAACTGAAGATGGTGCTGCCTCTGTGGAGAACAATTTGATGGTTTCTTAAGGTGTTTAACAGGCCGGGCACAGTGGCTCAAGCCTGTAATCCCAGTACTTTGGGAAGCCAAGGAGAGAGTATTGCCTGAGCCCATGAGTTCAAGACCAGCCTGGGCAACATGGTGAGACCTTGTCTCTTACAATAAATCAAAAAATTAGCCGGGCATGGTAGCGCACGCCTATAGTTCCAGCTACTTGGATGGCTGAGGTGAAAGGATCATTGGAGCCCAGCAGGTTGATGCTTGGGTGACCGTGAACATGCCACTGTACTCCAGCCTGGGTGACGGAGTGGAACTCAAACTCAAAAAAAATAAAAAACAAAAAATAAAAAATAAAAAAATAAAGTGTTTAAAAGAGAGTTCAGAGGACCCAGCAATTCCATCCTAGGTATATATCCAAGAGAAATGAAAACATCCACACAAAAACTTTCACATGAATTTTCGTACCTGCAGAATTATTCATAGCAGCCAAAAAGCAGAAACAATTCAAATATCCAACAATGGATGAATGGCAAAACCAATGTGGAAGATCCATACAATGGAATGTCAGATGGTAATTAAAAGAAATAAAGTATTGATACATGCTACAATATGGATGAAACTTGGAAACATTATAGAGTGAAAAAAATCCAGTCACAAAAACTACATATTATATGATTTCATTTATGTTGTATGTCCAGAATAGGCAAATCTATGGAGACAGAAGGTAGATTAGTGATTGCCTAGGGCTAGGGGAGAAGCTGGGGACACAGAGTGACTGCAAGGGGGAATGTGGTTTCTTTTTGGCATGATAAAAAATTTTCAAAAATTAGGTAGTCGTCACGGTTGCACAACTCTGTGAATATACTGAAACCCATTCAATTGCACAATTTAAAAGGGTGGGACCGGGCATGGTGGCTCACACTTATAATCCCAGCACTTTGGGAGACCAAGGTGAGAGGATCACCTGAGCTTACGGGTTCAAGACCAGTCTGGGCAACTTGGCGAGACCTCTTCTCTACAATAACAAAAAATTAGCCTGGTGTGGTGGCACATGCCTGTAGTTCCAGCCATTTGGAAGACTGAGGCAGAAGGATTGCCTGAGCCCAGCAGGCTGAGACTACGGTGGCCGTGAGCATGCCACTACCCTCCAGTCTCGGCAACAGAGTAAGACTCCAATTCAAATAAATAAACAAATAAAAATAATAAAAAAAATAAAAGGGTGGAAGCCAGGCGTGGTGGCTCAAGTCTGTAATCCCAGCACTTTGGGAGGCCGAGGTGAGAGGATTGCCTGAGCTCAGAGGTAAGAGACCAGCCTGGGCAACTTGGTGAGACCTCAGCTCTACAATAAATAAAAAAATAAGCCAGGTGTGGTAGCACGAGCCTGTAGTTCCAGCTACCTGGAAGGCTAAGGCAGAGGGATCGTCTGAGGCCAGCAGGTTGAGGCTGCAGTGGCCGTGAGTGTACCACTGCACTCCAGCCTGGGCAACGGAGCAAGACTCCAACTCAAAAAAATAAAATAAAAGGGTGAATACTAGGTCTGTGAATTATACCTCAATAAAGCTGTTATTCTTTTTTTAAATGGCAGCCTGGTATGGTCTGGAAGTGATGGGAGAAGAGCAGAAGTCCTAGCAACAGGAATGGTGGCCTTGGTGGATACATCGGCAGCCCCCCCCCTTGTCCCTTTCCAGCAGGTGTTCCCTCAGACCCATTCAAGTGGGTGTAGGCTCCACAAGCTGGCAGGACTAGGAAGGGACCTCTCCTGAGCTATTCCAGTAGGCGGCTTATCCCTGGGAAGTGGCAGGTAGGATGCAGGTCTAACTAGTGCTGTTGGATGTTGGAGCGGGAAGCAACAGAAGCCTGCGTGTGGTATCCATGGGAAAGAGAGGGGAACCAATACAGCCAAGCTGCAGAGAGGAGAGGTACAGAGGCAAGGATGGAAAGGAGGAAGGCAGGAAGGAGAGCTGACTTGTTCTGAAATGATTTTCCAGTCTCGGTTCCAAGGAGGCTGCCAGCACCGCCACCTTTTGGTTCTGTTAGACAACCCACAGCTTTCCGTAAGTTTCCCCTTTTGCTTGGGAGGCTTTCTGTTCAAAGGGTCCCCATGATGGGTCCCATTTTCTTCTTCCTGCCATGGCAAAGACTGGTCATTGTCCCCCAAAACCATTCCACCTACCGCTCCCAGGCTTCGTTGCAGATATTAGGTGTTGCAGGAGACTAAGTCCCAGTCAGTGGAATAGGAGCAGAAACAGAGGTGACTCCAGATTGGGGTTTTGTGGAGAATGGATGGACTCTCCCGGGTCTCGGACTAGGGCAAGGCACTCCTGAGGTCAGGAGGGGCTGACCTGACACTCGCAGCACCCAGAGTGAAGACCTCCTCAGATTTCACACACTAAGCGCTTTATTGCCTCACCAGTTCCCAACACCGTGAGCCCAACTGTGACCGGCCACAATCCCACAGCATGGTACCAACCTGGACAGCTACGCCGAGAGAGCGAGCCTCGGGCCCTGGAACTACAGCATCCACCAGCACCAAAGTCCCCTTGGTACCTCGGGGGCTTCTTGCGGGAGCTGATAGTATCTCGCCATTCAAGGCGTGTAAGCTGAGCTCTCAGGTCCCCTAACTAATGCACCATCTGAACCGAAAAAGCCAGCTCAGGGAGCACCAGCAGCAGACGTCTCAACTCTCAGCCTCCCAGAGAACATTTCTGTACCAGTGACAGGCTCTGTGAGATAGCTGAATGACAAGGAAAAGTCACCCCACACCCCACTGCAGTGCTTTGTAACCTTAAAAATGTAAGAAAATAGCCCCTAAGGGGCAGATGGTTCACCTACTGTCAGGAAGGAAGGGAGCTTGGAGAAAGGGCCTGAGGCTCACTCCTTTCCCTAGCCCCAACAAACTGAAGGACTTGGGGCAAGTCACCTAACCTCACTGTGTTGCAGTGGCCTCGTCCACAAAAAGAAAATGCAGCACCTGCACGTTTTAGAGGTGCCAGAGCAACTGAAGAGCCTTCCTTTCCTTCCCCAAGGAGGCCTGATGGAAAGAAATATCTTGTTTAACACGTTCTTTCCACCAAGGAAAGCCGCAGCTCGACGTCTGCCTATGGGTTGGGCAATTTCTGGGCAAACCCTGAATATTACTATAGACAGTGGAAGCTAGCAAAGGGCTGATCCACTCTTGAATCCCCTTCCAGCCCAGGGATGTGCACACCTACGGCACTCTGGAAAGGCAATTCCGGAGGCTTCCTACCCAAGCCTAGTGGCTCAGTTGGGTGAGCAGATATCCTGATTGCAGGATGCCAATCCCTAGATTAAAGAGGTGAATCCCAAAGCCCCTCCAAAGCCATGCATTTTTGGAAGACATACACACTGCAGTGGAAAAGAGGAGATCACAGTGTAAATTTTCCTTCCTCCAAACACTGCAAAACAGAAATCTATGGCAGCAAACCCTATATGTCTGAAGATCTGGACTTTGTTAAAAATGCAGTTTGCGAGGTTCCACTTCACTGCCTTGCATCAAGTCCCGGAAACACTCACTTAAATGGATATCGGAGATGGATGTCATGTAGCAGGCTTACAGCTCCCCCGCCATCCCAGGTCCTTGAGAAGCACAAGGCAGTCTCCTCAACTCCTGGGCCCGATTTTTCACATGAAGAAAAAGAGATGCTGAGAGTCACCTCATCAGCGCCATCTCTCATCCTCCAGTGTAGGAAACTGAGGCCCAGAGGAGAAAGGGGGCTTGCTGGAGATCATACATGGGGGGAGGTAGGGGGACGCAGAAATAAGGCTTGAAGACAGGTCTTGTGACCCAGCACTCTGGCTTCCCTCCCAAGTTTGTCAAAGACCAGGACCGAAGCATAGCACTGTAGGGACAGGGGTGCTGAACCAGAATCAGGCTACTGGGGTTCTAGTGTCCTGGCCCCCAAAGAAATCACAAACTGCCTGGCTGGGCAGTTACAAAAGGGAAATGCTGTTTGCACAGGATCTGCAGAGACCTTGCAGCACGGATGGGTGGACATCGTCATACACATATGAACAGCAGAAAGCCTCCAGGTTCAGCTTCCCTACGAGGGCCGAATCCTATAAACAAGATTACCACCCCCATTAGACCTTCTCTGAGAAGAAAGAGTGACCTCTCCAGTTGATCTGGCATCAGCTTTTTTCACGCAACCACAAGGGTACTGGCCTTGAAAACAAAGCAAACAGCTTCCAAGCCTGTGCCCACAGTGCCCCCTCGTGGGAGTCTGCATGGTGCATCAGACCTCTTTATCCCACCAAAAGACAAGGCAGCAATGAGCAATCTGCAGCACTGTCCTTCCTGGTCTCCACAGCTATCCCCTTCTGAACTGTCTTCCCCTCCCCTTAGCGCAGTGGTTCTCAAACTTTAGACTACATCAGAATCACCTGGAAGGCTTGTTAAACACAGGTGGTGTCAGGGCATGATGGCTCAAGCCTTTAATCCCAGCATTTTAAGAGGCCAAGGCGAGAGGAATGCCTGAGTCCAAGGGTTCGAGTCCAGCCTGGGAAATTTGGTGAGACCTCATCTCTACAATAAATTAAAAAGTTAGCTAGGCACGGTGGCATGTGCCTGTAGTTCCAGCTACTTGGAAGCTGAAGCAGGATAGCCTGAACCCTGCAGGTCGAGGCTGTGGTGGCTGTGAGCTTGCTACTGCACTCCAGCCTGGGGGACAGAATGAGACTCCAACTCAAACAAAAAGAAAAAAAATGATGGCTGCGCCCTAACTAGAGTTTCTGATTCAGTAATGCTAGGGAGCAGCTCAAGAATATGCATTTCTAGCAAATTCCCAGGTGATGCTGATGCCACCATCCAGGACCACACCCGGAGACCCACCAAGGTTCAGCATGGTTTCTAGCTCCTTGGTGAGATGTTCCACAAATACCTCCAGGCTTATCGTAGAATGTCAGAGCTACGTAACTCTGACCAAATTACTTAAGGAAAATTTTTTGAGCCTCAATTTCCTTATCTGTAAAATGAGGATAACATAGTACTTTCCTTGGAACGTCTGTAAAAGGTATGAAGTGATTCATGCAACAAGACTTGGTTCCTGGCACATATGCAAGCACTCGATAAATTTTAGCTATTCTGTCACAACTAACTAGCAGTACTATTCATTTGCCAGCTTCTTGAGGGACAGTGTTTCCTACTGCAGACACAGAATTCTCAGAGGCAGAAGGGGCCTTAAAGAGCCGTTAGTCCCAAATTTTCCAAACCTGAATGATCAGCACTTGGGAAGCTGCTAAAACTTCAGATGCTTAAGGACCACTCAGATATACTAACTCTGAAAACTGGAATAGGCTAGGGATTTGTATTTTTAACAAGCCCCCAGGTACCAAGCTACTCATCTAGCTTTTGAACCAAGATAGAAGCCCAGAAAAGGGAAGTTCCCCGCCCATCCAGGGCCCCAGGTGGCAGGATAAGTGGGAACTAGTCCCCCGATCCCTGATCTGGTCTTTTTCCACCAAGCTACGTTATTGGAGGCCATCTTATCAACCCATAACCTCTGCACAAATCCCCTCTCCAACATGCATGATGAGCAGTTTAAGTATCTACTGTGTGGAGGAACTCAGCATGTGACAAGGACACTTGATCCACTGCTGAACATCTAACTCTCCAGTGTTGTCTTTTAGCCAAAATACTGAACAAGAGAAATCCTTAGCCTGGCACATGAGGTCTTCCCTAAACTGTCTCCACTGATCTTTTTAGCCTCATTACCCACCAGGACTCACTCATACTCTGCCATCCAAACCATGGACACTGGTATGGGGGTCTACTTCTGCCAGTCTGCAACATCTAGCATATAGAAAGTTCAAGAGTGAGTGGATGGAGAAGGCGGATGAACACATGAAGTGTGTTCACAGAGCACTGGAACTCAGGAAAAGTGTCTACTTTGCCAGTACAAATAAGTCAAGAGTCATAATTCTGTGCTCTTGCAGTCAATCTCAAGTCTATTTTTGAAATGGAATATCTCCTACCAGAAATGCATTGTGCAAGTCTGCTGGAAACCACCAGACATGCAGGTCCCTCCCCGTCACTGAGTCAAGAAATCACCTGCTTACACTCTCTGCTCCCACCTCCCTTCTCATTCACTCATCCCCTGGCAGAACAATCTGGTCTTGCCTCACCCCCACCTCCCCGCCTCTCCCCCAACTTACACAGCCTCAAATTGGATCCTTCTCCAGCATGTCCAGATCAGATCGTGTCTCTTACCCCAGTTAGTGTTACAGTAGTGCTCCCTCATTTGTGGGGATACACTGCAAAGACCCCAGTAGACGCGTGAAACCAGATAGCACAAGCCCAATCTATTCCATATTTTTTTCTAGACATACATACCTTTGACAAAATTGATTAGGTATATCAGAGATTAACAAATCATATGCTGTACTAAATTATGTAAATGTGGTCTCTCTACAAACACCTTATTGTCCTGTACTCAACCTTCTTGCGAGATGAAATTCCTCCATGGTGAGATGAAGGGAAGTGAATAACACTGTAACAGCAATAGACTACTACTGACCTTCTGAGGATAGATGCATCATGAGGACCATCAGTCATGATTTTGTAGACTGCAGTTGAAGCCGTGAAAACTGAACTGTGGATGGAGGGCAGGGGGTGCTACTGCACCTCTCCCAGAAGCTTTCCAGGACCCAGCCTCCCTACACTGATGTTCTTGGCTCTGAATTTTTTTTTTTTTTTTTGAGTCGGAGTCTCACTCTGTCACCCAGACTGGAGTGCAGCGGCCGCTCCTGGCCACCGCAGCCTTGACCTGCTGGGCTCCGGCGATCCTTCCGCCTCAGCCTTCCAAGTAGCCGGAATTACAGGCATGCGCTACCGCGCCCGGCTGATTTTTTGGTTTATTGTAGAGATAAGGTCTCGCTGCCCAGGTGGGTCTCGAACCCGCGGGCTCAGGCAATCCACTCACCTCAGCCTCCCAAAGGTGTGGGATTACGGGCTGAGCCACCAAGTCCGGCTGGCTCTGAATTTTTGTTACAATCATGCACCATCTGCCATTTCAAGGAAGAGGGGGCCAGGCTATGAGATGATGGGTAAGTTTAACTTCCTGAGCTTTAAGAATAGGAACAGCTATCTCCCTAGCTCCCAGAACAGGGACACACAGCAAGTGGTCGGCCAATAGGAAAGTTGATTAGCCATCTAATGCGTGTTCAATAAACCCATGGCAACTGGCACCTTGCTGAACACAGTATAGGCATACAAATATGTATAGGTACACAAATAACACACAGTATAGGTATACAAATCTAAGTCCTGTGCACCATTACATGCCCAGCAGAAAGCAGATCCTCAGTATCTAAGTGACAGAATAAATGCTCAGCAACTCTGGAGTCAGGCGATTGCATTCCAATCTCAACCCCACCACTTGACGGCTGAGACAGACAAGATGCCTAACTGTTCTACACCCTTTCCAGCATGGGGGGGTCCAGTCTTTTAGGGTTTGCAGATGGAGACCATTGTTCATAGAGTTACAACAGCACCTGCCTGGACCCCATGAGAGCCTCATGCTGCCTTTAAGGACAGTCCAAAATAATCAACTTGCTAGGGAAGGGAGAAGGGAGTTCAAAGTTGCCTGGTTATGTAGGTACATCCAGCTACAAAAAGAACTCAAGGGTGTGGTGCCACAGCAAGCTAAAAAACACCCCAAATATCTACTGGAGACACTATAACCACCCCCAGCTTCTCTCCTTGCCAAACTCTTACTAGGCCACAGCTTCCAACAGTGCCAAGTTCAGGCACCGTTTCGGCTTAGGAACATAAACTTTGCATTTCTAGGAGGGTTCTTCCAAAATCTGTTGACAGCACAGCAAGGTCTGGTTATTGTCAGAGCCTACAAAGTGCTCCAAGAATCCTCAAGCTCAACAGCACAACTGGCCACAATTTAAAGCAAGTTCTTGCAAGTCCTTGCTTCCTGCGACTGTCGCTTGGCACTAGTTTCCAAACTGTTCTCACAGATGTTGCATCCTGAGCCTCAAAACAGCCTTGAGTGAGGGCAGCTGATTAGATGCCCTTGGGAGTCCCAATTTAAAGAGTTAACCCCCCCAAAAGTGGACCAGGTGACTTCCCCCAAAATACATCCAGATGCAGAAGCATGCAAAGGGGACACAAAACTAGGCAGCAGAAAGACAAGGGCACAGGGTGGCAACAGTAGAAGCCTCGAAGGACTGGAAAACATACACCTGTCCTGAGGGACACGGCCCACCCTCTGGTCACTATCACCATGCAGTCAGGTGGACTACTGCTGTCTCGTTTCAAGACACTGAAAATCTAAACCCCAGGTAAAATATGCCAAGTTTCCAAATGCTATGCCTAACAAAAATCACAGGCTAGAGTGCCAGTCTGACTTCTGTAATAACCGGGCTAGGCAGTTTCCCTAGAGAAATAGGCCCAGCCTGGCTGATTGACTACTCTGGCCCTCCATGACCACAGCCCAACGGAAAAGCATCCTGATCTTGTGACTATGCCAGTATTCATTCAGGATGCCCGCAACCGTGCCCTTTTCTTCACATCAGCCTTATACCCTGCTCCATGAAAACCAGCTCTCTTCAGCTCTTGCTCGCTCCCACCATCCCTGCTCCTGAATTTTGCAACGTCCTATTCCTGCAACACTCCCAGAATTCTCACCCAGTGCTGCCCCAAAAGGCAGCTCCGCTCCACACCCTAGTCACAAGAAAGTCTCCTCTGGCAACTTTTGCTACCCACAGGCATGTTCTTACACCTCTAAGCCCTGTTCATTGGGAAACGCCCATCAGGCCAGGCGCAATGGCTCACACCTGCAATCCCAGCACTTTGGGGAGACAGAGTGGGAGGACTGCTTGAACCCAGGAGTTCAAGATCAGCCTAGGCAACAGAGCAAGACCTCATCTCTAAAAAGTCAGGTGTAGTGCAACACATCTTCAGTCCCAGCTACACAGGAGGCTGAGGCGGGAGGATCGCCATAATCATGGCACTGCACTCCAGCCTAAGCAACAAATCTCTCTTCCCCTTTCCAACCCACTAGGCCACCTGATCTTACCTTCTGGTCCTAGAAGGCCTACCAAGAGAACAGTCATGGGTGCCGCAATTCCAAAGATGCGGCTTCAGCAGAGCCACTGCACAGCATCCTTAGGCCGGCAGGCTCAGTCCCTGGAGTTATCTATTTGCATCCCTGTCCACCCATTTACCTCATGCTCTAAAATATCCCACCACCCTTCCTTCCTGCAACCCTACCTCTTCTGCTTCCTTTCTCGAGTCCCCTAAATGCCCCACCAACCAGGTCTTCTGTTCTCTGCTTCCTTTTATTTCTCTAGAGCTTTTCACCCAGACTTGGTTCTTAAATAGCATCCACAAGCTTGACTCACAGATGGATGCTCTTAAGGTGCAGGTCCATCAAACATGATCTTCAGGAAAATCCAACAGCAAGCCATTAATGCTTCTCCCTGCCACCAACCCAAATATGCTAGCTCTCCAACTCATATTGTCTTCTCAAAAGACACCTCCACCCACCCTGCAACCCTAAAATGTTCCCCCTTTAATCTCCCAATCCCATACAACTGACCAATAACCATAGTGCAGGCCCTTAATCCTAATGCCCAAAAAAGTCAATCTTAGAATCAGCATTTGGTAAAGGAAAAGGAGCACACAGATAATCCTCAATGTTTCTTTAAAATATACAACTTTTCCACCAGGCACTTAATTATACACCACACCCAAATATTCATTAGACTGGAGCCTCCCTCAAATTCCCCACTCCTTACCCTATAAATATCCACGATCCACAGATTATGATCAAAGGATTCTATTTACTTCAGGGTAAATGGAGACAATGTGACCTAGCAATTTTCATTTCTACCAAGGCCATCGAATAAATTTTAAAGTAGTAAGAACTAAGCTGAGGTCTAAGAAAACCTAAAAGTGATTCAGAGTTAAGCTTCTCTTTTGGAGACCAAGCGCACTGAGGAGCACACCAGACTAACTCTATGTGTTGCCTTGCTGCTGAAGCTCCATACCTGACCTCTTCGTGCTATTAGAGGTAAGGACAACCACCACCCATCACACCAAGTTTTCACTGAATGCTTAATGGGACATCAAAACCTGGGCAACAATTTAAATCAGCAGTTAACAGCAGACTAGTTTTCTAACAGCCCCAGTAAAATGCAAACATATTTCAAACCAGACACATGAAAAGTTTTTAGTTTATTAAGCTGGTCGTGAAAAATCCAAACAATGGCCACAGATACCATCACTGCATCATCTTTAGTCCTTTGCCTGCAAATCAAGAGAAGTTTAGTCAGCAACTACCTTTGAAGTTCTTTAAAAATTAAAGTCTTCAAATTCTAAAATTAACACTCATGCAGTACAGATATTAGTAACCTACATTATCATGTTCTTCTGTGATGTAAGCACAATAACATACAAACATTCAAGTTAGGAATAAAACAAAAAAATGTTAAATGTTACAAATTTTAAAAACAAAACCACGTCAAGTTAGTATTTTAATTGGCACAACTCTTCAGAGCATCTGCAAGTCTACTTCTAAATGTATTTCTACATTTAAACTACTGCAAGAGTAAACCAAGGAGTCTACTAATCTAACAAAAGTTTGAATGATACCTGTTATCCAATCTCCAGCTCACTGAATCAGTGGCAGGGAAGGGAAAAAGAGGAAAGAGGAAAAAAGAAACATTTCATTAATAGTTCCTTTTCAAACTTCAAAATAACCTACATTTAAGTGCATGCAATCAGATCCCTTAAAGATGAACGATTTGTTCTTTGCAACTGTACAGAGTATTCTTTGGACACACTCGTTGGTTTTATTCCTCCTAATTCTGAGAACATTTTACCTGATTACTGTGGTTCTTATACAAACAAGGTGGCACGATGACCTCACATTATTACACCAATGTGGTACCAATCCAGGATGTGACATTTGCCTGAACCTCAGACCCTCTACTCAGCAGAACATGGGCCAGGCAAGCCCACACCACCCACAGATGGGAGAATCACCAGACTCAAAAGTCTAATTTCAGCTCAGTGGGAGGGTTCTAAATGATCAGGCAAATCTTTAAAAGGACTCTCAGTTCAATACTTTAAAAAGTGCCATTCACAGCCACAAAAATAGTACAAATTAGTATTTAGAAAGAGGCATCAATTTAGTGAAGTAAAAATACTATAATTGCTCTTCAAATATGAGACTATGTCTTAAAACACTCCACTGCCACCTAAAGATAAGAACAAATACCAATTCTAACATCTGAACAAAACTGAAAAGGAACACTGCTATGCCATTTTTTTTTGGAGCCATAATTTATGTGCTCACATTCATGCATCCATTTTCCAGCTGGCTTTTCAGAGCAGTGCAGGGGAGAAGCACCAGTGCAACTTAAAGAAGGAACAATGACAGCTCCAGTCCCCACAGGTAGCTTTTTCGTACATGTGGGGCTAAAAGTCTGGATGAAGAATCAATGTGCTAAATGTCCTCCAGACATACATCAGGACAAACTCTCTTTTTGCAACTTCTCCCAACAGGTACAATCCTCAAACAGGGAGGGTTCTATGTAGTGAGTAATTCTGCTGCCAGTTCATTAGCAACTCCATGGTACTGGGCAGGCACTACTAGGTTTACTGCCTAAGCAGTACTGGCAAGAAATTCCTGCAAAACGAAGCCACAGGAGCAGCAGGCATAACTCTTTCAAAACCCCACTGCACCCAGCCCACTTTTAGCATGCGTTAGGCATTACAAAATGCAGGCTGTTCAAATATGCAAACCGTTTTGGAAATAGAGTGGTGGGCAAACGCCTGTGGAAAAGCATATCCATCAAAGGCTTTGATGTGAATACATAATCACCCCCAAACTATTTTCAATTAGAAACAGACACCTGAAAAAAAAGCTATTAAGTCATAAGCAATGGAAATAGGAAGAGGTGGCTTTGAGTGAATACAACAGGACACAGGCTTTGCCACAGTTCATGGACTAGTTCATCACCAGAGCTGGTCTCGTGACTTCAGAGAAGACTGCACCCTGGTGGACAAGAGCCCTTTGCACGTCCAGTGTTAACTGAAGTCACTTTCTGAGCACGTGGTTCTCTGGGACACACCATTTCCCAAGTGCAGTCAAAAGGGGCCTATTTGGTAAAGCACCTACCTTCCCTCCAGTGAGTCACTTCACCATGTAACATGCACTTCTGAGTTTCCAAAATAAGCATGATTTAAGTTTTCCCCCTTTGTTTGTAACATACTATCTTAAAAAATAGCACCAGCATTCCAACAAACAATACTATAAAATTGTCATCCAAAGCCAACATGCAAAGCATCAATCCAATCAATCTCAGTGAAGTCAGTGAAGGTGATGCAACCCCACACCGTGCTCAATCTCAGCAATCTCAGTACCTGCTATAGACACTTCATTTCTGATGAACAAGAAATCCAAGAAAGTAGAGAGGAAAAGAAAAAAAAAAAAAGTTCACAGAACACTTATTTGTTAATTCAACAACCCAACACCTCATTCAACTACTTACAACGTACAACTATTTCAACTATTTACAGCTAGCAAAGCTGGTGATCAGGAACATCAATTCGGTCCTGGCCAACTGGAGGAAGGCAATCCTGCAATCTTGGCTGCCTCTCCAGTATGCCAGGAAAACCCAGGCCACATTGATCCAATTGCTTCTTAAACCACTCTTCATGTTAAGAAACAAGTTAAACCCAGGGAATGATATCTGCACCCTCTTTAAAGGTCTGTGTCAATTAGCAGGAGAATGAAAACGTTTTGTGATAGGGCTTGAAAGGCACCCACCAGGATCAATAAACCAATGTGGCCCCCACATTGTGCTATACTGTAAGCCAACAAGGGGTGGCAAAGCTACTGAAGACACTATGAAGACATTATGATAATAGCTTCTCAAAACATGTTACCTTCTGCAATCCAGAAGAGGAGAAAAAAGAAGAAACAAAGAAAGGTTATTAAGAAAACAAACCCCCTTCTCCCCAGGAACTAAAGACCTATTATAAGTGACACCTGTTTCCCTGATGAACTATACCTTTTTGCCAGCACCAACATTGGCTTTTGCAGTCCCCCTGACTTTCTTCATTCTGTTCTTGCGTTCCTTTCGCTGCTTCCTTGAGGTCTTTTTCTTCTCATACAGGCCATGCTGAAGGAGGAAAAAGTGTAACTAGGTTACTTGCAAACATTACCTACTACCCTGGCAGGGAAACTGACCCAGTCAGGTCCAAGAAACGCAGCTCTACAAACCAACACTTTTCAAGAACATTTAATACTTGCTGTACTAGAGCAGAAAGGACCAAGATAGTAAGTACAGAACAGCCTCACAAGAATCAAATGGTCCATTCCACGCTCTTTGAGCAGGAAGTTGAAGAGACTGGCTCTTACTGTCCAACCTTGAGCTCACAGGTCTTTTTTCTTTGCTCTACCAAAGCAAGACACCTCTCAAATGACTTCTTGCCCAGGTTACTCCCTGATGACAAGGCTGGCTTTACCAAGAGCCCGACCCTCCCACCAGAGATCTCAACCTACTTATCTCCGCTCGGCCCACCTTTGTACTTGCTGTTCCTGCTGCCTACATGATTGTTTACCCCTACTTTACAAAGAATGTCTCCGAATCTTTACAAGGGTCTTAGCTTCAATGTCACCTTCTCAGAATATGAACATAAATTCAATTAAAAATAGTGTTGGCTGGGTGTGGTGGCTCATGCCTGTAATCCCAGCACTTTGGGAGGCCAAGGCAGATCACTTGAGGCAAGGAGCTCAAGACCAGCCTGGGCAACATGGAGGTAACCCACACATTCAAAAAATACACCAAAACTAGCTGAGCATGGTGGCACGTGCCTACAGTCCTAAGCTACTTGGGAGGCTGAAGAGGCCCACTTGAGCCCAGAAGTCTGAGGCTGCAGTGAGCTGTGATTGTGCAACTGCACTACAAGCCTGAGACTGTCAGGGATTCTGTCTTCAAATAGCGCAGCATCTATCTACAACATCACCAGAATTTCTCTCACGGCTATTATACAGGAAGATTTCTCTGGCAGGATAAAACAGATTAAAGAAAAAAACAAAAGCATTGAAAGGAAATGATGTTTGCTTGTTTACCACAATGTATGCTAAGCAGCTTGCCCAACTCACAGCTATAGTTCACTCCACAGTGCTTGGCACTCAATATGACCAAAATCCTCTCGTGGTCCCTGGCTACCTGTGGGATTAAGTCCAAACTCAGACTTTTGGTAATAAAGGTCCTCACTGGATTTTGGTGCCAGGCTACCTTTCCAATCTCATCCCCCTATATCCTCTCTAGAAAACACCCTTACCCCCAGCCCATCTCCACAGGCCCTATTTTACCTTCTCTTTTGAACCTAGCTCAAACGTCAGGCTCCTATTTGAAATCCCTGTACTTGACCTATACATTTCATCCAAGAACCTTTCCTTGTAACCCTTTAGAGTTCTTTATATAGCTACATGTCATCCCGTCTAGACTGTTTGGTCTTGCTCATTCTACTACACTCATAATACAATTTTATTTTTTTAAAAAATGTTTTCTGTAGCTGCTGAACAAATGAAAGACACCTACTCTTGCAAGTCTATGTTTGGGTTCATTTTTCTTTGCATAATCCAAGGAATCATAAATCATGCCAAAGCCAGTTGTCTTGCCACCACCAAAATGAGTTCTGAATCCAAATACAAAGATGACATCTGGTGTTGTCTTGTACATTTTGGCTAGTTTTTCCCGAATTTCTGTCTTAGGTACTGTTGCCTTCCCGGGGTGAAGGACATCAATGACCTAAAAAGAGTATCAAGTTTAGTGTTTATTATAGTAAAATATGACTTTGGAACAATTAAGCCAAATGTTGGTGTGTCCTTACCATTTGTTTCCGTTGAAGCAGACGGTTGGTCATGAATTTCCTGGTCCGAATAGTTACTGTGTCGTTCTGAGAAAACACTGTAGTTAGTATAACTACTCAACCAGCAAGGCTTGGTGGCTCATGCCTTTAATTCCAGCAGCACTTTGGGAGACTGAGGCGAGATTATTGCCTGAGCCCAGGGGTTCGAGACCAGCCTGGGCAACGTGGCAAGACCTCGTCTCTACATAAATAAAAAAATTAGCCAAGCATAGGGGCTCACACCTGTAGTTCCAACTACTGAGAAGGCTGAAGCAGAAGGATCACCTGAACTCAGCAGGTCGAGGCTGCGGTGGCCGTGAGTGTGCCACTATACTCCAGCCTGAGTGACACTGAGACACCAACTCAAAAAAACAAGAAAACCCAAAAAACTACTCAACCTTTCCCTGTCCTTGCTGTGATTTTCCAAGACCTAGAACCATGACATACAAGTTGGTAGCCACTAGCCATGTGGCTCATTAAATGTCTTAGTTGCAATCGCCACACTTCAGATGTTAAACAGCCACAAGAAAGCTTCAATTTTTTAAAAAAAGAACACAAATTCCCATCTCCTTCCAACTCAGTAAGAACAGTGCCAAATTCACAGGACACACTTAACAAGCACATGAAATACCAAAAAAAAAAAAAAAAAAAACCCCACTCAACAGTTGTGTGTGAAATCTGTAAATTTTAGCCCACTAATATTTTGGTCTAGATAACTTGTTTGTTGTAGGGACTGTCCCGTATATCTTAGAATATTTCTCAGACTCTATAACATCTAACCACCAGATGCCAGTAGCACCTGTCTACCCTAGTGTGATAATCAAGTCTCCAGACTGCCAATTTATTCCCTTAGGAGCAAAACTACCTGCCCCCGACTGAGAACCACTTCTCCACAGTAAAAACTACTGCGGCTCATATAAAGGTTACACTCACAGAACTCTATAATCCTGCACAAACCTGACACAAACATCGCACACACTACTTGAATGTAAACTACCCTTCTCAAATGGCCAACAGCCTCCAAGCCTCAACAGCACTCTCCCACTTAATAACTACCAAGAAATCTGGGCACACAGAAACCTTATGCTACTTAAAAAAACAACTTTCCCCAAAAGGGGAGAGAGGCTTTTGTAACAGCAACTGATTTGCTAATCGTCCCATTTACGCTTTAGAAACCACATCGAATTAAAGACACTTCCAAGGCGAAAGTAAAGGATCAGAGGAAAGAACAGCTCGCAGGCTGAGTGGAGTTAAAAACGGGTGCTGGAACCTTTAATGATGGAGTCAACAAGTCGTGACTTACATCAAGACCATCCAGAACCTCAGTTTCTCCAATATGAAATGATAAGACCTACAAGCGTTCCGGCTGAGCACGTGGGGGCAGTTTCACTGGCAGCAACTCTTCCAGAAGCTGCCGACCCCTTCTTCACCTCTTGGGCTGCCATCCCTTGCAAGCTGCCCAGCCCAATTTGCGCTGCAGGAAAGAAGCGCCTCCTGGTGTCTACCCCCCACCCCATCCACTGTGCTCCGCGAGGTCAACAAGGGAACCAGCCGCACTCGCAGTGCCCAGGCCCTGGAGCCCGAACCCTAGCATGTCGAGATCGGCAGCCCTGACTCCCTGCCAGCGGCTCCAAGACCCGCTGCAACCAGCCTCCGCCAGACACGACCGGAGAAACGCAACAGGGCTTCGGGCGGCTGTAGCTCAGACGGTGGGACCGGGAGTCGCAGGATGACTCAGATACGTGGCCGATAACCGTACCGGTCCACCGCGACTCACCATGATGGCTGTCGATCCTCAGGCAGTCAGAGAGGAAAAGAGAACATCTTTTCGCCGGCCAATCATATCAGCGCGCACGAAAGGACCCCGGGTGTCGATGGCGTGAGGGCGTGGCCCGGGCCGCGAGGCTGACCGCGCCAATGCCTGATTGAAAATGCCTACGGCCAAGTCCCACCAACCTCTGGCCACACCTCTAGGATTCTGGACTGGCCAATCCCGAGGAAGAACAGTTAGA
Source organism: Cephalopachus bancanus (assembly GCA_027257055.1). NCBI lineage: Eukaryota > Metazoa > Chordata > Mammalia > Primates > Tarsiidae > Cephalopachus > Cephalopachus bancanus. The sequence continues at coordinate 6,211,234 of JAPVLO010000036.1, forward strand.
GCGCACTAGATTTACCCAAGCACGGGCTCAATTTCAGTTCAGTTCTTTCTGTTGAATTGCACCCACGTGAGATTACGCTAAACCAAGCTTTAGGTTAAATCGCCTCCGTCCAAGCTAGAGACGGGTGAGCCTGGAAGGCATTTTAGGAGATCCTCTCGAGCAGCCTTCTCCTCCTACGGCCCGGGAAATTGCAGAAACCCTTGCACGAAGACCTTTGTTATTTCAAGTACACAGCATTGCCTGATTTAATTGATTACTCATAGGAGTCTCTATTCAAAAATAAAAATCTCTTTGGCCAAGCACTGTGGATCATGCCTGTAGTTCCAGCACTTTGAGAGGCCAAGGCGGGAGGACTGCTTGAACCCAGGAGTTCGAGTCCAGCTTGGGCAATACACTCCCCGCTCCATCTTAAAAAAATAAAATAAATTAGCTGGCATGGTGGTGCGCACCTTGGCTTCAGCTCCTCAAAGGACCACTTGAACCTGAGTTTAAGGCTGCGGTGAGCCGTTAGAGTGCACCACTGCACTCTAGCCTGGGAAGAAAACAAAAAGAAGAAATCTCTTAACTTGTCTTTTTTTTGCAAATCTTACTCCTTATAGAAAATAAACTTTTTAATAAATAGTTGGTTGATCTGGAAATGTTTCACTTAAAGTGAAACCGACACGTAAAAATGTAATATGCATGTTCCAGGAGAAATATTAACAAGAACAAAACTAGTGTAGACAAGACCAGGGTGCAGACTTTGAGCTTTCCTATAATTTTCAGAATAACAAGAATAGTTAATATTGAGTGATTGCTATGTGCTTGTTATATTCTAATTACTTCAACCTTCATTTTGCCATTTAACCTTTCCACTAACTCAAAGAAATAGAGTATCTAATTACTCACCCCTTTATAGATGGGGAAACAAGAACAGTGAGGTTAAATAATCTTCCCAATGCCAGACAGCCTTTAAGTGGTGGTACCTAGATTCCCATGGTGGCACTGTGATTCCAAGAGCTTTCACTCTAGCTAAGTTGCTCATGATCCACGTTGGCATAATATTGTCAACATTACTCCAAAGATGTGTCAAGTGTTGACTTCTGAAATCCGTTAGTAAAAACTATTATGCTAGGCCAGACGCTCACGTCTGTAATCCCAGCACTTTGGGAGGTAGAGGCGAGAGTATTGCCTGAGCTCAGGGGTTCAAAACCAGCCCGGGAAACTTGGTGAAACCTTGTCTTTACAATCAATTTTTAAAAATTAGTTGGGCCTGGTGATGCGTGCCTGTAGTTCCAGCTACTTGGAAGGCTGAAGACGGAAGGATCACCTGAGCCCTGCAGGTAGAGGCTGTGGTGGCCTTGAGAGTATGTCACTGCACTCCAGCCTGGGCAGCACAATGAGACTCCGACTCAAAAAAAAACAAACAAACCTATTATGCTTTGCTTTTTACCTGTGACATTGTGTTTTGCAGGTGGGGAATCCCTGACATCCGTAAAAGAGCATTCCTTCTTAAAGTTCAAAGATGAGTTCCTCACAAATAGTGAGGATTTAGTTCCAAGTTCTGTCACAGCCCTGTGGTGGTGTGGTTTCCTTACCAGTCTTACACACTAAGATTCACTAGGATCACCTCCCACGGACTGGCACAGACTATAGACAAATTATTTATTTTTTCAGTACACAAATGATCTTCACTTCCCATTCTTCCCTAGTCTTCTTTCCGCAGCTCACCCTGGCTCAGTTTTCACTCTGAACTGACAGGTCTTGTTTTTGTAATTAAGACTATAAATTTCCTTTTTCCTCCAAAAGTACCTTTATGAACTGAGGGCACATATGCGTCCATGTTTTCTCCCCTGTTTATTTTTCCCTTGTAGATGGTGCTTTCAGTTGCATGAGCAGTTTCATTTTAGCCTGCACTTTCTCTTAAACAATAAGAGGCTCCTAATTTAGAAGGCCTTGATGTTGATGATGATGATTTTTCATTTCGTGCAATTTATGGCTCTCTGTCTGAAAGTCTTGAGGGAAAGAGTTACGTGTCTCCGCCGGTGTCTGATTTACTTGCAGAAATGGACCGGACGGTGTCTGATTTACTTGCAGAAATGCACCGGTCTCGGTAGTTTCACGGAAGGGCCGTCGGGTGGCGGTGTAGGGAGAGGACACAAGCGGCGTGCCGGAAGTCTCTCTCAACAGACAGGCGTGCGGGCGAGTAGCGGAAGAGGAAACGGGCACGTGGGTTGCACTACGGTGGCCGAGAGGATGCCGCGACTTTATTAGCCGCGACTGAAGAAGTAGCCCCGGGAGGGCCGGGGAGCATCTTTTCTCCATTCAGGCCTCCCGAGTCCCGGGGAGGCGCCCCGGCAGCCGTCACCATGGTGAAGGAGCAGTTCCGGGAGACGGACGTGGCCAAGAAAATGTAAGAAATGTGATCCAAGGGTGGAGAAATGAGGGGCCGAGGGACCGAGGTCTGCGGTCCCGGGTCTCGAAGACTCAGATGTGCGGGGCGATTGGAAGAAGGGACCCAGGCGTCAGCAAAGTGTGACCGAGTACCGTGATAGGTGAAGGAGCGTTGGCCAGGCCGAGGGGATTTCAGCACTTGGTAGTCCCTGGGTTTGGGCAGAGAAAGCAGAACGGCCAAATCCTGGACGGTGGTGCCCTGGGCCGAAGCTCGAGGTCTCCCGAAGTCGTACGGTGGCCCCTTTGTTTCAGCGAACCCTTCCCCACCCGCAGCGAGGGGCGCGATCAGGCGCGGGCCCTGTGTCCTGTCCGGGTTTCGCCTCAGAGCGCATGACGCGGGGTCAGCAGTTGCTGCCCTGAAGGGAAGGGTTGCCAGCTGAAAAGCTGCACCGCAGCCTTCAGAGCTTCTGTGTTAGCCTGCGGCCCCTCCTTAGAGTTCTCGGTAGAAGGATGAATCCATCATCTCTGCAGCAGACGCTGAGGAGGGTACCAGTGCTGGGTATCAGAGATAAGCCGTGAATAACATGTCTTCTTCCTAGTCTAGTAGCAGAAGGGTCACAAATCAATGTCGAGTATGACAAGCGTAGTGACAAAGGTAGATATAGAGGTTCTGAGAGCACCTGATGGGTCCTGGCAGAAGGAGGCAGACCAAATAACATTCCAGGGGCATTCGGGAGGCGGAAAGGGTGGCACTGAGAAGGAAGCAGGACACTTGAAGCTGTGTTAAAGAGTCTTATTGCAGGCTATGAGGAATCTCTGTAGGGTTTTAAATAGGGGAGTTTCCTTTTCTTTCTTTTTTTTTTTTTTTGAGTTGGGGTCTTGCTCTGTCACCCAGTGCAGTGACCCATGGCTCACAGCAGCCTCAAATTCCTTCATTCAAGTGGTTCTCACACCTCAGCCTCCCAAGTAGCCGGGACTACATGCACACACCACCACGCCTGACTAATTTTTAAATTTTGTGTAGAGGTGGGGTCTTGCTGTGTTGTCCAAGTTGGTTTCAATCTCCTGGCCTCAAGTGATCCTACCTCGGCTCCCAGAGTGGAGAATGCAGGTGTGAGCCACCATGGTTAGCCTAAACAGGGGAGTGTTTTGATAAGACTTCTGGAGGATCTCTTGATTTATAGTGCAAAGAATTAGATGTAGGGAGACCTTAAAACCATTGCACAGATCCACGCAGGAGATGGTGATGGCCTGCACCAGTGTGGTAGAATCACTGGGGAAAAGTGAATTTCAGAGAGGCTTAGAGTATAAAATGGAAAGGATTGGTAGAGGTGAAGGTAAGGGAGAAATGAGATGGACGTACAGAATGTCTTGCTTGTATGGATGGTTGCTATTCATTGGAACAGATGTCTTGCCTAGATGATTGCACTGTCCTCCCACATTGTCCCTCCATATCCACCTTGGCTCCTCACTTACCCCCAACACCCGCTCCCATTCAGATATAATACATTCTCGCAAAGCAGTTCTGTTAAAATGCAAATTGGTCAAGGTCACTTTGAGCTTAAAATTCTCTAGTAACTTTCTTTTGTACTGACACTTAAATTCCCTACCTGAGTTCCTGAGCTCTATGTGATCTGGCCCCTGCAGGCTTCACTGACTCCTTCTTGTACCATTATCTTTATATGTTCCAGCATACTGCTTTTGTTTGGTTCCTTGACAATGCCACTCTGTGCCAGCCCTAGAACCTTTTCCCTAGTCATTCTCTACATCAAATACTTGTCTTCCTTATGGTCTTATTACTGGTTCCCTCATGTTCAGAATTCAGCTTAAGTGTCAGTTTTACAGAGAGGCTTTCTGACCATGCAACATCAAGTAGTTCCTTGGACCCTCTACCACTTTACATCATTTCTGCATCTTCACTTTTCCATGCCTGTTAATTGTCTGCTTTTGCCACCATGAACTGTGAGCTCCATGTGGGCAGGTACCTTGTCTATGGTAGCTAGTATGCTGCCTGGCACATAGGAACCACCCAGTTAATTGGAAGAATGAATGAAGGGACAGATATGAGAGAGGATATGTTTTCTTTTGTTTTTTGTTTTTTTGAGTTGGAGTCTCACTCTGTCACCCAGGCTGGGGGGCAGTGTCTTACCTCTCAGCCACTGCAGCTTCAACCTGCTGGGCTCTGGTGATCCTTCTGCCTCGGCCTTCCAAGTAGCCAGAACTACAGGCACGTGCTACCACACCCAGCTAAGTATTGATTTATTGTAGAGACAAGGTCTTACCAAGTTGCCCGGGCTGGTCTCGAACCCACGAGCTCAGGCAATCCACTTGCCTCAGCCTCCCAAAGTGCTGGGATTACAGGCCGAGCCACCAAGTTTGAAGTACCTGTGAGATATCCAAGCGGAGCTGTCCAGAAGGAGGTGTCTATACCAATGTCTATCTAGCTAAGTATCAGTAGCTGGCAGAGAAAGATTTGACATTTATGTATGCGAGTGACACAATCACTCAGGAGGAAGGTATAGAACAAGTACGGTGGCTCAAGCCTATAATCCCAGCACTTTGAGAGGACAAGGTGAGAGAATTGCCTGAGCTCAGGGGTTTGAGACCAGCCTGGGAAACTTGATGAGACCCCGTCTCTACAATAAATCACTGCACGCTAGCCTGGGCAACAGTGAGACTCTGACTCAAAAATAAAAGGATGAAGGCTGTGACCCTAGGGAGGGCCGGATACCAACACTTAAGGAGTGCCACCGGGCATGGTGGCTCATGCCTGTAATCCCTTTGGGAGGCTGAGGTAAGGGGATTGCCTGAGTCCACAGGTTTGAGACCAGCCTGGGAAATATGGTAAGACCTCATCTCCACAATAAATTTTTTTTAAAAATTATCTGGGTGTGATGGTGCACTCCTGGGGTTCCAGCTGCTTGGAAGGCTGAGGTGGAAACCTGAGCCCAGCATACCGGGCTGTGGTGGCTGTGAGTGTGCTACTACACTCCAACCTGGGAGACCTAGTAAGACTCCTCAAAAAAAAAAAAAAAAAAAAGGAGTGACATAGAAGAAGAGACATCAAAAGAGACTACAATGGAGCAGCCAGAGAGGAGAAGAAGAAAATTCAGAATGTATGGTGTCACCAAAGCCAGGAGAAAAGGACTTAAAAGATTGGGCCAGACTGGGTGTGGTGGCTCACACCTATAATCCCAGCACTTTGGGAGACTTAGGTAAGAGGATTGCCTGAACTCACGAATTTGAGACCAGCCTGGGCAACTTGGTGAGACCTCATCTCTACAATAAATTAAAAAAAAAATTAGCCAGGCATGGTCGCGCATGACTATAGTTCCAGCTACTTGGAAGGCTGAGGCAGAAGGATCACCTGAGCCCAGCAGGTCATGGCTGCGGTGACCGTAAGCATGCCACTACATCCCTCCAGCCTGGGCAACAGAGTGAGACTCCAACTCAAAAAAAAAAAAGGATTGGACCAAGGGGGAGGACTGCCAGTGCTGCATGGTAAATGAGAATGTTTTTATTGCATTCGGCCACCTGCAGAACCCCAAGGTAGACCTTGCCAAGTGCCTTTCATTAGATGGTGAGAGTGGAAACTGATTCCAGTCCAATGAAGGGGTGTTAGTAAAGGAAGAGTGGGAGAGATTTGAATACATGTAGCACTGGTGAGAAGAGTCTGTGAGAGGGCCGGAAGGATAGGTGGGTTATGGTGAATCACAGAGGTAATTGCCATTTTTGGTCACAGGTTTTGGTGTGATTGCTTCCCTTTTTCTTCCCGCTCCAGAAGCCACATCTGTTTTGGAATGAAGTCACCTGAGGAGATGCGCCAGCAGGCACACATCCAGGTTGTGAGTAAGAACCTGTACAGCCAGGACAACCACCATGCCCCCTTACTGTATGGAGTGCTTGACCATAGGATGGTAAGGCCCTCTTCCCAGCATCTGTGTCTTGTCTTGCTTATAAAACCAGAGATTTGCCAGACTGAAAGGATCAAGGGCTTCCTTTCATCTTCCCAGCTCCCCTGAACATCTCAGACCAAGTCAGTGGCCCTGCCTTCAGTCACCCAGCTATGAATACACCTCAGTGATTCATAGCTAATTCTGATTGAGATTCTGGTTGAGTCACCTGGCCAGGTGTAAGGTCTGATCCCTCTCTCTCACTCAGTGGCCTCCATTGATCATTGGGTGCTTTTCTCCAAAGGGTACAAGTGAGAAGGACCGTCCATGTGAAACCTGTGGGAAAAACTTGGCTGACTGTCTAGGCCACTATGGGTACATCAACCTGGAGTTGCCGTGTTTTCACGTGGGGTACTTCAGAGCAGTCATAGGCATCTTACAGGTAAGCTCACTGGTGTTGGTTTCCAAGGCATTAATTCTGGAGGGATTAGTCAGAGACACTGGAATTGTGAGTAGTGAGGGATACATCTAGGGAAAATTTTTATATCAAATACATAATATTTTCATCTCATACTATGTTAAGTTACTCAAGGATTTTTTTTACTTTCCTTGAGATGATGGTAGCTATACATTGTAAAAAAAAGTAACAATAGTAAGAAGTCAAATAATACATAACAGCACAAAGAAAAAAATAAAAGGTACCAAAATCCTGCTATGGGTACTGCCAACACTCTGGTGAATACAGGCTGCTTGTCTATGCATATATGTATGTAGATCTGTGTGTGTGGTCAAGGGAGTGGCATTTTTATTTATTCTTTATTTTTTTGAGTTGGAGTCTCACTCTGTCGCCCAGATTGGAGTGCAGTGGCCGTTCCCGGCCACCGCAGCCTCGACCTGCTGGGCTCCATTGATCTCTCTGCCTCAGCCTTCAGAGTAGCCGGAATTACAGGCATGCGCTACCACACCTGGCTAATTTTTGATTTATTGTAGAGATGAGGTCTCACCAAGTTGCCCAGGCGGGTCTGGAACCCGTGGGCTCAGGCAGTCCACTCACCTCAGCCTCCCAAAGGCGCGGGATTACAGGCTGAGCCACCGAGCCCAGTGGAAATGGCATTTTTAAAAGAAATAATTTTTCATGCTCTTCTCCTTTTATGTGTTTTGCTTAAATTGGAAAAGATGATCTGCAAAACCTGCTGCCACATTATGCTGTCCCAGGAGGAGAAGAAGCAGTTTCTGGATTTTCTAAAGAGACCCGGCCTGACCTACCTTCAGAAGCGAGGCCTGAAGAAGAAGATCTCTGATAAGTGCCGTAAGAAGAATATCTGCCATCACTGTGGCTCTTTTAATGGTGAGTGAAATGCACAGAAGGCTAAGTGACAGCCCTTTTCATGTGCTCTCTACTGTTTATTAGTTGTATGTAATGTTCTGGAATTGGCTTTCTTCCTTGAAAATTGGACTTAAGACCCTGTCAGGCTGGGCTTGGTGGCTCAGCCTGTCATCCCAGCACTTTGGGAGGCCCAGGGGAGTAGATTGCCTGAGCCCACGGGTTCAAGACCAGCCCGGGCAACTTGGCAAGACCTCATCTCTGCAATAAGTCAAAAATTAACCGGGCGCAGTAGCATGCACCTGTAGTTCTGGCTGCTTGGAAGGCTGAGGCAGAAGGATCACCGGAGCCCAGCAGTTCAACTCTGGGGTGGCTATGAGTGTGCCACTGCACTTCAGCCTGGGCGATGAAGTGAGATTCCGACTCAAAAAATAAAAAATTAGCCTATCAGCTCATGTCCCACTAGAAAATGCAGCTCTCTTCTTTCATTGCTATAGCAATTTCAGTAATTCCATTACCAGACTATAACCTCTGGCCAGGCTAAGAACTTAATTTATTTATTCTTGGCAAATAAATTAACCTTTACAGGTACTGTAAAGAAGTGTGGATTACTGAAGATAATTCATGAGAAATACAAGACCAACAAGAAAGTGGTGGATCCCATCGTATCAAATTTCCTTCAGTCTTTTGAAACAGCCATTGAACATAACAAAGAAGTGGAGCCACTGCTGGGAAGGGCGCAGGTGAGCCTAAAAGGGCAGTTCCATCCTTTGCTTGCCTCTTCCACACATATCTCTCTCTCTCTCTCTCTCTCTCTCTCTCTCTCTCTCTCTCTCTCTCTCTCACACACACACACACACACACACACACACGCACGCACACGCACGCACACACCTGTGCGTGTAGGCGCGCATCCTCACATGTCCTTCCTATCCCCCTCCCCGCTCAGGGACTCCTGACTACTTCTAAAATGAGAAGTTCGGTAAAGTGTGACAGCTCTCCTGTGATATTTATGTGACTGTCACGGGTATTTATCCGGCACTTAGGCTAATATGGGCTGGCCCTGTAACTCTGCCTGTTTCTGTTTTTTTAACCTTAGTTCTTTGTTAACTAGTAACAACTTTTTATTTATTTATTTTTGAGTCAGAGTCTCACTCTGTTGCATGCCCAAGATGGAGTGCAGTGGCACGCTCACAGCCACCACGGCCTGGACCTACTGGGCTCAGGTGATCCTTCTGCCTCAGCCTTCCAAGTAGCTGGAACTACAGGTGTGCACCACCATATCCAACTGATTTTTTTATTTACTGTAGAGGCGAGGTCTCCCATGTTGCTTAGGCTGGTCTCGAACCCCTTAGCTCAGGCAATCCTCTTGCCTCCACCTTCCAAAGTGCTGAAATTACCCGGCTAATTTTTTGATTTATTGTAGAGACAAAGTCTTGTTAAGTTGCCTCGAACCCCTGGACTCAGTTCTCTCACCTCTGCCTTCCAGAGTGCTAGGATTACAGGCATGAGCCACCGCACCCAACCCATAAAATTTTTTTTTTTTTTTAAAGTTAAGAGTCTCACTCTATCCTCTGGGCTGGAGTGCAGTGGCACACTAACGGCCAGCATATCTTCAACCTGTTGAGCTCAGGTGATCCTTCTGCCTCAGCCTCCCAAGTAGCTGGAACTACAGATGCACACCACCATGCCCAGCTAAATTTTTTTGATTTATTGTAGAGACGAGGTCTCACCTTGTTGCCCAGGGTGGTCTCAAACCCATGGGCTCAGGCAATCCTCTCACCTCTACCTCCCAAAATGCTGGGATTACAGGCGTGAGCCACCGTGCCCGGCCCATATAAGATTTTAAAATCACGACTATCTAGGGCATAAACTGTTTCTCACATAGATGATGAGGTGCAAGAAAATTATTCGCAGTAATAACACAATTGTATTCAGTAAGAATGGATGGAAATTGGTCACCTACTGTGGAGATGGTATCAGAAGGGAGGGATCAGAGGTGAGTTAGAGCCCACGTGTGGACATCTGGAGAAAGGGTGGATGCCTGGAAATGGAGGCTCAGGCATCAACAATTGATTCAAGTTGAAATTCTACAAGACAATTAGAATTAAGCAACTTCAGAAGAAGCTAAAGGTGCAGGCTGAGAAGGTCCGTTTGTCCATCTACAGCTTTGGGAATGGAGCTCTCTGAGTGGCGGCAGCCTGGTTAGTAAGCATGAGGGGTAACATGCCCTTCTGGTTGTTTCCTTTCCTGTAGTCTCTCCTATACTCACTCTGCTGTGGTCCCAGACCAGCCTCCCTGCCATTCTACCACTACCATCCTGCCAGTCTACCCAGGGACCTGTGGACACTCTCCTTGCAAGAACCCCTTCTCTGCCTCCACACATACTCTGCAGTAGCAGTGATTGATCTCCAGGGCCTGGGAGGTATTTGAAAAGGTCTCATATGTGATGTGACCAGGAAGGACTCTTCATCTTACAATGAAGAGTCACCTATCAAATGCCTCCATCTTGGCTCTCAGAGCATTCTCTCAGTGCTTCCACCTCCCTGTCTACCCCACCCCACTTTATCAAAGTTGATGCCCTGGAGGTTTAGGGTAGTAGTTAAGAGCCTCCTTGACTTTGGGGCAACAGACCTGAGATGAAAACCAGCCCTGCTGCTTACCAGTTCTGTGATATGGGGCACATGATCCAACCTGAACTTTAGTTTCTTCATCTGTAAACAGGGCTTTTGAGAGCATCTCCTTTACAGCTGTCATGAGGATTGAGAGATGAGTTTCCAGTGAGGTGCTTCGCACGGTGCCTGGCATATAGCATGTACCTAGAGCATGGTACCCAGTTGCAGTAGTATTTTTTTTTGAATTGGAGTCTCACTCTGTCACCCAGACTGGAGTGCAGTGGCCGCTCCCGGCCACCGCAGCCTCGACCTGCTGGGCTCCAGCGATCCCTCCGCCTCAGCCTTCCAAGTAGCTGGAACTATAGGCGCGCGCTACCACCCCCAGCTAATTTTTTGATTTATTGTAGAGATGAGGTCTCGCCAAGTTGCCCAGGCGGGTCTCGAACCCGTGGGCTCAGGCAATCCACTCACCTCAGCCTCCCAAGGTGCAGGGTTACAGGCTGAGCCACCAAGCCCGGCTTGCAGTAGTATTGATCACAGCCACACCCATTCGTGTCACACTCATGGTCATAGTGAACATAGCAGAGGGATCATTCCAGCTTAGCAAAGCCTCCCTCCCTCTCCTCTACCCAAACTCCTACCATTCCTTAGCTGCTCTCATGCTGCCTCCTCTACTGTCTGGACCCCTTTCCCTAAGCCACAGGTACATAATGCTTGATCATATCACTTGTGCTTATTTTGTATATTTATTTGTTTCCTATATTTAGCTTGGTCTTTGACAAGGTCCATTTTTGTTTCGTGGCTGTCATGGTTTCTGGAGAAGTGATGGGTCTTCCACGGTCATTACTTTGTCCTGGGGCTTTTTATACCACCTGGGGAAGTGGAAGGGGAAAACATATGAATTAACCATTTGCTAAATTCCAGGCAACCCTCCCCCAGAGAGGGCCTTTCTGTAAAGCTTAAGGAATGCAGTGTCCTTGAGTGCATCCACCCTGTATGGAGAGGGCTTGCTGACAAGTGGGCACATCGCCCACTGCTCGTTAGTCTCAGGACCATCAGTGTCCTGACATGCTCCCTGCCCGTAATGTTTTCAGGAATGGGTAACCTCATGTCTTACAGGTAGCACAGCATGACTGAGTTGGAAGAGACCCTTGAGCAGTGGTTCTTGAGCTTTTCTAGGTCACATATTCCTTTGGAGATTGGACAGAAACTATGGACTCTATCCCTAGAAGGCTAATGTCCTCTTACACCAAAATCCACATTAATGTAAATCCAGGGGTTGGTGGACCTGCAGACAAGAGTCTTTCCAGAGAAGTCATCAGTCCGGTTCCCCATACCAGGTGAAATTGGCTTCCACAGTGTCTCTGGCAGACTGAGTGACAGGCACTCTGGCTAGCACCTTGCTAGCCATGTTACCCCACCACTTGGTGAAGCAACCCACACTCCATTACCAGAGAGCTCTAGTTGTTAAGGTAGTAGTCCTTGTACAAAACTGAGCCCTTCCTGACTCTCTACATCAGTCCCTGCTTTCTGTTTCCAGGTGCATAGAAGAATAAGGTAGCAGCCTCATCTGCGTGCCTCTAGAGAGGCAGTTATGTCACACTTAGGCAACTGCTCTTTCTAAGAGATGGTTTCCAGACTCTTGCCAATGGTCATGTCTTCCTGGATGCCCTTCAGTTCACAGTGTTCCTAATGTCTTGTGTAGATTGAGTATCCCTAATCTAAAATCCACAATGCTCCAAAATCTAAAACTTTTTGAGCGTCAACACAACACTCAAAGGAAATGCTAAGATTTCCAGATCAGGAATGCTCAACCAGTATGATGCAAGTGTTTTAAAATCCAAAACACGTCTGGTCCCAAGCATTTTGGATAAAGGATAGTCAACCTGTACTGATGTGGTGCTCCAGGTGACTTCTGGCCTTGCTCCATCCCTACCTACAATTCTGTTAATACAATTTTAGATTTCTTTTTTTTTTTTTTGGAGTAGGGGTCTCACTCTGTCATCCAGGCTGGAGTGCAGTGGCAAACTCACGGCCACCACAACCTTGACCTGCTGGGCTCAGGTGATCCTTCTGCCTCAGTCTTCCAAGCAACTGGAACTATAGGTGTGCACCACCACACTCAGCTAATTTTTTGATTTATTGTGGAGACAAAGTTTTGCCAAGTTGCCCAGGCTGGGCTGAGGCAATCCTCTTGCCTCAGCCTCCCAAAGTGCTGGGATTACAGGCATGAGCCACAGCACCCAGCTAGTTTTAGATTTCTCACCTAACTGCCTCGGGTGATAATGAGCTGCCCATTGCTGGAAGACAGGGATGCTAAGGAAGGAAACTTTTCTGGGCAAGGACCTGTAGAAGACTCTGATGAGATTCCGTCTTTCTCCCCAAGTACACTTTGCTGGCCTTCAGAGTGGGACCATCTTCACTTTCTTTTGCTGCACTGTCCTAAAGGCAGCAGTATCTGTTTAAACATCTCTTGCTTGCTCCCATACTCGTTACATGTTCTGCTTGTAATATACTCTCAATCACACAATCTAAGATCCCCAGAAATGTAGTAAGTAGGCAAAAGGACACAACCGACCTCATCCATGTCTCTGATCTTCAGATCTCTCTGATAATTTTCATAGCTCTTATGTTACATATATGATATGAGTAAGCTGTTAACAGCATAGCACTTTTATTAAATGAAGTTAATAAAAATATTGGGATCATTAAACAAAACTTAAATATAAAAAAAAGTTAAAAGGTTATTCCACTCAATAAAGACAGCTCTGTCAACACCTCAGGGGCACTTCCATTTCCTTTTCTCTGCAAAGATGTACATTTTCCCCAGAAATGAGACTACACATGACACACTTATTTCATTTGCCAGTATTTTATGAACACTTCATGTCAGTTGTACATTTCTCTGGTGTCATTTATTTATTTATTGAGTCAACGTCTCACTCTGTCATTCACTGCAGCCCCGACCTCATGGGCTCAGGTCATCCTTCTGCCTCTGCCTCCCTAGTAACTGGGACTACAGGCACACACCATCATGCCTGGCTAGTTTTTTTAGATTCAATTTTTCACTATTAAGAAGAGCTTTTGTGAACATCTTTATAGCTGAATATTTGTTTATATCTGAAGTTATCTCCCTTAGAAGCAGAATTATGAGTTTAAGTAATTAGAATGAGAGGCATGCACATTTTAAAGCACTTGTAGGATAGCATCAATGGAAATTTCTGCCATCACTTATCCTAAGTTAAGTGGGAGTTAGGTTAGAAAGCATGGAGGAGTAAAACCTTGCCCTTACTATGGAAAACTCGTATGCTGTCTCTATTCCTTCCTTTTCTTAGGAAAACTTGAACCCCTTAGTAGTGCTGAATTTGTTTAAACGAATCCCAGCTGAAGATGTCCCTCTGCTTCTGATGAACCCAGAAGCCGGCAAGCCCTCCGATTTGATTCTCACGCGACTTTTGGTGCCTCCTTTGTGTATCAGACCTTCCGTTGTGAGCGATTTGAAATCTGGCACCAATGAAGATGATCTGACAATGAAATTGACAGAAATCATTTTTCTAAATGATGTTATTAAAAAGGTCAGTGCTTCCCATTAGCTTGTAAGTTTTGTAGTATATCTATCCAAAAACTTCTGGTCAAGAAAATGCAAGAAAAATCAAACTGACCAGTTTTGGTTCTTTTCATGCTGTGTTCATTTTAGCACCGGATCTCAGGAGCCAAAACCCAGATGATCATGGAGGACTGGGATTTCCTGCAGCTACAGTGTGCCCTGTATATTAACAGTGAGCTCTCAGGCATTCCTCTTAACATGGCGCCCAAGAAATGGACCAGAGGTTTCGTCCAGCGCCTGAAGGGAAAACAGGGTAGGTTTCTGACAAAAAGTACAAAAGCCAGCCTGCTGCCCTTAGTTTCTTTTTGTGGCGTGTATATCCAGCTTATCTAGCTAAGGGTCGCAGACTTTTCTCCATCTCTCTGTTCTAATTACTCCCATCAGCACATGGTGTGCTGTAGGGATCTATGGCATATTTTCATTTATTTAGGTCGATTTAGAGGCAACCTCTCAGGAAAGAGAGTGGATTTTTCTGGAAGAACAGTCATCTCACCTGACCCCAACCTTCGGATTGATGAGGTAGCTGTGCCAGTTCATGTGGCCAAAATTCTAACTTTTCCTGAAAAGGTAAGTACCCCTCAGGTGCTCAACTGTTTAAAACTGTTTGTTTTTAATCTAGTCTTTTACATTGTATTTTGATATTACAAATAGCAAACAATGGAAAGTCACCAGTAACCTACCCAACCCACAGTTTGGTTTATATGGGTGTATGTGACTTTCCAGTTTGTTTTATACACATATAACCATATATATCTAAAGCATATGCAACTACAAGAATTTGGCTTCATGTGTATATACTCTTATATATGTTATACATACTATTCTGCAACTTCATTTTCCAATTATGTATATTGTACACCTTTCTATATAGGTTCCTTTTTTTTTTGAGTTGGAATCTTACTCCGTTGCCTAGTCGCCCAGGCAGGAGTGCAGTGGCGTGCTCACAGCCACCCCAGTGTCAACCTACTGGGCTCTGGTGATCCTTCCATCTCAGCCTTCCAAATAGCCAGAACTATAGGTGTACACTACCATGCCTAGCTAGTTTTTTTATTTACTGTTGAGATGAGGTCTTGCCAAGTTGCTAAACTGTTCTTGAACCCGTGGTCTCAGGCAGTCCCTTCATCTCAGCCTCCCAAAGTGCTGGGATTACAGGCTTGAATGTACCTGGCCCATAACTCATATTTTAAACTAACTAGCCAGGCATAGTGGCTCCCACCGGTAATCCCAACACTTTGGGAGGCAGAGGCAAGAGGATTGTCTGAGCTCAGGGGTTTGAGACCAGCCTGGGCAACTTGGTGAGATCTTGTCTCTGCAATAAATCAGAAAAAATTTGCTGGGTGTAGTGGCGCACGACTGTGGTTCCAGCTACTTGGAAGGCTGAGACAGAAGGATCACCTAAGCTCAGCAGGTTGAGGCTGTGTGGCCATGAGCATGCCACTACACCCTAGCCTGGGCAACAGAGTGAGACTCCAACTCAAAAATAAACAAACAAGCCGGGCTCGGTGGCTCAGCCTATAATCCCGCGCCTTTGGGAGGCTGAGGTGAGTGGATTGCCTGAGCCCGCGGGTTCGAGACCCGCCTGGGCAGCGAGACCTCATCTCTACAATAAATCAAAAAATCAGCCGGGCATGGTAGCGCATGCCTGTAATTCCGGCTACTTGGAAGGCTGAGGCAGAAGGATCACCGGAGCCCAGCAGGTCGAGGCGCGGTGGCTGGAAGCGGCCACTGCACTCCAGTTTGGGCGACCGAGGGAGACTCCAACTCAATCAATCAATCAATCAATCAATCAATAAACAGACAAACTAACTAACTAACTAAGTGATAAGCACTACCCCTAGGTACTTTTCTTGGGGTGGGTTATCTATTTTAAAACCTAATCACTGAGTCAAAGCATTTGAATGTTAAGACTGTTGCTACATACGCAGAAAGGTTGTTCCAGTTTACACTCAGTACACATGCATGATGAGTGTCAAATAGTATTTATAGTACTTTTGTCTTTTTAATCGATGTCTAGATGACTGCAGGGCTTGCAAACAAGAGAGTATTGGTTGGCTTTACCCTTGAAACTCACAATTAGCCCAGATCATGATGCTTCTGGTAAACCTTGTGTCAACTGTCATCAGTTGAATTACTAATGATCCAGGAACTTCTTTCTCTGAAGTGGTGTTCCACAAGACAATTGTCCAGAGGTTACAGAACATGGCCAGTTCACACCAGTGACTGTCGTGCTGGTATCACAACTTTTAAACCTTAGAAGTCCCTGGTAAATTACTGCAGATGAAGTTACCACCTGTTTCTAGGATCATAAAATGTGCTGGAAGGTAGATCAGTCTAGCCTACCCATTTTACCCACCGGGGAACCAAAGACTAGGAAGGGACTTAGTGACATCACCCAGCAAGTAAATGCCTGAACTGACTAGAAGCCAGACTCTTGTTTGCCTGTTCATTGTTCTCGTTATGCTCAAGACCATAGGCAGCAGGCTGCCCAGGGGTGCCTCTCTTTCTGTTAACATCTACCCAGGAAATTAAAGATTAAGACCCAGTTCAGTATAGTTTGCTAGCTGAGAATATGTTACTGTGTTTTTTATTGTGCTGCAGGTGAACAAAGCAAACATCAATTTTTTGAGGAAACTGGTTCGAAATGGCCCTGAAGTTCACCCAGGAGCGAATTTCATTCAGCAGAGACACACGCAGATGAAAAGGTCGTCCTTTCCCAGTCTAGTTGGATTTTACTACCTTCTCATGACAAAGTTCACTGCACCATACTCAGCCACAACATGCAGTCCAGAATACAATTTCTGTAACATTTTGGCACATAGAAAATATCTTTTTAAATTACAATGAGCCTAGGCATGTCATTTGCTCTGTTCCATCATTGATATACATGAAGTGCTCATTTGTGCCTGGACATGTAGTGTCACTGGATCCAGGTGGACAAAATATCATGGATACAAAAGCGGGTCATTAACTGTATCACCTGGGCTCTCAGGGTTTCCTTCCACGTACCCATAACCCAGTGGCACTCATTTCACCAACTCTGGCTTTCACAGCAAGGTGAACTGTCTACCAATGCTTTTTCGTCTCATGAAAGGATTTTATTACAGGACCTGGTAGAAGAAACTGG
Source organism: Cephalopachus bancanus (assembly GCA_027257055.1). NCBI lineage: Eukaryota > Metazoa > Chordata > Mammalia > Primates > Tarsiidae > Cephalopachus > Cephalopachus bancanus. Next base: position 6,228,170 of record JAPVLO010000036.1, read on the forward strand.
TTTGTTACTGTATTTCTGTGATTCTTGGGCACACACATCTAGACATGATTTCAACATTTATAAAATGAGGATATATCTTACAATCAATTTGTCATATTTCAGTAGGCAGCTTTTTTTCTTGGTGATACATAAACTAATGACATAACTTTAAAATGGAGGCACATCTTAGATTTGATGAAATATGGGGCCGGGTTCGGTGGCTCAGCCTGTAATCCCTTACTTTGGGAGGCTGAGGTGAGTGGATTGCCTGAGCCCGTGGGTTTGAGACCCACCCAGACAACTTGGCGAGACCTCATCTCTACAATAAATCAAAAAATTAGCCGGGCATTGTAGCACGCGCCTGTGGTTCCAGCTACTTGGAAGGCTGAGGCAGAAAGATCGCTGGAGCCCAGCAGGTCGAGGCTGCGGTGACCGGGAGCGTGCCACTGCACTCCAGTCTGAGCAACAGAGTGAGACTCCAACTCAGGAAAAAAAAAAAAATATGGTCCTTCTAGAGGTTGAATCCTGAAGCGGGAGAAACTTAGTGTGAAAACTTTGTTCTCACAGATCATGTTTCTTGTTGCACGTTCAGGTTTTTGAAATACGGAAATCGGGAAAAGATGGCTCAGGAGCTCAAGTATGGCGACATAGTAGAGAGACACCTCATAGATGGAGACGTGGTGTTGTTCAATCGGCAGCCCTCACTGCACAAATTGAGCATCATGGCTCATCTGGTGAGTGTGAGAGTGTGGTTTGTATTTTCTGTGTGATGGAAATTTGCTGTGAGTGTTCAGTGCTGAAGTCTGGACTCCTAAAATTAAAATTGCCCATAATTTCAAGTTACAACTTTTGATCTCCCTCTTCTGTCACTTTTAGTTGTTTTGGGGGTTTTTTTTGTTTTCTTTTTTTTTGTTGGAGTCTCTCCTCTGTTGTCCAGGCTAGAGTGCAGTGGCACACTCATGGCCACTGCAACCTCGACCTGCTGGGCTCAGGTTATCCTTCCACCTCAGCCTTTCAAGTAACTGAAACTACAGTCATGCACTACTGCACCCAGCTAATTTTTTGGTTTATTGTCTCGCCAAGTTGTCCAGGCTGGTCTCAAACATGTGGGCTCAGGTAATCCTCTCACCTTGGCCTCCCAAAGTGCTGGGATTATAGGCATGAGCCACCATGCCTAGCCTATACTTTTAGTTCTTATGAAACTTTCTAATTTCAAGCATCCATTCATTATTTTCAGTATTTATAATATAATATTTATATATGACACTAAAAGTATTTAATTGAAAATTAGTGAGAAAGTGACTAGCATGATTTCACTTGCAAATAAAAATATATGCACATGTATGTGTTGTTTACTCAAACTTATGTAAAATGGGTATGGCAGAAAATTGAGTTTTGATTTAACTTTGCATATTAACTAAGAAACTAAAATGCCTAAAAGATTTTTTTGGTTTTTTTGCAGTAGTCCTCCAACTAAAACCTTAAACCATATTTTTCTGAAGATTTAGTTTTGCAACAGTAGCAGTGCCTGTTTCTGGAGATTTAAAATGGAAATGAAATGCAACTCTAGTTCATTTAATATTCCTAAGTTCTATCTGCAAAACTGTGAAATCAATGAACCTTTGCAAACTGTGTTAAGCAGACTTTTATGGTAGGATTTTTCTTTTCTTTTTTTTTTTGAATTGGAGTCTCACTCTGTCGCCTAGGCTGGAGTGCAGTGGCATACTCATGGCCACTGCAGCCTCAACCTGCTGGGCTCAGGTGATCATTCCACCTCACCCTTCCAAGTAGCTGGAACTACAAGCACATGCCACCATGCCCAGCTAATTTTTGTATTTATTGTGAGATGAGATCTCACCAAGCTACCCAGGTTGGTCTCAAACAGTAGGCAATCCTCTCACCTTGACCTCCCAGTGTGCTGGCATTATAGGCGTGAGCCACCATGCCTGTCCCAGTATTTTTCTAGATGTATTTTTGAGTAGTTTATGAACACATTACATCAATCTCTCTTCTTTTTTATGAGTTGGAGTTTCACTTCATCACCCAGGCTAGAGTGCGGTAGCACACTCACGGCCACCCCAGCATCGACCTGCTGGTCTCTGGTGATCCTTCCACCTCAGCCTTCCAAGTAGCCAGAACTATAGGCTTTCACTACCATGACCGGCTAATTTTTTGATTTATTGTAGACGAGGTCTCACCATGTATCCCAGACTGGTCTCGAACCCACAGGCTCAGGCAATCCTCTCACCTCAGCCTCCCAAAGTGCTGGGATTACAGGCTTGAGCCACCAGTCCCAACAATCTCTTTACCTAATGATAGAAATAACAAAGAAGCAGTTTGTGAATATGGAGTTATTATTATGAGGATTTAGAGGGTTAACTATAGCCTTCTCTTTCTGGAAACTTTTATTTGGCTTTGGAGCTTGTTATCATAGAAAAGTTTGGTTTTGTAGGGGGGCGGGGGTTGCCAGGCAATGAGGTGTACCTGTAGTCTCAGATACTGAGAAGGCTTAGGCAGGAGGTGCACCTGAGCCCAGGAGTTCAAGGCTGTAAGTGAGCTTTGATCACACCTGTGAATAGCCACTGCACTCCAGCCCAGGCAGCATGACCAGACTCTGCTAAAAAAAAAAAAAAAAACTGGAAATTTTGTTTAGTTTGAAATTTTTCAAATATATACTAAAATAAAAAGAATAACATAATGAACTCACATACTTCTATCTTCTATATGTAATAATTTTCAAGATTTGATGACACTTGTTATATCTTTCCCTTTTTCTCTGGTGAACCCACATGCCATGTCCCTTTTCCATGTGTATTTTGTTTACATTTGTGTCAGTCTCCCCTCCATTTTTAAATTTTGGTCTCATTGGAAGAATCTAGATCATTTGTCCTGAAGAGTATTCCATGATCTCAGTTTGTCTCTGCATTAAGTGTTTGTCTCCTTATACCTATAAGCTGGAAATTAGCTCTGAAGGTATGACCAAATTCAGGTTTCAACCTTTTGGTAAGAATCACTCATAGGTGGTACTATGATACTGTTCTTCCTCTTGCCTTATATTAGGAGGCCCATGTTGTCTGCCCTGTTTTTGTTTTTTTGTTTTTTTAATTGGAGTCTCTGTCACCCAGGCATGATCACGGCTCACTGCAACCCCAACATGCTGGGCTCAGACAATCCTTCTGCCTCAGCCATTTGAATACTGAGACTATAGGCACACACCACCGTGCCCGGCTAATTTTTTTATTTTTTTAGTAGAGACGAGTTCTCACGATGTTGCCCAGACTGGTCTCAAACTCCTGGGTTCAAGCAGTCCTCTAGCCTTGGCATCCCAAAGTGCTGGGATTACAGGTGTGAGCCACCATGTCTGGCCTGCTCTGCTTTAAGTTATGCTAAAAAGGTTAGGGATTCAAATGCTTCAGTCTGATGCCTCCCTGGTAGGGTTTCTCATCAACCTCCTTTCTCATGGTGTTATTCATTATGATCATTGCTTACACTATTTTGTTAAGGCTGCAAAATGAAGTCCAATTTCTAATTTATCATTCCTTTCACAGTTATTACCTAAAATTCTTGTAATGATATGTTTCTCCTTGTTAATTGGAGCTGTTTGCTTGCCCAGAAGTACAGATAATAAAGGAAGGCAGCATAAATGGCTCAGTCTTTTTCCTCTGTTGTCATTTTGGGGAATAAGAAGGTAGTGCTAGGGCCATGCACAGTGGCTGAGCACCTGTAATTCCAAACACTTTGGGAGCTGGAGGTGAGAGGATTGCCTGAGTCCAGGAGTTCAAGACCAGCCTGGGCAACATGGCAAGACCTCAGTCTACAATAAATCAAAAAGTTAGTCAGGTGTGGTGATGTGCACCTGTGGTTTCAGCTACTTAGGAGGCTGAGCTCAGCAGGTTGAGGCCGTTATAGCCATGATCGTGCCACTGAACTCCAGCCTGGATAATACAGTAAGACTCTAGCTCAAAAAAAAAAAAAAAAAAAGTAGTGCCCAATTACTTCCAATAGACTGGTTGGGGTTTTTTGTTTATTTTGACTTTCCCTTTTTTCAGTGTCATTATGAACTCATTAGTTTTTGTTTAGTCAGTGTGTTTTAATCAACTTTGGCTGTTAATCTTTTTGATACTCAAAACCATAACATCGTTGGCCAGTGGGAGCAGCCCTTCACCTTGGTGTCTATGTTGAGAATCACTGCTTTGGTTTGATCTAATAAAGCTTCTCAAGTGAGTCCACAAATGATATTTCACATGACAGAACATACTTGAAATGTACTTTGTTAATCTAAAGTGTCTAGTTTTCCAGGAAACCCTTTCTTAATGTTTTGAAATAGAGAAGCTTTTGGATAAGTGCCTAAGTCCCCTTCCTGTTTTATTTGTTTTGTGTTCCTCAGGCCAGGGTCATGCCCCACCGGACTTTCAGATTTAATGAATGTGTCTGTACACCCTACAATGCAGACTTTGATGGTGATGAAATGAACCTTCACCTTCCTCAAACAGAAGAAGCTAAAGCAGAGGCCCTTGTTCTGATGGGGGTACGTAGGGCAGTGTGGCCCAGCTTCTGTTTGACAGCTCCTTGAAATGAGGGAAAAGGACATATGTCCTATTTGAAAACACTACAGCTAACAATGCCAGAGAAGCCAGGCTCTATTTCCAAATGGACCGCTAACTGCCTGTATTTTTTTGACTCTTGTTTCACTAGTTTATCTTAAGTCTTTGAAGAATCTCTCTTGAAAATTATTATCTATATGTGAATTAGGGTCTGTAACAAGTGCTTTGAGTGGATTTTCTGGCCTGTAAGTGTGGATTCCTGGGAAAATAAATACATGAAGACCAGTATGGAAAGATAAGACAAGAGAATAGCAGTATCAATATTGGGTATCACAGGGGAAAGTAGATGTCCTACATAAGTGGATGTATACCCAAGATACCCAGGAGACTTTTCTAGAATAAACAAATCTCAGCCTCGTGCACTCAACTCCAACTAACAGACCACCTGCTATCTCACCTCAGAAAGATTCTCTAAACCAGAAGTGAGAAGAGCAGCCAGGCCTGCCTGGTTAAATAGCTGTTTCCCACCCCAGTTGAAGGGTCACTGCTCTGGGTGGTGGTTCAGATGTGAGTGGTCATGGGTCTTTGTCTCAGAGGATCCTGCACTCTGGGTAGTGGCCCAGAAAACCCACAAGCACACATAGGCACCTCCACATCAGGATTAGAGCAAATGCTCACCGATATGCACAGAGCCCACTTTACATAAGTTAATTGTGTGTTACCAACTAGCACCCTTTATTGCCCAAGGTAGGCATTCATCAAATGTTTAATTAAATTCTTTTGTTGAATTGATTGCTGTTGAAATTTTATGTCTTAACCAAGGAAAATTTAACAGTTCTGACACAAATGTGGAGAAGTGTGGAACAGGTTGACTTTAGAGGTAACAGTGTTCCTCATCGTTGACAGAAGTGAATTTTCTTTGGAGAGGAGTACTAATTAACACACTTACACGTGTAGTGTTCATTACAGAATTCCAAAACGATTTCACTCAGTATTTCATTTTGGTGTTGGTAGGAGCCTCCAAAGTCAATTTTGCTAGTATTTTTTCTATCCCCTTGACAGATGAAGGAACTGGGAGTTAGTGACAAAGCGGGGATTAAGACCCCTAGCCTCCATTCCCAGCCTCATCTTTCTGCTACTCTGTTCATCACTATTTGAAAACCTTGTGATTCAGAACTTTGGGCTGCATTGTGCATCCAAGAATGGCTAATTTCTTGTGCTTACTTTTCCTTCAGACTAAAGCAAATCTTGTAACCCCAAGGAATGGGGAGCCACTGATTTCTGCTATTCAGGATTTTCTAACAGGTGGGTTTGTGGATTCACTTTAAAGGAGACTTCTGACTAGAAACACAATGATTCTTGTTCACAGTGATTCATGTGATGACTTGAAAAGATATGTAATTGCCTGTGTTTAATTCTGTTGTTTGTTTATTAAGTTTGATCATGAGCCTACTTTTTTTTTTGGTTGGTTATTCATTGATTCAGCAGGTATTCATTGAGCCCCTCCCATGATCTGGGCATTTTCTAGACTTCGTGTCTGGCCTAGAATCCATCCTCTGTACCTGGAGATACAGTAGTAAATAAAGCAAAGTCCCTTTACTGTGGAGCTTCTATCCTAATTGGAAGAGCAAGCCAATAAGCAGCTGTACATTTTGAATTTTCCCTGTTGGTAATAGTTCAGATTTATTTTAAAATGGAACCCTTGTGGTTTTCTCTATTTCTTTACTTCTCTTTGTTTTGTGTTGGTTCTTGACACTTTCAGGTGCCTATCTCCTAACTCTCAAGGACACATTCTTTGACCGGGCCAAGGCTTGCCAAATCATTGCTTCAATATTGGTAGGCAAGGATGAGAAAATTAAAGTTCGCCTCCCACCTCCTACGATATTAAAGGTATGTGCAGGAGCCGTGTGTGTTATGTCCATGTGGATAGACTGGTGGTGTGTGTGTAACCCTGCTGGTGCTGGGCTTGAGTGCCATCATTGAACCGTCTGACCTCACTTACGTGAAGGGTGATTAAGACCAAATTAAGCCCGCTGATTCTCAGGCTTCCTCTCCTCCTTCAGCCTGTCACCCTGTGGACAGGAAAGCAGATCTTCAGTGTCATCCTCCGTCCTAGCCATGACAATCCAGTGAGGGCCAACCTCCGAACAAAGGGCAAGCAGTACTGTGGCAAAGGAGAAGATCTCTGTGTCAACGATTCCTGTGAGTTGAAGGAGGTGGGATGAGGGGAGGAGCGATGTAGTGGAAAACCAAGTGGCCAGGAATTACCTTCACTGGTGCCTTCACGTAGTGAGCATATCCGATGTTTCTCTAACACTTTAGGCAGGAAATTTATCTTTCAGGTAAATGTACCTTGTGTTTCTTCTAACAGGTTTAATTTCCCATTTCTCTGAAAAGTAGAGATCATGTAGACACATGATCCAATAGCTAGAATGTTCTCTTAATGTGTTTTGTCTTAAGAGACTCTTTTTTGTCAGTTAATGCAGTTTGTCTTGTATTGTCTCCTTTTTGCCATCAACTAGGGTCTCATTATTTAATTCACATACATTATTATTTTGTGTCCAAAAATGTGTTCATTGTCTAAAAGTGTGAATAAAAAGTACAACTAAAAACTGTTTTTCTGCCTGTTTCACCTGGTCAGCAGAGTTTTTGATAACATGATCAGGTGTACAGGGAGAGAATATAAATGCAAGTCATCTGGGTCTCTCTAAAACAGTGCAACCCAAAGTCCGCAAATCAGTGTTTCTATGTATTGATTTATTTATTTGTGTGTGTGTGTGTGTTAGAGTCTCACTCTGTCGCCCAAGCTGGAATGCACACTCACGGCCATCCCAGCATCGACCTGCTGGGCTCCAGCAATCCTTCCACCTCAGCCTTCCAAGTAGCTAGAACTACAGGCGCATGCTACCACACCCGGCTAATTTTTTTTTTTTTTTTTTTTAATTTATTGTAGAGACGAGATCTCGCCAAGTTGCCCAGGCTGGTCTCAAACCCGCGGACTCAGGCAATCCACTTACCTTGGCCTCCCAAAGTGCTGGGATTACAGGCTAAACCGCCGAGCCCAGCCTAAATCAGTGCTTTTTAGCAGCATCCGTTGAATTACTTTCTGATGTGACGCTTTAGCTCACCCCAAGTTACTAACAAGCAGTTTTCCAACAGACTACTTTGAGTAGCACTGGTTTAAAATGGACTTGGCTAGCAAGGCCTCGTGACTAAAATGAATCTCCAGGACTCTCTACTGGAGAACTGAATTGTAGAGTTTCTCTGAAGGTCAGGATTTCTACTATTGTCTTTTTATTATGGTTATTACTATTTTATTTATTTTTTTGAGTTAGAGTATCGCTCTATTGCCTAGGCTGGAGTGCAGTGGCACACTTACAGCCACCACAGCCTCAACCAACTGGGCTCAGGGATCCTTCCACCTCAACTTTTCAAGTAGCTGGCATTACAGGTGTGTGCCACCATGCCTGGCTACTTTTCGATTCACTGTAGAGATGAGGTTTCACCAAGTTGCCCAAGCTAGTCTTGAACCCCTGAACTCAGACAGTCCTCTTGCCTCTGCCTCCTGAAGTGCTGGGATTATAGGCATGAGCTGCCTCTGGTCTTTAAGATAATTTGGCTTCTTGTTTTAAACTGTGTTTTGTTTCTTTAGGTAGAAGTTTTATTTTGTTGTTGTATAGGCTATTCATGATGATGCCACCATTAGTTTTCAATATCATATGTGAATAACAAGTTGCTGTGCAGTGTACAAAGCTGTACATGATTTCATGTGATGCTCAAAATATCTCATGACATAAAGATGTGTCTTTAGTTCACGGAGGAAGAAAATGAGGGTCATCTGGTACACCTCAGGGTTAGGACTGCAAGGTAAATAATGGGGGCGTTCATATTTTTCAGAAGTCCCTTGGTTTCCCTTTTTTTCTCTTAAAAAAAATTTAAAGAGAATTTCTGTTTGTTCTGCTTTAACTTTCAGTACTGGGACATATTTTCTCAACTGCCACAAATTCTTTTCTTTTCTTTTCTTTTCTTTTTTTTTTGAGTCAGAATCTCACTCAGTCAGCTAGGCTAGAGTTCAGTGGCTTGATCACAGATCACCACAACCTTGACCACCTGGATTCAGGCAATCCTTCCGCCTCTGTCTCCCGTGTAGCTGGGACTGCAGATACACGCCACCAATACCCCAGCTTATTTTTTTAATTTCTATAGAGACAAGGTCTCCCTGTGTTGCCTAGGCTAGTTGTGAACGCCTGGGCTCAAGCAATCCTTATGCCTCTGCCTCTCAAAGTGCTAGGATTACAGATGTAAGCTACCACACCCAACCTGAAATTCATTTTGGAATGAGGTGAAGTAATAAATAATTGTTTGTTTCGATGCATAAGCATTATTATTCTTCCAGATGTTACGATCCAGAACAGCGAATTGATGAGTGGCAGCATGGACAAAGGAACCCTGGGATCAGGATCCAAGAACAATATTTTCTACATTTTACTGCGAGACTGGGGACAGAATGAAGCCGCTGATGCCATGTCAAGGCTTGCCAGGCTAGCTCCTGTCTACCTGTGTGAGTATCTAGACATCTATTTCATTTTATTGTTAGAGTTTTAGGGGTTTATTTTATTTTGCTATTTTACTGTTATTTCATTCCCCACCCCCACCCATGCCATACATATACAAACAGAAAATGATTCTTGTTCCAGGCTAAATCCTATGTGCTTTTATTAATGAAATGAACCCAATCCTGACTAGCTTGACTACAGATTTGAATTTGATTTTCAGTAGCTCCCCATTTTCTGCTGTATAAGATTATATTATAAAAGGCCCTTGCCGGGCTTGGTGCTCAGCCTATAATTCCGCGCCTTTGGGAGGCTGAGGTGAGTGGATTGCCTGAGCCCGCGGGTTCAAGACCTGCCTGGACAGCGAGACCTCATCTCTACAATAAATCAAAAAGTCAGCCGGGCGTGGTAGCGCATGCCTGTAATTCCAGCTACTTGGAAGGCTGAGGCGGAAGGATCTCCGGAGCCCAGCAGGTCGAGGCTGCGGTGGCCAGGAGCGGCCACTGCACTCCAGTCTGGGCGACAGAGTGAGAGTCCAACTCAAAAAAAAAAAAAAAAAAAGGCCCTCAATGGGCTGCTTCCAAGTCACCTGTAGAAGCACTTCAATCTGTTCAGCCTTCCATAACTCAGTTCTACCAGATTACTCAGTATTTCCCTACTATGCTTTTACTGTTGTTTCCTTTGTTCCTGCTTTGAGAGTGCCATTTGTCGAGTGTTGTTTGCATGCCTGAAAAAAATCTTTATTCCATTCTTACACTTGTCAGGGTATAAAATTCTAGATTGAAAAGTATTTTCCCTCAGAATTTTGAAGATATTGCTATATTCTCTTTTAGCTTTCACAGTTGTTTTAAAGTGTTTTGCCATTCTTATTCCCCCTTTTTTTTTGAGTTGGAATCTCACTCTGTCATGGTATTATTATATTTGCTCCCTGAATTTCTGTTTCCTTTTAGTTTCTTTTTCCTATACACTTGTTATCTTCTATCTTTCCTGTTAAAAACTTTAATAACTGGTGGTCCCTAGCTGTCCTTGCGTGTCTTAAGAGTAAGGATTAAGACACTGGAAATGGAGCTAATTGGTTGATGGACCTCTCAGTTCCTTAATTGATTGGGGAACCAGCTTTTTTTTTTTTTTTTGAGGGACTGCCAGATATTCCTATCAGTATCACTTTTCCTTAGGGAGGCTTGATTTCTTCAGATATGTCTTTTGAGTTTGTCTTCTACCTGAGGAGTAGAGACCTGCCTGCTGGGATTCTGGGAGCTGAGCAGGGAATCAGGCTAAGTGTTCTCAACTCTGGAATATACAGACTTCCCCTCAGTGCCCTTGTTCACAATCAGCCCATCTGCCCGTGCTTGGTATCCCCAAAACCAGAGCCTTTCTGATTCCATTTCTTAGGGAGTAAACTCCCATCTCTCACAGGAACAAGGGCCTGGAGCCTGTTTCTTATAGACTTCCTACTAGTGCTTCTTGTTTCTATCTAGCACATTCCTCATCTCCAGCATCTGCAAAACCTGTGGTCTTGTTTCTGACCCCTTCCAGGCTCATTAGTCCTCTTGTCTGTGGACACTTTTAGGCATCCCCTTGCCTTCCCTGCTAAGCCAGTGGCCATTCACCCACCCACCTTATCCCTACATACAGTATATTTCAGATAAGACTATTGGTTGTGCCTAATTCCATCACAGGTGCAGTTACATTTTCTTCTTAATCCCCATATTCTGGAATGCTTTCCAAGAAGAGAAGGGGGTTACACAGGTCTCTATTTTGCTATCTTAGAGCCAGAAGTCAGGTGGCTCACTTTCCATAGCTTGCTTCTCAGGCCACTCTTGAGTATTTTGGGTTGGTCTGCTTTGTATGATAGTTGGAAACATTATTATGTTTCCCACTAAGTTGTAAGGTCTCTGAGAGGAGTGAGTGAATCTTAGTCCTTTGTGTAACTCCCTAGGGACTGAGACAGGAGCTATTATTTAATTGAATTGTAATGAACTCTGAAGATACAAACTTTTTTTACACTTTATACATAGGCAGTTTCTATAAAGCACAGAGTATATCTAGTTGGGTATAAACTGTACATAGTAGGTTTACTGAGTCTCCTTTATGACTCTGTCTTCCTGCTCCGTCTGCTAACTCTTCTACAGCTAACCGTGGATTCTCAATTGGGATTGGTGACGTCACACCTGGCCAAGGACTGCTAAAGGCCAAGTATGAGTTGCTGAATGCCGGTTACAAGAAATGTGATGAGTACATCGAAGCCCTGAACACAGGCAAGCTTCAGCAGCAGCCTGGCTGCACCGCTGAGGAGACTCTGGAGGTGAGCCTGGTCCTTTGGTTCAGGGTTGCCACTCACATACACAGTGGCTGAAACGGTGTCCATGGGGTTGTGCTATAAACCATGATGAGAAGGTAGCAAAGGAGAGTGGGCAAGTCAAGGCAGCAGCTTCCATCCCTCCTGGTCCCTGGGGTGGCTGTGTGTGCTCTCATTTGTTTCCTGGGGGCAGAACCTTTGATCAGATTCCTTGCGTCCCTTCTAGCTTTCATGGTCCAGGCAATAAAAGCATGGTCATCTGTTCCTTCTGCCACATGGGGCTGCTCTTGTTCCAGTGGCACACTCAGGCCCCTCCTGTAGCAGGTACTCGAGTGCTTTTGCCCTTTCTTTTTTTTTTTTTTTTCCCTAAGTTGGAGTCTCACTCTGTCACCTAAGCTGGAATGCAGTGGCGTGCTCATAGCCACCGCAGCCTCGACCTGCTGGGCTCAGGCGATCTTTCTGTCTCGTCCTTCCAAGTAGCTGGAACTATAGGTATACACCACCATGCACGTCTAATTTTTTAATTTATTGTACAGATGAAGTCTCACCAAGTTGCCCAGGCTGGTCTTGAGCCCGTGGACTCAGGCAATCCTCTCACTTTGGCCTCCCACCACACCCAGCCTAGCACCAGTTTTCGATGGAGCCACGACTCCTAACTTACTCAGCATCCTGCATTGGAAGTGAAGAGAGGGACCTTCTGTGGATGAGCTCATGAGCCAGAATATGTCCCTGTAGTGTTACCTCGTCACATGCTTGGCGTATGAGAATTCAAATGTGTTCTTGGCAAGAAAAAGTGGACAGATAAACTTTACAGACAGTGCAAGCAGTTCTCTTTTACATACCATATATTATCTTACACATTTATACAGGGGTGTGTACACGGATACAGATATGTGTGTATATGTATACATGCATACACATATATGTACATGTGTACATACAAATATTTTGTTGTGTAGAATATATACATTCTACCTTACAGGCCATCTGAAAGATTTTTCTAGTTTTTGTTACTCTTAGTTTTTGCCTTACATGCTCATTTTAGAATCTTGTGGAAGACGCATGTGTCTATATGGCTAGGACATTTTTGCTCCTCTAAGGCTCTCTGAAACTTATTGATTAGAGATCTGACATCTTGCTTCAGTGTTCTCAAATTTCTTCAGATGTCAGATTGAACATTTGCAGTCCGCAGAGCCAGTGAGGACAGCCCAGCACAGGTCTTCTTTTCTTCCACCAGGCCCTGATCCTGAAGGAGCTGTCTGTGATCCGTGATCATGCCGGCAGTGCATGCCTCCGGGAGCTGGACAAGAGCAACAGCCCCCTCACCATGGCTCTGTGTGGCTCGAAAGGTACATTGCCCTCTCTGCTTCCTGCTGTCAGTGTGTTCTCCATATTAGCCAGTTTGGTTCCAGAAAATGTAATAATCTTAACTTCAAACAGGCATTTCATTTCTTTCTTTCTTTTTGAGTTGGAGTCTCACTCGGTCGCCCAGACTGGAGTGCAGTGGCCGCTCCCGGCCACCGCGCCTCGCCTGCTGGGCTCCAGCAATCCTTCCGCCTCAGCCTTCCAAGTAGCCGGAATTACAGGCACGTGCTACCACGCCCGACTGATTTTTTGATTTATTGCAGAGATGAGGTCTCGCTGCCCAGGCAGGTCTCGAACCCACGGGCTCAGGCAATCCACTCACCTCAGCCTCCCAAAGGCGCGGGATTACAGGCTGAGCCACCGAGCCCGGCTGGCATTTCATTTCTTTAAGAGCGTATATTTTTAAATCAGAGAGAGAGGGGGACTTGATTATTTTGCATTTTAGGAAGCTTAACACCTTTGAAGGAACTTGTTGATAATGTGTGTGAATTTCTGAGTTTGAGGGTGCTTTAAGCAAACGTGGTCTTTTAAAAAAAAAAAGAAAAACTGGGAATTTTGGGGGTTATATTTAATGATGTGGCAAAACTCTTTAATTGTATAGATACCTGGGCCCTTAATGCATTAAGTTTCTTGTTACCACATTTAAACTCAAAACCTCCATGCTTCTCCTATTTCTGTAAGTTTTTTTTTACAGAATAAGGTCCAGTCTCTAACTTTGCTGCCTTTTACCCTATTTTCTCCTACTTCTTGTTTCTGGGAACACTTTTCCATTCCTCTCCTTGCTTCCCACTCTTCTGTTGACTGTGGAATTCCTCCTCCCACCCTTTTTTGTGTCCAAATCATAATATCCTCTAAAAGTGCAGCCTGGTTGCGGAAGCCTCCTTGAAGACTCACCTGGCCTTTCCCAGTTCTTCTGCATCCCAGACATGCTCCTAAGCTCCTCTCCCCTCATGCTGCCTTTCTCATGTTCCTTGTGGCTCCATCTCATCTCAATTGTGGTTCTGTCTTTTACTAACTCTAGACTCTGAACTTGTTGAGGGTAAGTGCCTGTGCTCTGTCGTATTCCTATTTTACCCCTCTGATCTGTTTGCACTTCACTGAATGTTAGTTTGGTGAATGAATGTTATATTGCTGACCCGTATCCCCAGGTTCTTTCATTAACATATCACAGATGATTGCCTGTGTGGGACAGCAGGCCATCAGCGGTTCCCGAGTGCCAGATGGCTTTGAAAACAGGTCCTTGCCTCACTTTGAAAAGCACTCAAAGGTAAGTGGTAGTGGATTAGGTAGAACTTTGAAGTCCCCTTCATCTAGATTGTCCCCTAAGGAACAGAGACCTACCCAGATCAAAGGCTGTTGGCCATTTCATGTGGAGTTTAATATATGTATTTTTTTTTTGCTATTTTATTAAGATACACGTCATATAAATTTGCCCGTTTAAAATATACAGTCTAGTGCTGTTAGTATGTTCATAGAGTTGTGCAGCCATCACCACAATCTACTTTTAGGACATTTTGAGTGCCCCAGAAATGAAACCTGTAAGTGTTAGCAATGCATGGGTATGTTTGGGGGTAGGCAGGTCTGGCCCTTGGGAAGGTTATCTTGAAGGGAGTCATTTCCAGGGAATAGGTAACCTGCCTCCATTAGCAGGGTGCCCTCTGAGGTCCTTGACCGCTTGCCTGCTTTAGGGCTTTACGGAGAGCAGCCCAAGCTTAGGTTGCCCTCTCCTGAGCCTCTTGCATGCCATCAGCACCAGCTCCAGCCCTGACTGGGCCCTCACCCTCCTTGTCTCTAGTAAGGGTGGTTTGTCCAAATTGTTTCTCCTTAAGGACAGGCCTATAAAGCCTGCCATTTCATGAGAATGTACTGGCCAGGTATTTATAGTCTAAAGGTGGGGCATTTTGCAATTTGAATGAATTCCAGGATTGCGGGCCTTGAACTTTTTGTGTGTGATTTCTCTTTTTTTCTACCTCTTTTTAGCTGCCAGCTGCCAAAGGCTTTGTGGCTAATAGCTTTTATTCCGGTTTGACACCAACTGAGTTTTTCTTCCATACAATGGCAGGCCGGGAAGGTCTAGTCGACACAGCTGTGAAGACAGCTGAAACAGGATACATGCAGGTAACTTGAAGATATCGAGGCCATCAGCGACAGAGCAGGACAGGGCTCTGTGGGTTTTGACTGTGGAGTGTTAGCACATTTTGCACATGCCATAATTTATCTGGTCTTGGTATTTTAAAGGAAAAATTCAGAAAGTTAGATGCCCTGGAAATAAACAACCATAAAAAGATATTATGTTTCAAATCATCCTTGTACCTTGAATGATTGAGACCAGGCCAAAGCCACAGATACCAAAGCTCTGCTAGAGGAGAACATGGCTGGAAGTACATTCTGGGACCTGTCATTTAACCTCACTAAGCCACTGTCTCCTAACACGTGAAAATGAGGATGTTAATATATCCTTCCTGGTTATTGACAAGACTCTGCCTCTCACTGTGCAGCCACTTATGTAACTCATTGCTAGTATCATTCTAATTAATTCCAGTGACCTACTCCAGTGCCTTCTGGAGAGTTGGGCGCTCAGAGGGAAAACCAGTTCCCAGTGAGTGTATAGGTCTAGGATAATAGGCTCTGGGGTACAGAACTAAGCTAGAGGGTTCTCTGCTTGTGCTTCTCAAACTTTGGAGCAAAAGTACCTCTAATGGCAGAGGAGTAAAAAATACGTCCCTCCCATGTTCTTCCATAAGACTACAAGCAAAGGATGTCTTCTCAGTCTCCAATTATTGTTTCTACTTTCTACTCCATAATTTAACTGTTTTACTTTTAAATTTTTATGTTTTTAACTATGTATAACACCAGATAAAGTCAACACTGCAAGTTACTGGGCCATGAACTTGCTGTGGCTTTGTGTCCTCTCTCTCCACTGTGGAAGTATGATCCTTTGCAAGCTGGGAAACCAAGATGGGTAAACCAGAGACGTGAATGAGTGGGCCAGAACAAACAAGAGTGATGAGGGTAACAAGGGGTCGAGTCAGTAGACACCTATTTCCATAACCTGTTCTGTACCTTGTATATCATCTGACACTTTTAATCGTCTTCTTTTTAGTCATCCATGGAATACAATTAATCATCTTTTGATGGGAAATTGCCCTTCGGTTTTGGAGTGACTGCTTTTGTCAGAAACCCAGCAGACTGTGAAATGCTAGTACCACTCTTGCCACAATGTGTGTTTTGACTTTATTTTTTGTTCTTTACCTTTTGAAGTAGAGAGTATGACTTTCCCAGAGCACTATGTTAACCTAGAACAAATTAGTTCTGGCATAAGGGATTTTTGTTTTGAAGTTGCCTGGAGGAAGATTTTCTTTTTAATTCACTGCGCCACCATCGCAGTGCCGGCTGGAGTGTTCTGCTGGTGAACAGTTCTCCCCAAGTAGATTTGAGAAGTGGTTGCTGCCTGCTGGTTCAGACACAATGCTGTCCCTGTTCTCTCTTCTTCCCCCTCTGTCCCAGGAGAGGGACTGCACCTGATCCTCTGTAATTCATATTGAAGTCTGTAGGGGTCCTGGCTTAAGTTCTGTTTAGAAATGCAAAGCTATTACATTAATTTATACCTTAGGGAGAAAGAAAGGAAAGGCAAAACAGCCTAGAAAAACGGTGTTTGCACAGTCCTTTGGGGGTGATGGGGTTTAAATTGCAGGTATTCTAAAATATGCTAAAGTGCCGGAGGTTAGAGCATATCTAAATCCCACTGCACAGTCTAGTGAGGCACTCCTGGCCTCGTTCTTGGCCAAGGGGACTCTTTTTAAGGGATTTCTCATAAAGTATTTTTATGTGATTAAAGTGTAACCTTGAAAACTCTGAGTTGCAAATCTTACCCTCTGCACATGTGCCTGGTCTGCTTAAAGTAGTTTAGCTTTCTCCTCCTTTCCTTTAGAGAAGGCTTGTCAAATCTCTTGAAGATCTTTGCTCCCAGTATGATTTGACAGTTCGAAGCTCTACCGGTGATATTATCCAGTTCATTTACGGGGGAGATGGCTTAGATCCTGCAGCTATGGAGGGAAAAGATGAACCTTTGGAGTTCAAAAGGGTTCTGGACAACATCAAAGTAAGATTTAGCATTCTATTTGGGGTTAGAATGTTCTTGAGGATATTTCTTTAGACTGGAAGTACCTTTGACAACCCACTTTCCGGTCCCCTCTCGCTGCTGAGAGCTTTCCTGTTGCTTAATAAACTCTGACTTAACTCGCAAAAAAAAAAAAAAGATATCATCAGTCATATCTACCCAAGCATTGGATTGGTATCTTTTATCTTTATGTTACTTTATAATTTTCTAATATTATGTGTGTGTGTTGGAGTCTCACTCTCTTGCCCAGGCTGCAATGCAGTGACACGATCATAGTTCACCACAGCCTCTACCTCTTGGGCTCAGGCATTCCTCCCACCTCAGCCTCCTGAACCTGCCTGCTGGTTCAGACACAATGCTGTCCTTGTTCTCTCTTCTTCCCCCTCTGTCCCAGGAGAGGGACTGCACCTGATCCTCTGTAATTCATATTGAAGTCTGCAGGGGTCCTGGCTTAAGTTCTGTTTAGAAATGCAAAGCTATTACATTAATTTATACCTTAGGGAGAAAGAAAGGAAAGGCAAAACAGCCTAGAAAAATGGTGTTTGCACAGTCCTTTGGGGGTGATGGGGTTTAAATTGTAGCTGGGACTACAGGTGTGCACCACCACACTTGGCTAACTTTTTTTATTTTGTAGAAATGAGGTCTTGCTGTATTGCACAGTCTGGTCTCAAACTGGGCTCAAGCTATCCTTCTGCCTTGGCCTCCCAAAGTGCTGGGATGAATCACCATGTCTGGCCCATGTTTTCTAGTATTGAAAGGAACAAACGATTTTTTTCGATTGAAAGTCTAGTATTGGTAGTGATCAAATGCCAATAGAAGAGAACTTTGGTTTCTTTCTGTCTTCAGTAGAGTGTACTAAAGACCAGTTTTATAAGTCATGAGTATTGAAAAGCAGGCATATTTCACATACTTTAACTGGGAATGTAATTTGGAACAACCTTTTTGGAGGGTAGTTGAACAATATTGATCTGATTTTAAATACCTGTCCCTTTTCATAACAATTTATATTTATACACACACACACACACACACACACACACACACACACACACACATATATATATATATGATAAAATAAATTATAATTATTATTTTTAGTTAGAATCTCCCTCTGTTGCCCAGGCTAGAGTACAGTGGCACACTTACGGCCACCACAGCCTCAACCTGCTGGGCTCAGGCGATCCTTCCATTTCAGCCTTTCAAGTAGCTGGAACTACAGGCGCTCGCCACCATCCCTAGCTAATTTTTTGATTTATTGTAGAGATGAGGTCTTGCCATGTTGCCCAGGCTGATTTCAAACCCGTGGGCTCAGACATTCTTTTCACCTCTGCCTCCCAAAGTGCTGGGATTACAGGCCTGAGCCATGGTACCTGGCATTTATATATTAATGCAAATCTGGGGTGGGGGGTTGAAGGCTGGGAAGCAATGGGACAACACCCACTAAAAAGCCCAGGAGTCTTCGTGTAGGATGGATTATCCATTTATCCTGTTTTCACCGTCATATGAAAAGTAGAGTCCACAAATTGTTTGGAAGGAAGAATCACAGGTTGCTAACAGTTCGCTCTGGGTGAGGTCATTTTCTGTCTTATGAGTTCTCTTATCTAATACTCCCCCCTGCCCTACCCATGCACATAACGTGATTTCCTCTTCCTACTCGAGGCAGTCTTCCCATGTCCGAGCGAGCCTGCACTGAGTAAAAACGAGCTCATCCTGACCACAGAGTCCATCATGAAGAAGAATGAGTTCCTCTGCTGTCAGGACAGCTTCCTGCAGGTGAGCTTCACCAGGTGGCGGCCACCACTCCCAGCCTGGCAGGTGGAGTTTATAAGCTGGTATTTTTGTGTATTTTTTAATGTAGTAGTGATCCTTTATTTAAGAAGTTCAAAAATGGCCAAGGCAAAAGTCTCACCAGTCAATGTGAAGAATTTATCTCAAGTCTTTCTTAGTTTATGTCTTTGACCCAAGCATTTCCTTGTTGGAAGAAAAATGTAGTTAGGGATTGATTTTGTGTAAGCCCTCTCCATAACAGCAGCCTGCTAGACATGTTCTTGTCCTGAGGGCCACCTCTTCCCTTAGTCATTCAAAATCCCAGTAATTGTTAGTAGTAGTGTTGCTTTAAATTGTTCTTTCTCCTACCTTATTATGGATTAGAAATCCATTGAGTCTGCCTTCCTTGTCCTTCCAGAGAACTGTTACCTCGATACCCTCCTGAGGTTTTGTGGTTGGTTTGTTTTTTGTTTTTTTGATTGTACTGACCCGCTCAGCTCTGTTATGTTCATAATCACGGTTAGGATCAAAAGCAAAGGGATACAGAAATCAGTAAATGGTTTCTTTGTGTACTGATTGGTAATGCAAATGTGGTACAGGATCAGCAGGCCAAGGAAGAATATGTCCCTTTCAGCATATCAAAAATAAAAACAGTAAGCAAAGCCTACATAAGAAGGTTTTCATTAAGGCAGCTCTTACTTCTTCTATTCATGTGTATGAAAGGTGAAAAAGAGACTCTTCCAGATTTTAATGTTTAAAATCAAGAGTATGGCTAGGCTGTGAGTTTTGTTTTGATTCCCTCTAGGTTTTCTTCCTCTCCTCAAAAATAAAATAAATAATAAATTTTTTAAAAACCTAACAAGTTAGAATTGTGATTTGGTTTTTCTGCGTGATTACGCTTACCTGTTTGTTTTTCTGTTTATCCTCAAATACCTTCACTGAGACGGTTTATGAGAGCTATAATGAGGCAGCGTGCTTGGCGTGCTGTGAGTAACGTGTGGAAAGGGCCGAACTCCGGCAGCCCCGTAGCTATTTGCCAGCACCAGAGATGACAGGTTTCTATCCTGGTTCTGGTAAACCCAGCTTCACTTTGGGCTGGTTTTTTTCTTGCTCTAGACAAGGCTTAGCAGGTGACCTCCTGTTGGGCAGTATCTGTTTATTTAGTGAGCACTGGTTCAGCCCTTACCATATGTCATACAGTCTGTAGAGCCCAGGGATGCAGGGATGACTAAATGTGTCCTCGCCACCAGTGGCTCACAGTCTCATACAGTCAAATTTGCCAAGAGGGTCCAGAATCCACTGGCCAGAACAGATTTGTCTGAGCTCATGAAATGTTATCCAGCCCTAACATGTCCCAGCTGACAGACAGGTCCTGAGTGGCACTGAACCCTGGCCCTTGCCCGAAGCTGATGCCCATGCTCACAGGCATGCTGTGGAGTGTGAGAGTCTAACCCCTGATTAATCATGTGATTAATTGCCTGCCGGTTTCCATGTTGTGAGTTCCCCCTAGTTTGCATGGATTGGTTCAGTATGAATTCTCAGTAGCTTATTTCATTTTTTATGTTTACCAAGTGAGTTTTTTTTCTTTTTTTAATTTCTAAACCTAACTTCCAGAAACTTTATGTAGGGAATCATTCAGCAAACCCATCGTAAGCATGACCATTGGGGTAATGGCTGAACGCTCTCATTTTCAGTGTCTGAGCTGGTGAGTGGTTTTAGGTGTGTGTGCTTTTGACTCCATATGTGTGCAGAGTCCCTCACAGATGAAACCCCCCCTGGCCTGCATAGCCTTAGGTTTCGTTCCTGTTTTCCTGTGCCAACAGTTAAGGAAGACTTTAACATGGTGATTGAATGGCAACGTCTGGGCCAAGAAGGCTTTGGGAGCTTTCTCTAAAGGACCAGCCACAGCTAGGCAAGAGTCACTAATGTGTAAGAGGCTCTTTACACAGAATGGTACAGAGGAAAACTTCAGTGGCAGTGAGCATGAATGCCTCTGAATATTTCCACTGTTAGGCAGAGCCATGCCAGGAGAGATTGTTCCACTGACCTCTCCGGCTTTATTTTTCATGTCTGGTTTGCAAAAGCTGCAATCTAAAAATGTGGTCTCAGACTCATAATTAATAAGTGAATCTGGAGAGTTTCTGTTTAAAAAGAGCCTCTTGAGAATATTCACATTCCTGCAAATTAATAAAAATCTTTAAATAAAAAGTTCTTTTTGTATAGAACAATGGCTGGACTGCAGGGTAACCCTCCATGTATCTCCACGCTTTCTCAGTGGGAAGAAAGAGAACTGGCCAACATGGGTAGGCATGAGAAACCTGTATTCATAGAAATGGGACAGCCAGAGTGTGCTGGGCCCCCCAGGTATCCCCTTGGCTGTGTGGGCTACTGGGAGACAGAATTTCCCAGTGGGCAAAGATGATAGATATCTCAGAACCCCTGCTCAGAGAGCAGACTTTGGAGAAAGCGTCTGACTTTGTGGAGAGGCTCGTTGCCTTGGTCAAGCCCCTGACTTCATGTAGCCCTTCAGTGCCCTCTGCTCTATGGTCATTTCGCTAATGTCATGCTGCCTCAAGGGATATCTCACCACGCTGAGCAGCAGCTGGCTAGGAAAGGCATAAGACCATGTGGGAACAGATACTAAGGCTGTTTTAAACAAGAATGTCAAGTTCTAGTGGTTTTTTTTTTTTTTTTTTTTTTTTTGAGTTGGAGTCTCACTTGGTCACCCAGACTGGAGTGCAGTGGCCACTCCCGGCCACCGCAGCCTCACCTGCTGGGCTCCAGTGATCCTTCCACCTCAGCCTTCTGAGTAGCCGGAATTACAGGCACGTGCTACCACACCCGGCTGATTTTTTTGATTTATTGTAGAGATGAGGTCTCGCTGCCCAGGCGGGTCTCGAACCCACGGGCTCAGGCAATCCACTTACCTCAGCCTCCCAAAGGCGTGGGATTACAGGCTGAGCCACCGAGCCCGGCCAAGTTCTAGTGTTTTACTTTCAGGAAAGGTAGTAACTAGAAATTGCTAGATAGTCACAGGGGGCTAACAAGATTTGTTTTTACAAAGTTTAGATAGAATGGGGCTAGAAAGCCTTAAGCTCTCTATGGGTACCTTCCAGGACTTTAGTTTTACAAAAAGCTGGTTCAGGCTTAGGCATTTTCAGTAATGTGATAGGCTGGGTGGACTTAGGGCAAGTTGCTGGCCTTCTCCCTGGGGCCCTTAGCCTATCTGAACTTCATGGAGCTTCTCAGCTGTCACAGTATGCAGTCTGTCCTCAGCCAGCCCATTTGTCTGCCTGCTTGTGGCATCTGTCCTCAATCAACTACATAAAGCAGCTGGACACCAGCAATTGGCCACGCAGGCTCACTGCCCCCATGATTTCCATGCTGCTGCAAGAGAGGGTCAGTCTGTCCACACTTCCCCATATTCTTGAAAATTATCCCTGGGTCACAGCAGAGCAGCCAGTTGCCTTTGTTTTTACTGGCGGGTGTGTGCCATCAGCTCACCCAGAGAAGTGGTACTCCAGAGCCAGTCAGTCCTGTAGCCCTTGAGGATTGACCCACTGTGAGCAGGACATTAACTGCTCCTTTGATAGTGCTCCCTCCCTGCGAGTACTCTCCAAGGGAAGGTGCTGGCCACTTCTAGTTTTGTGGCAGTGGGCTGGGTTTATTTCTCGGGCAGGTGTAAATTGTAAAACGGTTAACTTTTCCCCATTGAAAGGTCACCAGAAAACTTAGAATCAGGTCTGTGGCCTCTAAGCCTACCCTGTGATCTTCCACCTGATACTTTTCACCTTTTTTCTTGCTTTATTTGGCTGTCATCCTGGGCTCAGAGTATTGTACTTAAGTACAGCAGGAACAGCATATATATTAATGTTTCACAGCTGGCTTTGAGAGTGGTTTCCAGAAATCCTAACAGAGTTTTAATTGTGTGTGGGAAGGGTGTTAGAACTGGGTTGAGGGGAGTGGACATGATCAGAGGCCAGAGTCAGTGGAGAAAGAGAAGCTGGAATTGGGAAGTTTTCTTTAAAATGGAAGTAATAAGCATGTGTTTGAAATGCATGGAGTGTCTACAAAGCTATGCCTTAGCTGGTGATCTTTTTTATTTTTATTTTTATTTTTTTTTGAGTTGGAGTCTTACCCTGTCTCCCAGACTGGGGCCACTGCAGCCTCGACCTGCTGGGCTCCAGCGATCCTTCCGCCTCAGCCTTCCAAGTAGCTGGAACTACAGACGCGTGCTACCACACCCAGCTAATTTTTTATTTATTGTAGAGATGTGGTCTCACCAAGTTGCCCAGGCGGGTCTCAAACCTGCAGACTCAGGCAGTCCACTCACCTCAGCCTCCCAAAGCGCGGGATTACAGGCTGAGCCACCGAGCCCGGCTGCTGGTGGTCTTTAAATTGATTGTAATAGCATCAAAAGAAAACCTCAGAAATTCATCAATCTAGATAAGAAAAGTATAAATGTTCCAGTCACACCTGTTCTGAGCTGTGTTCCTGTGGACCTCAAGGCATGCCAGAGAGCAAAGAGAAGGCTCCCAAGCACTGAGCACAGACCACAGATGGTGTCGTGACAATGGTCGGTAAAGACACCTTAGCCAGTGAGTGTGTCTGATGGACAGTGTATGTAGTCCTTGGAAAACTACTTTATTTATTTAATTTTTTTTTAATTAGAGTCTTATTCCGTTGCCCAGACTGGAATGCAGTGGTATACTCATAGCCACCCCAGTGCTGACCTGCTGGGCTCCAGCGATCCTTCAACCTCAGCCTTCCAAGTAGCCAGGACTACAGGCATGTGCTACCACACCCAGCTAATTTTTTGATTTACTGTAGAAGTGAGATCTCACCAACTTGCCCAGGCTGTTCTCAAACCTGTGGGCTAGACAATCCCCTTACCTCAGCCTCCCAAAGTTCTGGGATTACAGGATTAAGCCATCGTGCACCTAGATGGAAAACCACTTCATAATAATAGAAGCAGTCCACATATTGTACCCTTTGTGCTGTACATTAAGCTACCGCTAAAATATGATGCACTCGTCATATATTACTGAATGGAGTGAATTACATCATCAGAATGACTGAGAAACATATAACTGATGCTTGCTATGTATTCTTTCAGGAAATAAAAAAATTCATTAAGGGGGTCTCTGAGAAGATCAAGAAAACCAGAGATAAATATGGCATCAATGATAACGGCACAACAGAGGTACTGGCCTTCCCCAGCATATTGGAGCCCTGAGGTGTTTGCAGGTGCTGCCAGCCCTAACTCTCCTCTTGGTTGTGTTCTTCTAGCCTCGTGTGCTGTACCAGCTGGACCGCATCACTCCTACCCAAGTAGAGAAGTTTCTGGAGACCTGTAGGGACAAGTACATGAGGTAAGGATGCTGAATGCCTTCGGCTGCTGCATCTATCTGGATCTTACAGATCCCTCCTGTTTCCCCATGGTACAGACTCCTGTGCCAGCACCACCTAGTAACTGCCAGTATTTGAACAAATTCTGTTAGGAAACTCCAGTGGCTCACTGGGCTAATGCTCTAAGATATAAAAATAACAGCAAAGAAATTTCTGTGTCTTCTCTCTACTGAACAACCGTCAATAAATATGGCAGATGCCAGCTGCTCTGTCCATCTTCAGTACTATTTGTCAGCAGACCATGTAGTCTTCTCCTTTTATCACCTGCTGAACACAAGTAGCCACGAAGAATTCAGTTGCATTGCCACCTCCTCTGTGACTGTCGCTTTCCACTGTACGCACCTATTCCTGTCTATGCTGGCTCTTCCTCTGTCACCAACATAGCCTCTTCTGTTGCCAATTCCTTTCTGATCCTAATAGCATCTATATTTTTTCTGTTGAAACATAATAACCAGAAGCCTCTCACCATCAGTTTTGCTGGACTTTTCCTTGTCACATTGTGGTCTCCTCCATGCCTTTTTCTTCTAGAGCACAGATGGAGCCAGGTTCTGCAGTGGGGGCACTCTGTGCCCAGAGCATTGGCGAGCCAGGCACCCAGATGACCCTGAAGACTTTCCACTTTGCAGGCGTGGCCTCCATGAACATCACACTAGGTGTGCCCCGGATTAAAGAGATCATCAACGCCTCCAAGGCCATCAGGTGCCTGGCTTCATCTCCCTCTGCTCTCACACACAGGCCTGTCACGTTTCTGGAGAAACAGCAATCCTCGTGTCACATGCATATTATAATACTCTAATGGGACACTGTCTCACACTCTAGGGGGGGAGTGCTTGCTGTGTTAGTCATACTTTGGTTTTTAAAAAAGCCACTCAAAAAAAAAAAGTTGCAACTGGAAACAGTCAAAATGGAACAATGTTTTTTTATAGCCACAAGTCACATGAAAGGGAGAAATTTTTTAAAATGACTGGAAAAATTGGAGCAATGTGTCAGGGGAGAGCTCATCCTTTTGGTGTCATTATTCCAGCCTAATTAGACCTGACCAATATGTCTACCACTTGGCCTGTGGTCATATCCTGTGAGCACCCCCCACCACACCCCCCTGTATTTGATCTGAAGTTAAAAGAAATAGAAATGCATTACGGTGCCTTTGGTGTCAAAAATCATAATTTCACCTATGACCTGAATCAAATGAAATGACAGTAAATGGGTTTAAATGAAAGATAGCCACACTTGGTTATAGAACAGCTGCTGTAATGTCCAGAGTGGTAAGAACTTGCCCACCTCTTCTGGGATGGTCAGATCAGTCCCAAGAGTGTGTATTCTGGGGACTCCCTCTGGAACAGTGAGGACAGAAGCTGATGGCTAGTGGTCAGAGGAGTTGGAGGTGTTTCTGGAGAAGTGATGGGGGAGGAGAGGGGTGAGGGAAGTTATAATATACAGAGGATCAGTTTACTTAGGGAACAGGACTAAAATAACTGCTTGTTAGAACCAGACAGAGAGAGAGAGAGGTGGGGCTCACTTTGTAAGGAAGAATTTTTTGAAAGTCTCTTCATTCACTTATGGAGCACCAAACATAGTCTAAATGAGAATGTATATGAGGCCCTTAGCAGCATGCCTGACACAGTAAGTGCTCGGTAAACTGCACTTAGGATTCTAACTAGTACTCAGATTCAGCAAAGCAGTGGTTGTCAGCAGGCTCATCCTTGATGCTAGAATTGTTTTTCCATTGCTTCTTCAGCACTCCAATTATCACAGCACAGCTAGACAAGGATGATGACGCAGATTACGCACGCCTCGTGAAAGGCAGAATTGAGAAAACCCTCTTGGGGGAGGTAAGGAGAAATCCTTGGTGCTTGCAAGGAAACTAGCTCCACAGTGTCACAAGCGTCAAAACCAGCTGCAGTGGCTCAGCCGTTCAATGGTGTCCACACTGTTCCAGCTCTTCAAAAAAAGCAAGCAGTTGCCTGCTCCTGTGAAGGGGCAAAGTGACTGATTAACACTCTGGTCTTTTGGCACTGCAGATCTCAGAGTATATTGAAGAAGTGTTTCTTCCTGATGACTGTTTTATTCTTGTCAAGCTCTCCCTGGAACGGATCAGGCTTCTGAGACTGGAAGTGAGTCATGTAATTAAATGTGTAGAGGAAGTCATCCTGTTAGTCCCAAGACAGGTGCTGATAAACTAGGACAGGAGCTCACCAAGACAGAGGAGGCATCGCAGAGGATTCTGTTTGGTTCTGGCTTTTGTGATTCTGTGGTACCTTCTCATTTGCTCTTTCTGAACCTGACCCTGGCACAAATAATAGCCATCTAATGACATGCAGGAAATTAGTTGAAATTTTGTACAAGCCACAATATCAGGTCCCCATGATGTGGTCTTATGATAACTGGTCTCCTTGTCCATCTTCCCAGTGTCTGGAAAGACCCTAGGGCTGGCTGTGCCTTACTCACCAGTACCCAGCACAGCACCTGGCTGATTTGGTACATGTTTTTTGATGGGTCGGTTAACCTGACTTTTTATACTGGCATTCATGGGTTGATAATTGTTGAAAGATCATCACCCATCCCCATAAACAGACTGAAATGGGCTGCAAACTGAGTAACTTCCTGACACCTTTTTTCTCTCAGGTAGTGAAGCCTATACTAACCTTTAAAACACATTCTGAGTCCAGGCGAGATCACTCGATAACAGCCTGGGCAACATAAAAGACCCAGTCTCGTGTGCTACCCATATAACACTTGACTCTGAAATTTCTCAGCCAGTTCTCCAGCTTGGGGATTTCTCTAGCCTGTCTCTGCTGCCTGTCATGTGACTCTTTTACTAGAAGAGCTGAGTTGTGTCCAGGAGTATGGCATGCAAACAGTTGTAGCATCAGAGGGGAAACTCCACTGAAGCTTCCAAATCAGCCTGGTTTCCTACCTCCAGCCTCCCTAAAACTTCCACAGAGGTTGCATGTGTTGCTGTGAATTGAGCGTGAGTTTGCCTAGAGGGAAATATTTGTTCTTTGCAGATGAAAAAAAATATGTTTTTATGAAGAAAGCACAGATAGATATACATATAGTACCCAAAGTAGGTAGTATAACTGTGGTATTAAAATTCCTTGGTGGAGGGTACTTGAGGAAAAAAAATGACTGAAGAGTCTTCTTAGAGGGGCAATAATGAAAATTAAGGGTAAAAAAACACAGGAACGGAAGCCTCCAAGCCTCTGTGAGTAATGCCTTGTGTGGCCATGTTGCAGGTGAATGCCGAGACCGTGCGATACTCCATCTGCACGTCCAAGCTGCGCGTAAAGCCTGGAGATGTGGCTGTTCACGGTGAGGCTGTGGTGTGCGTCACCCCCAGAGAAAACAGCAAGAGCTCCATGTACTACGTGCTACAGTTCTTGAAAGAGGATCTCCCCAAGGTGAACCCAAAATCACTTGTAATGGAGACACAGCATCCACCTATAGTGCGAGCCACCCAGGATGGGAACCCTAAGGATGTTGTTACTAGGCGCGTCTCTTTATTTCTGCTTGGCCTCATTCCTAAGGAGTTAGTCTGTCCAATTCCTCTCTGTTCCGTCATAAAACTGACATGAGAATGAGGTGCTGTCCTCTGAACTTCTGTTTTTCCAAACCCCCAAAACAGCCCACAGGCATCCTTAAGTCTAGTGTGTCCTGGATGACCACTGCTAAGAGTTAGGGGTGGTCAAGTGACCAGCCCAGGGCACAGCACACCCAGTCCTCACAACTTTCACTGTCTCTGGTTCCAGGTGGTGGTGCAGGGCATCCCAGAGGTATCCAGAGCTGTCATCCACATCGACGAGCAGAGCGGGAAGGAGAAGTACAAGCTTCTGGTGGAAGGTGACAACCTGCGGGCAGTCATGGCCACCCACGGTGTGAAGGGCACGCAAACCACCTCCAATAACACCTACGAGGTACCAGTCAGCCCACGGGGGCCCCATAGAGTTAGGCTGTCTCCTTCATGTCACCTGCAGGTCCTCAGCTGGTTCCTGATACACTTCTCTGGCCCTCCTGTTTGCTCAGGGTCTCCTACTAAAAACTGCCCAGCAACCTATTTCTGGAAAACAGCACAGGGCTTGCTTTGAACCTGCAGGGAATAGAAGAAAGTAGAGAGAGGTTGCAGTAGCATCCTGGAGGGGGCCGCTTCTACTCATCTGTAGCTCTCTGTAGGTGGAGAAAACCCTTGGCATTGAGGCGGCCCGGACAACCATCATCAGTGAAATCCAGTACACGATGGTCAACCACGGCATGAGCATCGACAGGAGGCATGTGATGCTGCTCTCCGACCTCATGACCTACAAGGTTCGTTAGCAGGGAGTCTTTGGGCTGCCTGAGTGTCTCAAGATTCACTCTCAAGGGAATAATGCTGTGGAGTTTCCAGGACATGTAGAATATTCTCTGGGAAGACCATCATAGAAAATAAAATGCCACCATCCCTCAGAAACCAAGGCATGGTGGTCAGGATAGGTGTTCTGGTACAATCCCAATATGAGAGTTGCAGCCTTGTGGCAGATTCACATCCAGCTGGTGGGATGAGGAGAGCTGGAACATGGCTTTCCTTCTTCTCAGTTTTATCCTAAAGCAAAATGAGCCATTGCCAAAAGCCCAGAGATTCCCATGACAAGCTGTGGTATTTTTTCTTATTAAACCCATTCATCACACTATTTCTATAGACATTTCCTGGGAAAGAATAAGTTAACATGATTTGAGGTTAGAGGAGGAGGGAGCAGCTGAGGTTGCTTGGTTGGGTTTTTCTGTTTTGATTTTTTTTTTCTCCAAAAATATATTTTCCTCTAGCAGTGCCATGGGGCAGCAGGTTTTCATGAGGCTTTCTCAGATGCCTATAGTGTATTACAGCATATTTAGAAACTGAGTGAGACGGGGCTCGGTGGCTCAGCCTGTAATCCCAGCACTTTGGGAGGCCAAGGTGAATGGATTGCCTGAGCCCACGGGTTCGAGACCCGCCCGGGAAACTTGGCAAGACCTCATCTCTACAATAAATAAAAAATTAGCGCGTGCCTGTAGTTCCAGCTACTTGGAAGGCTGAGGCGGAAGGATCACCAGAGCCCAGCAGGTCGAGACTGCAGTGGCTGGGAGCGTGCCATTTCACTCCAGTCTGGGCGACAGAGTGAGACTCCAACTCAAAAAAAAAGAGACAGAAACTGAGTGAGGGAAATGGCCAGTTTCCTCCCACCCTGGAGCAAAGGCTGTAAGGGTTTGTTGGGGGGGGTTGTTTTTGTTTGGGGAGGGTTTTTTTGTTTGTTTGTTTGAGTTTAAATGTCACTCAGTTGCCCAGACTGGAGTGCAGTGGCACAATCATGGCTACCGCAGCCTCGATCCTGGGCTCAGGAGATCCTTCCACTTCAGCCTTCCAAGTAACTGTACCTACAGGTGTGCACCACCATGCTTGGCTAATTTCTTTTTTTGATTTACTGTAGAGATGAGGTTTTGTCATGTTACCCAAGCTGGTCTCAAACTCCTGGGCTCAGGCAATCCACTTGCCTCAGCCTCCCAAAGTACTGGGATTACAGGCTTAGCCACCGAGCCAGGCCTATTTTTAGCTATTTAAGTCATAAGAAACATCTTTAGAAGTATTTCCTTCTTTCAAAGTTAGGTGCTTAATTCTAGTTCTCAATCCTTATTTCTTATTTCCAATGGCATTTAGGTACAGGTGTAAGGTTCCGTGTTGTCAATGACTTACCATCTTGGGACACAGAGGCTGGACAGATAGCTATTTAGGGCCTTTTCACACCTGAGATTATGACTTGAACAGCTGTTTGACTGGTTTTGTTTGTTTTATGGAGGGGATATATAGCGCTCTGGTTTTGAGCTTTTGTGAGTGATGTGAATACCACTGTGTCTCTCTCCCTCAACACAGGGTGAAGTCCTGGGCATCACTAGGTTTGGCCTGGCCAAGATGAAGGAGAGTGTGCTGATGCTGGCTTCCTTTGAGAAGACGGCTGACCATCTCTTTGATGCTGCCTATTTCGGACAGAAGGACTCCGTGTGTGGTAGGTGTGACATTTCTAGGAGCAGCATCAAAGGCCTTTAGTTGACAGCTTAGAATGTGGCACAGGGGAGGGGGTGAACAAAACTGAGTAGCCAGAGTATTTATTTTTTCCAAGACTAAAGTCACAGATCACAAAATTGGAACTGATGGATCTTTTATTTCCAAAGCCTAGATATAGCATCCTGCACCCCCCTACATCTGTGAGAAGGCTTCTCTCTGTCGGTACAGTTTTTGAAGAAGAAAAAGCAGCCCTGAGTGTGTAGGAATTTTTCTAGTCCTTGGCATTGTAGCCCTTGACACTGATCCTATGACACCAGGTTTGGCAGGAGGGGGGTGTGGCTCAGTGATACCAGGCAGAAGCAAGGCATCTTACTGTCTTGACCCCCTGGGGAGGCAACAGATATGCCACTGACACTTGCCAAACCCTTGTGCTAGCTTGGCACTGTAAGTGCTAAGTAGTTCAACCCACCCATGGGGTGTTGGTATTAAGCTCTTTCCCAAATGAGAAGACTAAGGTAACCTCACTTACCATCGAGTCCACCTGCAGAACCTTGCCATGGACTGCACTTCATCCTCCCACATCATAAAGCGGAGCTTTGATGGGGGCATCTGGCCTGGGAGAAGGAGTGTGAGGGGGAACTGGCACCACAGCGTGTCTGGCTTATCCGCCTCTTCCCCTGAGACCAGCACTGGCTGCTGGGTTTTGCTCCAGC
This sequence comes from Cephalopachus bancanus, assembly GCA_027257055.1. Classification (NCBI taxonomy): domain Eukaryota; kingdom Metazoa; phylum Chordata; class Mammalia; order Primates; family Tarsiidae; genus Cephalopachus; species Cephalopachus bancanus. Next base: position 6,258,929 of record JAPVLO010000036.1, read on the forward strand.
CTTGATTCTGCAGCAAGTTCCTGCTGGCCTGAGGTGAGGGACTGGGGCTCAGGAGAGTGGGTAATCTGCCCCAGGTCATGTGCCAAGCAGACCCTAGTATGGATTACTAGTCTGGCTGCCATTTCCAAGCCAGAGCTCTGCTTCCTGGTAGTCTTTCCTGTCTCACCTCCTACTCTGGTATAGATGTGCCAGAAAGGTGAGGGTCTGGTGGGGCCTCATTGCAAGCACACACCTATTGTTTGCTTCTAAGATTAACTCTTCCAAAAGAGGCATGGATTGGAGATGGAAGGAAGGAAAAGTACATACTTCTTTAAAATGAAGAAGAGAGAGGCTGGGCTTGGTGGCTCAGCCTGTAATCCCAGCGCTTTGGGAGGCTGAGGTGAGTGGATTGCCTGAGCCCTCAGGTTCAAGAACCAGCCGGGCAACTTGGCGAGACCTCATCTCTACAATAAATCAAAAATTAGTTGGGCATGGTAGCGCGCGCCTGTAGTTCCGGCTACTTGGAAGGCTGAGGCGGAAGGATCGCCAGAGCCCAGCAGGTCGAGGCTGCGGTGGCCGGGAGCGTGCCACTGCAATTCAATCTGGGCAATGGAGTGAGACTCCAACTCAAAAAAAATAAAAATTAAAAATAAAATAAAGAAAAGAGAACAGAAAGAAAAAGGACCAGAGGTTAGGGTGGAGCAAGAGAGGGAATAGAGGGAGGCCAGGGCCAAGGGACAAGTGAGTTTACCTGACTACAGGACTGAGACCAGGACCCAACCCTGATGCCCAGAAATTGGGCCTTTGCTGCAGCCCTGCAGCCCCACCTACCACTGCCTCTCTCCACCACTGACCCCTGTGGAGGCCTGGCATCACTGCCCCACCCCCACTTCGACATTTCCTCGTTTTCCTGGTCCTTGAGCACATTGTAACCCCTTGTTTGCCCTTACTACATGTTGGTTTTTATTTTTTCTGTTTGCCTCTCTGGATCCTTGTTAGCACAAAACCTAGCATGTAGTAGCCATTTGCTCATTTGCTGTAGAATCAGAAACCTGATGCAAAGCCAGTGTTTGCATCTTATGAAGCTGACATGGAGCTTGGAGAAAGAATCTGTCCCACCAGCTAACCCCTGTAACTCTGTAGGAGCCCTGTCTTCTGAGTGTTTCTCATTAGGGCCGGGACCACCCAGGCTTGGTGCCCATAAGCCCACTTGGCTCCGCCCCCAAGCACAGCTAACAGCTATCTGCTGTGGTTCCATGGGGACTGGAGTCTGCTCCCTATCAGCCCCAGCTGTTTGCTTTTCTTCTGGGCTCTACATTAAGGAAGCACGGGGTGGCAAACTTAGTGTTTTCTGAGTATCATTCCATTTCCTTGCTGCCTAAGTTGGGTGTTCTCAAAAGCAAGACCCTCAGAGGATGCCTTTGGCTCGGATGGGAGAAAACTGGCAGACCTGATTCAATTTCCAGCAAGCTGCTGGGCTGTGGGCAGGCACCCAAGGAGGCAGACTTCCCCAACTTGTCTAGAAGAAGTGTACTGAGCCTGCACTGCACAGCTATCCCTTTTTCTAGATGAGAAGAAAAGCAATTTTCCCAAACTCAGCTTGGCAGTGTGGAATACAGACAGGACACTGGAGTCTGAAATTTTTCCTTCCTGAAATCCACTTGTGCTCAGAAGGACTCTGACCTCGGTTCCGTTTGGTTTCAGGGGTGTCTGAATGCATCATCATGGGCATCCCAATGAACATTGGGACCGGGCTCTTCAAGCTGCTGCACAAGGCCGACAGGGACCCAAACCCTCCCAAGAGGCCGCTGATCTTCGACACAAACGAATTCCACATCCCCCTTGTTACATAGTCCAAGAGAAGAGGGGACCATTCCTGACCTCAGCTCCTTTTCTGCAGCTGACATGAAGAGCTCTGTGCTCCCTGGAACAGGGACTCTGATGTCCCCACCTATGCCAGCCATCAGAGAAGGCTCCTGGCATTCCCAGGACCAGCTCCTCTGATAGGGAACAGTTCACATTGGTAACCCTGACTGCACCACACTGCTTAGGAGAGCTGAGGGTTTTACCGTTTGCTTGTTTGTTTGTTTGTAACCCAATCTATGGGCGGCCCAGCACCTCCTAGGCACCCTGCCTCCCTGGATTTAAAAGAAGGTGGCTTAGGTGGTATTGCCCATCCCCCCTCACTTCATCCCATTCATTGGCTCCCTGTAGTATCTCCATGTCTGACGGTGAGCTAGCGGTAAACCCCTCACTGGCCAGGGCATGTTCCTGGATTTGCCGTACCTCAGTCATACTGTATGTAGTCTCTCACTGTGACATACTCATGTAAATATTGTCACTATTATTTATTTGTTCCCATGTGAGAGATTTGGAATTGTTATCATTTTGGTTTTACTTCTGAAACCAAGCAGCTACAGAAACCAGGAAAGTCAGCATTTAAGCATCACTGGAAAAACTGGTTCAGCAAATAGGACCGTCTAGGGTTTGTAGCTGAGCTGAGACCATCATGAGGCCCACGCGGCTCTGAAACATCTTCTGCAGCTGCCCCAAATATTCTGTTGTTTTCCTCTACCTCAGACCCCAGTGGGGGACTCTGTCCTGTGACCAGAGCCAACCCCATTCTGCATGGCCTATAGGTGCCTCCCTCAAGTTCAGGGCCTGCTGCGGTGGGGGAGGGGCAAGATGAATTTTTATGGAGTTACACATCAATTCTTGGGACAATCCCTAGCTGAGCTCCCTGGTTCTGAGTTAATGCTGTTCAGGTGCGTAGCATAGCCTTTGGTTCTGGGATCTTTGTTGGAATGAATGCTTTCCCTCCCTTACTGATGGGATTCTGAATTAGGACGTCCAGACCTGGGTTCTTTGGGGCCAGTACTCAGGTTTGGAATTTTTTTAAATGTGTAGTTTGGCCCAGTGGTTCTCCTGAGTCCACATGGTAGACCTCTGAACTTCTCTTGGGGTATCAGTGATGTGGAAAATACCATTTTTCTTAATGTTTAACTGCCCTGTGTCTTTGAATTGAACCAGCCTGGTTCACAACAAAGGATTAAGTGTGTTAAACGCTAATTTCGGGTTTCTACTTAAGGCCTTACCCAGAGCATTGCTTCTCTCATGCAGCCTGGGAAGAGCCACGGAGGGATGTCCCCACTCCCCTCAGCTGCCTCCTGACAACTTGCCTGAGAAATGAACCTCTTGGTCTGCCCAGAGCCAGGATCACTGGGATACACAGACGGCAAGGGGAGGGTAGAATTGAGTTGCAGCAGGGAATGCCAGCACCTGCTTTCCTCTGCGTGCAGCACACACGTTCAATGGAGGAGGGGTTGTGACCATAATATGTGACTAGAATTAATAAAGATGGCACCACCCAGGAGCCTCATCCTGCAGGAACGAGTGCTCAATTGGGTCTGAGGAGTCGAGTTTGCGTGAGATGGATGTGATTGTGATGGGTACAGGTCAGCGGGTGGCACTTGGGAACAAGGCCAGCCTTGGAGCAGAATGGTTATGTAAGGAACACAGTACCCAGTGGGAAGTGATATGTCCTGAGGGCACTGGTCCTTCTCCTGGTACTGCTGGCCCTGCTGGGACCACCAATGTCAACAGTGTTGACTGGTAAACTCTGCTGTCCATGCTTCCTACTGTGTCCCATGGCCTGGTATTACCATCCCCCTAATGTGATCGTCCACTCTGACCTGGCATTGGCTTTATGCCAGCACAGAACTCAAAGGCCAGGTAGCAGTGTGTCCTCAAGAATGAGCTCAATAGAAGGGTAGCATTTTACCCCCTGGACCTATATGAAAGAAGTAAAAACATTTAAGTTTCATCTCATCCACGAGCAGTTATGTATTTTCAAGCTAGCAGTCTGCCCAGTCCTTTGCCATTTTGACATCTTTTGTACACGTGAGATTAAAAATAGCTCCTGACTTAGTTACAGCCCCTTGCTTTGTTCAGCACTTTGCAGGTGGGAAAGACATTCTGGAGTCTTTCAGTGTTGGTATCAATTAAATTTGGTGCCATGTTTCTATTTCAGGGTTTATCCATGTGTGTTCACATAGATTCATGTCTGATTGAACTTGACATTGTATAATTATTATTTTTCCCAATTTTTGCTTGTCTGTTGGCAGACCTCTTTATGTTTCTACCAAAACTCAAAAGAGAAAAAACTTGGCTGTACGTAAAACTATAGCAGAATTGTCCTTGCAGGTTGTGGAAAAGGATGATTGGGATTTGCATGAGCCCTAACTCTGGAATAAGAAATATTCCCTGCCACAAACTCCCCTCTCCGGGTGCTGGAGGTCAACAGTGAGTGCCCTACTCACCCCCACCCCTGTGACTTAGAAATGTGGGAAATAAGGCTGTCCCCTGAGGTGTGGTGAATTCAGCTCCACTAGGAGACCCTGGAAGGTCTCTGAAGCCTGTGAACAGCAAGTGCCACCTGGCCATGATCAGGTGCTTTTATTCTTTCATTCAACAGAGATTTAGGACCTGCTACTTGCAAGACATTGTTCTGGATATTCAGAGTGCAGCAGTAAACACAATGATGAATCAGATGTGACTGCATCTAAAAATTCTTCCGCGGATAGAGTGAAGCAAAGAGGTTCAGGATCAGATCTGGCTGCAGTGTATCACACTCTGAGGTCAAAGCTACAGATAAGGGACAAGCTGCAGTGGGTAGCTCAGCACATCAAGCTTCACCAGGGAGAAGAGGAAAATCCCTGTGAGACTATAGCCCTCTGGTTCTAACCCCTCCCATAGGGCCTTTCGTGACCTTACTTTGGCCTCCTTCCCTTAGAAATGGATTCTAGAAGATGTTCCCTGAGCAGAAGATGCAAGGCTGCAGTCCCTGGGACAGGATGCTGCCATCCTCTCCCCACCCAGCCTACTTGCAGTGTTAATGGGTAGACATTTAAATCCAAGAATATTTGTTAAGCTTCTGCTCTGTTCTGGGTGGGCAGTACGCTAGACCATCCAGGAAGGTTCCTGCACAGGTAGAGTTTACCATCTGGTCAAGGTCATCTTGTTAAGAGCCAGGGTTCTACAATCAGTGAGATCAAGATTCAAATCCAAACTCCCCTTTCAATGGTGACTTTGAATGAATGACTTACTCTCTCCTTGCCTCACTTTACGCATAAGTTAGGAATACTGTTTAGTAGTGTCATAGGGTTATTGTGAGGTTAAAATGTGATTACATGTATGAAGGTCTTAGTACAGTGCCTGGCACACATAGTGCATATTATAGTGCAAATTATAGTGGCCTTTACTAATTTTTGAGTCGGAGTCTCACTCTGTCACCCAGGCTGGAGTGCAGTCACCCAGGCTGGAGTGCAGTGGCATAATCAACTCACCACTGCCTCGACCTGGGCTTAGGCGAATTTTCCACCTCAGCCTTTCAGGTAACGACCTACAGGCGTGCACCACAATGCCCAGCTAATTATTTTTTGTAGAGAGAAGTTTTTGCTATGTTACCCACACTGGTCTCAAACTCCTGGCCTCAAGTGATCCTCCTACCTTGGCCTCCCAAAGTGCTGGGATTACACTGTGCCCAGGCAACCATACTATTTTTACTGAAAAACATGTATGTGAATTTACTACTAAAAACCAATCGTCTGGCTCTTATTAATTCACCCAGATGGAGCAGTCCTTTGTGACCTTGGAGGTCCAGCCTTCCTAGACATAACGGCCACTCCATTGTCTGTTTAGTAGATCCTGGAAAGCATTTTACACAGAGGAGGAGGAAGGCTGAGGGGCTGAACACTTTAATGTGGGCCATTAAGAAATGGTTATCTAGACCGGGCATGGTGGCCCAAACCTGTAATCCCAGCACTTTGGGAGGCCGAGGCGAGTGGATTGCCTGAGCCCATGGGTTTGAGACCAGCCTGGGCAACTTGGCGAGACCTCATCTCTGTCGTAAATCAAAAATTAGCCGGGTGTGGTAGCACATGACTATAGTTCAGTTACTTGGAAGACTGAGGCAGAAGGATCGCCGGAGCCCAGCAGGTCGATGCTGGGGTAGCCATGAGCATGCCACTGCATTCCAGTCTGGGCAACAAAGTGAGACTTTGACTCAAAAAAGAAACTGATCTCATTTTAGAGTCATGGATGGTAAGACCAGAATAATACAGAGGTTTTTAAAATAGAGATATGGCTATTAACACTTACTTAGACTTTTATAACAGGGTATCTCACAAAGGGGAACTTAACTTTTTCCCTCCTTTAAAAGATTGCCATTTACAGCCGGGCTCGGTGGCTCAGCCTGTAATCCCAGCACTTTGGGAGGCTGAGGTGAGTGGATTGCCTGAGCCGGCGGGTTCAAGACCTACCTGGGCAACTTGGCGAGACCTCATCTCTACAATAAATGAAAAAACCAGCCGGGCGTGGTAGCACGTGACTGTCATTCCGGCTACTCAGAAGGCTGAGGCGGCAGGATCACCCGAAGCCCAGCAGGTGGAGGCTGCGGTGGCCGGGAGCGGCCACTCCAGTCTGGGCGACAGAGTGAGACTCCAACTCAAAAAAAAAAGATTGCCATTTACGAGTCATCAGCAAAGAACATACACATATTAAGAAATCAGGCTGGGCTCGGTGGCTCAACCTGTAATCTTGCGCCTTTGGGAGGCTGAGGGGAGTGGATTGCCTGAGCCCACGGGTTCGAGACCCACCTGGGCAGCGAGACCTCATCTCTACGATAAATCAAAAAATCAGCCGGGCGTGGTATCAAAAAATCAGCCGGGCGTGGTAGCGCATGCCTGTAATTCCGGCTACTCGGAAGGCTGAGGCGGAAGGATCGACGGAGCCCTGCAAGTCGAGGCTGCAGTGGCCGGGAGCGGCCACTACACTCCAATCTAGGTGACAGAGTGAGACTCCAACTCAAAAAAAAAAAAATCGGGCCAGTGATAGTGGCTCATACCTGTAATCCCAGCATTTTGGGAGGCCAAAGGGAAAGGACTGCTAGAGTCCAGGAGTTTGAGATCTGACTGGGCAACATAGCAATAACTCATCTCTACTTATTTTAAGATAAGAAAAGTAACTAGTAATAGTAGTTATCCTTGGGGACAGAAACTGGGTGACTGAAGGACAGGTAAGAAATGACTTATTTTTCACTGTTCTATTGTACCTTTCTAATGTACCTTCTGAAGGTCTTGTCAGTTTACAAAAAAAAAAAAAATTACCTGATGGTTAAAGAAATCCAGTTATCTTGGAGCAGACTTTGTTCTGGAAAGTTCTTGAGTATTCTGAAAGTTTGAGTGGTCCTTTCCAGTGACAACAACCTAAAGCTAGTTATTCAGAGCAAAGGGTATCGTTATCAGTTAGGACATGGTAACAAAAACTGCAAGTTAACACAGCCTTAAATACATAAGGCTTTTGGTTTTTGTCTTTCTGACAGAAAGTCCAAGGCAGGCATTCCAAGGCCAGTGTGGCAGTTTACAAAGTTGTCAGGGAGCAACCACGCCCTACCCAGCTTCCCACCCTACCACGCCTTGGGTGTGGCCCTATCCTCATTCCTCATGGTCCAAGGTGGCTGCTGGAGCTCCAGGCATTCCAGCCAGGAGAAGGGGGAGAGGCGCTGTCCTTCCCTTTAAGGAAAGTTTCCAAAAGTCACTTGACACTTCTGTTTACATCCCCTCAGCCAGAACTTATGTAGCCAAACCCAGCTCCAGGGAGGCTGGAAAATGTTTGGACTCTGGGTGGCCATGTGCCTAGCTAAAAATAGGGGCCCCTGATAGCAAAGGGGGGGAGGGCAGGAAGTGGGGAGCGATTATATCTCTGCCTCTGGTGGATGGATGTGGACCTGTTTTTTTTGTTTTGTTTTGTTTTTTTGCTTGATAAAGGTCAGAATATCCTGAGTCTTGGAACTCGAGTGCTGGGGTAAGTTGAGACCAAGGAACCTCTTCAGAAAAAAGGGATTGAGACCTGACCCCTTTACTCTCCCTTTTTTTCCCCCCTTCTTGCAAATTTTATTCGTGAGTTTGGGTTTCTTTCTTTCTTTTTTTTTTTTCCAATAAACTGCATTTAAGTTAGATCATTTCCCTTAGCACGCTGTTCAAAATGTTCCGGGCTGATGGAAAATGTGACTGTCAGCCGGGCTCGGTGGCTCAGCCTGTAATCCCGCGCCTTTGGGAGGCTGAGGTGAGTGGATTGCCTGAGCCGCGGTTCGAACCCGCCTGGGCAGCGAGACCTCATCTCTACAATAAATCAAAAAAAATCACCGGCGTGGTACGCATGCTGTAATTCCACTACTTGAAGGCTGAGGCGGAGATCGCCGGAGCCCAGCAGGTCGAGGCGCGGTGGCCGGAAGCGGCCACTGCACTCCAGTTTGGGCGACCGAGTGAGACTCCAACTCAAAAAAAAAAAAAAAAAAAATGTGACTGTCAAACATTCATTCAACAACTAATACTTTTTTGCCCTCCTGCCACATCCTGCCCCAATACCAGGTCCTGGGTGTGTAGAGTAATGAACAAAATTGCTATAGCCTCCTTCTTTGCGAAATTAATCTCATCACAGCACTGTCCAGCAGTAATACAGTACAAGTCACACATGTAATTTTCTTTTTTTCTTTTTTACTTTCCGGTTGATTGGTTCAGGAGTAATTTTAAATCTAGTATCCACATTAAAAAAAAAAAGAAATAAGCCAGGCTCAGTGGCTCAGCCTGTAATTCTGCGCTTTGGGAGGCTGAGGTGAGTGGATTGCCTGAGCCCACGGGTTCAAGACCCGCCTGGACAACTTGGCAAGACCTCATCTCTACAATAAATAAAAAACCAACCGAGTGTGGTAGCACGTTCCTGAAGTTCCAGCTACTTGGAAGGCTGAGGTGGAAGGATAGCCGGAGCCCAGCAAGTCGAGGCTGTGGTGGCCGGGAGCGTGCCACTGCACTCCAGTCTGGGTGACAGAGTGAGACTCCAACTCAAAAAAAAAAGAAATTAATTAATTTTAACTATATTTTATTTAACCCATATATATCTTTTATATATCCAAGATCTTATTTCAACAAGTAATCAATATAAAAAGTATTAGTAAGCTATTTTACACTCTTCACACAAAAGTGTTAAAATCCAGTGTCTGTTTTACACTTCTTATATCTCAAGTTTCAGTGCTCAATAAAGAACCAGAGAGCCTGAGGTCTGTCCATTGAGCTTCTCCACTCACCATCCAAGGAACTTTACAGTAAATGTTTCCTACTGAACAGAAATCCTCTCTCTCTCTTTCTCTCTCTCTCTCTCTCTCTCTCTCTCTCTCTCTCTCTCTCTCTCTCCCCCCCCCTTTCCTTTTCTATCTTTCTTTCTTTCTTTTTTCTTTCTTTCCTCCTCCCCCAAGTCAGTCTCTTTCTGTTACCCAGACTGGAGTACAGTACAACCACAGCCTACCACAGCCTCCCAAGTAGCTGGGACTACAGGAGCGTTGCTTTTTTTATTTTTTATTTTTTGATTTTTTTGCAGATGGGAGTCTCACTATGTTGCCCAGGCTGGTCTTGAACTCCTAGGCTCAAGCAATCCTTTGCCTCTTGCTCTCAAAGTACTGGGATTACAGGTGTGAGCCACCATGCCCAGCAGAAATCCTATTCTGTTGCCCACTAACCTGGCCCAAATCTGAGACCTGTATGAAGGTGGATCATCTACACTCAAAAAAGACAGAGGGGCCGGGCGCAATGGCTCACACTATAATTCCAGCACTTTGGGATTATGAGGCGAAAGGATTGCCTGAGCCCAGGGGTTCGAGACCAGCCTGGGCAACTTGGTGAGACATTGCCTCCACAAAAAGTCACAAAAATTAGCCAGGTGTGGTGGCGTGTGTCCGTAGTTCAGCTACTTGGAAGGCTGAGGTGGAAAGATTGCCTGAGTCCAACAGGTTGAGACTGCGGTGGCCATGAGCTTGCCACTGGACTCCAGCCTGGGCAACAGAGTGAGACTCCAACTCCAAAAAACAAAAAGGCAGAGAGCCCAGTGTAGAAAGAGCCAAGTCTCATCACCTCCTCAGGAAACTTTTCAGTTCCCCAGTCCTTGGGCTTGTGCTTCCAAATCTCTCCATTTCCTGGATGGGGAAGTCAGAGGTTAGAAGAATCTATCCTTGTGTCCTGCGGTCTGATCCCCCACTGAGGAACCAATCTGACCCATTCCTTCCTCACACACATCAGGCATCAGTGCACTGCAATGAAGTTCCAAGTCAGGGAACATGACATAAGCACCTGAAAATGGCGTGAGAAATAAAATAAACCAAACTGTCCCCAGAGAGATGACAACCAGTCTCCCAGGTATACAAGACAAGCAACTCATTCAACCTCTGTAAGATAGTGCTCGGGGTGGGTGTGAATTTGCAGACTTGGCGATAAATTCACTGTCCAGCAGGAATGGACCTGAGTTCAGATATTCAAGACTCAAGTTCTAGTCACTCTTCTGCCCGCCATTAGCAGCATTGCCTTAGGCATGCTGCCACCCTTCTGGGTCTCAGTTTACTCATCTGTATAATGGAGACGAAACTCCCACCCACGTCCGTCTGCTTCTTGTGAGGCATCTGGAAGCAGGAAGGCTCTGTGTATCGCTTGACAGCGCTGCCTAGACATGAGGAAGGTGTCAGTCACTGCTGACGGAGCCTCAAGCCTCAGCCAGCTCCCCTCACGCCTCTCTCTCTCTCATCCCTTTCGGGAATCACCCTGAGCCCCATACCTCTGCCCAGGGCCCCCCAGCCCTGGTGTCAACGTGTCCTGCCTTCCCTAGCCCCCTTCCCTACCATCTAATATATATGTTTCACTTGCTTTTTTGTGGTCTGTCTCTCCCCCAGTCGAATGTAAGTCCCACGAAGACGGGGTTTTGTTTGTTTTATTAAATGCTTACCACAGTGCCTAGCATGTAGTAACTGCTTTAAACATATTGGTCAAATAAATGAATCCATGAAGGAGTGGATTCAGTCTTACATTCCCTCTTAGAATTCGGCAGGCCTGGGCTGGAATCCCTGCTCAGTCACGGCAGAGCTCCCTAATATTAGTTAAGATGTCCTTCTTGTTGCGGGATCTCCCTCTCCGAGGTCTGCACAAGCCCGACTGCCTCTTGTCCTTGTACCACTTTGCAAAAGGCTCAATTCCAACTTTGCCCAGAAAGGGCCCCTCACAGGGCTAGACCAAGGGCAACAGGCCCTGACCACCGCCTCCCCCCGCCCCCCATTTCTGCCTTGGGCCTGAGCCCCAACCCTGGCCCCAAACACAAGAGCCTGAGCCAAAAGCTTCTAGCATATACCACCACGGGTGATTTATTTAAGGGTCTCCAAATAATCACTTAAGTGTCACCATGGCAACCTGAAGAGTTGCCATGGAGACTGGAACAGGAAAAGTCCCCATGGAGACCCCTGGGAGACTCTAGGAAATCATTACCAGGTGAAGGGGGCTTGGAAGGGGGAGCTAGTCAAATAAGGGAGCTTACGGTCTGTGTGCTGGTACAAGAAGGGGGGTGAAAGGGGAAAGCGGGAAAGACCAGCTAGAAAAGCAAGCAAGTTAATGATCTCCACTGACTCTAGGGTCCCATGTGATGAATAACTTCTATTACATGCACTGAAGAGATCTGAAAGGAAAGACAAGAAACGAGTCATAACAGCAGTACCCAGGATGGGGGTGGGGGAAGGAGATTTATTTTTTACTGTACAAAGGGGGAACTTCAAAACACATAATTTATTTATTGAAAAATTGTGTGTTTATTCTTCTATGTTTAAGCTTCAGTCACCTCCAAAGTACTCTCTGTTTGATGCAATACACCTATCGAGATACTTTTTCCACTGCTCAGATCAGTTTTTGAACTCATCCATTTTGATGCCTTTTAGTGCTTCTGCCATTGTTGCTTCACCTCTTCCACATCAGCAAAATATTTCTCTTTGAGGATTTTTTTTTTCATTCAGGGGAACAAAAAAAAGTCCCTCCGGGTGAGATCAGGTGGATAGGGAGGGTGGAGCATGGGGGTCATGCCGATTTTTGTCAAAATCTGCTGAGCACTCAGCACGATGTGGGTAGCTGTGTTGTCACAGTTGAAGAACCAGTCACCTGTTTGCCACAACTCAGGATGTTTCTTCTGCAAATCATGACACAACCATCTCAGAACTTCCAGATAAAACACTTTGGTTGGCCCACTGATCCAAAGGAACAAATTCTGAGTGTACTGCAAGGGGCCCATCCTCCAAAAGACAATTCAGTTTTTTGGGAAGTCCCCCTCATATGCCCCTTTGTACTGTTTGAATTTCTTTTTATCATAGATATGTAAGTATCAATTTTTCCAAAATTAAGACTCAATAAGTAATTGAGCATTCACTAGGTTAAATATTTTATTTTTTTTTTTTTTGAGTCAAAGTCTCACTCTGTCACCCAGGCTGGAGTGCAGTGGCATGCTCACAGCAACCGCACCCGTTGCTGGGCTCAGGCAATCCTTCCACCTCAGCCTTCCAAGTAGCTGGAACTACAGACGCATGCCACCACGCTTGGCTAATTTTTTTATTCGTTGTAGAAATAAGGTCTCACCAAATTACCCAGGTTGGTCTCAAACCCCTGGGCTCAGGCAGTCCTCTTACTTCAGGCTCCCAAAGTGCTGGGATTACAGGTGTGAGCCACCAGGCCTGGCTGGGTTAAATATTTTAAATCCTCAAAACAACCCCATATGGTAGGTATTATCTCCATCGTACAAGTGAGGAAACTGTTGTTCAGAAATGTTCAGAAAGCGACCTACTGTCACGCAGTGGCTGAGCATCAAGCACCGGGCTCTCTGGCTTCCCTAAGCAAGTCTGGGTTCTCTGATCTCAATCCAGCTCTGCCACTAGCAGGCTGAGTGCCCTGAGGTGAGCATCATCCCCCTCTGGGCCCAGTTTCCTCACCTGCAAAATAGCTTGGCAGCTTGGACTGGATGAAGACGAAGGTCCCTCTAGCATGACGTTCTGAGTGCATGAAGCATTTCCCTCACAACCCTGGAGAGTCACTGCTGTGAGTGGCGGCTTGGGACCTGGTGAGGGAGAGGAAAAGGAAGAGAGGGTGGTGTGAGGGCAGCCCTTGGGGCCCTTGAGAAACCTCTGGATTCTGCCTTTGCAAAGAGTGTGGGAGAAGTGAGGTCAGGTGAGTCATCGGGAACATGCACAGTCACAGTGAGGCTAGTCCAAAGGGAGGGAGTTATCTTAATGGAGAGTTCACAAGGAGACACAGCTCAGACTCCTGTTCTGTCTTTCTCCTTGTCACTACTGCATGACTAGTCTTAAACACACACGCACATGCGACGAGATACCTCCTCACAAAAAGACAAACAAGCCTGGCTCAGTAGCTCAGCCTATAATTCCAGCATTTTTGGAGGCCGAGGCGAGTGGATTGCCTGAACCCATGGGTTCGAGACCAGCCCAGGCAACTTGGCAAGACCTCGTCTCTACAATAAATCAAAAATTACTTCCTTTCCAACTTGGGCCCGACAGAATGGCACCCGCAAAGAAGGGTGGCAAGAAGAAGAAGGGCCGTTCTGCCATCAATGAGGTCGTGACCCGAGAATACACCATCAACATTCACAAGTGCAGACATGGAGTGGGCTTCAAGAAGCATGCCCCTCGGGCACTCAAAGAGATCCGAAAATTTGCCATGAAGGAGATGGGGACTCCAGATGTACGCATTGATACCAGGCTCAACAAAGCTGCCTGGGCCAAAGGAATAAGGAATGTCCTGTACCGTATCCATGTATGGTTGTCCAGGAAACAAAATGAGGATGATGACTCACCAAACAAGCTTTACAATTTGGTGACCTATGTCCCTGTTACCACTTTCAAAAACCTACAGACAGTCAATGTGGATGAAAAGTAATCACTGATTGTCACGAACATCAAATAAAGTTACAAAAAAAAATTAGCCAGGTGTGGTAGCGCGCACCTGTAGTTCTGGCTGCTTGGAAGGCTGAGGCAAAAGGATTGCTGGAGCTGAGCAGGTTGACACTGGGGTGGCTGTGATGGCCGTGAGCATACCACTGCACTCCAGCCTGGGCGACGGAGTAAGACTCCAATTCAAAAAAGCAATGCTGGCTGTAGTGGCTCACACCTGTAATCCCAACACTTTATGAGGCTGAGGTGGGAAAACTACTTGAGACTAGCATAGGCAACATAGCGAGACCTCGTCTCTACAAAAAAAATAAAATAAAATAATTAGTCGACCATGGTGGCATATGCCTGTAGTTGTAGCTACTCGGGAGGATGAGGCAGAAGGATCACCTGAGCTCAGGAGGTCAAGGCTATGGTAAGCCATGATTGTGCCACTACACTCCAGCCAGGGTGACAGAGTGAAACCCTGACTCAAAAAAAAAAAAAGGAATACAAGCATTTGTAAGGATGTTTAAATCAGAACCCTCCTACACCATTGATGGGAATGTCAAATGGTGCAGCCACTTGGGGACACAGTTCTGCAGTTCCTCAAAAAATTAAACACACAGACACCCCATGACCTAGCCATTCTACTCTTAGGCACATACTTGAGAAATGAAAACATCCACATGAAAACTTACCATAATGTCCGTAGCAGCATTATTCATAGTACCCAAAAGCAGAATCAGCCCAAACATCCATCAAATGATGATGGGTAACCAAAATGTGATATGTCCATGCAATGGAATAATATTCAGTCATAAAAAAGGAATGAAGTACTGATGTAGGCTACAACATGGATTAACTTTGAAAACCTTATGCTAAGCAAAAGAAGCCAGCACAGACACAAACAGTGCCACATGTTCAATGATTCCATTTATGTGAAATTTCCAGAACAGGAAAATATGCAGAGACAGAAAGTAGCTTAATGGTTGCCAAGGGTTGAGGGAATAAGGAAATGGGGGTGAAGGGATAGCGGATGTTTCTCTTAAGGGTGATTAAAGTGTTCTAAAATTGTGATAGATGTACAATTACGTGAATATACTAAAAACCAATGAATCATACACTTTAAGTGGTTGAATTGTATGCTATATTAATTATGTCTCAATAAAGGTGTTTTAAAAAGAAGAGAAGGGAGTATGGTCACCCATAGTCACACAGCCGCCGAGTGGTCACTCCAAGGTGCCCTGCTCCTGCCCAACCTTCTTCCACTACCTTCTGTTCTCTTTAAGGGGGACAGAAGGGTCTCCCCAGGGCAGCCTTGAAGGCTGCTTCTAAAATTAACAGGTGCCCAAGTGGTGGGGACCCTCCCCTTCCCCTCCTCTGACAGAGCAGCATTCTTCAATAAATTGGGTGCCCCGAGGTTTCCTTTAGAGAAGGGGAGCCATTGCCAAAGGGCAAGAAAAGTGCAAGTTTGAAAGCCACTGATCAGAGAAGGTGTTCAAGAAGTATGTCAGAGTGGTTAAGGATGGGACTCTGTCCTTTCAGGAAGCAAGTCTTTGATGCTTGGACACCTCAGGATTTTGCAGACCCTAGAGGAACTGCTCTTCCCGTAACTAGCCAATTCCGAGAGATAGTAAAGGACTCACTTGTGAATGTACCTTTCTTTTCTTTTTTTCTCTTCTCTTCTCTTCTCTTCTCTCTCTCTTTCTCTCTTTCTTTCTTTTGAGTTGGAGTCTCACTCTGTCACCCAGACTGGAGTGCAGTGACATGCTCCCGGCCACTGCAGCCTCTACCTGCTGGGCTCCAGTGATCCTTCCTCCTCTGCCTTCCAAGTAGCTGGAACTATAGGCGCACGCTACCACACCTGGCTAATTTTTTGATTTATTGTAGAGATGAGGTATCGCCATGTTGCCCAGGCAGGTTTCGAACCCGCGGACTCAGGCAATCCACTCACCTCAGCCTCCCAAAGCGCAGGATTACAGGGTGAGCCACGATGCCCGGCTTCTTTCTTTTTCTTTCTTTTTTTCTTTTTCTTTCTTTCTTTCTTTCTTTCTTTCTTTCTTTCTTTCTTTCTTTCTTTCTTTCTTTCTTTCTTTCTTTCTTCCTTCCCTCCCTCCCTCCCTCCCTCCCTCCTTCCTTCCTTTCTTTCTTTCTTTCTTTCAGATCTCACGCTGGAGTGCAATGGCACCATCACAGCTCACCACAGCCTTGACCTCCTGGACCCAGGTGATCCTTCTGCCTCAGCCTCTGGGACTACAGACACGTGCCACCACACCCAGTTACATTTTTATTTTTTGTAGAGACAAGGTCTTGCTATTACGTTGCCAAGGCTGGTTTTGAACTCCTAGGTTCAAGCATTCCTCCTTCCTCTGCCTCCCAAAGTGCTGGGATTACAGGCATAAGCCATGGCGCCCAGTCTGTGAGTGTGCCTTTCAAACCAGTCACTTCAGAGTCCAGCTCCTTTCTGTGTCCCACCACTGTTCCCTGGCCCTCATCATCCCAGTTGTCGCTATTAGACAACTAGACACAACGTTTACACCTCAGAGACCACTGAAATTATTCAAACTAGGCAGTCCTCAGCCTGCTTACCCTGCCTGACCCATTCCTTCCTACAAAACACATCAAAGGCCCTTACCTGCATTTCCCTTCATCCCCTCTGCCTCCTGACCACCCTGGTGCTCCCCACATGGCCCTGCTGGTGTGGCCTGCCCACTCCCATTGGGAACTGTGAGTAATAAACTACCTTTTCAATGGTAGCAACTTCCTGATCTGTTGGCCTCACCATACCTAAATAAAAATAAGATTTTCGGGCCATGCACAGTGGCTCATACTTGTAATCCCAGAACTTTGGGAGGCCAAAGCAGGAGGATTGCCTGAGCCCAGGAGTCTGAGGCCAGCTTGGGCAACATGACGAGACCTCATTTCTACAATAAATTTTTTTAAAAATAGCCAAGTATGGTGGTGTGGGCCTGCAGTTCCAGCAACTTGGAAAGTTGAGGCAGAAGAATCACCTGAACCCAGGAGGCTGAGGCTGCAGTAGCCATGATTGTGCCACTGCACTCCAGCCTGGGTGACAGGGTAAGAGGCTGACTCAAGAAAAAAAGAAAGAAAAGAGACACAGGGAGGGAAGGAGGGAGAGAAAGAGAAAGAAAGAAAGAAAATACGATGTTCATTTTAATGCAGGCCTCATTCTGCCTGGGCTCCAAGTTTATGCTCACCTCCACACTTCACTTTTCTCACCCATAAGCCCAGGTTACCAGCCATGACTGCCTCAGGGCCATCACATACATTGTACAGTCTGTGCCCTGTGCAAGGCGGCCATGCCAAGGACCTGAGTGGGGGCTCCAATCTGGCTCCTGCTCTGCTTTCCAAGCTGTGGTCCTGCCAGGGAGAATGGGCATCTTATCTTCATTTGCAAAAAGGCCCAAATAGGCCAGCAGTGACCTCACCCACCTCATGGGGCTGCTGTTAGGACTACAAGAGGTAAGAGTCGTGGAGCACTCAGTGCAGTACCTGGTGCTCCAGAAATTGGATCATCATGGTCTTCATGGGGTGGGGGCACTCCTAAATACTGTGACAACTTCAAGAAAGGCTTCCATTTTGGCAGGGGAGTGGGGGCTGTAGGTGGATTTCAAGTCCATTTTGTTTACATCTCAAAGGACAGTGACCCAAGTTGACACCCAGGCCACACGTGAACAGATGTTTGTGCACCCATGTTCATAGCAGTATTATTCACATCAGCCCAAAAGTGGAAGCAGCCCAAGTGTCCATCGACAGATGAGTGGATAAACAAAATGTGGTATATTCATACAACTGAATATTATTCAGTCTTAAAAAGGAAGGACACGTAGTTCCGGCTACTTGGAAGGCTGAGGTGGAAGGATCGCCTGAGCCCAGCAGGTTGACGTTGGGGTGGCCGTGAGCATGCCACCGCACTCCAGCCTGGGTGACGGAGTGAGACCTCAAGTCAAAAAAAAAAAAAAAAGGAAGGGCATTCTGATACAGGCTACAATATGGGTGAGCCTTGAGGACATTATGCTCAGTGAAACAAGTCAGACGCAAAAAGACAAATAGTGTGTGATTTCACCAAGATGGCACACCTAGAGTAGTAGAATGTGTAGAAACAGAAAAGGGATAGGGGAGGGGAAAATGTGAAGTTATTTAATGGGTGCAGAGTTTCAGTTTTGCAAGATGAAAAGAGTTCTGGAAATTGGTTGCACAATTTGAATGTACTTAATGCCATTGAACTATATACTTTTAAATGGTTAAAATGGTAGTCCCAGCTACACAGGAGGCTGAGGCAGGAGACTCGCTTGAACCCAAGAGTTCAAAGCCAGACTGGGTAGCACATCAAGATCCCATCTCTTTTCTTTTTTTTTTTTTTTTGTGTTGGAGTCTCACTCCGTCACCCAGACTGGACTGCAGTGGTACACTCACGGCTACTCCAGCGTTGACTTGCTGGGTTCCACCTCGGCCTCCCAAAGTACTGGAATTACAGGCTGAGCCACCGAGTTCAGCCAAGATCCCAAGTTTTAAAAACAAAAGGTTAAACTGAAAATTTTGTTTCATATATTTTACCATAATTTTTTTCAAAAGGCACACCCAAATCATACTTCCAAATCATGCATATGAGAGTAATAACTGTTCCTGCTCTTGTCCTATAGAAAAACTGCTCAGGCAATGGGAAGCAATCTTTATAGTGTTTCTACAATAGTAAGGTCCAGCATCTCCCTTGGGACTGGCTGAGGCTGGACACTCTGCCTGTGACACAGGGGACACTTTGCTGCCTTGCCAATACCAGCTGTAATTGCAATTTCACTACACACACACACACAAACACACACACACACACACACATACACACACACACACACACATCTATGTGCATTTGCAAATTTGCCAGGCGAAAATGTTGTATCTTTTTATTATTATTGGTTTTCATTTTTTAAAATAGAGTCTTGCTATGTTGTTCAGGCTGGTCTCAAACAAGCAATTACCTTCAAGCAATTCTCCCTCCTTGGCCTCCTAAAGTTCTGGGATTATAAGAGTGAGCCACCTCACCTAGACATTATCTTTTTATTTCAATTCACACTTCTTTGTTTTCTCCTGAGGTTCAACTTTATGTCGACTATTTTTTTTTTGATGAGTTGCCTGTTCTAAGCTTAGAGAGCAACCAGGAGAACAAGTGTGCTCACTTGGTGTCCTTAGCCTCACTAGTGTGTCAAACCTCATTGCCCTGTTTTTGATAACTTGCATTGTTTTTGGTACCAGGTGTATTAATCATTGTTCCCAGGAACAAGAAATAGAAATCATATCTGGCTAATGAAGTGGAAAAGTTTGGTTTTGTCATGTTTCGGGAAACATATCAGGCAACTCACAGAATAATCATGAAGGCTGAAAACCCAGCATGAGAAAATGGGCAAAACCCAAGTGTTATGGGCAGCAAAGAATCCACATGGGCTACATCCTGGGTGTGGTCTGGTTGGGACACTGGTGGACCTTGTGCTGCCTCAGCCCCTACTGCCAAGATAAGATCCTCCATTCTCCCTTTGTAGGAGCACCCAGTCAGCCTTGCCAGCCACCAGGGAGCAGGGGGCACAGATAGTGAATATCTGTCATCCCTGTCCTGGGGAATGGGAGGCAAAGGGGAGGCCTTCACATAATGGAATGGTACAAAAACTGATGCCCACCAAATATTATGAAATACTTAGGTCGGGCTTAGTGGCTCACTTATAATCCCAGCACTTTGGGAGGCCAAGGCGAGTGGATTACTTGAGCCTGTGGCTTCAAGACCAGCCCGGGAAACTTGGCAAGATCTCATCTCTACAATAAAATTAAAAAATAGCCAGGTGTGGTAGCGCACATCTGTAGTTCTGGCTACTCAAAAGGCTGAGGCGGAAGGATCGCTGGACCCCAGAAGGTTGACACTGTGATGGCCATGAGCATGTGTGCCACTGCACTCCAGTCTGGGTGAAGGAGTGAGACTCCAACTCAAAAAAAAAAAAAAAAGAAATACTTAACAGGGTACGAAGCACCTTCGTGTCCATAAAAATAGCTATGAGTGACTGGGCACAGTGGTTCACATCTGTAATCCCAGCAGCACTTTGGGAGGCCGAGGTGGGCAGACTGCTTGAGCCCAGGAGTTCGAGACCAGCCTGGGTAACATAGCAAGACCTCATCGCTACAAAAATACAAATATAAAATAGGCTGGGCACAGTGGTTCATGCCTATAATCCTAGCACTTTTGGGAGGCTGAGTGTGCGGGTTTGAGATCAGCCTGGGCAACTTGGTGAGACTCATCTCTAGAATAAATCAAAAATTAGCTGGACATGGTGGCATGTGCCTATAGTTCCAGCTACTTGGGAGGCTGAGGCAGAAGGATCACCTGAGCCCAGCAGGTTGAGGCTGTGGTGGCCATGAGCAAGCCACTGTATTCCAGCCTGGGCAACAGAGTGAGACTCGAACTTAAAAAAAAAAACTAAAAAAATTTTCCAGGTGTGGTGGTGTGTGCCTGTAGTCCCAGCTACTCAGGATACTGAGGTAGAAGGATCACCTGAGCCCAAGAGGTCAAGGCTGCTGTGAGCTATGATCATTGTGATCATGCCACTACACTCCAGCCTGGGCAACATAGCAAGACTCCAACTCAAAAAAATAATAACTATCAGTGACAACCATTTTTTGGATTTTGCTACATAGAAAGCACCCTGCTGAGGATATTACATGCTGTGTCATTAACACTTAGAGTGACTCTCTGAAGTTGGTATTACTCTTCTTGTTCTGTAAGTGAGAAAACCAAGCCCAAGGTGGTTCTGTCACTTTTCCCAGGCACACAGTAAATGTCAGAGCTCAAATGCAAATCCATTTCCATCTGACTCTAAAATCGCAGCCTACAGGGTCTCCCAAGTGGTTGGTTTGACAATCACACATCTCCTGACCACAAGAGTGGCCAGAGGAGTGGCAGAAGACTAAAAGTTTATTCTCAGGAGAAAGTAAGCCAGAGGGTCTCTAGATTAGGGGATACTAATCTCACTATGTTGCCCAGGCTGGTCTCAAACTCCTGGCCTCAAGTGATCCTCCTGCCTTAGCTTCCCAAAGTGCTGGGATTACAGGTGTGAGTTACTGCTCCCTCCTGGTCTATTTACGGGGATGTTTTGTATGGACTTCCACACATAAATATATAAACCCGAGACAAAAACACAATACTATTTTTTTTCTCTTTTTCTTTTTTATCCTAGTTAACAAACCAAGATGGAATGTTATTGTTTTTTCCTAAATGGGAACATTCAAAGGACAAGAAGGAGCTCTTTAAAATTAAAAATATAATATCAGAAATAAAAAACCCAATGAAAAGATTGGAATACAATGTTGAGGAAATCTCACAAAAAATAGCACAAAAGTGTAGACATGGAAAACAGGAAAGAACAGATAAGAAAATTAGAGGACTAATTCAGGAATTCTCACCTTCCAAATGAATAATAAGAGTTCCAGAAAAAATAAACAAACCAAAAACAATGGAAAATGGAGTGAGTGATGTGACCAAAGAAATACTTGAAGAAAATTTATCTGAAACATAAAGATATGCATTTCCAGATTAAAAGGATCCACAGAATGTCGACCCTATGGATGTAAAGATACCCTGATCCAGTTAAATTATTACAATTCAGAACACTGAAGACAAAGAGAAGATCTTACAGTTTCCAAAGGCACAGGGGAAGAGGTCAGGAATTAGAATGACTTGAATATCTCAACAGATGCACTGGAAGTTATAAGACAAGCAATACTTTCAAATTTCTGAATGAAAATAATCTCCAACTTAAAATTTTATTTTATTTTATTTTAATTAATTTATTTTTTTTGAGTTGGAGTCTCACTCTGTCGCCCGGGCTGGAGTGGAGTGTCCTGCTGGGCTCCGGCGATCCTTCCGCCTCAGTCTTCCAAGGAGCTGGAACTACAGGCACGCGCTACCATACCCTGCTAATTTTTGACTTATTGTAGAGATGAGGTCTCGCCAAGTTGCCCAGGCGGGTCTCGAACCCGCGGGCTCAGGCAATCCACTCACCTCAGCCTCCCAAAGGCACGGGAGAGATTTCTTCAAGAAAATAAATTTGGTAGAATGTCATCTGAACATTGAGGGGAGAGTCCAACAATGGAAAGAATTTGGCTTTGAGAACCTAGGAAAATAAAGAAGGGGAAAAAAGATAATTATTAACTTCATAGAAAATAAAAAATTGTGCACAAAATGAGAAGCACTCATAGTCTATCACATGGGAATAGCGTTTACCATCATATTAAAGTAATAATGTAAACATGGACTATTGCTCTAATCAAATTATTATATGACTCTACTGGAAGAATGGGGGCCAGGAAGAGTATGTGGGTTATGGAAGCGAGAAAGACGATAAATAGTGCCAAATACTGAAAATCATGAAGTCATACTCAAATGATATTACTGAGAAAAATGGAGACAGATGCCAAAAGAATGAGCTATAAAAATTGAAGGTGGGTTGCTCTGATAAGGGAGAGGGAGAAGGCTCTTTTTCATAAGTCTTGTACCATTCTTTGACCCTTTAAACTATGTGAATGGTTTTAATAAAAATTAAAACTTTGATCTGATTTCTGTCTCAGAATGTCCATGCTAAGGCAGACAAACAGGAAGTACCGGCAAAGGATGTACAGACAGAGGATCCAAACCTTGAGAGGAAGTTGAGTTGAAGACGCAAGGACAGAATACACGCAGGTAACAGGAACAGCAGAACTTCCAGAAATAGGCAGAGTGAGGATAATTGTGAGACCTCCTTAGACTCATTCAGGAAACCATCATACATAACATAAGCTTGAACTTGACCTTCCAGGATGCAGCCTGTTCTCCCAGAGGTGGGAGGTGGGAGCTTCCCCGGAGAAAGCAGCATGGGATGGAAGGCTCTGGAACCCAAAGCAGCCATGGCTGTCCCCTATTTCCTATTCTTCTCCATCTTCTGCTCTATCCTCTACCATCCCCTCAGGAATGCTTAGAGGTATTGACCTGTGCTCCTGTTTGCAGAGATCAAACTGGCATAAAGGATTAAGATGCGCTTCAGAGACAAACCTGGCTTTCCTTTTGCCCCCACATCCTCTATCCCCAATCAAGTTTGTGATATCTGGGCAGACAGCTGAGCCGACCCACCTGCACAGCTTCCCCAGACATTCCACACCCAGACAGTGGTGCCGGGAGTAAAGCTGTACAAAAAGGGAAGGTATTAGAGGGGAATTAAGGTGAGGAAGTGACTCAGCCCAGCATAAGCCTGCAGGCATCCGGAGGAGTTCTCACGAGGCAGTGGCAGCCGCTTGTTTCAGCTTTCAAGTCCTGGGAGTGTTGCTGAAATGTGACTCGCTCTGCCCAACTGAGCACTGGGGTAGAAGGGGAGAGCTGGCTGGGATCCTGGCCCCCAGAACTTCCCCAGTGGGCTGTTGCGTTGGATTTTGCATGCCAATGGGTTTCTGGCTCCTGCATTTGCTCCTGGATTTGTTTGTCTTGTATTGGGGGCAATCAGGTTGGAAAAGTGACTCCAGGCAGGATCTGCCCTCCACTCTCAGGAAAAGCAGCTTACCCAGTGGACAGAGAGTGGTGGGACTCGGCCTGGCAGATAGGGTGGGAACAAGCTCTTGTGGCTCCAAGGAAAGCCACTGCCCCGTAGAGAGCATGCAGCCTTGCAGTCAGACAATTCCAGTTCAGATTCTTGAACTTGGACAAGACACCAACCTCTGGATACTGTTTCTTCATTGAACAAACCCTGGAAACAAATCTACTCAATTGTTTATTGAATTCATTCTTTCATTCATTCCATAACCACTCTGATATGCCAGGGTCTGGACTCAGTTTAGAAATAATTTTTTTTTTTTGAGTTAGTCTCACTATGTCGCCCAGGCTGGAGTGCAGTGGCACGCTTATGGCCACTGCAGCTTTGACTTACTGGGCTCAGGTGATCCTTCCGCCTCAACCTTCCAAGAAGCTGGAACTACAGACACGGGCCACCACACCCAGCTAATTTGTTTTATTTTTATTGTAGAGACGAGGTCTCACTAAGTTGTCCAGGCTCAAACCCCTGGGCTTAGACAATCCTCTTGCTGGGGTTACAGGCACTTTGGGAGGCTGAGGGGAGAGGATCGCCTGAGCCCACGGGTTCGTGACCAACTTGGGCAACTTGGCGAGAGCTGTAGCTCCAGCTACTTGGAAGGCTGAGGTAGGAGGATCGCCTAAGCCCCCCAGGTCGACGCTGGGGTGTCCGTGAGCATGCCACTGCACTCTAGCTTGGGTGAAGGAGTGTGACTCTGCCTCAAAACAAACAAACAAACAAACAAATAACCTCACTCCCATTAAGATGGCTACTATTAAAAAAAAAAAGACTAGGCACAGTCGCTCACACTTGTAATCCCAGCACTTTGGGAGGATCGTTTCAGCCCAGGAGTTCCAGACCAGCCTGAGCAACATAGTAAGACTTCGCCTCTAGAAAAACAAATAAATAATTTTTTAAAAACCCCAGAAAATAATAGGCATTGGCAAGGTTGTAAAGAACATAGAACCCTTGTGCACTTTTGGTGAAAATGTAAGATCACACAGCTGCTGCGGAAAACAGTCTGGAAGTTTCTCAAAACATTAAACATCGAATTACTATATGATCCAGCAAGGTATTTAACCAAAGGAATTAGAAGCGTAGTATCATAGAGATATTTGGACGCCATGTTCATAGCAGCACTATTCACAAAAGCCAAAAGGTAGAAGCAACAGATGAATGGAGAAACAAAATGTGGTATATATACACACAGTGGAGTATTATTCAGCCTTAAAAAGGAAGTAAATTTTGCTACATGCTACATCATGGATAAGCCTTGGGGACATCATGCTAAGTGAAATATGCCAGGCAAAAAGACAAATACTTTATGATTCCACTTCTGTGAGGTACCCAGGATAGTCAAACTTCTAGAGACAGAAAGTAGAATGGTGACTGCCAGGGACTGGGAGAGGGGAGTATGTTAGTGAGTACAGAGTTTCACTTTTGCAAGATCAAAAAAACTCTGGAGATTGGTTGCCTAACAATGTGAATACATTTAACACTAGTAAGTTGTATACTTAAAATGATTAAGACGGTAAATTGTAGGTTATGCATACTTTACCATGATTAAAATAATAATAATTTTCAAATTTTTTTAAGAAAGAAAGGCACAACTCCTTCCACCAACATCACATATTCAGCTGGAGAGGGAGGAAGGACACAGCCACAACAACATAACACCTGGCATGTAGTGTTCCTCCTTGGGCCCCAGTTGGATTCTAGCAGTGCAGTGAGGATTAAGTGAGAGAATTTATCAACAAGAACTGGCACAAAATACACATTCATTTAATGGTAACATCCAGGATTATTAGTATTATTATCATTATTGTTGTTATTATATCTTGATTCATGGTAAGTAATGGTTATAGCTACAACTTAAAAGGTAGGTTGGAATCAGATTACAAAATGCCTGATGTAGAACAGCCAAGAGTTTGCTCATATTTTTCAGCAGTTAAGAGTCTTGGGGGCAAGAGTTAAGAGTAGGTGTCCCCTCCCGCCGTGGGATCTTTTCTGTCTTCTCAATAAATACTGCTTTCAGAAAAAAAAAAAAAGAGTCTTGGAGACCTTTTGAGGCAGAGAAATTCTGGGATGTTAGAAATGGATTTGGGGGAACTCTCATTCTATTTTGTAGAATGAAGGCTGCCCCACTGAATGGATGAGAAATGGGGCTGGACGTAGTGGCTCACATCTGAAATCCCAGCACTTTGGGAGACTAAGGCAGGAAGATCTCTTGAGGCCAACCTGGGCAACATAGCAACACCCTATCTCTACAAAAACCAAGGAAATAATAATAAAAAAAAGAAATAGATTCATTTGCAGCTCGGTTTATAGATGTATCTAGGCTGGGCCTGGTGTGGTAGCTCATGCCTGAAATCCCAGCATTTTGGGAGGCTGAGGCAGGAGGATTGCTTAAGCCCAGGAGTTCGAGACTAGTCTGGGAAGCATAGTGAGACCTCGTCTCTAAGAACAAACAAACAAATAAATAACAAATTAAATGCATATGTACCCAGGCTGAATGTGTGACTCCTAGGTCACTCCACCTGGGTTTCAGTACAGTGTTTATATATCAAAGAGGCTGTAGGTACCATTCCTTAGGAGAGGCCCAGAAGAAAAGCCCTATCTTTAAAAAAAATCAGGATTCGTGACCCGCCTGGGCAGCGAGATCCCATCTCTATAATAAATAAAAAAAATCAGCCGGGCGTGGTAGCGCATGCCTGTAATTCCGGCTACTCGGAAGGCTGAGGCGGAAGGATCGCTGGAGCCCAGCAGGCGAGGCTGCGGTGGCCGGAAGCGGCCACTGCACTCCAGTCTGGGCGACCGAGTGAGACTCCAACTCAAAAAAAAAAAAAAATCAGGAATAGAGGACCAAAGGGGAGGACAAGAAGCCTATAACAAACAGAAGGGAACATTATATTAATACTCACCATGTGGGTACTAAAATTTTCTAAGCGAACAGATAGTATATCTTATAATATTTAAAGATGTGGCATTGCTAAATGTATATTTTACCGTCTGACATTTTGAGTTGTAGGATATGTATTGGTGTCGAAGTGTGTGTGGTAAGAGTATTAGGCAGACCTACTTAGAAGTGCTCTTCTGAGTAAGGATAGCTCTGGCAGAGATGTTCATTATCCCACAGATCCATCCTCCCCTCTTCCATAATGTTGGAGCTACCAGCTTTTAGCTAGACAAACGGCCTCCAAGAATGAAGGTCACATTTCCCAGTATCACTTGAAGTTAGTTGTATGTTAGATTAAGTTCTGGCCATTGGGATATGAGAAGTGCCTTGTGTGACTTTCTGAAAGTATATTCATAGGAAAGGCATGAAAATTTCTTTTTGCTGTCTTCTTTATTTTATTTTCTTAAATTAGAGATGAGGTTTTGCTATGTTGCCCAGGTCTTAAACTCCTGGGTTCAAGCAATCCTCTTACTTCGGCCTCTCAAAGTGGAAGGCCCTCTTCTTCTTTTTTTTTTTTTAATTTTTTAATTTTTAGTTTTTTGAGTTGGAGTTTCACTCTGTCACCCAGACTGGAGTGTAGTGGCCGCTCTCGGCCACCGCAGCCTCAACCTGCTGGGCTCTGGCAATCCTTCTGCCTCGGCCTTCCAAGTAGCTGGAACTACAGGCGCGCGCTACCACGCCTGGCTCATTTTGATTTATTGTAGAGATGGGGTCTCACCAAACTGCCCAGGCAAGTCTCGAACCCGCAGGCTCAGGCAGTTCACTCACCTCAGCCTCCCAAAGGCGCGGGATTACAGCTGAGCCACCGAGCCTGGCTACCCTCTTCTTTTTTAAAAAATTTGAATTACACACACACACCACACACACACACACACACACACACGCATGCACTTTTATTTTATTTTATTTTATTTTATTTTATTTTTTTAGTCAGAGTCTCACTGGAGTCCAGGCTGGAGTGCAGTGGCACACTCACAGCTACCTCAGCATTGACCACCTGGGCTCCATGATCCTTCCATCTCAGCCTTCCAAGTAGCCAGAACTACAGGTGCATGCTACCATGCCCGACTAATTTTTAATTTTATTGTAGAGACGAGGTCTCGCCAAGTTGCCTGGGCTGGTCTCAAACCCGCAGGTTTAGGCAATCCACTTGCCTCAGCCTCCCAAAGTGCTGGGATAACAGGCTGAGCCACCAAGCCTGGCCTATTTAATTTTTTAAAAATGTATGTATTTATTATTTGAGTTGGAGCCTCATTCTGTTGCCCAGGCTGGAGTGCAGTGGCACACTCATGGCAACTGCAGCCTTGACCTGCTGGGCTCAGGTGATCCTTCCGCCTCAGCCTTCAAAGTAGCTGGAACTACAGGCATGCAACACCATGCCCGGTTAATTTTTTGATTTACTGTAGAGATGAGGTCTCGCTAAGTTGCCCAGGTTGTTCTTGAACCTGTGGGCTCAGGCAGTCCTCTCACCTCAGCCTCCCAAAGTGCTGGGATTACAGGTGTGAGCCACTGTGCCCAGCCTTCACACATTTAAAAAATAGAGATGGGGTCTTACTCTGTTGCCTAGGCTGGTTTTGAACTCCTGATCTCAAGCAATCCATCCACCTCAGCTTCCCAAAGTGCTGGGATTACAGGCTAGAACCACCACATCCAGCCCCCTTTTTCCTCCTTTTGGCTAGAATATGGATGTGATGACTGAAACCCTAGTATCTCAACCCATGTGCAGAGAGACCAGAACAAAATAAAAGGAACCTCCTTTAAGGATCACCATGCCAATCTAGATAGATGACTTCAGGCTCTCATTTATGTGGGAAAGGAATGCATGTCTTTTCTGTTCTCTCAATAAATCCTGCTTTTTAAAATCTTATTTAATCTGCTTCTATTTGGGGATTTTCTTTATTATGTTTTATTTTTGTAGAGACGAAGTCTCACCATATTGCCTAGGCTGATCTCAAACTAAGCTGGGCTCAAGCAATCCTCTCGCCTTGGCCCTCCAAAGTGCTGGGATTATAGGCATGAGCCACCATGCCTGACCCTATTTGGTGATTTCTATCACTCACAGCAAAACATAATTTTAACTGTTACAGGGGCCAATAAACCTTGGGCTTATCTCATCAGTGGGGATCATTTTTTTAGGCCAGTCATATTCAGCAGTGGGGAGTTGTATACCAACCTGAGTGACGCTAATGTTAACAAGTTCTGATAACCCACTACCATCAGACCAGCCTCTGTCACCTAGGCAGGAGTGCAGTGGCATGCTCATGACTTAACCTCCCAGGCTCAGGGGATCCTCCTGCCTCAGCCTTCCAAATAGTTGGGGCTACAGGCATGCACAACCAACCCCAATTAATTTTTTGATTTTTTAAAAATAGAGATGAAGTCTTGCTAGGCTGCCTAGACTAGTATTGAGTACCTGGGCTCAAGCAATCATCTCATCTCAGCCTCACTAAGTATGGAGACTGCAGGTGTGAGCGCCTGTGCCTGGCCTCTGCAACATTTTTATCTTCTGCTTTCCCAGACCCTTACTCTGCTGAAACCAAGGGTGTTCAATCTGTGCTACTACCAGTTAAGGGACTACCCTGAGTAGATGAACTCCAGATGTGAGCACCCAGAAGCAGGTGCTTTTCGGGAAACAGGCATTACCTGATAAAGTTGAAAATTACATACCCCATGCCCCAGTAATTCCTCTGAAATATATTAAAGAGATTTGTGCATTAGGGGTCACATATAGCACCATTATTAGTAATTGCCAAAGACCAGACACAATCTTAATGACCAGCAGCAGGAGAATGGCTATGTTAATTATGGTATGTTTCTGCGATAGTCAGCCATGCAGCAGTGAGAATGAATGAACTATCCACCACAAGCGTTGACACAGGCAAAACTCCAAAAAAAAAAAAAAAAACACAAAAGAAGCAAGCCACAGAAGAAAATGTGCAGTCATAGAAAATCCCAAACCGGGCAACTCTAGACAGTGTATTGTCTAGCGACATAGATGTTCATAGTCCAATGACAAAGAAAAGTAAGAAAATGTCCTCCCAGAATCAGGATAGAGGTTGGATGAGGGCAAGGGAGAGGGTGATGGTGATGTCATGGAGGGGACCAGGAGAGGCTTCCAAGGTTCTGGCACAGTTCTATTCCTTACAAGGGGTGGGGACAGAACATGGGGGTGACTGTATGGGTGTTTGCTTTGGAACTGTTCTCGAAAGTGTACACATTCATTTTCTGCTCTCTTCTGAATGTAAGAGAGACAGAGGGAGGCAGAGTTGAGATTCTTTGTTTTGACAGAGCAGGGGGAGTGAATGAATGCCTTTCTCCCTCTTCCTTTCCTCTCAGCATTCATGACTCATTCCACCACCATTTAGCACTTACTCCACTCTGCTTGAATTACTGTTAGCTGTTAACACGTCTGTCTCCCTCTGTCATTAATTTATTCATTCAGCTGACAATTACTGCAAGTCCCCGAGGTGTCAGCAGGAGGGAGGAGCAACTGAAGGGAGTTAACCAATAAAAAGGAACAAACCTGGCCTTCTTCCTCCAGCAGCCCACAGTCTGGGGTGGTGGGCGGGGGTGACAGACGAGTCCACAGTCTGCAGCAACGTGGCCATTTGGCCATGTGCCCTTAGAGCCTGGGTCCTAATAGAGATGGCAGCACTGGATATACCTGAGAGCTGGGACTGGCTTCCTGCCGCTCTATACCCCTCACCACCTGGCACAGCCATGGAGACACTCAGCCAGTGTGCGTGAGGCCCTTGTGCAAGTGAGTGTGACGCTCTCTGCGAGTTTAAAATGCAAGTTAAAATCAGAAGCCTTGTTGACTAGCTCTGGGAAGGGACTTCAGAGAGTCCTGGTTCACTGTTTCCTAGACTCCTTCATAAGACTTATCTGGGGTGCTAGTTTAAAAAATTCAGGTTCGGGCAACCCTTTTGGGCCCCCTCCCACTGTGGGAGCTTTTCTGTCCTCTCAATAAATCCTGCTTTCTCAAAAAAATAAAAAAATAAAAATTCAAAGCCGGGCTCGGTGGCTCAGCCTGTAATCCCGCGCCTTTGGGAGGCTGAGGTGAGTGGACTGCCTGAGCCCGCGGGTTCGAGACCCATCTGGGCAGCGACACCTCATCTCTACAATAAATAAAAAAAATCAGCCGGGCGTGGTAGCGCGCGCCTGTAGTTCCGGCTACTCGGAAGGCTGAGGCGGAAGGATCGCCCGAGCCCAGCGGGTCGAGGCTGCGGTGGCCGGGAGCGGCCGCTGCACTCCAGTCTGGGCGACAGAGGGAGACTCGGACTCAAAAACAAATAAATAAATAAAAATTCAGGCTCTCAGTCCCTTGTCCTAGAGAGCCTGGCTGGCAGGTCTGGGCTGAAGCCTAGGAATCCAGATGTTAAGCTAGCCTCTCCAGGGTTACATGTGTCCTCTGGTGATATGACCATTCTTTTTTCTTCTGAACACAAGCTGTATTCCACCATTCGGGAAGCCCTGAAGTGACTGGTTGGGGTTTAACTGTGTGCCCTCCTTGTTCCCAGGAAAGTGCTAGATCTGAGCTGGAGAAAGCCTCCTTCATCTCTGTCTGCCCAGTACCTCTCCTGGAGTCAGTGAATGTCTGTGAAAAATGAACTAAGAATAAATGAGAGAAAACCCAGCATTTCTCCGATATGTAAATATGAATCTTGCTCCCAACTTTGGAATACCTAAAAGATTCTCCTATTATATTTGTGTTCATTGGAAACATCCCGAGGTAGTCTAGTGAGGTGGTTGGGTTTTAATCTCTGTTCTACTTGTTAGTCACGTGACCTTGGGCACTGCATCCAACGTCTCTGTAACTCAGTTTCCCTATTTGTTCAATGGACATGCTAATAATGATACATGCATCAGAGGGTCGTTCTGAGGATTGAAAGAGTAAATGCATACAAAACTGTCAATGTAGTGTATGGCACAGTGCAACGAAGAATGGTAAGTACCATTATTTGTGATCTCCTTTGCTTTTGTCTCGTGGTGAGAAGGTGGAGCCAGTCTTGGGTGGAGCCAACCCCAGGGAAAGAGAAGGGACTCTTCTGGAGCCAGTCAGCCTTCCTGAATAAAAGAGGCTCAGAGAGGCTGGGTGGGGCTTATGCTCCCTGAAACCAAGGAGGAAAAAAATCCCTGCGGAGAGCAGAGCTCCGTGTGCAGGCCATGACTGGTCTTCCCTGGTTGGAAAGCTTGGATGGCTCCTGATCACTCACTCCTGTGTGCTTTTTTGCTCCTTTAGCCCTCTTCTGTTTTACCATACAGCTAAGCCAGAGCCTGCAGAGTTCCTGAAAAACTCCTGTGCTTGCTTTCCTGGGCAGTCAGGAGGGAAGAAACCAGAGAGCAAGACTAGTTTCTTTCAACCTCTGGATGAGAGGACCTTGGGTAAGTAGGCACTTTTTCTGCTTCAGTTCCAGGCTCCTCCCCTGACAAAAGTGAGGGAACTTGACATGTGGATATATCCAGGTGTGCTCAGAACAAGAGAGAAATAGGTCATATGGCAGCTGAATTGAGATCAGAGGTGACCCAGTGAGGGGGGACATATCGGGCATCTCCCCTACAATCCAAGGCATTTTCTTTCCAAAAGATTTATGTCCAAAGTTATTATCCCATTTTACAGATAAGAAAACTGAGTCACACAGCAACTAGGCAATTAGGAGTTATATAAATCAATGAAGCCCATTCAAATGAGAACAAGTAAAGACTATTTATTCAGAACTTGCTATAGCAAGAAAGTCAGCCACCATTACTTGCCTTTGCAGAGACTCAAAGGCATGCAGGGTTTGGGAAAGGTTTCTTCAGGTGTGTCCTGATTGGAGGCTGCTGGCACGGGGTGGTTGTAGGTAGGCTAACCAGAAGCAGAGCATCCTATGTGATTGCTTAGGGGAGTGTATTTGGCTTTCCCTGGTTGATCCTGGGTTGCAAGTAGGAGCAAAAATTAGGGAAGCTGTTGGTTGTTCATCAAGTTGTGGTCATTTGGGGCTGACTGCTACATGAGTTCTTGTTTGGCTTCCTAGGCTGGTTGCTATTGACTATAGGTTGCTGTAGATGGTGGTTCTGAGCTGCTTGCTTCAGACTGTGGGATGAGGTTCAGTTTTTAAATACAGTCTGGGCTGAGTGCATTGGCTCACACCTGTAATCCCAGCACTTTGGGAAGCTGAGGCAGGAGGATTGCTTGAGCCCAGGAGTTCGAGACCAGCTTGGGCAACATAACAAGACCTCATCCCTTAAAAAAAAATCAGAAAATTAGCCAGACATGGTGATGTGTGCCTGTAGTACCAGCTACTTGAGGGGCTGAGGTGGGAGGATCGCCTAAAGCCCCGGAGGTCAAGGCTGTGCTGAACCATGATTGTACCACTACACTCTAGCTTGGGTGACAGAATGAAACCCCAATTCAAGAAATAAAGAAAGTGAGAGAGAGAGAGAAAAGGAAGGAAGGAAGGAAAGAAAGAAAGAGAGAGGGACGGAAGGAAGAAAGGAAGGGAAGGAGGGAAGGAGGGAGGAAGAAAGAAAGAAAGAAGGAAAGAAAGAAACAAAGAAAGAAGGAAAGAAAGAAAGAAGTCTGGCTATCATCATCGAGTTGTATCTTCAGTGCTTCGGAGGTCTTCATGGCCCTGCACCCACACAGCTGCCTCCTCAGTGGCCCGCTGCCACTGCTGCAGAAACACCTTGTGTGACTGTGTTTGCCTGAACAAGGCCTCCCATGAAGGAGTTTTTCCTTCAAGGAACACCCCCTGGTAAAGCTGCACAGAGCTGGATGGCTCCCAGCTGGAAACTGAAGGCCAGTGTTCCATCTGGCAGCTGTTTCTCCAGCTGCTGCATCTACACAAAGGAGGTTTGCTTAATGGGGTCAGCCTTGCCCACACCTGTGGGGAGTTGTGCTTAAGGTGGTTGATTTCATCACTTTCCAGCTTCATGATCCTGAACCTCAGTGAGGAATGGAGCATTGTCACTGCTCCATGGTGGAGGGGAGGAACGATTGAGAAGTTGTGTGCAAAAGGGACTTGGAATGCTCTGGAAGAGTTGGGGCCTAGGTAGATTTCTGATTTACCTAAACCATAGTTCCCACGCTGCACTGTCTCTTCTAGCAAGCTGTTTCTGGCTTTGGGGCATTCTCATCACCTCCAAGAGTCTGACTGGGCCCATGGGCCCATGCATTCAATTTCAATGTGTCTGTACTCGCTGGCAGGACAGGACTGCTGTTGATTTCTAGCTTATTCCCTAGAAGCTAACTTTCCTTCCTTTGAAGGCAGAGGCAGTTTTGATGCATGCTCAAAAGCTCTTTGGGGACGTCTTGGCCACTCCTGAGATTCTCTCCTCCGAAAGTTGGGAGCCACACACAACTGGGAGGGTAGGAATGCTGAGCCTCAGATTCCTCATCCAGAAGATGGAGCTGATTAAGGTATCTACTGGCTGTGGGTATAGTGAAGAGCGGCTGGGGCTGCAGGTGAAGCATTCAGTACAGGGTCTGGCACATTCAGTGAAGCATTTAGTACAGTGCCTGGCACATACTTAGCCCTCAGGAGAGGGGGACAGTTATGACTACTTGCTCTGTGGCTGGGGTTGTATTTACCCCAGAGACTGGTCCTCTCAGACTTGAATTCCTGATCTGGACCAGAGAAATGGACATGTTCTTGCTGGAATTTCCCAAGCACAATTATGAGTACCAGAAACAAGTTATGTCCTCTCCCTCCCTAATCCATTCTTTTGGCAAATAGTTTTGAGCCCCTATTGTGCATCAGCTAGATACCGGGGATACAGAGGTGAACCAGACAGGTGTTCTGTAGAGCTTATAGTCCTGTAGGAGGCAATCACTAAACACAGTCACATAAAAAGTAGTATTGACCAGGTATGGTAGCTCACGTCCGCAATTCCAACACTTTGGGAGGCTGAGGTGGGAGGATCGTTTGAGCCCAGAGTTTGAGACCAGCCTGGGCAACATAGCGAGACCTGGTCTCTACAAAAGATTAAAAACTAGCCAGGTGTGATGGCATATGCCTATAGTCCCAGCTTCCGGGGAGGCTGAGGTGAAAGGATTGCCTGAGCTCAGGAGGTTAAGGCTGAATGAGCTGTGATCGTGCCACTGCACTCCAGACTGGGCGACAGAGTGAGAACCCAACTCTAAAAATAATAATATAAAAGTATTGTGATGAGTGCCAGGAAGGAAAATGTGCAGAGCTAGAACCCAATTTTGATCATTTGTGGAAAATATGGGGCAAGGTGGATGTCTGCAGAAATGACTGTTTATTTATTTATTTATTTAATTGAGTCAGAGTCTCACTCTCTCACCTAGG
Organism: Cephalopachus bancanus; assembly: GCA_027257055.1. NCBI lineage: Eukaryota > Metazoa > Chordata > Mammalia > Primates > Tarsiidae > Cephalopachus > Cephalopachus bancanus. The sequence continues at coordinate 6,293,543 of JAPVLO010000036.1, forward strand.
CTGGAGTGCAGTGGCACGGACCTTTAAAGACCTTTAAACTGAGACCCGAAGAACAGAAAGGTACCAGTTCCCTTCTGTCTGCTTTCTCTTGCCTTGGTTCTTCCAGCCCTCAAGTATTTCTGAAGCACCTGCTCCAGGTCCCCCCATCGTAGGCACTGTGAAGGATCCAGGGAAGATAACAGCACAAGGGCCTTGTCCCCAGCGGGTCTGGGAGGCAACACACATCCCAGGAAAAACTCATGAATAACGCAAGCAATAGATATGACCAAAGGTGAAGTGATTCAAATCATAAGTGTATTAGGACTTCTGGGAGAGAAAAGCAAGGTTGACAGAAGGGTTTCCCGGCCCTAGAAAATGAGAGGAGTTTGGACAGACAAGGAGGAGTCAGAAGGAGTGGGCTCCAGGGGAGGACAGAGAGGGTTGGTAGCTGGAATACTGGGGGGAATAATAAGAGATCAAGTTAGAAGAGACCAAGCTTTGGATGTTCTGCAGACAATGGGGAGCTAGTGAAGGTTCTTGGGGCTGAGCATGGTAGCTCACACCCATAGTCTCAGCTACTCAGGAGGCTGAGGCAGGAGGATTGCTCGAGCCTAGGAGTTCGAGGTTCAGTGAGCTACGATCGTGCCACTGTACCCCAGCCTGGGGGACAGAGGGAGACTCTGTCTCGAAAAAAAAAAAAAAGATTCTTGAGGAACTGAGAGGGTAGTATATTATTGTTTTTTTCCCTTTAGATACAAAGTTACTCTTTCACCTAGGCTGGGGTGCAGTGGCACCATCATAGCTCCCTGTAACCTTGAACTCTTGGGCTCAAGCAATTCTGCCTCAGCCTCCCAAGAGCTGGGATTATAGGTGTGTACCACACTTGATTTCTTTAGTTATTTGTTTGTTTATTTTTTGAGCTAGGGTCTTGCTATATTGCCCAGGCTGGTCTTGAACTCCTGGCCACAAGTGATTCTCCCACTTCAGCCTCTCAAAGTTCTAGGACTACAGGCATGAGCCAACGTGTCCGGCTGCAGTATATTATTCTGAAGAGGTGGCTCTCACAATGAATGAAGCATGGATGAAATACTAGGCTGGCCAGGGGACGGTCTGCTTGGCCCGCTAGCATTCACTAAGAAGGCTGCTCAGGTCTTAGGTTCGGTTCCATTGTCATTAAACCATCAATCCTTTGGGAGAAGTAGCCAGAAAGATGTTATCATGAAGTGTCAGATCCCTTCCAACTGTGACCTCAAACTGGTTCCTGTAAAAAAGACACACCTTAGGAGTGTTTTCACAGGAAGGGGGGATAATCGCTGAGGGGCTGGGGCATAGGCCTTGCCGAGTTGCTGCAAAGAATTTGATAATTCCTATCCCTGTCTGACAGGAATTGGCTGTGAGGTTTTGGACTAGCTGCTTCTCAGCTCTTCATTTGCAGAGTGAGGTAGGCAGCCCTAGGGCTTAGCCTAGAGGTTGGCACACAGTAAGCACTTAGTACATAGTAGTTATTTGTGTATTTCATCGTTAATCATTCATTAGTCCTCTGTAAGGATTAATCTGAGGTTCACAAATGCTTTGAATCTCTGATCTCAGAATTTTGCCTTGTCTTCCTGGTACTCCGGGCAAGACTCATGACTAGATTGGGATCTTCCCCAGACTCCCTGTTTTAAAATTTCAGGGCATTTGCCTCTGGGCTGATTCAGAACTAAGAACAAAGGCAGTCTGGAAGAAAAATGAATTCATGATTTGAGAAGCTACCAAAAGCCACGTTTAAGGTAATTAAAAAAAATAGGGACAGTTCATTTCCTAGTTCTAGCATTCCTAAAAAGATGTGTGAAATATGGCATTTTCATAAATAGAATTCCATTTTCAGCATCCTGGGGGAGTTCATTCTTTTAAGGAATTCTGTAAGGAAATCCTTTTAAATGTTACATCTCGGATGTTGGGCCACGTGCGATTTCCCAAGTGGGATGGGGAACCATTGCTAGAAAGGACTGCTCCTCTGTTCACATCCTTGTGTTCAGACTCCTCACCCTTGTGCGGTCTGAACTCATCATAGACATCTACAGCCACATGGAAACAGCCCCCCTCCTGCTGACAGTGTCCTCACATTCTTGTCATTGTGAGCACGTGCACACTCACATGCGCGCACACATGCTCTTGCAGGCAGCCCTATGTCCTTCCAAGGGAGCTGCACACTTGGAGCAGTGCGCCAGGATCGGTTTCTCCAGGGAACAGCTGTCGCTTATCCATTAGAACATGAAATTCAAGGTAAGAGGTCACTGGGGCCTCTGCTCACTCAGCCTGTGGAGAAGGCCCTGTTTCTAGGTGTCTTTATTTGAACATCCCCTCTAATCGCTAGTGGAATACTGGATTCTGCCATAAATAATTTCTTCAAAAGCAAGGCCTAGTGGAAGGGTAAGTTTCCATTCATTCATGTCACAGGATTTTTTGAGAGCCTATCGAGTACCAGGCACCATGGTGGGTATAGGGTATGTACAACAGTGAACAAGTCCAGGTCACTCCTGTTCCTGAGGACTGTTAGTCTTCTATTGCGACCAAAATAAAATGTCCACAAATGTAGAGCCTTAAAACAGTACCCATTTATTCTCTCACAGCTCTGTAGGTCAGAGGTCCAGCTTGGCTCGGCTGGCTTCTCTGCTCGGGCTCGCACAAGGCTGAAATCAGGTGGTAGCTCCTGGGGTCCTTTCAGGATATCCAGGAAGAATCCACTTCCAAGTTTGTTCAGGTTGTTGACAGAATTCAGTTCCTTGCAGTTGTAGGAGTGAGGGCCTTGTTTCCTTCCTGGCTGTCAACTGGGGCCCCTACATCTCACTCAGAATCAGCAATGGGGGCCAGGGCAGTGGCTCAAGTCTATAATCTCAGCGCTTTAGGAGGCAAAAGCCAGATCACATGAGGCCAGGAGTTTGATACCGGCACAGGGAACACAACAAGACTTCATCTCTATAAAAAATTGAAGAAAAATTAGCTGGGCATGATGGCATACCCCTAGCTACTTAGGTGGGAGGATCACTTGAACCCAGGAGTTTGAGGCTGCAGTGAGCTATGATTGTACCACTGCAGTGGGACCCTGTATCTGAAAAACAAAAACATCAGAGCCAGCAATGGCCAGTCAAATCCTTCTCATGAGTGGGATCTCTTTGACTTCTCTTCTACTGCTTCCAACTTGAGAAACTTCTCTGCTTTTACGAGCTCATGTGATTAGATTAGATTGGGCTGGCCTAAGTAATCCAGGGTACTCTCCCTATTTTAAAGCCAGAACCTTAATCACATCTGCAAGGTCCGTTTAGCCATAGAACAAAATATATTAAGTCAGGACACTAAAGCTTGGGTGTTTTTGGGGACTTGGCGGGCAGGGTATGGAGCGCCACATTCTGTCTACCAAAGAGAAAACTGGTAACTTTACATTTATCCACAATACACGTTGATAAATGTTAATAAAAGGGGAAGTGAAAAGTTGCAATGAGAGCCAGTAGCAGAGATGCCAAAGGAGGTTGGTAAGGCATGGATGGCTTCCTGAAGCAGGTTAACATCCAAACTGAAATGTGACAAGTGGGCTGTGAATCAAAGAATTAACACTCTCAGACAGGACTGTGCTTGCAGAAAATTTGAAAGAGCTGTGCCCTCAGGGCTGCATTTGTCGTGGTACCATTGACACAGGTCTGAATATCTGAGCCGGGGCATCTTTTTCTTTAAAAATTATTATTTTTTTTGAGTCAGAATCTCACTCTATCACCGAGGATGGATGCTGTTGCATGATCACAGCTCACCACATCCTCGACCTTGTGAGCTCAAGTGATCCTTCCACCTTAGCTTCTCAAGTTGTTGGGACTACCGGTGTGTGCCACCACACCCGGCTAATTTTTTTACTTTTTGTAGAGGTACGGTCTCACTATGTTGCTTAGGCTGGTCTCAAACTCCTGGGTCTAAACATTTTTTTTTTTTAAGATGGAGACTCAGCAGGGTGCAGCAGCTCACACCTGTAATCCTAGCACTTTGGGAGGCCCAGGTGGGAAGATTACTTGAACCCAGGGGTTTGAAATCAGCCTAGGCAACATAATGAGACCTCATCTCTACATAAAAAAATTCAAAAATTAACTGGACATGGTGGCACACGCCTGTAGTACCAGCTACTCAGGAGCTTGAGGCTGAAGGATTGCCTGAGCCCAGGAGGTTGAGGCTGTGGTGAGTCGTGAATGCACCACTGCACTCCAGCCTGGGGAACAGAATGAGAACCCAACTCAAAAAAACAAAAGAAAAACCCAAACAACAAAAAACACAGAGTCGAGCTGGGCTCGGTGGCTCAGCCTGTAATCCCGCGCCTTTGGGAGGCTGAGGTGAGTGAATTGCCTGAGCCCGTGGGTTCGAGACCCACCTGGGCAGCGAGACCTCATCTCTGCAATAAATCAAAAAATCAGCCAGGCGTGGTAGCGCATGCCTGTAATTCCAGCTACTTGGAAGGCTGGGGCGGAAGGATCGCCGGAGCCCAGCAGGTCGAGGCTGCGGTGGCCAGGAGTGGCCACTGCACTCCAGTCTGGGCGACAGAGTGAGACTCCAACTCAGAAAAAAAAAAAAACACAGTCTTCCTATGTTGCCCAGGCTGGTTTCCAACTCTTAGTCTCAAGCGATCCTCCTCCTCCTACTACGACTAGTAGTAGAGTCGGGTAGGCCAAGCGTATAGGCTTCTTTTTAAAGGGCTCTCCATTCCTATCTTCCCATTTTTTGCTGATATTATGATTATTTTACATACAGGATCTTGCTCTGTCACCAAGGCTAGAGTGCAGTGGGGTGATCATAGCTCACTGCAGCCTTGAACTCTTGGACTCCAGCAATCCTCCCACCTCAGCCTCCCAAGTAACTGGGATTCCAGGAATGTGCCATTACACTCAGCTAATTTTTAAAAAAATTTTGTAGAGATGAGGTCTTGCTATGTTGCTCAGGTTGGTCTCGAACTCCTGGCCTCAAGCATCCTTCTGCCTTGGCTTCCCAAAGTGTTGGGATTACAGGGTGAGCGACTGTACCTGACTTCTGATATCACTTTGAAATAGGGATTCAGCAGGGTGTGGTGGCTCATGCCTGTAATCCCAGCACTTTGGGAGGCTGAGGCAAGACGATTGCCTGAGCCCAGGGGTTCGAGACCAGTCTGGGCAACTTGGTGAGATTTTTGTCTCTACAATAAATAAAAAAATTAGCAGAGTGTGGTGGTGCGTGCCTGTAGTTCCAGCTACTTGGAAGGCTGAGGCGAAAGGATCTTCTAAGCCCAGCAGGTAGAGGCTGCAGTGGCTGTGGGCGTGCCACTGCACTCCAGCCTGGGCAACAAAGTGGGACTCCAACTCAAAAAAACCAAAACAAACAAAAAAAGAAACAGGGATTCAATGCCAAACTCTCTAGTTTGTTCATTCATTTATCTGGTCATCTATTAATTTAAAATATATTTTGAGCACCTATCACATGTCTGGTACAGTGCTAGGGGGATACAACAGACAACAAGGTATTGGGGGCCCCTGACTGCTCTAAGGACAAGCCAGATGGAAATCATTTAGCTAGAGGCTACAACCATTCATTCAGGAAACTAAAAACATCTGCTTGTAACCTGTTGCTATATGCTGTGGAGTCTTTCCTCAGAGGGGACCAAAAGAAGAGTGTTACTTACCACGAACTGAGCACTAATTACTTTGATACTATTATTGACATCCCTATTTTACATATGAGGAAACTGAGGCAAAGAGAGGTTTATCCAACATTACTCAGCCAGCAAGTTGCAAAGCTAGCATTTCAGTCAGGCATTCAGACTGGCAGAAGTTGCCTGCTCCAACACTACATTAGGGAGTTTAGGGCTTTGTATAAGTCCTAGCATTTAATTCTCCTAATAAGTCTACCAAAGGGTGATGTTTATTTCCAATTTAGAGATGCAGATTTTTTTTTTTTTTTGAGTTGGAGCTCACTCTGTCGCCCAGACTGGAGTGCAGTGGCACGCTCCCAGACACTGCAGCCTCGACCTGCTGGGCTCCGGTGATCCTTCCGCCTCAGCCTTCCAAGTAGCTGGAACTACAGGTGCGCTACCACACCCGGCTAATTTTTTGACTTATTGTAGAGATGAGATCTCGCCAAGTTGCCCAGGTGGGTCTCGAACCTGCGGGCTCAGGCAATCCACGCACCTCAGCCTCCCAAAGTGCGGGATTACAGGTTGAGCCACCGAGCCCGGCTGAGATGCAGATATTGAGGCTTAGGAAAGTGAAGTACTTAGTCCAAGGACCATCGCCAGTGAATGTCAGAGCTGGAGACTGAGCTCATGTCTGTCCAGCAGTAAAGTGTTTTTCCTGCAGGAGGGAGGGAGTGTGGAGAGAAGAGGACTGAAGAGTCGACCTAGGAGAGAATGGAGCCAGTGGGGGAGGGAGCATAGAGGGAGAACAAGATGTTCTGAGTGGGTGAAGCCCAGTAGAATCGACCCTGGAGGAGGTGTGAAGGCAAGGCCTTAGAGGTGGCATCAGTAGGTTACCCGGGGGACAGCGGCTTTCTGGGAGGAGTTGTGCTCAGAGGCCGGACTGTAAACTACCAGCCAAGCAGGGAGCAGTCTGTGAGACGTGGAGGTCCCAAAGTCAAACAGTGATACTTTCTACTAGAAACGTGAGAGAGATTCCCTTGAGAATGGGGAGACTCAAGCTTGTTTTTAACAAAGGGAAAGGAGGACTGAACCACAGCAGACACAGTGTGTGTGTGTAGTATAGGGATTGTATCCAGAGCATGAGGGGAGGGCTTTTCTCAGAGAGGATGGGCCCTCTTTTTCTAAGACCAGAAGAAAGGAGGAATGGTGGGCAAACCTACAGAGAAATTCTTAGGCATAGATGAATGAGGTGACGGGATGCTTTGTAAAATAGGGACTCCCATCTTTATCCTTCATACCTCCCCACGGTGATGGGTGTATATGAGTTTGCTAGGGCTACCACAACAAATTATCACAAGCTGGGTGGCCTAAAACAACAAGAACTACTTATTGGCTCACACCTCTCAAGGCCATAAGTCTGAAATCAAGGTATTGGCAGGACTGGTTCCTTCTGGAGGTTCTGAGGGAACCTGTTCCAGGCCTCTCTCTTAGCTTCTGGTGCTTGCCAGCAACTTGGCATTCTTCGGCTTGCAGATGCATCACTCAATCTCTGCCTTCATCTTCACATGGTACTTTCTCCCTGTGTGTTTCTGTGTCCAAACTTCCCTCTTTTAATGCGAATGACAGTCATTACATTAAGACCCATCCTAATTCAGTATGACCTCATTTTAACTTGATTACATCTGCAAAGACCAATTTCCTCATAAGGTCACATTTACAGGTGGTGGGAGTTAGGACTTGAACACATCTTTTTTTAGGGGGGACAATTCAATTTAGTTCAAGACACAAAGGAAACAGTGTGTGGGATGTTATCCTGAGGGTATAAAATGCTACAAAAATACAAGGTCATGCCAAGGTCACTGGTTAAAGGAATCCTAAAGCTGAATATGTTTACAAAGTAAACTATCTCCTCTAGAATTTTTGTGCATAAATCCTGAAAATTTTTCACAAAAGATTTGCTAAAAGTAGTGCCCATCACTGCATAGCTCTTGGGGGAAAGCATTTTTAATAAATGGGGCTCCTCACTGTTTCTTGGGAAAGTTTCCAGGGAGGAAAAACACACACACACACACACACACACACACACACACACACACACACACACACACTCCCACTATCCTCTTAGGTACTGGAAGACTGTGTCTCCTGACCCCTCTGTCTCAGATACCCTTTGGTTCTGGGATTTACAATGGGTTCGAACCATAAACCAAATATCTCCAACTTTTTCTCTTTCCACCTCCCCCTACTTCCACCTTCCTCTCTCCACCTAGATTTCTAGTTAATCCAGCTAAGAACACAGGTTCCAGGAGTGTCCTGAAAGGTGAATGCCTTGTCGATGATTTAGGCTCTGTGGTTGTCCTAAGAGAAGTGGTGGCCAGAAAGGAGAACCATCTCTCAGGTGCAGAAGGGGAAGAAAAAGCCAGGGATTCTTCAACTACCCTAACACTTTGCTCAGCCAAGAAGCCCAGACTATCCAAGCAGGCAGTTCCTCCATATTGGAGTCCATGTTGAATCATGGAGGTCTTAAAGAATTTGATAAAACTGTGGAACCCTATCCCAGAATACATAAATATATAAATGCCCACCAAAAGAGTTGAGATCATTTGAAAAGCTTCACTGACATGCTTGAGTTATTCAAGAAGCTGAGGCTAAGAACCTCCAATCAAACAACTCTCCCACAAATTTCTAGTACTCTTTTTCTAACCACCATACAGTGAGTTTGTTTCTGTTAAGTAAAAGTGACTTGTCCCCTCAAAGAAGCAGAATATCTAAGAAGACTTTGTTTTCTGCAGGAAGAGGGGAAGTATGGGGATGGGAGTGACAGTATGGGTAGAAAAAGCTCCCCAAGGCCCCCGGTGAGATTCACTCATTCCAACACAGATGCTTGAAATGGATCTGGGATCCTATGATACTGAGGAACATGTGGGGTCACTGAGAGCAGTCAGGATTTCAGCTTTGAAGGACCTTGTCCTCCAGCCAGGGAGCTAAGTGCCATGTATCCACAAATGGCTATCATGGAAGCAGAAGACGTTCCTGGGCTGAAAGCCGGACTGTAGATCCTTCAAACTGTCAGGTGAAGCAAAGTAGCCCATTGATTTGCCTCCGTCTGAGACATTTCGGGGGAGAGCATCTCTCCTGCTAGAAAGACCAACGACTCCACCTCAGAACCCCCTTTTCCTTATCCAGCAACACATCCTTCCTGCCAGCATCCAAACTCCTGTAGACTCTGGAGACCAAATCATCTCAAGTGCTGGTGAAAAGAAAGGTCCTATTCACCAGGTCTGTTTAGGTGATTTTATCGGGAAATTCTCTATACAAGAGCTCCTCAGAGCGGGAAACCTCACAGATTCGGCAGAGGTCTTAATTTGGAGATGTCTAAGTTTAAGGGAAACCTTCCCCCCACCTTTGTCTCCAGGCTTTATTTTGGAGTTCTCAGATTAGGAGACCCTGGATTGGGGACAGGATTCGTATGAAGGGGTCTCCAATAGTTTGTAGGCTGGCCGTGTGCCCGGCCTGACTCCGCGTCCCCCACCCGAGGCTGCGCCTGGGCCTCCGGGGACCGGGAGAACGAGCCAGCGCCGCGTCCCCGCCTAGCGGGCGGACCGGGGGCGGGGAGGCGGGGACCCCTCCCCTTCGCCCATCCCCTCTCCTCTCGCCGCCACCTCCCGGAGGGACGGCCGGGGGAGGGGAGAGAGGAGGGACGGGCCGGCGGCGGCGGGGCTCGGGCCATGGCGGAGCGGACGGCGGCCGCGGGGCCCCGGTGAACCGGACCGGGGCGCGCGGGACCAAGGCGGCCGCCGAGCCGGGCCAGAGCCGTCGGGGGCCTGGTGCTCACGGTCCAGGCGACTTTCCCCTGGGAGTTGTAATCTTGACTGGGGGGCGGCCAGGCCGGGCTTTGGGGCGAGTTTTCTCGCGGGGCCGGGCGGCGCGCGCGGAGGCGGGGGGGCGGGGGAGCATGCCCGGCTGGAGCCGGGCCTCGGGGCGCGCCCCGGCCGCCGTCCCCACCTCCGCCTCCTCCTTCTCCTCCTCCGTCTCCTCCTCCTCCTCTTCCAGTCCCGCCGCCGCCGCAGCCAACATGGCTGCGCTCCGGAGCCCGGGAGGCGGCCGCTGCTGAGCGCCGCCCGCCGCCCCGGGCCCCCCGCGCGCCCAGCCCCCGGCCCATGGCCCCCGCCGCCTCGCGGCTCCCGGCGCGCTAGGGCTGCAGCCCAGGCGCTCGCCCGCCCTCCGGCCGCGGGAGCCCGGGAGCCGTCCGGCGGGGCGGGGCGGGGCGGCGCGGCCCGCCACCATGGAGCCCCAGCGCCGGGAGCTGCTCGCTCAGTGTCAGCAGAGCCTGGCCCAGGCCATGACGGAGGTGGAGGCCGTGCTCGGGCTGCTCGAGGCCGCGGGAGCGCTCAGTCCCGGCGAGCGGCGGCAGCTGGACGAGGAGGCGGGAGGCGCCAAGGCAGAACTGCTGCTCAAGCTGCTCCTGGCCAAGGAGCGGGACCACTTCCAGGACCTGCGGGCGGCGCTGGAGAAGACGCAGCCTCACCTGCTGTCTATTCTCTACCTGAACGGCGTCGTCGGGCCGCCGCAGCCCGCCGAGGGCGCGGGTGAGTGTCGGATCCCCGGCCTCCCGAGCTCGCCCTCCACCGCTTCTCTTTTTTGCTTGCCCAGGGGGAACTCTCCAGGGCCACTGCTCTACCTGGAGGTGGCGCGGGTGGAACCTTCTCTCCTTTCGCTGGGGGGTGGGGAGGGGGTGATGCGGGGATCCCCCCAGTGCACGCCTCCTTCCCTAGTCCCGCCGTTTGCTGTGAACAATGCCACCCACTGAAGGCCTTCACCCTCCTAGGCTCCTCAGCAGCAGGGTCCTCCGAAGGCCACCAGGTCCAATCGCAGGGATTAGGGGGTACCTCGAAGGGATGCTCAACAGTCCCATTTCTAAGCCACCTCACCATCTACCAATTCTCTGGGAGCTGCTACCCTTTAACCAAGGGTACGGTCAAGAAGAATGGAACCTGGGCCAGGACCAGTATTCTTAGATTTTTGTCCCTGCCGTCCCGTTTCAGGAACACCGGTGCCCTTTTACTTTCTGGCTGTCCCAGTTGCCTTCCCTGTCCCGAGCCCAGTCTTTTAGCTCACCCAGACTTGTGGTTGATTATGCACAATGCCTGCCTAGGTTTCTTTGGAAACTGTGGGCCCGAAAAAGTTGGGGGAAGTTGCATTGCACCATGGGAAAATCTTAGTAGTTGCTGCTGGGGCTCAGTTCCCTCCTTGAGAGCGCTGAGCTGCCTGAGGAGGAAGGCTCCGGATAGGTCCTTTGGTGGTGCCTTTTGGAACCCCTGTGTCCGTGGTCTTGAGGGTGACTGATTTGTAACTGTATGTGGGGAGAGGAGTACTGGTGGGAGCTTTTAACAAGTGGTAGGCTTGATTATCCTTTCTTGTCTAAAAGCCAGTCTTCTAGACAAGAAAACTGGAGGAAGAAGGCAGGGCACTGAGAAAGGAAGAGAACTAGCATTTATTGGGCACCTACTATTATGGCAGGCACCCTGCTTTATCATGTTAATTTCTATTACTTCCGTGGGAGTTATCTATTATTTTAACTTTGCCAGAGAGAAAACTCTTGCTTGGAGTGGTTAAAATGCTCTGAAAGTATTGTGCACCAGAAGTTTTGCATTATACTCTTCTGTTTTATTTAACATGTTCAGAGCCAGGAAACAGAAAATGCCATCTTTCTAGGTCTTGTTCTTGTTTTAAGAGTGAATCAGTACGTACAATAAGAATAAATAAAAACACATGTATAAAAGAAAAAAAAATGAACAGAGAGGGCTAAGAAACTGTCTTTAGCAACTTGTAGGCCAAAGGCTGGTGGGGCCAATTTATTTGGCTGTTAAAAGCCTCACTTATTAAGGCAATGATTTTTATAAGGTTTTCCTGGTAGTAGCTCTGGTGTATATTGGCCATCTCAACCTTGCTTTTTATAGCTGAAAGGAAACTGACATACCAAGAGACTAAACTGCTGGCCACACAGCAAGGAGAATATTGTTGGTGGCCCTTCTGTCCTGCTTTGGGCTTCTGACTCTCTTGCATCTCTTTCCTTCAAACCTGCATTCTCTTCCCCCAATTATGGTTGTATCTGACTTGCTGGGCAAGCCCAGTCCTTTTCAGGGGTAGTGCTTTGGGAGATGCTACGAAGTGGCTGTCAGATGTGGCCAAGAGGATAAGAGAGAGAGGGGGATCTCATCAAGGTAATATTTTCCTTTTTAATTGCATCTATCTATCTGTCTATCTATCTATCTTTGAAGGAAGAAGTTTATAAAAGATCTGTTTCCAGAAGTGCTTCTGAGGAACTCAGAAGTTAGAGTGTAGGCTAGATGTCCTCTTTGGGATGTGTGTGAATCAGCGCTAGCTTTAATCTCTGGAACAGACTGATTAATGGAAGAATGACCATTAATTAGGTCCCACCCTTTCCATGCCTGGTGGAGAAGGTGGGGCCTCATCGGGTTGAAGTTCTAGGAGTTAGTTTTGATCTCTGAAGAAAGGATAGAATAGGGTTTGGATTTTATTCCTTAGGGCGATGATTTCAAATCCCTCTCACATTTATCACAATGCAGTGTACTGTGGCTTTGCAGAGGGTCATGAAATCCTTAGAAAAATAATTTTCAAGGTGAAGGTAAGTTCATTTTATTTAACATAGTACATTAGAAAAAAGTTAGGATAGCATTTAATATGGCAAGATGCCACCTGGGGCCCCTGGGGGAGAGGGTGAGGGTGACATGGTGTGTCAGTAAACAGCGGCATGTTGGGGTCTTTGTGAAGGATGAGTTACTGTGTGGTAGTTCCCAACTTTTTTTTCTTTTACCCAGGAAGCTTTTCTTATGGGGCAAAGCTCAGTGCATTAAAGAGTTGCTTTGGTTAAAGGGATGGATGGATAGACAAAGTACCAGTTTTGTCCCAGAGAAGCAAAAGTCAGGGAAGCCCATCACTTGGTCCTGCCTCCTTCCACTCCTTAGCGATTGCCACTCTGCACGCAGGCTGGCAGCTCTACATCTCTGCATGTGAGTTGGCCTCAGTACCCGGCCCTTGTGGAGCCCGAGAGAGGAACCAGCTGGCTTCTCTAGGATTCATGGCGTCAAGAGGAGGCTGCCTTGTCACCATCTCTCTATGTCGGAGGTGACATCATCACCCACTTAGGGGCTTCCTTGGTGGATCCCACACCCCTTATTGGTCCCTTATCCAAAATGCTCTTCCCCCATTTGGGCTTTGTGGGAGTCTGCGGTGCCACAGGCAGACCACCACGTGGGGCCTGCAATTGGAAGGAAACTAGAGAGACCATGTGTCTAGGTGTTACCGGGCAGGTGAACAGACCAAACCCATCTGGGCAACTCATGTTCAGTTAGATCCCCAGACATTTATAAACTACCATGTTCAGGCTTGGAGGTATGGGGGTGATTAAGAAACATCCGGTGTGGTTTTTTTGGGGTGGTTGAAGGGGTGACTTCTATTTCAGTATTGTGCATTGCTGTTCAGTTTTTTTTTTGTTTTTGTTTTTGATTTATTGTGGAGATGAGCTCTCGCCAAGTTGCCTGGGCTGGTCTCTAACCCCTGGGCTCAGGCATTCTACTTGCCGCAGCCTCCCAAAGTGCTGGGATTACAGGCTGAGCCGCCGACCTTGGCCTATTCATTATTTTGCATCTTCTTTTCATATTTCACTGATTCTGCAGCAACCTTGGTGAGAGGAGTGTCATATTGTTATCTTCATGTCACTGGGTTCCAGGGCCCCGTCTGTAAGATAGAAGTCACGGCAGAAAGGTGCTAGAGTTGTGGCTAAGCCCAGTGCTCCTGATTCCTTGTCTAGGGGGCAGTTTTTCCTGTTACCTAATTAGGCCTTCCTATTACAATTTCAAGAGATTTCCTGTCATTGGTGAACTCAGGAATCATGTACTTTTTTTTTCTTGTCCTATAGGATACATGGATCTGTGGGGGAAGAAGTGAACACCTTTGCCCCAGCTGGTAGTAGGGAAAGGAGAGAACTGTTGTTCCCTTCTGAGTGGCTCAGGTGTTTTTCCCAGTTGTAGTAGAATCCACTTTGGTCATTTGGAACCCTATATGGTTCTTTGTTTCTCTTTGATTCAGTTAGTAACATCTGGGTTTCCTCCCTTGAAGATTCTGTGTTTTCATCTGTAAGGTGGGCTAGCCTTTCTGCACTCCCTGTTTCTGTCGCTGAGGGGGCAGAATGTATCTGGGGAGAATTGAAGTGCCTAGTCCTGTTCCTGGCCTGGGTGGGGGCTAGGGTGCAGACAGAGGCAGAGGTGCATAGGGTATAATTCCAGTCTGCATCTTGTCACCGGGTTATGGTAGGGTCTCATGAGAGTGACATTAGGAGACAGACCGATTGAGTGATACAGATACACAAGCAGGTTTTTTCCTTTTTATTTATTTATTTTATAGTTTTAAGTTTTGAAACAAAGTTTACTGACGAGAAAAGAAGAAGGAAGAAGAAAGATACATGGCAGGAATGACCTCCATGGGCAAGTTTCTCAAAGAAAAACCGCCAGGTTTTTTCCTTTTTAAAAAACTGTATACTACATACTTTCCCCAGATACACTTGTCCACCTCTAGTGACTCTAACTACCATCGAAATGTGGAGGGTTCTCCACATCCTTTCACACCAGGCTTCTTTTGGGAAGTAGACATGGTGGAACTCGGTGATTGCCTGCTGAACTGCTCTACTTGTATGCTCAGTGCTGAATGCACCCCCACTCCCCTCCCCCACTCCCCTCCCATGTCACTTTAGTTTTTAGTTTTCTAGTGAGCTGGTTACTTGCCATCACCAAACTGAAGAGATTGGAGACAGGAGTATCTGCTGGCGAAGCCAAGGAAAGTTTGTGAATGAACCAGGATCTGATGTTGAATGCACAGAGGGAAAGAGCGGGGAGGTCTATGCAGCAGGCACAGCAAGAGCAGGGGCTTTGCAGTGTGTTTTCAGGCTGCAGAACTTAGACTAGCCTGGGCAGAACAGGGGGTTGGCACTGGCTCTGGGTAGAAGGGAGACAGGGATGCAGAGGTAATTTGGAGGACTGTGGTGGCTAGGCCCAGTAAGGGATTTGGATGTTACTTGAAATTTAGGCATTGTGTACTGTCAGAAGTTAAAGCTGAAAGTTGTGTTTTTTTTTTTGACTTGGAGTCTTACTGTGTCTCCCAGGCTGGGGTGCAGTGGCATGGTCTCGACCTGCTGGGCTCAAGCAATTCTTCCGCCTCAGCTTTCCAAGTAGCTGGAACTACAGGCGTACATCACCATGCCTGGCTAATTTTTTGATTTGTTGTAGAGATGATATCTCACCAAGTTGCCCAGGCTGGTCTTGAACACACGGGCTCAGGCAGTCCTCTCTCCTCGGCCTCCCAAAGTGCTGGGATTACTGGCATGAGCCATTGTGCCTGGCTGGTTTTTTTTTTTTGTTTTTTTTTTTTGAGTTGGAGTCTCACTCTGTCGCCCAGACTGGAGTGCAGTGGCCACTCCCGGCCACCGCAGCCTCGCCTGCTGGGCTCCGGCAATCCTTCCGCCTCAGCCTTCCAAGTAGCTGGAATTACTGGCATGTGCTACCACGCCTGGCTGATTTTTTTGATTTATTGTGGAGATGAGGTCTCACTGCCCAGGCGGGTCTCGAACCCGCGGGTCTCGAACCCGCGGGCTCAGGCAATCCACTCACCTCAGCCTCCCAAAGGCACGGGATTACAGGCTGAGCCACCGAGCCCAGCTTTTTTTTTTTAAAGGAATAATCCTGTCAGGCTTTTCCAGCGGGAGTAGTGGAGTTGACTGCTGATTGTCATGTGTGGGTTATTTATTATTCAGTAGAGGTGACCTGGGCCTTTTGTTCTCCCCTACTCCCTTTAGGTACCAGCTACCTTTACTTCATATGCAGGGTCAGTAAGGTGACATAAGTAAAAGCTCAAATCGTTATAGATTTTCTTGGTTCTTTTGATTGTGTTATTTCATGGGAAGAAGAAGTGGCAGAGGGATTCCAAAATAATGGTTGAGAAGAGGTTTCTAAGTGAAGGACAGAGGTTATTTATCAGTGTATCAGTGCAGGACACCTTTATTGCAAGTGACAGAAACTTAGCTTAAAACATCTCAGGCAGAAACCTTGACTTATTCCAAAATCTTGGAATGGATTGGGGGAAGGTGACATTTGGGACCACTGACCCCCTGAATGCTGTGGATTTTTTCTATGGGCCTGGAAATACATGTGGCCACAGACCCCTCTGGGTTACATGTGTACAGCCTCTGGCCAAAGAATAAAGGAATTTCTATCCAATCAGCCCAGGCAGAAAAATCTCATGGAAGGATTCTTACTAGCTTGGCTGGGCCATGTGACCATGTGAGTCCCAGTCACTGGCTGGGGCTGGGGGACTAAGATCGGCTCAACCTTCGCTGTGCCCAGCAGTGGACCCAACTGATAAGGAAGAGTGATGAGATACGATGACTGGTGACCCATTCCAATACCACATGGTTTTTTAGAGTGGGGCAAAGCAGTTATCTTAAGGAAGACAAGCAGGAGAGATGTGTAGATAAAACAGCAGATGAATGTCAACCCCATGCGGTGCCACCTTTGTGCGGTGGTATAGTTAGCAGATTTGGTCATTGCTGGAATAGGGTGATGAGTCAGGTGCTGGTGGTCAAAGCTTACTAGGTTTTAGTCCTTGAGCAGGGCGGTTTTATTGTGAGCTTATCCCCTCTTCCACAAAGTAGATAAAACAATATGGTAAGATGGTAAGAAAAAATGAGCATTTTGTCACCATAGTGAGCAGTGCAGCCTAACAGTGGCAGCAGTAGACTGGAACCAGCTTTAGAACCAGGAAACTGGAAGTCTGGTATTTCTGAGGGTTCCTTGGGAGCTCCTTGTAAACTGTGCTAAGCAGGTGTCAGGGTTGCTCTAGAATGTAATCCTCCTCAGCCAAAAAATTACATTCCTAGTTCCTAGAATAGAACCCGGTCCAAGATAGGTGCTCGGTAATTTTTTGTTGAATGGATGAATAGTCAGCTGTGTGTAGAATGAAGGATATTTCCCCGTCCCCTTTTCAAATGCACATGCAGATTCCTAAGTGGTGACTTCACAGTGACAGAGGCTGTGGGAGAGGAGGAAGGCTTGAGTGAGTCCCAGATGTATGCACAGCTATCAACCACCCACGCTATGTCTGTCATGGAAGCAAGTGGTGTGACACTTGATGTCTGAAGTCCCCAAGGCTGCCCATCAGCTACTGGCAGTGTGGGGCTGGTTGCCAGGAGTCAAGCGGAGCCCCCACATTGCCTCTTGTAGGACTGGAGAGTCCTTCCCCTTCTACACATAGAACTTGAATGTCAGCTTGGTGTCCTCAAAAGAGCCCCGAATGGGCATCTGCTCCTAACTGCAACATCTTGACCTTGGCTGAACCTCTTAGCATCCTGTATTGTTTTTTTCTTCAATTTGACAGTAAAAACAGAGGAGGTTGAGCATTAACTGGTAACTTGCTCAGTCCTGTGGTGTTTTGAGCTCTTCCTAGGTGGCATTTGGTCGAATAATTATAGTGATTGGGTTGGACTCGATTTTGGGGGCCCTTCCAGCCCTACATCATGATTGCTGTTAATCTGATTTAATGTTAGCATTGAGTAATTTTTGATACTTTGGCTTTCTATTTCCTGAAAAAGTATTTCATCTGGGTTTTTTTTTTTTGTCCCACCTTATTTCAACCACCTGTAGGTTCTGTAGGTCCTAGTGTTAGGGGACTCTGTGGTCATTTCCTGTAACCCTGGGTAGATGTGAGCCACAGAAATGCAGGCACAGAGCAAGAGGGGTGACCTGTGTGTTGGTCTGTGCAGTAGGAATGCCCAGTGTGTTCATCAGAGGAAGCTTTTAAATGGGAAAAAGCTGGGGGGAGTTGGAGTTTTGTTTTGTTTTTTAATGTGGGACAGTTTGCATATCTCTGAATTGTTTGCCCTACTGATTTTTAGAGACAAAGTTTCATGAAGGTGAAATATTTAGCGTGTCCCATGTGGATGATCCCTCCTTGGTGGATAATCTAGTTGATTGTTCTTGGCATTCATTTTACACTGAGGTTCATAACCCATTTGCTTTGAGGTTTTTTTTTTTTAATGCGATATAATTTACATAACATAAAATTTACCATTTGGGCTGGGTGTGGTGGCTCATGCCTATAATCCCAGCACTTTCGAAACCTGAGGTGAGAGGGTTGCCTGAGCCCATGGGTTTGAGACCAACCTTGGCGAGACCTCTTCTCTACAGTAAATCAAAAAATTAGCTGGGCATGGTGGCGCATGCCTGTGGTTCCAGGTATTTGGAAGGCTGAGGGAGAAGGATAGCCTGAGCCCAGCAGGTTGAGGCTGTGGTAACAGTGAGCATGTCACTGCACTCCTGCCTGAGTGACAGAGTGAGACTCCGACTCAAAAAAAGATTTTTACCATTTGAATCATTTTTTTCTTTATCATGGGAAAACTATAACATAGCATATGCTATTTTCAACCATTTTTTATGATTTTAATTTTATAGATCAGTGGTGGTAAGTATTTCAACCATTTTTAATGGTTTTAATTTTACAGGTCAGTGACAGTAAGTATTTTCACATTGTTGTGCAAACATCAACACCATCTACCTCCAGAACTTTTTCATCTTGCAGAACTGACACTTTACCTATTAAGCAATACCTCTCTATTGTCCCCTCCATCAAGACTCTGGCAATCACCATTCTACTTTCTGTGTTTATGAATTGCACCACTTTAGATATCTTTTCTAAGTGGAGTCAATACAGTGTTTTGTCTTTTAGTGACTGGCTTATTTCACTGAGCATGATGTCCTCAAGGTTCATCCATGTTGTAGTGTGCATCAAAATTTCCTTTTGAAGGCAGAATCATATTCCTTTGTGTGTGTGTGTGTGTGTGTGTGTGTGTGTGTGTGTGTGTGTGTGTGTATTTTTGTTTGTTTCTTTATTCATCTGGACACTTGGGTGGTTTCAGCCTTTTGGCTATTATGAATAATGCTGCTATGGACGTGGATATATACAAATATCTCTTTGAGTCTTTACTTTCACTTCTTTTGAGTTTATACTCAGAAGTGGAACTGCTGGATCATATGGTAACTCTGTGTTTAATTTTTTGAGAAGCCACCGTACTGTTGTTTTGAGTTTTTTTTCCTTTGAGTCAGAGTCTTACTGTTGTCACCCAGGCTGGAGTATAGTGGTATGATCACGGCTACTGCAACCTTGACCTGCTGGGCTCAGGTGATCCTTCTGCCTCACCTTCCCAGGTAGCTGGGACTTTAGGCGTGTGCTACCACGCTCTGCTAATTTTTTGATTTTCTGTAGAGACAAGGTTGTGCCAAGTTGTTCATGTTGGTCTCAAACTCTGGGCTCAGGCAGTCCTCTTTCCTCCGCTTCCCAAAGTGCTGGGATTACAAGCATGAGCTACCACACCCAACCTTGCTTTGAGTTAAAAAAAATTTTTTTTTTATAGAGATGGAGTCTTGCTATGTTGCCCAACAGATCTTGAACTCCTGGCCTCAAGTGATCCACTTCCACCTCCCAAAGTGCTGGGATTACAGATGTGAGCCACCATGCCTAGTCTGCTTTGACTTGGGGATGGGTGGGATTTTCTTCCCCTTTTTTGTTCTAAAATGTATGCATTTATTTTCTTCCATATATATTTGGGAAAGTCTCAGGACAGTTCTTTTGCACTTCAAAGGAAGATTTTCACTTCGGTCGTCATCTGTGACTCTCTTGAGCCCAGAAGTTAACCATACAACCCCAGCAGCATTCATTTCTGGCAGCCAGAGGATGTTCACACATTTCCTTCATGTTTCCTGTACTAATATCTTCATCCCTGAAGACCTTGAAATATGTTAGTTATTTCTGCTTTGTAGACACTTCTCTCCTATTCCAAATAGGGTTGGTTTCGCAGTCTCAAGTCCAGGGTAACAAGGCTCTCAAGACTTTCTTTCAAAAGGCCTAGGTCAGCATTTCCCAAAGAAGTATCTTCTAAACACTAGTTCAGTGGGATATTAGTGGTGCTATGTGCCAAAAGACTTCTGTGGTCAGATGTATCTGGGCAGCACTAGGCTCCTTGTGGCAGGCCCCTTGAGAGTGCTAAGCCAATGTGCTTTGGGACTTCACTCAAGTGGCTTCACCAGGCAGTGTTTCCCAAACTGATTTGACCACAGAGTCCTTTTTCGTGGAGCATCTTGCAACATCATTTTTCTGAAGAATGTGGTTTTGGGAAATTTCAGCATGAAGGCACAGCACTGGAACATCCATGTGTACCATGTTTCTGGCATTTCCCCCTGCCTTCTCATTCAGAGCACTTACCCAGTCTGTTGAATGTTGATACCCGCTGAAATATTATAAGTCACATGTGATTCTGGGACCAGTAGCCATTGTTTTTTAAATATATGCCCTCTCTGGTCCTCTGTTTCCTTGATGTGGCTTGTCAAGATTAAAGTCTGGTTTTGTGATTGTTATTCTTTGAGATGGTTCAACCTCTTTTGGTTGAAAACTGGGGTTTGGGCTCCTGGGAGTGCCTTGGAAGGGTGTTTGGAGACCCTTTCTGGTGGTGTAGTGGCTGCAGATCTAGGACTAGTTAACTGTTGGGCACATCTTTCCTGAGCCCCTGGGAGGTGCTGGGCTGGAGTGTGGGGAGGGTCGTTTCTGCTCTGAGGGTGTTATGTTACTTCTGGGATGTTGGTAACACGGATGAGTGACCTGGAGGGCCTGAGCGTTGTTGGTAGGTTAAGAGCTCGAGAACAAGGCCATAGGACTAAATGCAGCTGAGTGTCAAGAGCCCACTCTTGGGGACCCCCACAGCCTGGGGCTTAAATCTTCGCTCTTCTAAGCTGTGTGACTTCAGCAAGTCCTTCAGCAAGTCGCTTAACCTCCTGGACTTTCTTTTCCTTATCTGTAAAAGAGGAGCTAATAGTATTCTCCTCCCACGGATCTGGTGAGGATGGAGATGATTTAAGGGAGGCAAGGGCAAACTCCTACTGCTGCCACTGGGCAGTCTGCCCTTGAGTAGAGAGCCACCCCCCAGCCTGTGCATGGACATCCCAGGGCACAGACCATACTTGGAGCTAAAGTGAGGGATGCCCAAGGTTGGTCTGGAGCTTCTGCCGACGAGTGGCCGGTGTATCTCTGGGCTACTCAGAACACACTTTCACAATACTTTGGTCCTGGAGCCCACATTTTAAGGAGGGTACCACCATGATCTGTGCAGAGTTCGGCTCCAAAAGGATTTTCAGAAGAGTTTGTTTTTGAGGAAAGGAGACTTAGAGGGGCTTAGAAGATGCCTATATTTAGATGGTGCAGAGCAAGTGATGAGACTCGATTCTCTTTCACTCCAGAGAGCTGAACATAGGCTAGTTGGCAGAAAATACTGGGAGACAGAATTGAGTTCAGCTTAAAGAAGGACTGTTCTTCTTTTTCTTCCTTCTAAATTTCTTATTCTAAGTCTTTCAACAGCTGGACGTGATGGCTTACATTTGTAATCCCAGCTGCTAGGGAGGCTGAGGCAGGAGGATTGCTTGAGCTTAGGACTTAGTGGCTGCAGTGAGCTATGATTGTGCCACTTGTATCCAGCCTGGGTGACAGAGCGAGACCCCATTTCTAAAAAAATAAAAATAAAGCAGATTTTTGAACATGGAGAAACAGAGAGGATGATAAAATGAGCACCTGTGTAGCCATTACCCATCTCTTCCAGCAAAATTCCAGACAGCATATCATTTTACTCACAAATACTTACGGATGTGTCTCTAATAGATACGGCCTTTTAAAAAAATAACCAATAGTATTACCAATAACTGTGTGATGTCAAGCAGTGCACAGTCAATCCTCAGTTTTTCCTGTCTCAGAAATGCCTTATTAATAGGTGACTTGTTCAAATCAGGATTTCAACATGGTCTGCCCATGACAGTGAGTTGATGTCATCATTTGAGTCTCTTTTATACTCCCTGGCAGCTCCTCTTGCCCTAGCTTTTTATTTAAGGAGGAACTTTTAAAAATGATTGGCGCTATCCACCTAGGGATAGACTGTTCTAGGTGGCCACTTTCCTTCCCTGAAAGTGCCCACATAAAGACTGAATGGGAAGAGGATAACTATTGGGGAAAAAAATTTTAACTGTGGAGTTGACCCTAAAACTGTTGAGCTTCCGTTTCTTCACAGGGCTGTTGCAAACACTTAAATGAAATAAGACATGCGAAGTAGAAATGTCCTTTATGACTTAAGTCTTTTTAGTTTTTTAAACTGTGGGATACTTTTCTTTTCCTAGACTCTTAAATGAAAGCCAGATATGTGAACTAGACAAAAGGGGCACTAATTGGGAGTGGAGACCTGGAGTTTGACCCTTTTCCTTGTCGACTCCTTGAGGCCCCTGCCTAGGGTTCTCTGGGACTTTCCGGGGTTCCATGGAACACAGTTTGAAAAACAGTGGTCTAGCTGCTTTTAAGATGTTCCCCATGGCTGTGCTCAGTGGTTCAGCCTGTAATCCCAGCACTTTGGGAGACTGAGGTGAGTGGATTACCTGAGCCCACGGGTTTGAGACCAACCCAGGCAACTTGGAGAGACAATAAACAAGTTAGCTGGGTGTGGTAGTGTACGCCTGTAGTTCTGGCTACTTGGAAGGCTGAGGAGGAAGGCTTGCCGGAGCCCAGCAGGTCAACGGTGGTCGTGAGTGTGCTACTGCTCTCCAGCCTGGGCGATGGAGTGAGACTCCCAACTCAAAAAAAAAAAAAGATGTTCCCTATGCTGGGAGAAGAAAGAGCCTCGCCTCCTTTGCCTGAGCTGACTGGGCTGGTGAGTCACAGCTGGACCTAGAGGCCACAGTTGAGGCAGCCATGTTTTCACGTGATACTCCTATCTTCACCTGCTTCCTCTGAAGATTTCCTTTTGGGATAAACTGTGCTTTTAAAAATGACAAATGGCCACAGTGTGCTAATAAGAAGCCACTCTTTATAATATAGGACAGTGGGGAGGAGCAGAATGAAACCCCATCAGACGGTCAGTTGCAGTGAGAAGTGTACTTTTTTTTGAAACATTTTTTCTTTCTTTTTTTTGTTTTAAAGAAAAAAAAATTGGACCTGGCTTGGTGGCTCAACCTGTAATCCCAGCACTTTGGGAGACCGAGGCGAGTGGATTGCCTGAGCCTGCAGGTTCGAGACCAGCCCGGGCAACTTGTCGAGACCTCATCTCTGCAATAAATCAAAAATTAGCCGGGTGTGGTAGCACATGCCTGTAGTTCCGGGTACTTCGAAGGCTGAGGCGGAAGGATCACCAGAATCCAGCAGGTCAGTGCTAGGGTGACTGTAAGTGTGGCACTGCACTCTAGCCTGGGCGTCGGAGTGAGACTCCAACTCAAAAAAAGAAAAAAAAAACTTTGGAGATAGGGTTGTAGAGATAGGTTTCACCCAGGCTGGAGTGCAGTGATGCGATCATAGTTCACTGTAGCCTCGACTTCCTGGACTCGAGGGATCCTCCTACTTCAGCCTCCTGAGTAGCTGGGACTATAGGTACATACCACCACACCTGGCTAATTTTTAAATTTTTTTATAGAGACCAGGTCTTACTATGTTGTCCAGGCTGGTCTCGAACTCTTGGCCTCAAGTGATCCTTCTGCCTCAGCCTCCCAAAGTGCTGGGATTACAGTCATGAACCACCAGCTTATTTATTTATTTTAATGTAAGAAGTAATGCTTTAAAATACTTTAATTCTTTAAAAAATTACAGTGGCCTTTTCACTACTCATGGTTACCTCTGTTCTAATTCTAAGTAACCTTTTTCCTCACCTGTCCAGAACTTTTTTTCTTGTTTACATTTCTTAGGCAGCCTATGTTTGTTGGGTACCATGGCAGGAAGAGATCTTAGAGACCACTTTGCCCAAACTCCTTATTTTACAAATGACAAACAGCAGTTCAGAGACACAAAGTGACTTGACTAGGATTTCACAGCATGCCACTGGCAGAGCTGGACACAAGATCCAGGTTTCTTCTCAAATTGGGGCTCCTTTCAAGACATCTTCTGCCAGGAGCACACTGGTTGGGGAGTCTTGGAGCCTTGGCTGGTTTTTCCTGTTCTAGGCCTGGCCTTGCAGTCACTGGCCTTGAGAGTGAGGATGAGCAAGTAAAAGGGTATCTCAGTGTCTGGAGTTGTGCTACAGCCTCTGATTCCTAATCATTGAAAAAAATCTTTTTCAGCCCCTGCAACTGGTGTTTACGTTCTGCAGATGGGCATATTAGGCCAAGAGGCTTGCTCAGCTTGCTCAGGGCCACCAACTACTGTGAAACTGGGCAAGTTTTGGGGTCCCTGTCAGTTTCTTTATAACAACTGCAGGCCATCCTGTGATTTCTGTCCCAAACCTTGGGACACCCCTCCCCTTCCCATCATAGCATTCGTTCATTCATTCAACAGGCAGGGAGGAGCTTTTGAGGTACAGACATAGGATGTGACATCTGCATTTAGTGCTGAGTCAAAGAATGGATCTGATGTTGGCAGGAGGTACCTCTGTGTCTCCTTTTTGTGACACAGCAGAGACTCTGGGTGCTGATGGCCGTGGCCTCTTACTGCTTAGTCAGAGGACAGAGTTCAAGCAGGAAAATGACACAGCTGAGCCTCTTGCCCCAGGAGGAAAAAAAGCCTTTTATAAAGATAAGAGGATAAAAGCCCTGTGGACACTGAGAGACCCACCCTGACAGTCAACTTCAGCAGGAACTGGACTCAAGAAAAAGCAAGAAAGTAAACAAAATGCGCTGTTCTGGGTTCTTCCCCTGAAAACATGGAGCTGAACCCATGACAGCTTAGAGTTTGAGGGCTGTGTGTGTGTGGCTGGATAAACACCTGTGTGTTCTTCAGTTCATTTCTGCTAGACCATGGCAGACCAGCTTTCTGTATCTTGTTACATTTCTCCCTGTTTTTGTGGGTCTGGGGAGAGGGAACAAAACAGTGACCAGTTGTCCTTGTTTCCATGGGAAGTTGTGAAATTTCGTGTAATCTTGATCTTTTGCCCTCATGAAGGCTTTGTGGAGTTGGTCACAATGTCTTCTTCTTGCATGAGATCACACAACCTTTAGGGTGGAGCCCAGATGCGGATCAGATTTTATCTGTGTATCCACCCAGCATGTACCTGGTCCCTGCTGTACCAGGCTCTAAGTGCTGAGCACGCAAAGATGAGAAAGACGTTAGCATCATTCATAAGCAACACCCCGACCTGGATTTGTTCTTTTACCTGTTGTTTATCAAAGGTTTTTCTTTTTTGATTGCTCCATTATAGAACTTTTTAGAAATGTCAGAAAATAGGCTGGGCACAGTTGCTCACACCTATAGTCCCAGTACTTTGGGATGCCAAGCCCAGGAATTCAAGACTAGCCTGGGCAACATAGTGAGACCTCCACCTCTACAAAGGAAAAAAAGAAAGAAAGAAATGCCAGGAAATAATCAACCTGAGCCTAGCTTATTGACTTTCTGCTTTTTACCTTCTGTTTTGTGGCTTCTGGCACATGGCGGGTGTTCTTGTGTGTAAAAGCTGTAAGATTCTCAGAAGGACAATCACAAAGATGTTTCCTGCTCACCCACCCCCCAGGAGTTTATTGTCTTATTGGAAAACCAAGCTTGAACAAGCAGTAGAGATCGTGCAGGACAGTGAAGCTGCTTGGACTCATGGTGCCTAAGGAAAGAGAGTATATGGTAAGCTGGGCCTGGACAGAGGGCCCGAAGGAGGGAGGCAGGTCTGGCAAGAGGAATGCCCAGAGCAAGACTTGGGAGGAAATCTACTCTGTGACTAGTGGGCCTGTTCAGGAATTCAGGACTTCTGATTGGGTATTCACTCGGCAGGTACTGGGAGAATGAGGCTAGGCTAGCCAGCCTCTGCTGCCGGTTCCAGTCATCCTCCTTGGGCTGGTTCTCTTGTGAGACTGCTGGGGCTGGGGCTGGGGAGAGGAATGGGCTAAGTTGGCGTGGGGTGGAGGGTGTTCTGTGATGTGTGTCGAGGGCCCTATAGCCATAGGTGGTAAGTGAGGGATATAGACTCATAGGCCTTCCCAGGATGCCCTGAGGTGTCTGGCTAGCTTTCTGTGAGTTGCTAGGTGGATCAG
Source organism: Cephalopachus bancanus (assembly GCA_027257055.1). Taxonomy (NCBI): domain Eukaryota; kingdom Metazoa; phylum Chordata; class Mammalia; order Primates; family Tarsiidae; genus Cephalopachus; species Cephalopachus bancanus. The sequence continues at coordinate 6,319,238 of JAPVLO010000036.1, forward strand.
AAAGCTGACTTTCTGCTAAGTTTCAAGTCTGAGAATTATAGCTGGGATGCTTGGAAATCAGAGCCCGTGAGTCCTCTGGAGAGTGTGAAATGTGCTCCCATGTGGTGGCCTTCTCTTTGTGCGGGGAGAAGAAGGGTTGTTGAGGGGATCACTGCCTTCTAGGCCCTGTGTCCTCATCTCTCAAATGGAATCTGTGGTCCTACCTCCCTTTCATTGCTGGTGTGAAAAGTAGTTGGGTATTGCAGGTACATGGTCACATGCATACGGGTGGTTGTGTACTGTGCAGGTGGTAGGTAGTTGTATTGCACAGAATGCTTTGTCTATTATTATTGTTATTATTGTTGTTATTATTATAATAAAGATGTGGTCTTGATCTCTTGACCAGGCCGGAGTGCAGTGTTGTGATGATAGCTCAGTATAGGCTCAAGTGATTCTCCCACCTCAGCATTCAGAGTAGCTGGGACTACAGGTGTAGGCCACTGTACCCAGCTAACTTTTAATTTTTGTATAGATGGAGTCCTGCTGTATTACCCCAGGCTGGTCTCAAACTCCTGGCCTCAAGCAATCCTCTTACCTCAGCCTCCCAAAGTGCTGGGATTACAGGTGTGAGTCAGCATGCCCGGCTCTGTCTATTATCTTTGTATTTCTTTTCTGATTTGATCTTACCAACAACCCTTGAGGGGTCATTACCCGACCTGACAAGTGAGTGAGGAAGCATCTGGGGGAGTCAAGGTTACTTGGGAGTCAGTTTAGTAGAGTGATAAGAGCCTAGACCTGAGCCAAGGTACTGGATTCAAATCCTGGATCTGTCACTTACTGTGACCCTGGCCGAGTCTCTTTCCCTCTCTGTGTCCCAGTTACCTCATCTGTGAAATGGGAATAATGATAGGCCCTTTTATTGTGAGCATGAAAGAAGTTAGCATTTGTGAAGTGTGGAGACTAGTGCCTGGCACATGGAAGCACTAGGTAAGCTGTTATTTCTTTTTGTTGTGATTGCCCCTGTCCCGTGGCTGTTTGAGTGTCACAGTAAGGCAGCAGCCTGTGACTTCCAGGGCAAGTTGGTTGGTCTGTTTTCCCTTACTGTATCCCACATCAGGGTGTGGTCTACAGACCAATGCTGGTTTGCAAACTCCTGGTTCCTGGTCCCTGATGAAGTAAGCACAGAGATCGAGAGTAAGTGCTTAGCAACCTTTAGAGCAAGCCGACCTTGCTGGGACTTGTTGCTCAGGTATAGACTGCCTCACGTGTTGTCAGATCACATGGTGAGTGGTGTGCAGTGGGAGTCCCATGTAGTAAGTATCAGGAGTAGGACCGTCAGATCGCAAGTGAAAAAGCGGAGCTCCACGCTGTTGCTGCTCACCCTCACCCTGAACAGTCAACATCCTCTGGGGGAACCTCGGGCTGGGCAGGTAGGATGGACAGCATTTTGTAGGCCAGTGAGTTATGCTTGTGCTCTAGTCCGTGACAACCCAAAGCAGTGAGGTCAGTGGTTTCCATTTCACACCACTGATGCTTACCGAGCAAATGCTTTTCTTGCCGTTCCCCTGACAGGCATGGTTTGGGCAGGTTTGGTAAGAATTCACACTGGAACACAACCTTGAGCCCGATCCCATTCTACCTCTTAACCGGTGGGAGCCAGAAAGCTGGATTATGTCTGTTGACGGGTGAGTGTAGGGAAGTGGGAACTCTCCCCCACTGCTAGTGCGACTGTCTTGGAACCCCTGGCAGGGCTCTGGCAAAGCCCTGACCCAGCAGCCCCTCTTCTGGATGGGAATCTTCCAGGTTCTCATGCAGGTCCAGAGGGGAAGGCCCGAGTTGTTTACCACAGTGTTGTATGTGGTGGTGAGGAGGTGGGGCTGGGTATCCATCCCTGGAGAGCAGATGAGTGGGATGGGTAGGTGCGAGCCTGTGGTACCCTGCAGCAGTTCCAAGTGACTGATGAGACATACACATGGCAGGCAACATGATGCGTCTTAGAACACAGTGCTCAGTGAACACATAAGAAATAGAACATGGAGGTTACAGTGCTATTGTGTAAATTACTATACAAAACAATGCCCATTTTACAAGAACACACAAAGATAAACACAAGGGAATGGTTGCCTGTGGGTAGGGGAAAGGAAATGGGAATAAAAGGAAATAATAAAATAAGAGGGAGGAGGAAAGAGATACATGGCTCCTGTCCTGGCGCTGTCTCTGAGGGAAGGGCCTCGGCTGTGCCCCAACACTCGGCACTGTGGCACCTGGGTGTCTCGGCAGAGTTGGCAATCTCAGGCAGACCGTTTACCCAGTGGTGGCCTCAGTAAAGCATTATCCACATTGTTATGGGGCCGTTAAGGTTACCTGGTAGGGAGGGGCAACGGCAGTTCATGGGACAGTTGACACAATAGGGACATGGTGTTTTTAGTAATCATCTAAGTGATTGTGGAAGCAAGAGGTGAACAGGCACTTGATTTAAAACCGGCATGGTGAATGTGCGTCAGCAGTGCTTGCAAAAACCCACATTCTCATCTTAGCCCTAGTGGAAAGTATGGGTGGTCTAGACTGTTTAGTCACTCATTTCTGTGTGTATAGTGAACTTATGATGCTGACCATGTAAGACAGGGAGACAGATTTTGCCTTCGTGAAGGTAAAATCCTGCTTAGGATCAGGAGCAACTTTTTTTTTTTTTTTTTTTTGATTGGAGTCTCACTCCGTCGTCCGGGCTGGAGTGCAGCGGCATACTCACGGCCACTCCAGAGTCAACCCGCTGGGTTCCGGCAATCTTTTCCCCTCAGCCTTCCAAGTAGCTGGAACTACAGGCGCGCGCCCATCACGCCTGGCTAATTTGTCATTTTTTGTAGAGATGAGGTCTTGCCAAGTTGCCTGGGCTGGTTTTGAACTTGCGGACTCAGGCAATCCACACGCCTCAACCTCCCAAAGTGCTGTGATTATGGGCTGAGCCACCAAGCCCGGCAGGGGCAACTTTTTGAGATGAGGTCTCACTGTGTTGCCCAGGCTAGAGTGCAGTGGCCATTCACAGGTGTGATTATGGCACACTGCAGCCTTGAACTTCTGGGCTCAAATGGGTGCATGCCACCATGTCTGGCTTGGAACAACTTTTTTTTCCCCCTCCCACATACAATCATTCTTTTTTTTTTTTTTTTTTGAGTTGGAGTCTCACTCCGTCACCCAGACTGGAGTGCAGTGGCCGCTCCCGGCCACCGCAGCCTCGACCTGCTAGGCCCCGGCGATTCTTCCGCCTCAGCCTTCTGAGTACCTGGAATTACAGGCGTGTGCTACCACGCCCGGCTGATTTTTTGACTTATTGTAGAGATGAGGTCTCCAGGCAATCCACTCACCTCAGCCTCCCAAAGGTGCAGGATTACAGGCTGAGCCACCGAGCCTGGCTACAATCAATCTTAAGGAAAAATTTTTTTGATTGCCAGAAGTTTCTGCATTAGGGAATTGAGTGAGCTCTTGTTTTCTGTGTGTATTAAAGTAGAATATTAGAATGGTAGGGAAGGCATATTATCAGGCTCATGGTTGAAACAGATGCCATCTGCAGTCCTTCCTGTACTAACTGAAGGGCTTCAAGTTTTAGGTCTGATGCTGGTACAGGTTAACTATCCCTTATCTGAAATGCTTGGGACAAGAAGTGTTTTGGATTTTGGATTTTTTCAGATTTTGGAATATTTGCTTATACATAATGAGATATCTTGAGGCTGGTACCAAGGTCTGAACATGAAATTCAGTTATGTTTCATATATACCTTATGCACATAGTCTAAAGGTAATTTTATGCAGTATTCTTAATGCTTTTGTGTATGAAACAAAGTTCATGTACATGAAACCATCAGAAAGCGCCGGTGTCACCGTCTCATGTCTGCTAAAAAAGTTTTGGATTTTGGAGCTTTTCTCATTGTATATTTTTAAATTAGGAATGCTCAATTTGTAATTTAAAAGACATTGCTTGGTTTTAAAAATTTTATAAACTGACTGTGGTGGCTTGTTCTTGTAATCCCAGCTACTCAGGAGGCTGAAGCAGAAGAATTGCTTGAGTCAAGGAGTTCGAGACTAGCCTGAGCGATATAGTGAACCTCATCTCAAGGAAAAAAAAACAAATCTATACATTTAGCCATGCTTATTGTGGAGAATTTAGGAAATGAAGGTAATCAAAAGGAAAATAATAAGTTGCAGGTAATCTTACTAATGGAGATAACCACTATAAAGCTTTTTTTAAGAGTAAAAAGGGGATCATTTTTGATGGGTGCACAGTATTGCCCTATTAAGATTTATGTTACTAGTTCCCCTTGAGATTTAGAGATTTCACATTTTTCTGTATAAATAATGCTGCAGTGCATCTCCTTATCCACAGATCTTCATGCACTCCTTTATTTTCTCAGGGTGAATTCCTGGAAGTGGTGCTATTGGGCCAAAGGGTGTGTACTTCTTAGGGTTTGTTGGTACAAATTGCAAGACTGTGGTGGTGATTCTGAGTTCACCCTTGGGTTCCTCCAGATGCAGTCTTTGGATCAGCTTCAGAGTCACCTGGAGGCTTCTGAAAGATGAAGACTCTGGGCCTCAACCCAGGTCTCCTGAATCAGAACCTGGGGTGGGGATAGGGGGCTGGTCCCCAGGAGGTCCTGTTACTCAGCAGTGTTGGGGAAACGGTGCATGGTATGGCATGGCAGCTCCTCAGCGTCCAAGCCTCAGAGGGAGACTTATGGTACCAGTGTGGCTCAGGGGCAGTGAGTGAGAGGAACACAGTTCAGGGACTTGGCTCTGGGCACCACTTTCTTCATCTGTAAGTGCCTGTGACTGCTAATACAAGCATGCCAATGGGTATTTCTCTTACTAATGTCACAGAGGGGAAGGATCTCATGGTTAGCTTTTGGGCTGGGGTGGGCCAGATCCTGGAAGGGTGCACTGGGAGAAGTGGGTCAGGACAGAGAGCTCGTCTTTCCACTCCTTCCCCAAGGGGACCATGGGCTGATACACTGTTGAAGCAGGGTGCCGTTGGCTCAGGCCCACCCTGGGCCCTGGCGTCTTTCTGTCCAGGTCAGCAAAGAAGAGCTGCTTCCGCTCCTTGGTTGCTGTGTCCTGTGCCTTCAAATGAGAGTGCCAGGAGCCTGGTTTGGGCTTCCCAGCCAGTGTCGGTAGGGTGTGGAAGAGGTCCCAAGGTCCTTCCACTCAGTGTGGCCCCCAGAAGTCACTCATGCTACCTTTCTGATGTGATGCAGTAGTCTTTCTTTGGAGGACATGACTTCAGTGTGCGGATGTGCTACTTCCTAATGCTTAGGCTGGTGTGCCAGACGGGGTTGCTCAAGTACACCCAGCCAATGGGTAACTCTTTGCTGAGTGTAACCTCTTGGAGGCTACTCTAGACTGGCTGTTTACCTGTTGTCCCTGCAAAGGTCCAATCTGCTTTGACTGCCCTATGATTCTTGATCTGTAAATCAGAAGGGATATCATTTGTTCACTTAAGCAAACAGATAGTGCTGCAGTGGAATCAAGATGAACGATCCACATTAGGGAGTAGACAGCAACGCGGCTGACTTGCAGACTGGTGAGTCATGCTCTAATGTGGGCACCCGGGAAACACATCCAAGGAAGGGATTGGTTTTGTCTTAATGGAGGACTGGGCTTTGCGGGCTGAGTAGAAGTCTGTTAGGTGATGCGTAGGTACATTCCAGACAGGGGGAGAAGAAGCCTGAGGATGCAGGAAGGAGCCAGGTATGCTGGGTGACCATGGGCACTAAGGTTATTGGACAGTGGCTGAGTCAGGGAGAGGTTGGAAGAGATGAATGGGGAGGAGGTAGGGGCTGTGCCATGGACCCAGCCTTTTGTGGCCTCACAGACCTGGCCTCCAAATCTGCTTCTGCTGCTTCTGAGCTGCAAGGCTTAGGAAAGTTTCCTAATGTCTCAGAGCTTCAGCCTCCTCACTTGTAAGTTTCAGGTAATAGGATAAACTTTAGAGGAAGCTATTAAATGATATAATACATATACAGTGTATAGCAGAGAACATGGCACATAATCAGATGCCCAGTAAGTGTTCATCTCCTTTAATTGCTGGGGTGAGATTTTCTGACTTATCCTAACAGGCTGAAGGGAGACTTGGAAGGTTGTAAAGCATGGAATTGCTAAGATCATACCCGTCTACTGTTGGGCTTGGGTGTGAGTGTGGTTTTTGTTTTTTGTTTTTTTTGAGTTGGAGTCTCGCTCTGTCGTCTAGACTAGAGTGCAGTGGCTGCTCCCGGCCACTGCAGTGGCCACTGCAGCCTCGATCTGCTGGGCTCCGGCGATCCTTCCGCCTCAACCTTCCAAGTAGCTGGAACTACAGGCGCGTGCTAGTTTGTGTGTTTTTAAGACAACATTGGTGGTGTGGTGGAGGATACTTTGGGGTGTAGGATGGTGAGACTAGGGACATGGGCCAAGACCAGGATGAGTGAGAATCATCCTCCCCTCTCATGGTCTCCTGCTGGCTTTCTCGCCAGCCAGCTTTGCTGGGCTGCTGGGATGGCCCCGCTGGAGCACTGGACAGAAGCTTTGGAGGAAGAGGCCAGGGTTTTGAACTTGTCCCTGATAAGCCAGCTATCCCTGAGGGATCCTGCAGAGTTGGACCCTTCTCAAGCTTGAGTCTGGTCGTGAGAAAGTAGGGTGAGTGTCAGGAGAGGGCCAGCAAGCTGGGCCAGAGCCCGTGGAAACAGGCTGTGAGAGCCACCATAATGGTATGTAGCAAAATGTTTATTGACCACTTACTGTGTGCCAGGGAGGTTACAGGGATTGTCTCATCCAATCCTCCCAGCGACTCCAAGATGAAGGAACATTATTGTCCCCATTTTACAGATGGGGGAAGCTAAGGCACAGAGAGGATAAGTCACTTGCTCAGGGTCCCAAGCTAGTGAGTCAAGATTTTACTCTTGGCTGTTGGAGTCCCGAGGGCATGCCCACTGGGTCTGGGTGGGAAATCAAAGCAGCCTTTGGGGGCAACTTACTAGGCTTGGAGTTTTCAGCTACCAGTTCCTGCTGGCAGATTTCAGTTGCCCACAGGAAGAATGTGGGGACAGGGAGTATGGTCAGTGATAGGGTGGCTGCCTTTGGAAATGGTGAGCTTCCAACCTTTCCTTCAAACGCTGCCCAAGTGAGAGTCGGTGCCCTCATTGCTAGGGAGACAGGTTACATGTTTTCCTCATCCCCGCCAACCTCAAGACTTCCTGCTGGATTCCCCCTAACCCCCCTCAAAATTCTCCAGGGGCTCGTTTATGAGCTGGGGCTGGAGGCAAGGGTAGAATCTGGATGTTGCAAAAGCGGCATTGTGAAAGCTCATTGCGTTGGGGCAGGAGTAAGTGCATTGCATCTTAGAGAATATTGCTGCTGGATCCTGGGTGACTTCAGGAACTTCATAAGCCACCCCTTGGGGGCACAAGTCTGGGAGAATCAGAGGAAACCTGACACCAGGCTGGACCATGAGTCATGCAAGTGTGTGGAGGGGCAGCTGGTATGGGGCAGAACCTGCTCTTCTCCAGCCCTGGCTAGTTGATAACAGCCGTCCTGGGGCTCCACACCTCTTTGCCACATATGAGCAGGAGGACGCTCCTAGGATTGCTGCCCCATCCCGGCGTGGGTGACCTCAGGCGAGTGCCCTCCCTCCTCTGGTTTTTGCATCTAGCTTTTGGTGACCCTGCATAGCCCGCCAGCTCCCTCCACTTCCTCACCACCGGCCTGGCCTTTCCAGGCGTGCACAGACCTGTCAGGAGCCAGGCCCCGGAGCGGGCAGGGGCCTGCTTCCTCAGGAGCACAGGGCAAGCCCCGACGTGAAGGGATGGACCCAGGGCCCAGCCGCGTGACTCGTGTGTCCTCAGGAGCTGCTCCTGCACTGGTGCCAGCTGGTGTCATCCGGGGGTCGGATTAAAAGATAACTCTGTTGGCAGGAGGAAGGAAGCAGGCCTTTTTTGACTATAACCAAGCCCACAGCCTGCTCTGTGTGGAATCTCCCAGTCGCTGCTCCTGGTGCCTCTACCTCATTTGCTCCCATCCATCCTTTCCCTCTGCTACCCCCCACACCCTGGAACTTGGCCAGGACAGCCCATCCTCAGATGGTGTTGTCTCTGCTGTCTCCCCAACCTTGTCTCCAGATTTTCCTCTGTGGAGAGGTTTTTAAATCCTGATGAGCAATTCAGGATTTGCTTTCCTTTTTCTCCCTCCTTCTCTAAGAAAAACATCATCTCTACTGCCCTGAGCCTGGAGCAGTGCTGGTCCTAAGTAGTCTTGAGTGGCCCTAGGCTCCTGATGGACCATCATGGGATTTTCCAGGGTCTCTGGGGAGGTCTAGAGGGCTGTGCTTTCTGGGCAGTAGAGATGACAGGATGCCCCTGGCTGAAAATGCTACCACCATCAGGTGACCCAGAGGCCAGAATAGTCTGATAGAATATTTTTAAACTTCTTCACCACATCTCCTGTTTTTGTACAGGCCCTCATTTGGGAAATCACATCTTTTTCTTCCCCCTTAATTCTACCCCTAATAATGATACTGGGCCAGGCACGGTGGCTTTTGGCTGTAATCCCAGCACCTTGGTAGGTAGAGGTGGGAGGATTGCTTGAGCCTTGACATTCAAGACCAGCGTGGACAACATAGTTAGAGCTCATCTCTACAAAAAAATTAAAAGTTAGTCGGGCATGGCGCTACATACCTGTAGTCCCAACTACTTGGAGAGGGAGGCGGAAGGATCACCTGAGCCCACGAGGTCAAGGCTGTGGTGTGCTGTGATCTTGCCACTGCACTCCATCCTGGGTGAGTGAGAGTGAGACACTGACTCAAGGTAGAAAGTTTTTATGTGTTGTTTTATCTGTTTGCCTCAGCATTAGTTTATTAAAAGAAAGAGTCTCTCAGGATATTTTCCCTTTCTGGGTACTTAAAGCATGACAGCACTGGTACATTATTCACCTATTTTTAAATCAATCGCTAAATGGCAACAATTATTTTAAAGAATTATCTGGGCAGTGGGATTATTTTTCTTCAAGTTCTTTTATTTTAAACAAATTTTTAATGCTACTCTCTTTATTTCTCTGACATTTTGTTTTGAAGATTTTCAGATCCATAGAAAAGTTGAAAGGGTAGTACGATAAACACTAGTATAGTCTTCATCTAGATTCACCAGAGCTGAACTGCCTACCATATTTGCTTTTTTACTTTCTCACTCCTCCATATGTACCCACATATGTTCTTTTTCTGATTAATTTGGAAAAACGTGAACATAAGGACACTTCACCCCCTAAACCCTAATGTATGCATAAACTAGGATATGTTCTTAAGTGACATAACATCATAATTATCCCCAAGAAATTCAGTACTGATACAATAATATCTTCCAGTCTATAGTCCTTTTCAAATCTCCCTAATTGTCCTATACATGCCTTTTATAGGTTTTTAAAAGTTTAGTCTCAGCCGGGCTTGGTGGCTCAGCCTATATTCCTGTGCTTTGGGAGGCTGAGGTGAGTGGATTGCCTGAGCCCGTGGGTTCGAGACCCACCTGGGCAACTTGGCGAGACCTCATCTCTACAATAAATCAAAAAATTAGCTGGGTGTGGTAGCGTGCGCCTGTAGTTCCAGCTACTTGGAAGACTGAGGCGGAAGGATCGCCGGAGCCCAGCAGGTCGAGGCTGCAGTGGTCGGGAGCGGCCACTGCACTCCAGTCTGGGCGACAGAGTGATACTCCAACTCAAAAAAAAAAAAAAAATTAGTCTCTAGTAAAAGGATCATTTAGAATCTAGTAAAGCATCATTTGAGCCCAGGAGGTGAGCCATGATTGTGCCACTGTACTCCCGCCTGGGCAGCAAAGTGAAACTCCAACTCAAAAATAACCCCTCAAATCTAAATATGTTGCATTTGGTTATTATGCTAATCAAGCATAATCTTGATTGTTTGTGGTTGACAGATCTTTGTTAGAACACATTGTTATGATATGGACAATTAGACATACTCCTGATATCTCCCAGGCAGGCTTAGAATTCTTGCAATTTGGGAGGGGCTGGGAGTTCTGCTCTCCTCCCTGTATAGAATCTTTGGTCAGAACATTCAAGAGACTTTTCCAGTATCCCCGAGTTGAGATTTGCCTGTGTGTTCTGAATGTCTTCCATTTATGAAATCTGATACCTCCAAGTCTGGACATTTTAAACTGTCCTGCTAAATTCTCTTAAGTGGCCAAGGGCTCAAATGTACCATTGCCAGAAGTGTCACAGGTCATTTGACATAAAACAGAGAAAACCAGTAGCATCTTCTACAAAACTCAAATCCTCCTCCCCTTTCCCCTTTTAGTGTGTGTGGGTCCCTGGCCTCCTTAGCTGTGGATACCTTCAGGACCTCAGTTAGGGCCCTGCAGAACCAAAGCACAGTCAGGGGAGGAAGGAAATCCTGGGGAGGCAAAAGGAGAGTTTGTGAGCAGTGAAAGGGCGGTGGAGGGGAGAGAGCAGAGGAAGGTGCAGCAGGGGCCAGTGCAGTTTTGCCCTGTGGGTCAGGGTCCTCAGTGCAGGCCAGCTATGTGCCTCTGTGGGGAAGCACCCTGGGGCCATGGAGCTTTGATTGGACTGGGGTTCAGGGCAGCTGTGTCATGTGTCTGGCTCATCACTTCCCTTCTCGGGACCCATGTCCACTTCTCGGGTTGTATTGAAGATCCAAGAAGAGGGGTGGAGCGAATTCTTTGAAAGTCCAGAGGAAGAAAGACCGCCCTGCTTTCAAGACTGCCCAGCCGGGGTGTTGGCAAGTCAGAGACATTGCCCTTGGAACAGTCAGAGACTGGTGCAAGACCACTGGGGTGGGTAGCACCAGCTAGGGGAGTACAGGGAGTGTTCCCCAGGAGGAAGAGAGGTGGTGGACCAGCAGGGGGGCTTCTTGGAAGAGGCGAGATTTGAGTTTTTCTAGATGGACAGAGGTAGAGAAGGAGGGGGCACACTGGGAGTCAGGGAGCAGAAAGGTCAGGGCTACTTTGGGCAGTAGAATTCCCTGCCCATTCACAAGGTGTGCTGCTTCAGTTCTGTGTGTTTGGAGGAATGGATTTCTTGGAATTCTGAGTTGTTCTTCCTACCTCAACTCAAAAAAATAAAAATAAAAAAATGCTTTTTTCTTTGCTGACAATAAAACATGCACATTCATGTAGAAAATTTAATTATTAAAGAAGAAAAAAGAACAACACACAAAATCCCAGAAGCAAACCTATTACCATTGTGCTGGGGACAAGTGGAGCTTTTACCGTATGCTAAGCATTGTGCTAGGTGCTGTCTTGCTGTAATCTCACAGAAACCTGGGAGGTGGGTATTTTATTATCCTTTTTTTTTTTTTTTTTTTTTGAGTTGGAGTCTCCATCACCCAGGCTGTCACCCACTGCACACTCACGGCCACCCTAGCGTCAGTCTTCTGGGTTTTAGAGATCCTTCCATCTCAGGCTTCCATGTAGCCGGCACTATAGGCATGCACTATCATGCCCAGCCAATTTTTGATTAATTGTAGAGATGAGGTCTTGCCAAGTTGTCCTGGCTGTTTTCGAACCCGCGGGCTCCCAAAGTGCTGGGATTACAGGCTGAGCCACCGAGCCCTGCCTTTCCCTGTTTTTTGGGTGAGGATAGTAGGGCACTGAAGGAGGCACAGAGTGGTTAAGGAATGTGTGCTGAGTCACACAGCCCCTCAGTGGATGAGTGGGATTCGCAGCCAGGTAGTTGGGCTCCAGAGTTCACACAGGTAACCCCTCTGTGATCCTGACCACTTGCAAGTGTCTCATTGTTTTTGTGTGTGTGCGCACAACTTCTCTTACACACGGAATTCAGATTCTAAGCAGGTGTGGTGTCTCCGAGACCCAGGTAGTGAGTACTACTGGATGTGGCAGTGCCACACCACCTTCTGTCCACAGTTCCCGTGTGAGGCTTTAGGTCAGGGGTCTGGGGTTTAGGAATGGAAGTTTTGTCCACTTGCTCTCATTACCAGAGGGACAGAGAAAGATAAGTGTGGAAAGGCCCCAAGGTGGCCCTGCTGGGGGAAGGAGGCATGACTTTGGGAAGGGCTCAGGCCCAGGGGGTAGGTATAAACTGCAGCCCCCTCCCCATCCTCTGTTGATCATGTTTCCTCCTGGGAGAATTAGAAAACCAGGTAATGGTGTCTGCAGTGGCTTCCAGGCCATAGGGCATGGTTATTTGGGGGTTACTTTTTACTTGGGCCATCTCAGCAACCTTGGACTTCTGTCCTTCTGCCCCCAATCATAAAACAGTCCACAGCTGATGCTTCCCTGTGGCATCCAGGGACTGGCTGTGGACTTGGCAAGTTGCTTCCAGTGAGGCATGAGGTTGGTAGGTGTCATTGTCGAGGGAGCAGGGACTTCTGGAGTTCTTCACTGCCCTCCCCCTGCCAGGGGTAGTTAGAGCAGGAGTGGGTGCCTGGTGTTCCAGGGGCACTGCAGGACAGACTGCTGATAGCCTTTCATGACCCTGTTTTCCCATCAGTAAAGTGGGGCTGACATTGTGTATTCTCACTACTTAATAGGATTATGGAGGAATAAATGAGCTGGTGGATCAGGAAAATGTGGTGGCATGACTAGGGGCTCCCAAGGGAATACCTTTGTATCCCAGCAGTCCCACTTAAGTAGGTCTCTGTGTTGTCCATAGTGCACATTCATGTTTCTTCTCTCTTTCCTGGCTGTGATACTGGCAAGTAGGCAAGGTGAGGTTTATTTATCTTCCAGTCGAGGATGAGAGAAACTAAGGTTCAATGACAGGCTGCTCAAGTGGTCACATGGTCAGCATGCTGCTGTCTAAGGCAGGGCTGGGACTCGGTTTGGCCCCCAACCCCGTGCCCTATCCTTGTACCACGCAGCATATTGGCCTTGCTGTTCTCAAGTTTTTGTCCCTTCACCCAGTTATCCAGCACCTGCCGTGTTTAGTCTAAGAGGAAAGCAGGAAGTCAGGGCTCCAGATTTGAGTTTGTTTGCACTTGGCTGTATGGCTGGCTCTCTCGGTCATTCATTTATTAAACTATCTTTTACTTTCAAAATAAAATAACCGTATGGGCAACATAGCAAGATCTCCTCTTTCAGAAAAAATAAAAAATAAAATAAGCCAGATGTGGTAGAGCACGCCTGTAGTCCCAGCTACTTGGGAAACTGAGGTGGAAGGATCACCTAAACCTAGGAGGTGGAGGCTGTGTGAGCTGTGATCGTGCTACTGCACTCCAGCCTGGGTGACAGAGTGAGACTCCGATTCAAAAATAAAATTAATTAAAAGAAATAAAAAAAGAAATGATCAAATAACTGTATGTATTTATCATGTACAACATATTGCTTTGAAATACAACAGTTCTTTATTGAGTACCTACTGATTGCTTGGCCCTGTGGGAGATGCTAGTGCAACGGACATTAATAAGGTATCACCCTGGGCTCTAGGAACTCAGTCTTGTGTGGGAGGCGGCTAGGAAACAATCAGTGGCAAATCAGTGCGAAGGTGTAGTGTCTAAGGGGAGGGTATTAGGGCTCTGGGAACACACAGAGGCAAACAGTACCTGACCCTGCTGGAGCCTCAGTTTCCCCATCTGTCAAATGAGTGCATTGGACTGCTTGGTCTTTGGGGTTCCTTCAGTCTTTTACATTCTGTGACTCTTCATGATAACAGTGTTCTCTTAGAGGTTAGAGCATATCTTAGCATCAACCAAAATTTTATGTTGAAAGTGCTCCCCAATCATATGGGGAAGTAGGAACGTATTGTGTTCTATATATTTACCTTTTCACAAACAATTCCTCACTTTCTGATGGGCCAGCTACATTTGTTTTGCACTGCCAGGGAGTGTTTTTCTCACAAGTTGGTTTGGCTTATGGCCGTGTGCCGGTGCCAGCAGGCTGCTTATGGGTCACGAGGCAGGGAGGGATTGAGGGCACGTGTCAGATGTGCTACTGCCATCGGAGCCAGGATTGGGTGTGATTCCATTAGCTGCGGTGTCCCTGGGAAACTGCTGCCATTCCTGGTTCCTAAGGCCTTGTCCAGCCTGTGGGTGTGTCTGTTCTCTGGACTTTGGGGTTTGTGGGCACCACAGATGTGGGCTATGAGGGCAGGGCAAGGTGGTCTCTGTGGGCTCATGCCATTGAGCCAACCTGCAGGAAGTGGCAGGGCTGGGCCAAAAGAAAGGGCAGGGGTGGGGAAGTCCGGGGATGGCCCCAACCTCTGAGGGTTTCCCCTTTCTAGGCTTCATGCTGGGGGGACTTGGTCAAGGGTATACAGCCAGCAAGCAGCTCCCGAGTCAGTGTTCCTGTGTACTAAAGCTGTTCAGAGAGTGAGTTTTCAGCCCACCAGCCCACCAGCCCACAGCCACCTTCCCTGGGAGAAAGTATTTGATTGCAATGAAGCACTGAGTTGCTGCATTTTCAGTAGGATCCAAGACTCTTGATCATGGTGTCTTATGGGAATATTGTATAGCGGGGATAGGAGGGAATGTGGCTTTTGGAAATGAACTGAGCTGATTGTTGGCTTTCTTCTCTAATTCTTTGTGTGTGTGTGTGTGTGTGTGTGTGTGTGAGAGTGTGAGAGAGAGAGAGAGAGAGACGATGGGGAGAGAAGTGAGTTCACCAGCATATGAATGAGCTGGATGGGTGACAGCTGCTCTCCTAGGACAGAGAGACTTGGAGGCTCATCTCCTTCCCTCTGTCATTGAGTCCCTACTGTGTCCCTAGCACTGTGTGGGTTGTGAGATGTGGGGGAACCCCAGCCTCATCCAAAGCCTCATCTGGCCTCAGCAGGACCGCATATGCCATTTGTGGGCCCAGCACAAAATGAAATTCAGGACTTCTTGCTCGTGAATCATTGAGGATCTCACTATGGTAGCAGCAGAGCATAAAGCCAAGCATGAACCTTGTGAGACTATAGAAGATCACATGCTTGTAAAGCCACCCTGGTCCCCTCAGTCTCATACGTGAAGCTGGGGCTGGCAGACATCAACGAGAACCATAGGGAGGCACAGGTAGGGTGATAGGAGAGCAGGTACGGGGATCTAAGAAGGACCCTTGGAGAGGTCTCATATAAGCTGGGCCGGAGGGTTGGCTAGGATGTTAATAGAGGCAGTTGTGATGGAATCGGAGAGTGAGCTGGGAATACATGGGCATGGACAGGGCATGATGAACAAATGGCACTTTAGCCTGTCTGGAGACCTGGTTGATAGAAGGAAGCCCTGGGCGGGGTGCAGACAGGCTGGGCCCAGCCCATGGAGACCCTTTAATGCCCTAGAAAGTTTGGTGTTAGATGAGAAAGTTGAGCAGTGAGAAGTATTGCCACATCATGGCAATGGAGAGAAGGGACAAATGTGAGAGGCTATGGAGGAAGGATAGATGGGCACTGGCAACTGATGGGGTCTCATGCTCAAGAGCTTTGCCAACTGAAGACATCCAGCTGTAATTCAGTGTCAGGACTGACAGGGGCTCCCTCTTTGAGAAACTGCTTGCCTTTCTCATTGGTAAATTCCGCGATCTGTTGCCTATTATTTATTTATTTAGTTAGGGGTCTCACTCTGTTGCCCAGGCTAGAGTGCCACAGGCACAGCCACCTCAAACTCCTGGGTTCAATCGATTCTCCTGCCTCAGCCTCCTGAGTAGTTGGAACTATAAGCATGTGCTACCATGCCCAGTTAATTTTTGAGTTTTTTGTAGCGATGAAGTCTTACTATGCTGCTTAGGCTGGTCTCGAAATCCTGGGCTCAAGCAATCCTCCTTTTTTGGCCTGCGAAAGTGGCGGGATTACTAGTGTGAGACACCACACCCAGCAGTTGTCTATTGTTTTTTGGCCCCTTCTGCCTCTAAGTTTTTTCCCTTTTCCTCATCATCACTCTTTGGGCATATGGAGACACTGTGTTCTCCCAGCTTTTTTTGTGTGTGTATATTGGAGTCTCACTCTGTCGCCCAGGCTGGAGTGCAATGGCATACTCACGGCCACCCCAGCATCGACCTGCAGGGCTCTGGCGATCCTTCTGCCTTAGCCTTCCAAGTAGCTGGAACTGCAGGTGTGCGCTACCGCACTCGGCTAATTTTTTAAATTTATCGTAGAGACAAGGTCTCACCAAGTTGCCCGGGCTGGTCCTAAGCCTGTGGGCTCAGGCAATCCACTTGCCTCGGCCTCCCATAGTGTTGGGATTACAGGCTAAGCCACCGAGCCTGACCGTCCCCCAGCTTTAAAAAATTTTTTCTTCTCCTTGTAACTCTGGGTTCTTCCCTGTTTCTCGCATTCATTTTAGCTTTATGCTAAATACAGTGGTTCAGGTACAGTTAGAACAGCTGGAATCCATGAAACTGATATCTGTGCAGATGCTGTTGGCTTTTGGATCTTCTATGCTTTTAGGATGCTCACCTCCTGTGACCCCCATCCACAGTGACCGGTAGTGCCCTTCCTCATCATTAGGTCCATTGCACCATGTCCCCACACACTTCCAACCAAACACAACCCCTACCCCCATACTTGCTCATGTTACTCATGGGAGAAGTACTAATCTTCCCCTTGTGACACCCTTTTCTTCTCCTGTCCCCCTGTGTCAATGGGGCGCAATGCTTGGTGCAGAGAGACAAGGATGGAAAAGAAATAGCCTATATCTGACCCTGCCTGATCCCTCTTGGGTCTAGAAATCACATCCCGCCCGGTCTCCCAGGCAGGCAGGTGACCTGCTGGAGTTCAGTAACTCGACACCATCTTGCTAATTATCTACTGAGGTCACAGTGAGCCCTTGTCACCACTCATCCAGCAGGACCACAGTCCCTGACTGGGCCGACTGGTTCAGCTACTGTTCTGGGCACTCATGGGAAACAAGTGGCCTTTGTGGTGAGCTGGTGGACAGAGTGTACCATCAGCATGGGTGAGGTGGCTGGACATGCAGGGCTTCTGGGCTGGACCCAGAGCAGCTGGCTCAGAGCTGGAGGTCCCAGAACAGACCCCATTTTCCCAGATGATGAGGGGCACAGGGTTGCAGACTGTTCTTTTTCTGGTGACATGTGTCAAGAGACTTCAGTGGTTCTGCTTGGCCTGGGCCTGGAAGACTACCTTTGAATGGTGGGCCTTCTTCATGGCTAGGCATTTATCTTGTCCTTTTGAAATGCAAGCACAGAGGGGGAACTGAGACTTCTGTAGGTTTGAATGCTTCAATTTTGGAAGTTCTTCCTCAGTTATCATGAGGGAGCCTCTACATCACTCCCCCTTAAGTGCGCACACACATCTCATGTTATTGCAAGAGACCGCACACCTCAGAGGAACTCAGAAAATATTAATTGACTTGGTTTTATTAGGTTTAATGCATGAAGTATGAGAGGAAGATGGATTTACTTATCAACAGGGTTGTAATGGTCCTCACAGATGTCCTTGTCTGAGAATTCCATGTGCATGCGATGGATCTGGGCATGTTCCTGTCCGTCTTTTGAGACTTACTTGAGGCTCCTGTGAATGGTCTTAGAAGGAAAAAGTGGGTGGCCCTTTAAAATGATTCTAGAAGAATCTGCATCAACTAACAACACTGTGCCCAAGAGGTCTGTCTGAAGAACAATACCTTTAACCCTCTCCTTATCTAATCCTATTTATATGGGAATTCTGCTGTCCTCTGTCATTATGGTTTTTTGTACATTCTTTCATATCATTTCCCTTTCCGAGACCCTGCGGGTTGCAGGAAAGAAGATGTGCTAACACAGACTGGACTGTCCAAGCAGGAGCTGCAGTGTGTGTGGGGGGAGCTGGCCAAGGTTGTTTCTCAGAGATTGACCATGAGGGGCCTGAGCAAACAGGCTCCCCCTGCTTTTGCCTCCTAGTCATTCATTCGGCTCTTCCCGCACTTAGCATTTGCTCTGTTCTCTGGCGCTCCTGACAGCCCTCCCCGCTGGCCTCTCTCGTCTTTGATGTAGTCACTGTGGACAAAAAGCTCTCCGAAAATGAAAGAATGAGTTGTAGACTCAGAATGTTTGCCCCCGAGGAAAACGCATGTTTGCACAAAATCCTGTCTGACAGTTTCCATTTAAACCAAGAAGCTGGGAGCCCAGCAGGCCCTAGGAAATATGAAAATTGGCACTCTGTTGGGCTGCATGCTGATGGCAGCTCCATGTCAGAGCCCCGTCTGCTCCTAGAGATCTGAATTTTTGAGATGAAAATCGCTGGCTGACTATAGGTGGCGGCTGCTGCCGCCACCACGAGCACACACGCTGCATGTCACTTTGGAGCCTGTTTGTCTGCCCCTCAAGGTCTCCTCTTTGTTTTCCTGAAATGTGGTGAAATGGAACGTGCCTTTAAAAATAGATATTTTCTGGAGATGGCCTGGCTGGGATTACTGGCCTCAGCAGCCTTACTTCTACCCCATGAGTCTCTTATCTCATTTTGGCTGATGGGACATTGGCAAGGGCAGCTTGTTTGTTTTTTTTTCTTCTTTTCTTTTTATTCTTAGTAGTTTTTCTAGATAGATTTATTTTGATCACTTATTTCTTTGCACACAGGCTGAAGATTCAATTGAATCTCTTAATTGTGTTAACATTTTTTTCTCTTAATAATACTTTTTTTCTGATTACCAAAGCAGTAGAGTACTTATTTTAAAAAGACAAGAAAGAAAAAGATTCTAAGAATGTACATAGTAGAAAACTAGGGTTCCCCTTAAGTGTCTCCTGGGGGCTTGAGGTTGGAAAAGAAGGCATAGTAGTCCCAGGCAGGATAGTACTGAGCTGCTGAGTGGGTGAGGGATAGACAGGGGGATTTAGGACTTAGAGGCAGCTCAGAATTAGTTTCCGGGACAGAACTGGGAATGACAAGGCTGCATCTCAGCATTCACAATCTAGCTGGATAAGCTTTGATCTCTGAGAGTCTCAGGGTTTTTTTCTGTAAAATGGGGCTAAGAGCAATACTTCTCTCCCTGGGGGGAGGCAAGTTTTAAATAAGATACTTTATGCATGTGATGGTTTTTCATGGCTGTTGGTCACTGTGGGTGATGTCTGTACAGGAAAGGGCCACACAAGATCCTGGCACTGCTAAGCACTGGGTAGATGGGCGCTATGGTATTAGTTTGCTAGGGCTGCCGTACAAAGTATCTCAGACTGAACAGCTTAAACAACAGGCATATATTGTATCACAGTTTAGGAGACTGGAAGTCTAAGATCAAGGTGTCAGAAGGGCAGGTTTCTCCTGTGACCTCTTTCCTTGGCTTGCAGATGGCTGTCTTCTCCCAGTGTCTTAATGTCCTCCCTCTGTGCATGTCTGTGTCCTAATCTCTCCTTCTTATAGGGACACCAGTCATATTGGATTAGGGCCATCTCTAATGGCCTCATTGTAACTTAATCACATCTTTAAGGGTCCTGTCTTCCAACACAATCATATTTTGAGGAATTGGGAAGGAGTTCGGGCTCTGACATGAATTTTGGGGAAATACACTTCAGCCCATAATAGCAATGATTACTCTTCTTGCACAGTTCTGTAGTGATGAGGGACCCTGGGAATGGCGTAGGCAGGGTAGGAAGGGTTCAGGGAGCTCTGAGGGCAGATGGTCACCAGGCACATGCAGACTCTGGTGGGATTCCCAAACTGGGCTGCTCATCAGAGTCACTGAGTGGCAGCTTAAAATCTCAGATCACTAGAGATGCTGATTCTTGGGAGTAGGAAGGGGGTCCCCAAAGTTATTTTTATTTTTGGAATTTTAAAAGGGCATCTTGGGTTATTCTGTTGGACAACTGGGCTTGAGAGCCATTGGCAAGAAGCCACACTGACCGACTGTCCCTCCCTGAGGCTCCCTCAGACTGCATAGGGTATACAGGTACTAGCTATGGGTACCATTTTTTGGGGGGGAGGGTAACATGTTTTTTTACCCAGAGGTGCCAGTGCTCCTGACTTTGCTGTAGGGCACTCCCTTCATCCCTTCCATGTGTCCTGCCCGTCAGAGTTGTGGGCTGGCTTGTGTTTAACTCCTAGCACTGACACCACCTTGCAGTATAACTTGGCACAGTCGGGCCCCCTCTGTACATCTGTAGAATGTCAGGACTGGGTGGTATAGGGCGCCCCTAAGCTCTGCGGTGGCTGAAGTCTGATGAAGACATGGATCTCTTACTCTTCACCTTCACTAAGCATTTGCCTTGTGGAGTAGGGATCGTATAGCAAGCACAGTGATGTGGGCTCAGGGGTTCTTGTTTGTGGAGAGGACATTGCCTGCAGAGCTACCTGCAGATGACCAGGGAATTTGGGGGCTGACGCACTTTGATTTCATTTGCTGTACTCTGTGGTTGAAGATGTGGATTTTGGTTTTTTTCCTCTTGCACAACATAGTGAAATATTTTCTCTTGTTACTCAAGATCAACTTTCTCTTCTGAGGGCTGCCTATGTGTGAGATAACCCACATCCCTTGTGTGCATTTGAAATGCTTCTCTGATCTCCTCCCCTGTCCTGTGGTTGACCTGGGGCAATGTGAAGCCATCATGTGACCAGATTTTGCCTGGGTTGGGGTGGGGGAGAGCCCTTCCTTCTGCATTTAAGGAAAGATAGACGTGAGCATTGGAGTCTAAGGCTGGTCATGCGCTCAAGCAATGTGAGCACTTGGATTCCCTGAGATAACAGGTGGGAAACTGGGACGTGATGGAAACTTTGCCTTGGGATCTTAGTGAGAAGGATGCTCAAGCTGTTTCCTCTTTATTTAGTGGAGGATGGGGTGGCTATCTAAGTGTGTTAGTGCACTGGGTCTATAGCCCAAGGTCTCATTTAAGAGCACCTCACCTCTGCTCTGGGTGTGACAGAGTGGGACATTTGATACCTCAGTGGATTTCTGCAGGTGAGTTATGTGTAGCTGCCCTTTTTGTAACATATTAAGAAGTCCCTGTGGTTTTGGGAATGAACTCTTTCCACCCACTTTTGAAGGCCACCGTTTCCAAATTCTATTCCACGTACTGTGGAAATGAGAGTGAGCCCTCCTGGGTGGTGTCGCCTTGTCTGAGTGGAAGGGAGTATAAGATGTCTGAGGACCCTGCTGGACTGAAGATCATCTGCTTTGGGCAGAGCCTCCCAGAGTTCCTCCCAAACTCTTTTTCAACTTTCAGTTTTTCGGGGCTGCAAAAAAAAGTGTCTGTGGAAAAAAGATAGTTGTTCTTTTATTTTTCCCTGAGAGCTCTTTGAGTCCCAGTCATTTAAAGACTGTTGGAGAAACAGATTGAATTTTAGAGATTGATTCCAATCAGTAATTAATTTTAGTAAGCCTGCTGAGCACCAAGCACCGAGCATCACGAATAGTGTTTCTGGAGGTAGAGCAGCCTGCAGAAACCATCTGCTTTGGGAATGACGCGTGCTTCCCCACTTGCCCATGGTAGATGTTGCTAGTCTGTCAGGGGCTCCTTTCCCGGTAGTCAAGGTGTGGCTTTTAGCACAGTACTCTAGGCAGGAGGCATGGCGGCTCTTTCAAGGTGCACTTCTTATCTTTTCTGATCTAATCCAAATCCTTCAGTTCTCAGATAGAGAAACCAAGGCCAATCAGTTGTCTACCTAACCGGCTCCATGGCAGAGCATCTCTGACCTCCAAATGACCAAATCAGGTGTTTCTTTGTCTTCCGAGTCCTCCCTGGCAATTGATGTGGCTGACCAGCCCCTCCAACTTCCCGCCACCCCATTGCCTTCTAGGATGCTTTACTCTCTTGCTCCTCCTGTCCCCCTGAGTGGTCTTTCTGTGTCTCTTCCAGCCATTCTTATTCTCTCTTCTATCTTCATAGGTACAACATTACTGTGTAGTCACCATTTAGGAAGTCTGAGATCCAACCTTCTCCTCCTTCCCTGTTTTTTCTTACCCAAGGGCTTTGCTTTACCAGCTGGTGACTCTGGGCTTGTCACTCTCATCCTCCATGCTTGATGGGATGACCCCCAAGTGGACCGTGTTAGCTTGAAACTATCTTCCCAGCTCCATCTCCAGTTTCCTGGTGTCATCAAGCCATCTTCACAGGGGTTTTCTTGTACGCATTCAACGTGATGCTTCTCAGTGTTTTCATCAACCCCCTCAACTAACCTTCTTCAGTTCTCTGCCTCTGTTAACTAAGTCACCTTTCTGGATACCCCAACAACAAACCCCAACACCATCCTCCACTCTTCCCTACCCGTGGCCCCCTTACCCTGTCCTTCCTACATGGGCTCTTGGGTCCTTCCCTATCCCCACCCCATGACCAGGGCCCTTTTGGAAGGAACATTCTTCATGTTCTCTTTGCTTCCAGGCCCTCCCTCCTTCTGTCTTTCCTGTTCATGGTTGCTGGAGACGTGAAGCTCATCTCTGCTTGCTTACTCAAAACCCTGGGGTATTATTGAGTACCAGGGCCCAGGGGTTGGGGGCTTTTGCCTATAGGAACAATCAGTGTAGGATTGTGTGCAATTAGGGGAGGTGTGAACCACCCCAAGTTTCTAAAGGTTTTGGACAACTCTAAAGGAGAGGGATGGAGGTGATATTCTTGCTTTTTAAATTTAATTTAATCTTATTTGAGTTGGAGTCCTACTTTGTTGCCCAGGCTAGAGTACAGTGGCATGCTCATGACCACTGCAGCCTTGACCTACTGGGCTCAGGCGATCTTTCTGCCTCAGCCTTCGAAGTAGCTGGAATTATAGGCATGTGCCATCATGCCTGGCTAATTTTTTGATTTGTTGTAGAGATGAGGTTTCACCAAGTTGCCCAGGCTGATCTTGAACCCGTGGGCTCAGGCAATCCACTCACCTCTGCCTCCCAAAGTGCTGGGATTATAGGTGTGAGCCACCATGCCCGGCCCATTCTTGCTTTTTTATTCCTTTTCCTTTTGTATGTATGCCTGTGTTTTGTGTTTTCAGTGAGAGTAGAAGAAAGGAGAAGGAGCTTCTGGAAGAGAACAGTGCTAACAGTAAGGAGGAGAGGAATGAAGGCATTTGGAAAGACTGGCAGTGGAGTCCAGAGTAGGGAGAGACCTGGGCCTCCTGAGCCGGTTAAAAGTGTGTCATTTGTAAGCAGTTCCTTTATAGTTACAAAATACTTTCAATATGTAGTATTTCACTTGTTCCATGCACCTACCTGTGAAATACTGACTGTATAAAAGATGTTTTGGCCTCCGAGTACAAATGAGGAAACCGAGGCTCAGAAAAAGTATTTGCCTCTGGTCTGTTCACTCATAAGGTAATGGCCAAGTCAGGAAGAGCCCACGCCTGTCCCACTCCTAATCCTGTGTCCTTTCCATTGCACAAAGTCGCTTTGGCCTTCCACCCCCATGGTAGGAGTTTTGGTGTGGTGGTCAAGAGGTTCTCCATGACCTGGCTGCTGCTCCTGGGGACCCAGGCTGAGTTGCCTTGGTGATCAGTCATCTTCAAGGCACGGCACAAGGCAGATGAGCAGGTTGGTGTGGATGGCACTAAAGGAAGAAAGGGGGCAGAGGCAGCACCTGGTTGCTGATGAAGACAAGATTTTTGCTTTGTAGCTGCCCTCTCTGACCTTTGTGGGTAGACTTGTTGAGCCTGGAGTGTTGTGTCCTAGCCTGCGCTGTCATTTCCTCCAGTTGACTCCTCAGCTTACGTTGAACCGAGATTAACGGACACAACACTTTGGGGGATGGTGTGGCATTGAGGGAGAATGAGGGAAGGATGCTTTTTATAGTTCTTTGGAATTTAGTCTAAGCATCACAATTATAAACAGGTACCTGAAACCCTGTTAGCCCCTTCTGTTTCCTACTGCCTTCTAAAGACCCAGGGTGGAGATATTTCTCTAGCTTGTTCTGTGGATTATACTGGTCTACTCTGAGGGGATCAGAGAAGTCACTGGCCAGAGGAGTGACATGGTCAGAGGGGTAGAAGCCAGGACCAGAGAATGAGGCTGACAGCTGAGGCGCCACTGAGGTAGCTGGAACCCATCTTTCTCATGCTTCCCTTTCTTCTTTCCACTGTTGGGAAAGATGGACTTGGCCACTGTACTGAATGCTGGCCCATGAGATGGGCACACCTTGTCAGAGTGACTGACCCGTCAGTTGTGACTTGTAGATGCCTCTTGTCATGTAAGCACTGTCACTGGGTAGAGGATGGCTGCTCACATTCTCTGCTGTCCAGTGGGGCAAGCAACAGGTGAGTTTTGATTTTTCTGATCTCGTTGGAAAAGAAATAGAGAGTTAGTGGACAAGAATCATATTTTGAGTTGGGACCCACTGCTCACCACTGCTCACTGCTTACTAGCTTTGTGGCCGTGGGCAAGTTACTTAGCTTCTCTGAGCCTGCATTTCTTTATCTAGAGCAGCAATCCTCTATCTTTTTCACATCAGGGATCAGTTTTGTGGAAGACAATTTTTCCACAGACAGGTGGGAGGCATGTGCATTCAAACCTCACTGCTAATATTAATCTGTATTTGCAGCCACTCCCTAGTGCTAGCTTCACCTCAGATCATCAGGCCTCAGATTTTCATAAGGAGCATGCAACCTAGATCCCTCACATGCACAGTTCACAACAGGGTTCACGCTTCTATGAGAATCTAATGCCACTGCTGGTCTGTCAGGAAACGGAGCTCAGTTGGTAATGCCAGTGATGGGGAGTGGCTATAAATACAGATGAAGCTTTGCTCGCTCACCAGCTGCTTACCTCCTGCTGTGTGGCCCAGTTCCTAACTGTCCATGGAAGTCTGTGGTCTGGGGGTTGGGGAACCCTGATCTAGAAGATGAGTTGATAATAGCCTGTGTTTTGTAAGGTTGTTAGGAAGATTAAAGGAAATAATCCATATATAGTGCCTTTTCTGAGATAAGTACTCATATGTTACCTGCTATTAGTAGTCAGAGTGTAGTAGTAAGTTCAAGAAAAACATGAACCGTAACATGTAAGGTGCCTAGTGTACATTAAAGACTTCCTATCATACTCTCCGACTCATTTCCATTAGTCTCCTTGACACCCGGGGAGATTTAGGGGATAGGTGAAGTGCAGGTACAGTTTAATCAGAAGTCAGGAGAGTTGTATTAGGTTGATGCAAAAGTAATTGTGGTTTCGGACCATGAATTTTGAATTATTATAACTAGGCTCAAACACATTTTTTAATCAAAATTGGAACCATTACAATCAACGCATTTCTATCAATGAGAAATAAGTGTTTATTCCTGTAGCATAAAAATTTGGGATTTGACAAACTCTTGGAAAACATTTTCTGCATTCTGCTGATTGTAGAAGTGTTTTCCCTGCAAAAAAGTTGCTGAGATGCTTGAAGAAGTGGTAGTCGGTTGGCGAGAGGTCAGGTGAATATGGCGTATGAGGCAAAACTTTGTAGCCCAGTTTGTTCAACTTTTGGTTATGCAACATGCAGTCGTGCATTTTCATAGAGAAGAATTGGGCCCATTCTGTTGACCAGTGCCGGCTGTAGGCATCGCAGTTTTCGGTGCAGCTCATTGATTTGCTGAGCATACTTCTCAAGTGTAATGATTTCGCCAGAATTCAGAAAGCTGTTGTGGATCAGACTTGCAGCAGACTACTAAACAGTGACCATGACCTTTTTTTGGCTTTGAGAAGTGTTTTGGAGCTTCTCAGTCTAACCACTGAACTGGTTGTCATATAAAATCCACTTTTCATTGCACGTCACAATCTGATTGAGAAGTGGTTTGTTGTTGTTGTGTAGAATAAGAGAAGATGAAGCCGGGCTCGGTGGCTCAGCCTGTAATCCAGCGCTTTTGGGAGGCTGAGGTGAGTGGATTGCCTAAGCCCGCGGGTTTGAGACCCGCCTGGGCAGTAAGACCTCATCTCTACAATAAATCAAAAAGCAGCCGGGCGTGGTAGCACATACCTGTAATTCCGGCTACTTGGAAGGCTGAGGTGGGAGGATTGCTGGAGCCCAGCAGGTCGAGGCTGCGGTGGCCGGGAGCGGCCACTGCACTCCAGTCTGGGCGATAGTGAGACTCCAACTCAAAAAAAAAAAAAAAAAAAAGAATAAGAGAAGATGACGCTTCAAAATGACGATTTTTTTGATTTTCAGTCAACTCATGAGGCACCCACTTATTGAGCTTTGTTTCACCTTTCCAATTTGTTTTAAATGCTGAACGGCAGCAGAAGGGTCAACATTGAGTTCTTCAGCAACTTCTCCTGTAGTTGTAAGAGGATCAGCTTCGATAACTGCTCTCAATTGGTTGTTGTCAACTTCTGACGGCCAGCCACTATGCCCCTCGTGTTCAAGGCCTTTGTCTCTTGCAAAACTTGTTGAACCACCACTGTACTGTATGTTCGTTAGCAGTTCCTGGGACAAATGCATTGTTGATGTTGCAAGTTGTCGCCGCTGCTTTACGACTCATTTTGAACTCGAATAAAAAAAATTGCTCAAATTTCATTTCCATAGTCTAAAATAAATGTAAAATAAACAACAAGTAGTAAGTCATTAGCAAAGACACATAAAGCGAGACATGCACCTTAAAATGATGTATAATATAATGACATTCATTAAGAATGTGTTCCAATATCAAGCGGCAAATTTCAACAATGCAAAAACCACAATTATGTTTGCACCAACCTAATATGTCTGTCTTACCTTCACCATTAGGCAATCTGGGCATATCAGGCCACCTCTCTAAGCCCCAACCACATGCAGTTGTGTTCAGTTTCTTCATTTGGATGATTGACTCTCCTCCTACTTCACTACTCACTCCTCTGTGATCTTGGTTGATTCCTCTTCTCATCCCTCAGCCCCCAGTGCTCAGGTTCATTCCGTGGACCTCCCCACTGAGCTTCCTGTCCACACTCCCTCCCTTGGTGATCCTGTCTTGTCGTTTTAAATACTAAACATATGCTGACAATTCTCAGATGATATCTCTAGCTCCAACCTTGTTCCCAAACTTCAGACTCATTCAGCTGCTTACCTCACATCTCCCTTGGGTGTCTGAGGCCCCTCACATACACGGGCCAAACGTGACCCTGTGATTCCCTACTTCCCTACCCCATCTGTTCCTCCTGCATCTCAGCAGGTGCCAACTTCATCCTTCCAGTTTCCAGGCCAAGAACCTGGGAGTCATCTTTGACTTTCCTTCTTTTCCTTTTCCACATCGAGTCTGTCAGCAGATCCTTTCAGAGCTCCCTTCAAAACATCCCTTTAATCCAACCACTTCTCACCAGTGCCACTCCTGTCACTCTGGCTCAGGCTGCCAGCATTGCTCCCCTAGATGATTGCCTTGGCTGTCTGACTGATTTTCCTGCTTCCACGCTTCCTTCCCTGCCTCTGGACAGCAGTCAATGAAACATCGAGTGATTTTTCTTAAATCTAAGTCAGTCCACGCCTCTCCGCTCCTCAGAACCTTCCAGAAGTTTTCTGTCTCATTTGGAGTAGAGCCCAGCATCCTCTCTATGGCCTGAACCAGCCCTGCTGTTTCTCTGACCTCATCTGCATCTTCCCACGGGTCACTTTACTCAGACCACACAGACCTCCTTGCATGGGCTGGCTCCATGGCTTTTGCACTTGCAGTTCGTCCACCTGGAACAGTCTTTCTCCAGCATTTCACGCTTCCTTCAGCGCTCTGCTCAAATGTGACCTTCGCAGAGAGACCCCTCCCTGTCCGCTCTACCACAGCACTCCACTCCATCATTACCCAGCTGTATTTTTCATCAGCAGCACTTACTGCCTGATACAGTTCATATTTGTTTATTTCTCTCCCACCCCCGTTCATGCGAGCTCTGAGAGGGCAGGGATTTGTCCATCATGTTCTTTTACTGCATCCCCAGTACCTCCTAGCCCAGCATTCACTAAGTATGTGAGGAATGAATGGTCTCTGTGTTTCCTGGGGACAGCCATGCTCACCAAGTGGTGGCGTCTCCTGCAGCGCACCATGACTCTATCTCTCTTGAAGTGGGTGACTGATGCTGTGTGTAGGTGGTGTGAGGACTGGATGAGAAATTAGGTGCGGGCCTGGTGTGATGCCAAGCACAGTGGGCACTCCTGCTTGTTCCGTGTGAATCAGAGAACAGGAGGTTCACAAGGAAGGCTTGGGCTGGCTTAGAATCAGCCATGGTTGGGTAGAAAGGTAGAAGGGGAGAAGGAGGCCTCCTTACCCTAAAGAAGGAGAAAACAGAAGCCCAGGGCTGTATTCAGAGATTGAGAGGGGACACGCATGGCTAGGGCGAGGGAGAGGTGATAGTCCCCCAGGGAGGTGGTAACAGGAGGCACACAGGGGACTCAGAAAGGAGCTTTCTACCAGTAAAACATTCCAGAAGTCGTGGAGGTCGGGTGACTGTCTGCCAGGCCCAGTTTGTGGTCATCTGCAGTCTGTGTGTGCACTGTGGAGCCTGCTTCTTGCCTGCTGAGAGGCGAGCAGTCACGCGAGCTAGTGCCTGTGGATGCTGGCTGTGTGCCTGCTCTATTCTGAGGGCCTCCCCACTCTTGGCTCATTGAGTCCTCATCACCTCTTGTTCTTCCTGTTTTATAAATGAGAGGAGACACAGACAGTGGCCGCTACTGCTCAAGGTCACACAGCTGGTGAGTGGCAGGCCTGAGCCAGGTGGTCCGGCCCGGAGCCTGCATTGGTGCCACCTGAGAAGGTGGAGGGTAGCGCCCTCTGCAAGGTATGTGGACCAGTGACGAGGTGTGGAAAATCGAGTCTTGATGGAGTGCTGACCGGAGCAAGGGGGAGCCGGTGGTGCCCGTTGCCTTTCAGAGAGCTGTTTCCTGCCTGTTGTGACTTCTGGTGCTTATCAGAAGTTTATTTCAGGGCAGACGTACACTCCTCCCCCAGGGATGTCCGGCTGGAGCATAACGAAGGCTTGGCTGCCCCTTGGGTGTGCATGCTGCTCAGATTTCCCGTCCGGTCTTGGCCAGGGTGGCAGGGCAGAGGCATTGTGACTGGCCCTTCTCCACTCCCTCATCTGTGTTTCTTGCTTTGTGGGTGCTGATCAGGCTTGGCCACATTCATTGGTAATGGACGTGTTCCCGCATCATTGCATTTTAGTTGAAGACTCTAGAATCTGCTTCAGGCCCCCTTCTGTGCCTTTTAGGTGCAAAACCATCTTTCAACCTGGCCAGGAGTGACAGCAGAAACAAGGCTTGCTTTTGGTGAGGGGATGCCAGAACTGAGAGATAGTCTCACCTGGCGCTGGGTTGGTGGTCCCAGGTCACCCCACACACCACTCATCCTCGTTTCTTTCTCACACCCACAACATCACTTTTAGAGCTGGAGCGTGGCAGCTCTAAAAGAAAGAACAAAGAAGGTGGCTTTCATCAGACACACACTTTGTGCTGGTCTCAAAGCTTCCAGGAGTGCTTGCTTTGCTGAGGAGGGAAGCAAGCTTTCTGACTGCTGGCTTTTTTTAATCTCTGGAAACCCAACGAATGTCCATCTTTCCTTTTTCATGTATCAGTAAAAACAAAATTCTTCAACCCTAAAAAACCCTGCCCCAGTTCAGTAGTAAGTGAGAGAAGCGCCTTTAATGGTACTGGGTGGTTAATTCTGGACATGCATGTTTGGTTTTCTCTCCCTTTTCATAGTGTTGCCTTGGAGCATTCTGGGTGGGGGAGGGAGGGGAATCGCAGATGGCAAAATTGTTATCTGAGAGTTTTCTTGAGTGCAGGTAGTTCAGTTCCTTATTTTGTAAATGATCCCTAGATTCCAGTGGTAAGGGCTAGGGAGCAGACTGAGGAAGGGGCATAGCACCCGGCAGGTGTCTTCTTTCTTCCTGCCACCCCCACACAAATCTCACTGCACACCCTTGAAGTTAACCCTGCACTTACCTGGCAGTGACCCTTCCCCTTTCACTTTTTTAAAAAAATTTTTATTTTTTGAGTAGGAGTCTCCCAGACTGGGAGTGCAGTGGCCGCTCCCAGCCACCGCAGCCTCGACCTGCTGGGATCTGGCGATCCTTCCGCCTCAGCCTTCCAAGTAGCTGGAACTACAGGCACGCGCTACCACGCCTGGCTGATTTTGATTTTTTGTAGAGATGAGGTCTCGTCAAGTTGCCCAGGCGGGTCTGGAACCCGCGGGCTCAGGCCATCCACTCACCTCAGTCTCCCAAAGGCGTGGGATTACGGGCTGAGCCACCGAGCCCGGCTCCCCTTTCACTTTTTAAAGATGGACCAGTGGTCCCTATAATGACTCGAAATAGGAGGAATAAACATCATTACTACAATCTTTTAGCACACTGATGATGCTTGTCCTGAAATTTTGAAAAGAAATACTGTAACATTATCTCAGTTGGGGAAAAGGGATATTATATCTGAACTTACATACTTGATACTTTGGAGTGGGCTGTGCACAGTAGAGATGAATCTGCCTAACCTAGAGATAACAGCCACCTTGTGCATGTTGGGAGAATGGTATTTTTCCATTCCAAGGAGGCACGTAGGGTGCATGAAGCAGAACTTCCTTGATGATATACCAGCGTCTGTGGTTGCTCTGTCCAAGGCCATGGTCACCCCATAGTTCCCTGAAACACTGTGGCTTGTCAACCTCCAAGTTTGGGTTTCAGTGTCTGCAACCTTGGGCCATGCTTTTGAAGGGAAGGAGGCTGAGCCCCTAAGGAGGGGCTGCCCTGAACGGAGTTCTGTGAGAGGGCTTGGTAGCAGCCAAAGGAGCACCCCTCTCTGTACCCCGAGGAACTCAGAGCAGGGAAAGGGGTCTCTGCAAGAGGTGACTAGCACCTGGCAGTTTCCACTCTCTCAGTTCCTCATCACTGTGGCTCACAGAATTGAGTGGCTCTTGAGTGAGGCAGCCCACGCTCTGGGACCTGCCCCTGCACCCAGCAGGCCATGGGTGCGGAATGGGACCCTGAAGCCACAGTTCCTCCCCTTCTCTTTCTTCCCACTTACTCCCCATGGGCTGGCTCAGGGTGAGGGAGGAGGGCAGGGAGGAGATGAGCCCATTCTCCAGGGGATCCAGGCTGGGAGGCCTTGGGCTGAGCCAGCTCTGCTCTGGGACTTCATCCCTTGTATTTGCAGGGAGAGATGGGTTTTGCCTGTTGTCTCCTTCAAGCTGATCTGGCTTCTCATGTGCTTATCCAAGGCTACCAACCTTCAGGTTCAACTCCAGGCCTCTGCCTCCATGAAGTCTTCCTGACTGTTCTTCCACCTTTGGGGGTGGGTAGCAGTATTGTTTGTAAGGATAGAGAGCTCTGAGGTGGACCGCCTAGGCTTATATCCTGTTTGTTTCCTTAGTAGCTCTAGCACAACCTTAAGCAGAGTAGTTACTTTTTCTAATCCTTAGTCTTTTCCTCTGTGAAGTGGGCCTGATGAAAACCTCTGGGCTGTTATGGAAATTAACTGAGGCAGTACATGCGAAGTGCTTACCACAGTCCAGCACTTAATAGTGCTCAGTGCCTATTAACTGCTATTATTATTAGAGAGTGCTGTGTAATCCAGGGGTTTGCCTTTGTGGCATGTGTGGCCTTGTCACTCCACTACAGCTTTCAATGTAGGTAACTGAGGAATCAAGAACTGCAGAGTTGGAAGAACCTTCTGCAGGTGTGGTCTGACCATGATAATGGCAGCCAACACTGAGAGTGCTGGCTGTCAGGCGCCTTTTAAAGTACTTTTCACATCTAGGTGGAGTATCTCTCACCCAAAGTGCTTGGGACCAGAAATGTTTTTGGATTTTGGATTTTTCCAGCTTTTGGGACATTTGCTTGTACATAATGAGAGATCTTGGAGATGGGACCCAAATCTTAATGTGAAGTTTATTTATGTTTTGTATATGAGGGAGGACCCAATAGAACCCTGAATTTATTTATAAAAAATCATGTATTTTTTCTCACATATGTAAACTTTAGTCTTCTTCAAAGTACTCTCCATTTGATGCAATACACCTATCGAGATGCTTTTTTCCACTGCTCAAAGCAGTTTTTGAACTTGTCTATTTTGATGCCTTTTAGTGCTTCTGCAGTTTTTTGTTTCACCTCTCCCCCACATTGATAAAACATTTCCCTTTGAGGACTTTTTTAATCCAGGGAAACCAAAAAAAGTTGTTCAGGGTGAGACTGGATGAATAGGGAGAATGGGGCATGGGAGTCATGCCATTTTTGGCCAAAAACTGCTGAACACTCAGTCCAGTGGGGGTAGGTGCGCTCATAAATCACCCATCATGAAATGGGAAAATGTATAGAAAGAATCTCCAAAAAAAAATTCACTGAAGCTGAATGCAGTCTCTCACGACAGTGCTAGCTGGTATAGTGATGCTGATGGGTTCCGAGAACACTTACATAGCGGTAGAAGCCTGTACTACAAGTGACCCACCCTCCAAAAGATAATTTCGGTTTTTTTGTGTCCCCCCTCCTATACCCCATATACATAGCCTGAAGGTAATTTTATTTTTCCTGTGGGGGACCCTGAGTGAACTGTGTCTTATGTACCTGCACTTTGGCTTTGACCTGTCACATGAGGTCAGGTGTGGAATTTTCTACTTGTAGTGTCATGTTGGCACCCAAAACGTTTTAGATTTTGGAGCATGTTGGATTTTAGGTTTTCAGACTAGGGACACTCAGGTGATCCTCAAACGGCTTTGTGAGGTTGAAGTACTTCTATCATCCCATTTTGCTGATGTGCACAGAGAAGCACAGAGGAGCTGAGTGACTTACCTAAGGGCATACGGCAGATAAAGGGCAGAGTTGAGTGTTGCCCTCAGACCACATTGTAATCCCTGCTGGCTTGTTTGGCCCTGAGGCTCAGAGAAGGGGAGAAGGCCTTCTCCAGAGTCTCCCTGCAGGTGAGTAGCCTCCAGGCTTCCTGAGCCCGTGGCTTGCCTTCTTTCTCCCAGACCCAGCCCAGTGCCATGCGTCAGGAACCTGACAGACACGTGCAGGTCCCTGGAGTGCTTAGGCACCCTTGCTCACCCTGCATGTGGGCTATGGTTCCTCAGGTGTGAGCCAGTGGAGGAGGGTAGCAGGTATCCTGGAGGAGAATGTCCTCCTGGGCCCCAGGCCACACCTGCTGCTCTGTCTTCAGGGACCCAAGGGCCTTAGGGAACAGCAGCTTTCCTTCTCCCTCCCCCTTCCCTCATGATTGAATGGGGATGCTGGCTGGTCCACAACCCCAAGCTGACCTCAGCCATTCCTCCTGGGCCCTTCTAAAGGACAGGGAGAACTCTGCATGCTGGTTCAAGGCTAGAACAAGTTCCTTCAGTCACTGCGAATTTTACGGGGAGGAAGCATGAGTCACCCAGGCCTTTACAAGCTCCAGGTGAATGGAAGGGGTGTGTTAGGGGACACACTCCCTTCTCTCCCGGGCCCCATGGGGAGAGATGGGGCCTTCCGTGATTGCCTGGGTGATTTTTACTGGAAGTGCTTTTGAAGTGGTCTCCATGACCCCATGGCACTGAGTCACAGAGTAAACAGAATTAGGGGCCAGGCTCTTGGAAGGGACACAGACAATGCCCTTGGCCGGCCCAGTCCCTGAGGGTTACCAGGCTGGCTCCCTTCCAGAGTCTTCCTTCCGCCTCTCCCCAGGCTTCTGCTGGTGCTGCAGTTTGCATCCCACCTGCTGACTGTAGGTCCCATTAGATCCGTGGACCACATGCCCTGGAAGCTCGTTAGAAATGTAGAGTCTCAGGCCCCACCCTCATCTGCTGAATCAGAACCTGCACCTTGATCAGGTCCCCGGGTAATTCCTGTGCTATTAAAGAATCCCCTCTGGCCTGCACAGGATCCATCCAAACCTGGCCTCCAGCTCCCCTTTTCTGGAAATATTTCCATATCACCCAACTTCCTCTGGATCTCCTCAGGACCTTTGTACAGCTGCATTTGGTAGCTTGTATGAGTCTGTGGTCAGTGCCCTGCTGCTGCATGCATGCTTGTGCGTGTGTGCGTGAGTATGTATGTATGGGAGCAGGGTAGATTATACAGTGTGAGGTGGAGAATGTTCTTCCACATTGATTTTCCCTCCATGGTGGCCCAGCGCAGCTTTTTGAGCTGCCTAAGGTTTCAGGGTGATGGGGTGGAGGTGCCTTCAGGGGAACACAAGGGAATTGTCCCCCTCTCCCGGATTAGGCTATAGCAGAGAGTGAGGGACCACATGAGGCACTGAAGTATGTGCAGTTGAGATTGGACTCCTGTGTGCCTCTGAATTTGATTGTGAAACCCCAGAGGTAGATGACTCCTGACATCCACCTCTCAGCCCCACAAAAGCCACCGGCATTGAAAGGACCTCGTGTGACTTTAGAGGAGAGTTCTCCTTTTGCCTTTTTCTGACAGTTCTGGCCACAGAGGCCTTTAGGACAACAATATCCTCAGAGACAAAGCATGACCGAGACAATGTCTTCTTTGGGTCTTTTTTTCTCCTTAATGACGTCCGAAGCTCTGGGAACATTGTAAAAATTGGGTCCTGTCCAATTTTAATCACTCCCCCCCCACCAGCTTCTAGGAGCCTTGCCAGCTCCCTGGAGTGGGGGTGGGGGTGATGCCCAGAGATGCACATAAAGATGTCATGCCGCCCCAGGTCAGGCCTCAGAGCCCAGTCCAGACTTGGGGGACGGGGAAGAGGAACAAAGTGTGTTGGTTGGCCGGTGGCCTCCCCCAACCAGGGAGGGAGATGGGCGGAGAGAGAGAAGGGCGCCTGCCAAGCTTAATTAACAGTGGAAACTCGCCACAGGGGAGGAGAGAGACGATTTGGAAAGGAGGGGCGATTTACTGGAAGATGGGGTGCACTGATGCCAACAGTGAGAAAGAAGCAAGCGTTCCCGCAGCAGTGTCCCTACAGCGTGAGCCACCAGTGCTGTAAGCCGGGCTGGGTTGAATATAAGGATTTCTGGAGGTGTGAGTGGGAGAGTTTATTTGTGCCTGCTTTCTTGAGTAGGAGTCTTTTGAAAACAATCTGCCAACATACCAGCCGGCTAGCCTTCCCTGCCCTATAATGAAAAAAAAATTTTTAATGGTGGTTGAATTTAGGAAAGAAACATTGTGTCGAATTATTGTTCTTTGAAGATATCAATGGATTACCCGAATTACATTTGACTTTATTACACAGATCTTGAAGCAGCACTTAACAGGTCTGAGGTAGGAAGAGAGACTATTTGAAAAATTTGTAATGCTCATTGTTTTGTTGAGGCAAAACGCAGAGTTGTTGAAATGCACAGCAAATTTTGAACTTGAGATATGGGAGGTGGTGGAATACGGCTTCCTCATTTTTCAGTGGGATCCTAGGCTTTCGGGGCTGAATGGACTTTTCTGGCTATGTTTCCCCTCAAATGCGCAGAATTCCTCATGGCATCTCTGCCACTGAATGCTAGGCCTCCTTCACCCCCCCCTCAGTTCCAGGCTTTTCATCTCAGGCAGTGCTGACCATGGCCATCCTGACCTGTTTAGAGCTGCAGCTTTCTTCAGCATCTATCCACCCGCTGCTCCCAGTTCTGCCGCTGGAGGCCATTGAGAACAAATTTAATCCTTTCTGACAGTCTTATTGAAAGGCAAGACACCTACCTACTCCCCAGTCGAGCTCTTCAATCCCTGCCCAACACCCTCGGGTTCTTCAGAGAGGCTCAGAAAATGCAATAATGAGGCCACCAGTCATTCTGGCCACTGTCCTAGTTCTTGTCATTACTAAAGTCCCTTTTTGCTTGTTTTCTCTTTTTTCTCTGCCCCTTCATTTCTCTTTCGATGGGCATGCCTGCTAGCTCTCCTGGATGCCTTTATTCTAAGACTGTCTCTCTGCCCTCCATGTGTGGTCCTTACCCTTCGCTACAAAGTCTCCCTTTCCTCTCGGTCTCTCTCGTGTTTCCCTGGGGGCCTCCCTGCTGCCATGGGTCCCCCTCCTCCTCTCCCTCTCCCCTACTTACCCCCATCTCCTCATCTCTCCTCTTTCCTCCGAGGATGTACATAGGGTAGCAACTTGAGAGAGCTGTGATGGAAGAGAAATCCTTAAATTTGCTGTCCACATTTTCTGGTTCTGGAGCCCAAGATCTCATTAGTTCTTGACAGCTTTCTAACTCCAGAGCTCTTATTGCAAAAATCCCATCTCCGGCTCACCCATTTGCTTGCTATATTTGTTCTGCCATCTCTAGTTTTATTTGACTGGCCATCTCTGTGTGTTGTGCTTTGTTGACTCCCAGGTCAGCCTCTGAGTCAGTTTGTTCTTTTTAAATTTTGTGTCGCCTATAGTCTTGATACGCAAAGCACACCTTCTGTTTCCATTAATCAGTGGAGAATATAATCACTGAAATGAAACATGGGAAGCAACCTTCTGCAGACCAGGAAACAGAGTTCCAGAAAACCGAAGTGACTTGCTCAGTAGGACCCAGCTATATACATCTATGCAGAGCTAGGTTCAGAAATTGGGCTTCCTCATGCCAGGTGGGTAGCATCTGGTTTTGAAAATTTTGGGATTCAAATCAAACCATGGTCATTGTGTGTGTTCACAACCAGGAATTAAAGAGTGGACCAAAAAAAAACACGTGCTTTGGTAATAGTATAATTGCTCATAAGTTTATGTGTTACTTTTAGTAAGCGGGAAGCTACTGACTAAATTATTAAAGACTGAGCTTGAATAGCTAGAATGCAAGAGCAGAGAGCAGAGTAGTCAGGAAAAGAACATATAGTTCAGATGATGTCTAATTTATGCTGTCACCCTCTGCAAGAAAGCCAGCATCATATTGATGAAAATCAGTAGGAAACCCCTATACCCCATTTCAACCTGGGGCATGTTGCTCTGTTGCTAAGCCTTTCCCAGATGTCCCAACAAGAAGCCAGTTGACTGACTCCAAGTTTCCCTCTGCCTGCTAATCGGTCTCCCAAGCAGGAGAGTATTGGTAAAGTGGGATGGAAGGCCGGGCCAGAGTACCCAATTCCAGGTCCTGCTAGGTGTACTTCCTTTGCTTGGCCCTTAGATTCAGGATTCTGGCCCCTGGTGCAGTATTGGCTCTCATGACCTTATGTCGACTGATGACCAGATGGTCTGACAGTGGCTTAGGGTATAGATGAGTGACCCCTTGGGATTAGTAACACAGTCTTTCTTCTGTCCCTAGGCTCCACCTACAGCGTCCTGTCCACCATGCCTTCAGACTCAGAAAGCAGCAGCTCCCTCAGCAGTGTGGGTGAGTACCACCTTCCTAGAGGACACCTGGTGGGTGTGAACCAGGGCAACCTGGGGTTCATGGGAGGGGAAGGTGGCCCTCCCTTGTCAGATTACTCGTGGGATTGTCTTCTGGTCTGACTCTGGTGTTAGAACGGAGGTGAGTGTGGGGGAGGCACATGTTTTCCATTTCTGCACGTTGTCAGGGCGTAGGGCTTTGTCAGTGAGCCTGTTGTCCCGTCCCCCCAAGCTTTGCTCCAAAGGCCTTGTTGTAGTCCTCGGTGGGCCCTACCCCTGCGACTGCCCGCTTTGGGGGTTACCAGTCCATACTGAATTGGATGCATTTCTCTGAACATGGATTCCAGAAGCCCATGAAGTGAGGCCATCCTGCTCTCAGTTCACTGGAGACCTGCAGGAAATTGTAATAGCCTCCCAACCTTCCCACACATCTGTGAGTCATTCCCTGTGTTACCTCCCCTCTGTTTAACACTTCTGGTGTGGTTTCTGATGTCTTGATCTGACCATGATGAATGAATACACCATCAGCATTGAGTCCTGGAGTTTTTGAGCAGGGAGGGGTCACAGAGGTCAACTCTTCTGGTTATTTTGCTTTACTCCCACAGAGAGATGGGGAAAGACATTTTGGGAGGGGAAGTTTTGCGCCTGAGATTCTAGAACTAGCCAAAGAGAGACCTTTCATATGTCAGTTGACTTCCTGAACACCTCCAGTGTGCCAGAGATGGGCTTGAGATGTAGTGGTGAATCAGGAAGATGTGGGCCTCATACTTGTAGAACTTAGTGTCTATGGGGGATACAGTTATATAAATAATTATAATAAGGGAGGTCAGTGTGAAGAGACAGAAAGACAGGTACCAGTGGGGGATTCCGTCTTGGTTTTCTAGTGCTGCTGTAATGAAGGGCCATGGATTAGGTGGCTTACACACAAGAGATTTATTGTGTCACAGTTCTGGAGGACAGAAGTCCAAGATCAAAGTGTCGTCAAAGCCATGCCTGCTGAAGGCGCTGGGAAGGATCTGTTCCAGGCCTCTCTCCTAGTGTCTGATGGCTGCTGGCAAACTTTTTTGCTCCTTGGCTTGTAGATGCATCACGCTGATCTCTACCTTCCTGTTCACATGCTGTTCTTTCTTTGCGTGTGTCTGTCTCCATATTTCCCCCTTTAGTAAGGACACTAGTCATTTGGTTTTAGGGCCCACCTTTCTGTAGTATGAACTCATCTTAACTTGCTCATCCATAAACATCTTATTTTCAAATAGGATCACACTCACATTTACTGAATTGGGATTTTAGCATCTTTTGTGGGGGCTGTAATTCAATCTATAGCAATACAATTCAACTCAGAACCCTCACCCTGTCTAGGATTCAGGGAGGACTCTCCTAGGACTGTAGTTCAGAGCTCCTGACAGTCTTGTATTACTTTGTTCTGTCTGCTTTTGCTGCTGGGAGACACATCAATGGAATGACTGGATTTTTTTTTTTATGTAAGTTTTAATCAAGTTAGTTAATGGTAAGCAGTAAAAAGTGCAGTTACATGAAAAGCCCCACATTTTGCACGTTTAAAGTGTTTTTAATGGTCATTACTTGACTATGTCTGTGGTACTTCGTTACAGCAGGCGCTAGAAAACTAAGATGGAACTCCCCACTGGTATCTGTCTTCCTCTCTCTTCACACTGACCTCCCTTATTATAATCACTTATTTAACCATTCCCTCCCACCACCACCCCTACCACCACCATCGAACCTAAGCACTATGTGTGGAAGGTATGGGGCCCACATGTGTTTTAGGTGGGACCCACTTTTGACTCTTCTTTCTAGTGGTGGAACAAGATAGATACTGTTCTGGGATGCCACTCATGTTGCATTTGTGGTTTGGCCAAGTGGATTTTCGAGCAGTAGGTGGCTTTGTTGGCAGAGGATCATCAGTCATACAGTGACCCCAATGATGCCATTCAGGAGGCATCATGCTTCCATCCACTTCCCAGAATGTGTTTTGGCATTCATCTCTGGTAGTATCTATAACCCATCCGTGACAGCCTAACAATTGCTTGTTGTCTTTATGGTGTCTGTTTCCATATTTGTCTTCCCCTACTGATATACCAAACCTCACATCATTTGCCCTGATAAAAATTTGTCGATAACTGTGGGGGCTGCCATGACTGCTGACCACCGTAGCCTACACTTCAAGACCTTGGATTGTTGGAATTTTGAGCATGGGGCTGGCCCTCCAGAAAGCACATGGAGCCGGGCAGTCAGGATCACCCTTCTCATCATCTGACATATACAAGCAAACTCATTCACATCGACATTTCAAGGGGTTTTCTAGGAGCATGTGCATTCTGAAAAAGGATTCCAGAGAGAGGTATTGATTAACTCACAGTGGTTATTGCTAATGGTGAGATTTCCAGCGTGAGTAGGAAGATTTTTTTTTATTTTTTATTTATTTTTATTTTTAATTAATTTATATTAAAGATGTGGGGTACAATTCAGGATTAGGTAGATGAGTGGTCATTTTACAGGTAAACTTTGCATCTCCCTTTTGTCCCCACTTTGCCTGTTTGGCTTTTTTTTTTTGAGTTGGAGTTTCACTCTATTGTCCAGGCTAGAGTGCAGTGGCACACTCATGGCCATCGCAGCCTCAACCTACTAGGCTCAGGCAATCTTTCCGCCTCAGCCTTCCAAGCAGCTATAACTACAGATGCAAGCCACCATGCCCGGCTAATTTTTTGTAGAGATGAGGTCTCGCCAAGTTGCCCAGGCTGATCTTGAACTCATGAGCTCAGGCAGTTCTCTTGCCTCGACCTCCCAAAGTGCTGGGATTACAGGCTTGAGCCACCGCGCCTGGCCTGTTTTCTTTTCTTTCTTTTTTTTTTTGAGTAGGAGTCTCACTCTGTCACTCAGGGTGGAGTGCAGTGGCACACTCAAGGCCACTGCAACCTTGACCAGCTGTACTCAGGCAATTCTTCCACCTCAGCCTCCCAGGTAGATGGGACTACAGGTATGTGCCACTATGTCCAGCTAGTTTTTTGATTTATTGTGGAGACAAGGTCTTGTCAAGTTGCTCAGGCTTGTCTTGAACCCCAGGGCTCAGGCAATCCCCTGGCCTCTCCAAAGTACAATCCCCTGCCTTCCAAAGTACTGGGATTACAGGCATTAGCACTGTGCCTGGTGGAAGATATTTTTTTATGCAACTAGACCCACACACTCTGGAAGAAGCATCATGGCCATGACCCACTAATTGGTTCTGCACACATCTGAAGCTCATTCACCCCTTGCGATGGAGCTGGAACCATCAACAATGTCCCCACATTCAGTCACAGATAGGCAGAGAGCAATGCTCTGAGTCTCCTGTAAGCAGGCTGGGCCTGTATTGTCTGTGCCCAGATCATTAATGCTGAAAAGAACTGGTTGCATCTCTTGCGGTCAGGCCCTCTTCGGTTCACAGGATACCGAGTTTTGCTTCTGCTCAAGGTTGACATTATCCTTTGGGCGCAAGCAATAGGGAACACCTACTCATAGCACCTTAACCAATCAGGAAGCCTTGCATCATAGACGGTGCTGAGGTGGGCCGGATATGCTGGGATGCAACTCTTCCCTCCTTTGTGTGGTGTCTTCCCCCCAGGCGCATGGTGGGCTGTCTGCAGCAGCAGTTCTGGCCATCACATCCACACCTGACCATGTCTAGGACTGCAGTGTTCAATATGGGAGCCATAGGCATAGATGGCTATATAAATGAATTAGAATGAAATGCAAATATCTAGGTTCTGAGTTACCTTGACCGTATTCCAGGTACTCTGTAGTCACCTGTGGTGAGTAGTGGTAGAGGGTGGGCTCCTTATGAGCAAACAATGTGTTCCCAATCCCCTTGACTTGGTCTTTGCCCACTGACCACAGTCGAGTAGGTTGCCTGTGCTGGAACCACTGGTTCACAAAGCCAGGTTCCTGGACCACTTGGGCACTCATCAGATGCAGGTTCTTGAGCTTCTCCCCACACTAGTTGCCTCAGAAACGGAGGGTGGGGTCCAACATCCACGGCATAACAGCCCTTCATGTTTGAGATAGTTGGCCTAACCTAATCCCTAGCAAGGGATTCTGGAGTGTTGTGCTGGACTTGCTCCTATTCCTTGGGGTAGATGACTGGTGGGTTGGCCCTGGGAGCACTCCTGTACCTGCCAGAGTGTTTCTGCTGGTCCACCTCACCTGATGAGAGGCAAGCTCTTTGCTAGTACACACTGTCCTGGCAGGAGGGGGCGGGGCGCTGGTAAGGGCCAATGGGGACTACCCATTTTTGTTTGGTTTTTTCCCATTAACCTGAGGAAAGGCAAGAGCAAAGTCCTTAGAGTAAAAACATGGCCTCTCTGGGTGCCAGGAGCAATGGCTCACGCTTGTAATTCCGGCATTTTGGGAGACAGAGGCAAGAGAATTGCCTGAGTCCAGGGGTTTGAGACCAGCCTGGGCAACTTGATGATACCTCATCTCTATAGTAAATAAAAAATTAACTAGGCATGGTGGTGCACACCTGTGGTACCAGCTACTTGGAAGGCTGAGGTGGAAGTGTTGCCAGAGCCCAGCAAGTCAAGACTATGATAGCTGTGAGTGTGCCACTACACTCCAGCCTGGGTGAGAGTGAGACTCCAACTTTAAAAAACAAACAAACAAACAAAAAACTCCAAAACATGTTCTCCACTTTCCCACTTACACCTCCCCCCCAAAAAATAGTTAGGAAAAAAGAATAGCAAGTTATATTCAGCCCTAGAAAATTGGTAGGTGGAGCCTTGGGTATATAGACAGCATTTTCTCTACGATTATGTGCAGGCATCTGTCTCAGATCTCCAGTTTGACCCTACTAACAACTCGTCACACCTTTGCTATCAGCCTTTCAGGCTGCCGTGTCTTTCTGCCAAGGCCTCTTCGGGCAGTTTTCATCAGCTAAGTATGTGCAGCTTTTCTGAGGCCCTTCCCGACCCGTGCGCCTATGACCTGCCCTGTGGATCTACCCCCAGAATGCATACTCGTTTCAGGCAATCGATATTTTTTCCTCCCCATTCATCCTGACCTAATTTCGCAGCAGCCTTTTATTTCTCATCTTGGATAACCAGGGATGGTTTAAGGAGAAGAGACATTCTTGGGCAGCATTTGTAAAGCAAGCCTTAAATTCCATACAAATTGAAGTAGCAGGAGATTTCTTATTAAATAGAGAGGTCTCCTGGCTTGTTGGCAGGAGAAAGATCTGGAGGGGTTCCCTCGTATCCCAGGAAAGATTCCTTGAAAGTCCTGCTTCTGGTTGATAGGGGAAGGTAGGGTGAGTCGTCAGGGAGGCAGGGACTGGCTGCTTATTGATGTCCTATGGCCCCTGGCTCTTCTTTCCTGGCCCAGGCTTTTGGGTTGGGACACCCCTTTGGAAAGCCTTTTTTCTCTCAATTTGTCAGACACCTGGGAACACCCCCTCCTCATGGTGCAGGTGTTCAGTGTTCATAGGGATCAGGGTGAGGCATAGTCCCAGTCTTACCATGCTGTCAGGAAGTGACTGGCCATTTTGTCCTGTGTGGTAGAGCAGACAGAAATAGCACAAGGAAGGAGCAGTTCTGATGAGGGGAATCAGAGAAAGCTTCCCAGAGGAGATAGTGCTTGAGTTGGGCCTTCTAGAAACACTGCTCCAGACTCAGGAGCATCTGAGAAACAATTGGCCAGGGAGCAGTTGCTGCTTGGCTTGGTTTGGGTTTCTGAAAAGCAGACCCTGAGTCAGAGGCTTGAAAGCAAGTAGTTTTTTGGCTATTGATCTGGGACCTGGCCTGCTGCGTTGGAATCTAACCTGGTTCTATTCTAAGTTGGGGAAGGAGGCTGAGATGGAGTCATGTACTCCCTGACCAAGGAGGGTGTTCTCCTTAGGCCTTCATAGTTGGACATCAGTGGGGTATTCATTTAACACTTTACCCATTTAGAAAAAAAATAAAAAGTGTAACTTGCTACTGGGTTCATTTAATTTTACATAATGTGCTCTTTGAGGCTGAAGCAAACTGATTTTCAATGTGAAAATAAAATATAAAAACTGTTCTCAGAGTTGTTTTTAAACAGAACTAGTCTCTAATCCTAACGAGAATTACTTTTTTTAAAAAGTGAGTTACCATACAAAATATAGTCATTCTCTTTTTAAAAAAATCTTGGAGTAAACATTGCAGCCATAAGCACCTCTGGTGTGTATCCTTAGGTTAAACGGGAAAAAAGTTAAATACATTGGCTGCAGGACAGTCAAGTAAAACAAAGGAGGGAAAAAAAGCTCACCCTGTCCAGCAGGTGCAACTTTTGGTCCAGAATAGAGGTTCTCAAACTTTACCAGGCATCAGAATCACCGAGAGGCAGAGCTCTTTGC
Organism: Cephalopachus bancanus; assembly: GCA_027257055.1. Classification (NCBI taxonomy): domain Eukaryota; kingdom Metazoa; phylum Chordata; class Mammalia; order Primates; family Tarsiidae; genus Cephalopachus; species Cephalopachus bancanus. The sequence goes on from JAPVLO010000036.1 coordinate 6,362,530, forward strand.
TAGCACACACTGCCCTGGTAGTAGGGGGCACTGGTCATATGGGGACTGCCTGTCCCATCTTGGGCAACATAGGGAGACCCCATCTCTACAAAAAATAAAAATAAAAAAATTAGCTGGGCATGGTGGTGCACGCCTGTAATCCCAGCTACTTGAGTGCTGAGGCGGGAAGATTGCCTGAGCCCAGGCGGTCAAGGTTGCAGTGAGTCTTGATCATGCCCCTGCACTCCAGCCAGAACAAGAGACCCCCGTCTCAAAAAAAAAAAAAAAAATTACTGTTTGGAGATTGTATCTTAATTCATAATCACGTGGAGGGCTTGTTAAGACACTGAATGCTGGGATTTACCCTCAGAGATTCTGATTCAGTGGATGGGACCTGAAAGTTTTCATTTTTAACAAATTCTATAGTACAGCTTAGGTGCTTTAAGCAACATTGGTTGAGGGCAGAGACTGGGTCTTTCCTGGATAGCTCTTGCTATCCTGAGCTGTAGGTGAGGACGGCTTGGTGCTCTGATGACCGTGTTCTGCCACTGCTTCACTTCTCCCTGACAGCCAGGGCCTGGAGGTAGACAGAAAGTTTACCTGGACATTCTAGTTTACCTGACCACTTTTGACCTTGGCCAGCACCAGTTTTCTCCTTGGCTTCTGGCACTACAGGGAAGCAAAGCTGGGAAAGAATGAGGAGGCACCTCCAGGGTCAGCTAGAGAATGGGGATGATGGAGCCAAGGACAAAGAGCTTTGGTTGAGAAGTCTACCCAGTTGCCAGCTGTTTGCTGAGCGCAGCAGCCAGGGCCACCTGGGTGTCTACAAGGAGAAACTGAGGATTGTGTGATAGGGAGACTCCCTTCTGCCCTCTCACTCACACCCAGATGGCAGCTCTTTGTCCACGATCCAGGGCCTCTGCCTGGTCTCCTGGCGTCTTTTAGCATGTGTTTTTGGGTCGTTTTAGTCCAAACCAAATCCCTGACCTCCTAAATCCTGTCCTGGACACCAAAAGGTAAAGGACAATCTGCCTTTTTCTCCAGTGGGTTCCAGGCTTGGGAGAGGAAAACCTGAGGGCGGGGGACCTTTTGCATTTGGATCCAAAAGGACTAGGACAGGTTGCTGGAGCCAAGGAATGGGCATTTGAGGCTTTTTTTTTTTTTTTAAGTTTTCTGTAAAGAGCCACAGTGACAGCAGAGGGAGTTGATCCTCATCTCCTTCACCTGTCGCATCATTCCTGGAATGATAGCTTCCCTTCAGGGCACCACAGTTTGGTTTTCTTAACTTGGAAAGAATAAAGTTATGTTCATTGAGATACAATTTACAAAGAGTAATTTATTTTTAAGGCAGGGTCTTGCTCTGTTTTCCAAGCTGGAGTGCAGTGGCACAATCATGACTCACAGCAGCCCTGACCTCCTTGGCTCAGATAATCCTCCCACTTCAGCCTCCTGAGTAGCTGGGATTATGTGTACATGCCATCATGCCTGGCTAATCTCATTTTTATTTTTTGTAGAAATGGAGTCTCCCTATGTTGCCCAAGCTGGCCTCCCTATGTTGCTCAAGCTGCCCTCCTGGCTTTAAGTGATCCTCCTGCCAAAGTGCTGGGAGCCACCATGCTTGGCCCTTCTTGGACTTTGTAGTTGCCTTTTCTCTACCCCTAGTTTCTGGTAACCATTAATCTCTTTTCTGTCCTATAGCTTTGCCTTTTCCAGAGTGTTATGTGAATGGAATCATGTGGCATGTAGCTGCTCGAGTTTGGCTTCTTTCACTCAGCATAGGCATTCCATATTCACCCATCCCCTTGTGTGCGTTGGTAGTTACCAGCAGTTCATTTTTTTTTTTTTTTTTTTTGGGGTCTCACACTGTTGCCCAGGCTGGAGTACAGTGCCATGACCACAGTTCACTGCACCCTTGACTTCCTGGGCTCAGGTGATTCTTCCACCTCAGCCTCCTGAGTAGCTGGGACTACAGGTGTATGCCACCATACCTGGCTAATTTTTTTATTTTTTGTTGAGACAAGATCTTGCTATACTGCCCAGGCTGATCTTGAACTCCTGGGCACAAGTGATCCTCCTTCCTCAGCCTCAGCCTCAGCCTCAGCCACCACACCTGCCCCCCCCTTTAAAATTCCTGAGTAGTATTCCATTGTATGGATGGAACACCATTGTTTATTCCTTCACTGGCTACTCTAAACAGCTATGTACTGGTTTTTGTGTGAAGTTTTCATTTCTCTTGAGTAAATACCTAGGAATAGGGTTGCTGGGCAGTGTGGTAATTGTATGTTGAACTTCATAAGAAACAGCCGAACTGTTTTCTGAGGTGGCTGCATCATTTTGTATTTCCAGCAGCGTTTAAGAGTTGCAGTTTTGAGAGCCCAGCTGCATTCTTGTCAGCATTTGGTGGTGTTGCTTTTTTATTTTAGCCATTCTAATAGGGGTCAGTGGTAAAAGGACTTGGTGGTTTGCTGTGTTCAAATACATGCAGGTCTATTGTGTAGAAGAGGAATTATGGTTGTGGCTTGTGGCCCATAAGGGTAAATCTAGGATCAGTGAAGGAAATATACAGAGACAGATTTTTTTTAAGTCAGTAGAGATGATAATTTTAGGGGGAGATAAGATAGGCATTGCTGGGAAGTAGTAAGCTCCCTCACTCTGGAGTTCAATCTTGGGGATCCTGGCAACCATCTGGATGGTAGGATTAGATTATCCTCAGAACATCTTCCAACTCTGAAGTATTAAAGTAAAAAGACAAAAACTTTATTTTAGTTGAATGGGAGGGAGAGGATTTTCTGCAACACTTGCTGTTAGTTTGGAGCTTCATGACTTAGCACATCTTGGGACTGGTCTTGAGGTCCCCCTGTGTCCCTTCTCGGCCCTCTGCCTCTTCCTGATTGTGTCAGGATGGGGACATAAGGCAGGGCTTTCCAGTAGGTCAGAGAACCTGCCATGAGATGGGATGGGTTCTCAGGCCTAGTTAGCCTTACTTTTTTTATGTTTCCTGAACGCACAAGCTTTTGGGGCAGGGGAAGGGAAATAGGAGTTCACCCCTGTTGGGAGGCAGTGTTGTGTAGGGGTTGAGGCTTTGGCTCTGGTGTCAGAGCTGAGTCTGCTTGTGGGTCATTATTTTCCTAGCTGTGCAGTCTTTCTGGATGTCAGATTGTCAAGGGGTGATCCTGGCACAAACCTGTTAGGGAGTCGTGGGTATTAATGAGATGGAGACAGAAACTAGCACCTGGACAGTGCTTGATACATATCGGTGTTCGCTTTGTCTGTATGGTCCGCTGCCCCTAGATCCTCACAGCTGGAGCCTGAGACAGGTTGTGCTTTGGGATGGATCTGAAGGCCCCCACTTCTGTCCTGCCTCCTTCTCTTCTCTCTCTAGCTTCCCACAAACCAGGGACACATCTTTCTTTTCCCACATTTGTAATGTGGGAGTAAAAGTTCCTTGCCTCTCTGAAGACAGGTTGCTGGTCCTGGTGCTTTTCAGTTCTGAAACAGGACAGTTTGATGTTTCTCTGATATTTCTTGAACTTGATTATAGCACAAAGCAGCCATTCACAAAGTGTGGCCTTGTGTCCCTGAGGTTCTTTCCAGAGACCTGTGAGTCAAACTGTTTTCATAACAATACTAAGATGTCACCTGCCTTTTATGCTCTCATCCTCACAAGGGTGTAGAGTTTTCCAAAGGTTCTGCCCAGGGTGGGTGATGTTGCAGAGATGAGACTCTAGCTGTCTCTATGAAGCCAGACATTAACAGTGCAACAAAATGCAAAGCAGTGCTACTCTTCCCATTATATATTTTTTGTTTTGTGACGGAAAGGGTAGTTATTTTTTCATAAAAAAACTTATGTGAATATGTAATGTGATTTTGGTTATTTTAAAATAAATTCATAAATATTTTAAAATACTTTCTTGGTTTTCATTTCTAATATGGTAGATTTTATTAGATAGATACAGTACATATAAACAAAAGCTCTATGAAGAGTCCTCAGTAGTTTTTAAGAGCATACAGAGGTCCTAAGAACAAAAAGTTTGTGAGCTTTGTTAATATCTTTGGCTCCAGGATCAGTTAGAACTACGCATTCCAGTGTTGTCATTTACTGGCTCTGTGACCTGGACATACTCTTTAACCTTGATAAAGTCTTGTTTCCTGACTTGCAAAATGAGAATAACAGCAATGTACCTTATGAGGATTGAATAGGATTCTGTATGGAAAGCATTTCAGAAATTGCCAGGCATAAAGAACGTGCTACTGATGGTTGTCATTTGGGAGACAGTGAGGCATAGGCATGAAGTACAAGTGCCCCAAATCCAGGCTGACTGCCTGACTTTGCTGGGCTTTAGTTTCTCACTTGTAGAATGGGAACAATAAAATTAGTATCCTTTGGGAATGACAGTAAGAGGAGTTAAAAAAAAAAATTAATACCCACCTATGGGCTATTGTGAAGATTAAATTAATGCCTGCAGCAACTGTGCTGGCTGCTGTTGTGTGTGTGGGTTGTGACTGTGAACATTGAAATTGCCTTTTCTGGGTGCTCCTTGAATCTTTTCAGCCCGTTCTCAGGTTCACAGTCCTCCATAGGTCATTTCCCCTGGAATTAGTTAGTGGGTGAGTAGAAGGTATGTCCAGAAGCGGCGGCAGGCATAGTCAAAGGAATCATTACTTGTCAGAGAGTTGAGTAAGTTACTGCCAGTCAGGGGACTCAGCCTGACCTCCAAAACTGCTGTGGGTAGGAGGATCCAGGGTCTTTTGAGGGAAAAGGTGAAGAAAGCCTTCTGCTATAGAGTAGACCACGGTGGGGAGAAGAGATGCTCCTGGGAAATGCTGATCCCTGGTCCCAACTCTAGAGAATATTCTGATCCCAAAGATCTAGCCTGGAGCATAGGCGTCCTGGTTGTCATGGCAGTGGTAGCTTTTAAATATAGTCATGTGTTGCTTCACAATGGAGATATGTTTTGAGAGATGCATCATGAGGTGATTTGCTGTTGTGCAAACATCAGAGTGTTCGTACACAAACCTAGATAATTGAGACCACTACACCTAGACTAGATGGTACAGTTGCTCCTAGGCTACCAACCTGTACCGCATGTTACTGTATTGAACACTGTAGGTAGTTGCAATACAGTGGTAAGTATTTGTGTATCTAAACATAAAAAGGCACAGTAGAAACACAGTATGAAGGATAGAAAATGGCATATCTGATTAGAGCACTTACCATGAATGGAGCTTGCAGGACTAGAAGTTGCTCTGTGAGTCAGTGAGAGAGTGGTGAGTGAATGTGAAGACCTAGGACATTACACTACTGTAGATTTTATAAACACTGTACACTAAGACCACACTAAATTTATAAAAGAATGTTTCTCCAATAATGAAGTCCCATGGCCACAGTTTTTGTCTTGGGGGATACTTGGTTTGCACGAACAGTTAGCTAACAAGGATCAGCTGAAGGTGGGGGGTGGTCAGAATGGCACAGAAAGTTAGAAGATGTCTTGTGCCCTTGCACATTATGGGCCTGCAGGGGAGACAAATATCGTGTCCCCTAGGGTAAGTCAGCCTCCTGGATTATATCTATAAAATGGGTGGCTGTGGTGAACACCTGACCCCACCGAGGATCTCTGAGAGGCGAGATACCAGGTGGGCATATTGACAGTGTTAAATTTAAATGCACTGTGGATTGCTCTCTTTCTCTGGGACACTTGAGTGAGTGCTTTTTCCCTAGATGGGTGGGGCTGCTTTTTTCCAATAAATGGATTTGGACCTCATGAGAGGTGGTGGTAGTGGTAGCTGCTGTTGCTTGCTAAAAGCCCGAGGCATGGGCTCCCTTCAATACACTTTGGGTCCTGGGAACAGGGAGAACAGGTGATAAGGACCTGTTGAGGGTGAGACAGCCCAACTGCCTGGTGTCATGTTACACTTACCTCAACTGTGAGCTAGCTGCCGCCTCCAACCTGCACACCAGGCTGGTTGGGCAGGTCTACCAGGTGGTTGGATAACTCACCAAGGGAGCTGTACAGTGTCCAGCCCTGACCTGGAGAGGACAGCGACATGGCCCTTGGGCCCCAGCTTCAGAGCCAGCAGCCCTGGGCCTTAAAGTGTCACTACATTTCAAGCGTGTCTTTCTCCTTGGGCCGTATCTTCTACTCTGCTCAATGCTCAGGTTGGCCATCTTATCACATATTTCATGCCCAGGGATGTTTGACAGCTGGCATTTCCAGACCAGGGGAAGGATGTGAGGAAGAAGATTGAAACAGTCCCATCCTGGAGGTGTCAGAGCCAGGTTGGGGAGAGAGTGAGCGTCCTCAGGGTCCTTGGCCCGGGCTGATTAGTGGTGCCGTTGAGTACTTGGATGCTGGAGCCAGACTGCCTGGGCTTAGGCCTCAGTTCCACCTCTGTGGCTCAGTGAAAGGGGGATGCTATTAGTACCCACTGTGTAGAAGTGTCCCGAGTAGCTAACATGAACCAAGAGCTCAGAACAGTGCCCATGCCTCGTGAGTACTGTCTGAATGCAAATTCACTTTATTACTCCCTTCCATAGGCACCACCGGGAAGGCGCCATCCCCACCACCCCTTCTCACTGAACGGCAGGTGAATGAGAAGATGGAGACCCTCTCCATCCAGCTGAGGCTGATGACTCGAGAGAGGAATGAGCTGCGCAAGCGCCTGGCCTTCGCGACTCATGGGACAGCCTTTGACAAGAGGTAGTAATTGTGCACAACTCCCCCTGCCCAGGCCCTATGGGCAGGGTTGCTACCCTGCCACCAATGTTGTCATCCCCAGGCCCTTAACCCTTAGCCCCTGGGGGTCCAGGCTTCATTGCTTAATTGTCCCCTTGACCTTCCCACATGTCTAAAAATGCTCCCCAGAGGCAGTACCTGAAGGCTTGTGGGGGAGAGGGCAGGCACAGGCTTGTCCTGCATCCTCCAAAATCAGGGATGGGGGTGGTCCCCATCATACATTTGGAGAGACCCCCGACAGTAATGTGCTTGTGAGCAAGGTGGGCTCTTGTGTGTGCTTATGGTGGACCAGCCTGAGGCCTACCTTGTGGATGATTGTTCAGTAGGTGGTGTTGGCAACAGCTGGAGGAGCCTGGTGATACGTTGGTGCCTCCTCACTGGTTGGTTGGATGGCCTCAGGCTTGTCCCTACTGCTTGCTGGGTCTCTGCTTTTCAACCTAAAGACAGGGCCTTTCCCTCTTTATCTCCTATCTGCTGTGTGAAGCCCCTCCTCCGATAAAACTAGGCATCCATTGCCGAGCCCTTGATGGGCTCGGCTGTGTGTGTGTGTGTGTGTGTGTGTGTGTGTGTGTGTGTGTGTGTCTCCGTGTGTCAGTGTTCTCTCTACTGTCTCCCAAAAGACCCCAGTTGAGTGAAGCTTTATGTGATTTGCAGACACATTCATTTTTCTTGCCACATATGTGTTTTAGACAGGGCACATTCTACCTGGCATCTTTGTTGCTTTAAAGAACATCATTGCTTCTTTTGTAGTGATTTTGAAGTAGATACCAGGGAAGGGTGGCCCATAGGGTGGGGTGGAGAAAGAGTCTTTATCTACCTTACACGATCCAGGGGGACTTTTGGAGAAGAAGGAGGGACACAGAACCGTTTATCCTGTAGCTACCATGCTTGATTTAACCTCTTTCCTTTGGGAGCTTCAAGGGTCTGTGCCTGTGCACTCTGTGCCTCTGGGCTGCAAAGCCTGATCCTTGAGGTCATTTGTATGAGGATATGCTCCCTAGATGGACAGCACAAAGTAGGACAAGTGAAGACAAGGATGTGCCAGCACATTAGAATTGGTGTACTGTGGCCCGTGGGCCAAATGTGGCCCACTGCCTGGTTTATAAATGAAGTCTTTGACCGGGCTTGGTGGCCAGCCTGTAATCCCTCGCTTTGGGAGGCCAGGTGAGTGAATTGCCTGACCCCGTGGGTTCGAGACCCGCCTGGGCAACTTGGCGAGACCTCATCTCTACAATAAATCAAAAATTAGCCAGGTGTGGTAGTATGCACCTGTAGTTCCAGCTACTTGGAAGGCTGAGGTGGAAGGATCGCCGGAGCCCAGCAGGTTGAGGCTGCAGTGGCCGGGAGCATGCCACTGCACTCCAGTCTGGGTGACAGATTGAGACTCCAACTCAAAAATAAAAGTAAAAATAAAAGATAAATGAAGTCTTACTGGAACACAGCCATGCTCATTGGTTTGCATGTTGTCTATGACTGCTTTCATGCTACCAAGGCAGAGTTGAGTGGTTACAACAGAGACTATATGACCTGCAAAGTCTGAAGTATTTACTATTGGACCCTTTACAAAAAAATTTTGTTTACCTCTGCCCTGGAGAAGAGATTCTCAAACTTGAGCGTAAAACAGGATCATCCAGAGAGCTTATTAAAGTATAGATCACTAGTTATCCTTCCCTCTCTTCAGAGTTTGTGATTCAGGAGGTCTGGGGCTAGGCCTGAGAATTTGCATTTCTGACAAGTTCCCTTGTGATACTGTGCTGCAGGTCTGGAAACTCCACTTTAAGAACCATTGCTAATGGTCAGTGTTCTCAACCTTGGCTACATATTGGAATCCTCTGGGGAGTTAAAACTAAAAAAAGTCCTGATGTCTAGGTCATATCCCCAGAGATGCTGATGTAATTTGTCTTGGTCTTGGTATTTTACTTTGTACCCAAGATTGAGAATCACTATTCTATAGAGAGGAGAAACCATTGCAGATTTTGGGTGGATTCAGGCCTGTTGCACAGACTCCAGGAAGCTCTTAGAGAACTAGGTAGCACCTTCTCAGCTCTCCAGGCCCATGCAAGGGAGCTCAGGCAGCCAAGACTCCCTCCATCCTGGGGATTCAGATTCTGTGGGTCTGGGTGAGGCTGGAATATCTGAGTTTAACAAGCACCCAGTGACTGTGGTGCATAGGAGACCAGTATTTGGGAACCACTAGGCTAGAGTAATCCAGGGCATGGAAATTCCGGGGCCTGTGTTCAGGGGGCCGCCTGCTCTCTGGCCAGGCCCTACCACAGACTAAATCCCGACTATGAGAGGCTGAAGATACAGTGTGTACGGGCCATGTCGGACCTGCAGAGCCTGCAGAACCAGCACACCAACGCCTTGAAGAGGTGCGAAGAGGTGGCCAAGGAGACCGACTTCTACCAGTGAGTGCAACCTGCTCAGGCAGGGCTCCTAACCACCCACAAAATGGCTGTCTTCCTCTTCTTTTCTCTGGACTTGAGCCAGGGATTCTGGTTCTAGTCCTGCCTCCGCCACTCAGCCAGCAGTCTGCCTTCAGCAGGTGCGTTTGTGCCTCTGGGCCTCAGTTTTCCTCAGTGTAAAACAAGTCTCTTAACCCTTCACATCATCTTGCTGCCAGCTTCAGAAGCCTGGTCAGCAGGATAGTGGCTTAGAGCACGAGGCAGGAGATCAGGCAGGTCTCTGGGCCTCTGAGTCTCTGTCTAGGAGCTGTACTGCAGCTTGCTCTTGTGGGATAGGCCTGTAGGGCATACTTTCCTTTGGTTTCCTGGTGCCCCTCTGAGGGTACTTGCCTGCCCACCTGCAGACATTTGCACAGGCCTCAGTTCTTGGAGGTGCCAAGTCTATACCAGGTAGGGGCTTATCTCTTTTCCATGGGGATACATGTGCTCTTTTTGGTGCCAGTTCTGTAAAAAGTGGTTTGGATGTTTCTAAAATTGGGCCGTTAGCAGGCTTTGGCTTGCTTCTCAGTGCTGCTGGCCTGGCTGCTGTCGGCTCCTGTCCCATATGTTTATGGGCAGTGTTGGGACCTGGAGGGACTGGTGATGCCTTGAGGTGGGGGTGGGGCTTGAGAGGCTGGCTGGGGCTCACTGTGTGTGTGTGGGGGGGGTGTGTCAGCACACTCCACAGCCGGCTCCTGAGTGACCAGACGCAGCTAAAGGACGACGTGGACATGCTGAGGCGGGAGAACGGGCAGCTGCTGCGGGAGCGTAACCTGCTGCAGCAGTCGTGGGAGGATATGAAGCGGCTCCACGAGGAGGACCAGAAGGAGATTGGCGACCTGCGGGCCCAGCAACAGCAGGTAGAGCTGGGTGGTGGGGGCAGACCAAGGTTATTCATCCACCCACCGATCTACCCATCTGTTCATTCGTGTGTGATCAGTCAGCAAGTATTTCTAGGACGTCTGCCTCGTGTAAGACACGGGGATGTCTGTGAACACTCAGCCCTTGCTCTCCTGGAAGCTGCAGTCCAGGGAGATGAATGTTAATTGACTCATTCCTCACATCATGCGTCATTGTGATTGTTGCAGGCAGGTGCCATTATACCTCGTGGTGTGTAACAGAGGGATTTGACCTGTCCAAGGTTTGGGGGTCTGTAGTTTATTTCCTTTGTATGGATCATGTGATGAACGAAGGAAAGAAGCTTGGAAATATTAAAGCCCCGGGCAGATACGAGATGGAGCAATTCTCACTGTTTTTTTTTTTTAGGTGGGTGCGTGGCCCATTGTCCTGCTGCTCTCTGCATTCCAAGTTGGTTTCTTTGCTTTGTTCAGCTCTGGGTCCACATTGACACTGGCTTGCTGTGAGTGATGCTGGGCAGGCTCTTCCTCTCTTGTAACTTACAGTCTGGAACTATTCAGGCTGCCCAGGGGTATGGGAAGGGCTGGTGACATGTTCTGTGTCTGTAGGTGATTGGATATTTGGGGGTTGGAAGACATTGTCAAGGGGGGACAGAGCATCCTCCAAGCCCTGCAGCATGAGGCTGATGAAACAGAGAACCACATCCTCATCAGAAATTACTTATGTTTTTGGGCGAAAGCAGAACTGTTGGGGCTTGATCAAAACCAAACTGGTGTGTAACAATGTGAACTCATCTGATAATTTAGCATATCATCATCTTCGTTTAAAAAAAATTAATTGTGAAACTATTACAAACTTAAGTGTATCATTAAAGACTTGATTGCCAACCTCATGCCCCATCACCCCCAAGTATGTTAATGTATATTTATTACAAGCAAGGATATTCTCCTATTCAACAGAAATACAAACATCAACATCAGGAAACTAATGTTGGTATGTGAGTTCTATCTCATCATCAGACCCCATTGAGTTTTGCCAGTCTCAACAGTGGCTTTTATGGGAAAAGAATCTTGCTCAATATAAAGCATTGCATTTAGTTGTTATGTCTTTTTTGGTCTCCTTGAATTGAGAACAGTTCCTCAGGCTTTCCTTGACCTGTGTGGCCTTAATGCTTTGGAGGATGACAGGCCAGTTGTTTTGTAGGATACTTCTCAACTTGATTTGTCTGATCATCTTGTTTGATATCAGTTTATGCATTTTTGGCAGGAAAGTCAAAAAAGTGATGCTGTGTTCTTCTCATTGCTTCCTATCAATTGGGACTTGGTTAGATTTGACCCATTACTGATGGTGTTCACTTTGATCGCTAGCTGAGGTGGCTTCTCCACTGTGGAGTTACTTGTTTTCCTTTTGCCTGCCTATCTAGTTTCTGTCTCTCTCCCTCTCTCTCCATGGACTCATGGTTTTCTGTTTTATTCAATGGGTTATAATTCATCATGTCCAGTGGGAGCCCCTTCAGGTTTGCTCCATCTTTTTGACATGTCTCCCTCATTCTTTGAGTACTTTCCTACTGTCTGGCACAAGATGTTCCAGTCTTATTTTGTAATTTCCCTGCCCCAGCCCCTGGAAATTAGCGCTTGCTCCAAGGACTTCTCATTCCTTTTAATGGTGACTAGTATTAACTATGCTGGTGTGCTGACAGCTGTTGGGTTATTACTGCTTTCAGGTCCTCTGAATGGGACAGAAGTAGGGAATAGCTGAGTACACATACATACATTTATATCTATATCTCTGTATCAGATGTGTATATACTGAAAACCATGAATTCACATTGACACTTTTTATTTATTTATTTTTGAGTCAGAGTCTCACTCTGACACCCAGGCAGGAGTGCAGTGGCATGTTCTTGGCAACCACAGCCTCAACCTGCTGGGCTCAGGTGATCCTTCGCCTCAGCCTTCCAGTAGCTGGAACTACAAGTGCACCATGCCCGGCTAATTTTTTGATTTATTGTAGAGATGAGGTCTCGCCAAGTTGCCCAGGCTGGTCTCGAACCAGTGGGCTCAGGCAGTCCTCTCACCTTGGCCTCCCAAAGTGCTGAGATCAGAGACGTGAGCCATGGTGCTCAGCCCACGTTGGCACTTTTGATTCTACTCCAGAACCACAGGTTCCTTCTGGTTTCCATCCTTTTTATTTTTGTAACTCCCTTTAAAAACAACAGTGAGAAACCTGGTTCCTGTTATTCTTAATCTCTTTACTTGCTTGATCAATCTCCCCGTGTGTACCCACCTTCCATCCCCTCTGCAGTCCCTCTCTCCACGCCATCCTCTCCCTATACTCTGTGGGCTCTACCACCCCATACCTTCTCTCTGCCAGGCCTCACCTCCCCAGGACCCTTCCTCATGCCAGGCCAGCTGTGATATTCCCTCTGAGATGCCACATACCTAAGTGTAGGCTTTTGTCTTGTTCTCCCTCACCTAATAGCCTGAAGGCTTACTTAGCCTAAAGACTAAATTAAGCCAGGCATGGTGGCTTATGTCTATAATCCCAGCACTTTGAGAGGCCAAGGCCAGGGGATCACTTGAGCCCAGGAGTTTGAGACCAGTCTGGGCAATATAGTGAGACGATTTCTCGTCTCACTATATTGCCTAACTTATTTTTTTAAAAAAAGACTAAGTTGTTCAGACAGAAAAGGGAAGGGTTTTTTCTTTTTGCTTTCATACTACCGTTTTTTTTTTAATTGCAAAATTCGTGTGCATTTTATTACAAATTATAAAATCAAACAATACAGATATGTTAGCTCCACAGAAATAACTATTCTGAATGTATCACTAATGAAAAGTTTGAGATTTTTATCTGTACATATAGAACTTTTTACATTTTTTAAATTTTGAATTGGAGTCTCACTCTGTCACCCAGGCTGGAGTCACCCAGGCTGGAGTGCAGTGGCATGCTCATGGCCACCGAAGTCTCAACCTGCTTGACTCAGGCGATCGTTCTTCCTCAGCCTTCCAAGTAGCTGGAACTACAGGCACGCGCTACTGCACCTGGCTAATTTTTTTAAATTTACCGTAGAGTCAGGGTCTCGCCAACTTTCCCAGGCTGGTCTCAAACCCCTGAGCTCAGACAGTCCTCTCACATTGGCCTCCCAAAGTGCTGGGATTACAGGCTTGAGCCACTGTACATGGCAGAACTCTTTACATCTTAATAATTTATTTCACAAAATGAAATCATATAATATATTTTGTTGCAAACATTTTTGCTTAGTATATCATGTGTGTCTTTCTATTTTAGTACATATTCTACCTCAGTGTTTTTAACTGCTGCAGAGCATTGGGTTATATAAAAGCAGCATAATTGATTCAGCCCGTTTCCTATTGACTACCCCTTGCACTGTCTTCAGTATGTTCTTGTTATAAATGGTATTCTATTGAAAATCTTGCTTCTGTTATTTATTTTCTTTCTCTGATGTTTCTTGAGGTCTCATGTGGGGTGCCCAGGGCAGGCTCAGTGAGGGACCCTGAGGTGGATATACTCTGAATTGTCAGAAGTCTTTTTTGTGAGTCCTCTGATTAGGGGAATTGGTTGTGTGAGGCCAGGCCTAGTGGCTGGGGCAGCGGTTGGTACTTACCTGTAAGTCTCTACTGAGTCTTGGCCATGGAAAAGGTTTCTAGAAGGGGAGGTGAGTGCTGCCAGGGTGGCAGGAATCCAGCCGGGGGGCAGAACAACAAGCAGCAGGGAGACTCCTCTTTCTCCCACCTGTTGCATGGCTCAGAGAAGCCACAGTGCCCTCTCCACCTTGCTTTTCCCTCTCTTAAGGTTCAGGAAGGGGGGTTGCTCTTGGAGCACTGCTTTGAGAATGAAGCAACAGATGAAAGTGTTGCTCTGAGGATGAAGCAATAGCTTTAAGGATGAATTATCAGGAGAAAGTGCTGTGCTGGCTCTGCTTAGGACTGCCTGGAACCCATTGCGTTTCCCCTGCAGGCACCCTTCCTCCCGCCTGTCCTGGAGCTTCTTAGAGCAAACAGATTCAAAGACTGCGGGTTTTCCATTTTTTAAAGACAAAAATATTTTTTACCTCAAAAGAATTCCCTTGGAGGAATCGGCATGTGAAGCAGGTAAGGATAGAGGTGCTGCGGGAATCAAGGCGCCCAAAAGGCTGCCTGAGGGGACAGCCCTGGCTCAGGGTTAGTGCCCTTTCTCTGCCTTGAAATGTGATTGGTGACTGCCCAGCCTGAGGCCAAGTGGCCTCTTCCCGTCTTCACCTGCACCCTGCTTTGTTTGCTTACTCGTTTGCCTGCTGACTTTTTTGTTTTTTCCACCTTGGTCTAAACTTGGCTCCTTTTGCCTTGGTGTTTAGTTTGGATTTGATTATTTGAGACATCCATAATTTCAAGTGTGTCTGTGGCTCCATCTTGGTCCAAAGGAAGCCCCACAGCCTTGCTGGAAAGCGTGAGGTTGGGGCTTTCTTAGTGTCCATATGGTTGTCATGGAGGCCGAATGATACTGCATAGATGATACCAGCACCTTGTGCTCATAAATGCTGATATCGTTATTGCTATTCTTCTAGTCCTGTCGAGTCTGAATTAAGATATGCCTCCTTGAGGATAAATACATGACTGGTGGGAATAAATGATACAGCCACTGTGAAAGACAGTCTAGGCTGGGCTCAATGGCTCAGCCTGTAGTCCCAGCACTTTGGTGCGCCGAGGCCTGAGCCTGTGGGTTTGAGACCAGCCCGGGCAACTTGGTAAGACTTCATCTCTACAATAAATAAAACATTAGCCAGACGTGGTAGCAAGTGCGCCTGTAGTTCTGGCTACTTGGAAGGCTTAGGCGAGGTGGAAGGATCGCCGGAGCCCAGCAGGTCGACATTGGGGTAGCTGTGAGTGGGCCACTGTACTCCAGCCTGGGCGATAGAGTGAGACTCCAACTCAAAAAAAAACAGTCTGATTCCTCAAAAAGTTAAACATACTTCCAAGATTACCTAGCAATTCCTCTCGTATGTATGTACCCAAGAGAACTGAAAATATATGTCCAAATAGAACCTTGGAGATATGACTGTTTGTAGCTGCATTATTTGTAGCCAGCCCCAAAGTGGAAACAACCCCAGTGTCCATCGACTGATAATTTTTGGTTCATAAAATGTGGTGTATCCATATTATTTGGCATGAAAAGGAATGTAGTACTGATAGATGCCCTAATGTGGATGAACTTCAAAAACATGATAGCAGATGAAAGAGACTAGCCACAAAAGATATATAATCACATATTATGATTCCAGTTAAGAAATGTCTAGAATAGGGGAATCCAAGGAGACAGAAGTAGATTTGTAGTTGCCTGGACTAGGGGAATGGGAGGATGGGAGTGATATTTGATGGGCATGGGTTTCTTTTTGGGGTGATGAAAATGTTCTGGAATTAGATAGCGGTAGTGACTGCACAATCTTGTAGGTTCATGACCTTGTGAGTATACTAAAAACCACTGAATTGTATACTTTAAGAGCGTGAGTTGTGTGGCATGTAAATTATAACTCAGAAGAAAAAAGACTCCAGTTTTCACCTTCTCATAAAAACACCTGCCCTGATGATGAGGCACAAGTTTCCTTGCCTCCCATTCTCTGACTTTCCTGAGGACTGCACAGCTTTGCAAACATTCAGATTGTGATCGTCTGCCTTCTGTTTCTCCTCTTCCTTTCCTGTGTGTCCTACATGGGAAAGTCTTTCTCCCCCCATCCTGTTTCTTACTCTTGTTTTCCGATAGCTGTGGTCCTTGGTGGCAGAGGGTGGGGTGGGGTGGGGATTCCTCCTGGTCAGTTCAGTTGTATTAGTGTCCCCCAGCCAGTGTCACCTCAGGACCCCCCCCCCCCGCCCTGGAGAGGAAGCCATACGGGGTGAGAGCTTCTGTTAGGTAGCCAGTCCCCTCAGCCCGGGCCGCTCACCTTCCCCAGGTGTGGGGGGAATGCCCTCGCTTGGGACGCTCAGGGGGTGGTGGGCCAGCAGCAGAGGAGACTTGCTCCCCATCGGGTCTGAGGGCAGAGGTCAAGCTCACTGGACAAGGCCAGTTTTGTTGCCTGGTTCCTCCCACGCCTTGTAAACTTGAAGAGGCCCTTGCGGGGTAAATGGTGCTGTTTGACTTGCATGTTTGCTTGAGGGATTTGTGAGGCTTTCCAGCCCTCTGCATGATTTATCTCAGAGGAAATGAGGCAGCCTTGGGTGGGAGGGGGCATCTTGGGCCTGGGCCTTGGCCCCTCTCCCACTTGAGAGCAGCAGACAGGTGCTTTGTCCTGTGTGTGTGGATGTTTTGAGGAGGGTAAGGTCACAGTCTGGCAGTTCCATCTCCAGGTTCTGTCAGTCAGAATGTGCCATCTTGGATTCTTGTGGGCTGTGTCAGGAATGTCCAGGAGACCCTGGACAGAGATTGACAAGCCTTGGTTGGAAAGGAAAGTAAAGGATGTTTGTGCATATTTTTTTAAAAACTAAAATAATGCATATTCTTTGGTAAAAAAGAAAATAAAAAACTTAATAATGAAGGCACTCACCTCCTCCTCATCCTCAGCCTTACATTGTAGAAATGACTAACCCCTGTGTAAACAACTTGAGGTATGTATCCTTATAGATATTTTTCGTGTCACGTTTAACACACAAAGTTTTGTTTATATTTCCTGAAAGCTGCCTTTAAAAAACAAAACCCCCAAAAATCCTCTACAATACATCATGCATTTCCTTACATTTTCTGTAAATTTGAACATCCAAAAAAATGTGTCTTAGTTTTGTTGTCAGTAATGTATTAATCCCATTCTGTGTGTTTTGAGCATCTTGGTTGTCAGCACGTTTTCTCTGTTTATTTTTTTTTGTAGACAGGGTCTCACTATGTTGCCCAGGTTAGTCTTAAACTCCTTGCCTCAAACAATACTCCCACCTCAGCCTCACAAAGTACTGGGGCTTATAGGCATGAACTACCATGCCTGGCCACTTTTCTCCTATTAAGAACAAGTTTTCAGTGGATACACTTATGTCTTTTATGTTCTTTTGTTCACATATTTTTCTTTTCTTTTTCTTTTTCTTGAGTTGGAGTCTCACTCTGTCACCCAGGCTGGAGTGCTGTGGCATGATCAGGGCTCACCTTATCCTTGACCTCCTGGGCTCAGGTGATCCTCCTGCCTCAGCCTTCTGAGTGACTGGGACTTCAGGTGCAAGCCACTACACATGGCTAAATTTTTAAATTTTTTTTTTTTTTTTTGGTAGAGATGAGGTCTCGCTATGTTGCCCAGGCTAGTCTCAAACTCCTGGGCTCAAGTGATCCTCCTGTCTCGGCCTCCCAAAGTGCTGGGATTATAGTCACGAGCCACTGTACCCGGACTTATTTTTGTGCATGTATTTTAAAGTTTGATTCTTAGAAGTAAAATTGCTGGGTGGGCCCAAGGCAGTGCAGATTTTCTTTTTCATAAGTTCTGCCCATTTATTTGGAAAACCTCTAAGGCCCCAATAATTTCCTCTTTCCTTCTTCTTGCCCTTTCCCTTGTCTGTATGTGTCTGTCTTTCTCTCCATATATATTAGTAATTCATGAAAGTTGACTTTCTATTCCCAGGAATCCTGGATTAAGGCCCTTTCAAGGGCTCAGAGGAAAGAAGGGAGGAGAGGGGCTTTTTAGTCTCTGAAGGGCATCCCTCATAGAGAAGCCCAGAGAGGAGGAGTGTTTCTGACCAGTGTGGATACAGACAGAAGGCTGTTCTCTTCTTGGCCTCTCCAAGAGGAGCAGCTCACACTGCGACTGTCTCTGTATCTCCTTGTACTTCAATTACCCCTTCTCACAAGCCCCTTCCTGTCAGGCCTACTGTCCTGTACTCAGGCTGGAGGGGAGTCATTTCTAAAGACCGCTGCTGCCTGCCTAAGAGGAAAAGTTAAGTTTCTTCCTTTTAGAATTGTAGGGTCAAATTTGATTGTTCTCTGTCTTCTATTAGTCTTAGCTGGGAAGCTAGATGTCTAATTGTAGTTAGATGTTTGTTTGTCTCTGTATGCATGTGTGTGTATGTGTATGTGGAAATGCCTACTAAGAACATAATCTTCTAATGAGGAAAGGGAAGAATTCTAGACCCATTGATAGGATTGTTTTTCAGATTCTCGGGAGTTAACTGCAGCCATGATTGCCCAACTTTCTTCAGAGGCTGTAGATAACAGCACAGGCATGATTCTGAGCCTGCTTATGGAGAGATGTTGGGAAGTATCTGGGGGCCTGAGGACCTCTTTGAATATCTGGATGCTGTACTGTGGGAACAGGATTACTCTCATTTGCTTCTAGAATGAGAACCAGAGGTTAGGAGCTATAGGGAGGTGGGTTGTAGCTCATGGTAAACAAGACCCTTTCACGAAGAGCTTTTACCTGTGATGGGCTGAGCTGTGGGGGTATAACTACAGGGAAAACAGTACAGGGCCAGGTCTCTGTCTCCAGGGTCTTTTCTACCCCTGGGATCCTACCATGTTATCAAAGCTGGGTTGAGCCTCACAAAGGATCTCTGGGTCAGCTCGGGCATTTTCCCTGACTGGCTAAGTCTCACCAGAATTTGTGATCCATCCTGGCACCTTAATTGTCTCTGGATGGTCACACAGGCCCAGATCCAAGCAGCTCAGGGTTTAGGGCATTTCAGGGGGACTATTTCCCAATGAAGAATGGCCCAGCCATGGTATGGACTCCAGATTCTGTTGTGTACTGATGAAGATGGTCTCTGCCAGGCCAAGGTCCAAACGGTGGATTGTATCTTGTCAAGGCTGCCTTTAAAATTTGTTTATTTATGAAGCTGGCAGGACAACTTTGGGAGAATCCTTGGCTGGCCTACCCAGGGCTGCCATCTTGTGGGGAACTCAGGCAATGGCAGCAACCTTTGTTAGTAAACCAGACTCACTTTGAGCCAGTGGGATTCTCACCTAGCTAAGGGTTTGTTTAGAAAGT
The DNA here is from genome assembly GCA_027257055.1 of Cephalopachus bancanus. Taxonomy (NCBI): domain Eukaryota; kingdom Metazoa; phylum Chordata; class Mammalia; order Primates; family Tarsiidae; genus Cephalopachus; species Cephalopachus bancanus. The sequence continues at coordinate 6,381,492 of JAPVLO010000036.1, forward strand.
AAAACATTTGAAGTAATTTTTAATCGGCATTCCAAAGATACTTTCCCCCAATCAGGGCAGTTTAGTCTAGATGTGGAGTTTTTTCAGACATGGATAGTAGGCGTTGTTTAACTAGATGACAGGAGCATTCTTCATGGACTGTATGGTTATGGGTGAACCCCTTCTTCTTGTGGGGTCCCCTTTCCACCCCTCTGTGGTGGGCACTGTCAAGTGATGTCCTTAGTGCCCTCTGACTCTCAATTCAGGTGTCCTCACTCAGGGGCCCAGTTCTCATTGGTTGAATGATTTATGGAAAAGAATAATGTTACATCTCCATCTCACACAAGACACAGAAATATATTCCAAGTAGTGTAAAGGCTTAAGTAAGGAAAACAAAACTTTAGCACTTTTTAGGAAAAATAGTAGGAGAGTATCCTTATGATCTTAAGGTAGGAAGGAAAGAATTTCTTAAATAAAACCATCAAGACACAAAATTTTACCATATTAGGCCGGGTACAGTGGGCTCATGCCTGTAGTCTCAGTGCTTTGGGAGTCTAAAGTGGGATGATCATTTGAGGCCATGATTCAAGACTAGCCTAGTCATGTAGTGAGACCCCATCTCTACAAAAAATAGAAAAATTAGCTGGGTGTGGTTGCATGTACCTGTAGTTCTAGCTACTAGGAGGCTGAGGTGGGATGATTACCTGAGCCAGGAATTTGCAGTTACAGTGAGCTGTGATCATGCCACTCCAACCTGGGTGAGAGAGAGAGAGAGAGAGAGAGAGAGAGAGAGAGAGAGACATGGTCTGCCTCTCTCTCTCTCTCTCTCTCTCTCTCTCTCTCTCTCTCTCTCTCACACACACACACACACACACACACACACACACACACACACAAGATTTTACCATATTAAAATGTGAAACTTTAGTATAAAAAAAGATATTGTGAGAAAATTTAAAAGCCACATATTGAGAGAAGATATTTGTAATGAATATAACTGAAAAGACTTTGTACCTAGAATTTAAAAATAACCTGTACAGAAAGAAAGAGGGAGAAGGAGAAAGTAAGGTGGGGAGGGAGGGAAGTAGAGAGACAAAGTCACAGGATATAAACAGGCAATTCATAGAGGAGAAAATATGTGTAATTCATAAACATAAGGAGAGTTGTTCAGTTTCTCTAATAATCGAGAATGTAAAGTTAAAACAAAGAGACACAATATTTTAGGTCCATGATATTGATAAAACTTAAAAAAAAATCTGTCTGTTTCATAGTAGCCAAGGGGTGGAAGCGGCCCAAGTGTCCATTGACAAATGAATAGATAAACAAAATATGGTAGACTTATACAATGGAATATTATTCAGCCTTACAAAGGAAGGAGATTCTGATTTGTGCTACAATATGGGTGAACTGTGAGGACATCATGCTAAGTGAAATAAGCTCATCACAAAAAGACAAATACTGTCTGATTCTACTTATGTGAGATCTCTAAAGTAGTCAGATTCATTCAGACAGAAAGTAGAAGGGTGGCTATCAGGAGCTAGAGAAGGAGAAAATGAGAAGTCATTGTTCAGTGAGTACAGAGTTTCAGTTGTGCAAGATGAAAAATTCTGGAGGTAGGTTGCACAACTGTGTGAGTGTACTAAACACTACTAACCTGGACACTTAAAAATGGCTATGAGGGTGCATGTTATATTACTGTATTTTACCACGGATGAAAATTAAAAGAAATCTTCTTGTACTGCATCTTGGTGAAGATGTGTTGGTGACAGTAACTGTCAGAACTCGTCCTCATGGCTGATGGGGGTGTAAATGGGTAACAGCTACTTTGGGGAGCAGTTTGATATTGCCCAGGAAGGGTGAAAGCTCCGTATTTCAAGGCTCAGCCACACTCCTTCTGAGTGTTCAGAGGAAACTCTTGCACACGTGGGAGACATGTTTACCCCCATGTTCAAGCAGCATTACTTATGATAATTTATTATTATAAGCAAAGAATTGGGGACAGTATATATGTTTCTTGATCAGAAGGAGGAGCAGTTGTGGGATAGCCATACAGTGAAGCTACCTGCATCAGCTTGACTAACTCTCAAAAGCAGCACTGAATAAAAAGATGTACCTGGAAATACATCTGTTAACTAAAACCACTTGTACCCTCAAGCTATTGAAATAAAAAGTAAATAAAAACAAGCACCTAGAGTATGAAATTTTGAGAAATATTTTTGAATCTTTGGTAGTATGATCATAATATCATGCATGGATGTGGTCAACAGCAACTTTAGAGGAGTGAAGAGACAGGGGAATGGGATAAGAAGGGTGCATTGGGGGTTTTAGCAACACCTGTAATGTTTTATTCTCTTGAAAGCAATTCGAGATGTGATGTTAAGACTACATCTAAGCTGTGAGTACATAAAGGTTTGGTACATGATTTGCTCCGCTTTTCTGTGTGTTTGGCAGATACTCTATTTATTTATTTATTTATTTATTTTTGAGTTGGAGTCTCACTCTGTCGCCCAGATTGGAGTGCAGTGGCCGCTCCCAGCCACCACAGCCTCGACCTTCTGGGCTCCGGCGATCCTTCCGCCTCAGCCTTCCAAGTAACCGGAATTACAGGCATGCGCTACCACTCCCGGCTGATTTTTTGATTTGTTGTAGAGATGAGGTCTCGTTGCCCAAGCGGGTCTCGAACCCGTGGGCTCAGGCAGTCCACTCACCTCAGCCTCCCAAAGGCACGGGACTCCTTTTTTTATTTTTCAGAAAAATTTTAAATGGCAGAGTGGAGCACAGTCAGTGGTGTTCTGATGGTTTCTCAGTGTATGTTCCCGTTCTGCAACAATGAAGCCTTTTTGCAAAACAGTGAAGATTCTAACTGCCCAAGGCACCTGTGTACTGCTTTTTGAAATGTATTTTTATTTTTTATTTTTTTGAGTTGGAGTCTCACTCCGTCGCCCAGACTGGAGTGCAGTGGCCGCTCCCAGCCACTGCAGCCTCGACCTGCTGTGCTCCGGCAATTCTTCTGCCTCGGCCTTCCAAGTAGCTTGAACTACAGGTGCACACTACCACACCCGGCTAATTTTTGATTTATTGTAGAGATGAGGTCTCGCCAAGTTGCCCAGGCGGGTCTCGAACCCGTGGGCTCAGGCAATCCACTCACCTCAGCCTCCCTTACTTTTTTCTTGAAAGAAAGAGCTCTTCTTTAAAAATAAAGAAAGAAAAGGAAAAGGACTGAGCTGGGATGGGCCGATTTCTCTAATGGACTTCCTCTTTAAGAGGCTGTGGTCCTGGGAGTTAATGCTTGCTTCTTAGGAAGGAGCCCATTTTCCTTGTCTCTGTGATTCTGACTTTTAAATGAAGTCCACTTTTGCTTTTTTGTTGTCTACTGAGTGCTGACCCTGTCTCCAAAGGGAAGAGTTCACAGCCCTAGGTTCTGGATCTCTGGGCTGCAAAGATGTGATAACCCAGAGCCCCCACTGAAGAAGCCAGGTGATTCCTGGGCTGTTGGAACTGGAAGGGCCAAGCCATCTTTTTTGGTTAAGTCCTGTCATTTGAGGAATCCGGAAACTGAAACCCAGAGAGGTGGAGTGACTCAGGCGGCTCGGGCTCAGATCCCCTGAGGTGCTTAGCAGAGTCATCAGGCCCCTTGGCAACCTCTAACTTATCTTGTTTTCTCTAGGACAGCACCCGAGTGAACTTTAGTATTTATAATCTAGAGTAAAATGCTTTCTTGCTTAGACTGCCCCCCTCCCGTGGTTACTGCCTCTCTCAGGAGACAAAGAGTGAGTCTTTGCTGTGAGCCTTGAAAGTGTGCCCATTTCTCTACGTCTCCTTTTGAACCCACTCCTTCATGTGCACAGGGCTCCAGCTACTCTGCCCCGCCCTTCTCTTTGGTCCTAGAACACATCTGGTGACTTCTGCCTGAAGGCCTTTGCACTTGCTCTCCCCTCTGCCATTTGTGCTCTTGCCACAGCCTTTTATTTTATCTAAACTAGGAACTCACCTTCATAAAGTGGCCTCCCCAGGCCTTAGCCTCCTTTACAGCCTTCTACTCTGCTGCTCAAAATTCTCTCTCAGCCAGGTGTGGTGGCTCACACCTGTAATCCCAGCACTTTGGGAGGCCAAGGTGTGAGGATGGATTGAGGCCAGGAGCTGAAGGGCAACATCGTGAGACCTTGTCTCTACAAAAACTTAAAAATTAACTGGGTGTGGTGGCACATGCCTGTCATCCCAGCTACTCAAGAAGCCAAGGTGGAAGCGTTGCTTGAGCCATGATTGTGCTACTACATTCCATCGTGGGCAGCAGAGCAGGACTCTGTCTCTATAAAAAGGAAAAAAAAAAGTCTCTCTCCAACACATTATTGTATTTTAAAAATATAAAATTTCTTGATAGTCCTCATCATGCTCTGAAGTTATTATATTTGCTTTGTCTGCCTGTCTGTGTGTTCACATCCTCCCATTAGAATAAAAGATCCACAGGACATAGTCTCTTCTGGTCCTGTCCAGCATTACCAGCACCTAGATCAGTACTGGATGCGTGAGGTACTTGCCCTGGGAGAGGGTGTCCCCCAACACTACCTTCAGGTTCTGTGATTTACTGGGAGGACTCTCAAGACTCAGTACATAATCATACTCAGTGGTTAACCTTGATTGCAACCAAAGGACACAAAGCCCAATCATTAAAGTGGGGGAAAGGCATGTGGAGAAAGTCCAGAGGAAGCCAGGTGCAAGTTACCAGGAGTCCTCCCCCAGTGGGGTCACACAGGACACTCTTAATTTCTCCAGCATGGAGTCACAACAGCACATGACAGTGTTGACCTCCAGGGAACCCGTTGGGGACTCAGCGCTCAAGCTTTTCACTGGGGGTTGGTCATGTAGGTACCCACTATCAAGCAGGTATCCCAATCCCAGACTCCCTGAAGAAAGCAGGTGTTCAGCACAAGCCGCGTTCTGTGTACAGTCTAGGTGCTCTTATCACTGAAGGAAAGTTTTGTGTCAGTATAGAGAACTGTTTACCATTCAACTTCCTGATAGCCATTCAAGGGTCAACCTTGCAAGCAGGCCTTTCTTTCTTTCTTTTTTTTTTAAAAGCAGGATTTATTGAGAGGACAGAAAAGCTCCCACAGTGGGAGGGGACCTGAAGGATTGCCCGCAAGCAGGCCTTTCTAAGGGTAGAAATCTCAGGCCTGCTACCTTAACTGTTCTGCTTAATAAATACTTATGTGCGAATGAATCTCAGTGAATCAGTCTGGTGTGACTGCAGGGCCTATAGAATTGGGCCTCGGGATTCTCAAAGGCCCTAGGATGACACCCCTGCCTTGTCACCAGTCCTACCCACAGACAGACGGAAGTGAGAGTAGGGAGGTCTGTCCTCCACTTCCCACTCCCACCCTTGGTGAGCAGGACTCTCTGGTTTCCAGGTGTTGAAACACAACGGGTCATCCGAGATTCTCAACAAGCTGTATGACACGGCCATGGACAAGCTGGAGGTGGTCAAGAAGGACTACGATGCCCTGCGGAAGAGGTACAGCGAGAAAGTCGCTCTCCACAACTCAGACCTGAGCCGCCTGGAGCAGCTGGGGGAGGAGAACCAGAGGCTGCTAAAGCAGACAGAGATGCTGACCCAGCAGAGGGACACGGCCATCCAGCTGCAGCACCAGTGCGCCCTCTCCCTGAGGAGGTAGGCGCTGAGGCCGAGGGAGTGGTGGTGGGTGGAAAAGAGGGGATGAGACCTGCAAGGCCCCCAGCCACCACCAGGGGATACAAGCAGCGCAGGTGATCATGCTTTTTTTATCCAGTCAAAAAACACGACTGTCCAGGAGACATCTTTTGACATCTAATGTGTCTTGGGAATTGTGGCTTCTTCCTCCCGATCTGAACAATCTGGGTGTGTTCTGAGCACCCTGTTTCTTAGGTCTCCCCATGAGCCTCTCCTCTCTGTGGCAGTGACCCCCACCTAGAAAATAGGAAGGTAATTGTCCAGGACATTGTATCTTATAAAATTTCATTTTTTTTTTTTTTGAGTTGGAGTCTCACTCTGTCACCCAGACTGGAGTGCAGTGGCCGCTCCCGGCCACTGCAGCCTCGACCTGCTGGGCTCTGGCGATCTCTCCACCTCAGCCTTCCAAGTGGCTGGAACTATAGGCGCACGCTACCACGCCCGGCTCATTTTTGATTTATTGTAGAGATGAGGTCTCGCCAAGTTGCCCAGGCAGGTCTCAAACCCGCAGGCTCAGGCAATCCACTCACCTCAGCCTCCCAGAGGCGTGGGATTATGGGCTGAGCCACTGAGCCCAGCTTCATTTTTTTTTTTAAAGAGATAAGGTGTCATTCTGTCACCTGGACTGGAGTACAGTGGTGCCATCATAACTCACCTGTATCCTCAAACTCGTGGGCTCAAATGATTCTTCCACCTCAGCCTCCTGAGTTGCTAGGACTACAGGCATGTACTACCGTGCCTGGCCAATCTTTTATTTTTTAAGAGACAGGGTCTCTTACTTTGTTGCCCAAGCTGGTCTTAAACTCCTGGCCTCAAATGATCCTCCTGCCTTAACCTCCTGAGTAGCTGGGATTATAGGCGTGAGCCACTGTGCTTGGCTAAAATTTCATTTTTTAATTAAAGAATGTCATCTTTAGAGATGTCATACTCATCTTCAAATATCACACTGTGCTTGGTAAAGTCCACTTCTGTGGAACACCAGTTCATCAGTTTCATGTGAAAAGTGTTCTTTGGGTATGAATGGGTTTGAGAATAGCTGGGTTTAAACTAGACAGGTGTTTCCGCAGCAGAACTTCTCTGAACCCTCGTTGTGGTGTTGTGCACTAGACAGACTTTCCAAGAGGGGGCCAGGATGCAGAGTTTCCCAAATGTAAGTCATTGGGGAACACATATTTTTGTAACAGAGTTCTGTGCAGGACCCATGTGCTAAGGAACGGTCTCTGAGAAATGCTTCTGTGGAGCTGCAGGCTCTTATTTGCAGGCTGCCTGTGTGGAAAGTGCCTCTGGCCTGGAAGGACGAGCTATGTTCTCAAGCTAACCTTGTGGCCCTGGGCCAGTTGCCTGCCCTGCAAGGCCGTACTGTCTGTTTCTGTGAAAACGAGACAGTCGGACTAATTGACCCTTAAGGCCACTTTTATCTCTGATGTGCTGTGATCCTGGCATTGTTTTGTTTTTATTATTTTTCTTGAAAATAATGTGGCTTGACTGTGGGAGAAATATGCTGTTATTTCTAGTGGAGCAGAGGGCATGAAGTCCTCACTTCAACTTCTGGCATTTGTCAAATGCTGAGAAAAATTCCAGGTCCAGGGGCACTGGTGCTCCGTGACTTTTCTCTCTTGGGGGTGCTGAGAGTGACCTCACTCGAAACTTCATGCTTGACTGTCTGGCACAGTGGAGCTGGCGGGAGGCAGAGCAACTGACAGCTGACTGGCCCGGGCCCTGCCTCCCCATATCCCTCTGCCTGTCTCCCCAGGTTCGAGGCGATCCACCACGAGTTGAACAAGGCCACGGCACAGAACAAGGACCTGCAGTGGGAGATGGAACTGCTGCAGTCAGAGCTGACGGAGCTGAGGACCACGCAGGTGAAGACGGCGAAGGAGTCAGAAAAGTACAGGGAGGAGCGGGACGCTGTGTACAGCGAGTACAAGCTCATCATGAGCGAGCGCGACCAGGTCATCTCTGAGCTGGACAAGCTGCAGACCGAGGTGGAGCTGGCCGAGTCCAAGCTCAAGAGCAGCACATCTGAGAAGAAGGCAGCCAGTGAGGAGATGGAGGCACTGCGGCAGGTAGGCGGGCAGCTCACTGTCAGCCTCAGAAAGCGGCCAAGGTGGAGGGGCTGCAGAGTGCATGGTGTCTGGATTAGAGGCTTTCTTCTGAGCCAGAGCAAAGGCTTAAGTGCTAGCTGGGTTTTCAGACACTGCCCAGGTAACCCCTGAGCTCGTGCTCAGTGCCCAGCTCCAGTCTGGACTGTGGAGACAAGAGGGAAGGGATGTCTAGCCACAGTCCTGGGCATCTGGAGCTTATAATAAGACCTGAAAGAGAGTCAGATGACACACATCGACACTCTCGCACCCACACCCATGGTGAAGTAATTGTACATCAGTCTTGGGCTGAAAGTTAGTGACAAGAAAGTCAGTGATATCTCAAGGACTTGCTTATATGAAGCAAGATACCAAGGCCAGGTTTCCCAAACTAGATACATTAGGCCCGGTGAGTCTGGAAGAGCACTCTCAGTGGCTCTTTTCCTTCAACTGAGTGCATCTGACCAAGTCTGCTCTTTAAAAAATGTTTCAGGCCCCTGCTGGGAAGGGGTCCTTCTCCTAAAGCTTTGCTCTCTGGGGCTTGTGCCTGCAGGGCTTAAGGGACTTTGGTGTACAGTAGCATTGGAATTGGGCCATTCAGTCAGCTCTTGGGTGATCTGTGTGGATGCTCTGTGCCCTTCCTACGTGGCCACCTTCACTCCATCGCTGATACACCTTACCCCCAAGTCCAGGTGTATCCTGATAGGGATCGGATTGGCCCATGGAGATTCCTTTTCCATCCTTGAGGCAGTGTTCTGGCTCTGGTTAGAGCTTCTAGAGGTGATTACAGCAGGAATCCCCCCCCATCAAGATAGTTCCCTATTCATTCCTTTCTATTCTTCTGCTTTCCTGGGGCAGGTCACAGTTTTCTTTTTTATGTATATATTAGGAAACATTATTTATTTAGAAAGTAAATTAGAAAGAGAGAGAGAAAGAGGAGATTCACCTCTCCAAGGTAGGGGAGGGGGCCAAAGCCAGGAAACATGGCCTGACCATAGCTCAAAGAGCAGATGGCCACACCTAGCTTAGCAAGGCAATGGCTGTGATGGTCTGGCAATGAATGCAATGGCCTGGCAGTGGCCTAGCAATGGCCTGGCAGTGGCCAAAATGCAGTTTTCAAATGTGGTCTGTAAGAAGCAAAAAGGAAGGTGTTATAGGTCAGGCAAGTAGACAGGGGTGATGTGCAATGGATTATTATCACCAGGTCCCTGTGTACCAGTCATGAGGCAGGGCTGATGTCCAAGGCTGTCTTTTAAACAACAGTGACTTCTGCTTGTGCCTAGGCAATGGTGGGGTCTGTAGGGACTGCGAGGGACATTCCCTGTGCTGGGAGACTGGGCCCTCCTCAGTGATGCAACTTCTTACCTCTGTCAACCTCTCTGAGCCTCAGTTTCTTCATCTGCAAAATAGAAATGATAACAGCATCTGCCTAATGATGATCAAATGACTTCATATAGAAAACACAGCTAGCACAGTGACTACACAAAGCAGGAATGAGCTGAGTCTTTATTATTGAGTACTATGATGCCCATCTGAGTCTTATTGCACTGTTAGGTTTGGGGTGATCCCTATGAAACTGTTTTTGTAGATAAAAATGGGCCAAATAATGGTCGTTTCATACAGAGGAACCAAGACTTCTCTAGACCATTGAGGTGAATGCTGATGTGAAGAGGAATATTAATTGTGATGAAACTTTTGAAAAGACCATCAAGCAAAAAAAGAAAAATTTTAATAAGTAAAGATAATGCATTAAAATTTGGTTGTTGTCCTAGAAAAACCACCAACTCATTTTCATATCCTGATGTCTGAGTGTGTAACTGTTGGGGGAATTGTTGATATTAAGTAAGGAGACAAAAGGATGAAGAAGAAAACTTTGAAAATGACCGAGTCATTAACTAAATGAAAATGTTACAGAACGTTGAACACATAAAAGGTGCTCCCAAGATGGGCAGCGTGGAGATCTGTGAGATTTTCAGTTCACTGCCAAGACTCTTGGTAGAAATTTGGAAAGCACAGAGAAGTATGAAAAACACCTCAGTCCCCTGAGGTGCTGACATTCAGCAAAGAGACACTGAGCCCTGATGTCTAAGCAGCTGCCCGCCACCTCCCCACCAGCACTCAGGCGCGCCCTTTAGCCTGGATCACTGGACTGGCCTTCGCAGGGGGTATTGGCTGGGAGTCAAGTCACCTGTCAGCTGAGGCAGAAATCTCTTCCAGGCACTGTTCCGAGTCAGCAGGCAGGAGAGGAGAGCCTCCCCCTCGTCCCGGCAGCTTCCAGAGCTGAGGTCCTCAGCTCCCTCTTCACGCACAAGGCCACTCCCCACTGGCAGGAGGAAGCCAGTCTGTGGCCTGGGTCATCCTGGCTCCAGGTGTGGTTGACCAGGCACGCTCTCCAGTCGCTACCCATTAGGGGTCAACCGGGATGGATTTTCTAGCTGGTCTGGCTCCATCATCACAGAGCAGTCCTCATTCTGCTCAGCCTGGGGACTGAGTTTTTTGTCTGAGATAGTGTTTCCAATCCCTTCCCCTTTTCATTCACCCTTTTTTTCTCTCACTGCTCCCTCCTCTTTCTGTGTTCTGAGTGTTTTGAGGCAAAGAAGTAGCAATTGGTAGCACTGGGAGGCCTGGGGGGGAGGAGCTGTCAGGGTCTCTGCCACGTTGGCTCTGCCCTTTCCTCCTGCTTCTCAGCTCAGAGTGGGCATGTCCTTGGGACCTTCCCTCACAAAGCACCCTTCTTGCCTCCTGGCACAGCCAGCCTTGTCCAGTGAGGACTCATGCCCTCAGAAGGATGGAGGAACTGCCTGGAAGGGCCAGGCTGATGACACTGGGAAGCTGTGGGCCTCCGTCACCTGTTGAAGAGGTTCTGCCAGGTTCCAGCTTGCTTTCCCAGGTCTGGCCGACCAAGCACCATCCCACAGAAGGGACTCCATTGCTCTGGCTGGCAGTGGCTTCCCTTCTCTTCCTGCTACCCCTGAATGTAGTCACATGCCCAGCTGCAATTCCTGCTTGAGGAGCTGAGCTTGACTGTGGGGGACAGAGACAAAACCATGTGAAGGGAGAGGGTGGGCAAAGCAAGGCAGCAGATGGCATTTCCAGAATTCAGTTAGGGGGCTGCTGGGGCAGGTGTTGCCCAAGTAGAAGGGGCAGGTGCCCTCATCTGAGAGCCACCACCCAGGTCCTGCCCTGGGACCCTTGGGTGGACTCTGCCTTCTGGGACTGGGTTGCAGCCCATAGGCCTTTCTTGCTGGCCTTATACTTTGGCCCAGTGAGTGTTTTGTGAAAAACAGCCCATCTTTTCTAAGCTTGTGACCCCAGGACCCCCCAGGGCAGGCAGAAAGAGACTTTGGGTGGTACTCCTGCAGACTGTGCTCTGATGCTGAGGGCGGCCTGAGGGTGTAGAAACAGCTGCACTGGATCAAAAGTCAGCTCTCCAGCTGGGTGGGACTTCGGCAAGTCACTTCCTGGATCCTGTAGTTCCTCATCAGTGTAGTCAGGATCACATAGAGGGATCACTTGGGTCCTCTCCACTCCCAAATTTCAGTGTACCTTTTAAGGCACCTCATTCTTCTCTCCTCTTTCACTAAAAATAAATATAGCAGTTCTTGTGTTTTACGTAGGAAACAGGCTATGGGGCTGAAACCAACAATGTCACAGGGTCCAAGGGGAAGGGTCCAGTGGGAAGCAAGGGGAGATGAGGGAGAGGGTAGGAGATGGAGAAGGTAGGAGCTGCCTGGTTTCCCATGCTGGCCTCTTGTCCCTTCTCCACCTGTGACCCTCAAGTGGAGGCTGTTGTCCAGAGCAAAATGGAAAAACCTTTCAGGGAAACCAGGTTTTGACATGTTTAAAATATAAATCTATATTTAAATAAATGTTTGTAAAACATTGAGTAAAATATATATTTTTTAAAAAGTGATTGTTAAACCTGTTGTTTATTTTCTTTCATTTTCTTTTTCTTTTTTCAGTATTTTACTCTGTTGCCCAGGCTGTGTGGTACAGTGGCAAGATCATGGCTTATTATAGCCTCCAACTTCTGGGCACAAGCAATCCTCCTGCCTCAGCCTCCTGAGTAACTGGGACTACAGGCACATGCTACCATGTCTGGCTAATTTAAAAGTTTTTTTTGTAGAGACAAGGTCTTGCTATGTTGCCCAGGCCAATCTCCAACCCCTGGGCTCAAATGAGCCTCCTGCTTTAGCTTCCCAAAATGCTAGGATTATAGGCATGAGCCACCATGTCTGGCTGTATAACAAATTCGTGACTGAATTAATACCAATCTTTAATTTCTTTAAATTAAAAGTTAAGAAAAAAATTGTATTTTATTTTATTTTGTAGAAGCAGGGTCTTGATATGTTGCTCAGGCTGGTCTTGAAATACTGACCTCAAATGATCCTCCTGCCTTTGCCTCCCAAATTGTTGGGATTATAGGTGTGAGCCTAGAAAATATTTTGGGAACAGCAAACTAAACAAGCACTCCACACTATGTAAAAGCGGAGAAAAACAGAAACTGAAATGATTTGAATTGATCTTGGGAAGCATGAGGTCTGAACAAAGCTTGCCACTGTGTCTCTCTTGAGTTGTGGTGTGCTTTTTGTGCGGATTTGCCCCCAGCTCCTCCTAACTGTGCTTGAGAGAGGAGAGTAGTTATAAGCTGGTCCCAGGTGCATTCCTCTGTCTCCATCTTCCTGAACGGGTTCTTGCAAAGCCTGCCTCCTGTGCCCTGGAGGGGGAGCCATGATGGAGTGAAAGTGTTCTCCTGTGTGCTTGTCTCCTCACTCAGGGGTGGAGAGTCCCAGTGCAGAGGTCCCAGTATCAGGGCCTCTGCTGTCACACTTCTGTTTTGCTCGTTCAGAAAGCTGGAATAGGAGTTATTTTTCAGGAGACGCTTGCTTTGTCATTTGTCATTTCTCCTTGTTTTTGGATCACAGAGGCATGGAGGGAGCTTTTTACATGAAAGCTCCTAAGAGCTGGACTTGAAGTTTTAGTGGTGCATCTGCTCTCTAGGGAGGTGTCAAGATACAGATGCTTCAGATTTCAGCTTTTACGTGACCTGAGATACACAGGACTTCCCCCAATGGAATTACTGGTGTATTTCATCTTTAAAAATAACTCGGTATGCCAGATTATAAAAACCAGTACTCAGACATGTAGTGGGAGGATTATTACAACTGTGGCTGTAGGGTGCGTAGCTTCGGGGAGTATGGGTGCAGAGGGGGTATGCCAGGCTGAGCTCTGTATTGCCCTCCATCCAGCTCCCTAGCACTTCAGCCCTGACCTCTGCATTAGAGGGAGGTGCTTTGGGTCCAGGAGGCTCAGTAACCTCCCCTCTGTTTGCCCCTTGCCCCCACCAGATCAAAGACACAGTGACCATGGATGCCGGGAGAGCCAACAAGGAGGTTGAAATCCTTCGAAAGCAGTGTAAGGCTCTGTGCCAGGAGCTGAAGGAGGCCCTGCAGGAGGCGGATGTGGCCAAGTGCCGGCGGGACTGGGCCTTCCAGGAGCGAGACAAGATCGTGGCAGAGCGTGATAGCATCCGGTATGGGGTGTCCTTGGGCTGGCGTGGGCTCACGTCTCCCCAGGATGCACTAAGTTCTGTTGGGAGGGTCAGAATCATTTTCCATGTGTTCAGGTAGGGTGGAAGGGACCTAGGTTCCTCCCTTCTACCCCTAGATGATGCCTCAGCCTTGACCCTTAGTTTTATAATTTTCTCTTGTGTTTTTCCTTCCCATTTCACTTGACCATAGATGTCCTAAGTAGGCACCATGTCCAGATGAGACCCCTATAAAGTGGCTCAAGGCCAGCCTTTTTCTTTGAGGTTTTCTGATGAGACAGCACATAAGAAAGGATTCTTTTCACAGTATTCACTGGGCGCCTGTTGTGTGCTGGGATTTTAGATCCCTTGAGCAAGGAGACCTAGAGAGAGCCACTCAGTGAGCATGATGCTTGAGAGGTCCTGGGACAGCTTGGATGGGCAAGGGCAGTTGCAGGGGAAAGATACATGGATGTGAATTCTGGGGCCTCCGCCAGGGCTCTGACAGGGCGTGCAAGGGACTCGAGTGCGGGAGGTCTCCTCAGAGAGCATGTCATTTGAACCAGAGCTGGAAACACGAGTGGGGTTTTTCAGGTGGAGAAAGGAGGAGGGCACTGCAGGTGGAGGGGGACTTGTGTGGTGTGCTCAGGGCAGGTACATGGGTGAGTCATGGGGGGGCAGATGTGAGGGCCTCAAAAGGGAAGCCAAGCAGTGTCGGGATCCTTGGCTGGGGTAGAACCAGAAAAAGGTATGGTGGTGGCAGTGAGGTAATGACTTGGTCACTAAAGGGTTCCTGAAAGATCCCCTGTGACTGTTGAGGGAGAAACCAATGTCCCTGGGGGCTGGTCAGGAGTTGGGGGTGGCCAGACATGGGGTGGTGAGGTCCTGCCGACGGAGAGAAGCTCAGTGCCCAGTGTGGGGGGGGGAGGCCCAGTGGATGCTTTTAGTCTGCTCCTGCTCTGACCTATTCCACAGGTATCTCCAAGGAACAGTACTGAACTGGGCTCTGCTTGAGGGGGTAGAGGCATTTGGGGCTGTGAAGAGGTGGGGACCACCCCTCTAGGTATATCCAATTCTGGAGGTGGCACAGAGCATAGGCTCCTCTGCTGCCAGTTCATCTGTCCCCACCTCTTTGGGTCCTCTTTCACCAGGCTTGCACTTGGTATCTGCACAGAGCTCAGGGCTACAGAGATGGAGAGACTGACTGCTATCCAAGTGGGGTTCTCAGCCTAGTCAGGGTGGGGGCACTGCTTTAGAAAGCCCTGCCTGTAAGTAGCTGTGAGACATGTGGTGGTGCTGGAGCATGGGCCTACCAGGCAGGCTAGAGGACTTTGTGCAGGGGAGAGCCACCCCACGAGCTGGTGTATGTGCAGAGGGTGGTCCTTTTTTTTTTTTTTTTTTGAAAGCAGTATTTATTGAGAGGACAGAAAAGCTCCCACAGCGGGAGGGGGCCCAAGGGGGTTGCCCCAGAGGGTGGTCCTTAATACCAGGCATACTGAAGGTGAAACTGGGCATTGGGAACCTAACACTTGTTGCCACATGACTATGGGGGTGTCTCTCCTTTTCAGGGCCTCAGCATTCCCTCTGTCGCGCAGTGGGACTGGCCTGGGTGGTCTCAGCCCAGATGCCCAGGCACTCCTTCTGTGCATTTGGGGATGAGGCAAGGACCTGCAGGAGCTTGAAGTGGGGGTGCCAGGCCGTCTGTTGCAGACCAGAAGCCCTCAGTCCTCCTGCTTCTTGAGGTGACCTTGCCTTCTGCTCCACCAGGACACTGTGCGACAATCTGAGGCGGGAGCGGGACCGGGCAGTGAGCGAGCTGGCTGAGGCCCTGCGCAGTCTGGACGACACTCGCAAACAGAAGAACGATGTCAGCCGGGAGCTTAAGGAGCTCAAGTAGGCTTGGGTGGCCGCCTGCTGGGGTGGGTGTGTGCTTGGGAGTGCAGTGTCCCCCTCTCCCTTCAGGACAAGGCAGCCCTGAGTGCATTGGGCAGAAACATCCCTGTGTGCAGACCTGGCTGTCTGTCCCTTCACTCTGCCTTACTCTGTCAGTCTGTAGGATGGGTCTGAATGCTGTCCCTATGTTGAGTTAATTAGGAATTCTTAGACCAGAACTTCTTAGACCATGGGCTTACCAAAGCTTATAGAGACAGTGCAAATGCTGTGTGCTAAGGTACTAGTAAAGGTCCCTGCAGTCCATTTGGGGACATGCATGAATCCCCTCCTCGCTCATTCACTCTCTCAACAAGAATTTCTCGAATACCTGCTTTGTATGGGCTAACCTCCGTGAGAGGCAAGCAGACCAAGTCCCTGCCCTCATGGGGGGCATAGTGCACAGGGGGAGACAAGAGCAAGGTTAGGTCCATCAAAAAGACAAGTTCAGGTTTAGTGTTTTGAAGGCAATTGTAACCATTGCCCAGCAGTTCTTTCTGCCTGTGTTATTTGGATGCACATTTGGAAGACTGGGGTGTCAGGCAACCTCCCCTCAGTTATAGTACTCTTCCAGGATGTCATTTAAACTTTGGTGGCCCTTAGCAATGGATTGAGAATATAAAGATCAGGGTTTAGAAATTGACAGAGCACAATAACCATCACTGTAGTCTAGAACCAGACTCTAGTTGGGAAGCAGTGGCTCTCCATTCATTGTGTGACAGTTCTAAGCCGATATTGGGTGGGGGTTGGGGGGGGCAATGAGAAGTTTGTGTGTGAGTGTAAGTGTGCAAGCCTTGCACACTCGAGTGATGCCTTTTCAGAAAGGGGTGGCAGCTTCCTTCCCATTCAGTAAAACTCCTAACACGACAAACAAGTTTCATTTACTAAGTAAGAACCCACACTCTCTGGAGCTGAGTGCTCCAAGGAATATTTTAGGGGTTAAGGAGCAAAGTGGTGGACTCTCCTCAGGAACTGTCTTGGGTCTGGCATGTGATGGGACCTGGGGATTCCCTTTTAAGGGAAAGCCTGGAGCCTCTAGGGCTTGAACTTGGGAAGTTTTGCATCTCAATTGAGCCAGAGTTACCCGGAGACTTCGAAGTTCCACTTGTTTGTTCATTCTGCATGTCTGCATTTGCACCTCCTCTCTGCTAAGTTCTCTAACTGGCCAACTGGCAAGGGCACAGGCTGCTGCCTGGGAAGCCCCCAGTCTGTGGAAGCCACAGGCACACCCCAGTGATGCCTGATACCGGGATCAGTGAGTGTTGAATGCAGAGCTTCAGGCTACACTGACCTGGGGAGGAGCTGGAGCAGCCTCCTTAGAAGGAGGTTTTGGAACACTGCCCTGGCGGCCAAGGCGCATCCCAGAACTGACCAGTGAGAGCACAGCCCAGGCAAGATATGGCCCTGAGAGCCTGTCCACTTGAATGGGAAACAAAAGTAGGTCAGGAGTGTGCCAGGAGCCCAGTGGGCAGTGTTCATGAGCTAGAAAGGCAGCCTGGGCCCAGATTTTAGGAAGAGTGTCACAAACAAGTTACAGCAGTGTATGACAAGGTTTCTGAGTCAACTGGGTCTTTCTCAGAGCTAAAATTTTTAATTTGGATGATGTCCAATATATCAATTATTTTAAAAACTTCTATGGGATTATGTTATATCTGAGAACCCCTCATGTAGCCCTAGAGCTCAAAGATTTTCTAGAAGTTTTATAATTTTGTGTTTTTATTTAAATCTGTGATATAGTTGGAGTTGATTTTTATGCAAGGTAAGGGGTTTAGATTGAAATCCTTTTTTTTGGCCATAGGTGTCCAGTTGTCCCAGGATCACTAGTTAAAAACTGTCTTTCTTCTATTGAGTTATTTTTGTACCTTTTATATTCATGTGGGGGCTGTTTCTAGGTCCCTTATTCTGTTCCATGGATCTGTGTCTGTCTTCCCGACAGGACCACACAATCTTAATTACTGTAGCTGTGTAATAAGTCTTCAGCCAAGTGGAGTGATTTCTCCCATGGTTTTAGCTATCCTAGTTTCTTCTTGGTTACATTTTAAAATAGTCTTGTCTGTAGCTACAAAAATTCTTGTTGGCATTTGATCTGAATTCTGTTAAACTTCTAGATAAATTTAGGGAGAATTTCCGTCTTTAAAAATAAAAAGAAACACTACGAAAACTGATGGGTATCCAAGAAGCCATGACCTGAGTCCCCAGGTTTATTGGGAAACTGGTATGAAGTAGGAGGGGGAGAGGAGCCCTATTTAGCTTTCATGAATGGCCTGCCTCAGTTCAGAGCTGTAATGAGGGTAGGATGTTTCACGTCCCAAAGGGCCATCGCCAAGGCTCTCTCTGTTCACAGGGAGCAGATGGAATCCCAGTTGGAAAAGGAGGCTCGATTCCGGCAGCTGATGGCCCACAGCTCCCACGACTCAGCCATCGACACAGATTCCATGGAGTGGGAAACGGAAGTTGTTGAGTTTGAAAGGGAGACGGTAAGCCACCTTGGATAACTCTTCTCTCACACTCTCCTTGACGTGGAAATTTTGGATTGCGGGGAGAGGATGGCCCTCTGGCAGTGCTCTAGTTTCATGGCTGTGAGTTTGGAGGTTTGCCTTTTCCTTCCAGTGTGAGAATGCATCCTTTCCTGGCAGCCATGCGGGCTGGGTTGTAGCAGGTTGGTGTCCTGTATCTTGAGGCAGATGCATAGTGTGATGGACACTGGTCATTTGGGAGAGAAGGGAGAAGAGCAGAGCACTGGGGGAACGCCAGCAGGGATGTCTATCTGCAGTGGCCAGAAGGGGCAGATTGCAGCTGCTTAGCTACTCATAGGTTTCCATCCTGGGGACCAACTGTCCCATAAGGCAAAGTGAAGGAACTATACCCCACATTGGATGAATGGCATATGGGGCTTAAGAGCCAACTGTTTCTCGTAACTGCTTTGTGAAGTTTGCTGCTACTGCTGCTGTTTTGGCAGGAGGATATTGACTTGAAGGCCCTGGGGTTTGATATGGCAGAAGGTGTGAATGAGCCTTGTTTCCCGGGGGACTGCGGCATATTTGTCACCAAAGTGGACAAAGGGAGCATTGCTGATGGCCGCTTAAGGTAAGGATTGAGGCCTAGGCTCCAGGGGGAGGGGAGGCCTGCAACTCATTGCAGAGGACCCAGAGAGCCAGGTAGCACTTCAGTGAATGCATCCCAGCATTTGGGGACTCAGAGTCTGTCTAAGGCCTGCGATCTCAGCTGCTAATATTGCTCTAAAAGGAAACTCTCTGCTTCTTAATTACCTCTGAATCTGATTTTTCTCCAATTACCAGGTGCTGTCTTTTGCTTCTCTGGGTAGGCAGTGGCCCAGGCAGTATGTGTGAAAGCTTAGGGACATGCGTTGCTTGCTTATTCCACGAAATGGTCATGATAATAAAATGCTTACACAGTGCTGACTATTTGCTGAATACTGGTTTAGGCACTTTATATACATTAATTAATCTCTCCAATCCTGTGAGGTTATAGATAAGGAAGGACATCAAGGCCCAGAGAGGCTAGGTCATATAGCTAGTATGTGGTAGAGTCAGGATTTGAACCCAGGCTGTCTAACTTCATTCATCTGCAAGTTTCACCACTACGCATTCCTGGAGAGGAAATCCTTCTGAGCCTGTGTGTGGGGCACCTGCTTTTTGGCCGTCAACCTCCGAATGGGAGTGGTGACTGCCTAAAGACTGGTGCCAGGGACTGTGTGGGCAGTGAAGTGACCTGGCTGTGCCCTTTCTCAGGGTCAATGACTGGCTGCTGAGAATCAACGATGTGGACCTCATTAACAAGGACAAGAAGCAGGCCATCAAGGCTCTGCTCAACGGAGAGGGGGCCATCAACATGGTCGTGCGGCGGAGAAAGTCCCTGGGTGGGAAGGTGGTCACGCCCCTGCACATCAACCTCAGTGGACATAAAGGTAGCACACAGGTGTGGGTGGAGAACCTCTGATGGCAGGTTTTCTTTCTTGTGGATAGGGTCTGCAGTATCCCTTAGGAGCCCCTCATTCCTGGGCATGAGGTACTGTTGCCATTTAAATGCAGCCCATGTGCTTTCCTGGCAGGAAGTCATCTGGGTCCTGAGTCCTGCTTGTCTCTGAGTGTTTGATTCACCAGACCGAATGAGACTGAGCCCCCTAATTGATGTGACCAGGGTGGGGTACAGGGGTGGATGGGGTGCAGCCTGCTGACATCCCCTTTTATAAGTTTAGTTAATGGAGATGAGACGGGGTGACCAGAAGGCTGGGGAGCGAGACCAGGGTTTACCCAGTAACCTCCTGTGGCTTGCAGACAGCGGCATCAGTCTGGAGAATGGAGTGTATGCTGCTGCTGTGGTGCCCGGAAGCCCTGCTGCCAAAGAAGGGTCCCTTGCCGTGGGAGACAGGATTGTTGCGGTAAGTCCTAAGACTGGAGCCGAGGCTGCCTGTCACATGTAGACAGATAACTTCTGGGAGGTTTTTTCTGTTTCTAAGTTGGGGACTTGCTTTGTTACCCTGGCTGGAGTGTAGGGGCACAATTATGGCTCACCACAACTTCAGTTCCCTGGGCTTACGTGATCCTTCCACCTCGGCCTCCTGGGTAGCTGGGATGCATGCTACCGTCCCCTGCTAATTGTTTTTTTTTGTTGTTGTTTTGTTTTTTTGAAGAAGAGCTCTCGCTATGTTGGCTGGGCTAGTCTCAGACAATCTTCTTACCTCAACCTCCCAAAGTGCTGGGATTACAGGCTTGAGCCACTTTGCCTGGCCTTATATTTGACAGGTTTGAGCAAGAAGTAATGAGCAGAATTTTTGTATTTGCCTTATTCTTGGGCTTGACATCATGTTAACATTTAAACATGACTTTTCTGATGGTATGTTTCTATTTATTGTCGAAAATTAGGAAATACAGAAGAAGTCTAGGGGGGAAATAAAAATCACTTGTATTGCTACCACCTTTAGATAACCTTTATTAACATTTTTAATGTATTTCTCTACACTTAAGTATATATGAAGGACTATTAACAAAATAAATTGACATCGTCTATGTGTGAATCAGGTGGAGTGATTCCTCCCTTCATTTTAGTTTCTTCTTTAAAAGTAAGCATTATATCTAATTATTTTTAAATTTTTTCTTTATCAAAGTAAAACCTATTTGCTGTAAAATAACCAAGCTGTACAAAAGTATATAAAGTGAAATGTGGCAGTCCCCCTCCCTCCTTTATTCCTGCTCTTAGAGGTCATCTCTGCCCCCATTTGGAGGGCATACTCCCAGCCCAGTCTGTAAGTACTCTTAGAAATCTCTATATATGTATATAGGTTTCTGTTTTTTGTCGACTTTTTAAATACAATAATGGATCTGCAATTTGCATTCTGCATTGTAGATATCTTGCCAAATGTAGCCTGGTTAATTTTATCCACCTCATGGCATTCTCTTGTATGATTATATATAGTTTGCATCATACCCCTAGTGATGGACATGAAAGTTGTTTTCAGTGTCTGCAGTGGCACACAGTCCTGCAGTGGACTTTACCAGTGTCACAGATGTTTTCTGGATCCCTAATAGTGTATCTGGGACAAAACTAAAAGTGCTATGATATGACTAAGGAGTAGGGCATATTTAATATTTAATACTTCTAACTCAACTTTAAACAAAGAAAATGTCAGCCAGGCACAGTGGCTCATGCCTATAATCCTGGTACTTTGGGAGGATGAGGCAGGAGGATCCTTGAGCTTCACTTGAGGCCAGGAGTTTGAAACCAACTTGGGCGTCATAACCAAGCCACTGACTCAAAAGAAAGAAAGAAAGAAGGAAAGAAAAAAACCCAACCCAGAAAATGTCATATACTTTTTCTTTTCTCTCTCTCTTCTTCCTTTCCTTCTTTCTTTCTTCTTCTCTTCCTCCCTTTTTTCTTTCTTTTCTTTCATTCCCTCCCTCCCTCCCACCTTCCCTTCCTCCTTTTCTTTTTTTTCTTCCTTTCTTCCCTCCCTCCCTTTTTTTTCTTTGTCAGGGTCTTAGTGCGTTGCCCAGGCTAGAGTGCAATGGCAACAACACTCAATGCAGCTCACTGCAGCCTCAAACTTCTGGACTCAGGCGATCCTTCTTCCTTAGCCTCCCAAATAACTGGGATTACAGGCACATGTCACCATGCCTGACTAATATTTTGCTTTTTTTGTAGAGATGAGGTCTTGCTATTTTGCCCAGGCTGGTCTCAAACTCCTGGGCTCAAGCAATCCTCCTGCCTTGGCCTCCCAAAGTGCTGGAATTATAGGCATGAGCCACCACACCTGGCTACAAATATATAGTTTTAAAAGGTTTGAAAGTAGCTGTGAGGGATGCAGGGGGAGATTCTGACAGAAGCATTGAAAAATCCTTTGTGAACAATGACAGGACCCCAGGACTCTTTTATATTTATTTTTATTTGAGATGGAATCTCACTATGTTGCCTAGATTGGTCTCGTATTCCTGGGTACAAGGGATCCTCTCACTTCAGCCTCCTGAGTAGCTGAGATTATAGGTGTGAGCTACCCAGCTCATGTGGTACTTTTTTTTTTTTTTTTTTTAAATCAGAGTCTCACTCTGTCGCTCAGGCTGGAGTGCAGTGGCACACTTACGGCCACCACAGCCCTGACCTGCTGGGCTCAGGCAATCCTTCCGCCTCAGCCTTCCAAGTACCTGGAACTACAGGCATGTGCCATCACATCCTGCTAATTTTTCTTGATTTATTGTAAAGATGAGGTCTCACCATGTTGCCCAGGCTGGTCTTGAACTCGTGGGCTCAGGCAGTCCTCTTACCTTGGCCTCCCAAAGTACTGGGATTATAGGCATGAGCCACTGCGCCTGGCCTCATTTGGTACTTTCAATACTTGATCTTAGTCAAAAGGCTAAGAGTGATGACTTGTACTTCCTAGTTTATAAAGCCTTTCATATCCATGGTTCTTAGCATGCACCCCCCCCACCCGGCACACCTATTTATCTTCCATTCTGTACATTGGGGAGTGGGGCTGGAAAGTTGTGAGCCAAGGTCTGGCATCATGGAGCAGGAAACACTAGTCCTGGGATGTTCCCCCAGGTCCTCAGCGTTCTTGTCCCAGAATGACAAGGTCCTTTTCTAGAATGCGTGAAGGTCTTGTGTTCGTCTGCCTCAGAAACCTCTTCCCTGGACTCCTAGGGGCTCACGGGGAGGGGCCTTCTGTCTTTTGCCAACTCCTGACTTTGGCACCTTACTCTTGGTGACTGTGTTGGCCCACTCTTCGACATGGGAGGGCACGTGGGAAGAGCCCTGTCCTGGCAGACCTGAGGCTGCTCTGCCAGTGGGCCTGACAGGCTCTTTGTCTGGGCCTAGATCAATGGCATTGCACTGGACAACAAGTCTCTGAATGAATGTGAATCTCTGCTGAGGAGCTGCCAGGATTCCCTGACCCTCTCCCTCCTGAAGGTAAGGCCCCTACCTGGCTCTGCCCTCACCATCGGGAGCAGGGGCAAAACCTCAGCTCCATGTAGTAGAGTCTCTGGGATCCTTGAGGAAAGGGTATGGATTACAAAGTGCCGGATGTGCAGCTGTGAGGCCATGTTGGGGACAGTTGGGTACATTTGAATCTGGACCAGATGATTAGATGAGCTTAGGGAATTGTCGTCAATTTTCTTAGGTATGATGATGGCATCTCTCGTGGTACACCCAGACATTGAGGTTATTTTGTAGGGGAATGGCCTTATTTTGGGGAGGTATGTGCTAAAGATGTTAGGGATGACATGTCATGATATTTGTGACTTGCTTTCTAGTGTTCTGCAATATTAATATAGACAGACACAATAAAAAACAAATTGTCCCTTTTTTTTCTTTTTCTTTTTTAAAAAAATTTTTAATTTTAAAGATGTGGGATACAAATCAGGGTTAGGTATACAAATGTTCATTATGCAGGTACCCCTGTTGATGAGGTGTGCCCTCCTCCACTGGCAGTTTCCTATCCCTCCCTCCCATGGCAGTTTCCCACTACTGCCAATCCCTTTCTTACAGTATTATGCTAATTGTTCAAGATCCACTTATGAGTGAGAACATATGGTACTCTGTTTTCTGTGATGGGTCACTGATTATGATAGACTCTAAATCCATCCAAGTTGCTGCAAAGTCCATATGTTTGTCCTTCGTTATGGCTGCATAATATTCCATTGTGTATATATACCACATTTTTTAATCCAGTCCAGTTTTGATGGGCAGCATGGTTGGTTCCATGTTTTTGCTATTGTGAATAGTGCTGCAGTAAACATGTGTGCAGGTGTCTTTTTTGTAGAATGATTTGAATTCCTCTAGGTGTATTCCCAGTAGGGGGATTGCTGGGTCATATGGAACGACAATTTCTAGCTCTTTGGGAAATCACCACACTGTTTTCCAAAGAGGTTTCACTAGTTTGCATTCTCACTAGCAGTGTAGAAGTGTGTGTTTTTCTTCGCATTCTCACCAACATCTATTGTTTGTTTTATTAATGATAGCCATTTTCATTGGGGTTAGATGGTATCTCAGTGTGGTTTTTATTTGCATTTCTCTGAAAATTAGTGAGGCTGAGCACCTTTTCATGTGTCTGTTGGCTGCCTGTATCTCTTCTTTGGGGAATTGTCTGTTCATGTCTTTTGCCCACTTTTTTTGAGTTGGAGTCTCACTCTGTCACCCAGACTGGAGTGCAGTGGCCGCTCCCGGCCACCGCAGCCTCCACCTGCTGGGCTCTGTCGATCCTTCCGCCTCAGCCTTCCAAGTAGCTGGAGCTACAGGCGCGCGCTACCACGCCTGGCTGATTTTTTTTTTTATTGTAGAGATGAGTTCTCGCTGCCTAGGTGGGTCTCGAACCCGCGGACTCAGGCAATCTACTCACCTCAGCCTCCCAAAGGCGTGGGATTACAGGCTGAGCCACCGAGCCCGGCTTGCCCACTTTTTAATGGGGGCTGTTTTTTTTTTCCTTTCGGCACATCTGAGTTCCTTGTAGATCCTGGATGTTAGGCCTTTGTCAGATATACAGTTGGCAAATATTTTTTCCCAGCCTGTGGGCTGTCTCCCCACTCTCTTTTTGATTTCTTGATTGGCTTTGCAGAAACTTTTCAGTTTGATGAGGTCCCATTTATCTGTCTTATCTCTGATGGCACGGGCACTTGGGGTTTTTTGATCAGGAATGGGTTGCCAATTCCAATTTCCATAAGGGTATCTCCTGAATTTTCTAAGGTTCTTATAGTTTGAGGTTTTACATTTAGATCTTTGATCTATTTAGAGTTGATTTTTGTATATGGTGATGGGTAGGGGTCCTATTTTAATCTTCTGTATGTATCAACCAGTTTTCCGAGTATCATTTACTGAATAGTTTCTTCTCACCCCAGTGGTTGTTGTTGGAGGCTTTGCCAAGGATGAGTTGGTTGAGAAATTGAAATTTTGCTTCCAGAATCTTTATCCTGTTCCATTGGTACGGACCTTGTACCAATACCAGGCTGTTTTGATTATTGTAGTCTTATAGCAAAGTTTGAAGTCTGGAAGTGTGATACCTCCTGCTTTGATTTTTTTTGTTGTTGTTGTTTTGTTTTTTGTTTTTTTGCTAAGGATTGTTTTGGCTATTTGTGGTTGTTTATATTACCATATGAATTTCTGTATTGTCATTTCCAGGTCTGAGAAGAATAATGTTGGCAATTTAATGGGTATTATGTTGAATATGTAGCTTACCTTTGGTAGGATGGATATCTTAACAATGTTGATTCTTCCTATCCATGAACATGGAATATTTTTCTATTTGTGTCTTCTGGGATTTCTTTGAGCAGTGTTTTATAGTTCTTATTGTAGAGGTCTTTGACTTCTCTGGTTAGGGATATGCTAAGGTATTTCATTTTTTTTTTGGTGCCTATTGTGAATGGGATTGTGTTTTTTATTTGGTTCTCTGCCTGCTTGTTGTTGGTGTGTAAGAATGTGACTGCCTTTTGCACATTTAGTTTGTATTTCTGGCCTTTGCCAAATTCTTTTATCACTACAAGCAGGTTTTTGACAGATTCTCTTGGATTTTTGAGGTATAGGATCATATCGTCAGCAAAGAGGGATAATTTAATTTGACTTCCTCTTTTCCTATTTGGATACCCCTGATTTCCTTCTTTTGTCTAATTGCTCTAGCTAGGCAATTTGTCCCCTTTTAAAAGCATTTGATGGGCCTTTTGCTAATGACCCATTGAACTGGCAAGAAAGGGCAGAATAAAAACGCTGTTTCTGGGTGAGGTGGCAGCATGTTGTGTTGTTTTACTCCGTTCAGTGGTGTGGCGATATGTTCTTGAAAAAAAGAGAAAAATGGTAAAATATTGTTGAATCCAGATGGTGGGTCTATGGGCATTTATTATATTTTTCTATCAACTGTTTTGCTAGTTGATTAATAATAGAAAAAACTGGAAAAAATAGGTCCATCCATTTCATTAAGAGATGTTTTCTTTGTTAACTGTGTTTAAATTACTGGACTTTTTTGGGGGGACAGTTATAGGTTTACGGAAAAGTTAGACTAGCATGGAGTGTTTCAGTACTCCTTCAACTCCCCCCATCCCTGTCCATCATCCCAAATTTCCCCTATTATTGATATTTTGCATTAGTTATAAGATTTGTTCTAAGTAATAAGCCAATATTGATGCGTTGATACGTTAGTGTTAACGAAGATTCACAGTACTATATTCTTGGGTTTTGACAGATGTGTGATGACATGTACCCACCATCACAGTGTCATACAGAGTACAAAGTGTGACAATTAAATTTGCAAGCTCATTCTAGAAAAAGTTCTGCATTCCTCATTGCTGAATATCACTATAGTCACCTTCAAAGTAGTCCCCTTGGGAAGCTATGCACTGACATCAGCGCCTAGTCCACCCATCAAAGCAATTTTGGAACTCTTTTTCTGGAATGGCCATCAGAACTGCCATCATGAGAATGTTGGAGTTTGAATTAGAGCAACAAACAAACATTAAATTTTTGTTAAACTTGGCAAGAGTGGAAGTGAAATCAGGGACATGTTAGTCAAAGTTTATGGGGATAGTGCCATTAAGGAAATTCAGTGTACAAATGGATTAAATGTTTTTCTGAGGGGAGGGACAACCAGTAATAAGCAGAACTGATGAAAATATTGCACAAATCTGTGCAATTGTGCATCAAAATCGTCAGCTGACTATGAGAAGCATAGCAGACCATATAAACATCGATAGAGAAAATCTTAACTAAAAATCCTGGCATGAGAAAGGCATGTGCAAAAATGGTCCCGAAGGAGCTCTTGCATCATGACAGTCCACCAGCTCACACAGCACTGTCTGTGAGGGAGTTTTAGCCAGCAAACAAATAACATATTGGAATACCCTCCCTGCTCACTTGATCTTTTCCCCAATGACGTTTTTTCTTTACCCAAAGATAAAGGATATATTGAAAGGAAGACATTTTGATGACATTCAGTACATCAACGGTAATACAATGACAACTCTGATGACCATTCCAGAAAAAGAGTTCCAAAATTGCTTTGACGGGTGGACTAGGTGCTGGGGTCAGTGCATAGCTTCCCAGGGGGAGTACTTCCAAGGTGACCATAGTGATATGCAACACTGAGGTATGTAGCTGTTTTTCTAGGTTGAGTTCGTGAACTTAATTGTCAGGCCCTGTAGTTTCACTGTGCTAAAAATTCCCTGTGCTCTTTATCCTTCCCTACCCCCAAGCCTCTGGCAACCACTTACTCCTTTTAATGTCTCCATGCATTTGGCTTTCCCAGAATGGCAGAGTGGAATCATACAGGGTGAAGAAGAGCTTCTTTTAAGGCTCCTCGATGTCTTTTCGCTTATTTTTAGCACTGATTAATAATCCACTCTTCGTCTGGGTGTACCACGAGAGATGTATTTTTAATAATGAATTTCTACTTTTACATCTAATAATTAAAAAAAAAAAAGGGCAGGACATTGTACAGGTGATTCCAGAAGGTGCTAAAAGTTAAGAGATCTTATGACTCTCTTGTGAGGCCAGAACCATGAGGAAACCTCTCCGTTAGGGACAGGTGTACATGCATGTATGTGTGTGTGTGCATGTGTTTGTCTGTATGCCTCTGTCTGTCTGTCTGTCTGTCTCTCTTCTGGAGGGAATATGGTCCATGTCTGACCATCTCTCTACTTGTGGGGATGGTTTTCAGTGGCAGCCCCATGTCTGACCACCTCACCTTCTCTCTTTCTCATTCTGCAATCCCTGCTTAGGTGTTTCCTCAGAGCTCCTCGTGGAGTGGCCAGAACATTTTTGAAAATATCAAGGACTCTGATAAGATGCTGAGTTTTCGAGCCCATGGCCCGGAGGTCCAGGCTCATAATAAACGGAACTTGATGCAGCACAATAACTCCACGCAAACGGATATCTTCTACGCAGACAGACTGGAAGACAGGAAAGAAGTGGGCCCCCCAGGGGGCAGCGGCTCCTTCCTCCACAAACCTTTCCCTGGGGGACCCTTTCAGGTCTCCCCGCAAGCCTGTCCTAGCGCCTCTGAGCGTAGCCTGAGCTCCTTCCGCTCGGATGCCTCTGGGGAGCGTGGCTATGGGCTGATGGACGTGCGTAGCCGGAGGCCACTGCTGCCCTTTGAGGCAGAAGTGGACCCCTGTGGGGTTGGAGAGGTCCCTCTGGAGAAGGCGGACCCTGAGGGCTCCAACAGCGGGGGGACCTGGCCCAAGGCTGTGCTCAGCTCCACGGCAGGGCCTGAGAAGCTCTCTGTTTATAAGAAGCCAAAGCAAAGAAAGTCCATCTTTGACCCTAACACTTTCAAACGCCCCCAGACACCTCCTAAAATAGACTACCTGCTCTCAGGCCCCGGACCTACTCACTCCCCACAGCCCTCCAAGAGGGCGGGGCCTCTGACACCTCCAAAACCCCCTAAAAGGAGTGACTCCATTAAGTTCCAGCACAGGCTGGAGACCAGCTCTGAGTCAGAGGCCACTCTGGTGGGCAGCTCCCCATCCACCAGCCCCCCAAGCGCCCTGCCCCTCAACGCGGACTCCGGGGAGCCCATGCATGCATCGCCCCCTCGCAAGGCCAGGGTCCGTATTGCTTCCAGCTACTATCCAGAAGGGGATGGGGACTCTTCTTACCTGCCGGCCAAGAAGTCCTGTGACGAGGACCTCACCTCCCAGAAGGTGGACGAGCTGGGGCAGAAACGCCGCCGACCAAAGTCTGCTCCCAACTTTCGGCCCAAGCTTGCTCCAGTAGTGATTCCTGCTCAGTTCCTGGAGGTGGAGCTCAGTCGGCCACGGGGCACGGGGAGGGGTGGCCTGGAGCCAGGCAGTTGGTTGTGAGAGGGATGCCAAGTAGCCCCAAGCAGTGTCTCAGATGCCTACTTAGCCTGACTCCTTTCTCTTTGCTCTTTGATTCAAAGAAGGGGGATGGGTGGCAGGGGGGTTGCCAGTGGGAAGCAGCCCCCTAGGAGGTGGGATAGTGACATGGATGTGCACAGCAGTGGGATGTGTTGCCAAGAGAGGTCTACTTTCCTGGGCATAGCATTTGGTTTGCCTTGTCAACGAGAACTTGTACAGCAAAACCTGATGACACAAACTTACCTTGAAAGGTTTGGGGAGATGAGATGGCATGTGTGAGACTGAGCCGGCAGCAGGACAGCGTGACTGTCTTTTGTGTCCTGTTGTCGTTTCCAGGAGGGAGAGGCTGCTGGGAGCTGGAGACAGCGTCTCAGGCCCTGTTCCGTGCTGCTCACTGTAGATAAGAGCTTCCCATAGCTGTGTGCGTTGGGCAGTTATTACATAGGCCTGACTCACATGTGCATTCTCACCTCTTACGTGATGTCTTCATGTGAAAGAACAGAGATTTGTTTTCTGTGGTTTTCTCTTCTGAAGGGTCTGTGAAGGAAGCTCCTCCCTCCATATATGTGAGGCAACACAAATGAGCAACAGCTTCTCTCAGACCATCACCCCCTGTGCCCCAGTGGGAGGAGCCAGTTCCCTGTACCCCAGGGGACAGAAACTGGCTTGCAGACATGTCTGAGTGTTTCACTACTTCTAGCATACACTTCTTGCCTTTGTTCCCGCAGGAACAGAAGTGCATCCCGGCTAGTGGAGAACTCTCCCCAGAGCTCCAGGAGTGGGCACCTTACTCGCCAGGGCATTCCAGCAGGCACAGCAATCCTCCCCTGTACCCCAGTAGGCCGTCTGTGGGTGAGTCGGTGGGCCAGGGGCTGGGGACAAGGGCTGGTATAGACTCATGGGGCTGCCCGGTCTCCAAGGAAAGAGGAGGCAGTTGTTTCAGCCGCCTTATGTCTTCAGCCTTGAGGTTTAGAGAACCAGAAATTGCTGCCCTGTCTGAAATGGTTGGTCTTGCAACCATGGTGTCTCTTAGCTTGTCAAAGCGTTTCTCCCCGTAATAGCCTGGGAAATAGGAAGCACAGAAGAGAGTTCTCCTGTTTTACAGATAGAGATAGGCTGGGAGCCACAGCCACATTTCAGATTGGTGGTTAATACTCATCTTCGGAGCCAAATGACTGTGGCTGCTTCCTGGGGTACAGGGAGAAGGCTTGCACAAGTCCAGGGTGGGCTGGGCGCTTTGGGGTCTCTGTTCTCACCCAGCCCATCTTTAGGCACTGTGCCCCGGAGTCTGACCCCTAGCACCACCGTGAGCTCCATCCTGCGGAACCCCATCTACACTGTGCGCAGCCACAGGGTCGGCCCCTGCAGCTCTCCACCTGTACCCCGAGACATCGGCCCCCAGGGTTTGCATCCCAGGTATGCGAAGGTACCCCGCACCTCTCTGCACCCCAACCATACAAGCCTACTTGGACATAGAGCCACCAGTGCATAAAGAGGCTCATGGGCAGAGAAGCTTCCTTGCCTAGCTGAGAAGGGGCTGGCTAGGGCATCGCAAGAAGGGGAACTTGAGGGCTGCTCTCATTCATTCATTCATTGCTTTAGTGCAGAATGACATTTGAGTGGCTGTTCTCTTCATTCATCAATGTGGGGTTTCAAAAGTTATTTGAAGAAGGATAATAGTGACAGCTGCTGGTATTTGAGAGCTTTTCTGATAGCAATTCCTGCTCACTTCCTGGAGGTAGAGCTTAGTCAGCCCTGGGGCACAGGGAGGGGTGGCCTGGAGCAAGGCAGTGGGCTCCAGTGCTCTGTGCTTAGACCTTTGTCAATATCATTCCATCCAATCAACAGCAACATCATCAGCTAAGTACTGTTACGGTCTCTTCTTAAGTTGAGGAAATTGAGCCTTCTTAAGTGAATGGGCTGGCTCAAGGCCACTCTTAGTCATTCATTTGACAGATTTTTATTGTTCACCTGCTACATGCCCCAGACTATTTAGCTCCAAGGGGATGCAGTGGTGAACTAAAAAGATGAGCTTCTGGCTCCTGTGGTGCTTGGTGTTCAGGTGTAGGGGGCAGACAAAAAGAAATGAACACAGTGATATCAGATGGAGTCAGGCTGCTCTAAAGATAGTAAAACAGGGTGACGGGCATGACTGTGACTTGGCAGACGATGGCTTGGATTGGGTGGTCGAGGGCCCTGTGGTAGAGGTGATGCAAACAGCAGAATGAGGGAGGCCAGCCATGTAAGACCTAGGGTAGACCTTGGGAGGGCAGGCGTGGGTACCTGGGGATGGATGGTATGGCGGGAGCTTGAAGGGGACAGAGGCAGGAGGTGGTCCGAAGTCATAGGACACAAATCCTGTGAGACATGAAGCCAGACTAGAGTTTTGGTCTTATTCTGAGGACAGTGGACACCACTGGAAGGTTTAAGCAGGGAAGGGACATCATCTCATTACATACCCAATAAAAGACACTGGGGGCCTGACCACACAGCAGTCTGATGTGGGTGATCCCTGGGCTCTCTACCCTCCAGCTCTTTAGTTTCCTAGGCACACAGTTCCCAGTGAGACACTGTCTAGCCACTCCCTGTTCACCTCCTGAGAGGAGAAGCTCTTCCTTCCTGAGTCCACCCAGGTTGCAGAACCTCCGTCTTTCCCTGTAGCAATTCCTTCCTCCCAGTGACCCTCATCTCCACCCTGTGGCCCTTTTTGCTGCTTGAAGGCCCTTGCTGGATGCCAACTCTGAGGCGGGGCTGAGGGCAGTCTGCTATCTTTGACCGATAGGGAATAATGACCTCCTGGGCTGCCCTTCTGCTGGCTTGGGGGCCCCCAACCCATGCCTGTGTTTCTCCCCGGTGGCCACATTCACTGCTCGTCCTCCTCCTGAGCCCCTCACCTCTCATTCTTATGCAGCGTCCAGCACCAGGGACGTCTGAGCCTGGACCTGAGCCACAGGACCTGCAGCGACTACTCAGAGATGAGAGCTACCCATGGGTCCAACTCACTGCCCTCTAGTGCCCGCCTTGGTAACTGTACTTCTTGCACTTTGGGCTGTAGTGGATGCCAGCCTTTTCTTCATCTTTGCCTGCATCCTAATGCCTCCATCTGTGACTGGACTCCCCACACAAGCAGGGGCTGAGCTTGGCTCCCTCTCAGAAAGGACTGCCACCTTCATGGGCCCACCATGCCCATGCTACTCTCAGAGCCATCGCTTTTGCCTTCTGCTTTCTGTGGGGATAGGGCCAGGGGGCCCATGGGCTAGGATCATTGCTCTGTGTTTCTGAGTTTATTGGTTGTTTGGGGCTCTTTTGTATGGTTGTTCACTTGAAGAAAATGCAATCCAGTGTGGAGCCTCTCAGTTGGCCTAAAAAGAGACTCTGGGGGAACTCTGGTGTTGGGGAGAGAAGAGGTGGCAGCCCCCATGTCATGTAGGCTGTCATTCTGGGACTGGAAGTGAGATTACAGACTCTTATTCTGGAGCAGTTTAGGCCTGTGCAGCTTATTCAAATGTGAGGAGTTAAATTTCTGCTTTTCTTGACTGTTCCACATCTAGGCTCCCTTGGGTATAAATGGCAGAGCCAGCTTTGCATTCATCATCCTGACTATTAACCTGGTGGTGGAGAGGGAGGGAGGGGTGGTGGTTAGTCATGAGGCCTGAAGTTTTGTCCCCTTATGGAAAATAGGGTCTTCGAGTAACTTGCAGTTCAAGGCAGAACGCATTAAAATCCCATCAACGCCAAGATATCCCCGGTCTGTTGTGGGCTCAGACAGAGGTAAGAACTCTGCATTCCCCTCCCACTTGCTTGTCTTATACTGGAGTCTCTGGGCTTAGCTGAGAATTTCGAGTCATCTGGGTCAATCAGTAAACGTTTGTTGAACCCAGCATTAGGCCTGGTTATGTGGGCGATGGGGAGGCAATATGGAGCCCAGTGTCTGAGCTCAAGGCCATGCAATGCCTGCTGGAGATATCATATGTAAGGTCATGCCCATGTTATCTGCCCATCTCTCAGCAGGTTCGGTGTCACATTCTGAATGCAGCACTCCTCCGCAGTCCCCTCTGAACATCGACACGTTGTCCTCTTGTAGCCAGTCTCACACCTCAGCCTCCACATTGCCCAGAATTGCTGTCAACCCCGCGTCCCTTGGGGAGCGGAGAAAGGACAGGTGGGTGTGACTGGGCATCGGTGTCATGGGCAAACTTGTAGACAGCATATCCCAGAGGTGAGCCCGTGCTCAAGCAGGAAAGGGGCTTGTTAGTGAAAGCTGCAGGAGCTGGAGAGCTCTGCTTAGATTTGATCCAGGTTCAGCCACTGCAGTTAGCCTGGGTTTCTTAGCATTCACTGGTGTCCTGCTCCAGCACATCACTGGGAAGTGGGGCACTCAGTACAGGGAGGTGGGGC
This sequence comes from Cephalopachus bancanus, assembly GCA_027257055.1. Classification (NCBI taxonomy): domain Eukaryota; kingdom Metazoa; phylum Chordata; class Mammalia; order Primates; family Tarsiidae; genus Cephalopachus; species Cephalopachus bancanus. The sequence continues at coordinate 6,414,426 of JAPVLO010000036.1, forward strand.
AGGTGTAGATGGCAAGAAAGGGAATAGGAGGAGTCACAGCAAATGATGCCGGAAACTACCTGATGATGACAGTGCTGCCATAGTACTATTTATGCCTTTCTGGGCCTTTGTGTAATTACATATATTAAGTCATGAAATCCTCACCATTGACCCTCTGAGTGTTAATTGGTAGCCCCTTTTACAGATGAGGAAAGTGGGTCCAGAAGGTTAGAATGATTGGCTTGTTGTTGTGTGGTTAGTGACTAACCTAACCTAATTAGAATCAGATTCATTCTTACCCTTCACTTTTTGGCCCCAGAATACAGCTATACTTCTTGGTTCTCCAATTCCCCGCCACCTCTTGAGCTTTTATTGTGAAATATAGAAGTATAGAAGGCATCAGTGTATAGCTTAGCTATTTGTTGGTTCATTTAAAAATATAATCTCTGCTCAAGATTTACATTAACTTTAGACTTGATGTCAGTCCAGGGGTCCTCCTCTGTGGTGTTATCACCCCTCACCTCAACAGACTCTGCACACACCACATTCTTCTCTGTTGTTCCTCCAGATGGAACATACTAGATCATATTTATATCTAAAAGGCTTTGTCTAGGCTGCAGATCTTCAGGAGATCTGATTAAATTCAAACTTGCCTTTATTTAATCACTTACTCTTGTCTACTTGAATCCAAAAAAAATTTTAAAAAGCTGGGACCCCTGTGAGGTTGGCTCTGCATTGAGAAAATCTCATATTTGATTTGAAAATCTTCATTTAAAAGACAACAATCCTAGGGAACCTGAGAGGTAACAGAAGGATACCAAAGCACCAGTGTCCTGTCATCTTAGGCTGGTGTGGGTGAGCAGTGTGGGGGTGGCTGTTTTCTAAGGGTTCTTGCTGCTCTAGTTGGCCTGGGGCTCTGATCCATGTTGAGTCACAGAAGGGACTGGAAGGGACTGTGGGTGTCGGCTAGGACAAGAGGGTCAAGGGAGGAGGATTAGAGCGAGTAAGTTTGGGAAGTGGGAACACTTTGGAGGGTGAGAGACAGCAAGGACAATTCAAGAAGAATTTTAATCTCTCTCCCAGGAGGACTGGGCCCTGAGCAGCAAGGAGGTAGGGTGAGGCTTGCCAAGTATGTGGGACTGTTCTGCCTCCGGGTGGCAGAGGATGGGCTGATGTAGGTGCCTCTCACTATAAGAATTCATCTCTGATCATATGCTCTAGAGGGCACCCAAAGAGATGGAGGCTGGGTGGCCTCCCTTCCTCAGCCTTTGGTAGTTGTTTTGCCTTGAGGGGAAAAGCTCAGGTGCCCACACCCTGGAAGAACGAGGCCCAGGACAGCCTGAAGCACCTACCAGTCCTGATAGGAGGGCTCCATGTTACTCGGTTGTCTTTTCTGTTATGTTGCAGGTGTGTGTGGCTGTCTTCCTTCCTGAGCATCCCTTCTCTTCTTTCTAACTTTTCACACCTTCCAGATGTCTGTACCACCACAGATCTTTTCTGAGGCTGCCCGTGGCCTCCAGGCCCAGGTCTTCCTCCCTGAGGAATCTGAGGTTGGCCTGCCCAGAGGCTCCCCATGGAGCCCCTTGGCCCCTTGTGCCCTTGGGCATGGTGGATGGTTCCTAGGGCGGCAAGTGCATGGCTGCAGCCTCGCTCCATGCTTCCCGCTCCCTCTTTAATGGCTTGGGATTTCAGCAGCTTAATTTCCATTATCAGTTTGCATCACCCATGTGTAGCTGGTAAACATAAAAACTGATATTTTATATTGACTTTTCTGGGTCGAGTGTTATCCCAGAACCCATCTCTTCCTCAGAGGGCATCTTGAGATCCCCCTTTGTCTGCCCTGGAGTTTCTAATCGCATAATGTGAAGGAAACTTCTCTCATGTGGTGAAAATCTGTGCACCTTTTCCTTGCGTATATCAGTGTTTATAGTTCACATGGACCATTCTCTGTGTCTTTGGGACTGCAGGCTTCATTGTCCATTTGTGTGTGCTGTGTTTACATTGCATGAGGTTGTGGGAATGCGATCTTTTATCACACAGAGGCGGGGCTCATTGCATCTAGCTGCATCTAGGAGCATCCAGGCTCGGGGCCCTTTCTGCGCAGCTTCACTGCATGCCCGATATGTCAGGCTCTCCCCTGGGTTTTCCTTTGGGTCTGAGTCCCCGAAACCTTTGCTTCTTTTCTAGGCCTTATGTGGAGGAGCCGCGCCATGTGAAGGTGCAGAAGGGCTCGGAGCCACTGGGTATCTCCATCGTGAGTGGAGAGAAGGGTGGCGTCTATGTCTCCAAAGTGACTGTGGGGAGCATCGCTCACCAGGCCGGCCTCGAATATGGGGATCAGTTACTGGAGGTGAGAGGGAGCTGCCTTTCTGGGTGGCACCCAAGGAAACCCACCCTTCTTCCTTTTCCTGTGGAAGAACAGTGCTCCCAAGTTCCCAGGGCCTCTGCCAGGTCCACAGCTTCCTTCCCCCTCACTGAGCTTGCCCTGGGTGTTTCCCCAGTTCAATGGCATAAACCTGCGGAGCGCCACAGAGCAGCAGGCCCGCCTTATCATTGGGCAGCAGTGTGACACCATTACCATCCTGGCCCAGTACAATCCTCACATGCATCAGCTCAGCAGCCACTCCCGGTCCAGGTGAGCATCTGGGCTGGAGGTAGAGAGTGGGTGCAGCAAGTGCACTGCTCATTGCGGGGAGATCTGGGGCACCAGCTGTAAGTTCTAGGAATTCTGCTGCTGATGTAGCACTAGATTTGGAAAAAGGGCATATAGAGGGAGGATGTCTCCTCCAGAAATGGGGTGTGGAAACAGGTGGCTGGGGTCCTCCTGCCCAGCAGAGGCCTATGGTAGCTGGGAGCTGAGGCCTCGGGTGGATTCTCACTCAGAATGGTTGGTTCCCTGTCTATGAGCAGGCACTAGACACTGGCCTGGATTTGCCTCTGTGCTGTGGGTCATAGGACAGAAGAGAAGGGGGAGACATGCCCTGCAGTGCTACACCACATGGCTCAGCAGGGGAGACAGGACACAAAGACAGAGGAAAAGGGACCATGAATTCACGTGTCGCCTAGGCCAGATGCCTTCAGAGAGGATTTCTGATCTGAGGACAGGTGGGGAGAAGAGGACACGAAGATCCTGTGGGCTGGATGACACAAGTCCAGGCTCCTGATGTGTCTGCCTTTGCTCAGGGCACAGTTCTTGTTCTTAGTGCAGACCCAGTCACTGCGGGAGAGAGGGTGGCTCTGGTTGGCTTCATGCTGTTCCTTATTCCTCCTGTCCTCCACCCCCAGCTCCCACCTGGACCCTGCCGGTACCCACTCCACTCTCCAGGGCAGCAGTGCCACCACCCTGGAGCATCCCTCTGTCATTGACCCGCTGATGGAGCAAGATGAGGGCCCTGGTACTCCCCCAGCCAAGCAGAGCACCCCCAGCTCCAGGTCAGCAGATGCATGCCATGAGCCTTTCCTCTGTCCATATCCTCCGAGGGGTATGGGTACCAGGCAACCAGCCTCACCCTGTGCTGCAGACCACAAGCCAGGTCTTCAGGATTTTGGGTGGGGGCACACTATTCCTTTTTTCCCCTCTTCCCTCTCTCCTTCCCTTTCGTCCCTCTTTTTCTCATGTTCTCTCATTAGCTCATCCTTTGCCTTCTTTTACCTCTTCTTTCTCTCTCTGTCTCCCCCTCTTTTTCTACTCACTTGCTTTCTGATTCTGTCTTGAGACACAATCCCCTAGTCATCACCCAGCCAGGCCCTGGACTCTGGCCATCCACAGCAGCGCTGTCCCCAGCGAGCCGGCAGACTGGTGCTGGGCAAGTGCAATGCAGTCGAGGTCCGTGAGGAGGAGCCACTAGTGTGTGACAGAGGGGATGTGGGTTAAAACCCAGAGCTGGGTTAAAATATTCAGGATGAGCAGGAGCCAAGGCTGGGCATGAAGAGGGAGCAGCATTTGTGTGGCCAGGAGGAGGCAGGCGCCCCTGTGGAAGCTGTGCATTGTTCAGCCTGGCCTGGGGCTAGGAGGAAGGCCACCCAGGCCAGGCTGCCATGCAGTCGCAGCATCCTGGAGGAACCGTGCCTCCTGTGCTGTGGGGCCTTGACCAAGCACTGGCCTACATCACACCGAACAAGGCTGGTTCTGCATTCTTTACTCCAGGATCAGTCATGTTGGAACTTACCTGTAGCGTTTTCATCACAGTCTGGCTCTCCCCTGAAATCCTCTTCTTCAGTTTCCTACCCCTCAGTGTGTTCACCTGCCTATTGTCAGCTTCTCTCACTTGACTGGCAAGGGTACACCTTTTTATGAATTAGCTTCTCCTGGTCTACAGAACTGCTTAGTAGGTGTTTCCTGAATGACTTGCTGTGAACTTGGCAGTGAGACCGACTTGAGCTTTCCTTAGGCAGAACTAAGTTAGAAAAACAAGTGCCATCCAGTGGGGGAGGGATGTCACCAAGGGCCTGGGATTGACAGCCGGACCTGGAAGCAGGGGTTATTGATTCCAACTCTGTCCCTAACTGGCTTTGGACCGGAGGGCCATGCTTTTAGCTCCAGTGTACCTCAGCATCCTGCCTTACACACTGAACCGGTGGAGCCAGGGCTCTTGATGAGACTGCCTCTCTGCTCCCTGTAGTTCTAAGACCCTGTGACGCAAGCAGAAAGCAGTTAGGGCATGGGCTACTGTTTTGTCTTTTCATGCCCTCCTCTCTTCCTACACACGACTGAAAAGTTTTGTTTTCTTCCCAAAAGGTTTGTGGGAGATGCCAACAAGAAGACCCTGGAGCCACGTACTATCTTCATAAAAAAATCTCAGCTGGAGCTTGGGGTACACTTGTGTGGCGGGAACCTGCATGGGGTGTACGTGGCCGAGGTGGAGGATGACAGTCCTGCTAAGGGTCCCGATGGCCTTGTGCCAGGAGACCTCATCCTCGAGGTGAGTTCTGATCTGCTGGGCAGGCCAGGCAGTGTCTACCTACATGCTGGGTTGCTGCCATCTCAGGTGGCACAGAAGACACAAGAGCAAAGCCTCTCACCTGGTGGCCCTGACAGTGTTGATCTTTGAATCTTGTAAACCCAGAATCTGCCAGGCCCCTCTGAGAAGGTCCCCGGGAAGCTAGGTGGGCCACAGAGGGAACCTGAGGGCAGAACCTCAACTGGGGCCCTGGGTACCAGAAGGAGATACTCTCTCATCAGCAGTAGGACTCTGTTCTGGTCGGGGAGGAGTATCTCTCTCTGAGGTTTCCTACCTCATGGGGTAGATGGTTTGTAGATGTCTAAAGGCACACATAGCACAAGCAAGAGGAAGGTCCATATCCCGAGCAGCCATTACTTATGGGGGGACCAGAATAGGGTTTTTCCTGGGATAAGCTGTCGAGGGCAGAGCAGCCACTTGGCAGAGAACCTGGGGAGTTAGGGAGTGTGCACAGGACCCGGGTGCTGGGGAGACCACAGGAACAGCTCTTTTTGTAGAGGGGAAGCAGGCAGATTCTGTTAAGGAGGGACAGTGAATCTCCACCTTGTGGCCACAACTGGCCCCTCATGGGTGCCCAAGCTGCCCGCTGGCTTCTACCTTCTGACCCCGGTGCCCCCATCCCTGGGCAGTATGGCAGTCTGGACGTGCGGAACAAGACAGTAGAGGAGGTCTATGTGGAGATGCTGAAGCCCAAGGACGGCGTCCGCCTGAAGGTGCAGTACCGTCCTGAGGAGTTCACCAAGGTCAAGGGCCTGCCTGGTGACAGCTTCTACATCAGGTGCCAGTAGCCGGGGACTCGGGGTTTTGGGGGCTTGGGAGTGGAGAATGTTTCTGGTGAGTGGCTCTCTGTTTCTTGTCCCCAAGGCTGGGGCCATGGTGATCATGCCTTGACTCTCCAATCCACATGCGTATGGCAAGACACTTGTGACTTAGAACACCCTCAAGGGCTTAAAGGACCAGATGGGCTCCCTCTTAGGGATTCAGGCCTGTAATTTGGAGGCGACAGAGCCTCATTTTCCTGTGGGCTGTGCTTCTCTCCTTCTGGTTTCCCCTGACCTAGGTTTGCAGATCCCTCTCCAGTGTGTGTAGACTTCCAGGTGTCCACAGGGCCCTTAAGTACTGCATGAAATGCTGTGGGTATGTGGGGATGGCATCAGGCATTTCCCAGGAGGGTCTCAGAGCTTTCTTCACTTTCCCTGAGATCTGAGACCACAAATAGCATAAAAATACAGGTGCGGTCCACCTTCCTGTCTCTCGGGTAGTTGGTGACATGCTTCTATCTAGGGGAGTTTCCGGTCTTCAGGAACTGAGGCCTTGACTTTGAGGAGGGAGAGCAAGGGGAAAGGCTCACTGGAAAGGAGAGGATATGGCCTTGGTACTTGGCAGGTTCTTTCTCTGACAGGGATGAGCCCTCAGTCTTAAGGAAAGGTAACATCTTTGCCCTGTCGTGGAAAGCCCAGGTTCTCTCCTTTGTGAGCCACCACCAGAACCAGGAGAAGAGGTTCCTGATTGAGTATGGAGATGGCTCAGAGAGAAGAGCAGCCTTAGGGTCTGGGTGTGGCAAGTGTGTGGCTTGTCCTGGACCAACTGGGGCACCTGGTCATACCCTCCGTCCCTCGGTCCAGGGCCCTATACGATCGACTGGCAGAGGTGGAGCATGAGCTGAGCTTCAAGAAGGACGACATCCTCTATGTGGATGACACCTTGCCCCAGGGCACGTTTGGGTCCTGGATGGCCTGGCAGCTGGATGAGAACGCCCAGAAGATCCAACGCGGGCAGATTCCCAGCAAATACGTGTATGTGATCTCCATGTGGCTGCCAGCCCAGAAGCAGCCCCTTGGAATGTGGGTGGGGCCTGGGCTGCTGGTGGACAGGTTCTGCTGCTTGTCTCAGCTTCTGGTCTGTACCTTTCGCCCAAAAAGCAGCTCCTAATGTGAGGTCGGTGTCATACATGTGTCAGGTCAGGAGGCATGGCTTTTTTAAAAAACAGATTTATGAGGGTATTCACATGCCATTCAACTCACCCAAGTGTACCATTTGGTGGTGTTGAGTATATTCACAGGTGTGTGTAGCCATCATTTAGAGTGTTTACATCACCTCAAACAGAAACCCCAAACCCAATTGCTATCACTCCTTTATCCTTCTTCCTGCCACCCCCAACTGGCCCCTAGCCCTAAGCAACCAACAGTCTGCTTTTAGTATCTGTGGGGTTCCGTGCTCTGGAGTTTCACATGAATGGAATGACTAGTATGTGGCCTTTTGTGTCTGGCTGCTCTCACTGAGAAGAGTGTTTTTGAGGTAGCCTTCATTCCTGCATTGTTTCTTTCTGTTCAGTGACAAGTGATAACTTGTTGTGTCACCAAGTGTAGCCTGTTCTAGCAGTTCCTTTTAACACTGAGCTGAATATATCATAGTAGAAATTCATCTGCTCTGAGGGCTTGCTCCTGGTGCTGGTGTTTGTCTTACCCCCGCAGCAGTGGTACCAAAGGGTCCCAGGGGCGTGGGAGGGGACATGGCCACAAGACCTACAGAGGACTGTGGAAAGAGCCTGGCACCTCACTAGGAGCATGAGGGAGGGATGATCCCCACAGCCCTCCCCAGCATGGTCCTTCCCTGTGACCATAGGATGGACCAAGAATTCTCCAGGAGGCTGAGCATGTCTGAGGTCAAAGATGACAATAGTGCCACAAAGACACTGTCGGCAGCTGCACGCAGGTCCTTCTTTCGGAGGAAACATAAGCACAAACGCAGCGGGTCCAAAGATGGGAAAGACCTGCTCGCCTTGGACGCCTTTTCCAATGACACCATTCCACTCTTTGAAGGCAAGTGACTGAGCTTGTTTTCTGGTGGGCTCTCCAGATGGGGTCTGCTGTTGATCCCAAAAGCTTCACAGCAGGGACCTAAACAAGAGATTTACTTTGCTTTCATGCATGAGTCTGGAGGTAGGTGTCTGGCTTGGTAGGGTAGTGCTACTGTCAATGGCTTCTCTTCTTAAGGTCTCCTCACAGTCACCTCCTGCCATTGCAGCTCCAGCCATCATGTCCATGTTTCAGGCAGCAAGGAGGAGGAAGGGACAGGGCAAAAGTGCGCCTCAGCTGAGTATGTCTCCTTAAACCGCTTATCTGGAAGTCCACCTTGTGACTTCCACTTCCATCTCATTGACCACTTGCCTCTGCAAGGGAGGCTAAAAAGCATGTTTTAGCTGGGCATATTGCTGGCTCAAATGACACGTTCTGTTCATAAGAAAAAACAGAGGGACATTGGGTAGGTGAAAAACAGTTTCTACTTAATGCATTGCTTCCCGTTTGCTGTTGGGTTACCAGGCTGCTTGGTAGTGGCCAAGGGCCACCTGTCTTTGCAGATCTTTTGGTGTTTCTGCCCTCACTCCTGTGTTCATTAAAGATTTTTACAAGATCCACCTGGTGTAGGACACTAGACAAGTGCTGGAGTTTGGCTATTAAGGAGTGTCAGGCATCCCCTGACAGATGGGCCTTGTGGCAAGGGTGCCTTTTTCCTGTTAAGCAGGAGACCCTTGGGAACTCGGCTCCCAGGACCCTGCTGTGTGTTCACTGTCCTAGAACATGTTCCCTGCCTGGGAGAACATGTATGGAACTGGCAGTGAGCAGCAGAGGGTAGGATAGCTGGCTGTCTCCTTCCCTCCCTTTCTCTCACCCTTCCTTCCTTATTTTTTAAAATTAAGACCTTAGGCCTAGTGAATTGAGTGAATCACACCTGTTGTTCATGGCCCACTGACACTGTCAGTTGGGAACAGAGGCTGGTAAATGATGGACCTTGGGCTGAATCTGGCCCACTGCCTGTTTTTGTACGGCCTACAGGCTAAGCATGGGTTTTTACACTTTTAAATGTAAGTTGTAAAAAAAGATGTAAAAAAAGTAGCCTTTTGGTGAGGACAGTTGCTCAATTTTGCCTTCAAAGCCTAGAATATTTACTATCTTGCCCTATGTAGAAAAAGACAAGTTTTCTCTAATTTGGGCTTTTGGCTTTTTCCTTCACTCTTCTGGTCTCCATGCTCATGTCTCCCTGCTCCTTTCTCCACAGACGCTGTCTCTGGCGAGTTTGGCATATGTCCAGTGGGTGCGTGTGAGTCTTTGAAAAGTGGCCATTTGTCTATTCTTCCTTTTAGTTCTTCAGGTTCTTTTGCACTGTGTATTTTGAAGTTGTTGCTAGGTGTGTGTGTTTGCTAAGTCGACCCTTTTGTTATCATGAAGTGCCCTTCTTGATCTCTAGCAATATTTCTTGCCTGCAAGTCTATTTTCTGTGGTATTTCTATTGTCATTTCCAGTTTTATTTTGGTCAGTGATTGCACAGTTCATCTTTTTCTGTCCTTTTACTTTAAACGTTTCTGTAGCTTTATATTTAAATATCTCTTATGAACAGCCTGTGGGGTTTTTTTTAATCCACTGTCGCAATCTGTCTTTTAAAAAATTGGATAAAATATAACATGTACAGCAATGTGCACATACATTCACATAAAAGTGAACAGGATGAAGTATTTCCACAATGTGAAAACATCTGTGACAATTTTTATTGTTTAATCAGAGTATTTACTCCATTACGTAAAATGTAAGATACATTTACCATCTTACTATTCGTTTTCTATTTGTTCTATTTTATGTTTCTTTGTCTCTTTTTTGCTTTTTTTGAGTAATCAAGTGTTTTTATTATTCTGCCCATCTAGTATTTTGTAGTTGCTTGCTTTTGTTTTATTCTTTTGGGGATTGCAATTGACCTCACAACATGCATTTTTAACTTACTGCTAATGGAAACCGTTACTTTGACTACTTCCTTGATTATTCCAAACGTCAGACCACTGTAACTCCATTTACCTCCTGCTCAACTTTTACATGATTCTTGTTTTAATTTCACATTTATGAGGGGGACCCCACCCCCCAAAAAAATGGAATTATCTTTTAGAGGGCAAGCCCCTTTCTAGGACAGGCTTCCCCATGAGGTAAGTGTTCCTAGGAACCCATCGGCATCAGTGAACCAGCTAGTATTGTTGTGAGAGGCTGCATTCAGCTTCAGTGAATTTTTCTTTTGGAGATTCTTTCAACATTTTTGTCCATTTCATAATGGGTGGTTTATGGACACACCTGCCCACACTGTGCTGAGTGTTCAGCAGTTTTTGACCAAAAATGGCATGATTCCCATGTCCCACCCTCCCTATTCACCCAATCTCGTTCTCTGAATGACTGTTTCTTGGGGTGAAAAAAGTCCTCAAAAGGAAACATTTTGCCGATGTGGAAGAATGAAACAAAAAATGGCAAAAGCACTAAAAGGTATCCAAACTGATGAGTTCAAAACTGTTTTGAGCAGTGGAAAAAGCATCTCTATAGGGGCATTACATCAAACGGAAAGTACTTTGCAGGTGACTGAAGTTTAAGCATGTGAGAATTTTTGCTTATAACTAAATTCCAAGGTTTTTTTGTCCCCCTTGTGCTTTCAACTCAAGGCAGTCTTACTGATTCGCACATCAGTTATTCATATTTTTTTATCGTTTCCAACTCCATTGCACTTTATCCACTTCCTGCAGTTTTATGCTTCCTTCTGATTTTGTTTTCCTTCTGCTGAACAACTTGCTTCAGCATTTCTTTTCATGTAGGGTTTTTTGGTGACAAAATATCTCGGTTTTTGTCTGAAAATGTCTATTTTAACATTGTTTTTTGGTGAGTTCCACTGGATACAGAATTTTAGGGTTGGCAGATATTTTGCTTAAGCATTTTAAAGATACCATTCACTGCCTGGCTCTCGTATATTAGTCTTCTGTGGTCACTGTAACAAATTGCTACAAACTGAGTGATTTCAAACAGTCCACATTTATCCTCTTACAATTCTGGAGCCAGAAGTCCACACTCAGGACGCTAGACCAAAGTCGAGATGGTGGCAGGTCCTCACTCCATCAGAGGCTTGAGGAGAGACCCCACCCTTTTCCTTGCCTCTTACAGCTTCTGGTGGCCACATTACCAGCATCCTCTATCTTCACAGCATCTTCTCCTCATGTGTCTGTCTCAGAACTCCCTCTGCCTCTAAGAAGGATCCATGGTATTGCATTCAGGACCCACCCTGGTAGTCCAGGATAAGCTCTTCCTCCCAAGATCTTTGACATAATGATCCCCTCTTTTGTTATATATGGTAACGCTCACAGGTTCTAGGGCTTAGGAATTGAATCTTTCTTTGAAGAACCTTTCCAGCCCCTGTTCCTTTCTGATGAGAAATTATCTTCCTGTCGTCCTTAGTGTTGAATGCAGTGTGCCCATCCCACTGTGTATAGGATTTTCTTTGTCTTTATTTCTCAACATACAATGATGTGCTGCCCAGGTGTGCTTTTCTTTATGTTTACCCTGCTCAGAAGACTCTTAGCACTTTTAAAATTTGTAGCTTAACATTTTAGTCCCTCTTGGAAAGTCCTGGCCATGGCTTCCTTAATACTGCTGCTGTGTTGCTACGCCTCTCCTCTGGGCCTTAGTTCCTTGACCTTACTCCCAAATGCCTCTGTCTTCTTGTGCCTCCCTCCCCATATTTTCCATTTCTCTTGTTCTCTCTGTGCTTCAGCCAGCCTGGTTGTTTTCTACTTACCTTTTTCCTGTTCATTATTCTACTCTCCTGTTGTATCCAGTATGTTCTTACTTTCAGAAATTGCATTTTTTAGTTCTTTCCATTTGATGCTTTTAACATGGAATTTAATTATCTGCTGAGATTTTCCATCTTGTAGTCTGCTCTCTTAAATACACTAATCGTGTGTATTTAAAGACTGTTTGGTACCCATCATGTCTGGTCACCCTGAGTCTCTTTCTGGTTTTGTTTTTCTCTGTCCTGCTTCTTGGTGTGTCTGGTAGTTGTTGACTGAAATGTCAGGAAGTATGTAGGAGATTGTCAAGGCTCTGAGAGATGTTGTTGTTCCCCAGAGAGAGTTTGCCTCTGTTCTAGAGACAGCCACTGCTGGCAGATTGCCTCGGTCCAGGCACAGGCGCAGCTATCCTCAGGCTGGGTTGCAGCTTTGGTGCAGCTTGTGGTCCACCCTGACTCTAGGCGTAACCCTCCAGTGGTCCCTGCTGTGAGCCTGGAGTATACCCTAGGTGCCCTCTTCCCTAGGGAGCCTTGACTTCCAGGTTTTGTCTCTTCAGCACCATGAGACTGCCTAGTGCTATACTCTGTTTTAGTGACTGTCTTAGCCTCTTAGCTTTTGGCTCCTCACAGATTAAGAATTTGGCAGATGGCTTTAGGGGAAACTTTCTGGTGACAGACTTAGTTCTTTGCCCTCCCTTCCCTCTGAAATTGTGGCCCCTCAGGTCCTGGCTGCATTGGCAATCCTAATCTCTATTTTGGTCTCACCTGCTTTGGAGATTGCAAAAAACTCTTCCTAGGTTCTCTGCTCTTAGCAGTGTCTTCTGCCTGGTTTCTCAGTCCTCATGAGCGACCCTCTGCCTGGTTTCCCAGTCTCTTAGCAGTGACCCTCTGCCTGCGTTCTTCCCTGCTTAGCAGTGGCCCTCTGCCTGTGTATTTACCCCCTTAGCAGGGGCCTCTGCCTGGGTCCTCTGCCTCTTACTCTCACCCTAGAAATCTTCAACTGCTCTGCCAGGAGAAGTGGCCTGTGGAGAGAATTCTTCGCCAAGATCTTGGCATCTCAAATCCTGGCTGTCTCAAATGATGCGTTCAAAAAGGTATATCTCTGTTTTTTTAATCCAGGTTTGCTCTTTGTTCTAAAAGGTGTGTTGTAAGCTTTTCCATTATACTTGGGAGCTGTAATCCCTCTGTAATAGTTTAAAAGCTCCCCCAGCTACTTCTGATGCACACTGGGAAGGTTGGATTCCTGCTTTAGTTCACTGCTTTTTACTGTTGCATAGCATCCCCCGTCGCACCATGATTGTGCATCCATCTGCAATGGGCTCCTAAATGGATTTCAACTTTTCATCATCGAGAGGACAGTGGATATTGTTATGCTTGTCCCTTTAGGGGCCAGTGCACAAGGACCTCAGGAGTATATGCAGAGAGCTAGTTTCCCTTTCATCTTAGTCTGCTAGGGTTTCCATAACAAAATACCATAGCCTGGGTGGCTTAAACAGTAGAATGGAGATGGGCAGGGGAGGCAGGTGTCAAACACAGGAGGAAGAGTTGGAGGAGAAGGAGGTGTTGAGAGGATGGATGAGACCAGCTGCCTCTGGTGTTCACAGGGTGGGACTCCAGAAGTGTCTGTGCCCTGGTGTGTCCAGGACATGGGGCTTTCAGTGCTGAAGCAGGAGGGGGTCCCAGGCACACAAGGCCAGGTGAGGTCAGGGAGCAGGGGTCCCCAGCCACTTCCAACAGTTCTCGAGGAAGTCCTGGATTAGGGTGGCAGCATGATCAGGTTCTGGTGAGGGCTCTCTCTGCCTGGTTTGCAGATGGCTGCCTTCTTGCTATGTCCCCACATGGTGGAGACAAGGAGAGAGATCTCTGGTGTCTCTTCCTCCTATAAGGCTATAGTCCTATTGAATTGGGGCCCTGCTCTTTTGACTTGGTTTAACCTTGATTACCTCCTAACGACACTATCTCCAAATACAGTCACATTAGGAGTTAGAGCTTCAACACAGGAATTTTGAGGGTGCGCAGTTCAGTTCATAGCACTTTTTAAAAAATTTTTTTTTTTTGAGTCTGAGTCTCACTCTGTCGCCCAGACTGGAGTGCAGTGGCTGCTCCCGGCCACCGCAGCCTCGACCCGCTGGGCTCCGGCGATCCTTCCGCCTCAGCCTTCCAAGTAGCTGGGACTACAAGCGCGCGCTACCACGCCCAGCTGATTTTTTTTGATTTACTGTAGAGATGAGGTCTCTCCAAGTTGCCCAGGCGGGTCTCGAACCCGCGAGCTCAGGCAATTCACTCACCTCAGCCTCCCAAGGCGTGGGATTACAGGCTGAGCCACCGAGCTCGGCCATAGCACTTTTTAAAGAAGGTCATTGCCGTGTGGTCTAAGACTATAACTCCCAAGGCCAAGCCTTTACTCTGCGCTGATTAGTTGTGACCTTGGATGGGCCATTTTTCTTCTATAATTAGAGTCAGTGACTCATAAGATGCTCTTTGTAATTTTGTAATTATGAGGACCTTGGACAAAGCAGATTACTCAGAGAAGAACAGAAAACTCCTCAATTGACATCCCGCAGTATGGAATGCTTATAGTTGGTAAGGGAGAATATGATTATTGTACGAGTAAATGGAGGGAATATTGACTTAATTTCCATCCACAGAGAAGGGGCTGTTCAAAAGGAATAAGAAAGATCAACATGAGCTAGCACAGATGCATCCCAGAAACAACCCTGAGTGAAAGGGAGTTACACAATTCTTGCAGTGTCGCATTCTTTTTGTTGAGTAGTTACAACATATTTTCTAGTTTTTTGGAGCATATAAAAATCATCTTACAAAAATAACAAATGTATGGAAGGATATATTTCCAGCTCATAATAGTGGTTACCTCTGAGGAGGCTGGTGGGGACTGGGATTAGGGAAGGGGTGTCAAAGAGGGCGTTGGCTTTATCTGTGAGGCTGTAATTTTAAAAAATTGCCAATTAAAATTTTTGTCAGAGTAGTATATGCATATAATTTAAAAATTCAAATATAAAACTTATAGCAAAGGTTAGCAGTTCCCTGTTCACTTTTCCCTCTCCATCTTCTGGTACTGCTCCTGAGAGGTAATCACGTCCACTTTTCTCAATTTTTTTGTCATTCTATTACATTCTCCGTATTTAAGAATTATATATTTAGGCTACTATTGTTTTATCACTGTTAACATTATTTATTAATATGCTGTTTTTGTAGATGAGGATTTATCATTTACATACCTTCATTTCTTCTTCCTCTTTTTTTTTTTTTTGAGTTGGAGTCTCACTTAGTCACCCAGACTGGAGTGCAGTGGCCGCTCCCGGCCACCGCAGCCTCGACCTGCTGGACTCTGGCGATCCTTCCACCTCAGCCTTCTGAGTAGCCGGAACTACAGGCATGCGCTACCACGCCCAGCTGATTTTTTGATTTATTGTAGAGATGAGGTCTCACTGCCCAGGCGGGTCTCGAACCCGCGGGCTCAGGCAATCCACTCACCTCAGTCTCCCAAAGGCACGGGATTACAGGCTGAGCCACCGAGCCCGGCTTTTTTTTTTTTTAATAAGCATTTTTTTTTAAGATGTGGGGTAAAATTTAGGAGTAGGTATACAAGTGGTCATCATACAGGTAAAATTTGGGCCTCCCTTTGGTTCCCAATTCACCTGGTTTGATATCAGGTACCCTTTTTTGATGTTATGTGTCCCTCCCCTTCCCTGACAGTTTCCCGCTATTACCAATCCCTTTCTTACAGTATTATGATAAATATTCAGGTCTGCTTATGAGCAATAACATGTGGTACTCAGTTCTTTGTTCATATGATAGATCACTGAGTATGATAGACCTTCAATCCATCCAAGTTGTTGCACAGGCCATAATTTTGTCCTTCTTTATGGCTGCATAGCATTCTAGCATGTATATGTACCATATTTTTTTAACCAGCCCATTTTTGATGGGCAGCACGGTTGGTTCCATATTATTGCTACTGTGAATAATTCTGTAATAAACATGCATGTGCAGGTATCTTTTTTATAGAATGATTTGAGTTCCTCCAGGTGTATTCCCAGAAGGACGACTGCTGGGTCATGTGGAAGGACAATTTTTAGGTTTTGTAGGAATTGCCACACTGTTTACCACAGAGGTTATGCTAGTTTACACTCCCGCAGTGTTGAAGCATTCTCTTTTCCCCTGTATCCTCTCCAGCATCTGTTGTTTTTTGAGTTATTGATGATGTCCATCCTGACTGGAGTTAGATGGTTTCTCAGTGTGGTTTTAATTTGCATTTTTTTGATGATTAATGAGGCTGAGCATTTTTTTTCATGTATTTGTTGGCTGCCTGAATATCTTCGAGACGTGTATTCATATCTTTTGCCCACTTTTTAATAGGACTGTTTATTTTTTTTCCTTTCGGCATATTTGAGTTCCTTGTAGATCCTGTGTGCTAGGTCTTTATCAGATATACTGTTGGCAAATATTTTTTCCCGTTCTGTGGGCTGTTTCCCCACTCTCTTGATGGTTTTCTTTTGCTTTGCAGAAGCTTTTCAGTTTGATGAGGTCCCACATGTCCATCTTATCTCTTATAGCATGGGCATTTGGGGTTTTGATTAGGAACTGGTTGTCTGTTCCCATTTCCATAAGTGTGTCTCCTGTGTTTTTTAAGGCTCTTATAGTTTAAGGTTTTACGTTTAGGTCTTTGATCCATTTAGAGTTGATTTTTGTGTATGGTGATAGGTGTGGGTCCTGTTTCAATCTTCTGAGGTTCTAATTTTTAAAAGAGAGGATGTGTTAATGAAAACTCTTAATGGAAGAAGTTTTGCCCTGAGACTTCTCAGGGCCTTTATTCAGATATATGTGATGTCCCAAGGCAGTGAATGTGACCACTGGAGACACCCCCTGTTTTAAACAATAGAGCCACTGGGCATCAGGTTGGGAAATGCTATTTGGAATATGTTCGTAGATGCCTGTGGGTAGTCATCCGTCTTAACACACACAGGTGGAGTGAGGGAAGAGGAGAGATTTGCCTCACTCCTCTCATTTCTGCCCATGAGGTTGTCTTTGCGTCACCTTCCACCCTGGTCCCTGCCCTCCAGTCACACCTCGCTCTATAGATGTGCACAGATCCTTCCAGGCTGGCCAAGCCTTACGTGGATCCTTCCTCCCAAGCCCACTGTCGTCTCGAGCTCTGCCCTCATCATCACCTCCACATCCACACTCCTGCCCCGCTTTCTGGAGGTACAGTTCTTATCTGCCTGCTCATGTGATCTGTTCCCTGTCAAGTCCGATTCCTGCCACATCTGGCATTGACAGGCAACTCTTAATGTTCTCGTCTCATTTTTCACGTGTTGCTATCTTGTGACCCCAGTTGGAGTGTGACCTTTTTAATGGCAAGGACTGTGATTTTACTCTTTTTCTGAGGTGTTTCTGAGGTGGCCTACTCAGTGGCTTATATCAGAGGAGGCTATTTGCTTGATGGTTTTTAGACTATGTCTCCCTGCAAGGACTTTTTCACTTACTTGGTAGGAGAGGAGGTTTATTATATGCATCAACTAGGATATTGGTTTGACTGCTTTAGCTGAGGCCAAATAGTGGCTTATGCATGAAGGGAAGCTTATTTCTCTGGCATGTACAAGTCTGAGCTGGTAGGTTGCCCGGCAGAGGGAGCTCTGTTCTGCGGATCACTCAGGAACCCAAGTCCCTTCTGTCATGTGGCTCTGCTCTTATCCAAGGGTTGTCCTCATCTGGGAAGCTCTGAGTCACATGACCACAACTTTGGGTGGAGGCTTTACCTGCCAAATCCCAGGGACTGCATCCCCAGCGAGCAGAGGAAAATGGAGATGGGTGGAGGAGGCAGGTGTCAGACACAGGAGGAAGAAGAGGAGGAGGAGATGCCATGGGGACTAAGTGAGACCACTCTGGTGCTCACAGAGTGGGACTCCAGGAGTGACCATGCCCTGATGTGTCCAGGATGTGGGACTTTCAGTGCTGAAGCTGGGGAAGCCCCATGCACACAAGGCTGGGAGAGTTCAGGGAGCAGGGCATGAGCCGAGTCCTCCATGCCAGGCTGGGCTGGTGACACTGCTGCTCTCTCTCCCTCAGATTCAGTGAGCCTGGCCTATCAGCGGGTCCAGAAGGTGGATTGTCCCTCTCTGAGGCCTGTCCTGATTCTGGGGCCTCTACTTGACGTGGTGAAGGAGATGCTGGTGAATGAGGCGCCCGGCAAATTCTGCAGATGTCCCCTTGGTAAGGGGCACCCTCTGTGCCTGCTGCGCTGCCTGTCTCTGTGTCCCTGTCTACCCACCTGCCTAGCTTACACCGTAGGCGGCAGACTAGGGCCAGAACCCATGGTGTTTCAACGCCCTCCTGACTCAGGTCAGATCTGTGTGTGGCCTCTGGTTCTTTCTGCAGAAGGGGGGAGGGCAGTTCCTAATGGCTGCTGGATACAGTGTTCTTTCCCTCCTCCTTTGGGGCTCAGTGGGACCCTGGGGGTCCTGATTTCTGTGTCTGTGCTTTGCAGAGGTGATGAAGGCCTCCCAGCAGGCCATCGAGCGGGGTGTGAAAGATTGCCTGTTTGTCGACTACAAGCGGAGGAGCGGCCATTTTGATGTGACCACGGTGGCGTCAATCAAGGAGATCACTGAAAAGGTTCCTGTGGCTTCAGCCTGAAGGCTGGGTGCCTATGGAGCGTCGTGTCCGGCCCCCCTCGTTCACGGTCCTCTGCCCCATGCAGCTCTCAGACCTTCAGAGAGCTTACCGTGTTGTGTTAGTCTGAATCTGCCCATGCCTAGGCTTGCCCTCACGGCTGCTGCGCATTTCTGCTCTCATAACCAGCAAGCCGATCCCTTGGCAAGGGTATGGGTGTACCCTGTGCACTTGCCACCTTTCTTCCCCTGGGGCATCTGATGGGCTCTTTGAACTCCAAGGAAAGGTCTCTCCTTGGGCATCCCAGAATGATGTCCCTGCATGCATGTGCTGAGCAGTTTGACATGTACCTTCTTCTGGGGATGGGGCACACACCTCAGGGTTCCTGGCCCTGGAAGGGCTGCAAGCTATTACTGTGTCTCTTGATGCTTTTGGCCATCCTGCGGTCAGTAGCCAGGCAGCATGAGGAGTGGGGATCTTGGGGGGGGGTGTTGGTCACACTCCAGAATCCAAGATTGTGGGTACTCCCCACTGTTCCCAGCGGCTCAGCTCACCCCGCTGGGCTTCATTTCCTTCTCTGTTAGATGAAGGCATTGACTTCTCACAGCTGAGAGTGCATGGGGTCCAGTGGAAGTGGATAAGCTCTGGTCAGGGGAGCCCCACTCCATGGAGCCTCTGGGAGTCGGAAGAGCACAGATTGAGTGCTCACGGCCTTTCTTTGGCTCGCTCTCTACCTGGAGGCTCAGTGGACCACGGACATACTTCAGTTGTAGCCACGCAAAGGCACGCGAGACTCTGGCTCTTTATTTGTCCGTTTTGGCAGAAGGAAGGTTTCCGAGACTGGGGTGGGTCTGGGCTTTTAAGAAGATCCCCAGCAGAGGCGGGAGGGGAAGTTTGGAGCTGGGCCGGCCAGAACCCACCTGGCCCAGCTCCTGGCCCCAGCCACTTGACGCAGATCTCCCACTATTGGTCGTGTGTGGTCCTAGCGAAGGGCTGGCTTTGCTCCTCGTTCGTGAGTGGAGCCTTATGTATCAGGTTATGGAGTAAAGTAGAGCTGTATGAGGTGAAGGGAGTTCCTGCTGCTAGCAGGAGAGCGGGGCTGTGCCTCGTTGCCCTCTGGGGCTCACTCTGTACCCATCTGCCCAGAACCGACACTGCCTCTTGGACATCGCCCCCCACGCCATCGAGCGGCTGCACCACATGCACATCTACCCCATCGTCATCTTCATCCACTACAAGAGCGCCAAGCACATCAAGTAGGTGCCTGGCTCCCCAGGCTCACCTGGGGGCTTTGTCAGGGATGGGGCTGGCGGTTCAAGCAGGGAAGGGGGTGTGTTGGGGTGGGGGAGTTGAAGAATGAGAGGTGGGCCTGTTGGCCTGGAAATGAGCAGCACCTGTAGAAAACAAACCCCCTTGCCCTGTCACCCATCCGCCAAGTGCAACCCCCTCCAAACTGCCCCTTCATCCTGCTTGAGTGCTGCCCCTGTTCCTTGAGCGCGGTGGCCACTTTGGACTGTGTGCTGTCCCTCTGCTTCCATCTCCTTTCCTCTCCGCATGACACTCAGGGACCAGAGAATCTAGGTGGCCCAGGCTGGGTCTAGCTCAGGGTGGGCTTGTGACCTGGATGAACCTTTGCTTTCGCTGAGCTTCTGTTTCTGCCCTGGTTGGGCTAACGGCTCCCCAAGGCCCGCTCCATTTTGCCTTCCTGTGCTGCCAAGCTTCTGGCCCTGCACTCAGGGCCAGCTAGTATGTGCGTTCTCTGTGCATGTGCCAGGGTGCTCACCTCCCCCTTCTCTGCCCAGAGCTCCCCACAGAACCCAGAGGCTCTTGCTGTGCATCATGTGGGGAGCACACAGGGCCTCGCCCCAGCATGTCATGCTACAAAGGAAGGAGAGGAGGGTCTAGGAGAGGCTCAGTGCTCAGCCTGGTGCTCTGGCCATCCCCACAGGGAGCAGAGAGACCCCATCTACCTGCGGGACAAGGTGACTCAGAGGCATTCCAAAGAGCAATTTGAGACGGCTCAGAAGATTGAGCAGGAGTACAGCAGGTACTTCACAGGTAGGTGTGTGTGGGCCTGGAGGTGGGAAGCAGAGACTTTTTCAAGACAGTGTTCTGAGAAATGCTGGCAGCCCACCCTTCCTGGATGCTCATGATGCCGTCATGAGCACTTTCATGGCAAATGAGGTATTCTGATTGTAATCACAGGTCAGCGTTTTTAAGCACACTACTTTTGCCTTCAGGCCATATCTGGCCTTGTCATTCATTTCACATGTGCAGTGGCGGGTCTGTCTTGAAGCACAGGTGCCATGTAGCACAGCCGCAGTGTCCCTGGGCAGGATGGGAATTGGAGAGGCCCCCGGTGGGTGGGAAGTGGAGGCTGTGGCTATCTCAGTACCTTACATGGCAGTCAACTTTTGCCTTGGGACTTGGTAAAGAAAAGCCACCCCCTCTGATATTCAAAATGAAATAAACACAAACAGGGGCCATGGCCCTATTTCACCTGCTGGCCCTCAACCTCTGGGGAAAGTCAGTCATTGGTAGGATATTAGCATTGTGGTCACAGAGGGGACAGAGATTTTAATTACATTGTAGAGCGTGTTGTAATCTAGTCCAAGGCCCACCTGTGTGCCTGTGTGTGAGTATGTGTGCACTATGTGGGTGTGCATGCCAGTACATGTGGGTGGTGGGTGTGTGCATGCGCATGCACATGCATACTTACATTTTAATCTCCAATTTTAATTTTAATTTCCAATTCATCACAGACTAATACATTTGTCAAATACATTAACAATTCTTAGAGGAATGAAATTTTAAAACTCTAAAACTTAAAAAAGATGAGCTCTGCTTTTTTATTAGATTCAACAGACATAAAATTAAAACGTCCCATTTCCATAGCAGTTTCTAAACACCCATCATCAATTTCTGAATGTGCCTTTTCACAGCAGGGAAGCGGTTTGTGTACAGGTGTTGTTCTGTGGAGCACACTTGGAAAAGCCCTGGTTTAAGTGTCTGTAGACCCATGATGTTGAATGTCTGCAGTATGGAGCTGGCCCCAGTTAGAGGAATTGTCTCTTTAATGTGACTTTTCTCTGGGCCATAGGATGGCTGGTTCCTTAAACTCATCCTGATTTCCTGAATTCTGGCTGCTGATTGGACCATCCCTCATAACATGTGCCCCCCCCAACTGCTTTTTGATGCTCTGGGGTTACCCCACCATTGAAAGACTAGGCAGAGCAAACTCAAGGTGTTACTGCAGGATGCGGGGGGTAGTTTACATGAGTGGTCACCTCACCAGAGACAGTTTTCTTCCCCAGTTTCTTGCTGATGGAGGTGAGTTGGGTGGGGCAGCGTGCCAGGTAGCTCAAAGCAGATGGTCACACAGTGAAAGAGTACAAGCTGTGCTTATTTTCCTCAAACCTGGGGACTTACTCATTGCTGATTGCTGTGTGTTTGGGGGCCTCTCTTGCAGGGGTCGTCCAGGGAGGAGCCCTGTCAAGCATTTGCACTCAGATCTTGGCAACGGTAAATCAAGAACAAAATAAAGTCCTGTGGATTCCAGCCTGCCCACTCTAGAATGCTGTGCTGTGAAGTGACAGCAGCTGGCCCGCCTGTGGGAACGCCCGGCTCAGCTCTCTTCTAGCAACTACACGTAGAAATCTATCTATACATGAACATGCAGGGGAAGAATCCAGTACCAGGACCTAGAAGCACCTCCTTTGCAGACAGAGGTCTGTGGCTGCATGCGATCCAGGCCTAGGCCAGCAGACTCTGCTCTTCTCACACGTGTGCTTTAAAACAACACAGAAAACTCAAAAGACTTCTTGGTAGAGGGGTCAACACCCACCTTTCTTTAGCCAGCTGATCCGAGATGCTGCAAAGAGAACCTTTCAGATCACAAGTTTACAAGCCTTTTCTAAGTATTTGGTGGTTTATGTTTACTTGAACGGCTCCACATTGCCAGTGCCCACTCCTGCCCCCTCTGTCAACCCCTTGTTGCTTTGGTGTTGGTTTTGTTCCTGTCTGCGGCAAAATGACCCTAGAACCTCACTGAGGGCTGCTTGCTTTGGGAGGTTCTTGTCAGTGGGACCAGAGCAAACTTCCTGCTCCTTGGTGGCACCTCTCCTGGAAGAACATCGTGACTGCAGGTGCTCAGACCGCCGGTGGTGGCAGACCCAGTGCCTTTGTAGGGCCAACTCACCGGTGGTGGCATTTTCCTCCCATGCTGGGGAAGGCGACTTGGCGTTCTTACAAACTCATCTCTCGGCCTTTGTCTCCTGCCATCCCCAGCCTGTCATTTCTTCTCCATCTCCGTTTATTACTTAAGCATTATGTCTGGTTCGTTAGAGTGGTGTGGGTTCACAAGGACACAGTTTGGTTCTGGGCAAGGTGTTCCGTTGTGCTGATGCATGCCACTGGGCCTTCCTTTGGTTCTGTAGTCATGACAGCTTTTATTGGTGCAATGTTTGCAGGGCAATTCTTAAATGTTACAGAGGGTGGCAGGTACTTCAGTTCTTTTTAATGGAAACATTCATACTTCAGACAGAGCTTTCAGGTGAAGCACCATGGTTAGCATTGTCACTATCAAAAATCTGAAAAGAATAACTGGGATCTTTTAAATCTTGGTTACAGCACTCATGGCATGAACCTTACTCTATGAGGGGTGTCTTCGTTGGGGGCTTTTTTTTTTTTTTGCACTTCTAATGCTGGATTTATCTGGCTGAAGATTTGATGTGGTTCCTCCTTAAACTGTGCATCCTGTTAATAATAGGTACTGTATCGGGCTCTGTGTGTCATTGGGGTAGGACCTATATTTTAATACTGTTCCTAACATTTCATTTTACTAGCAAGAAATCCTTGATTTCATTTTATTCTTTGTAATTCTAGACACTAGATTGTAGTTTAGCCATTACTGACATTTTTTAAAAAGGGATATATTTTCTTGCACAGTTCCAAAAAAGAGTCCTCAATGCTGTCCTTTGTTTTACAGGTACAAGTTTTCTAGCTCAGACAACTAGGAAAAACTGTAGACTATTCTCATGGTATTAACTCACAGACCCTCTGGGGCAGGGACTGTTTTTCTAAGTTGCAGGCAGTTGGACTGTGATGGTACAGTGTGCACAGACAGGTACTGAGCTGACAGACTGGGATTTTCTGTACTAAAATGTTACTTTGTATCAAAAGTTAAACAGACTTTAGTACAACAAATAAAGGTCAATTTCTGTAACCTTGTGTATGGAGATAACCTGAATTTCACTAGTTGTGCATCTTTTCCTACCCCTCAGAGCTTTCCTTTCTTCCTAAACATGGGACAGCCTTCATCCCGTGCGGCATTTGGCTGGAACTGGCTGAGGCGTAAGGTCCTTCCAGCTCTCGTGATGATCAGAATCCTTATGACCTGCTACATCAGCCTCTCTCTCCCACTACCTCTTCCCTCCCGTCCATACATCTATCTATCCAGCGTGGCATGGGCTGGTGATTGCAGTCGGGCAACTGACTGGCATGAACCCAGAGCCTGCCCTCTGGCCCTCACATTTGGGTCTGCAGGTTTAGGCTGAGCCGGAAAAACCAAAGGGGAGTTAAGTGCCCTGGAATCTCCAAGTGCTCTCTTCCAGCCCCTGCCTGGGGGCCTGTGGTGGTATAGCCCCCATCTACGTGGGGGCTGCGTTGTACCCCACAGCATCACATTGCGGGATCACTCAGTATGGCAGGACTTCTGGAGCAACCTTCTGGGCCTGAAGTCCGTGTTCCCGAGTGGTGGGAGAGCCGGGGGATTGGGATGCTGGGCCTTGGACAGAGCAGAACCGTCCTCCGCTGCTCCTTCTGCTTGGAAGAGATTGGGGCCAGAGCGTGCTGCAAGGGCCTCATGCTGCTTGGTGGCCAGGCCAGCATGGGCCGACTTGGTGTTGCTGCCTTTTCTGATGATTGTAGTCCCACCATGGCCCTGCAGCCTTGAACTCACCTGTGGCCATGTGGGTCATGGAGCAGTGCAGGGCTCTGGCTATTGAGAAGGGAACTCCTGGGACCCGCCCCTTACTTGCTTGCATGTCCATAGGCACAGCCCAGATTCAGTGCCATCTTCAGAGGCTGGCAGATACTCCTTAGATTTTAAGTCACTCTCTGGACAAATGAGGGAGGCTGGGGGGGAGGGGTGGGGAGGAAGTGGCTACTTGTTTGGCTTTTTTTTTTTTTTTAAAAAGCTCGATTATGGTGCCAAAACCTTAACAAATCTCTACTTCTGGCACTGCAATTTTATTTTCTTTCGACTTGTCTGTATTTTCCAAATTTTCTACAGGCAACTTGATTTTCTCTTATAATTACAAGGTAAAAATCCTATGCCTTTCTAAAATGGAAGGTCTTTAAGTCACTGAGCTCATAGATGATTTCTTTCTGGACACAGGGACCTTGCAGTGCAGGCCCTGGAATATGTCACCAAGCAGCCTCGAGGGGATGTGTGCCCTTGTGTGACTTACCTCTAAACTATACAAGCCACATGGAGACCATGCTGGGGGATGTGTGTTGGAGGGACACAGCCATGTCTGTCTTACGCAGGCTTAGCTCATTCTGGAAAGGTGGAACTTTCAACTCTGAGGGCTTGGGCAGATCATGCTCTCTTGGTCCCAACATTGGCCTCCAAAGACAGTTAAGACTAGATATTTCTAAGGCCCCTTCTGGTGCTCACAATTATGATTCTGTGATGCAGGTGGGAAACGGGGCTCAAACGGAGCTCAACTTTGCTCCTGGCCTTGCAGAGAATGAGGGAAACCCCAGTGCTGGGCTGGCAGATACTTCATGCTTAGGCGTGGACACCAAGCCGCTCTGGCCCAACTTGGGCCTCTCTTCCTAGTGGAAACAAGACTTGAGGCACAGCAACAGCAGGCCAAACAGAGGGCTACTCAGAGAAGCCAAACTGCCACTGCCTTTGGGGTTGATGGGGCAGAGGGTCACCCCGGCCGTGATGTCAAGGATGAAGAGAAACACAAGGTGCAGAAGGGTGCACAGAGTGAGCGTAAGCCCCACATGAGGGAACACGTGCTGGCGTTGGGATGATGGTCCTCTCAGAGGATGGGGCAGGACCCTGGGCGGGCTGGGTTCCCCTCCACTGCTCCCTTCTACTGGTGTTTTGGCCAGTGGGTGCCCTCAGTCATTCCGTCTGTCTATATTCTCTCATCTGCTTTCACCTTCTAGAATATGAGAGCGGACCCCCAAAGAAATGGAATTTATTTGAAAGTATGTATACATTCTTACGTGTTTAAACTTCAGTCACCTTCAAAGTACTCTCCGTCTGATGCCATACTCCTATTGAGATGCTTTTACCACTGCTCATAAGTTTTTGAACTTGTCAACTTTGATGCCTTTTAGTGCTTCCACTGTTTGTTGTTTCACCTCTTCCACATCGGCAAAATGTTTCCCTTTGAGGACTTTTTTCATCCCGGGAAACAGATATAAGTTGCTCAGGGTGAGATCAGGTGACTAGAGAGAGTAGGGCACAGGGGTCATACTGTTTTTGATCAAAAACTGTTGAATACTCAGTGCAATGTGGACAGGTTGTTTGTGTAAATCACCTATCATGAAATGTGAAGTGGGCAAACATGTTGAAAGAAAAAAAAAATCCACTGAAGCCAAACGCAGCCTTTCACAACAATGCCAGCTGGTACACTGATGCCGATGGGTTACTAGAACACTTACCTAGCAGGGGAAGACTGTATGATAAGGGGCCTGCCCTCCAAAAGTTAATTTTGGATTTTGGGGGGTTGCCCCATGTAGTCTTTGGACTCTTAATGGTTTCCCCTTCAGTTCGCCCTGTTACTAGGTATTTTATCTTTCTCTTCAACTGTGAAATATGTCATAGAGATAGAAGAGCATATGCAATATAAATGTATAGTTTAAAGAATAGAATGGTGTATTCATCTTTAAGGAACAGAACACTTCTACCACCTTACAAGCAAGCCCTTGTGTGCCCTTACTCAATAGTTGAATCGTCCACCAGAGCAAGCACTGGCCTGATGTGCAGTTTAGTAATTCCCTTGCTTTTCCATATAGTTTTACCCCGATGAAGTATCTTCATAATACATTGTTAGGTGTAAGGGGAAAGCACAATGCTGCCACTGTTGGATGAAGGTTGCTGGAGAAGGTGATGTGATCTCAGGGACAGAGTGGACCTCCGCTTCCCCAGGAATTTGTAAGGGCCCCTTCTGGGGAAGTCAGTGGGCAAAGGCTTAAATGAGTCCTGGGAGTAATAGGACTGCCACACTGTGGCATCCCTATTCATCGACCAGGCCTTGGTGGTCTGGTAGAAATGTGGAGTATGGGCTACTGTATTGTGTTTCTATAGTCACTACAGTTGACTTCTGGATTTCAGAACTGAGTCAAAGCTGAACACTTCTGAGGAGGAAGTGAGGATCTCCAGCTGACCTGAAGTTCATCCGTCATGTCAAGATAAGCCTAGAAGAAAGAATCTGGGCTGTATCACCTTGACATCTGTCCTTGTCCTTAGCCAGACAAACCGTGTGAAGTATGCAGGGATATTGATGCTGAGAGTTCCCAATGTATCTGTCCTGAATCCCTGATCTAGACCAGACTTGGTGCTGCCTAAGTCTGGTGCCAGCTCTAATCTTGGCATCTCTTCTCTGTTTTCCTGAGAATCTCCTGGGAACATGGTTGATGTTTTTCCTTTGGTTTTCCTGTCCTTCTTTAATGGATCTGTTTCCTGTGAGGAAACACATGAGGAGAAAGGGTTAACCTCGGGTCTGAATTCCTTCTCCATGGGATGGTAACTGGATTTACCTTTTCCCAGCATCACCTTAAGGGAAAGGCTTGGATGAAGAAAAAAACTAGCAAAGTCTATGTTCATTCTCGTGTATGGATTGATACATCTGGATTGGGAAGCCGGGAGTGGAAACACAGTCCCCGAGAGCCCAAACAAGGATGGTCCTATGTGGTAAAATAGATAGATTGGAGGTTACTCTCAGTGTTGCTAATATTAACAAGGGGTCCAGAGTTAACACTTGTAGCCTAGTTACCCAGTCTGCAAAAGTTGGTGCAATATGTGCTCTGCAAGGGAAGCGAGGTCAGGTTAACAAGCTGACTGTGAATAAATTGTCAATATATAAATGCTTTTCTGATTACACATTCTTCTGCACTGTTGTTGGATCCACAGAGAAGATAATTGCCAATGCTGATCAGTTTGAAGAGGTTTAAGGCCTTCATGGTACCTATGCACAAGTAAGTGTAGTCAGACCTGGGTCCAGGTGCTCACCTCTCAAAGCCAAACTTGAGAGTTGAGAGTTGATAGAAGGAAAAACAGGTTTATTCAAGAAACTGGCTTCCTGAGGAGATGGCAGACTCATGTTTCAAGTACAATCTCAAATTGTGGGCCAGTCAGAAAGGGGCTTTAAAGGGAAAATTGGTATGGAAAACATGGGAGTGGGGTAGGGTGTGGGGTCTACATGTTTCTTCTGATGGCTATCTTGAGTCATTGTCCATCCGGGGTTTGACTAATGTTATCTTGGCTGCAGAGGGGTGGTGGATCACTTGTCCTTGAATCCCCTCAGGTGGGAAAGCTCCTCAGTTGAGCCTCAGGCCCACTTTGTTCTAAGATTAGCCTCAGGAATTGTTGGGGGCCTGATTGAGGCTACCCTGATTGTGACCAGCTTGTATATCAACTGCCTTGATGCTTTCCCTATGCAGGGAGAGTTCTACCTTCATGTCTGGCTTGCTGTAAGATTAGCCCTTGGAAATTCTAAGAAAGCATAGAGTTAGATAAGCATCAAAGTGTGAGGGAGTGTCTAGAGGAAGGAGGTGAGGGGGAAAAATGTTTTAAGGACAATATTAAAGCTAAAGAAGAGTGTTTCGAATACTTTTTAAGGCTAAAATGGCCAGTTACACAAGAACCAACTGACTGTCTTTTATTCAATTGGGTCAGTGTCTGGCTTTGGGTTGGATCTGTCACAATGGGCATTATTATGACATCATTTTAGTCCCCAGGGCAGGAACTAGTCAAGATGGTGGCTGTACATGCCCAGATGACAACAACGAACACAGCTTAGGGTCACCAAGAGCCTTGTATGGATGGGACAGTCACAAGCCCCACAGTGGCAGCAGGGATTCAGCCTTTCCTGGCTGCAGTCAAAAAGGCTACAGAGACTCTTAGAAACCTTTCCCTGTGCCCAGGTTTCACCAGGCAACCCACAGGAATTAAACTCTTGCCCCAAAGGGTCCCCAGTCATTCCACAGCAGCCAATTGGTGGCACAAGCCATCATATCATATGCTGGGTTCAAAGCCCCAGAAAGGACATCAGAAGCTATAATCACAATACCCATTCTTGCCACAGCATCTGTTGCAGGAAAAATAGATCGTGACACTGAGACTTTATTACGCTGGCCATCCCAGCGGACCTGAGGGTCTAATGCATCCAAATCGAGCGCCCCAGAACAGAAGAAGTGGGGTCTTATACCCTTGTTTAGGTAAGGGAGGGAGTCGTGTTGAGTGATTACATATTTCCTTTGGAATCTTACAAGGTTGTACTCAGCAAAATCAGATTTTTCAAAGAACAAATGGCTTCCAGGAACTGCAGGATTGTTAACCGTCAACTTCAGAAGGGGGGTTTTAGATAAGACTCTTTTCCATTTCCATGAAATGGCCAGTCTCTGGGCCATTTGGCCTTTCTTAAACCTGCCCAGTGCCTGGTGGTTCTTTAAAGTTGCAACTTGCCTTTCAAAAGGAAATACCTTTAATTGCTACCAACCCCCTTCCTGCCGCTGGGCTAGTGGGAGTCATCCCAGGTGATTGTCATGAGGGCAACTGCTGATCCCGAACCAGCTACATGTGTTTCTGCGTTTATTCACTCAATCATACAAGCTTTTGCCGCATCCTGCCACACATCAACTTACAAGGTCAAGCATGTGGGCTTTGACATGGAGGCATCCCCCAGGAGACACAGTGCCCTCAAGATTATTGGGATAGTTGTATGTGACATCCAATCTATAGATACACAGATGCAGGTATGAAAAATAGAGGCATGTTGTGGGAGTGGTGCCTGTTCCTGTGTCAGGGAGCCCACTCATCTGTGGGACGTGCCGGGAGGAAAGGTTTCCCAGATTCTCAGTTGTGGCTTTAACCACTGCAGACTTCAGATGACCTCTAAGATCAGACGGGAGGCCTGTCGTCTTGATTGCATGAAATGACAGCGTGGGTCACACATCAGTGCTGGATTGCAGGGAGAGGTGAAGAGAAGATTTCAGGATTTCAGTGGGTGAAACTGAAAGCTTCCTTGGCTTAGAAGACCTTTCTCTGGAAGGATTTGGTGATCAAATCTTCCAAGGGTTTTTTTTTTGACTTCAAAAATAGAAAAGATATAAAAAATGTATATGCTGAGATCGCAGTCTCATGCTGCCCCTCATTCCAGAAAGTAACACCTTTTTATCGGTTCCTTAATCCCTACTGCTTCTTTATGCAGATACCAGCTAAATCATATATGAATTCCTGTCTACTCTTTGTAGTGACTATTACTGTCACTGCTGCAGTAGCAAATGGAGCTGTGAAGATTTGGGACTGGAATGCAGAGCCACCAGAGAAATAGCCCAGGGGCAGGAAAATATGTCAGTGGATGAAAAGGAGTCAAAGCCCATCTCCTGGGAGCTTAGTTTCCCTGGCAAAGAAAGTGCTACTAAAATGCTAGCCAGCCCTCAGAGAAGGCCAGAAAAAACTGGGATAGGAGTATGTGGGTATTGTGTGGGGATGGGGGAACCCTGGGACTACATAAGCTATTAACATTGCTTGATTTTTTTTAAGGCAGTTGAGAACAGGGTATGTGGTTTCAAGAAAAGAAAAAAGGTTTTAAAGATGTTTTATGTAGAGCCAGACTTGAAGTCCTTCTTTGCACCCACCCACACAGTGGAGTTGAAGGATAAGGAAAAGATTCAGCCCATGTGTTTCTGGATAGAACTCTTCTGGCTGCTTTCCTCTTCAAAGTTGAGAGGCAGAAACTGGTAGAAAAGAGTTTAAGCCGGGCTCGGTGGCTCAGCCTGTAATCCCACGCCTTTGGGAGGCTGAGGTGAGTGAATTGCCTGAGCCCGCGGGTTCGAGACCCGCCTGGGAAACTTGGTGAGACCTCATCTCCACAATAAATCAAAAAATCAGCAGGGCATGGTAGCACATGCCTGTAATTCCAGCTACTTGGAAGGCTGAGGCGAAAGGATCGCCGGAGCCTAGCAGGTTGAGGCTGCGGTGGCCGGGAGCAGCCACTGCACTCCAGTCTGGGCGACAGAGTGAGACTCCAACTCAAAAAAAAAAAAAGAAAAGAGTCTTAATTTCTGCAATCAGGTTACAGAGAGGTGGGTTAGTATCATTATCAAAAACCCACTCAAAGCAACACAAAATCATTTCAGTATTTATACCCCAAATTCATAGCCCTTCACCCAACCTGAATTAAGATCAAGAAGTCTACATGCAGTTTCAGCATAACTCAAGATCTATGTTAGCATTTTCTGGTGCATGACCACTGACATGACTCAAAGTCTCCTGGTCATGTTGACATCTTAAAATAACATTCTGGAATTTACAACATGTTCTTTACATGCTCTTTGCAGTTCCCCAGAGGAGAGGGCAAACAATTTCAACATCAGGAAGGAATGGAAAGTTATAATATTTAAAGGAAAAAAAAGCTTTATGTTGTTCTAAAACACAATTTACAACAAACCCCCGTTTTTCAGCGCCTTGGCCTATAGTATTCCCACTGTCAGTTGTACCCATGATTTCTGTTATGGGTTGCTGACCCTTTCTGTTTGAAACTTTGAACAGCCTTTTTTCCTTGGCACCATGTACAACTTTAGCCAAAAGCTCAGGAGTTTTAATCATAGAGGATACACAGCATTTAAGCAATACTTTACATATTATAACAGTTATTATTACTAACTTACCTATACCAGAAGAGATATGTCTTAAACCAGAGGAGATTCATGAGAACAAGTTAGAAAACCAGTCTAAGGTTCCCTTTACAAAGGGATCTGATGGTCTGAAATTTGTCAAGTGGCCTGCTGCCTGATTTTTTTTTTTTTTTGGAGCATCCATCCTCTTTTTTTTTTTTTTTTAATCAATATTTTTTATTTTGATATTGTGGAGTACAGTTAAGGGTTAGGTATACAAATATGCTTCATTCAGGCACCCTTGTTGATAAGGGGTGATTTCTTTGACACTGGTTTTCATGTGCAAATGTGTTAAGGTAAGAACAACAGGTCTGGGCTCAGTGGCTCAGCCTGTAATCCCAGCGCTTTGGGAGGCTGAGGTGAGTGGATTGCCTGAGCCCGCGGGTTTGAGACCCTCCTGGGCAACTTGGCGAGACCTCATCTCTACAATAAATCAAAAATTAACTAGGCGTGGTGGCACGTGCCTGTAGTTCCAGCTACTTGGAAGGCTGAGGTGAAAGGATCGCCAGAGCCCAGCAGGTCGAGGCTGCAGTGGCCGGGAGCGTGCCACTGCACTCCAGTCTGAGTGACAGAGTGAGACTCCAACTCAATAATAAAAAAAAAAAAAAGAACAACAGAAAGAATTATCATATAAACTCCACCCTACTCTGCTAAAATATAATTCAAGCCATTCTATTGTTTAATACTATCTTAGCTAAATAATTTAAAGAAATCTATAAATTACTTAGGGATTTTGCAGTTTCATTAGCAATAATTATAAGTGTTTTAGATAACTTTTTAAGTACACGCTGATGGGCCACAACTCCCCACCATGGTAACAAGGCGTATAAGCCATTAAATACCCATTTTCCTGTGGAATTCTTCCTGGGAGATCTTGATAGTATCAATTGAACCATTTTAGGGGGCTGGTCTAATGTACAGTTTCTGAAGCACTGTGAATGGATACTAGAGTGACCATTAGCACAACTAAGCATTGGCCCTGATTCTCTTTGTTCCATAAACAA
Source organism: Cephalopachus bancanus (assembly GCA_027257055.1). Classification (NCBI taxonomy): domain Eukaryota; kingdom Metazoa; phylum Chordata; class Mammalia; order Primates; family Tarsiidae; genus Cephalopachus; species Cephalopachus bancanus. The sequence continues at coordinate 6,446,515 of JAPVLO010000036.1, forward strand.
TTTAGGGCCCATGGAATGCTGTTCCTCCCATACCCAGAAAATATAGCCTTTTAGGGTATAGTGCATTATAGTCCTTGAGCTGCTGATCTGGAGGGCAATTTTCAGTATCCAAATGGGGTAGGAGCTGTTCACCAAAGATCCTCTGGTCCCTTTCAATTTGTCCTTCTTTATCTGTTATGATGTTATGCCAAAGTCAGGTTGGAAATCAAATTTTAGTACAAAGGATAATAGGGTAAGAAAACTCTTTCTGGTGAGTCCTTATTAGGCAATGACGTCCCAAGCCTTTTAGTTAAGAATTTTGAGCATGAGAAAAAAGTCAAGGTTAATCCTCAGTCCACATCTTTGGAATGCATGTGTAGACTGATAAACAGCAGGAGGTCCCATGTTGCTAGGAAGGCTTATTCCTAGAATTGTCCATTTGGTGACAATAGTGTCCACATCAGGGATGTTGGATTATGGGGGAAGGACATGGTTTGACCTGATTTTATAGCCAATTGTTTAAAGGCAAGAGGGAGTCAGGCCTAGAATTTAGTCTAAACAAAGAAACAAGATATCCTGGATCAGATCCATATTACAAGCTATTTTTTTTTTGGTTATTTTTCTGTATCTGGCATCGCATTCACAAGAGACATAAAAGGTAACATAGTGACAAGTGTAAAGATGAGAGTTATTTTGGCGTTCATGGTGACTGATCAGGTCTGATGTTCCTGATGCCTCCCTTAGTTTGTTACTCTGGACACAGACCAGACCCCAGGTGCCTTCTTAAATCACAGACAGGTGTCAGTGGGTCAACTTGAAGTCTAGGTGTGGTCAGAAATGTGATTGGGCACTTGTCCTAGGTGTGAGATGCAACTTCAACCTGACCTCCCCTAACTTTGCAGCGCAAGAGTCAGTCAAAAGCACACAGCAAAGTCCTATAGTTGGTCACAAATTGAAAGTAGTAATTGTGAATGACAAAAGTCTCAAGACAGCCACTGTTAAAAGTGTAACTAGCCGGGCTCGGTGGCTCAGCCTGTAATCCCGCGCCTTTGGGAGGCTGAGGTGAGTGGATTGCCTGAGCCTGCGGGTTTGAGACCCGCCTGGGCGACTTGGTGAGACCTCATCTCTACAATAAATCAAAAAATCAGCCGGGCGTGGTAGCGCATGCCTGTAATTGCAGCTACTCGGAAGGCTAAGGCAGTAGGATCGCTGGAGCCCAGCAGGTCGAGGCTGCGGTGGCCGGGATCGGCCACTGCACTCCAGTCTGAGCGACAGAGTGTGACTCCAACTCAAAAAAAAAAAAAAAAATGTGCAACCAACAAGAAACACTGACTGTTTTATAACACACAGCAACATAATACTTATTACCATAATTGATAACAGATACTAAAACATCTAAGAATCATAGGAATGTCACACAATTTTAGATATAATTTTTTTTAAAAGTAAGCATCCCTTTATATTTGACAATGCTTCTTTTGTGATTTTAACATATTGGACAAGCTGAAGATGTCTCTCTTGGATGTCAGGAAACCTAATATTTAAAAAGAAACTTAAGGTGGTTAGAAAAACTGAATTTAGAAGCTCAAATATTGGTACTGGAGCGTTTGTCAAATATCAAGGGTTTTAAAAACATGATATTATAACAGGGTAACAGATCATTGTAAAATAACCATTTAGCTAAAATGATAATTCAATTTTTTTTAATGTAGAAAAGCAATTTTTTCCATTTTAAGCACTTACACAGTTAGTCATAGAGAGTAGCAGGCCTGCTAGTGAAACAGGTCACCCAAAATGGAGATGGCATCAAACTAGTGGTCAAAGACTAACTTCTAAAAAAAAAGAAACAACTCTTACCAAGGATTAATTTAATTTTAAAAACAAATACAAGTTATCGATTCATTCTTCTCAACTTGACAGTCTACCTGTGGTATAACTGTGAGGTAAAAACATACATCTTTACAACTTGATGGTCCCAAGTTAAAAAAAAAAAAAAAAAAAACACAACCATTTTTCAGAAAGGAAAGAAACAATATGAAAACAGCTCAATAAATACACTAATGAGCAAAAATATATGGGGAAAGAGGAACGTGTTGTTTTCACGTAACTAAAGAAACCAAGAGGAAACTGGTCTACATATGAAAATGTGCATCCTGAAAAGTCAGGTGTGAAGATTTTAGAGTGGGAATCTAAACGACTTGAATCTCCCCTATTTCCCGAATGAAAATTACATCTTGCAGTATTTATTTATATTTCCTGGCTCAGAGATCTGCCTCACTTGGCTCTATTCCTTACTCACTCTAGCCTTTACTTAAATGAGTCTGAAAAACATGGGGATACGGCAAAAGAAGAATGTTCTCTGCCATCTGCCACACTTGCATGATATATAGTAGTCACTAGCCACACGTGACTACTAAGCACTGGAAATGTGTCTAGAGATACCAAGGACCTGAGTTTTTTTTTTTTTTTTTTTGAGTTGGAGTCTCACTCTGTCGCCCAGACTGGAGTGCAGTGGCCACTCCCGGCCACCGCAGCCTCGACCTGATGGGCTCCGGTGATCCTTCCGCCTCAGCCTTCCAAGTAGCTGGAACTACAGGTGAGCACTACCACACCCGACTAATTTTTGATTTATTGTAGAGATGAGATCTCACCAAGTTGCCAAGGCAGGTCTCGAACCCGCGGGCTCACGCAACCCACTCATCTCAGCCTCCCAAAGCGCTGGGATTACAGGCTGAGCCAACAAGCCCGGTCAATTTTATCTTTCAAAAATCAACCCTTACAGTCTCACATGCCCCCCTCTTCTTCTATAGTCCCTGGGTCTAGAGAGACTGAATAATTACTATTTAGTCATGTGTCTTACAAAGACAGTTCATTTTGATTGTCACATTCTCATGGGCCTGAAGATGATGCCCTGACTGGTGGGATTTAGTGAGAGTTCCTGCCTTTTTCAGTCCCAGAACCCAAAGCCCTGTGACTTATCAGCACAAAGATCAGCTAATAGAATATTAAAGATATGAAAGACTTGGAACATTTTACTAAAACAGAATCATAGATTACCATAAAAAACACTTATTTAACCAAGGTGAAAAACTTTAAAAGCAACCCAAAGTTGTATGAATGTAAAAACAATTTTTTTAAAGCTCAGTTTTTCTAAGTAATTAAAAATCTTTTAAGATAAAACATTTTAACATCAGGCCATAACAGCAATTAGAACTGGAGGAAAAAGTTACAGGAGCTGACAAAACAGTTGAAGGAGAGAGTTATCTTAGGCCTTCTCAAGGGGAGAAAACCTAAAAGCACCGAGATACACTAAAAGTTGAACTTTTGAGATACAAGCCTGAAAAGTTCAAAGAGAAATAGATTATAGAATTAAAAATCAAACTTCTTGTAATTTGATTAAGAGCAAAGTATTATCTTAAGAAAACCTTGTTTTAGCACAGGTGAACAAGGTTTAGAAAAATTAATGTAAATAATTCCTTACATTAAAAAAATTGTATATGATTAAGTTCGTTATAATTTTTAATTCCTTACATTTTAGTGAAAACCTAGGAAGAAATAAATTCTGAACTGTTAGATATTAGCATTTTATGGTAAGATGCTTCACAATTTTTAGAAACATGTTTTTCATAATAATTATTTCTTAATTGAAAGTGACCCAGACATTTAATAAGCTTACAATATAATTTTAAGATTTTAAATTGCATAAGAGCTTATATATAGATAAGCATTATCTCATTTATATTTACTTATTTATTCATTTTAGCAGTTTGTTTAATTAGTTATGAAAACAGATTTTAGACCAAACTTGTCATCATTTAAGTTATTTCCTGCTTAAATTTTAAATCATTTTTAAAGCCTGTGAACATCAGATGTCACCTAAATAAGAACCTTAGAGTTAAATAAATACATGTCCATTTTACTGATAACTCATAATATTCAGTTGTTTTCATTGAACTAACAATGAAAATAAGTCTAACTTGTAAAAAAAAATTCATGTAGCCAGGCTCGGTGTCTCAGCCTGTAATCCCTCGCTTTGGGAGGCTGAGGTGAGAGGATTACCTGAGCCCTCGGGTTCGAGACCCACCTGGGCAACTTGGCGCGACTTCATCTCTACAATAAATCAAAAAATTAGCTGGGGCGTGGTAGCGCGCACCTGTAGTTCCAGCTACTTGGAAGTCTGAGGCGGAGAATCGCCGGAGCCCAGCAGGTCGAGGCTGCGGTGGCTTGGGAGCGGCCACTACACTCCAGTCTGGGTGACAGAGTGAGACTCCAACTCAAAAAAAAAAAAAAATTCACGCAAATAAAGATCATCCTGGTCTTGGGTAGGTTTAGTGTCATAACCCTAATGCCAAATCCTGGTACTTTAAAATATCTACCAGAGGGAAATATGTTTAAAACCTATCTATTTAATAGACCCTGACAAAAATGTATGCTGACAGTTTTGAAGACATTTCTATTTTATTACTAATTTTAATACCATTTTAATTAAAGATTTATTGAAATCACATGAACTTTCTTGAAAGTATTTGAACTTGCTTAATTTATGAGTGCTCTTATTTATAAGCTAATTTGTTAGTATCCTAGACACAACACATAACATGTACATATATGTAAACACATTTAAATATATATACATATATAAAGATACAGTAGCTTTTACTTCTGAATTCTAGCCATGAAATAGCAATATAAAACTCACGATTTTACAAAAAAATACCCAAATCCAAATTATATCTCTAACAAAATGGGAACCTGTTTGCATGGCTAAACTTTGTCCCAGCAGGTAAACCAATAAAGGCTGTGATTACCAAAATTGAGGTAAAGAAGTTTCCATGGTAGTTTAGTTTTTAAAACTTCTTTTACCACTTTTTTTATTCTTTAGTTTTAAACATGTTTTTAATGTTTACATTTTAGTTAGAACTGACTGAACTGTATATGGAAAACAGAATCTCCAAGTAACCTTGAAACAGTGAGTTTTGTTTATCTCAACACCAGTAGCTTAAAAGCAGATTCAAAGCAGGCAGAAAAGAGAAATATGTAACTTTAGAAGACTAAAGTTATTTAACCCTATAGTTGTAGGTTAATCATTTGAGCTTTGAATTTGTCTTGCTGTAATTTGCCCATCATTTAAAAATATGCACACAAAAACAGGCCTTAATATCTAACCAGCTGGAGTCTTAGAAAACCTGGCATGTCTTCTCAAACATAAAACCAGTTGGGGTGCCCAAATTGCTATCGATCAGACAGTATCTGTCCCAAGGGACTATTAAATGGAATAAAGACATTGTTTGACATATTAAGACAAAAGACAAAGTCAAAATAAACAAGTACAAACAATGAAACCAAAGAATATCCTAAAAGTTCAAACAAGTTACAACCACCTTCCCTGGCACCTGCAAACAGCTATTAAAAGCCCAAATGAGAATGGGTTAAACTCCTGGTTTATGATTCAGTTTACTTTTCCCATGAGTGCGTCTGCTTTTAACTGGTCCATTTCCTCACCAGTCAATAGAGGGACATTGGCTGTGGTTGACAGGAATATAACTCAGAGAGTCCCTGGAGTGTAAAGGGCTCCAGCAGTTACTGGAGTGTCTGTGGGACAGTCCTGTCAAAACTGGCCAGCTGCAAAGCAGCAATGTCCCAGCAGAGTCACCAAATATGTTTCCAGATAAACTGTTCCAGCTGTTTCCCTCACTGTCAATCAAAGATGAAGGGCAGAGACCAGGAGAAAAGGGAGCTTAATTTCTGCAACCAGGTTACAGGGAGATGGGTTGGCATCATTACCAAAAGCCCACTCAAAGCAACATAAACTCACTTCAGTATTTATACCCCAAATTCATAGCCCTTCATCTATCCCAAGTTAAGATTAAGAAGCCTATGTGCAGTTTTGGCATAACTCATGATCTATGTTAAAATTTTCTGGTATGTGACCACTGATGTGACTTAAAGTCTCCTTGTCATGTTGACAATTTCAGATAGCATTCTGGAATTTACACCATGTTCTTTACAGTTCCCCAGAGGAAGGGCAAACAATTGCAACATTGGGAAGGAACAGAAAGTTACATATTTAAAGGGGAAAAAAAGCATTAAATTGCTTTAAAACACAATTTATAACAAGCTCCTGTCTTCAGAGCCTTGACTTATAACATATGCTCTGAGAATCATATGTAGTGATTTCCTGTGCCTGGAATAGCCAGTGTGTATTCTGGAGTTGTAGGCAATGGAGATCTGCTGAAATTCGACAAGGAAGTGGGCATGTCTGGTCTCGCATCCTTGAAAGGCATGCGATGTCCTGAGCCTGATGTGTTGGGTGAGACCTTAGACCTCAAGGAAGCAGCTCAGAGGAGGGGACAGCAAGTGTTCTTCAAGTGCCCTGGAAAGGCTACTCCCACGAGAAAGATGGCAGTGAGGTTTCCACTGAGGAGGAACAGGAGTCGGTGGTCCTCCAGCAAGCCCACAGCACTGTGTGACGGCAGTGTGCTACGGGGCGTGGCTGCATAGAAACCGAAAGATAAAAGGGATGCCCCTCCCCAGGTCTTGTGCAGTGTGCAACACCATGTGAATGGGCTCTAATATTTGCATTACACCCCATTTGTGCCAGACACTGTACTGGGTGATTTTCACATGCTCTATATTGAACCCTAGGAAACTTTACATTTTCTCAGGGTTAAGATCTTTAGGCTTTTTTTTTTAATGATCAGTATTTGATCATGGAATTCTTTTATTCAAAATAAAATTAAAATTATTTTATGAGATCAATTTAATTAAATGTCTAATAAAAAGAGCACCAAATCTTGTCATTTTAAAGTCACAGAACATTATTTTGATATATTGAGCCAGATATAGAAAACTTGACTTACAATTGCATACTTGGATATAGTCTAAATGAAAAACCAAGTCGGCTAGGCTCGGTGGCTCAGCCTGTAATCCCGTGCTTTGGGAGGCCGAGGTGAGTGGATTGCCTGGTTTGAGACCCGACCGGGCATCTTGGCGAGACCTCATCTCTATAATAAAACAAAAATTAGCCGGGCGTGGTAGCGCACGTCTGTAGTTCCAGCTCTTTGGAAGGCTGAGGCGGAAGGATCGCTGGAGCCCAGCAGGTTGAGGCTGTGGTGGCCGGGAGCGTGCCAGTGCACTCCAGTCTGGGCGACAGAGTGAGATTCCAACTCCAAAAAAAAAAAAGAAAAAGAAAAACTAAGTCATGCTTTTATTGTAAATATTAATGTAGGCACATGGAAAATACCCAAGCACTATAAGCAGGGCATGAATTGAAAAGTCTGACACTGTCATTGACAATGTAAAGGGAGGGTCTGACTGTACTACCTTAACTAATCATGCTTAATTGACATCCAACATAGCTGTAGACCACACAAATGAGAACAAGCAAAGGCTGTTTATTCACAGCTTGGTGTATAGCAAGGGAGTTAGCCATTGTCACTTGCCTTTGTAGAGATTCAAAGGCAGGCAGAAAGTGGGGAAGCTTTATGATAGAAAAAGGCTTCAGGTATGCCCTGCTCAGAGACTGCTGGCATGGGGAGGTTGTAGGTGGGCTAACTACAAGCAGGGTTTCCCATGTGATTCGGAGCATATTTGGCTTTCTCTGGTTGGTCCCACTATATTGGAAGTGGAGGCAAAAATTAGGGAAGTTGGCAGGTATTGGTCAAGTTCTGGTCATTTGATGCTGAGTGCCTACAGGGGTTATTTGACTTCTTGGCTGGTTGCTACCGATCGTGGATCAGAGTCCTATTTCTATATATTATCTGGTCATTGTTGTTATTCCAGTAGATCTCAAAATAAAACCACCAGATAGCATGATGAGAAGCAACATGAAGTGCATGTGAGATGTGCTTCTGCCAAAAATGCTTCACTTGGACCTCATCAAGTCTCTAAATCCAACTGCCAGTTTACAGGAAGTTTAGAGAATGAGCAGATAATCCTGCAAATCTAAAGTGGAGGATATTCTACAAGACAATGACCTGATCTCTTCAATGTTATGGATTAAAAAAAAGATGAGGAGAAGTAGTGCTGTCTTAGATTTAAAGTCTCAAAAGACTTGTATAACCAAATACAAGAAAAAAAGTCATAAGAGATGCTTTGGAAACAAATGAGATTTCAATCTGGATTCAATTTTATGGTATTAGGGAATTATGTTAGGATGCTAATGGCACTGTGTAGGGGAATATATTGTGGCAATGCAGACTTAAACACTTCAGAGATGCTACGTGTCAAGTAATTTCCTTTAAAATGGTTCAGTGAAAAATTCATGAATGATACAATATGGCAAAATGGGGCTGGTACTTCCTTACAGCCAGAAAGATAGTGGTCTTTGAAGGATGAAGAACAAGCAGGGACCACTGCCTGGAAAGCCAGATTCAGGTTTCCTGGAGCAGCGTCTGATAATCTGTCTTTACTCTAGCTGCAAGGGAGCCTGAAAAAGCAAAGCAAATTTGAGTTTATAGTTTGAAGAGGCAGTGTCCTTTAATGTGGGGAATTTTTCAAATGGAGGAAGGCCAGGCAACTTCAAATGTAGCACATGTGTACCACAAGTCCAAGTGTCTCCAAATAAGAGTAGTAGATTGTTGGAGACCACTGCCCTGCTTGAACTCTGCTGAAAACATACTTGGCATATGTGCAAAGTCACAACCAGTCAAGAATGCCTATAAAGACGCATCTGTTATGGGGCATATTCCAGTCCCTACATTTAGGTTCAGTAAATTACACAGATCTACAGAAAATCTGGAGACCTTTTTGAATAAGCCAGATCCAGAAACATCAGTGCTCAAAGGAAAGAAAACTGTGAAATCTATGGTTCCAACCTTCCAAATTAGGAATAATGAAACAGACTTCAGATAAATTGACTTGCCCAAAGTCTCAGAGCCACCCAGGGTTTTCTGCTTAAGAGAAGTCATCTTCTCCCTCCCTGACATCCAGTGTGTCTGCAGGGTTAGTGGGGTTGGCCTGTGGGCCTCTTGAGGCCAGGATGCAGCCTCTTTGCCAATTCTTCCATTGAAAGTTCCCAGGATAAAAACAGCCATAAGAGAAGAGTTCCTTGGAAAGGCGAGTCTCTCTGGTCTCTAGGCATTGAATCAGAGTCTCAAGTGGTTGTATGGCACAACCACGGGTGACCAATGGGAGTGAAGAGTAAGCATGTCCCCAAGGAAACAGTAATAATAATCATGACAATTATGTGGCTCTTATGATGTGCCAGGCACGACCCTGAGTGCCTTGTTAACCTACGAACCCCTGTTCTAACACTATTTGGCACTATCACCCCCCTTTATTGGTGAGAAAACTGAGGCACACAGAGTTTGAGAGGTTTGTTTAAGACCATGCAGCTATTCAGTGCCAGCGTCAGAGTCTGTGCCCCTCACTGCTCTCCCAGAATGCCTAACAGGATGCCTGAGAAGGTGGCCAGCCCAGCCCAGACATGGCCCCTGGAGAATCAGGCAAGTGTGCTGATGCCTGAGGGACATAGCATGGCCAAGGGAAGTGGAGGCTGGAAGAAAGAGGAACCCGTCAGAACTAGGAACCTCTTCTGGAAGTCAGCCAGTGTCAGTGAGGACCATGGCCTCTGAGGTTTAGCTGTGAGACATCCTTAGAGCAGGTGCAGCTGCCTTCTCAGCATCCGTATGTTCTGCCTAGAGAGCGTGTAGATCCTTGGGGTCGTGCCTGTGTTAATGCTATGTTTAGAGGCCTGAGATAGCCAGTCTTGCCAGCGCCACCTCCAACAGACAGGCAGGGTTGCAATGGCCATTAAGGAAGGGTCATTAGGGGTATAAGCATGGACCACACTGTGACCCTGTAGTCACCCCACACTGTGACTATGTTCCAGTCAGCGGTCCTACAGACAGAGAGAGGCATCTGTTCAGTTAGGGCAATGACACAAATACTTCAAATACAATCTCAGGATCTTTGCCTGGACAAGACTCTGAATTCAAAGACGTCCCTCTTAGCTGTGTCCACATAAGATGAGTGGGTGGCCTTGCCCTGCTTGGGGGGAAAAGGTCTTGGACAAAACTCCAAGCACAGAGAGGGTGGTTCAGTGTGCATTCATCCTCAGAGGCCAACTTCCCCAGATCTGTTACTAAGCTTGCACCCTAGGGCCAACTCAGACAGCTTATCCAGGGAGATGATATTGTGGTGAGGGCCCTGGCTGGCCCCACAGATGAGCCTAAAACCATAGACAAGGGCAACCAAGTCTAAACAGAATCTTGGTGTGTGTCCATGACCTCAGTGGGGATCTTGAAAGGACAGATCCCAAAATGGAGTTTTTCTGGTCACCCCGAGTAGATCTGTTCAGGTACTTAGGTCAATGCAGCATATACAGCAATTATCATTAACTAGAAGAACAACCAGTTTTCCAGCCTCCGGGTGGGCTTCATTTTTCCTGTTCACAACACATTAAGATTAGCATCTCATCTTTGTCCCAAGAGTTTGTCTTTTAGCTACTGGCCCAGCAATTCTTAGGTTAATATCTTTGTCAAAGAATTTGTCTTCCAGCTACTGGCCCAGCCCTTCTTGTCTAGGTGACTGACCCACCCATCCACCTACTGGCCCATTTTTGTATCATGACTGATCCATCCATCTCTCCGGTTGTCAGAGATATGAGAAGCAGACCCCATCACCTTGACCCTGACTCCTGTGAGTGCTTATCTACCCCCCTAAAGGGAAGTCTTAAAAACACCCAGCCTCAAGAAGCCTTCACAGCCAAGTTTCCTAAAGTGTCTGGGCCCTTCTCTCCCTTGAGAAGTGAATATGCCCTTTTCTAATCTACTTCCTGAACAAACTATTTTCTAATCTATCCTTCTGTGCAATTCTTTGCATACCTGTGGCACCGATGCAGCTCACCAGCCTAACAGATCTGAATCAAGAACACCATCCTACTTGTGGGCGAGAGTGTGTCTTCCTGTTCGGGATCAGTGGTCAGTAGCAACATCCTATTGGAAGCAGCAGAAGTAACAGCAGCTGAAAACTGCAGCTGGGTCTTGACTCTCTTGCCCAGAGAATAGAGAGGCTTGATTCTTTCCTCAGGGCAAACAAAACTGAGCCACCCCTGGAGGTTCTTGGACAACGAAAGTTCCCAGGAGAGATACCGGGCTTGCTACTCATCTGGAAAGAAGAAGGCTGAGAGCCGGTTTAAATTAAATATAAAATGTATTATCAGCCTGAACTCACAGCAGGTCATCTGCTCACCCAGAGGTAGGATACAGGCAATCAGATTCCCTGAGTTCCCGAGGCTGTCATTTTTGGAGGCTTTATGAAACTCAGCCTGACAGCAAACCCTGAGGATGAATCCAGAGACATTTCAGGGAGCAATATCAGTGGCTTCAAATATCTGGAGGGCCATCAGAAGCAGGCCCAAGGAACAAGGTTCCAGGAGGCAGACTTCTGGTCAGCAGGGGGTGTAGCTTCCCAGTGACTGCACTCATTCTAGGCTGGGCAAAGCTGGCAAATACTGCCTTCCAGACCCTCCCCTCACCAAGTCAATTCCTGGCTGGGCTTTCAGGTTGTAGTTCCATCTCGGACCTAATCTGGGGGAATCACAAAGGACCCTTAGTCCCTTCCCCAGATGTCTTGCTGGCTCTTTCCAGGTAGGCAGCCTCTTCCCCCTACTCTGCTACCCCACCGCCCTGTTGCCACCTTCCTCATACCCCATCTCAGAGAAGGACATCTTCCTGCAAAGGAAGCCCAGGAGGAGGCAGAGTTCAACTTCTTGCCTGCATTGGCTCCTGGGAATGTATGGTTGGGTCCTGAGAACTCCACCTAGAATGTATGATCGAGGCTGAGAACTTCACCTAGAATGGCCGACTATCACCTTTTTAACAATGACAACTAAGATGACTTTTTCATAAAGTCCTCATTTATTTCTTTCTTAATGAAGCTATTCAAATGTAAGAGAAACAGCAACAAGCAATTATAGGTGTGTTTCTACTTGAGACTGCCTTCTTGAGAGTCTCCGAATGACAACTGCTGTCCTAGCTTCCTCAACTACTTGTATGAAATCAGGGGGAATTCTGACCTAGCTTAGGGTGTGTGTAGTGAGTAAGCCATTTGAACTTTCTTTCTTGTGGCAAGTGTTAGATTATTGCTCTGTGCACAGAAATTCCTTCTAGGTGCCAGAAATGTCTTTATTTTTTTAAAGAGTCAGTGATAAAAGGGTCTTGCCTGGGCCTCTGTGATGGAGTGACAGAGTCACTCCAGTTCTTTAGGTTCCAGTGTTCCCTTCTGTAAAGATAAGTCTTGGAGACCTTGCCTTGGGTTGGGGAAAGGGAACATGGAGATGCTCTCTAGGAGGGCAGTGAGCTTGCAATGGAGTTCTTTACAGAGGTGCTTATGGTAAAGCTGATTCAGGTTGCCCACTGGGTCAGGCAGGGGCTGTTTTGCTCTGTGGATGGTCTGGCTGGCACTCGATGTGATAGTGGTGATGCCTCTTGGCCTGGACTGGGACGGGTTGAGTTAGGTCATAGAAATGTTGCCAGAGGACGAGCTGGGTTTCAGACTGTGGTCTGACCAAGAAACGTAGGGTCTGCCTGCAGCCGCTGCACCCTGGCTGGGACTGGGCCCTCTCCCAGCTCTGTATTCATCTTTAGAGCAGGACAGCGACATGAGCACCCCCTGCCTCTCTCCCCAAACCCTTATTGCATTAGGGCTGGGGTTCTCACTCCATTGGCAGGGTCTAATTACAACTCCTGGCCTTTAAAAAAATGCCAGGGGAGGCGGGATTGGCAGTAGTGGGAATCCGCTGGGGGGTGGGGGGTCACACCTCATCTTTAAGAAGGGTACCTGCATAATGAACATTTGTATATCTAACCCTGAATTGTACCCCACATATTTAAGATTAAAAAATTAGAAAAAATGCCTTCGACAAAATTTTGTGAAAATAAAAACATTACTCTTCCCAGGTTATACTGACCAGCAAAAAATTATTCCTGACTCTGGCTGCAGTTTTAACAAAGTCCTCTGAACTCATGGTCTGAGCTTCAACTTTGAATTTTCTTTGGCATTTTAATTTTAGATCAGAGATGATATATGCTTGTTGTGGAGTGTTCAAACAACACAGAAGAATACTGAGTACTAAGAGGGAAAAAAGAAGATCCCCTGTTGTCTTCCCCCCTTTTCTTCCCACCTCCCTTCCTCCTCATTTTGTTTCAGGCATGAGCAGACATTTTTTGAAAATCTACTTGAATTCAAATTCAAATTGGAATGTTGACTGAGTCAGCTTCAGGAGAGCAATCTCCTCAGAGAGACTCAGTCATGCCACCGATGAAGAGATGGGTCTATGGTGATCTTCCAGGCTGGGGCAGCAGGACTGTCACTCTGTCGTCAGCACTGAGAGTGGGAGGAGCCAACACCACCCAGCTGCACTCGAGGTCCCACAGCCTTTCTCCTTTGTGCCTCTGAGGGAAGAGGGCATCATCAGCTCAGTCATGGCAAAGACCGTGGATGTGAATACTGATGTGGAAAACTCAGATGTGGGTCAGGCCGGGCCCAGGGGGAGCTGCATGACCCATGTGGTTGGTCTCATACAGCAAGGGTGAGCAGTAGCAGGAAAGAGTGGGAAGAACATATAAAGTGTAGGGGTATGGGAGCGGTCAGTGTGGCCCTTCTCCAAGGTCTTCCAGGGGCCTGCCGGCCCTGCTAGCTGTGGGGGTCACATTCACAGCCCCATCTCAGGTCTCTCTCCTCTACTTCCCAGCCCTGCCTACCTTGCTGACTGCAGGTTTGCAGAATTGGGGGTGTGCGGGTTATCCTGGGTCAGAGGAGCAGGTGTCACTCCCTAGCTTCTGGACCGACCCTGCTGGGTAGCCTTGGTTATGCAGCATCCATTTGACTTTTTGACAGAGTGCCAACAGCGTGCCAGGTTCTGAGTGCTCAGATACAGGACATTGAATCAGACATGAGTCTTACCCTCAAGATGCTGACAGCAATCTGGCAGTGCCAATGTGAGGGAGTTGGAGATCACCTTCTCACACCGTGGTGGGCCACATTAAGCCTCTGTCAAGAATGTGGAGTGTGCACTTAGCAACGAGCTTCCAGCAAAACACAAAAACACAGAGTCCTTTATTTATACTGTCCCCCCCATCCCTTTCATCATGCCGACCATCCTGGGCTTTTCAGCTTCCTGGTGATTTAAGAGATCTTCATTGGTTATTTTAAAGACCACATGTGGCTTTCCCCCTATGAATGGCCTTCAAAAGGCAATTCCCAACACCCCCTCACCAATTCTCTACAAGAGCCCTGGCTCTAATAAACAGTCAAGTGGACAACTATCCATTCAAGGATTAGGCAATTTGGAACCTGCCATTTTTTTAAGCTGACTTCTCAGATACGTTCAAACATGGGCATATTATAAGAGAAGCGAGACTTTTAATTTAAGAAAGGTGAGGCTGCAAGAAAGAGAGAAACAAAATAGTGAAGTGGAAAGAGGAGGAGTCAAGAGTCAGAGGACTTGCGTCCTAGTTTTGACGCTGACATGAGCAGGCTCGCAGGTTTCTGTTGTGAGCATCATTCTCATCTGTGAGCTTGAAGTTGCAGACTGGTGCATATGTTGCTTATGGAACCACTCCATGCGGTTTAAGTATGAAATGACATGTGGGAACTATGCAAATTTAGTGGTTGCTCTCAGTGAGGGAATAATAGGATACAGGAGGGGGAATTGGTTCCTAGGGTTTAATTCTGCTACAAGACAGGCATCATAGAGAAGGGGTAACTTGAAGATGAAAAGAGTAGAGAAAATAATAAGCTGAGGGATAGATTGCTTAAGTGCATTGCTTCCTAGACTGTGAGCCCATCCTTAGCAAAGCATTATCTGTGGGACTCGTGTGAGGCCTAGTTTGTGGGTAAAGTCCAGAGACAATTTTTTCAGTTCCCAAAACATAAGGGTAGTGTATATTTAAAATCCAAAATCTCCATGAGTCCGAGACTTTGGTTAAAAATTCTCTGGGAGACACTTTCCCACAGAGTAAAATCTAGGCTTAGACAAATTCCCTTGCCTTCCTGTGTGAGCTATTCTAGTTCACTCTTTGTTGAAGTGTTGCTCTCAGGGAGCCCCAATTTCATGTATCTGAGGAGCGTCTTAGTTCCAATAGCCCCTAGCAAGGAAGTTCAAAAACTTCTGTCTCTTCTGCCTGTGTGAGTATTCAAAGCCACGCTTCCTAAAACAGCCCCCTACCACAGCCCCCACCTTCGGCAGCCCCAGCAGCCACTCATGCTTTAACGCTTCAGAGTTCTTGTTCCCTTGGCATTCTGACTTGTGCAGGTTTCCCTTACGTTCTTGCAAGCTCAGCTTTGCAATAAAATTATGTTTTATAAATGGCACCCAACATTTTCTAGATATTTTGTTGCAGAAAGCTCTTTGGGTTATCCTGTCTACCATGGTGCCAGAACAGAAGCCTCATGGGCATCAGCAATTTGGCTTCTTAAAGAATCTGACCCAGAAGAGTATAAAATAGTGGGACTTGCTAGAGCTGCATACGTAGTGTATGGGCACACAGTCTCCACATTTTTCAGTTTGCTGAGCTGTTTCATAACTAACAAACGAAAGGATCCTGCACTTTATATCTACGATTCTGTTTCCAGTTTTAGAATACGAAACTTGCGTCTGCATCAGGGAAGGTAGGATTCTTTGGGGTGAGAACTTTTCAGGAGTTAGGGCAAGCAGCATAGCTTAGTCAATGCTGGACAAGGAAACGTGGCAGCAAAGCCCCTTGGACTGTCCCCCCTCACCTCAGGCTGCATGATTGTGGGTGTATTCATCACCTGATGCAGTATCCCATTCCATTGGCCTACCCGCTCTTTTGGCTGCATGGACCATCTCATCTGTCCATGAATATGTGAAAATGGCTACAAACCCTCATCTTACTTATAGCCTCAACATCATATTGTACATTGGTGGCCAAGTGGAAATGAGTAGCAAAATCAATTTGATTGCTACATTTTTCTTTACTCTGGTCCTCCCTGTCTTCATGCAGGGTAAGTAAAGAAAGCACCTAAAAGGCAAAAAGGCAGCCAAAGAAAGAAGAGTTCAAATACAGCCTCTTTGGGACTACAACCATCTCTAAGGTATGGGTTGAAGGAATGTAGCAAAGCTTTTTCTTAAAAGTGCCTGACACCTAAGAAAAAATTTTTCAGAGTTAAATCAAGCCCCGTGGATTTCAGATTGCCCTCGATAGTGACTATCTTGCTCTGACATGCCTAAAATGAATGTGTGTTACATTTGAAAATGTATTATACACATTCGTGGAAGTTCAAGAAAGGGTATTATGAGGTAAGGAAATTGAAACACACACTTCAGTGATAGAAGTTAAAAAAAAGAACCATGCATGAGATCATTTCGATTTATATTAAGGTATTGCAAACACAGCTCAAGTTATCCTTCTGCTAAGAAAACAACTTTAAGGTGGAGTTTGGGGTTTAGGTTCTCTTGAAAATCTTGGCGTTGTTGCCCATTCCTATCTCATCCTGTCTGCTAACTTCTACTTATGTCCTCTTGTTTCCCCTTCTTGTTTAGTTTTTGATGCTGGCTTCTTGGTGAAGTCATTTCAGACAGAGAACAGCATGAGGAAAATTAGGTGGGCTGCCACATGGAGTTACATCACCTCTCCCTAGGGGGCATCCTCTTTTAGTACAGCTGCTATTGGAAAGGCAGCTTCCTCCTCCTACCCTTACAATCACTTATGCAAACCCCTCAATCACTTCAGGTTCAGATCTCCTCCTGCCTCCTTCAGGACTCAGGAGTTTCCCCCCAACTGTCTTTCCAGTCTGTGTCACTCATTTTACTTAGGGATCCTTGACGAAAGCAGTGTGTGGCCTCTGGGGACCACTATTTTGTGACCACTTTCTTCAGAAAGTATGCCATTTGGGGAAGGGTGCAAGTGGAGGGGAATAGCCACATGGTGAGTCAAATATTCTTTGGAAACAGTGGATGAGCGCAGCCATTCACCACGTTTGAGTCGCTCATTCTTGTCCCCAGTCGCTCATTCTTGTCCCCAGTGCCTTAACCCACTAGTCTTATCTCTATCTTTTCTCTCGAGATCCTAAATTTAATTCCTCAAATGGGAGGGACCACTTCATCTTTTACATTCATTTCGATACCAAACACAGGGCTGGGTATGCTGGAGGTTATCAACAAATTCGTGTGACCTGAATGAATAAATGAATGCACAGTAGAGGCTAAAGAGATGCTTTAAAGAAGAATGCTCGAGGCCCAAGGTTTCCCAACATCCTAGAGCAAGGTATCTTGGGTATGCTGGGTTGGAGAGACCAATAGCAACACCTCAAAACTGACAGAGAGCATGAGACACTGTGACTCTTTCTGGTGCCTGGCTTATTCTCCAAGGCCTTTACTCCCTTGTCCCTCTCCCCACAAGGCAGCTAATGAGACATTCCTTTGCTCCTGGGTCCTGCCACCCAGTCCCTTTTGGGCTTCCTCAGCAACTTATCAAATGAGTCTCTGGCCCTCAATTCCAAATCACCATTTAGAAATCTATAGTTCTAGCCGGGCTCGGTGGCTCAGCCTGTAATCCCGCGCCTTTGGGAGGCTGAGGTGAGTGGATTGCCTGAGCCCGCGGGCTCGAGACCCGCCTGGGCAGCGAGACCTCATCTCTACAAGAAATCAAAAAATCAGCCGGGCGTGGTAGCGCATGCCTGTAACTCCGGCTACTTGGAAGGATCGCCGGAGCCCAGCAGGTCGAGGCTGTGGTGGCCGGGAGCGGCCACTGCACTCCAGTCTGGGCGACAGAGTGAGACTCCACCTCAAAAAAAAAAAAAAATCTATAGTTCTTCTGTCACCTCTGGTCTAAATGCCTAAAAGCCTCCTCTTATTTACTCCTTCAAATCTGCCCTCCTTCCTGACCTTCTCACCTCTCTTAATAGTACAGTATTCTCTAATCCTCAGCAGAAACTTCAATCATCTTCCCTTCTTGGTCCCTAAATAATTAAAATCTACTGAGTTAGTTATTTCCTTTTTATCCACATAGCTCCAACCTGGTTTCCTCTGTAGCCTAAGTTCAGGCCCTTATCCTCCAAGTCTGGACTCTGTCAATGCTTCCTGCTTTTCATTGCCTTGAATGATAAAACCAGGCTAATTTTCCTAAAACATTGTTTTCTTTAAGTAACTGAACTACGTTTGAAAAATAAGCATCCATGGCTCCTGTAATTAGTGAAATATATTTCAGATGTCTTAGTTTGCACTCAAGGCCTTCCCAATCTGACTCCAGCTGACTTTCTAGCTTCCCCTTTTCCACCTGTACATTGTGAAGTTTCTGTCTAACTGGACTGGTTTGCTCTTAGGTGTTCCCCAGCAACCCACTGGCAGTATGAAGTCTCTTTGTTCATCCTGCCATACAACCTTTTTTATTTGGCCTTTCCAAATTGTCCATGTGCTAAGACTCAGTAAAGGTCAAATTCATTCCCCTGACAACTTTGCCAGCCACTGCAAAGACCACAGGCTATTTATTCACCTTTGAAGTCCTTGAAGCTTCACCTTCAGGGCCCTGCCACCTCAAATCCTGTATTGTATTTTTCTTAAAGAAGGTCTCTCAATAGTAAAGCTTTGACCCCCACATAAAACCTGTACCTACCCTTCTGATCATCTGTAACTCAGAAGCCATTTCACCAACCTGTGGAGCGAAGACTGTGCTAGACCGCATGCTTACACATTGTCTCGTTACAATAGGACTGGAAACATGCCCAGAGCTCACTTGAATCTCCTATTTCCCTTACTCCCACATTTGGATCAAATTGAGTAGGCATATATTTTGTGCAAGACTTAAGAGATCCTGGATGCAGAGGCAGGAAAGATTTTGCCCTTGGCATCAGGGCGCATATTATTGGAAAGCTTAAATACAAGCCTCTGTAAAAAGAAGCAGGTAACATAAGTCCCCTAAGGGAAGTACAAATAAAGCACAGTAGAGGCTAAAGAGATGCTTTAAAGAAGAAATGCTCCAGGCCCAAGGTGTCTCAACATCTTAGAGCAAGGTATCTTGGGTATGCTGGGTTGGAGAGACCAACAGCAACACCTCAAAACTGACAGAGAGCATGAGACACTGTGACTCTTTTAGGTGCCTGGCTTATTCTCCAAGACCTTCACTCCCTTGTCTCCCCCCAACCCCCCAAGGCCGCTAATGAGACATTCCCTGTGCTCCTGGTCCTGCCACCCAGCCCCTTTCTGGCTTCCTCAGCAACTTGTGGCCTGAAAAAACGTCAAAGTGCCTCCCAGTCTAATTTTCTGATATGCTGTGCTTTTAGGATATCACTTATGGCTTTTGTTCTTGTTGTTTTTAGAGATAGTGTCTTTCTATTACCCAGACTGGAATGCAGTGACGTGATCATACCTCACTGCAAACTGGAATTCCCACCTCAGCCTCCTGAGTACCTGAGACTGCAGGTAGCCACCACTGCACCCGACTCATTATTTTTTTTGTAGAGATGAGATCTCACTATATTGTCCAGGCTCAAACTCCTGACCTTATGTGATCCTCCTGTCTCAACTCCCAAAGTGTTGGGATTGCAGGCATGAGTTACCACGCCTGTCCTTTGCTTTTGTTGTTGAATCACTATCTGTACCCATGAATTGGTTTGAGTTTGTTAATGCGGCAAAAGCAAAACCCCAAATTTAGAGTTTGTCCTGACGGACATAGAAAGAGGAGAGGATGCCATGCAAAGATCCTGCAAATGAGGTCCTGAGGCGAGGCTTCATTAGCTTTGAGACTTCATTAGCTTTGTCCAGCCTCTGGACAACCTCGTTCCTTCTTTTGAGTTAAACTCTTTGTCTTCCTTGACTCTGCACCAGTCACTATCATCCCTCTGGGTAAGTTCCCTTTGCTGCTGATGCTGAATCCCTGTTTTAGATGTAGAAAAATATAAGGAGAAGCTATGGCTTGCTGCCTTGCTCAGAAGTCAGGAAAACAATTTTTTCCCCCTAAAAACTGGATACGAATGATTTCTCCTACTCATCTAAGAGTCATCTGTCACTCATCTGTTCCCTTCTTTGGCTGCCAAGCTCAGAGTTAC
Organism: Cephalopachus bancanus; assembly: GCA_027257055.1. NCBI lineage: Eukaryota > Metazoa > Chordata > Mammalia > Primates > Tarsiidae > Cephalopachus > Cephalopachus bancanus. The sequence continues at coordinate 6,466,507 of JAPVLO010000036.1, forward strand.
ATTCTATGCAATTACTCCAGTCTTCCGAGGCAGAGACTTTGGGATTATATTTCTCTACTCCCTCTCTACTACTTGACTTTATTTTTCCTATTTTGTGTTAACAAGCTTTGGCCATATCATATCTTGATATATAGGTCAGTGTGAAGATGTTGCTGAATCCCTATTTCATTTCTAACCCCTTTATGAGAACCTGGCCCCACCTCCAGCTGAAGACCTATGGCGGTGTAGGTGTCTGCCCTTTTGGACTGAGCGGAAGGACTTTCCCCTAAGGCCTCTGATGGCGGCTCCTCCCAGGTCTGGCAACAATTCTGAGGCCTCCCTATGACCTGGTTTCTGAAAGACAGCTCAGGAAGTCCCTGCATTTGTTGGACTCCTGTTAGGACCTGGTTTCCTAGACCCTCAAAGGGACTACCCACTTCCCTTTCTCCTCATCTTCAAGCCACTTTCCTGCCTCGGGTTTTTGGGGAGCAGCTCCCTGCTGGCTTCTTTGGCAGCTCTTCCTCCCTGTCTCTTCACTGGACCCAGTCTGTCTGCCAACTGAATCTGGGAGGCTGCATCAGTCTCAGGAGAGCGGGTTGCCTTGGCAACATGGGCGGGACTAAGCCTACCGGCTACCAATGACAGTTAATCAAGAATTTTCAGTTGGTGCTTACCTGCCTGGAAAGGTTTACTGGATAGCGACCGTTTAACTGAATTTTACAGATGAGAGGTGAGGTTTGATCAGAGTCTTCAGTCCCAGCTTACTGAAATTAAAATGCAGCTCCAGTGCCACCTCTAACCCTAAGTTGCAAACACTAGGCCCAAGGGCATCTAAGTGCCCCTATTCTGAGGTCAAGCATGGTTTGATTCTGATCCAGAAAAGAAATCTAATGTCAAACCTCACTTAGGGTGAGTTTTTCCAAAGTGTGATCAGAGGACACCTGAATCAGAATAGTCTAAGATTCTTGTTTCAGATGCTGGGTCCCAGACCTCACTACCAAATCTAGTGATGGGCCTGGGAAGATACGAGTCTCTCAGGTGGCACCAATGCACATTAACACTTTGAAGACCACAGATATAGGGCATAATGTCATAGGTGTGAGAAGAAAATTGCAATATTTACAGTTAATTTTAAAAATCGACTTTATTGAGGTATATAAACAATAAAACATGCACATTTAAAATGTACAGTTTGAAGAGTTTTCACGAATGTGTACACTTTTGTAACCATCACCATAATCCAGATTAAAGATATCTCCATGTCCCTTTTGTTAGTGACACTAGCCATCCAAGTTTCAGACCCCTGATCAGCTTTCTGTTGGAACAAATTAGCTCTGCCTTTTCTATGGTTTTATATAAGTAGAATTATACAATATGTCTGCTTTTTTTAATCTGACTTTTTTTCTCAGCTTAGTGCTTTTGAGATTTATCCATGTTGTTACATTTATTACTAGTTCCTTCTTTTTTTATTGCTGATATTCTGTTGTTTGAATAGACAATTTGTTTATCCATTCACTTTTCATGGTTTGGGTTGTTTCCAGTTTAGAAGTATTATGAATACATTGTTGTAAACAATCTGTAATCCATCTCAAGATAATTTGTGTGTATGGTGTGAGGTAAGGGTTAGGATTCTCTCTTTTTTTTTTTCCAGTATGAGTATCTAGCTCTTCAAATACCATTTACTGAAAAGACTTGCCTTTCATTCAATGAATTATCTTGGCACCACTGTCAAAAGTTAATTGACCATTTATGTATGGAGTCAATTTCTGAACCATTTACATGTGGTGTATACATCATTTTGTATGTTGACCTACCTTATATTTTATCAACCTACATAGCTACCCTTTTTCCAGTTTCACATCTGTTAATTACTATGGCTTTTAGTAAATCTTAAAATCAGTTACTACAAGTCCTCTAAATTCTATTCTAGGTTATTTGCATCTCCATATAAATTTTAGAGACAGCTTGTCAGTTTCTGCAAAAAGCCAGATTTTGGTAGGAATTATATTGACTCTATGGATACATTTGAAGAAAACTGACAACAGCATTGAGTTTTTCAGTCCATTAATGTGGCATATCTATTTATTTACAACTTTTTAAATTTCAATGTTTCATGGATTTTCAGTGTGCAGATCTTACATATATTTTAATCTATTTTTAAATACTTTGTTTTTGGTTGCTATTGTGCCATATTTTCCAATTGTTTGCTACTCATATGCAATATATTGAAACACAATTGACTTTTGTATATGGGCCTTATATCCTGCAACCTTCATAAATTCTCTTTTTAGCTGTAGTAGCTTTGTGATATATCCTTTTTTATTGAGTTGGGCACTCTGTTGCCCAGGCTAGAATGCATGAAACACTCACAGCCACCCCAGCATTGACCTGCTGGGCTCTGGCAATCCTTCTGTCTTAGCCTTCCAAGTAGCTAGAACTATAGGCATGCACTATTGTGCCCGGCTAATTTTTTTTTATTTATTATAGAGACAAGGTCTCGCCAAGTTGCCCGGGCTGATTTCGAACCCCTGGGCTCAGGCAATCCACTCACCTCGGCCTCCCAAAGTGCTGGGATTATAGGCTGAGCCACTGAGCCCGGCCTGTGATATATTCTTAAGGACTTTCTGTATACATGATTATGTCAAAGGTGAATAAAGACAATTTTGCTTCTTCCGTTATAGTCTGTATGACTTTCCCTCTCTTCTTGCCCCATTGTAATGGATAGGGCCTTCAGTAAAACAGAGAACAAAATTAATAAGGATATTCTCCCAATCCTATGCAAGAAAGCAAAAACTTTTAATCATCATGTGTGGTGATGCCTATAGGATTTTTAGTCGTCCTAAAACCATCTCACATAACTACAATACAATGATCCAAACGAGGAAATTAATATAGATTTAATACTATAACAAACTTATGGACCTTATTCAAGTTTTACCAGCTGTCCCTTTTATGTTATTTTTCTGACCCAGGTTTCAAACAAGGACTCCACATTGCATTTAATTTTTTCCTTAGTCTCCTCCAATTTGAGACAGCTCATGACTTTGACACTTTTGTAAAGCTTTATGTTGCTCAACTTGCTTTTTTCTTATATTTTTCTCATTAGGTTGAGGTTATGTAATTTTGGCATGACCACCACAGAAATGTTGTACCCTTCTCAGTGCCTCTTATCAAGAGACAAGCTGCCAATATATTTTATTACTCACAATATTGTTTTTTAGCATTTGGTTAAGGTGGTTTCTGTTAGATTTATTTATTTTACTTTATTTATTTTTTTGGGTTGGAGTCTTACTCTGTTGCCCAGACTGGAGTGTAGTGGCCGCTCCCGGCCACCGCAGCCTCGACCTGCTGGGCTCTGGCGATCCTTCCACCTCAGCCTTCCAAGTAGCTGGAATTACAGGCGCGCACTACCACACCCGGCTAATTTTTTGATTTATTGTAGAGATGAGGTCCCGCCAAGTTGCCCAGGTGTGTCTCGAACCCATGGGCTCAGGCAATCCACTCACCTCAGCCTCCCAAAGCGCGGGATTACAGGCTGAGCCACCAAGCCCGGCTTTTGTCAGGTTTATTAACTATAAAGTTATTATTTTCCTTTTATAATTAACAAGTATCTTCTGGAGACATGTTTTGAGAGCAATGAAATATCTTCTTTTTCAGTATATTTTTGTCCACTAATTTTAGCATCTATTGCAGATTCTTGCCAGCAATTATTACCACAGTGTTTCCCAAATGGCAATTATTTTAGTTCCATAATTTCTATTACCTTTTTGTTTGTCTGTTTTGAGTCAGAGTGTCACTCTGTCACCCAGGTGAGAGTGAAGTGGCACAATCATGGTTCACTGTAACTTTGATCTTCTGAGCTCAGGAAGTCCTCCTACCTCAGCTTGTGAGTTGCTGAAACTTAACAGCACGTGCCACCATGCCCAGAAATTTTTATTTTTATTTTTTGTAGAGCCAAGGTCTTGCTATGTTGCCTAGGCTGGTCTTGAACTCCCGGGCTCAAGCAGTCTTCCCACTTTGGACTCCTCAACTGCTAGGATTGCAGGCATGAGCCACCATACACAACCTTTTTCTACATTTTTAGTTGGACTATTAATGAGAGGAAGAGCAATCCTTTGTCCTCTTCGTATTCATTTATTTATATCAGTGTGGACTCATGGATGTTTATTTAATTCTATGGGTTATAGCCTATTTTTATTGTTATATTTTCTTGTTTAAATTGTCCTGGACTTGGGTATTGAGTGCTTTTCAAGATGGCTCTTGTCATGCTCCTATCATTTATGTAAATTTTTCTTCTATTAATTGAATTTTTTTTTTCCTGGTATGGGTAACTCTTTCTAGCTTCTTCATATACCTCATAATTTTTGGTTGAGTGCATGGCATTTTTATCTTATATGTAGAAGTGTTGTATTTTGTTGCATTACTTTAAAGAGCGTTTAGATTTGTTCTGGTAGCTATTTAAGATACTCATAGTTCATTTCAATTCTTTTGAAGCTTGTTTTTTAAGCTTGTTTAGGACATGTCTAGATTTTCCTGTTTGCTAGGGTTATTTCAACCATACTATGAAAACATGACCCATCTGGAGTTTCTACTAAAATCTCATATATTCAACAAAGTTTTTCCGCTCTGGCTTGTAGGAATTAAAAGTTTCCCAGTTCTGGATGAGTTCTGAGAACCACTTGGCTTAGAGTTTTATGGAAATTGTTTTTTCCTTAGTAGTTGTTGTTTAGCCTCATTGAGTTTTACCCTATGCATGCACAAATTTATATTTGGCCCAAAATTTAAGTAGAACTCTATGCAGACTTCTTAAGTTTTTTTTTGCTGTACAGCTCTATTCTCTACAGTACTCTGCCTTGCACATTCTGCCTCATCCTCCCCATGTAGTGGTAGTTCATCATAGCCCTAATTTATATTACTCTGATGGCTAGCTGATAATTTATATATACTCTAGGTATTAGTCCTTTTTCAGATATGCGAGTTACAGTTATTTCTGTACTTGCCTTTTTTTAAAAAAATTTTATTTTAAAGATGTGGGGTACAATTCAGGGTGAGGTATATAAATGTTCATTATGCAGGTACCCTTGTCAATAAGGTGTGCACCCCCTCCCCTGGCAGTTTCCCACTGCTGCCAATCCCAACCCCCCTCCCCTCATAGTTTCCCACTACTGCCAATCCCTTTCTTATAGTATTATGATAATTATTCAAGGTCTGCTATGAGTGAGAACATGTGGTACTCAGTTTTCTGTTTCTATGATAGATCACTGAATCTGATAGACTAAATCCATCCAAGTTGCTGCAAAGTCTGTATGTTTGTCCTTCTTTATGGCTGCATAATATTCCATTGTGTATACCACATTTTAAAAATCCAGTCCAATTTCGATGGGCAGCACGGTAGGTTCCATGTTTTTGTGATTGTGGATAGTGCTGCAATAAATGTGTGTGGTATCTTTTTTGTAGAATGATTTGAATTCCTCTGGGTATATTCCCAATAGGGAGATTGGTGAGTCATAGGGAAGGTCAATTTCTAGTTCTTTCAGAAATCACCACACTGTCTTCCAAAGAGGTTGCACTAGTTTGCGTTCTCACAAACAGTGTAGAAGTGTTCCTTTTTCTCACATCCTCACCAGCATCTGCTGCTGTTTGTTTTATTAATGATGGCCATTCTTACTGGGGTTAGGTGGAATCTCACTGTGATTTTGATTTGCATTTCTCTGATGATGAGTGAGCCTGAGCACTTTTTCATGTGTCTATTGGCAGCCCATATATCTCCTTTTGAGAAGTGTCTAATGTCTTTTGCCCACTTTTAAAAAATTTTTAAATTTTAAATATGTGCGGTACAATTCAGGGTTAGGTATACAAATGTTCATTATGCAGGTACCCTTGTTGAGGTGTGCCCTCCCCTGGCAGTTTCTCACTACAACCAATCCCTTTCTTATAGAATTTTGGTAATTGTTCAAGGTCTGCTTATCCTCATTTGTTACAGATCTCTTACTTTTCTCTTTAGTTTCATTATTCAGTGGCAATGGGAGATGCTTTCACTTCTGATGTCTGTTCAGTTCTCTATTCTTCCCTGATCTTCCCTGGCTCTGGATTTGTTCTATTTTGAAACAGGACTGTGGGTGGGAAGCTTTGCTGTCTCTTAGTTTTGAGAGTCAAATAAGGTGGAGGATGGGGAGCTGAGATTCAGAAACTACTTGCAAATCACAATGTTCACTGATTGTGGTATGGGTTCCCTGAGACCCACACTCCACCACAGCTCTATATGACAATGCAATGGGTACATGTGTATACCCCCTGAGTCCAAGATATAGTAACAATAATGAGAAGAACAGAGGAGAGTGGAATGAAGTAAAAGAGACAAAAAATTTTTTTAAAGTGAAAAAAACCACAGAACAATTAAAGCAGAAACCAAAGCAAAAAGCAATTGAACACACACACACACACACACACACACACACACACACACCCCCAAAACAAACTGGAGTAACATCAAAGCAAAACAAAACAACAGGAACAACAAAAAACCAGGGAAACCAAACACAAATACATGCCCAGCACAAAATGAACGGAGAAAAAAAAAGAAAAAAAAAAAAAGGATTTCAGATTGAGCCTTCACACATATATTCACACACACATTAAACTGAAAAAGGAGAACAAAAGAGCACAAACAAGCAATAACAACACAAAACTGAAGGATGAACACACATTCACATACACACATACAGAAAACAAAAGAAAAAAGAGGGGGATGCAGATTGAACCCTCACATACACATTCATGCACAAAGGAAAAATATTAAAAAATAAGAAAAGCTAACAGACACAAAATGAAAAAATTAAAAAAAAACCCAAACCCTGCCTTCTTGTGGCAAGTTCTGTAATTGTTCCTCTCATCTGCTTCTCTGCTGTCTCCTGTAGAGCTTCAACCTCATTCACTTTCTCCCCAGTGTCCAGATCAGGGAAGGAGGAGGGGGCAGTGGGGGTGGGTGGGGCTGTAGTCCTCCTGTCCCACTCTCATATGGTCAGGGGGATTCACTCCAGTGGGGAGGTGCAGGATTGTTTCTTCCCCAGGGACTGGTAGAGGGTGCCCCAGCCAGGCTTATCCTGGAGTGGAGTTCCCTATTGCACTGATATCCAGGCTCTGCCTGGATTCTACCCTCTCATCCGTGCCTCAGTCATGCAGGTCTGACATTTAGAGGATTGCTGGGGATGAGGGGAGTTGGGTCAGCCCCAGAGTCACCACTGATCTCTTTGGATTCTTCCTTGTCCTTTTCTGGCCACACCCTTTGCCCTGCAGCTGATTCAGGGTAGGAGGTAGGGCATTTGAGACTCAGCACTCATCCTGTCCCTCCAGAATTTGTGCTTTCAGGATATTCCCTCTGGGTCACAATCAACCCCTGAGTAGTTGAACCATTGGTCACAGAGATTGAGTCTGTTGCTCCATAGTGAGCAAGTCAGAGCACTTTCTTGCCCCATTTTCAAGATGGTGGCAGTGTGCCTCTTTCATCTTCTCCAGTGGGGCTTCCTTTGCCCATGCTGTCAGTGTCTGGCCAGGTGCTACAGTGGTGAGGCAGAGCCCGGAGCTGGCAGTGTCTCCTCTTAGCTTCTTTCCAGGAAGACTTTTGCTAGTTTGAAAAAAAAATCTGCATTTTCTTTATAGAACAAAGTTTTTTTTTTCCCCCAACTGCTGGAGTCCAGCTCCAGGAGAGAGTCAGGGCTTGAGATGGGGGAATCGGGAAGCGGCGAAAAAGAAAAGACGAGCACAACAGGATCCTTCCTGGGAGAGTTCAAGACTCTGCCAATTTTTATTCAATTCTTACAAGCTTATATAGTTTTTTTACTGACCCCCCCTACCCACAAAATGTATCCTATGTTACACATTAAATGTTTACATCATGTTTTTTTCTTTTGTTTATGGGAAAGTTGACCTTTACAAGTTTCATTTTGTTCCTTCCTGCTACCCGTGGTGTAACAAAATACCAGCTGCCAATTTATCAGCCACATCCTGTGACCTCTAGGCCAACTGAATCTCTTCCCCTCTCTATTCTATTTCTTTTCCTTTACTAGTCTATTTTCTTAATTCTACCCTTATATATACTTTTAGCAGCAATATATTGACTTGTTTTTTCTTTTATATAACCACCTTTATCTTACCCACTATGAATTCTTAATATTCGATTTTTAAAAAAATTTAACTTTCTTAATTCTAATTGCCTTATCTATATTACTTGCTATTTTCTTATCACCTATTTTACATTTTATATTTCTAAACAAAACTTAAGTCTAAATCTACACTTATATATGAAATTAATCTTACTTCTAATCCTAGATGTATTTAATTTTAAACCTACATTTTAAGTTTACCTTAAAACTTAATTATTTCCTATTCCTTCTATTACTTATATTTAACTAATACCTACATCTATAATAAACATTTATTTTTTAATTATAACTGTTATTTATTTAATTCTAATCCTTACTTTAATTTTAACCCTCTTTCTAATTAAACTATAATATTTCTTAAATCAAAAGGCATGTCTGTGACTTGTTTTTCCCGAAAGCACCTGTTTTTGGAGATACTCTGTCTCAGTTTCTCACTTCCTCATCAATCACAACTGTCAATGTTGTTACTTATAAAGGGTGTGAGGAAGTACTTATTTTTCCTTTTTAGCTAAAGGTTGCAAAATTTGCATTCCCTTGTCCCTTCAGGGGGGAAATTTTTTGCTGTTGAGCCCTTTTTACATTTTTATACATAGGTTTACTGCTAATTCCACATCCTTGCACATTCTAGCTAATTGTTTTATTTATCAAGGGAAGTGTTTTTCAAGCCTAAGCATGCATTCCTTTAAGGCCAAAAGGAGTCTTTCAATAGGATCCATGGGGCTCTGCCTCCAGCATGGCCGCTTCCCACTGGGGCTCTGCTCCCAGTCAGCATTTTTCCCATTTTCAGGTAACCTCCATTTTGCATCTTTAGGGGTTGTGGCTTCCGGCACCCAACCAGGGCAAAAATTACTTTTCCTTTAATTTTCATTATTTTGAAAGTTAATAGAAACTGTATTGTTATTTTATTTTTAATTGACAAATAATATAATTGGACATATTCATGGGGTACAGAGTGATGTTTTGATCACATCAGCATAATTAGCATATCCCTCTAAATTTTTTTTGTTTTGAGAATGTTCAATATCCTCCTTCTAACTATTTGAAACTATATAATATATTGTTATTACTATAGTATAGAACACTAGAACTTAGAAAAACAACTTTTATATTCTTATCTTTTTATTGAGGCAAAAATATACATAAATAATTTACCATTTTTACCACTTTTAAGTACACTGTTCAGTGGTAGTGAATAAATTTATATATATTTTTTTCCTTTCATCCCGGTGCTTCACCTCTTTCCAAACCTTGGTAACCACTGATCTACTATCTATCCTCATGAGCTGAAGAGGAAAGGTGTAAGCTATTTTGCAAATATTTTCTCCCATTCTGTGGATCATATCTTCACTTTGTTGTCTTCTTTGCTGTGCAGAAGACGTTTAGCTTGATATAATAGCAAGTATCTATTTTTGCTTTGGTTGCCTGTGCTTTTGAATCTTACACAAAAACACTTGCCCAGACCAATGTCCTAGAGCATTTCTCCAATGTTTTCTTGTAGGTAGTTTCCTAGTTTCAGGTCTTATATTTAAATCAGAAGATGTTATCCTATCTTGATCTGATTTTTGTGTACAGTGAGGGACAGGGGTCTAGCTTCATTCTTCTGCATATAGGTATTGTTTCCCTAGCACCATTTATTGAAAAGACTGTCTTTCCTTATTGTACATTCTTGGCACTTTTGATGAAGATGAGGTTCTCTATTTTTTCTACTAGTCTATGTGTCTGTTTTATGCCAGTATCATGCTATTTTGGTTACTATAACTTTGTAGTAGATTTTGAAGTCAAACAATGTGATGCCTCCAACTTTGCTCTTTTTGCTCAGAATTGCTTTGACTTTTTGGGGTTCCAAATATTGTCATTTTAACAATATTAATTCTTTCAATTCATGAACATGAAATATTTTTCCATTTTAAAGTATCCTCTTCCGGAAAATGCTGGGAAAGACTGCATAAGTGGGGTCTTGTGAGCAGGTGGCCAGGGCCCTGGTGCAACAGTTGGTGCTGCAGCTTCAGATGCCAATTCAACCTGGGCTTGGCCTGCTTGCTCAGACTGTTCCAGAAGATGTTGCTTATCTTGGAGAAGCATTGAATTTTCATCCTTCAGAGCATCACAGGCAGATTGCAGCTCTTGCTGAGCCTTTAGATGATCCACAGTATGAGTGTTCATTTCTTCGATTTTTGCTTTGTGCTTCTTCTCCAAATCAGTGTACCAAGACTTCAGTTCAGCCTGGGCTTGACCTGTTTGCTCAGACTGTTCCAGAAGATGTTGCTTATCTTGGATAAGCTTTGAATTTTCATTCTTCGGAGCACCAGAGGCAGATTACAGCTGTTGTTCATCCTTTTGAAGATCCAGAATGTGAGAATTCTTCTCTTTCATTTATGCTTTGTGCGTCTCCTCCAAAGCATTGTACCGAGATGCCAGTTCAGCCGTGACTTTGCCTGCTTGCTCAGACTGCTCTAGAAGATGTTGCTTGTCTTGGAGAAGCTTTGAATCTTCACCGTTAGAGCATAACAGGCAGATTGCAGCTCTTGTTGAGCCTTTAGAAGATCCACAGTATGAGCGTTCATTTCTTCGATTTTTGCTTTGTGCTTCTTCTCCAAATCAGTGTACCAAGACTCCAGTTCAGCCTGGGCTTGACCTGCTTGCTCAGACTATTACAGAAGATGTTGCTTATCTGGAGAAGCTTTGAATTTTCATCCTGCAGAGCATCACAGGCAGGTTGCAGCTCTTGTTGAGGCTTTAGATGATCCAGAATGTGAGCGTTCTTCCCTTCCATTTCTGCTTCGTGCTTCTGCTTCAAATCAGTGTATTAAGATTCCAGTTCAGCCGGGGCTTGAACTGCTTGCTCAGACTGTTACAGAAGATATTGCTTATCTTGGAGAGGCTTTGAATTTTCATCCTTCATAGCATCACAGGCAAATTCCAGCTCTTGTTCATCCTTTTGAAGATCCAGAATGTGAGAATTCTTCTCTTCCATTTCTGCTTTGTGCATCTCCTCCAAAGCATTGTACCGAGATGCCAGTTCAGCCATGACTTTTCTTGCTTGCTCAGACTGCTCTAGAAGATGTTGCTTATCTTGAAGAAGCTTTGAATTTTCTCCATTTAGAGCATCACAGGCAGATTGCAGCTCTTATTGAGCCTTTAGAAGATCCACAATATAAACATTCATTCCTCTGATTTTTGCTTTGTGCTTCTTCTCCAAATCAATGTACCAAGACCCCAGTTCAGCCTGAGCTTAACCTGTTTGCTCCAGTAGATGTTGCTTATCTTGGAGAAGCTTTGAATTTTCACCCTTCAGAGCATCACAGGCAGATTACCGCTCTTGTTAATTTTTTTGAAGATACAGAATGTGAGCATTCTTCCCTTCCATTTCTACTTTGTGCTTCTGCTCCCAACCAGTTCCCGAGACTCCATTTCAACCTTGGCTTGACCTGCTTGCTCAGATTCTTCCAGAAGATGTTGCTTATCTTGGAGAAGCTTTTAATTTTCTTCTTACTGAACATCACAGGCAGACTGAAGGAACTTGTTCAGCAACTGGCAATCAATTCCTATTCAGAATCCTAAATGTCCATATCTTAAAAAATTAGATAGACAAGTGGGACCTCATCAAACCAACAAGCTTCTGCAATACAAAAGAAACCATCAAGAAAGTAGGGAGACAGCCCACAGAATGGGAAAAAACATTTGCCAACTCTATGTCTGACAAAGGACTAACATCTAGGGTATACAAGGAACTCAAACGCACAGAAAGAAAAACAACAACAACAACAACAACAACAAACAGTTCATTAAAAAGTGGGCAAAAGACATGAATAGACACTTCTTAAAAGAACATACATGGGCAGTCAACAGACACATGAAAAAGTGCTTAGCCTCATTCATCATCAGAGAAATGCAAATCAAAACCACATTGAGATAACACCTAACACCAGTAAGAATGGCTATCATTAATAAAACAAACAATAACAGATGCTGGCGAGGATGCGGAGAAAAAGGAATGCTTCTACACTGCTGGTGGAAATGCAAACTAGTGCAACCTCTCTGGAGGACAGTGTGGTGATTTCTAAAAGAACTAGAAATTGACCTTCCATGTGACCCAGCAATTCCCCTATTGGGAATATACCCAGAGGAACTCAAATCATTCTACAAAAAAGATACCTGCACACATATGTTTGTTGCAGCTCTATTCACAATAGCAAAAACACGGAACCAACCATGTTTCCACTGAAGCTAGACTGGATTAAAGAAATGTGGTACATATACATGATGGAATATTATGCAGCCATAAAGAAGGACAAACATATGGACTTCACAGCAACTGGGATGAATTTAGAGTCGATCATACTCAGTGACCTATTACAGAAACAAAGAAAAGAGTATCATATGTTCTCACTCATAAGCATATCTTGAACAAGTATAATACTACAAGAAAGGGATTGGCAGTAGTGGAAAACTGTCAGGGAAGGGGGGTGGGATTGGCAGTTGAGGGAAACTGCTAGAGGAGGGAAGGGCATAATTCATCAACAAGGGTACCTGCATAATCAACATCTGTATACCTAACCCTGAATTTTACCCCACATCTTTATAATAAAAAAATAAAAACAATGTATCCTCTTCTATTTCTTTTGCCATCGATTTGTTGTTTTCCTTGTCTAGAAATTTTGTTTCTTTGGTTAAATTGTTTCCTAGATATTTTATACATTTTTGTAGCTATTGTAAATGGGATTGACATATTGATTTCTGTTTCAAATAGTTTACTGTTGATATATGTAAGTGCTACTGATTTTTGTATGTTGATTTTGTATCAACTTTACTGAATTTGTTAATCATTGCTGATAGTTATTTTTGGTGATGTTTTTAAGCTTTTATAGGTATAAAATTATATCATCTGTTAACAAGACTAATTTGGCTTCTTTCCAATTTGGATGTCCTTTATTTCTTTCCCTTGCCTAGAGTCTCTGGCCAGTAGTCCCAGTATTATGTTGAATAATAGTGGTAAAAGTGGACACCTTTGTCTTGTTTCAATCCTTAGAGAAAAAGCCTTCAATTTTCCCCTCTTCAGTATGATATTAGCTATGGGTTGTCAAATATGGCTTTTATTATTTTGAGTTATGTTCCTTCTAACTTTGTTGAGGGTTTTATCATAAAGGAATATTGAATTTTATCAAATGTTTTTTCAGCATCTATTAAAATTATCATATGGTTTTGTTCATGATTCTTTTCTTTTGTGTTTTCCTTTTTTTTTTTGAGTTGGAGTCTCACTCCCTCACCAAGGCTGGAGTGCAGTGGCATGCTCACAGCCACCTCAGCATCGACCTGCTGGGCTCCAGTGATCTTTCTGCCTCAGCCTTCCAAGTAGCCAAAATCACAGGCATGTGCTACTGCGCCTGGGTCATTTTTAAAAAATTTATTGTTGAGACAAGGCCTTGCCAAGTTGCCTGGGCTGATCCTGAACTAGCGGGCTTAGGCATGTTCATGATTCTTTTAATGCGATGTGTCACATTTATTGATTTTACATATGTTGAACCATCTTTGCATTCCTGGAATGAATCCCACTTGATCATGATAATCTTTTAAATGTATTGTTAAATTCAGTCTACTAATACTTTGTTGAAGATTTTTGCATCTCTGTTCATCAGTGATACTGGTCTGTAGTTTTCTTTGTTTATTGTGTTCTTGTCTGGTTTTGGTATCAGGTTAATGCTGGCTTTGTAGAATGAGTTTGGAAGTAATCTCTGGTTTTTTTTTTTTTAAGATTTTCAGTAGGGTTGGTATTAGTTTCTCTTCAAATGTTTAGTAGCAGTGAATTCATCAGGTCCTGGGCTTTTCTTTGATGAGAGACTTTATTTATTTATATTTTATTTTGAATATGTGGGTTACAATTCAGGGTTAGGTATACGAATGTTCATTATGCAGGTACCCTTGTTGATGTGGTGTGCCCCCTCCCCTGGCAGTTTCCCACTGCTGCCAATCGCTTTCTTATAGTATTACAATAGTTGTTCAAGGTCTGCTTATGAGTGAGGACATGTGATACTCAGTTCTTTGTTTCTGTGATAGATCACTTGGTATTATAGCCTCTAGGTTCATTCAAGTTGCTGCCAAGTTCATAATTTTGTCCTTATTTATGACTGCTTAATATTCCATCATATATATGTACCACATTTAAAAAATCCAGTTCTCTTTCAATGGACAGCATGGTTGGTTCCACGCTTTTGCTATTGTGAATAATGCTACAATAAACAGGCTTGTGCAGATATCTTTTTCATAAAGTGATTTGAGTTCCTCCGGGTATATTCCAAGTAGGGGGATTGCAGAGTCATATGAAAGGTTGATTTTTAGATCTTGTAGGAATCACCAAACTGTTTTCCACAGAGGTAGTACTAGTTTGCACTCCCACCAGTAGTGTAGAAGTGTTCCCTTATCCCTGCATCCTCTTCAGCATCTGTTGTTTTTTGAGTTATTGATGATGATCATCCTGATTGGAGTTAGGTGGTATCTCAGTGTGGTTTTAATTTGCATTTCTTCGATGACTAATGAGGCTGAGCATTTTTTCATGTATCTGTTGGCTGCTTGTATATCTTCTTTTGAGAATTGTCTATTCATATCTTTTGCCCACTTTGTAATGGGGCTTTTTTTCCCCTGGCACATCTGAGTTCCTTGTAGGATCTACCTGTTAGGCCTTTGTCAGACATACAGTTGGCAAATATTTTTTCCCAGTCTGTGGGCTGTCTCCTTACTCTCTCAATGGTTTCTTTGGCTTGGCAAAAGTTTGTCAGTTTGATGAGGCCCCATTTGTCTATCTTATCTCTTAGGGTTTTGATCAGGAATTGTTTGCCAGTTCCAATTTCCATAAAGGTGTCTACTGCATTTTCTAAGGTTCTTATAGTTTGTGGCTTTCTGCTTAGGTTGTTGATCCATTTAGAGTTGATTTTTGTGTATGGTGATAGGTAGGGATCTTGTTTTAATCTTCTGCATGTGGTCAGCCAGTTTTCCCAGCACCATTTACTGAATTGGTTCTCCTCGCCCAGTGGTTGGTAGTGGATCCCTTATCAAAGATGAGTTGGTTGAGAAATTGAGGTTTTGCTTCTGGAATCTCAATCCTATTCCTTTGATCTGTATGCCTGTTCTTGTACCAATACCAGACAGTTTTGATTATTGTAGCTTTATAATAAATCTTCAAGTCTGAGAGTGTGATAACTACTGCTTTTTTTTTTGCTGACTTTTCATGGTCGTTTATGCTTCCATATGAATTCCTGTATTGTCATTTCCAGGTCTGAGAAGAGGCTGCTGATAATTTAATGGGTGTTGTGTTAAATCTGTAGATTTCCTTGGGTAGGGTGGACATCTTAACAATGCTGATTCTTCCAATCCATGAGCATGGAATAGAATATTTTTCCATTTGTTTGTGTCATCTTTGATTTCTTTGAGCAGTGTTCTGTAGTTTTTATTGTAAATGTCTTTGACTTCTCTGGTTAAGAAAATGTCAAGGTATTTCATTTTTTTGTGACTTTTGTGAATGGGATTGCGCTTTTTATTTGGGTTTTTGTTTGTTTATTGTTGGTGTATAGGAATGTGACAGACTTTTGCACATTTATTTTATACGCTGAGACTTTGCCAAACTCCCTTATAAGTGCAAGGAGGTTTTTGAGAGCTTCTCTTGGATTTTCGAGGTATAGAATCATGTCTGCAAAGAGGGATAACTTAACTTTCTCTTTTCCTATTTGGATACCCCAATTTCCTTCTCTTGTCTGATTGCTTTAGCTAGAACTTCTAATACTATGTTGAACAGGAGAGGAGTGAGAGTGGGCATCCTTGTCTTATTCTGTTTTTCAGGGGAAGTGTTTCCAATTTCTGTCTGTTTAACAGTATGTTGGCTGTGGGTTTCTCATAGATGGCTCTTACTATTTTGAGCTATGTTCCATCTATGCCTAGATGTTTGAGTGGTTTTTTTTTTTGAATTCGAGTCTCACTCTGTCACCCAGACTGGAGTGCAGTGGCTACTCCCGGTCACCGCAGCCTCGACCTGCTGGGCTCCGGCGATCCTTCTGCCTCAGCCTTCCAAGTAGGTGGAACTACAGGTGCGCGCTACCACACCCGGCTAATTTTACTTGACTTATTGTAGAGATGAGGTCTCTCCAAATTGCTCAGACGGGTCTTGAACCCGTGGGCTCAGACAATCCACTCATCTCAGGCTCCCAAAGTGCCGGGATTAACAAGTGTTTTTTTAATCAAGATGTGGTGCTGGATTTTATCAAAAGCTTTTTCCACGTCTAATGATATATTCATGTGGTTGCTGTTTTTTACATCTATTGATATATTTAATTACATTTACGGTCTTGTGAATGTTGAACCAGCTCTGCATCCCAGAGATGAAGCCTACTTGGTCATGGTGGATTATTTTTGAGATGCGTTATTGGATCTGGTTTGCTAGAATCTTACTGAGAATTTTAGCATCTATGTTCATCAAGGACATTGACCTGTAGTTCTCTTTCTTTGTTGGAATTTTATCTAGTTGGGTATCAATGTGATGTCATCTTCATAAAATGATTTGGAAGAGTTCCATTTCTCTAGATTGCCTGGAATACTTTCAATAGGATTGGTATCAGCTCCTCCTTGTATGTTTTGTAGAATTCTGCTGGAAAGCCATCTGGTTCAGGACTTTTTTTTGTAGGTAGTTTTCTTATGACATAGTCAACTTCCTGAGTTGTTATTGGTCTCTTTAGAGTCTCAATTTCTTCTTGTTTCAACCTGGGTAGGTTGTGTGATGTCAGAAAGTCCTCCATTTCATTTAGGTTTTTGAGTTTGTTTCCATACAGGTGTACATAGTAGTCTCTGACAGTCTTTTGTATTTCTTTGGGGTCAGTTGTGACTTCATCTTTTGTAATTCTGATTATGTTTATTTGGGCTTTTTCTCCCTTTTTCTTGGTCATTCTAGCTATGGGGTCAATGTATCTTGCTTATCTTTTCAATCAGCCTTTGGTTTCATTGATTTTTTAAAATTATGTTTTTGTCTTCTATGACCTAAACTTGGGCTTTTATTTTGGTGATCTGGATTCTTCTGCTGAAGTTATGGTTTTGGTGGTCTTGCTTTTCCAGCTCCCCTAGGTGATTTGTTAGGTTGTTAACTTGTGATATTTCCATTTTCTTCATGTGTGTTTGTAGAGATATGAATCCCCCTCTTAGTACGGATTTCATGGCATCCCAGAGATTTTGGTTAGATGTTTCTTCACTTTTATTTGTTTCCAGGAATCTTTTAATCTCTGTTTTGATTTCTGTGTTGACCCAGGAGTAGTTTAATATCATCCTGTTCAGTGTCCTTGTCTTTGTGGGTTTTGGGGGAACTTTGTTGTTGCTGATACTTATTTTTATTCCACTGTGGTCTGAGGAGGTGAATGGGCAGTATTTCAATCTTATATAATTTGTTTATACTTTATTTATGACTGAGGATGAGCTCAATCTTAGAGTGTGTTCCATGTGGTGATGAGTAGAATGTATATGTCATGGTTGTTTGGAGAAATGTTTTGTAGATATCATTTAAGTCTATTTGGTCAAGCATCAGATTGAGGTTCCGGATCCCCTTGTTGATTTCTTTTGTCTTGATGATCTGTCATGGGTTGTTAGTGGGATATTTAAGTCCCCAGCTATGATAGTGTTCAAGTCAATATCTTTTTTTAGTTTACCTAGAAGTTGCTTTATGTAAGTTTGTGCTTCTATGTTGGGTGCATACATGTTTAGGATGGCTCTTTCCTATTGATGGATTGAACCTTTTATCATTATGTGGTGACCTTCTGTATCTTTTGAAAGTTTTGATAGCTTAAAGGGTATTTTGTCTGATATTAAGATTGTGACTCCTGCTTTCTTATGTGTTCCAGTCACCTGAAATTTTGTTTTCCATCCTCTTACTTTGAGTCTGTGGGTGTCTTTTTTGGTGAGATGAGTCTCTTGGAGACAATACATTGTTACATCATGATATTTTATCCAATTTTCCATTCTATATCTTCAGTAGTGCATTTAGTCCATTCACATTCAGTCTAACTATTGAGATATGAGAGTTTATTCCTGTCATGAGGTTCTTATAGAGTTTGTTGTTGTTGCTGATGTTTGATTGTTTGTTGTCTTTCTTTTGCTTTTTGGGTTGATTTGTGTGTGTGTTTTCCATCTTTTTCTTGCATTCTTGGGAAGGGCATTGCTATTCTTTTTTTTCTTCAGTGTTTAATACTTTCTTTTTTTTTTTGAGTTGGATTCTCACTCTGTCACCCAGACTGGAGTGCAGTGTGCTCCCAGCCACCTCAGCCTCGACTTGCTGGGTTCCGGCGATCCTTCCACCTCAGCCTTCCAAGTAGCTAGAACTACAGGCGCGTGCTACCACACCCAGCTAATTTTTGATTTATTGTAGAGATGAGGTCTCGTCAAGTTGCCCAGGCGGGTCTCGAACCCACAGGCGCAGGCAATCCACTCACCTCAGCCTCCCAAAGGCGTGGGATTACAGGCTGAGCCAACAAGCCTGGCCTATACTTTCTTAAGTGTTTCTTGTAGAGCTGGCTTGGAGGTGGCAAAAACTCTTAGGAAAGGAATCTTTGGGAAGGATTTTAATTCTTCATCACTGATGAAACTTAGCTTGCCTGGGTAGGTAATTCTCAGTTGAAATTATTTGTCTTTAAGAACTTTGAAGATTGGGCTTCAGTCTCTCCTAGCTTGAAGTGTTTCTGTAGATAAGGTTGCTGCTATTCTAATTTGCTTTCTCTGGCAGGTAGTCTGACCTTTCTCTCTTGCTGTCTTTAGAACTTTTTCTTTTATAACTACTTTGTGTAGATTACTGTGTGTCTAGGAGATTACCGTGTGTCTAGGAGTTGGTCTTCACATCTATTGTCTTGCTGGAGTTCTCTGAATCTCTTGTGTTTGAATGGTCACATCACTGATAAGATACGGGAAGTTTTCTTGGATAATTTCATGGAATGTTTGTTCCAGGGTGGTCTCTGTCTCTCTATCCGCCTCAGGAATTCCAATTAATCTTAGGTTCGGCCTCTTGAAATAATCGCTCATTTCTTGGATGTTTTGTTCTGTCTTTCAAAGCTTCTTTTCTATGTTTTTAACAGTTTGGGTTAGTTTCATATTTTGGTCCTCAAACTCTGAGATTCTTTCTTCTCCTTGGTTAATTTTGCTTTCTATGCTTATCAGTTTGTTATTTATTTCATTCACTGTATCTTTATTGCTTTTATCTCAGTTATCAACTCCTTCATTCTTTCCTCTTGTCTCTCCTCATTTCTATTTATTCTCTCTATTAATATCTTGATATCTGGGTTTGCTGTTTGAGACCAGTCATTCTGGGGACTCTTCATAGTTTGAGTTTCAAAGTCTGTATTCTCAATAGCTGTCCTCCTAAGGTTATGTATGGGATTCAATTCTTCCTTTGTTTTTTCTTCATTTGTGTAGGTCCCCCCCTCCCTCCTTTTTAACCTCTTCTTTAATTCTGTTGTTCAATGATAGGGGGATTGCTTTTATTTCTGATTGTTCAGTCTGACGAGAAACTTTTATATGGCTTTGATCATTATTGGTTTGTTGTTGTTTTCTATTTTTCTTTGTTCAATCTTGATCGTTTGAATGTGTACAGGAATTTGCCCATTTTTCTAGATTTTCCAATTAATTGATGTATAGTTGTTCATGATAGAATCTAATCTTTGTATTTCTGAGGTCTCAGTTGTCATGTCTCCTTTTTTGTTTCTGGTTTGATACATTTCAGCCTTTGCTTACATTTTTTTTAGTGTAGCTACAGATTTATCTATTTTATTTATCTTTCAAAAACCCAACTTTTCATTTTGTTAATCTGTATTTTTAAGCTCAATTTCATTTATTTCTGCTCCAAACTTTATTATTATTTCTTTCCTTATACTCATTTGGGTTTGATTTGTTCTTGCTTTTTCTTTTTTGCTTCCTTGAAGTGCATCTTTAGGTTGTTTTTTGAAGTCTACCTACTTTTTTGATATTTCAATAAGCATCTCTTTTTTTAGACACAATTTTATTTATTTATTTATTATTTTTTAATTTTTTATTATTTTTTATTATTATTTTTTTTAGTTGGAATCTCACTCTGTCGCCCAGACTGGAGTGCAGTGGCTACTCCCAGCCACCGCAGCCTTGACCTGCTGGGCTCCAGCGATCCTTCCACCTCAGCCTTCTGAGGAGCCGGAATTACAGGTGCGTGCTACCACACCCAGCTGATTTTTGTATTTTATTGTAGAGATGAGGTCTCGCCTGCCCAGGCTCAAACCCGCGGGCTCAGGCAATCCACTCACCTCAGCCTCCCAAAGGCGTGGGATTACAGGCTGAGCCACCCAGCCCGGCTACACAATTTTTATTTTAAAGATGTGGGGTACAATTTTGGGTTAGGTATACAAATGATCATTGTACAGGTAAAGTTTGGATCTCAGTTTGGTCCCTACCTCACTTGGTTTGATATTAGGTACGCTTATTGATGAAGTGTGCTCTCCGTCCCACTTCCTCCCTTGGCAGTTTACCACTACCTGCAATCCTTTTTTTTTTGAGTTGGAGTTCCTCTCCATCGCCCAGGTTGGAGTGCAGTGGCACTCTCATGGCCACCCTAGTGTTGGCCTGCTGGACTCTGGCAATCCTTCCTCCTCAGTCTTCCAAGTAGCCAGAACTACAAGTGCACACTACAACAACCAGCTAGTTTTTTAATTTATTGTAGAGATGAGGCCTCACCATGTTGCCTAGGCTAGTCTCAAACCTCTTGGCTCAGGCAATCCTCGCACCTCAGACTCCCAAAGTGCTGGCATTACAGACTTGAGGTACAGTGTCTTGCCTAATCCCTTTCTTATAACATTATGATAATTGTTCAGGGTCTGCTTGTGAGTGAGAGCATGTGGTACTCATTTCTTTGTTTCTTTGTTTCTGTGGAGATAGATCACTTGAGTATTACAGACTACAAATCTGTCCAAGTTGTTGCAAAGTTTATAAGTTTGTCCTTCTTTATGACTGCATAATATTCCACCATGTATATATACCACATTTAAAAAAATTTTTAAATCCAGTCTGCTTTCAATCGTCAGTACTGTTGGTTCATTTATGTTTAGTATTATTATTGTTAAGCAAGTATGAACCACTGTTATTTTGTTATTTGTTTTCAGGTTGTTTTGAGACTCCTCTCTTCCTTCACTCCTTTCTTACTGTCTTTTTTTGTGTTTGAATGATTATCTCTGATAGTATGTTTTAATTTGTAGCATTTTATTCTAAGTGCATCCAATACAGATTTTTTGCCTGTGGTTACGAGGCTTATAAAAAATCTTATAGATATATGTAGTTACAAGTTATTTTCAAGAGATGACAACTTATCTTAGATCACAAATAAAAAATATAAGCAAGCCAAGGCAAAACACACACACACACACATTTCTATACTTTAAAGTTATTCCTACCATTCTGACTTTTAGATGTCTCAATTTATATATTTTTATATTAACTATCTCTTAAAAAGTTGCTGTAGCTATTATTGTTTTTGATAGATTTTCTTTTGGGCTTTATACTAGAGTTATGAGTGGATTGCACACAGGGTACAATAGGAGGTTTGAGTTTGACCATGTACTTAATTTTGCCAGTGGGTTTTATACCTTGACATTTTTTTTCCCCATGTTGATTTTCTTTTTTCTTTTAGATTTAAGAACTCCCTAGCTTTTCTTGTAATGTGAGTCTGGTGGTGGTGAATTCTCCCAGCTTTTTTTTTGGTCTGAAAAAGACCTTATCTCTCCTTTATATTTAAATATAATTTTCCTGGATATAGTATTCATGGGTGGCAGTTTTTTTTCTTTGAGCACTTTGAAAATGCCACTCCCTTCTTGGCTTGTATGATTTCCATTAAGAAGTTTGTTGCCAGACAAATTGGAGCTCCTTTACATATTCACATCTTTTCTCCTACTGCTTTTATCATCTTTTCTTTGTCCTTGATCTGTGAGAGTATGACTATTATATTCTTCAGGTAGACTTATTTAGTTTGAATTTGTTTGGTGTTCTAAGACCTACCTGTACCTGTGTATTTATATATTTTTCAAGCTTTGGAAAGTTTCTGTTATTGTTTTTTTGAATATGTTTTCTACCCTGTGCTGTTGTTCAGCTTCCTGTTGAACACCAATAATTCTATGATTTGGTCTTTTGAGATAATTGGCTGTATCTTGTAGGTGGTCTTTGCTCCTTTTTGTTCTTTTTTCTCCTCTGATTGTATATTTGCAAATAGCTTATCTTAAAGTTTATGATTCTTTCCTCTACTTGGCTCATTCTGCTCCAAGTAGTTCTTCAGTTCAGCAAATGTTTGAATTCTGTTTGAGTTTTTAAAAATTAGTTCAGTCTTTGTTAAGTTTCTCTGATGAATTTTTGAATTGCTTTTCTGTATTATCGTGGAGATCACTGAGTTTCCTTAATACTGCTGTTTTGAATTCTTGGTCAGAGAGCTCACAAGATGCTGTCTCGTTAGTGTTTGTTAGAGGGTCCTTAGTCCTTTTTGTGGGGGGGGGTCATGGTTCCCTGTTAACTGTTGTTTCTTGTGGGTATCCATCTATGTCTTTGCACTGTAAGATTAGTTATTTGTTCCAGTCTTCTCTGTCTGGCTTGTTTTGGTTTTTATTAAATATGTTTGCTTTACAAATCTTTCCCACCTAGTTTCTGCCTCCTTTCAGGTCTAGATAATGCCTTCAGCCCAGGTTTACTTAGGCTCTAGCAAATGTCTGCCTTGAATTGGGGAGGTCCACAAAGGGATTATCTGGGTAATATGGGAAGGTTGGTTAGGGGTTTCTGCCAGGGAACCTGTGAAACACACCCCCTGCAACATGGTGCTGCTAAACAGCACTCTGATGTGGCATCTTCTTTGACCAAGTTACAGAGCAGACTTTCCAGGGCTGAGGGTGGTCCCACCTTCCTCCTTTGTCTGTTTCTCCTGAATATTCATTCCTTCAGGCAGCTGTGATGTTTCCTGAGGGTAGGGCAAGAACAGGTTTCTACCAAGGAATGCAATAAGGTGGGGAAGCTGTTTGATACCTCAACTGTACTTTTTTCAGTGTTGAAACCATGAGATGATGGAAGATTTTTCATGTTTGGTGCTGGACATCACAGATGTGGAAGTCTGATTCTTTTACTGTCTGCTTGGAATTTTCCTTCTCTGTGGCCCCAGGAACAGTCTCATCTGCACACATGAGCTCTGGATTGTTGCTGGTGAACATCTCAGTGGTGTATATTTGTTTTAGGTTTTCTATTGGGCAGAGTGAAGCAAGCTTGCTTCTACATTGACATTTTGTTCATTTCTAGAACATTAGAACTTATTCCTCCTATCTAGCTATAAGTTTGTATCCCAGCCAGGCTCAATGGCTCAGCTTGTAATCCCGCACCTTTGGGAGGCTGAGGTGAGTAGATTGCCTGAGCCTGTGGGTTCGAAACCCACCTGGGCAACTTGGTGAGACCTCATCTCTACAATAAATCAAAAAATTAGCCGGGTGTGGTAGCGCGCACCTGTAGTTCCAGCTACTTGGAAGCCTGAGGCGGAAGGATCGCCGGAGCCCAGCAGGTCGAGGCTGTGGTGGCCTGGAGTGGCCACTGCACTCCAGTCTGGGTGACAGAGTGAGACTCCAACTCAAAAAAAAGTTTGTATCCCTTAACAAATCTCTTCTTAACGCTCCCATTCCCCTACCCTTCCCAGTCTCTAGTATTCTCTGTTTTTTTTCCCCTCCCTTGTAACATCAACTTTTTTTAGTTTCCACATAACGAGTGAGAATATGTAGTGTGTAATTTTCTGCTCCTGGCTTATTTCACTTAACATAATGTCCTCCAGTTCCATCTATGTTGCCACAAATGACAGGATTTCATTCTTTTGTATAGCTGAATAGTATTCCATGGTGTATATACACCATGTTCTTTATCCATTTATCTGTTGTTGGACACCTAGACTGATTCCATACCTTTACTATTGTGACTAGTGCTGCAATAAACAAGGGGATGCAGATTTCTCTCTGTTAGGGTACGGATAGGGTGAGGGTGGATGGAGAGGTGAGGGAAGGCATGGCACCAGTTGAAGGAGGATGGCGCCAGTGAGACTCAACACCCTTTGAGGCCAAGAGATTTATTAGAGCAGCAGCTATAGAGAGAGGGAAGGTCTGTAATCGCCTGGTAGGGAAGGGGGAGTGAGAGAGCAAGGGCGAGAGAGGTCTGTATTTATTGGTTTGGGAGAGGACGGCAGTGCTCTATTGGAGCCTAGTGGTGTCAGCTTAGGGTCTTTATTGGAGGGAGCTATGAGGTAGTATTTCTATAGGGAGATAATATTTGTGTAGAGGTTTAAGTTTCGTGCGCGTGGGAAGAGCAGGAACTTAGGACCTTTGTTGTCTTTGTTAGGTTCCATATAGTGTTTTAGCGCCATCTCGGGAGACTCTTTCTGACTGTTCCCTGTGCCTTTCATTCCCACCTTTTCTGTTTATTTGGAAGAGGGGCGTTGTTATTCTTTCTGGCTGCTTCCTGCTGGATGTGGGCGTTGTGGGGTGAGGTGGGGGAAGGGCACAGAACCAGCCAGAACAGGGCCCAGAGATAAGCGCTGAAGGTGAAGATTACTGAAGGCGAAAGTTCTGTAAAAGTCCCTTGTAGATGTAGAATGGCAACTTGTTCCAGCCACTCCTCCAGTGGGCACGAGGGCAGTAGTAACCAGCTGTCTTGGAGTAGACTGTGGAGGTAGATAGAGAACCTAGAAGAGAACATATCTAAAAGAAAAAATTAGATAAAAACTGGGTTGTTATGGGCTGCTATAACCCTGGATTTTATTGTAATGGGTTGATAGTTGTTAAGCAATTAAGGCTGGTATGGGGTCGAAGGTGGTTCGGATGGAAGGGGCGAGTATGACTGTAATAGTAATTGGTTGACCATTATTCGAGAGAGCTCTGCCAGGCGCTGTTGGAGAAACCTAAAAACACATGGAGCCACTGACAAGAGGATAAATATAACAATTAGTGGAGTTAGAACAGGAAGAAGCCACGTTAGGAGCTGGGGTTGCCACCACCCTGAGAATGGGCCTCCGATCAGGTCTTCTCTTCATTTTTGGAGATTTTCTTGTAGTTGTTTAATTCCGTCCTTGACTATTCCTGATTTATTGGCACAGAAGCAACATTCCTCTTTACGAAACAGGCATATTCCTCCCTCTTTTGCTGTTAGTAGGTCTAGTCCCCGTCGATTTTGGAGGACCATGTCAGCCAGGGAGTCTAGTTGTGTTTGTAAGTCTAGTACCGTGTCTACCACCTGTTGTATGTCCTTGATCAGTTGGGAGGAGAGCTGCTTGTAGAAGTGAAGTGAGGACCCCAGCCCTGCTGCCCCCGTTCCCATGGCCACGGTGATGCCCAGCCCCACCAGCAGAGGTATGAGCTCAACTGCCCGTCTTACTCGTGATGTTGAGGAGCCCACTAAAGGGACAGGCAGGCTTTGGTTACCGGGTGCTATTACAATGGCGGGGAGGAGGATGACAAGAATGCAGGACCCTGACCAGTTGGGGGGCAAGACTGGGTAGATGGTAGTGGCACATAGGAAGGCAGTCCCATTAAATGGGGGCAGAGGGTTTTATTTGATTGGACCACAAATGATTGTGTGCAGAGGCAGGGGGGGCCCATCCGACCCCCAGAGTGCCGTTTTGTGTTATACACTGGGCCGCGGGCAAGTCATGTGGGAGAGGGATGTTAAAACGTGGTGGTGAAGGTGTACATTGGGTTGGAGGTATAGGGAGAGTCCAATTTCCAGCGACCGGGACAGGGGATACCCAGGATTGACTGAACTTGAGGCATAGCCAGCAGTCCTTTGCTAGGTCAGGGTTAGTGAGATTAAGCAGGGTATGGGTTTAGCTAAGGACAGGAAGAAGTTCCAGATCTGTCTGATAAGGGCCCTGGGGTTTTGGGAGGTTGGGGCACACGAATACCGGCCCATTGAAATGTTGAATGAGCTCTTCCATGACCCACTTTAGTGTTTTGCTGTTCAGCATAATCTTGCACCCCTCCCCCATCTGATCTCCCCACAGGAGGTCTGAGGTTCCAGCAGATTTTTTTCTCCTTATTTCCCGGGACAAGAATACCCAGAATGTTGTCCCAGGCTTTGTCCCGTCCAGGCCTGCTGTTTGGTTGGTCTGAGGCAGACCGAAGCTTGCTCATAGCAAGATGCCTGGACAAAAGAATGGATGGATGAACATTCAGCGGGGCAAGTGGTTATTTTGTTTTTGGGTTTTGGTGGGGGGTCTTGCTTCCAGTAGCGGACTGTGCCCCTATTGCCTGGGCAGCCCGCTTGGAAGTCTCTTAACATTGTTGCAGCCCAGTGTTTTTGTGTTCCTAGTTGGCATGAAAATTTTTGATAATAGCACATACTGGGGATCAGCTGGTAGAGTCTGGGTTTTCCTGCAGAGACGCACTGGTTGCAAGTCCAATCAGCTATGCCCCTGATATTGTAAAGTTATTGGCTAGGCTTATTAATATGAATATGGTTAAACCGTAACTGGAGGTAAAACCGGGGGTTATTTTGGTCTTTAAGGGAGGCATCTGATGAGAACAAAGCTTGTGACAATAAAGAGATAGGTAGTAGCTAACAGAATTTTTGCTGCAGGCGGCCAGTTTGTGGGTGCTGAGTAGGTGAGTAATATAGTAAGTAGAATGGCGATCAGGCCAGGAAAGGAGAGGGGCCAAGGGTCACAAGTTTCCTGTGTTGTATCCAGGATGTTGGGTTGGATTTGGGTTGGGATGAGTGGTGAGTCGAGACAGGCGAAGTTTAGGTGGTTGGTCTGGAACCTGGGAGCAGGTGTGCCTGTGTGTGGGCGGACAAGTGCTATTATGGGTGGATTGTGAGGAAGGAGGGGTGGCAGGTTTAAGACGGGAAATGTGAATCCATGGGGTAACCTGACGTTGGGCTGTGATAAGTTTTGCTGCTGTGGGAGTGGATAACACTACTTGAAGAGTTTCAGACCACTTTGGGTTGAGGTGAGTTTTAGTTTCTGGGTCAGAAAAGTAGACCCATTGTCCAGGAATAAGAGGAAGTGGAATTTGACCGTTGAACGAGACAGGTAAAAGGAGGTTTTGATATTCCCAAATGTGGGAACGAATGAAGGACAAGAGGGGGTAAAGTATGTGATTGGGTGTCAGAGGGGTTGCAGTAGGGATTCCTGGGGGCAGTACTGGACAGCCATACATCACTTCAAAAGGCAAGAGTTAGGACGGTTTTTTTGGGAGAACTCGCATGCGGAAGAGGGCCAGTGGGAGGAGGGAGACCCAGTCTCGATGGAGTTCGAGGGATAATTTGGTGAGAGTGTCTTTGAGGGTGCGATTGGCTCGCTCAACCTTTCCGGATGATTGTGGGTGGTATGGGATATGGAAATGCCAGTTAATGTGGAGGTTGGTTGTTAGGGATTGTACCACTCGTGAGGTAAATTCGGGTCCGTTATCAGACTGGAGAGATAAAGGGACACAAAACCTAGGAATTATGTGATTGGCAAGGATGGACGCTACAGTTGCTGCTCGTTTGTTTGTGGTGGGGTATGCCTCTACCCATCCAGAAAAGGTGTCGACCAAGACAAGGAGGTATTTGATGTTGCAAACTGAGGGCACGACAGTAAAGTCAACCTGCCAGTCCGTACCTGGAAGCTGGCCCCAGGCCTGATGCGTGGGAAATGTTCCCGGTTTTAAGGGGGTATGGGGATTAGTTCGCTGGCAGATAGAACATTGAGAGGTAATGGCTTTTATAAGCTTTATATGGTGGGGGTCGAGGGTGAAGAAGTTGTTTAGGAAAGACATTAGAGCAGAGAGATTGGTATGAAAGATTGAGTGTAGATATGGGATGAGGTCGGAGATAGAGGGGGGTTTGGTGGTGGTGAATTAGTGGGAGGCGTATGGCTTGGACCAGGGCGGGTAACAGCCGCCATAGTGGAGATGGACCCCGAGGCTGCTTGTAGGGCCACACTGGGGATGGACCCCAAGGCTACTTTCGGGCCGCGTTACCTGCCCTGGAGTTTCCCTGAGTTATGAGTGAGGAGTCGGATTGGTGGGCCTTGCAGTGAGAAATGCCAATATTGGTGGGAAGCAGAGAGGTGGTGAGAAGGTTGGAGATTAGTTTAGCATTAACTACTGCTGAGCCTTTGGTAGTCAGTAACCCCCTTTCTTCCATACGGCCGAGTGGGAGAGGAGAATGAGGAAAACATATTTGGAGTCAGTGTAGAGTGAGAGTGAGTGTCCAGCCGCTAGCTGGAACGCTCGAGTGGCAGCTATAAGTTCTGCCTGTTGATTAGTGGTGCCTGGCGGGAGAGGCTTTGCCTCAATGACGTGTGTAATAGAGGTGATGGCGTATCCCTCAAACCGGGACCTGTTGTGTAGGAAGGAGCTGCCATCAGTGAACCAGGTATAGGAGGGGGAGGGCAAAGGGCCCTCCTGGATGTGAACCGGGCAAGGGAGGAGAGCCTCCACAGCTTCTACACAGTCGTGGGTTGGTGGGGCTGTGGAGGGAGGGAGCAGCGTGGCTGGGTTTAGGGGCACGCAAGTTTGAAAGGATATGGAGGGATCTTGTAAAAAGAAGACAAGGAGCGATACCACTCGACTGGGGGGGGTAGCGTTTGAAGGCCTTTGTAGCTTAGGAGGTGCTGTAGATGGTGGGGGGAGGTTACTGTGATAGGGGCCCCGAAGGTGAGTTTTTTGGATTCGCACACCAGCATGTGGGTGGCGGACAGTGCTCGCAGACATGGGGCCCAGCCCTGGATGGTGTGGTCTAACTGTTTTGAGAGATAGGCCACCGGGGCAAATGCCTGTCCATAAAGCTACCCTAGGACTCCCAGGCCACCCCTTTGTTTTCATGCACATACAAGATGAAAGGTCAGTGTTTGTCCGGAAGATGGAGAGTGGGGGCCTTTATGAGGGCTTGTTGAAGGGCAATAAAAGGTTGTTTGACAGAGGAGGGTGTTAGGAGTGGCTCATTGGGGTCTCCCTTCATAAGAGTATAGAGTGGCTTTGCAAGTAGGGCAAATTTGGGAATCCACACCCAAAAGTATCCAGCCAGCCCCCCAAATGATTGGATTTCCTCTTTAGTCTTGGGTATATTTAGGGATTGGATTAGAGCTTTTCGGTCCGTTGTTATGGCCTTTTGTCAGTGTGAGATGGCTACCCCCAGATATGTGACTTGTGTGGCAGACAGTTGGACTTTTTGAGGGGATACCCAATATCCCTTTTCTGCTAGAAAGTTACGAGTGAGTGCAGTGTCCGTTTGAGAATCAGCTAAAGAAGGGCTACACAGAAGGTGATCGTCCACATACTGAATAAGGGTGGATTTGGTAAGTGAGAGAGACTTAAGATCTGCTGCTAAGTTTGACCGAACAGGTGGGGGCTATCTCGAAATCCTTGTGGCAGGACTGTCCAGGTGAGTTGTTGTGAATGGCGAGATGTTGGGTCAGTCCACGTGAACGCGAAGATATTTTGTGAGTCCGCTGCCAGAGGGACGGTGAAGAACGCGTCTTTAACGCTGAGGACTGAAAAGTGAGTGGCAGTCGGGGGAATTGAGGATAGAATGGTATAAGGATTGGGGACTAGCGGGTGAATGGGGATGACAGCCGCATTAATGAGTCTTAGATCTTGTACTAAGCGGTAAGTGCCGTCTGGTTTTCGTACCGCTAAAATAGGAGTGCTAAACGGGGAGTTGGTAGGGCGCAGATACCCCTTCTGTAATAAAGAGTTGATGACAGGTTGAAGTCCCAGAAGGCTGGAGGTAGGAAGAGAGAATTGCGGTTGGTTGGGGTAGGCAGAGGGATTTTTGAGCTGAATGTGAACTGGGGGGCAGTGCACTAGGGAGGAGGAGTTTACGTCCCATACTTGGGGATTTACTACAGAAGAGGGTAAAGGAGGAAGTGAGTCCATTGGGGACTCTTCAGTAGTGAGAAGTGCTAAAAAGGGGTTTGTGGGGGATGGGTTGGTAAGGGCTGCACTTGGGTTAAAGGTGATGGACGCCTGGAATTTGGCTAGAATGTCCCTGCCCATAAGAGGTACGGGACATTGAGGCAGTACCAAAAAGGAATGAGTGAAGGGGACATTTGAAAAAAATGCATGTAACTACAGGAGTTATGCGTGGAGTGATGGACTGGCCCCTTACCCCGACTATAGGGGACTTAGACGGGGAAGTTGGGCCCCAAAATTCTCATATGACGGAAAGGGTGGCTCCGGTGTCCAGGAGCAAATGGATGGGGCGCCCGTCAACTGTTATAGTGACCCCGGGCTCCCAACAATCTGAGATTTGTGTCAGGCAGGGAGACCCCAGGCCCCGTCATTCCAAGGTTTCTGCCATACCCAACAGGTCTAAAGCAGGATTGGGGGTTGACCCAGTCCCTATTTGGGGACCAGGGCAGTCCATTGCCCAATGTCCTGCCAGACCACACTTAGGACATGGCTTTTGGGGCACTCTGGGGTTGGGACATCCTCGTGCCCAAAGTCCTGGTTGCCCACACTTGAAGCAGGGTCCTGGTGGTTGTTGCTGTGTTCGGACATTGCCGCCACCTTGGGTGACACCGGAGGACCCCTTAGCTCCCTGGAGGACCTGGGCCAGCATCTGATACTTATGTCTTTTTGCCTTTTCGTCCCGGTTATGGAACACTTTAAAGGCACTTGCTAGGACATCATGTTGGGGAGTGAGGGGACCTCTGTCAAGTTTTTTTAGTTTTGCCCTAATGTCTGGATAGCTTTGGGAGAAAAAATATGTCATTAGGAGTTGCCGGCCATCAGGGGAGTCCGGATATATGTGGGTATACTGTTGAAGTGCCCTAGTGAGTCGACTGAGAAAGTTAGAGGGATTCTCATCTTTGTCCTGAATAACTTCCTGAAGTTTTTCAAAGTTAACTGCTTTTTGTGCAGCCCTACACAGCCCAGAAAGGAGGCAAGTAGAGAAACGATCCTTGGACTCGATGCCGGCAGGAGAGTTATAGTCCCAGACCAGATCCTGGTCTGGGACAGCCGCTGCACCAAGGGGGTGAGCTGGGGTGGTTTGGTGAATTTCATCTGCGTATGTTCTAGCCTGTTCCCAGACTCTCCTACGTTCCTCCAGTAGCAGGGTGTTGGAAAGGATTAGGTATATATCATGAAAAGTGAGGCTATAGGACTGGATGAGGTATTGAAACTCCTTAATGTAGGTGGCAGGATTAGTTGTATATGATCCAAGACATTTTTCTATTTGTGAGAGGTCTGAGCTAGAGAAGGGGACATGCACCTGGACAATACCCTCTGCACCTGCTACTTCGCGGAGGGGCACTAGGACCACCAATGTGGCCATTGATCGAGTTACCGGAGGACTACACTGGGGAGCGACTGGAAGAGGAGGATATATAGGCTGAACTTCTGGAGCAGAAGTGGGAAGGGTTGAGGAGGAGAGCATGGCCGGAGAAGACTTGGATTGCCTGTACGGTGGAGGTTCATCTGCAGGCTCGAAATCTGAGATGGAGGAGGAAGGAGCAGAGATGGAATTTGCAGGGTCTGCAGTAGGGGGAGGGGAATCTAGGAGAGGAGGCTTACACGTGCTTGGAACAATGGGAGAAAGGGAAGTTACAGGGGAGGCAGTAGATGCTAGCATGAGTTGAGGGTGGAGGTTAGAGGGGTTACAGGTGAGACACAGCCGAGGATGTTCACGGAGGAGAGAAAAGGATTGGACATATGGACTCTCCACCCACCTTTCTGAACGCTTATAAAAGTTATATAAATCCCTGATAATATCAGGATTGAGGGATCCCTGGGGGGGGCCACTGATTTTGATTGTCTAAGGGATATGTAGGCCAGTCCTGTGTGCACAGGCAAATGAGACACTTGGGCTTAATATCAGGAGAGAGAGAGAGGGTAGAGAGATTGTTTAAAAGGCATTTGAGAGGATGAGCCCCCCATAGGGAACAGGCAGACCCAATGGGGCGTCCCCCGAAGAGTCAGCTGTCCAAGAAGTGTGGTTATGGCAAAGTCTGTCATCACAGAAGTTTGGCACAGCCAGGGTTCTCCTGGAGAACCGAGGGGTCAAGGCACCTAGCGCTAGGATTTCCTGAATCAGACAGAGAGCACTTGACCGGGGCGGCGGGTGGGGAGTATCTTTACTGCCGGTCGAATAGAGTTTTTGACGTGGGACCCCCTTAGAATCCGCTGTGGGCCGACAGGCTGGCCTGACAGTCGTGGGATTCCTTAGGGAGGGGGGAAAAAGAGATAGAGAGAATTTTACTAAAACTGCCATGGGTTAACAGCTGTGGGGCCCCTGGGACCCACTGTGAACCTGCAGCTGTGGGAGTTTTTAAAGTTTGAGAGAGATAAAGGAGAAGAAGAAGGCTTTAGGGTCTGCGGTGGTCTTGAAAGCCGAGGCGGGTGTGTTTTTCCTCGCCTGGGGGCCGGAGGGGGGGGCGTTAAAGTCCGTTCCCTCCGGAGTTCCCCAGAAAGTTTTTACTCCCTTGTTTGGGGAGGGGGACTTGCCTATTCAACGAGTGCTAGTGTGAATGTGGCTGGGGCATTCAGAAGGGTGGGAAGCGTGTGAGAGAGCAGGATTGGCCACAGGCGATGAATCGGGATCCCGCCCAGGGGGAGAGAGACCTGCACAAGGGCGAGAAAGGCCCGATTCACAGTGGGATCTAACACCCGTTAAGCCCAAGAGTTCAATGGGTTGAAGCGGGACGGGCGGGAGGGAAATCTATGCCCACTTTTTTGAATGCTTATAGGAGTTAAAGAGGTGGTTTTAGAGTCCTAGGCAGGAGAAGGAAAAACCAGTAGGGGGTCCGCTGTGGCTTTGAAAGCCTAGGCGGGGTGTGGTCCCCCCCTCACCTGGGGCTGAAAGAGCTGACGGATGATCAACGGTCAGTCCCTTTTGGGTATCCCGGGGAGGTAGTTAGGTTTTTCAGGTAGGGACACTTACCTATCCGAGGTGCTGATGCATGCGGCGCTGGCATTCAAGAAAGTGGGCGAAGGCCTCAAGGGGCGAGTGCCACTGGCAACGGGACAGGGCCTCGCCTTAGGGCGAGAGAGCTCCCAACCGAGGCACAGCACCAA
Source organism: Cephalopachus bancanus (assembly GCA_027257055.1). Taxonomy (NCBI): domain Eukaryota; kingdom Metazoa; phylum Chordata; class Mammalia; order Primates; family Tarsiidae; genus Cephalopachus; species Cephalopachus bancanus. The sequence continues at coordinate 6,499,688 of JAPVLO010000036.1, forward strand.
TGAAGGAGGATGGCGCCAGTGAGACTCAACACCCTTTGAGGCCAAGAGATTTATTAGAGCAGCAGCTATAGAGAGAGGGAAGGTCTGTAATCGCCTGGTAGGGAAGGGGGAGTGAGAGAGCAAGGGCGAGAGAGGTCTGTATTTATTGGTTTGGGAGGGGGCGGCAGTGCTCTATCGGAGCCTGGAGGTGCCAGCTTAGGGTCTTTATTGGAGGGAGCTATGAGGTAGTATTTCTATAGGGAGATAATATTTGTGTAGAGGTTTAAGTTTCACGTGCGTGAGAAGAGCAGGAATTTAGGGCCTTTGTTGTCTTTGTTAGGTTCCAATAGTGTTTTAGTGCCATTTCGGGAGACTCTCTTCTGACTGTTCCCTGTGCCTTTCATCAGTAACCCTGAGATCCGAGTAATGCAAAGAATTGCAGCATACAATGAGGCAAAGAAAGAAAAGTTTATTTAAAAAATCAGAGAGAGAAAGAGAAGGGAGAGAGAAGATTCACCTTCTCAAGGTCGGGGAGGGGGCCAAAGCCATGAAGCATGGCGACAGTCCATAGCTCAAAGAGCACATGGCCACACCAGAGTCTAGCAAGGAAATGGCCACTGGTTGCTTGTGGTTGAATCCTTTTTTTTTTTTTTTTTTTTTTGAGTTGGAGTTTCACTCTGTCACCCAGACTGGAGTGCAGTGGCCGCTTCCGGCCACCGCAACCTTGACCTGCTGGGCTCCGGAGATCCTTCCGCCTCAGCCTTCCAAGTAGCCGGAATTACAGGCATGCGCTACCACGCCCGGCTGATTTTTTGATTTCCTGTAGAGATGAGGTCTCGCTGCCCAGGTGGGTCTCGAACCCGCGGGCTCAGGCAATCCACTCGCCTCAGCCTCCCAAAGGCGTGGGATTACAGGCTGAGCCACCGAGCCCGGCTGGTTGAATCCTTTTAACCATTCCCCTTGAAGGGGGAAGATCATTAAGTTGATTGGGTGGTGGTCTGCTCCATGTCACCACAAAGGGGCAGACAAGCACAGGTACTGACATCAGGTGATGGATAGCAGGCAGATAAGTGGGTTAGTCACATGATTGCTGCCATGGTGGGATTTATCTGTGTCATGTAGGTCACAAAGTGCTGATTAGGTTAACTTGGGGAGTTTGGGCCTGGAGGGTTTTTTTCTGCAAGATACTTCTTAGACATTTGCAATTCACAAACTCCTTGACCAAAGTTGGTCATATTAACACTTTTATGACTTTGGCCAGCCAAAGGGTGATCTTTGATCTTTGACCTTGACAAGGAACCTAAAAGTTTTCTAGAGATTATTATGCTAAACCATGAATTGAAAGGTTGAGCTGTCCTGATCTTGCATCTGATGGAGTTTTACCCAGGGGGTATGGCTGCTACTTGTCCTGCAGTAGAATGTCTGAACGCTTTCTAATGGTTATGCTGAGGCAAAAATACTAAACTAAGTTTCTTCTAGGTTTCTGTAGGTATCACCTTTCACTCTCCAATAGTGATTTTACTTCCTTTGGTAGATTCCTAATAGTGGGATTGCTGGATCATATGGTAGTTCTATTTGTAATTTTTTTGAAGGACTTCTCTATTTTTCTCCATAGTGGCTGTACTAGCTTGAGTTCCCACCAACAGTGTATAAGTGTTCCCTTTTCTCTGCATCCTTACCCACATTTGTTATTTTTTGTCTTTTTGGTAATAGTCATTTAAACCTGGATGAGATCATACCTCATTCTAGTTTTGATTTCCATTCCCATGATGATTAGTGATGCTGAACATTTTTTCATGTATTTATTGGCCATTTGTGTGTCTTCTTTTGAGAAATGTCTGTTTAGATTGGTTACCCATTTTTAATTGGATTTTTTTTATTGCTGTTGAGATGTCCTAGCTTCTTCTATATTCTAAATATTAATCCCTTATTGGATGAGTAGGTTGCAAATATTTTCTCCCATTCTATAGGTTGTCTTTTTTTGTTGCTTTTTTCCTTTGCTGTTTTGTAGTTTCATATAATCCCATTTGTTTATATTTACTTTTGTTTCATGTGCTTTTGTGATCTCTTACTCATAAAATATTTTCCCAGGCCAATGTTTTGAAGTGTTTTCCCTGCTTTCTTATAATATTATTTTCTTGTGGTCTGACATTTAGATCTTTGATTCATTTCGAGCTGATTTTTGTATTGGGTGAGAGGTGGGAGTCTAGCTCCTTTTTTTTTTTGTATATGAATATCCACTTTTGTCAGCACCATGTTATTGAACAGAGTATTCTTTCCCCAGTGAATCTTCTTGGCACTGTTGTCAAAAATCAGTTGGTTGTAGATATGTGGATTAACTTCTGGGTTCTTTATTCTGTTCCTCTGGTCTATGTGTCTGTTTTTATGCCAGTACTATGCTGTTTTGGTCACTACAGCTTTGAAGTATATTTTGAGGTCTGGTAATATGATACCTTCAGTTTTGTTCTTTTTCTTCATTATTGCTTTGGTTGTTTGAGGTCTTTTGTGATTTCTTTAAAATGTTAGGAGTTTTATTCTATTTCTGTGAACAATGTCATTGGTATTTTGACAGAGATTGCATTAAATCCATAAAATGTTTTGGGTAGTGTTGTCATTTTAACAATATTCTTCTGATCCATGAGTATGGGCTATCTTTCCATTTGTTTGTTTCTTCTCCAATTTCTCTTCTGTTTTGCAGTTTTCCTTGTTGAGGTCTTTCATCTCCTTGATTAAACTTATTCCTACGTATTTTATTTTATTTTCTAGCTATTGTAAGTGGGACCACTACTTTTCAGCTAGTTTGTTGTTAGTGAATAGAAATGCTATTCATTTTGTATATTAATGTATCCTGCAGCTTTACTGAATTGTTTATTGGTTCTAACAGACTTTTGGTAGCATATTTCGGTTTTTCTATATACAGAATTATGTATATAATCATCTACAAATGGGTAAAATTTTGCTTGCTTTCCAATTTGTATGCCCTTTATTTATTTATCTTGTTTAATTGCTCTGGCTAGGACTTTCAGTATTATGTTAAATAAGAGTAATGAGAGTGGGCATCCTTGTCTGGTTCCAGTTCCTAAAGAAAATAATTTTCAGTTTTTCCCTGTTTAGTAAGATGTTATCTGTGGGTTTGTCATATATGACCTTCATTATGTTGAGGTAATTTCCTTCTGTACCTGATTTATTAGGAATTTAAAAAAAATTATGAATGAATGTTGAATTTTAGCAAAAGTTATTTCTATATCTATTGAGATGATCATATGGTTTCTGTCTTTCATTCTATTGATATAATGTATGAAGTTTATTGATTTGTATATGCTGAAACATCCTTGCATTCCTGGAATAAATCTTACTTGACTTTGGTGTATTATCTTTTTGATGTGTTGTTGGATTTGGTTTGCTAGTATTTTGTTGAGGATTTTTGCATCTATGTTCTTCAGTGATATTGATCTGTGGTTTTCTTTTCTTGTTGTGTCTTTGGTTTTGGTGTCAGGGTCATGCTAACCTCATAGAATGAGTTAGGAAGAATTCTCTCTGCTTCAATTTTTTGGAAGAGTTTAAGAAGAATTGGTATCAATTCTTCTTTAAAAGTTTGGTAAAATTCAGTGGTGAAGTCATCTGATCTTGGACTTTTCTTTGTTGGAAGACTTTCCGTTACTGATTTAATCTTGTTACTTGTTATTGATCCACTCAGGTTTTTTAGTTACTCTTGGTTCAATCTTGGTAGGTTGTATTTGTCCAGGAATGTATCTATTTCCTCTAAGTTTTCAAATTTATTGTTGTATAGTTTGTTGACTGTTGTATAATAGTCTCTAATGATCCTTTATATTTTTGTGCCATCTTTCTTGATGTCTCATATTTTTGTTGCTGATTTATTTATTTGGGTCTTTCTCTCTCAGAACGTTTTTAATTTTGATGAAGCTCTACTTATTAGTGTTTTTCTTTCTTCTATGGATTGTGCTTTTGATGTTATATTTAAGAAGTCTTCACTAAGTCCTAGGTTTTCCCCTATGTTTTTTCTAGAAGTTTTATATTTAAATTTATAATCCTTTTTGAGATAATTTTCATATAAACTGTGAGGTTTAGGTCAAGGTTCACTTTTTGCCTATGGATGTTGACTTAGTCAAGCATCGTTTGTTGAAAAGACCATTCTTTCTGCATTTGATTATTTTTACACCTTAAAAAAATCGTTGGCTGTACTTGATTGGGGATATTTTGAAACTTCTAGTCCATTGATCTGTGTGTCTATCAACTCCACCAATATCATACACTATTGATCACTGTAGCTATGCAATAAGTCTTAAAATTGGTTAGAGTAATTCTTCCCACTTTATTCCTTATCTTCAAATGTGTTTTAGGTTTGCAATTTTCTTTACATTCTCATATAAATTTTAGAATAATCTTATTTATACCTGCAGAAAAACTTCCTGAAATTTTGATAGTAATTGTAGCAAGTGTATATATTAATACTGTGGAGGGTGTTCTATTACCATGAGCATGCTATGTCTCTCCATTTATTTTTATCTTCCTTAATTTTTTTAATCATAATTTTGTTATTTTTTTGCATTCAGGTCTGTACATATTTTGCTATATTAATGCCTTGGTATTTAAATCTTTTTTTAGAACTGTAAATGGTATTGTATTTTTAAATCTTTTTTTGGAACTGTAAATGGTTATATTTTAATTTCAGTTTCCATGGTTATATAGTAATACTGATTCTATTTTTGTGTGTTGAACTTGTATCTTTCAATTGTACTATTGTTCTAAGATCGTTTCTTTTATTTGTTTTGTTTTAGTATATTCCCTGGAGATTTCTGTAGGTTATTATATAATTGGCAAGTGGGACAACTTTGTCTTCCTTTCTGATCTTTATGCATTTTATTTCTCTTTTTTACATTGTTGTACTAGCTAGCAACTCCAGTCTAGAAGTGAGTGATAACTCATTCTATGAGTCTAGCATCACCTGGACACCAAAACCAAAGACATAATAAAAAAGAAAACTACAGACCAATATCACCAAAGAACATAGATACAAAAATCCTCAACAAAACACTAGCAAGCCAAATCCAACAACAAATCCTTGTCCCTTGATTTTAGGGGGGGAAGTATTCCATCTTTCACAATTAAATGTAATGTTAGCTGTAGATTTTTTGGTAGCTGTTCTTTATTAAGTTGAGGAAGTTTCCCTCTCAGTATTCTAAGAATTTTTATTACAGGTGAGTGTTGAATTTTTTGTAAAATGTTTTTTCTTCATCAATCAATATAATCATGTGATTTTTCTTCTGTAGCCTGTCAATACGGTAAATTACATTGATTGATTTTCAACTATTGAATGAGCTTTGCATCCTTGAAATAAACCCTACTTGATGGTGGTGTACAGTTCTTTTTATATATTACTGAATTCTCTTTGCTACATTTTGTTACAGATTTAAATTCTGTATTCATGAAAACTATGGATCTGTTTTCTTTTTTAAAAATAATGTATTTATCCAGTTTTGGCATCAGGGTAATATTGCTTTTAAAAATAGAGATTGTTTCTTCATTTTCTATTTTCTGGAAGAGATTATGTGGCATTGGTGTTAATTTTTAAAATATTTTGTAGAATTCAGCAGTGAAGTTATCTGTGCCTCGCAGTTTTAATTTTTTTTGAGTTTTAAAACTATGAGTTTAAAATCTTTAATAGTTATATGGCTATTCAAATTTTCTATGCCTATTGGTTGACTTGTGTTTTTGAAGGAATCGGTCCATTTCATCGAAGTTGTCAAATTTATGTGTAGAATTATTCACAACATTTTCTTATTATTCTTTTGATATCTGTAGGATTTATAATAATATTGTTTGATTCATTCTTGATACCGTTCATTTGCATCTTCTCTCTTTTTTCTTTTGTCAGTCTTATAGAAGTTTGACAGTTTCACTGATCTTTTGAAAGAACGAGTTATAGCTTTGTTAATTTGCTATTTGTTTTTAGTTTCATTTATTTCTGCTATTGTCATTATTTTCTTCCCTCTGCTTGCTTTTTGCTTAATTCTTATTTTTCTAATTTCTTCATATGGAACCTTGTACTATGGATTTGAGGCCTTTTCTCATTTCTAACAAACATTTAGTGTAGTGCTATAAATTTCCCTATCAGTCCTGCTTTCACAGCATCATGCAAATTTGGATATATTGTATTTTCATTGTCATTCAGTCTGGATGTTTATACTTCAGGCCAGGATCAATATAGGGCCAGGTTGTAAGTACTTTAGGCTTTGAGGGTCTATGTCACTCCTCTTCTTTTTTCTTCTTCCTTATAACATTTTTAAGTATAGAAATTATTCTTAGCTTTCAGACTGTACAAAAACTGGCTTGTAGGGCTGTAGTTTGCCAACCCCTGCTTTATACTAATTTCCCACCTTCCACAGTCTGAGTGCATGTCTCTAAACCTGGTATGGTGTATGTCCTGGCTAAGATTTTTGCTTAAAATGCACACACAAACACACACATGCTCCATGCCCTCCCTCTTCTTCCAATGCCTCCACAGTCATCTCTTTTTCTAGGATCTACTTCATTTCTTACCACCACTTAACATGAACTTTTTCTATCTTATTCAATCTACATCTCTCTTTCAGAATACTTACTGAATGTAACTTTGATAACACTGTTTTGTGCTGAGCACAGATTGCCATTGTTTGCTACTTTAATTCATGTATTTTGTTTCTACAACTGGATTGTAGGCTTCTGGAGAGCTGAGTTTATCTTAACAACTAAAATAATTAAATAACTTTTTTAAAAAAAACAATCTTTTCTGGTTTATAAAGTGTTTGTGTCTGTGTGTGTGTATGTGTATATGAGGAGGGCCCTCCAAAATCTGGAATTATCTTTTGGAGAGCGGGCGCCTTCTAGTATAGCTTCCCTTGCTAGGTAAGTGTTCTAGGAACCTATCAGCATCAGTCTACCAGCTAAGTGTTTTTGTGAGAGTCTGTATTTGACTTCAGTGAATTTTTTTTTTTTTAAATTCTTTTGACGCATTTGCCCGTTTCATGATGGTTGATTTATGAGCACCTTCACACACTGTGCTGAGTGTTCAGCATTTTTTGGCCTAAGACAGCATGAGCTCCATGCCCCATACTCCCAATTCACTTGATCTCACCCAGAGTGACTTTTTATTGTTTCCCTGGATGAAAAAAGTACCCAAAGGGAAATGTTTTGCCAATGTGGGAGAGGCGAAACAAAAAACAGCAGAAGCACAAAAGGCATCAAAACTTACGAGTTCAGAAACTGAGCAGTGGAAAAAGCATCTCGATAGGTATGTTGCATCAGACAGAGAGTACTTTGAAAGTGACTGAAGTTTAAACATTTAAGAATAAATAATCTGATCCCAAACGAGGTAAAATGGGAACCAAAGTGAGGCCCAAACTTTACCTGTATAATGATCACTTATATACCTAATCTTGAATTGCATCCCACATCTTTAAAATAAAAATTTAAAAAAGAGCACACAAAAAAAGAATAAATACACAATTTTTTAATATATAAATTTTGATTTTTGGGGTCACCTCTTTATATGTGTGTGTATCATGAAAAACCTATGAAGCCATGAAGGCAAGAATTTTATCTATAGTTGACAAATGAAGAAACCAAGGCTCAGACACTTAGCATGGATAAGGCTTCATGACTAGGAAAAGACAAAATCAGATCTCACTCCCAGTGCTGGACCATTGTTTCCTTTGACCCCCTGACACCCTGTATAGGATGTGTATACCAAACATCCTTGACCCCACTATTGAGTGAAAATGTCCATTTCCCTGGCCATGTTGTCCAGTCCTCCAAGTCCATACCTCTATTTCTCTCCCACAGCCCCCTTTGCACTGTCGTTCTGCTGCATGCTACTATTGTTTCAGTGAGACCTTGGTTTGTCATCCTTTAAGAAGAGATGCTCAAAATAGGAACCTCAATCCTTTCATAATTAGAAAATCTTTCTCCAGAGAAAGAGGACTCAACCTGACAACATGTTTATCTCCTGGAGCTGTTCTTGACAGGACGGGCCACATTCCAGGGATAGGAGTGGGTAAGGATTTTACAAACAACCATTCCCCTGCTATTGCTTTATCTTTCATAGTAGCACTACAAGGATGTGAGTCCCGGCCTGTTGATCTCTGGCACATGAAATTGGGTCTTTGTTTTTGGAGACGGGGACTCACTATGTTGCCCAGACTGGGGTGCAGTGGTATAATCATGACTCGCTGCAGCCTCAAACTCTGGGCTCAAGAGATCCTCTTGCCTCTGCTTCCCAAGTAGCTGGGACTATGGGCACATATCATCATTCCACCTTTTTTTGATTTTTAAATTTTTTGTAGAGATGGGATCTTGCTATGTTGCCCAGGCTGGTCTCGAACTCGTGGGTTCAAGAGATTCTCCTATGTCTGGCTCCCAAAATGCTGGGGTTGCAGGCATGAGCCACCACACCTTGCTGATCTTTTGTAGTATGGTTTCTGCATTCATGGCAAAGAAGTTGGTGGAGAATCTAGGGATACGTTTTCCACAGTCTCAGAAAGTGATTTGAATAATACAGGAGCAAATGGAGGCCTACTCGTCGCTGCCGTGAAACTAATACCCTATTCTTATTCCCATGGGGAGGCTGATGCCTCGAGACATTGAAGGGAGGTCTTCAGCACGGACCTGGGATTTCAGAATGATCACTTTTCCTCAGGACACACTAAGCCTGAGGCTGGATGTTGCCTGGTGTGTGTTGGCCAGGGCCATTGCTCTTTCCACACAAACATTGGCCACATAGGCTCTACCTTCCTGAGGAAGAACCTGCCCACTGCCACCCTACCCCAGAACTGGAAGGCACAGACACCTCGTCCTAATGCCCATGAGTCAAACTCCTGAAAGTCTGACACTAAAAGGATAACAGGCTGGGTGTGGTGGCTCTGCCTGTAATCCCAGGAATTTGGGAGGCCAAGGCGAGAGGATTGCCTGAGCCTGGGGGTTCGAGACTTGGTGAGCGTTCAACTCTATGATAAATCACAAAAACTAGCCGGCCGTTGGCGTGTGTCTGTAGTTCCAGCTACTTGGAAGGCTGAGGTGGAAGGATCGCCTGAGCCAAGCAGGTCGAGGATGCGGTGGCCATGAGTGTGCCACTGCACTCCAACCTAGGCGACAGAGTAAGACTCTGATTCAAAAATAAAAGGAAAGAATACATTTGGCTGGACCCAGGCAAGGAGTTTTCCTAGATCACATTATAGGAATACTCAAACACTGACAGGCCCTTCCTTTGGGGCTCAGCCCCCATTAATTCAATGATAACACATTTAAATTAGCCAGGCATGGTGGCTATTTCTGTTGTTGTTGTTTGTTTATATTATTTCCTGCACCTGAAGTCCTAGCTACCTAGGAAACTGAGGATTGCTTGAGTCCAGAAGTTCAAGGATGCAATGAGCTGTGGTCACATCACTGCACTTCAATCTGGGTGACAAAAAGAAACCCTGCTTTAAAACAAAAACAAGACAACATTTCTGTCCTTCCTTGGAGAAGCTCGTTTTTTAATAAGCCTCCTTCTTCTGTCCAATCCTCTACAATCATTCAAGTCTTTGTGAGTACCTTCTTCCAGGAAGGTAACTCCTGGGGAGTATAAATAATACCATTTATTGAGCACTTACTGCTGGCCAGACGCTGTTCTAGGTAACTTCCTTACATGGACTTACTTAATCCTCACAAAAACTTCATGACGCAGATGCTATAAATAATCTGGGATTTGCAGTGGAGGGGGCCTGGTCACTTGCCAAAAGCATGACATTTAGTAGATCAAGAGCCTGGAATTGAAGTTCAGCTATGGGATCTTGATCACTACATCCAATTGGACCTCCAATTTTTATTGCAATCAGGGACATTCATTACAGATAACAGAAACCATTCCTGGATGGGGAAATCAGGAAACGAACCTTGGAAAGAATAAGAGATGTCTTATAAAATCTCTGAGAGAATTATCACCTTGGCAACACATATACCAAAACTGGAACAGTGCAATTTCTGAGAGGGTAGATTCCCAATGCCATCTCATCTTCCAAAGTACAGAGGAAGAAGAGGTTCCTCAGCCTACCTTTCAGTTAGGTCAATGGAGTGAGTGGGGGAATTAATGTACAGCATTTCCAGCAAAGACTCCAAAATTTCTTGCCAGATCCTTGGTTTTCACACTCCTGCGAGAGAAAAGGAAACTGGGATGGGGGAGCCACACTAGGGAGCAGCCTGGGCCCTGGGCCACGGCCTGAAGAAATGCTGCCCAGGCATGCGGGTGTTATTTTCTCCTTGAATATTCGATGGACTTCACCAGTGACGCCATCTGGGCTGGTGTTTTCTTTGTGAAAAGATTTTTTAAAATTATGGTTTCAATTTCTTTCACAGATACAGCATAATTTAGATGATCTCTCATCATCTGTCTGTTTTTGTCATTGGCTTATTTGGAGGAATAGGTAATTTCATCATGTCCATAAATTTGTTGGCATGTATTTGTTTATTTATTTCTTTTATCATTTTAATGTTCATATGTCTCTTTTTTTTTTTGAGACAGTGTCTCGCTCTGTTGCCCAGAGTGGAATGTAGTAGCATGATCATCCCCACACAATCCTGAATTGTACCTCACAGCTTTAAAATAAAATAATAATAAAATGTTTTAATAAAAACTAAAGTAATTACCAAAAAAAGGCTCACTGCTACCTCAACCTCCTGGCTCCAGCGATCCTCCCATCTCAACCTTCTGAGTAGCTTAACTACAGGCACATGCTACCATGTCTGGTTAATTTATATATATATAATTTATATATAATTTTTTTTGTAGAGATGGAGTCTCTCTATGTTGTTCAGGCTGGTCTTGAACTCCTGGTCTCCAGCTATCCTCCCACCTTACCCTCCCAAGGTGCTGGCATTACAGGTGTGAGGCGCCATGCTCAGTGTTCTCTTTAACTCCTGATGTTGGTAATTTTTTCTTTTCCTTTATCAGCTTAAAGATTTGTCAATTGTATTGCCTTTTTAAAAACTTAAAAAATTTTTAGACACAAGGTCTTGTTCTGTTGCCCAGGCTGGAGCGCAACCTCAAACTTTTGAGCTCAAGCGATCCTCCTGCCTTGATTTCCCAAAGCACTAAGATTACAGGGATAAGCCACTGTACCCACACAATTTTATTACATTTTAAAAAGATGGCCAGGCTCGGTGACTTAGCCTGTAATCCCAGCAATTTGGGAGGCTGAGGTGAATGGATTGCCTGAGCCCGCGGGTTCAAGACCAGCCGGAGCAACTTGGCAAGACCTTGTCTCTACAATAAATCAAAAATTAGCTGGACATGGTAGTGCACGCCTGTAGTTCTGGCTACTTGGAAGGCTGAGGTGGAAGGATCGCCTGAGCCCAGCAGGTCAGCGCTGGGATGGCCGTGAGTGTACCACTGCACTCTAGCTGGGGCGACAGAGTGAGACTCTAACTCAAAAAAAAAAAAAGATACAGCTTTGGCAGTCTGTCACAGGAGTAGACAGATTGGTTTATTTCTACTGCTTGTCCATTTTCTAGCTCATTATTCTTGGTCTCACTTTCATTTTTCCCCTTTCTTCCACTTATTTTGAGTTTAAGCTGCTCTTTTCGTTCTAGTCCTTAATGTGGAAGCTTAGATGATTGCATTTAGGCCTTCTTCTTTCTAAGCACCACTTCACCTGTTCTACAAATGCCCCCTTTCAAACCTCTTTTGCAATCCTAATCGTTGTGCCTGTCCCAGGAGGGCACCGGCAGTTTCGAAGCTCTTGCTGCTGATACCACCTCCATTTTGCCTCCCCATCAGATTTTAAAATCTGATCTGTGAGACGGGCTCAGTGGCTCAGCCAGTAATCCCGCGCCTTTGGGAGGCTGAGGTGAGTGGATTGCCTGAGCCCGCGGGTTCGAGACCTCCTGGGCAGCGAGACCTCATCTCTATAATAAATCAAAAAATCAGCCGGGCATGGTAGCGCATGCGTGTAATTCCGGCTACTTGGAAGGCTGAGGCGGAAGGATCGCCGGAGCCCAGCAGGTCGAGGCTGCGGTGACCGGGAGCGGCCACTGCACTCCAGTCTGGGCAACAGAGCGAGACTCCAACTCAAAAAAAAAAAAACAAAAACAAAACAAAACAAAAAAACCCAAATGAAGTATGGATTCTTCGGGTATTTTCTTAGGGAACCTACCAATTGTGTTCTTCTATGTAATACAGCCTAGAGCAGTTGACCGAAGTTCTGGGGAAAGAAGGTTTGTGTTTCTTTTTTACTCTCTCTTCTGCTTCAGGATAATTATAGCTGCAACAGGTTTCTTTTGAGTTTCTTTTCTATTTTTCTTAATGTGAAACAGCATAAACTCTGGATATGCCCAAATTTTTGGTGAGCAGGAAGTTAAAGTCTCTCTTCAGACCTAGCAGTTTTGTTAGAAAAACTGGTTTCTGAATTTGCTTCAGTCTAGCACAGATTAAGAAATAGAAATATAATGCAATGAGGATAAAGAGCATATTAAATGACATCAGAAATCCAATTTAGTGTAATAGGAGTAAATCCTTTTTTACTTCATTTCCTCTCAATTCCATTTTATAACAGGTGGCCTTTTGAAGGCAGATGTTTTGTAGCAGTGAGTATGTGGTTTGTTAGCCTTTCTGGGCTTTCTCAACGGGGATACAGACCTAGCTAAGCTACCTGATGGTGTTTTCCTCCGAGTCAAGTTAGGATTAAGTGTGGTGTCTGGATACGTGGAGAGATGGATAATCTGATAGTCTACAGATGTCAAAACTTTATTCTCACCATAGTTTAAATGTATAAGTCTTTTAGAAAAACATTTGCACTTCCACTTCCAGTTAGAATATAGAAAGTGTCAAGAGACTATCACTCTCATTGTAATAATGTGAGTATATTGAGTAAGCTAAAAAAAATCATTTTTGATAAAAACCCATTAGATAGCTGAACATAAGTTAAAATAAAATCAAAGTTGTGGCAATCTGTCACAGGGGTAGACAGATTGGTTTATTTCTACTGCTTGTCCATTTCTACTGCTTGTTTATTTCTACTGTTTGTCAAACCCCTTTTGCAATCCTAATTGTTTTGTCTGTCCCAGGAGGGCACCAGGAGTTTCGAAGCTCTTGCTGCTGATACCACCTCCATTTTGCCTCTTTTAGAGAGCTGAAAATAAAGTTAAAATAATCTGATAAAATAAACTAAAGAAATTAAAATAAACTAATTTAGTTTAGTTTCAGTTACTAGGAAAGTGAGACCCCCAAAACTACTTTCCTCATAGGGGCATGATGCATGGAAGATAAAAGTTACTACAGAAGGAGGCTTTTTTGCAGGTGCAAACAGGAACTAACTAGACGTTTAGCAAATTTGCATGAGCTGGCATGATGTACTAAAATCCCCAAAAGTCTCAAGTGCAAAATGGCATCTGTATGCCAGTTCTCATCTATGGGGCCTTCACCAGCTTCATGACCCTGTCCTGGTGGAGGGTAAGGACAGGAAAAATGGTAGAGAGATTTCTCTAGGAGCATACACTCATCAATCTTCCTAAGTCTTCATTGAGCACCTGGTAGCAGTAGAGACAAGGAAGGAGGATTAAGAGCGATCCCCTCAGGGAGTCCCTGCCCGTGATTTTTTCTTCTAAACAAGCACATAATTAAATGTAGAAGATGCAAAAAAGCAGAAGATGGGATGAATAAACAAGAGAAAAACAAAATAAAACAACCAATAAAAATAGAACCAGGAAGCTGGGCTCAGTGGCTCAGCCTATAATCCTGCGCCTTTGGAAGGCTGAGGTGAGTGGATTGCTTGAGCCCACGGGTTCGAGACCCGCCTGGGCAGCGAGACCTCATCTCTACAATAAATCAAAAAATCAGCCGGTCGTGGTAGCGCATGCCTGTAATTCCGGCTACTTGGAAGGCTGAGGCGGAAGGATTGCCAGAGTCCAGCAGGTCGAGGCTGCGGTGGCCGGGAGCGGCCTGCACTCCAGTCTGGGTGACAGAGTGAGACTCCAACTCAAAAAAAAAAAAATAGAACCAGGAATGACTCAAATGTAATCAGCAGACAAAAACTTTAAAATAAGTGTTACAACTCTGTTAAAATGTTCATTGGGATGCTGAGAAAAGTGCACAAACAGATTAGAAATTTCAGCAAATAACTGGAAACTTTACAAAAAGTCAAATAGAAATTTTAGTACTGAAATGAAAAATTCATTTGAAGAACTTATCAGCAGACTGGATATAACAGAAAAAAAGATAATAAACTTGAAGACAAGTTAATAAAATATATTCAAACTGATGCATAATAAGAAACTCATTCAATAAAATTTGAACAAATAAAAGCTTAAAACAGTGTCAGAGAACTGTTGGACAATATCAAACAGTGTACCATATGTGTAATTGGAGTCTCTAAAAGAGAAGAGAGAGAAAATGGGGCAGAGGAAATATTTGAAACAATTGTCTGAGCATTTTCAAAAACTGAAGAAAAATACCAATTCACAGATATGAGAAGCTCTGGAAAATCCAAGCAACACAAATACAAAGAAAACCACACTAAAGCTCATTATGGTAAAATTGCTGAAAACCAATATTAAACAGAATATATTAATCACTGTCAGAGAAAAAGGGAAGACGTATTTAAGAATATAACAATAAGAATGATGACTGAATTTTTATTAAAAATCCAGAAGATTTTAAATGCTATAAAGAAAAAAAGCCCAAAATATAAACTTCAAAAATGAAGGAAAATAAAGACATTTGTAGACAGAAAAAAGCTGAGAGACTTTGGCTCCATGCAGACATGCAGTACACAGTACATAAGAAATCATAAAATAAGTTCTTCAGGCTAAAATAAAAAAATGATACAAGGTGAAGCCCACATCTGAAGGAAAGAACTAGAAGGATAAATATGTGGAAGTGTGTGTGTGTGTGTGTGTGTGTGTGTGTGTGTGCACGCGCGTGCGCATGTGTGCACACACATGCATCAAGATATTATTATTGTTTTAAGATATATTATTCATATGCATAATACTTGCTCTGCTCCATATTAAATATTAATACTAGTCTACTCTCTCAGATTTTGTCATTTAAATATACCTTTATTTCCTATTTATTGTTTATGAAGTTTTATCTCTGGGTGAAGAATTCTTTGTTGGCAATTATTTTCTTTCAATGCATTGAGATGGTCATTCCATTGTCTTCTGGCTTCCAGTGTTTCTTTTAGAATTTAGCTGTTATTCTAACTTCTGCCTCACTAAAGATGTGTTTTAAGGTTTTCTTTTTGTCTTTGGGCTTCTACAGTTTAGTTATAACTTATCTAGATGTGGGTTTATTTTAAAAAATGTTGGCCTTGGATTTATTGGGTTTCTTAAACATGTAGGTTGGTGTTTATCTCTTATTAGTTTTGGACTATCTTCAGTCACTATTTCTTCACATTTGTCTCTGTTCCCATTTTCTTTTCTTTTGAGACACCAATAAAACATATGTATTAGACCTTCTCACTGCATCCTCTACATCTGTATCGATCAGGAAGTAATTATTTTTGTGTCTCTCCACAGCTAGGACTTTCTGAGCAAATGTTATTGATCTTTCCCATTTTTATTTTCTTTTTTTTTTTTAAAGATGTGGGGTACAATTCAGGGTTATGTATACAAATGGTTATTGTATAGGTAAAGTTTGGGCCTCACTTTGGTCCCCATGACACCTGGTTTGAGATCAGGTACCCTTATCCCATTTTTCTTTTTGAGAGAATTCATTTACATTTTGGAGGGGAATGAAACCCAAAAACATGAAGCCAGTTGTTTATATTTCAAAGGATTATAAATGACTAGAGAGGAAAGGTAGTTTCTCTCTCTCTCTCTCTCTCTCTCAGAGGTTGATAGGAATTGTGTAGTGAAAGAAGTTCGGCGCCAGTAATGACTCCACACCCGGCCAGGACCAAGAGATTTATTAAAGTGGCGGTTAGAAGGTAAAAGGGAATGGGTCTGTGGAGAGAGAGAGAGAGGAAGTGGGAGAGAGGCAGGGAGAGAGCTGCAGAGAGAGAGAGAAAGAGAAACCGAGAGAGAGAGAAAGAGAAACCGAGAGAGAGTTGCGGGAGAGGGCTGCAGAGAGGGAGAGAGCGACAGAGAGAGAGAGAAAGAGAGACGAGAGAGAGAGAGAGAGAGAGAGAGAGAGAGAGAGAGAGAGAGAGAGAGAGAGAGAGATGCGGGAGAGGGCTGCAGAGAGGGAGAGAGCGACAGAGAAAGAGAGAAAGAGAGACGGAGAGAGACCCTTGCAGGGAGAGGGCTGTATTTATCAGCCCGACAGGGGCCGGAAGCAGCCATACTATGCTCCTATTGGAGGAGCTGCATGGGAGTAGGGTGGGGCCAATGACGTGTTATGGTCCTATTGGACGCATAACAAAGCTGGGTACTGATTGGAGGCTTGCAGGTTTGAAATTGGCCTCAGGGGAAGTTTGAAATTGACACGCGGGAAGGTTTGAAATTGGCACGCACCACGAATTGTGCTCGCAGAGGCCAGGACCGAGGGCCTTTGTTGTCTGGTGTGTCAGCACCATTTTGGGAGCCGCCCCTCTGGTCGCTTCCCGCACCTTTCATGTAGTCTGTATAAACGTCCAGATTTATAATTTCAGAGTTTCTTATTTCTTTACTGTTGTGCAAAAACCCCTTTGCATATGCAGGCCTAACCATATGGCTCTCACTCTGCCACCCTGAAAGTGGAAGAAATTCAGCATGGAAAACCAACACAATTATTGATGTAAATAAGAATCTGCCTTATCCAAAAACCCACAGGAGATAAAAGCCAATTTAAATATTTTTGGCAGAAAACTAGAAACCATAAAAAGTGACATAGGAGATATGCAAGAAAACCAAATAGATTTTTTTAGGATTGAAAAATACAATAATGCTAATATTAAGAATTTAATAAATTTTTTTACCTGACTTCCTCTTTTTTAAACTCCTTGAACATAGTAAGCCTATTTATTTTATGGTCTCTGCTGACAGTTCCATTACTTGAAGTTCCTGTGGACCAGTCTATTTGTTGTTGTTTCTGCTCAGTCTCATCCACAGTATTTTATCTTCATAATGCCTTTTTATCCTTGACTGTGTGTTGGACATTGTACTTGGAAAGCATAATTTAATGCCTATGCTGTGTCTTCATTGTCCTCTGAAAGTGGATTTCCTATTGTTTTTGCCAGGTGACTGAGAGCACTACTAACACAGGATTAGCTTAATTTAAGTTCAGGCCTTGTTATTTTCTCTATCAGTCAGGTATTTGAAGCGAGATGTGAGGGCTGGTTTATTTTTGGTTACTCTTACTTCTAGTGTGCAGCCTTTTGGAGTCACAGCCCAAAGCCAGATCATAAATTGGCTCCCGCACTTGGTGGGCACTAGATGACAAGATTTTTCCCCACAGTCTTTTGAGGCCACCCAAACCCAGAAGCGCAGCTCAACTTGGGCCAGGAGGGGCCTAATTCCAGGTTTCTTTTGAAACTTGGCCAGATAATTTTGTTTTACTATCCTTTGAGCTCTGTGAAGTTTTTAAAATGATGTTTTTTAATGTTATGTCTAACATTTTTAGCTGTATTTAGTAAGGATTTGGTCTGAATTATCTAGTCTACCAATAGGAGAATTAAAAGTCTTAACAATGACATTTTAAAAAGTATTATTTTTGTTAAATTGAAGAAACATTGATTTCCCTAGTTATATAAATTACACATGTTCATTGCATTGAATTTTGAAAATTAAAAGAGAAAAATAAAATTGTATCAATACATACCCTAGAAATGCCACCAGTCAGAGATAAATATTTTTTAGTGTTGTGGTATATTTCAGCCTTTTTTCTTGGTGGCTTGTATCTAGTTTTATATACTGCTTCTATTTCTTAAAGTCATATCGCCAGTATTTTCACTCATTACTAAATATTATGTTACAAATAATTTTATTGGCTCTGCCATAGTTCGACATAATTGTGTCAAAATGTGTTTAGCCATTTTCCTATTATTAGGTTTTGTATGGGTTATAATTTTTCACAGTATATTATATACAATATGTAGCATCTTTCCATGTAAATATTTATCTGGATTTCTGAATACTTCCTTAGGATTGGTTTCACAATGTGAAATTACTAGGACAAAAGATGTGATTAGAAATGCTATTTTGGGCTGGGTGCAGTGGCTCAGCCTGTAATTCCAGAACTTTGGGAGGCTGAGGTGAGAGACTTGTCTGAGCCTGGGGGTTTGAGACCAGCCTGGGCAACTTGGTGAGACCTTGACTCTACAATAAATCACAAAAATTAGCCGGGCATGGTGGCATATGTCTGTAGTTCCAGCTACCTGGAAGGCTGAGGTGGAAGGATCACCTAAGCCCAATAAGTTGAGGCTGAGGTGGCCGTGAACGTGCCCCTGCACTCCAGCCTGGGTGACAGAATGAGACTACAACTAAAAAAAAAAAAAAAATGCTATTTGACAGCAACAAGAACTGCAAGTAGCCAATCTGTCTCTACCAATTTATCCTTAGTGTATTCGGGGCTGTTGTCAGTGTGAACTCACTATGAGTTATGAGTTTTGGGAAGCTTATAATTGCAAATAAAGTACATCTGTCTTATTTTCTCCCCCACCATTTCAGAATTTTTTTTTGCTGACTAGGCAGGTGCAGGCGACTCTCCACTAGAAGGCAGTGATTCTCAGCCCTGGTGGCTCATCAGCATCATCTGAATCCTCCCCCTCCCCACCTCCCCCAACCTCCCCCCCCCACAGCAGTTAGCTATAAATTCCTAGGAGTAGACCTGGGTGACTTCTTAAAAAATTCCCACCTAGTCCTAACATGTGGTCAGGCTTAAGAATTATTGCTTTAAAGTAAAAGAAAATTTGGTCAGTTTGTAGTAACCATATGAATTTTAACTGTTGACATCTTAAATGCCTTTGGCCTTTGCTTGATTAGGAGTTGGATTGGCTTCTGATCATGGTTATACTTCAACATGGAGGTTACTGAATAAGATGCAAGGTGACCAGTTCAATTTGAATTTCAGGTAAATGACATTTTTTTTTTTAAAAGAGGAAGTATGTCTCGAATATTGCATGGGACATGCATATACTAAAAATTATCGATTGTTTATCTAAAATTCAAATTTAATGGAGTGTCCTGTATTTTTATTTGCTAAATCTGGCTACCCTAACCATGCCTACACTTCAAGACACATCTAATTTTCTGTGACATTCCTCTGCTCTTGCCAAGGATTGGGACTGGGACTTTTTATTTCATGATGAGTTTTCTGTCTATGGCAGGTTTTAGTCTCAGATTCTTTTAGCCTGGGACAGAAAACTACAAGTCCACAAAAACTTTCAAAACACTCCAAAACGGCCCTTTGCTCTATCCTAAAGTATGTTGTGGAGCGGTTTTACTTGGTAAAGGAGAAGGCTCCCAATCACCATAAAGTATGTAATAGTTTCTTTAGACATAATTAAAGAAAGAGACCACAACACTTCTATTAATACATGGCAGGAAACAGAATTGTGCACCCTGGAGTAGATTTGTGTTTGGGCAAGAGTCACTTGAGCCCTGTTAGCTATGCACAGGGAAGGGGAGTTCCCATTATTCTGAAAAAGGGCACAGCAGGACATCGTGTGTGTGTGTGTGTGTGTGTGTGTGTGTGTGTGTGTGTGTGTGTGTGTGTGTTTAGAAATGCTTTTCCCTTTAGTAGTCAGTCTCAGAGGGAGTGAACCAATCTGCACAAGTTGTCAAGGGTATCTCCTGTGAGTAAAGGCACTTAGAACACAAGTTCAGTTGCTACCTGAATCTTGAAGCTAGTGTGATCCACCGGCATGTCCCTGCCCCCGGGAAGGGAAGAAAAGAACCCCAAGCAATCCAAAGGGAATACCAGAAAGCAAGAGGAGTCTGGGCTGGTGGTCCAGAACCAACGAGGGGTCAGAAGCCCCTTTGGATCCAGAGTCCCCCCCACTCCGAGTGTGATTTAAAGAGCAATCTCTAAGCACATGGGTGAGAATTATCAAAATGAAGTCTCAAAGGTCCAGGGTGGGATCCCACTGTAGCTTGGATAAGAATCAGCAAAAACACCCCATCAATAGACCATCTTCACCCACCTCACAGATTTGGCCTTCACTAGCGACACCTTGTGGTAGTATCTGGCAATGGCAGTGTAGGACTGAGCTTGCTCTATGTCCTTTGGATTGGTGCCAGGGAGCAGGACCTTAGAGGTAAGATTCTTGGACAATGCAGAGAAAAAGGTGAACCTGGACTTTCTGTACCCCAGGGTTGGCGGTGCATAGGCAAGCATGGTGGCTCTACTGGGTTCACATCCTTGCTCTGCCATGGTCCGTGAGAAGGTGGCAAGTTACTGCAACTCCTTCTGCCTTTGCTTCCTTATCTGCAGAATGGTAACAGTAATAGTACCTATCTCGTAAGGTTGCTGTGAGGAATAGATGTGCTATTGCATGTTAGAATAGTGTCTAGAACATAAGTAAGTGCTTAGGAAGTGTTGGAGGCTGTTGTTATTATTATTTATTTATGTTTTCGAGTTGGAGTCTCACTCTGTCGCCCAGACTGGAGTGCAGTGGCACACTCCCGGCCACCGCAGCCTCGACCTGCTGGGCTCCGGTGATCCTTCCGCCTCAGCTTTCCAAGTAGCCGGAATTACAGGTACGCGCTACCACGCCTGGTTAATTTTTGATTTATTGTAGAGATGAGGTCTCACCAAGTTGCCCGGGCGGGTCTCAAACCCGCGGGCTCAAGCAATACACTCACCTCGGCCTCCCAAAGCGCTGGGATTACAGGCTGAGCTACCGAGCCGGCTGTTGTTATTATTATTAGGAAAGATAAAAAGGGATGAGGCAACATTGGTCCCCAAGTTAGTGGCTGCCCTTAATGCAGAGGTAGGGATTCTCGCTTTACAAATGATGAGACCAAGTTTCAGAAAATGCAAATAACTTGCTCAAGAGAAGATAGGCCTGATTAAAATCCCAGTCTTCTGGTCTGACTTGTGTTTTCCAGAAGCTTGAATTTACCTAACCTAAACACCAAATCACCATGATGGAAGCATCATGACTGAAGAGTCACCATCACCATCAGCATCAGAGGCAAAGTTTTATAGCAAATGGATCTGAAGCCCAAGTAAACCCCATAGGAAAAAAAATCCCTCTTTATAATCACTTCTGCTGTGTGTGTGTGTGTGTGTGTGTGTGTGTGTGTGTGTGTGTGTGTGTCGCAGCCATCTCCCCTTCCCATCTTCAGTGCTTCTTTCTGAGTTGAACCCTCATCTCCTGCCTGAACTGTGCAATCACCTCTTGATTGGTTATCTTCCTCCTTGTCCTGCTTCCCTCCAGTCTGCATGAAGAAGGATGGTCTTCCTGTCTAAAATATCTCCCTACCTAGAGCCTTTCAGTGTTTCCCTATCTGCTGTAAGACTGTTCAGCCTCCTCAGTTGTGTATAATCCGACCCCATCTCCCTGCTGAACCTCTTTTCTGGCAACTCTCCCAAGAGATAGGTTCTCTTTCTTTTTATTCCTTAAGCAGTTGGACGCATCTCTATGGTACCACTCACCATGTTTTGTTGCGACTATTGTTTACGTGGAATCTTTCCAGGAGACTGAATTCATTGCCTGTAGAGATTGAATCTGTTCCACTGGTTTCTCCTGAGTGATTAGGAAGTGTTGGCAAATGGGGCAGACTATCCTTGGGGCTCATTTAGGACACAGAGCTGACCACTCGCGTTTGGGATCCTGCGCAACTCTTCATTGTTTTGTGGGTAAGTATGAAACAAATGAGAAGAAAATACATGGGCTATTATATACTATACTGTTGTGTCAATTTTACATCTTTTAAGAAACTGAAAACATTGCAGCTTGCCTTGGGGCCTCTACTGCCCCAAGTTGAACTGCACTTCTGGGTTTTGGTGACCTCAAAAGACAAAGGGGGAATTCCTGGCCTCTCGTGCCATCCGACTGTGAGATGCAATAGATGATCTGGCTTTGGGCTGTGACCCGAAAAGGCTGCACACTAGAAGTAGGAGTAACCAGAACCAAACCAGTCCTCGTGTAGATGAAAATCTGGCTTCAAATACACAGGTGATAAAGAAAACAACAAGGCTTGAACTTAAAGTTATCTTTTATTGACAGTGCTCTCAGTCACTTGGCAGAAGCAATGGGAAACTCACTTTCAAAGGAAGATAAGGACACAGCATAGACCTTAAATTGTGTTTTCCAAGCACAGTGTCCAACACACAGTCAAAGAAAAGCAGGCATATGTGAAGATAAAATGCTGGGGTGAGAATGAGCAGAAACAACAACAAATAGACTGACCTACAGGAACTTGAAATAATGAAACTGTCAGCGAAACTCCCTAATTAACAAGCACACAAAAAATACTATTGCCAGAATTTATTGAGGTACTTTGTGGTGATAAAGTGGGGAACAACAGTTCAAGTTGGAAAGCTTAGGCAGGTCCCAAGTGGCAGCTCAGAAACCAGCATTCTGGGGTGTTCTGCAGATTTATAAGGGCATGCCAGAAGCATCAGCAGGCACTCCTCTTTCTTCTGGCAAATGGTGGCACAGTAGAGAAGTGAGGCACTCCTGACCAGACTACCTGGATGCAGTCCTAACTTATTTGCATGACCTTGGACAAGCTCTTCAGCCTTTCTGTGACAAAGTTGGCTCATATTCAAAATAGGGGTAGACATAGCTCACTTCCTAGTGTTATTATGAGATGTGCGTATCTGTCTACAAATTGCTTAGAACAGTGTCTTAGTTCAGTTTTGTTGCTAGAAAGGAATATACAGGGCTGGGTAATTTACAAAGAAAAGAGGGGCCAGATACAGTGGCTCATGCTTGTTATGCCAGCACTTTAGGATGCCAAGGCAGGAGGACCACTTGAGCCTAGGAATACGAGACTAGCCTGAGCAACATAACCTTGTCTCTACAAAAACAAATTTTTTAAAATTTAGCAGTGTCTGGTGGCACATGCCTGTAGTCCTAGCTACTTGGGAGGCTGAGGCAGAAGGATTACTTAAGCTCAGGAGGTTGAGGCTGCAGTGATCCACGGTCGCCACTGCACTCTATCCTGGGTGACAGAGCAAGACCTTATTTCAAAAGAAAAAGGAAGGAAGGAAGAAGGAAGGAAGGGAAGAAGGAAGGAAAGAAAGAAAAAGAAAGAGAGAAAGAAAGAAAAGAAAGAAAAGCAGCTCATGGTGCTGCAAGTTCAACAAGAAGCATAGTGCCAGCATCTACTTCAGGTGAGATCTTCAAGCTGTTTCCAGTCGTGGCAGAAGGCGCGTGCAGAGATCACAGGGCAAGAGAGAAGAAAGAAAGAGATGGGGGAGGGCTTTCATCTCTTCATGAGGAATCCACCCCATGATGCAAACATCTTCCATCAGGCCCCACCTCCAACACTGAGAATCATTTCAACTTGAGGTTTGTGGAGGACAAACATTCAAACTATAGCAAACGGTGTCTGGCAAGTAGTAAGCTGCACACATGTTAGCTCATGTTATCAACCCAGGAAGCTCAGTCCTATTACAATGAAAACCAGTCCCATGAAAATGAAAAAGGGCAGAAGGGTCTTCCTTCTTTCCACCCTCTCAGATGCTCCTCACCCACGCACGTCTAGCTCTTTTGCCACATGGAGTGTAGCTCTGGCTTTGAAGAGTCCTCAGTGTCTTTCTCCTGCAGAGCTTTGGTCAATAGCTGGACTGGCTAATCAGTCATCTTTCCTCTCAGCGCAGTTGCACCTGGACTGTCTGACTGGTATAGCACCCTAATGCATTTTGTCCCTGTGCCCTGTCTCCTCGAGAATCAGCTCCCTTGTCTCTTCCCCTTGACATTGCACGTTTTAAAAACAAAAGCTTTTGGAGCTTTGCGTTATGGCTGCCCCCTCACTGTTTCTGTTGCCTCGCCGTGCTGAAGAATGTTCTGTCAGGCTCTTCCATGATCTGCAACAAAAGGGTTTTTTTCCCCCTGAAATAGGACTTAAATTGATTCATGATCCACAGAGTACATCTTCTAGCACTTTTCTGTGAGTGTCTTCTGAATGGGCTTGTTCCTGAGCAAAACATGTCTCTTTTTCTCTTTCTCTCTCTCTCCTCCCCCACAGGTGCTTCCGGGGGGGTGGAGTAAGTGGAACATGGGGTATCATGGCAGGAGAGGACCAATTCTGGATCCCAGTTGTCATCTATCAACTGTGGGAACTTGCGCCATCCTTTCACCTCTTGGGCTCAGGGTCTTCTATGAAATGAGAGAGTTGGACTCAGGTCACTGCCGAGCCCAGGATTCTTTGGTGCTTCCACTCTTCTCCCCAGTCCTCAAGGCTGACCACTTGGGACACCCCTAAAGGGAGCCCCATCTGCTGCAGCTAGGAGAGACTCAAGAGATGAAGTGGGCAGACTGTGCAGCCTGTGGACCTGACTCCCAGTAGGGGCTTTGGTGAGGAGTCAAGTGTTCCTAATGGGACTCTGCATTTGGGCTCAGGGATGAGGACTCTTTGGGTATCTCCTTTGGGATCTGGAGATCTTGCCCAGTTGCCAGTTAACCAGCATTCCAATGAGACTAATGATGGTTGAGACCAGTTCTCCTGCTTCTCTTGTACCCCTGTGACGTCCAGCATAGGTCATGGATGCACTTTATTATTAATATTACTATTTTTGAGAAAGTAGGATTTATTGAGAGAACAGAAAAGCTCCCAGAGTGGGACCCGCAGGGGTTGCCCTATTATTATTATTTTTTTAAGTTGGTGTCTTACTCTGTCACCCATTCTGGAGTGAAGCAGCATGCTCATGGCCACTGCAGCCTAGGCCTACTGGGCTCAGGCAATCCTTCCACCTCAGCCTTCCAAGTAGCTGGAACTACAGGCACATGCCACCACACCCAGCTAATTTTTTGGTTTATTGTAGAGACAAAGTCTCACCAATTTGCCCAGGCTGGATTCAAACCCTAGGCTCAGGCAATCCTCTTGCTCTAGCCTCCCAAAGTGCTGGGATTACAGGCGTGAGCCACAGTGCCTGGCTCTGGATGCACTTTAAATGTTACTAAATATTTCTGAAGAATGGTAAGAAATCCATAGTAGGATGTGGTTGCTGAGAAACCTAATGTCATTTCAGGCTGGATTAATAGAAGCAAGGTAACTGGAATGAAGGAGGTGATAGCCTCACTGCTGCATGCCAGAGAGAACTTGTCTGTAGAACTGAGTTTTGTTTGGATGATCCACTAAAGCCCCATGAGAGTAAGCACAATGTTTGCCTTTTTTTGCTATCGTAAAAACACTGGGCCTGTCACACCTCAGGCTTGCAATAAACATGTCACCTGCACCAACAGAAGAGATCTAGGGCTCCTTCAAGATTGCAAGGAGGTGCATTAGCACAACTCATGAGGCGCGGCAGAAGTAGCTGGAGACATCTAACCCACCGGTCCAGGGAAGCCTGAGAGTCACCCCCAAATATTTGAAGAGTTGGTACAGAGAAAGGGAATTATAACACCAAAGAGTGTGGTATTACTGGACTCAGAACTTTCTAGCACTCAGTGTCATCCACAGATTGGCCAGGTCGTATAAGGTGATGAGCTTTCTGTCATTGGAGGAACTTGAGCCTAGGCGGGGTGGCCACCTGGTGGGAATGTGGTCATGAAGACTCGAACATTGCCTGGGGAGGGATACGGCGCAGTTCTGTTTTTTCCCACCTAATTAACATCTGTTCCCCTTTAATCAAGTATCCTGGTTTTGTTTTGGAAATCCTACCGATGACAGTCTTGTGGGACTTGGTGATCCTACTGAGTGCAGCCATGCTGGGGACTATTTCTCAATGTGCCCAAGTTTCCCTGCTAAGCGTGGCACACAACCCAAACTTAGAGTGTTGCTTCTCAAAGTGTGGTGTCTGGGAACAGCAGCAGTGGCATCAACTAGGAAACTGTTAAAAATGCAAAATTCTGGCCAAGTGCAGTGTTTTATGCCTGTAATCCCGGCAGTCAGGGAGGCTGAGACGGGCAGATTGCTTGAGTCCAGGAATTTGAGACCAGCCTGGGCAACATAGTGAGATCCCATTTCTACAAAAATAAAAAAAAAACTTAACCAGGCATAGTGGCGTGCACCTGTAATTCTGCTACTCAGAAGGCTGAGGCAGAAGAATCACCTGAGCCCAGGAGGTTGAGGCTGCAGTGAACCATGAGCATACCACTGCACTCTAGCCTGGGTGACAGAGTGAGATCCTGACTCAGAAAAAAAAAAAAAAAAGCAGAATTCTGGAATCTTACCCCAGAATCAGAAACTCCAAGAGTGGGGCCCAGTAATCTGTCTGTACAGGCTCACAAGGAACTACCTAGGGGGTTCTTAGTCTCAAGATTCCTGGAACCTATGCTTTGGGGATTCATGTCTTCAGCCTTTCTTCAATTGTTTGGGTTCTGTGATTTTCTCCAAATAAATTCCGATTTGTCTTTTGCTTGTCTTTTGCTCTGTCAGTTAGCTCCAGTCAACTTCTGCTGTTTAGAATCAAAGAGCCCAATTGACACTGCAAGGGAGTACTTGGTCACATGAACCACTAGACCTCTTCCAGCCTGGCCACTTTGAATGAATGAGTTAATAAACGAATGACTGGTGGAACTAACCCAGATCCCGTCCAGTTTGAGCTCCTAGAGAAAGTAAAATTAGGGTGGGGGGAACCAGGGAGAAGGTGAGGAATGTTGCTACCATGGATTTCAGAATAGCTAGAGTTCTGTGAAGCCAAGATGAGGCTATGCTCAGAAAACCTGACCCTGGTGAGGCTTCCTTGTTGATTGGCTGGGTAACCTTAGGAAACCATGTACCCTCCCCATTTTCCTTTCTTGAAAGGGGAAGATTATTCTGTGCTCTCTGCTCCTTCCTCTTCTGTAGCTAAATTAAAATGCACGCGTGACTAACAGCAGTGTTGGGGTGGCCTGCATGGAGCGTTGCCTGTTGGACTGTGAGCAATTTGACAAAGAAGTCTTCATCTTGGTAATTTGGGCCAGATGCTTCAGTGCAGACCCCGCTGACTCATCAGCAGCCCTGCCTTCCTGAGTACTGGGCTGGGGGTCAGCTCTGAGCTGAGGCCATCTGCCTTTTTAGAAGCACCCAGCCGGGGTGGTGTGAAGCAGTGGCGGGGATTGGGGGCAGGGAGAACAGACATGTAGAGAGAGTACTTGGTGTGTGTGTTTTGGGGGGGCGGATCTGAAGGACAGGGAGATTTTCTAGCTGGCATGAAGATTTATTGGAAGCGAGCCCCTTCTAAGGAGAAATTGGCATACGTGAGTGTCTACACATGGGACTTGGGGGGCTGTGAAACTCACATGCATTTGGAAGAGGAAATGTTCAACAGCTCCAGTTCACGATGTGTTCGTGGCTGTCTGGGAAGCCACTGTGGGCAGAAGCGCCAAGCTCAGGGACAAGACAGTGCTGGCAGTTTGGGAGAATCCACTAGTCTTCTGTGTTTCAGCCCCTTGTTCCACATGTCACCTGTGAAGGTGCTCACTTTGGTTGCAAGTGACTGATCCCCAACTTGGAACAACTTGGGGACAGAGGGGGAACTTCTGGAGTCATACCCTGAACTTGAATAACCAAGTCTTAGAGTTGGAAGGGTAAAGCTGGTTGGAACCAGAGCTTGAACTCTGCTGGCAGAGTTCCATCTCTACTTCTCTCTGTGTGGTGGTTTCATCGTCTCTCACCATAGATGAGTTTCTATCATGTGGTGGGAAATGTGGCTGCCAATCAAGCCCTCGGTTCACCTTTGTAATTCGGACTACCGGAGAGGGCTTTGGCTTTCTAAGTCTCAAGGTGAGTTAAAGAGAAGGGTCAAGTGACTAAAAATCATGACCCTGCCAGTGACTCCCTGTGTGACCCTGCAACAGTTCACCTCTCTGAACAGCAGTTTTCTCACTTGAGAGATGGGTGTGAATATAGTTCCCAGATCAGAGAGGCAGGCATCGCCTGGGGGTTGGGAGCAGAAACTCTGACTCCCCGGCTTCAATTTCCATTTTGCTGCTTAGAAGTAGTGTGACTTTGGTCTGGTCCCCCAACCTGTGGGTGTCCCAGTGTCCTCATCCCTAAAGTAGGGATAATGATGGCACCTACTTATAGGAATGACATGAGGATTAAGTGGGTTAGTGTCCATAAAGAGCGTAGAACAGTGGATAACATTTGGTAAGCCGTCAGCGCTAGTGTTTATTCCTTGCTCTTTTCTCAATTTTGGTGACATTTCTATAGGATTCCCTCCATGGCTGTAAAACTAGCCCTACTTCCCTATAGAATTAATGGTTACATGTTTTTGGACTAGACATAGAAATTGACCCTCCAGAACTTAAAGTTTGAAACTTACATTTGTCTTTTTGTTGAGTCAGGGTCTCCTTCTGTTGCCCGGGCTGGAATGCAGTGGCATGCTCATGACTGAGCGCAGCGTCAACCTCCCGGGTTCAAGCCATCCTTTAGCCTCAGCTTCCTGGAGTAGCTGGAACTACAGGCATGTGCCACCATGCCTGGCTAATTTTTTTTTTGTAGCGATGGGGTCTCACTATGTTGCCCAGGCTAATCTGGAACTCCTGGGCTCAAGCAATCCTCTCACCTTGGTCTCCTAAAGTGCTGGGATTATAGGCATGAGCCCTGTACCAGGCTGAAACTTGCATTTCTTTTATCTGAGTTCCTTTCTCAGGAAATCAACCTTCAGGCCTACAGTATCAAGGAACTGAAACTCACCAGATCACTGCATCTACCAGACCCCTCCCTAATTTCTGTTTCCCAACTCCTCTTCCTTATTCCTCCCCAGTTCCTGTTTTTCTTCATCCCTGGCCCTGACTTCAGTGGAAGGGGAGATGAATTTGAGACAATCTCTAGTTGTCTTTGGCTGATATCACTCAAATAAAAGGAATTTTTCATTAGGAATACTCATTGTTTCAGTGACTGGCTTTCTGTGCAGTGAGCAGCAGAACCTTGACCGAATCCCTGGTGTTTGGGTAGACATGCAGTTGAACCAGAACAGGCTGTAAAGTGTGCATCATTCCCTCCTCAGCCGGTGGCGGCCTGCTCCTTCTTGCTCCTCCAGAATGCAAGCAAGTAAGAAAGAGGGATGTTCTTATGGAAATGAACTAGCATCTGTTTTAAGTTATATTTTTAACAAGTAGTCATTTCAGAGCCTTTGTTTCTAATCATGAATGGATTGCTTTTATGAACAGATTCTATTCTGAGCATTGTGTTAAATGCTCCACATCCGTTATTTAATTTGTCACAACAACACAGCCAGGCAAGAGTTCTTAACCTTCTTTTACAGATTAAAAAAAAATGCACCTCAGAAAAGACGTTAACTAGCTTGAGGCCACCTACTCCAAGATTCAAACCCAGCTCTATCCAGCTAGAGGCATCTTCTGGGGAAGACTGAGCCTGGGTTGAACATGGAGACTACGTTTCCTGGGCCACCAAGGCTTGGGCATCCTGGACGTCTCACCAGGGGTTCCCTTTTGCCTCAGTCTCTCCTGCTCCCTGAGAGTCAGGCCAGCCTGTTTGCAAAGTAGCTTAGCCTCCTGCTGGCTGGTGTTTCGTTTGCCCACACTGACTTTTTCACTCTGTGCGCCAGGCCTGACTTGTTTCTCAACCGGAGAATAGGTTCTGTGTGGTGAGCGTTGTGCCCAAAGCCTTTGTCCCTCTCACACCCTTCACCCAGGGCAGGGGACCCAGCCAGCGCTCTGGCACAGCTCGGCACTGAGATCCCGGCTGAAGGAGAGGGATGAAGGGAGCGTAGAGTCCCTCTCCCACCAGGCGGTGGCGCCAGGCTGCAGGCCAGGCTGCACGGTGGCTGTGCCCAGCCTGGGAATTGATAGCCTAGCTGCAGGCTCCTCAGGGTCCCACCTGGAGAAGCGCCAGTTATTGGCATTACCCGTGGGGCAAGGGACAGGGAGACAGGTTCAGGGGAACGGCAGGACTATAGCAGAGAGTGTGGGCCTTCACAGGTCAGGGCTCCTGCTTTCAGGGGACAGCCAGGGTGGCGGAGCCCCCAGCCCTGCAGGACTTATCATCTCTTGGAGTCCCGTGGTGCCACCTGCGCCTGCTCGACCCTCCTTCTGCGAAAGAAACTGAGGCCCCTGCACTTGCTGGGATTGGTCCTCGGACTCCAGCTGTGAACTGTGGGACTTCAAGGTCCCTCAAGCTCTATTTTCTTAAAAAAATAAAATGCAGATCTCTTCTCAGCCATGTGGGCTATCTGAAAGCAATCTGATTTAGGGATACAGTTCATTTATTCACTCACTCATTCACTCATTCAGGATTGATACTGCCGTGTGCCAGGCACCTTGGCAGGGGCAGAAGACAGAACAGAGAATCTGACAGACACAACCCACTGCCCCAGTGGAATGTGAGGTTTAATGGGGGACACAGATAACTAAGAAGCGACTGCCACAAAGTATAAGAACGAGTGCCATCGAGAATGTACACATGACAAGACCCGTAGCCCGGCCAAGGAACATCAAGGAGGGCTTCCCTGAGGAAGAGGCATCTAAGCTGAGACCTGAAGGCAAGGAAGAGTTAGCTAGGCTTGAAAAGTGACGGGTGGGATTGGACACAAGACCTGAAAGACTCCGTGTTTTTCAAGCAATGTGGGAAGCTGGCTTGATCCCCTCCCTTCTTGTCACCTCTGTTGCAGGGACCGAGGACCTGGGGAAGCAGGAAGTCTGTTTCCATCTGTCTGTGTGCAAGGTGGTGGGCATCCTGCACAGAAGGATCGAGAATCTGAGGGCCCTGAATTGTACCCCACATCTTTAAAGTAAAAACAAAAGGAACAAAATAAAAGAGACTCTGAGGAAATCTGCTTTTCCCTCTCCACAGGAAAAACAGGTCTATAGCAGTCTTCCCCAGTTTTGCCCACTGCAGGGTTCCACAGGTGCCCAGTAGAGCCCAGGGTGAGAATCTGTGGATCAGAGGCTGAAGAGGCAGTGCTGTGCTCCCCTTTGGCAAGTACCTTCCTTCCTGAACCACCTGTCTTACCTACTGCTCCAGTGACACTGACTGTGAGGGTTCTTTCTGCTGGCATGTGTGTCTGAACAGGCTGGGGAGGATTGGAGGTAACCGGTGGGGTGGGCTTTGCCTTGGCTTCTCTCCTTGCTCCTCCCTAGTTTGGCTCTGCTGGGACAACCCTACTTCCCTGGAGGATACACTTCTGTTTTGGAGGAAGACAGACAAGCCTTATTCTTGGCCCACGGCAAGCATGCCTGGTGAGGCATGGTGGGTTTTCCCAGCTGGATAGGCTGAGCTGTGTATGGGTGGACTGGACCCCTGCTATCTTCATTAAGGGACTCCGATGACTCTTGGGCAGGAGGAAGTTGTAGAAGTTTCCTAGTGCCCACGTCTTTGGGACACCAGGGGACTGGGCTGACGATCTTTGTCCTGGTGTTTGGTTATGGGCCTGGCAGCTGGTCTCTTGGCAGAGGGCTGGTGATGACCACAGACCTCGATAGCAGAGATTCACAGTGGCCACTGCCAGGGAAGTATCTCCTCCTCCGAGGGCCTAATTCCCTGACCAGGCTTAGAGGCTCAGAGTGAGAAGGTCTGACCTTGCTGGGCTCCTTCCTCACTGCAGGGCTTTTAAAAAGTCCTTCAAACTAAAGTGTGAACTACAGAATCCTCTTATAAACCAAGGTGCTGACTCCCATTGTGACTTAGGGATGGTATGAAGATATAAGATACAACAGTGACAGCGACAGTAACGACAGTAGGAGTTGCCACTTACCAATGTCTGCTAAGCCAGTTTTTTAGCTCGGAGCTTTGCATATGTGAGCCATGTACAGGACTTACATGTGATCCTTTGTGGGTTGTCTACAGATTGAAGTGCACATTGTTGCTGGGAGGGGGACATGGTGAACGGAATCCCCAGGCCTCCTGTGCAAACCCGGACAAGTCTGTCTCCTCCCTGGCCCTCAAGTTTTGTCAACTAGGACTTGGTCCAGATAACCCCTCACATCCAGCCAGCGGCGTGGCCTGGGGAGACTTTCCATCAGAAAAGCCCATCAGGGATGCTGAAGGTGGGGAACAAGGAGGAGACTAAGGGGCTGGTGAGTGATGACAGGAAGGACCAGGTGGAACCAAGATTTGACTCTCTAAGGGTCTCAGATCCCACAGATCCTCTTTGTCAGTGATTCTCAATCCTGAGAAGAGGGTGGCCCTTATTAGGGTGACTCAGGATTGTGGAGACTCTTTGCAAATGAGCGCACTCTCCCCAACCTCATGGGGAGTCAACCTGTGTTGGAAGTCAGCCTTAGGTATCAGAAGCAATAAAGGTAGAGTCTAGCCCCAAGTTCTGCGAAAACCCCAGAAGGACCCTTAGATCCAATCAACAAGCTTGATGGAACACCTTGCCTGCTCAGACTTAAGTCTTGTGACCATTGACTGTGTTTGCACCATCATCATCATCATTATTATTATTACTTGAGTTGGAGCTTCACTGTGTTGCCCAGGCTGGAGTGCAGTGGCACAATCGTAGCTCACTGAAGGTTTGACCTCCCAGGCTCAAGCGATCCTTCCACTTCAGTCCCCCAAGTAGCTGGCACTACAGATGAGTGCCACCACACCTGGCTAATTTTTTGATTTTTGTTTTAGAGATGGGGTCTCACTATGTGGCCCAGGCTGGTCTTGAACTCCTGGGCTCAAGCAATTCTCCTGCCTCGGCCTCCCAAAGTGCTAGGATTACAGGCATGAGCCACTGTGCCTGGCCTGCAAAGTTATTTTAATGTTAAAATGCCTGTGTCATCACCCCATCTCCACAATTTACATTTTTCTTTTCTTTGCAATATTTCCCCTCTCCTTCCATTCTTCCTGACCCAAGACAAGTAAAAATAAAAACCACCATTTAGTGAACATGTACTATGTGCCGCAAACCCTTAATCTTCACTCCTCTGTCTTTCAGAAAAGGAACAATAACTCAGTGGCAATGAACAATAAATAACTATTGATGCTGAGTAGCTCACTGCTTCCAGGGGTGTTGAGGGGCAAGGTGGGAGCTGCATCTCAATTGTAAAGTTGAAGGAGTGACCTCCACTCTGGAATTTCAAATGTCAGTGAGTGGCTTGGGGGAAAGGGTATCCTGAGTTTGATGCTGCTGGCAGTCACAAAATATCCTCTAAGTTTTGTTTAGCTTTTAGACTTAATTTACAAATGCCAACCTTCAGGCCTATACTGGGTGGATTCTCACTAGACCCACTCCCAATCTCCATGACCAGACTCACTCCTGGTCTCTGTGGTCCCTGCACACTGGAAACACCTTGTTGGACTCCTCAGGTGTCTCTCCGTTAGCAGATGGGATCCCTATCCAACCCCCAGTATGGGGTACTCAGTCCTAAGAAGCCCAAGATCTAAAGGAGATCATTTGGGAGATGGCCACCACCCTCTTTGATATCAGCCCCAGAGCTTTGGCTACACCCCAGTGTGGCTTTAGGATGCGATAACAAAATACTACAGATTGCGTGGATTATAAAAAACAGAGGCTGGAGCATTGGCTCAAGCCTGTAACCCCTGCACTTTGGAAGGCCAAGGCAAGAGGATTGCCTTAGCCCAGGGGTTCAGGACCAACCTGGGCAACTTGGTGAGACTTCATCTCTATCATAAATCAGAAAATTAGCTGGGTATGGTCCCGCTCCCCTGTTGTTCCAGTTACTTAGAAGGCTGAGGCAGGAGGAACACTGGAGCCCAGCAGGTTGACGCTGGGGTGGCTGTGAGCATGCCACTGCACTCCAGCCTGGGCAATGGAGTGAGACTCCAACTCAACAAAAAAAAAAAAAGAAAAAAAAAGACAGACATTTGTTTCTCAGTTCTGGAGGCTTGAAGTCTAGTATCAAGGCACTGGCAAATTTGGTGTCTGGTGAGGATCTGTTTTCTGGTTCCTTTGATGGTGGAAGGGGTGAGAGGTCTGTCTGGGATCTATTTTGTAAGGATACTAATTCTATTTGGGAAGTCTACACCCTCATATTCTAATCACTTCCCAAGGTTCCATCTTCACATACCTTCATGTTAGAAATTAGCTTCAACTTATGAATTCTGAGAGAATATAAACATTCAGCCCATAGTGTATTGATGGTGTGGACAACCTCTCTTAAGTCATCAGAACACCTTCTACTTGCCAATTTATGCAGCCACCGTGGCCCAGTGAAAAGTACATTGAACTCAGATCAAGAAACCTGGGTTTGAGTCCCATCCCTGTCTGCCATTTTTCTGTCATGTGATCTTGAGCAAGTCCATTTTCATTTCTGGCTCTCAATTTCCTCATCTGTAACTCTTGACCACTTTGAGATATTCTTGCCAGGATCAAACAAGATAAAATGCATAAAAATTCCTTTAAATTGAATAGTGATTATATCTTATATGTTGCTTCCATCAACCAAATAAAAGAAAACAAAACCTAAATTGGCTGTCTTAGTCTGCTTTGTGATACTATAATAGAATACCCAAGACTATGTTATTTATAATGGACAGAAATTTATTGGCTCATAGTTCTGGCCACTGGGAAATCTAATATCAAGGTGCCAGTATCTGATGGGTGCTTTTTGGCTGCATCATCACATTGCAGAAGTTGGAAAGGCAAAGAGAGGGCAAGAGAGAAATGAAAAGGGACTGAACTTGTCCTTTTATAATGGCATTAGTCTTACCCATGAAGGTAGATCCCTCATAGCCTAATTACTTCTTAGGGCTCCCACCTCTAAATGCTGTTTTAATGCCAATTAAATTTCAACATGAGTTCTGGAAATGACAAACTGTCAGAACACTTACAAGATTGGAAGATTTTTGAGTTCTGACAAATCAAAGTGAAGAGAGCTCATTGAATACTGGAGACATTTAGTAGTGACTTCAGAAAGACCACATCTTAGAGGAAAGAATAAACTATCCTTAAAATAAAGCCTATTCTAGATGTACTTTATAATAAAAAAGACTTTTTTTTCTTAAGAAGACAGGGCTTCACTGTTTTACCTAGGCGGGAATGCAGTGGTGCGATCATAGTTTATTGTGGCCTTGACCTACTGGGCTCAAGCGACCCTCCCACCTCAGTCTTCCAAGTAGCTAGGACTACAGGTATGTATCACCATGGCTGGCTAATCAAAAATTTTTTAAAAATAGAGATAGGGTCTTGCTGTACTGACCAGGCTGATCTTGAACTCCTGGCCTCAAGCAGTCCTCCTACTACAGCCTCCCAAAGTGCTGGGATTATAGGCATGAGCCACCATGCCCAGCCAGCTTATTTTTTCCAAAGCCTCTAAAGTAGCAGGCAGATTCACAAGTAACTTAACTTTCTTTTTTTTTTGTATGACCCAGACTTTCATTTTGTAAATTATGATTATTTTTTATTATAAAGATGTGGGGTACAATTCAGGGTTAGATAAAAAAGCATTGATCGCTGGGCTCGGTAGCTTAGCCTGTAATCCCGTGCCTTTGGGAGGCTGAGGTGAGTGGATTGCCTGAGCCCACGGGTTTGAGACCTGCCGGGGCAGGCGAGACCTCATCTCTACAATAAAATCAAAAAATTAGCCGGGCGTGGTAGCGCATGCCTGTAATTCCGGCTACTCGGAAGGCTGAGGCGGAAGGTTCACGGGAGCCCAGCAGGTCGAGGCTGTGGTGGTCCGGAGTGGCCACTGCACTCCAATCTGGGCAACAGAGTGAGACTCCAACTCAAAAAAAAAAAACATTGATCAACCCTTGTTGATGAGGTATGCCCCTCCCTCCCCCAGCAGCCTCCCCCAACTGCCATCCCACCCCCTCTCCCCTGACAGCTTCCCATTACTGCCAAACACTTTCTTATAATATTATAATTGCTCAAGGTCCACTTATGAGTGAGAACATATGGTAGTCTGTTCTTTGTTTCTGTGATAGATCACTGAGTATGATTGACTCCAAATCCATCCAAGTTGCTGCAAAGTCCATATATTTGTCCTTCTTTATGGCTGCATAATATTCCATTGTGTACCACATTTTCTTGATCCAATCCAGTTTTGATGGGCAACATGGTGGTTCCATGTTTTTGCTATTGTGAATAGAGCTGCAACAAACATATGCGTGCAGGTTCCTCAACAAGATTCTAGCAAATTGGATCCAAAAGCACATCTCAAAAATCATCCACCATGACCAAGTAGGCTTCATCCCCAGGATGCAAGTCTGGTTCAACATTCACAAGACCATAAATGTCATTAAACACATCAACAGATGTAAAAACAAGAACCACATGATAATATCATTAGATGCAGAAAAAGCTTTTGATAAAATCCAGCATCCTTTCTTGATAAAAACGCTCAAACACTTAGGTATAGAAGGAACATGCCTCAAAATAGTAAGTGCCACCGACGATAAACCCACAGCTAATGTATTACTAAATGAACAGAAACTGGAAACATTTCCCCTGAAAACTGGAACAAGACAAAGCTGCCCACTGTCATCCCTCTTGTTCAACATTGTGTTGGAAGTCCTAGCTAGGACAATTAGACAAGAGAAAGAAATCAAGGGTATCCAAGTAGGAAAAGAGGAAGTCAGGTTATCCCTCTTTGCTGATGATATGATCCTATACCTTGAAAATCCAAGAGAATCTGTCAAAAACCAGCTTGCACTGATAAGGGACTTTGGCAAAGTCTCGAGTACAAAATAAATGTGCAAAAGACAGCTACATTCGTATACACCAACAACAAGCAGGTAGCGACCCAAATAAAAGAACAATCCCATTCACAATAGCCACAAAAAAATGAAATACCTCGAAGTCTTCCTAATCAGAGAAGTGAAAGATCTTTACAATGAGAACTGCAAAACGCTGCTCAAAGAAATCCAGGAAGACACAAACACTTGGGAAAATATTCCATGCTCATGGATAGGAAGAATCAACATTGTTAACATGTCCATCCTACCAAAGGCAATCTACAGATTCAATGCAATACCCATTAAGTTACCAACATCATTCTTCTCACACCTGGAAATGACAATATTTAACTTTCTATTAGACAAAACAATTATCTTTAAAGAAAGGCAACAAATCTCAACACTTGAAGATATGTAATTAATGTCTAGAATCTAATAAAAATCAGGAGAAAAGTTCAGTTAATAGAAACAGATCTACCTAGAATTACTGAGGTGATGGAATTGGCAAATAAGAACTTTTAAACAGCCTTTACATAATAATAAGAAATATAGAAACTATAAAAAAATAATTAAATGGAGCCTGTAGAGTGAATAGTACAATATTTGAACTAAAAATTTTCCCGAATAAGCTTAGTGAAGCTTAGACACTGTAGGAGGAAAGAGCAATAAATTTCAAGATAGGAAAAGACAGAGAAATGAAGACACAGAAGAAAAATTGAAAAAAAAAGAAGAAAATCTTTGACCTGTAGAACAATATCAACGGATCCAACATATGTATATTTGGTTTACCAGGAAGATGGCACGGGTAGAGGCAAAAAATTATTTGAAGAAATAATGACTGGTATTTTTCCAAATAGGATAAAAAATACAAATACAAAATCTGAAAAACTCAGCAAACTATATGCAGAATAAACACAAAAAGAAACCACACCACACCAGGCACACCAGAAAATTGCTGAAAATCAATGATAAAGAGAAAATAATTATAAAATACCAGATAAGAAGTTGTGACATTAGTGGAATAAAGATAATAATTACTATGAATTTCTCATTAGAAACAACGCAGACCAGGAGATAATGGAAAAATTTAATTTTCCTTTTATAGACAAAGAAATTGAGGCTCATAGAAATTAAGATATGTGCCTTAATTATACTGCGAGTGGAACTTAAACTCAGGTCTGTTGACTCTAAAATCTCTGATTTTTCTTTCTTTTCCCCAGTTTGCCTCTTTTTAGCATGGGAATATCTTTAATGTTTTTGTAAGAATGATCATGGTCTATTTTAAAAAGTTAATGTAGAAAAGTGCAGAGTAGTAAACAAAAATAACTTGAGATTCTTCACCCAGTGATAAACCATTAATGCTTCATTAAAGATCCTTCCAGACAGAACAATGCATAAACACACATTCATGTACATTCATGAAAATGGAGTCATATTCTATGTGACTAAGACTGCAAATTGCCTGCCAAATATGTATTGTCATCTTCTCCCTTGGTAACAGGACTCTTGGCAATAGGCCCAGTAGAAAAATTCCATTTTCTAGGCTCCCTGACAGATAGGAGCAATCAGTGGGATGTGGCTTGATAGGGGTCCTAGCAAAGATGTTTCAGTCCCTCTCTGGAATTCCCAGATCATGGCATAATTGTTGAAGCTCTGGTAGCCATAATGTGGCCTTGGGGGTGGATGCCACCTTCCAAAATGGCAGAACAGAAGTACTGAAGGATCCTGAGACTCTGATGACTTCCAGGAGTTTCCACGTTAGCTTGGACTGTCTGTTTCTAACTTCTTTTATGTCAGAGAATAAACCACTAGTCTGTTTAGGCCATTAGACTTAGAAAAACTGTATCTTTCTGTGCACTTTTTAAGTTAACATTTAAAATTTTGTATGTTTCAATAGTTCCAAAAGATGCACCCTAACCTATTGAAACTGATAACATTCTAAAACTGTCATATCACTCCTTAAAGTGTCTTTAGACTGGGCACAGTGGCTCACGCCTGTCAACCCAGCACTTCGGGAGGCTGAGTCAGGAGAATTGCCACCCCAGCTTGACCTGCGGGCTCAGGCAATTCGTTCGCCTCAGTCTTCCAACTACCTGAAACTACAGGCACACGCAACCATGCCTGGCTAATTTTTTTGATTTGCTATAGAGATGAGGGCTTGCCAAGTTTCCCAGGCTGTCCACAAACCCGTGGGCTGAGGCAATTCCTTCACCTCGGCCTCCCAAAATGCTGGGATTACAGGCTTGTACCACTGCGCCCGGCCTTAACATGTTTTATGCTTGAGCGTCTTTTATAGATTACATCATCCAGTGTCTCTACAATAAAACCACACACACACACATTAAAATCCTTTTTTTTTCTTGTGACTATACACTCTCAGGATTACAAATTTTTCCTAGATTGTGCTATATTACAATCTTAACTAATATACAATTGAGTAAAACAACATAAGTATGCTTAAAAATTTTATAAATAATAGAAATACAAGTAAATAAATTGGGAAATGCGCTTCTTTTTTTTTTTTTTTTTTTTTTTTTTTTAGTTGGAGTCTCACTCTGTCGCCCAGACTGGAGTGCAGTGGCCGCTCCCGGCCACCGCAGCCTTGACCTGCTGGGCTCCGGCGATCCTTCCACCTCAGCCTTCCAAGTTGCTGGAACTACAGGCGTGCGCTACCACGCCCGGCTAATTTTTTGATTTATTGTAGAGATGAGGTCTACGCCAAGTTGCCCAGGTGGGTCTCGAACCTGCAGGCTCAGGCAATCCACTCACCTCAGCCTCCCAAAGGCATGGGATTACAGACTGAGCCACCGAGCCCGGCTTTGAAATGCGCTTCTTAATAAGATGAATGGAGCATTGTTTTCAACTAATTGGTTCTTCTATCTATGGTTGAATATTATTTATTACTAGGATTCAGTTATTCTTTCTTTTTGTTGTTCATGTGGAAGTTAGCACTAATAAAATTTGTTCACAAAAATAAGTAAATAGAAATAGAGCATTTATTATAGTATTGTCATAATTCTTTGAACTATGAGTTATAAATTGAAAGTCACAAAGTGCTATATCATCAAAATCATTTTTAATATTCTGTCACTTAATAGTTTGTCTAAGTCCTCCTTTAGTTTTGTTGAAAGCAAAGAATTAGAAACCATTGACTAGCATAGGATTTGCAACCCAATAATTAGAGTAATTCATATTCTCAATTTCTGGGAAGTGTCTCAAAAATGCTACATACCAAGACCTGTCAAATTACTACTAATTCCCTTCTCATTCCTTTACAAAGGGGCACTTGTCTAAATTGCTATTCACAAAAAGTATTGGGAAAAATCCAAACATAAATTTCAATTTACCTTTATCAGCATAATATTTTTAATGAAATGCTTTTGTCTGAGTGCCAGCTTTAAACATATTTTTATTCAAACCTTGGAAATTGTCCATCAGATATCCTAGATGGCAAAGCTGGTTCTCATTGCCAAACCAATTAGCCAATGCAAGGTTATTTATTTTGAAATATGACACACATTCAGAAAATTGCACTAGGCAAACTTTTACAGGCCAATAAATAACCATAAGCCACCATCCACGCAATTATCACTCTCTGCTGGCATTCCAGAAACCCCACCACGTCTCTTTTCACTCACACCTCCCTCCCTTTCCACTAGAGGATACCACGTTCTGACTTTACGAAAAGCATGTTTTTCTTCTTCATAATTTTACAATGTATGCACTTATCTCTAAACAATAGTTTTTGCTTAATTTTGAATTTTAATGAATGGAAATCTTACTGTATGTTTCCTTGTGTGTCACACATTGTGTTTGAGAAATTCATACATATATGATCTGTAGTGTGTTCATTTTAATTTTGGTATACTCGTCCATTGTTTGAAATTAGCACGAAATATATTTATCCATTCTTCCATTAACAGACACAAGTTATTTTCAGTCTGGTACTATAATTAATCATGTTGCTATGAATGTGCATTTCGTCCCACCTAGAAGGAGAATTGCTGAATTCTAGAACATGCCTATCTTCAAGTATAGTTATAGTGCCAATGTTTTTCAAAGTGGTTGTACCAAAATTATACTCCTACCCACAGTAGGAGAGTGCTTGCCACTTTATATTCTCGCCCACTCTTAGATTCATCTATACATTTGCATTCTTTGTAACTTCTGAATACTTATCAGCCTTGTACCTTTGAACTTCATGTACATTCTGGAGGGCACGTGGTGATATGCCCTATGGTTTTAATTTGCATTTCTCTGATAATGAATGGGACTGAGTTCCTTCCGTGAAGATCTGGCCATTTTTCTATTGGAACATTCTTTTCTTGCTGTTTTGTAGGAGTTCTTTTTATATTCTGAATATGATCCTACTAACAGTTGTATGTGTTGCATATAACATAAGTTATATATGTTTTCCCCCACTCTGTGATTTGTCTTTCTAACATTTAAATGGTTGTTTTGGATGAACAAGAAATTATTTTTTAATAGGGCTTGGATAGCAATCTTTTCCTTATTGGTAGTGCTTCTTGTGTCCGGATAAGAAAGTTTTTCCTTACACTGGGGCCATAAAGATAGTTTCTCATATTATCTTCTAGAAGCTTTATCATTTCATTTTATATTTAGGTCTATGGTACACTTGGAATTGACTTTCATGTGAAGTGTGAAGTAAGAGTTGTTTTATTCTTCCCCCCATAGATATCTAACATTCTGGCTTTATTTATTAAAAATATTGTCCTTTTCCTACTCTTATAGAACCACATTTGTTAAATATCACATACATGCTCACTTGAGTGTGTGAGTATACACTGTAAGTCTTTGGACACTA
Source organism: Cephalopachus bancanus (assembly GCA_027257055.1). Taxonomy (NCBI): domain Eukaryota; kingdom Metazoa; phylum Chordata; class Mammalia; order Primates; family Tarsiidae; genus Cephalopachus; species Cephalopachus bancanus. The sequence continues at coordinate 6,541,071 of JAPVLO010000036.1, forward strand.
TTATTTTGGACTATTTGTTCAACCCTGTGTCAAAACAACTATCTTAATTAAGGTGTTTTTATAACAAATCTTGACAATTAAATAGAGTATGTTCTCCCAACTTCTTTCTCTTGAATGTCTTGGCTATTGTGTTAGTCTGGGACCTCCAAGAAGCAGACAACAAGATGGCATTCACAAAAAATAAATGTATAAGGGGAAATGCCCGTGTGAGAAAAAATAGGGAGGAAGCTTGCTAAGGCTGGGAGAGCTTTCAGACTGCGATGCAAATTGATTCCAAGTGAAGAGAAGAAAAGAAGTTTGGGCTGAAGTGTTCTAGACTACTGTGCAGTCAAAGAAAGGTTCCACAGGGTTGTAGGGGGTTATTAGAGTCAGAGTTGACCATCAGAAAGTCCTGCATGTCTCCAGAACAGATCTGTTTACCCATGAAAGGGGTGGTCTCAGCACAAACTTGGTGATGAATTTCAGAGCACAATAACTGGGCCGTTTGTTAATTACTCTTTCTAGAGTTGGAAATCTGCAGGACTCACTCTTAAGGCTGTCACTGTCTATCCTTTGTGGTGAGCAGATCTACTTCACAAAGGATTGGGGAGCAGCTCTTATAAGGTTCTCTCTTAGGATTTAGTCAGGATTTGATAAAATCTATAGATCAGTTTGGGGAGAATTGGTATCCTTTTTTTTTTTTTTTTTGAGTCAGTCTCACTCCGTCACCCAGGCTGGAGTGTAGTGGCACACTCACAGCCACCCCAGCGTCGACTTGCTGGGCTCAGGCGATCCTTTCACGTTAGCCTTTCAAGTAGCCAGAACTACAGGTGCACGCTTCCTCCACATCCGGCTAGTTACTTTTTGATACATTGCAGAGGCGAGATCTCACCAAGTTGCCCAGGCTAGTCACAAACCCCTGGGCTCAGGAAATTCTCTCACCGACCTCCCAAAGTACTGGGATTATGGGCTTGACTCGCTGCACTCAACCGAGAATTGGTATCATTAAAATATGCATCTCCCAATCCATGAACTCTGTCCATTTACATGTTTTTTTATATCCTTTAATAGTGTTTCATTGTTTTCTGCAAGGTCTTATATTTTGTTAAATTAATTCCTAGTTATTTGATTTTTTTTTTTTGCCTTTCGATGCTAGTACATACAAATGAAATTAATTTTGGTATATTATTTTATCAAGCAACCTTGCTAAGCTTATTATTAATCCTAACAATTTATTTGCACATTATTTTGAATTTTCTCGATGTACAATTAAATAATCTGTCCTTCTTTTTCTTTTTTTTAATTTTTAATTTTGAAGATATGGAGTACAATTTAGGGTTAAGTATACAAATGTTCATTATGCTGGTACCCTTGTTGATGAGGTGTGGCCCCCATCCCCTGGCAGTTTCCCATTACTGCTAATTCTACTGCTCTCTCCTCTCTCCCGGCAGTTTTCTGCTACTGCAAATCCTTTTCTTATAGTACTAGAACATAGAATTAGTATATATATATATATATACACACACACACACACACACACATATATATATAAATATAATATTCTATATTAGTATATAGAATTATATATTTCTTATACTATTCCATATTACACAGCCATAAAGAAGGACAAAGTTGTGAACTTCATAGCAACTTGGATGGACTCAGTCTATACTACTGAGTGATCTATCACAGAAACAAAGAACTGAGTACCACATGTGTTCACTCATAAGCAGATTTTGAACAATTATCGAAATACTATAAGAAAAGGATTGACAGTAGTGGGAAAATGACAAGGGAGGGGAAACCACACCTCATCAACAAGGGTACCTACAGAGTGAACATTTGTATACCTAACCCTGAATTGTATCCCCCACCTTCAAAACAAAAAATTTTAAAAAATTCCATCGTGTATATGTACCACATTTTTTAAAATCCAGTCCTTTTTCGATGGGCAGCATGGTTGGTTCCATGTTTTTGCTATTGTGAACAATGCTGCAATAAACATGCATATGCAATTATCTTTTTCATAGAGTGATTTGAGTTCCTGGTATATTCCCACTAGGGGGATTGCGGGATCAAAAGGAAGGTTGATTTTTATATATTTTAGGAATCACCAAACGGTTTTCCACAGAGGTTATACTACTTTACATTCCCACCAACAGTGTAGAAGTGTTCTCATATCCCTACATCCTCTCCAGCATCTGTTGTTTTTGAGTCATTTATGATAGCCATCCTGACTGGAATTAGGTGGTATCTCAGTGTGGTTTTAATTTGCATTTCTCTGATGACTAGTGAGGCTGAGCATTTTTTCATGTATCTGTTGGCTGCTTGTATGTCTTCTTTTGAGAAGTGTCTATTCATATTTTTTACCCACTTTGTAATGGGGCTGTTTGTTTTTTTCTTTTCAATACGTTTGAGTTCCTTGTAGATCTTAGATGTTAGGCTTTTGTCAGACATACAGATGGCAAATATTTTTTCCCATACTGTGGGCTGTCTCCGTGCTCTCTTGATGGTTTCTTTGACTTTGCAGAAGCTTTCCAGTTTGATGAGGTCCCTCCTGTCTGTCTTATCTCTAATGGCATGGGCACTTGGGGTTTCAATGAGGAATTGGTTGCCAGTTCCAATTTCCATAAGGGTGTCTCCTGCATTTTCCAAGGTTCTTATAGTTTGAGGTTTTATGTTTAGGTTTTTGATCCATTTAGAGTTGATTTTCGTGTGTGGTGATAGGTAGGGGTCTTGTTTTAATCTTCTGCATGTGTTCAATTTTCCCAGCACCATTTACTGAATAGTTTCTCCTCTGCCCAGTTGTTGGAGGCTTTGTTAAAGATGAGTTGGTTGAGAAATTGAGGTTTTGCTTCTGGAATCTCTATCCAGTTCCACTGGTCTATATGCTTGCTCTTGTACCAATACCAGGCTGTTTTGATTATTGTAGCTTTATAATAAAGTTTAAAGTCTGGAAGTATAATACCTCCCGCATTTTTTTTCCCTGAGGAATGTTTTGGTTATTCGTGGTTGTTTATGTTTCCATATGTGTTCCTGTATTGTTATTTTTATGTCAGAGAAGAATGCTGCTGGCAATTTAATGGGTATTACATTAAATCTGTAGATTACCTTGGGTAGGATGGACATCTTAACAATGTTGATTCTTCCAATCCATGAGCATGGAATCTTTTTCCATTTGTTTGTGTCATCTTTGCTTTCTTTGACCAGTGTTTTGTAGTTTTTGTTGTAAAGGTCTTTCACTTCTTTGGTTAGGAAGATGCCGTGGTATTTCATTTTTTGTGTGGCTATTGTGAATGGGATTGTGCTTTTTATTTGGGTTCCTGTTTGTTTATTGTTGGTGTATAAAAATGTGACCATCTTTTGCACATTTATTTTATACCCTGAGACTTTGCCAAAGTCCTTTATCAGTGCAAGGAGGTTTTTGGCAGATTCTCTTGGGTTTTTGAGGTATAGAAACATATCATCTGCAAAGAGGGATAACTTAACTTCCTCTTTTCCTATTTGGATACCCCTGATCTCCTTGTATCAACCGATTGCTTTAGCTAGGATTTCCAGTATTATGTTGAACAGGAGGAGTGAGAATGGGTATCCTTATCTTGTTTTGGTTTTCAAGGTAAATGGTTCCAATTTCTGTTTAGCCATATGTTGGCTGTGGGTTTTTGTAGATGGCTCTTACTATTTTGAGGCCTATATCTTTTCTTTTCCTTGCTCTGCTGCACTGGCCACTTCCTGTAATGTCGAATAGAAGTGAATATTGGTCTTGAGCCAAATCTCAAAACACAAACTTACCGCGTGTTTCTAGAAGTAAGATTATGCTGTGTATCTCTTTAAACTTTCACAGATATCTTTTCCACACTTCATCTCTGCTGTGCTTCAGGATGCAACTTGCACAGACTGAATCAAGGGCATCATTGCCCTTCTGCTTGGGGTGTGGGTGGGTAGGAGAATTCATCCAGGATATTTATTCCCCAGCCTGCCTCAGTGCCATGCCACATAGATCAGGTGTGTCCTTCTACCAAAGGCCACAGCTTATGTCATGCAGCTCTTTCCAGATGGCTACTTTTTTCATTTTATAGTAATCACTCCCTTCCGTTGTCCCTCCTGCCCATTACTAGCCCTTGGCTACTACATTATTTCTTGATAGCTTCTTTAAACTCTGCCCCACCTTTGTACATAGTTACTGTATTAAATTCTTTGAATTATCCCAACTGAGGACTCCATCAAATTTATACTGGGCTTGTAGAACAACGAAAGCTTTCTATATATTTTTATGTGAATATCCTTTATCAGAGGAAATTGACATTTATTTATCTGAGTTTGGTTTTTTTTTTTTTGAGTTGGAGTCTCACTCTGTTGCCCAGGCTGGAGTACCGTGACACACTCATGGTCACCCCAGCGTTGACCTGCTGGGCTCCTGCGATCCTTTCATCTCAGCCTTCCAAGTAGCCGAACTACAGGTGCATGCTACCACACCCAGCTAATTTTTCGTTTATTGTAGAGATGAGGTCTCGTCAAGTTGTCGGGGTTGGTCTCGAACCCGCGGGCTCAGGCAATCCACTCATCTCGGCCTCCTAAAGTGCTGGGATTATAGGCTGAGTCACTGAGCACCGCCTATATGAGTTTTTTAAAAAGTGTGAATCTATGATGAGTTTTATCAAAAGTTTATAACGCATCTATTGAGATGCTAACATGATTTTTTTATCTTTTATTTTGTTAATGTGGTGTATGGAACAATGTTTAAGCTATCTTTATATTCTTGGAATAAACTCATTGTGGTCATGATGTATTATATGATTTTAGATTGTCTAAATAAATTTGCTAATATTTTATTTATGAATTTTGCATCTATACTTAAGAACAAGGTTCAAACTACAGGGTCTTTTGTCAGGTTTTGGTATCAATATTCTGCAGGCCTTGTAATATGTGTTGAATTATGTTTCTTCTTTTTCTAATGTATGGAAAATTTTGTAAAGATTAGCATTATTTCTTTTTAAGTGTTTGAACTCCATGTAGAAGGAACATGAACAGGAAAACTAAAGCAATTCAAATTTAACACAGTCTCAATTATATAAAGCAAAAAATGATAAAACAAAAGAAAAAATTGACAAAAATAACAATCTGATTTTGACATATTTCTCTTTGTCTGATAAAGTAATTAGATAAAAGTAAAAAAGATTTAAATAACACAGTACACCAGGCCCAGTGCAAAACTGCAGAATACACATTCTTTGCAAACTTACCTGGGGCATTTACAAGAACTTGACCATGTCCTGATCCAATAAGCAAATATTTTAAAAGTTTTCAAAAAAATTGAAATCATGTGGGTATTTTTCTTACCACATTTCATTAAGTTAAAAATCAAGGCTGGGCATGGTGGCTCATGTCTGAAGTCCCAGCACTTTGTGAGGCGAAGGCAGGCTTGAGACCAGGAGTTCGAGACTAACCTGGACAATGTAGTGAGACTCTTGTCTCTAAAAATAAAAAATAAAATCAATAAGAAAAAGATTCACCATGACCAAGTAGGCTTCATCCATGGGATGCAGGGCTGGTTCTACATTTGCCAGACCATAAATGTCATTAAATACATCAACAGATGTAAAAACAAGAACCACATGATTATATCATTAGATACAGAAAAAGCTTTTGATAAAATCCACCATCCCTTCTTGATAAAAACCCTCAAACACCTAGGTATATAAGGAACATCGCTCAAAATAGTGAGTGCCATCTATGATAAACCCACAGCTAACATACTGCTAAATGAACAGAAACTGGAAACATTTCCCCTGAAAACTGGAGCAAGACAAGGCTGCCCACTGTCACCCCTCTTGTTCAACATTGTGTTGAAAGTCCTAGCAAGGGCAATTAGACAAGAGAAGGAAATCAAGGATATCCAAATAGAAAAAGAGGAAGTCAAGTTATCCCTCTTTGCTGATGATATGATCCTATATCTTGAAAATCCAAGAGAATCTGCCAGAAACCTACTTGTACTGATAAAGGAATTTGGCAAAGTCTTAGGGTACAAAATAATGTGCAAAAGACAGATGCATTCCTATACACCAACAACAAGCAGGCAGAGACCCAAGTTAAAAGCACAATCCCATTCACAATGGCCACAAAAGAAACGTAATACTTTGACATCTTCCTAACCAGAGACATGAAAGACCTTTACAATGAGAACTACAAAACACTGCTCACAGAAATCCAAGAAGACACAAACAAATAGAAAAATATTCCATGCTCATGGATAGGAAGAATCAACATTGTAAAAATGTCCATCCTACCAAAGACAGTCTATAGATTCAATGCAATACCCATTAAGTTACCAGCATCATTCTTCTCAGACCTGGAAATAACAATACAGAAATTCATATAGAAACATAAATGACTGTGAATAGCCAAAACAATTCTTAGCAAAATAAACAAAGAGGGAGGTACCACACTTCCAGACTTCAAGCTTTACTATAAGGCTACAGTAATCAAAACCATCTGGTATTGGTACAAGAACAGGCATATAGAACAAAGGAAGAGGATTGAGATTCCAGAAGCAAAGTCTCAATTTCTCAACCAACTCATCTTTGGCAAAGCCTCCAACAACAACCACTGGGGAGAGAAGAGAATCTACTCAGTAAATGGTGCTGGGAAAACTGGCTGATCACACGCAGAAGATTGAAACAGGACCACTATCTATCACCATACACAAAAATAAACTCCAAATAGATCAAAGACTTAAGTGTAAAACCTCAAACTATAAGAATCTTAGAAAATGCAGGAAACATCCATATGGAAATTGGAATCAGCAACCAATTCCTATTCAGAACCCTAAATGACCATACTTTAAGAAATAAGATAGTTAAGTGGGACTTCATCAAACTAAAGAGCTTCTGCAAAACAAAAGAAATCATCAAGAGAGCAGGGAGACAGCCCACAGAATGGGAAAAAGTATTTGCCAACTGTATATCTGACAATGACCTAACATCTAGGATCTACAAGGAATTAAAATACGCCGGAAGGAAAAAACAAAAAGCCCCATTAAAAAGTAAGGAAAAGACATGAATAGACACTTCTTTAAAGAAGATATACGAGCAGCCAACAGACACATGAAAAAGTGCTCAGCCTCTCTAATCATCAAAGAAATGCAAATCAAAACCACATTGAGATACCACCTAACCCCAGTAAGAACGGCCATCATTAATAAAACAAACAACAACAGATGCTGGCAAGGATGCAGAGAGAAATGAATACTTCTACACTGCTAGTGGCAATGCAAACTAGTGCAACCTCTCTGGAAGACAGTGTGGTGATTTCTAAAAGAACTAGAAATTGACCTTCCATATGACCCAGCAATTCCCCTATTGGGAATATACCCAGAGGAACTCAAATCATCCTACAAAAAATATACCTGCACCCGTATGTTTGTTGCGGCTCTATTCACAATAGCAAAAACATGAAACCAACCATGTTGCACATTGAAGCTAGACTGGATTAAAAATGTGGTACATATACACAATGGAATATTATGCAGCCATAAAGAGGGACAAACATATGGACTTTGCAGCAACTGGGATGAATTTAGAGTCGATCATACTCAGTGATCTATTACAGAAACAAAGAACAGAGTACCATATGTTCTCACTCATAAGCAGACCTTGAACAATTATAATACTACAATAAAGGGATTGGCAGTTGAGGGAAACTGCTAGGGGAGGGAGGGGCATACTTCATCAACAAGGGTACCTGCATAATCAACGTTTGTATACCTAACCCTGAATCATACCCCACATCTTTATAATAATAAAAAAAAGTTTAGGGAAAAAAATGAGAAAAAGATAAGTTTTTAAAAATCGCATAAATATATTAATAATTAATTTGTGATATAGTAATTGAATTATTTTATGAATTATTAATATAGTTGGATTTAAATCTACTATCTTACTATGCTCTTTCTAGTTATTCTTTTTTTTTTTTTTTTTGAGTTGGAGTATCACTCCATCATCCAGGCTGGTGTGCGGTGGCACGCTCACAGCCACCTGGCGCAGCCTTCCAAGTAGCCAGAATTATAAGTGCACACTACCATGCCTGGCTAATTTTTTTATTTATTTTAGAGATGAGGTCTTGCGAAGCTGCCCAGGCTGGTCTTGAACCCATGGGCTCATGCAATTTTCTCATCTCGGCCTCCCAAAGTGCTGGGATTACAGGCTTGAGCCACCTCTCCCAGCCTCTATTTTTTCTGTCTGTTCTAGTTCCTCTTTTTTTCCATTCTTTCTTCTAGATTGAGTGTATTATTCCTTTCACACTATTAGCTTGAGCTTACTCTCAGCACTTCTGATACCAAATATGTGGAGTTTTTTCCCCCTGACACGTCAACTTTCTGGACACCAACTGGGTGTCCTGCAATTCAATTCACTTCTGACACTAACTACCTGGAGTTAGTTGAGAACCCACAGATTAAGGGCTCAGTCCCACAAGGCTGCCCTCACTTCAGATGCCAATTGCAAGTGCAATATTGAGTGCTCAGAGTACCCATACTTCTGTCTGACTTGGCTACAAAGCAAGGAGTTCCTATAACTTCCTCCTCAGTTTCAATAAGTAGTTCACAGAACTCAGTGAAACACTTTACTTACTAGTATCAGTTTATTGTAAGGGATCTTATAAAGTTTACAAGTGAATGCCAGATAAAGAGGTACTTAGGACGAGGTCAAGAAGAGGCCTGAGCCCAGGAGTGTCTGCTCTGGTGGAGTTGAGGTGCCACCATTCCGGCACATGGACATATTCATCAATTCAGAAGCTCTCCAAACCCTGTCTTTTATGATTTTTTATGGAAGCGTCAACACATAAGCATGACTGACTATTTTTTTTTTTTTTTGAGTTGGAGTCTCACTCTGTCGCCCAGACTGGAGTGCAGTGGCCGCTCCCGGCCACCGCAGCCTCGACCTGCTGGGCTCCGGTGATCCTTCCGCCTCAGCCTTTCGAGTAGCCGGAATTACAGGCGCTCGCTACCATGCCCAGCTAATTTTTTGATTTTATTGTAGAGATGAGGTCTCGCCTGCCCAAGCGGGTCTCGAACCCGCAGGCTCAGGCAATCCACTCACCTCAGCCTCTCAAAGGCGCGAGATTACAAGCTTAGCCACCGAGCCCCGCTTATGACTGACTATTAACCCAATTTCCAGCCAGTGTCCCCTCCCCAGTTTGGAGGATGGGGATGAACATTTCAAACTTTTAATCAAAGTTTAGTCTTTCTGGTGACCAGCTCCCATCCTGAAGCTATCTAGGGGCCTACCAAGAGTTGCCTCATTAGAACAAAAGATGCTTCTATCACTCACAAAATTCCAGGAGATTTAGGAGCTCTGTCAGGACCTCGAGACAAAGACCAAATATATACTTATGATTCAACAATATCACACATTCGCACTCTCTATTAGCTTGGAAGTTATATATTTTGTAATAATATTCATTCATTCTAGAAATTACAACTTTATCATTGACTTATCAAAATTCTAATCTTAATAACTAAAATTGCCATCTTTCTGGATAATGGAAGGTCATTAGAACATTCTAATTCCATTTATTCCCTTTTGACTTATATGTCTATTGTTGATATATAAATTTTAAAATTCCTTAACACTTTAAATCAACAATACATTATTATTCTTGTTTTAGATAGTCTGTGGTCATTTACATTTACTCGCATTTGTATGATTTTCATTGGTCTTTATTCCTTCTGCATCTCCAACCTTCAATCTGGAATCACTGTTCTTTTGTTGGAAGAATATTCTTTGGTATTCCCTTCTTCTGGTTTGCCAGTGAAAAATTCACTCAGACTATCTGATGGATACTAATTTTGAAGGATTTTTTTTTTCTTTTGCCTTGTATAGAAGTCTAGTTGCAGTTTTGTTTTTTGTTTTGTTTTATTTTGTTTTTTCTGTTCTTTAAATTTATCATTACACCAACTCCTGGTCTGAACCTCTCCTTTTAAAAATGTCAGCTGGCCAACTGTTTGTCTAATTATTGTGTCATAGAAGATTTCTTTTCTTACCTTCTTTTAAGATTTTTCACTTTGTCTTTCATTCTTTATGGTATTACTATGATGCACCTATGTGTTTTCTCTCCCCCTTCCATACTTATTATAGCTTCCAGGGACTCTTAAATCTGTGACTTAACATCTTTAATCAGTTTGGTAGAGTTGTCAGTCATTGTGAGTTTAAATATTGCTTTTGCCCTGTTCTCTCTCTCTCTCTCTCTCTCTCCTTCCATTCTTTCTGAAAGTCCAGTTACAAATAAGTGGGATTTTCTTAGTGTTTTATTTAGTTTCCAGCTGCTTTCTCCCCTTTTTAGTATTTTTCTATCCTTTCCCCCCCGCTCTGTGTGTTCAACTCTGGATAGTTTTTTCTAATCAACATTCCAGTTCACTAATTTTCTGTTTAAGGGATATTGACCTATCTATTGCATTGCAAACTCAATAGATGTAATTTTAAACAAATTTTAGTTCCTGTATATTTAAGTTCTAGAATTTATTTATTTTTTCCAAATCTGGTATGTCTTTTTGTATAGTTGTTGATCCTTTGTTGACATTGATATTGTTCCCTTCTAGTTGCTTATATACAGTAAGCATAGATGTTTTAAAAACTTGTTATTCGCCGGGCTCAGTGGCTCGGCCTGTAATCCCGTGCCTTTGGGAGGCTGAGGTGAGTGGATTGCCTGAGCCCACGGGTTCGTGACCCGCCTGGGCAGGCGAGACCTCATCTCTACAATAAATCAAAAGAATTAGCTGGGCGTGGTCGCGCGCACCTGTAGTTCCAGCTACTTGGAAGGCTGAGGCGGAAGAATCGCTGGAGCCCAGCAGGTCGAGGCTGTGGTGGCCGGGAGCGGCCACTGCACTCCAGTCTGGGCGACAGTGAGACTCCAACTCAAAACAAAAACAAAAACAAAAAAAGCTTGTTATTATGGATATGTGTATATAAATACACAGATAGAAAAATAGTATAATAAATTTCTATGTACTCATCACTCTGCTTCAATAATTATCAATATTCTTTAACAAAATATATATTTTCTTATTTCTTGCTACTGCTGTTGCTATTCCTCTCCTCATGTTCTTTCATCAGCTTCCTATTATTATTTATTTTCCTCTTCCTTCTCCACCTCTTCCTCCTTTATCACTGAAGTAGTTTAAAGCAAATCCAATATATTAGCTTCTTTCTTAAGATATTGACTTAAAGAAAACCATAGCCACAAAATCATCACACTCAGCAATACTGATTCCTTAATGTCATCTACTACTTTGTCCACCGTCTGTTTTAACTATTCCCAAATTAACTTTAAAACCTTTGAACAATTCAATTTTTTTCTTTTTTTAAAATTTTTAATTTGTTTTATTTTAAAGATGTGGAGTACAATTCAGGGTTAGGTATACAAACGTTAATTATGCAGATACCCTTGTTGATGAGGTGTGCCCCTCCCTTACCTGGCAGTTCCCCTCAACTGTCAATCCCACCATGCCCTCCCCTGGCAGTTTCCCACTACGACCAATCCCTTTCTTATAGTATTATGATATTTGTTCAAGGTCTGCTTATGAGTGAGAACATATGGTACTCTGTTCTTTGTTTCTGTGATAGATCACTGAGTATGATTGACTATAAATCCATCTACGTTGCTGCAAAGTCCATATGTTTGTCTTTCTTTATGGCTGCATAATATTCCACTGTGTATATGTATCACATTTTTAAAAAATCCAGTCCAGTTTCAAAGGACAGTACGGTTGGTTCCATGTTTTTGCTCCCAGGTAGCATGTCTACTGCTGGGACTTTGCTTCTGGAATCTCTATCCTGTTCCATTGGTTTGCATGCCTATTCTTGTACCAATACCAGGCTATTTTGATTATTGTAGCCTTATAGTAAAGTTTGAAGTCTGGAAGTGTGATACTTCCCGCTTTGTTTCTTTTGGCTTGTTTTGGCTATTCGTGGTCATTTATGTTTCCATATGAATTTCTGTATTGTCATTTCCAGGTCTGAGAAGAATAATGTTGGTAACTTAATGGGTATTTTGTTGAATCTGTAGATTTCCTTTGGTAGGATGGACATTTTCACAATGTTGATTCCTCCTATCCATGAGCATGGAATATTTTTCTATTTGTGTCTTCTTGGATTTCTTTGAGCAGTGTTTTGTAGTTCTCATTGTAAAGGTCTTTCTCTTCTCTGATTAGGAAAATGTCAAGAAATTTCATTTTTTTTGTGGCTGTTGTGAATGGGATTGTGCTTTTAATTTGGATCTCTGCCTGCTTGTTGTTGGTGTATAGGAATGCCACTGTCTTTTGCATGTTTATTTTGCATCCTGAGACTTTGCCAAAGTCCTTTATCAGTACAAGCAGGTTTTTGACAGATTCTCTTGGATTTTCAAGGTATAGGATCATATCATCAGCAAAAAGGGATAACTTGACTGCCTCTTTTCCTACTTGGATACCCCTGATTCTTTCTCTTGTCTAATTGTCCTAGCTAGGACTTCCAACACAATGTTGAACAAGAGGGATGAGAGTGGGCAGCCTTGTCTTGTTCCAGTTTTCAGGGGAAATGTTTCCAGTTTCTGTTCATTTAGCAATATGTTAGCTGTGGGTTTATCGTAGATGGCACTTACTGTTTTGAGGCATGTTCCTTCTATACCTAAGTGTTTGATGGTTTTTATCAAGAAGGGATGCTGTATTTTATCAAAAGCTTTTTCTGCATCTAATGATATAATCATGTGGTTCTTGTTTTTACATCTGTTGATGTGTTTAATGACATTTATAGTCTTGCAAATGTAGAACCAACCCTGCATCCAGCGAATGAAGCCTACTTGGTCATGGTGGATGATTTTTGAGATGTGCTTTTGGATCCAATTTGCTAGAATCTTGTTGAGTATTTTTGCATCTATGTTCATAAGGAATATTGTCCTGTAGTTCTCTTTTTTTTGTTGGATCATTACCTGGTTTGGTATCAGTGTGATGTTAGCTTTGTAAAATAATTTGGGGAGAATTTTATCTTTCTCAATTGCCTGGAATACCTTCAATAGGCTTGGTATCAGCTCCTCCTTGTATGTTTTGTAGAATTCTGCTGGAAAGACATCTATTTCAGGACTTTTTTTGTAGGTAATTTTCATATGACAGAGTCAATTTCCTGGGTTGTTAATGGTCTGTGTAGTGTCTCAATGTCTTTTTGTTTCAACCAGGAAGGTTGTGTGATGTCAGAGTCCTCCATTTCATTTAGGTTTCAAGTTTGTTTCCATATAGGTGTACGTAGTAATCTCTGATAATCTTTTGTATTTCTTCAGGATCAGTTGTGATTTGATCTTTTGTATTTCTGATTGTGTTTATTTGAACTTCTTTCTTTCTCTTGGTCACTCTGGCTAGGGGTCCATCAATCTTGTTACTTCTTTCAAAGAACCAGCTTTTTGTTTTGTTGATGTTTTCTATGATATTTTTGTCTTCCATGTCCCATATTTGGGCTCTTATTTTGGTGATTTGGATTCTTCTGCTGAAGTTGGGGTTTTGGTGGTCTTCTCTTTCTAGCTCCCTTAAGTGATTTGTTAGGCTCTCAACTTGTGATCATTCTATTTTCTTGATGTGTGCTCATAGAGATATAAATTCCCCTGTTAGAACTGATTTCATGGCATCCCAGAGGTTTTGGTATGATATTTCTTCATTTTCATTTATTTCTAGGAATCTTTTAATTTCTGCTTTGATTTCAGTGTTGACTCACTAGTTGTTCAGCATCATGATGTTTAGTGTCCATGTCTTTGTGGGCTTTGGGGAAATTTTGTTGGTGTTGATTTTTTTTTTTTCATTGTGGTCTGAGAAGGTTTAGGGCAATATTTCAACCTTTGGAATTTGTTTATGTAATCAATCTTGGAGTACATTCTATGCGGTGATGAGTAGAATGTATATCTGTGTTTGTTGGGTGAAATAATCTATAAATATCTGTTAAGTCCATTTGGCAGAGTGTAAAGTTTAGGTTCTGTATCTCCTTGTTGATTTTTTGCCTTGGTGATCCATCTAGGGCTGTTAGTGGGGTATTCAAATTCCTTGCTATAACAGTGTTAGAGTCAATATCTTGTTTTAGTTTACTTAGTAGTTGCTTTGTAAATACTGATGCTCCTGTGTTGGGTGCATATATGTTTAGAATAGATATTTCTTATTGATGAATTGAACATTTTATCATTATGCAGTGTCCTTTTGTATCTTTTTAAATTTTTGATAGCTTAAAGGTTATTTTGTCTGATATTAAGATCATGACTCCTGCCTTCCTTTGTGATTCATTTGCCAGGAAACTTGTTTTCCATCCTTTAACTTTGAGTCTATGTGCATCTCTTGTGGTGAGATGAGTTTCCTGGATACAACAAATAATTGGATCATGGTATCTTATCCCGTTTGACATTCTATGTCTTTTCAGTGGTGCATTTAGTTCATTCACATTTAGGCTGATTATTGAAATGTGATTGCTTATCCCTTTCATGAGGTTCATAGTTTTTTCTTTGTTTGCTTGTTTTCTTTTGGCTTTGGGGTTGATGTATGTGCGTTTTCAAGTTCCTTCTTGCACTGTATTCTCTGTTGGTTCTGTGTTCTGCTGCTCTCTTGGGAAGTGTATGGTCATTCTTTTTTTTTCCTTTCTTCTGTGCTTAATACCTTTTTAAGTGTCTCCTATGAGCTGATCTGGAAGCTGCATAATCTTTTAGGGATTGGATGTCTGGGAAAGATTTTAATTCTCCATCACTGATGAAGCTGAGCTTGGTTGGGTAGGAAATCCTTGGTTGAAATTGTTTATCTTTGAGGACTTTGAATATTGTGCTCCAATTCCTTCTTGCTTGTAGTGTTTCTGCCAATGGATCTGCTGCTATTCTGATTGGTTTTCTCTTGTAGGTAGTCTGACCTTTCTCTCTTGCTGTCTTTAGGATTTTTTCTTTTGTGCCTACTTTGTGTAGGCAAATTATTATGTGTCTAGCTGTTGGTCTTCTCATTTGATGTCTTGTGAGGGTTCTCTGGATCTCTTGTGCTTGACTGGACACATTTCAGGTGAGATGGGGAATGTTTTCTTGGATTACCACCTGGAATACTTGCTTCAAGTTGAACTCCATTTCCCTTTCTTCTTCTGGGATACCAATCAGGCATAGGTTCGGCTTTTTGATATAATCACACATCTCTTGTAGGCTTTGTTCTTTGTGTGTCTTCTTTCTATGTTTTTTGTTTTGTTTTGTTTTGTTTTTTACAGATCAGGTTAATTTCATGTTCTGGTCTTCAAGTTCGGAGATTCTTTTTTTTCAGCTAGAGTAATTTTGCTTTCCATGCTTGTCATCTTGTTATTTATTTCCTGGATGAAATTTTTTATCACCAAAGTCTCTGTTACAAGTTCTTTCAGTGTTGCATCATGTCTTTCTTGAGTCTTATTCACTCTTTCCATCCATTCCCTAATTCTTGTGGTATTCTGGGGCCAGTCATTGATGACTTTTATTGTTTGGGTTCCAATGTTTGATTTTTTCAGGAGTTTTCTCTTTGTTATACTTGAAATTGCCTGTGGTCTTCCTTTGGTTTTTCCTCATTTGTGACAGATCTCTTGTTTTTCTCTTTAGTTCTGTTATTCTGTGTCAGTGGGAGAAGTTTTCCTTTCTGATGCTTGCTCAGCCTTCTATTCTTCCCTGATCTGGATTCTGGATTTGTTCTAATTTGAAATAGGACTGTGGGTGGGAAACTTTGCTGTCTCTTGTAATTTTTGAAAGTCAAATAAGGTAGAGGATGGGATGCTAAGATTCAGAAGCTACTTGCAAATTACAAAGCTTACTGATTGTGGTATGTGTTCCCTGAGACCCACTCCCCACCATTAGTCAACATGTCAATGCAAAGCAGAAACCAGTGCAAAAAACAATTGAACACACACATATACAGAGATATACACCCACATCCCAAAACAAATCGGAAACAACAAAGTGAAACACAACAAACAACAACAACAACAAAAAAAACCAAGAAAACTGAACACATGTACACACATGCCTAGCACAAAGTGAATAGAAGAGAAAAACAGAAAGACCGGGGTGGGGGGAGAGAAGGAATTCAGATTGAACTTTCACACATATATTGACACACACCTTAAACTATAAAAAATAAAAGTAAAAAACCAGAAGGGTAAACACAAACCACCAACAATAACAAAATTGAAAGATGAACACTCAATCATTCACAAATTCACTCAATCTTTCACATACAAAACAATAAACAAAAGAAGAAAGAAACAGAAAAGGAAAAGAAAAAAAGAAAAAATTGGGGAGGTGCAGAGCAAACCCTCGCATACACATTCATGCACAAAGGAAAAATATTTTAAAAACAGATGAACTAACAAAAAGGCAAAAAAATTTTAAAAATTAAAAATTAAAAAACACTCTGCCCTCTTGTGGCAGGCTCTGTCATTGTTCCTCTAATTTGGTCTCCTCTGCAGAGCTTCCACTTCTTTCACTCTCTCGCCGGTATCTGGAACAGGGAAGGAGGAGAGACAGTGGAGATGGGTGGGGCTGCAGTCCTCTCCTCCTACTGTTATATGGTCAGGGAGATCTCCTCCAGTGGGGAGGTGCAGGATTGGTTCTTCCCAGGCATGTACTTGTGGGAGGTGCCCCAGCCAGGTCTATCCTGGAAGGGAGCTCTCCTACTGCGACTGGCGTCCAGGCTCTGCCTGTGTTTGTCCCTCTCAGTCATGGCCCAGCTGTGTGGATCTGATGTTCAGAGGATTGCTGAGGAGAAGGGGTTGGGGTCAGCTCTGGACTCACCACTGATCTCTTTGGAGTTCTTCCTTGTCCTTTTTTGGCTACACCCTTTGTCCTGAGACTGGATCAGGGTAGGGGGTGGAGTGCCTGGGACTCAGCACTCATCAGCTCTCTCCAAAGTTTGTGCTTTCAGGATATTCCCTGTGGGTCATAATCAACCCCTGAGTAGTTGATCTGCCGGTCGCTGAGATCTGTTTGCTCCGTGGTGAGCAAGTTGGAGTACTTACCTGCCCTGCCTTCAAAATGGTGGCGGGGTGTCTCTCTTTTCCTCTTTGGTGGGACTCTGCCTCTGGTCTCCCTCTGCAGACCCTGCTGCTAGTGCCCAGCCAGTCACTGAAGTGGTGAGGCAAAACTGGGAGCTGGCAGTCTCTCCTGCTGCATGGTGAGGCAGAGCTTAGGGTGGTAGTCTCTCCCAATATTTTTTTTTTGAAAACTGGGCTCCAAACAAAGTTTACACATTGTATTTTGTCAATGTGGTACAAGTCTCAAAACTCAGTCTCTCTCTCTCTCTCTCTCTCTCTCTCTCTCTCTCTCTCTCTCTGAGTTTGGGGTCTCACTCTCTTACCCAGGCTGGGGGGCAGTGCAGTGACATGACCACAGCTCACTACAGCCTCAACCTCTTGGGCTCAGGTGATCCTTCCACCTCAGCCTGCAAGTAACTGGGACTACAAGCATGCGCTTCCATACCTGGATAATTTTTTTTTCAGTTTTGCTACATTTTAATAGACGTTTTTTAAGGGATTTTTTTTTTTTAGGTCTCATCAGCAACATCAAACAAAAAGGACTGAGTACTCCACAGGGTACAGAGTGCTGCCAAGCACCTTAGAAAATTTACATGACATAAAGAAAACGTAGTTCTTGCCCCTTGAGGAGCTTACAGTCTGAGGGTTTGACAACTCATAGTCTTAAGAGTTGAGTGAACAACAAAGTAATTTATTAAGGCAAATCCTTCATCCCCTAGAACTATTGTGGACTGAATCATTTTAAAATTTGGAATTAATCCAATAAAGATGAGACAAGATGAAATTTTGTTGAGAATTTTTTCAGGCTTATATAGTTTTTATTAATATCCAACTAGTAAACAGAATTGACCTAATAGACAACTGAAAGTAAAGACTAGATCTCTTGAAGTGCAAGGGTTAAAACAACTTAATTGCGGTTACTTATTTAAAAAGCAAACATATTGAATAGTATGACTAGGGTTATTACACTAGTTTGAAAATACACCAGATACTGACACTGCATTCCCTTCATGCATTGCTCATTTAAAATAGTGAATATTAAAATATGTGGGTTCTACATCTCACCCACAGAAAGCCCACCACAAATCAATGTTCTGTGTATCAAATATCCACCTCATATATATTATGAAAGTTTTATTTATGCCTCATTAAGTCAAAAGTAATGTCAATATTCAAATTATCATAAGCTAATGACCTGCATATTTTATATGGATGAATGTCAATATATCTAAATAAGAAATAAGTGGCAATCCTATCTACCTATATAAAAAAATAGAATATCTTTCCAAATTCTGCATACTCATCACTATAAGAAGAGGTATGCAGGTTTTAAGGTTTCACAATCAGTTGTCAGAAAAATAGCAGTTATGCCTGCAGTATGTTGTTAGCATCTGACTCAATTATTTTTAGATGACATGATTTAAAAGACACTGTAAACCCACCTAAAATTTTTTAATTATTTTGAGATGGCTCCAATGTTAACCCGAGAATCATTATCAGAAAGAGTAACAATGTGATGTAGAAGAACAGCTAATCAACATGACTAAAAATAAGTTCACTTTCAGAAGAACAATCGGGTTATCTGGAAAAAAATTATAGCTACAACCTGGAACATAGAGGAACATTCCCATATGGAATACCGATCTGGCCAAGGCACACTTTCTAAGCAGGAAAACTAGCAGATCAGGGTGAACTGAAGCCACTTCTGAGGAATAACCTATAAATATCCAGACAGACCTTCAGAGGCCCAACATAATTGGTTCAATTCCTCTCAAACAGTTGGATACTATCCTACCCACATCAACCCAAAGCTTGAAGTTAACTCAAACCAAAAGAGCATATTAGAGCAAAAGTGAACAAATGTGTAAACTCTAGCACATTCTTATTGCTGTATTAAGTTTGAAGATGAGCACATCCTACCCACATATTTTATATGGATGAATGTCAATATATCTAAATAAGAAATAAGTGGCAATCCTATCTACCTATATAAAAAAATAGAATATCTTTCCAAATTCTGCATACTCATCACTATAAGAAGAGGTATGCAGGTTTTAAGGTTTCACAATCAGTTGTCAGAAAAATAGCAGTTATGCCTGCAGGAAGCAGGGTAGGAGTAGTGGTAAATTACAAAACAGACTATTAATTGCACAATTAATAGAAAAGTAAAAACATATTTTGAAATCTCCAATAAACCTGTATCCAAGGAGTCATATACATCAGTGATGTGCTGGACTTTGAATTCTGTGGTATAGCTTTGCAGTGGACTCGCTCTGGCCTACTGGTATGGGTACAGTTTGCTTCCTGCCTGTTGAAGGGTGAATATGCTACACAGAGCTATGATGGTTTCTACCAAGTGGTAAAATTCACAGATGTTCCAGGTTAATCATGTCAGGATCATTCCTTGTGCAATGTTTGATGTAGATGAAGATAAAGTGGTTTCTTGGTCAATAATTGCAATTTCTGTCTTTTAAAGTCAGTGGGTTTCTTGTATAGTTCTATGACAATTGACCCAGGTTTAATTTCACCCATTTCCATGAAAGCAAAACACTTGGTGCTGGTAAATCTTTTTTTAGGCTTGTAGTGTTTGAATTCAAAGAAGATAGCTGCACCTTTGGTTAATTTTTCAACATGCTTCTGGAGTTCAATATCCACATTAAAATGAACATATATATCTTCTTTTCTTGAAGCCACAGGAGTATCTTGCACAGGAGTTAAATCTATGCCATTCAGATCCTTTACACTAACTGTAATATAGGGATCGATGCACTGCCCAGCATCATTCAAACCAATTTTCTCAATTCTGATAGTGAGTAACGTCATTCCTGGTTCTGATGGCAATCTTGGTAATAAAGTGCCAGGTACTCTAGCAGGAAAAGAAAGAGGAGACCCTGCTCCAGCACCACCGTCTTCTTCATCTTATTCAAATTCTAAATTCTCTTCTTCACCAGGTGCTAAAATCCTTCTTAATGGGGCAGGCTGAACATCAAAGGGGATTTCTTTATTATATGTAAGAATATTCTTTAGGATTGGTTCTAGCTTCTTCAGGTCCTCCAGTTTAAATTCTTCTTGGGGCTGTGTGGACTGTAAAGCTGCACTTCGCAATTCCAAGCATGTTGCAATTTTGCCTATGGTTTTCTTTTGTTCTTCTGTGAATTCAGAATTATTGTATTGAGCTTGGGCCTCTTTTTGTAGATGTCTTGCTAATATCTGATACTCATCTATCGCCTCCACCAGCTGGCCCCAAGAATCGAAGTCGGTGCCTCTCCTAAAACTGGCGCCCCAGCGCTGCAGCAGACTACAAGGTCACCTCCGACATGGCAGGTCCTCGCCCTGTCCCCTCCCGCCCTGCCCCAGTGAGATGGGGCTCTAGGGCACCATGCTCCAGGGCCTGGCCTCGACATTAATAACGTTAATAGGGCCAAGAGGAACTTCTACGGCCACCACCGCCACCCGCCAAGGAGCCACCCAAGCCCATTTGCCCCCCTGGATAATTAAAAAAAATTTTTTTTGGTAAAAACGAGATTTTCCTATGCTGCCCAGGTTGGCCTCAAACTCCTGGGCTCAAGCAATCCTCCAACTTCAGCCTCCCAAAGTGCTGGGATTACAGGCATGAGTCACCATGACCAACTACAATTCTCTTTTAATAGTATAATTGTTGTAAAGTCTATAATGATGCCAGTATCTAAAGCGTCTGTAGATTTGTTTCTAGTATATATTGTTTCTGACTCTTTTCTTTCATGTAGTCTTGCTTTGTCCTAAGTGCCTGGCTATGTTTTATTGTGTGCTTGAGTTGTATTTGAAAAGTTGTGTATAGATAATTTAGTGTTTAGAAAGATGTTTTCTTTTTCTAGAGATAATTTGTTTTTGCTTCTGCCAGATGTTTGGGAGTACTAGTATTCTATATCACCTTATTCCAGTTGTAAGCACTGAAATTACTTGAAGCTGGTTTCATGTTGCTTTGGGAATGAGTTTCTTTCTTTCTCATCCTAGGTGTCACTGCTTTGGTGGGCTCTAGTATTTAAATATTCTCTAACTCTTTGAGGTAATCAAAAACACTCTTCAGTCTCTTAGTGACTCAGCCTCTCAGTTCTCTTTTCCAGAATCATCAAATATCTCCAGGAGAAAGCCAGACCAATCTCTATTGCACCAGATTTATCTCTCTATAGTTCTGTCTTGTTTTAAATCTTGGCCATTTCTTTGTTTATTTTTCAATTTAATTTAATTTTTACTGTTTTGCTAGCTCTTCTGTGGCTCAAAAACAATTAAAAAATACTATGTCCCCATCTTTAATTTTAATTAGGCCATCTTTAATTGAAGGGTTGGTTAAAAATAATCTATCATTAGCACCAAAATTTAATTTATATTCTAATTTTGAGGTGTAATTTATATACATAAAATCCAGAAATCCTAAGTGTATAACTCTACAAATTTCTTCATATGTATATACATATATTATCATTTATTGTTCTTAGTACTTCAAGTAAATTAAAACCTCACTTCTGAATCTTAATTCTAAGAAAGAAAGATAAGGTTCCATGAATTTGTCATCAATGAAATAAGATGCTGCTGCTTTCAATATTTTTTGCAGAACACTTTTTTAATTTGTTTTTTTTACTTATAGAACATTCTTTCAGAAGTGATATATTCTTTGACAATGCTTAGAGTAGTTTTATCACTCCTATGATATCATTCTATAATATATTTGAATTTAAAATATCCTAGTATAGTCCAAGATACCCCATTTCTGATTGGTAGTAGCCAGAAACTGCTGGTGGGGGGAGCACATGACATCAATAAGGATATCTGATCTCAAATCAGGTAAAGTGGGGACTAAAGGGAGGCCCAGACTTTACTTGTATGATGACCACTTGTATCCTGAATTGTACCCCACATCTTTAAAAAATTGCCATTTTATTTTATTATTTTATTTTGAGTCTCACTCCATTTCCCAGGCGGGAGTGCAGTGGCACGCTCACGGCCATCCCAGTGTTGACCCACTGGCCTCCGGTGATCCTTCTACCTCAGCCTTCCAAGTAGCTAGAACTACAGGCGTGCTACCATGCTTGGCTAATTTTTTTTTATTATTTATTGTAGAGATGAGGTCTCACCAAGGTGCCAGGGCTGGTCTCAAACCCACGGGCTCAGGCAATCCCCTCGCCTTGGCCTCCCAAAGTGCTGGGATTACAGGTTGAGTCACCAAACCCAGCCTACTCCATTTCTAATGGCGTGTTTCACCCTTCACTGAAATATGTTTAAGACAGGGAAAAATAATAAGCCATTGGGTGGTAATGAGAGCATTGGTTTATGGTACCTTGACTAAAGATTTTGCATGGTTCTTTTGTCTGACACCAAGGAGCAATGCACCAAACTATGATTCAAGACAGTGAAAGAGACTCTTTTTTTTTTGTAAAATAAGAGAAGGAGAATTGTGAACGGGGAAGTGGAAAAATAAAACTAGCTATTAAGAAAGAGTAAATATGGAAATTAAGTTCTAGAAACAGGTTCCCTTGGATCTATTTTGCCTGAAAATCTTTGGAAATTTTTCATATATCCAAGGATACACATACCCTAATAAAACCATTGTTTTAAGCCACTTTGTATACCATCAACTGAACATGATTCCTAAATCACAAACGAACAATCTCCATTTTATAGCACTGTTGTGTAGGTTTAACGAGAGAATGTGTGTCTTAGCAATTATTACTTGGCATGTAACAAGGATGCGATGATAAGCTACTAATTATTAGTGATGACCATCACTAACTGCATGAATATACATTCATTCAAATGCTTATTACATAAAAGCCAATATCAAGATGTTTCGTGGTATACTCTTATGACTTTTATTACTGATGAGGTGTTCAGGAGAAAACTCCTAGTATGGTACAAAGAGCCTGAGGTGGTAAAACCTGGATGCTTGCTTAAGCCTTGGGAGGTGTGACATCTTGGGTCCTGGTTTCATCATCATCTGCCTGAATTTTTTACTGGATTGATCATGAACTTAACGTGAAAGTGAATGTGAAATCTGAAATGTTGCAGAGTGTGTGAGAAACCCTTAAGACGCCATCTCAACCCCAATGGGCAAAGATTTCTCTTCACATACTGGTCTCAGCCTCTTTTCTGCTTCTAGACTGTTTACGTAAGAACACTCTCCCATAAGTAACCACTCTCATTAGACACTAATTCTCACCCAGGGAAAGACACACAGCAGAAGGGGGCGGAGGTGGGGAAGGAACCGGGGCCATTAGTTTGAAAAACCCTTTTGTAGAATCAACAACCCACTCTCTCGGAGAGATGTTTCTTCATCAGTCTCCCATGGAATTACTGCTTGACCCAGCATTTCCCAAAGTATGAACTGAGGGACACAGATGACATGAAAGGTGATTCTAGATGGAAAGCAGGAAGGACAATGAAGATGAGTGTATCATAAGGTGAGACACTTGTTGCCCTTTCAATTCTCAACACTGTTGACTGTTAAGAAGAAAGTCTTGTTTGGTGTGTATAGGTTTTCAACACATCTCTAACCTTTGTTTATCCCTATTTTTTTCAAGTGAGAAAGCAGGATTTATTGAGAGGACAGAGAAGTTCCCACAGGGGGAGGGGAACGGAAGGGGTTGCCTGTCTAGGGCCAAAAACCTGGTGCTTATATAGCCCTAATTCCAAGCCAATTGGCTAGCACTAGCTGTGAGTTGTAGCTGTTTTGATTGGTCAGTATTAAGGACCAATTGGCAGGAGGTAAGGGCCTAATGGTGCGCTGACTGGTTGCTTTTCGATTCCAGCAGCAAGTACTTAAGCTCTAGCTTGAGAGGCTCTCAAGGGAGCTTGTTTACCAACACTGAGTCTGAGAGGCCTGGAAGTTTGCTACATTGTTACCATAGGACCCTCCTGTCTATCTGCCTAGACTTTTTCTAGCTATCTCCTGTCTCATTCCCCCCTCTGGAGTAGTAACCCTAACTGCTGTTAGGGAGTAAGGATGATGACTGGTCTGGCTACTTCCTGCTAATCCTGGGTGTTGTGTGGGAACGGCAGCTAGGGATTCTCTGGCAGGAAGCTTGCATACAAGGTTCTATCTGCATCACCATTTGGAGTTTGATGGCCTCTAGGTGAGAAGAAACAAACTTTACAAGGAGGTTAACTATACATGGACCAAACACAAGCAATACAACAAAAGGAACTATTAAGGGAAGAACCCATGTTCATAGATTGAAAAATCCCTAGAGGATAAAAAAAGATTGTAACCGACGAGTCCTGAAACTGTCTGTTCTTGTAAAGAATCAATGATTTTATTATTGTTTATAACTTGTAAAGTCTTTTTTACTTGGGAGGGAGTGTTAATATAGAAACAACCAGTTTCATTTAATAATACATATGCTCCTCCACATTCCAATGTGAGCATATCCAATGTTTGAATAATTATCCTGTTGAGCCATGTACTAATGGAAGATGAGAGAGGGTGCTTATAAGAAGCTAGGACTCATAAACTAAAAACAGAAAGCAAGATAGAGTAGGCATTTTGCTTGTTCCTGTGAAGGAGACTTCTAGGGAAGAAAACAATCCCATGGACGCTCAGGATTAAGGGGTCCTAGACAGAGACATCTAACGGTACACATCAAGATGAAAACAAAGGCAGCACGTATAGGTATAACTATAAGGAGGAAATCCATAGGCAGTTAATTAGTGACACTTATCTTTTATGAACTTTAGTTTGATTCTGTATGCTCTTCCAGGTCAGCTGAGGCAACGTCTTCTAGACTTCGGGCTTTCACTTTTGTGCGATGGATCCACAAGTCTATTCCTTCCGTCTACACCTTCCGTCGAGCCCCACGTTCGGGCACCAAAACTGATGCAGATTTTTCAGGTTAGCCTGGGCTTTGAGAGTGTCAGTTCAATGGGTCAGTCAGCCAAGCCCCAGAGAAGGTTGTTGAGGGGCTGGTAAGCCTAGCCCTGGAAGTTTCAACCCTAATGGGTTGGCAAGCCAAGTCCTGAGAGTGTTGCAATTCGGTGGGTTGGCAAGCCTAGCCCCCAGAGTGTTGGCTCTAACGGGCTGGCAAGCCAAGGCCTGAGAGTGTTGTTGGTTCGGTGAACTGGCAAACCTAGCCCCCTAGGTGTCTCAGCTTTGGAGTCTCGTCTTCTTCTGGCAGCTCTCGTGGTTCAGCCGGCTCCATCGGCTGGCAAGCCAGCCTCTGGGGTGCACAGCTCTTCAGCTCTGGTGATCTTCTGCAGCTCTTCAGGTCACAGCTCTTCAGGGTTGAGGTTCTTATCTCATGCCCAGGAAGAATGAGGGACACGGACAGCCGGAAAGTGAAAAAGCAGGATTTATTGAGAGGACAGAGAAGCTCCCACAGGGGGAGGGGAACCGAAGGGGTTACTCCCATCCCTATTTTTAATAAAGTGAGAACTGGTCTTTAAGTAGGCAGTCTTCAGTTAAAATTGAATACATTGTCTAGTTTGTATTTTTTCAGTTATTTCCTACTGACAGCAAGGGATATGCCATAAGTAGTAGCTAATACCAAGTTTTAAGCAGTGTTGTGAATACTTTCTTACGAGAGAGGTGCTTGTACCCCATTTTACGCATGTGAAAACTGAGATTCAGAGAATTTTAGCAAACAGCATAGAGCCACAGTTGGAAAAGGGCTGAGCTTGCATTCAGCTTAGTTATATTCTTAGCAATGACTTCATATTGCCTCGTTTAGGATGAAGATACTAAGTTTCCTTTGAAAATTACTTAATTGAAAGTAAGCCAGCTTAAAGAGAATTCTTAAGTAAAGAATTAAAATTAGAGATGCTATGTGGACAGGGCAAAAAATAAGACAGAGGCCCTTGGAAGACTTAAGTTTAGGAAACAGCTTAGCCCAAGCTCCACTGTCCCGCCCCAAGGGCTCTGACCTGGCCTAACTGATGACAGGTAATCAGGGCAAAACTGGCTTGGCTGAAGGAAGAAAACAGGGGCCCATTTGGTTTCCATTTAAGTCACTCTAGGACGGCCCCTCCTTGATTTGGGCTAGTTGATATCCTTTTATCCCTTTTGTATCTTTCACCATGCAATTGCATAAGCGATTCGAATATGATGTGATAATATACTATCATATAAATCAGGACTTTTAAAAAGTAAACCTAGAATAGTGGGTAGAAGCTATTATAAGGATTATTGAGTTGGTACATGTGAGACCTTGTACTATGTGAGTGCACTTGTAAGTACATTTGGGGCAAGGGTGGTTAAATGAGGATTAGAAGGTGCTCAGAGCTGTGGAGAAGGGGCCCCCTGACAATCCCAGAAGGGGCAGCTCCCCAGTGAGTTCCTGCCCATGGAAACTCAACAAGGACCCGCCAGATGGGTCTCAGGACTTGCTGCATTTCCAGAGGCTGCACAGATCTACCAGAGCCAGCTGAGAAATACAGAAATATTCTGCTCTGGTGCCTGTAGGAGCTGTGTCAGATCCAGGCCTACCATGCATCATCAGCCACAGGATTCCACTTCCGCAGGAGCAGAACATTCCCAGATGTTTGGGTTCCAGAAAAAACATGCGTCAGTCACCTGCCCTTGGTTGAGGGCTGCACACAGCTGGCTGACAAATGGGGGAGGAGGTGTTTCCAGAGACAGTCACCATCAGGCAGAAGTGAGCTTTTTAAAGCCAGAGAAGATGGTTTAGTCTACAGTTATTTTGTTGGGAGCGAATGTGATGTGGGGAACAGACGAACACTGTCACTGTAACAGACTTGGAGTAAGGGCCCCAAGTGAAGACAAGGTCTTGCTTAATGGCCCCAAGCTTGTAGGCAAGGTCTCACTTGAAAGCTCTGTAGCCAAAGGCAGGCTGTACGGGATACAGCCTGCTACACAAAACAGTGTCTCAGATGCCCACACATCCGGGTACACATAGTGCAGATAAAGCCTTAGCTACAACAACATAACCCCAAAACAACTCGCCTTTTAGGTAACAACAAAATTCCATTATGACTCCCTCACAGACCTTGAATCCCTTCCAACTCCCTTTGTGCTTGATTATAAAATAAACGTGCTGAGCTAGTTTGGGGCCACTTCTCCTTCATCAGAGGAAAGTGTCCCATCTGGTCTCAGCTTTTCTTTATGTCTTTGTGTCTGTGTCTTTCTTAATCTCTCATCACTCTCTCAGGACCCTCAAGACAGCCACGCAGGCCACGGTATTATTTCTTAAATATTTGTTTATTCATTTTAAAATTTTATTTTATTTATTTTTGGGGACATACATGTAATAATTTAGTACATTCATACAATTTGTAAAGATCAAATCAGTGTCCTTGGGATATCCATCACCTTAAATATTTGTCTCATTATGCTGGAAACATTAAAATTATTCTTTTCTAGCTATTTTGGAATGTACAATAGATAACTATAGACTGGAGTCACCCTACTGATCTGTTGAACACTGGCTTTTATTTCTTCCATGCTTCTTAGGCAGTCAGCCTAAGACCAAGAGAACAGGATTGGGCAGGAGCCCAGGCTGCTCAGTGATGTCAGGTGCTTGGAGCTCAGTAGCTGGGACTCACATTTCTCTGTCGAGCTTGCACCTTCTGCAGAGCCCTTCTGTTTTAGGGCACTCACAGGCATGTCGGTGGTTCAAGGACAATGATTATATAGAATGAACATGCACACATCACTTACCAGCTGTCTCACCCTGGAAAATTATCGTTTCTTGGAGTCGCTGCATCCTCATCTGTATAATACAGATTGTAATTAGTATCTACCTCACAGAGTTGTTGTACGAATCAAATTAGCTAAGGCAGGGCAGGTATCTGACACATCACAGGTGACCAATCAATGATAGCACTGCTTATTGTTATCTCTGCTGTGCTGGGCAGGCTGGAATTCTAGAGTTTATTTGACAAAGAGACGGCTGCAGGGAGATGAAGCAGCTACCCCAGGACACACAGACGCTAAAGGACAGAACCCTATTTTCAAGCCCCTGTGGCCTTTACCCTAGGTGATCTGTCCTGGGCATGGTGTGATGCCCAGTCTAGGGGACCTCTGAACTGGCCGCAAAATGGAATGATGAAGGTCGGGACTTAGAGGTCAGTCTGAGGTTTCTGTAGGCTCAAATAAACAAGAATTTGGTTTAACTGTAAGAAAGGGATTGGTAGTACTGGGACACAGACATGTGTGTTTGTGTGTGTGGGGGGCACATAACATCACTAGGAGTACCTGATCCTAAATCAAGTGAAGTGAGGACCAATGGAAGGCCCAAACTTCACCTGTGTATAAACCACTTATGTACCTAATCCCGACTGCACCCCACATCTTTAAAATAAAATATATTTTAAAAAAACCACAAACAAAAAGAATTCAGTTTATTGATTATGTCACTGCCATGAACAACAAAAAAATATGGTCAAAGTCTTCAGTCTGGTGGGCAGAGGATTAGTAAACTAAATGAAGAAGAGCTTTATATATGCCTTTGTGGTTAAAGCAAATCATATGGGTTCAAAATGAGATGTTCCACTTGTTGTGCAGTGCCTCGAAAAATGCCTTTGGAGTTCCACGTATGTGTTAGATTTACCCAGGCTCAGGAAAGGGTCTTTTATAGTGTGAGACTTATACTGACATTTCAACATGAGGCTCTGCCCAAGTTCAAATCCTATCTACACCATTTTTGAGCTGGGTAGCCTCCTGGCATGTCTCAGTTTCCTCATGTGCAAGATGGTGATGAGAGTGGTATCTATTTCACAGTGTATCAATCAGTGAAGGTGAGGCTTCATAGCATCTGTGCTGTATAAGGCACTTAGCACAGGGCCTGGCAAACGAGGAGAGCTCCATCATGCTAGCTGTTACCATAAGGAAGACGCAACATCTACTTAAACTTCCAAAGCATTCCCTTTGGCAGCCAAAATAGGAACAAATTGTGTTTCTCAACTGTGGACTTGAGTGCTGGCTCAGTTTGGACCCTGGTGTCTGACTTCCGGATGTCTCTTACCTTCCTGAAGCCAACCTCTGCATCCTGTGTGTCTCTGTACCCACCCCCACCCATCCCACTCCCAACCTGCTCCAGACTCCATACTCAGCACAATGAGGTTCTCCATCATGGTCTGCTCACCAGCATTGAATGTCCCATTCATCAACTAGAGGAAGCTATTCTAGAAAGGATGGCATAGTAGCAATGCCTGGGGAAGGGGCCAAGGAAAATAAAGCCAGTGGGACTCTGGACAGACACCTGACTGTGACTCCAGTCATGCCCATCCTGATTAAAGGTGGTGCTTTCCAAGGAACTTTCTGGCCATGTAATAATTGATGGGATGCTGACAACTCAGCGAGCTTTAATACAGCTAACCCTGGGTGGGTTATTAAGCCCCTCTCTGGCTCAATTCTTCATCTCAAAAAATGGGAAGAAAAAAGTGCCTGCCATTTTAGAGTTGTATAGAGGTCAAATCAGCTCATAAGTGTAATGATGTGGAAATGTAAAGACTCCCCACTCCTGCCCACAGACGCATACCTAGACACACACATGCACACTGCACACCTGCACAAAGAATTTTGTTTTTTCCATCTGTCAACCTAACTGGCTGGTGGGAAGACAGAAGGGCCCAGAAATTCTTTTTCTTCACATTAATTTGAATCTGTACAGCTAGTCTCTTGGCTGCAGCCTCTAAAGAGAAGAGGCCAATGTGGGGCTTGCTAGGCAGTGGGAGATGGATGGTGAAAGATGGTGGTGATGGCCCCAGTGATTCATCTCCCACTTAGCTCAGGAAGGAGACCTTTTATATGTGAGAGATTCATGAGCAAAAGGCAATCCCTCTTTGAGGGCAAACACCTCATAGTCGAGTGCAGAATGGAGGGGAGGTGTTTGTGCTGGTCGAGGAAGAGTATGTTGACCTTTCTGTCCTCCCCATCAATGTGGAGTCTGGACCACTCTAGCTCAGCTCAGCTCATCAGGACTCTGCCCTCCTCTGGGCTTCTTAACTGGCCACTGGCCTCAACTCTAGTTCTTGCTTTGTCATTTACAGTGAGTAAATAATAGTGATAATAATATTGAAGGCTTGATTCTTTTTTCAATATCAACTCTTTTTTTGACTTGGAGTCTCACTCTGTTACCCAGGCTAGAGTGCAGTGGCACAATCACAGCTCACTGAAACCTTGACCTCCTGGGATCAAGTGATCCCTCTGCCTCAGTCTCCCAAGTAACTGGAACTACAGGCATGCATCACTATACCCGGTTAATTTCCTTCTCCTTTTTTTTTTGGTAGAGATGAGATCTCACTATGTTGCCCAGGCTGATCTTGAACTGCTGGGCTCAAGCAATCCTCCCACTTCATCCTCCCAAAGTGTTAGAATTACAGGCATGAGGCACTGTGTCTGACAGATGTTTTTTGTTCTCTTGACATCCCACAATGCATGTCTTATTATTATTCAGATAGAGTCTCACTGTTGCCTGGGCTGAGTGTGGTGAGGTGATCATGGCTCACTATAGCCTCAACTTCCTGAGCTCAAGGAATTCTCCTACCTTAGCCTGCAAAATAGTTGAGATTACAGGTGTGCACCACCACACAAAGCTAATCAAACAATTTTTTATAAAGATGGATTCTTTCTATGTTGCCTAGGCTGGTCTCAACTCCTGGCCTGAAGTGATCCTCCTGCCTCAGCCTCTCAAAGGTGTTATTGTTCCAATTTACAAGTTGTTAGACTGAGGTACAGGGAGGTAAAATGCACCATATTATAAAGTCATACTCCTGGTAAATAAAAATTCAAGCCCTGAAAGTCTGACTCCAGAGTCTAAATTTTTACCCTTATTCCTTACTTGCTGCCCACCTTTGGGTAGAAAGGAGAGGGAAAAGGGAGGGAGGGAAGGAGGGAGGAAGGAAGGAAGGAAGGAAGAGAGGAAGCAAAGAAAGAAAGAAGAAAGAAAGGGAAGGAAGGAAAGAAGGAGGAAGGAAGGAAGGAAGAGAGGGAGGGAGGGAAGGAGGGAGGGACAGAGGAAGAAGGGAAAAGGAAAGGAAAAGAGGATATCTTCCAGATTGTGACGATGAAGTGAGAGACTGTGTGTGTATTTGTGCGAGTGTGTGTGTGTGTGTGTGTGTGTGTGTGTGTGTGTGTGTAAGTGCTTTATAAAGTGTAAAGTGTGAAAAAGGACTTAAGTCATTGTTAGACCAAAGTTATCCCTTTCCAGAAAGGGAAGTGTGCTGTCTCTGTGCTGGGAGTATTTCTGGCATCTGCTGAGATGCTTGGGCTTTTTCATCCTTTAGTATGTTCTACTTACCCAAATTCGAGGGCCTCTTTTTTTCTCTCTGGGATGCGAGGGGAGCAAGCTCACACTTTAGAATCGAGAAATTTGGAGATTTCTACTCTTGGCCATCTTGTTGCTCTGTGTGACCTGAGGTAAGTTCCTTAACCACTGGGTACTCAAGAGTCCTCCTTTGGATTTACTGAGATACACTAGAGTCCTGCACATCCATAGGGTTGGGATAATCTGGGATAATCTATAATATTGACATAGACCGGGGGCCTCAAAACTGAAGTCCAGCCCAAGAGGCTTTCCTGGCTTTGCACAGGAAAGAATTCAAGAGTGAGACAACAAAGTAAAGCAAAAGTAAGTTTATTAAAAGAAAAGCAATCCAGAAAGAAGGCTACCATGTAGGCAAAACAGTCCTCGTACATTGCTATCTAGGGTTTTAGTTGGAAAATGAAAGCAAGATTATTGAAATGACAGAGAGCAGGCTGCTCTATAGAAAGAACAACAACCATATATTATGGGGGGAGGGGTTATTTTTATAGTTATGTCTTGATTGTATGCTAAGCAAGGAGTGAGTATTCATGGATTTTCTGAAAAAAGGTGGAGCTTTCTAAGAACGGGTTCGTAGAAATGGGCAGAGTCAAAAGTGTCATGGCACTGGAGGGCGTGTTAGTAGCATGCTAGTGTGTTATAATGAGCATATAATGAGGGCCAAATTAGTTGCCATCTTGGTTCTAGCTGGCTCTAATCGATTCTCAGCCTCAACCTGTTCTTCCCTGTGGGAGCTCAGAAAACCAGGCCATCCACCTGTCTAGAAAAAAACTGTCTTAGCTACCAGGTTTGAAAAGTTAACCTTAGCCAGACTCAGTGGCTCAGCCTGTAATCCCGCACCTTTGGGACGCTGAGGTGAGTGGATTGCCTGAGCCCGCAGGTTTGAGACCCGCCTGGGCAGCGAGACCTCATCTCTACAATAAATCAAAAAAATCAGCCAGGCGTGGTAGTGCGTGCTTGTAATTCCGGCTACTCGGAAGGCTGAGGCGAAAGGATCCCCGGAGCCCAGCAGGTCGAGGCTGCGGTGGCCAGGAGCGGCCACTGCACTCCAGTCTGGGTGACAGAGTGAGACTCCAACTCAAAAAAAAAAAAAAAAAAAAGAAAAGAAAACGTTAGCCTTGTTTATCCTAGGAAACTAGTTCTGCCGAATTCTTATCTCAATAATACCAAATTCCATTGCCAGATTGGCCACAAGTGGCTAGTGGTGATTCATCACTGCAGAATATTCTATTGGACCACAGTGTTCTAAAGTTTAATATTTGTTTACAGTTTTTTTTCCTTTGTGGTAAAACTTACATAAAATGCAACACACAAATCGAGGTACAGAATCTTACTATAACCCCAGAAATTTCCCTCATGCTCCATTCTAATTCAATCTCCACCCGTCTGTTTAGAGGCAACTGTGGTTTGATTATTCTTTCCACCATAAATTAGTTTTCCCAGTATGTGAAAGACTTTGACTGACGTTTTCAAAGGGCCCCTCAAAGCTTGTACCATTTTTCACAAGAGTATTGAGACAAACAATTTCACCCTCCGTTGTTTAGATTTGACCCCCTGGGACTGGACTAGACATATTTCCCACTGTCTTTGTCTGTTCCTGCCGCTATAACAAAATATCTGACACTAGACTATAACATGCTAGTGTGTTTCTTTTCTTTTCTTTTTTTTTTTGAGTTGGAATCTCACTTTCCTGCCAGGCTGGAGTGCAGTGGCATGCTCACTGCTACCCCAGTGTCAACCTGCTGGGCTCCTGCGATCCTTCTACCTCAGCCTTCCAAGTAGCCAAAACTATAGGTGCAAGCTATCATGCACAGCTAATTTTTTTTTTATTGTAGAGATGAGGTCTTGCCAAGTTGCCCAGGCTGGTCTTGAACCCTCAGGCTCAGGCAATCCACTTGCCTCAACCTGCCAAAGTGCTGGGATTACAGGCTGAGCCACTGAGCCAGCCAGTAATTTCTAAAAATAGAAATTTATTTCTCACAGTTATAGAGGCTGGGAAGTCCAGGATTAGGGCACTGGCAGATTTGGTGTTTTGTGAGGGCTGCTCTCAGCTTCCAAAAGGTGCCTCTTGCTGTCTTCACATGGTGAAAAGACAAAAGACGTGAACAGCCTCCTGGAACTGCTTTTAGAAGGTCACTGATCCCATTCACAAAGGCTTCACCTCATAACCTGATCACCTCCCCAAAGTCCTACTTTCTAAGAATACCAACTTGAATTTTAATTGGACACATATATTCAGACCATAACCCGCACTATGTTCCTTTCTAGAATTGTCTGATTGGTATTCCCAATGCAGACATCCTGCCACTGTTTGCAGGGTTGCTAAGTGGATGGGAGTGGGTAAGGAGAGAGAGGCTGCCACCCTCTAAGGACTGTACTCTGAGATGTGGTTGGTCCTAAGGACATAACCTAAGGCCATATCCATCCAGGCTGGTTGGTTACTAGTGGCCCTGATCTTGTAGTGTGGATTACAGGAGATTTGAATCAAATTTGAGCTGCAAAGTGGGAGCTATGAGCTTCTTTTGGCTAAAATTCTGGGAAAGGGTAAAAAGCTACATTTTACCTTTATGATTCAGAGTAGTTGAAAACAAGGCTCAAGAAGGGACAACCAAATCAAACTTTTTTCAGAGATGTTAGCACCAAGGCTTGGAAAATTCCCAAGTGCTTCCAGCCTGCCCCAAGCCAGCCCCTCCCAGTCCTGTCATCCCTGGAGGTGGCCAGGATGGCAGGCATCTGTGTGCTGAGAGCCAGCCAGGAGGACAGAAACCGTGATTTCAGTGACTCCTGAGCTAGTGAGGAATGACCTTAATTGACTTTTCCTGGGTGAGGAAAGGGTCCCCACTGGGGTGGAGGTGGGAGGAGGGTGCAGAGAAGGATAAATGTCACAGCACAGTGCTGGAGTCTTTCTGAGCCATCAAAGGGAATGGGTGATGGCTCCAGTGCCCAGCAGGAGGGGACTTGTCTGAAAAGCCTGGAAACCATCACTTCTTCCTGCCTGTCAGTTGAGTTCACTTTGGTGTGTCCGATTGGCAGTTAAACCAGGATGAAAGCAAAGGGCCTTGTGACCTGGATCCCAGGAAGGAGGAGAGAGGGCAGCTGAGGACACTGTGGCCTGGAAGGAAGGGACTCTGGAAGGATGCAGCTGAGAACTGCCCCGAGGAGTTGCAAGAGGCAGCAGGATCCCTGAAGCTGATGGGGAAGATGCAGGCCCAGGATGGGAGGGGTCTAGGGACACCCCTGGCAGCAGGAGGAACACAGGTATCCCTGAAAATGCACACTGACAAGACCAGAAGGGGACAAAAAATCTTCTCATGGAGCGGGTGTGAAAAGGGAGATCTGTTTTACTCACTAGGCAGGGTCCCATGAGTGTATGTGTGTGAGTGTGTGTATGTATGTGTGTGTGTGTGTGTGTGTGTGTGTGTGTGTGTGTGTGTGTGTGTAAGAAGCCTGGATGCTGAGACAGTGACTTCAACCTGCCTCTGTATCAGAGGCTAACACAGAAAATTAAAAAGGCCCTGCCCCCTTTTGGGCCCCAGAATTATAGCACTTGGGCAGCTCACTACTTGCGAGGTATGAGGCAGCCTGGCCTGTCTACCCTTTCACCTTCATCTCTCAAACCCACAGATCTAGAGTTAGAGAAAGTGCTTTCCCTTCACCTGGAACCTAAGCCTTACCAAGTAACTCACCACACTTGAGTCTGAAATCTTTATTGGACACTAATGATCCTAAGAGCTCAGCCGTAGGTACGCCAGGCACGGATGACCAAATCCCATCAATTCAGCCAGGGGCAGGGATAGGGCCAGTCAGGGAGTGATGAAAGAGGGTGCTGTTGTTGGGAAGCATTGTTTAAACCTTTCTTATTTTGAATAATTGGAACTGTTCAACCTTAGATTGGTAGAAACTCTCTAGAAGGGTAGTAAGTTCTCCATCACTGACAATGTCCAAGTTGAGACTGAATTGACAGTTGTCAGGGATTGTGTGTGTGTGTGTGTGTGTGTGTGTGTGTGTGTGTGTGTGTGTGTGTGCGTGTGCGTGTGTGTGTGTGTTTCAAAAGAGGAATGGAATGGTGATTCACACAACTATCATGGGTTTGGACTAGATTACTATTTCTCACTCTTCATTAAGATTTTTGACATATCTGTTACCTGCTTAATTATATACATATATATATATATATAATTTCTTGTATGCAATCTACTCATTTAGACGTAAATAAATATATAATAAAGAAAAAATGGAAATTAATACCATTAAGAAATGAAAGAATAATTGTGAGTCATAAGTAGAAAACCCTTACAATCACCAACTCCACCACAGCAAACTAAACAGTGTTAGTCCATCCTAGCTAGATACTGTTGCCAGACTTGTCTTCCAGGCCTAAACAGAGATAGCCAGCATTAGGTGCTAAGGAAAGACCCCTCTAAACATGACTTTCTCTTCAAGACACCAGAAGGCTCTGGAATGAACTGAGAGGTGAATGGCTTCTTCTGTGTGATTCCAGCTGATGGCCCACGTGGGCTCTGCTATAAATCAACACTAGGCCACACTTGTTTCTTGACTATTTCCTTCACTTGCTGCCTCATGTGACCTGGGGGGCAGATCCCCCATCCTACCGTCAACCTCTATTCCCTCATCTATAAAACCAGGTTTTTGGATGGAGAGTAATAGCTAGGATCCTTCATTCCTTCTATTCAATCCGTTGACTATTAGAGTATTCTTCCATTCCTGTATGGTTTTTCAGAGGTCATCTTTCATCAGCCATTGTCAGGGAAGGAGAGGGGTTTGTGCTGGCTTCAGGAAGCACCTGAGGGCCTAGTAGGCACATCAAGCTTCGCTGTTGAGCCTCTGTCTCCAAACTCTCCTCAGAGCCCTTCTCCTCCTCATCTTCCCACTTCTGAGTCTGGCTCCATCGAGGGCTTCACATAGGATAAACGTCAGTTTGAAAAATAGGACTTTGTTGAAAGATTATTGTCTGCCTCCCTGCTCAGGCCTTTGAGATGGAGTCTGCCCTTATTTGATTTAGTTCAGGAGCACTTTCAAGAGAAGGTGTGTGGGGTATGGGGAAAGCCAATTTATCACTGAGAGCAAGACAGTAGAAAAGCAGGTTTCATCTGGGGCTTTGTTTATAACTTGGCAAGTGCTTTGAAATGTTTTTAGCGGCAGGCGGTCAGCAGCATGATGTCAGCCTGCACTAAGCAGAGCATCTATGCCGGAATACAGCAACAGCTGGTTTGAAGCAACTTCACGATGGGAAAATTAGGCCAGAGGAATGGAAGGCAAATTAATAGGTAATTATGCACTATACACAGGAAGAGTTTCTACAAGAAATCCTTTAACCAAGCAATACCTGGCATGCTTTAAATGAAATTCTATTTTTTTGTCCCCTGGGTGTGGTAAGGACTTAATAAGATGACCATGTTTCAACCAGATGCGTTTCGCAGATGAATTTCCTCCTGGAATCCACTAATCTCCTTTCTGTATCTGTGGATTGACTTATTCTGAGAATTTCACAGGAAAGGAATCATCTGTGGTCTTTTGTGTCTGGCTTCTTTCACTTAGCGTAATATTTTCAAGGTCAACCCATGTACCAAAACTTCATCCCTTCTTATGGGTGAATATTCATATTCCATTGTATGGATATACTAAGTTTTACTCATCCATCCTTCACATGACTGACATTTGGACTGTTCTTACTTTTTTGGCTACTGTGAATAATGCTCCTATGAACATCTGTGTACACATTTCTGTGTGGAAATGGATGCTTTAATTTCTTTCGTTTTTTTGTGGTTTTTTTTTTTTTTTTTTCGTTGGAGTCTCCCTCTGTCTCCCAGGCTGTAGTGCAGTGGCATACTTATGGCCACCCCAGCATCAACCTGCTGGGCTCCAGCAATCCTTCTGCCTCAGTTTTCCAAGTAGCAGAAACTACAGGCGTGTGCTACCATGCCCAGTTATTTTTTTTTTATTGTAGAGACAAGGTCTCACCAAGTTGCCCGGGCTGGTCTTGAACCCATGGGCTCAGGCAATCCACTTGTCTTGGCCTCCCAAAGTGCTAGGATTACAGATTTAGCCACTGAGCCTGGCCAGATGTTTTCATTTCTGCTGGGTATATACCTAGGAGTGAAATTGCTAAGTCCTACATTTAACCTTCTGAGGAACTGTCTGACTGTTTTTCGCAGCAGCTGCCCCATTTTACATTCCCAGCAGTGTCTGAGGGTTCCAGTTTCTCCGCCTCCTTGCCAACACTCCTCACTGTCTTTTTTGTTTTTGTCATCCTAGAGGCTGGGAATGGTATCACCTTGTGGTTTTGATTTGCATTTTCCTAATACACACCTGGAACTTAAACCCAAGTCTTGATTCCCGAGTCCTTGCTTAATCCACCATTTCAAAGGACAAAGAGAAGGAACAATGATTTTGGGGAAAGGAGACCTTTTCCTACAGTTTTCTCCCACTGTGTCTAAAGGGAGAGGGATTTGTTCAGGTTCCTTATGTGAAAACTATATTAGACACAATGAGAGGATTGGACAGTCTGTTTTAGATAGTACATAAAACTCAGACTAAGATAGACTTTAAAAGGTAAGGGAAGAGAAGATGCCATGGAAATGTGGAGCCAGTGCATTTAAAACGTGATAGTAAAAAGCAAAATCAAAACCATAATAGTACCCAATAGACAACATTCATATTGCCATGAGCATGAATGAACACAGGATTCTTAGGGCACATGCTCACCCCTTCCTCCCTTCAACCCTTTTGGGGTAGTGTTCTGGTATGAAGGACCACCTTTCCTGCTTGAATTGGGTCTAGTCCCTCAGGGATGTGGTGGCAAAAACAGTGCTAAGAACATTAGCTTTTGTACTGGTATTCCCCAGTGTGATACATTCCATCCCTTTACAAGTAAATTACCAGTTGATTTAAGTCTTTTTCAAAGGGCAAGTACCTAGTTTTAAACTTCCGAATCCTCGATGCCTGACATGTTTGTTGACTGCACCTATCCATCCATCTAGTTAGCAAATATTTAATGTATGTTACTGCTTTGAACTACACATAATTCTAGGCTTCAAGGACACGGCAAAGAAAAAAAACACAACTAAAATTTCCCTGTTTACATGAGCTTACAATCTAATGGATGAATAAAAAAGTTTACAAGTTTGTTTTAAACAATGAATATGAAAGGAATTTGTAAGCTTTACATACTACATAAAATAAGAGATGATGTTTACAAAGAAATAGCACTAATACGAGCAAACACCATTTCTGCGGTGGCATTGACCATGTGCCAGTCACTGTTGTAATGTAATATAATATCAATTTAATCCTCACCACAACCCTACTAGATGAGGGTTATTATTATCATCTCCATTTTATAGATGAGAAAACTGAGGCACAGAGAGATTAAGTAACTTGTGTAGAATTACACAGCTAGGAGGTGGAAAAGCCAGAATCTGAATCCAGGCATGTGACTGCAGTGCTCATGTGCTTGATCACCATTCTATGGCTCTTCTTAATAGACAGAAAGCAGGTATGAATATGGCATGTGTTGCATTTTGTGCTCTGAGGCATGGCAGCCACAGCTTTATTCATTGGGTCCACACTACTTGGTGTAGGTGGGCCTGGGATATTTGGATTGGCTACGAGCTAGTCAGTCCAACAGAGTGGATGCAAGAAAATTCTTTCAGAACCTGCTCTGTCATCTCTCTGTCCCCATAGGGCTGTCCTCAGTTTGTGTGGCCCATGATATCCTTCTCTAAAAACCGATCCTTCCAGAGTGCTCTCCTTCTAGGCTTCTTGCCACCCTTCTCCTGGATGACATTGTGACATTGTACCTATTCCTAGGAACCACTGAACAATCTCACGGTTGTGGCAAGAACTTGAGAGAAGGGAACTTGTTTCCCCAAACTCAGGGCTACTGCTTTATGTGTGTTTTAATTTAGTATCTTTTAGCCGGGCTAGGTGGCTCAGCCAGTAATCCTGTGCCTTTGGGAGGCTGAGGTGAGTGGATTGCCTGAGCCCGCGGGTTCGAGACCCACCTGGGCAGTGAGACCTCATCTCTACGATAAATCAAAAAATCAGCCGGGCGTGGTAGCACACGCCTGTAGTTCCGGCTACTTGGAA
The DNA here is from genome assembly GCA_027257055.1 of Cephalopachus bancanus. NCBI lineage: Eukaryota > Metazoa > Chordata > Mammalia > Primates > Tarsiidae > Cephalopachus > Cephalopachus bancanus. The sequence goes on from JAPVLO010000036.1 coordinate 6,580,432, forward strand.
GGCTGAGGCGGAAGGATCGCCGGAGCCCAGCAGATCGAGGCTGCGGTGGCCGGGAGCGGCCACTGCACTCCAGTCTGGGCGACGGAGTGAGACTCCAACTCAAAAAAAAAAAAATTTAGTATCTTTAAGACAGAAGGCACTCCTTTGATGAATAGGAGAGACACTGTTGGAAGTAAAGATATTATTACTTACAGGTCCTGGAGGGCTTCATGGCATGCACACACAAAGATCAGAAGGCACATGGAGAGGGAGAAAGAGAAACAGAGAAGGGCACCTAAGGGCCAATGCCTTTGTTGAGGTCCAGGCCATTAGTCATATTTCCCATGGGGAGTTTTAATTGATGGACTTAAAAGCAAAAAAGCAAGCAGGAATGAGTTCCAAGAGGTCATGTGGTGATTGAGGGGGGGTCAGTGTAGCAATCTGCATAGTCTATGTAGACTGTGGGGGTCAGCAGGGCCAAGCAGGCTGTATCCAGCTGTATAGGGAGGTGGTCACCAGGGAGCAGTTGTATAAGGCCTTGAGGAACTAGGAGAAGGTACAGAGCTAGAAAATGTGTCAAGAGTGACTGAGCTCTGGCCAGGTGCTATGGTTCACGTCTGTAATCCCAGCACTTAGGGAGGCTGAGGCAAGAGGATTGCTTGAGCCCAAGAGTTTGAGACCAGCCTGGGCAACATATCTAGACCTCATCTCTAAAAAAATAAAAAAAAATTAGCTGGGTGTAATGGCATGCACCTGTAGCCCCAGCTTCTTGGGCGGACAAGGTAGGAGGACTGCCTGCACCCAGGAGTTGGAGGCTGCAGTTGTACCACTGCACAGCAGATTGGGCAACAGAGACTCTGGCTCAAAAAAAAAAAGTGAGCCCTGCTTCTGGCGTGAGAAAGTTAATCTTATACTTAAAACAGACACCAAGGCAACATAAAATTATAAGAATTCATTATACTGTGACTGACCCAGTCAGCATCCCTGGCTTGGGGCAGAAAGCCTCCTGGAAAGCTCCAGGAGGGAGAGAGGGAGGCAGTGAGTGACTGGGGTTTGGTCACATTTTTTCCCTGACCCCAGTGAGCTGTGAATGCCCTTTGGGTTTCTTCACAGAAACCCATCAAAGCCTGATCTCTACATCTTTGATTCAGAAGGTGGAAGAACCTCTGAGCAGGAGCCAGGAGTCAGGACTTAGGAGCTGGAGAAACATGCGAAGATCTTCAGAATCCAAGAACCCAGGCTGCTGGAGCTTTCTGCTAACAGGAAGCTGGTGAGACCAGGTATGCCTTGCTCATGGCTGGACTCCATCTACTGCCTAAGCCAGGACCATGCATACCATAGGCCCTCAGGAAATATCGGTTGAATGAAAAGGCTGAAAAGGAAAGTAGATCTTATCTAGTCCAACCTTCTCATTTTGCAGACTGGGGAAACTGAGGCCCAGTAAGTGACTCAGCTAAGCTAATCTTTATAGATAACAAATAGGAGAACCAGAGAACCAGGACAGGTCTCTGCTGTGCGCTTTAGAAGTGGGGTTCTTTGTGAGGCAAGGCACCAGGCGGTGGAGGTCAGCAGGATGCCTCTCCCACTGCCTCTCCTACTGGGAGCCATGCCCAGAGTCCCTGCACCCACCCTTAATCTCCAGGAACATCTGCTAATTAGCAGCCCAAATTGGCTAGCAGGGAGGCAGGGAGGAGCCAGTTAACCTTTGCAGTCTGAAGTGCTTTCATGAGAGGAGAAGGAAAAGGAGTGGAAAAAAAGAGAATAATGACAATAACAGAATGGCTATGATTTATTGAGGATGTACTACCAGCCACACACTGTGAATAAGCCGTTTTCCATGTATTGTGTTTGACTCTTCAACATTCCTAAGACATATTATTGCCTATAATGGTCAGATGGTCCTGGTTGCTGCTTTAGACAAAATGAATAATAGAAACTTTCTAAATAGGATGGAAAAAAATATGGTGGATCCAGGAACCCCAGACAAGACCTCAGAAGTCTAGTACTCAGTCTAGCTGAGGGGGTTGCAAAGTTCCTGCTACCTGAATTGTGGGCTGTCTGTGGTTTGGGGGCTCATGTCCACAGCACAAGCTGGCGGCCTTGGAGAGCCTCCCATGAAAGGGACCCCCTGGGTTGTATGGCCACATGACGTGTGACAGGGTCACTTCCTTTCATATTTTATTTATTTTTAGAGATGAGTTCTCACTGTGTTGCTCAGATTGGAGTACAGTGGCACAATCATTGCTCACTACAGCCTCGACCTCCTGGGTTCAAGGAATCCTTCCATCTCAGCCTCCCAAATGGAAGGACATAAAGGCACATGCCACCATGTCTGGCTGATTTTTGTATTTTTTGTAGAGACAGGGTCTTGCTATGCTGCCCAGGCTGGTCTTGAACTCTTGGCTCAAGTGATTTTCCCACCTTGACCTGCCAAAGTGCTGGGATTACAGGTGTAAGCCATTGCCCCCAGCCCCTTTCATGTTCTAGAAGTAAGTAGATAAGCAAAATCTACCTCCCAAAAGGATGCATGCGATGAAGAGGTCTTGAGTCCTTAGCGAAGGCAAGCAGAAGATAGTCAGCAAATGTTAGTTCCCTTCCTTTCTTACTCTCCAGACCTATGTCTACCTCTGAGAAAGATGATGGCTTTGCATCATCTTCCCCTAAGGAATCAGCAAGTTAATTGACGAGTCTTTTTAAGCATTTTCTCTTAAAGATGTGGGGTGCAATTCAGGATGAGGTACATAAGTGTAGGTTTAGTTTGGGCCTCCCGCTTATCCTCACTTCGCCTAATTGATAAGTCTTAAAAATCATTGTCCAAAAACTCAAAAAAAGTACATTTCAAAGGTAATTGGGAAATATAATTTAAAACACTGAATTGTACACTTAAGAAAAATGGAAATGTCCTGACATTTTTTCATCTGATAAATGAGAGACTCTTGATAGAGGTTTTCCCAAATTTTGTAACAATTCTGAAGGTGTGCATGATATTACCAATAAAAAATTGTGAAGCTGAAAGGAACTTCTCTAAACTGTCAATCATAATAAACAACATTTGATACCAAAGAAAATAAGATAATTAGGGGAGATGTTTAGGGCAGAGGAACCTCCTGAAGGGAGGGCCTTCAAGACTTCAGAAATGGAAGAGCTTCACCATCTTCAAAATAACAAGAGCTTTCTAAATCAGCCATCTTTGCTGAGGAAGGACCAACTTGGTCTGAGGTGAAGTTTTAGGGAAGGTGTTTCATCTAGCCAGGAGGGATATAAAGGAAAGTTAGTTACTGCATCTTTGTTCAGTGTAGTGGGGGCCGCCCTTTGCCCCTCTCTGTAGCAGGGCTGGGATGGTCTCATATAGGGAAGAGACCTGAGCAGTGGCTGGATAGACAGCCCTGACCTGCTCCTGTCAGTCTTACAGGGGCTCAGTTGTACCCCTGCGTGTGCCCTGAGTGAAGGCCAGGGTTGGAGAGAAGGAGGCTGGGAGGCTGCGATTTGGGAGCTTGAATTGAGAAAGGGCACTAGTGACCTCTGGCATCAGGATAAGGGAGCGGGGTCTACTTCCATGGAAACATTGTGCAGGAAGGAGGGAGGCAGTGAGTAACTGGGGTTTGGTTTTCTCCCTGGTTCTAGCGAGGTGTGAATTTCCTTTGGGTTTCTTCATGGAGGGCAGGATAAGGGAGTGGGGTCTGCTTCCATGGAAGTATTGTACTGTCTTATCACCATCTTGACCAGGAAGAAGAAAAGGAAGAGGAGGAGGAGGAGGAAAAGGAGGAGGAGGAGGAGAGCAATGATAATTTCCTTTATTGAATGCCCACTAGACTGGGTGAGAAGAAACCCTCGAATGCTTGAGTTTAACATTTTTATCACTCTGGCAGTATGGGGACTCAGAGCAGATTAAATTTGAGTTTTGAAAAGTACTGTGATGTTTCTTATGCCTGAGTGTTAAAAGGTAAAATTTAAATCTGCTACAGGCACATCTACCAGCATATTTAAGTGTAATGCAATAATACTGTATCTACCCTCCTTAAAAAAATTGAATGATACAGTCAAAACTCTTTTATCTGATGCTGACACTGCAGGCTAATTTTAAAGAGCAGGTTAAGACAGTAATTATAAAAATTACATATGCATACTTTAAACATGTTATTCTGATTTCCAATATAGAAACATATTAATCTGAGTTTTTATTTTTTACTGTGGAACATTTTAAACATATACAAAAATGTAAACAGAGAACAGTGAACCCTCATGGGCCCATCATTCACTTCAAAAATTATTGAATCATATCCAAGCCTGTCTCGTCTGTGTCTGCCCTCCCACTCGCTAGTACTTCGAAACAAATCCCAGATGTGATTTCATTTTCTCCCTAATAGTTCAGTTTGCATCTCTAAAAAGTAAGGATTCTTTCAAACAAATGAATGCAATGACAATATTATTGCGCCTACAAAATGTGTCACTGAATCCCTCATTTCATCAGATATCAGTAGATAAACTTTTAATGTCGGACTAAGGCTCTTCTGTGTGTGCATCAGCTAATTGGAGTCTTGCATTACCTTTCAGGAAAAGCCGTATCTGTAATGCATGATCTGCAATTTGTGGTTTATATTTCTAGGGCTTGGAATGAGATTTGAAGATACTTTGCAAGATATCTGAGAGCAGAAACCTCCTAGGATTGCTCTGGCTTGCCAGTATTTTGATATCACTTTGGTTTTTGTAGAAACTCACTTTCATTGAGTATTTCCAAAGCATTCACCTTGACTTTCATAGGACTGACTCTGATTTTTGTTTTCATACTCAATTAGTTCTTTTGTAGCATTTAGTGATGAGTTAAAAATGACAAATGTAAGCCGGGCTCGGTGGCTCAGTCTGTAATCCTGAGCCTTTGGGAGGTTGAGGTGAGTGGATTGCCTGAGCCCGCAGGTTCGAGACCCGCCTGGGCAGCGAGACCTCATCTCTACAATAAAAATCAAAAAATCAGCTGGGCGTGGTAGCGCATGCCTGTAATTCCAGCTACTCGGAAGGCTGAGGCGGAAGGATCGCCGGAGCCCAGCAGGTCGAGGCTGCGGTGGCCGGGAGCAGCCACTGCACTCCCGTCTGGGCGACAGAGTGAGACTCCAACTCAAAAAAAAAAAAAAAATGACAAATGTAACTTGCACAATCAGTTTTGGCAACAGACACAGTTGACTTCTGTTAGGCCTCCTACTAAACTTGTAGAAGGGCCCTGGAAGGTTGGAGAGCAGGCTGTGGTTATCACATGATGTGTTTTATGAGGGAACTAAGCTCAAATGATTTGGTAAGGCTGTTGCGTGGAGATTGGTTAAGTGAGCTTCTGGTTATTTTGGAGTTCTTTATATTAGCACAAATGTATCCATGTCATTCTCTTTATATTCTGCATTGTGTCTATTATATAGCTGTACCATATGTCACTTAACCTGTAAGTTTCTTATTGGTAGACACAGAAATTGTTCTTAGTTGTAGTCTGTTCATTTTGCCTTTTTTGCTAATATACAAATGCATCAATGTGCATCCTTATTCATATAACTTTATATACTTTAATCAGTATAGAGGATATATATATTTTGCATGTGTGTGTGAGTTGGAGTCTTACTCTGTCGCTCAGGCTGGAGGGTAGTGGCACACTCACAGCCACCCTAGCATTAACCTGCTGGGCTCCAGAGAGCCTTCCACCTCAGCCTTCCAAGTGGTCAGAACTACAGGCGTGCACTACCACGCCTAGCTAATTTTTTTACTTTATTGTAGAGATGAGGTCTTACTAAGGTGCCTTGGCTGGTCTCGAACCCATGGGCTCAGACAATCCACTCACCTCAGCCTCCCAAAGTGCTGGGATTATAGGCTGAGCCACCAATCCCAGCCAGGATATATTTTTTAGTGTGAAATTTTTTGGTCAAGCAAAAGATATGTGTATTTAATATTATCATGGACATTGCTAAATATTTCTCCAAAAAATGTTTCACTAATATATACTTCCACCAACAGTATTTGAAGGTACACACACACTCACCAATTCTTACCAAACTTTTTCATCTTTACTAGTCTGATAAGTAAAAAGTGGCATCTTCCTGTCGCTTTTATATTAATGTATTTAATGATGTTTAGAATTTCCCATTTGTTTAATGGGTATTTGCATTTCCTTTTCTATGAACTGTGAGTTCATATCCTTTGCTCTGCTGGGCTTTTTAAATAGATTTGTGGAAGTCTATTTAATTTAACAACACTGGACCTCTGCTTTTCCTCTTGGGACATGCACTCACAATGCAGCAGAGATTGTTAACTGCTCATTGGAAATGTGTACTCTCCTTTCTGCTGTGTAGGGTTATCCCTGGGAAGAGGCAACCAGCCAGCTACATTTCCCAGCCTCGTTTAGGGTAGGTATGGCCATGTGACTGAGTTCTAGCCAAGGGACTGTGAGCACAGACAACATACACTACTGTCCACCCTAGGCCATAGGACTTCCCACGAACACTCAGGGTTAAAGCTGGTAAGGTCTCTGTAAGCCTAGTCTTTAACAGATTTAGAGGGGGAAAGTGCCTTGTTCTGAGGTTAACTCAGACCACTAGACTTGAGTCATTATACATTTTAGGGTCTTTTAAAAAAAATAGTAGTTAGCCCACCCTAATTAGCATATAAAATACCCAAGAAGTAACCTATTCTAACCTCTGTGCTAAGTATGTTTACTGTTTGTTTCTGTGACTATTTACATACTATTTTTTAACTTACAGATTTAAACGACTTTTTGTATAGTCAGTATTTTTAGTGACTTTTGGGTTTTGTGTTATGCATGGAGAGGATCTCTCTACCCTAAGTTTATTTTAAAGTCATCTATGTGTTCTTCTGGATCTTTTAAGGTGTGCATTTAATATTTAAATTTTTGCTCCATCTGGAATTTATTTTAGTGTCAAGTGGGAGGTGGGTTTCCAGCTTATTCCCAGCCCAAACAGTTGTTCCCATTTTATTTATTGAATAATCTATTTTTAATTATTGACTTAAATTACACCTTTATCAAATACCAAATTTCAATATGCATTTGTGTTTACATCTGGACTCTCTCCCTTGTGAATCTTGTGAATCTGCAAGTCAATTAATGCATTGTGTAAACTGTTTTAGTTATACAATACATGCATTTAAATATCAAATGAAGAAGTCCATCTGTCTGCTTTCATGTTTCTCTATTATTTTTCCTGGCTATCTTCATATATATCCTTTTCAAGGTAGACTTTAGAATAAGTTTGTTAAGTCAAAAGAAATGATGCTGATACTTTAAATGGGATTGCTTTGAATGAGGACAACTGAAATATCTACAACACTGAAATTTTGTATTCAAGAATATATGTCTCTTAATTTATTTGAGTATTATTAAAATTTCTCAGTGAGGCCTAAAGTTTTTTTTATAGGGATCCTACACAGTTCTTGTCAAATTTATTCTTTTTTTTTTTAATAATATAAATGCTACTTTTCCTCCCAACATATTCTCCTAAAGGGCTATTGTTTGTACAAGAAGAAGTCAACCAAATCAGTTCTCTTTTTGTTTCTAAAGTTTTTCAGTTGATTTAGATATATAATCATATCATCTACAAATCATATTACAGTTGCTTCCTCCTTTCTAATACATTTACCTCTTATTTTTCTCCTTATCTAATTGCATTGGCTTGCACTTCCAGAGCAATGTTGTGCAATGACGTTGGTGGTGACTTCCTGTTCCTAAAGACCATTAGATGGGTCCTCAGTCATCTGCCGGCTGCCATCAAACCCTCTCAGAGAAAGAACGGGGAGTGCTATGGTAGGCCTCTGAGGAGAGCAGTGACCCCCCTCGTTAGAAAGTCCCTCCCTGGCTCCTTTGTATACAACAAGGACCCTGGCCACTCCACATTCCCTGAGCCTTACCAGCTTATCTCCATAACACTTATGTTATGACATGTGACACATTCACTGTCTCTCTCCCTCCCTGGAATATAAGTTCTTTCAGGTCAGAGATGAGGCCTTTTGGTCACTGCTGTTTCCCTCCAACCTAGGGCCCTGCTTGGCACACAGGGAAAAAACACAGGAATCAAGATGTGGTCAATGAAACAATACAGTCACAGAGAGCCTTACGCTGCCTCATATAAAGCACGTTCTTCCTAATAACCACCTCTCATATGTTGACGGCACTTTCTGTTAACAAAGCCCTTGCATATACACTATCTTACTTTACCTTCTCAGTGAAAACCCTGCAAATGTTTCCTCTTATTCTCATTTTACAGATATGGAAAAGGAAGTTCAGAGAGGTTAAGTGATTGGCTCAAGATTGCTCAGCTAATAAAAGACTGGGATTCCATTGTAGTCTTCTGGTTCTTTCCGTTTGGCTGTGCTGCTTCTTAATTGACCATCCTGAAGATCTTCCATCTTGATAATATAATGTGACTTTTTTTTAAAGCTGCTGTCTGAGGGGGAAGAAGGGAGTGAATGGGAAGTTTTGTCTCCCAGAAGGTACAATTGATTTTGCCTCTGCCAGCAAATGGTAGGGTAATGGGAAGTCTGGGAGGGTGGGCCAGGGCTGGGGGTAGTGAGAGTGGTGGCGTGAGAGAAACAGAATGTTCAATAAGCTGGATACTCTCAACTCTTTATTAGATCTAAAGACCTCGGCTGCTGTTTCTTGGAGCCACTGGGAACAGTGACTCAACTTTGGCCCATTGAGGCTGAGTCTGGTCCTCTTGGTTGGTGACCATGTGGAAGGCCTCAAACCTCTGAGGCCCTGACCACTGGGTTTTTGGTGGCTCTGCCTGAACACACCACCCTGTTCTAGCCACTTTGGGATGGCTCAAAGGAGAACACAAGAATACCCAGTCTTCATCCTCAGGAATCCAGTTCTGAAGGGAGATAAATAATAATTTAGCACCTACTATGGGTCAGGCCTGATGCCTCGCTCTCTCACCTATAGTCTCACAAATAGTCACATATAGACTACTTCTTTTAATCTTCACGACAACTCAAGAGTTAGCTATAATGACATCCATAAACTGAGTCTCAGTGAGGTGGAGAGTCACAAGGTCCAATCCTCACCAGTGTCAGAGCTGGAATTCCAGCCCTGGGGACTCCCATGCCCAAGTTCCTTCCACTGTACCTTAAAGGTGACTTGGTTGAGGCACTGTGAATGGCCCCTGGAGAAGGTGGGGAGACTGGAGACAGCAGGCTCCAAGAGGGATGTGTAAACAGTCTGGTCTGTCAGTAAGAAGAGATGAGAGGGATTAGGCGTAGGCTTTGCTTTAAAGGGTAACTTCGGAGTCAGCAACACTGAAGGCCATGTTTCCCTGAAGGGCCGACGTTGGCAAAATGGTGAGGTTTAGCTACTGTTTCACCCCCTCCCAGAACTCAGACTGAATCATAATCCCATGAGCCTTTGCATTCAGTTACAAGTCCACTCTCTGCTCCCTGCCCCTATTTTCCCCCACATCATGTCAGGCTGCCCTTCCTGTGCCTCTGTGGATATTAATGCTACTTAAGGGGTTCTCGGAGACCCCAAAGTCTCTGGGATGTCTGTGGAGAAGGAATCGCTCATGATGGCATTCTGAGCAAAAGGGTCTCCCAGCACCCTTCACTGTCCCGGGGGCACTCTCTGTCTCCTTCTGAGTCCACTATGGTGGTCCACAGGCTCAGAAAGTCACAGAGGGAGGCCCAGTGGTGACTCTTTCCTTTCTTGGCCCGGGTTCAAGACCTTCCAGTGTCATTGACTCCCTTTAAACAAGCAAAGTAGAGCAGCAATCCCATATGGCAGCCTGCATTGGGCGACTCGATTTCACTATCAGAATGGAAAATCTTCAAGGCTTATTATTTTCCAAAGGACTGGCCCCCACCCACTTGCATCTCCATTAGGAGCTCCTCAAAATGCAATCCAATATCCTGGTGAATATCACTTTGAAACCAAATCAAGTGTCCCCTGCCTTGCCTTAATCCCTGTAAACCTGCCCTGGCTCAAAGCTGACCCAGCACTGGCCCCCTGCGGCTAGATACTAAAATGACTTGGCTTGGGTGGCAGGGTGAAGTGAAAGTGGCAGCTCATACTTACAGGCTGGACAAAAATGGACTAAACCTGAGGCCATTGCCCTTAGAAATTTGGATCCTATTCAACTGTAGGTGACAAGTGATCCACAAATAGTTACTCCCTCAGCAAGCATGAAAAATCCTTTGTCAAGGATGATATTTACATGGACATGCCCTCCAAGTTGGAAGGTAGAGTTGTAAATTACATGACAAGGTTGAAGGAGACAGCTCCTCTGAAACCTTCCTGAAGCCAAGTGCATGGCTAGCCTCCTGATCCCGGTCTGTTTTACCCCAACTCTTTCATCTGACCAAAGAACAGAAGCATCAAGTTGGCATGGTGGAGATCAATCAGATTGTCACTTTAAGGCAGCACACATTCACACACACATGCATGTGTGTGCATGCGCAGCTGCGCGCGCATGTGCGCGCGCGCGCGCACACACACACACACACACACACCTGTTCTCTCACTTCCCCAGTCACCTCCCTTTTGCTTCTAAGAGAAATTGAGAATCTGAGAGGCTAAACTAGCCCAATGAGTTTCCTCCAAAAGAACGGGGTCCCAAAGAATTTCTAGACAGTGCCTCCAATGACCTTCAAAGATACTTAAGCAAACTTCTGTTATCACTTTACACTCTGCTAAAGAATGCAAAATAGTGCCCGCTTCTGCTACCCTAACATTTTGTCTGATACACAAGATCATTCTCTGTCTCCATTGCTTTGCAATTTTCCCTCCTCCCTTCATGTACTTGTGTGCACACACTCTCATTCTAACGTTCTCTCTTTCCCTGCCTGTGCCCTTCTTTCTCCCTATTTCTCTCTCTCCATCTCCGTTTCTTATATTCTCCTTTCTCTCTTCTCCTCCCCATCGGTCTGTCTCATTCTTGTTCTCATTTCTTATTCTCCTTTTCCCTGTATTTCTCTTTCCTTTTCCTCTGCTCTCTCTCTCTCCCCTTGTCCCTCTCTGTCTCCTTGTCCCTCTCCTTCTCTCTCTCGTTCTCTCCCTCCATTCTCTCTCTCTCTCCCCATCTCTTTCTTTCCCCATCTTTCTCCCACCCCTTCTCTCTCTCTCATCCCTTCATTCTCTCTCAGCTCAAGGAAGTCCATGCTTTCTACTTCTGTCCACGCCTGCGAAACCTGACCCATCCCTCCAGGCTAAGCCCAGTTTGGTTTCTCCTTTTGTCTGAGATCTTCTCTTATGCCCAAGTCTTTCTCTTCTCAGAGGGCTAGGAGCATTTTTTAAAATGGCTGTACTCTTATTTCTTCCTGCTATCATTTTTTAGTGCCTTGTTTTGTGGGCACTGATTCCTTCTCTGTAATGAGATTATAAAGTCCACGAGGACATGTGTTCTTCTCTGTTATTCCCTGGGATGCATAGCCCAGGCTTGGGCACATATAAGCCCCCAGGATGCACTAAATACTTGATTAAGAATTTTGGTTTCTTATTTCAGGAATAATTCCTAGCTGACTTTAAAAAATACAAATAAAATGTAGCAGAAGAAATGTAACCAGGAAGCATTTGGATGTCTTCCACAAGATGCTTAAGAGTCTCTCTCTCTCTCTCTCTTCTCTCTCTCTCCTCTCTCTTTCTCTCTCTCTCTCTTTTTCTGCATGTGTGTGTGTGTTTATACACAGATATTTGTGCTCTGGTGGGTATTCATATGATACTTTGGATCCAAAGCAAAATTAGGCTCATTAAGATGTTTGCTGACCGCCTGCATATGGGTGCATCCACATGGTCCTTAAATTTTCCTCATTTGAGATGTCTTTTTCTTCGAACATTGTAGCAAACCCACAATAATGACAGGGAGCTGAGGCTGGAATGCCTAACAAGCTGTGGATGAAGAAATGGTGTGATAGCATCTTGCAGATTGTAATTAACACGCGGCCCCTATTATGCCCTATCGGAGCTTCATCTTCTTGCTGACAAGTAATTTCCCAAAATAGTCACTTGTCTTTCAACATCTCCATGCAAGAACTAATTGTGAAGAGCTCCTGCCTGGAAAGGCCACCCGGAGCAGCTTGGTGACAATTACACGGGGAACGGGTGGCTGCTGGGCACAATTACCTGGACTTGAATACACGGTGAGTGAGATGGAGCACAGGGAATGAGGCTTTGGCCAGGCACTGAGACAGCACCTGCCCACAACTGCTGACTTCATGGTAGGATTTCTACAAGCTAGCATGTGGCCCTAGAGCAGAAGAATAAAACACTCATCAGAAATTCTTGAAAGGACTTGAGTCTTTCTTTTCCCCTTAACTTATACCAGTCATGATTTACTGTAGAAAAAACAGAAAATATAGATAAACAACAAAAGCACTACTAACATCTTGATTAGTACAGTTGTTGACACTGCCACTACCACCATCAATATTGCTACCATTTAGAAGCTTATATTCCATTCCATGTACTTTGTCAGGCATCTTAAATATGCTATGTCTAGATCTATCAAGAATTTTTCAAGGTCACACAAACCAATAGACATCAGAAGAGGGGTTTCCATTCGAGTCTATGTGCCTAAAGTTAGTATACCTGCTGTCATGCTTGTCTCTCCACACACACACACACACACACACACACACACACACACACACACACACAACAGTTGGTGTCTCACTTTTGTTGCCCGGGCTTACAGCCACCCCAGCATCCACCCACTGGGCTCTGACAATCCTTTCGCCTCAGCCTTCCAGGTAGCCAGAACTACAGCTGGGCTACCACGCCTGGAATGGTCTTGAACCCGCAGTCTCAAGCAATCCACTCTCCTTGGCCTCCTAAAGTGCTGGGATTACAGGCTGAGCCACCAAGCCTGTCCCCTTTTTTTTAAAACTAAATTTTTTTGGGGGGGCCAAAACCAGGGGCTCCCTCTGTTGCCCAAGCTGGAGTGCAGTGGTATGATCATGGCTCACTGTAGCCTCGAACTTCTGAGCTCAAGAGAGTCTCCCATTTCAGCCTTCTGAGTAGCTGGGACTACAGGTTTGTACCACCATATCCAGCTATTAATTTTTTTTTTTTGAGTTGGAGTCTTACTCAGTCACCCAGACTGGAGTGCAGTGGCTGCCTCGATCTGCTGGGCTCCGGCGATCCTTCCGCCTCAGCCTTCCAAGCAGCTGGAACTACAGGCGCGTGCTACCATGCCCGGCAGATTTTTTGATTTATTGTAGAGATTAGGTCTCGCCTGCCCAGGCGGGTCTCCAACCCTCGGACTCAAGCAATCCATTCACCTCAGCCTCCCAAGGCACAGAATTATAGGCTGAGCCACCGAGCCCGGCTTAATTTTTTTTTAAGAGGAGAGGGTCTTGCTGTGTTGCCCAAGCTGATCTCAAACTCCTGGCCTCAAGAGATCCTCCTGCCTTGACCCCTCTGAAGTGCTGGGATTAGAGATGTGAGCTACCCCAGCTGGCCTGCTCATCTTTAAAATAAATGATGACAGTTACTCTCCTGGTTGCAATATAAAATTGTCGTGAGAGTTAAATAAGATGCTGGCTATGAAAGCACTTTGCAAACTATAAAGTCCTGTATTAGATGCAGGGCCTGTATGCAGTGCCTGTTTTCCTTCTGGATACCATAGCCAACTGCCACGTAAAAGAGTAATATTCACTGAATAGTGTTTAACTGGGTCTCATTGAGACATGGAGCCTGGGGAGGTCTGTGAAGAGTTTGGGTAAAGGGAAGGAAGTGAGATGAACACAGACAGGCACAGGAGCCTGGACATTGTGAGTGGGGGGTGGAGGAAAGAGAATGACTCAATTGCCTGACAGGATTAATGGGACAGAAATTGTACTGGGCAGTGGGAACCCCCTGATGAGTCCCATTAACCACCTCAAGTAAGCGTTTAGTCAAAATCAAAACACTGTGCCTAGTATGCAAACGGCAGCCTCAAGACAAGTTTCTTACCCACTCTTCCAACTCAATGGTCAAATTCTTACATAAAAATTCTAGAGCCACCAGAAGTGCCAGAGAAGTGGGGAGGCATGAATTTGAAGATGTGGAGTGTGCATAGCTAAGGGACTGAGTGTGAGAGATGAACCAGGGCAGACCTGGGATGAGGTGCTCTCTGTTTCTACAGCCTGCCTCTCTCAGCTTTCTCCTCTGCTTCTACGTCTTTGTCTGTGTTGCTGCATGCCTCCTTCTCTCTCTCATTCTGACCCTCGAATTTAGGAAATATGTAAAATTCAAAAATTTTGTTCTCATTGTGTTAGTGAGAGTGTGGAATCAGGAATTGGTCCTCATATGGAAAGGCACAGGGAAGGATGCTTCAATATCATAAATGTCTTCTCCAAATGCCTGCCAAACCCCCTGCCAGGCTTGGGCTCTGAGCTCCAGTCCCATGTCAGAGGTCCCGATGGCAACCTGGGAAATTAATTGAAGTTCTGTTGGGCAACTCTCTGCCAGGGCAACTCTCCAGCCCCCTGTGGCTTCTGCATTTGTCTTGGAAGAGGACCAAGCCAGGAGTGGAGTTTGACCAAAAGTAGGTGGAATTGACTCATAAGAGTCAACTCAGGCTATTGCTACCATCCAAAAAAGAAAAGAGGTGGGTGGGGAAGGAAATTGGAGAGCATCAATGAAGATGGACTTTGCTGGGAAAAACTTGCAGCCACAGCCTGGGAGGGGACAAGGGTGACTACGTGCAGGTACACATATCCTCCTGCTGGGGCCAAGGCAAAGAACAGAGCCTGAACTTGAGCTTCACATTCATATACTGTGAAGATAAATCCTCCCAGCTCCCTCAGTGCTGGGCCACCTGGATCTGTGCGGGCATGAAGAAATAACTGGGCTTGGTGATATATTGGCGGATATTTCATATCAATGAGGCATCTTGTAATGGGCTGTGTGGCCCTGTGTCTGGTGATCTGGGGTAGCAGGGAATTGACAATTGCTATTCGGCTAACTGCTGTGGTAGTGGCACCCTTAAAAGGGGATGCCAGTGGGCATGAGCTTTTTTTCTTGGTGCTTTGTTCTATGTATCAGAGACGACATCTACCTTTACTCTTAAAACTGCTGCTGGGCTTGATGGAGAAGGGGGTGTTGATGTGATATCTGCTCTGGGAGACTTTTAGAAGTAGAGAGTGCAATGAAGAGGAAGAATAATGAATGGAGATTTTCTCAATGGAAAGTAATGAATGAACACCTAGGAAATTAAGCTGTTGAGTTGCAACAGTGAAAAAGTACTTGGATAATTTGAGATTTTAAAAAATCATATGACTAAAAAATGTGCAAATGCATATAATCTAATTAGAGTCAACACTGGGGATCTACTAACCTATTAATTAGGTTAACAGGTTAATTGGATCATCACTATTAACCACTATAAATTAGTAGATCTTGATGATGATGATGATGCTCCCTTACAATCTTTGGGATTTCCAGGGAGGGCAGCAAATTGATACTCAGGGTTACCTCCCCGTTGTACTACATGTTGCCCCTCTACTCTGTCCTGTAACACCACCAAGTTATCACAGGGAAATGAGGAAGAGTGCTTCTGCTCAAGGCTGGAACTGGGCCCTTGGAAATGGAGTTCAGAGTCTTCATATCACACCTTAAGCTCCGCCTAAAGATGAAGAAGGTGACTTTGGGAGAGTGTTATGAAACTTTCCTAATACACTACTTCTAGGGGCTCATGTGGAGGCAAAAATCAGAAATTGAGTAAATAAATAGCAGAATTCCCAGGGGTTCAGCCATGGAGCCCTATCAAGTCCTGGCATTCTTGGCCCAAAGCGAACACAGTGGATAGTCCAGTACTGGCACCCTCATAGATCATTGCTCTGGACTAAGAACTGAGGAACCATTTCTTTGAGCCTCTGTCCTGAGGAGTCACTCGTTTCTTATCCTGTTCCCTTATTCTCTGGGTCCACCAAATTCTACCTTCCTTTCAACTGCATCCCACCCTGCTTTCATGGGATGGAGCCACTCTCTGCCTGGCTCCCTTGTTTCAATCTGTCAACATGCTGGATGAGGGTCTAGAAACCAAGTTCCGTGAAGGGTGTTTGAAGAATTATGGGATATTCATATGGGAGAAGAGGAGATGCCAGGAGGAACCATTGCTCTCTTCAACCTACTGACGTGTGTCTCTGTAAAAGAGTAATCAGATTTTGAGTGGCCCGATAGGTAAAATTAAGATTCATGGGTAGGAGTTAGAGTATTGAATTTCAGATCAGTATAAGGAAGCCAGCAGTTCCAGTAGCAATGAGCTAGCCATATTCAGGCAGTTGATTCTTGAGGAATCCATCATCAACATCTTCGTCTTCAATGTCAGCACCATCATCACCATTTACCGAGCATGTACTTGGTGCCAGGCATCATCTCAGTTAGTATTCCTTCTACTTATTGTCACCTTCTTTTCTCTCCCAGCCTCATCTTCCTCATCCCCTAACTCCCCTGGCATGTGGTCCTCAAAAGGCTTAGAGCTTGGGAGAGGAATCTTGACAAGGTTAGAAAGTCTGGGGAGAAGGCAATGATGTTAGGGAGGTTCCCACAGAACTGCAGGGGTTACAAAATAAAGGACTTGCCCGAGGCAAAACCAAATTCCCTCTCCTGTTGCTGACAACTAGGCCTCATCCTTAGGCTGGTAAGTAAATACAATACATCAGTTGGCCCAATCTTCCCTTTCTGAGGCCCCCTAACCCCACACACCATGAGATATACCATCACCACGGCCCTTTCTGGCATCCTCCACCCGACCCACACAGAAAGTTGCATATAGAAATGAGGCCTTTACAAATTTATGTGGTTCTGAAAGATTTTGGTTTCCTCTAACAGGATAATTTTTCTACAAGCCTAATCTCTCCTTATACAATGAAAGTCTTTGTTCCTTTATTTTATTATTAGACAAATGTTATGGTTCAGAGAGCAAGAGGGATTATTTTGGGGGGGTTGGCAGGAAGCTTGGTTCCCCTCAAACTATGCTGTATGGACAAGTGCCAGCATAAATAAGAAAGGATTAGGGGGATAATGGGTTATTGTTAATGAGTACAGAGTTTCAGTTTGGGATGAAAAAGTTCTGGTGATGATTGCACAATATTGTTTACCAAATGTCATTGAATTGTACCCTTAAATATGGTTAAATAGTTAAAACAAGAAAAGAAACAGTGGTAGAGCATTACATTTGTGGGGGAGAGTAGCTAGGGAATAACCAATAGGAAGAGCTAAAATGATTGCTACCTCTTGTACATTGGTGAAATACAAAATGACTCAAACCCATTGGGGGGCCATCAATAGTCATTGACCAGAATTAGAGATGTTTGTACATTTTGGCTCAATGATCTACCTGCTGGGAATTCATTCTAAGGGTGTGCTTGCGCTTGTACAAAACGTCAGTGGATTCTCTGTGGCTGTGTCAGGAGTAGTAAAGATTGGAACTGGAAGCAGCCCAGGTGTCCATTCAGAAAGGGTTGGTCAAATAAAATATGATCCTGCTACACAATGCAACACAATGTAGTCCTGTGCGTGTGCGCGCGCACGTGTGTGTGTGTGTGTGAGTGGGGGAGAGTCAGCTTCCTAAGTGCTAACATGGAAAGGTTTCCAGTAGGATTTGTCCACAGAAAAATTAATAAAGTAAAAACAGAGAAGAGCAGAATAATGCAAACAGAATCCTACCCTTGTGGAAAAAAAGGGGGAAAAATGGATATTTGTATTTGTAGAAAGAGTCACAGGAGCACACAAAGAAGCTTAAAAAAAGTGATTACCTTCAGGGGCAGCCATGGAGGAGAGGAGAGACTGGGCAGAGACAAGGATGGGGGCAAGACTTCCATTGTACATTTACCTGCTATTTTTATTCCTTTCACCATGTGCATAAAGTACCTAATCAATATTTCAAAAAGAATGACAAGAATGGCCCTTTGCAAACTCTGAAATACTATACAGATATAAGTTGATAATGAGAAAATACCAATACTCTCACAGCTGCCATTTCTTAAGTGTTAACTAAGTTCCAGATGCTATACTATATACTTTATATCTATGATCTTCTTTGATCCTTACACTGCCTTATGACCATAATTATCTTCATTATATGGAAGGGAAAACTGGCAATCAGATTAGAAATGGATTGAGGTCACACTTCTAGAAAGGCTCAGAGCTGGATTTGAACCCAGATTCCTCAGCTGCATATATATGGCTCTTGGCTCTATGCCATACTTTCCTCCATGCCATTTCCTTAAGGCTTACATGGGGAGCTTTCTTCATCTCCCACACTGCCAGACCTTCTCCTGGCATGCTGTGGCCATTTTCCAAGAAGCTCAACGCTTTTGCGGTCTTCTTCACTGTGCCATTATTGGAAAAAACCGAACACCTTGACACCGCCAGTCTGCCGCAGGCCATGTGGTCATTCTGTCTTCAGGAGGTATTTTTGGTCATAATTGTCCTACGATATCCAGACAAATGCCATGATTAGGTACAATGCTTCCTTGCGGTTGCTCCTAGCTTTCCTGAAATATCCATCCAGGACCATGCTGGCTCCACCACCTTGGATGGAGCCCAGAAGAAGGTTTTTATGGGACAGATCTTTAAACTGGTTAGCAACTTAGAAATAACTTGACTATGAAGGCAATATGCGTACAGATGCACAGCAAAGCCTTTTCCTGTGTTCAGACGACCGCAGAGCCGCACACTTAAATTCGCAAATAGGGCTGGATAATTACATGGTCCCAGAGGAGGCCCAACAGTTAAACGAAAATTTGGTCATAAAAATAATTAGATTGCAGGATATTTAAAAATAGGATCCAGAAGTAGAGGCACAGACTCCAATCTCCTTTGACTTTGGAGAAAGGACCTCAAGTTGAGAGTAAGTTGAGAAGCAAAAGTGCCGGTATTTGGGGGACTGAAATTCCAGGTGACCTGTCCCAAGACACAGGCCTGCTGCTGGTGGGATTCACAGATGGAAGTAGAAGCCTTTCCAAAAGATTCCACTGGGAAGTTTGCAGTCCGCAAGTGCCCAGTGCTGCTTCCTTCAATGGAGCCCAAGCCACCCTTTTCCTAGTACCATGCTTGCTGATTTTTCTCTCCCACAACAGTTGATGTATCTTGAAAGTTAATGGTACTCTCTGCCCAGAGAGCGAGGCAACTGACGTGCAATTGCTTCCCTGGAGGAGTGAACTATGAGATGTCTCCTGGAAGCTGAAGGGCCAGTTTGTTTCAGGATAAATGGCCTTATTGTGTTCTGTTTGCCTTATCTCAGCTGATTTCCCACAGCCAACCTAGCATGTTCAGGTATAGTATTTGGGGTAGAAAGGAGAAAAAGCAGTTTGTTTTTGTGGGGACCAGCAGCCAAGATATTACAGAATATCATCTTCCCCCAGGCCATATCCTTCCCCCAGGAGCTGAGCAATGAGTTGCAGTTCTAGTCTACCTAGCAGAATTGAGTCCCCTTGAGGGTTGTCTAGACCTTTTCCTGGGGAGCTGGCTTTTCCTTTTAGAGATGGGTATGTTGAAAATCAATGATGCTTTCCACAAAGATGTTAAGGGTAACTGTATAATAGGAAAAACCAACTATTTTTCCTTCTACATTCACACTCAATACAGAATTCTTCACCTCCGGTCAGCCAAAATGTGGGTGAGATTTTTTTTTTCTCATGTTGCCCAGATTTTTAACACCAGCTGGGTATCCTCTGATTCAGTTCAATCCTGATATTATCTTCCTGGAGTTAGAGTCAGATCTCACAGGTTGAGGACGGAGTCCCACAAGACTGCAAAATTGCTCCCATTCTGATGCCAATCACAAATCCCAGGTTGTGATCTGTTTCTGACCAATTGGTTATAAATCTGAGGTTCCCATGACCTCTTCCTCACATCTGATTACTTGCTAGGATGGCTCACAGACCTCAGAGAAATACTTCACTTACTTTTACTCACTTATTATAAAAGGATACAACTCAGGAACAGCCAGATGAAGAGACATATAGGGCAAGGTAGGGTGAAGGGAAGCAGAGCTTCCATGCCCTCTAGTAGTGTACCACCCTCCCAGTATCTCCATGTGTTCAGCAACCTGGAAGAACTCTGGACCCCAATCCTTTGGGTTTTTATGGAGGCTTCATTATGGAAGCTCTGTAAACTAAAAATAAAATCCTAAGTTCCCCCACCAACTGAATTGACCCCCTCTTGGCCAGGGGGACCCAGAGAAACCTTAAAAACTTGAGTTACTGGCCATGACAAAAAGAGAAGTCGGACAAGCCTCATTCTACCCCCTCACTTTTGGAATTTAGACACAGCAACTAACCAGCATTAATGTTAAAATAGAGATCATAAGACTGACAGAACAGAGTCTTTGTGGCAATAAGATGCCAAGCTATAAATGAGACCTAAGGTCCTGCAAGGCAAAGGTTAAGTCATGCCTACAGACCATCAACCGTGCTAAACAGGTCATTTTATTGGGACTGACTCTGACATAGCATCTTTATCTTAACTTAAACATTCCTTTCTGCTGACTCCAAGTTTTAGATAGACTCTAACTTTAACCAGTTACAAATTAAAGAATCTCTGAATCCACTTATAACCTGTAAGCTCTTGCCTCAAGATAGCCTGCCTTTTGGGGCAAAATCAATGTATACCCTCCATTTATTGATTTTCGCCTTTGCCTGTAACTCTTGCCTTCCTGAAATGTGTAAAACCAAACTGTAATCTAACCACCTTGGGACCACTTACTCAAGGCTCCTTGGGGTTTGTGTTTTCCTTGGGTTGCAGTCACTCATGTTGACTCAGAATAAGCCTTAAAATATTTTAGAGTTTGGTTTTCCCATTAACAGCATGATTGATCAAATCATTGACCTCTGATGATCAACTCCACCTTCATCCCTCTCCCCAGATTTGGCCCTGGAGGTCAAGGGGAAGGAAGAGCTGAATGTTCCAACCCTCTAATCACATGATTGACTCCCCCTGGTAACCAGCCCCCGTTCTGAGGCTATCCAGGATCTCCAGTCACCATAATGATAAGATACTTATCATTTTGGAAACTCCAAGGGTTTAGGGATCTGTGTGCTAGGAAGCAGAATGAAGACCAAATGTGTATTTCTTATAATATAAGATATTCTTATAAGTTGTTATAATATCATAGCAACAGATGCTATGTTGGAGAGAGAGAATTCTGACAAGTTCCCCAAACTAGACACTCTATCTGACTATCTCAGTGAAAGTTTTCTTCAGAAGCTTTGGAAGAACTGGCTCCTGTGAAGGTCTCAGATGCTGTTCTAGCCACCAGCTGTCAGCCAGGCCCAAAGGGCTCGTGTGGTTAGTGACCCATTTAGCACTGGTTGCTGCCATTGGCCCCTGTACTGTGAGTAGTTTCTCTTTCCTGTGGCAGCCTCCAGTAAATCCCTCAGCAAGATGCTGTTCCTGTGAGTTTGTAGATTTTTTAAAAAGTCTTGCTTATAGAGTTCCCAGTCTGCTTCCTGAAATGTCTCTTAAGGAAACTGTTTTGATATTCTTAGAGTTAGGAAGTCACTGTAGAGACACAATTACACCCGGAGCTTCTATATTCCCCAGAAAATATTTCTGGGTTTTCAAAGAGAACTCACCAGTTCTTAGTAATTGTGTCTGATCTCAGGTAGTACTCGGTAGTGGCTCCAAATTTGCTTTCCCGTGTCCCACAGTGGACTGACCTGGCAAACCAAATCCCTTGAACAATCTGGGTTACTGCTACTCCCTATGACAGATATGCAAATCATCTCTGACCTGACCCACAGGTTACTTTCAATTGTGGTTGTGTCTTTGTTTGGGCTGCTATAACAAAATACCACAGACTAGGTGGCTTATAAACAACACAAGTATATTGCTCACAGTTCTGGAAGCTAGAAAAGTCCCAGATTCAGTGTCCAGTGAGGATCCACTTCCTGATTCATAGATGTTACCCTCTTGCTGTGTCCTCTTGCAGAAGGGGTAGATGGGACATGGCATGTCTCTCAGGACTCCTTTATAAAGGCACTAATCCCACTCACCTACCAAAGGCCCTACTGCCTAATACCATTGCCTTATGGGTTAGAATTTCAACATATAAATTTTGGGGGACACAGACATTCAGGCTATAGCAGGCCAAGTGCAGCAGAACCTTGTTCAGCAAGCACAACTAACACATGAGTACAGAAGTCACATTGGCTCCAAGGGTTGACTTGTGTTTTCTCTGTATAGGAGCATCTTCCCAAATTCTTTTCTTCTGCTGATGTGGTGCATGCTAGTATCACTGCTTTAGGAAAGGTAGGGCCTGATGGCAGCAGCCCCACGGATATAAAAATATTGGTTTCTCAGTATAGGCAACCACTCCCCCATTCACACTTGGTCCTCTGATGTGAGCTTTCTCAACACTGTTGGCATTTTGGACCAGATTATGTTTTGGTATCAGGGGCTTTTTTTGCACATTGAAGGATGTTTAGTAGCAGACCTGGCTTCCACCTACTAGATGCCAGTAGCAACCTCCCACTCCAGAAGTGACAGCAAAAAATGTCCTCAGACATTGTCAAATGTCATTGGTGGAAAGTTGGAAGTGGGGCAAAAAAATCACCCTGGTTGAGAACCACTGCTCTAGTGATACTGACATGCTTAGATTTTCTGTTATGTCACTCTACATGTATATTTGCTCATGTTCCTACCACTAGGGATGCTTTACTCTTTCCTCAGTTCTTTGCCAGCAAACACCTGGTCCTCTTTGTACTGAGACTCTCTCTCTTGGAACTTTCCCATATTTTCTGCCTCCTGATAGTGTTCCCATAGAACCTTAGTATAGTTCTATTTTAGTTTTGACCATGTTGTGAAGTCGTTGCTTATGCATTTGTTTTGAGCTCCTAGGGATCCAGGACAGGGTCTTACTCTAGTTTATATCCAGCAGAGTACCTGGCACATAGCATCACTCAGCTACTGTTTCTTTATTGGAACTGAATGGGATCCTCATAGCCAACAGCAGATTATGGAGTGTGATCTCTTTTAAGGGCTGGCACATTCTGGCCACTTAAGATAGGCACACATGAATTGCCTGCAATCTTTTTGAGTTGACTAAATGACCTGCCAGTGCTCTCTCCTGGAGGGTTCTATTGCACTCTGACTGAGGCAGTTTTTAGGTCTCAGGGACTCATGGATGCATTTTGGGTCTACAAAGTCACTGAAAAATTGTGTATATACATAAATATGCATTGATTCCCCCCTCCCCACCCCAAGGATGGGGAACCATGAGTTTCATCAGTTTTCAAATGGATCCTTGAGTTAAAAACTGTTAAGAACAATTATTTTAGCCTAGTAATCTAAAGCCAATCATCTAAACACCTATTAATGGATCAGTTGGGTATTGCGAGGGGATAGGAAGGTGCTAGACCTGGCAAGTTATGAGACAATTAAAAATGGTTTCAGGGCTGAACTATACAGTACAAATTATTGATGCAAAGGAGTTCTAAGTAGTAGTTGGTGTCCATGTTCATTGGTATTCCTAGAGGGCCCTAGGGATGTGCTGTAGGGTTGCTGGCTCAAGAAGCAAGTTCCTTGTTTCAAATTTTTTAATGACTATGAAGGAAAATGGTTAATTGTTGCTATATACTACAGCTAAAATAATTAACATATATCTTGAGAACTTGTTCTATGCAAAGTTCTATGTTCATGGCTTGAAGAAAAAACGCAACCTTTTAGAAGGGGGGAAAAAGCCTAGCTTGCCATCAGCTCTGCCACATAGGAGCTTGGAGCTTTGGACAAGTTCCTTGGCCTCTAAGTCTCAGAGACCTCATTTGTAAAATGAGGATAGTACAGTCTCTTGTGGAATTGATTGCTTTGTCTGTCCCCTTCTTTTGGAGAAGTGGTCCTTCCCTATGACAATCATGAGGCTTTGGTTGGGGGTTTTGACTGTAAAACCCCATGCTCCAGGCTGGGTAGGTACTTAGCCTAAGCTTGGCCTATCTTCTTGAGCTGAGGGATGGGCTGGAGAGTGGACATATGATCCAAAGGGCCCATCAGTGTCCTTTTAAGGGGTTTTTCTAATGGGAGACCATCTGTTCTTACTTTTAACTCAGACTGATTAAAATTGGGTTTCAATTTTCTACAACCAAAATTGTACTGAATAACAAAGCATCTGTACTGTGAGATTTATTTAAGGAGTAGAAATAAAGTATAGAATATTTAGTATAATGTCTGGCACCTAGACACTCAAAAATACTAAAAAAGACAAAAAACAAAACAGAGCATAATGTTACAATGGAGAAGATTCTCTATTTTAACCCATATTTGACCTCAAGCTATTGAAATTTATTGAACATATCCCCTGCTTTGTGTCTTTGTTCATGCAACTCTCTCTGCTTTCAACATCTTCTCCTTCTCTATCCACCATTACACTTAGGTCAGTTCTAGTCACTCTTAAAGTCTGTTTTGTCTGATATTAAAACAGGAAGCTACCTTCTTTTGGTTAGAATTCGTCTGGTGCTTCTTTACCCAGTCCTTTACTTTCAGTGTTTCCAAGTCCTTATGTTACAGATATGTTTCTTTTCTTTGTGTGTGTGTGTGTGTCAGAGTCTCACTCTGTTGCCCAGGCTGGGGCGCAGTGCATGTTCACAGCCACCTCATAGTTGACCTGCTGGGCTCAGGCGATCTTTCTGTCTCAGCCTTCCACGAAGCCAGAGTTACCGGTGTGGTTTACGACTCCCAGCTAGTTTTTTGGGTGTGTGTGGGTGATGTATTGTAGAGATGAGGTCTCACCAAGTTGCCCAGGCTGGTCTCAAAGCCCTGGGTTCAGGCAGTCCTCTTGCCTCCACTTCCCAAAGTGCTGGGATTATAGGCTTGAGCCTCTGCACCCGGCCTACAGATATGTTTCTACGAAATAGCATGTTGCTAGACAATTTGAATTCATTCAAGTACTTCTTTCCTTAAATTGGTGAGGTGAATATATTTACAATTATTGTAACTTCAGATGTTTGGATATGTGGTGTTCTACCATTTTATTTTATTATTATTATTTTTTTATTTTTAATTGGAGTCTCACTCTGTCACCCAAGTTGGAGTGCAGTGACATGTTCATGGCTCACCCCCACCCAGCCTCGAACTCCTGGACTCAGGTGATTCTTTTGCCTCAGCCTCCTGAGTAACTGGACTACTACAGGCACTGGCAAATATATCTGGTTAATTTTCTTTTTATATATGTTGTATAGAGATGAGGTCTCACTATGTTCCCTAGGCTGGCCTCAAACTCCTGGGTGCAAGCAATCCTCTCACCTCAGAATTCCAAAGTGCTGGATTATAGGCATAAACCACCATGTCTGGCCCTTATTATTTCTGCTTATCTTACTTTATGCTACTTTTTCTTCCTCTTCTCTTCTGTCTTTATTTTCCTTTTCATTCTATGATTTGGGAGCTATACATTTCATTTTTGTTATTTCAGTGGTTAGTCCTATAATAATAATGTGTAGTTGATTTAATAATATTAAGTTACTTCATACCTCTATTCTCTTACAATCTGTGAATACCACTGTGTTTTAACCCTGAGGTAACAGTCTCTATCTAACGTGTTATTGATGTCTACTATTTTGGTTCCATCTTGTTTTGGCACCAAATTTATTACTAATATTATTGTTGCTGTCTTAGAAATCAATGTCTGTTTAGTATTACCTATATGGTAACTAGTACCTTTACTCATTAATGCTTCTTTATGACTCCCTTCTGAGTCTAGTTTCTTTACCTCTGAAGTTTATCCTTTAGCAATTCTTTCAGGGAGAGTCTGTTGATGACAAGTTCTCTCAGTTTTTATTTGTCTAAAAATATTTTACTTCAACTCCATATTTGAGTCACAGTGCAGCTCGGCATAGAATGCTAGGTGGACAGTCATTTCCATTTGGTCCCTTGAAGGCCCTGTTTCACCATTTCTTGTTGTCGTTGAGAAGTCAGCTGTCTGCTTGTCATTCATCTTGAGGTCATTTCTTTTTCTCTCTTGTTGCTTTACATTTTTTACTCTTTGACTTTGGTGAATTACAGTTTCTCTACAAAGCATGCACAAGTAGATTTTTATTACTTCTGCATAGAACTTGTGCATCTTGTTCTTCAATTCTCAGCCATTATCTCTTTGTTTATTGCTCATCCCTATTCTCTATTCATCTTTATCTGGAACTTTAATTAGATATATGGTAGCCAGCTGCAGTGACTCGCACTTGTAATCCAAGCTACATGGAAGGCCAAGGTAAGAGGACTGCTTGAGGCCAGTTCAAGACTAGCGCGAGCAACATATTGAGGTTTGAATAAAAATAAGTTAGCTGGACATGATGTCATGTACCAGCATTCCCAGTTACTCAGGAGGCTGAGGTGGGAGGTGGAGGATTGCACCTAAGTTTGAGGCTACAATGAGTTATGATCACATCACTGCACTCCAGCCTGAGCAACAGACAAGACCTTGTTTTTTTGTTGTTGTTTTTTTGTTTTTTTAAAGTGACTGAACTCAGTGGCTCAGCCTGTAATTCCTGCACTTTGGGAGGCTGAGGCTAGTGGGTTGCCTGATCCTGTGGGTTCGGCACCAGCCCCGGGGAATTGACGAGACCTCATCTTTACAATAAATCAAAAATTAGCTGGGCATGGTAGTGCACCCTGTAGTTCTGGCTACTTGGAAGGCTGAAGTGGCAGGATCATCAGAGCCTAGCAGGTCGACTCTGGGGTGGTTGCAAGGTTCCACTGTACTCCAGCCTGGGTGACGGGAGTGAGACTTCAACTCAAAAATACCCAAAAAAGCTACACACATGTACTTGCACACACGCACACACACATACACAACACTACCACTTGTTTTTGTTGATAATCTGAACAACTCACACATAGATACTAAATCATTTATTTCCCTTATTGGAAGGTCACCTCAATGCTTTACCTTGCTCTCTTCAAGAATTTTTGCTTACGAGTCTGAGCATTTTCATTGTTGAGATACACATTCTTTTTTTTTTTTTACTTATTGGAAGACTTTATTCATTCTCTAGCAATGTCGGATAAGTTAGATATCAATACATCATCATGATATTCCTAATATTGTACATGGGCAATAAATACAGTAATTTAATTTGAAGGGAAATGAGTGTTTACATTGGTAAAATTGCATATTATCTTTAAAGACATAAAGGGTTATCATTTTCAAATAGTTTAAACTCATAACAAAATGTTGCTTATAGAGGTCCTGCTTTAAGGCTTTCACAATGATTTGCATGTAATTACCATGCCAGAATTCCATTCTAAACCTTGCTGATGTTGGTTTTCTTTGCAGTATGTTTCTTGTAAGTTTGCATCAAAGTATTATATCAAGTTGTTCTCTGGCAATCTGTATAAACTATCAATCTGACTGATTTTTTGACCCCCAAATGACATAATTTTGTTAAATATAATTTAAGCTAGTTTCTGTCCAAATTGATATGAAGTTTTAAATTAGTGATTTTGCAACAATTGCATGACATACACAAAAAATAACATTTTGTATTTTTGCAAAAAATGAGATACACATTCTTTTTTTCATTTATTTTTTATTTTATTTATAGATGTGGAGTACAATTCAGGATTAGGTATACACGTGGTCATCGCAGAAATACACATTCTTAATACAAGAGAATGTAGCTGACTTTGGGAGAAAAGAAATGAAGAAAGGTTCTGGAAAGGGGGAAAAACAGAACAATTCCTCCAAAACAGGAAGAAGAGACAACGTTGAATAACACATAAAGGTGAGTAGACAAGAATACCTGGGTTGAGATAGAGGAGCAAAGACAAGAGTAGCATGGCTGTGAGCCAAAGGGGTGGAAGGAGGTACCTCCCTGTATGCATTAGAGAATGGAGACTCAGAGAAAGTGGGAAGAGGTTTATGAAACCACTTTCTACCCTTATTAATGGAAGCAAAGGTCAATGAAAGGCCAATACTTACCACGTGCCAGGCACTGTGCCAACTAAGGGCTTTGCCTGCATTCTTCCATTCAATCCTCACAACAATTCATTGAGAATGTGCTTTTATTCTCCCTACTATGTTGATGAAGAAATTGAAATTTGATAGGCTCAGAAACCTAACCTACACCCCACAGCCGAGAGGAGTGGAATTGAAATTTGAACCCAGCTCTGTGGACTCCAGACTAGGAACAGGCCGCCACTATAGGGCTTAACCAGTAACTCCATTGTGCTGTAATGTCAAATACTTTAGTCCATGTGGTAGCTTCTCCAGGGACCCCCTTGTGGGGGAAGGAAGACTCTGTGTGGTAGGAAGACTCTGTTCATTGAAATCTCCAGTTGCATGAAGCACATGACGCATGGAAGATGCTTAATAAATGTTTACCTAATTAATAAATAATATTTTTTCCTTTGTACAGTTGAGAAGCTGAGCCCCGGAGAAGTGGAATGAATGTTACTTTGAGACACTCTTCTCCTCTGCCTCCACTTTGGCTTTAAAGCATCAGGCAGTCAGCTGGAGAGACCAGTGTCCTGGTCACTTTCCCTGGCAAGAGGGCTGGGCTGGGTGGGATGCCCATGAAAAGTGCCACACTGCAGGCCACTAATGGGGGGTGTGAAGGCATTGCCTGGCCACTTGCAGCATCTTCTGCATCTTCAGTAGCATTTTCTAGATGTTTTTGATGAGTCCTAATATTTCCATTCATCATCTTGGTGATGAAAACAGGGATTCCTCCCTTTTCCCTACCTCCAGACACACTCCAGCCAGTACAAGCCATGTGACTTTATAAGATGGAAGCACCCATGTTGCAGGGGCTCCCTAGGCCTGTGCACTGCAGGCACACCCAGTATCTCAAGCATGCATTCCCCCTGGGAAAGAAGACAGCCCATTGTGTGTGTGTGTGTGTGTGTGTGTGCGCACGTGCGCGTGTGTGTGTGTGTGTGTGTATGTGTTGAACGTGTCACCAGGATCCTTTACTAGGAAAATTATTTATTGCTTACTGTTGAAGCTTTTAACCCCCTTGTATTACAGCCACAATCTGCCCGTGCTTTGCTAGGGAAGTGGAGGAACTCAGAAGTGGCAGCCACCTTGGTCCGTTAGATGTCTCTTTCTCTTCCTTGTTCCTTGGGTCCCCCTACTTCTCTCTCTATTTCTGCTTCTCTCTCTCCTTTTACTTTTTATTTCTTTTCTTCCTTCTCCTTCTTTGCTTTCCCACTCCCTGTCTCATGCGTCACACTTTCATTTTTATGAATTTTCCCATAACTTGGTCCCTCTCCCCACGGCCTTACTTCCCTCCAAGGCTCAGTATGACACCCACACCTGCAGCTCCCCTCACCCCTATCAGCCTCCTTGGGTCTTGAGAGGTCCCGGCTTGCCTGCAACCCAAGACCCCTTCCACAGAGGTTCTTTAAAGCTCCCATCTTGGCTATGCCTGAGACTGTGGAGCTGCCAGCTGCACCTGCTGAGTTGAAAGCCTCCCACGGGGTACACTTCCTGGGCTAACTGCCCCCTCCCCCAGGGGTATACGGAGGCTTAGATGCCATGGGACAAACTCCCTGTGTGCTCACCATCAGTGAGGGACTTCTGAGGCTCTCTGTGCTGACTCACAGCCATGGGCTCACCTGAGGCTCTCTGTGCTGACTCACAGTGGGGCTCCCATGGGGCAAAGGGGACATGAGCCGCAGAGGCTCAGATTAGCATTTTAAAGAAAGGTCAGCAAGAAAGAGTTTCCTAGACCTGCTGGGAGCAGAAAGGAGGGCAATGGAGAAACTTTACTGACTCTGCTCCCCCCTCCAACAGGCCCATCTGCTGACCAGGTGGCACTGAAGGGGGCGCCAGATAAGGATTCTGACCTCAGCTCAGGCACTGGGGAGCAAAGAGGTTTTGGGTCAGTTATTATACATCTCCAAGCTCCATTCACCTTATTCTGAAAAGAAAAAAACCAGACAAAATAATCTGTAAAGTGGATTCCCCTGTAGAATTATAATTCTAGATCCGGGCTCGGTGGCTCAGCCTGTAATCCCACGCCTTTGGGAGGCTGAGGTGAGTGGATTGCCTGAGCCCACGGGTTCGAGACCCGCCTGGGCAACTTGGCGAGACCTCATCTCCACAATAAATCAAAAAATCAGCCGGGCATGGTAGTGCGTGCCTGTAATTCCGGCTGCTTGGAAAGATGAGGCGGAAGGATCGCCGGAGCCCAGCAGGTCGAGGCTGCGGTGGCTAGAAGCGGCCACTGCACTCCAGTCTGGGCGACAAAGTGAGACTCCAACTCAAAAAACAAAACAAAACAAACAAACAAAAAAAAGAATTATAATTCTATGGGTAAGAGGGTGGATGGGGACAGAGGACTTGGTGACCACCCAGGGCGCTGTTCTCTGGCCTTGTGGAAAGGCTTTGGAACAAGTTCTAGCTCTTTGTGTGACTCTGCATAAGATAACATATTTGAGCCTCAGTTTCCACATCTGTCTAGTAGGGGTGATTCTTTATGGGATTATGTAAGAATCAAACCAAGTAGGAAAACACAGCATTTTCTGGGATCGTGTAAAAGATGATTTTTGCTCCTGCTTTGATCCTGGTACTCAATGAGAAAGTCATGTTCTGCTCAATTCTCTCTTGAGCCTGGCTCTCACCAAGACAAGTCGATGATCCTGTAACATCTCTACAGCCTCACCAATTTCTCCTTTCAGCAAAGGGAGTCCAGATTTCAGGTTAAGGGTCTTCAACTGACAACACCACGCTCTGATTTTATAATATTGTTTTCATTCATTACGCTTATTTTAACACTTGTCTTCTTTTTATTTTTATTTGTATTTTTATTCTACTTATCTACTTTTATTTTACTTATTATTACAGTAGTTCCCCCTGATTCAACGTTTCACTTTCTGCAGTTTCAGTTACCTGTGGTCAACTATGGTATTCAAGGAAAATTCCAGAAATAAACAACTTGTAAGTTTTAAATTGCTATCATTTTGAGTAGCATGATGAAATCTCTCACTGTCTGCTCTGTCCTGCTTGGGGCATGAATCACCTGTTGTCCAGTGTATCTACATGGTATACACTACCCACTAACTGCCTGTTAGTCACTTAGTATCAGGTAGAAAAAACAGTATCTACTGTATAGGGTTTGGTACTATCCTTGATTTCAGCCATCCACTGAGTGTCTCAGAACTTATTCCCCAAAGATAAGATACTTTCTGTGTATGATGATGCTGGTTTTCCATGAAGGTAGTGTTACAGAATTTCCATTTGAAACAGACTCAAGTAAATAAAGGGAGCCCACTGAAAACACATATTAAGTAATTAAAAAGGCAGTATGGGCCTTTTGGTGGCTCAGCCTGTAATCCCAGCACTTTGGGAGGCTGAGATGACTGGATTGCCTGAGCCTGTGGGTTCGAGACAGCCTGGGCAACTTGGCAAGACCTTGTCCCTACAATAAATTTTTTAAAATTTTGCCTGGTGTGGTAGCATGCGTCTGTAGTTCCAGCTACTTGAAAGGCTGAGGCAGAAGGATCGCTGGAGCCCAGTGGGTCGACCCTGGAGTGGCCATGAGCGTGCCACTGCACTCCAGCCTGGGCAATGGAGTGAGACTACAACTCAAAAACAAAAACAAAAGCAAAGAAACAAACAAAAAAAGGCAGTATGATGGTATGGCCAAAATTGTGAAGGTGATCCAGGAATTCGAATTAGGGAAATGTTGCATTAAATGTTGAGTGATATGAAGTGCCCACTACGGTCTCTGACAGGTTCTGCTTACAGTCACCTCAGCTTCCAGCCAGTGCTGATCTCACCAGTCTTCATGGAAGACCCTGGAAAGGGAGGAGAGAGTGAGCCCTCTGGGCAGTGCAGCATGTGCATAAATTCTGTTTAGTCTTTAGATTGGTTCTGACTCAAATGGTCTCCCCCATTGAATTTAATGAAATTTCATTTCAGTGGGCCACCAGATTATGAACCATTGGATTTAATGAAAAGTCATTTCAATAAGCTACCAGATTATGAACCATTGAATTTCTGCATTAATGATAGAGGGGTTGGAATTCCCATCTGGGCCATTGTGCTTTAAATAGAATATGTATTACCTTCCGAAATAAAAGGCACTTATGCATACCAACCAATCTATCTCAGTATGGTGTCACCAAGACAGATCTTGATAGAAGAGCCAAGAGCAAGTCAAATAAAAAGCTTTAAACCCTGACTATATATCACCCAGGGAGTTCCCAGGGCAGCTAGAGCAGTTTGTGGGGTACTTTGTTCAACTTACTGCTTTCCATTTTGTTATAAGGAGAGAGGAACAAAATGAGATTTATAATCAAAAGGATGTTTTTGCACGCCTTCCCAGCATATCCAGCATAGTGCCTTGCAGAAAATGCATTTGACACAGTGTCCTGGTGCTCACAGAGGCTTTTCCTGAAAGGAGGGCTCAGTCACAGGCTGGCCAGTGTCTGCCTCTAATGGTCTGCTCTGTTCCAGCTGCACAGTACTGTAGGTAAAGCATCTTTCTGGAAGTATCTGAAGCTTGTGCCAAATAAACCCATGCCAGAAGTCCTCAGGGAGAAAGAGCTGTGAGACACTGTGGATGATCCCACAGTAGTGGCTTTAGCTCCTGGAGGAATCAGAGTTCATTTGTCCCTGTGTTTGGACTTTCTAGAATGTCCAGGCAATTGGCAGGGTCTCTTCTACCTTCTGCACTCCTTCTGAATTAGTGAACAGCCAGGCAAAGTCCTTGGGGAAATTCCCCGTTAGGAGATTCCAGGACTCAGGTCCTAGCCAAAGGTGAGGGCCTGGCTCCCCTTCCAGGCAGCATTCCTAGAACAGCATATATTCTGCCACTCTGACAGCATTTTACTGAAACACAACAAGTGCCTTCTAGAAAGACTTCTGAATTTCTTGAACTCAGAGGCCAGTTTATTTGTGATTTATTTTTCTGCATTTCCCAGGACACTGCCAGACTGGGCAGCAAAATACAGCAAAAACAGAATTTCTTAGTCTCAGAAGGAGCCTTAACTCTCCGAAAACACCATGGTTTACAATTTTTTTTTTGAGTTGGAGTCTCACTCTGTCACCCAGGCTGGAGTGCAGTGGCATGCTCATGGTCACTGCAGCCTCAACTTACTGGGTGCAGGCGATCCTTCCACCTCAGCCTTCCAAGTAACTGGAATTACAGGCACATGCCACCACACCCAGCTAATTTTTTGATTTATTGTAGAGACAAGGTCTCGCCAAGTTACCCAGGCTGGTCTGAAACCCCTGGGTTCTGGCAATCCTCTCGCCTCAGCCTCCCAAAGTGCTAGGGGCTTATGATCTTTTAAACCATCACATTATGACTTCATCTTTGGGAAGCAGGAAGTTGGACAGCGGTGGCAAACAATAGCTGAAGAAGGCATGTGACTTCAAAGGAGGCCAGTTGGCAGTGTGCACAGAGGATCTTGCTTTGGAGAACGTTATAACAAAAGTAGTCACCAAGAGAGCAAACCAGGATAGGAAATCAGTGAAATCCTGAGAGATGTCTGACCTTTTGGCTTCTCTCCTTATTCTAAGAGGGTTTCTAAGCCGGAAGGATAGTCTTGGCTTTGTTCTTCTTTGCAGATGTTGCAAAAGCTACCAGGCAGAGGCAGGAGAAAGCCCCTTAGATTGTGGCCACTGGGTACCTGGAGCACTAGGGATGAGGAATTGAGACTGTCCAGATCATGAACCAGAGCTTTTGCAAAGATTAAATCAGGATCCCTCTAAGAAAAGGATTAGAAAGATCTTCGATCTATCGGTTCATAAGAACAAGTCATGTTGCACTAAAGAAAAATCGCTTCCCCTTTGGTACCTTCTTCTTCTGCCAATGACAACAGGTGGACTGATTTTTGCCCTGCCCACCTTCCAGAAGCAAGGCCCACAGGACTGGTGTCCTAGTGGAGTGGCATTCATCGTAGAGCTGAAAAGGAGGTAAGAATCTGCAAAAATGGCTATTCTGCGAGTTCTGCAGAATGACAGGGAAAGGTGGATTCTAGGCAGGGCATGGTCCATGAACTGGCTCTGATCCGACCCATGCTCAGGAATGCAAACAATGTTCTTGCCAGGCTGTATCGTGGTAGGCAGGTGGCACAATGATCAAGGCAGATAGACGGGCCACAGCACAATTTTCTCCAAAGGCTCTGGTTCTGATGTGTTAGAAAAGGAGAGAATTATTTTATATGCACTATGTCCTGGCTCAGAAAGTCTTCATTGAAACTGGCGGATCTAGCAGGGCATGGTAGCGCGCGCCTGTAGTTCCAGCTACTTGGAAGGCTGAGGCAGAAGGATCGCGGGAGCCCAGCAGGTCAAGGCTGCGGTGGCCGGGAGCGGCCACTGCACTCCAGTCTGGGTGACAGAGTGAGACTCCAACTCAAAAAAAAAGAAGAAGAAGAAGAAAAAAAAGAAACTGACTGATCTGAGGCTGGTGGTGTGGGGCAGGACTGGGAAGCAACTTACTGTCAGATGGACTCTCACATGCAAGGCTCTCAGACACATACATCTGCTCTCCCCAGAAGATATGTGCTGGGGAATAGGTGGTCAGCAAATCCAAGGGAATCTTCCAGACATTTTTTTTACTACTATAAATCATTTGCTCACAGTTTTAGAACTTATTTTAAAATACATTAAATTTTGGAATTACCAAAATGTCAGCAGTATGCCATCTACTGGAATATTATTCAACTATTATTTTTAAAATAGTACTTTCCATGATATTTGATGACATGGAAAAATGCTTAAAATTTAAAGTTAAAGGGAAATAAAAGGTAGATGTTCAAAGGGAAATAAAAGGTAGATGTCCTAATTTTGCAAAAATACACACTTGAGGAAAAGTGTGAAATATATTAAAATATTAATAATGGCCCCAGCTATTCGAGAAGCTGAGATGAGAGGATCACTTGAGCCTAGGAGTTCAAGGCTGCAGTGGAATGGCTAAATCCACTGCATTGTGCAATGGCTAAATCAAGTTAATTTACATATGTATTACCTCATGTATTTATCGTTTATTTGTGGTAAGAACACTTAAAATCTACTTTCTTTGCAATATTCAAGTATTCAGAACTGGGCACAGTGGCTCACGCCTCTAATCACAGCACTTTGGGAGGCTGAGGCGAGAGGATTGCCTGACCCCAGGAGTTTGAGACCAGCCTGGGTAACATGGTGAGAACTCATCTCTACAATAAATAAAAAATTAGCTAGGCATGGTGGCGTACTTACCTGTAGTCCCAGCTACTTGGAAGATTGAGACAGAAGGATCTCCTAAGCACAGCAGGTTGAGGCTGTGGTAGTCGTGATCACGGCACTGCACTCCAGCCTGGGCGACAGAGTGAGAACCCAAATTAAAAAATACACACACACACACACACACACACACACACACACACACACACACACACACACACACACACACACACGAAAGTATACAAAATGTTGTTAACTGTATTCACCATGTTGTACAGTAGATCTCCTGAAATTCTTTATATCCTAAATTTTGTATCCTTTGACCAACAACTTCCCAATCCATGCCTCCACTCCCTCTCTGTGGCTGTAGTTTTTCCCATTAGGACTTCCTTCTTTAGAATTTTCATATCTCAAATTTCAGACTGACTAAAGCCCCTTTTCCCAACCTTCATGAAATAATGTCGTGTACCAGAAAGAGCCACCAGAGGGCGCTAGATCATTTAGAGTCACCTCCTGGTTTCACAGCAAAATCACCAAGATTTATGTCAGAGTATTGGAATTGTGTTCAGACGTGGAAAAATAAAACCCAGTGTACACTAATCGTGATGCCGGGCTAACATTTAAATAAATAATCTTGCTTGTTCTCCTTGGCTTTTACTTTAGTCATTCTGCCTTTTTTTTTTGTATGTTTGTGTGCGCTTTCTTTTGTTTATTTTAAATCAGTTGGGATTGTCCAGATTCGAATACTTAAGAAAATGAAAACCTCTGATTTGCTTTGAAAGCTGCAATAGACACAAATGCACATGGTAAAAAGGCTGCCCTCCTTCTGGGAAGTTTTCAGTGTATTTAGAAATAAACAATTAGAACAGAGGGGGAGGTTTCTCCTTTTGTTTAGGCTTTCAGTTCTTATGCAATAGTTCTTAGTCTTAGCCTACAAGACACACTTAAATTAGGGGAAGACGCACTGGGGTTACAGGTGTTTCTCTATATGCCTCATTTCTGAGGTTGCTCACGAGTGGTCATGAGTGTCAGGGAGTCAAGAGCCCATCAGTCTGGAGGAACTCTGCTGTGCTCAGAATCCTGACCACAGTCTGGCCATCGGTGGGGTTGTCTGGGCTGTTGTGTCATGGCCGTAGCAGACAGTAGGGAAAGCTGAATTGTCTTACTGCATTTTTTTGTTTTTTGAGTTGGGGGTCTCACTCCATTGCCTAGGCTGGAGTGTAGTAGTATGATCATGGCTCAACACAGCCTTAACCTCCTGGGTCCAGGTGATCCTCCCGCCTCAGCCTCTCAAGTAGCTGGGACTACAGACTCTCAAGTAGCTGGGATTACACACTTGTGCCACCGTCCCTGGCTAATTTTTTTGTTTTGTTTTTCTGTAGAGATGATGTCTCATTATGTTGCCTAGGATATCCTCAAACTCATGGGCTCAAGCAATCCTCTTGCCTCAGCCTCCAAAAGTGCTGGGATTACAGGTGTAAACCACCATGTCTGGCCTCTTATTTCAGTTGTATAGCCACTGAGTGGCCTCTTGGGGTTCAGAGCACCAATCTCTGGGGACAGGAGCCAGCAATCCTGCCTCTGCTCACTTCCTGCATGGCACACAGGAAACACTGGCTTAGGGCTCAGAAGATCCAGTCTCAGTCTGACTGTTGGTTTTTTAGGTTATAGTCATCACAGCTGTGGATTTTATAGTGGTTTTTTTCCCCATCCTTATACATACTCGTTTGAATAGGAAGAGTAGTTCCTGTTTTTATTCTGATTTTGTAAATGAGGAAACACAGTGAGTGGAAGTTACCTAAGGTTCCTTTTACGCCGTGGTTCCATTATGTCTGCTCTGGGTCTTTCCTAAATGGGTAATGCCAGGTGCCAGGTTGTTTATTTTATTTTTATTTTTTATTTTTTGAGTTGGAGTCTCACTCCTTCCCCCAGACTAGGGTGCAGTGGCCGCTCCCAGCCACCGCAGCCTCGACCAGCTGGGCTCTGGTGATCCTTCTGCCTCAGCCTTCCAAGTAGCTGGAACTACAGGTGCGCACTACCACACCCGGCTAAATTTTTTTTGATTTACTGGAGAGATGAGGTCCAGGTCTCGCCAAGTTACCCAGGTGTGTCTCGACCCCACCGGCTCAGGCAAACCACTCGCATCGGCCTCCCAAATCACTGGGGTTACAGGTTGAGCCATCAAGCCCGGCCAAGTGCCAGGTTGTTTAAATGTGGCACAGAAATTGGGGGACCATGAGGAAGTGGTGGGAGATAGCTGAGGCCCGACTATGTGTGCTTCTGGTGGATGATGGCACTCTCTCATTCACGGCCTAGCAGTCAGGCACTTAGGGGGCTGGGGAGGGACTGGTCACTGTAGGAGTGGAAGGATACTGACTTTGACACTGAGGGTCTCTGATGTGTCCCGACTAAGTCAAGGTTTTGGATAACATGGAAATTGCCAAAAGCTTTCACCAGCAGAGGCAGGGGTGATGAAGACAGCCGAAGGAGATGGAATCCAAGGGGTCTTTCAACAGCCTCTAGAAAAATGCTGAGATGACGAAGGTGCTGTTGGAGGAGGAGGAACTGGAAATTCTGCAGTTAGGATGACAGAAGTCACGGCAACCAGCAGCCTCTTGCTCATAGCCCCCAGGCTGGCATTTCAGGCTGTGGGGGATGTTCAGGAAGGACCCAGGGGGGACTTGCTGGCTTATGCATGTTCTGCTTTGTGGGTGAGGAATCCATTCTGGAGGTTTCATATCCCACTACGGAGCCAATCCTCTCCTTTGTTGCTTTTTTATGTTGTGGGTGTTTTATTTTTAAATTTCAAATCTTGGACTTGGTTTAAGGAATGTCCTTAGATTTCTTGGCGTATGCTGAGATACACAGGCAGCGGGTGCAGCCATTTAGAAAGCTAATAAATAAAGGAACCTCCGTGCCGCAGTCACTTTCTTGCACCCCCATGGCTCGGCATCAGTGGGCCAGCTCCCCCAGCCAGAGCTGGAAAAGATCCAGGACCTCTGCACGCTTGGAACTGATGGAGTAGGGTGTGTGCTCAGCATGGCACAGGGTGAGGCTGCAGGTACCACCGGATGGCAGAGAGGGTACACTCAGACAATTCCACTTTCTGGAAAACACCATCTGTAGCTCCCTTTCACCTACTGCTTTTTGAGCACCAAATACTCAAGAACGTTTACCTCATTCCATTTTTCCCTTTGACCTTGGCCTTGACTGTCTTAATGGATGTGCACCCTGAGCCCAATGAGGTATTAAGACTCAAGCGAGAGAAACGTGGTGCTTCCCCTTTGACCTCTCTGCCCAGCTCTGCCTCCCCTGCCTCTTCTCCTTTCCCGAGGCCTCCAAGGACAAGGGCAGGGCTGCTCTCTTACTCAGGCCAAGACAGCACCAGCCTAAATGGTCAAGGACGCTAACGTAGGCCTTTACCACAGGAAGACCAGAGAGGAACCTGAGAATTTCAATTAGGCTTAAACTAATGAGCCGGAAACTTTGGGGAAACCGCTGTGGGCGATGATGGGAGAGCTGATCATCTTCATTTTAATTAGCACTGGAGAAACTCGTGGTCCAGTTAGTGGCACGAGAGAGGACCATGTCCAGAGGGTGCAGTTTCTGAGAGTGTCAAGAGGGGGAGTCCCCTGGCCGTGTGGAGGTAGAGGCTATTGGACAAATGAGGACTCCTTCACCTTGGGGGAGGGGGAAGACCCTAAGCGAAGAAAGGTGCGCCCTCCCCGCAGCTGCCCGCCTCTCACGATGGATGGAGCCTTGAGACTAGATAAGAAGGGAGACACCCTATGGGGAACTCAGTTGTCTACTGGGGCCTGCACTGTCCCCAGGGGCAGGTCCCTCTGGTCGGCGGCTCTGCTTCCTCTCTCAGGAAGCCTCTGTTGCTTAATAAGGAAAAAGCAGAGAAACCACCTGCTGCTGTCAGAGGCCACAGACCACCCGCCGGCGTTACAGATGGCCCTGCCCTACAGCCACACGCGGGGCACTGGGGCATCCAGGAAGCAGGAGAGTAGCGGCCTAGGGGGTCGGTTCTGCCTTAGGGCTCAGCGCTGTGTGTGTCCTGGAGTAGGATTCTCCTCAAAGCCAGAGGATCTTGGGGCGCTCGGCCGGTGGAATCCAGTTCACACCTGGCTACTCCTCCCCTCCCCACTGGGGGCTCCTCTGGGAAAAACAGGCTCCCCCGGGCGCCCCGCAGTCTTCCCGGGGCCCCCCACGGTGCTCGACGGGGGGCGCAGCACTTTGGAGAGGGGCACCTGGTCCCGCGCCCGGGCTGGGGGCGCTCTGTCCTGCGGCCTGGGGGTCAGGGGCGCGTGTCGGGCCACCGCCGAGGGGCCCTGCCTGCCCCTGCCCAGCCTCGAGCCTAGTCGAGCCAGCGCGGCGATCCTCCTCCCCTCCCGCCACGGGCGGCCTGAGCCCGCGCCCGCTCCAGTTGCTGCAGCTGCCGCTGCTGGCGGCTGCGGGGAGCGCGGGGTGCGCGCCGAAGAGGCTCGGGCGGCGAGGACGGAGACGAGGAGGAGTCGGAGGAGGCGAGGAGGAAGAGCGAGCGGAGGCCGAGGAGGCTCAGCGGCGTGGCGACTCGACTCGGGGGTCCCGGGAGCATGGGCTAGTAGGCGGCGAACGCCGGGCGGCCGGACGCGGTGAACCTGCCGCGGCCCGGCGCGCACAGAGGCGGCGAGCGGGAGCCGAGCGCAGCCGTGGGGGCGTCCGGGCGGAGGGGGCCGATGATCCATTATTAACGAGTTGCCGCCCGATAAGCCGAGAGGCGCTCGTTAGCGGCGCAGGAGGCGCGCGGGAAGGGGGGGCCCCGGCCGGAGCGCAGCGCACACGCGTAGCGCACGGCGGGCGGCGCGGCGCCGAGGGCACCCGGGCCCGCGCGCGGAGCCGGGGCGGGCCCGGGGGCGGCGCAGACCCCGGGCTCGGGCGGCCCGCGGCGCCCCCTGGCTCTCTGCGCTCGGGGCCCGCGCTGCCCCCGGGGGAGCGGGGCGCCGACCGGGGAGGGGGAGCCACCAGCGCTCCCGGCCCCCTCCCCCCCGGGCGGGCCGGTGGCCGGGGGGAGGGCGGGCGGCGGCGGCTCGCTGTATATATCTCGGCGCACCCCGCCAGGTCGCGCACAGCGCCCCGAGCCCAGGCGCCTCCCCGCCCCCCTCCCCGCGCTCCGCGGCGGCGGCGGCGGCAGCAGTAGCAGCAATATGGCTGTTGATGGGTGTTCGGGGTGGCGCTGGCGGCGGGAGGAGCTCCCCCGAGCCCCTGCGCCGGCTGCCCGTTGCTAGCTATGGCAAATGGTGGCGGCGGCGGCGGCGGCAGCAGCGGCGGCGGCGACGGCGGCGGAGGCAGCAGTCTTAGAATGAGTAGCAATATCCACGCGAACCATCTCAGCCTAGACGCGTCCTCCTCCTCCTCCTCCTCCTCCTCCTCTTCCTCCTCCTCCTCCTCCTCCTCTTCCTCCTCTTCTTCTTCCTCCTCCTCCTCTTCCTCGTCGTCCTCGGTCCACGAGCCCAAGATGGATGCGCTCATCATCCCGGTGACCATGGAGGTGCCGTGCGACAGCCGGGGCCAACGTATGTGGTGGGCTTTCCTGGCCTCCTCCATGGTGACTTTCTTCGGGGGCCTCTTCATCATCTTGCTCTGGCGGACGCTCAAGTACCTGTGGACCGTGTGCTGCCACTGCGGGGGCAAGACGAAGGTAACGCGCGCCCCGGGCGCCCTCCCCCTGCGCCAGCCGCGCCGCTGCTCGGCGTCCCCTGCAGCCCACCTCCCCGCTCCGCGCCGCGCCGCGCCGTGCCGCGCCTCTCTCCATCCCTGCCTGCCTTCCTCTCGCCGCCTTCCCTGCTCTCGGCGTCCCCGCGCCCTCGGGCTGGGGCAGCGGGTGGCGCGCGGGGGGCGAGTGGTCGCCCCCAAGCCGGTGCGCTCCAGGACGCGGACGCCTAGCCCTGTCGCCTTGTTTATTGTAGGGTCGGCGGCGGCCGGGGCCAGGGTGGGGAACGCACGCCCTTGGGTGCCGTGGTTCGGGGTGGGGACAGCCAGCTCCGCGGGGACAGAGGGAGCCGGGGGCTGCTGGGAGCGTGTTCCGCCCCGCTCACCTGCCGCGGTCGGTCGTCTTGCGGTGGGCGAGGGGGGAGCACTTTAGAAACCTGTTGGGGAGATGAGTTTGTGGGGTCGGAAAGAAGAGAACATCCTTGGGGCAAGGGAGAAAAGCTTTTGCACTAGGGAATATCGGCGGAGGAACATGGACAGAGAAAGTGAGGAACCTCGGAGGGCGAGAGAAAGTTGGGGAGATC
Source organism: Cephalopachus bancanus (assembly GCA_027257055.1). NCBI lineage: Eukaryota > Metazoa > Chordata > Mammalia > Primates > Tarsiidae > Cephalopachus > Cephalopachus bancanus. The sequence continues at coordinate 6,621,749 of JAPVLO010000036.1, forward strand.
CATCCCAGTGTTGGGGTCAGCCCACCTGGGTGGGGGCTGCCACTTTAGGAATGTGGTGAGGTCGCAAATCCGATCTCACTTCCCACTCCGTCCCTTAGATGTGTTCGCGGGACGCACCTACACCTCAAGTTCTTCGGCCTCTGCGATCTCGCCCCCCCAGGCCACCCGCTTTGGGTTCCCAGAAATACCATCAGCGGCGCCAAGCTGGAGCGGGGGTCCGCCGGAGTCGGCGGAGGCCGCGGCTTTACGCGTTGCTTCCTCCCAGCGCTCGAGGTGGCTGGATGTCGTCGGCTCGAGCTATTCCTGGCGCAGACGCCCACCAGCACCGGGACTCGCTACACCTTGGATGTATGTTGCGAGGCTGGCTGCCTGGTCTGTAGTTGCGTCCCGAGAGACGTCCTCCCACCCCTCACCAACTGGCTGGAGCTGGGGGACCGGGCAGTGTTAGACAGAAAACTGTAGAATAAAAAGAAAGAACTGGAAAAAAGAGAGAGAGCGAGAGAGAGAGAGAGAGAGAGAGAGAGAGAGAGAGAGAGAGAGAGAGAGACAGAGACAGACGAGAGAGAGAGACAGAGTGAGAGACAGAGAGACAGAGAGACACACCGACCGAGCTACCTTCTTTTTTGAGTGATTCCCATCCTAGGGGACTTCACGGCGTTAACCTTTTTGGAGGGAGGGACTGGTGCCTGGTGGGCACACGCCTCCTCCCGGCATGTTCACATCTTTTGTATTAAAGTAAATCCCAGGACCCCTCAAACTTCCACAGGGCACAGCAACTTGTGGCAGCCTCCTTGGACGCTGAGGGAAGTAGGAAGGACGCCAGGGGCTATGGGCGAAGGCTGGCTATAAAAACACAGGGGTGAACCCAAGCTCTCTCTCTCCTGATCATTAATTATACATCGTGTTGGCTGCTGGAGTTCAGCTGTGTTTTGTGGCAGCACATTTGTGTTTTGGAAAATACCGTGGTGGAATAAGGGAGAGAAAGAAAGAAAGAAACCCACATTCTCTGCCCTCTCTTCTCGCTTCTCCAGAGGTTTCTAGATGTCAGCCAGCCAGCTTTCTTTGGCATTACCTTCTCAGTGACAGAGGTTCCTTCTTACTTGTTAAGGAGGAGAACCTCCTACCTTCCAGAGAAGCCTTCTGACGAAGCAAAGCTCTAACCGCCAGACCCCTGCCTAGTCCTCCTGAGAACAGCATATTCATAAAGCCTGCATATTCACACATTCCCTCTCCTCCACCTCCCCCGACAATCCTCAGTCCTGGGAATTTTTTTTTCCCCTCTTGCTGAGATTCAGCGACTGTCCTTAGGGGGAAAGATAGCTCATAGTTGTGTGCATCTAAAATGTTCCCTAGATGGAGTGATTTTGGTGAACTTTTTAACAGCTTCTTTTCTTTCAGGAAGTGGGCGATTTTGATCATAATGAAAACTTCTTTCAATGATTCAAAATAGGTTGTGTTTTGTGTTGTGGAAATTTTGTGTGTTGTATTTTTACACATAGCTTCTAAAATCATATTAATCTAGGGGGTACATAAATGCGACTGCAGTGCCTAAAATGAAATGCTAATAAGATGGTTCGAGTAAAGAATCTCCTTCCTAAACGATGAGCAAGCATACTCCTGTCAGTTTACTCAAGAAAATAGGTTTTTGGCAATGCTCATTAGAGAAAACAATCAGTAAATATTTGACTATATTTTTCAGTGCCAAGACTTGCTGAGTGGACATGACTGGAAGTTTCTATAAGGAATCAACCTGGGATAAGGGATGATTGTGGTCAACTGGGACGATAGGAGGCCAACATGGACTGAGAGCAGGTTACTACTTTTAATACCATGAGTCCATTTTTAAAGCATTCTCAAATGCTCTTGACACCTGCCCCTAGATTTGCTTAGTTAAACCTAGTGTAGCCAGCTCATAATATGCAATATGTTATAAGTTAGGCCTGTTATAAGCTTATAAGCTTTTCTTTCTATCCTTGAGGTCTGCATTTTTATTGCAATCATCCTTTTTTTCCCCCTCCTTTTGTCCTACATTCTTTTTGCTTTCCAAGTATTTGGTAGTTTTGTCAGGACCTCGGTACAGAAGAATGTATTTGGCTTAAGTTTAGAACAATTATTTTTGTGCTAGATTTCCCAAGCAAATGTAGGCTGCCTTTCCACAGAATTCTACCAGCCCTCAGATGTGTTTGCCCTCACCCTCATTCGGCCCCAGGATGGTTTGACCAAGAGTCCAGAGGAAGGCAGATCTTTTTTAGTATCTGAAATTCCATGAGAGATCAATTTCAGCAAAGAGCTCTGAAATCAACAGCATTTGCTCCCCAGGACTGCAACCATCCTTTATGATCAAAGGAACCCAAGACGGCGGACATTCTTCCTGGGATCTCTTCATTAGTACCTTTGGCTTCTAGATTTCAAATAGTGAATAACTTTAGTATTTTGAAAAAGAAGGGCATGTGAACTTTTTTAGCAAGTGAAAAGGAGAACATCACATTTTCCCCTTGTTAAAAACTTGGACACAATTATTTCAGTACCGTGTTCTTTGCTGTACTTTTTCACATAATTGTTTTTTTTTTATTTGTTGGATTTCATCAGTGCTCTCTATTCACTTGGCCGTGACATTGTGAGGTCCAATCCTGTTGCAGGTTGCAGTGAAAAGGGAGCTACTCTGGCAGCCTGAATAAGGCCATGACTTTGAAGAAGTCATTTAACCTCTCTGGTTTCTCATTCCTTGTGTATAAAATGTGAGGATTGAATTCTGTGAGTTGTCCCTTCCTGCCCTGTGATTTGACATAGGCGAGTGGAAGGAGTTGAGGAACTGTGAGTGAACTGTGTAGCTCAGAATGTGTTTTTGCAATTCTCCAGTGATTCCTTTAGAAACTCAGCCTTGTAACATTTAAGTGACTTTATTCTCATGTTCCGCTCCAGGATACAGTACACTTCTCTTTTAATGTCTGGGGAAACTGAGACCAACTTCCTGATGGAGCTGTGGTTGGCAGAGGACCCTGAGTGTGGCCGGACATAGACTTAATTCCATTTTTAGTTTGAGTGTTGTCCTTGTAGATGCTTGGGCTTGATCAAGAATGGTGTGCATGTAATGAATTATCAAGATGTTGTCTCCATGGTTGTGTCTGAGAAAACAACACGTTTTCTCTGTCAGGCTCGTGACTAATATAAATATCAGATCCCATTACGGCTTGGTAATTACCCAGGGTCTGGCCTGACACATTCAATCAGGGCTAGAGCTTCAGTGCCTTAGAACTCCGGATTCCAGATTGGCCCTGGTGCATTGCCTCATCTTGTCCTGGGGATTGCCTGCTCTGGATGACCTTCAGATATGCCTTTTTGATCAGATCACTTGGGTGGCCTTGGAGAAGTTCTCAGGTCCCAGTCACAGAGGAACTCCAGCTAACCAGCCCTTGTCCAGAGAGTTTGTGCTGCTCATTCCTGACTCTCTTTATGGAAATGCACACTTTGGTACGAACTCTGTAATCAGACAATCCTGAATTCAGATTGTGGATCTCACATTTATTAGCAGGGCATTTTTGATTGGCAACTGTGTTGAACCTTGATTTCTTCATCCATAAAAAGTACACAATGATGCTTGCTTTGTAGGAGTCTTATAAAGAATGAAATGATGGGTATATGGCACCCAGCGAATGCCTGACACTTAGCAGGCCTCTTGTAATGGGAGCTACCCTAGCTTCACAAAGTGTGGACTTTTCTCTTTGATTCATTGAACTTATGGCCTCCGAAGGACACAGACTATAACAGACAGAATTTTTGAACCAAAATAAGCCTCTAGATCCTGAAATCTATCCTCATGAGTCAAATAGCCAGTTAGAGTCAGATTGAGATTTGGGCTCATAGGTCTTGGTTGTTGCGATGCTGGAAGGCTGAGTTAGGGCAGCCAAGGCAGGCTCCATGTAAGTAATGTTTTGATGGTGTGGATGTCAGTGGACAAGCATTGACAGGATGGGGGACCATGAGCTGCAGGGCTGGCAGAAGGGAAGTACCATGGCATTCGGGAGTGGGTATGACTTTCCAGCATCGTTCCCTTGAAGAGGGACAGATTCCATCCCGGTTTTCTAAAGTCCGGAGCTCACAGGCCTGTTCCTCTAGTGATGTAACAGTAGTCTGGCCAGGGCACTGTCAACCCTGACCAGCTTTTCCTTGACAGTCCTTAGGTCAGTGTTTCCCACAGTGTGTTCTGTTGAGCACTTGCCTTGGAAGTTACCTTGCTAAAAAAATCCGCAGTCATGGCCTGCATGACTCAGTTTCCTTTTGGAAGTCACATCACAGGTGTGGAGATGTCCTGCTGGTAGAGAAGTGGATTAAACTGCCCTTGAATGTGTGCCCTTTTAGCAGCCTTGCCCAGTGTTAAGTTCATTGTGCAGTGCCCAGGAGTCAACCTGTGACCTTGGGCAAGGACTTCACTGCTTTGTGCCTCAGTTTCTTCATCTAAATATGAGAGGCATAATGTGGTATGCCCCCAAGGGGTAGGTTTTCTCATTAGCCCTACTTTATTATTATTTTTATTTCTTCCCATGTTATTTAACTTAAAATTGAGCTTTCTTGTTAATGGGTACCAAAATACAATTAGAAAGAATAAGTTCTAGTGTTTGATAGCACAATAGGGTGAATATAGTTAACGATAATTTATTGCATGTTTCTTTTTTTTTTTTTTTTGAGTTGGAGTTTCACTCTGTCGCCCAGACTGGAGTGCAGTGGCCGCTCCCGGCCACCGCAGCCTCAACCTGCTGGGCTCTGGCGATCCTTTCACCTCAGCCTTCCGAATAGCCGGAATTACAGGCATGCAGTACCACGCCCGGCTGATTTTTTAAATTTATTGTAGAGATGAGATCTCGCTGCCCAGGTGGGTCTCAAACCTGCGGGCTCAGGCAATCCACTCACCTCAGCCTCCGAAAGGCACGGGATTACAGGCTGAGCCACTGAGCCCGGCTTATTGTATATTTCAAAATAGGTAGAAGATTGGGAATAATTCCAACACAAAGAAATGATACGTTTGAGTTGAGGGATATGCCAGTTACCCTGCTTTTATCATTACAAAATGTATACATGTATTGAAATATCACAAGTATCTAAGAAATATGCACAATCATGTATCAATGAAACAATTTAGCTTTCTTAAAATCCATACTTTCTTAACATCTACCTAGAAAGCATCCAAAGATTTCAAATAGAAATGTCACCTTATTTTATTAATTCAAAATTATTTGTCGTTAGGTGTACTTTCTTCCATGCTCTTTAAATGTTTATATATTTAAGGGCTACAAACTCAGGCTTCTCATACACATATATTGCATAGTGGTGATGTCTGGGCTTTTAGTATACCCATCATTCAAATAGTGAACATTGTACCCAACAGGTTATTTTTTTCAGCCCTCAACCCCTCCCCCTCCTACCTTTTGCAGTCTCCAGTGTCTGTCATTCCACTCTGTATGTCCATGTGTACCCATTGTTTAGCTCCCACTCGATTTTCTGCTTCTGAGAGTAGCCCCACTGTATAACATTTCCTAAGAGGTCTCTGGGGACCCCTGGCTTCTCTTTGCAATCCTTGGGCTGGCCCTGCCTTCAGTTGTCCAAGGAACTTGACCAAACATGCTGCCTCACTGTTTAGCCCGGGGGAGAAAGAATTCCAACAGCAAGGTCAGGTAAGCCTTCTTTCTGCCTTGCTGCTGTCTTCTTTTCTGGGTAGGGACATTCATTACGTTCCTAGTAGTAAGGAGTAAGTGCTTGCTGTGGAGCTTTTTCTCTCTCTCTCCCTCACCAGGGCACAAGAAGCCTGGTGCTGAAACAGTCAGGTTGACATTGAATTGCAGTGCCAGGACCTCCTTCCCAAAGTGGGTAACAGAGGTGTCTGGACTCACACCGACAGTGGCCGTGCTAATCTGTGAATCACAGCAGCCAACACTACCTTCCTGGAACTTCAGAGCTGTGGAGCCCCTGGAGGGTCGCTTCTGTGGTTCTGGTGAAAGGATTGTGCTTGTGCTGTGATACTGCAGCCCTGGGACCCTACAGAGAACACTAGAACCCTTGGAGACGTGTCTGGGGGGCCAGGTAAGGCCATGCCTCCTGCAGAGCCTTTTTGTGTACAGCAGGGAGTAGATCAAGAATGCCTCCCATTTATTTATTTTTAGAGACAGGGTCGTGCTCTGTCTCCCAGGCTGGAGTGCAGTGGTACGATCGTAGCTCACTGTAGCCCCAAACTCCTGGGCTCAAGTGATCCTCCTGCCTCAACCTCCCAAGGAGCTGGCACTGAAGGTGTGGGCCACCACACCAACCTCATTTTTACAATTTTTGTAGAGACACGATCTCTAATCCTGAGCTCAAGCGATACTCCTGTCTTAGCCTCCCAAAGATACTCTCGAGAGTGCTTCCCTTCTTAAAATGATTCTTGGGTGGGTGGAACCCCAGCTCTAAGTGACTTGGGGGCCCCACCTTCAGAGGCAAAGGTGTCTTAGCATTGTGAACACAAATCCAAGGATTTTTAGGTTGGCATATTAGATCTCTACCTCCAAGGACAAGAGAGTGCCTCAAGGCCTGGTTTTTCTAACTTTAGTATGCTCAGGAGTCACCGGGAGCTGTTAAAAATGCAGGTGCTGATTCTGAAGGTCCAGGGTGGGGTCTGAGATTCTGCCTTTCTGGCAAGACACAGCCTCTGCTGATGCTGTACAGACCACACTTTGAGTAGCAAGGGTCTGGTTCATTCCTCAGCCTCCAGGCAGTCCATCCCTGAAGATATGCCTGTTTTTAATGTGGAAATTCCCAGCTCTTAGAGGGGGAAAGGATGAGAAGCAGAAGGTCCATTGTGCCAGCCAATCAGTTTGAGAAAACTCAGCTCAGACCTGAGGAGCTGCAGATCAGGCTGAACATTTATTGCTAAAGCTGATTGTCTGGGCGCCTGATCCCAAGGAACCCACCAGTGATGTGGATTTGGTGTTGGGTTGCGGCAGCCAGACCAGCGTTCTGGAGTTTACAGGGTGTGGTCTGTGTGTTGACCACTGATGTGTGGGCTCTCTCTCTCCCGCCAGTTGGTCATGCTGCAAGGGGTGTGGTTTCACCAAGTCCAGGATAGCAAGTCAGCCAAACCACCTCCTTGCAAAATTAAAGGCTGGCGGTGTAGCCAGGGCCGTACTGTGGTGATGCTCCAGGAAGCCAACTGGGGCCACTCCCTCTGGAGTGTTTGAAGTCAGTGGGCATGGAGACTGCCAGCCTGATTTTCCACAGGGTCCTGGGTGGTCCTTTCCAAACAGAGGTTCAATTTCAAAGGGCTGGGTTCAAGACCTGACCTTGGAGTGAGTGGGGGAGACACTTTGGTGGCCCTCCTGTCTTTCTCAAGAATTCCTGCAGATGAAAGTGAAAGTCGCTCCTTTTCTCACCATAGCAAGATTTTTCACAGCTCCTACTGTCAGGAATTTTTTCCTTGGGTTGTGCTTTTTTGTTGTTCTGTCATCAAAGGGGGGAACTTGGAATAAACTTTATCCACGAGTTTCTTCAGCAGTCAAAATGAAGGCAGGCTTAGCATAGTGTCCCTTGCATGAAGGCCTTCAGATAAGCTTGGCTATTATCATTGTTGTTGTTTTTGCTTTTAATGTGCATTAAGTGCATACTATGTGCCATAAACCAAACTAGGTGCTAGGGGAAATAGAATTAAGACCCAATTCTGACTACATGCTTACTGAGACTTTGACAGGTGGAGCAGGGAAAAGCCCAGTTATCTCCTTATGGGGTGTGACACATCTGATCTCTGAACTGCCTGCAAACTCCTTGAGGGAAGGAACTGAGTCCTACACAGTGGTTTGCTGGGGACTAGGTGGAATGTAGTGGGTGCCAATACTATTTTCTGCTTTCTTGGATAATTTGTAGGATGTTATGGAGACGCTCTGGGTGAAAGGGATGGGTTTGGTTTGGTGACACAGTGATGTTTGAGTCATTCCTGGATTTTAATTATTCATGCCACCCCGGTCTCTCTTGACCAGTGGATAACAAGGATTTAGTTCCTAACGGCTGGGTTGTTTGTGAGGCGGATGAGTCAGGCAGGGGAGGGAAGGGCATTTTTAGAAGAATGGCTGTTTAAAGCTGGGACTTGCTTTGTGTTTGGCATTAGTGGGTGATTGTCTTGGGACATTATGTCTAATTGCCAATTTGGAAATGTAATTGGCACTCTAGGCCCAGAATGGTTATACTTAACATCGTCAAGATGAGGCTTGGAATCATCTCCTTATAAGATCTTGTTACCTGTATGACTAATGCCTCTTCACGTGGCCAAAATCAAAATTACTTAAAACATCTCATTTGCTTCTATTCTTTATGCTGTTTCATTGCCCCCCACCAGGTTTTCCTGGGGAACCAGAACCGGTTGACTCTGAGCATTTCAAAGCGAATGAGCAGAAAAGACTGAAATCTGCCTTCAACCCTTCATCCTCATCCTTTCTTTTCCTTCCTTCTTCCTCAGTAGTTCTCATACCTGAAAGCTTCTGTGTATCCTCTGTGCTGTTACATTTTGGCTTCTAGCACAATATGGAGGAATACTTCCATTTGGGGAAGAAATAATGAAAGGAAACACTGTATAAGTCTCCCCATCATCAGAGTTTGTTTTTATTTGGGGAGGGGGGCTTTTTAAAAAAGGAAAAACAGGACTTTAGATGTGTGACTTGAAATGAAACTGGTTTCCATCTGTTAGGTGCTAAAGTCAGGGACTGTGATGTCTTTTGCAATAGTTTTTAAGGCAAGATCGTCTGTAGTGTTCTTTCGTGGGTCCCTTCTAACTATACAAAGCTGTTCAGCTAATGAAGGGTCGGCATCTTTGCACATCATTGTAAGGCAAATTATCTACAGGCTGCAGGGATACTGCTACATGGATTTTTAAGTTGAGAGTTTGAGATGAGTATTTATCTTGTTTCCTGTCCCATGTCTTATCCATCCTCTCTCTCCATTTTTGAGAGTGGGCTGGTGTGGGGGTGCGGTCCAGAGTGGTCTCTGCAGGTAGGGGGCTTGAAGTTTGCAGGTTAGTGGAAAACAAATAGGGACTTGATTTAACAAGTTCAGAAGCTCACAGAACTGTAAACTCAGAGTGGCAGAACAGAGCTTTGGGGCTCCAGACTTTGTGACTCCCACCTCTGCCCCTTTGCCAGAGGTAATCAAGTGTTCATGATCCATCATTCCATTGGTGACGGACCAACCTTACAATGAACTTGGAAAGATCTTTCTCCTCACACTAGCCCTGCTTTGCTTTTGGTACGTTTCTAGAACCCAAAAAACAAATCTTGGTGGGTGGTAGATTTCAAATTCTAAATCCAGCCCAGGAAGGTCTAGTGCTTGGTGATTTTTAGATGTCATCAGTATTGTTGAGATGAAGAATGACGTTGACTTGTGTTGCTTCTATGCTTTTCTTCCTTGATGGCTTCCCCAGTTTCCTCCGTCTCCTGAGACAATGAGGTTCCTCTTTGTCCTTTGCCCCAGAATGTGGAAAATGGCCCATCTTGCCTTCTGAGATCTGTTCAGTCTTGTCAGAAGCTGTGGATGGAGGTTTATGACTGTCCCTGGACCATAAAGTTGCCTCTTTATTAATGGCATGCACCCTGTATCTCCAAGGTTTAGCTTTCTTCTTAGTTTAGCTCTGGGCTTGTAATCTTGGGGTCATGCCAAAAATCTAGATGTAGGGTATGGATCCTTTGTTAAGAAGCCTGAGTTGAGTTCTGCTTTCTAGGTGTTGGCTCTTTTGAGCCCAAAGGAGAGAAAATTGTAATTTTTATTTTTTGAGACATTGTCTCACTTTGTTGCCCAGGGTGGAGTGCAGTGGCGCAATCAAGACTCACTGCCACCTCAGTCTCCTGGGCTTAAGTGATCTTCCTATCTCAGCCTCCTGAGTAGCTGGACTACAGGCGTGTGTCACCACTCCTAATTAAAAAATTAAAAAAAAAATAGAGATGGGATCTTGCTATGTTGCCCAGGCTGGTCTCAAAGTTCTGATCTCAAGAGATCCTCCCATCTCAGACCCCCAAAGTGTCGGGATTACAGGTGTTAGCCACCACGCCCAGTAGAGGATAGTGATTTTTTTTTTGAGTTGGTCTCACTCCATGGCCCAGACTGGAGTGCAGTGGCCGCTCCCGGCCACTGCAGCCTCGATCTGCTGGGCTCCAGTGATCCTTCCGCCTCAGCCTTCCAAGTAGTTGGAACTACAGGCATGCACTACCATGCCTGGCTAATTTTTGATTTATTGTAGAGATGAGGTCTTGCCAAGTTGCCCAGGCAGGTCTCCAATCCGCGGGCTCAGGCAATCCACTCACCTCAGCCTCCCAAAGCGCGGGATTACAGGCTGAGCCACCGAGCCCGGCTAGGATAGTGATCTTGAACCTCTTTTTACATCATTTGAGTATAGCTGCTCCTTAGAATTGGAGGCCATGCCTTTCACCTACTCATTGGTCTCCTCTCCTTGGATACTACTTCTGTCATCATCACCCCTATTTTGTAGAACAGAAATAAACCAGACCTCCCCCCCAAAAAAATCAAAATACACAAGAAGAGGAGGTGAGGGAAGGCAGGGCAAAGAGGGAGATGTCCACTCCAAGGAAATAAGAATTTCTCTCCTGAGAGTTAGAGGTTGGATAAATATATAATTGGATGGATTTTTGTTTTTAGTCTCTTCACCTTCCTCTTAATGAATAAATCATGTCAAATGACCTCACCTCCAAGGAGTGAAGCGTTATATAAAGACCAGTGGATAGAATTATTTCACTTTCAAAAAATGTTGGCTGTTCAAAGGAGATGTTCTGTCTAATTAGCTGATAGCATGGGGCCTGTGTGGCCCTGTGGCTGACACGTGAAGGGTTGCGAGGCTTTGCAGGGAATTTCCTGGTGTACTTGTAGTTTGAGAGGGGGAATTCTGCTCTGTTGGGGGAAGTGCTGTAGTCCTTCCATGTCTTCTCTGTGTGGCTCTGGAAGCGAGGGGTTGGGGGAGTGGGCGACTGGTTATTTAGAAGGAGAACTCACAGATAAGGTTCTGAGACTTGGAGAAAAGATTTGAAAGAGGAAAGGGCTTATTCAAGTGCTAGGAATTTTTATGACCAACTTTAGCGGGTAGTAGCTAAACTAAACTTACTTGTTTTTGGCATTAGTTGGTGATTGCTTTTCTATATTTTCTCCTTTGTGTATCTGGGAACACTTTCCTCCCAGTGCTTAGAGAAATTAATTACTTAACTAATGAATGAATTAATTAATTTTGAGTTGGGGTTTCACTCTGTTGCCCAGGCTGGAGTGCAGGGGCATAATTACGTCTTACTGCAGCCTCAACTTCCTGGGCTTAGGTGATCCTTCCGCCTCAGCCTCCTATAGCTGTGACTACAGGTGAGCACCACCATGTCCCATTAATTTGTTTTTAAAATTTTTTTTGTAGACACAAATTCTTACTATGTTGCCCAGGTTGGTTTCAAACTCGCGGGCTCAAGCAGTTCTCCTGCCTTGGCCTCCCAAAGTGCTTGGATTACAGGTGTGGGCCACCATGCCAGGCCTGTAGAGGAATTATTTTAGCTGTCATAAATTATAGCCATTTCTCTAGTGGATTGTGGCAGCTGAAGACGATTGGGTGACATATATTCTTGAAGAGAATAGTAATGATATCTCTGGCTGAACCCATAAGAGAATGCAATGGTTTGCTTTGGTCTTAAAAAAAAAATCATTTCTTAAGTTTAGTCGCATCCCTGTTGTCCCATAAGATTTATTTTTCAACTTCAGTGTTTTATACTTTAGTCCTTAATCCTAAGTGCATGATATGTTCATCGTAGAAAATGTAGTTTGTGCAGAAGCATTAAACAAAATGACACTCCACGCCTGTTAGGATGGCTACTGTCAAAAATACAGAAAATCACAAGAACTGGTGAGGATGCAGCGAATTTGGAACCCTTGTGCTATGTTAGTGGGATGCAAAATGGTGCAGGCACTATGGAAAACAGTATGACAGTGTCTCAAAAAAAATTAAACATTGAATTATCATATGATCTTGCAATTTCATTTCTGTGTATATATCCCCCCAAATTAAAAGAATGATCTCAAAGAGATATTTGTATACCCATATCCGTAGCAGCGCTATTCAGAAGAGCTGAGGGTGGAGGCAACCTAAGTGTCCATCTGTGCATGAATGGATAAGCCAAATATGGTCTATATATACAGTGGAACATTAGTCAGTGTTAAAAAGGAAGGAGGGTCTAACATAGGCTACAACATGGATGAACCTTGAGGGCACTGAACTTAATGGAATACACCAGACATAAAATGACAAATTTCACTTATCTGAGGTACCAAGAGTCATCAAACTCGTAGAAGCAGAAAGCAGACTGATGGTTTCCAGGGGTAGGAGCGAGGTATGAGGAGTTGTTTAAGCATATAGAGTTTCTGTTTGGCAGATAAAAGAGTTCTGAAGATTGGTTGTACAGCAGAGTGAATGTATTTAACTCTACTGCACCAAACAGTTAAAATGATATATATTTTTTGGTTCTGTGTATTTTATCACAATTAAAAATAAAAATTTGAAAAAGAACAGAAAACATTCCCTCCAATTTCCCCTTCCTGGAGATGACTGCCATTATCTTTGGGAACATTTCCTCCCATGACACTTTCTTTACTGGAGTGCTTTTGTTTTGTTGATGGGGCAGCAAATATTCCTCCAAAGATTACACAGCCTCGTGAAGTAGCCAGGCTAGCATAGTTTGTTTCAGACGGTGTCCACATTGAGAGCAGAAGAATGAACAGACCAGTCTGCTTTCTGCTCTTAATGTCCAGTTTAACGGTGTCTACTCTTGGAGAGAAGTTCAGGAAGTACCGGATTTTTTGTTTTTTGCATATGACTTGTGAGCAGCTATGATGTCTTAGACAATTTATCTTTGAACCTCAATTTTCTCATATATAACATGTTCACTAGCCGGGCTCGGTGGCTCAGCCTGTAATCCCGCGCCTTTGGGAGGCTGAGGTGGGTGGATTGCCTGAGCCTGCGGGTTCGAGACCCACCTGGGCAGCGAGACCTCATCTCTACAATAAATAAAAAAATCAGCCAGGCATGGTAGCGCATGCCTGTAATTCTGGCTACTTGGAAGGCTAAAGTGGAAGGATCGCTGGAGCCTAGCAGGTCGAGGCTGCGGTGGCTGGGAGCAGCCACTGCATTCCAGTCTGGGCGACAGAGTGAGACTCCAACTCAAAAAATAAATAAATAAATAAATAAAAAACATGTTCACTGATTTACTGATTTCAGTATAAAGCTACTTCTTAAACCAGATTTCCAAACTATCATTTTTACCTGTTAAAGAACCAGAGATTATATTATTCAAGGCAGTGGAAGAAGTTCTTTTTTTACTATGAAACACAAGAATGAAATTTGATTGACATGTCCCCAGAACTCCAATATTGACTTTGATGAGGTGACATATTTAAGAATTACAATCTGGGGACAGAGGTCTCATTGGAGATGCCATCGAATCTGTCATTACAAAAAAAAAAAAGTCTCAGAAATAGGTTTCTGTGACTCTGCTATTATTTCTAATGACATAGCCACATCACCACTGAGGTTTCAATTTTAATTTTTAGTGTGGGGGAAAAATTGAAAGCATCTTAGATTATAGACTATATACCATGTGCTATGATAGGTTGGCTTTGTTGAGGTTGAGCATAAAAAGAAGCATCTGATTAAAGAGGAGGCCATGCAAATCAACTGACTTTGATGGTTTTCCTTAACTCACCCCAAAAGGCAACCCCAGAGCCAGAGTGTTCATCTCAGTCCCGTTCCCCAGAGTATTCTGGCTGCCGAAAGCAGGGATAAGATTACCGCAGCTTCTGTGGCAAAGGAGCAAGTGTCTGAAGGGATGACTTCCAAACACTCACTAACCTCTGAAATAAAATTTCCCTCGAACTGTAAGCAGCCAGCACATCAGAACTTACTGGAATAGTTCTCTTAGGTTACATAACATCAATCTGATTATGCTACTGGGGCCATGCATCAAATTTTAACTTGTCACAGATACATTACATTAACACTTCACAGATCCACAGAGTACCAGGTAGCTTTTGGGTGTTATTAAGTGAATTGGTGATTGTGTAGGACTTGAAGCAGCCTAGACAAAAATACTTAGCTGTACGTTTAGTTTCTTCTAGACTGTCGTTTAAACCTTATTGAGGGGTGCAAACATCCTCCAAGTATTTCTTACAAAATAATCTACAATTTTAGACAGTAGTGATTGTAACTGTGGTACTGAATACTTGATTTATGACCAAGAACCAGATATGACAAAGATTCTTGAAGGCCTGGGAACCTTTTCATTTTCCAGTAACTGGCAATGCAAGCACTATATTTTTAATTGGTCCCTTTTTAAAGTCAGGAACTGAAATGTTATCATGCAAATCTCTCCTGAGTTGCATGGAAACTAATAAAATCACGAAGGTTTCTATTTGTACTCTATGAACACAGATTGTAATGAAACTGAAACAGCTATCTCCAGGGATGATGCTATTTAAATTCTAGGCAGGGCTTTAAAATGATTTTCATGGTGAAAACAGAAACCAGCAACTGAGATGTTCCCGTTCTTTCTTCTCCATCTCTCACCAGTGCCTGTTCACCTGTGATCCTCTTTACTTTCTGATCTCAGGAAGAATTAATTTAAAACAAGAACCTCCAGTCTCTAAGATACCCTGTCTATCACTTGTTTTAGAAAAAAGCACCCCCCACCCCGGATCTTGTGTTTCTCTCTAGACTTACTGGTGCTTTTGTTTTGAGAAGTCTTTCTGTGAACCAGAGTTACTGTCTTCTTAGGAAAAAAGAAATTGTTTTAAATGCCTTATGTTTATTATGATATTTAATCCTCAAAACAATCCTATAATGTAGTCACTTTTATAATTCCCATTTTACTGAAGCATAGAGCATGGAAGTCTTTTATTTTTTTTTTTTGGATAACATACTTTAGGTGATTGCTTTGTGTCTGGTAGTTTCTAAGTTCTTTATATGTATTATACATTTCTCACAACTACCAGTGAAGTAGGTGGTATTATCATCCTCACTTTTCCAGATTAGGAAACTGAAACTGAGGGACATGGGGGTGGGGTTACTTGCCCAGGATAACGTACTGGTAGGGACCGAGTCAGGCAGGCAGGTAGGGGATTCCATGCCTGTAACACCAGCACCGTATACCTCAGTTCTACCCCCATAGTAGTAGGCTGGCTTTGCTCAGATCATTCCTGCTGCAGTATGTTGGAAACTTTCATGACGTTGACAGCCCTGAAAGGAAGGTTTGGTGTATTGAGACTCTTGCACCATTCCTGGGTGAGATGTGAGGTCCCTTGGCAAATTCAGAGAATTCTATACTACCAGGATAGAAATGAGTCTTAAAGGTTGTTGAGTCCATTTAGACTCTCTGAGTCTCAGTTTTTCTTGCTGGAAAATTAGATAATCACCCTATCTTCTCCAAACAGGCAGTGGGCTATGTACAGTTGTGCAAGCTGCTCACTGTACATCTCTAGAGCTGCTTTGGGATTCATGTGAGATGATACCTAGTTGTACTTTTGGAACTACAGTACATGTGCCACATTCCTGTACTGCAGGGTATGTGGAGGCACACAATCAATATTGGGGCATTTTTCTGAATCTCATCTGTCTTCCTGAAGGTTTTGGAGAAAAACACTTTTAAATATTAGCACATGTATCATACATGAGATATATTAGAAGTAGGATACAGAGTTTGAGCTTTTTTTTTTTTTTTTGAGTTGAAGTCTTACTCTGTCGCCCAGACTGGAGTGCAGTGGCATGCTCCCGGCCACCGCAGCCTCGACCTGCTGGCTCCGGTGATCCCTCCACCTCAGCATTCCAAGTAGCCGGAACTACAGGCGAGCGCTACTACACCCGGCTAATTTTTGATTTATTGTAGAGACGAGGTCTCACCAAGTTGCCTGGGTGGGTCTCGAATCTGTGGGCTCAGGCAATCCACTCGCCTCGACCTCCCAAAGTGCTGGGATTACAGGCTGAGCTACAGAGTCCGGCCAGGGTTTGAGCTTTTTAAAAAAACCTTGAGAGAGGGGTGTGTGTGTGTGTGTGTGTGTGTGTGTGTGTGTGTGTGTGTGTGTGTGGAGAGAGATAGAGAGAGAGAGAGAGAGAGAGAATGGTCTCTTGCATACACACACCCATGTGAGCACAGAGGACCAGAAAAGTGTGATAGCCACCAACAGTCTTCTCATTAAGCCATGGGCCTGTGCTTCTGAGGTGGAATAATACTTTGTTTCCTCACGCTGCCTGTTCGTGTCTCAAACCCTGGAATTGTGTAAGTAAAAGAATGAGAATCCTATGAAAGAGCAATAAATATATCCAAATTCCCAGACCTTTAAAACTGTAGTGTGGCTGGATGTTGGTGGGACCGGGAATTTCATCTGCATGCACAGAAGGTTGTGGTAACTCATTCCATGTTGGTGAATCTTTCCTTGCCTCAGAAAGATCGATTCCTTGTGCTTTTGCCATTTCCACAGCCTGGACATGCATTATTGTGTTTCCATACAGATTCTCTCTCTAGACCATCGGGCATTGTGGCCTTGTGCCTGCCACGTCCAGTGCATGGAATATTTGGAAGTAGGAGATAAATCGATCAGTTAGCAAATCTTTATTACTGGGGTTGTTTTTCTTTTCCCCAGAAAAATGGGGCTTGTAAGACATCATTTCCTCTCTGGCAGCATCAGTAGCCATGTTGCATGATTCCAGGGGTCCCATTCCCATTCTGATCATGAACAAGACCCCCTGGAGTTGTGCAGGGCATATCCTACATTCATGTCCACACATATCTTTTCCAGGTTTCTAGCTGGGTTAGTATAACACCCTCTCACAACACAATGCCAAGACCCATAATTTACAATGGCAAAATGAATAAGAGAAACATCAAGAAGTTAGGGTTCAGAAAAGGCAGAGAAAAAACAGAATTGTCCAGAGAGGGAGCGGCTGGAGAGAGCTCACTGGGGATGTGGGGTTGTGAAGGTAGCCCAGGCTGTCCAGCTCTAAGCCCAGCCCCACACGGGTTGTTTCCCTGACTCCTGACCATGACACAGCTCCTGACGTGGTATAGGAAGCCTCCCAGAGCCCTGCGCCTGTTCTGAGTATGAGCCTTTGAGAAGCTGGGAGTGCTAAGTGCCAGTCCGCGTGTATTCCACGGACGAGGAATAACAGAACCCCGAGGACTTAGGAAAGCCTCCTCTGTTGCCAGCCATGCTATTTTTAGCTCCCTCCCACGGCCCCTGCTGTCCCCAGGTGTTTGTCAGCAGAGCATCCTGCGCCTACATGGAAAGTGGCAGTGGGAGCCCAGGCCCGCTTTGTGTCGTGCAGGCCACTGCAGACTCCTGGTGGTCAGGTCCGGTCTCTGAGGCTGGCAGGCTGCAGCGAGGGTGATTGCATAACTGGCCTTTCTGCTGCTGGCTCTGGGCGAGGAGGTTGAGCCAGAGAAAACAGGTCCGTGGTCCATGGCCCTTCCTGAGCATTGGTATGACAGACAGGCTTGCTTGTCGGCCTGAAGGTGTCCTGTCCTAGTCAGGAGCCTCTCCTTGCTCTAGAGCTGCTGACCATTGCTGCAGAGCGCCTGGTCCTGAGCGACATCCCTGCTACTGGGAAACATGGAGATGGCCTGGCGTGGTCCGCGGAGGTCCAGGTGAGGCAGAAGATTGGGAGTGGCCTCAGACATGGTCCATACCTTCCCTTCCAGCCTTCCACCTCTCCCATTTTTCAAAGCTTAGCTTGAAAAATTATTGGGAATGACACCTTCTTAGAAAGTTTTCTCCACCTACCCTCGTCAGCTTGCCCTCCCTCTGACTCTCTCTTCGCTCTCTCTCTCTCTCTCTCTCTTTCTTTCTCTCTTTCTCTCTCTCTGTTGCTGTCTCTCTGTGTGTCTGTTTCTCTCTGTCGCTCTCTGTATGTCTGTCTCTGCCTCTGTCTGTTTGTCTCTGTCTCTGTCTCTGTCTCTCTGTCTGCCTCTCTCTTTCTTTCTTCTCTGATACTCCCCACTCTGTTTATCCTTTCCATCCTGGGTGGAGATTGGCTCTCTGATGCTGTGCCCCTGTTTTCTATGCAGGCGTCCTGCCTTCTCTGCTGACAGCGTCCTGGGGACAGGGCTGGTGGTTTTCTTTTTGGGTCTGTGCCCAGTGGGTTGTCCTGGAGGGCAGTCAGTGTGGGTCAATCATTAACAGCGTGGTAGCTAATCTTCAGAGAAGACCCTCGTGAACCATGACTCCTGATGTTCATGCTCTTAGGACGTCTTTGAGTCAGGACTGTCCCTGTGACTTGCTTGTAACCCATAGATTGCAGTGGGAGTGATGCCGTGTGACTTTTGAGGTCACTTTGGAAGAACCCTGGCAGCTTCCCTGTTGCTCTATTGAAGCACTTGCTCTTGGTTCCGAAGCCAGCCACCATGGCAGGAAGGGAGGGTGGTGCGTGTGTGTGTGTGTGTGTGTGTGTGTGTGTGTGCGTGTGTGTGAGAGAGAGAGAGAGAGAGAGAGAGAGAGAGAGAGAGAGAGAGAGAGAGAGAGAGAGAACACACTCTAAGGAGCACCAAGTCACAGAGATGAACCAACTGGCTGATTCTCCATGAATTCCTGACTTAAAAATTATGAACAAAATAAAATGATTTTATTAAGCAACTATACTTGGGAGTGATTTGTTATAGCAGTAGATGACTAGAGCAAATAATGACTATTTGGTGGGGTCCTTCCACAAGACCCAGCTCTTACCCTCTCTCTAGGTTTCTCCTAACCTCTCTTCCCAAGGTCTTCACACTCAGCCACTTCTTATTTCATTACACATTTTGTTTTGATACCCCTGAGCCTTCACAAATGCTATTCTGTTTCCTTATCCTCTCTCTCCTTCCACAGATGACTCCTATTTATCCAGCAATGTGCTGGTAAATGTTTAACAAGTAGGTCCCTAGAGAAAAAAGCCCCCATGTGTAGTGCTTGTCAGTTTTCCTGGTATAAATACTTCTGCCCTGGATGATTGGAAGATTCCAGTGTCTTTTCTGATACTCTCTGCTCTGTTTATAGAACATGGGGGCAGGTATTATTATCCACATTTTACACATGTGCAAACTGGAGCTCAGAGAAGTTCAGACACGTTTTTACGTAAATCACAGGCAGATCGGGATTCTGATGTGCTTCTTGAATAGCCATCTTCCCATTGTGTTTCTTGAGTTTCTACTGGTTCTGCTTTATGTATAACACACCTAGTCAGTTAAAGCTGCTGATTTCTCTCCTGGACCATATTATGGTATCTAGATTCTGGTGTAAGCAGTGGTCATGGAATCACTGAGGCAGCAGGGGCCTGGGAGTTCACCTTGAGGCTTGATTAACTGTGTTAGTAAGGCTAGGCCAGCTGCTGTAACAAGCATCTCCAACATGTCAGCTGCTATAACAAACATCTCCAACATGTCAGAGACTTGGTACGGCAGAAGTTTACATATTGTTCATATAAAGTACCACTGATGGTGTGTGTGTGTTGGGCTGGGGAGGAAGTGGTGAGGCCTTGCTTCATGCAGTCATTCACGGACCCTATCTCCTTTCATCTGTGAACTTGAAATCTTCTAGGGGGTCATGAAGGTCTCTGCTAGATTTTCTGCATCTGTCTGGCTGATAGGTAATGAGAAGTAAGGATCATGATGGGAAATTTTGTGGTATTTCTGGAATTCATTCACATTGCTTCTGCCCACACAGTCTATTGGCTCAGTCACATGGTACCTTAATTGCAAGGGATCCTGGGAAATGTAGCAGTATATCCAGGTAGAGCTTGAAGTGGATTTGAAGGACACTCAGACTGCAGATGGGGCTCTTGGGACTCACACTGAAGTCTTCTGTGGTCCATAGCTGACTGCCATAATGACCCAATGATAAAACTAGATGTTTACTTGGTATCTGCTAGGAGTCAGACATGGTGTTACGCTCTTTATGAGACCCCAATAACCTCAATAAGCCGATGGCATAGATATTGTCATCATCATCCCCATTTTAGAGATGAACAAGAACTGACTTGCAATGGCTTTGCCATGTCACTAGCCTAAGGGGCCTCCTTAATAAGTGGCAGAGCTAGCATTAGAACCCCAGGTTCTCTGGTTCAAGACTGTTAACTCTTAGCCTCCTCCTATGCTGCTCTAGATTTCCCTCAGCAATCCCTCTTCTTATCTCTCCATTCAGCTTGGAAGCTACTCTGCTTAAACACTTTTGGGAGCAAAGGGACCAGGGAGCAGAGTCACTTCCCCTCTCCATGTTCCAAAGAGACTGTCCCTGGATGACATTGGCCTTGACCCTCTGCCATGGTCGGGGTGGTGAGTTGACACCACTGCCTGTGCTTGCCTTAATGATTTGCATTCCCCCACCTCCCCCTCTACCACCTCCTGCTTTGGATCTTATCTGAGTGAATCTTGGCCCAGAGTATTGAGAGCGCAAGGTGTGTGGATGGCAGAGGCTGGTTCCTAGATCCCTCGTCTTGCTCCTGTGGTGACATGCTTCACCCTGGAAATGCACATCACTGTAGCCCCTTCTACCCAGGTCCTATTTAGTGTTTAAGCAGAGTGAGTTCAAGAGTTCACTGAGGATCAGACAGGGACTCAAACCGAGTAATAATGTGAGTAACAAGGCTGCTTGTCTAAAATCCAATGGACCAGGACTTTCATGTTCCAGTGAGCACCATCTCTCATTCCAGATAGTTAGTGTGGCTGTCAGGAGTGTGCCCTCTGGAGCTAGCCTACTGATGCTTAAATCATAGTTCTGCTACTTGCTGACTTTTGATGTGCAAGCTGCTTCACCTCTCTGTGCCTCAGTTGACTCACGTGGAAAGTGGGACTAGCAATAGTAACCATTGCTTGGGGTTGTTGAGAGGATAATATGTGTTAGGTGCTGAGATACACACCCAGGGCTCAGTAAGTATTAGTTTTTATTGTTACTTCAATTTAGCCACCTTTGGGAGACTGTTGCTTTTTTCTCTGATGTGGACCTTGACAGTAATCTCCTAGGTGGTTGGTCATGCTAGTTTCCCTAACTTGTTTCACTCCATTCCACCCAGTTTGGATCGCGTGCCTGTGGAATGTCACATCCCTAAAGCCTGGGACTGACTGTCTTCCATCTTTGCATCCATGGTGCTTAGTGCAGTCCTTGGGGCATCTGGGGTCCCTTGCCAAGATTGCCTGCAATATGATCCCCATCTTGAGGGCTCCTTGAAGACAAGAACCTTCTTATGCTCATCTCTGTTTCCTTAGCAACCTGCAGCAGAGTCCAGCATCACAAGACACTTTCGAATAAATACAAGACCAAAAGAGTGAATGCTTTAATCCTTTCTTGAGAAAAAATGATAGTCTCTTCCTAAGAACAGCCTTGGTAGTATAGGTGCTGTCTTTTGAATGCTGTCTGGAGTGAAAGTCAACTTGATTTTAAAAATTGTATGAGTAGTTTGCAGGCAAGTCTAATGAACAAGAGAGGAAGTCAATATGGGTAAGGTATATCTCATTCCTAAAATGTGTCATGATGGAGTCTTGAATCTGAAGGCTCTGAGTGGCTTGTAAATGAGCTCTGTAGGTGATTTCCAAAGAAAAGTTCCAGAGAGTCTTTGAGTTTGTCAGTGTTGGAATTGGTATGTAACCTCATCTCCCACCCCCCTGGCACACAGGGGTAGCACTCATTTTGGATGTCAGTTTGGTCTCTTAAATTCAGTCTTGTGAGCTCCATAGCCTAGCTAGAAATTAGACACAGGGGGATTTGAATCCCAGCTCTCCCTTGTACTAGCTCAGTGGTTTCAATCAGTTTGCTTAGTTTTGCCAGGCTCACTTTTTCATTGGTAAACTGTGAATACTAAAAATACCCGCAGTGCAGAGTTTTGTGTTTAATGAGTGTTAAATGAGCATTTAGCACCTTGTAAGTGCTCAATAAATGGATCTGCTATGATGAGGTTGGCCCTTATTTTAGACCCTCTCTTTTGGCAATATCATGGCCAGTATACTGCTGAAATGAGGAAGATGAGGCCGCAGAAGGGAGCAGATTGGGGGGAGGGGGGGCCAGCAGTGAGTACCAAGATGGGTGAACAGTGAGGCGGTGACTGTTTTCCTTGGTTTGCTAAAGATAAAGGCAGAGTGTAGGTCAAGAGAAAACTGGGTTCAGAAATGCCCTCTCTCCTCCACCTCTCGTCACCTAACACACACCCTCCATACCACTATAAGAAGGCCAAGGAAGGCAGAGAATGGAGAGAAAGGAAAGGAAGAATTCTGGGATATGAGAGATCACACTTTTAATTTTTTATTTTTTGAGGCAGGGTCTTGCTGTGTTGCCCAGGCTGGAGTAGGGTGGTACAACATGGGTTACCAATGTCTCGACTTCCTGGGCTCAGGTGGTCCTTCTGCCTCAGCATCTCTAGTACCTGGGACTACTACAGGTGTGAACCACCACATGTGGCTAATTTTTTTATTTTTTGTGGAGACAAGGTCTTAGTATGTTGCCCAAGATGGTCTCAAACTCCTGCACTCAAGCAGTCCTCCCACCTCGGCATCCCAAATTGCTGGGATTATAGGCTTGAGCTACTGCATTCATCTGAGATCACACTTTAAGAGGGTTAATTCAGGGTCACCCTCAGTTTGACCACCTGTAAAATGAGAATTGGGTGAAGTAATTCTGAGGGTTCCTTGTGGCTCCAGTCCCTCGTGTTTTTTTTTTGAGCTGGAGTCTCACTCTGTTGCCCAGACTGGAGTGCAGTGGCCGCTCCCGGCCACCACAGCCTCGACCTGCTGGGCTCCAGCAATCCTTCCACCTCAGCCTTCCGAGTAGCCGGAATTACAGGCGCGCGCTACCACGCCCGGCTGATTTTTTGATTTTATTGTAGAGATGAGGTCTCGCCTGCCCAGGTGGGTCTCGAACCTGCGGGCTCAAGCAATCCACTCACTTCAGCCTCCCAAAGGTGCAGGATTACAGGCTGAGCCAACGAGCCCGGCCCCTCGTGTTTTTTTAAGAATTTTGATTTTGCTCCTTCAC
Source organism: Cephalopachus bancanus (assembly GCA_027257055.1). NCBI lineage: Eukaryota > Metazoa > Chordata > Mammalia > Primates > Tarsiidae > Cephalopachus > Cephalopachus bancanus. Next base: position 6,644,771 of record JAPVLO010000036.1, read on the forward strand.
GTTCTGTCCTCCACCGCCCACCATCCACAGCCTCAGGCAGATGGACACAGTGGCAAAGGGGACAGAAGGGGTAGAATGTGCTAGAGGGCACAGAAGGCTGAGAGCTTCTCTGAGAGCCCTTGGAGTCTGGTGACCAGAACAGGAAGGGCTTGGTGGGCCCATCTGTGAATCCTGGGGCTGCAATACCCACAGAGGCCTAGTGAGTGGTGAATGGAACAGAGATGCTTTTAGGGCTGAGAGGATGATGAAGAAGCCTTCTTCTCAAACCTCTGCCTCCTGCTGAGTTGGCAGTGCCCCTATTTAGGAATCCATGCTCATCTGATACACTGAGGCAGGCCAGGCAGCTTCAAGGTTTGTATAACGTCTGGCATTTGTCTGCAGACTTTTTCCTCTATTGGGGATTATGTGGTCTGAGGCGCCCAAAACATCTTTCTGTGGACACTCCAGAAAGACTTCGTGGCTGTCTTTCTTTCCCACCTTGCACCCCTTTATCTCAAGTTGATTCTGTCACAGGCATTCGGTTAAGCAAATATTTTGCTCATTGACAACTGGTTCCATACTTGGACTGGGTTATGAAGAGGGTTCAAGAGTGTCAGCTGTGTGGTGCTTCCTTGGGGGAGCCCACAACTGAGCTGGGACTGGGTGAGGGACAGACATGGGTGCTCCTTCCTCCACTTGCGTGGTGAGGTGAAAAGGGCGCGGGGTTGGGAGTATGAGGAGATGAGTTTAGCTCTTGTCTTCCTGCTCATGAGCTCTGTGGTCTTGGGCAAGCTGTGTACCTGCCTCGAGTCTCAGTTTCTCTCACCTGTAGGATGAAGACCACAGAGAAATTTCTATTTAGCACAAGAGAAATACTCAGTAGGTAGCAGCCCCCATTCTTGTGACATGTCTAGGTGGAATAACAACATTGAGCAGAAGTAGACTTATTCAAGCTCACCTTTGAGTCCACTTTACAGAAGCTCTGTATTAGATGGGTGGTGGAGATGACCCGGAGAATCCCACATGACTCCACTTGCTCTGCTCTCCAACTAGATTGTAAGCTCGTAACTCTGAATCCTTCAGGATTCAGCACACTGGGCTATGGACGGCTGGAGCAAGACACGCATCTCCCCCATTTATCTGTATTCCCAGCACTGAGTGTGTGGCATGTCCCAGCTGGGCACTTGGTAGACATTAGGTGAATGAATGAACAAATGGCTGTTCAGCAAACTCTTGCTGATGAATTGACTAATGTTCTACACTGACTACGTTTATATTTTGGGCACTGAATCTCTTTGTTGTCTGCAGCTTCTTGAGCTCTTGGTTATTTGATTATTTCGGGCCATGTTTACCAGGTCCCAGGCTCCAAGCAGATGAGACGCCCGCCTAGGCCTGGGAGGCGGCAGGGCGGAGGGTTCCGGGGGTTGGCCTGCAGGGTTACTCCTCCATATGCCAGTGGCTTGGCACAGGGCTCCTGAAACATCTCATGCCCGACTGCCGCAGAAGAAAGGGTATTTTGTGAGCTCTGTGGGTGTGAGCATCGAACAGCAGTTCTCACCAGCACACAGTCCTCACCTGTGTTTGACAAAATGACAAATCTGTTCTTTTCCTCCCCTCCCCATCTTGTCTCCTTCTTTCCTTCCCCATGTGCATGAAGGGGACTCTGTCAGGTCAGCCACCAGCCGTTGTGAAAGGAGCCAAGTTCCTCATCGTGTTGTGCTGAACCCAATTGCAGCAAATTGGATGGAAGAGGCAGTTTTAGCTCGAACGCAAACATCCTGTCGGAGAACAGAGCGATTATAGTTTTTGCTGCACATGGGGAAATAACAGCACAGAGGTGAATCGCGGCATCTGTTTACTGCTAATTAACCCCTCCATGTACGCTGGTGTTGCATGGGAGTCAGCCTGCAGCCTGAACTGCCGCCTACCAGGAAGGCCCCCTTGGCAGCCAAAACCAGTTGGCCCAAACGCCTCAATAGGTTCCTGCTTCACTTGTTGCCCATTGGGTCTGATTTTAGATAAAGTCTTGCTTTTGGGCCATATGAGCTTTGAGTTCTTTAATGAGGTACCCAGTGTGCCAGAGATAGGCACAGAGCACCCAGAGGTGAAGCCGGCTGGTCCTAGTCAAACTGTTGATTGGGCTCCTGGGAAATTTTAAACCCAAGGCTACAACAGCAGGAGTTGGGATGAGAGGGGGAGGTGGGGCTGGGGAGCTGGCATTTACAGAGGACTTATAGTGTGCTGCATTCTGAGCTGGCCACTTGGCATCTTAGCTGGTGACATTCTCACTGTGATCCTGAAGGACAAGTGTTCAGGAGCTGAGACTCAGAGGATAAGTAAGTAATTACCTGGGGGTTACACTGACCTCCCAAGTGGTAGAAGACAAGTCCAGCCATTGAGGATCTTACAGTTTATTGTGTGCCGGTTCTAGGTCATTTTAATTCATTCTCCAAGTAAACAATTATTGAGCATCTATTGTATACCTTTATTCAGTGGGGGCAGGGTAGAGTGTGTGCGTGGGGGGGTGGGAAGAGGACAAAATCCAGAAATCAGAAGGGAAAGGGAGATGAGTATTCATGTTTCTTGATCTCTTTTTGCAATATTTACATTTGTCTTGCAGGAAGTAAATGGTCTAAAGGGGATTCTTCACTTTTGTTGTTTTGTTTGGGGGCCAGGAGCTGAATTTGGGATGTGTTTGGGACAGGCCGACAAGGTCAGGAGGTACAGACTGGTTCTTGACTTCAAAAAGAGGAAAGTGCCTCCACATCTGAAGCATATCTGGAAGGATGCGGGGAAGCCAACCAGTCTTTTGACTTTTTTTTAAACATTGAAGTCTAACGTGCTCATGAGGCATGCACAGATCTTGAGTGTACAAGTTGGTGCATTTTTACACATGTGTGCACATGTATAACTGCCTGTTCTGGGAGGCATTCTATGTTCAAGCAGAATGAGGAGGTGCCAGTCATGAGCGCTCTGAGGAAATCAGAGGAAATGGAGCTCAATGAACCCCCTTCCAAATCTGGTTTCCATTAGAAGGGAAAGGAAGACGAATATTCATGTATCTTGATCTCTTTTTGCATCATTTACATTTTGCTTTCTCTGGATTTGAGACACCAACCTGCCCCTGGGTTCTGAAGAATAATTGTTTCATGCATCACATTTCTACTGCATTGCAAGGAAGAGAGGAGCGAAGAAAAGAAATGGAAGGAAAAGAAGACGATGGGATGTTTGGAGTAGTTCAGCCAGCCTTGTGCCCTTGACCTGGAGAGTGTCTGAATCTCTGGCCATATCCATGAAATATGCATATTCTCTTTGGGGTTTGGGAGAGTAAGGCCTGGTGTGTGACTCTGACGTCCTGTGGCCTCCATTCGTTCCAAGAGGGTGTGTGTTTGCATTTGGGTAGGCCCATGTGTGGGAGCACTGGGAGCCAGGAAAACCAGAAAGTTATCAGGGTTCGCATCTCTCTCTTCCTTGAATGCTGTTAGCTTAAATCATATCATTAGGCAAATAGATACTTTACACTTTTGTGGACCTTGATCTTGCCTTCCAGATTAGTTTATGAACTCCTTTTATAATCACAGTGCCTTGATCTTCTCCCATATGCTCCCCACTACCTGCTTGGTCTTGTCTGAGGACACAGTATGTCACCCCATGAATGCTTGTGTGTGTACTGAGTTTAGGGTCTTTGGTGAAGTTCTCTGTAGCTTGTCATCACAGAGTTGGGATCGGATCTAGTTATAAGCCAGTAGAAGAGTGTTTATCTCTAGACATCTGGGTGAACACTGACCTTGGTGAGTAGCAGAGAAGTTTGGGGAAAAAAATCACAGGAACTCACATGAACAAAGAACTTGCTGTGCGCCAGGCTGAATTCATTATGATATTTTTGACTATAAATAATTTACATTGGCTGAAACACTAAGGGTACTTCATTGGCTTATATAATTAGAAAGGTGTATGACTTCAGGTGAGGCTTGATCCAGTGGTTCAATGATGTCTCCAAAGACCCAGTTTCTTTCTGTCATTCCAATGTACTTTCCTTACAGTTGGCCTCTCCTGGAGGTTGCCTCTGGGCTCCAAGATGGCTACTGCCGCTCCAGAGGGCACATGCTGTTGTTTTCATGCTCAGCAGGAAATAAAGCACCTTTGCTCCAGCATTCCTAGCACAGGATCTGAAGTTCGCTCTAATTTAACTGGCTGAGGTCAGGGATTATGGTCGGTGTCCTCAGAACCTCAAGGGGGGTCCCAAATGGGAAAACAGGGTCTGCAAGGAAGAGGGAAGATGGAAATTTGAAAAGCAGTGAACCAAGGTACCCTACACATGGGTGACTGTATTTAATTCTTATAATAATCCTGTGAAATTGGCATGATTATCACCCCCACTTACACACAGGGAAACCGAGGGACAGAAAAACCAAGCAATTTGGCTCAGTTTATACACTCATGGCTGGAGGGTTGAACCTGCAAAACTGTCTCCAGGGTCTGCCCCAACCACTCCATAGCATTTTCCAATGTCTTTTAAAAATTGAGATAAAATCCCTTCTTTTAGAGTGTACAATTCAGTCATTTTCAGTACATTGACAAGGTTGTGCAATCATCACTATTATCTAATTCCAGAATATTTTCATCACCCCAAAGGGAAGCCATTGAGCAGTGACTCCCTAGTCCCTCTCTTCCCAGTCCCTGGTCGTTCCGCTCTGTACTGTCCCTGTGGATATGCCTAATCTGGACACTTTGTATAAGTGGCATCACACAATGTGGCCTTTTGTGTCTGGCTTCTTAGCCAATAAGTGTTTTTGACTGGAACCTACTCTGCCTGACCTCAAGGATCCTTTGTTTCCATCTTTCCTATGGTAAGACAGACAATGCTGCTGGCCAACTGGGGAAGAAAGAGATTCTGTGTTAGAGAGAGGAATGGAGGGAGATAGAGAGGGAAAGAGAGACAGACAGAGAGAGACTGAGTGAGAGAGAGACAGGGAGAGGGGGACAGTGAGAGGGAGAGAGGGAGAGAGAGGAAAGAGGAAGAAAGGCAGAGAGGGGAAAGAGGAGAGGGGGAGAAAGAATGAGAATGAGTCCCTTCAGGGCAGCCCGCAGACCAGGGCTCCATGAAGGCAGACATAGCCTTTGTCCCCGCATCCTGATGCCTTGCAGATATGCGCAGTGGGGCCATTCTGCATTCTCCAGCACCCCCTATAAACCAAGCACTGTTTGAAGCCCTGAGAAACCAGGGATAGAAAGGGATAGATTGGGGGTGAGTATATGGGGGAGGCAAATAGTTGAAACATAAATGAATAAATGATGAGATAATTTACAGTGGCACAATGAAGACCCTGAACAGGGGTATGGGATCATGGGTGTCTGAGGGACTGCATTGATGGGCAGACAGGGAAGGTTCTCAGAAGGAGGTGGTCATTGAGCTAAGTCAAGCCTGAGGAGCAAGAGTGAGCCACACAGGTTTCGGAGAGAGCCCAGGAAGAGGAGCAGCTGGTGCAGAGTGGCCTTCGGGAGAACTGGTGATGGTGGGTGACTTCCCATCTTGTTTCTGTTTTTCCCAAGTGGTTCCTCCCACATGGACACCTTTCACCTGCAGTCTCTGTTGTGGTAAGTTTTGTCCGCTGCTGACAGACTGTAAGGAGTTTCATCCCTGAAGGCTTTGGAGTCTGTTTGTGGCTTTATCTTGTTCTGTGTTTTTGAAACTTGAGCCCCGACTTCCTCTTGCTCCTGACTCAGCCCTGAGGGTGCCAATCACCTGTCTCTTTTTTAAAAGGAAAATTTGATTATTCTAAGACCTTCATGCTCTTTCTTTTAAATATTGTGTCAGTCAGGGACTATAGCCTTGTCCACATGAAAACATGATGTCACTCACACCAGCTCGCGTTTGTCGAGTGCTCCATCCACTCTGTCACACGGAAGATGTGAGGTTCTTGCCTTCAGGGAGTTTAGATACAATGAGGGGAAAGACCTAGCACACACCACACAACCTACATTTTTTAAATACAATTTTTATTAAACATTTTAAAATTGATAAATAAAAATTATATATATTTATTGTGTATAGCAGGTTGTTTTGAAATATGTATACGTTGTGGAATGGCTAAATTGAGCTAATTATAGTATGCATTACCTCACATACCATTTTTTGTGGTGAGAACACCTAAAATCTACTTTCTTAGCAATTTTCAAGAATACAATACATTGTTATTAGCTATAGCCATCATGTTGTACAACAGATCTCTTGAATTTATTCCTTCTATCTAACTGGAAGTTTGTATTGTTTGGCCAACATCTCCCTTTCCCCCAAGCCCACTCTCTCCTCTAGTAACTACCATGATACTCTCTGCTTCTATGGGTTCAACTTTTTTAGATTTCATACACAAGTGAGATCATGTGGTATTTGTTTTTCTGTGTCTGGCTTATTTCACTTAACACAGTATCCTCTAGAGTCATACATGTTATTGTAAATGGTGGGTTTTTTTGTTCATTTTTAAGTCGGAATAATATTTCATTGTGTATATATACCACATTTTAAAAAATCCATTTGTCCATTGATGGGCACTTAGACTGATTCCGTGTCTTGGCTATTGTTAGTAATGCTGCAGTGAGCATGGGAGTGCAGCTATCTCCTCAATAGAGTGATTTCATTTCCTTTGGACATATACCCAGAAATGGGACTGCTGGATCATATGGTAGTTCTATTTTTAACTTTTCGAGGAGACTCCATACTGTTTTCCATAATGACTGTCTCGATTTACATTCCCACCAGCAGTGTGTGAGGGTTCCCTTTTCTCCACATCCTCACCAGCACTAGTTCTCTCGTCTTTTTGATATTAGCCATCTTAACAGGTGTGAAGTGATATCTCATTGTGGTTTTGATTTGTGTTGCTCTGAGTATTAGTGATATTGAACACCTTTATATACCCGTCTGCCATTTACCTGTCGATCTTCTGTGGAAAAATGCCTGTGTAATGGCTTGTTTTGATAGATGTGTGTGTGTGTGTGGTGGCGAACAAAATACCAAAACAATTCTGGGCAGAGGGAGATCAGTGCAAGTAACTATCGCGGGCTGAGTGTAGACAGTGAACAGGGTGATCAAGGTCTCTACTCTCCAAGAGCTGAGTAATCCCATTGTCGGAGACTGGACTGAGCAGATGATACCACCTTACACATGAATATGTCAGTCTAGGGTATGATGAGAAACTGTGGACTATGGCAGAGTCTATGCTTTCCGGGACTGGTGCTCAGGGCTGGCTTCCCTGCAGAAATGAGACCTTTGGGGTGAGTAGGCATGAGCCAGGCCCAGGGGTGGGTGAGAGGGATGTGCAGGGAAATGGTGCTTTGAAGGCTCTGAGACTGGAAGCTTCATGGAGGGAGTGGGGGCTGGAAGGATGAGGGAAACTTAGAAAAGCAGAAAATATCGCATAGTCCAGGTCACGGAGACCCTAGGAGAAAAGGTGGAGGCAACATGAATGACTATAAGCTACAGGAGGGCAGGGGTGGGTCTCTTGTATGTCACTTAATCCTCAACGGCTAGTGCAGAGCTGAGCAAGAAGTGACTTTTAGGTGGCTGAATGCATGTTCGTTTTTTTCTCACTGCTGTAACAAATGATCACAAACATAGGCCTTAAGACAACACAGTTAGTCTCCTCCAGTTCTGAAGGTCAAAAGTCTGAAATCAGCTTTACTGGGCTAAACTCAAGGTGTCAGTCGGGCTGGTTCCTTCTGGAGGCTCTGAGGGGAGAATCCTTTTTCTGCCTCTTGTTGCTTCCAGTGGTCACCTGTAGTCCTAGACTTGTGACCTCTTTATGTTCAGAGTACAGCGCTTCGGTCTAGTCTTCCAACTCATATCTCTTACTTCCTCTTCACCCCAAGGGCATGGGGTGATGAAAAAGGCCCTTTGCTGGTTGAAAAGGATGAGTCCCTGGTGGCTCTTCCTGTTCCAGCAAGGGAGGACTTCAAGTGTCCAGAGAAGACCCAGCGATGGAGTGATATCTGTGCTCAGCTCCCTTCAGCTCAGGGATCCTCAGAAAGGGGTTAGGAAGAAGGGCACTACCTGGTACAAATGTGTCTTTCTTGACTCCAGGGAGGGGTGCCTCTTTGAGGGCCCTTGGCAGGTGCTGCTCTGGGTCTGGGTGTTTTTCTGGAGGAGGTACTTGAACAGCACTGACTGCCTCATCCTTCCTTCTAGACAAGTCAGAGTGGGACTGGGGCCAGGCCTGGGGGACCCTAAACATAGAGCTTCCTGACCTTTCAGCAATATTATCTGTTACATACAAGTGGGGTTAAGGCAGAGGGGCTAGGGAGGCTGAAGGGCCGAGCCAAGGTGGAGGGCAGAGCCCGAGCAGGGGGTCCAGCTCCAGCATTGCCACATGGCTGGGAAGATGGCAGCTCGTGAGCACAGTCATGGGTGTGGCAGCTTATCTGCACCTACTTGCTTTCAGGTGCTGAGGGGCAGGGTGGCATGGCATGGTGAAGACTGTGGATTCAGTCCCAGCTCTGCTGTTTAGAGCTGTGTGACCTTGGGAAGGTAGTATATCCTCCATGAATTTCAGTGTTCTTAGCATGTTTGTGCTGATGTGTGTAAAGGACATGTAAAATTAGGAAGCATCTACTAAACATGCGTGGTTTCTGTTGTTATCACCATGTGTCAACCAGCCCGAGGAACTGTGGGGCCTGACCTGGGACATGGAAAAGCTTTTCAGAAAGGGGATTTGGAGCTGGTACCCTGCCCCCTGACGAGAGTGTGGGAGGCTTCTCGGGCTTGTTCCTTCTGGGACACCTTCGGGAACTGTCCCAGCTGTAGCGGGAGGCTGCACTGGAAGTGCAGGGAGGTGCCTGTGTACGGGGGGCATTCCATGGAGGGCTGGGAGGTCCTAAGTCCCTTCAAGCACCCTGACAGCCTGTCACCCAACCTCTCCAGGAGCCCTTGAGAAAGAGTGAGATGGTCAAAGTCCAGTGTTTGGAGATGGACACACTTGGTTTGAAGCCCACTTCCTAGTTGTGTAACTTCTCAGAACCCCAGCTTTCTCATCTTTCAGATGGGAAAGATGTTCAACTTGCCGAGGTGCTTTTAGGCTTTGGAAAGATGAAGGGTGCCTCACAGAGTCCCTCTACTGCAGGCACAGTGCCAGCTCTTTCCTGTGTTACCTACTTTACTCTGTTCAAGGAGGGCATCTGGCACAGTCCCCGGCAGCTAGTAAGCACCCAGGGAAGGGCCCTTCTTGCCCAGTGGCCTCTGAGGACCTTGCAGTCCTGTGCTCCGGGGCTGAAGCTGGGTGGGGTCCTTGGGAGGAATGTTCTTCTGTGGTTCCTGGGGAGCCCAGCAGCTGGCTGCTTTGCCCTGGACACTGAGTGCTATTCGGACTGCGGGTTTTATGACTGTTCCCTTGTGCTCAGCCTCAAAGCTGTTTTATGGTCCCCTGTGTTCTTGGAGCCACACCTCAGATGGGGGCTCAGGCCTCTGAGATCTCCAAGAGCCTTTATGGGCTGCAGTGGCATATGGTGGGCAGCCCCGGCTGCCTGCCAGGGGAAGGGGTGGGGAGGGCCAAGGCGAGGAGGTCTTGCAGGTAGTTGGCTCCCCAAGAGGTGACCCGAGTCCTCAAGGAATGTGCTGGTTTTTCTAGTTGCCCACTTTGTTCTGTGAATTTTTAAGGAGGGAATGACAGCCTGCCTTCTGTGATCTGGCATGTTAGTCTCAAGAGACTTGAGGAGGAGAATTTGGTAAGTTTCTTTTTTTTTTTTTTTAAGACAAGGTTTTGCCCTGCCACCAGGCTGAAGTGCAGTGGTGTGATCATAGCTCATTGCAGCCTAGAACTTCTGGGCTAAATTCCTCCTTTTGCCTCAGCCTCTCAAGTAGCAGGGAGTATAGGGGTGCTACCACACACCCAGCTAATTCCCCCTCCCTTAACCATAACTAATTTTTTAATTAAAAAACATTTTTTTTGTAGAAATGGGTCTCAATATGTTGCCCAGGCTGGACTTGAACTCCTGGCCTCAAGTGATTCTCCCATCTTGGCCTCACAAAACACTGGGATTACAGGCATGAGCCACAGCACTGGTCAGAAACTTTAAAAAGCGAATAAATACCATGCCCATTGATTTTTTTTAAAAAGAGACTTTTTTTTCAGTTCTTTTTCAGTTTCTACTTCCCTGTCCCTTTTTGTGCCCATTGTGGGTTTTTGCAGAAGACGTTTAACATAGGGTGGTGGTGAAAGACCTAGGTTTAGATTCAGACAAATCTTGGTTCAAACCTGCCCTCATCACTAAACCAATTTATTTGTCATGTAGACAAGAGGAGTAACTCCCAGCATTTACTTCCCAGCAGCCAGGAAGATTCAGCATCCCGCCTTGCATGGGGCGGTTCTGAACAGTCAAGAGTTGCCTGCTGGCCTCGAATGCAGGTAGCATCCCTAGAGAGCTGCTGTTAGTGAATTCCCTAACACACAGTGTGAGGAGCTGGTGATGTTGGGTTTGCAGTTTCCCTCCCTGTCAATTTCCACTTCTCTGGGAAGGAAGGTGGCCTCTCTCTGGTTTCATACCCTTCTCTACCCTGGACTTAGGTAATACTGGATACCTGGCATGTATTGCACACCCATGTGTCAGGCACTGTTGTGAGAACTTTGCATTCATCCTATAAGGCAGAAAAAGACATTATCCTCATTTTACACATGAGGGAACAGAGGTTAGGCAACTTGTCCATAGCTAGTCAGTGGCAGAAGTGGGATGTGAACCAGACAGCCCAACTCCAGCATCTGTAGACATAAACACCAAAAGCCATATTGCTTTTCTGAGGCTGCTCTTGCCCCAAGAGTCCAGAGTTCTCTGTCAAGAGCTAGTATTGGGCAGCCCTGGGTAGGGTGTGCAGAAGGAATGGGAGAGGGAATCTCCTGCTGTGTCCTGGGGCCTGCGCGTTGGTGTGAGCTCAGGCTGACTTATTGCTGCAGCTATTTCCCCTTCTGACTTCTTCCCCAGATGCCAGCCAGGAACCCAGAGGCTGGGAGGTGGGGTGTCCAACATGGAATGAATCTGTTCCTCTTCTTCCTTCCATACTGACACAAATACTAAGACCCTGTACTCCCGAAGGGCCACGGCATTTGTTCTCCTGTTTGGATCTCAGGCCCAGACTACATCCTTGAAGTGGGACCTCAAAAGGAACTCTATGCCAACCTCCTGGCCCATGGAAACATCACATGGAGTCCTGGGCTTCCTGCTGCCCCCCCTTGTGCTGCAGAAGTCCATGGCCAAGGTGGTGGGGATGGGGAGGCAAGGGGGACCAGAGGAGGCCTGAGCAAGCCTGGCTCTGCAGGGAATCCTGAGAACTCTGGCACTGCAAATACCATTGCCTCTTGCTTTATTTTTAGCGGTATGAGGAGCCCTGAGGGCACCAGGGGGATGTGGGAATCCTATTTTTTGCTCTGTCTTGCTAATGGAACCTCTAGCAGTTTTTATGCCTGATTTGCTTCCCTCTGAAGTCTGTCATGCCTGCAGCCCCAAACTGCACAGGTCCTTCCGCACAGTGCGAAAAACAGGCTATACTGGGCTTGCAGCCTCCCTCCCTGCCAACCCCCACTTCCCTGAGAAGGAAGGTGGCCATCTCTCTGGTTTCGTATACTTCTCCACCCTGGGCTCCGGTAAATACTGGTTGCCAGAGAAGCAGCCAGCTCCCCTCCAAGCTGAATGAATATTCCCAGAGGTGTTTCCTGGGACTGCTCTGGGAATGTTCCCATGCGTGTCTTGGTTGCTCAGAACCTCTGAACCCACAGGAAGGACGAGGGTAGTTGACCAGAGGAGGGGGCGATGGAAGGCTGAACAAATGCCCGTGTGGGGTGCAGGTCCCCCACTGTGGGACTGCTAGGACTGCTGAGGACATGAAGACTCAGAGCAGGTGTGACAAATGGCAAGATTTGGGGCATGGAAGCACTTCCTAATGTGCTACTGTCATATTCTTCTTCACCATCTCATTAGAAAAAAAACAAAACCTACAGCTTTATTGAGATATCACTCGTATTCTATAAAATATACAGTTTAAAAATGATCTTCAATGATATCTACAGCTGTGCAACCATCGCCATTATCTTATTCCAGAACATTTCATCACCCAAAAAGAAACAAACCTCCTACCCATGAGCAGTCACTCTCCATTCCCTCCTTTTCCAGCCTAGTAGCCACTAAACTGATTCCTGTCTGATCAGATTCTGGGCATTTTGTCTAAGGGGGATTGTACAATAGGCGTCCTCTTTGGGCCCATGTCATGCTGCAGTAGTGAGCCCCTTCCTGGTCTATGAAAGAAGCAAGAGTACTCAGGAGCCAAAAAGCTGGCATCATAATGGCATCTCTCTCCCCTAAACTGAGCTTCAGGGCCAGGGCAGAGATGGGATACCTGGGAAATGTGACCCCAAAGTTTGCTGTCAAGAAATGGTTAGTTTCATGTGCTTCACAAATAGGAATAGATTCAGAAGGCTCTGCCCACCAACTGAGATGGGGAAACATATAAAGAATGGCTTCATTCTCAGTGTCATTTAGTATGTGCAGTTTGGACAAGAAGCAAGGTGGCTCTTCTTGTAAACAAGGGAGTGGGGACTGGGCTCCTGCCGTGTCCCATGCTGAACTCAGCACTACCTGGACCTAAGCATTAGCATAGTCTGCGCTACTTGCTTTGGCTAGGTCCAGATCATTTGCTTCACCCCTTGACCAGTTTGGTCATATCTTTGAGGACTAAGAGGTCGCCTTAAGGTCCACATGGTTCCCGGATGAGTCACTGGCAAATAAAGTGGCCTTGGTGCTTACAGGTGCCTGGTGGCGGGGGTGGGGGGACACCATAGCGATGACCTCCCACAAGAAACAGACAATTGGGATTGGACTATGGCCCCCAGAGTCTTGGTGGCTCATGTCTTGAAACCAGATACAGAAATGACTCTGTCCTGGCGCTGTTGGGAATACATTGCCAAATAGATATTTTGATACCCAGATTATGAAAGGAGAGCAAACACATACTCCAAGGGCATAAGTGTTCCATGGTCCAAGTCTATGGTGATGACATTATTTTTGCTTGATCGGTGGAATCGTGAACTGACTACTTCCTCATTCATCTTGCCAAACATTCATTGAGTAGGTATACACTAATCAATGTCACAAAATTGGATTTGAAGATAGGATCACTGTATCTCTGCCTTCTCATGGCATCTTTGAGATGGTCCTTTCTTTTCACTCATGAGGCTTTGGGATGGAGATAATGTCCCTGAATGTAAGTATGCTGGTTCAACATGGGACCTTGGGCAGAACCTTGACATGTGAGCCCCAGGACCTTCTCTGTCAAGACCCTGCCTCTCAGAGGTGCGAGGCTCCAATGAGGTCATGTTTCTGAATATATTTTGAAAGGGCAGCAAGGTCTGGGTGTAAAAGCCATGCAGTCAGACCTTCCTGCATGTGAAGGGCCAGGATAAAGTCTCTTCTTTACTTTGCTGTTGAGAAAATGGTCTTTGCTCAAGTGGGAGGGACATTTGACCATCTCAATCTGGGGAGAATCATTAAGATCCCATTATGTGGCTATCACTGTGTTAGACAGTTTGATAAGCAGTTTCATGCCCTGTAGCCCAGGAGGCAGAATGGTGGAATGGCGTGAGCCTGTGGCCTAGAGCAGAGGCCCTTGGTGTGTGCCTCAGCGCTGTTGCCTACTAGCTCTGTGACCTTGAACAAGGTATGTGTGCATGTGTGTGTGTGTTTTGTAGCAACTTCACTATGTCTCCTAATAGCTGAGTGGGCTGTTGTGAGGACTAAGTGAGAGAGGTGTGTCAGGTACTTATGCTTAGTCCTACCTCCTTCACTTCCCGCTGGACTGTCATCTCTTCCTCTTCCTTTAATGCCTTTTGATAAGTCTCATCACTCTCATTTAATAGATGAGAGACCCTGGGCCACTCTTCATCTTGTGTAGAAATATCCCCTCTGTCATGGGGAACATCCCCATCTCTGCTTAAATGCCCCTGGCAGTGGGGAGCTCACTACCCCTGAGGTGTCTGGCTCCATTTTGGAATAGTTTCACATGAGTCTTATAATACTCAAAAGTGGCTGTGAATTCTTTACATCAAAATCATGAGATGCCCATTCTGATAAAATGATGTGATCAGCCAGCTTCCCACAGTGCAAACTTAGTGTTACTTTTTATAACATGGAGATGGTTAGCAGCGAACTTTCTCTTGACTTGATGTCACCTTCATACAAGGCAAGGTGCAGCATTTTAGAGACTAGTGAGAGTTTGGGATGGAAGTGAAGGAGAGTAGCCCAGGGAGTTACGGAGTTGAGGGCAGGCACTCAATGGGGGGGCGGGGGAGACCATTATGGAGGCTCAGATAGGCAGCTGAAGTGGGAGTGACGTCTTTATGTTCAGAGTCATGGACTTTGCTCCTCCTGAGCCTGAATGCTAGCCAGCATTGGGTGAGAGGCATTCTAGGACTTTGCAGACCTCCGTGGAAACAGATTAAGGGGAGACACCACGTGATGATCTAATTGCTAAAAAACATTCAATATAATCCAGAAGGTACTTCAGGATAAAACATTGCAAACTTGGCGCGGTGGGAACTTTCTTAGCCTGATGACAGATAGCTACTATAATCTCTAGCAGATGTTATTCTTGAAAGACAGACATGAGATGCAGCCCCTTTAAGCTGATAATAAGACCAGAATGCCCAATATCACCTCTGTTATCCAACCTTGAATCACAGGTTGCAACCAGTGCAATAAGACAAGAGAAAAGACAAAACAGATTAAAGCTGGAAAGGAGGAGATGAAAGCATCTTTATTTGCTAGTTAGGTGATCATCTGGCTGGAGGGAATCCTAGACACTGAATTTATAAATTATTAGAAACAGCGGAATTGAGCCAGTGGGCCAAAGCTCAAATATAAAAATGGATGACTTTCTGATAGACCAACAGCAACGAATTGGAAAACACAGTTGAGGCAACCAAGCCTCTGTGCAGGGTGGGGTTTTGATGTGAACTAGTGTGATACCCATAATGGTGATTTTCTTCCTAAATTATACAGTGTGGGTATACTGTCACATATCGCCAGCCCATGGGAACAAGACAGGTAATTTTATTTAGACTTTTCCAGAGGAGGTACCTTAGACTCAGAGGTTAGAGCACCCTTGCCCAAGGGGACTCAGTAGGAGATGGAGCTGGTACCCAGCCTCCTGGAGGGACCAGGGTTCCTTCCTTCTGGCTGCTTTCTGTCCACCTTCTTCAGACCTTATCGTCTCCACAGAGCATCTTGTTCTGCTAAATCTGTGTAAATCTGTCTCCAATAGTGGCTGAGCTTGGAGGGAGGGAGAGTCTGGGAACATTTGCATTTGGGTTATCCTGTACACTGCGATTTCATTTACGAGCAGCAGCTTGACGTTCCTAGGATACTTGCTGTGTGTGATCCTGGGCAGGGATGGATTCTTCGAAGAAAGAGAGGGCTGGGCAGCTGCTGGGTGTGGTGGGGTCCCTCTCTCTTCATGAACTCTGCCTTGATGCCCTCCATATTGCTTCCTCTTAGTCCAGTGTACATCTTTGCTTTTTTATTTTTATAGAATGGCTCTTCCAAAGTTATACAAATAGCATATGTTCCTGCAACTGGTAGAATCATAGGATAGAAAAAAAGGGAGCCTTCTTCATTTCTTCTTTGGTGGCTGTCCGATGCCACATGCTTCCCTCCTGCAGCTCCTTGATCAGTCCAGGATCGTGTCAAGATGTGCAAACAGGTGTTCCATTCATTCAGTGAGAACTGGCTGAGTGTTTGCTCTGTGTTAGGTGCTGTGATGCCACAAGGAACAAGCGAGACAAAAACTGCTGCCCTCTTGGAGTTAACAGGCTGGAGGATTAAAATCTCTCAAAGTAGAGTGTTTAAAATGCCAACTGATGATAATGCCCAAGGGGGAAAATAAAGCAAGATAAAACTCCTCCCTCCCCATCTGGTAATTTTAAGTGAAGTGTTAGAGTAGAATTCACTAAGAAGGTGAATTTTGTGCAGAGACCTAAAGGACATGTGAGAGAAAGCCATGAAGATCTCTGGGGAAGAAGCACTGAGACTGATGGTCAGTGCAAAGACCTTGAGGCAGAATTGTACCTGGTAGTATGATCTGTCAACTGGAGCAGTATGTGGCAGGGAAAAATAGAGGAAATGAAGTCGCAGATGGAGGGAGGAATTGGAGGAGGGTAGATTGGCTAGGACGTTTTGGGACTTGTATAGGGCTTTTGGTTCTTTAATGAAAATGAGGTCTTATTATATACTTGTCCCATGCAACTTACTTTCTTTTAAAATCTAATACATCATGAATATCCCTTCATATCTACAGATACAGATCTCATTTTTTTAAACAATTAAAAAATTAATGGTGTGGACATACCATCATTTTTACAATCATTCTCTTTTTATGAACTTTCAGATTGTTTTCAGATTATATTATTCCTCTCTCCACTATAGCAGTGCTGTGATACATAACCTTGTATATTTCATTGCCTTCTATTCTGGTGTTAGAGAGAGGGGTTTCTAAGTCAAAAGATGTGTATCTAGATGTCATTTTACTTGATCCTGTTAGATTTCTCTCCAGAAAGTTTGTCACTGATTTTTTCTGATTGGATTCTGTTCCTAAGTCTCAGTTGCCTAGCTGTGCCCCAAGTTGCTAAATAGTTACCCTGCAAAGGGGAAATCGCACCTACAAAAAGGAGATAGTTCTGGAATCCTTCATCTGGCTGGAAGGTGTGTGACCTTTTTGCACATGCGGCTGAGAACAATATCATTTGCTCTTTTTTGGAGTTTGTATTTGATGGTTGTGACGTCAAGATAGCTGCGAAGATAAAAGCACAGCTGTTGCTGTGTTATTCGCATTATAGCTAATTTTCCATATGCTTAAAATAAGCACAACACCGAGGAACTGCACGGAATCGGATTCACACCTTGTCAAACATTGACTCGTGTTCCTGTAGCATCTTAAGGATAATGCTTCCCCATAGTATCCCTTCTTGTGAGCATGTACTTGCAGGGCAAATCTCAGTGGGTGTGTACTTGCTGGCCAAACCCCCTACCCCTCGCCCCAGGGACGTTATGGCTCAGGATCTTGTACACTTTGAAGTAGACTTTTCATCTGTTTAGTAGCCAAATATATGTGTATGATTTTTACTGTTGGACATTGAGGCTGTTTCCCATCTGTTGCAGTTCAAATAATGAATAATCTATTGCCTGAGTCTTTTCACACGTATGAAGATATCTGTTGGGCAAACTTCTAGAAGTGGAATTGCTGAATCAAAAGGGACTGCCTTTCACATGTTGATATCACCAAGTTGACCTCCAAAGAGGGACCAACATTTCTGTCCACAGTACCAGCAAGCACCTTTACCCCTACCTTCTGCAGTACAAGGTCTGCTTCCAACAACGCAAGCTTAGCGTGACTTTTCATGACATGGAGATGGTTAGCAGTGAACTTTCTTTTGACTTGATGTCACCTTCATACAGGGCAAGGTGCAACATTTTAGGGACAAGTGAGAGTTGGGGATGGAGGTGAAGAAGAGTAGCCCAGGGAGTTGCTTTTTGCCAACCGAATGGGTGAGATGTTGCATTTCATTGTCATTTTGTTTTGTACTTATTTTGTATGAGTAAAGATGAACATCACATGTTCAAGAGCTGTTTCTGTTTTATGTTTGTGAACTGTCTTTCAGACCCTTTGCCCCTCCCACCCTTTTTTCTGGTGGTTTATCAGTCTCTTATCTGACCCCTTCCAGTATGGCCTGTCCACATGAGGAGGGCATTTGATACTGTGATCAGATGACCTAACCTGTCTGACCAGTTAAAGGTTGAGCCACATGTCTTTATTGTCAGGAGTGAAAATCAAGGCGTTTGAGAATAGGAAGTGTGCCTCAACGACAAATTAGATTTGTGGTGCATTTTAACAAGTGTGCTGTACTGACTGTTCCCCCAGACGGGTTCAATGCAGACAGCATCCTCCGGGGTACATCTTTTATATGGCCTCATTTTTATCCCATTATTGGCTTGATGAAATAGGAGGAAACATGGCTGTTTGCTGCTACTAAAACCCCTTTCTCCATTTGCTTAAATTTAAAGCCCCACTATGGGGATTTTTTTAAGCCACCTCTCCATTGGGTCACTATGCTAGGCTAGTGGCCTAACTGCTGTAGCAAACAACACCCAACTTCAGCTCCTTAACATGATAAAAAGGGACATTTGTGGCTCTGCCCTTTCTAGGTCCCCAGAACCCCCCTCAGGTCCTCAACTGGCAGAGGGGAAAAGAGAAGAGGATCGTGTGTGGGAGGGTTTTATGGGCTAGACGCTCTACCCTCACCCCACTGGCCAGAACCCAGTCTTAGGATCCATCTTACCAGAGGGAGGCTGAGAACAGAGGCCAGAGTGTACCATTATCCTCAGCCCTGATGTCAGGCACTTGCTGTGCCGTGGTCACTTAATGCCATGTGGGACTTGTACGTTTTCAAAGTGTCTTCTCCAGTGTGATCTCACTCTGTTCTCAGAGAGCTGACAACTCTATGAGGAAGTAAGATGACTGCTTTTAACCTCCAGTCTAGAGGATGCTGTGGAGACTGATGTCCAGGGAGATAAGTATCCCACGTAAGGCTGGGCACTCAAGGAGGGATACCAAGTGTGTGGAGAGTAGGATTGAGAACATAGCTCTCATGGTCACTCACTCTGAGGGGGCCTGGGCCAACCTCTGCATGTGGTGGGCATGGGATAATGTGACTGCTTAGCGAGGGGAAATAGGAGGCTGGCTGGAGAACATCCTCAATCCTGGAGTGTGGTGAGAGGGGACATTGCCTCTTGCCTTTTGTAAACAGCAGCCAAATGGTGAATGGTGATGGCGTTGCTACAGGTAGGAAGGCTCAGCCAGTGTGTCTTATGTAGACAGAACTGCTATACACCTGGCACCTCCAGGGAAGCTGTCTCCTCACCTTGACTCTGATCATTGTCCTTTCTTATCATTTGCATGGGATACTAGCATTGAATTTGGAATTTTTTTTCTTCCCTGTCCCCTTTCCCTTTATTTTATTATTTAAAAACATCTGATGCTGCGGTGAGATCAGCTGTGATATCTCAGCTGTTCTATTTCGAGCCACAGGGAGACAAATGGGGGGTGCTGTTGGTGAGGACTGTGCTCCCAGAAGCCATAGGAGGGACCCAGCCAAGGCAGTTCTGGGCGCACTTTGGATGCTTCCCCCACCAGTGGGACACCTGGGTTTCTTTACAGTGCAGAAGCCTTGAACTAAATCAAAATCTACAGAGACAGAATCATAGCAGGTTGCGTGGTTGTCGTGGTAGCAAACAATATCAAACAGCAGAAACAAGAGGAGACACCCAAAGGCCTGTGCTCAGGGCTTAGCGCTGGCACTCCAAGCTGAATGGCCACTGCACTCAGGTTTCTTCTCTGTGCAATAATAAATAAATAAATAAATAACATTTTCCCTACCACTCTCCCTGGGTTCTTATGAGGATCACACAAGATAATGTGTATAAAAGTGCTTTGTAAGTGGAAAAGCACTCTGCAATTTAAAGCATTACTGTATTAATAGTAACAATTACCACATGCAATTCTGGTGATTCGCTTGAGATAGGATACCCTAGTTCTCATTGCTGCTACCATTACTACCCCCCATGTTGTACTTCAAAGCTGCAATTACCTTGCACAATTTCATTTGATACATTACTGGTCATCAGTGTTAGAATGGGAAAGCATCTCAGGGACTAACTAACCCAATCATGTCACTTTATAGCCAGTGACCTGGGGCCTGGAGGGGAGAGGCTTGTTCGAGGAACCTAGAACTCAGGACTGTAGACTGTCAGTTCTGGGGAGTGGGCTGTTCTGCTTTTGGATTATGGTGCCCTGTCCCTTCTGAAGGACTGGGCATGGGGAACTTGGAGTGAGATGTTGATCCTTAGTCATTAGGTGGAGTCGAACCTGAGTCATGTCTGCTTGCTCACGCTGACCCTACTCCAAGCTCCGCTGCTCAAGGTTCAGGGCACATTTGGACAGTGCTCAGAGGAGAAACTTGGATGCTGAGGAGGTTGGCAGAGGGTCTGAGAGAGAAGGAAGTAGGAACTGAAGTGGTTTGCCAGCGAGAAAAGGAGACTGGAGCAATTCCAGAACAAAGAAGGTGGAGGTTCCTCTTTTCCCAACCTCAGTCCTTGTCAGATCCCACTGTATTGTGCACCTCTTTGACTGTCCCCTCCAGGAGACTCAGGCCACCAGGGCACTTTCAGGGGGCATAGCTGCAGGACTGTGAGGCCCCTTCCAAAGAGAAGACTGAGGGTTTTCAGCATAGCTGTAAGTATTCAGAGGGCGGTCATGCTTGGTCTGGAGAGAAGAACCATGAGTAGAAATCCTAGAAAGGCTGAGTTTGGCCTCGCCTTCATTCACAAAGCCCCTGGTTGACCCCTTTCCTGCCTTGTCTTCAGGCCATCTTCTAGATGAGGCACCCCTCTGTTTGAACATGTAACTTGCATCCCCCCTCACTTTGACCCAACTTTCTCGACTGGATTTGCCATCAAAAACATTATACAGAGAAGTTGCAAGAGAGTCCAGAGATTACTGTCTACCAGTTAGCTTCCCATGATGCGTATATCTTGCATAACCAGAGAATACACCAGGCTTCACACTGGTATGAAACTGCTCATTAAACTGCAGACCTTCAGCCGGGCTCAGCCTGTAATCCCGCGCCTTTGGGAGGCTGAGGTGAGTGGATTGCCTGAGCCCGCGGGTTCGAGACCCGCCTGGGCAGCGAGACCTCACCTCTACAATAAATCAAAAAATTAGCCGGGTGTGGTAGCGCATGCCTGTAATTCCGGCTACTTGGAAGGCTGAGGCGGAAGGATCGCCGGAGCCCGGCAGGTGGAGGCTGCGGTGGCCGGCAGCGGCCACTGCACTCCAGTCTGGGCGACAGAGTGAGATTCCAACTCAAAAAAAAAAAAAAACCAAAAAAACAAACAAACAAACAAACAAAAAACTGCAGACCTTCTTCAGTTACCTCTGGTCTTCCCACTAGGACCAGTTTTCTCTTCCAGGATCTGTCTGGGATCCCACCTCGCATCCCTGTGCCACACCTCTGTAGTGTGCTTCAACCTGAGACTTGCCTTTCCTTTTCTTTCATGGTTTGACACGTTGTTTCGTTCTTTTCATAGAAAGTCCCTCAATTTGGGTGTGTCTGATGTATGTTTTTTATGGCTAATAGGTATGGATTTTTTCTTTCTTTTAATTTTACTGCTTAATGGGTCTTTCCTTTAATTGGAATGCCAGCTTCCTTCAAGCAGGGATCCTCGTTTGTCTGGTTTACGGGGACATCTGTATGTGCCTGGCACCCACATTCAGTCAATATTTGCCGAGGGAATGGATGAGGCTCTGTGTTCCCCTGTGTTAGTGGAACGTCTGACCTGACGTGACAGAAACACAGAGCAGCTGGTTACCGGCAGAACCCTGATGGCTGGCTGGGCTAGATGGGTGCTAAAGCCTCTTTCAACATGCAGCTTCTGTGATTTTATGACCTGCTGGTGGTATCTGGGCTCAAGCTAATTACATTCTACGGGTGTTAGCTGGGCATGTGTTTGCCCCTGGGCTGGGCAAGATGGGTGTTTGACAGGCACTTGAGATCTAGGCTCTTAAATGCATTCAGTTTTCCCAGGGAACCAAAGGCACAGGGAAATGTGTGAGAAACACTAGTGTCTAGATAGTGGTCTAGAATCTGGATTCTACTTCAGTGGTTCCCAAACCTCAGCCTGCTTCAGAATTACTTGGAGGACATTGTTAAAACACTGTCCCACCTTCGGAGTTCCTAATTCTGGGGTGGGGGCTGGGAAATTCCAACATTTCCAACAATTTCCCAGGTGATGGTGATGCTGCTACTGATGGCCCAATAATACCACTTTGAGAAACATTGCTTTGGGGGTTCAGAGAAGACGAAGTCATTGCTAATCAGCAAGAGCCAGGAGGGTTTCATGGAGGAGGAGGTCAGGCTTGAACGAGGTAGGATTTACACAGGTAGGTCTGGGGCTCAAATCTATGATCAGCTGACTTATTGCCATCATGCACAATCTGTGATGCCTTTTGCCTGCCTTTGCCCTGTTGGCATCTGGCCTTACTTGTGGCCTTGTTCAACTTTCCTGGTACCATGAGTGATCTTGGCCAGGAGATTCTGAGCCCCCAGGAGGGGAGGCTGACTAAGTCTTTGACTGGAGTTGACCTTGGCTGGCTCTGATGAAGTCACTCTGAGGTCTGGCCGTGTCCTCTAGC
Source organism: Cephalopachus bancanus (assembly GCA_027257055.1). Classification (NCBI taxonomy): domain Eukaryota; kingdom Metazoa; phylum Chordata; class Mammalia; order Primates; family Tarsiidae; genus Cephalopachus; species Cephalopachus bancanus. The sequence goes on from JAPVLO010000036.1 coordinate 6,667,023, forward strand.
GCACAGCCTGCCTAATGTGTTTATTTGCCTGGGCCTTGCTCGTTGCCTGCTGGCACCGTCTGAGGTGTTGCTGTTGGGCTTCGTGGCTCTATTTCTGTTTTCTCGTCTGGCACCAGCACTGCGGGGGCAGATGAGGTGTGTGGCCACCTTTGCTTTCTTCCTGGCTCCAGGTTCTTCTTGAGGCCAGCACTTGGTCAAGGAGAATATTTGCATCTCACTAGAGTGTCTGGTACAGAAGCAGATGGACCCTGTTCAGGAGAGAGAGATTCTGTGAAGGAGGGAAAGAGCCATTGGGAAGTTAAATAACTAAACTGTGTTTAGACTTAGTGCACGGTGATGGCAGGAATGTGTACATATGTGTGTGTGCATTGAATCCTCCAGAATAATTAGGGATTTTTATTCTTTAAAGTGATATTTATTCCTTAAAGTGTCAGAGGCAAAGGGAAGCATCAGAAAGCTTGGAAGAGGACATGTTTTTTTATGTAGTTGGAAGGTTCTGGGCAGGAAGGCAGCACATCCTCTAAGTTATAGAACGTTGGCCCATGCACATGGTTCTGATTCATCCCCATCATTTAAACCAAGACCTAGGAAAGCATAGTGACTTGTTCTGATCTAGTGCCACTTCTCCAATCATCCCTGGCCAAACAAAAATTACTGTGTCTTTCCTATGGGCTCCATCATCATTTTATTTATAACATACCTCTCTTGTTTTATAAGTCGTCTTGCATGGGTTTGTTTTACTCACTAGATCAGGGATCAGCAAATTACAGCCTGCAGGTGAAATCTGGCCTGTTGTTGTACATAAAATTTTATTGGAACACAGCTGTGCCCATTTGTTTATATATTGTCCATTGCCGTTTGTGTGCTACAGTGGCAGAGGTGAGTAGTTGCTACAGAGACTGATGAGCCTGCACAGCCTGAAATATTGACTACCTGGCCTTTTAAAGAAGTTTGCCAGCCCCTGCACTAGAGGTGAGCTCCTAGAGGGCAGGAATGGTACTCTGTTTATCTTGCATCTTCATGTTCCTTGCTCGTAGTAGACGCTCAATAAATATATGTTGAATAGGCTTGAAATGCAGTGGATTGATTTGTTGGAGATGTGTGCAGCCACCTGGCTATTCTGGCTTCCCCAGCTTTCATCCTGCTGTTTGGATACTTTATGTTCTAGTTTCTGTCTATAGAAAGAAGATAATATTGTGTATGTTGCTGAGTTCATTGCTCTGTGGTGAGGGTACAACAGAATATTAAAATAACTTACTAGAATCTCGGGGCTTGCTTCCAGTCTTCCCGATGATTCTAACCCAGCCCTAGCCCTGGACTGCCCTGTTGAAACTCTGCTCCCCTGTCATTTCCAAGGCTTTCCTTTGCCTCCAGGCTAAAGGACACACTTTACCTGTCATTCACGATCCTTCTTGCTTTGATTTGATAAATATAGGGGCCCAGACTCCAGGTCGGTGTCTCCAGACTCCAGACGTACCTGTCTGTCTTGAGCTCTTACTCAGTCAGTGCAACCTTCTGCTGCTGCATCTGGAATTTTCTGCATGCTGTCTTTACATATGTATTGTACTTTGGGCTGGGACCCTAGCCCTTCTCCCTATCACCTCTCCACCTAATCCCCATCTGCTTCTTTGCTCTCTGCTTCATGTCTGCCCTTTCAGGTCTCTTTTATGTCTTGACCTTGCTGGTGTCCTTTAACCTTGACCAGCATAAGTGACTGTCTCATTTGCCACTTAGGGTACTGTCTTATGTCTCAAATTTTTAATCCTTGTGACTGCTTGTTAAAAATACAGGGATGCAGACTTTGGACTCATGGAGTTAAAATCGCCAATGGTGAGATCTAGGCCCCCTTGCTTTTTAACAAGCTCCTATAATGTGGTTATGATTCTGATCAAAGTTGGAGGAACATTGCTTTAAAAATAGAGTGCTTTGTAGTATCATTTATCTTTCTATAGGACTCATTCTTGTGTCCCCAAGAATGGGGACGCTCATTCTTGTGTCCCCCAAACTGTAAACATCTTGAGGGCAGATCCAGGCCTTCTTTTCTTTTCGGAATGGCACATACATCTGACGATAAGGGCTAGGAGATAATCTGTCAGTGAGATAGTCTCCACCTTGAGCCCCGCATCTGGTAAGCTCTGCTCATAAGTGTTTGTTGATTGATACGAGAACTGAAAGTGCCTGAGAAAGCAAAGCAGTCTCCACAGAGCGGGGGTCTATTTCTGTGAGCAGGCCCAATGTGTGCCTTCTACTGATGCTGAAGATGTCCTCAGAGCTCTGGACACTCAGGAGCCTGCAGCCCAGATGCAGAAAGTCCGCCCTGCTGAGAAACGCTCACCCAAGCAGAATCCCTTGCACTCTCTAGCTTTGTTCTTTTACTTTGATCTCTCAGTGCTTATGAGAGAAAGCTCCTCTTTCCCTCCCCCTTTGGCTTATCCCAATAATGCAAAGCCATAGAAGTGCATGCTGCTTGGAAAAAGTGTGTTTGGACACTTAAGAATGTAGAAGATGGTTTAGCTTGTATAATGAGTTTTGCTTTCCCATTTAAAATGCTTGGAGAGGAGTGCAAATGTTTCATCTCCGCCTGGCAGGTTACACTGCCTGTATACACAAGGTCTGCGGTCTCAGAAAAGGTTTCTTGCTTTCTTCAAAGTGTGATGGCACAATCTTGGTGTGGAGTCTCCAAACAGAGATAGTGCTCAGGCCTCGTGTGGCGGGAAGATTATATTTCAGGAAAAATAAGTTCATACTGTGCTTTGTTTAGAACCATTGTGTAAAGTTGTTTCAAACACAAAGATGCCGTTCTTTTATCTAGCAGGGAGAAGAGAACACATAAAGACCAACTATCCTGGTGGTGAACCTGAGTCTTCGAGCTCTCTCTAACTGGAGTAGGACATTCTTAGGTTGTAATGGAAAGAGAGTGGAGTCAGCAATAAAAACAGATGCAATAAAAACAGAGCAACGAGTCAGTAGTGAGGGGTGGTTTAGGAGAACTCTTTGTACTTCTTTAGAAATTTACAACCATCTAAGCATATGTGTGTATTCTCACTTTGACAAATAAGTACCCTGATGGTATACAGATAAAAATTTCTTTCACCTATTGACTCGTTATCAGCATGTTTTACATGGGGAAAAATATTTAGGTTCTAGAACTTACTCCCCTTTTCCCTCATGATTTTGTTCTATGAATATTAGGCTTAATTATTCTAATTTATTATATCAGAGGCTTGTTGCTTAATTTAAAAATTGAATGGGTTATTCGCTTTTTAATAAACAGTGACATTTACTGTCTACTAATGAGGGCTCAAGTCATTTAATTTATTACTGTATCTCTATTTTGTTTGTGAAATGGAACAGAAACGACTTCTACCTGAAGCTGGACTTTTCTATGCTCCTACAAATGTGGACAGCAGAGGATGACCCATGCAGGATCTATGACATACTTCATATGGAGCACAAGATGCAACAGTCTGCATCTAAATGCAGGAACCATTTTTTTCCCTCATCATCTCCGGAACCAAGAGCGTGGGTGGGAATAGCTCGGGAGAGTAACCATGTGATCCCTATACTGAGGGATATAACTGAAGACAAAATCTGGCACATAGTCATCCAATGATGATGACTATGAAACTGACTGGTGTCCCATCAGATTCAGAAGTGCTGAGAGTGTTACCTACCGACTTCAGAAAAATGCTGGATAACGACTGGGACCCTTTATAATGTACAGGGGATAGAAAATGTGTGTCAATAAATATGCTGTTTGATTTGGACATTCTATTTCATTGTGATATAAAGTATGCGTGGTCAGATTGGTTTCTATTTTTGATAAAAGCAAGGTTCCAGAAGGCCATTATGGCTCATGTACTTATGAGAAAGAGGTTTCAGAAAGGAGTTTTGGAGTATTCCTCCACTGAAGCAGCACTGTCTATTAATTGTTCTATCACTAGAGGCTTGGCATGAAGAACAAAGCATAAGTGAGACTCAATCTTTGTCCTCAATGAGCTTGTGGTCTGATGGGGGGCCTATAGTACACCTATGCAGATGGGTATAGCTAAAGGTGGTGAGGACCTGTTCTTGAACTTCTGGCCTCAAGCAACTCTCTGGCTTTGATCTCCCAAAGTGCCAAAGTACTGGAATTATGGAATGAGGCACCACTCCTGGCCAGGAATACATAATTTTTAAACAAACAGTGATGGAAAAGGTAAAGAGAACAGAAAAAGCTGAGAAACGTGCAGAGTGTGTTCAAGGCAGGTTAACAGATATTACTTGAGGACCTACTGTGTGCATGGTGTGTTAATCTAGTGAAAGGAATCAGGTAAGAGCCTGCTACAAAAGCAAGTAATAGACCTTGTGCATATCCTCACTCTACTTCTTATGGCAATTCAAGCAAGTACAATAACTATTGTCCTTGATTATATTAATTCATGTAACTGTGACAACCTGCTGAAGTCAATACCGTACTTGTTCCTGTGATAGAACAGGAAACTGAGACACTTGAAGTTATGCAACTTACTTCAGGTCACTCAGCTAATGCATTGTGAAGCTGAGACTCACTCCAACCTCTCCAGTGTGCCCCAGGCTGTGGCATGATCACTGCCCACTCTTACCTTGAGTTGCAGGGGTTGGTTTCTCTGCTCACTTCCTCCAACAGAGTGTGAGTGGCTTGACAGTAGAGATGCGTTTTACTCCTCTTGGTACTCCTGCTGTCCAGAAGACTGCCCTGCATGTGGTCAGAATTCAGTAAGTGTGTGTTGAGTACAAAAGATATGCTATGGAGATTTGTCAGGGGAGAGCAGTTGCACCTTCTGTGTTTAGAGGGACAGTTTAGAGAAGGTTAGGGAGGGCACTCCAGGGTAAGAGAAGAATGTGATCAGAGGGCCAGAGTGGATGAGAGGACTGCACAGGGAGTGAAGGTCCCCAGTGTCCTTGGGGAGGAGTGTGGGCTGCATGTCTGTTGGGAGCTGGAGGTGATGCTGGAGGATGTTGTGGATGCCTTCAGTATTGCAGAGGACTGGGTTCCCTACGAGACTTCTCAGGGCCTGAAAGGTTGGGTCAGACCTCAGCCTCCACAGTGATGATATCAGATGGCCAGGTGCTCTCCCATCTCACCCTTTGGTATCTCTATCAGAGACAGGGTCAGGAAATGAATGACCCATGGGCTGGATTCCAGAGAGCACTTCATTGACTAGAAACATTTATGGGACAACTTTATTTTATTTTTATTTTTATTTTTATTTTTTGAGTTGGAGTCTCACTGTCGCCCAGACTGTAGTGCAGTGGCCGCTCTCGGCCACCGCAGCCTCGACCTGCTGGGCTCCGGCGATCCTTCCGCCTCAGCCTTCCAAGTAACTGGAACTACAGGCGCGCGCTACCACGCCCGGCTAATTTTTAAAAAAAAATTTATTGTAGAGATGAGGTCTCGCCCGCCCGGGCGGGTCTGGGACACTTTAATGTACCTAATTCTGCAGTTGTAAATACAAATAAGGGCTGCTCATAGGTCTCATCTGTATGTTAGATTGTTGGTGCTTGTTGCTGGGGAGAGACTAGTGGGCAGTGAGGACCAAGGCTGGGCCCAGGGTGGTCAGGCAATTATAAAAGTATGCAGCACTGTGGACTGACTGTTTCTCTGACCACAACTTGCTGCCTGGCAGGGTACCCAAGTCCTGCTCTCTGAGCTTTTGTCACTGAGTTAAACAATGGAAGAAATCAACAAAGCCTCACCAAAATCAGATCTTTGGTAAGGTATAACAAAGCAGGAAAGAGGACACAGGGGCTAATCGTCCTACCCCATAAATCCAGCTTCTTGCATTCTGTATCATAAGTGAATAAGACTTTAATTTACAGAAATGGAAAATTCCTTTTTGTCCTACATAGGGTCATACCTCCTTTTCTTCCTGGAAAGCATGTCTTAGTATTTCCTGCCTGGGTAGGTGTGGTCAGGATACCAGGGCCTTTGGGGAGTGGGATTGGTTGTGTTGACCTCTCCTGTGGAACCCTTATTGAGGCTGTACCTGGAAGGTGGGTGACAAGAATGGAGCCCCAAAGCCATCAGCAATCAAAACTTGCCTCTCCTTCATCTGCTCTGTCACAGGTCAAGGAGGTTACCTTGATACCCAGGAGTAACTTCAACCCCGCTCTGCTTTTGTGGAAACGTAAGTCACTCATCTGGGATGAACCAATTTCCCTCAAGGATGGGTTCACGGAGAAGTTGGCTCTTGCATGACTCAGATTTCAGACCTGAGAAAATTATAGGAGCATGAGATCCGAAGTCCAAACACATGATCATGAGACTCTCCTGGTGTTAGTACTCATAGATTCCGCATACCTCCGGAACTTGTGTCTCCGTGTGAGAAGTACCTACCCAGGCACTATCAAGTCTGTATTTGCCTGAACCTGGATTCTAGGAGTCATGTGTGCCCCCACCCACCTTTCTGTGAAACTGGGCCAGTGGAGCATTGACCTTCAACTGCTCATAGTGGGACCAGCTATGGTCAGACCAGGATGGGGCTGACCAGGAAAAAGTCCAGCCAGGAGTCCTGGGAGTGGAAGCAAGGGATAAGGCCAAGGAAGAGCAGACAGAGCCACAAGGGCCAGGCCATGAGTGGTCAGAGGCCAGCAAGAGCAGCCCTGCTCATGAGCTTGGCACAGAGGTGCTATTAGCCATGACAGTTCCGGACCCTGAGTGATGTTTGTAACCAAAGGAAGAAGGTTGGAGGTCTATGGTGCTGTGAACTAAAGCAGAAGGGGAGGGAGATGCTAGAATAATCTCATCTCCCCAATCAACTTTTCCCTGCCAATAGCAGATGAGGCTGGTGGCCCATCATGGGTGCAGACAAATCACAGAGGAAGTGGGGCCTTTCTGGCTGGTGGCTTGCCCCATGCTTTGCAGCTGTGCCATAGCTTAGCAGTCACATGTCTATTAAAAATTCTCATCTGGAAGCTAATATAAAACCAAACACCCGGATAACTGCCAAGGCATCTACCACGCAAGTCAAGAAGGTCCCTGAGGGACATGGCTCTGTGAGCTGCCCTCATGAGTGTCCTGGGTCGGAGTAGGCACTTCATTGCAGTTAGTCAAGAAGGAGTCAAGAAGGAGTCAAGAAGGAGTCAGGGACTGCTTCCTGGTGAGTGAGCATTTCTTCAGGACTCTGCACAATGCTTGAAGATGATGATATGGATACTAATTGCTAGCAGTTATTAAGCTCTTATTCCCCATATATGAACTTGCTTATGTCTCAATGTAACCCTATGAGGCAGGCATCATTATTTCAGTTTTTCAGAGAAGGAAGCTGAGGTACAAAGAGGTTAAATAACTTGCTGGAGCCAACCAGCGAGTGTCATAGCCAGGATTCAAACACAGCCCAACCAGCTCCATTGAGCCTGAGCTGAGCTCAATGTTGATGATGATATCAGTGTCCTTGGGAATGGATTCCTCTTTGGCCCTGTGGATCTAATTTGATGCGTTTCATTTGATCTTGCTGGAGAAATTTTCAATCTTCTCATTTCTTGGAAAATGTGAGTGGTGGAACCTCAGAGCTATTTCCTGAGGGTATGCCTCCTGGTTTGGTGAAATTTTAAAAAGAGTTTTACTCTGTGGCAGGCTCTCTCACCAGGACATCAGAGACCAACAATGGCTCATAGAATCAGCCTTTGCTCCGGCTTTCCATCCTAAAACTCAGATCGCTTTGAAGTCCTCCCTTTCTCTGTCGAGGAGTGTGTGGGTCTGCAGTCATAGCCAGAGAGTGGGTTTGAGCTGAGTGGGGTGTCCTGCACAGGCCACCCCCATGCAAACATTTCTAGTCACCATCCCCTAAGTGGCTATAAAGGGAGATGGTCAGAGGAGAAAGGATTCTTCTCAAGGATAGGGAGAGCCATGGGAGGAAGGGAGCTGAGCACAGGGGCTGGATCTGTCCAGGCCATCAGCTCTTTGTTATGCCTCTGTGCTTTGCTCCTTCTTATCTCTCCATCTTTCCCCCTTCCTTGGCTAGACATCACTGATTCATTCATGCAGGAGTCACCTCCTCCAGGAAGCCTTCCCAACCCCCGTCCTCTCCCTTTCACCCTCTCTGGTTTAGTGGCTCTCTCTTTGGATAGGAAAAACAGGGAAAAGCCAAGACTCTAGAAGCTTGTTGCCTGGGCACTCAGCACAGAGGAAGGAGGCCTGTGACCTAAATGGCTAACTGTGTCAGTCGACTGAGGGTCTGGTACAAACCCGGTGCTCTGGAGGTGAAGACCATAGACAGGGACTCTGTCCCTGTAGGACTCACATTTGTGGGGTGGGAGGAGGGAGACAGACAATTAATACACATAATAACAAACACAGGGGGAACAAGTTTCCAAGTCTCATAAGTGCTCTGGCAAGGGGCTAGGAAGTGGTGGTGGGTAGGTTGTCTAGACAAGGAACCCAGGAAAGCCTCTGAGATAGTGACATCTGAGTCCTGAGTGAGGCAAAGCACTGGGTGGCCAGACGCTCTGGAACAAGAGGGAAAGATGAGATCTCTTTCTGCTTCTTCCTCAGCCCGGAGAGAGGGTGGGAGGCAGCCACTCCTCTTTTCCTCAAACCCATAGTGCCAGAACCTGAGGGGTCACACCAGGCTCTCAATCAGAGTTCTCCCTTGTGGATGGGCTGCACGGCTTCCCTTAGACTGTTTTCTAGAGTCTCCCAGCGTTCAATTTTGACCACAGGATGTAACCAAGAACGTAACCAGCAGCCTTTTTTGAAGATCCATGAGACAGCTGGAATTTTTGACCTCAGAGGGACTGTGGTGATGGGCCAATCTTCATTTCAAGAGACAAAACTGAAACCCAGAGTGGTTGAGTCCTTTGGTCACTGGACTCATCAGAGACAGAGCCAGGACCAGAATCCTGGCCTGACCCTCAGAGAACGGGGTCAGTCATCTTCTTTTATTTAATTGGGGGAATGCCAGGGGACATCAGCTACCAGAATTGGGAGAAGGCCGTTATAGGACCCCTGAGGGTCCACACAACACCCAAGAGAAAGGCCCATTGGTAAGGCTGAGCCGTTTCCTTGAGGAGGGTCGCCATAGGATCACCAGTGCTGTGTTGCTGGAGGCATCTGGAGGCACTGTCTGAAGCTGCTGGCCTCTAATCCCGCCGGTTTAATTTAGCTCCAGTCCTGAGAGAGCTTGGCTAATTATAGCTAGCTGGCCATGCTGGGAACTATAAATAAGGCAGGAGGCACCTGTTTGGTCCTTAATAGGCATTTATCAAGGTATCTACAAAAGATTCGGTCATTGGACTGGGCATGGTGTGGGCACATCCAGAGGCTTTGAGCTGTGCGCCTCATTCACAGTTCAGGCAGGGAGCCAGTGTGAACAGTGGAGTGGGGGTGGGAGGGGTCATGAGCATGACCTGGAAGCCAGATGGTCAGAGCTCAAATGCTGGCTTCACCACCAGCTAGTTGTGAGACCCTGGGAAACTTACCCTGCCTCTCTGTCCTGCAGTTTTCTTATCTGCACAACAGAGGTCTTGAGATCTACCAAATGAGGCTGTTGTGAGGATGGAATGAGCGTGTTTTTCATATACACATGATTTATGTGTATGTATGTGTATATATGCACATACACACATACATACATACATGTGACTTAGAGTAACCTGGTATGTTAAGTGTAATAACATTGCTTGCTGTTATTTATTATGATTTGAAATGGCTTGAGGATGGCCTGGGACAGCACCATCTTGCATGGAAGCCTGGATCTTGGAAGGGGCTGAGTCTTGGTCCCTCCTGCCCTTGATGAGGCAGTGCTTACTATGTGTAGTTAAGAGAACAGGCTCTTCAGCTCGGGTTCAGTGTCAGCTCTTACTTCCTGTCTGACATGCTACCTCACATCATCTTAAGTCTCCATTCTTCCTTGGTGCCACAACAATGAGCATTTCTTGGGGTTGTGGTGAAGATTAAATGAGATAATACCTGCAGAGCCCTTCACACAATGCCTGACACATCGTGACTATGAAACAATGTGAGTCGCTATTGTTTATCCTCTTCCTCTTGTATGACATTGGCAGGTTACTAGCATCCTCAGGCTTGACATCCTGTAGTTCTCTAAGCTGGAGAACAAGACCAGCAGCTCAGCAGGCAGTGGGCTGGCAGTCCTGAGACACTCAGCCTAAAGAAGGAAGGCTGCCTTCTTCCTTGCAGTCCTCTTGTTCCAGCTGTTAGTGTCACTCCTCTTGGGACCTCATGGCACCTGCTTTTAAAATGCTGTTTGCTTCCTGTGTTTCTATCATTGTATCCCAGCTGGGTTCCAAGCACCGAGGGCCATAGGCAGCAAGGGGTGACACTTAAGAAGCACATCTCCAGTGGAGAGTTTGACACAGGAAGAAGAGTTTAAGGGATAAGGGATTGTTTGTTCCATATGGAGAAAGAGGAGAGATGAGGGTGGGGACGGAGCTCTTGTGGGAGAGGAATGCATATTTTTCCTGTAGCTCAGAGCAAGGCTATCAGAGTGAAGGTTTTGAGGAGGCAGATCTCTGTTAGGGAAGGGCAAGTTGTCTGACCTTAGGCCTGCTTAAGTGGGAAGGACATGGATGTGGCAGTAGGCATGCTAGTCCAGGGCTTCGCTACTCAGGGTGTGGTTAGAGGACCAGATGTAGATTCCACCCCAGACCTACTGATCCCAGATCTGAAAGTTAACAAGATCCCCAGATGTGCACACAGAAGACGGAGGAGTGTTCTAGACCAGAACTTCTCAAGTCAGGAACCATTCTTCCCAGTTCACAGCTGAGAAAACTGAGGTTAGTGTATGGACCTCAAGCATTAGTTCTCAAAGTTCTGGTTCTCTGCCTGGGCCAGCAGCGCCGTCCTCACCTAGAAGCTTGTTGGAAATGAAAATTCTCAGGCCTTGACCTGAAGCCACTGGAGGTGGAGTTCAGGGCTGTATTTTAATTGGTCCTTCACGGGGCTCTAAGGCACTAGCCAGATTGATAACTTAGCGTCAGATTAAAGGTTCTCAGTCTCCCTGCACATTGGAATCTTGTGGGGGAGATAGAGCAAATGCTGAATGAAGTTTGAAGAGCATCTGGGTGTGTCAGGGACACCAGGAACTTCAAAAGTTCCTCAGTGGCCAGGCGTGGTGGCTCACACCTATAGTTTCAGCACTTTGGGAGGCTGAGACAGGAGGATCACTTGATGTCAGCCTGAGCAATATAGCAAGACCTCATTGCTACCAAAAAAAATTAAAAATTAGCTGGGCATAGTGGTGTATGCCTGTAGTCCCAGCTACTCAGGAAGCTGAGGCAGAAGGATTGCCTGACCCAGGAGGTAGAGGCTGCAGTGAGCTACGATTATGCTACTGCACTCCAGCCACTTGGACAAGTGAATGAAACCTTGACTTAAAAAAAAAAGTTTTCTGGTTGATTCTAATATGCAGCCAAGTTTGAGAACCAGTGTTTTAGACCCACGAGCTAAGCCGCAGTTTTTTCAGTCAGTTGGGTTGACTAACCCCTGTTTGCCTTCCATTGAGGTGAAAGTGCCTTTGGGGCACATTATCTTTAGCTCCCGGGTCCTGGAAAAGTTATGCTTGTTAGTAGGCTTCCATTTGTCCAGAAAGGTACATTGCTGTGTTGGAGGTAGACCTGGATGCCCATTATGGCTTCAGGTGAAATTTCAGTGTGGTGGCTGGCTGATCGAAGTACTAAGTGCTATGAAGAAGATACCCTGCTTGTTGCAATAACTCTGCCCTGGAAAAGGAAATCGCTAGTGCCTTGAGTGCCCAGTTCATGTATTCTTCTCCTATTGTGCCTCCCAACTACTGCTATCAGTGCCTAATTCTGGGTCTCATCCTTAGCAGGGTCTTTGGCTCTGTATTCAGGGAGACGATGTCGTCCACACCATCCCAGGCTCCTTTGGATTAGAATGGACTGCTGGGGGGCTGGCCCCCTCACTCAGCACACTGGTGATGGCAAGAATGAGGTTTAGAGAAATATTTACCCAAAGTAATCCCTTTGCTATGCCACTGCCCGTCTCCCGGGAGGCTGGGCAACAAACACAGAGTTATTTTCTCATTTACTGAGGGGACAAGCTGAGTCTTCCAAGGGCTAGGAGGGAGCAGGAACAAAGGGGAGGACAGTTTCCAGTCCCAGCTCCTGTGGTGGCCAGGGCCTGGGGGCTCTTGAAAGTAGCCTTTAGTTCCCACAACAAAGGGGCACATTACATGTATATCCTGAGTGCTGGGTTCAAAAGTGTCATGAAGTACCAGATGTGGAAAGTGATCATAATCTTATCTTAGAAACGAAATGATATGGCGCCTACTGTGTATCAGGAGGCACCATTCTAAGTGTGACCTTCTGTGGGCCTCCCGATCACTCTATGAGCTACGTGTCATCATCCAGCTTTGCATAAGCAGTTGTTCTATGGAGGTCTCTGAGGGTCGACACCTACATTTCACCTATGGGGAGATAAAGGCCAGAGATGAGGGAGTACTCTATAGTTGTAATGTGTGAGTGGCAGGGGAAAAAAATGACAAGTCACCAAAGCGCATCCTGAAAACCAGAATTTAGCAAGACCTCTTCTTGATTTTAAATCTGGGATGATTTTAATACAGAGTACCTGGATTAGGTAACATGAAAAGGCAGAATTCACAGGATATTTGAGCTGAAAAGATTCAGAGGCAGTCATCTGGCATGGTAAATTCCAAAATGTTTTAGATCACATCCAACAGGACAGTGCAAAGTACATTGCATATTGTGTGCATGTGTGCATATCTGGATATAATATATACATATGCATATGCTATGTTCTATTTTATATATATATATATATATATATATATACGCACACATACATAAATATATCTCACAGAAACAGAAGTTCATGAGGCAATGACTGTTCTTACCACATGAGCTGCAGCTTGAAGTAGTCTTTTCGTTTTTTAATTCTTATGACCAGTTTATCATAAAAAATGTTCTAAAGGATTTTAATGAGTAGCCTGATGAAGAGGGATACAAGATGAGTCTGAAAGGATCCCTTGGTGGCTCAACCTGTAATCCCAGCACTTTGGGAGGCCAAGGTGAGTGAATTGCCTGAGCCCATGGGTTCGAGACCACCCCGGGCAACTTGGTGAGACCTTGTCTCTACAATAAAATAAAAAACTAGTTGGGCACAGTAGTGGATGCCTGTAGTTCCAGCTACTCAGAAGGCTGAGGCAGAAGGATCACCTGAGCCCAGAAGGTCAATGCTAGGTGGCTGTGAGCATGCCACTGCACTCCAGCCTGGGCGATGGAGTGAGACTCCAATTAAAAAAAAAAAAAACAGGATCCTGAGCACAGGAGCCTCTGTCCCTGTGGAGTTGGGTTGTGGCAGTTTTTATTCTGTTCCATTTTATTTGAAAATATTGCTCATACCCTATTAAATAGACTTCATGATCTGTCAGGAGGCTGAGGGCTGACTCTGGTGGCTCCTGGTATGGTCCAGCTTGCCTGTTACAGGGGAGGAAGCTGAGGTTTGTATCCTAGTCACAAACCTGAGACCAAATGCAACTATACCAATGGCCACCCTTGCCTGCACTGGCCTGCTTTTGACCTGAGGCTTTGCAGAGAGTATTTCTGGGTCATGGGTTGACCTGTTTGTGGTTTTATGCCCACATTTTCTCCTCAAGCCCACATGTGCTTTCCAGTCAAACCCACTGGGCTCTCTCTGGTCATTACCTGTTCCAGTGTTTCTCTCCTCTCTGGTCTCTTGTTCTTTTCAGCTCCTTCTGGGAATCAGAGGGTGGATTTTTGAGACTGAGTCCCAAAGAGTGGTGGATTTAAGTGTAAGGTATTTTGAGAGATGATTTATTTATCAGGTCCACATTACCTTGTTGGATTCTAAAATCCTCCAAACTCTAAAAAGTGGGCATTTTAGCCGGGCTCGGTGGCTCAGCCTGTAATCCCACATTTTGGGAGGCCGAGGTGAGTGGATTACCTGAGCCGGTGGGTTCGAGACCCACCTGGGCAACTTGGCGAGATCTCATCTCTACAATAAATCAAAAAATTAGCCGGGTGTGGTAGCGTGTGCCTGTATTTCCAGCTACTTGGAAGGCTGAGGCGGAAGGATCGCCGGAGCCCAGCAGATCGAGGATGCGGTGGCCGGGAGTGGCCACTGCACTCCAGTCTGGGTGACAGAGTGAGACTCCAACTCAAAAAAAAGAAGTGGGCCTTTAAACATAATTCATGGAGTGTAGAGCAAGGCTCCCTGAACTGATGGGAGGTAGTTTATGGTCTTCATTCACCTAGCTTAGTCTGAGTAGTCATACTCATCCTTGTGGAAATGTTAATGTGTTTGACTGAAGTATGCAGCCCGAGTCTCACAGATTCACCTCAATCATTTTATAAAATCAGAAGCAGTTGAGAAACTCATCAAGTCTCCAAAATCTTGGTGAGGGACTGTGAGCCAGTAGGTATATTTGGAGCGTACTATTGATTAATCAATGAATTTTTCTTTTTTGGAGAGGAAATAGTGCTAGTCAGAAAGCACAGAGGACCATGATCAGAAAGTTGACTGTTCACGGCTGTGAAATGAACCTCTGAGGGCTTTTGTGAGGATGAAGTCAGTGATGGTTATGAAGCGCTTGGAAAACAATAAAGATCCATGCCTGGATACAGTGTTAGGTGTGGTCTGGCTTCTTTAAAGCATTCTGAATTGCAATTTCTAATCATGCACTCATTTCCAATTTCTAGAGAGGCCCAGAAAAATGCAAAGACACCGAGAAATGTCTCTGCAGTCTTTGAAGATTCTTTGCGCATACTCCCTGGTCTGTTCTAATAATGCCTTTTTCTTTATTCTTCTTCCTTATAATATTTCAGATACTCCTTAATCAGAATTGCTGACTACACACTCGTATGCACTTTTCTTCACCACCATTAGCCTTGTAGGTCATTAAAACCTTGCTGCTGTGACTGCTTTTCTTTCCCCATAGAGACTTCTAAATTTCAAAGTTTTGAAAGCTTCTGCCTTAGAGGTCCCAGAGAACTCTGGGTTCTTGAGACTAGAAAAGGGTATATCTAGCTTTAAATTAGGTACAGAAGAAAACACAGATCTAGATCCCGAGAGGGACTTTAATATTTCGAAAAGAAACCAGATTGAAGTGAGGCGTGGTGGCTTATGCCTATAATCCTAGTACTTTGGAAATCTAAGGTGAGGATTACTTGAGACCAGAAGTTGCAGACCAAACTGGGCAACATAGTGATACCCCCACCTCTACAAAAAAAAATTTAGCTGGGTGTCGTGTTATATGTCTATAGCTACTTGGGAGACTGAGGCGGGAGGATACTTTGAGTCCAGGAATTGGAGGCTGCAGTGAGCTATGAAGGTGCATTCCAGCCTGGGTGACAGAGACTGACCCTGTCTCTAAAACAGAAATAAAAAAAAAACAAAACAAAAAAGAAACCAGATTGAGGGAGTATCAGACTCTAAACCGAGATTGAAAGTATGGCCCTTGAATACCCAGGAAACCACTAGACTTGGGACCCTTGCCAGGTGGGGAGTTGGAAAGGGGATTCCTGCCTAAAACTGTCTCCTTCAGGGGTCCTATCTCCAGGAATAGGTGGTCTAGCAGACATCTGCAGGAGGGTAAAGAGTGAAGATGGAGCTCTTACTTGTTTTGGCTTTGGCTTGTGGGTGGGAGGATGGAACAATGTTTCCTGTGAGAATTTGTCACCATCCATCTGCCTTCGTGAAGGTTCAGGGTTGAATATATACTACCTGGGTGACCCAGAAACTCCAGGCTGCAAAATTAGCCTGATGGAGTTTGGGCTTCGTAGCACCAGAGTGCCTGTCAAAATCAAACACAGATTCTCTTTGGAGGAACGTACTTATAACTTGAGCCCTGAAGATTCCTGTAGGTAAAACCTAGCCATTCAAGCATGAGCTTTTTACCTCAAATTACAAAACAGATGAGGAAACAGACCACCATTAGTGAAAGTCAGCAGAAACAATAAATAGAAGTATCAGATGCCTAAACATTTCAGACTGATTAGACAGATCATATATTTACAGTGTTCGAAAAAAATGAGGAAGAAACACTATACAGATTTTAAAAATCCATGGATATTTGAAGAAAAAAACTGAACTTCCAAAAATTAATATAATAACTGAAATGGAAAATAAGATCTTCAGCAATTGGCATATATTTTTATAGGTTATTTTTATGGGAAAATTAAGACAACAATTCTGAATAAGCATATGTCAAAGACAATATTTTTAAAAAAGCAGTTGACACAGTTTTACATGATTACATGTGTTATAATTACTGGAAAGAAAACAGATCCTGTACTCAGGCAGGCTTAGTTCAGACCTGACTGTTTCATTTAATGACTGTGGAACCTCCGGTTATATTTTTTAACCTCTCTGATTCCTTTCCTCTTGTTAATCTGACTCTACACATTTGCTTGGATGGTTTAATCAGATAGTTTTTAAAAGGATCTGGGTTTCCCTTTTCCTTTCACTTTCTTTGATTTTAGAAACTAAATAGCCTCTCCCACCAAATTCTCCCTTGAGAAGGGTCCTACAATTTCTCCTTTAATTAAATCAGCTCTTCGAATGAACAAAGCGACTGCGTTCATAATTGCCAGTAGTTCCTCCAGGGACTAGGATTTGCTCAAGAGTTACACACACTTATCTGGAAGCTTTTGGAGAAGCTGGCCACTGAAAAGCAGGCCACCATCCAGAGGGTCAGTCCTGGGCATAGAGGCTCTGCCTGTGCCTCCCCTCCCAGGGCGGTGACAGATGACAGGGTTCTGATTTTAAGGGGGGCCTGAGTGTGGTTAGTATGGTGACAGATATGGATCTTGGTTGGGCACAGCCTGCAAATCCCAATTAGTCTAATCCCAACCCTTGGGAAATCTGAACTTTGCATTGAGCATGAACTCTGCTCTAGGGCTCATGGCCCAATCTGTTACATCGCCCAGCAGGCAATCTGTGCTCTGTCTCCTTGGTCAGCTCTTCTAGAGGACAGGATCTGCCAGGGTTGTCCCAGAGCCCGAGCTACCTGAGCAGGGGAGAGGGGAAGGGAGGAACTGAGAGATACCTGAGAAGGGGTGCTCAATGGCAAAACTATCCACACACCCAAAGCTCCTTCTCTCTCTCCCTTCCTCTTCTCCCTCCTTCTTTCTCCTCTTTTCATCTTTCCCCACCATTTTCTTCTTTTGCCTTCTCTCAATTTTTCTTTTTTCCTTTTAATCTCCCTTTCTCTCCTCCTTCTCTTTCCTCAATCCGTGTCCAACTGTCTCTCTTTTCTTTCTCTCTCTCTCACAGATGAATGCAAGATTCCTCCTTTTTTCCATACCCTGAAATAAGTACAGTGAGAAATTGGGGAGTAGGTCTCATCTGAGCCTGCCACAACTCAAATGATGCTTGACACACAGTAAGCTTTAGAAGCAGTCGGATGGAATTGTCCTGGACATTGGCATAGCTTCTGAATCTTCTCTGGAGTGAGCGCAAGTTATGGCAGTGGAATTCTGCCCAGGAAGGGGAGTAGCAAACCTAAGCAGTGCCCACCTTGGGAAGGAAATGGCAGGCTCCTCCCTCCCTAGTGATGGGGGCTCAGCCAGCTTGGAAGCTTTCTGTCCAGTCCAGCCTTGGAACTCAGTGAGGTCAGGCCTGCTAATGACATCATTGGCCTTCCATAGGACAGCTGCAGCCAGCAGCAGGACACTCCAGAAATGCCAGCAGTAATTGGAGACTTTATTTTCAGATGCTTCCCACAGTATTCATGCATGGCGAGAAGTGCTTCTGCTGAGGGACGTTTCAGGTGGTTGCTCTGAGCAGGCCTCCTGGGAGACCAGGGAGATCTGAAAACAACCTCTGTCTTACCTGGACCAGGACTCCTGGGGGATGGGATGGGGGAACATTCCCCAGAGGGCTGCAGCTTTCTGTCAATGAGATTCCATTTGGATAGGCCTCCAGAGAGCCTGTGGGGTAGTCTAAACATTAACATTCTTTTTTTTTTTTGAGTTGGAGTCTCACTCTGTCACTCAGACTGGAGTGCAGTGGCACAATCCTGGCCACTGCAGCCTCCACCTGCTGGGCTCCAGCAATCCTTCCGCCTCAGCCTTCCAAGTAGCTGGAACTACAGGCGCGCACTACCACACCCGGCTAATTTCCTTTTAATTTTTTGTAGAGATGAGGTCTCGCCAAGTTACCCAGGTGGGTCTCGAGCCCGCAGGCTCAGGCAATCCACTCACCTCAGCCTCCCAAAGCATGGGATTACAGGCTGAGCCACCGAGCCCAGCCATTAACATTCTTTTTAAAAAAATTTAGAGATGAGCTCTCACTCTACTGCCCAGGCTGGGATGCAGTGGTACAGTCACAGCTCACTACAGCCTCAAATTCCTGGGCTCATGCAATCCTCCAACCTTAGCCTCCTGAGTAGCTGGGAATACAGGTAAGCACCACCATATCACCATACCTGGCTAATTTTCAATTTTTGATTTTTTGTTGTTGTTGTTGCAGAGATGGGGTCTTGTTATGTCACCCAACCTGATCTTGAACTCCTAAGCTCAAGCATTCCTCCCACATCAGTGCTGGGTTTACAGATGTGAGCCACTCTGCCTGGCCATTAATTTTCAAGACCTCTTTTTGCTTTTAAAATATTTTCTTATTTACCTATCCCTGCTTTCTAATATTGTCTTTGCAGCAGACAAATAGAAGAGGAATGAGAGGAGAGAGAAATACAGATTTTAGGAAAGAAAATATTCTATAGAGGTGGCATGTCTGAAGTCCTGTAAAAGGAGGACGTGTCAGTTTACCCTGTGTGTTGCCTGATGAGAGAGTTAGGTCCGTGGTGGGGCACATTCTCCTGGAAATTCCAGCGGGGGTGGTGTGAGGCTTGTTTTTGACACCTGCTGTGGGAAAACCACAGCACTAGAAGCCTGCTCCTGTGATATTAGAGACAGTTTGTGCTTCCAGAGATAACCTCCAGCATGGTATCCATCATAGCTCCAGTTACTAACCACTTATCCCGTGCCCGGCACTAAGCACTGCACCAGATCAACTCATTTACTTCTCACAACTACCCTCATGGTGGAAACTATCATCAACATCATTTTACAGGTGGAAGTAGCTGACCGAGAAGAGTGCAGCTGCCCAAGGTCATACAGCAAGTTGGTGACCAGGCCAACACAGGAATTAAGGCGGTCCACACCAGCTCCTGCCCCAGCTCTTTAGAATCATGTCTAAATTGTGGGTTGGCAGCCAACATAGTAAGACCTTGTCTCTATAAAAAAATCAAAAGATTATCAGGGCGTGGTGGCACGTGCCTGGAGTCCCAGCTACTTGAGCAGCTAAAGCAAAAGTATCACCTGAGCCCAGGAGGTTGAGACTGTGGTGAGCCGTGATTGTTGCACTGCACTCCATCCTGGGCAACAGAGAGAGACACTGACTCAAACAAATAAATAAATTATGGGTTGAACCCACAAACAAGTGTTTTCCGTACTTTTTCCTCTAGCTTTTAAAAATAATCTTAATTGTCATATTAATATCATTACCTTTAAATTATTGGAAAGAGGACTTTGCATGGTGGCTCACACCTGTATCCCAGCACTTTGGGAGGCCAAGTCGACAGAATTTCCTGAGTCCAGGAGTCCGAGATCATCTCTACAATAAATCAAAAACTTGACTAGGTGTGGTGGCGCATGCCTGTCATCCCAGCTACTTTGAAGGCTGAGGTAGAAGGATCACTTGAGTCCAGCAGGTTGAGGCTGTAGTAGCCATGATTGTGCTACTGTACTCCAGTCTGAGTAACAGAGTGAGACTCTGACAAAAAAAAAAAAAGAAAGAAAGAAAAAAGAAAAAAAATCACCTTGGGGAAATGTGCTCAGCAGTGAGAGCTCACTCCCAGTGTCCCTGCCCCTTCCCCTGCCCATCACTGTTTTTCTCCTTTAAGGGAGTGCTTACTATCAGAGTCGTCATCTAAAAATGGATGGCTCAGCCTGGAGAGATTCCTGAAGGGGCAGGGCACCACTTGCAAAAGGCCAGTGCTGGGTGCAAGGCAAGAGGACCAGAGGACACTTAAGGTCCAGTCTAAAGGGGATAGTCATGCAGGGTGGCCTTTGATGAGCTCCCACTGGGTAGAGAAGTGTGTTCTCAGAGGGTGGCTCGGAGAGGGAGGCAGTGGCTTCCTGGCTCTTCTCACCATCCGACTGAGTTATTGCACTTGCCTCCTGACTACTCTGCCAACTTCACTTCACTCCCTTCTCCAGGCTGTCCTGTCTGCAGCTGCCCGATTAATCTCCCAAAATACTGATTTCATGATGTCACTCACTCCTCTGAGCTCCCTTTACCACCCTCTGGGCTCAGAAGCCTGAACTCCTGAACTCCTTTACCCCAAAGTTGAAGACTCGACTCTCTGACTACAGCTTTCCCTCCTACTCCCCCATCTAGGATTCCCCCTGTTCTCCACTTATCCGAGCTCCTTGTCCGTTCAAGGCTCTTTTTGTGTTTTCTCATTCACTCAGCACTCGTTATGAGCCAACCAGATGCCGGGAAGAGGCTGGGAAAACTGAGACACAGAGAGACATCTCTGGTCCTTGAAGAGCTCTCTGGGGGAAGGGACATGTGTGACAGCACCTTTGATCAGTGCAGTGAGAGACACTTCAGGCCATGTACAAAACCTTCTGCTCCCAGGAAGCATTTATTGACTGACCTATCACAGACTCACCCTTCTCTGGGGTCCTTTGGATCTTCATCTCTGTTCTCTTTTTGTTCCTTGTTTCCTGCCTGGTATAATTCACTCTCTTTTATTGCCAATATCTCTTGGACTTTAGCCCCAAGGAACACACCATGCTGCCTGGCACTGAACCATGTGCCTAATAATAAGAAGGTGCATTTATATTGAGCTTTGATGACAAAGCCTTTTCACATCTGTGGCTCCCCCTGCTTCCCATGACAGCCTTCCAAGACAGGCAGGACAAATGTGGTGAACCCAGTTAGCAGAGTGGGAAGTGGCTTGTTCACAGGCTCACAGTTCATAAGTGGCAGAGCTGGGACTAGGGCCTGGGTTCTTGCCATGGGTATGCCACACAACCCTATGGAAAATGAGTGGATGGAGTTCTCTCACATGGACTGTAGATTCTCCCCTGGGCCTGCAGTGTGTACGGATGTGTTAGGGGAGGGTCAGAGCATGAGAGGAGGATCTTGCAGCTGAAATTCAGGGGACTCATTAAGGACCAGGAAGGTCCATTGGGTGACCTGGACTGATTGGATGAAGGGGAATTTAAACCCCTAATTCTTCTCATCTAGTCATGCCACTCCTTTTTCTCCATGGAGATTGGGATTCAGTGGATGAGGGCAGGGTAGACGGAATGGAGGGGTGAATGCTGGGGTGAGGGTGGGAAGGGATGGGGGGAAGAGAGCAAGGTCTGGGGACAGAGGGCTGTCAGGCAACCTATCAGTTTTCCCGTGGATCGTGGACTCTTGGGAGGATCAAAGTGGATCAAAGTCTGGGTAATAAGGATGGTGATCGAATGGATTTCCTCAGCTCCCAGAAAGGAGGAAAAGCTTCAGGCTCAACCTCCCTGCTTACAAATTTCAGAATCCGATGTGGTTCTTTTAAGTCTTTAGTGGAATTGGGGACAGCGTGTTCAGAAAGCGGAATCCCAGCTCCCTCTCACCCTGGCTATTGATTTTCAGCCTTGCAATTCCAACAAAAGTGCTGCCTCTGTGAACACTAGCTGGCTGGAAAGTTTGTACTTTTGAAGCTCAGCTGCTTCAGCTAACTATGTGTTTGGGGAAGAAAAAAAATCTTAACCTTGCTCTAACAAGAACCAAGTGTGTTTCTTTAGCCTGGGCATGAATAAAAAATAGTTGAACTTTCTTTTTTGTGTGTGCTCAAGTTTAAAAATAAAAAAGTCACCTTTGGTCTGAGATCAAGAATGGAAAATATCTGGGCATTAGAGTAATTTTTTCCCCATCTGTTCTGAGCAAGGGACAATAAGGCATTTGGATGGAAGGTTGTGTGTAAACATCAACTGTGAGTCTCACTACTCTATTGCCTTGCAGTGTCTATTTTATGAAGATATGCTCAGTGAAAGGCCCTGTCCCTCTTCCCAGCATGACTGGATGTGTGTAGTACAGTGGAGACATGTGACGGAATAGAAACAGCTCATTGGAATAGGCAAGGGAGGAGATGGTTCAAATTAAGCTACAGCTTTTACAAAGGTGGCTTTATCGCACAGAGTGCAGTTCAGTACCCCCAAATGATCACTTACTGAAGCTCTAGATTGGGCAGTAATGAGTGTCTAGTGAGAATGCTGGACCCAGGGAATTGCACTGGCAAGTGAGAATATGGACGGAGACACTTTGCATTTTCATTTTTAAAAAGTCTGGACAGTCCTTGGCTGCCGTTGTTCACTTTGAAGGGTATTGTGGTTAAAGCTTTGTTTGTTTGAGATCCTCTATTTTTATAGTTCAGTGTTATTAAGATATAAAGAAACTGTTTTATGGATGTCAATTCCACTGTTTCTGACAACAGCTTGCGAGGAAGTATACATTTGTGCAACAGACTGCCTCGGATGTTAATTCTAAATTTAGAAGCCGCCTTCAATGGGTGCTGAAATCAGTCATACAAAATTCAGATACTTACTCAAAAAGAAAAAATCTGAATACCCATAAGGCTGACGTGGTCCCTGGTGGAAATCTGGGCAGCTGAGCCTCTCTCTTAGGATCCTGGGGTTGTCAGGGTGTGATATGACAGCTGTGGCTGGGCCCCAGACATGCACATCAATATCTATTTATTGATCAGAATTAGCATGGATGAAGAAAGGACAATCCACCACCAACAAGCCCTCAAAGCACCAATCTGAGTGAATGGGCACCCTGGATTTTGTTTTATTTTTACCCTGTCACTTACCAGTTGTGTGAACTTGGGGAGGATGCTTCATGTAACAGCCTTGGCTTACTTAGCAGTAAAATGAAGACATGGCATTCTATCTGACTTAGAGTCCTTTCTAGATCCCAAACATGCAAAAATTCTAAGTTTCAACTAAGAGCTTTACCTGGGCTGCTTGCAGTGGTCAAAATTGGAAAACTTTCCTACTGATAAAAATAGACATTGCCTTAAGTGCTGTGAGTGTCCCCAACACCTTCTCCCTGCCCTAAAAGCCTCTGGACCTCCCTTTAAGGCAGCCACTAAAGGTACAATGTCCATCACAGCACTAGGCCTGTGGTGTCCATTCTGAAGGTCATGGCCTTGCCTTACTCATTATTAAATATGTTGATCATCCTTCTGACCTACGGCTACAGCCTCTGGGTGGAGTTGACACAAATGATTTAACTTTCCCAAATGTCTATTTCTGCACCTGAAAATGATTCTAATCATAAGCAGTGTAGTGGAGGTAGTTATGAGGATGGGGTCCAAAGCCTGGACCACCTGGGTTCAGGTCTTGGTCACTTATTAGCTTGTTGTTTTGGGCAAGTCATGTAGCCTTATTACCTCAATTCATAACCTGCAAAATGGAGATGATAATAGCCTGACTTTATTGAGCTCATGGTGAGATCAGATAATGCACATGAAATACTTAGAACAGAATACGCAGTGTAGAAGTGATATCTCTGTGTGTGGGGTGTTAATATGCACACCTGTATTGCTGGGATTGATTGTATATCAGGTGAGGTAACAGTTATGCATCAGATGTTGCGTGTAAAGCCCCTAGCACAATGCTTGGCAAATAGTAGTTTTCAGTGAATGTTAGCTCTTATCTAAGCAGGTCCTATTGGAAAGAGATAGTTCTATTTTTATATAGTTTCGATTAGTATCTCATTCCAGATCCATGCTGTTTTTAGTGGGGGAAAAAAGGAGTTTTTATACATCATCAGAACTTTCCCCATCCCAGCCTCTCACAAAGCACTTGCTTACTCCATCATTTTTCCAGTAGTCCCAGGGGTGGGCTACCTATAGAGACAGGAAGGATGACTGAAGAGCGGGAGCATTTTTTTCTTTTCTTTTAGAGACAGGATTTCACTTTGTCACCCAGGCTGGAGTACAGTGGTGTGATCAAAGCTGGGCTCAACTTCTGGGCTCCTGGGCTCATATGATCCTTCTGCTTCAACCTCTTAAACAGGTGGGACTATGGATGCATGCCACTACATCTGGCTGGTTTTTTTCATTGTTTTAGAGACGGGGTCTCGCTATGTTGTCCTGGTTGGTCTTGAATTTCTGGCTTCAAGCAATCCTCCCACCTTGGCTTCCTAAAGTGCTGGGATTACAGGCATGAGCCACTACACGGGCCTCAGGAGCATCTTTTGAGAAGAGCTTTAGTTGCTTGCTTGAGCCTCAGCTTGGGGAAGACTCTCTTGGGCCCAAGGTCCCACAGTTTGCTTGTGACTTTAGAGGAGGCAATGGGATATGGAGGTTGGACCCAAATACACCGACTGTGACCTGGCTATGGGAATGGGGGACCTTGAATAATGTGTCTCTTTTCATGCCTCCTGGCCTAGGTCAGGTGGTCTCGTGCTAAGGCTTACTCTTCTGAGGGAAAGTCTCAATGACACTAGAGACCACTTGAGTACAGCTCTTGGAGGCCAAGGAGTCAGCTAATTAGCATCTTGGAAATCTGATGTCCACAATTAGAGACAAAGCAACTTAGAAGAGCAGGGAAGGCCACAGACTGCATGGACTAAGAACCACCTTGCCTGGCTCCATGCTCTCCAGGTGGCCCTGAGCAGGCCACACTGCTTTTCTGAACCTCAGTTTCCTTGTCAATGATAGATCAGAAGTTTCAAATTTGATTTTTTTCCCTGACACTCTCAATAAGAGATACATTTTCTCTCTCCATCCAATATACACACACATACCCCTGTATAGAATTAAACAAAAGTTTTCTGCATCAACCCTTTTAATATGCAATGCTTTCTATTTTCTTGGCTGCTGTTATTTCTATTTCAGTTGAAAAATACCGACAGTGAATGATTAAATTGATTCTGCGACCTGCTGATGGGTCATACCCTGCAGTTTTAAACACACCGGGCTAAATAATCGTTGAAGGTGCTTGAGTGCTGTGGTGTGTGATTCTGCTGTGTCAGGAGTGGAAGGGATAGAGGCATCCTCTGTGGTGGGCCAGAGACTGTGTTAGTCCAAATGGCTAGTGCCTTAGAACAGCCAGATTTTGGGTTCCAGAAGGTTCCAGATTTTTTGGTTTTTAAAAAAATTTTTCTCAAAAACAAGTAGGTAAAATTGACACACACACACAGACTCAAAGGTATGGATACAATACCTGTAGGACTATATAGTTCCTTTTTGAGGATTTTCCTTCTCTGTGGGAGTAGAGGGAGGAGCTCTAGCTGAAGAGGAGAGCTAGAGGTGACACCTTCTCACCAAGGGGTGAGAAGACAGTTGGTGGCATGGTCTCAAAAGATTCTCAACAAAGCTGAGTCCTTAGCCTTTCCATCAGCAGGGTGTTTGGGTCAAGCTGCAGCACCGTTGACTGGGCACACGTGGGGAGGGTAGTCAAAATATCTCACAATTATATGAGCCGGTGCCAACGTAGTCCTGGAACAGTGTCCTATTGTGCTAGATGCCAACCCTTGAGTTCCTGGATCATGCAGAGGCCTGTGGTCTCAGAGGAGAGGTTGAGGCAATGCTAGTGGGCACACAGGAATTCAGGGCAACAGCCACTTGTAAAAGGATTTCAATATTTTAACCTTTGTAGAGCTGCACCAGAATGTGCTTCAAACTCAGTCTTGGACATATGCCCCACTGCCTTAGGTTGTCCCAAAGAGGCCACTATTAGACCTCACTTCTTATAAACCAGCTGAGGGGAGTCTCAAGGCAACCAAGTTTTGCCAGGTGACAGCGACTGGGCTGACCAAAGGCATAGAGAATGACTAGCCTTCTGGGGCTGAATCCCCCAAGCGAAAATAACCCATCAGTCCTTTTCAAGACCATGGCCAGAAGTCAGTCACTCACATTCCCAGTAAAATTGTATTAGGAAGTTGTATCAGCAACTCCACACCCAAGGCATGTAGGGCACGACCACTTTAAAGAAAGAAAATCTGGTTAGAAAGAGGTATTGTTTGGGGAGGCCTGTGGCCCAGCTGATGCCAGGGGGTTGTATCAAGGTGCCTGACTTGATGCTTCTGAGTGTCTGTTTCTTAGGTTTATTTTGTGCCTCTGCTCTCATCCATCTGGAGGGCTAGAGATCTGGAGGGCTAGAGATTCCAGGATTGCTGCATAGGCTTCTTTTGAGATGCAGCAGTGTTCCCAAGTGGTGGGGGCAGCCTAACTGGGGACAAGGACCAGGTATTTGGATTATCTATCCCAGGCCCATTGTTTCTTGCCTCTTGACCACCCACTGCTGAGGTCTGTGTACAAGAGGATTGGTTGATACCAATTTTATTGTGGGAGCCTGTCTCTTTGGAGCCAGCCAGAAGCCATGGTCTCTTTTCCCCTAGGATACCTGTCAGCTTATCCTCTCCACACCTCCAACCCCTCGGACATCCCAGTGCTGGATTCAAGCTGGTGTACCACAGGTCAAAGATTTCAGTCACCAACTTTCAGGGCTTTGGTTGTCCTACTCTTCCCTCCTCTCCTCCCAGAATCATCGTGATCAAATGGATCTGATAGGGTAGCTGTCTACTCCCAGCTTGGCGTGGAGGGTTTGTTGCAAAAATCAAATGAAATAGAGAACTTGAGAAGACTTTGCAAGCCATTTAGCTCAAAGTGAAATAAAATAATTTACTATTATTAAATAATATTGTTATTATTTAGCATTTCGTAGCATTTGCCTATCCAAATGCCTTACTTGACTGGTATAATATTTTTTATATTCCAGTCTGGGATGCTAGCTTATTTGCTTAGAGAATGGTGTAAAGAGGAAAAAAAAATCCTGGGTTGTCTGAATTTCTTAACTTGCTCCCACACAGCTTAAACAATTTTGAAAACAGGGGGTTGAGGATCCAGAATCTTCTAGTCTCTCTTTTAGTGGGACATTATTATTGTTCCTCCACATCCCCTGTTTATCTCTGGAAATCTTAAGCAGGATGAGAATTATATTCTCTGTCACTGCCCAAGATTCCCCCGTGAACTGTATAAACAGTATTGAACTGCACACTTGTCTCATAAACCCACTTGGGCGAATATTATAGACCTGTTTCTGTCACCTCTGGCCAGCTGGGTGTTTGTACTTGTCTACACATTCTTTATGCCCAGGGCACTCTCTGTGTAGGAGAAGCGTGTGCCCTCCCAGCTGAAGAAGGCCCATAACTCATGAACCCAGTACTGGACAGCTAATTGTGGGCCTTGATCCATAGTGTTCCTGAGAGCTTTAGGGCAAGATTAAACTGCCCTTTGACAGTGATTGACAGCATTCAAGATTGAAATAATGAGCCTGGAGCCCCCATTCCCTGCAAACCACTCTGGAGTTAATTTCCTTGCGCAGCTCTCCCTTCCTTTCAGAAACCTGCCTCCCGTGCTCAACGAATGTCACATCCATCTTCGGCTCTTTTACCAGAATTAATTACCAGCATTATCTGAGGGAATTATTTATATTAGTCTCAGACCAACCAGCTATTGCAGCTAGAGGACCATCAATATAATACATGCTCTATTGCCTTGGTGACTTTCAGTCTTGGCCCTGGCGGGGGCTTTAGGTGATTGGTGAGAGGTGTTGTGGTTTGGTTGTGCCTGGGATAGCTGGGCAAATGCCTCAAGGATTGCATTTTTTTAAAAGGTGTTTTTGGCTCACAGATATGTATCATCATGGTGTGACTGTGGGGCATGGATGGAAGACGGTTCTTTGGAGTTGGGCATGAGGCATTTGGTTGGGTGTGTTCATGATCCTGAGATTCATGCTCATCTTGACCTTCAGTTCTGGGTGGCCCTGGGTCATATCTCCAGGGTCCAGGCTTCTACCTGAGGCAGTGTGATTATAACTTTGAGATGAGTGAGTGGTGGAGGCCCTGTTGTACAATAACGTGGTCTTCATCACTGTCAATTCCATAGCGTGCACTTTAGAGGTATAACAGTAGTGTGTCACCTGAACTATGACTTTAATTTTTCCCAATCACTTTAAGGACTATAATTCCTCCCTTCCCCGCTCCCTTTTTTTTTGAAACTGGATCTCTGTCACCCAGGCTGAAGTTCAGTGGTACAATCATAGCTCACTGCACTCTCAAGCTCTTGGCATAAGCAGTTCTCCTACCTCAGCATCCCAAGTAGTTGGGGCTACAGGTACATGCTACAACACCTGGATGATTTTCTTCTCTTTTCATTTTTTTTTTGTAGAGACAGGGTCTCACTATGTTGCCCAGGCTGGCCTTGCAGTTCTGGCCTCAAGCAATCATCCCTTCTCTACCTCCCAAAGCAGATTTCCAGGTGTGCCACCATGCCTGGGCTTTATAATTCCATTTTTAAAGGTGAAGAAACAGGCTCAGAGTGGATGAGTGTCTTACCCAAAGTCTCCATGGTAAGTGGCAGGAAGAGGCTTAGACCTGATCACAAACTAAAACCTCAGCTCTTTCTCTCTGGTCGCTCTGTGTGTAAGCTCTGTTGATTCTTGTCCAATCAGTCCTCTTTGGCAGGAACTTAGAATGCTTTTGAAAACCTGCATTTTGCTATTGTTCCTTTGTAGAGTGTCAATGTTTGTGTAAGTTAATTCTCAGGTAGTGACGATCAAGGATGCAGAAGTTTATCTGGGATTTTCCTAGTTGATTCAACCACAGGACCTGAGGCCCGAAAGCACAACCAAGATTCCTGGCTTCCCTGGACCAACTTCATCCCTAGATGCTCCTCCCATGAGGCGTGTGTGTGCACAAGGGGCACGGAGGAGCTAAGTTTGGGTCTCTGTACTGTTCCCTTCTCATCTGTTTAGTTTAACCTCCCAAGTATTATACTATGTTCTCTGTGCCAAATGGAAAATGATGTTTTCACGTTGCTTCATGCATCTTTCTTCACCCCAGCGTGGGATGGGGGTGTTGGAACATTTCAAGATGCTCGACACGGTACTCTACTTAAAGCTACAAGAAGCTCTTAGTTTCTTTTTCTCTTTTCTTTTTTCTAAGTTGACTGAACTAGTAAAACAATTTTACAACTGTATTTTGAGTTCTGCTCAGAAAGAAAAGCCTGAAAAAAATAGGTGATGCTGTAGTGCAATCTTAGTAAATGATTTTTTTTTAGAAGGGTGGTTAATTATTCTTTGATTCTAATTTTTAGGTTGCTTTTCCAAGAGCTACATTTCTGATTTTTTTTTTTACTTCTGCCCCATTTGATCTCTGGTGCTGGATACTCACTTCTTATAATAGTCAGACATGACCCTTGATCCATTGGGTTTTATTTGGGTTCAAATCAAGTCCAAAAAAATACCACAGGGCCTTGTGACATTGTCATGTGGTTACCCTGGCCTGTGAGGAGGGGCCTTGCTGATTCCTTCCCTGAAGTAGATTATGTCACTATTTGTCTCATTCCCCAGCTACCCAGCCCACCCCCCTGGTATAAATGTCATCTTCTATCTTAACTCTGGAGGATTTCTTCATCTGATATATTTTCCTATGGTATCACATGTGTGTGCATGTGGGGTGGAGGGTCTCAGCATGAAGAGGTGATCAAGGAAGAGATTATAGTGCAGAAAGGGCCTATTTATGAATAGTTCTTCTTAAAGGAGAAACCATTTTCACATGACAGGAGAAATTAGGAACATGTTGATACCAACCCAACCCATACCTCTCTGTGTTCAGCTGTTCTCACCTTTGTGGTTTAAGTTTCCATTATCCCTAAGACCCTCAGGAAGGACCTAGTCCAAGAGGATGAGCAGTCAGGGTTGACTGTGCAAGCCCTGAGAAGTCAGGCTCTTCCATGTGCAAAGAGGCCTTTGGAGATGGCAATGTTTCCAGGAGCAGGAAGGTCTTAGAAAGTGTGAGGGTTACTTAACCAGAGGAGAAAGTTCTTTTGTATTCATCTTTGGTCTTCTTCATTTCCAAATTGCAAAAGCAATTTCTGTGGACTCTTTACCTCATCAGAGAGGAACTGCTACTTTGCTGTCAGGGACTGTCTTTAGGGAGACTCTGCTTCTCTGCTGTGCCCTGGGCTGCAACCTGGACTTTCTGAGGGTCAAAGACACAGCAGATCTACCTTTGGCTGTGGAAAGTCTGACCTTGGCTTGTTACCAAGGGATTTGTTCAGCCTGCTTTGAAGGGCTTGTATTGCCAAGCTGAGGAACTCTAAGAGCTTCTCCTTCCACTATCTGTTGCTAGTGGCTTAGATCAGTGGGGTGCCCATCACAGCCTCAGTATCACCTGTTGGAACCTTAAAAACATTAGTCCCCATTCAAGACCTACGACACTGGAATATCTGGGTATTATTTAACCCAGATCCACAGGGCATTCTGATGCTCTTCTAGGCATAAGAATCACCTAGGTATTTATTTATTTACGAGGTAATGGTGTAGGCAAGAGGGGCAAGATGACACTCAGGTGGGAGCTGCTGTCCCTTTGGTCACTTGGAGCACAGCTCCTGGCCTTCATGGTCAGCCTGCTGTTGACCTTGAGCACAGAGGATGGGCTCTGGGAGTGGGTTCAGCAGGCCATTCTAGTCCTTGGTGGGGCATTACCAGGAGCAGGCCTGAGGAAGAAGTCACTTTCTGGGAATGGGCTGCCCTTGAAACATAGCAACTGGGCATCTTTCCCTGGTTCACAGAAGTGCCCAGACCCTGGCTTGGCATGCATTATGGATGGGCAGCTTAGTGCACAGCTGCAGGACTACCTGGGGACGGCCTAGTGGGAGGCCAGCACTTCTTGGGTCTAGTGGTGGGAGCACTCATTTCACTAGAGGAGCATTAGCACCACCTCTCTCCATCCCCTCAGCTCCCAAGTGCCCCTTTCCAGCAGTGGAGTATGAAGTTGGTTTTATTTAACCCAGATCCACAGGGCATTCTGATGCTCTTCTAGGCTTAAGAACCACCAAACTCTTTATTCATTTACTAGGTAGTGGAATAGGCAAGGGGGCAAGATCAGGGGGACAGGAGGCTTGGCCGATGAGGAAGAGCCATTTACTCATGAGTACCAACTCAGGGACATTCAAAATATTGATGAGCTGCCTTTTAAAACATTTACAACAAAAATAGTTTTGTGGAATTTCGGGGGGGTTAGAAAAATAACTTTAAAAAAGATTTGGATTTCTGATTTCACTCAATAAAAGAATAATAATGAGAAAACCAGCCTTGCTGTTTCATTCCCTAAAATGTTAGTGTCTGTGCTGTTTGGAAAGTCACAAGGCAGAGGCAATTTTCTACCTTTTTGCATTCTTAAATAAGATCATGGGCTACATCAGAAATCCGGGCCACAGTTGGTCACAGGTGGTCTCCAGATCTGAGGTGTTCATGACAAGAAAAAAATCATAATCATCTGAGAAGCTATATAATTCTGCCCTCTGGATTGTTAAATCCCAGTAATTGAAATTCCAGATGTCAAAAGGGAAAGGAGCAGAGAGAAGTGGCACACACATAATGATTGCCTCCCTGCCTGGTAGATGAATCCCTCCTCTGGTTATTTGTGATGGCTACAGTCTAGATAGTGCTTCTCTGTGCTGGACATCATGCTAAATGCTTGCCCTGTTAGCCCTTCTAGTTCTCCCTATACCCCTGCAATATATGTGCAATGGCTGTTGTTCCTGTTTTCAGATGAGGAAGCAGACCCAGAAAATAAAATACCTTATTAAAGTCACATGGAGCTGGGTTCAGTGGCTCAGCCTGTAATAGCACTTTGGGACCCTGAGGCAAATGGATTTCCTGAGCCCGCAAGTTTGAGACCAACCCTTGCAACTTGGTGAGACCTTGTCTCCACAATAAATCAAAAAATTAGCTGGGCATGGTAGTGTGCACCTGTAGTTTTGGCTACTTGGGAGGCTGAGGTGGAAGGATGGCCTGAGCCCAGCAGGTCAATGCCAGGGTGGCCGTGAATGTGCAACTGCATTCCAACCTGGACGTTGGAGTGACTCCAACTAAAAAACAAGGCAGAGTCACAAATGAAAGAATTAGGGTTTCAATCAGACTGGCCTTCTCCAGCACTCAGGCCATAACCACATCACTACTGCCTTTTCCTGAAGTCAAGGATATGTTGGCCAGGAAGCCATGGTCCTTCTGATGCCTCCAGATGCTTCCATGCCTCTTTGTAGTAGCCAGGCTCTCTGCTCAGAGAGCTTTCTCCATCTCTTGGCCTACAATCTAGCTTTCCAGCCTTCTCCATCCAATTTTTTTCCTTACCACTCTGGGGTTCAGAAATGCCTAGAAGTTGCACTTTTGTCCAGGGAATTTTTTCTCATGGTGGCTTAGGGAGGTCTAAGCCTCTGTCACTGACATTTAATCTCCCCCCAGCCACTTCTGGCCTTTCAGTGGGACTGGGCTGTGTAAGCATTGATAAGCTTAGGACTGTAGTGTCCTCTCTGTGGAAATCTGCTTTCTAGAGCCATCCCCAGAAGTTGCCTTCTGTATATGCATCTGCCCTCTGGGTAATGGCCAGATTAGATATGCCAGCCAGGCTGGGTTATAGGGTACCTGTCCTTCCTGGGTGCTCCTCACATGCCTTGCTTTGGGGTAAGAGGATTTTCCCTGATGGCTCAAGACTGCAACATCAGTTAAACCCTGCCTGGAATCTTGAAGCATCATGATGCTTATCAGAAATAACTTAGTTAAGGATACATCTTAGTCGTGTACTGAGCGGGGACCTGGGTAGGACCAGTTAAGCTGGAAAAAGTTCTTGGCTCCTTGGAGGAGGCTGCCGCAAGTTGGAAGAGGTGATATGTCAATGGAAAAAAACATCGATCATGGTGCTCAGGGGCTTTGGGACAAGTCTATTTCTGCTTTTCATTCTGTGGGTCTCAGTTTTCTCATTTGTAAAATGAGACTATTAGAGCTTGCAGCTTTTAAGAATTTTCATCTGGATATAGATTTGTCCAAGGAGCGTTTTCCCACCTTGGCTCAGGGAGGCCTGTGCCTATCTTGCTGACATGTGCTACCACACCTGGCTAATTTTTTATTTTTTGTAGAGACAAGGTCTTGCCAAGTTGCCTGGGTGGCTATCGATACCCACGGGCTCAGGCAATCCTCTCGCCTCGACCTCCCAAAATGCTGGGATTACAGGCTGAGTCACCGAGCCCGGCCTATGTGTTTTATTTAATATAAAAATAGGGTTAGCTTGGTGGGAGGATTGCTTGAACCCAGGAGTTTGAGACCAGTGTAGGCAACATAGCAAGATCCTGCCTTAAAAAAATTAAATAAAATAAAATAAAACAAAAATGACTTCTCTTCATATCTTTGAATCAATTTTTCACCCCATGAATATGTTCTGTAGGTAGGCTTTATATGACCCTGACACTAAAATCTTGGCTGGGGTCTTATATTTGGGAGATAAAACTTGGGGGCTGGGCCTGTGCACTGCTTGTGTTGGGAGAATAGCATATAAACATGGTACTTCACCTGGACTATCTTTACTACATGTCTCAGGGTTTTATTTTCACACTGCTTCTAGCATCTTCCTTTGTGGACTTAACGATTATGTCAACATCTTACCTTAAAAATGTTCCACTCTGGAAAATGCGCTCGGAGTACACACAGTCCTCACCAGGCCTCCCAGCCTTCCCTCTGCTCAGACACAGCCCGTTCCCTGGGGAGAGGCATGCCTGAGTCGGCTGAGATGCTTGCTTCGGAATGTTTTCCAGGGCCCCTTCCAGCTTCTAGGTTCTGTGGGTCTGCGTGAGGTCGCAAAGCTCAGACAGGCACGCTGACAACTGGATAGATGGCACAACGATATGTTAATCCAAGAGATAAAAGAGAAAGCAAGGCAGGAGAGAACAGTGTGAAATCCCAGAGGGAGCTCAAGGCTCCAGGGACTTCCCGTTGCTTCCAGCAGCAGAAGGAAGACAGCTCAGGCTGTCACGGCACCACCCAGAACCGTGCACGGAGAAGTCTGCTCTGCAGGTGCTGAAAGCAAGGCAACTCCAGCCAGAACCAGTATCAGATGGGAGCCTCTGGGGAGGGATGATACGATTTGGCTTGGGAGCGGGGCCAGACCTCCGTCTTCTCCAACCCTCCACCCTCCCAGCCGGGTGCACCAGGACTTCCCCAGAGGCGCTTCTGTTTCTTTTCTTCTCCCTTCTCTTTCCGCTCTACCCTGGCCCTGGTGGTGAAGGAGTAGACATGAGCATCACTGCCCGGCTTGGGAGAGTCTCAGATGTGTAGGGCAGGGGTTCTCATACAGCTCCTGAATCTTACACCTTTCCTTTTTCCTCATCCTCACTCCCCTCAGCATCCTCCTCTTCTGAAAGGGTTGCTGTGATCTTCCTGAATAAACCAGCGTTCCCATCCTCCAGGATTGGCAGTGGAGGAAAATGCCCAGGGAGGGCAAAAGGTAGCTGGATGTCCCTGTCCAGTTTACCTTTCTCTGGGGGAATTGGCCATTTATTTAGTGCTACCACCAAGATGCTAGTTTTAAGGTGATGCCATTTTCCTCTAACCATGTTGCCCCAAGTCTGAGTGTATGACTTTCAAACGTTTCCCTAATTCCTTATATTGTACTGGGAGTCTGGCTGGGACATTCAAACAGGACTTGACTAAAAATGTGGGGATAGAAAAAAAGGAAACAAACAGAGGGTATTACAGCCAGATAATTGTATTGCAGGGCATAGCTTATTCCTCTTAGCTCACAGACTCCCTGCCAGCATCCTCATTTCCTGGCCAGCCTCCATGGGCTAGGGTCACTCCTCTCTCTGCAGCCCACAGCTAGATATCTGCCCTTTTGGAAATCCCCAGTTAGGACAGCTCTGTCAAGAGAGGCAGATATGAGGACCACCTTTGAAGGTTTTAAAAACTGTATTCTGGGTGCTTTCCTGTTCAAGCCATCTTCTAGGATGATTTAAATAACAGAGAGCTTTCCCCATCCAGGGAGACTCCTCCCCACCTGGAGGGTCACGGTTTTTACTCTTCAAGATAATGAGGGAAGGATTTAATACAGTAAGTTCAGCACCTTCAGCAAATGTGGGAGATACCACAAGGGGTAGAACATTTATAGTTTCTTCTTAATAGAGGCAGGATAGCTTGGTGGTTTAATATGTGCACCCTAGTGTCAGACTGCTTGGGCTTTACTCCCATCTCTGCCTTTGACTAGTTGTATAATTCTGGGAAAATAGCATCACTGCTCCAGGCCTCAGCTTCCTTGTTTATAGAGTGAACATATTTAGAAGGCCTACCTCAGTGTGGAGGGCTGTTTGTGACCATAGGGTTAGTCAATGACTGTTATCAGCAGTTTCTTCCTAGCAGGTCTGCTGTGTGTGAGTCTAGTCCGTGAATGGCCCAGAGTGGGAAGATAGCATTACCATCCATGACACAAGTGTACACATTATGATTTTTCAAAATTTTCGTAGCTGCATTTCCTTTTAGGTTCCATCCCAACCCTAGAGTGTAAGCTCCACAAGGCAGGGAATTTGTCCATCTTGATTGCTACCATATCTTCAGTGTTTAGCACAGTGTCTGACTCATAGCAGATGCTCAAGAATTACTTGTTGAATGACTGAGCTCTGTGATTGAGACATAGCAGATAGTGTGAACCCATTTGACAGAAGAAAAAGCCGAGGTCCAGAGACATAGAGTGACTCTGTTCAGGTTGCAAAAGAAATCAGCAGCAGAAATGGGGTGAGACCTCAAGTCTCCTGAATTTTGGTGCAGTTCTCCTGCCCTAATGAATTGTTGCCTCTATTAAGAGTTGTGCCCATAAAAAAGAATGAAATAATGTCCTTTGCAGCAATGTGGATGCAGCTGGAGGCCATCATTCTAAGTGAATTATCACTGAAACAGAAAATGGAATACCACATGCTCTCTCATAAGTGGGAGCTAAACACTGGGCATGCATGAACATAAGGATGAGAACAACAGGCACTGGCGACTCCTAAAAGGAGGAGGGCCAGAGAGGGGTGTTGGGCTGAAAAACTGCCCATTAGGTACCATGCTCAACCCCTGGATGATGGGCTTATTAGAGGCCCAAACCTCACCATCGTACAGTATATCTCTATAACAAACTGGTACATGTTCCTTGAATCTAAAAGTTAAAAATTATATACATATAAGAATGATGGCCTCCAGCTGAAAAAGACATGAGTTCATTCTTTTTTTTTTAATGGGCACAACTTTTAATAGAGGTAATGGCACATCAAGGCAGGAGCACTGCACCAAGAGTCACATGTATCATTTGGCACTGGGAGTGCCAAAGAAATGTAACACACATTTTAAGAGATGTTATCTATGTATTACTTTTCAAAGCTGAATTGAATTATGGTAGCAATGTGTAGTATGACGTTCCCTCAAGAGACGGCATTAATCAAATGAATGCTAGTGTCGCCATGCAACAGGTAGGGCAAAGAAAATGGCAGAAGCATGGTTGTTGTTCGAGGAGAGCAAGACTCTCGTTTTGAAGTGGTATTTGAAAGTCGAGAACATTGTGGTATTTGAAAGTCAAGAACATTGCGGAAGTACAACAACAATGGAGGTGTGAGTATGCAACAGAACCTCTAGCACACCTAACAATTGCATGCATTCATGATAAGTTTGAGATGAATGGGTACTGGGTGTGTTGTGTACAAGAGAAGATCCAGGAGACCTTGCCCAGCAACTAGTTCTGCGGTAGTTTGCCATAATCAAAAATGTTTGGACACTGATGGTAACCACTCTGAGCATCTCTTGCAATTGCAGAAATAAAATGTGACTTGTATTCATCTTTTGTTATCAGTATATATCAAGTATTACACTTTTGATACAGTTTTTTCCCCTTTCTTAAAATGCGTATACATTTTTTTTTGGCAACCTCTGTGTGTGTGTGTGAATATATATATATATATATATATATATATATATATATATATATTTAAAGACTTGTACCCACAGATAAACTGGAAGTAGGGGCTAAACACTAAGCTACTATCAGGCCAGCTTCATGGATCCCATCTACCATGTGACTCTGGGCCTGTCTGTGGACACCTACATGTGTACATCTCTACATGTGTGCATGCTGGGAGTCAGAAGCTTTGGAGCTTGGAGCTAGTGCTATCTGCTGCATGCAGTCTTTTCAAGGGACAGCTTTGGGGATGGCTTCTTCCTACCATCAAGCCCAGTGAGGGCTGAACATAGGACCACATGCCCTCTTGAAGCTGGCGTTGTCCATATTAGGCTTCCAGGTGCTGAATGTGGGTGTGGAGTGAGGCTGTGATCACATCATGCATATTGGTTTGGCCTCCCTAAGATGGTACACAGATTGTCCTTCTGTAAATAGGATGTCTGTTACCTGAGGCACTGGTAGCAGGCACTCTGTCCCTTTTTTGGTTTCCCATGAGGTTGAAAGCAACCTCAGGGGCCATTTTTCCCCCTCCATACGAGATTGTACCAAATATATTCTAGAGATATTATTTGCTTTTAAAAAGGCTCAAAAAGTAGACCTTTTGCAAATTTTTCTAAATTAGAGGATTGGCTTTTTTTCTTTCTTTCTTTTTTTTTAATCAATATTTTTTATGATGATGTTGTGGGGTACAGTTAAGGGTTAGGTGTTCAAATACGTTTCATTCAGGTACCCTGTTGATAAGAGGTGTTTCCCCGTCCCCAGACAGATATTTGCTACCATTAATCCCATCTCCCCCTCCCATAGTTTCCCACTACTGTCAGTCATTTTCTTCTAATATTACATTGGATGTTCAAGATTCATTATATGAGTGAGAACATGTGATACTCGGATCTTTGTTTCTGTGAGAAGTCACTCAGTATTATAGACTCTAGTTCCATCCAGGTTACTGCGAAATTCATGATTTTGTTCTTTTTTATGGCTGCATGGTATTCCATCATGTATGTATACCGCATTTTTTTAATCCAGTCCTCTTTTGATGGGCAGCATGATTGTTTCCAGGTTCTTGCTATTGTGAACAATGCTGCGATAAACATACATGTGCAGGTATCTTTTTTATAGAGTGATTTGAGTTCTTCAGGATATATTCCCAGTAGGGGGATTGCGAGGTCATATAGGAGGTTGATATTTAGAGCTTTTAGGAATCGCCACACTGCTTTCCACTAGAGGTTGCACTAGTTTACACTCCCACCCAACAGTGTAGAAGTGTTCCCTTTTCGCCACACCCTCTCCAGCAGCTGTTATCTTTTGAGTTGTTGATAATTGCCATTCTGGTTGGGGTTAAGTGGTATCTCAGTGTGGTTTTGATTTGCATCTCCCTGATGATTAGTGAGGTTGAACATTTCTTCATGTGTCTGTTGGCTGCTCGGATGTCTTCCTTTGTGAAGTGTCTGTTCATATCTTTTGCCCATTTTATAATGGGGTTGTTTGTTTTTTTCTTTTCAGCACGTTTGAGTTCCTTGCAGATCCAGGATGTTAAGCCTTTGTCAGACCTGGTGTTGGCAAATATTTTTTCCCAGTCTGTAGACTGTCTCCCTGCTCTCTTGATGGTTTCTTTGGCTTTGCAGAAGCTTGTCAGTTTAATAAGGTCCCACTTGTCTATCTTCTCTCTTATGACCTGTGGGTTTCGGGTTTTGTTCAGGAATTGGATGCCAGTTCCAATTTCCATGAGGGTATGTCCTTCATTTTCTAAGGTTCTTATGGTTTGAGGTTTTACATTTAGGTCTCTGATCCATTTGGAGTTAACCTTTGTGCATGGGGATAGATAGGGGTCCTGTTTCAATCTTCTGCATGTGGTCAGCCAGTTTTCCCAGCACCATTTACTGAATAGGTTCTCCTCTCTCCAGTGGTAGGTAGTGGAGGCTTTGTCGAAGATGAGTTGGTTGAGAAATGGAGGTTTTGCTTCTGGAATCTCAATTCTATTCCATTGATCTATATGCCTGTTCTTGTACCAGTACCAAGTTGTTTTGATGATTGTAGCCTTATAGTAAAGTTTGAAGTCTTGGTAATGTGATACCACCTGCTTTGTTTTTTTTGCTGAGGATTGTTCTGGCTATTCTTGGATGTTTGTGTTTCCATATGAATTCCTGTGTTGTTTTTTTCTAGGTCTGAGAAGAATGTTGTTGGTAATTTGATGGGTATTGGATTGAATTTGTAGATTGCCTTAGGTAAGATGGACATCTTCACAATGTTGATTCTTCCAATCCATGAGCATGGGATATTTTTCCACTTGCTTGTGTCATCTTTGATTTCTTTGAGCAGTGTTTTGTAGTTTTTATTGTAAAGGTCTTTCACGTCTCTGATTAGGAAGATGCCAAGGTATTTCATTTTTTGTGTGGCTATTGTGAATGGAATTGTGTTTTTTATTTGGGTTTCTGTTTGTTTATTATTGGTGTAAAGAAATGCGATTGTCTTTTGCACATTTATTTTGTATCCTGAGACTTTGCCAAAGGCCTTTATCAGTGTAAGGAGGTTTTTGACAGGTTCTCTTGGGTTTTCAAGGTACACAATCATATCATCTGCAAAGAGAGATAACTTGACTTCCTGTTTGGATACCCCTGATTGCCTTCTCTTCTCTGATTGCTTGAGCCAGGACTTCCAATACTATGTTGAACAGGAGGGGTGAGAGTGGGCATCCTTGTCTTGTTCCAGTTTTCAGGGGAAATGGTTCCAATTTTTGTCTGTTTAGGAGTATGCTGGCTGTGGGTTTCTCATAGATGGCTTTTACTATTTTGAGGTATGTTCCCCGTATGCCTAGATGTTCGAGGGTTTTTATCAAGAAGGGGTGCTGGATTTTATCAAAAGCTTTTTCTGCATCTAATGATATAACCATGTGGTTTTTGTTTTGACATCTGTTGATGTATTTAATTACAATTACGGTTTTACGAATGTTGAACCAGACTTGCATCCCAAGAATGAAGCCTACTTGGTCATGATGGATGATTTTTGAGATATATTGTTGAATCCAGGTTGCTAGGATCTTGTTGAGAATTTTAGCATCTATGTTCATCAAAGATATTGGCCTGTAGTTCTCTTTCCTTGTTGGATCTTTACCTGGCTTGGGTATCAATGTGATGTTGGTTTCGTAAAATGATTTGGGGAGAATTCCATCTTTTTCAGTTGCCTGGAATACCTTCAGTAGGATTGGTATCAGCTCCTCCTTCAGTAGGATTGGTATCAGCTCCTTGTAGAATTCTGCTGGAAAGCCATCTTGACGAGGGCTTTTTTTTGTAGGTAGTTTTCTTATTACATAGTCGATTTCCTTGATTGTTATTCGTCTATTTAGGTTCTCAATTTCTTCTTGTTCCAACCTAGGTAGGTTGTGTGATGTCAGAAAGTCCTCCATTTTCTTAAGATTTTCAAGTTTGTTTCCATACAAATGTACGTAGTAGTCTCTAATCATCTTTTGTATTTCTTCAGGGTCAGATGTGACTTCATCTTTTGTGTTTCTGATTGTGTTTTTTTGGGTTTTTTTCTCATTTTTTCTTGGTCAGTCTAGCTAGGGGACCATCAATCTTGTTTATCCTTTCGAAGAACCAGCTTTTTGTTTCATTGATTTTTTTTGTATTATCTTTTTGTCTTCCATGTCCTGGATTTGGGCTTTTATTTTGGTGATGTGGATTCTTCTGCTGAAATTAGGGTTTTTGTTGTCTTGCTTTTCCAGCTTCCTTAGGTGGCTTGTTAGGCTGTTAATTTGTGTTCCTTCCATTTTCTTCATGTTTGTTTGTAGGGATATAAATTCCCCTCTTACTACAGCTTTTAAGGCATCTCAGAGATTTTGGGAAGATGTTTCTTCATTTTCATTTGTTTCCAGGTATCTTTTGATCTCTGTTTTGATTTCATCATTGACCCAGGAGTTGTTTAGCATCATGCTGTTTAGTGTCCATGTCTTTGTGGGTTTTGGGGGGACCTTGTTGGTGTCAATGTTTATTTTTATTCCACTGTGGTCCGAGAAGGTGCATGGTAGAATTTTGGTCCTTTTAAATTTGCTTATGCTTGATATATGGCCAATTATGTGGTCGATCTTAGAATATGTTCCGTGCGGTGATGAGTAGAATGTGTATTCTGTGGTCTTTGGATGGAGTGTTCTATGGTATCAATTAAGTCCATTTGGTCCAGAGTTTCATTGAGGTTCTGGATCTCCTTGCTGATTTTTTTGTCCTGATGATCTGTCTAGGGTTGTGAATGGGGTATTAAAGTCCCCAGTTATGATGGTGTTAGAGTCAATATCTTTCTTTAGTTTTCCTAGAAGTTGCTTTATGAAAGTTG
The DNA here is from genome assembly GCA_027257055.1 of Cephalopachus bancanus. Classification (NCBI taxonomy): domain Eukaryota; kingdom Metazoa; phylum Chordata; class Mammalia; order Primates; family Tarsiidae; genus Cephalopachus; species Cephalopachus bancanus. The sequence continues at coordinate 6,708,154 of JAPVLO010000036.1, forward strand.
GCGCACCTATGTTGAGTGCATATATGTTTAGGATAGATATTTCTTGTTGATGGAGTGAACCTTTTATCATTATGTAGTGGCCCTCTGTATCTTTTTTAATTTTTGATAGCTTAAATGGTATTTTGTCTGAAATTAGAATCGTGACTCCTCCTTTCTTTTGTGTTCCATTCGCCTGAAAATTTGTTTCCCATCCTCTTACTTTGAGTCTGTGCATGTCCTTTCTAGTGAGATGGGTCTCTTGAAGGCAGTATATTGTTGCCTGGTGATATTTTATCCATTTTGCCATTCCATGTCTTTTCAGTGGTGTGTTTAGTCCATTCAAATTCAGGCTAATTATTGAAATGTGAGAGTTCGTCCCTATCATAGAGTTCTTATAAAGTTGTTGTTCTTCCACTTGGTTTTTTTTTTTTTTTTGTCTTTCTTTTGGTTTTGGGGTTGGTTTATGTATATTTTATTTTTTTCCCTGTACTCTTGTGAAGAACATTGTTCTTTTTTCCTTTTCTTCTGTGTTTAGTACTTTCTTAAGTGTTTCATGTAGAGGTGGTTTGGTGGTAACTTAAGTTCTCAGGGATTGGATATCTGGGAAAGATTTTAATTCTCCCCCACTGATGAAGCTTAGCTTGGCCGGGTAGGTTATTCTTGGTTAAAATTGTTTATCTTTTAGGACTTTGAAGATAGGGCTCCAAGCTCTCCTAGCCTGCAGGGTTTCTGTAGTTAAATCTGCTGCTATTCTGATTGGTCTTCCATGGTAGGTGATTTGGCCTTTTTCTCTCTCTGCCTTTGGATTTTTTCTTTTATGCCTACTTTGTTTAGGCAAATTATTATGTGTCTAGGAGTTGATCTTCTCATTTTTTGTCTTGCAGGGTTTCTCTGAATCTCTTGTGTTTGAATTTTTGCATCACTGATTAGATAAGGGAAGTTTTATTGAATGATCTCATGGAAAGCTTGTTCCAGTGTGGTCTCTGTCTCTCTTTCTGCCTCAGGAAGGCCAATTACTCTTAGGTTCGGTCTCTTGAAGTAATCGCTCATCTCTTGAAGGTTTTGTTCTGTCTTTTTGAGCTTATTTTCTGTGTTTTTAAGAGTTTGGGTTAGTTCTATATTTTGGTCCCCAAGCTCTGAGATTCTTTCTTTTGCTTGGGTAATTCTGCTTTCCATGCTTATCAGTTTGTTGTTTATTTCATTCACAGTATTCTTTATTACTGTTATCTCAGATATTAGCTCCTTCCTAGTTTCTTCTTGTGTCTCCTCAATTCTTTTTAATCTCTCCATTATTATCTTGATGTCAACGTTTTAGTTTGAGACCCTTCATTCTGGGGGCTCTTCATTGTTTGCATTCTGAAGTCAGTTTTCTCAGTGTCTGCCCTCCCTGGGGTCTGGGAGAGACCCATACTCTTCTTTTGGTTTTTCTTCATTTGTGTAGATTTTTCTCTCTCTCCCCCTTTCCCTCCCCTTCTTTAATTCTGTTTTTGAGGGAAGGTGGGGTTGCTTTTATTTATCTTCTGCAATATCCTGTTCTTCCTTATGAGGGTCTTCTGGCTTTGTTCACTTTTGAGGTTGGAGTGTAGAGTGCAATCTGTACTTTTTGCAATTTTGAGGTTTAATTGAGAAGGAAGCTGTGGTTCATAATGTATATGCTGATTCTAGCATCCACGAACAGGTGTATGAGCACACTGGAACCTATTTCCCTCTGCCTTACAATCTGTCCGTTCAGCAGTATGTAGTCTTGGTCCCTAGATTAAGAAGGGGGGTATAAAAGAGGAAAATAATGGAGGAAGGGGGGGTCAATAGGAAGTTAGAAAGAGAGAAGAGTGAGAGGGAAAACAGACATACATACCAACTATCAGTTGAGAAAGAGACACAAGGAAAGAAGTAAAAAAAGACACATAAGAAAGATTCCCTAAAGAATACTGATACCTACACAGAGACAGACCAATAAAATCAAGAAACAGTGTAAGTCAGAAGGCAAACAACAAATGTGATAGAAACAAACAGTCAAAATCATAAAATCATAAATCATAAGTCAAAATAAGTGATCAGACTAAAGCCTCTCCCCTTTGTTTTTCGTTGCAGGCAGCTAGATTTACTCGCAGTTTGGGTTTGTTTTGTTTTGTTTTTTTTAGTCGGCTGCCTGGGGGTTGCTTTTATCTGATTCAGCATAGGGATGGAGCTTTGTTTCCTGTTTCGCTACATTACCTTAGGAACTGAGATAGGGTTTGTTGATAGGTGGATGGGGCAATGGATGTCTCTGCCTGAATAATGGCCAAGGCAGTTCTTGCAGATCCGTTTCTCTCTGCTTGTCTGGGTCCCCCAGCTTGGGGGGTCACGTGCTGAGTGCCTCAGTCAGGGTGGGCCCAGAGCTCCAGAACTCCAAAGCTCCAAAGGGCAGGTGGTGAGTGGTGAGAGTGGCCCTGGGCCCCCCACAGGGTACTTTAGCCAGGAATGGGACTGGTGTCTCTGAGGGGCGGGCGCCTAGAGCCTCCCTGAGTGACTGGCGGCTTGGTGCTGGGTGCCAGGCAGGAGACGATGTAGTCAGGGAGGGAGCTGAGACCCGAGACTCCCATGCACGCAGTGGAACAGCAGCAGCAGGGGGCTGCAATATCTGGCCCTGCATGGGACTGAAGGTCCCCGGGCCTTGGACCAACGTGGCTGGTGGTGGGCTTGGGAACGGGGGAAGAAAAGTAAGAGTCTTTTTGGGAACTCACATTCAGAGAATCTCACAAGTCCACCTATGCTGTTGCCATCTTGTTCCTGTCTCTTTTTTTTTCTGTAAAAGACTAGATGATGAAGATTTTAGGCTTGGTGGGCCATGCTGTTGTAGCTACTCAACCATGCCTTGGTAGCATGAAATTGGCCATAGATAATACCTAGCAGATAAGTATGACTGTTTCCAATAAAACTTTATTTAAAAAGACAGACAGCAGGTTGGATTTGGCCTGCAGGCTGTTGGTTTACTGACCCTTGTTCTAAATGATTGTCTTTGGGGTCACCCCATTTCCTTTATTCTTGCTGGTCTTGGGTGCTGCTTGAGTCAGATAATCCAATAAAAAGGCAATTCCGTGCTGACTTCTTTCCTCAGCCTCTGCTTCAAAACCCCTTTCAGAGGATATCCACTCAGGAAAGGGTCTGGAATGTTCTGGAAACATGTACCTTTCATATAGAAAGCTTACTACCTAGATGAAAGGCTGGCTTTCATCCAAAATTCCAGTTGATTTGGAGAGGTTGACCTGGATGGCTCCATATTGGGTGAGGCTGGGTTACTGTGAACGCCCAGGCACTTGGATTCTTGGCTCCATCTGTCCTTCCTGTATACCTAACACCAAGTAAAATGAAAGGCAAGGGCTATCTGTACTAGGGCATACTATTTAAGGTTTAGTGGTAGGGTGACACGGAATGGACCAGTTCTGTTCCTTCAGCCGAGGCCTCAGGCTTCTTAATAATCAATGGTAAGGATCTCAGGCCTATGGAGAAGCAGTGGGGTAGATGTTTGGATTCCTGGAGGTATGAGCTTTTAAGAGGGAGATTCAGCTTGATTTTTTTCAGCTCATCTTTGCACAAGGAGATTTTTATGGAAATTTGAACACTCCCAGTGAGACACCCTTGCTATTAGCATCCTTCATTTTGACAGAGGAGTTTCCTTCCTCTGCTCTGATGGATTACCCAGGCTAGGCTGACTTCCTGTGTGGAGTTATGGACACTCTTCAAACATTTGGTGTGGTGGAGAAATCTTGCTTTCTTGGACTAGATTTGTGTCTTGGGCATGCATCATTACTGTAACGGCCCTCAGGCAAGATCCTTGACCTCTCTGAGCTTCAGGTCTCACCTGCCTGGTGATGGGATGCTACTATCATTCTCACAGCTGCTGGAAGATGGAATGAGAGTTTGTTTGCAGAGCACTGGGTGCAGTCCTGACACATAGTAGGCACTCTATAAGAAAAACAGCACTTTGGTTGCTGATGCCCAGGTCTGTCTCACCATCTTTGGGACTGGGTTGTCTGTGCTTCCCTGACAAGGCACCACCCAGCAATCATGTTTTAAGATGGAAAAGGAGGCCAGAAATGGTGGCTCTTCCCAGTAATCTCAGCACTCTGGGAGACTGAGGTGGGAGGATTGCTTGAGGCCAGGAGTTCGAGACAACCCTGGGCAACATAGCAAGACCTTGTCTCTACAAACAAACAAAAAAAATAAAATTAGTTGGGTGTGGTGGCATGCATTTGTAGTCCCAGCTATTCAGGAAGTGATGAGCTGTGATCATGCCACTGCACTCCATCCTGGGTGACAGAGTGAGACACTGACTCAAAAAAAAAAGGAAAAGGAAGCTTGAAAGGACAGATTACAGTACAGTGAGCAGGCATTCCTGGGTTAGCCTCTTTTTCGCCTGTTGGAGATGTGCAACCAGCATGGGGACCAGGGGAAGGGACTCATGTCTAGAATCTTGGGCAATAACTTGCCTGTGTGAGCTTTTCCAGAACAGACAGCAGTGGCCTAAGACTCTGGATACTTTGGTCTGTCTGCTTTGAAGAGCTTGTCTTGCCCCTGTCCTTGTCCTGGTGATTTAGTGGATTCCTCAAGGCTGAGGGCTCCCTTATTGCTGCCCTTACATGAGGTATCTTCTGCCCAGCATGGTCCATTTCCCTGCTTCCTGTGTCCATATGTCTGTGCTAGGCAGTGGTTTGCTCCCCTTTTCCTGGCTGGGTGGACCAGAGCTTCCTGTGGGTTCTCAGCAGAGTTGAGAGGCCCTAGCACCCAGTCAGCCAGTGGGAGGCAGTGAGCTGGGAATTTAGTGGAGGAGGGAGGCCTTGAGAAAGGGGACAGGACAAGGACGACGAAGAGGAGGAGGAAGAGGAGGAGGAGGAGGCAGCTGAGACAGCTCTCTCACTTACGCAGAAAGTGTGTGATCACAGCCAGCCCCACACAGACTTTCCTCCAAATGAGAAGGGAGTGAGAAAATGTAATTTTAGCATCTGGCTTTTGACTGACTCCCTGTGGAGGTTCCTTCTGGGCTGTGGTGTTGGGTGTCTCCCCTCCCCTTCAAGGGACAGCCGTACCTAGGATGAGTGAGTTCAGACAGTGCCTGGGGAAGGGCTGTGGGACCAGAGAGGAGAGAGATGTGTGTGCCCTGAGGTACTGGGGGCTTGGATATCAGGACATTGAGAAAGTGACATCAAGGACACTGCACAGGGGATTTAGGGACAGGGTAGTAGGGTCACTGACCTGACTCAGTCTTGGCTGAGCTATGTTGGTTCTTTGTTCCTATGCCGAGGCTTGTTCTCCCAGGCGTGAGGCCATGTTTTCCAGGCCCTGGTCCATGGCTTTGCTGCCAACACAGGTGTGCATTTTGATGGAGGCCTGTTGACCTCTGTGCAAAACCAAGGCAGCAGAATCTTTCCCTGGAATTGGGGTTTCTGGAACAGGACCCTGCTAGGACGCTCAAAGTCCTGGGAGAATACGTTCCAGGCAAGGCCTGAGGAGGCCTCTGTTGCCTCGCTGCTTTGTGGCTCCTGGCACAGGAGATGTTAGGCAGTGTCCACTGCTGGCTGGACAGGCCATTGCGTCTGTGTATGAAAATCAGATTCTAGGGAGATTATAAACCAAAGAGTGCCCCCAACCCAGCCTACAGAGCACTCAGTGGCTTGTGTATGGAGGATTCACACTTGGTGGAAAATCTACTTAACATTTTTATCCTATTTTCCCTCCCCTCACTGTCAGTTGGTGTGTGTTAGGGGAGTAGGAGCTCATTTAAATATGAGTCTATGAAAAAATATAATTAGGAAGATAAATTGAAAAGTGTATATAATATACTTTCATGCCAGGTATAAATTACTTTATCCACACCACTGCACCCATCCATTAACCCAGAGAGTTGAGAGTTTTCTGTGGCACAAAACTCTTAGGAGATTTTCCCAAGGACCCCAACTACTGGGAACTCCTTAAAAGCAGGACTTAAATGATAGCATATCATTACGTGCATATTGGAAACTTTATGATTCTATTTAAATGAGTCATTCAAAAGTTTCATCATGGGTCAGAAAAAAATGTAATCTCTTTTCAGTACATTTTGCACGTGCTGAAGGATCACTTGGGGAGGAAGAAAGCTGGGAGCATGAGGGTCACATGATTTTTGTCTTCCTATATTTGAAGGCAATGCTTATAGAAAAGGATTAGGCTTTTCTGATGTGTCCCCAGAAAGCAGAGTAGGTGCCATTGGTTAAAAGTTATAGAAGGGTGAAGTTGGGGTCAATATAATGCATCACTTTCTAGCAAAGCACTTCAGTTAAAAACACAGTTTTCCAATTCAACCGCAATGGTAGTTGAAGCCCAGATCTGCCACCTACTAGCTGGGGGACCTTGGGAGAATTCATTTCTGTGGGCTTCCATCTCTTCAACAGGAAAATGGGCAAAACGGTAATGAAACCTCTTAAGTTCATAGGGTTCCTCTGAGGATTTCAGAAGGAGAATATAGGCAAATATGCTTAGTTCATAATTATGAAAATTTAATAAAAGGTAGGTGTTATTACTACAAGGTAGGGTAGTAGCTGGAAGAAAATTTGTGGTACTGTAACATTGAGGTTGCCTTGCATTAGGGTGGGATATTTGGGGCTAGTGAGCACTTCGTCATCACTGGAGATTTTGACAGCAGCTTGCCAGATGGCATCTTCTCAGGAGTGATACATGGAGGTTCCTGGGCCAGATTCAGTGGTCCTCAGACTTAGTTGTGGTCATCTCAACCACCTGGGATGTTTTTCCTTTTAAAAATTATGAAGTTGCCGGGCTCAATGGCTCAGTCTGTAATCCCAGTGCTTTGGGAGGCTGAGGTGAGTGGATTACCTGAGCCCGCAGGTTCGAGACCTGCCCGGGCAAATTGGTGAGACCTCATCTCTACAATAAATTAAAAAAAATTAGCTGGGTATGGTAGCACATGCCTGTAGTTCCAGCTACTTGGAAGACTGAGGCAGAAGGATAGCTGGAACCCAGCAGATCGAGACTGTGGTGGCCGGGAGGGTGCCACTGCACTCCAGTTTGGGTGACAGAATGAGACTCCAACTCAAAAAAAAATTATGAAGTTGTTTTTGAACTTATTCACTGTAAGTAATTCAAGCACTAGCAAAGTTCAGAGAATAAATTTAAAAATTAGTAAAAAATCTCACCACCTAGAAATAATCATCCTGAACATTAGGAGAAAATAATTTAATTTTTTAATAGACACTCACACACACGTGCGCACGCAGAAAGATAGGGAGATGGAAGAATACATAGATCATAGATTGACAGGAGTAATTTTAGAATAATGGGATCACATGCTACATCCCAATTTTAACAAAGAGGATTAACTTACATTGCTTAATTTTGTAAGAGGAAACACGTACATCTGAAGGAAGTGCTGAGCTCTGGAAAAATATTTCTTCATTGAAACATTTTCTAAAAGAACTCACTAAGGTAAAGAAAAACATTAAGAGGTTGGAGTTATTACTCTCTGTTAATACCTCATTTCAGTTTTAAATTTCTCAGTCCATGCTATAAATGATGAAGAAATTAGCAGTCACATACTTCCTCCTACTCCCTTTTTAATTTTAATAATAGCCTTATTTTTAAACTGTTAAGGCTGATAATATCTAATAAGTCCCAGAGTTGTTTAGAATCAAGTGTTTCCCCATGCAGGAATTCAATTTCCAGTTGTATTCTTTCTGTTCTAATTTATTTGAAAATCTAAAATGGTATTATTTTGGTCTTCAGTTTGTTTTATTTGACCTGTAAGTTAACTTATTGATCATATGTTCTTATTAATTTATTTTATAGCATTAAGCATTCATAGGGAATGTTCTCTGTTACTTCGGTTCTGTTTTCTTCTAGACAGGGTTTTTCATCTTCTGGATGCTGTGTTCCCTATTTCCCCCTGAAATATGTGTTCATAAATGCTATATATTTTATCTTGCTTATGCTTAATTTGAGTAGCTCTGTTCATTCTTTTAATTACTGTGATACTGTGGGCAAATACTTTGGACTCTCACTTATCTGAAATCTCTGCCGTGGTGTCCGAGCTGCAGTTTGAGATTGTTTGTGGTGCCTGAGAGCATTCTAGGGAAACATGTGAGTTGAGGGAGGTAAGTCTCAGTTAAAGCTATGTGTTCCTTTGGGTAGGACTGCATTCTGCTCTCCTGAGATTTTATTAAATGTCTTGTTCCAAAGTTTGTTCCGCTAATGGGAGCACACCATCTTCCAAGAAGGGATGCCCTTGACATTTAGATAATCTCCTCAATTAAGAGCCCTGGGGCCTATGCTTCTGCCAGAGACAGAGGCGGATGGGAGGAGAGAAAGACCCCTGATTATGCAGCTGTTTTATAGCTCTCTTTCTAATAGTTTTCTGTTTGCCCACCTACTTTCTCCCTATCATGTTAGAAAAGGAAAAAAAGAGTGATATACCCACTGTCTGCTTCTCTACAAATAGTTGGTAATTAGTGAGAAGTCTCAGGATTTTGGCCTCAGCAATAATACTTCTGGGGTATGGGGCGGAGTTAGAAAGTCATGCCAAATCCTATCCTTCTGTCCTCACCCCAGGTCTCTACCTATAGATGTTGATGGCATAAGGATGTGACAATTTTTTTTTCTTGCTGCTAGCTTCCTTCCTTCCTTCTTCTTCTTCCTTTTTTTTTTCTTAATTATATATTGGGACAGGGAGTTATTGAGACCTGGCTCTACTCTGCCATCCTTCTCCAAAAGCATCCCTGAGTATCTTAAAAAAGAAAGTTTTCCAGGCTCAAGGCAGATATATGGAATTAGATTCTCTTAGGGGTGGGCACAGAAATCTATATTTTTACAAAGCTTACAAGGCAATTCTAACAACCAGCCAAGTCTGGGATCCATTTTAAGTTTCCCCTAAGAGTCTTTCCAATCCTAAGATACTGTGATTCATTGTGTTCTCCATAAGAAACAGAGAGGGGGTGTTAGCACAGGGATTCTGTCATATTCCAGGGCACAACTTCCCCTCACTATGCAGAGGAAGGTGTAACATTTCCCCCTTATTCTCATTACTTTTTTAAAAAACTGTAGGTAGGAGGTAGGAGATGTCTTAGTCCATTTGGGCCACTATAAGAAAAATGTCTTAGACTAGTGACTTATAAACAACGGCAATTTATTTATCATGATTCTGGAGACTGAAAAGTCCAGGATCAAAGTGCTGGTGGTGTCTGGTGAGCACCCACTTCCTGGTTCATAAAGGGTGGCTTCTAACTAGCGTCCTTACTTGGTGGAAGAGGTAAGGCAGCCCTCTGAGATCTCTTTTGAGGACACTAAGATTTCAACATATGAATTTTGAAGGGACACACATCTTCAAACCATAGCAGCGGTTTCACAGTGACCTAAAAATATCCTCCATCTCGTAGCAAGCCTTGAGTTTGTGTGTGATAAGTCATTCTCAATCCAGACTGTGCATTCAAGTCACTTGGGAAGCTTTTAAAATAATGTCTGGGCCTCACCCTTAGACATGTGGTGTTAATTGTTCTGGGATAGGACCCAAACCACTGGTCTTTTCTTTGAGCTCCCTCAGGTGTATTATCTAGTGTACTCCCAGGATTGAAAACTAGGAGATTGTTTTTTCATGTACTTTTGTGGCTGATGACCCATTCTCCATTCATCTTACTCATACTTCAAGTCTTGTTTATGGAACATGTATTTTCCATCCACTAAATATTTTCCAAGGTAATGCTGCTTAGACTAATAAAATATTGTGGTTGCAAGCACAAGCTTTTGGGTAATAGAAACCTGAATATGGATCCTTCTTCTGCCCCTGATGCCTGTGTGACCTTGAGCAAGTAACCTAACTTTTCTTTTCCTCAGTCTCCTCGTGGAAAATAGGGATTTTAAGTCAACCTTTTATTGTTTTGAGAGCCAAAATTACTTTTTTTGATATTAATTTTATGTTACATCAACTTTCTTTTGAGTAGTGTTTGTCTGGTATATTATTTTTGTGCTTTTTAATTGCCAACCCTTTAATAAGCCTTTGCCTTAAGATGCATGTCTTACAATCACTAAATTGAATTTTGTTTAACTTTTCCATCCAGTCTGAAAATCTCAGTTTTTGAACAGGTAAATTTAATCATTTATGTCTATTATAATTACTGACACAATAAATGAGGTTTTTTGTTCCAACTATTTTATTTTGATCTTCTGTTTACTTATCCTTTTCTTTGCTCATCTTTTTCTTCTTTCTTTTTTATGTTAAATGGATAGTTACACATTCCCTCCTTTTTTCCCTTCACAAGCTATGGATCATATCATTTTCTCTTAGTGATTACTTTAAAATCTTTGGCATACATACTTATCCATAAATTTGTCTAGGAATATTAAAGTGGTATAGTATTTTTATTAAAATAACATGTGCAGAGTACTCAATCTGTATCCAAAGTATTCTGACAGTCATTATATTGTATAATAAATGCAATATAATGCATAATAAATTCCAGTTACCTGTCGTTCACTACTACTGCCAACACTACAATTAATACATTGTTTTACCTAAAATGCCTCCAAGTATTATTTTTATCCATGGTTATGTTATTAAAAAGCTAAACATTGTGAAAATTATCCAGAACAAAATGTAGTCTGTGCAGTGCCATTTTTTCCCAAAGGAGGGGCTGTTAGTAGAGATAGCCCTGTGTCCTCGTACATTTTTCCCCTGGGCTGTTGATAGCATCTTTTTATATGAGTTTACCCATTTGTAAAATGTTACACTGAGTATTTGATGAAAAAATTCTGCAAAGTGCCTAGCCCATAGATGATGCCCAATAGTTGATAGCTATTACATGGATACCTAGCTGAACTTCTCTTTTAAAGCATCCCATCCTTACATTGTTCCCCTAAAAACCAGTTCTGGGCATATGTCTCTCTGGCTCTGACCCTTGATCCAAAACTTTTATGGACTGCATGTGAGTGTGACTGCTCTGTTCCACATGGCTAGGGGAGACCCTGACAGGAGGCGACCTGGGACTGTGAAATCAATCATGATGACTCTGGGATGAATTATCGGTGGATTAGGGGAATGCTCTGAGGGATGGTCCAGATGGAGGTAGGTGTGAAGTAGAGCTTTGCTGGATGGAGTTGTTTTTGCACAGCATATTGATCTTCTTGGGGTGGGAGAAAAAAGAAACAGTAGCTCCTGGCTGCTCTCCTTGAGTAGTGGGTAGGAGAGGACAGGTGGGAGTCTGTGAGCCCCCTTAGCTGGTTTTTATTTTTAGATGTGCCATCAGGTAGTGCAGCTGTATTCCCACTGCTTCCCTGACAATGCAAAGGGCAGATTACGAAGCAGGGCTAGGCTGGCAACAAGCTTTGCTTTACTTTTCCTCAGTGGCCACAGCATTTGCATGGGTGGGTGGTGTAGACACTCTGAGAGGGGGCGAAACCCATGCCTGGGGCCCACAGACTGAGTATGAGATGAAGAATTAGGGCTGGGAATTCACCCATACCTCCCTAGGGCCTAAGTTGCCCATTCCTGATGGACCCTGAACATAGCAGAGACCAGGAATAGGGTGGGCACATCTGGGATGAGGGGCCCTGCCAGAGTTGGTTTCCATTCTTGAAGAGTGTCTCCAAGATCTACCTTAGAAAGGATAGAGTTCCTGACCCCAAGCTCAGTTCTGCCTCACCTCCTCACTCCATTACCAGAGTGGTCTTAGGCCACTCACTTTTCCTACCTATGTAGAATTAGAAATGAAGGTATTTAGTGGTCAGGAGTGGAGACCTGGGCTTTAATTCCATCTTCATCTCTGTGTGATCTTGGACAAGCCACCTGACTTGGGTACTTCTCCATTTGTAAAATGCAGAATAATGACACCTGGCCATGCTAACTCACGAGGAAGCCGGGAAGGGCAAATGAGAGAACAGCCTTGCAGGCTTTCAAGAGGAGAGAGAGTTAAAGAAAAGAGGGTTTCTTGGAGACATCTGCTTATTACCTAACATGGGGGAGTTGATATATCGTTGGTGTAAGTCTTCTGGACGCCATATTAAAATCTGTTCAGCCCCATATTAGAATCTGTTCAGCCTTGCATGTAGGTGCAGGACCGCGAGGGGTAGCATGAGGAGATAGGTTATTGTTCATCAGGAGGAGAGACTTGCTTGCAGAGCTGCCTACCCTTGGAAGTAACTTGAACTAAGCAGTGCCTCTTTGCTGAAACCCGCACTAACCACGCCACATACAGTGTCCCACTTAATCAAGAGCTTAACAGCCAGTCCCTCACCTGCTGGGACCAATCGGATTAATACCTTTTGTGAAGCTAGAGCAGGGTTCTAGAGGCCCCTTGTTGGGTCAGATTTTAACCTTTTAGTCTTTAGGTTGTGAGGAGATCCAGGGAGTCTATGGAGAAGGAACACGAGTGGGAGGCATGTGGGGCTCATAGGCTCAGGGCTCATGGTCTGCTAGGTTGGTGAGAACTGGCTTCCTGTAAGTTCCGGAGTTAAGTACTGGCACTCTCCAAGTTATATTTGGAGAAACTGAGGTTCAGAGGGGTTAAGTTATATTGCCAAGGCCACACAGCTAGCAAGTGGTGGCACTGGGATTCTAACTGAGATCTGGCTGACTCAGGAGTCCAGATGGGAATAATGATATGGATGAAGGCTCTAAAGTTGGAAGAGATCTGAGCAAAGGGGGCATGGGACCACTTCCATGGCCAAGGAACTTGGTGGGGAATCCTGGCCTGGGAGGCCGCAGTGAATTTCCCTGGGTGCTGGTGGTCAAAGGCAAGATTGTGAATGTGTGTGTATGGGAATGTGTAGGGTAGAGCACATGCATGGTGTGTGTCTGTGTGTGTGTGTGTGTGTGTGTGTGTGTGTGTGTAGGATGGAAATTGCGTGTGTAGAGCATGTGAGTATGTGTGTGTGTATGAGAGAGAGAGACTGTGTGTGTAGGGCACCTTCCCAGAGGCCCCGCCCTGCCAGCAGCCTGCTTGTCCATGATCATATCTGACGCAGAAGCTCATCCCACATCCCACTTTACTGAGCCCTGCCAAAACCTCAGTAAGGGAGAACCGTAAAGAATGTGTGTGGTCTGTGGAGGAGCACGCAGTGTTTTATGGTCCGAATGGCTCATGGCGATGATTTGGGTGACAGGAGGGCCAGTGTCACCACTGAGACTCTAATGGCTCCTTAGGAGCTGTTACATTCTTAATAACAGATTGTTCCCAGCATCTCAGTGCTGGATCCATTTTAAAAAATATTTCTTCCTTTAAAGGCAATGAGAACGAAAAAGATTCGGGGACAGAGAGTAAGTGAGATTGAGAGATTTTAGGTTTCCTTGAGTAAACTCTGAAACTCTAAGTCAGAAGGAGAGAATTCTGAGTGATTATAGTTTTTCTGTAACCAAGGGAGGATCTCAGTATGGAAGATGCTCTCTAACCAAGCTCATGTGTCTTGGACTCCAGAAGAGCCCTTCTCAGGCCCTGTCTGGGAGTTGTCTGTGGTTTGGGGGTGGTGAGCCAACCAGAGGTGGTAAGAATGTACCTTCTCCCATGGCAGGACGTGGGCACTCCATACTCAGCTTGGTTCTGCTGGGAAAGGAGTCCTCGTGACAGATGAACATGTCCCTGCATTGGTGCTTCCGAAAAGAAGGCATTTTTCTGTCACCGAAATTGAAGGTGCAAGGGAAGATGATGGAGCAGAAGGGAAGTTTGGTTCTTGGGCCATTCAGAGATCTTGGGGGTACTGAGTTAGCTGACATGGGCCCTGGGACTCTGTGTGTGCCCTCTGTGTTTTAGAATCAGTAACACTCAGTGTTTATGACTGTCTCTTGAAAATAAACATGAGCCGGGTTTGGTGGCTCAGCCTGTAATCCCAGTGCTTTGGGAGGCTGAGGTGAGTAGATTGCCTGAGCCCGCGGGTTCAAGACCCACCTGGGCATCTTGGCAAGACCTCATCTCTACAATAAATAAAAAAAATATTAGTCGGGCATTGTAGCGTGCTCCTGTAGTTCCAGCTACTTGGAAGGCTGAGGTGGAAGGATCGCCAGAGCCCAGCAAATCGAGGCTACAGTGGCCACGAGCGTGCCACTGCACTCCAGTCTGGGTGACAGAGTGAAACTCCAACTAAAAAAAAAAAAGAAAGAAAGAAAGAAAAGAAAATAAACATGAATGTAAAACCATCAGGGGTTTGTTTCTGTGAAGGAAACAAACTAGAGTCAACACACATTTTTTTTTCCAGGTATATTATGAGGTCTTGAAAAATCACTCAGAAATAAGACGGATACAGTGTCTGCCCCAGAATGTCACACTCCATGTAGTGAGCTTTGCATTGCATTTGTTTTTTCTGTCATTGGGTATGTTGAATCATGCATCCTCCTTGTGTTTAACTGAAAGTGTTGTCAAAATGGCTGTTGGGAAAAAAGTGTGTACTTTGACTGCGTTGGGGATGAAACCGTAGATAATACTAACTCCTACTTTTGAGAACCCACTATGATGTTTTAGATAGTTGTCTTTCAAAATCTGGACAATGACCTGTGAAGTGGGCATTTTTGCTTCCTGCTGACACATCAGAGTATGGGGAACACACAACCTACTTGCAATCTTACCTTCCTGCTGCAGGACCCTGAGCCAGTTCTCACCTCTCTGTACCTCTACTTCCCCATCTTTAAATGGGGGTAGTAGTAATACTGTCTCCTGCTGTTCTCATAATAAAACAATTGCAAGGAATAGAGTTTGTGGTTCTAAAACCCTTAGCTTTGTATCTAGCATATTCTAAGTGATTTAAAAAAATAGGTATTACTACCACCCATGAGGAACTTGCAGCTCAGCGAGTTGAGGTAACGTTCCCTTGATCACTCACCTGCACCTGATGGAGCTGGAATGAAAATTCAGCTTAAAAGGTGGGCAGAGAGCTTTACCTCTGGGCAGAGCAGAGTGGTGCCTGTGGGGGTTGCACCCTAGCCTTGGCCTCAGCCTCAACCACATCTGTTCCTACCAGCAGGTCTGTGTGGAGGAGAAGGGCCTTGACTCTGGAGGTGATATCTTGCAGGAGAGAGGCGAGACTCTTAATCTTATGGGAACTCTCTGAGTCTCAGTGTGTTCCTCAGTGTGTTCTGACCACTACTGGAAAGAAAGACCACAGCGGGATGTAAGCGCTCTGGGAAAGCCCATGCTCTCTGGTTCTAACAAGAAAGGGTACTGACTTCCTCCTGCTTTTAGATGTCAGGAGCTATGCCCTCACCTGAGGGAAAATTCTTAAACTATATTTCTAGATGAAGAGTAGTTGCCAAGCCAAATAATTACACAAAATGCATCTGCCAGTATGTGTTTTCCATTTCTTTATTTGTTATTTTTTCTTTAAAAAAATTTGTATTGATATATAATAGTTGAACATATTTATGGGGTACATGTGGTATTTTGTTACAGGCATAAAATACATAATGATCAAATCTGGATTACTGGGATGCTACCACCTCAAACATTTATCATTTCTTTCTGTTGGGAATGTTTCAGATCTTCTAGCTATTTTGAAATATAGAATAAATTATTGTTAACTATAGTTATCCTGCTGTGCTACTGAACACTAGATTTTATTCCTTCTATCTAACTGTATTTTTGTGCCTGCCAACCAACCCCTCCCCACTACCGTTCCTAGCCTCTGGTAACTTACCATTCTACTCACTATCTCCATGAGATCAGTTTTTTCTAACTTCTGCATATGAGTGAGAACATGCAATATTTGTCTTTCTGTGCTTGACTTATTTTACTTAATATAATGTCTGGTTCTATCTATGTTGCTGCAAATGACAGAATTTTATTCTTTTTATGACTGAATAATATTCCATTGTGCATATATAACACACTTTATTTATCCATTTATCCTTCAATGGACACTGAGATTGGTTCCATATCTTGGCCATTGTGAATAGAGCTGCAATAAACATGCGACGGTAGATATTTCTTCAATACAATGATTTCCTTTCTTTGAATATATACCCAGAAGTGGAATTGCTGGATCATATGGCAGTTCTATTTTTAGTTTTTTGAGGAACCTCCATAATGTTTTCCATAGTGGTTGTATTAATTTACATTCTGGCTAACAGTGTATGGATGTTTCCTGTTCTCTACATCCTCACTAGCATTTATTTCCAGACTCTTTGATAATAGTTATCTTTTAAAAAATGAAATTCAAGCTTTTCTATCTATATTTTTCAAAAGGAGGATGATAAACATCTTGGATCAAACCTGATAGGTCCTGAGAAGTATGGGGTAGATGAACAGGAGTCATAAGGTGAACATTTTGACTTTTGATCTCTTGTATGGAGTTTTTGGAATGTCAGCTATTCCTTCTTGAATTAAGATGCACTTAGTAACTGATGTGCAGCTGATATTGGAGTGTTCACGTCTGTGTAAATCTCAGGAAATCATAATAATTTTGTGTCTCAAGTTCATATAACATATTCATGCAAAGATTGGAACTTGAGTAATCCCCATGACCTTTATAGTGTGCCTGTAATTTTTAGGTATAGGTTGTAAGTCATAGGTTGTATGTGTATGCTATAGGTTGTAGATTTAGGTTGTAGGCTATGAATTGTAGGTATAGGATGTAGTTTGTGGATTGTAAGTGTGTGCTGTAGGTTGCAGATTTAGGTTGTAGTTGTAGGTTGTAGACTATGAGTTGTAGATACAGGATGTAGGTTTTGGGTTATAAGTGTATTCTATAGGTTGTAGATTTAGGGTGTAGGTTGCAGATATAGGCTTTAAGTGTTAGTGTTAGGTATAGGTTGTAGGTATGGGTTGTAGGTTGTAGATATAGGTTTTAAGTGTTAGTGTTAGGTATAGGTTGTAGGTGTGGGTTGTAGGTATAGACTGTAGTTAAGAAATAGAAGGAAAGGACTTTTAATTTTCTAAGGTCATATGCCTTTGTGAACAGGCAGACCTGGACCTCAAACTCAGAACTTTTGATGCCAAGATCCCTGCATTTTCTAACTATATTATGTTCTCCTAGGGCAAATTAGATGTTTTTTCAAATGTAATGTTTATGTTTGTTATAAATATATACAACTATGTGTAGAGAAAGTACTTCATGTCTAGTTTCTTCTTAGAGACACTAGTTGATTACCTTTTAATGCATTTCCTTTCAGCTTCTTTGTACAGATTTTTAAATTATTTCCATTTCTTTAGCTCTGATTGTACCCTTTATTCAATTTTATATGCTGCCTTTCTCCCCTAGTTACAATAACAAATGTATTTTATGCAAACTTTTTAATGACTGTATTCTAGTTGATATAGCTGTTATCATTTCTCTAGTGTAGAATATTTAGGCTGTTTATGCTGTTTGGCTTTTATAAATAATATAACAACAATCATCTCTAAGCTAAATTTTTTTAATGGTTTTATCTTTAGGTTTCTAGAATGAGTGTAGAGCTGGGTGTTTGCTTGTCTGGGGAGAGACTGGGGAGGAGCCTGGTAGCTCCCTGATGGGGAATCCCAGTCTGAAGTTACCTGACTGCCCTGCTTGAGTATGCCCTTGGCAGGGGCTGCCAGCCCAAGGCCAGCATTGGGTAGCATAGTGGACAAGCTATGGAACAGATGGAGCATTAGAGGGAAGGGGTTTCTCTCCTGCAATCAGGAGTAAAATAGTCAGGCATGGAACTAAGAAAAATGGATGCTTTTTAGAAAGTTGGAGTTTTAGACTCAGTAGAAGTGATCATGAGGTGGTAAGGAACAGCCTCACATTATAGCCTCCTATAATTCACCCTGAGTTATCAACAAGCAACAGGTGATTCTCTCCTACAAACAAACAAACCCTAAGCAGGAGGTAGTCAACCTTCCTTTGCCAGGATGTGGGAAACCCTGGTTGACATTGGCTTTCATCAGAGGGATCTTTGAAGGTCATTGACTGGAGGAATAACCCCTTTACGGGATTCAGGGAATCCTTTAGGGCAGTGATGAAGAAGAGGGGTAGAGGCAGAGCCTGCCACACAAGGTGGAGTAGGGGTGGTGGGATATGAGAAGGAAGACTGGTCCCTGTATTCAAGGACGTCGGGATCCTCAGGATTCCTGCTTCCAGTCTTTGCTGCTTCTCCTCCTGGGATGCCTGTTTGCCTCTTGTTTGGCTTGCATTTGCAAATGAAGAAGTCAAATCCAAGAGAAGCTAAATGATTTGTCCAAAGCCATATAATCATGATGGGGATGGGAAACTAGACCAGGAGCTCCAGCTTCCCAGGCGCCCTCTCTCGTGTGTCATGTAGCCTCTTCCATGTGTTGGCTGGTATTCCAAGAGACTCTGCTCCTTGGGCTCAGGTTGTGTCTGCCCTGGTTGAATTCCCCACTTGCATGGGATGACCTTGTCAGAATACTATGAGTGCGTTAGCAATGCCGAGTGATGAAGGGACAGGGCTTGTCATGGCATGGATGGTCAGCCTTTGTTGAATGCATGAATGTTCATCTATCAGAAATACACATGCGTTCAAGCTACAAATACTTTTAAACACTTACTATATCCTGAGCATAACAGTAGAGCTTCTCTTTTTGCAGGGGGAAAAGTCTTCAACGAGAGTTATAGAATTAATTAATTACAGATGGTAGAAGAGCCAAGGAAGACAGTGATTTTAGGTTGCCAAGAAAACATACTCAGAGAAGCATGACAGCTTTTGGGGACATCTTTCAGGGTCATGAAGCTGGCCTGGGCTCTGAAATCAGGGTCTCATAAAGTCAAGAGGCGGGTTTCTGTAAATCTGGATTTTTCCACTTGGATTCTAGTTTTGGCTCTACTGTTGACCATCTGGGTTATTTTCAAAAATCATTTGCTTCTTTATGTCATGCTTGCTTTATCTGTTAAATGAAGAGATTGTGAAATCCTGCTGAAAATCATTTAACTATCCTTCCTCACCCCAACACCACCACCACCACAATACAAACAAACCTAGGAAATTCGAATCCTGCTTCACAAATACTCAGTACATGAGATATTAGTGTTTGTGTTTTCTCTTTTGAGTGGGGTTTGGCCATTGACTGGTTCTTGAGTAAAATTTGGAGGGAGATGTTCTCCAGGCTTTAAATAAGTTAAAAAAAAACCCAGGAAGAATTAGATTGACCCTAGCTCCTTCCCACCCAATGCATGTCCTTTGAACCGAGCAACTCTGTGTTTTCATTTGCTGGTCAGTCCCTAATCCACTGCCAGTCTCTTGCCTTCCTGGCTTGGTCAGATGGTACAGTGAGCCCACTGCCCTGCAGGGGAGAATCTGTCCCTTTGGCACACATCATGGGAAGCTCAAAGTCATCTCGTGTTGGAGTCAAATGACGTGTTAGCACACGCCTGCTTGGGGGATCCTTCTGCAGTTGGCATATTGCGTGACACACGGGGGTTTCTCATCATGTTGAAATGCATGCAAGCTTCTTCTTTCTCCAGGCACGATTCTGTGCATTTCCCCCCCCCCCAATTGCTGCTTCTTGGAGGAGATTATTTCTGATGCATATTGACTTGTAACTGGAAAACTATTCAGAGGGATAATGAGCTGGGTAGTTTTCATCTTCATTTTTCTTTGTTGTTGTTGTTGAATTCATATGGGTAACCAGCCTCTCCACTTATACTTTGATTCCTGAATTTAGAGGTTGGCTCTGTAATTGGCAATTTCCTCAGTGCCACGTGGGCAAAGAGAAGTATTGTCCCTGGGACTGCTGAGTCTGCGGGAACCTGTAGG
The DNA here is from genome assembly GCA_027257055.1 of Cephalopachus bancanus. Lineage (NCBI taxonomy): Eukaryota > Metazoa > Chordata > Mammalia > Primates > Tarsiidae > Cephalopachus > Cephalopachus bancanus. The sequence goes on from JAPVLO010000036.1 coordinate 6,727,802, forward strand.
GACACTTCCTCCCAGCGCTGGCCTGACACAGCTGAGTGCCCTTGGGCAAGTCCCTGGCTGCCTCTTTCCTGGCTGTGGTTTTCCCTGCTGTCTTATGTGGGGTCAGACCAAATGACCTTGAGTGCTGGCACTCCTGGTTTTTGCGTTTTTCAGGCTGGGTTGGACACCCCCTGTTTTGGTGGCTTTCTGGGTGAGGGGCTGGGTGTTCTCGTGTTCATGGATGACACTGCTGACCCCACATGCTCTTGCCATTGTTCACCCTGGAGACCTGACAAATCTGTGCTGAGTCACGCACATGCACAGCCAGAGTCCCTTGTGACTAAGCTGTGCCTTTTCAGGAGGACTGGCAGGGCCAGTGGCGCAGCCTCTGGACTGGGACAGCCTGAACCCAGCGCTGCCTGGATGGGGCATAAACCTTGACCTTGCCAGTGTGGGTGAGGGGTACTGGCCTCATACGGTGCTCCCCTTCTGTCCATTCCCATATGATGGCTGTCAGCTCTGCTCATGCATAGATGAATTACTCTCATTTCAGATTGTCGTGTAAAAATCTTGCTGTCAAGTTCTTTGGACAGAATTAAGTAGAATAGGTGATAAAGGTCATTGGCATTATTTAAATCTCTTGACTTTCATTCACCCCTGTAACCGGTATCTAAGCTGGATGCTTGTAAGAGTAGCAAAGACTTGGGATTTGGAATCAGGCACACCCAAGTTTGCAACTCTGCAGTGGAGCTTTTGACTGTGTCACCTTAAACACGAGCTTCCCTGAGTCTTGGTTTAGCTTCTCAAAAATGGTAGAAAATAGCTTTGTTTCGGCTAAGAGGTTTGCTGGTGAAGACTAAGTGAGCTACTGCTGTGTTTTACAGTCCTCAATACTGGTGGGCTAAAAGACGCTTTGAGGAGGGACACAGACGCAGTTCTTATTATAGTTGTGTATTTGAATGCGCTTGTGAAAAAATAGAACTAGCATATCAGAGCTTGTGGTTTCACAGATATTGTTGCCCAGGACAATGCTAATTTGAAAAAAGCAAGACAATTTCAAGTTGATTTCAAGGATAATGTGCCCTGAATATTAGCGCAGGGGATGTAGACACGGATGAAGAAATCAGAAGTGGGAGAGAATGACAGAAATTTGGGTGCTGCTGAGCTACATTATGTTACAGATCTTCTGTATAATACATGGTAGGAGCAGACTCAATGCATCTTTCCTTTTTTGCCCACTCCTGGTAAAGGGGAGTGTGTAGGGCACTGATATAAGATGCTCCGAGAGAAAAGTTGATGGTGGCTCAACTTTGCACATTGCGTCAGCCTAACAGACAATGTTGTCTGCTCCAAGTGTGACTTCCGCTAAGTGATTATGGACAAGATGGCCACTTTTCTAGATCCTTCCCAGGCAGGTGTGAGTCATTATAGCATTAGAGCCTTAGAGTTAGAAGAGATCTTGGAGATGATCTACTCCATTTTGTATTAGATGATTTTTTTTTTCAAATTGAAAAAGTTAAAAGCCCCAGAGAGCTCTAAACTTACGGAAAGACACACAAATAGTGAGTACAGTAGCTAGGACAAATCTTTATGTTTCTTTTCCTGAGGATCTTTTTTCTTTTGTCTTGTTTCTCATCCTAGTCAATGACTTTATTGTTTGAACTGAGCTCTTAGGACAGGACTGACCAGCCTTCAGACAGGTAAGTCTAGTACCATGAGGGTCTGTTCTTAGCGTTGCTTGTGTCTCTGGCCTTCTCATGTTTATGAGAGGATTGGAGAGCCAACCATGTAGATATTGCCAGAGGGAGAGGAAATGAATTTTTTTTTGAGTTGGAGTCTCACTTGGTCGCCCAGAATAGAGTGCAGTGGCCGCTCCAGGCCATCGCAGCCTCGCCTGCTGGGCTCCGGCGATCCTTCCTCCTCATCCTTCCAAGTAGCTGGAATTACAGGCATGCGCTACCACGCCCAGCTGATTTTTTGATTTATTGTAGAGATGAGGTCTCGCTGCCCAGGCGGGTCTCGAACCCGCGGGCTCAGGCAATCCACTCACCTCAGCCTCCCAAAGGCGTGGGATTACAGGCTGAGCCACCGAGCCCGGCTGGAAATGAACTTAAACATCACAAGTTTTGGCTTCAAATGCCAGTGGTGTTGAATATTAGCTGTGTGATCTGGGCACACTGCTGACATCCTGGAGCCTCAGCTTCCTCCTCTGTAACATGGGTTTCACTTCTGCAGGTCTGAATTAGGTAAGAGGTGGGAAGAGCCTAGTGCTTGGCTCTGTCAATAAAGGTAGTTGTGATTGAATCTGAGGCCAGACTGTCTACTCTAAACTGGGATTAGGACCTCATGGCTCCCTACCCCATGACTTTCCTAATATAGGATCTCGCTGGTAGTTTGAGTTGACCTGGTTAATGTCTGCTTGGGGTCTCATGGTCCTTTACCCTGGGGAGGTGTTGTATGTATATGGTGGGGTGGGGGTGGGGGAATAGGAGTAGGGTTACATTATCTAGGAATTGAGTCACCCTTGTTTGTACTAATTTTTATTTGCTTTCTTGTGATTTCTGGATAATAGTTTATGCTTTTAACTCATTTGTTTATTTATATAATGATTCCATGCTAAGTTCTAGGGATACAAGGGTAAATTAGATTGAGTGCTTATATGAAAGAAGAAGTTTACAGTTGAGTGGGGAAGCTCTGTCTGGAATGCACAGAACATGGTGCTTTGACAAGGGATAGGTGCATGGGGACAGGTCGGAGTCCAGAAGAGAAGGTCAGTTAACCCAGTCTGGGAGAGGGCAGCCCAGGGAGAGCCTTCTGAACTAGGAGTGACTGAGGTGGGTCCTGAAGGCTGAGTGGAGTTAGGCAGGCCCAAGTGGGAGGGTGCTGGGGTGGCAAGGGGGTACCCTTCTGGTGGAGGGAATAGCCCAAGAAATGCCCGGAGATGGCATGCGGGGAAACCACAGGCAGTGTGGCATGGGAATTGAGAGGGGCAGGTAGGAGCACAGAATGGAATGGAAGTCAGCACATAACAGCATCCTCCTCAAGCCCTCATGCCTGGTCTCCCTGTTTCCCCATTTTCTCACCAGATATGACATCTCAGGGGAAAAGTGTTTAAATGCTGTGTCCTTTAATATTATGGTAAAATACACATACGATAAAATTGACCATTGTAACCATTTTAAGTATACCGTCACATCTCTGCTACCTAGTTCCAGAACTTTTTCATCACCCCAAATGGAAACCCTGTACCCATGAGCAGTCACTCCCATTCTCTCCTCCCTTCCCACCAGCCCCTTGAATCACTGACATGCTTGCTGCTCCTATGGATTGGCCTATTTTGTATATTTCATATGAGTAGAATGATACACTGTATGGCCTCTTGTGTCTGGCTTCTTCCACTTAGCATAATGTTCTCGAGGTCCATCTGCATGGTAGCAGGTGTCAGTACTTCATTCCTTTCGATGGCTAAATGATATTCTGTTGTCTGGATGCACCACATTTTGTTTAGCCATACATCATTGGATAGACATCTATGTTGTTTCCACCTTTGGTTCTTGTGAATAGTGCTGCTGTGAACATTTGTGTATAAGTTTTTGTTTTTAGTTCTTTGGGGTACACACTTAGGAGTGGAATTGCTAGATCATATAGTAATACTGTGCTTCCCTTATTGAGGAAATTGCTGGATTCTTTTTTTTTTTTTTTTTTTTTTTGAGTTGGAGTCTCACTCTGTCACCCAGACTGGAGTGCAGTGGCCGCTCCCGGCCACCGCAGCCTCGACCTGCTGGGCTCCGGCGATCCTTCCGCCTCAGCCTTCCGAGTAGCTGGAATTACAGGCATGCACTACCACGCCCGGCTGATTTTTTGATTTATTTTAGAGATGAGGTCTCGCTGCCCAGGCGGGTCTCGAACCCGCGGTCTCAGGCAATCCACTCACCTCAGCCTCCCAAAGGCGCGGGATTACAGACTGAGCCACCGAGCCCGGCTATTGCTGGATTCTTGAGAGTACATTTTGGTTCCACCCTTTGCTTGGCACCCTGCCCTTGTCACTTACTCTGTCCTGTATAAGCTTGGAGGCATGGACCGGGCACTTATCTTGTGCCAGGTGCTGTTTTCCATCCTCACAAGCAACTATAAGATGTGGGCACTATTTTTGGTCCTAGTTTTCAAATTGAGAAGACTGAGGCACCAAGTAGATAAGCATCATACCAAGGTCACATAGTTTGTGATTAGTGGGGCTGGGATTTGAACCCAAATAGATCGTCTCCAGAGTCTAGTCTTTCTCTAACACATCCCCATCCAAGGTGCCTCCCAGGTAGGCATTAACATCCTAGGTGGATCCTGGAGGCATCCTGATGGGATTCTGTGTATGTAGCACAGAACCCGTGCCAGCCCCTGGGTGTGAGGGAGACACAGGGGTCCAATCAGCCAGAGCCCTCACCCTTTGTTTTTTTCTTGCCTGCCTCCCCTCTGCATTCCTTCCTTGCTCCTCCTCCTTACTCCCTACCAGCCTTACCCCTCACTCTCTCCTTTAATAAATGGGGATGGCTTATGGAATCTCCTAGAAATGGTGCCATGGAAAGACCCTGTCGTCCGGTTATGGGGGGGAGGACCACCTTCAGCAGGTCTGGGAAAGCCCACAGGACCCTGGCCTGGGGGTTCTCATCGTGCTTTCAGGCCTGCTGTAGAGGTGACCCTGGGTTGGGGTCACCTCCCCCTTGTGACTGCCTATGAGACAGTGCACATTCTCTGCTATTGTGTAAATAGCCTCCACGGAAGACACTCCATGCTGGAGCACTAACAGCTTGTTGAAGAGCCCATGTGTGTCCCCTGGCTGGGGCTGAAGGTGGGGTTCCCCGGAGAGGGGGTAACCCGGTCATGGAGAGTGGGAAGGCCCTCTAAAGAAATGAAGAGGGAGCCCTAAACCAGTTTGTCCTGTGGGCGCTGGCCCAGATTATGGTTCACAATGTAAATCTGGGAGCGTGCCAAGGCCATATTAATACTGCATGAGGCAGTAAGGGGACCTGGGCCTTGAAATCTGAGCTGCGGCCTAGAATGGAACTGAACAGTGGGCCTTGTCTTAAAGGGGCATGACGATGTCCCAGAAGTATGTGTCGGCATTATTTCCCTCTAATGCTGTTTACTATATTTGTGCACAATGTCCTGAAGGATTTACAAAGGAAATGGCAGTGTCATAAGGGAGGTGTTTTTTATTGCACATGGTTGCACCATTTAATGTTCATTGACTTAATTGTTTTTTTTGTTACCTTGGTGAGCAAGAGAGCAGGGAATGGAGGGTTGGGGGATGGTTGCAGAGACAGAGAGAAAGACAGAGAGAGAGAGAGACAGAGAGAGGAGAGAGAGAGAGACAGACACAGAGAGAAGGAAGCCTATGTCTACCTGATATTTTGCTGAAATCTAGCTCAGCTAGTAAGCAGATTGAGAAATCAGGGACTCATTCAAAGGTAGAACAAAATGAGTAACAGTTGGAACGCTCCAAACCATCAGTACAACATAGGATTCAGCTTTCAAGGTGCCAATTTTGACTCTTTTGCTCTTAGAATTGAGTCTGTGGCTATGCTCATTGTCTGCACGGAGAAGGGAAAGTCAGTGCTGTTTCTTGCTGGAGTGATTGGACCACTAGCATTTGTCTAGAAACGAAGCAACTAAAAAGTGCAAATATCTGGTTGCTATTAGCTTATGAGAAAGAGCATATCAGGGATTTATGTGAAAGAGTAACTAGCCTCTATCCAGATGGTGTCCTGGAGTATTTTCTTAGACACTAAAAGTAAATAAATAAATAAAATTGTGTTCATAGTTTCAGTGTTAAGAGTGTTTCAGAATACTTTTATTCTTTTCAAATTGGTGGTCTACTACCATAAGTTAGACAGAGTAGGGGAACGGGAGGCTCTGGTCTGAATAGATCAGTGGTACAATGATGTGATTGAGGCCCTGGATCCTTCCCTTTCTCTCGTCTTCTGTCATCCATGGCAGCTTCATCCCGGACCCAGTCTGGATCTTCTCATGGCTGCAAGGTGGCTGCAAGATGGTTGCAGCAGTTCCAGACATCACATCCAGGCATGACCATGTTCAGAGTCAGGGCTGAGACTGTCTCTTCTGGTGAGGACTTTATAGAGAGAGGAGACCTTTCCTTAAAGTGATCCTCTCATTTGTCTCATTGACCAGAACTAGGCCACTTGTCTGTCTCCAAGTCAGTCAATGACAGGTAGAATGGGAATGTCCTGATTGTTGTAAACTAGATAGGACCTACCAGCTGGCAAGGGAATGGGATCAGCTTATTGAGCTGCAAGCCAGTGTGGAGAAAGAGTGAGAACCTGAACAAGACAAGGCCATGCCAACAGACTTTTAGCTCGCTTGCATACATGAATAGCAAAAGGCAGCTGTCACCTGGAATGCCTGTGGCATCATGGAACTAGATGCTAGCGCTTGGAAGGAAAATTAGAGATATCTTTCTTCAAGCCTTTCATTTCATGCATGCAGAAACTGAGTCTCAAGTGTGGGGGCGGCTTGCCACTCTACCCTTGACCAGTTTCCAACTGTGTGGGGCCAATGGACAGCTGGGGCATTCTGTCTGATATCAAACAGTCTGTGGAGCAGCACCAGAACCCAGAGTGGGAGGATGTTGATAGGGCTTCTAGAAACTATTTGTGGGGCCTGTCATTTTCATTCAGTAAATTTATGATCAGTCATTGAGTCTCTAACCCTGCACTATCTGGGTGGTTATGAGGAAAAGTAAAATTAAGGAGGCCTCAAGGCATTCACAAGAGAAAGAGTACAACCTGTGAGGACGTATTCAAGGTTGGTTATGCATTCTCCTCTGGAGAAAATTCTCATTTTTTTTCTCATTTTTCATACTCTCACTGCCTGTTTTCAAGGACTTACAACAGTGTCTGGGACACTACTGGTATCCACAAATGTATGTGGAATCGCATCAACTAAACCCGCATGAGGTCCAGAAAATGTTGATTTCATCTTATATTTAACTTCTACACATTGGCTGCAAAATTAAGTCATAGTAGACATTCCCTAGACAAGACTGTGCAAAGGAAAACATTCAATCATCCTGCCTTCTTGAAAGTGAACTCATCTGGGGACTGTGATCTTGGTGGTTGGGTGTTGACTGGGTTAGGGAATCAGACAGTGATCGCAGCTCAGACCACTGGTACTGAAGGAGGCTGAGCTCAGGGCCATGTAGATGATCTGTGACTGACCTTGACCACAGTGTACAGAGGAAGAGGGTGGGCTCACACTATCTCCTCTTTGCTCCTGCGTTACCTGCAGGGCAGTCCTCAGAGCCTTCTCTTTTCTATCAAGATGGCTCTGGTTGTCTGTGATAGGATGATGTCAGTTGCAAAATATGTGAGTGGGAAGGTAGTTCATAGATAATTAGGCCCAGACCCCTCAGTCTCTAGGTGCCATCCTAAATAAAGCAATATAGTGACTAGGCGTGGTGGCGCATGCCTGTAATCCCAGCACTTTGGGAAGCAGAGGCAAGAGAATTGCCTAAATTCAGCGGTTCGAGACTAGCCTGAGCATCACAGCAAGAGCTTGTCTCTACAATAAATCAGAAAATTAGCTGCACATGGTGGCACTTGCCTATGGTTCCAGCTACTTGGAAAGCTGTGGCAGAAGGATCACCTGAGCCCAGCAGGTCGAGACTGCGGTGGCTGTGAGCTACGGTGGCTGTGAGCGTGCCACTGAACTCCAGCCTGGGCGACAGAGTGAGACTCCAACTCAAAAAAAAAGGCAATAAAGCAACTCACAAGCTACAAGAGTACACTTAGCATTTTCGTCTCTCCTCTAGAAACGGGTCTCCAGGGCTGTCAATTATTTGGAACTCAGAACAACACACACACCACTGAGCTCAGGTATCTAAAATCAGGCTCTGGTCCCTGTGTGAGATTGAGAATGTCAGAAACTTCACAGTATCTGAATGTTCTCAGAGGAGAATGGAGTAGCCTTCTTAATGATTCTGAGAGAGCATAGTTTGCACATTCTTGGCTTCTTCAGCGTTGAATGCTTAAACCTGGTTGTTCCGGGGATGAAGAGCAAACTCCGTCAGAGCTTCTCTCTTATCCTGCAGATGGAAAGTTTTCTGTATCTGTTTTATTACTTAGGCATTCCATGTTCCCTTTTGACATCTCACACCCTCCCGCTGCTTTTTTTTCTGTAGTGGAGACGAAGCTTACGTTATGGGTGGCAACAGCCAAGTTCTCTGGAGAGTGAATTTTGCAACACCGTCTTGCCTCTCACATTGACTTCACTTGGATGTCAAAGATAAGGGAAACACTGTTTAATCATCTTTTTTCTTCTTTTAAAACTGAACTATAGCAGGATGCTAAAAAGTGAACATACCATAAAGTATATACATCTTCAAAACTAAACACACTCAAAGAACCAACACCCAGGTCAAGAAACAGAACAGTTTCGTGGTTTCTTGAGAGAAACACTGAGCTGGAGATGCAGAGCACCTGGGCATTCTTTCAGGGAAGTCTCTCCACTTCGGTGTCTTCCCTTTGACACCAGCTTTGCCCACACTTTGTCAAATGGTGGGGATTTCTCTCCCACATGGGAGTTACCCGGCTTGCATTTCTTACATTTTAGCTTCCCTCTTTGTCTTTTTGTATGAGTATTGATTGATTAAGTGATTGTTTTTGAGTCGGGGTCTCACTCTTTCACCCAGGCTGGAGTGCAGAGGAATGACCATGCTTCGCTACAGCCTTGACCTTCTGGGCTCAGAAGTTTCTTCCACCTCAGCCTCCCGAGTAGCTGGAACTATAAGCATGTGCCACCATGCCCGGCTAATTTTGGGATTTTTTTGTAGAGACGAGGTTTTGCTTTGTTGTGTGTGAGTATTTATATACCTCCATTTCAAGCAAACCCCACACACGAAGAGCCAAATTTACCAATAGGACCAACTGGGAGCAGCATCTATTTAATACCAGGGTTGTTTTTTGTTTGTTTGTTTTACTGTTCCTTTAATTTGGTGAGCTCCCAAGTGATTCAACTTAACAATCCATAACTGTATATTAAGCACCTACTGTGCACCAGGCATCCTGGCATATACTGTGTGTGTATCCATCTGTGTTGTGAGTGCAGTGGGGGGGGGCAGACCCAAGGTTGAGTAAGACATGGCTTCTCTTCTCAAGGATACTAAGGTCTAGGAGGGGAGAGAAGATGCCACCTAGCTTGACCATGATCTCACTACATAAGAGATAATTGAGCAAGAGTATGAGAGAGCTCAGAGAAGAAAAAAAATACCCCCACTTGTGGGTGGGGAGGGGGATCCAGGAGGACTGCATGGAGGAGGGGGCACTTTACACTGCCACTTAGAGGAATCTGCCCCTTGATGGGACCCAGACTTACACTGATGATGTGGAAAACAGAAAGGAGATTTAAGCTTTGAATAGTAGGTGTTGCTATTTAAAGCATGAAGCTCACTCAGATTGAAGAGTTTGGGTTTATTAAAGGAAATTAGAGCTCTCTGTGTTGGCAGTCCTGAATGTTCAAAATGTAGGGGGCCCTGGACTGGGCACCCACAACTCTGCTTTCCTCATCCTGCTTCCCTGCCAGCTCACTCCTGGGCAGCGACAGCTGTGAGGTGTGGGTGAGGGACTGTTGCTAGGCGCAGGGCTCCAGCTTGCCTTTCCTGACGTGTGTGTTTAAATTAGCATCTTGAAATGCAGTTCCTGACAGTTATTCAGTTTTGAAACTAGGGATTTGGGGGCAGGTGGGGGGTGTTAAGCGGGAGGAGAGGCGAACTGAAAAGGCAAAACATTTGGGGGTGTTTTGAAAAAGTTAAATGAGGAATAGAATGTTATCTGGGGGATGGCATATCTCAGGCCCAGTGGCAGCCCTTCAGTGGAATCATAGACTACCCCCATTCAGCCCCCAAGGCGCTGGAAATGGCTTATGGGATTATGTGTGAAGCCCTGACTCCTCTTAGGGTCTCTGGAAATCACTGTATTGAGTGGAGATTTGGGATGGGCACATCTGAGTGATAGCTACCTTCTAGGCAAGATGGCTCTGGTGTTTGGGAGCCTGGATGTAAAACCAGGGTGGGTATATTGACAATGCTCACACTTACTGGGCACCTCCTATGTGCCGGGGACTGAGCTTAGAGCCTTACCTCTTTGAATTTGTCTGATCCTTACAGCTGCTCTCAGAAGTGATTCTATTAACCATGGTTATAGATGGAGGAACTGAGGTTCAGAGAGGAAGCTAAATCACTTTCTCCAGGTCACCAAAGCAGTAAGTGGCTTGAAAGCAATAAGTGGATTGAAATCCAGGCTTCCTGACACTGCTATACATGCCTCTAACTTTGCACTTTGCTGCCCTTAGGAATTTAGTACCAGCAGGGAAACTGAGGAAACCAGGCAAGGGTGAGAATGGGGAAGTGGAGGATGGGAGATTGGACTCGGAGAGCTTGTATCAGAAACTACTGCTTCTTAAAAGCTGCTTTTGGGTAAGAGTGACACAAAGTTGTCCACCTGTCATGGACCTTATCTGCCCTAGAACCCTCTCTACAGAGAACATGCCAAGCTCTGTATACCTTGGGGATTTTGCACATGCTGTCCTCTTTGTCTAGAATCATTCCTCCCCTTGTTCTTTGGATTACGGCTCCTTCTCATCTGTCACGTCTTAGCATAGAGCCACCACCCACAGAGTCTGACACATAGTAGACACCCCATAAAGGTGTGTTGACTAAATGGATGAGGAGCAAAGCTCTTGGATTTTGGGGGAATAATTACAATGAGAAGTTTGGAAGATTCTTCTGTAGCTGAGGCTTTTGTGATTTCAGTGTCTTCCAAAAGCTGGCGTTGTTAGGGGCAGTGGCTAGCCCCCAAGCCAACATGAGGCTTCACCTGCAAAGGTTGCCCAGAACCCTTATCCATACCTTTCCCTGAGACTGATCTTTGAGCATGTCCCTTTGATGCCTGCCTTTTTAAGAACAGGAACAGGGGTGTGCTTTCCTTTCATTTGAGGACAGGAGTGCAGGTGAGGGGGTAGACTTGGGGTAAGCCTAGCTTCTGGGGACAGAGGGCTGTGTATAGTGTGGGATGACCAGTGGCCTCTCTTGGGATGGCTGCTGAACATAGGGCAGGCTGATGGTAAGCAGAGGACATGCCATTCTCACCTCCATTCCTGGGGCCAAATGAGATACCATTATTCCTACTCAAGATGTAATTATCATTAATGAGAACTATCGTCAATGGCAGCTAATCCTTAGAGAACACTGCTACCTGCTGGGCACTGTGAAGGACCCTTTAAGTGCATCTCACTGATGAGTCCTCACTAGTCCCTGTGTGTGTGGAAACCAGTTGAGAGGAAGGGACTCACTTAGGGTCCCACACCTGATGGAGCTGGAAACCAACTGAGCCAGCCCGAGAGCTCAAGCCACATACCCTCACACAGGCCGTTTTCTGACAGTTGGTGGCATCAAGCAGAAGGCACTTCCATTGCCAGAAGTTTCCTAGCTTGAATCTTAGAACAGTTCTTCCATTCTGTGTCTCACCAAGCAAGGGCTTCACTGTTGAGGAAATCTCAGAAGTCCTTTGCTTTATAATCCCTCATGTTATTTATTGTTCTTGTTATGATTAATAAAAGCTGTAATAATTCATTCTTTGGGTTGTGGCAGTAGGAAGAGCCAGCTGAGTGACTTGGCCGTGATATTCGTACTCTTTTACAGTCTTTCTTCGATTATCCAGGCTAATGGAAAGGGAACTGGTGCCTGCAAATAATCATAAAGCAACAACAACAAAAATCAATTATCTGCTCACCGGGGTGTTGACTGACAAGTAAGCACTAAGCCTTTTATGAGTCTGGCCTTCAAATAAGACTGCTTCTCTGGTGACCTTCCAGAAAGTGTGAGGTGGGGAATGCTTTGCAAGTCGGGGATGGAGAAGTAACTTATGCTCTGGCCTTTCATCTCTGGGTAGAGCTGGTGTGTGGATAGCGTCAGCTAGCGCTGTTTTCCCCTTTCCTAATGCAACTCGGGGTGATGGAGCAAGTTGTCTTAATCCCCCGTGAGCACTTGGTTGGCTGGTGCGGCCTCATGGAAAATGTCAGCGTGCTGGCCCAGGCCAGGCAGGCGAAGCCAGCGTTTCTACGGCTCTGCGGGGCAGACGTGGTACGCGGTTGGAAGGGAATGGAAAGGTCATAAAGGCCTGGGACAAGGGAGTGGACGGAGCCAATGGCACTGTCCGGTAACATTATATGGAAGATGAAATTGTAGTGTGGAGCTGAGAGATGCAGGCCTGGGGAAAGAGACCTCAGCATTTTCCATGATTAACTTTCTAATAGTAACCGTGTGTACAGCGGGTGCTTAGCAACAGGGAGGCGATCTTCTCTGGGTGTGCGTTGATATAGTGCATGTGGCTTCCCACCATGACTGGGTTTTCCCCATTTTGCTTGAGGCAAGGATCAGGACAGGGACCTGTTGTCCTTGACGGCAAAGTGAGGAGGCAGCTAAGTTTGCCTCCTCTCCTAATTGACCCATTCCCTCCCCACGGGACCTCCCAAGGCACAGGTGGTCAGAGAACCTTCTTAGCTCTAAGTTGTGAGGAAAGGGATATTTAGAGACGTTGCCCAGAAGTTGGGGTAAGAGCTGGAGCTGGCCCCCAGGTCTCTTCCCTTCCAGTCCTGGAATCTGGAAAGCAGTCTGTGTTTTCTTCCTTGTGTTCTGCCCCTTCCCTTAACACCAATGCATTGTCTTAGATTTCTCAGCAGCCCCAGAGAGCAGTGATGGATTCACATTAGACTGTTTATGACTTCATGTGTCACCTGCCTGAGGGGATTTTGAAAAGGATGCTGGGAGAGGACATTGCTGAAGCTGAAGGAACAGGAAGTGGACTATGAAATTTCAGCCCCGTGGCCTGCTGTGTGCCGGCCTGTTCTTAGTGTTGAAGATACAGGGATGAACAAGACACAGATTCCTTCTCGGTTTTTTTTGGGCCTTACTTTCTGGTGGGGGAAGCAGAAACATAGTAAATGAATAGGAATTTAACTTTAGATAGTGAGAAATTGGTTTCAAATATAAGGCAGGCAAAGGTGTTGTGAGTATGACGCATCTGTTTTATGTAGGTGACCAGACAGGGTCTTTCTAAGGAAGTGATGATGAGTGGAACAAGATCGACCTGCCTGAAAAAGAAAACTATTGGATGGTCTGAGGGAACAGTGCTCAGGCAGGTGGAACATCAGCTGGGAAGTCTCTGAGGAGGGAGTGAGCTTGGCTGCTGGAGAGCTTCCTAGCTACCCTGCTTAACAGCTCTTCTTCCTGCCCTCCTCCCAAGTTGTATTTTCTCCAGGGCACTTGTCACCATCTGACATACCCTATATTTGTCTCATCAGTGTGGCTTATTGTTTCCCCTACTACAGTGTCTGTTCCTGGAGGGCAATGCTTGGCCTGTTGTGTTCAGTTCTACACCCTAAGAAAATGCCTGGGAGGCAGTGGTACGAAATACCTCCTTGTTGAATGAGCAAATGAAAGAATGCTCATGTATATGGACTCAGTGAACAAGGTGGGAGACGTGGTCAGTGAGGTGGGCAGGAGTCAGGGCACATAGCGGGAGGGGAAGAGTCTGAGAACACAGGTCCTTAGGTGTTTGTGTCCTTGTCTCACTGCTGCTGAGAGGGCCTGGCAGGGAACAGGCCTTTGGGCCATGAGTCCTACTCAGCAGAACAACCAGCAGGTCTTAGCATCTCTCTGTTCTCATCGGCTGCGATGCTCATTGGATGTGTAGCTAGTAGTCAAGTGCCCTCATCCTGCCCTGGTGCCTCAGCTACCTTCTGGAATCTCCAGGGAATCCAGATCTCTTTGTAATATCCCTGGTGTAAGGTCACTAGGAGCCCAGCCTCCTTCTGAAGAACCCCAGGGGCCCCGCGCCAAGGGTGTCTGACGTGTTCACACTTGGTGTAGGGGAGGTTGTTCCTGCCTGGCTGCCACTGTGGGCTTGCCCTTGGGTCCATTCATGGAAGAGGCCTGGGTTCCAGACGTGGCCTTCTTCCCATAAGCAGGCCACAGAAGGAGGAACTCTTGCTGGAGTCCAAGGACAGGATGGTCCTCATCCCAGTCTCTCCAGTCTGACTTTGCACCAGGGAGAGGAAGCACCAGAGCCTGCTTTGTCAGCACACCCATCCCCACATTCACATACACACGCATACACGCATGTGGACATAATGCATGCCAGCCTCCTTCCTTTCACTCTTGCCTTTTACACACATCCCCATGTTCACAGACACCTTCACCCCCTGCCTTGTCCCACATACATCCGCTCTCCAATGGTGCATATTTGCCCATGCAGTCCCTCACACATGCCTTGATGGGTGCCCTCTCTACCCCGGGTCTTCCATTTGCATGCAGATGCCCATCCCACACCTGCTCCTCAAAGGGGCACCCCCATCCTAGCCTCTTATACTTACACAGAGGAGTTTCTTAGCCTGCTTTGTGGTACCTGAGCCCAGAAATGTGATGGGCGTGAGAAATGGAAAGTTCTGCAGGAGTTCTTCCCACTGTGCAGAGGAGGAGAAGGAAGAGGAGGAGAAGGAGGAGGAGGAGGAGGAGGAGGAGGAGGAGAAGGAAGAGGAGGAGGAGGAGGAGAAGGAGAAGAAGGAGAGGAGGAGACAGGAGTCTGGCTGCTTCTCAGCACATGGGGGCTCAGGGTCTTTGCACTGTACAGAGGCTTTTAGAAATATCTTGCCTTTTCCTCCTCAAATCCATTCGTGTAACCAACATTTACTGTGCACCACCATGGATCAGGCACTATCCTAGGCACTGGGCATGTGGGAAAGAACACAACAGACACAGGCCCTGCCTTCATGGGGTTTAGGTTCCAGTGGAGACAGATCATAGACAGGATAAATAAGGAAACAGGAGAGGTCAGATGACCTTAAGTACAAAAGGACAAATAAACAGGGAAGGGGAAAAATATTGCTGTGGAGGGCACGTGGTGAGAAAGCTTTTTGATAAGGGGAGTTTTGAGCAGGTATTAGGGAAGGGTGATGCCATAGGCAGAAGGAAAAACTAGTACACAAATGTGGCTGACACTCAGAGATGCCAGTAGGAGGGTGACCGTGGTTGGGGGAGGGCGGCAGGTAGAGTCTTCATGGTGGGGCTTTTTTAAACCTCTGTCACCACCCGAAGGCAGCAATCCCCTGAAACCATGTGTATGCCAGACTCATCTCAGTAGCCATACGCGCCCTTTGCATGCACCTGATAGGCCAGAGCTCAGAACATATTTACTCCTGGAGGAGTTTGTTGTTCAGTTCCACGTAGGGCTGCTTCTATGTTCTGCGTTCTGTACTGGCTGTGGTGGTAACGGGTATGGAAAAGACCCAGCCTTTCCCTTGAGGAGCTTTCTGCCGGTGAGGGACCAGCCGAATGCATGGATGTTGTGAGTAGGTGTGCAGAGTGCACTGATAGGCCACTGCTAGGAAACCTCCCCAGTCCAGGGGCTGGCGGGAGGGCATGACTTAGCCAGCAGTTCTTTGGAGGATTTGATACTTCAGGAAGGAGAGGAATTAGTCTTGAGTGTGGGGAAGGAGAAGGAAAGAGACACTGGTGGCTGAGGGGTGAACTACAAGGATTTGGGAAATGACACCAGCATGGAGTATGGTGGGGGGATTCCTGAAAGTTCCTGATATCCTCCTCAAAGTGATGGGAGCCAGATTTTCTGGCTTATCCATTGACCCTTGCCCTCTGGCTGGTGCTGTGTGTTTAGGAGGCAGCCCAGGAAGACCACCCTGGAAAGACAGATGGCAACCTCTGAATGTGTTCCCCAGAATCCAGTCATCCTACCCTCCCTTTCAGAGGGAATAAACTGGCGGTCTGCAAATGTGTTTGGTCTGGTCTGCATAGTGTCACAGTTTTTAAAACTTTATTGTATTCATTGCCTATATTTATAAAGTAGGAGATCTTGGATAAAAATCCTGGGTTGGTAACTTAAAAAAAAGACTGAAGATGCATGTTTGTGGGCCTGTGTCCCCTCATGGTGATGATTGGTTGGGCAGAGCAGCTGCACCCACCCCCTTCCCCATGCAGTACACCCCACTTTCCATAGCAGGCTGGCTTCTGTGGACTCATGAGCTTGAATCTCTTTTTTTGGATTAAGGAAGCAAACATGTAGGTTTGTGCTTCTGCAAATTCTCAGGGATGGCTCTTGAGCCATTAAGCTCTTCTGGGTCATTCTCATTTCTCAACTAGAAGTCAATGGGTGGGAGCCCTCTCTCTGTTTTCATTTGCTGCAGGACAATTGGATTTTACTATATCGCAGGAAGAAAGATGGGTGGAGTGGACAGGGCTCTAGATTGCATCGTTGAAAGACACAGGCAACATCTCCTGATTTCTGTAAAAATGTTGTGTAGGCGTAGGTGAAAAGGCAGAAGGTCTTTGGTGGTTTGGAAATCTCATCGCCTGGGCACGAAGAACTCGCAGGTACAGAAGGAAAGAACAGTGCAAGGCCAGGTTTTCTTTTCTCCTCTCTTCCTTCTCCACTTACCTCTTATCCTGTTCCACTCACCATGACAGATACTCAGTGAGCCTTTATTGAAAGAAAAAAAAATGGCAGTTTTTGTTTTTTGAGAAACTTGCCCATAGCACGATTCTGCCTTGAATTTTCCTTTTTCTTTCTCTTCTTCTTGCTAATAAACTCTGTTTCAAAAAGTTAAAAAAGAAAGAAAGAAAAAAGATTGATTGATATGGCAAAGTGTCTGATATGGCTTCCATCCCCCAAGCCCCCCAGCACGGGACCCACACATGATCGTTTCCAATAAGTGGGAAGCCTGGGGTCAGCTGGGAGTTGGCACTGCATTGGGAATCTCATCTATGGTCCATGTTCTGAGGAAGAGGCTGAACTTGCACCCCTCGAACAAGCCAGTTTGATGTGGACTGCGTGTGGTTTAGATGCCTGATGACCACCTGGAGAATGGGTCAGTTGGCCAGCCAGGATGCAGAGCCATTTTCCTTCCTTCTTGCCAGTGCTTTCCAGGGCCTGGTGTTTGCCTGCATCTTCTGATGAGGCCTGACTGGGTCTGAGGAGCAGACCAGTACACCTTCGGGTACAGGGGTCTATAAGGTGGCACCATCAGGCCCTCTGGACCCTGAGTCAGACTGGATGCATCAGGGAAGGCAGAGGGGAAGCCACACACTGCCTGCCACCGATGATAGTAGGGAGGCTCCAGACCTGGGTGCCCGGCGTGTAAATTGATTTTTCAGCCTGCGGAACTTCTAAAGATAGGCTCGGGTGGTGCTCTGCTGGCACCGGGGTGATGGACCATCTGTGACTCACAGGCCCGCCCGCTGGGGGAGTGCAGGCCCTAGGCAGACAGTCCTGCACCTAGAAGGGCCCAGATGCAGAGGGGAGGGCTCATGCAATGAGCATGAGTCAGCCCTGCTTGCCAGGCCAGGGTCCCCCTCCCAGACCACCCCAAGGAGGGTGTTCTGCTGCCCAGCTCCAGGAAAACTGCAGCCGCCTGTAATTTACACAGTTCCTATGGCTGGGTGAAACAGAGGAGGTCCCACATCACATCATTCTCTGGCCCTGGCCCTCACTTAGTTAACAGAATTGGTTGCTTGGCTTATTTCTTGAATTACCACTTCAAATCTCTCCACGTTTACTCAGAATTGCCCATCCCTCTCCCTGCCTTTTTCCTATTTTTTAAAAAACTATTTGGTTGGCTCCTGTGGGTACTCGTGATACTCTTTTACATTTATGCAGCTCTTTACAGTTTGCAAAGCACTTTCACATACATTATCCAGGCAATGCATATTTACTAAGCTCCAAGGCCTTGGACTTAGCACTAGATACTGGGATGCAGCAGTGAATTAGACAGCTATGGTGGCTGCTCTCAGATAAAGTGATAAGCCAGGAAGACAGCTATGGGACTTTTTATGATGGGGAGAAGACGTTTGAACTGAGAGGAAGCTAGCCAGGAGGAAATTTGGAGAAAGAACATTCCAGCAGTGGAAGCAGCTGGTTGCAGTACTGGACCCCCAAAGACCCCAAAAGGGAAGACACTGTGTTTAAGAGGCCGAAGAAATGACCCGGGGACAACAGATGAGATGTGGGCTTTATTAAGAGACTTATTTACAGGGAAGGTCCAGGAGCGGTCAGCTGGACAGGTAAAATCGCACCTGATTGTAAAAGGCATACAGGTTATATAGCATTTTCCATAGGGAAGAGTGTGGGGTTATGCATGAAAAGTGTGGGGTTTCTAGTGCACAGGTTCAGTGTGAGAATGTGCTTATACATATCTTGCCTATACACAAAATGGCTGTGATTTCTCTCTAGGGATGGGATTTTTACGATTATAATGAACTAAAGGTGAACTAAAGGTAACCAAGGGTTATGAGCATTGATCCAGACAGCCTGATCTGGTCTGAACTAGTCTGGAGGGCTCGATTGCCTCAAGAACACATAGCTGCCAGATGTGGTCAGCAGGCTCGGGGAACAATGGGCCATGGCCTCAGCATGACCTGTGTGTCCAGGCATGGAGTCTGAAAGGAAGGGGACACCCTGGGCTGATTACTCCCAGGACCCCTTCTCAGGTTTGAAGCCATATCCAGGATGTACTCTTGTTGTACATCCTGAGGGATTGTCAACCTACACTAGAGCAAAGCCCCTAAGGTAGAAATAAGCTTGCTTGTTTCAGAAACAGCAAAAAGGCTACTCTGAGTGGAGTTTAGGGCACAGGGGCAAGTGCCAGGGAAGGAGGCGGGCAGGGGTGATTTAGTAGGGCTTTGTATGCAATGATGAGGAGCCTAGATTTCCTTCTCAGTGTGATGGGACATATTTGGAGAGATTTAAGTAGCCATGCATGTGATCTAATTAACATTCATGAAGCCCAGTCAGGAAGTGAGGGCAAAAATGGAAGCAAAAGGGCCCCTTAGGAGTCCACTTCACTTGTCTGGATGAAAGTTAATGGTGGAACTGTGGCTTGGACTCAAAGGCTCAAGTCAGAGATCCCATTTCAATCCTTAGAGCAGCCCCACTAGAGAGAGGAAGAAATAGGGTTCAAAGAGCAGCTGTGATGTGTCCTATGGCCAGTAAGCAGCTAAAAATTGCAACCAGTGCCTTGATTTAAGGACTTGCATAGTCTCTCCTGGCCTCAGGCTATGGTGTCTCAGGAGGTGGGTCTGCCTCTGTCTGACAAGATGTGGTGCTAGGTGGTTGGCTTAGAGCTATTCCTGTGAGCCCCTATATGAGTTTGCAGGGGCTGCCACAGCAAAATACCACAGCCTGGGTGACTTAAACAATTCACATTTATTTTCTCATAATTCTGGAAACTGGAGGTCCAAGGTCAAGATGTCAGCAGGGTTAGTTTCTTTAGAAGCCTCTCTGCTCGGCTTGCAGATGGCCATCTTCTCCCTGCGTCTTCATACCATCTTCCCTTGGTAAGTGGCTATGTCCTAATCTCCTTCTCTTATGAGAACACAAGTCATATTGGATTAGGACCCACCCTAATGCCCTAATGTTAACTTATTTACTTTCTTAAATACCCTATCTAAAAAATACAGTAGACCCCCTTTATCCTCGGAGAATACATTCCAAGACCCACAGTGGATGCCTGAGACTGAGAATGGTACTGACCATATATACTGTGTTTTTTTAGCTATACATACATACATACATACATACCTATAATAAAGTTTAATTTATATATTAGGCACCTTAAGAGAGTAACAATAATAACTAATAATAAATAGAATGCAAGTAATAATATACCGTAATGAAAGTAATGTGAATGTGGTCTGTGTCTCTCAAAATACCTGGCTGTACTGTACCTTAGGTAATGGAAACCATGGAAAGCAAAACTGCAGATACTTAGTACATCACATTCTGAGGTCACTTGACAACACATGGATGATGAGCTGTTTATCAGATAAGGTGGTACAATGACAAAGTTGTTAAAAAGAATAGTCAATATTTATTGAGCACTCACTAGGTGCCAGGCAGTCCTCAAGCATTCTGCATGCTTTGTTTTGACATCATAGAAATTCTATGAGCTAGGCATTTCCATTCTTATCCCCATCTTAAAGACAAAGACACTATGGTTTGGGAAGTTTTAATCACTTGTCTGTGTTCACTTGGCCAGTTGGTGGGGAAGCTAGGATTTGCAGACCTGTTATTTTCTGACTCCAGAGTCCATTTTTAAGAATTTTTTAATTTTAAAGATGTGGGATACATTTCAGAGTTAGGTATACAGATGTTCATTATGCAAGTACCCTTGTTGATTAGATGTGCCTTCCCTCCCCCAGAAGATTCCTACTACTGTCAATCCTGCATCCCCACCCCGGAAGTTTCTTACTAATGCCAATCTTTTTCTTATAGTATTATGATAATTGTTCATGTGAGAACATGTGATACTCATGTGATAGATTGCTCAGTATTATAGACTCTAAGTCCACCCAGGTTGCTGTGAAGTTCATGATTTTGTCCTTCTTTATGGTTGCATAATAATCCTTTATGTATATATACCACATTTTTTTATCCAGTCCTCTTTCGAGGGGCAGCATGGTTGGTTCCATATTCCTGCTATTGTGAACAATGCTGCAATAAATATATGCGTGCAGGTATCTTTTTCATAGAGTGATTTGAGTTCTTCCGAGTATATTCCCATTAGGGGGATTGCGGGGTCATATGGAAGGTCGATTTTTAGATCTTTTAGGAATCACCACACTGTTTTCCACAGAGACTGTACTAGTTTACACTCCCACCAACAGGGTAGAAGTGTTCCATTTTTGCTGCATCCTTTCCAGCATCTGTTGTTTTTTGTGTTATTGATGATGGCTATCCTGGCTGGAGTTAGGTGGTATTTCAGTGTGGTTTTAATTTGCATTTCTTTGATGACTAGTGAGGCTGAGCATTTTTTCATGTATCTATTGGTTGCTTGTATGTCTTCTTTTGAGAAGTAGCTATTCATTTATTCTACTCACTTTGTAATGGGGCTGTTTTTTTTTTCAACAAGTTTAAGTTCCTTGTAGATTCTAGATGTTAGGCCTTTGTCAGACATACAGTTGGTAAATATTTTTTTCCCAGTCTGTGGGCTGTCTTCCTGCTCTCGTGATGGTTTCTTTGGCTTTGCAGAAGCTTGTCAGTTTGATGAGATCCCAATTGTCTGTCTTATCTCTTATGGCCTGGTCATTTGCAGAGTCCATTTTTTAAAATCACTATGAAGCGCTTCCTTTACAAACTTGTCCCAGAAGAGAAGGGATGCTTCAAGTTCTGAATTACACTGGATTTCTTTGGTATTGCAGAAACGGATTTCTTCTCTGGTCCTGTGTTAAATTTGTATGTGAGGGTTTTTGACTGTCTCTATTAGTGTTTCTCAAAGTGGGGGGTCCCTGAATCAGCAGCATTGATAAAACCTGAGAATTTCTTAGAAATGCACACTCTTGGGCCCTGCCCTAGAATGCTGAATCAGAGCCCAGGACGCTGATTTAACAAGCCCTCCAGGTGCTTCTCATACTTGGTGAATTTTGAGACCACTGACCCACAGAAGCCCCAACATACTCCCTGGTGTTTGCATTTGAAAATTCAAGTCTGGGTATTCCTGAGGAACCAGATGTTAAGGTTTCAGGAGGGGTGAGGAGAGGAGCAGCACCGCTCAAAGTCAGCTCCACATGATGTCACTAGGCATTGTGTCGAAAAGGCATTCTGTGATCAACATGTTTGATTGTGGATTTTTGGTATGCTAGTTATTCTCCTTTTGCTCTTTCTGACAATGCCAATCTTTGTGTTTCCCAGACTTATTTGACCATAAGATCCCTTTTTTGAGGAGCCAAGAATGGGAGTATGTTTGAGAAACACTGTACTCCAGAGAGGCTTTCGGGGGAGATAAAAATGATTGAATTGGGATTGATGAGTTTCAATCAATCAATTAAACAGTATTTATATAAGCAGGTACATTATATTCCTTCCTGTGGCAAAAGTTATGGACAATTCCAGAAGTGAATAGGGATCTATAACAAGCAGAGTGCAAGACCGTATAACCTTAAGGTGTTGATACCGTTGCTCCCACTTAGCAGATGGGAAGACTGAGATGCAACAAGATGAAATTGCTCCTCTTATGGCAAGCAATTGTGGAGCTGGGATTGTGAGCCCTAATTCTCTTTCCTTTGTACACTGGGTCACCTCATGGAGCTTGGGGTGGGCATAGGTAGAAAGGATAAAAATTGTTGGAAGGGACACAGGCCTCCAAGTTGCAGCTGTGGGATCATGTTGTGCCTTGCTAAGGGTGAGAGGAGGATTGTTGACCTAGCAGCATTGAAGACTGGGCTGGACAGCATCCAATGAGCCATTCCCCAGCACAGTTTTAAAACATAACATTAATTTTTGCTCTGTTGATTATCAACATACCGCATGCTTCTTGTAGGAGACTCTGAAAATACATAAAAGCATAGAAGTGTAAAAATGCATACTTAATAGGATGGCTGTTATAAAAAAAATCAGAACATAATAGGTATTGACAGGATGTAGAGAAATTGGAACCCTTGTACATGGCTGATGGGAATGTAAAACGATGCCTCTGCTGTTGTAAACAGTTTAGTAGTTCCTTAAATATTGAACATAGAATTACCATATGATCTAGTAGTTCCACTGCTGGGTATGCAGCTAAAGGAAGTGAAGACAGGGACTCAAAAAGATATTTGCACATGCATGCTTATAGCAGCATTATTCACAATAGCTAAGAGGTATAATCAATGCAAGTGTCCGTGGACAGATGAATGGATAAACAAAATGTGGTGCATACATACATTGATTATTCAAACTTAAAAAGGAAGGGAATCCTGACACTTGCTACAATACCAGTGAACAAACCTTGAAGTTATTACACTAAGTGAAATAAGCCAGTCTCAAGGAGACAAAATACAATACTGTGTGATTCCATGTATATGAAGGACCTTGAGTAGGCAAATTCATAGAGACCAAAAGTAGAATGGTGGTTGCCAGAGGCTGGGGGATCAGGGAATGAGGAGCTGTTTCATGGGTACATAGTTTCATCTTGGGACGATGAAAAGAACTCTGTGGACAGTTGGTGGTAGTTGCCCAAAAGTGTGATGTTAAAGCCATAGAATTGTACACTTTAAAATGGTAAGTTTTTTATTATGTTTGTTTTACCACAATAAAAAGAGTATAAAAATGAAAGCAATGGTAAAATTCCAGAGATAATTGCTGCTGATATTGGGATATGTTTGTATCAATCTTTTCTCTTTGCATTTAGATGCATATGTAAATCTTTCCTTGTTCATCAACAGTTTTTGAAGCTGTGCTTTTTTTTAAAAGTTGGAGTCTCACTCCATCACTCAGGCTGGAGTGCAGTGTCACACTCACGGCCACCCCAGCATTGACCTGCTGGGCTCTGGCAATCCTTCTACCTCAGGCTTCCAAGTAGCTAGAACTACAGGCGCTTGCTACCATGCCTGGCTAATTTTTTATTTATTGTAGAGACGAGGTCTCGCCAAATTGCCTGGGCCGGTCTCGAACTCGTGGGTTCAGGCAATCAACTCACCTCGGCCTCTCAAAGTGCTGGGATTACAGGCTGAGCTACGAAGCCTGGCCAAAGCTGTGCTTTTTAATGATGTATATTAGTTTCTCAAGTGGATTCACTGCAGTTTATTTAACCATCTCCCTGTTGTTGGTCCTTTAAGTTATTTTCAGTTTTTTTTTTACTGTTTTAGTTTGCACTGCAGTCAAGATCTGAATATGTCTACTTTTATTCACATCACAGACTGTTTCTTTAGGACAGATTCCTAGAAGCAGAATTTGCTGGGCCAAGAGATGTGCATGTTTTTAAAATTCTCTATACATTGCCAAGTTGCTTTCCAGAAAGGTCATGCAGCTCTCATGAAATCTCACCAAAAGTGTATGAGAAGAGTGTCTTCCTGTTAGCTTTCCACCCCTTCCAAGAAGGAGCCCAAGGGATGCAGAGAGAGAAAGAGAGAGAGAGAAGAAGGCAGTTTGGTCCCTTCAGATCTCAGAGTTGGGTAATGGCCTGTGTGTGTCGCCTCTTCGGTAGTGAGTGGGTACCTCCTTAGCACACTAGGATGGAGCTGATTAGCACTCTGGCCGCCCAGGAGTGCAGAGCCTGGGAAAGAACAGCCAGTTCAGGGATAATCCCTTGGTATCGGTGCTCTGGTTCCAGTCTAGAGATTTTCATCAGGGCTGACTGCAAGTTCAGCTCTGGGTTGGGGTAGTGTGGATAGCCTGCTGACTGGTCAAGCTGAGCCTCCTTATTCGTCCCTCAGATCTCATTTCTGGGGGGAAACCTTAGAAAGGCACCTCTACTTTGCTTTCCTCCAGTATACTCTGCTATGGCATTTTAAGGAATGAGCAAACAAAACCTGCTTTCTCACGGACATTCTTCTATTTAACAGGGAGCTAAACTAGGCTACAAGAATATGCATTTTCCAGTGGTGTTCCATATAGCCATTTACATTTTTAATGAAAAAAATTAATTCAAAGGAACATCTCTCTGTCTCTTTTCCTCTCCCTCTTCCTCTCTCTCCATATTTAAAAGCTCTCTTTATATTAAAAAAAGCCACCCCTGCACACGTATACACACACACACACGCACACACACACACACACACGCACACACACACACACACACACACACACACACACACACACACACACACAGAATGAGAGCGAGAGAGAGAGAGATACACACATTTGTTATTTAAGATGATCAACCCTGACTATATTCTTGGTTTCTGTCTGAGTGTAGGAAGCCCTGGAAAAGCTCCCTGAAGATTCCCCCTTTTGATTTTAGAATGTTCTTGAAAGGAGCTCTAGCCATCCCTAGAGGAGCGGGTCTCCTTAGCTGCACCCCCTGGGTATGCTGCAGTCAGTGAGGAGATGGTGAAGAAACAGGATGAGTCATGGGCCTGCCCATTAGGGTCCGTCCAAGGAGGTTCACTGGTGGTGGTCTCAGATCTTTCAGAAGAAAATCAAATTAGCTCTTCACAGGAGTTGGGGAATTAAATTCACTGAAGAGTGATGGAGGAGCCGCACTATAATTTCTTAAGAGGAAATGGCACAAAGAGTGGATCTTTCCAAGCAGCATGGTTTTCAGGGACTGACTTCCCCTGGTGCCTTCTCTAGTCAGTTGCCAAATCTAAGTGGTTCTACCTCAGTCAGTTCCTGGCATGAATCCCTCCTCTCCCCTGCTGCTGTCCCTTTGTCTAGTTCAGGCTTCCATTACTGCTTGCTTGGACTATTGTAGTTGCCTTACAGCAGGCCTCATTGCGTTCTCATTTCTGATTAGCCATACATTTTACGACCCACTTAAACTTCCTAAATGTTAGCTGATTATTTCATTTTCCTCATCAAATACTCTTTCATGGCTCCTTATTTGCCAAAAAACTCCCAAAAGTTCAAACTTCTTTTCTTGATGTTCAAAGATCTCCATAATTCCTCCCTGTCTTCCTCTCATTTTACGTCCCTGGGCTACAGCCCACATAACTACTCACCCTTATTCCCTGCCTCATGTGGTAGTTTATTCTATCCTTTCTGCTTCTTTGTCCTTGTACCCCTAAATCCCATGAATTCTTCATGGCCTGGGGCCAAAGTCAGGGAGCTTCTGTTTTGTGATGCTTCAAACTAGAAGCAACCTCTCTCTCCTCTGACTCATCAGCTTCCCCACAGCCAAAGCACCCACCTCATTCCCTCTCCAAGGGCACTCATCTTTTGTATCTTCTGTTAGCGTTTTCTGATACTAGTCACATCTCCTCCAGCCTTGTAAAGCTCTGATTCACCTTTGAGTGGCCCCCTGCCTCCATTACTAGGATAGGTAGGGTGTCTTGCACAGGGGAAATAACCAGTAAAGCTTGATGAGTAAATAAAGCAATGACCGAGAATGGCCAGTGGCCATCAACCTTTATTTTCATCCTGCACTCCTGTTTGTCCTGCACACACATGGGCTGTTTCCTGCTGGTGAGAGACATGCTGCCCAGATACTGCTTATTTTAAGCCCACTCATATATTTCCAGGCATATCAAGAGGAGCAGGGGGTTAGTGATTCATGAGTGGGTGGAAAAGCCGATTGCCTTGAGAGCTGCTGAGTCAGCCTCCAGCCGTTAACCTGGGGCCCCTCTGGGCTCTGAATCAATGAGTGGATAGCATGAATGAGCAGATGGTCATGGTGTCTCAGGAGGCCTGGGCTCCTGGATTTGTACATTCCAGCCCAAAGCCTCACAGGGAATGGTAGAAGCCACAGTATACACATGGCACATTTTCCTGGAGAACCAGTTCTTCTTGAAGGCTTGGGAATAAATATTCCTTAATATCCAATCACATTTATAACGAGGAAGAATGAAATGTGCATACATATTTTAAAAAGATAAAGTGCAACAATTTGGAGAAGCTTCCTATCTGCAGAAGACTTACTTCAGGTTCCAACCCAGACTTCCCGAGGTTGGGGGCAGGATTCCTTCTTCTCTGACTTCCAGGCTGTGAAACGTACGCAAGGGTCTAGGCTGGTCTCTCCCCTACCCCCATCTCAGTCGCTGGTTTCCTCATCACTGCCTTCCTGCTCCATGGCCATTCCTCAACAGAGTGTAGACTGTGGTGACAGATTAGACTTGGAGAGTAGCTGGGTTCGAATCCCTCCATCTGTAAAGACATTGTATCCAGAGGATGATGGGGGAAGGGACATGTTCACTTTGCCTTTCCAGAGGAGAGAAATAAATGTTGGTAACATGACGGCATGGTGAA
This sequence comes from Cephalopachus bancanus, assembly GCA_027257055.1. Classification (NCBI taxonomy): domain Eukaryota; kingdom Metazoa; phylum Chordata; class Mammalia; order Primates; family Tarsiidae; genus Cephalopachus; species Cephalopachus bancanus. The sequence continues at coordinate 6,754,513 of JAPVLO010000036.1, forward strand.
AAGTAAGCGGAATAAATTATACAGCTAGCGAAGTGTTAGCCCACGGCATCAGTGTAAGAAGCAGTCTTGTCAGGAGGGAAAGAACCAAAAAAGGACAACGGGGAGCACTTCAGCTCATAGTACCCTCGTGTGGAGAGACCCTTTGGTCCTACCTCCCAGCCACCTGTGCCCCGGCCACTACTGCACGTTCCTTCATCCTTTAGTTGAGCTAAACATCGGGCAAGTCACATGTTCCCTCTTTCAGGATCTGACTTATTCAATGAGAGAACACTTAATGACGACTTATGTAAGATGTAGCACTGTTTTTGGCACTTGTGGTGCATACCCATTCTAGTGCTGGAAAACCCCATAGCACCTGAGGCAGTTCAAACAGAGAATGGACCTGGGTTTCTTTAGAAAATGGTTTCAGGAATACCAGTCCATGAGGGTAGAGACTAGCCTGATTCACTCCACTGTCTCTATCTCCTGAAACAGGGCTGTGAGAGTAAAAACACGAGAGGGTTTGCTCAGGACCTCTGAAAAATATATTTGCTACAATGTTGTGAATTTAATGACCTCTTCCATTTGAAAGAAGGTCACTGGCTTTTCTGGAGGTTACTTTGGGAGTCTAGAACTAAACTCTTGGCCTCATGGAATGTCCTAGCTGGGTGGGTAGGGAGTCCCCATATATGGATGTGCCCAGAATGTCAGAAGTGAAGTGACCTTTTTCTCCAAATCACTGGTGGTAGGTAGGGAGAGGTGAGCATTATCTCTTTTTAAAGGATTGAACAATTTCTCTGAGATTTGGAAAAAAGAAAAATTCTTCAATGTGTATGAGGTAAGTTTTTGTTTGGAAGATGGATTTTATTATTACATCTTTTTAACCAAGAAGTCTGTTACCACCCCATTCTCCTTCCCATGCTTAGAGGGTTTGGAGTTGGGATATCTGCAACATTTTAACCAAAAAGGTTCTTATCTGTTTACACTTCTTTGATAGTTTTTTAGAAGATAGGGTCTCCTGATGTTGTCCAGGATCCAGTGATCCTCCCACCTCAGCCTCCCAAGTAGCTGGAATTATAAGTGGGCACAACTGTGCCTGACTTGCCAAGTGGTCTTAAAAAAAATTGAAAAGTATGAATTATTCACTAATGATATTTATCACCGTTCTTATTGTCATTTTTTAATGACCATGACTTTCAGTTTAGTATCTGTCAGTGCTTAGAACTTTTCCACGTGTAATCTCATTTAATCCTCATGACAGCCTTGGAGGAAGGCATTATTACTGCCATTTTCCAGGGAGGAAAACTGAGGCTCAGAGAATTTAAGTGGCTTGCCCTGTGACAAAGGGTAGGTGAGTGGTAGAGGCAAAATTTGAAGTAAGAGTCCAGGCTTTCCCTGTAGATGAATCTAAATCTTCCTGGTGTCCATGGGGGTGCCAGAGAGGTGGGCGCTGTGCTCTCTTTTCAAATGGAACACAGCTGGACATCTGAGGACCAGGTTAAAACTGAGCTCTGATTCTCCCAGATGGCCTAGAATGGAAAGGGCAGAGTAAGATGAAGTTTGCAGGGAAAGCTTCCTGGAAGAGAGGGCTCTGAAACATGGGGGCATTGGGGGCAGATATTAGGAGGGGCAGGCATTTCAGGAAGTGACCTGAGAAAGGATTCAGAGGCAGGTGGGTCAATAGTACTGGTCTCTGCTTCCCAGGCACGCTTAACTATGAATGAAGCCATACAAGAGACGTACTCTCCATCTAAGGAAAGTGCTATAAAAGAAAGGCATTTCTGGTGTCAGAGTCATGATGATCAGTGGGAGTGTCAGCTAGCAACTTCGTGACTTTTTTTCTCTTCCCAGGCGTCTCAGCTGCTGTTTCATGGCAACCTGATATAGTAGACAGCAGCTTCTTTTGGAATTCTCAGATGTGAGTTTTAGTCCTTGCTGTTGGATTTTTATGCTGTGTGACCCTGGGGCTGCCCCTGTGCCTCTCTGTGCTTCTTGGGTCTCACCTGTCAGAGGAGGTGGATACCCTGGGTGATTTCTGAGGGTACTCGTAGCTCTAAAATTCTTGCATGTATAATCTAATCATGACAACACACAGTCAGCAATGGTGAAATCCCTGACACATCTCAAATCTGAATCGCATCTTTATGAGTGGAAAAATTGTCTCCTGCCCCACAGGGCATTTTGATTTAACTAGGACACACCTGACCCTGGTCTGCTCACAGACACAGAGGATTTGCCATGAGGCCCGAGGCCTCTGCTCCCTCCAGCCAAGGGTTGCAGAGGCCACGTGGTACTTGAAGACAGCATCGTGGGACATGCCTGGGGAATCCCCCGTGTTCTGACTTTCTCTCCTCTGCAGAAACGAAGGCCTGGGGTCAGGGTCAGCCTCTGCCTGGCTCTGCAGACTCACTACAGGGAGGAGGAATTGGGCTGGCAACAAGGATGGAGGGCTGTGTGGGTGGGGGAAGGAGGCCCTGAGATGGCAGGCTTCGTGAGTCACAGCTGTCTGCTCCAGCTGGAGGGCATCAGGGAGGAGCTTGTGGCACTTCCTCATGAAGCAGGCAGGGGACCAGTCGTGGGATGGCAGGGGTCCGTTACCAGTGGGCCGCCCGTCCTCCCCAGACACACGCACGGGGGAGTGGGCGCAGAAGCGAGCTTGCTGTGCTGGGGAGCAGGAGACCAGCTCTGCTGCACATGCCTGAATCAGAGAGCCATCAATAAGTGCTCTCATGTTGCAGGTACTGTGAGCGCTGTCCCCACGTGGTCTCACCCATCTTCACAGCCACGCCAAGAGGAGGGGCTCTTATTCTTCTCAGCTTATGGGTGATGGGACTGAACCACAGAAAGGTTAAGTCACTTGTCTGGAGTCACCCAGCAATGCCGAAACAGGGCAAGATTTGGCCCTGGTCCTACAGAGCCCATGTGGGCTTAATCACTGTGGTGATCAGCCTTTAATCTGCATCAGAATGGAGGGCTGGGCCTCACCCTAGATTTTCTGATTCTGGTTGGTTCTGCAATGGGTCTAAGAATTGGCATTTCTAGTAAGTTTCCAGGTGACACTAAATGCTGTGGCCCAGGGACCACACTGTCCTATACTGTCCTTACTCATCTCCCCATCCCAGCTTCCAACCTATGAAACAAGAGGGACGTGTTCCCTCCAGTGGACCAGTTAACCCAGGAATGCCAACCTTCCAGCCCATCATAATTGAGTTCTGGCCAACATAATTTATGGAAAAGCAGTAATAGTTTAATAAACTCTCCTATTGCTCCTGGGCGTCTGTCACCTGTCTCCTCTTATTTTTGACATTTTGCTGTTGTATGTGTTTTGATGCTTTTTCAGTGCATAAAGGTCCTAGACCTTTGGCTATTCACTTTGGATTATCTTTATCAATATAGAGCCTCCTGCGTTGTCTTATTTTATGTTTTTTTGCCTTGAATTCCACTTGATTGGATACCACTGCCTCCAACTAGGCATCACTATTTTCACTTAGTTTTGCGTGACATATTCTGGGTCATTCTTTAGCTGTTTTTTTTTTTTTTTTGAGTCCGAGTCTCACTCTGTTGCCAAGGCTGGAGTGCAGTGCCATGATCATGACGATCACAGCTCACAGCTGCCTCAAACTCCTGGGCTCAGGCAATCCTCCCACATCAGCATCTTAAATAGCCGGGACTACAAGGACTGCGCCACCACGCCCAGATAATTTTTAAATTATTTTTGTTGAGACAAGGTTTTGCTATGTTGCCCAGGCTGGTATCAAACTTCTGGGTTCAAGCAATTCTTTTGCTTTGGCATCCCAAAGTGCTGGGATTACAGGCATGAGCCCAACCCATTCTTTAACTTTTAACTTTATTTTATCACTTGGTTTCGGGTCTATATAGCGTTGCATATATTTTATACTATATATATAATCTATTTTATTTTAATAACTAATATGGTTTGGTTTTTCTGGTTTTTTATGTTTCTTTGTAATCTTTTTTATCTTACTCATAATGGACCATTTTCAAATTTTATTTTATGTTTTTCTCTATTCAGTTGGAATGTTGGCTCTGCCTGTGTTGCTTCTTAGTTATTCAAAAATCTTCAACTACATTTTGCTAATGTTTAATGTACAGAACAAAACAGTTTCTCTTGATGCCTTATTATGTAAGATAAATAAAGATTTTTCCTATTTTCCCCCGTATAATTTTAAATTCATGCTTTTATTGTGTTATCTGATATTTCAAACTTCTAGTGTATTTATTATTGCATTTAATTTTTTCTATTTTTATCTTCCTTTAAAGAAGTTTTAGTTTTCATTTTTGCTTTGCTTTGTAATCACACTGATAATGATTATTTAAGCCTAATGGATCTTGGGATTCATTGCCAGATTTGTATTACCATAGACATCTCCTATTATTGAATTCTTTGTTTTGATTAATGTTTTAATCTTAAATATGATAAGCTTAACACCTGTATAAACTTTTTGAACATGGTATTCTCATTTGTTATACTTTGTTTATTTTTTTATGAATGACAAATTGACCCTGGTATTGAATTTACAGAGGAGACATCAGATAACAGCCTGGTTTTTCTTCCTGTCATAGAAAATCTGACATCTTCTGTGTGGATGCTTATAATTCCTCACCATGAAATAAAAATACATATATATGCCCAGTCATGATTGAGCCTTTTGACCTTCAGACTTGGTTCTATTTTCAGTGTTGAGAAGTTTGTTTTGTTTGTTTGTTTGTTTGCTGTTTTTTCATAATTTTTTCAATGTAGTATTTCTGAATCAGTTGCCTCTCCTCCGTATCTGTCATCTTGTTGTATAATCTGTCTTAGACTTTACAATATTTCTGCTTCTGTCTTTTTTTCTCTTTATTTGGGAGTGCTTTCTAAATGTGTCCTTCAAAATGCATCGTTTCAAACCTAAGTTCTTTAGACTTTTCCTGCAGACATAGACTAGATGGTTTCTTGATGCTTCAGATATCACAAGTCATTTACAGAGCACTGACTATGTTCTTTGCACTGTGCCAAGTGTTTCTTCCCTCAGAACACGCCTCAGAACAGCCCTGAGAGGTATGCGTTTGTTAGTCCTCACTATATGGGTGGAGGAAACACATGCCCAGAAGGTCAAGCCCTACTCAGCTTCATGGGGTAGTGAGTGCTGGGCCAGGATTCAGGCCCAGCTCATTCCACAGCAGAGCCTGTACTCTTGGCCATGACTATGTGGTACTTTCCTACCCAGCCATTCTTTTTCAGGCTTCTTCTTCTTTTTTTTTTTAATCAATATTTTTTATTATGATATTGTGGGGTACAGTTAAGTGTTAGGTATACAAATACGTTTCATTCAGGCACCCTGTTGATAAGAGGTGTTTCCCCGTCCCCAGACAGATATTTGCTACCGTTAATCCTATCTCCCTCCCCCACATAGTTTCCCACTACTGTCAGTCGTTTTCTTATAGTATTACATTGGATGTTCAAGGTCCATTATATGAGTGAGAACATGTGATACTCGGATCTTTTTATCTGTGAGAGATCACTCAGTATTATAGACTCTAGTTCCATCCAGGTTGCTGCGAAGTTCATGATTTTGTTCTTTTTTATGGCTGTGTAGTATTCCATCGTGTATATGTACCACATTTTTTTAATCCAGTCCTCTTTTGATGGGCAGCATGGTTGTTTCCAGGTTCTTGCTATTGTGAACAATGCTGCGATAAACATACGTGTGCAGGTATCTTTTTTATAGAGTGATTTGAGTTCTTCAGGATATATTCCCAGTAGGGGGATTGTGGGGTCATATGAAAGATTGATATTTAGAGCTTTTAGGAATTGCCACACTGCTTTCCACAGAGGTTGCACTAGTTTACACTCCCACCACTAATCATCAGGGAGATGCAAATCAAAACCATGCTGAGATACCACCTAACTACAGTCAGGATGGCAATTACCAACAACTCAAAAAATAACAGCTGCTGGAGAGGGTGTGGCGAAAGGGAACACTTCTACACTGTTGGTGGGAGTGTAAAATCAGACCTCTTCTTAATTCTGAGTGATGCGTTCTCTGTCTTTGATATTTAAGAATATTCTCACAGATCTGGTGGGAGGTTTTTGTGTTTTGCATTCATGAATACAGCCAGCATTTGCTTGTAAATAGGGAGGGCCAATTCTTCTGGGTGTCTTTGCTGTTCCCATGCCCCCACTGCTGATAGAATATTCCTCTTGCACCAGAGCACTGGTTGAAGAAGTGACATCTTACATGACCCAGAGACTTGTGAGACTGGGCAATCAAGCAGAACGGTGAGTGGTTCCAAAAGGCAAACTTAATCCTGTGATATTTCTTCTCTGCATTTGGTAAAGCCACTGTGCCATGTGCCAACTGTTTGCTGTTTAACCTGGCCGCCATGCCAGGTACAAACTGTGCTTGGACGTGTCCTCCTTCCTGGAGCTGCCACCTGCTGCGTCAAGGATGAGCCCCTTGTCCCGGCCAGTTTTCTTCTGGATGTACCTGCCGTGTGATTCCCGGGGTTTCTCAGAGATGCAGCTGGTGAACACCATTGTGAATCCTCAGTGACAAGAGGGAGTCTCGGCACTATGCAATTTCTCTGGCCGAGCTTGGCTCACCCTCCCAGTGAGTCCTACCAGTTTAGACAGCTCTGATGTGAGGTTCTTCAAGGGCCTCACTCCTTGTTGCACAACCATTCTGCTGCTTCTCTGGGAATGAGGATGCTCAAGGGGCCTCCCTGCCTTCTCTCTTTCTGCATCACTGATTTTTTTCTGAGATTCTTTTAGGTTTCTGGCACGTGGATGGCACCCGATCCTAGTTTCCCGAGCTGTTGCAGGTTTTTCCACCTTGCTGTGTCTGATTGGTTATGTCAACAGGAATCTGGGCAGGAAAGCATTGCGCCCCTGTGCTTATGTTCCCATGGTATTTGTAAGTGAACGGCTCCCTTTGAAGCCAGTGGCAGGATCTTTCTCCCTCCCCTGCCCACACTCCTGAGTGCGGGTATCTGGGGCCAAGTCACTCCTTCCTCCTAATGTCTCCTCAACTCACCTACTAGTTGCGTCTTCCACTTTCTTCCTGACTCCCCGGCTTGGATACGGAAGAGAGAAGTGAAATCTCTGGACTGGATATTGAGCTGAATGTGGCCATTGTGGCCTCTGCTTCTATGATGCTGGTGATCCAAGTTAGGTTAAACTCAGCTCTCTTTGGGGGGAATCAAGAGGCTTTATAATAAAGATTAGGTCCTTTGCCAGCTCTCCTACAATACCATCTGGTCTTAGGTTGGGGACTCAGTTTTTAGAAGCCTTTTCGAGGGTTTCTGGAGCTCAAGGGTGGATGCAGTAATGTGGCATTGATTCATTGTCAGGAGGTAAGAGCAGCAGTGCCAGGAGGAGACTCTGTATGAGCTCACTCCCCCTCAAGGGGCATCAACTTCCAGTGTCCCACTTCCAAATCCATCTGTGTCTGACTCTAGGCTCGGTCATATCCTTGAGGTTTGTTGATAGACAGTAATTTTTACCAAGGTACCTGGTGCTCCAGAGGCATTAAATGTTATGCAAACAGCCTTCTCTCCCAGGCTAATTAGGGAGTCCCCACTGGACTTTGATTATTCATAAATGCCAGTTGATTATAAAGCACTGACTGCTTCCAAAAATTCATTAAGCTAGAGTGTGGGGTTTTTGCAGTGAGAACTTGGATGAAGAATCAACAGAAAGACACATGGAGATCAAGGGTGAACTCCCTAGGTGAGTTTGCTCTCTGAGATGTTGTTTGCCCCCATGCACACGCTTCTGCCAAGACCTTGGGGGACACTGTTCCTTTCATTCACCTGGCCAGCTCAGTAGCTGGTGGTGCTCTAGTGAGAAAAAAGAATGCAGGAAGACTGAGGTTGGGGGCTGGGGAGTGGTGAGGAAGGGGAGCAGGATGCTTGAGAAGGGGGAGCCAATGAGTGGAACTTTAGACAGTTGAGTTTGAAGTACCCGTGTGACACCAGGTGCAGGCAACCAACAGACGGCAGGAGTGGGGTGACACTGGACTCCTGTTAGCTGTGTGCTTTGGAAAACATACTTAACCTATTTATGCTTCAGTTACCTTGCCTATAAAATGGTGATGTTCATCACTCCCTCACAGCGATGTTGTGAAATCAAGTAAGTATATAGACATGGTGTTGCTTTGGGTGCTTACTGGTATAACGGGGTGCTCAACCTGTCTTCTCTTCCTTGAAAGGTGAAGACTGTTCCTTGTAACACCCATGAGGTGCTTTTTTATAAAACAAAACAAAACAAAATACTCTCAAAGATCTGCCCCTGGTGAGGAGGATTTTGGCTATAATAGTTATAAGGGGTTCGTGACCAGCCCGGGCATCTTGGCAAGACCTCGTCTCTACAATAACTAAATAAAAAAAAATTAGCCTGGCATGGTAGCACATGCCTGTAGTTCTGGCTACTTGGAAGGTTGAGGTGGAAGGACTGCTAGAGCCCAGCATGTCCATGCTAGGGTGGCTGTGAGTATGCCACTGCACTCCAGCCTGGGCGATGGAGTGAGACTTCAACTCAAAAAAAAAAAGTTATAAGAGTGACAGAGAGATAAGATTTTGTTGTCTAGGAGGCAGTAGGAGTGGGTCTGGGGTCTAGGGTGGTGTGAGGAAGGGCCAGACTGTGTAGTAAGGTAGGAGCTGCTGCATTGAGTAGCTCTGGGGAAGAAATGGGTGAGATGGTTCTCAAGGACATTCTTCTAAGGTTGGGGCTTCCGGGCTTCCAAGGAGGGCTCTGCATCTTTTTCAGACTGACGTTTGCCCGGAATCCCTGGCAGATGGTCTCAGCCAGCCTTGGTGCCAATGAGCTTCCCAGGCAGGAAGACTTCCAGAGACTGGCAGCCTTCCATGAGAAACCACAGGGAGCAGGGTAGAGGCAGCTCCATGGCCCTTGGCATCCTCCTCAGGGTAAGAAGATGTCTGTCCTTGGTCTTAGGGGTATCTTCCTTGGTCTTAGGGGTATCTTCCTCTTTCTCTGCTCAGTGTGGGGGCTGGTTTTTGCCCTTTGCTCACCTTTTGGGCAGGGGTCAAAGCACAGCCAGTCACCAGAGTGGTGGTCCAGCATGACAGGCTGTACCTGTCTGCACATGCTCCACCTGTGAGATAGGTGCTTCACCTGGTGAGCTTTCTTTCAGGTTTCTCAGGGAACATTCCCAAGGAGTAGATGCTTGGAAGGTTTGCTTTTTTCCCTCCTTTTAATAATTGAGAAACAGACTGAGAAGTGGCGGGCCCTCACTGGCTAACACTCTTGTTGGTTTAGATGACCAAGGGTGCAGAAGTCAGGGGGAACAGCCATCAGCTGAGTCCTTGGCAGCGGACAGCCACTGGGGGTTTTGAAACAAGACAGTGGTGTGACCGAGGTGGGACCTGATGGTCAGATTCAAGGTCTGGTAGGATGATGCTGAAGAGAGACACAGAGATACTGAGGGATACAGGCCAAAGTCAGGCTAGTTGGCAAGGGATTCATCACAGAGCAATGCAGACAGGGGGCCACAAAGGCCTGGGCTGGAGTAGCAGCAGGAGCTGAAACCAAGTTCTTTCAGATCTGAAACCCATTTCTTAGGACTCTGTCTCAATATATTAGTAATGCTAGAAACTCCAACTTGACTTTTCAAATGGTTTTTGTTTTGGGGAACCCAAATATAGCTTGAATTATATCTCCCCCACCCCCACCAAAGATAATGAAGTCCCAACACTCAATACCTGTGAATGTGACTTTATTTGGAAATAAGGACTTTGCAGATGATCAAGTTAAGATAAAGTCATTAGTGTGGGCCCTATTCCAATATGACTGGTGTCCTTTTAAAAGGGATGGAGGAAATTTGGACACATGCACACGGGGAGAATGCCATGTAAAGAGAAAGGTGGGGATTGAGGTGATGTGTCTATTTGCCAAGGAATGGCAAAGATTGCCGACAAACTACCAGGGGATGAGGGAGAGGCCTAGAACAGAGGCTCCCTCACAGCCCTCGAAAGGAACCAACCCTGCTGACACCTTGATCTCAGACTTCTGGCTCAAGAACTGTGAGACAATACATTTCTGTTATTTAAGCCACCCAGCATGTGCTACTTTGTTATGGTGGCCCTAGCAAACAAATACACCAAACTTCCCAGATCCCATTTTTTCACTCCCTGGAAAACTGCTTCCACTGGTGTCTGAGGATCATGCATATGACCTCCCTGTCCTGTGGATTCAGGGATGATTGACAAGGGCTCCCCATCTGGGTGGTGAAAGCTTCAACCTAGTCTACAGTTCATGGCTTGCCTCTGGGGAGGCCAGCCCTTTCATCTCCATGTGTCTACCTGCTCAGGCCCTACTGAAATCCCAAGAGGTATGGCAGCAGGAAAGGCTGCCCTGCCAGGGAATGTGTGTGCTGAGTGAGGCCAGCCAGGTAGCTGGGCCAGCCTTCTCAATAGCCCTCCTTAGGAATGTCCTAGGTGCCCACCCTGCCCCCACCCTGAAGCTAAGGAGGGGCTAGTAGTGAGGATAGGGACCCCATTTCTGGTAGCTTATGGTCTGGTGGTAAGACCCCAGACTGAACAGAGGCCAATTTTCAAAGTCAAGTGTAACACGGTGACTTTCATCGGCATTTACAGCCCTCTGCCATGGTTATCCTTTTCTGAGTGGCTGGTTGTGTGTTTATCCACCCAACCCGGTGTTGTGGTTATCATCTTTTGAATGTTTCATTCTGTCCCCTTTGTATTACTCATCAGCTCCCAGAGGGCAAAGCCTTGTCTTGTTTAGCCTTGCACGAGGGAAGCTGACATTTGCACAGGGTTAGCATTCTTCAGCCTCATTCAGCAGGCCAGTGTGGTATGTCTTATTAGCATCACTCGCATTGTGCAGGGAAGGAAACCGAGATTCTGGGGTGGAGGGATGGACTCATTGTTTTATCCACAGCAGAGCTAGACACAGAGGTCCTCTGGTGTTTACAGGATTCACAAGGAATACAGTAACTCGACTGGCACCACATCAGAGGTCAGTGTTTAACAGTCCCCTTAATGTTCCCATGGGTGGCAGCCTGTGTCCTTGCTTAAGGCCATGAGCCACTGGGGACAGGGATGCTTGCTTCCCTGCATCCCCTGGGCTCCCAGGGCATGCATTCTCCACCCAGTGCACCTGTGTTGATTGATTGGCATGGTGTTAAATGTGTGGCCTTTTGCAGGCAACTCTAGGAGGGTGATGAGCTTTGTAAATCTGCCCAGTGCCTAAAATTGAACCACACACATAATTCACTCGCACATACTTGCTCAGTTGGGCTTGCGTTCTCCCTCCCATCGTTCCTCCAGGTCACGCTTGATGCCTTACAATTCTGAACATCTCCCCCAGCACTCCAGTGATGCCTGCCCTGGCCAGCCAGTACCAAATTCCTGACCTTTGGGCCTTGGGTCCCCGTGGACAGGTTGTTGCCATTCGAACACCAGGCCCTGGCCCTTGGTGAGACTTCCCTGAGTGTTCTGCTGCCTTACTTCTGCTTTCAAAGCACCCGTGCCTCCCCTGGGATGAAGTCGAGAAGGGGGTGATAAGCCACAGGTGCCCTAGGAGGGACCAGGGACTCCTGATCTGCAGCCAAGGCTCTGCATTTAGGAAGCCTTGCCAGAAGCCTGCAGTCGTTATTGAGTCCATTTAAAGAGCCTGACCGAGTGCCAGGAACTGTGGGGAATCTGAAGACACAATTAGTTTCCAGGGAGACAAGACAAGCAGCAAAGGATTTGGGTTAGTAAACTCAGACTTGTGTTCAACTACCTTGTTCCTGTCTCCACTTACTGGCTCTGACCTTAGGTGAATGATTTCACTTCTCTAAGGTCAGTTTCTTTGCAAATTTTTACAATGTTTTGTGAGCTTCAGACAAGATAGCCTGTGCAGAGTGCTATAGTGTAGTGCAGGGTACATTGTAGGGACCCAGTAAATCTTAGCTTAAACCACACTGGCCGCACGTCTCCATAGCCATAAGAGAGAACTCCTAGATACTGTTCACTGTGTGCCAGGCACCTGTGAAGGGACTATACAAGAATTAACTCATTCTCTCTTCATAAGAACCCAGTGAAAGACTGAGGCACAGACGAGTTCTGAGAAACTTGTCTGTGGTTCTGAGATGCAGAACTGGGGTGTGACCCAGGCACTTGGACTCCTGAATCTGTGATTTTAGCCACCTTGTCACTGGCCTTGCCTAGAGACCTACCTGTGATGAAGTCTTGGGCAACTTCCCTATGTCTCAGTTTCCTCTTCTGAGAAAAGGACCCTCAGAAGAGTTCCTTGAGCTTTGTAAAAGACTGAGAATGATGCCTGGTACATCTTAAGCACTCCATGAGTGCAACGATTTCAATAAGAAATACACGTGCATGGGTGACCAAAGATTAGCTGTTAGGTGTGGAATGCCAAGGAGGTGATCTAGCTCTTTCATTACAGGGATTCAAATCTTGAGGCTCGGTAGGGGGTTACAAGGGATGAGAAGGGGTCTGTTCTGAGTGAGGGGGTCAACTTGGGCAGAGGGGACAAGGTGGGATGGTAGAGAGCAAGGAGGCTGTGTGTTAGGAATAGAGTCTATCCAAGGACACAGAGTTGGGGACAACTTATGAAGGATCTTCATTAGCAATGTGAATTTTGACCTGCAGGCCATGGACGGGCACTGAGGATTGTCATTAGCACATCGGCTGTCATGGAGCAGAGGCTTCTGGCTCATTGAAATCCTGCTGTCCATTTCTGGCAAACAGCACATTAGGCAGTGAGGGAGGGATCAGCAGGGTACACAAGTTGCTCTCTCTTCATCTGGATCAGGCTTGGGACATCCCAAGGGGCTGCCCCCTGGGTCCTGAACATATCCAGGGCTATGAATGTACAGCCTTTCAGCTGCTGTTTGTGTCATAAATGCCTGTCACACAAGGGGCATTAAAAATAACTCAATGGCTAATAGCATTTCTCAAAATAACTGCTTGCAAAGTGCTTTGCTGGGGCGAATGGCTACTAAAATTAGACTCCCTGGTGGTGTGCAGTGTGTGTATGTGTTTGTGTATGATTTTTAAACCCATTTCCCCATAGGGTGAGGCCCACAGTTTGCACCCTTTTGTTTTGTGGTTCTTCCTGTTGTTGCTGGGTGTCCTGTAGTGGTGATTACCGGGTCATCCCGAGATGCCCTCTTCCAACCTCCAGTTCTCTCCACATTGGAGCTGCTGCCCTACATTGCCCTGTTGTCCTGCACTGAGGAGCAGAATTTTGAAGAATCTTGGAGGGCGGGATGGCCTCATTGTAGCAGTGGCCTCATTCCTTGTTGTGCCAGGTAATAATAGCATGCCGTGGGGGGAATCTCACTCAGTGTGCTGTCCAAGGGGGAAACTGGGCCACGAAACAGTGTGGCAGCCCCATTCAAGGTGACCGAGTAACTGAGGGCGTAGACACGCGATTTTCCAGGTCCTTTTTCCAGACCCAGGCTCCGAAACTCTTCAGTGGTCTCCTGGGCCAGTCCTTTGGGCCAGCAGGCAACTGGGTCACACAAAATCAATTTTCCATTCAAGAATTATACAAACAAGAATGTGGGATCCTGAGAGTAAGTTAAAGGAAAAAAAAGCGAATCAGCATTGTGGGAAATTTTGGACGCAGGGAAAACAAAACCTGAGGGCTAGAGATGGTTTTCCTTTAGATAATGTTTTGCATTGAAAGAGGTGGGCCCCAGTGTCTACATGTTTGAAATGGGGGATCATTCAAGTATTCATTGAGCAAGTATTTATTGAATGAGTGGGTCTTACTGTGAGTCTGGCTATGCAGTAGCCCCAGAGTTACAAAAAAGTGGTTCAAGGTGAAAGCAACATCAAGAAACATTTACAAGCCAGTTTGTTGTCTGTATGTAGCAGTCCTGTAAGGACTGGTGTTCTGTGTAGTCTCGAATGAGAAATGTGCCTGCAACACGTCGATTGGATTGCTTTGCCTGCTGGCCTCATGTAATTCCTAGAGATATGGATCCCAGAGGTGAAGGCCGAGATCCAGGGAGGAGTGAATTTTGCTGCTCCCTGTGGAAACTGTGTGTAAGTAGAGTGTCTCTGAGGTGGAGAGAGCACAGGTTCTGGGGTCTGGCAGACTCTGTGACCTTAGGCAAATTGCTTAACTTCTCAGAACCTGTTTTTTCAACTGCAAAATGTGAATAAGCATAGCACCAACCTCCTAGGGCTGTTGTGATTATTGAATGACAGAGCCCCATGTGCTCATGGTATGTAGTAGGTGTTCAACACATAATAACTATCAGTAGTAGTAATATTAACATCAAACTGATAAAAACTGTACTTGCCTAAGAAGTCCCAATAAAGCACCACTTTCAATCAAGGCAATGACCATTTCATTTTTCTAGTATTATCAAGTTGTTGTTGCCTGTAAAGTCATCAGAGAGCTCGAGCCACTTACTAGAAACCAGCTAGACCAATTTCTGAATGCTGGAATGAGGATAAAGAGGGCGAGGTAGGGGTACATGTTTTAAAAGTTTACATGTAATCAAACCTTGATCATTTATATTCCCTGTTTGACTCATTATGGGAGTTGCATATTTAAGAGGCATCTTTTCCACAAACCCATGTGTAAACTGCAAAATTATTGACTGTTAAAGATGGCAGAAACCCAAGACCTGTAGTCTCTTAACCCAGTGGTTCTTAACCAGGTGTGACTTTGCTCTTCCCTCCCCTGGGCATTTGGCATAGTTGGGGTGGGGTACTGCATGCACCCGGTGGATAGAGGCCAGGGATGCAGCTTACTTAGCATTCTGCAATGCATAAGATAGCAGCCACACAAAGAACTGCCTGGACCAAAACGTCAGTAGTGCTGGGGTTGAGAAACCCTGCCCCTACCTGAAGATGAGCCCACTGACCCCCAAGGAAGGGAAGTGACTTGCCGAGGTGAAGCAGCACGTCTGAGTGGGAGCTGGGGTCCAATGTTGCCTTGGTTGACCGAGGCCAGGTCTTCTATAGTGCACCTTAGTACCTTCATCTCATTGTGTCAGCCTTAACCGTATTAAGGAGCTCTTATTCTATGGCATCTTCAAGGCTCTTTCTCTTGTGGTATCCTAGGTTTTGTTTTGGGAAATTCAGGTTTCCCTATTCTGGGCTTGCTGATAATGTAGGGTTGGCAGATTTAGCAAATGAAGATACGAATGCTCAGTTACATTTGAATTTCAGATAAGCAAGATACATTTTTTTTTAACTTGAGTATGTTCTATGCAATATTTGGAACATATATGCTAAAAGTTATTTCTTGTTTATTCTGAATTCAGATGTAACCAGCACCCTAAACCTGTCTTTTGTCTGAAAGCCCTATTATCTCTACCCACTGCTCTGAGATCACAGGCAGGCCCTGGGGTCATCCAACCCTGTATGAGGATCCCAGCATCACTCACAGGTCCTTCTTGCCTGAAAGAGGAAAGTGGGAATAGGTGGGTGAACCACGAGAGTCAAGCAGGCATCCTTAGCTCCCGTGGATGCTTGGGAAGGGCTGACCTTCTACACTGGGCTAAAGGGCCTGTAAGCTGAGAGGTCGGCTGAACCCTTTTTATAACTGGAGAATAGTTTAAGTGAAGTGTCAGCAAGTGACCTATGTCCCTGGAACACCAGGTCTGGGGAAAGTTGTGGCAACATCGCCCCTGAACGAGAAGCAGAGTATCGTCTTTACTCCCATGGGCTTCCAGAGAACATAGCCACTCCGCCCGAGGAGTACCTGATCGTGGTACCTTTCAGGACTGAGGTGCTGTTCTCTCATGGTCCCTGGGCTCTGAGCCTGTCTCAGGGTCCAGAACTGGGCAGCTGCTCCTAGTCCAAGGGAAGAGGACGAGACAGGTGATGCACACACAGAGCTGCCTCTGAGTTGGCACTCTGCTCCCTGCCAGCTCGTCTGACCCCAGCCCCAGGCCTAGACATGGAGGCCGTCAACAGGCCAGGTGAGAAGCAGATGCTGATCCAGCCACTTCCCTCTTGCCTTCCCCTATCCTGCACCCTCTGGAGACACTAGGCTCCAGAGAAGTCAGTGCTCAGGGACTGATAGCCAATGGCATGGAGTGGGTGGCTGCTGCCCTGCCGCATTCCTTCCGCCTCCCCACCCATGGCCCAAGCTGTTGCTTCTGGGTGTCAGGATACCGTCTTCTCTCCCCAGAGCAGCTTCCTCCTGGCAAAGGTCATTCCCACAGCTCTTCTTGAAGGACAGGCAGCTGGTCATGGCCCCAGCTTGGTGGCCTTTCTTCCTGTTGACTCAGAACAGCCTTTGCAGGTCATCAGGGGTACTGCTTGGGGGATGCACATGTTGCCTGCCGTCCTATGAACATCCATGAGCCCTCTAGTGACTGAGGCTGGCTCCACAGGGCCTTTGCTCTGTGGGTGCTTATTAATAGGTATAAGTTGAGCAAGTGTGTGGAAGAGTCGAGCACAGTTACCCCATCTGCAGAAGGTGTCTGATGATGAAGGCTGAAGTCACTGGCTCTCAAACTTGAGTGGGCATCTGCGTCACCTGGAAGCTGTATTAAAACTTACAACACCAGCCCAACCTTGGGATTCCTGACCCCAGAGGTCTGGAGTGGGGACCAAGACTTTGTATTTCTTGTAAATTTCCTGGTGATGTGGCTGATATAGGGCCACACTTTGAGCACCGCTGGCTTAAATTATTACCCTTCTCAAAATGTTTTGCTCCTCAATTTTACTTTTATTAAAATATTCATTAATTCACAAATTTAAGATGTCTTCTCTTACCACCTACTATGTCTTGTGCACCAAATTTTTTGGATAAAAAGATACAAATGACCTTAAAGAACTAACAATACCATGAGAGAACTTCACATTAAAAATAATCTCACTGGGTGTAATGGCTCATTCCTATAATCCCAGCACTTTGGGAGGCTAACGCGAGAGGATTGTTTGAGCCCAGGAGTTTGAGACCAACCTGGGAAACATAGCAAGATGTCAGCTTGACAAAATATCAAAAAATTAGCTGGGAGTGGTGACATCTGCCTGTAGTTTCAGCTACTTGGGAGGCTGAGGCGGGAGGATCGCCTGAGCCCAGGAGGTTGAAACTGTGCTGAGCCATGATCTCACCACTGTGCTCCAGCCTGGGTGGCAGAGTGAGACCCTGACTCAAAAAAAGAAAAAAAAATCCCACTCAATGTGATTGCTTTTTACTAGGTTATTATGTTGAAGGTGCCATGGGAGTGTGGGAAAAGGGGCCATGGTAGGGGAATACCTTTGAAAGTGAGCCACTCTCTATTTGTGTACTGCAGTTTTGTGTGGCATGTCACCCCCGTTCACCTGTGAGATACTTAAGGGCAGGGGCTGAGGTAAATCTTGGCCTTCTTCCTTTAAGTGTGTTTCAGTTCTGGGGATATAACAGGCCACAGCAACAACAAAAAATGTATCGCCCAAAGACAAACTGTTAGTACAAAGAAGTGGATGCCTAATGGAATTTCAGGGCCAATTGTATGTGGGAGTTTGATTTGGATTCTATTATGTGTGCCCAGTTCTAGGGCTGAGCTGGATGGAGACCAAATTAAGCTAGAGGGTACCTTCCCTGGTCCTTAGTGCCATTGACACTGCCTGAGTTTATGGGGCACGCTGCTGGCATGTCACCTGCAGGGATTCTTGAAACTTGCCATGCACTTAGAAAGCTCATCATTAGGAGACTTAAGTGGCCCTGAGCTGATGCTTAGCTGAGGACTTGTCATGGCCTGAGGTGACACACCCTTGCAGCAGGGGGAGTGTGCCTATGGACCTTTCTTTCTGCAGAACTTGGGGAACTGGGAAGAGAGGGAAGCCCCTTCATGACTTGACTGCTTGGGGCTATGAGCTAAAACTGGAAACTGAGGAAGAAAAAGCTGCTCCTTATTCTGAATAGGGCCAGGAGAATCATTTGGTCTTTGCCCGGGGCCAGGACTGGCTTCCCTGTGACTTTTTCACCATACACTCTCACACTTATGCTCCTGGCTTCAGAAGAGACATATCTGAGCAGAACTAAGTCTGCTGTACCCATCATTAATAACAAAAAATATTCAGAAGAGCTCACGAGAGCTTACTGTTCTTTAGAAATACCTTAGATTCATGAACAGATTGAAAAGGGTCAAGAGAGGTTAAGAACAGTCAATATTTATAGAGCATGAGCTTTCGGGCACAATTGCAGAGCATTTTGCATGCATTACTTCACTTAATCTTTTGAACAACCCTGGGTAGTGGGGTATAATTGGCCCTGTTTTAAAGAAAACAATACCTAGGCTGCTAAAACAATACCTAGGCTGCGGAATTTGAGTAATTGTCTTCAGGTCACTCTGAAAGAAAAAAGGTAGCATCAGAGTTGGATCAAACTGGAAGATTCCAGAGCCTGGGTTCACTCTCTGCAGTCCTGCTCTAATTGTTGGTGGGGAGGGCTGGGAGGGAGATGAGGTGAGGTGGACGTGTGCTCAGTCTGCTTCCCCCACACCCTAGCTTCTTCCATAGGGTCTGTCCTGGCGACTGCAGCCTACATTACGCTCTCTTTCCAGCTTCTGTTTTGACCTGATACTGATGTTCAACTTGGCTTGACTTATTGTTATCTCTTCCTTGGTAGGATTGCAATGCCCTTGAGAGCAGGGTCTGGCTTCAATCTCCCCCCTGCTCTCCTAGGACACCTTATAGCATAGGTTAGGGTGGGACTGATAAACATTCAGAATCACCCAGAACTGGATACCTGGTCCACACCTAGGGTGACAAACCACCCTGATTTGCTCTGGACTGTCCTAGTTTTAGCACTAAAATCTGGCATCCTGGGAGACTCCCACAGTGCAGATATAGTCACCCTATATGTCATTTGACAGGCAAGGACCCTGCCCAGGGAACATCACGTGGTCCAAGTTTCACCCTTGGCTACTGGTGGAGGGAGATCCCAGGGCCTGCTCTCTCACCCTGGCCTGGTTCTCTCTCCTCCCACGGCTATAGTAGTGAGAGCCCAGTCTCCTGCTCTCTGCTGTTGGCATGGAAAGCTTTTACAGACAGCTGCTGTTTTCTCTCTGGGTACCTAGATGCTTCTCATCCTCTTTTGGAGAAAGAACCCTCACAGTCAAAAAGCTTTGGCTGAATGATCCTTCCTTACAGAACATTCATGCTGGACTGGGTGCTTATATGGTAACTCTTGGAGGGGTAGCATGTGCCCTCTAGGGGCTTATAGTTAACAAAAAGGAAATCACTTTTCCGAAATCACAGAACATAGCAATTCTTCAAGCATGCCCTGTCAGCCCGCAGCGGTGAAGGGGCAACTGGCAAGTTCTCATCGTCAGAATCTAGAATTGGATCTGACTAGACCAGCACAAAAGGTGAGATGCACAAAATATGGAATATGGAAGAAAGAGACATCCATTTCTGTTTGTATTTATCATCCTTTTAAATGAATCTTTCTGTGTACGTTTTATCATGTATGCATTATTAGCAGTTTAGCACACGACAGATGTGCAAATACACGCATGGGGGTGTACACTGGTGGGGGCTGCTCATTCAGAAGGGTCTCCATGTTTCCAAAGAAGTATTTCAGTGATAATGAAGTGACTTGGCCAGCAGATGGGTGTCAGCAGGAGAGGTCCAGAAGAATAAGAGAGTGAGCAAATTGGCATAGAGCATCCTTAAATTAATGTTAAATGAAGTTGGTGCTCAAGTGTCTGTGGATGGTGTGTATTCTATTTGAGGGAGTGGTTTTGTGCACCAAAGAGGGAGTTTCCTACAGACAGGCGATCTTGTCCCACCACCTAACAGGGTGTTCAGATTAGCTAGTGGGTGACAGGAGGCGAGTTAAATAGAGCAGAGATTCTCAAAGTGGGGTTCTTGTGCCAGCAGCGTGAGCATCACCCGGGACCTTGTGGGCAATGCAGGTTCTTAGCCTCCATTTTAGACCCACTGACTGACTCTGGGGTGGGGCCCAGCATTCCTTGTTTGAACCATTCTTCCAGTTGATTCTGATGATGAGCAAGATTGAAAACCACTGAGATACACTGGAGGAGCGCAGAGTTTGAGTCCTAGTTCTGACCCTGCTGCTTCTGTGGTCTAGGACAAATGACTAATGACCCTGAGCCTTGATTTCCTCATCTGACAAATAAGGGTCATAATATCTCTCTCCCAATGTGAGTATGAGGATTAAAATAGGAGATAACTGATGTAATGTGCTTAGCACCATGCAGAGCACATAGGAGGTGCCCCACATCTAGCCTCAGTTATTATTTTTATCATTAATTGGATTATGATGGGGGTGGCAACCTCTATAAGAAAAAGGCACAGAAACTTCTGATCTCCCAGTTCCTTCTCTCAGTAGCTCTGTGACCTCAGGCAAGTCAGTCTTCTTGTTTCTAAAATATGGATGACAACACCCACCTTACAGGGTCAAATTTGAGGCGATGTCTACAATGCTTTTTACTCTGTAAAATGCCAATCAAATATAGACATTTCTGGAGAGTTATTTACTGAGGTGGCTCCTACTTTGTCTTTCTGGAAACTACCTTCCCTCCACCCAAATTGTAAATGAAAGAGGAGAGAAAAGAAAGGCAGAAATCCCACCATGTCTGACCTGCAGGCTGGTTCACAGCAGGCTTTTTTGTTCCCTGGATCACATTGTTTTCGCTGCACGTTATTTCTGTGCCTTCCCACACTGGTCTTCTTAGGCCAGATCCTGGCCTCAGTTTACTTCCCCTGTGGTTTGATGTTGATTCCTTATTATAATGGCACCTGCAACTCACAAACATTCTGTCTGGTTTCCTGAATGAGAAGAGGGAGTGACTGTTCATTGTGTTCTTTTGTTGTTATGATAATTGCTTGGATGGTGGTGCCAAGATGTCAAATAAATTGCCTCCTCCCCTTCAGTGTCTCCAGGGCTGTTTTTGCAACATGAATTGTCCCAGGGTGGAGATATACTTTGCTTGTCCTTGCACCAGATTCTAAAATGAAGAAGATAGGCCACCAGCTTTTCCTTTCCCACACACTCCCATTAACTCCACAGCACTGTCCAATGGCTACATATCCATCACCAGAGAGGCCCAGAGCCAGCCAGCAGGGGCTACTGGAAGGCTGCAGGCCTCCTCTGAGAGCACCGAGGCCCAGTGAGGTATCTGCAGAGCAGAGATAGAGCTGGGAGGTCTCAGGGAAGAGAGCCTCTTCACCCTGTGTTCACCACCTCTGGGAGGAGAGGTGCAAGGCTTTCCTTCCTATCACTTGCCCCGGTGAGCTGCACATACATCGCCGGAGCCCAGCAGGTCGAGGCTGCGGTGGCCGGGAGTGAAAGCTTGGGACACCATCACTCCCCATCAGGCTGACGATGAACAGGACAGCATCCAAAATGAACTGGGCTCTGCTGTGATGTTTCTCTACCTTCCCAGCAAAGGGCCCTTGTCCTTTCCCTGCATGAATTGAAGGGACTGGAGGAGAGGAGAAGGGTTTGGGTGGAGAGGTTTCTGATATGCTGTTAGTGGCGCTGTCAATTAAAAATAAATTAAAACAGAAGTCTCTCCTGGCTGTGGGACTGAAAAGTCTCCTCTCCTGGCCACTCTAAACCCTTGAACAAATTAATTGGTTGGATATTGACTGGATACCAGTCAAATTCTTAGATATTAGTTCTTCAGTGGTAGGCACAGAAGAATAGGGGTGTGTGTGTATGTGTGTGTGTGTGTGTGTGTGTGTGTGTGTGTGTGTGTGTGAGTAGAGAGAGAGAGAGAGAGAGAGAGAGAGACAGAGAGAGAGAAGGGGGAAGAAAGTAAGGAAGGAGAAAGGAAAGAAGGCAAGGAGGGAAGGAGAGAGCGGGAGGGACTCTTATACGGCTGCGCATCAGGGTAGCTCTGAGATTGAAAGATTGAAAGCAGGCTGCATGACATTTGAGCATTTTGGTGTAGCAGAGACAAAAACTGCTGGGATTTTATTTTGAAGACAATAAAAGCACTTGGAAAGACATCTTCTCTAGCCCAGAGGAAAGCAGATTGAGGCTGTGAAGGGCTCTTGGCCTCCATTTCTTCTTGTTTCTCTGTAGACCCCTGAACCTTGTGAGGGATGCAGTGAACTGTAAGGAGGACGTCGCGACTGTGAGGGCAATGTATTGCTGGAAGGGGTGGGTGAACGGTCCTGAGTGGCCCTGTGGTGCTATTAGTTCGCAGAGAGATGGATGGGATGATCTTGCCCTTTTGCTGTGTCAGAAATCTGTCCACAAGTTTTGCCACCACTGTGGTTTGGTGACTGGGAAAGGGACAGGAGGTGGAGGAGGAGGCTGCCTCCTTTTCCTGGGACCTAGGTGTGTGTTTTACTTGGGTTTCTCCCCAATCTTGTGATGATTACAGCCTGCTGTCCCTTCAACCCCTCTTTCCTTTTTGTAGATTCTCTTTAAGGACTTAGAGAACAGCATCGGCCAGGCTCGGTGGCTCAGTCTGTAATCCCATGCTTTGGGAGGCTGAGGTGAGCGGATTGCCTGAGCCCACGGGTTCGAGACCCACCTGGGTAACTTGGCGAGACCTCATTTCTACAATAAATCAAAAAAATTAGCCGGGCGTGGTAGCACGCACTTGTAGTTCCAGCTACTTGGAAAGCTGGGGTGGAAGGATCGCCGGAGCCCAGCAGGTCGAGGCTGTGGTAGCCGGGAGCGTGCCACTGCACTCCAGTCTGGGTGACTGAGTGAGACTCCAACTCAAAAAAAAAAAAAAGAAAACAGCATCTGTGATCTTTAGCCCTGGGATCCAGCATGACCAGCTCATTGTAGTCAGGGCAGATGCCTGGGAATTGAGCAGAGCCCCGATGAGCCTAGGCTTCTGGCCTCCTCAGCCAGCTGCTGCTCTGACCCAGGGACAGAGTAGCCTCCCTGGGAGCTGTTCCCTCCAATCACTGAGCCATAAAAAATTAAACTGCAGGGCTATCAAAAATTTAATCTGCCTGATGAATGAATGCTTGCAGATTCTTATGAATTATTTGCTTTGATTAAATAAAATTGAAAGATGGGACTTGTCTCCCTAGCACTTTAGCTAAAGGCGACTCAGAGCAATTGCTTTGTGCCAGGGGTCTGATCCTGAGTCCCATAGGACCATTTGGTTCATATTTCATCACCCACTATCTATATTTCAGTTTTGAATAGCCTTTTGATCTTCATTTTTCTTACCTGTAAAGTGAGAATAATATTAACAATACCATCTCACTTATAAGATTAATATGTGAGATTTGTATCAAAAATCTAGTGCCTGGCGCCTAATAAAGTCTAAGAAATTGTTAATATCATTACTTTATTTTAAAAATAGCACTATGGACTTGAGCATCTCCTTGGATTTGAAAAGGTATGATTTTGGAGGAGGGTGAATGTGTGTGAGTTGCTGTAGGCTGTTCCTTGGAATTATTAACTGAGTAGTTCATCAGTAAGTTTACTTGTTCATTTATTCATTAATTCAAGGCAGTTGGGGCCATTCTTTAGTCAGATGCAGAAAGTATAAGCACTTGGTCCCTGCCCTTAGGGAAAATACACTTTCATTGGAGAAGAACATGTCCAGAGAAAGAAAAAGTTTATAAAAGTTGGGATTGTTATGGATAAGGTTATTAAGGAGGACTTTTCAGGAAGGAGAGACTTGTTCTGGGCAGGCTGTGGCTCTAGCACCTTGGAGGAGCCTGCAGCAGTTCCTGTGGTTTCAAAAGAATTCAGAGAAGGGAGCCATGGCCCCTTCTCCAAATAAGCAGCATTTTCTAGGTAAGTTTTGGCTTAAAAGATATCATTATTAATAAAACATCTTCTTCCTCATGCTTGCATTTGCTGAATTCTCTGCTCCAAGACAGGGAAATGGCTTTATTTTTTTGCCTGGAGTGCTTTCATGGTATAGTAAAAGTAAGCATGTCTCCATTTGACTGGCTTTGGCTCAGTCAGAAGATCAGCTCTGCTCCAATTTAGGAGGAAGTGCGGGGGTCCAGCACGTGGTTGGTTTAAATCAGAGTTTTATGACTGGGATTTGCCTGCTGGAGCTCTGGGTCACTGTGCCAGCCTCAACCACAGGTCAGCAACTGGAACTGGATCCTTGCAGCCAGATGGGAGGCAGGCAGGGCCAGCCCTTCCCTGTCACTGGTGTGTGGCAAGTGAGGGACACATCCTGATGTCCGAGTGCCCTGCGATTTATTGGCTGGTGGCTCAGGGATGCAGGAGACAAATGCCAATGCCACAGTTGACACATACTGGTGTCCTAGTTGGCAGTGTCAACGGGTCCTGAAGGAGATGCATCCAACTTCTGCATACCAAGATGCATACTTTGTAGCATACCAAGATGCTCACGGGACCATTCTCCTGTTTAACTTCTTCAATCCGTCAATCGATGAGCAAGTATTTCCTGAAAGCTGCAGTGTCAAGTAGTGCAGAAATCTCTAGGCTTGGCTGTATAGGTGGTATAAGACATTATAAGGCAAGGACCATCTCCCTCTCCCACCTAAGGGATTCACAGTCCAACTGAGGGAAGCAATAGAGACAGATGCACATGAAAGGTCAGACAACTTGTCCTGGCCTGAAAGACAAGACCTATAGGGAACAATTCAGAAAATGTCACAAAGCAGTATCTTCTTAGTGCTGCAAAGACCTAGAGGGAGGAATGACCAGCTGGGGCTCAGGGATAAGTGTGTAGGCTTCTGGGGTTCAGTTAGAACAATGGCACCTTGGCCACCTGACTTTGCCTGTCTAAGTCTTGGTCTCCATAGCTCTCAAATGGGCATAGTAATACTTACCTCATAGAGACATGATAAGAATTTAATGGGATCTTGTGTATGAAAGACATAGCAAATTAACTGGCCAAGGGAAAATCCTCACAATCAGAGTTAATGTGTTGTCATGGACTGCAGGGATCAGAGGGTCTTTGGGGAGGCTCTGGAGGTGGAGACTGACTCTGGCCTTGTCTTGCCCATCTTTTGGATAGGGTAATGATGGAGACTGTGTGAAGAGGAAGACTGAATGCCTCCTGCCCCCTCCCACTGTGGTTTGAGTGGATTTTTTCACATATCTACTGTTTGCATAGCACTGGGTTGGCCCCCCAGCACCAGAGAACTAATGCCTGCCTCCTTGGTCAGTGTCTCTGCCTCTTTGTTTCATCAATTTCTCTATGAGAAAAGGCATAAACGATCTCTGTCTCTTTCCAAATTCCAACAAGGATGAATATTACCTGTGGATATTCTTTTCTATTTCTTAATACTCTCCCACTGCTTATAAAAATCCTATGGGCGCATTGTAAATTATCTGCAAAAAACAGCAGAGTGCAAAGAAGCAGAAATAAAACCTCCCATAATCACAGCAGAAACATCTACTACTATTCATGTTTTGTTTTATTTTTCTCCCAACGATATTACTGTACATTTTTCTTGCTAATGACAGGATCCCAGAGTATGTGCAATTTAGTATTCGGCTTTTCTCCTTAAAGTCATATTATCAGTATTTCCAAGTGTCATTGGAATTCTGTAGGCATATTTTTAAAGTGACTGATATTATATGAGTACTCACCTCTTTTCTTTATATTTACCCTTTAGATTTTCTTCTTTTGTGCAATTATAAATAACATTTTTACTGAATGTCTTTCTGCAGAGGTTTATACATTATCTCATTTGTTCATTTATTTAACAAACTTTGAGTATCTACCATGTGTAAGAGAATGTGCTTTTAGCTCAGAGAGGAAGTAGGCTTATGGATGCACAGTTTGGCACTGTGAATGGTATGGGAAGAAGACTTATTCCTAGGAGGAAGTCATCTGAAATAGCAAACAGGCACATGTATGAAGTACTTAACATGCACAGTTTTGTGATGCTGTTATCCATAGTAACTATCTATGGCTTGTAGTAGGACTGTGGGTAGGTTAATGGTTCTGGGCCCCAGTTTTTACTCTGTAGTCACTAGATGGTTTCTGCGCTGCTTCCTGTCTCCAGCAGTCTGTGGTTCTCACTGCACATGTAAGATCACCCCAGGATCTGTCTATGCTTATGACTCACGAGGCCTGTTTGTGTTTGGAGTGTTCCTGGTGCACAGATGATGTTGTTGATGGGTTTGGACACAGTCTGTTCTCTTCTCTTCTCAGGCTTGATCAGAGTTTTCATTTGCTCAGTCCTTTTTCATAAGTAGTTCAGGGGTTGACTGTAACCCAGCTCTGCTGGATTAGCACAGATGTAATAAAGTTTTATAAAATTGTAAGCAGAGCCATTAAGGAAGTACAGACTCTAACACATTTCAGACATGTTAAGAGAGAGATCCGCTGGGTGTGGTGACTCACACATGTAATCCCAGTACTTTGGGACGTAGAGGTGAGAGGATTGCCTAAGTTCAGGGGTTCGGGACCAGCCCCAGCCTGGAAAACTTGGCAAGACCTTGTCTCTAAAATAAATAAAACAATTAGCCGTGTATGGTGCCGTGCGCCTGTGGTTCCAGCTAATTGGAAGGCTGAGGTGGAAGGATCACCTGAGCCCAGCAGGTCAATGCTGTGGTGGCCATGAGCATGCCACTGCACTCCAGCCTGGGCAACAGAGTCAGACTCTGATTCAAAAGAGAGAGAGAGAGAGAGAGAGACATCCCCTTTAAAACTCAAGCAGATAAATCTTGGACAAATGGGAGGAATTCTTATGGCATAAAGCCCATAATAAACTCAGAGAATGTATTGTTCTAAGAAATAGTAAAGGCAGAAAGTAGAAAAGACTTTTTAAAAAATGCCACAGAAGCCGGGCTGTGTGGCTCAGCCTGTAATTCCGCGCCTTTGGGAGGCTGAGGTGAGTGGATTGCCTGAGCCCGCGGGTTCGAGACCCGCCCGGGCAGCGAGACCTCACCTCTACAATAAATCAAAAAATCAGCCGGGCGCGGTAGCGCATGCCTGTAATTCCAGCTACTTGGAAGGCTGAGGCGGAAGGATAGCGGGAGCCCAGTAGGTCGAGGCTGCGGTGGCCGGGAGCGGCCACTGCACTCCAGTCTGGGCGACAGAGTGAGACTGCAACTCAAAAATAAAAAATAAAAATAAAAAATGCCACAGAATTAAAGGCCAGAGGGTATCTGGTACCTTCAGGGTACTTTAACCAGGTGATTTTGTGTGGCAGTGCCCAGGATCCATAGACCCTAGATAATGACACCCCAATTTATAAGGATTGTTCTCAGTTTATAAATAACACAATTGATACCATCTATCACCTTTAAACAAGGACTGGAGAACTAGCTAATTTCCCCAAAATAGCAAGTTTCTTGCTGGGGAATATGTCTTTGACCTAGCTGGCTCAAGTAATTTTAACAATTCACACTGAAGGAATTGGGTTCAGAGGATTGAACTCCGCTCATCTTTGAATGGCCGGAGAATATAGCCCTAAAGGTATACAAAAAGGAGTGTGGTTGAGTGGGAGCATCATCTCCTTAGGTCACAAATGATAAAGTGCCACTTCTCTACTTGTTATTAATAACAGACATCCTTATTTCATCAGGACACTTGTTCTGGCTGAGCCAAGATGCAAGCTCAGAATCTTTCTTAACACAAGTGTTCCAAGTCGTCATTACCAAATGGAATTCATTTGCTCCTGGAGTAAAACCTTGTCATCCCTAGGAATAGATACATTCTTTCTCCTGTGGGCAATACCATATGGGAAAATGTCACCATCTAAAAGGTTCCTTGGTAAACACAGACATATGGCAGCCTAATACATTGCCTTTCTCTACTCTAGGGGTCTTCGTCCAAGGAACTGGGTGCCCTCTTGAATAAGACTGGTGAGTGAGGAAAAACACAGTATCCGTTTTCCTCTCACCCAGCAGACTCTCCATTGGTTCATGTTATGAAAAGGAGTTACTTTGCTGGCACTTCTCAGAGACCTTGTCCCTGTGTTTTATCATGTGTTTTCCATAGCAACACCTGTGGGATCCATAAGGTTGGTAATATCTGCATGGCCTAGATGATGGAAGCTCCAGGAAGACAAATGACCTTCAGGAGGCAAGTCACACAATGAGGAAACCAGGTATCCTGATCCAGATGCCAGTTCTCTTGGTGGTCTTCTTTATTTATTTATCTTTTCACCTGTCAAGTCTGTGCTACTGTGAATTTGCGTAGAGAGTGAGGCCATGCCTTGTTTATTTCTGTGTCTTTGAATGCTTTTTCTTTCCAATTTCAAGTGCTATGACTAACATACAGGAAGTACTCAAGAAAATATTTATGGCATATAAGTCAGCAGAAGATCCATTCATTCATTCATTCATTCATTTAAGTAAGAGACAAGGATGTGCTCCCTCCTCCTTCCCTGCTGGCCCTTTCCAGTCAGCACTGGGATTGTGCCCTGCGCTTTAATCATAAGAACAGTCTTCTGACTGTGAGGCTGCCCTGGGCACACATACCTGAGTAGCAGATAATGACATTATCAGTCCACCTAAGACATTTTCTTTCCCACAAAAAGGCTAGTCATTAAATCCTTATTTGCAGCCGGTGACAGCAGGAGCCAAAAGCCTCTGACCAGCTCAAGACCTGGGGTTAGAGCTACATGGTCCCTGAATAGAGGGATCCCTGTGCCAAGGCCTCCCAGGACAGTGGCCCTGCCTGAGCAGCAGAGGGAGAAGGGCTTGGGGAGCGGAAGCCCCCATGCTGCGTCTGTGTAGGGCAACACAGCAGGGAAGAGACCAGTATAGGAGGGAGTAGGCTGCATAGGAGTGGGAGGTAAATTGGCTTTAGGGATGGCAGGAGAGGATGGAGACCAAACAGTCCAGCTTTCCTTTCTGGGGCCATCTTTGTTTTCTGATTTATAATGCACCCCCTTTGGAGATGGCCTTTTGACATGTACTAATTATAAATTGTCCTTTGGTGCATTCCGAGAGTTCTAATAATTAGAATTTCTAATTCCAGCCCTCTTAGCTGCTCCCAGCAGCCTTATCCTGTGAGAGGAGCTCTTGACTCATTTGCTCTCCTGTTCAAAGTCACCGCAGGAGGCCAGTAGCATGTGGCCTGGAGTAAGGGTGGGGTAGAAATTTCTCCAAGGAACCCAATACAGCTGCCCTGGAAGACCTTTCTCTCTGTGGCTTGTGCATTTTTAAAGAGGAAGACGTTCAAGTCAAATCAACTGTACAGGGTGTTCTATGGACTTGAACCCTAGACTCTGGCTTTGACCCGGCCAGAGGCTTGTTGTGGGACTCTGAACAAGGAATTCTTTGGAGATCAGTTGTTGCCAAAGGCCCTTCCAGTCCTGAGATTATTTGAATCTATGAGATATAGTCATGGTGTGTTCTGGGTTAAAGCCTTTAGATCATGTTTTGACCCTGCAGGTGCTTAGCTACAGGACTTCATTTGCAAGCAATTTGATAACAAGATATTAAGTGACTTTGTTCAAGGTCAAGAAAAGATCCCAAGCCCTGGGTTTCTTTCTACTCTGCCACATTGTCTTGCTTAACTTTCCTTGGCCTTGATTTCTTCATCTGTACAATGGGAATGATAATAATTCCTTGGAGTTAGTGTCAGTTAAAGCTCTTTGTAAAGTGCAAGACCCTGGGCATGCAGAAGGATCTTAATTTCACTTTGGAAAAGGCACATTACAATTTCCTCACTGCCTCATCCAGTACAGAAGCACAGTTCCAAAGCATCTTTAGGATGGTATAGCAATTTGGTGCCTAGGTTTGTGATGGAGAGAAGATGGGCACTCCAGCCCCAACTCTGAAGACTCATCCCACCTTGCAGGAGAGTTAGCTTTTGGGGATTCTATTAGATGTAGACATCAGTTCTGAGAAGCTGATAGGCATCCACCCTTTCTTTTCATCCAACTCTCATAATGGCGAGCATGCTTGGCAATCCGATATAGGGTGTTTAAATTGTACATAACACGTTCACTCCTGTTATCTTATTTACAGGTGGGGAGCAAGGGAGACAAGACCAGACAGTTAGCAAGTCAAGGGGTTTAAGGAACAGCCAAGCACCTTCCTCCCTGCTCTGCCCCACGCCCCCTCCCCACCCCGTGCCCACTGACGTCATCCATACCTCTATGTGCTTCTCCTGATGCCATCTCACTCTGTTCTTCAGGGCTTCTCCCTTCTGGGCTCATGTCCCAAAGCTGCCCCTTGCTACCCAGGGTCCTCAGGTGTTAAGACTTGGAAGGAACACTTTAATGCTGGAAGATCTTTTAGAGATCACTTGGGCCAAATATTTCAGTTAATTGATGATGGGATGGGGATCAGGATGATTGAGTAGTTCTCAAGACCGTGCTAAACCATGTAGCTTGCTAAGGTAGCCCGGGATGAATCCACCAGCTCTCCTGACCCAGCCAATGCCCTTTCCCCTACGCCCCAATTCTTTTCTCTCTTTGGACTTCCCAATGTCACACACTGATGACAGAGAAGTCCAGGGCTCTGTTTTATTTGCCTGGTTCAGTCTTTAAGCGAGAGTGATAAAACAAATTTAAAGCCTTTGGATAAGACATGCACTATACTCTGTGTGAGTTTGCTTAGGCTGCTATGACATAGTGCCACCCACTGGGTGGCTGACACAATAGAAATTTACTTTCTCACCATTCTAGAGGCTGTAAGTCTCAGATCAAGGTACCAGCAAGATTGGTTTATTCTGAGGCCTCTCTCTTTGGCTTGTAGATGGTACCTTCTCCTCCTATGTCTTCACATGGTCTTTTCTCTGTACACATCTGTGTCTTAATCTTCTCTTCTTATAAGGACACCTATCATATTGGACCAGGGCCTACCCTAATGGCCTCATTTTAACTTAATCACCTCTTTGAAGACCCCATCTCTAAACATAACCACGTTTTGAGGTCCCGGGGATTATGACTTCACCACATGGATTTTGAGGGGTACACAGTTCAACTCATAGCACTCCCCCTCACATTATCCTGTGTCTTATTTACAAATTTTTACTGTCTGACTTGTCCTTATATACATTTGTGTCTTCACCCCATC
Source organism: Cephalopachus bancanus (assembly GCA_027257055.1). Classification (NCBI taxonomy): domain Eukaryota; kingdom Metazoa; phylum Chordata; class Mammalia; order Primates; family Tarsiidae; genus Cephalopachus; species Cephalopachus bancanus. The sequence continues at coordinate 6,785,357 of JAPVLO010000036.1, forward strand.
TTCTCTTGGAAGTCCTGGTGAATGATCAGGAGAGAATGGAGTACCCCAGAATGGAATGAATGTCCCAGGGACCTTAGAGTGAGGGACTGCCCATGCCCACACCCCACCCTTATTCTCATGACCGCTCCAAGGACGAGCCCTGGGTGAGGTCAAGGAGGAGTGAGCCTGTTTAGAACATAGCCATGCAGAGTAGGGAGCTGGTCGTCCTTCTAGGGAGTGTAGCTGATTAAAATAATTATATTAACTGGCCCTCAAAGAGATATATTTATAGCCATGGCGGCATGCTATTAAGGATCTAATTTAGATCAGGACTCTGGGAATCTTATTTTTAGGCCCAGAGGAGAGCCCTGCAGGCAGGTAACCAGGAGGTCTCTGGTGATTTTGTGTTCATTCTGTTGAGTCAGACACTCTCAAGGTTGGAAGCAATTAGAAAGGTCATGCCAACCCATCCTTCCACCTGATGCTGGTCTCACTGTTCCAGTGTCCCACTCAGGGATCGTCTGATGTCTTTTTAAATGCCTCCTGTGTCAGGGAGCCCATTTCCATCCAAGGAGGGCCTCTAATCCTGTGAAAGTCAGGTTTTAGTGAAAATCAAGAGCAAGCCTTCTTCCTAAATCTCCCATCTGCTGGTTCTGGGTTCACCCTTGGTGATGGGCAGAGTATGTCTAACCATGCAGCAGCCCTTCAGGCCCTGGGAGACAGGGCTAAAACTCTTCTTGGCCTCCATTCCTCCAGATAGAGGGCCTCAGTTCATTCTTAAGGGATGTGAACGTTCATTTCTGGGGTCCAGCAGCTCCTCCAATGCCTGCCTCTTGGAGAGAGCTAGTAATTCTGGGTTGAGGTAAAAGGTGGCCAACTGAAGCCAACTGGACTTTGTTGAAGGCCTTTAGGGAGAACAGGTTATGTCTTAAAAGAACTCACTCAACAGGCACCTGCAGTTTGGGAGGAGAAGGATGAAGGCTGAGTATTAATGGGGGGTTTACCCCTCATGAAGAGCAACTCCATGCCGATGAAGGGACCCAGGTCAGGCCACTGTGAGGGGAGGGATGGGTCAGAGCACCCTGAGGGGTGACCCTCTGGGAAATGAGCATTTGGATTTTGATTTGCAAACCTCACCCTGCCCATCCCCAAATGTGGGAGCATCTCTTCTGTCCTGGCTGTGAGTGTCCCTGACAGGGTGGGCCCGGGGATGCATCTTGTGCAAGGCTGTGCCCCTTGCTTACAGTGAGCACACCATCAATGTCATACCGTGTGGGCTCACTGCTCCTGAGACCCTTTGTGAGATCCTGAGCAGGTGTCCCCAGTCTCTGATCTTTGGGCTCCACCTGCCTCCTCTGCTGTTTTAAGGATGGAATGGACTGACGCCTGTGAGTAAACAAAGCTCCAATGCTCGCCACAGATGTCAGAGATGAAAGATGAGGAAGCTGCCGCTGTGTGCACAGATATCTATATGTGAGTGCCAAACAACAGTGGAACAAAAAGAAAGACATCAACTTCTAGATGTGGGAAAATCAGACTTTAAAAGATGTTTCCCAGGAGCTAATGGTAGGATAGGCTAATTGTCCAAAAGCCTATTTTCTTCTGCTTCCTTGGAAAGTTCTCTATTTTCTGTTAAAAACAAGAACATAGAAAGTGTGTGCTGTGTGAGTATGCTGCATGTATGTCTATGTGTGGTGTGTATATGTGTGCGTATGTAGTAGTGTGATGCATGTATATGTGGTGTGTATGTGGGTGTGGGTTATGTATAGTATGCTATATGTATATATATGTGTGTGGGTGTGTGCAGTGTGTATGTACTGTGTAGTGTTGTGTGTACTGTGGTGTGTGTATATATGTGTGGGGTATGTGGTATGTATGTGATGTATATGAATAGTATGTATAGTATGTGTGGGTGTGCATGGTGTGTGTGTGGTGTATATATTGTATTGTGTGATGTATAGTGTCTGGTGCGGGTATATGTGTTGGGTAGGTGGATGCATGGGGTGTATATGTGTATGAGGTGCGTGTATAGTGTGTGGTGTGTATGTGTGTTCAGTGGGTGAATGTGTAGAGTGAGTGTGTATGTGTGTGTGGAGTATGTGGTGTTTATGGTGTGGTGTGTGGAATGTGTGCATGTATGTGTATTGAATGGGTGTGTGTATGTGTGGAATGTATGTATGTGTGAAATGTGAATATATATGGTGTAGTGTGTGTAGTGCGTGCTGTGTATATATGTGTTGGGTGGGTAGGTGTATATGTGGAGTGTGAATGTGTATGGTGTGGTGTGTGTGGCACATGACTGTCCATTGGACAAGCCAAGGCAGTCCCTCTGGTGGAGGGCGGGGCGGGGGACGACACTGCATCGTAGTTTCCCCCTCGCCTCCTCAGCTGGCATAGTTGTGCTAAATTACCTCAAGGAAAAAAGCAGGAGAGCTCAATTTTCAATTTCTAGGCAGGACAAAACAAATGCCTAGAAATTGTGCTTCTCGAGAAAGTAGCTTGCAGTGGCTCTTTTAGAGACTCCTTGGTCGCTTGAAATAAGATGAGAGTTTCCTAAGTTAGTCCCCAGAAGATGGCAGATCCTGTGGACAGGCTTTTACAGTGATTAAATCATACATTCAGTGTGGTCAGGATTACAGTCGAGTGCCGTCTTGCCACTCTGCTGCCTGTCTTGTGGCTAAAAATAAGAGGTAGGAATTAGATTTTTTCTTTTCTTCTTTACCAAAGAGCACCCTTCATGATGCTAGCACTGGTCCTGAGGAGATCTCTGCCTGAGACCTTGTGTGGGACAGAGTCTCTCAGCAGCTCTGGGTGCTCAGAACACTGTGCGTTGGCCTTTGGTTTATGTTACTGGGGTGCAGCTCTTCTGCTGACCCACCTGTCCTCCAATTCAAGACTCCTTCTTGGGGGTACCCTGAGTCTACCATTTGCAGCACATATGAGCAAGTTTAATGACACGATTCTGAAGCATCACTTCCTCAGTTTACTCATGCAGTCTGTCTTAGTCTTTGTTGTGTCCATGGCATAGGTTAGGCAGTTCATAATCATGTGTGGGATAAATGAATAGATTAGCACTTCACAGGCCCTCCCCAGAATGGACACAGAGAACAGAGAATTCCACCTGGTCCTGTTTCCTAGGTCCCTACAGTCAGTGACCAGTGGAAGAGATGGCTCTGGGTCTCTTCCTATGTTTCTCCAGAAGAGGCTCAGAGAGCAGGGAGCCAGAGGCACAAGTTGGCATCTGACCCTGGCCTCTTTGCTCAGCATGGCCACTGGGATGAACAGAATCTTGGCAGCATTGTTAGGTCTTCATCTGCTATTAGCTGATTAAAAAATATTTTAAAAATATCTGTATCCCTGGATGTTCCTTGCTGCAGTTGCAGAAAGACTAAGGAGCTATCAGCTACTTCCTGTCTTCTGTGGCCCTGTTTTGGCCTCAAACCCATTGTGAATTGTTATCTTTCCCCTCAACCATCAACAGGAAGATCCATTAACAAATTAAAATTTGCTCCAGAGTCAAAATGGCTTTGGTTTCTGGATTTCTAAATGACCTTAATTTTAATTACTGCTGCCATACAGGTTTGGAAGAAGCCACTGTCACTGAATCTTTTGTTACTTGCTGAAGCAGCAACATGCTGGGGTTTTCACAATTTGTCCAAGATTCTGGGTGACACCTCTGAAGGTCTTATTGGTCTCCAGAGGTCTTTGCACCCCTTTTTTCAAGCGCCTGTCCCAGACAGCTTCTCAGTCAGCTATTGGTGAGTTCACACATCTCCGAGAAATTTTCACGACCTCTAGTAAACTTGTTCTAGGCCCTAAGGAGTCCCCTCTGGTGACTGTTGTATTCAAGGGTCTGTCTCAAAACAAATTTCTTGAGGAGACAGAGTTTTGGAGCCACCAGCAGCCTGTGGTATTCTTGAGTGGCCAGGTAAACTGTCCGGAGCTGTGTCTACACTCCACCTCATCTCAAAGGAGGACATCTTGACCAGAAATCCTCTTTCTCCAATATGCTGAAAGGGGAGGCTTTTAATTTCCAGAGTTTGGGGACTTGGATGGCCTATGTATCTTAAGTTATCTAATGTTGATAAAGCATGGAGAAGGTGGAATCTTATTTGAGTATTTGAAGGCATTAGGAGGAGAGGACAAGGATTGGCAGGCAAGTCCTACCACAGTGAGCAAGATGTATGTCTCAAGCTAAAGAGTGTCTGTGTATGAGCAGGTATGGGAGCTCAAACCGCTCAGCCTTAAGGTGCTGGGGTTAAGGCTTCAGGGAGGGTGGTGCAGCTTGTGAAGGCTTGCCTGCAGAATGGACTATTCTCTGCTTTTATTGTAAGTCTCTTTCCTCACATAGAGTAAGCTAGACCAGTGTGCCTAGACCATGTTGGATTAAGGCTCCTTACTAAAAACAAGGCATGTAAGAAGCATTTGCTGGGCACTTACTAAGAGCCAGGAACTGGGTAATCACCACATCTCTGCAAGGAAGGAACTGTTATCATGTCCATTTTCTTTTTCTTTTCTTTTTTTGAAATGGAGTCTCACTCTGTCGCCCAGACTGGAGTGCAGTGGCCGCTCTCGGCCACCACAGCCTCGACCTGCTGGGCTCCAGCGATCCTTCCGCCTCAGCTTTCCAAGTAGCCGGAATTACAGGCATGCGCTACCACGCCTGGCTGATTTTTTTTTTTTTTTTGAGTTGAAGTCTCAAACTGTCGCCCAAACTGAAGTGCAGTGGCCGCTTCCGGCCACCGCAACCTCGACCTGCTGGATTCTGGCGATCCTTCTGCCTCAGCCTTCCAAGTAGCCGGAATTACAGGCATGCGCTACCACGCCCAGCTAATTTTTTGATTTATTGTAGAGATGAGGTCTCGTTGCCCAGGTGGGTCTCGAACCCGTGGGCTCAGGCAATCCACTCACCTCAGCCTCCCAAAGGCGCGGGATTACAGGCTGAGCCACCAAGCCCGGCTATGTCCATTTTCTTAAAAGGAAAGTGAGGCACTAGATTAGTTTGCTAGGCCTGCTGTGAAGATATTCCACAGACCAGGTGGCTTACACAACCATTCTTACTGTTCTAGTGGCTAGAAGTCACTAGATCAAGGTGTCGGCAGGGCTGGTTCCTTCTCAGGGTTGTGAGGGGAGGAGCTGTTTCAGGCCCTTCTCTTTGGCTTGTGGAAGGCTCCTTCTTTTCCCCATTGTCTTCCTACCATCTTCCTTCTGTTCATGCCTGTGTCCTAATTTTCTCTTCTAGGACACCAGTCCTATTGGATTAGGGCCCACCCTAATGACCTCATTTTAACATGATCACATCTTTAAATATCCTATCTCCAATACAGTCACATTCTGAGGAACAGAGGATCAGGACTTCAACATGAATTTTTTGGAGGGACATAAGTCAGCCCATAATAGGCACAGGGAGGCTGAGTAACTTGTTTAGAGTCACATGGCTAACGGATTACAGGTCAGGCATTCTGACTCCAAAATCCCTTGGTTCTGGCAATACTGAAAAAAGAAGAAGAAATGTCAAAGCACGATTATACAAAGTGCGATCCATTTAAAATGTTTACATGAGTAAAATAATTGAGCTCTTTTAAAAAGAAAAACAGGGCCAGAAGTGATGGCTCATGCCTACGCCTATGATCTTAGCACTTGGGGAGGCTGAGGCAGGAGGATCGCTTGAGCCCAGGAATTCCAGACCAGTCTGGGCAACATAATGAGACTTCATCCCTACAAAAAAAAAAAAAAAAGAAAGAAAGAAAGAAAAAGAAAAGAAAAGAAAAAAAGTAACCGGATGTGGTGGTATACACCTGTAAGTCCCAGCTACTCAAGAGGCTGAGGAAAGAGGATAGCTTTAGACAAGGAATTCAAGGCTTTGGTGAGCTACAGTTTTACCACTGCACTCCCAGCAAAAGAATGAAACCCTGGCTAAATAAATAAATAAATGAAAAACAATCAAACGCAGTATGATTGTGCCAGAGAATAATTACTCAATATGTAAACTTAATATTAGTTTCTTTTTTTTTTTTTGAGTTGGAGTCTCATTCTGTTGCCTAGACTGGAGTGCAGTGGCACACTCACAGCCACCCCAGCATCGACCCGCTGGGCACCGGCCATCCTTCTGTCTCAGCCTTCCAAGTAGCTGGAACTACAGGCATGCACTACCATGCCTGGCTAATTTTCAATTTATTGTAGAGATGAGTTCTCGCCAAGTTGCCTGGGCTGGTCTCGAACCCAGGGGTTCAGGTAATCCACTCACCTCGGCCTCCCAAAGTGCTGGAATTACAGGCTAAGCCACTGAGCCCTGCCCAATATTAATTTCTGTGTACTACCAGGATAAGATCTGGTAACTGGATAAAAGTTTAAACCTGATGGACAATGCAATCTTTTCCCCTTCCCATGACATCTCATCAGGAGTAGCTTCAAGGTCAAAATTCAAGACTCTTGTTTAGGTAGAAATTGGTGAATGGCCTGCTGTGCCTCCCTGTGCACTTGGGGAAGCCAAGCAGGATTATACAAAGTGTGGTCTATTTAAAATGTTTACATGAGTTAAATAAATTAGTTCTTTTAAAAAGAAAAACAGGGCCAGGAGTGATGGCTCCTGAAACTTTCTGAAACTTCTGGACTCCCCATTCTCTGGTCCCTTTGACCGTTGTCCTCTATTCATCCCAAGTCTGGAAACTTGGGAACTCAGCCTTTGCCGAGATGCAGCAGTGCCCGTGAGAAGGTCTAAATACCCTATGAGCAAATGCAGGTGTTAGAGTAAAAGGAGACCCTATGGGCTTTAGTCCCAATATCCTAATGGTTCTAATGCTGTGACTGAGCGTTCCACCACTGAATATTATGCCCGAGAATGAAGTCAAACTAAATTGTGATGTCTGGAACGCTTTTGGATTATCACACTTGGCACCCTGGAATCCCTTAGGGTCTTCCCTTCTCCTAGCATTATGTCTGCTGAATGTGGCTCCGCCAACATGAGTGCAGATGACTGCTTCAGAGATGAGCTTTCCAACCTGAAAAAAATGCACCAATAGAGAGGCTGATTAAAGTGTAGTTTTTTGATGCGAAGTCTGTCCTGCCAGCACCGTGGCAATGCAACCAGGAGTTAAGATGGAAACTGACACATTCACTGAGTTTCAGCATCTGAGAAGAAACTGCAATGCAACATTTTTTTTAAACAGGTGAATGCATAAGGCCAAGAGCCACAGGAGGTGATGGTGCATGTCAAATGGAGGTGGCAACAGCTTTATAACGTGGTGCCCTTCACAGTCTGGCCTGGAGGTCACCTCGAGATCCTGGGACAGGCTCTGTGTTTTAGCTGGGCTTGCCCTAGCACAGGGTTCTTTTTTCTTTTTCTCTATTTTTACTTTTTTTCTCTCCTCTTCCTTTTCCTTCCCTTACCTGTTCTCTTCTCTCCCTTCCTCCTTTACTCCCTTCCTTCTCCCTTCTTTCTTCAAGTCCTGTTTATGTGATTGAGGGATTGCTTTCTCCTGGACTGTCAAATCAAAGGCGATAACATACCTCCTTCATGGGCAAATACTCAGTTCTGTGAATGGGCTTCAGGGCAGAAAGAGATCTCTTGCTTCGCCCTATCTGCTCGTATCCTCCTCTCTCTCTTACCTCTCTGGCCCTTACTCTCTTGCCAGAGCTACATTCAGCCTATCTCTTGCGTCAGTCTTTTCTGTGATTACTGAAGCCTTTAATGGTTGATAATAAAATGTGGTGAACTCCTTTATTGGAATTTATCACAATTGAATATATACATAATATATGATACTTGTTTGTGTACCTGATCGGCCTTTGTCTCTCACTAGAGCATAAACTCTTTGAGGACAGGGATCCTGTCTACTTTTTTCACTGTTACACTCCAGAGCTTAGCACAGTAGGTGGCATGCCGTAGGTTCTCAATGCACGGTTTTTTGAATGAGTGAACAAGCGAGTTCGTGTGGGCTCTCCAATCACCCTGCGAAGTAGTGGTTGGCTATGTCAGTCTTCCTTTGGAGCTGAAGAGACAGTTAGCTAACAGGTGATGTAGACCCGGGCTTTCATGGCACAATGTGATCACTCCCCTGCCAAAAGGTAACTTGTTGTCTAGTTAGGGAGACCAAGTGGAGCAGGAAAGGACTGTGTGAGGAGCCTAAGGTAGGCAATGAGGAGCTAGGAGTGAGAGCTGCTAGGCTACAGAGGGGCAGAGAGGTCAGAGCCGGGGCCAGGCAGGTGCAGCCCCTGGGCCACACTCCCTGTCTTTGCCTCCACCTTCAGCGGCTTGCTGTCAGCTCCTGATGCTCCTGCCAAGGGTATGCCCTCTCTGGTCTTTCTATTTCCTGCCAGCTGAGCCCTTGCCAGGAACACTTTCTTGGGATGATCCCATTCTCTGTCAGGGTGCATTTGGATCTGTCCTTTCTCTCTTAGAGTCCCATGGATTTTCTCCATAGGCTGAGGCAGGGTGTGGACTGCCTAGCCCTAGGGGCATCATACATCTAGACCACAATGGGCCTTCATAGTTGTGCAATGGAGCAACCTTGGGCTGAAGAAATCTTACTTGGACAGACCAGTCTTTTAATATAATGCATGAGGGAAGAGAAAATTCTCAGAAAGAGCCCACCCCTGGACAGCTTAATTTGTCTTCTATTTGGAGAGGAAACTTGCACTCATTAGATGCCTGGTGTTTGCCAGCTATAAGCAAAGTACTTTGTGTATGTTGTCTTATTTAATTCTCTCTACAACCATATGAGGTTGGCACTGTTATTCCATTTTGCAGATGAGAAAGTTAAGGTGAAGTATGTTTAAGTGACCCACCCAAGGAGGTCAAAGCTAGTAAGTAGCAGCATTCAGATTCAAACTCAGGCTCCTCTAACTCTAAAACCCCAAGCATTTTCTTTTGTTTTATTTTAAACATGTGGGGTAAAATTCAGGGCTAGGTATGCAAATGTTGATTATGCAAGTACCCTTGTTGATGAGGTGTACCCCTCCTTCCCCTAGCAGTTTCCCTCAACTGCTATTTCCACCCCCCTCCCTGGCAGTTTCCCACTATAATCCCTTTTTTATAGTATTATGATAATTGTTCAAGGTCCACTTATGAGTGAGAACATATGGTACTCTGTTCTTTGTTTCTGTGATAGATCACTGAGTATGATAGACTATATCCACCCAATGAAGTATTTTCATAATACCACAATGTCATCTAAAACCGGGGAAAATCCAAGCAGCTCCAGAGGCAGGGGCTACCATTCTGGAGCCAGAAATGAGGGCCCAGTGAGGTACTTTTCCACTGGAGTCAAGTGGCCTCATAGCTGCAGACTGACAGGTGCCCTGGGCCCGCTGCTAGCAGCTTTGAACTTAGATGAATCTCCATCCTCAAGAGTCCTTCCCAAAGCCCAGGCAAGGCAAAGCAGTTTGCTGTCAGCTCTCTTGGAAACCAGTGGTGGGCTTATATGAGGATCTCTCTGCTATTCCCAGTATCATCAGATACTGTGTGTTTGGCCTCTGGGTGTGTTTCATTCTGCGTGTGCTTAAATCTCCTCTGTTTTGGGTTTGGGTATTGTGCCATATTCCTCCACGCCCTACCCAAGTTGATTCACACATAACCACAGTCCTGTGTAGAAGGCAGCTAGTTGGCCCTCTCTGCCCCTGGGGCTGATGGAGGGAAGCAGTGAATTGGATGGAGCAAGTTAAGCAATAATTTAGAAACTGTCTATCGAAACTCTGTGATATCATTTCCTCCCATGGCAGATTTATTGTCTCAATTCTGGCCAACTCAGACTACCATCAGAATGGCTTTTCCCTTCCTGTTGTTACATCTGTCTGGGTCGACTGTCAAGGACACAGGTACCCTGAGGTACTGAAGACAGTTTATATCAGAAGGCTGGGAGCCTGGCTCCTCGTCCTAGTCCTGCCTTTCATCAACTTTGTGACTATGACCCACTCACTTAACTTCTCTGAGCCTTGCAAGCCTCATTTCTCAAGTGGGAATTATGTGGTGCTAGTTGAGTTGCCCAAAGGCAAGGGATAGCACCGGATCTGGGATTTCTAGATGAAATGCTCTCACTTACTTAGCATGACTCAGATTTGCTCTTTCCTCATTAGTAAGAGGCTGGGTTTTTTTTTAATCTTTTTTTTTAATTGAGAGATATTAAGGCTTAAATTGACATTAAGAAGCTTCTTCCTGACTGCAGTATGTCCTTCAAGGATCATCTCTCCATCTGCCTCTCTGTATACGAATGACTCCAAGAAAGGGGAAGAGAGCAGCCTGGTAGAAAATGGGATCATTTGTTTGTAAAGTACCCACCCACCCCCACCTTTTCCATGGCTTGCAGATGAAGGATTTGACTTGAGCCTCCTAGAATCCAGACTCCGAGAGAGAGAGTAACAAGGCTCACTCATCCCTTAGCATAGATAAGAAAATTCTAGCATCCAGAGGTCAAATAATTGCCACAAACCACACAGCAATTTGATGGCAACAGCTAGACCAGAACTAGGGGACCTCAACCCCTTGATCCAGTGTTTCTCATTTTCACATGCATAAGAAATCTCCTGAGGATCTTGTAACAGTGCAGACCGGGTCCGCTGAGGTGGGGCCTGAGGTTCTGTATTTCTCACAAGGGCCAGGTGATGTGGATGCGGTTGGTCTGGGGACCTCCTTGGGAGTAGCAAGGGGCTTCATAAAGCTAGGAGGCTGGGATCTTTGCAGTCCTTCCACCTCTCGACACCTGTCCCGCTTCCTTTTACTGACTTGCATGTTGCCTCCTTTTTGAGTTTCCTTTCCCTTGTGCCCCAAGGCCCGGGTCCTCTCCCCCACCCCCATGCTTACTCGGCCCATTTTCTCTGGTTTCATCTTGCTCAGCCTTAAGTACACAGCACATCTGAGCTGGTTTCCACAAGGCCCCTGGCTCACGAGCCCACTGCTCTGGGCTCACAGTCCCTGTTCCAGGGAGATTCGAGTACCTGAATTAACTCCCTCTTGGAGCAATAAACTACCCTGAGTGCTAACCTAGTTTGTATTTTTAGAGTGTGCTCCATCAATTACTTAACTTGCAGAGCGGCTCTTCTCTGCTCATCAGGGAGGTGCCGCCAAAGAATGTTTTTCCTCAGGCTTTGAGAGTTGCCCTTCTCCTCGCCCCACCTCCCATGAGGTCAGAGTCTTTTTTTCTTGGTGGCTATATCCTGAGTGGGGAGATTATTCTCCCCATTTTGTAGAAGTGGGGAAAACACTGAGACCCAGATGGGGTAACAGGCCATGCTTAGACAGTAAGTACAGTGTGACGGTGCCAAAGCCAGTTCTCTTAAGCCCTTTGCCTCCCCACTGGGGAGAGATTTTTTTAAAAGCGGGGGGAGATTATCTTTCTCAGGGTTGAGGAACTCAGCACTGTTTTGCAAGATGGTGGTCTGAAGGGAAACAGATGAGGGCCATGGCCTGTGTCACTTCAGGTAGAAGTGACTCCTGACTCTAGTATTTTTTTTTTTTGAATTGAAGTATCACTCTTTGTCACCCAGGCTGGAGTACCATGGCATGCTCATGAACACCACAGCCTCGACCTGCTCAGGCGATCCTTCCGCCTCAGTTTTCCAAGTAGCTGGAACTATAGACCCACGCTATCATGCCTGGCTAGTTTTTTTGTGATTTATTGTAGAGACAAGATCTCACCAAGTTGCCCAGGCTGTTCTCGAACCCCTGGGCTCAGGCAATCCTCTCCCTTCGGCCTCCCAAAGTGCTGGGACTACAGGCTGAGTCACCGCTCTTGGCCTCTTATTTTTACTTATAAAGTCCAGAAAGGACTCTGCATTCTGGGAGAATGGGGCTGGGTCACTTTGATCAGTAGTTTCTGCTACACCTCCCCACCCCAGTGGGATCTCTTGTTCCAGTCCCAGACAAGTCACCAAATGACTTGGTCTGAGTTTTATAACAGTTTTGGCCACTTCTGGGCAGAAGTATGGATCAGCAGCACTCTGCCAAGGGGCTGGCAAGAGGTCAGCTGCTTCCCTAGCAGGGATGGGCTAGAGAATGCCTTTCTGGGAGGGGGTGAGAGAGGGTTTACTCCTCAGGGGTGATAGGGACAGAGGCCAATGTCAGCTCATCTTAACCAAGCTCTGCCCATGGATCTAGGACCCAGGAATGGACAGCTTCATTCATTCCTCCACTGAGGAAATGTTCAAGACACCAGGCAGAAGGACACCATGGTAGACAGGGCTCGGGGGAGTGAACAAGACACAGTCCCTTTCTCAGGGACCTTAGACGTCTTCCTGGGAAAACACCCAGTATTTATAGTATATGTAAAGTAAAAGCTAAAAACTTCAGGCAGTATGTGAGTATATGTGTGAGACTCTATGTGTGTGCCTCTGTGTGTGTGTCCGTGTGTACATGTATGTATAGGAACGTAAGGTTGCCTGAGAGTATATAGCTATATGTGTATGTTTGCATGTTTTGTATGTGCATGTGGAAATATCTCTCAGGGTGCTTTTATGTGTGAGTGTGCATGTGTACATATGTATGTGTTTATGTTTCTCTATATACACATGTGTTTATGTGTGTATATGTCTCTCTGCGTTGATGTGTCTGTGTGTACGTATGTGCTCATGTGTATGTGTCAGTGTCCATGTATGTCTGTGTTTATAGATGTGTTTATGTGCGTGCCTCTATCTGTGTGAGTATGTGTGCCTGTGTGTGTTTATGTTAGTGTGTGCATGTGTCTGTGTGCCTGTGTTTGCTTATGTGTGTGTGTTGGTATGTCTGTGTGTGTGTGTGTGTGTGTGTGTGTGTGTGTGTGTGTGCGCAGCACTTGGGCTGTGCCTCTCTGGAGCCCCCACCCTCAGTCTGTAGGCTGCTCCGGAGTCTGCTCTGCATAGGGCGTGGGACAGGACAGTTCCCTGTGGAAGGTCTCCATGTGAGTCTATTCTGGGTGTCCCCTCTGCACAGAAAACTCTGGGTAGTGCTCACAGTGGAGGGATAGGAAGACAGAGCACACAGGATTTGCTGCACTTCATCTAGAGCATGCCTGGTCCACCCTGGATGTGTGGCCAATCAGAAGTGAACCAGGCCTGTCTAGTGTGGGGAACAAGTCCTTAAGTGAACTGCCTGGAGAGGTGCCACAGAAGGAAGACCCTCTGGGAGGGGCGACCTAGCCCAGCCCTAATTCAAGGGCAGAGCAGCCCTCAGAGAGGGACAGTCGGTTGTTGGCCGTGGAGCTTCTGTTGCCGAGTGATCTGTACCCCACTCCCCTACAGTACTTGTCTCCTTAGGTCTAAGACTGCACTGAATTGAGAATCAGGGCACCTGGTATCTGGTCCGGTCCTCATTTTGCCCTGTGTGATGTAGAGTAAGCCACTGGCCTTTCTGGGCCTTGTGTCCCTATTTGTAAAATGAAGACATTGTATCATCTAATTTTACAGGAACCATCACATTCTGCAGTTACCTACAAATAGGGTGGGACAAATGTCATGATAGAAGGGCAAGCTCAGAGTCGTAAGGGTGTGACTGAGAAAAGAGGCAGGGCCCAGGAAGACATCTTAAGCTTTTTTTGGAAGGATGAGTGGGGGAGGAGGCAGAGAAAACAACATAGAAAGAATCAGAGAGGTGGGAGGACATAGTATACTTTATTTATTCATGTAACAAGCATTCATATAGCACCTACTATAAAGCAGAAATCATTCTAAGATAGAGGTTAGCAAGCTATGGCCCACCAGGCAAATCTGGCTTACTGCTTGATTTTATAGATAAAGTTTTATTGGAACATCCATTCATTATGCATTACCTATGTCTGCTTTGGTGATGCAAGGACCATAGTGAGATGATGTAACAGAGGTTATGTGGCTTGCAATGCCAAAAATACTATCTGGCCCTTTACAGAAGGAATTTGCCATCTCTGTTCTAAGAGCTTTGTGAACATGGACTCATTTAATCTTCTCAAAAGCCCTATTGGGAAGGTATTGCAGTTGTGCCCACTTTACAGATGAGGAATCTCAGGCTCAGAGATCTAAAATAATGTGCCTAAGGTCACATAGCTAGGCAGTAAGAGATGGAATGTGAACTCAGGTAGCCAGGCCCTAGATAGTCTATGTTCTGGTCACTGTATTATGCCCTGAGCAGGCCTCTGGGGGGAAGGAGAGGCTAAGAAGAAGATTTTGAGTGCTGGGCTTCAGAACATTACCTTGACCTTGCCAGGTTTAGGACCAGGGCAGTGCTGTCACAAAACTCTGTTTTAGTTATTGCCACAGTGTGGATATTCAGGGAACAGCCTGTTTAATGGGGACACTCAGCCTCTAACTGTGTCTCTTATGTTCTAGACAGTTCTTTTTATTTTATTTTATTTTATAAAGATGTGGGGTACAATTCAGGGTTAGGTATACAAACATTGATTATGCAGGTACCCTTGTTGATGAAGCATGCCCCTCCCTGCCCTAGCAGTTTTCTCAACTGCTGATCCCACCCCTCTCCCCTGACAGTTTCCCACTACTACCAATCTCTTACTTATAGTACTATAATTGTTCAAGGTCCACTTATGAGTGAGAACATGTGGTACTCTGTTCTTTGTTTCTGGGATAGATCACTGAGTATGATTGACTCCAAATCTATCCAAGTGCCGCGAAGTCCATATGTTTGTCTTTTTTATGGCTGCATAATATTCCATTGTGTATATGTTTTAAATCCATAGTCAGTTCTTTAGGCAGCTCCTACATGCCATGAGCCAAGCACATACCATGCTTACAAGGGCTTCTCCATAAAGACTTCCTAATTTAGCTTATTGATCAATGTTGTAGACTATGTGCTGTGGTGTGTGTCCTAGCTGACTGCCACAGATCATAAATGTTTGGAAGGCCTGAATTGTGTCTTTCTCAGTGTGTTGTCCTGGGGAGAGTAGCTTCTCATCATGTCTGGGATCACATTGGTATGGGAAAGAGCTGTCAAAATGCCTGTACCCAGAGGGACTTTGAGAAGAGCAGAGGTGATGTGCAGGAAGGGTTGGGGATTGTAGCAGAGGATGTGACTGTCCTGTCCATGTCCCCAGCTCAACTATCCCACTCAACTGTCCCTTATTTCAGTGCCTTCACCTCCCCCTGCCAGTGTGAACCAGGATATATGGAAGTGCCCAGAGCAACCACCCCCAGAAACAGCCCTTGCCAATGATAGACCCCAATGGGAATTTAGATACCCCAGATTTTGCCCCTCAGATGTCTTGCCTTGAGGCATATTCTACTTCAGTGCTGCCCATCAAACTTTCTGTGATGATGGAAATGTTTTGTATCTGTGTTGCCAAACACGGAAGCCACATGTGTCTATTGAGCTCTTGAAATGTATCTAGTGTGACTGGAGAACTGAGTTTTTCAATTTAAGTATTTTAAATGTAGATAGCATAGCCTAATGTGGCTGGTGCCTGCCATGTTAAACAGGGCACTTCTGCCCTGCCTCTCAGAAGTCCCCAGCAGGATTGAACCTGGGTTGTCCCCAGCATTGTCCTGGCCTTTAACAAGCCTTGCATTGAATCCTTACCTTCTCATCTTATTTCCTAACTCCCCCATTAGTTCTTCCCTAGGATCACCACCCAAATAAACTGTTCATTCAAACCATGCAACACTGCCATTTTTGAGGTCAAAACATGACTGAATGTCACTGTGTCCACACGATTCAATTTGCACTGAAATCTTCACTGCATTTCTATGTCTGGGGGAGCCTACTCTAATGGGGTATTGAGGCTTGTGTTTGTTCATGTGTGTAAGATGTGTAAGGGCCATCGAAGTCATTCCCTGCCCAGGCTGCGTTCTAATCCCAGCTCTGCTTCCAAGTGACTGTGTGGCCTTAGAACCTCTCTGTTCCTCTGTTCTTAGGAAGGAGAACCCTGCCTATTCTCCTGGCCCAGTGCCTTTTCTACCTGCCTTGCAAATTGGTTGGAAGGAACAGGAGACCTCATAAGTGGGACTATTCATTAAAGGAAGCTGGCACAGTGAGAACATAAGGTGCCCTTCTACATGGGACCATTTGGGGGTGCAGAGTCCTGACTGTACTCTCTCCCTGGATGGAGGATGCCTGATCACTACTGACAAAATCTAGACAAGTGTGTGTCTTTGATGCCGCAGGACTGGCTTTCCTGCTGCCCCGCTTTGCATAATTGGGTATTTTTGGCAGGGAGCGCTTAATAGCTAGCATGAGTTCCCAAATAGGAACTCCAGGAAAATTCACCTGGGCTGCTGTTTCATCTGAGCGAGAGCATCATTTGATAGATGGCTGCTCAGGACCTCACATTTGTTTCCCTCATCCACAAAAAGGCAGAAAACTGTTTAACTAGGTGGTGACTGCAAAGTTTTTCATATTTAGCCTTTCTTCCCCCCCAGAATGGAACAGAAAGAATAGGGCTGTTGTACTCACAGGCAACGTGGGTTTTTCTAGCGTCTCCATCTGTCTGACCTTCCTAGGATTTGTGTCTTCAGCTCAGACTGGCCCTCTCCAGAGGCTCTCAGAATGCTCGTGTTGAGGGGAGGCTGATACACTAGGGACCCCAGAGGAAACTCGAGCTTATGCCAAAGGATCTAGTAGCAGGAGTCTATATAGGGAGCTAGTTACAAAGATGTCAGAAGAGATAAAAAAAACCAAGCAGGAAATGGAGAGGCAACCCAGAGAATAGCAATAGAAGGAATATTCTAGCATCCCTAGGGCTAGAGGCAGAAGGAAGGAGCTGGTTTTTTAAAGCCCAGGATCTAGCAGCACCTAGTGGATGCTGGAACATCAGAAGGCCTGCAGGGTGGGGCAGGACCACAGAAGAAAGGAATCTGGGGAGGGCAGGACACCCAAAGGTGGTCGAGGCATGAAGACACCGCCTATTGCAGAGAAAGGGGGAAATGCCCTGGTTTCTCCTCTCCCCTGACCTGCATGCTTCTGCCTGCATTCCCATTGGCCAGAACAGACCTAACCAAAAGAAAGAGAGCAAGGCAAGCTGGGAATTGTAGTCTATAGAGAAGGGGTAAAGACTGGGCTCCTGAGCAATGACCAGCACGGTGGTCGGAGAGCTTTTAAGTGAGATACTTCATCCTGGGGCTTGTGGATAAGCTTCAGGGAGTCTGTGCTCCTCTAGGAAATGCAGGCATATACACAAGCATTTCTCTAGAAAGGAAGTCAGTATCTTCTTCAGATTCTCAAGTTGATCTGTGCCACCCAAAGAGTCAGCATAATCGATAGTGCAACCACCCATGTTACACATGGGAAATCTGAGAGCTCAGAGGAACACCCATAGCAAGAGTGTCTACATTCTTGGCCTAGAGTCCTTTTTGCTAACTTTCATTCAACTGTCCTATCATAGCAAGCCTGTTAGGAAAGTCCCCTCTCTGTCCTCTGCCTCTCCAGAACCAACTGTGCTTCTCATCTACCCGGACAGGCTCCCACAGACCCACTCCCTCCAGTGTGCTCCTGCAACCCATGGCAGCCATGCTGTGGGTGCAGATCCTGGTACTAGATGCATCACATAGTGCTGGGAGCAGCTTATGGCACTGGAAAGAGAGCCCAGTTGCCCTCATTCAGTCTCTCTCCTTCAGTAAACATTTGCCTTGCACCCGCCATAGGCAGACCTTTGCTGGGGATACAGCTCTGATCAAGATAGATGATGTCCCTGCTGTCATGAAGGTAGAAGTGAAATCAGAAAACAAACAAGAGAACAAATGCAGGAACAAGATAATTTCTGATTATGATAAGTGCCGAGGTGATAATAGAACAGGGTGCTGGGGTAGAGTCATGATAATGAAGTCTGGGGGCTACCTTTGATAGGGGAGACCTCTCCCAGGAGGTCATGTTTAAGCCTCGATGTGAGGGAGGAGGAGCCAGCTTTCCAAGATCTCAAGAGAAAGCATGTCAAATGGGAAGAGCAGCAAGTTCAAAGCCCTGGGAGGGGATGGGGACAGGTTAAAAAAATGCCTATGTAGCTAAAGACAAAGGCGGGCTCCTGCCTCATAATCTTTGGCTCTTTTGACAGCCCCTGTTATGCCTCTTACAGGCTTTAGAGGGTGAATGGGTGGCAAAGACCACCTTCCTTAGCCAAGCTCCATTCTCAGCAAGGTGGCTGGCAGGTGGCTAGAAGCCACAGCTAAATTTTTGCAGTGTCTCTGAGATGCTAGGAGGATGGCAGATCGTTTCTGTGCTATCAGTCACACAAATGTTCAGAGATCAAAGAGCATGGGCTTAATTTATTTTGTTTATTTTGCAGAGGAAATAGCACTTCCTTGGACTGAAAGCTCTGAAGACTAAAAGCTGAATGGAGAGGGGGAGTTTGGATTAAATGAATGGGCTGGCTAGCTCTGACCCAGTTTCCACCCAGCACAGCAGTGCCAGGGGAGGGAATAGCATTCTGGCTCTCCCCACTGTGACCTAGGGGCTGGCCACTTCTCCAGCCTGCATTTACATAGAGAACGGGTATCCTGCATGAGACAGGCTTGTATGCATCCTTGAAGGTGGCTCATGGGGAGGGATGAAGGAACTCAGGAGTAGCAGCCTAGTGCCCTGCCTGAGTTCATCCTCAGATCCCTCAGGCTGGCCTGACACTAGCCTGTAACCTTACCAATGAGGACAGGTGCAGATCCAGGTGAAGATCACCTAGATTTTATAGGAACCCGTCAATTGTGAATGAACTGAGAGAAAGAAATCCCTGTGCCTCAGATAGCAAAGGAGCACTCCAAGTGGGAAGATTCTGAGGAAGCCTGGAGGGGCTGAGCAGGGAGGGCCAAGGACATTCCCACACATTGCTGTGACCAGGATGGAGCTGTGGTGGCAATGAGACTTGGCCAGGAGAGTCTTGGCTTTAGGAGTCCTGAGTTCAAGTTCTATAAGCTGTGGGACCCAAAGCTGATTAATTAATCTCTTTTAGAGGCCTAAGCTTTCTCATCATTAAAGTGGGGGTAAGAATATCTACCCTCTCTCGGGGTTCTGAGGGGATGCAGGGTTTGAAAGTGCTGACTAGGTGCAGTGGCTCATGCCTATAATCCCAGCACTTTGGGAGGCCCCTTTGGGAGGCCAGCACTTTGGGAGAATCGCTTGAGCCCAGGAGTTCAAGATCAACCTAGGCAACACAATGAGATCTTCTTTCTACAAAAAAGCAGAAAAAAAAAAAAAGTGCTGCCAGGCACATAATAGGAACTCAGTTTGCTTAAATGTGAGAATGTATGAATAATTTAAAGAGACTGAAGCTGGTGTATTGTTCTGGAACTTTACAACTATAAGGAATGAGGATTAATATGACAGTGGTAGGAAGGAAGCAAAAGCCAACTACTGCGAGGTATCTGTGGGGGAGTCCACAATCCCAGTGGCTTGGCTAACATTTTTAGGTGCCCTCATTGCAAAAAGATCAGTGGTGTGGACAAATTGCAGTTTATCCAGCTTACAGAAGGTGGACACTGTGAGGCAAACCGGTATGCCTGGTCTGTTTATGGAATTCTTGCTCTGCTAGATAACTTTAGACAGCAGTTCATATGAAGAAGGCCTTAACAAAGGAATATAGCCCAAGAGTAATGGAAGGCATTTTGAGTATGCTCCACTAATCACATAATTAAATTATTAATCCCCAAGTGAATAAGGAAAAGGTGATTGCATCAAGTGAAGAGAACACATTCGTGTGTCATGATGGCTGACCAACTCTGATTTTAAGGGACAGAATCTTTTTTTTTTTTTTTTGAGTTGGAGTCTCACTCTGTCGCCCAGACTGGAGTGCAGTGGCCGCTCCCGGCCATCGCAGCCTCCACCTGCTGGGCTCCGGCGATCCTTCCACCTCAGCCTTCCAAGTAGCCGGAATTACAGGCATGCACTACCACGCCCAGCTGATTATTTATTTATTTATTTATTGTAGAGATGAGGTCTCGCTGCCCAGGTGGGTCTCGAACCCGCGGGCTCAGGCAATCCACTCACCTCAGCCTCCCAAAGGCGCGAGACTACAGGCTGAGCCACCGAGCTTGGCTGGGACAGAATCTTGCATATGAGGAATGAAGAGTCATCTAACTTAGGGCAGATCATGAAAGGTTCAGGAAGGCTGAAACACAATGAACTAAACTAAAACTTGTGAAACATGCTAAACAGAGCCACAGACCTTTGTAAAATTAAAGGTGCAGCTTAGAAGATGAACGAGATGGGAGAGTATCTCTGCTTGGGAAAGGTGACACTGTTAGCAAACAGAGAAACAAGCGAGAGAGTGAGCATTTCTGCTTGTTTGTTTTTTCTCTGTCATCTCTACCTAGGATGACTTTCTTTAGAGTGAAAAAAAGAGAAAATCTCTTGTTTGGAATGGAGAAGCACTTTGAAATACGTTTCTAGGGCCAGGAGGGTTCTACAAGACACTGTAGATGTGATTGCAGACCTGGGGGACTGGGAGTCTTTCAACTAACTTTTCCTTTCTTTATGGGTTGAATTTCTGCTTCTTTGAATGTCTGGAATGCCTGGTAATTTTTTGATTAGATTCCAGACATTGTAAATTTTACCCTGTTGGGTGCTAGATATTTTAGTACTCCTATAAACATTCTTGAGCTTTTTTTCTTGGTGCGTGGTTATGTGGAAACGGTTTGATCCTTTTGGGTCTTGCCTTTGAGCTTTATTAGGTAGGACCAGAGCTGCCTTAATCTAAAGTTATTCTTTCCTCACTTAGAGATGATGCTATTCTGCATGTTCTACCTGATTCTATATGAATTTTGAGGTTTCCACTGTGGCTAGTGGGGACATGAACAATTCCCAGTTCCGTGTGAGCTCTAGGATTTGTTCTATCTGCTCCTTTAGGGTGTTTCCCTCCCCTGCCTTGGGCAGTTTCACACAAGACTGTGTTGACCCATACTTAGCAAAAGACTCAAGGTCCTCCTGCTGTTCTCCAGAGGATTGTCTGGGCAGCTCTCCTTGCTGGTGTCCTGCCCTATGAACTCTGTCCTCCTTTGACTTTCATCTTCATCTCTCAATTCAGTGAGACCTCTGGGCTCTACCAGGGCCTCCCATCTCTTGCTGTAGCCTGGGCACTCTCTCCAGAGAGGAAGCTGGGACAACTATAGGGCTCATTTCATTTGTTTCTCCTCTTTCAGAGATTGCTGTCTTTCCCTGCATGGGCTCCAGTGTCTGAAAACTGTGGTTTTGGAAGTCTTGTCTGAATTTTTAGTTGTTTCAGGTGGGAGGATACATCTAGTCCTCCCTGCTACTTCCTTTGGAGAGTCTTTGAATAGTGGGATACGATTTTTCCACCTCTAGCATTCTGGAACTTCTCGTACGTGTTAGAATTTCTCAGTGGGTGTTAGAAGATGAATTCTGGAATATCCAAGCTAATGATGCCATGGCTTATCCCTGGAAAAAATTTTGGTTGGATTGTTAAACTGAGTGCTTGTGAGCCCTTAGAGATTTATGTATTGGCTACAGATGCCAAGCTAGACGCTATGCAAAGCTGAAATCATCAGTTATTAAGGGACCAACGTCAATGTGCAGGGCTTTCTTTACCATGACTTAATCTAAAGTGCATGATAATGAGTTTTTACCCTGTACCAAGCTTGCCATTGTGCCAGGTTTTGTCCTTATAGCAACCTCATCAAGCAGGTGCCACCATCCCTGTTTTCCAGATGAGATTAAGGAACTTTCCTAAATCTAAGGTTTAAATTAACATCTGCCCACCCTCCATCTGCATTTTGATGGAGGATCCAAGAGCTGGGACCTAAACATGAATCAGTAAAACAAAAACAACAGATCAGATGCAAGATGAAGGATCCTTTTTTGTCCCTGAATTGAGATAAGAAAATATCATCAGAAGCAGATGGAGGCTAAGTGCTTATTCCTGGAAGAGGCCTCATTTTTAGAAGGGAATTTAGAGATTATTCAGTGTCCAATTTACAGCTGGGTCAACAGAAACCAAGTGGCCAGTAGCTCTCATGGCAGTGTCATACTCATGGATCAGACAGAAGCTTCCCTGACAGGATTTTCCCTTAATGGCCTCAAATACCATTTACAAGAGGACTTTTCTTTGTGCATTTCTAAAGTGTATAATTATCCCAGTAGTTAGATACAACCTTGTCAATTATAAATAAATCATCACCTCGCCTCCTCATCACCATCAAGATGTATTTCATGCCCCAATTAAATTAACTCACTTGATTCTCTAATAAACTTTTGCAAAAGTTAACCACCTCCCTCAACTCCATCCAGCAAAGAATGCTGGCGCATGTCAGCCTCCTTTGGCTCTCACCTGACTCGCCCCTCAAATGTGACTTCTTCTGTGTGATCATCCCATCAATTTGGGGTCTTACGTGTGGTCTGGGGTGTGGCCACAAGGCGTGACTCATCTTACTGCAGTTGTATTGGGGGTCTGGACTGCACTGGGGATAGAGGCAAGTGAGGAGATCAGAGTCTGGGAATTCCCTCCTTTCAGTGGTCAGGTGGGTTGGGGGTAAGGGCAGGGTCTTGTTGAATTTTGTTAAAAATCATTGTGCTCTTTTGGAAAGTTAGCTTATATCTGAGATAGCAAAGATCATTAAGTGAATAGGAGATCTGTGCTTTTATTTTCACTGCTGCTAGCAAAGATGGGGGGAAGGAGACATTGACTGAGGAGTTTAATCAGAGCCAAGGGTGTTCCACAGGAATGTATTTGTTAGGCCTGGTTTCCTATAGTGAAAGTCTTATACATTTCAAATACTTTTTGTGACTGTCCACAGACTTTTGTTTCCTGTGGGTTTGTAATTAAACCATATGCCCTGGCGAGAAAAGAACATCTAGGCACATGGATCCCTGGAAATATAGGTGCCCTGATGCTGCTTTACCAGTTCCCCAGCCCATAAAGCAAGAGAGGAAGGTGCTAGAACCTGTGGCCCACATGCTGCATAGACTGCCTACACCTGCACAGATACACAGTTCATGTGCCACCTTCTCTGGAAGCCCTCCTTGCACCCTAGGCTGGAAGGGAGCATCCCTCCTCGAAATCCCACTTGCCCTTTACCCATATCTATTGCCATGGCTCTGATCACTTTCTGCCTGGGATTGGATTTAGTTTATGCCTTCTCACATCCTCACTGGGACTGCACCCTCCTTTGAAGACAGGGTTCAGGTCTACGTCATCTTTTTGACCCCTGCAGAGCTTTGCATATAGCAGGTATGACCTCTCATCTGTGGACAGTTCCACTTCAGGGGTGTGAGGTTCTTCTTTTTATTTGACTGATGTCCTCCAGCAAGTGTATTGCTCAGGGTGAAAATCAGAAGATTTTTTGCCCCTTTTTAATTCTAGGGTGCTCTGGTCAGGCTTCCTTTGCATTTCAGGGGTCCTGGGATAAGGCAGTGTGGCTTCAGCAGGGATTCTAGGCTAAGCCAACAGGGTTTGTATCTACTGCTTTGGCTGGCCTCCTGTAGGGTGTCATGGGGTCCCTTCCATTCCTTGTACTCATGACAGTATCAGCCTTTGGGTAGGTCTAAGGCAGGTCATGACTAGTGAAACCCAAACTTTCTAAGGGCCTTATTGGAGGTACTACATCCTTGTATTAATAGGATGTCTTAAATTTTTTTTTTTTTTGAGTCAGAGTCTCACTCTGTCACCCAGACTGGAGTGCAGTGGCAGGCTCATGGCTACTGCAGCCTCGACCTACTGGGCTCAGATGATACTTCCACCTCAGCCTTCCAAGCAGCTGGAACCACTGGCATGTGTCACCACACCCGACTAATTTTTTGATTTATTGTAGAGATAAGGTCTCACCATGTTGCTGAGGCTGGTCTCAAACCCCTGAGCTCAGACAATCTTCTTGCCTTGGCCTCCCAAAGTGCTGGGATTACAGGCTTGAGCCACCGCACCCAGCTAAAATTTTTTTAAAGAGTTTTTTTTATGCTAATAAAATTCTGTGTTTATGATAGAAAACTTAGGAAACACAAATTATAAAGAGAAAGCAATGCCATCTGTAGTTTTGCAATGCAGTAATCATATTTGGATATATTTTATTATTATATAGTGACATGTTATTCTGAAAACACAATTGGTTCATAATTTACATAAAGCTCTTATATATATTTAAAATAAAAATTACACATGCAGTACATATTCAAATAATTCATAAAGATATAAAATGAAAAGTAAAGGTGTTCTGCCCGTCCACCTGCCCTAACCCCGGGAGCTCTCTCCATCTACTCTTTCTAGATTCTTTTGTGTCCTTGGGGGAGGGATGCATGGATCAGCATGTATGTACAGGAATGCTTGGGCTTGAATTTGCTACTTTTTAAACCTAGAAACATGTAATGGGCATTTTCCCTTTTTTAATAGCATTATCCCAGTCCATCATGAAGATGTCCAATCTTTATTCTCTGTTGTTGGACATTGAGTTTCTTTTCAGTGTAGTTATTAAAAGTAACGCTTCAAAACAAAGTCACCATTTACATATACATTTTGTCCACCTCTGCTTATTTTTTCAAGATAGATTTCCAGAAATGGAATTATTGTAGCAAAGAAAAAACTTTTTAAACATAGCTGTTGGTGGGTATTATCAAAGTAATATACATTTTTCTACAGGTATAGGACCACTTTTGTTGCCTATCAATTCTTTCTGATGATTTTAAGACTTAACAAGTAACAAAAGACTTGTTCTTCATAAAAATTTCAAACAATACAAAAGTACATGGAGGGGAAGAAAAGGGCTCCTTCTCAGCCTTTCTTCTCAACAGAATAAGAGCCCTGGTTAGAACCAAGCAGGAATCTGGCAAACCTGAATTCAAATCCAAATGTTCCTTCTGGTCAGCTTTGTGATATTGGATTAGCTGCGAACTCACTGAGCCTTGGTTTCCTCTTCTGTAAAGTGTTATTAGGATAAATTGAGTGTCTGCAGAGGCCTGGCCTGTGGTAGGCACTATGACCATGATCTTCCTTGTTGATTGCCTTTTCTCTGTGTCATGTGTATTCTGCAGACTCGGGCTGAGATCACACTAGAAAGCAATTCCCTCATTCTGATAAATGCTGACCCTTTTCTGAAAGATTGCTTTAAAATTGGAGTCGATGGAATCACAAGGCTGGGAGCTCCCCACACAGGACATGGGCTTCCAGCAGCTCAGAGCTGATGCTGTTCCACCAAGTTCCAGCAACTGTCCTAGGATGGTTGTCCTACTCTTTGAGAAGCAAGATTTTGTCACCCCTTTCTGAATGTGGACACACTCTGGATGTCTATTCTTGAGAACTCTTATTAGGGAGAGAAGAATCTGACAAGAGAAGTCCCAGCTTGGATGGGCATTTGCTAAGTGTCCCCTTGGAACTCTAGCCTGCTCAAAATTTTAGGCATGACACCAGAAACCCTGCTATTTATATTGCACTAAACTCTGCAAATATCTTTAGCAACACTAAGCCCTGGATGTTTTAACTGCATCTCTAATTATAACCTTTTCAACATTTACGGTGGTGCCACACCATCCTGATTAAAGTGCCATGGTGAGCAATGCTGTTTGCGCCTGGTAGCAGCATTGCTGATGGGAAGGTGTCATGAAAGCTGACCTTCCATCACTTCCTAAGTGAACCATCACTTAGGTACCAGTAGAGGTCCTAGGATTCAAAACCTCCCAGGTGAGCCATCTCCCTGCATGGTCTTAGGAGTAAGCATGCTGGGTGATTCCTGGGAGCCACAGGAAGTCATGCTCTTGTGATGGCATTTTCATTTCGTTGGTCTCACATCATTCCATGTACCTGATCAACATCTACTGGGTGCGCGGAAGAGGGGGAGGCTCTTCAAGAGCTCAGCCAACAAGTGGTAACAAATTATTTCATGTGTTTGTCAAAGGGTTATTGAGCATCTTCTGTGGTAGGAATACATGCTGCTATAATAATGGCCAGTGATTGAATCTGTGGGTGGGATGGGCACCGGAGTAGATTGGGTTCTCCGGAAATGGATGCTGTGTTTGGGCTCACCATGTTTATTAGGAATCCACACCTGACAAAGGAGGGATAGAGGCAGGAGTGACCAGAGAGACACATTATCAAGGGTTGATACCAATTTCTACAAGGCTTCAGTCAATCCAGCAGGGAGCTGTGGAGTGAATTTGTCCAACAGAGTTGATCCCTTGGGGCCCAAATGGTGGGGCTTCTGTACTCCACATCACTCCATCATCAGTTACAGGCTGTCCCAGGAAGGGTAACCTTGGGTGAGGCCATTCTCTGCAGCTGAAGATGACCTTGAAGGAACTGACAGGGGCTGTCTGCTAAATCCATTCCCCAAAGTCATGTGGCAAGTTCTTCCCTGAAGGGGACTGGGCCGATGCAACTCTGTGGCAGGCAAAGCTTGATGAAGGAGCTTGGTAGGAGACAGGAGCAGGAAGAACTTTCCAGGAGGGCAGAATGTAGTGAGTAAAGGTCTGGAGGCATAAAAAAAGACATTGTGAGGGAGAGCTTGTATGAAAAGCATTGCAGCGAGGGCACCTGGACAGAGAGGCTGTATTTGAGAAATGGACAGGGGTCACCTCTTGTGCTCTCTTCTCCATTGTTTGCTTTCTAGCTATCCTCTGAAGCCTGTTGGTCCCACCCACTCTAAGGAAACCAGGCCAACCTGGGATGTGTCTTGCCAAGTGACCTGGATTGGCCTTTGTTCTTTGTCCTCCATCTAGTTTGCCTTGGGCATCTGGGGAGATTATCTGCTTCTTTCTGCATGAAGTCTGGATTTTCAAGGATCAACTCCTCCTTGACAAATGTTGAGGTTACTTCTGGGGCAACTGACCAGGGCCTTGAGAATCTCCCTGGGCTGGATCATTTCTCTTCATGGGCTCTTTTGAGGTGATACAGGGCATCTGGATAGAGCTACCCTAGTTCTATCCAAGCTGAGAGAGGCCACTGTAGCCCTCAGACAGGAATCCAGGCCAGAAGTCACCAGCCAGGCAATCAGTATTTGCTGGGCATCTATCTAGTAACCCCTCAGGTGGTGGTGAAAGGCTGGTCTTTGGTCTGGAATGCTTGTCTGTTTGGATTCCTCAGCCAGCTCCACAGCTGAAGGGCTCTTCATAGGCAGTAATGCCATTCAGTCTCACTGGTCATCCAGGGGTCTCCTTAGCCAGGAGACACAGAAACAGAAGCTTCACCTGACAGAGGTAGGTTCCCAGGATCCACCCAGCTCCCTCCAATGCCAACCTTCCCAGCTAAGTGCCTTCCTCCTTCACACTTGCCCCATTCATTTCCCCAGCTCCTGCGTTCCTCTATCTCTCCAGCCTGTGCCGCCTCTTGGCTGACAAGGGCCATACTTTGAGTCCCTCTTACGTGAAGTTGAGTTTCCTTTCATGTCCTCAGAGGGCCCTGGCTTGGGTGTTGTCGTGGTATTTTGGGATTTGATGAAGGAGCAGAGATAGGGTGGCCCTGTTGCCTGTTTGTGCTAACTTCCCTCAGCCTTGACCGATGACTGTGATGACATCTGTGGACAGTAGGCAGGACCCTGGTGTGATTGGGTTTCCTGAGTTATTCCATATCAGCACTCAGGAAGCCAGTCGCTGGCTGCTAATTGTGCTAGCGTGTACCTGGTGTGGGGTTTGGGTTTCAGGTCTTTTCCTTGGTCCCTCACTTCTTCCTTCCCTCTCAATGCTGAGTCCTGTTAGGAAATACTGCACAGCTAAAAATAACAAGTGCTCTGTGGGTATAGTAATAGAAGTATTCAAAAGTAGAGTTCATTAAAAACTTTCAGTAAAGAACCTTGTTGAAATTGGTCATTCACTGATATTTTTCTGATCAACAAATCAACCACAACAATGGCAAGAGATTTGTATTTGTTGATTTTCCCATATATGTTTGCAATGTGTGTGTGTGTGTGTGTGTGTGTGTGTGTGTGTGTGTGTGTGTGTGTGTGTGTGTGTGGGGAGGAGGAAGATCCAGGGATTTTTTTGCCCTTTAAAATCCCTAGCACAAGTGGGGCACAGTGACACATGCCTATAATCCCTGTACTTGGGGAGGCTGAGGCTAGGGGATCGCTTGAGGCCAGGAATTTGAGAGCAGCCTGGGCAACAATGTGAGACCTCATCTCCCCAAAACATCAGAAAAAATTTTGCTGGATGTGGTGGCATGCACCTGTAATCCCAGCTACTTGGGAGACTGAAGCAGAAAGATTGCCTGGGCTCAGGAGGTCAAGGCTGTGGTGAGCTGTGGTTGTGCCACTGTATTCAAGCCTGGGTGACAGAGCGAGACCCTGTCTTAAAAAAATAAACATAAAAAAAATAAACATAAAATGAATTAAAATCCCAGCATAGCTCAGCTTACCCATGGGACCTGTCTCAGCTCTGCACACTAGCTCCAGGTTGCTGGATATTCTTGGAGCTTGCCAAGTAGAAAGCTGAGGTCCTAGCCACATTTTCCCCCACCCCCGTGATTTCCCTGACTTTTTTGGAAGATCCAGGGATTTTTTTTTCCCTTTAAAATCCCTAGCACAAGCAGGGCACAGTGACTCATGCCTATAATCCCTGCACTTGGGGAGACTGAGGCTGAACAAAGCTCCTTTTGAGGTCTAAACACTGCTGAGTGGTCCTTGCTTTGGGATTCCAGAATTCTGGCCCTGTCCGGGGTGATCCTTGTGCATCTCTCTCATAGGTACTCCTGCAACCTGGTTGAGTTGCTATAGAAACCAGATCTCATGGTATGGTGTAGGCATGTTTACTTCTCCATGTCCTGCCCCTATCTTGGGAGATAATGGTGGTGGTGACAACTGTAGTTCACTGTTCAAGCGGAGAATTTCTTTTGTCATCCAGTGAGGTTTTTCAAGGACCCAGTCATGGCAAGGCGTCAGTAACTCTTGGGGTGCATTTCTCCCCTTGCTCGGGGGGAGATTTCACCTTCAGAGAGGCTGTCCAGCTACTACTTAGGGCTCAGTGGGGGTCACTGGGACGGAGTGTCCTCAAGCCTTTCTGAATGCCTGGGAAGCTCCTGGGATAACCTCCAGAGTGGTCGGGCCCCTGGGACTGATAACCACCCTGAGGACAGCCTCCCCCTCCCAACACAGGAGACAAGTGAGGCATATGGCATGGCATTATAGCATTTTACAGCTCACAGACCAGCTGATAGGTTGGTGAATAGAATTGCCATGTGGCAAATTAAGGGGGCTTCAAATCAGCTAACAGGTGTTGTTTCATTATCAATTTCAATCAAAGTCATTAGTTGCTATTTAAGGATCTAGCTGCTTGGCCACCTACAACATACTTTATCTAACTGCTGCAGCTTTTGAAGAAGAGAGATAAGGTCTCTTTCTCTTTGCCCACCTTTCTTCATCCTTGGAGAATTTACTGTGGTGAAACTTTGGGTGAGTCTCAGGACTAAGCCTTTTCCCAGAGCAGAAGGAATCTGAACCAGTCACCACAATCATTCTGCAAACTTCAACCTTATTAAAAACTTCCTACTATGTGCTTGTCACCTTTCTAAATTGACCAGCCTAGGCAGCATAGCAAGACCTCATCTCTACAACAATCAAAAAATTAGCTGGGTGTGGTGGCACTCACCTGTAGTCCCAGCTACTTGGGAGACTGAGGCAGAAGGATCACCTTAGCATAAGGTTGAGGCTTTGGTGAGCCATGACCGTGCCACTGCACTACAGTCTGGATAATAGAGTGAGACTCCAACTAAAAAAACAAAAGCAAAAAACAATCCTCCCCCCCAAAAAAAGTCCTTTGCAGGTTTTTAAAAAAATGACTGAGCATCCAATGTGTACTTAAAAAGGATATACAATCTATCTTATATACAGGAAGTCTCTATCTATCTATATCTATCTTTCTCTTTACGACTTATTTTTGATTGATAGATAATAATGTGCATATTATGTACACATGATAATTTAATGCATTCATATAAATTGTACAGATTAAGTCAGTGTAATTGGGATACATATCACCTTAAATATTTGTCTTTTTCCTAAGTTATAAACACATGAACTATTCTCCTAGCTATTTTGAAATATACAATCAATTATTGTAAACTATAGCCATCCAACTCATCTATCAAACACCAGGTCTTGTTTCTGCAGGATATATATCTATAGATAGATAGATAGATAGATAGATAGATAGATAGATAGATAGATAGATATAGATAGATAGATAGATATAGATAGATAGATATAGATAGATATCTATCTATCTATATCTATCTATCTATATATCTTCTTTATTTTAAAGATGTGGGGTACAATTCAGGGTTATGCGTGCAAATGTTCATTTTGTAGGTACCCTTGTTGACGAGGTGTGTCCCTCCCTATTTTTAATCTTCATTTCTTTGTTGAGAAAATTGAGGTATTTGGAGGTTAAAGGAAGGACTAGTGTTCACCTAGATAGGAAGTGGCACAGCTAGGCCTTGACCCTGGCCTCTCTTTTCCAAAGCCCACTCCCTTCATGTTCCACCTGAGAGCCAGCACAGTGCCCAGTAGGGCTGATTCCTCATGTGCTGAGGTCTCTGTGCTTCATGAGGGCCTGCCACTCTCTCCAACTGGCAGCATCTCACCTGTCCTCCATGATCTCCATGGAGCCTAGCCTGGCCACACTTGCATAAAGCAGAATTCTCTAAGCCTTGATCACAATCCATAAATGCCTGTGAAGATGCCCATGATGGGTGCTTTGTGATGGATCTGAAGGAGGTGTGTGATGGTGGCAGACTCTATGAACGCAGTGGCTTCAAAACAATGAGAAACTTAGCCCTTGGTCTGTAGGAGTGTTCCAGAAGCCTGCTGGAACCACTGAGAACTTTCCCTTGGAAAAACATACATGGGCCTCTGAGAGGGATGACCTTTCTCCTCTTCTTGGGGAGCCAGACTGGTCCCTCTTAGGGAGACTGGTGGCCCGCAAGGGCTTTGTCCTTCACCTGGTTGCCCTGTCTGTGTGTGAGTACCCAATCACCTCTGATTCCATTGGTCATCACAGTGTCATGTATCTGGGCAAACACATTAACTGAAAAGCAAACACATGTTAGGAAGAAGAGCTCTACCCACACCTTGGCCACCTGTGAAGAGTGGGAGCCCCTGAGTAAGGGTGGAGGAGGTAAGATGACAGAGGGTAGACAGCAGGTGTCAGACACTCAGGGAAACACATTCAGATTCATACTGCACTGGATTGGGAGCCCCAGGTACTGAGTCCTCTGGTTCCCTGGCTGTTCCTCTGGGATGTGAAGGGAGAAAAGGGAAGAACAGAGAAACCAATTGCTTAGCAAACATGCTGAATCCAGTGCAGTGGCATGCTGGGAGTCAAGCTCAGATAAAAGCTGCCAGCGACACACCTTAGCAAGCATTTGCTGTTGCCAAGCTCTAAGTGACACTTTTTACTTGCTTTTTCCCAACAGGTCCTCATAATCCTAAGAGTTAGTACTGCTATTGTGCCCACTATACAGTTGAGGAAGCTGAGGCAGTAAGCAATAAAGCCTTTTGCCAATGGTCTCACAACTGGTAAATCAGCAGACACATTAGGCCAAGCTAGGCTCATCTGACTTTAACATGGGTTGCCACTGGGATGAGGGTGGGGGTAGCTAGAAGGAATACCTTAAGAGCTGGGGCAAGAGAGGGTATACTTGTGGAGTACAAAATATCCTTATAGATGAAAAGTGGCAGGAGTCCAGGTGGCGAGGGGAAGGAGGGGAATCCTGGATGCTAGGCTTCCTCCTGTAGGCACTGGGAATATTCACTGGGCTTACCTCCTGGTTCTGGGTCTGGAGGAATTCACTCCTTGGGGAAGCTGCTCTAGCCTGTGAGTGGGGTGGGGGCAGGAGTGAAGGTTGAACATGGGTGCAGAGGGTGGTAAGGTAGGAAGAGCCTTGGGTGACTGGAGCTGGTCTTGGCCCTGTAGGCAAGGAGATACCTAATGCAGATGAACCTTTTGAGTCTCCTGGGTGATCTCTTTCCTGAAACCCATCCACTCTAAGAACTGTGGGTGACCCCAGTGCATCTCCCTGCTGGCTCAGCTGGTAGGGGGCAGTCCCTAGCAGATCCTAGGTGGTTATGAAGCTGCCCTGAGGCTATGGTGGCTCAGATGGAAGAAAATGGCCTGGATGGAGGGAGTGAAACCCCTACTCTCCAATTCTGCCAACCGGGGACCCTGTCTTTGTTTGCAAGACCAAAAGAAATTTTCAGCCTATTGTCCAATGCTTCTATTTATAACCTCCAAATAATTAAGCAGATCAGCCCATCCAGGATCAGAAAGGGCCGCCTAGCTTGTGGACCATATGGTGAGTCTGCAGGGTCGCCGAGTGGTTAATAGGAGGGAAGAGAGAGGAAAGAGTTGGGAGAGGCTCATGTTGATGTTCACGCTTCATTTCTTCCCAGTGTGTTTTTGGTCAACAGAAAGATTAAAAATAGCATTAAAAAATCTTGCTCACTGGATGTGAGCCTGGGGGTTTGGGTGGCGGGGGTGGGAAGGGGACTTTGGGTCTTATTTCCCTGCTTCCCTGATGACACAGCGTGCCAAATTCTAAAGAGTCCTGGAAGGAAACCTACCTGAAGACTTCCAACTGAAGTGTATCCCTTCCTGGGCAGTCTCTGTAGAGTGTCATGACCTTAGCCTCTTGCTTTCCATTGCCAAAACCCAAGGGCTCTTTGGCGAACACCTGGAAGGTTTCATCAGGCTCCTCCCTTGCCCCCTAGGGTATCCAGTGCAACACCAGCAGACATTTTGGTCATGAAACTCTTTTAGTCTCACTAAAATTCCTCCATGATTCTCTATTCCTTATAGGGTGAAGTTCAGACCTCATCTCAGCTCACACCTAAGCCATCTTCAGTCATTTGGGGGTACCGCACCTTTCCAAACATAGTAGCTGCCCCCTTTGAATTTTGATTCTTGCTGGAATGCGCTCTCTCTCTCTCTCTCTCTCTCTCTCTCTCTCTCTCTGCCTCTTTCCTGTTCAAATCCTGCTCACTCTTCAAAAGCTAGTTACATTCAACCTTCTCGGCTTCCTTCAATCTGAGAATGAGCTCACAGTTGGCTTTTTCTTTCTTTTTCTGGACCTTTAGAGCAATTCTGTCTAAACACTTTCATTTGGCAATTAATCATGTTTCCCTGGCAGCATCTTTCCCACTATTATCTCAAAGAGTTATTTAAATATTTTATCAGCATTTAAATCTTCATATTTGTCCTATTCCCTTCCTTGGACCAAGTCTTCCTAGAGAGCAGAGAGGGGTTTTCAGCTTCTCTAGTGGCAGCATTTGGTGGGGGTCACCCATATGAACTCCAGAAACTAACTACTGTCTGTGTTACATTCTAGCTCTGCCTCTTACTAACCATATGACCTTAGGAAAGCTTTAGCCTTTCTGTGCCCCAGCTTCCTCACCAACACAATGTGGATAAAAAGCACGCCCTCCTCACAGTTGGTGTAGAGATTAAATGAGCTAATACATGCAAAAGGCTTAGATCAGCACCCTGAACTGTCTGCTGTACCCCTTAGTGTGCCTTTCTCCCCTCCACCTGGCGCCTGGCTCACTATCTTGGATGTAGGAGATGGGCTAGAATTTGCTTGGTCTTTTCATTTGGTGTGGAGTCATTTGTAGAGATGAGAAAGCTTTGACCCAGAGAGGGTAGGAGGGTTTCTTAAGGTCACACAGCAAGAAGGGGTAGAGAACCTATAGTGTCAGAGCTGAGAGTCCAGCACTCCCCGCCCTGGCTCCAAGCCCTCTCTGTTCATATGCGGCCCCGTTTGCAGGGTCATTACTTTGCACGGGACACCAGAGAAAACTGCTTTTTATGGTTGGGCAACTTTTCCTTGAAGCAGATGGACTAGAAGGTTGCCACTACCCTGCAGGACCCTAGGGGGATTGTTCACATTGCATTCTTTGAGCATGTTTTGTTCCCTCTAGATACACAGAGGACCCTGGTGGAAAATCTCTGTGACATCCTTTCCATCCCACTCCTGGGAGGCCCCCTGCAGCTGAAAGACAGGATACAACAGGGACACCAGGTGCTGTTATAATCCCATGGGAGCAGGTGGAAGGGCTCTGAAGTTAGGCAGGGCTGCCCTTACCTCATACTGCCTCTCCCGCTGTCCTCTGGCCACTTTCAGAAACAACCCGGGCTGACCTAGCCATCAGGGAGATATTTCGAGGTGATGAACTTTCCTCAATATCATTCCTTCTCTGCTCTGTGCCCAGGGAGAGATCAGAGCTGGTTGCTGGGCTGTGTGTTGTGTCGATGGGCACAGATGTTCCCAGGTCAACAACCCCCTCCCTGCCTGCCCCCACTCCACTCCCCAGCCATGGAGGGAGTGGGATGAGTGGGTTTCAGAAGATGCCTAATTATTTCTAATTCATAAATGGATACGTCCAAGCTTAGCCTCAAAAGTGCTTTCCAAGCTGCTTTTTAAATGGAACCAAAGGAGACAATCTTTGGAAACATGTGTGATAAAGCAATACAGTAAAATGTAATGTTCATGGGAGACTCTGAGTGGTGGGGATTCAGGTGTTCTCTGTGCAGTCCTTTCAACCTTACCGTATGTTTGAAAGTTTTGATTAAAAAAATGTTATGAAGAGGAGGAATAAGGACTTTGCAGTTGATTGAGTAGCCAATCCTAGCTCTACCCCTTTCTGGCTGTGTGACCTCAGGCAAATTACTTAGTCTCTCAGAGCCTCCTTTTCCTCATTTATAAAAACAGGGCTAATCATAAAACATTTCATGGAATGGTAAGATAATGCGTTTGAAATACTTCTTAGGTAAAGACCTGGGACAAAGTTTGGTGAATTTAAAATCCAATTGATAGATATCAACCATCATTATTATCATCAAATAGAGAGCTTTGTGTGGATAGGGTCTTAGAAGGGACCATTGCATTAGACAGTTTGAAAGTTATTAGTAGCCTGGAAAAAAAAATTCTAGGAGCATGGTGGTAGAAGCCAGATGATGGAATTTAAACAGAGAGGAGGGTGGGTGGAAAAGTTAAGGCAGCAGGCATAGACTCCCCTCTCAGAAGGTTTGTTAGAAGGTTTGTTAGAAATAGGAAAGAAGATTAGGACGAGAGCTTGAGAGGGAAGGGGGTTTAGAGGATGACTTGAGTCCCAGTAGTAGCTATGTTACCTGGGAGCAAAGACATGGAACCATCCATGCTGCCCATCGAAGCTAGACTGGCTAAAAAAATGTGGTACATATACACAATAGAATATTATGCAGCCATAAAGAAGGACAAACATATGGACTTTGCAGCAACTTGGATGGATTTAGAGTCTATCATAATCAGTGATCTATCACGGAAACAAAGAACAGAGTACCATATATTCTCACTCATAAGCGGACCTGGAACAATTATCATAATACTATGAGAAAGGGATTGGCAGTAGCGGGAAAGTGCCAGGGGAAGGAGAGGCACCCCTCATCAACAAGGGTACCTGACTAATGAACATTTGTATACCTAACGCTGAATTGTACCCCACATCTTTATAATAAAAAAAGAAATGCAGAATGCCTGCACATGGCAAAGTTTGAGATGCTCCATGCTGTGATCCACAGTGGATTCGAGAACTAGAAGGGCCTCAGATGCCCAGTCTCAATGCCTGAATCAGGAGGCACCAAGTCAAATGCCCCAGCTGGGAATTTTGTCATCTTTATTTGGAGTTAAGAAGTCTCAGATAGGGCCCTACCTGGCCCTTTGCAGAGGCTCCTCCCAGCTCTAGAAACAGATCAGATCTGGTTTGTCCCACTCAGAAGCTGTGATTACCTTCTTTTTTGCTATCTTCTTGCCAATCTCCTCTGACCAAAGTGGTCTCTTGGAGGAGCCACGGGGTTGACAGTACATAGGCTATGCAGTAATAAGGCAGGGGCAGGCAGTATGCTGGCTTGATGTCCTGAACTTGGGAAGTTTCTGGAACATCTAACCCAGAGAATACATTCATGTGTGTTTTCACTTTCGAGGTGTTTATACTTTAAAAAAATTGAAGGCCAACAGAAAAATTGAGGGAAGTCCACATGAAAGTATAGATTTTGCCTGTAATCCCAGCTACTAGGGAGGCTGAGATGAGAGGATCACTCTATCCCAGGAGTTTAAGACAATGGGCAACATTGCAAGGCCCTGTCTCAACAAAAAATAAGAAATTAAAAAAAAAAAACTAGCTAGGCATAGTGCATGTACTTATAGTCTCAGCTATTCAGGGGCCTGAGGCAGGAAGATCACCTGAGCCCAGGAGCTCAAGGATGCAGTGAGCTATGATTGTGCCACTGCACTTCAGCCTGGTTGACAGAGAAAGACTCTTGTCTCTAAAAAAATTTAAAAAAATAAAATAAATTGGCCGGGCTCAGTGGCTCAGCCTATAATCCCAGCGCTTTGGGGGGCTGAGGTGAGTGGATTGCCGGAGCCCGCGGGTTTGAGACCTGCCTGGGCAACTTGGCGAGACCTCATTTCTATAATAAATAAAAAAAAATTAGCCGGGTGTGGTAGCGTACGTCTGTAGTTCCAGCTACTTGGAAGGCTGAGGTGGAAGGATCGCCGGAACCCAGCAGGTGGAGGTTGTGGTGGCCGGGAGCGTGCCACTGCACTCTAGTCTGAGTGATGGAGTGAGACTCCAACTCAAAAAAAAAAATGTGTGTGTGTGTGTGTGTATGTGTATATATATACATAAAATTTAATAAATTTTTTTTTAAGTCTAGATTTCTAGCTTCTCTGTACTGGCAGCAAGAGGCCGAGCGCTTACCTGGGTCTGAGTGGCCCCTGCCGTCTAAGCCTGGGCATGTGATCTCCAGGACACCATAGTCTCTGATGGCCTATTCAGTTCTGAGTTCCCTGCGTCACTCTTCAAAGCATTTGAATTTGTCACCCCTAGTCAAATGAAGCCTCTTACTTTAAGGAAGAGGATACTAGTCAGGCAGGTTAAGGGATTTGCCTGAAGTTATCCATGTTGTCACAGAGCTCAGCCCTGGCCCTGGTGCAGGCCTCCTGCCTCTGTCTGCTGTGGCCCTCTCTCTGTGGGTGTCTGGGCCCTGCCATCAGAAGCCCTGTTAAGCTCTGTGAAATTCTGAAGCTCAATTCAGTAGGCCTTGCTTCTTGCTCTCAGGGGCCCCCTGGGGGACGTGTTAGGAACGTATCACTTATAAAATCATCACAAACCAAGTTCCCCTTGGTGAGTCGTTCTGAATTTTCTATCCATGCATGTTCTTACATCTCTCTGCTCCAGAATGTCACCTGTTGTAAAACTATATAATAAGAACTTTAAAGACATTCACCAAAGCAGTCATAATCCCACCACCTTAGCACAGCAGCTGTCCCTACCTTTGATTTTTAGAAATGCTTTCAATCACAGAAAAGACGATTATTTTTATCCTGTGCCACTGACAGTGTATTTCAACCAAACTTCCTGCCTCCCACCCTCCCTATCTCCCCTTCCCTTTTCTTCCTGCCTTGTCTTTTCCT
This sequence comes from Cephalopachus bancanus, assembly GCA_027257055.1. NCBI lineage: Eukaryota > Metazoa > Chordata > Mammalia > Primates > Tarsiidae > Cephalopachus > Cephalopachus bancanus. Next base: position 6,822,580 of record JAPVLO010000036.1, read on the forward strand.
TTTCTTTCTATCCTTTCTCACCTGCTACCTATCAGGCATCACAATCCTTCTATATACATTCAGAGTGTGTCTCTTGAAGGAGCATATAGTCCTTCAGCCCTGCTCACTCAGTAGCAACCCAGGCCCACCCTAGATAATGGAACTCTGTGCCCTGCTGTCTGGTGGGCAGGGTAAGTCCCAGGTCCTAGGAGGCAGAGGGTGGAATGCCAGCTCTGGCAATAAGCTAGCCATATGCCTTCCCAGGGTCTCTTTTCCATCTACTCACGTGGAACACTTTGACTGAAGGAGTGTGTGTGTGTGTGTGTGTGTGTGTGTGTGTGTGTGTGTGTGTGTGTGTCTGTAAAGAAATAAGACTGGAATGGTGGGGCTTCAGGTACCAAAATCCCTCTCCTTGCTTGCCTGGTATGTTCAGATAATCCTCTTTGGATGCCTCTGTCCTATTACAATTCTTAAGCTTTGTAGTCATCTTTACTGTATGCAACATTCTTAGCATTTATGTATGTTCATTTTAAGAAACAGTTATTGCACTGTGTGCCTGAGGGACGCATTTTAGTACATAGTGATCACAACATGTCATTAGAAAGATCACATCGTATGCCGCTGGAAACAGCCTTGCTCCACTGCTATTGTAGTTGTGCGACCTTGGCCAAGTTACTTTACTTCTCTATGCTCATTTGCTTTTTCTGTAAAAAATAAATAAAAACTGTGTGATAAAGCAATTGTGGGAGACAGAATCAACCCTCTTCAGCTTCGTTGTTAAAGAATGTTGTGGAGACTCAGAGACTGGTGGAGTGAAGCAGCCCTTTTAATATAGTATTTGCAAGAACAGGCTTCTCTCAGGTGAGCAGACACACTGAAGCCAGAAAGACCAGCACTTTTATCCCTAAAACACAAGTCCCTCTTTGGTTCCTCATAGAAGAAGTTACAGGTTCCCATGTAAGCCAACTGTGTGACATATTTTGATTGGCTTACAGAATCAGTTCATTTGCATGTCCTATTTGCCAATTGGCTTACAGAATCATTTTATTTGCATATCCTATTTGTTGATTGGCTTACAGAATTACCATTCTGATTGGATCCTGCCAAAAGTTTAAACATGAAGCCTGCCAAAGTAGAAAGTCCCTGAAAAGGAAGATCAAAGAAGCAGGAAGTGAATCAGCAAAAGGGAAGCACAAAGCATTTAGACACCATCTTGAAAACCCAAGATAAGCTAGGCTCCATTCTGAAAATAAATCACCATTCTTATTTTCTACACCAATTCAGTAAAATGTAATGTTCATTGGTGATGGGGACTCAGGTGTTCTCTGTGCAATCCTTTCAACCTTACTGTATGTTTGAAAGTTTTTATTAGAAAATGTTGTGGAGAGGAGGAGTAAGGACTTTGAAGTTGACTGCCTGAGTAGCAGATCCTGGCTCTATCCCTTTCTAGCTGTGTGACCTTGGGCAAATTACTTAATCTCTCTGAGCCTCCATTTCCTCATTTGTAAAAATGAAGCTAAATTAACCCTGCTGGGAGGATTAATTAAATAAGATACTGTAAGTTAAGCACTCAGCTCAAAAGCTGGCAAACCCACAGAGCAGGGCTTCCAGTTCCCTCCCTGTCCCCTACAAGTTTTCTTTAGAGCTTGAGAACCTGCCAAGTAGTTAATAATCTGTTAACAAACACTTAAGCGCTCAGGGAAGCTCTGACTACAAAGGATTGCTTTTGGAGAGTGCAGAATCTTCTTGTAATGTAAATAGTCAACTCCAATTTAAGTTTTTAAGTTTGGTAAGCCTCAAGGATACCCAGTTAGGTTGCCCCAGCTCTACCTGGGGCTCTGGGGAGATCTATTCAAGTTGGATGTTGCTTGAGAAGCAGGGCCTGGCATGTGGCCTGCAGAGGCCAGCTTTGCTGCCGATTTGGACCAGGCTTGTACAAGCTCCTCCAGCATGTCTAAGGAACATCTGGAAAACCAGTGCAGTTCTTCACAATTCAGTGTTCTTTACCTGCAAGGCCTTGACACATTCATTGCCTCCATTTCTCGAGGGCCGTTTAGCTGAACTCCAATAAGTGGTGGAAATACACATACATAAATAGGTGGTCTATGATCAGAATTTTTTTGTATTTATAGTCTGGTATCTTTTTTCTTATCATAAAGATGTGGGGTAGGTATACAAAGGTTGATTATACAGGCACCCTTGTTGATGAGGTGTGCCCCTCCCTTCCTTAGCAGTTTTCCTCAACTGCCAATCCCATCCCCTCTGCCCTGACAGTTTCCCACTACTGCCAATTGCTTTCTCACAGTATTTATAATTGTTCAAGGCCTGCTTGTGAGTGAGAACATATCATACTCTGATCTTTGTTTCTGTGATAGATCACTGAGTATGATCGACTCTAAATCCATCCAAATTGCTGCAAGCTCCATGTTTGTCCTTCTTTATGGCCGCATGATATTCCATCATACCACATTTTTTTAGCCAGTCCAGCTTTGATGGGCAACATAGTTGGTTCCGTATTTTTCTATCGTGAATAGAGCTGCAACAAACATACATGTGCAGGTGTCTTTTTTGTAAAATGATTTGAGTTCCTTTGGGTATATTCCCAGTAGGGGAATTGCTGGGTCATATGGAAGGCCAATTTCTAGTTCTTTCAGAAACCACCACACTGTCTTCCAAAGAGGTTGCACTAGTTTGTGTTCCCACCAGCAATGTAGAAGCATTCCTTTTTCTCCGCATCCTCACCAGCTTCTGTTGTTGTTTGTTTTATCAATGATGGCCATTCTTACTGGGATTAGGTGGTATCTCGTGGTTTTGATTTGCATTTATCTGATGATGTGTGGGGCTGAGCATTTTTTCATGTGTTTGTTGGCTACCCATATATCTTCTTTTGAGAAGTGTCTATTCATGTCTTTTGCCCACTTTTTAATGGGGCTGTTTGTTTTTTCCTTTTGGCATATTTGAGTTCCTTGTAGATCCTAGATGTTAGGCCTTTATCAGATATACAGTTGGCAAATATTTTTTCCCATTCTGTCTCCCTGCTTTCTTGATGGTTTCTTTTGCTTTGCAGAAGTTTGTTGATTTGATGAGGTCCCACTTGTCTATCTTATTTCTTAAGGTATGGGCATTTAGGGTTCTGAAGAGGAATTGATTGCCAGTTCTAATCTCCATAAAGGTGTCTCCTGTGTTTTCTAAGATTCTTATAGTTTGAGGTTTTACCTTTAGGTCTTTGATCCATTTAGAGTAATTTTTGTGTATGGTGATAGGTAGGGGTCCTGTTTTAATCTGCATGTGATCGGTCAGTTTTTCCAGCACCATTTACTGAATAGGTTCTCTCCTCTCCCCAGTGGTTGTTGTTGGAAGCTTTGTCAAAGATGAGTTGGTTGAGAAATTGAGGTTTTGCTTCCAGAATCTCTGTCCTGTTCCATTGGTCTATGTGCCTGTTCTTGTACCAGTACCAAGCTTTTTGATTACTATAGACTTATAATAAAGTTTGAAGTCTAAGAGTGTGATATCTCCAGCTTTGTTTCTTTTGCTAAGGATTGTTTTGGCTTTTCGTGGTCATTTATGTTTCCATATGAATTTCTGTATTGTCATTTCCAGGTCTGAGAGAATGATGTTGGTAACTTAATGGGTATTGCGTTGAAGCTGTATATTGCCTTTGGTAGAATGGACACGTTAACAATGTTGATTCTTCCTATCCATGAGCATGGAATATTTTTCTATTTGTTTGTGTCTTCTTGGATTTCTTTGAGCAGTGTTTTGTAGTTCTAATTGTAAAGGTCTTTTACTTCTCTGGTTAGGAAGATGCTGAGGTATTTCATTTTTTAAATGGCTATTGTGAATGGGATTGTGCTTTTAATTTGGGTCTCTGCTGGGCTCGGTGGCTCAGCCTATAATCCCGTGCCTTTGGGAGGTTGAGGTGAGTGGATTGCCTGAGCCCGCGGGTTCGAGACCCGCCTGGGCAGGCGAGACCTTATCTCTACAATAAATCAAAAAATTAGGCGGGTGTGGTAGCACGTGCCTGTAGTTTCAGCTACTTGGAAGGCTGAGGTGGAAGGATCGCCTAAGCCCTAGCAGGTCGGGGTTGCAGTGGCCGGGAGTGGCCACTGCACTCCAGTCTGAGCGACAGAGTGAGACTCCAACTCAAAAAAAAAAAAAATTGGGTTCTCTGCCTGCTTGTTGTTCGTGTGTAGGAATGCAACTGCTTTTGCATGTTTATTTTGTACCCTGAGACTTTGCCAAAGTCCTTTATCAGTGCAAGCAGGTTTTTGACAGATTCTCTTGGATTTTCAAGGTATGGGATCATTCTTTCATCAAAGAGGATAACTTGACACACTCTTTTCAATTCAGATATTCCTGATTTCTTTCTCTTGTCTAATTACCCGAGATAGGACTTCCAACACAATGTTGAACAAGAGGGGTGAGAGTGGGCAGCCTTGTCTTGTTCCAGTTTTCAGGGGAAATGTTTCAAGTTTCTGTCCATTTCGAAATATATTAGCTGTGGGTTTATCGTAGATGGCACTTACTATTTTGAGGTATGTTCCTTCCATACCTAGGTGTTTGAAGGTTTTTATTAAGAAGGGATACTGGATTTTATCAAAAGCTTTTTCTGCATCTAATGAGATAATCATGTGATTCTTTTTTTTACATCTGTTGATGTATTTAATTACATTTATGGTCCTGTGAATGTTGAGCCAGCCCTGCATCCTGGGGATGAAGCCTACTTGGTCATGGTGGATGATTTTTGAGATGTGTTTTTGGATCTGATTTGCTAGAATCTTGTTGAGGATTTTTGCATCTATGTTCATGAGAGATATTGGCCTGTAGTTCTCTTTTTGTTGAATCTTTACCTGGTTTGGGTATCAGTGTAATGTTAGCTTCATAAAATGATTTGGAGAGAATTCCATCTTTCTCAATTACCTGGAATACTTTAAATGGGATTGATATCAGCTGCTCCTTGTACGTTTTGTAGAATTCTGCTGGAAAGCCATCTGGTCCAGGACTTTTTTTGGTAGGTAGTTTTCATATGACAGGGTCAATTTCCTGGGTTGTTATTGGTTTATTTAGTCTTCTTGTTTCAACCTGAGGAGATTGTGTAATGTCAGAAAGTCCTCCATTTTATTTAGGTTATCAAGTTTGTTTCCATATAAGTTGTATACGATCACAATTTTACAAGCCCTCCCTTTTTCAGGATTCTGGGTCCCATGGTACAATCCAGGATGAAGAATTCTGAGCTCCGTTACTGCCAGGTGGATGAATTGGACACATTTCCTTGTCTCTCTGGGCTTTTCTGTCCTTATTGTAACTTGAGCACCATAGGATGTATGTAACCTGGGAGGGACCGGAAATCTAATTCAGTTTCCTTTTGGAAACCTAATTCAGTCAACAGACCTATGTTGTTTTGGTACTGTCTTTCATGTGCTTGATTTCTTTGACATTAAGTAATCTACTTATGGTGTTACACAGGATGCTGAAAGAGATGTTAAAGCTTATTTGGGCTTTATGGTCTCCCCAAATGCAAGAAGCACACCAGGTGTGGCAGATACCTTCTGGTTTTACATGGATACGACCCTGAGTCACCAAGGAGGATGTTAACCCCATTCCAGTTTTCTTTCAGTCCTCTAATTATCTTAGGGACAGAGTCTTTGTTTGCTGTTGAATATTTCCTAACACTTGGCTGTCTCACTTTTGAACAGTGAGTCGCCTCAAGTGAGACTTTGCAAGCAAACAGTGGCATTTACCTGGAATTTCCTTACTTAGTTTTGTTTTGCACTGTGTTATTTTGAAGGTTATCTTCTATTTTTTCACAGGTGATACCAGTTTTTCACATATGGCAATGCTACAAAGTCTCATAAAGATATTTTTATTTACTCTGGTTTTGGTGGCTCACATCTAAAGTGCCAGCATTTGAGGAGGCCAAGATAGGAGGATTGCCCAGACTGGGCAAACAACTGAGACCACTGTGAACATATCTCTACAAATACACACACACACACACACACACACACACACACACACACACACACACATTTATACTGGATATGGTGGCACATGCCTGTAGTCTGAGCTACTCGGGAGACTGACTGAGGTGGGAGGATGACTTGAGCCCAGGAGTTCAAGACTGCAGTGAGCTACGATTGCACTACTGCACGTCAGCCTGGGCAACAGATCAAGACCCTGTCTCAAAAAAAAGTACATATTTATTTGATTTAAAAGTGTGACTTCATTGAAAGAAAATGTTTTGTACATAGGGTAGGTGTCATAAAGATAGAGAGAAGTTGTGATGGGGTATGTAAATAATGCATTTAAGAAGCACCTACCAGGACCAGACACGGTGGCTCAAGCCTATAATCTCAGCACTTTGGTAGGCCAAGTAGATAGCCTGAGTTCACAGGTTCAAGACCAGCCTGGGCAACTTGGTGAGACCTCATCTCTACAATAAATGAAAAAATTAGCCGGGCATGGTGGCATGTGTCTGTAATTCCAGCTACTTGGAAGGCTGAGGCGGAAGGATCACCTGAATCCAGCAGGTCAAGGCTGCAGTGGCCGTGAGCATGTCACTGCACTCCAGCCTGGGCGACAGAAAAAAAAAAAAGAAAGAAGCACTGACCCAGTCTTCTTTCTGGATCAGTCCAGAACCTGCTGACCTTGACTCTGTCTCTGACCCTGCCAGTGGCAAATAATAAGGGAACAACTTCCACTAGCCAAAAAGTTCCTTGAAGGCAGGGTGGCATATTTTTCATCCTTGTCTTTCTAGCACCCTGCCCTGGAACCTGGACATATTATTATTCATTTATTTAACACATTGATGGGGCATCTGCTCCATAGCTGCCTTGGGCTGGGCCTGGGGGTTCTGTAGTGAGAGATGTTTTTGTGGAATGTTCAATGTCTTCACACGAAAGAATTTACACGAGGTCCATAATGGCCTCTCACTTAGCAGAGGACTGAGCTGATACAGGTTGACCTTGGGATGTGTGGGAGGAGACGGGTTCTCAGTAATGGCTTTTTTCCCTGAACATGATGCTTCTGTGTTCAGGTCACCACCAGCTCTAACCCACACTGTCCAGAATAAAGCATGTCCATGCCACGGGAGTCCATCATTCTCTGCTAAAGAAGCAGGAAGCATGCCTGGTCCGGTGCACTCTAATTTTCTAGCAGTAAATTCCTCCACAGGAAAAATGACCCAGAAGATAAGATGCAGGCCCTGCTACAGATGTCTGAGAATGTGCCAAGGCCCCTACCAGTGGTCAACAGGTTCTAGGCTGGCCCTCATGTGCAGTTAATGGGTGCTGTGGTTGGGAAAGCTGAAGGAAGCTAGGTGGTAATGGTGGAGATAAAAGTCTTCTGTGTTGAATGAGAAAGGGACACCTCTGAAACTGGGGTATGCTGGTGTCTTAGAAAGCTTAACAAGCTTCCCAAAGGGGAGCTTTCTGTGACTGGATGTGGATCTGATGGAATTGCAGTTACTCTTATAGCCTGGGACCCAGCCTTGGGGCCATTAGGACATTACCCTACATTCCATTTGGTGCCACTGTTTGGATTGGTGATGTCAAAATCAAGAAATGACATTTTGGTGATGTCAAGAAATGAAATCTCTTTTGGTAAAAAAAGAAAATTAAAGCAGACTTTATGATAACAGTTTGATTCCTGAGTCCCACTCCTCTCTGACCTCCTCAGTTTTAATATATGCAGTCACTGTGCCTTTCTTATTTATGAATAGATGTGGATGATCTTTCCTCGCCTCTGACCTTAAAGCTCACACCTCCTAAAGCTCTACTCCACTCTGACCTTGATCATCCTCACTCAGTCTCTCATGTCACACCATTATAACCCATCCCTTCTTCCCCACCCGGTCCCTTTCCCTTCTATAAGTCTCTTCTAACCAGGCAGAGGATAAGAAAGTCTGTTTTGCACCTTGATCGTTTTTTAAAAATTGAAGTTTAACAATTTGTGTGTGTGTGTGTGTGTGTGTGTGTGTGTGTGTGTGTGTGTGTGTTGAGTTATACCAGAATGTCTCAGCCTTAAAACTTAAATGGCTCCATCAAAACCAGTGTGGGGAAAGCACAGGGTTGAAAGTGGAGAACTTTGAGTTCTCCACTGCCTAGGCCTGGTTCTGCACCAGCTCCTCATGCAGGGATGTTTCTGGCCTTTCCTTTCATAGGACTGTTTCTCATTGTCAGTAGAAGGGATTTGGTCCCTCATTTGTGTGAGTCTCCTCATTTCTGCATGCCAGTTTGCTTGTTGGTGTAATGGTGACACCAAAGCCGAACTTCAGGCCTCTTCTGAATCTAACATTAGAGAGTCTGACACTGGATGACTGTTCTTTAGTTCCACGGTTGAGAAAGCAGGAGTAAAATCAGGACGACCACTTGTTTTCAGTGAATTTTAGGAGGAGGGGAGTCACAACAGGAGAAGAGCAACAGGTGAGCAGGGGCCTTCTCTGTCTCATTCAGTGCCTAGAATAATACCAATACGAATTGAGTGAGGAGTACAAGATGATTATGTGAGTTGCATGCAAAGCAGCCATAAGCCTCAAGGAGGCAAAGTTCCTTTGGTCTCTCCTTTAAGCAGTCAGTCCCTTATCCCAGTAACTCGAAGGCACTGAGAAGGGAAAAAAGAAAGGTAGGGTGAAGACATGGCCCTGGGAGCCTGGAATCCTGCAAGTGGAGTGACTTTTCTAATCTCTAGCTGAACCTCCCACCCTTCTCCTTCCAGCCCTTTGCTGTTAATTTTCTTTTTTCTTTTCTTTTTTTTGAGCTGGAGTCTCACTCTGTTGCCCAGGCTGGAGTGCAGTGGCACACTTAGGCTACGCCAGCGTTGACCTGCAGGACTCTGGGCAATCCTTCCACTTCATCCTTCCAAGTAACTAGAACTACAGGCACGTGCTACCACACCCGGCTAATTTTTGATTTATTATAGAGACAAGGTCTCACCAGGTTGCCCCGGCTGGTCTCGAGCCTGCGGGCTCAGGCAATACACTCACCTTGGCCTCCCAAAGTGCTGGGATTACAGGCTGAGCCACTGAGCTCTGTCTGCTGTTAGTTTTCTAACAGCACCCACACTGAGGGAAGCGACAAGTGTCTGCAGTTGCTTCTGCATTCGCATTGCAGCTGTCGACACCCTTTGGCTGCAGCTGCCCTAAGGCTGAGCCCTTAGTCTCTGTCATGGCCTGTATGACGCCTCTGTGTTCTTCTGACTGGCTGGAGCCAAAGCAAAAGAGAAGAAAGACTGTGGCCAGCCCTCCGGCTCAGACCCTTCAACATTCTTGTGTCCTCATACTCTGCTTGGAGCAATTGCTGGGACCCTGTTCTGCTCTCAGAGCTGAAAGAGGATCCCTAAGACATCAGAGGCCTCGAGGTACAATTATACTTAAATTTCCACTCAAAATTGTAGAATGTTATACTACTCAGTTTCCCTGTCAATATTCTAAAAATGGGAGTCCATCTGTGACTTCTCCAGTGCCTGGCTTTGGCAACTGAGACCATCAAGAGAGTGAATGATCAGTCAATGCATATCGTCTGGTCCAGAGGGACAGGAAACTGGTACCTTGAGATGCTGTCTTCAGGAGGGACATTGGGCCAGCTGATCAGAGCTGGAAATTGATCTTTTATCTCTTGGAACTGGTGGAAGTATAGAGATGGACTTGTCAGGGTAGTAGGGAGCTGCTGTCCTAAAAAGAATAGTTCTCTGCAGCCCAGAAAGGCCTGGGTAGAATATGACCCAAGAAATTCATGAAGAGGACAGAGAGGAGCAAGAAGGCTTTACTGTGTTAGTGCTAATCTGTGAATTATAATCAAGGCATGTTGATGGACAAGACCTTGACCTTTGTTGGCTGACAGTTTATATTCCTTCCTCCAAACTTAATGGAGGCTTGCTCTGTGTCAGTCACAATACAAAGGTGTATTGTATCGATGCTGAGATAAGCCAGGTTTAGTGACTCTCGTGGGACTTGTACTTAGATTGGCAGGGAGGTTACATGGACGTGATGTTGAATGGATGATGCCTCCTTGTACCCTCTCTTGGTTATCACCGCTGTGAAGTCTTTCTCAGCTGTGTCTTCAAAAAATGCTGCTTTGTCTATTCTCCTGGGGATATGCACACTGAGTTTTCACTAGGCGTAGTTCCCAGCAAGGATTCTGTCTATGGTGATAATAGAACTAAATTGTGCCATGGCTGTGGAAGGATGGTTTCTCATATCTTATATCTTGTTGTGGATTACATCTAAATCATTTGTGTAAGAGGAAAAGGCAGACTGGGAATCAGGACTTCAGCTTCTAGACATGGCTCTGCCACTAATCTGTTAATGGGATTTAGAACCATGATTTGCTTATTGCTTTGGTTCCTCTGTCCAATGGGGTGGTTGGGTTGTCTGGTGTATCATACATTACATAAAATATATGTAACATATATATGTATATAAGTTTTCATATATTCTTTGAAACATTAGCTCTGAAAGTTGTAAATAGATCATAGGAATAAAGGAGTTTTGTTTGAGAAAGTTTGTGAAATACTAGGTCAAACAAAATTATGAAACAGTTTTCTTCTTACTGAAGAACTTTTTAGGACCTTTCATATGCTAATACGGGGAATTACCCAAAGGGAGTACAGTATGCCATGATTCTCAAACTTAGTTGACCATGGGATACCTGTGTTATGGAGACGTTTACTGAGATTCCTTGGAATCTACTTTGGGAATTGTAAGGCTAGCAATTCTCAAATGATGACACTTTTGCTCTCTAGAAGATATTTGGCCATGTCTGGAGACATTTGAGTTGTCACAACTAGGGATGGGGTAGTAGGGAGGGATGTTGCTATAGGCATCTAGTGGTTGGAGGCCAGGGGTGCTGTTAGACTCCTTACAACACACATGACAGCCCCCACACCAATAGTTACCAGGCAACATGCTTGACGTGCTGAGGTTGAGAAACCCTGAACTAGATAGTCCTTAAAATTTCCCTTCCTTTCCCAGCTCTAACACTGGGGGATTGGGTGGTTTGGTAACCTGCCCCAACTTGGTATATCGGTTCACCCTGAGGGATCTCTGGTCCTTGAACTGTATTACTCACTAGAGGGCAGGACAGGTACAGTCCTTGGGACTCATCATTGCAGAGATCTGAATATTTCTGACTCAGGAGCCATAGATCCATGTATCTATGTATTCAGTCACCACAGCTGGCATTCCTGGCAGCTCAAGGGCTGGTGGCTAGGTGAGAAGAACATGAAGTCTCTCTTTCCTGGGTCTTGTTTCCACCCCCAGTTGGTCAAGCTGAGGGAGCTTGCTCTGCTCTGTTGTCTGAGAAGCTTGGATTTCAAAACCCACTGCCTGCCAGAAGCAGTTCCCACAGATGGAGCTGAGATTCCAAGAAGACTCTCTGGCTCTCAGAGATTCATCGTTTTTATGATGTTTTAAAATTACAGATGGTTTTTATGGATACTCAAGGTACTCCAGCCTTTCATGTTTCCTCTTGACCCCCCCTTTTCCAAACACACATTTTTCTCCAGTAACCAAAACACAATAGGCAATGGAAATTCCATCACAGGCTGACACACAGAGACTGAATGAGACCGGTGCAATTATGTCTGAAGCAAGGCACTGTCATGACTAATTAGCCTCTCACAGAAATAAATTTTCCTATGGATAACTTCAGGGAAATCAGCCTGCAACGTACACTTCTTGTTAGTTTCCTTTCCTTCTCTAGGCTTCAGAGTTACAGTTTCCCTAAGGATTCTCTCCCACCGCTGGGCCACGTGAACAGTCTATCTAGCCCAGTGTGGAACTTCATTTCCTGTCTGCCCTCCACCCCATCAGTCCCATGCTTATTCTCATCAGAGGGGGCCCTTGCTGTCTTTAGGGAGATGATCTATTCATTGAGCAACTTGCTTCTCCCTTGGAAGACAGCGTAGTCAGTGATCAGCCAGGGCTCCATCACCCAGTTCAGTCACTGACAGTAACTTAAGAGGGTCTTGGGAAAACCATGTTGGGATTTCCTGTCTCTGCCTTCCTATCTGTATAGGGGAGAGCATTATCACAGATACAGAGATATCAGATATGATTGAATAAGTGAAATTCATGCAGCAGGCTTTATTGGTCACTGGCTTGGAGGGGGTAGGGTATAACATCTTTGTTCAAAAGGATGCTCAGGTGTGGATGACTTATTGGGCAAAAGCCTGAGACCTCACTTAATTGGTTCAGACATTTGTTGAGTGTTATTCATGTGCTAGGGAGTGCTTCTGTTTCCTCTGAAGGTTGCAGAATCTGTGAATATGGAGATGAAGAGAGAGAGGAGGGAAGGTCCTGTGGGAAGTTTGGGGTTAGGCTTAGAGAGGCCAACAAAGACTTCCACCACCACTGATCAGCATTGGGTTGCTATGCTGAGTGTTCTCTGTACCTCAGCTAATGCCCTCTGTGCATATTAACAATCCTCCTTTCCAGGGGAGGGTACTGAGGCTCAAGGAGGTTAGAAGCCCACCCAAAGATACTCTAGTTGGGAACTAGCAGAGTTGGAATTTGAACTCAGTACGATCAGACTCTAAAGCCATGCTCTTCACTCTGTGCCTCCCATGATTGCTAGCTTGGATTTTGTCCTCGGCTCCCATCCTGCACTGACTCTCTGCTGCCTTGGTGTTCCAACCACTCTTGGGGCTCTCAGGAGTACCTGAGTGGCTGTCTGGGCTGGGACAGCACCGTGGTACTTACTCGCAGCCAGGCAGGACTGCCTTTGGGAAGAATTGCTGTGTACTGCCCTCAGAAATTGTATGTGATGCACATTGGAGCTGAACTCCCATAAGAAGAATTTTCTAAGCCATGGCCAGACTCATAAGTGGATTATGAAATCAATTTAGTGGGTTGCAACCAATGTTCTTTAAAAAATGCAAGATACCAAAGCACCTCTCTTGGAATAGGGTTGGGTATTATTTCATGAATCCTGTGTTGCAATTATTTATATAGTAGGTATGCATGGGTCACCATGTAAATCATGTTTCTTACTTTGGATCAAGGTTACAAGTTGGAAGGCACAGCCTTGAAAGGAAGCAATACACCCAGCAACTCCTGCAGAGGGAGGTGTGCAGCGTTTGCTCTTTAAGCCTCTGCTGGGGATGCCTTGAAGAAGACAAAGGGCACATCAGGTCTTGGCAGGTTGGTCAGCAAGGGCTGGCTGAGGGCCTATCCTGCGCTGGCTCTGTGAAGTGCTGCATGGCTTCAGAGATGTTACAGAGGAGGTCCCTGCTGTTCCTCGAGTCTCTTCCTTTCCAGTCAGAGAGACTAGCTCTGCTCAATAAGACAAGAGACTATAACAGGCCAACATCTACAAGAATAAAGCAGAACAATCCAATGTACCTGTGGTTAACTAACATTAACTCAAGCATAGACTACTTGGGTTTAAATCCCAACTTGAGCTGATGCCGTGGCTCATGCTGGTAATCCCAGTAATCCCAGCGGTTTGGGAGGCTGATTTGGGAGGATCGCTTGAAGGCAAGAGTTCAAGATCTGCCTGGGTAATTTAGCAAGACCTCGTCTCTACAAAAAAATAAAAATATAAGTGGGGTGTGGTAGTGTGTGCCTGTGGTCCCAGCTGCTCATGAGGTTGAGGCAGGAGGGTTGCTTGAGCCCAGGAATTCGAGGCTGCAGTGAGCTATGATTGCGCCACTGCACTCTAGCCTGGGTTACACAGCGAGACCTAGTCACCAAGAAATAATTTTTAAAAATTAATTAAAATTAAAATTAAACCCAGCTCAACCTTTTATGGCTGTGTAACCTGGGGTCTTTCACCTAACACCCCTATCTCAGTTTCCTCATCTTTAAAGTGGCCATAATAATGGTACATGCTATCTAAGGTTGTTATGAGAATTAAGAGAGTTAATATTTATGAAGTGTTCAGAATGATGCCTGGCATATAACCATTGTATATGCCTGTTTGCTATATAAAAATGTCATATAAACTTTACTTGAGTAGGATGACTTACCAAGGTAAGACCTGAAGCAAGTCTTGAAGATTATTCCATTTGATCTTCTCATCATTGTCATTGGTAACTACTATTTTGGGAGCTTAAATATGTTCTAGACATTGTGCAGAGTCCTCCAAGTATATCCTACAATCCAGTGAAGTGAAAATCATCATGGTCTTTTTACAGATGGGGAATGGATGTTTAAAAAGGGTCTGAGCCAGGCCCATGTTGGTCTGGCTCTGAAGCCTGTGCTCTTGAATCAGACGACACATTCATCTTTGGCCTGTCACCCTTGTTTCTTTTAAAGATCTGGCTGCTTTTGTCCTCTCCTGGTCCTGAGTGAGAAAGGGTACTGTCTTCTTTAGTGGGCGGAGGGAGGATTTGGGGGCACAGTGACTCTGTGAATGCTCATGGCCCATCCCAGTGTTGACTCAGACACCCACTGTGGAGACTTGGTTTCTTGATAGCCCCCCGGACGACCTCGTCTGAGTTGTGCTGAGACCTGGAGAAGGTCAGCAGCCTGTTCTACCCTGAGCTTGGCTTTTTTCTCTTAGCCCCAGAAACCCAGAAGGCCCTGTCTGGACAGAGAGCTCCATGACAAACACAGGTCCCTATTTGAAGTGCTGTTGTCCCAGCCTGGAACCATCAGGCTCCTGAGCAGGGTGTGTGCCCTAGCAGACCCATGCATTTTTAAATGCTTTCCTGCCTTTGGAAGAAAGTTCTTGAAAAAGGCCAGAGTCTTTAGGGCTGTTTGCCATCTGGCTCAGCACTGGGGAACTAAGGACCACAGCTCTATTCTCAGCAGGAAAAGTCTTACTACCTGGGCAAGGCTAGGATGAGCAGCCAGCACTGATGCACCAGGGCATCCCAGGACTGATGATTCCTGGGTGAGTGTGGGCTGGCTGGCAGTTGACTGATGAGAATAAGACAACGAGAAGGCATGACCTCCCAGCTACATGTTGTGGACAGACTTCAACTGAGACGGGCCTGCATGTCTAGGTCTCACCCCAGCACTGTCTAGGTTGGGAAAAACTTCCAATGAAAAAGAAAACTCAGGTGAAAGTAACCAAGAATTGGGGATGACCATAATGTTAAATCTGGGCAGTATGGGCTGGGCATGGTGGCTCATGCCTGTAACCCCAACACTTTGGGACCCAGGAGTTCAAGACCAGCCTGGGCAACATAGTAAAACCTCATCTCCACAAATATAAAAATAAAAAAAATTGGCCAGACACGGTGCTATGTATCTGTAGTCCCAGCTACTTGTAAGACTGAGGCAGAAGGACCACTCCCACCTAGGTGACACAATGAGACCTCAATTAAAAAAAAAAAAAAAAAACTCAAACAGATCTGGGAAGTGTATTTACAGATAATGTTCACTCCATCTGCAAGCTACCACCAGTCCTCCATACCTTCTCATTCATTCACTCATTCATTTAACACCTACCTGCCAGGTGCTTGCTCTGGCCCAGGCCTGATGCTGGGCTCTGTGTAGACAGTAGTGAACAAAGTTGCACGCTGCTTTTCCTCCTGGGCTCATGATCTAGTAAGAGAGACCATCATTAAGCAAATAAATCTGCAAATAACTGTGAAATTAAAATCACAGTGAATCCAATGAAGGAAATGAATGATTAGTATGAGAAAGAACAAGGGGGCTCTAATTTGGACTGAGCCATGCTACACGCATCTGTCAAAATCATGCCCATCCTTCAAGACTAGACAGAAATACCACCTCCTTCATTAAATCAGTCTGTTCTTGTCATTTAACAGGTTCTCTGTCATGCTCTTTCTTTCTCTATGGTATCATATTCTACCTTTATTTGATTTGGGCCACTTGTCCCTTTACCCTGATAAGTCTTCAGCTCCTGGAGGGAGAGTCTGTATTTTATTGTTTGAGAACCTGCTCTGAGCACTTCTCTCCAAGAGATGCGTAGGTGAATTGTTGAATGAATGAATGAATGAATGCATATAGGTCTTGAGTCCTAACCCCAGACATGGGCATGTAGCAGTCCCTGTGGTAAGACCGCAGACTTCAGAGCCTACCACTTGCTGATTGTATGACTGTAGATAAGATGTCTTGACTTCTCTGAGCCTCTGAGCACCCATCCGCTATATGGGGAGATGTTAGAAATAGTTGCAAGGATGGAAAGGGTTAGTGCATGTGCATTATTTAGATTCATCCTTTGCACATAGTGCTTTATAAGAAGTAAAGTGCCAAAAACAACCAACATCTCTCAAAATCTCACAAACCTACTACAAAGCATTTATAATTATTCCTACGTGATAGCTCAGAAACCTGAGTGTTCAAAGAGTTTACTAGCCTGTCCTAGTTTGCACAGCAAACTAGATTTTGATACAAAACCAAAAAAAACAAGGCTGATCTGCAAACCCAGTATTTTCTGACTCCAAAAACTTGTCCCACTCCCCTAACTAGCTGAATGCTTGACTCTGTAGTCAAAGGCTGAGATGTTAGTGTTTCAAGAGTTCACCTCCTGGCCAAAGACTAACATGCTGTTTGCGGATCAGCTAGCCATTTGACATTAAATGCTGGCCTTGGGAAGGATAAAGGAAGGGATGCTTAACTTTCAGGGAGTCTCTCCATCTTGAAGCTTCCGTCGCTTCTCTCATTTTTCAAGGACCTTGGGGTGGACATCCCAAAAGTCTCGTGATCTGCTGTAGTTGAAAGCATGGCTTTGGCATACCTGTAAAACATCTGGAGTTTTCCAAGTTTGTGTTGACTCCATGGGAGCTGCCAGCTCTGGGATGGCATGGATTGGAGAGGCATGGAAGGCATTCACTTGTTCTGGTTTTTTCATTCTGTGGCCTCATGGCCTGAGGATACATTGTCCACACTCCCTGGTGTCCCTTTCCTCTCCATCAACAATGACAAACTGTGTCCACATTCTCTTTTTTGGCTCCTTCCTGAGGTATCGGGCACATAACTATGTCTGACCGAGTCTCTTTTGAGAAAAAAAAATTATACCCCTTATTTTTCCAGAAGGAGTGGGGTATAATTTATGACTAAAACCAGAGTATTCAGACTGTGAAAATACTGCTTAGCCATTTTTTATGTTGATTACAGAAGGCATTTATAGCTCAGACCCAGAGGAGAAGAAATAATTTCTTTGTCACTGAGAAACCCCTTGTGAGTGTCTCCCAGTGAGAAATGGAACCAGTAGAGCCCAAGATAGGGAAAAGCCAAGTCTCCTGATCTTATTTATTGACTTTTTTTTAGACTAAAAAATAATCGTGCACTTTTTGCAAAGACCAGCCCCAAGGCACAAATCCAACAAGAGATCGCATTAATTAGATATCTAATTTCCCAAGAGAGACCCCAGCTCCAGCATACACCAGCTAGCAGTGATGACAAAAGGATCAAATAGCTGAAGCCCTTGCTTCCTTGAAGTTCACATGGACAACTGGCAACAATACGGTCTTGGCCAGAGTTTATCTGTTATCACATGAGAACATTTCTTAGGGCTGCCACAACGAAGTGCTACAGGCTGAGGGGGATGAGGTGAGTGCTTAAAATCAACAGAGATGCATTGTCTCACAGTTCAGGAGGCTAGAAGTCTGAAATGAAGGTGTCAGCAGTGTCATACTCTCTCTGAAACCTGCGGAGGGTTCTCCTTCCTTGCCTCTTCCGTGCTTCTGGTGGTGGCTGGCAATTCTTGGCATTCCTTAACTTGTAGCCATCACTCTGGTCTCTGCTGCTGTGGTCACAGGGCATTCTCCTCCTCCCTATAAGAATAATGGACATATTGGACTCGGCGCTCACCCTATTCCAGTAGGACCTTATTTTAACTTGATGACATCTGCAAAGACCTTATTTCTAATAAGGCTTACATTCACAGGTACTGGAGTTTAGGACTGAAACATATATTTTGGGGAACATACCACAATCTATTAAAAGTGCCTGGTGCTAGAAAGATGGATCAGGGCTTCTTTTACTGGTGTGAGGAGGAGGATAATCAAATCCTTGGAAGGAGAAGGAAATCCAAGCAGGCTGCCTAAGCCTTGAAGGCATTTCCCCCACTCAGTTCCATTTTTCTCAAAATGGGATCCCAAGGCCAGCCTGTGACATTACCATCAGCCAAGAATCTGTTAAGAATGTACATTCTTAGGTCCCATCTCAGATCCACTGAATCAGAAACTCTGAGGTAGGGCCCAGAAGTCTCTAAGTTAAGGCTTCCAGGTGATTCTGACACACACTAAAGTTTGAGAGTCATTCCTCCGCGTTCCTGCCTTCTATCCTCACTGCAGCACTTTCTGATGGGTTTGTCTTTAGATACTGGTAGATGTTTTGGGTTAAAGTAGAAAGTTATTTGGTCAAATGAATTTGGGCAGCACTGTTACTGGTCCAAGCCAAACAAGTTCCTTAACTGAAGGATGGCTCTGAGCTTTTGATATGTTTTGCGTGCTGAGCATTGAATACTTCATAGAAGAGGAACTACCGTGTTTCCAAAACTTCATTGATAAGGGAGTTGTCCTTTTTGTGTGGAATACCCCATTGGACTGGTGTTCTGTGGAGCACACATTGGGAAACACTGCTCTAATCCACACAGTAAGGCAGTCAGTTAATTGTTATGAATCACCTTGTAAGAACCAGGTGCTGTGCTGGGGGGATACATCAGTGAACAAGACATAGTTTCTGTCTCTAGGAAACGTATAGTCTAGTGTAGGAGCTGGCAAGCAACAGGCTATGGGCCAAGTCTGGTATGCCATCTGTTTTTGTATGGCCCATGAGCTAAGAATGGGTTTTACATTTTTAGGTGTCAAATGTAGTTGAACAAAATTCTTAAATGAAGACTACTTCACCAAACATGAACGTGATAGGAAATTCAGATTTCAGTGTCTCCAAATAAAATGTCATTGGAACATAACCACGTTCGTTTGTTTACATATTGTCTGTGGCCCCTTTTGTCCCACAATGACAGAGCTGAATAGTTGCAACAGAGACCATAAGGCATACAGAACCTGAAATAGTTACTTTCTGGCCCTTTATAGAAACACTTTGCCAATCCCTGGTCTAGAGAAGAAAAGAGGAAGTGAACAAACATTTACAAATTCCTTGAGTGCTACAAAGGAACAATGCAGAGACCACTGGAAGGTTTTATTAACTGATGGTGATGGTGGTGGTAGTGGAGTGGGAAAGGCTTTCTGGAAAAAGACCTTAAGGCTAAGTAGAAAGTCTGGAATATGGCTAGGTGGAGAAGGTGTTTACAGGCCAAGGAAATACAGTGCATGCAGATCCCTGAGTTAAAAAGGAGGACCACTCATTGAAACAATGGAAGAAAGCCCAATATAGCCAGAGATTAAGGAAGGTAAGGCCAATAGAAGTCTGATATACGGTCAGATGCCCAGCAAAGGTCAGATATGCCAGGGCAACTTTGAAGGCCTTGCTAGGGGTTTTGACTTTACCTGAAGAGCAGTTGGCTGCCCTTGAAGATTTTAAGCACAGAAGTGATATGATTGATCTAACCCTTATAGGGTTTCTCTGGCTTCAATGAGGAGAATGAGTAGGGGAACCAGAACCTGGCCCAAATCGTTATGGAGATTAGTAGCCAACCAGGGCAGAGAAGGTGGGATGGAGAGAAAGTGGATAGATTGGAGATGTAAACACTCTCTGCAAAGCTTGCTCTCCCTCCTTCTGGGCTCTTTGTGTTCCTTGACAGCCTATAGAACCTCTTTTCCTAGTTGTTGGTTTTGTGCTCTTGGACCCTGATTTACTAAGAAACACCGGTTGCTTTTTATACACCTACTACAAATCCATGAGGCCCTGTGCTATACACTATGAAATATAAGACTAAATAAGCCCCAGTTCCTGACCTTAGGTTCTTAGCTGGGAGACTGATGGATGCAGCCACAGGACTTGAATATAATGAGGATTGATAACCAGAGGGACAAATGATATTCCAAGGGGATAGAGAGGAAGTGTCATGTAAACACCATTGGGAGATGTGAATTCTAATTAAGAGATCTGGAGGGGCTTCATGGCAGAGGCAGCTTTTGCACTTCATGCTGAAAAATGTATAGAATTTAAAAAGGAGGAGAATGGTAATTAATCCATATGAGCAAAATGACAGGCTTGTAACAGCCTGTGGTGGGTGCAGAGGGGCTGGAGAACTTGGTGGCTGGCACGAGTGATCAATGGAGGCTTATGGAGGGCAGAGAGCTAGTGCTGGGGCTCCCAACCTGGTTTGGAAACTCAATTCAGACTCCTGATGGCTTCATGTTCCCAACTCTTTAATGCAGGCTATGTTGGGACTCAGCAGGGCAGTAGAGGACTCACTCTTTCTCTGATGGCCAAGGCCCTCTCTGCCTCATTTCACGACCTCCTGAGGCAGGCACAAACTGTGAATCACATTCCATCTCTGTGACCTTGTTTATAGGCACAGCCCTTAAGCTGGAACAACAGCAACTGTTGTATCAACAAGTCCTCTGGGGTTTCTAGCCCATCGATCCTATGACTGCTTTTAATTGCTTCTGACCCTTCTGACTGGTGTTTTGGCCACTGGGACTAATGACTTTCACTAAGGCTTTCTGATTCTTGGTGCGACTGTACAGGGCTATGACACAGGGTTATTTACAGCCCGAGTCTTCTGTGCCAGAAGATACCTAATAAATGCTGGCAATGTTGATGGGTCTCTTAAGAGCAGCCTGGCCCATTAGTATTTTTAAAAACTTTTAAAAAACAGTAAAATGGCCAGGCTCGGTGGCTCAACCTGTAATCCCACGCCTTTGGGAGGCTGAGGTGAGTGGATTGCCTGAGCCCGAGGGTTCGAGACCCGCCTGGGCAGCGAGACCTCATCTCTACAATAAATAAAAAAATCAGCTGGGCATGGTAGCACGCGCCTGTAATTCCGGCTACTCGGAAGGCTGAGGCGGAAGGATCGCTGGAGCCCAGCAGGTCGAGGCTGCCGTGGCCAGGAGCGGCCACTGCACTCCAGTCTGGGCGACAGAGTGAGACACCAACTCAAAAAAAACCCCCAAAACAACAAAAAAACAGTAAAATGAAACAGGCATACAAAAATACATAATTCAAAAGTAAAAAATAGTGAATAATTATGAGAAAATCTGTGTCACTACCACTGAGTCAAGAAATAAAATATTGGTGGTACCCCTCAGAAGCTTCCCCTTCTGTCCTTTGCCCTTGGCTGGCATCTCACCTTTGATGTCTCAAGTCTAAGGAATCTTAGTAACAATGATTTCTGCCCGGCTTCTAGTCAGAAAAACAGCTGCAAAAGGGGAAGAAAAACAGAGTTCAGACAACAAGTTGACCTTTCTTCCAGAGTTGCCCACACAAAGAAGGTTCTCTCTATCTCTGTGCTGTGGGCTGGACTGGTGGTTGTTATGGAAACATGGGCTCCCAATATGCCAGCTTAGGTGGTTCCCATGACAGACAGGGGCCCTTGCCCTGCAGGGCTCTTCTCTCCTAGTAATTGGCAGGTCCTTATAATATGAGATATCTGAGGTGTTTTGTTTTGTTTTGTTTTGTTTTTGAGTTGGAGTCTCACTCTGTCGCCCAGACGGGAGTGCAGTGGCCGCTCCCGGCCACCGCAGCCTCGAACTGCTGGGCTCTGGCGATCCTTCCGCCTCATCTCTGAGGTGTTAAAGAAGCTTCTTCTCTTGTGTTGCTTTTATTCCAGTGCCCACTTGGTGCAGCCCCACTACAGTGAGGTAAACTGAGCACAAACAGAGAGATTGTTTTCCTTTGTCCAAGGGACTTGATGAGCCCTTAAGTGAGAGTGTGGCAGAGCAAACAACAGTTATTCATAACTCATGAGTGAACTTGGCATTCAGGTTACAGACATTTCTGCAAACTGCATTTTCTGACCCTTACCTTGGGTCTCCCTCTGATTAGAGTCCGTATTTGTAGAAGGAGGTCAGGCTGAACAGGAATGAGGGGAGAAATGCCCTCCAGCAGAGGAGTCTGAAAGGTTTGGCCCTCTCCTCTGAGAGAATGGTGTACCTTTCAAGATTTCAATTGCTGGGTAACTTCCACCAGTAGCTCTTAAGTGACTAATACTGGATGCATGGCAAATAGTTTCAGCAATTCAGAAAATTAGGGAGAAGAGGGGACATGGCAGGGAAGGAGGTCCTTGTGTAGGCAAGTGTGTGGCAAGACCTTGTGGCTTCCTCTTGGCTCATTTGCTCTGTCTGACTTCATCGGAGAGCTGGACCTGCCCTTTTGTCAAGGGTGTCCTCCTCACTGAGGTCTGGAGACGGGGAAAGGGTGTGGATGCCCCTGGGTGTAGGGAGCCGACACTTCCAGACACTCGGTGAGCTCTGTCTGGGTGGAAAACCTCATCTGAAGCCAGACTGAATCACACCAGTTTCTAAGACATTCCTCAACCATGTTAGGCAAAAGAGTCCCCCACTGACAAGCTGGGGTAGAAGGAAACCTGATATAATTTTGGAAAAATCTTCCTTGAGAAAGAAGGTTCTCACAGCTGCCGAGCCTCTCTCGACGTCCAAGGCAGGAGATTGATGGGCCCCGGAGAGCCAAGTAGAGAGTTGAGGCTTTGCAGAGCCGGGTGCTAGCCATTCCTAATTCCCATCAGGGATCGAGAAGGAAAGGCGAGGAGTCCTTTGAGTCCACTGGAAAATAGAAGTCCCTTCTACTTTCCCTTGACTGTTGAATTATTGTTTTTATTTCACATTAGCAGCCAATGCAGACTCTCCTGTGTTTGGCTGCTGTATTGGAAACCAAGGTCCAAAACTAAGGTATATGGGAACCCAGGGGCACAGATGCTGAGGTTCTGGAACCCAGCCAAGTCTTCTGGGGGGGTGGGGGCAGAGGCAGAGGGAGCTGAGCAGCCCCAGGGAGCAAGCATTAGATGTCTGAGCCCTCATGTTGGGTCGTGCTCGGAGCAGTGGGTCCTGACCGCCTTTCCGTGCCTGACCATCCGGTCATCTTTCAGCCTCCCAAGGTCTGTCTGTCTTGCTGGGCCTTGGTTTCATGAATGGGGGTCTTGTCACATGTTGAAAAAGGCAGTCTGATGACCTAATTGCAACAACTCTTTTGACCTGAAGCCAAACCCCATCCGAGTTCAGCAAATGGAAGAGGTAGGAAGATGTTCAGTCACTGAGGTCTATAGTCGCAGACTGGATTAGGTCCTAAATCACGGTGGAAATTTTCCTGGAATGGGACAGATCTTTTTGTAAACAAGAACATTCGTCTTTCTTTTGACTGACGTGCCTGGTGAGGCATGTGCCTCTCAGAAGCCCCATGACATCTGATCTCGTCTGGGATTTGGTGTTTGTATTTGAAAATGTGGCTGCACCGAGGAGCAGCAGTTAGGAGCCAGCCTCAGGTTTGAGCTTCGAGTCATGGAAACTGGCCTGGTTTAAAAACCGGATGTCAGTGATGCCTGGGAAAGCACTTGCTTTTTCAGTGCCCACTGAGCAGACTTTTAATTTACTCAATCAGTACATATCTATTCATCACTTTGCTGGATGCCAAATACTTAGGGTGTTAAAAATATATAGACCTCGCCTTCAAGGAACTTCCAGGCTCATTGGAGCGATATGACATGCATGGATCAAAAGACAGTTAACACTTGCAGCCTGTGTCTGTCTCATGTTGAGTTAGGGGAACAGATTCGGGCACTGGAGGTATAGGACAGGGATAACTTTGGAGGGGATACAGTAGGAGGGCACTTCACTGGACCCCTGGGATCTGACCAGAGAGTATGAAGATGAGTGGGGAGCAATGGAGAGGGCATCCCAGGAATGAGAGTGGCGACACTACAGTGTGGAGGGCAGGAGGACCAAGACACATCTGAGAAGTCAGATGGGAGACCAGGTCAGCGAGGAGCCGGGAGGGCAGCAGACAGGCCTGAGCTGGCGGCCCTGAAGATCAGGTCTTACGGGTTTGAGTTCTGTGCTTTGGGTAGTGTGGACTTGGCAGAATTTTGAGATTCCATAAAATATGAGCAAAGACTGAAAAACAAAGCAGAACAGAACAAAAAATAGGACTGGTCCAGTCCTTCTTTCGACACACTGCAAAGTGTACACTGCATGCCAGGCACTGTCTAGGCTCTAAGGATGAGGAGTTAGCATGTGGGGCACAGACTTTGTCCTCACAGAGCCTACACTCTAGTGGCAATGGCTGGAGGATAAGCACACACATGTGATGAGGGCAGGGTAGCTGCTAGGAAGCCAAGTGCTGTAGGCTGAGGGATAACAGTGTTAGGTTTCATTCAGGCCACTGGACCGTGGCTTAGATGGCTCACGGGCTACTCATCTTTTTTTACTCCAACATGCTTCTGTCTGTTGATTTGGATGGGAATATTAACCACAACAATTCATCCTATCTGCTATCTTCTGGTGAATACTTTCTCCTTGGTTGTCCCCTGAATGATGACTTGAGGCCTTGGCATCAATTGCAGTACTTCCAAGGAGGTTGTTTTAGTTCTGTGTATTTCCTGTGGTAGTGGTAGTGAGAACATCAGGTGTCCGGAATGCCGGGCCATTGGTATGTCTCTGAACTCTGGAAATGGATGCATTGCCTTTCCCCCTGCTTTCTCAACCAGCACTAGCTGGGCTGTCAAAGTCTTGAGGGATCATGTCTCTGTCCCTCAGGCCCTACCTTTTCTGGCCCCAATACCATCCATGGCTGGTGTGACAGATGCACCCTGGGCTCCATATAGGGAAACCTGGTCATTATGAGCATGTCTCAGGGCTTTCATTTTCCCACCTATAGAAGGAAGAATTTGGACTAGGAGTTTGGTTCCTAGACTTTTTGTGCATTAGTCAATTAAACTTGAAACCGAGTGAATATCACAGGGCTGCCAGCTTTTTATTTTGACAAGCAAGAACAGAAGAAAGAAACTGTCAAATGCCAGATCCACTATCTTTGTCATTTCATAAAAAGGGCATATTAATACCCAACAAAGGAGTGACGACATGTCAAAGAAAAGGACAGCTCTTCCCAATAGAGGCACATCAGTTGTCTTTCTCTGACATGGGCAGTGCACTGTGCTGGGCTTTTCATTCCAGGCTTTGTCCTGGAGCGGTGTTGCTCCATGGCCATGTGGGACCCAAGGAACCAGAGCATCTGTGAACCAACCTGAGGAAACTTTGGGAGGCCCCTTATGGGCCAGACCCTCCTCCTGATCCACAGAATGGTGATGACCCCCTTCTCCTAAAAGTTAGCTTGGCCCTGGCATGAAAATCTTTGCCTTCTTTTATGAACATAAGGATTTGGGATTTCCTTTGGGTCTCTGTGATCCATATCTCAGTCTGTCTTGACTGGAAGCAAATGTGATTTTTTTTTTGTCTTCCAACTGGGCCCCTGCCATGGTTTCCTTGTCTGGGCAGTCCTTGTGCACTGTCTTCTTAGGCAGGATGGACTGCCCTACAGACTGGCAGCTCAGTCTCCAAGTCTCCGCAGTTGAACAGGCTGTCTTGGACCTAACCAGGGTCACCCTGGCCAAAGACTCTTAGCTGAGGTCTCCTCTAATCCAATTCGAAGTCTCTGTGGCCCCAGTAGTGAACTATGGACTGTCACTTATATTTTATTAAGCTAATTGAAGGAGAAGGAGGTCATTATTTTACAGATGTAGTGTTGGCCAAGATATGTGCATTAACCCTGAAAGTTTGGAGGTTGACTTACTAATTTTAAGCAGCAAATGTGACCATTTGAGAACATATCTAATGTCTCTAATATCTAATGGGTCATTCTATTCCCGTGTTGGAACGTCTTCTCCTAGGCCATTTCTCCAACTCCGTATTTATACAAAGCTGATTATAATTGAATTAAGATGTCTGCACTACAGATTTTTTTTTATGTAGACGCCATAGGGATGAGCCAGGTGTGATGGCTCATGCCTGTAATTCCAGAGCTTTGGGAGTCCAAGGTGGAAGGATTCCTTGAAGCTAGGAGTTCAAGACCAGCCTGGGCAATATAGCAAGACCTCATCTCAATAATAGTAACAACAACAACAACAACAATAATAATAGTAATAATAATACAGTTTTAAAAAAATTTAAAAAGAAGTCATAGGGCACAAGATGGCTGTTTCAGTAGTAGTAATAAACAGCTTTTCTCTTTTTTTGTATATTGGGCTTATCCCAAGGCATCATGGAATGGAAAAAATAAGCCTCATAAAGTTTCTACCTTGCAGGCTTGTTGTGAGAATAAGACATGTTGGTGTAAAACCATCAAGTAGAGAATATGGCTCATAGCTGCAAGAGGGAGCCAAGGATCTCCTGAGGGCCAGTTGACCCCCTTGGTCCTTAGGGGACAGTAAGAGAGCTTAGAATCTGATTCTGAGAAGAGCCAGAAAGGAACCCTGTTCTGCCCAGCATTTCCCAGGTGAGGGAAATAATGCCTTATTGACTTGTCCAGGGACACAGAACTGAGATACTTTTGTCCAAAGCGGGAAACTTACAATCCAGGTCCCCAGATCAGGTGGTTTCAGAGCTAGACAGACCTTGGGAACATTTACACAGCCCCTTCATATTTGAGACCAGGATACCTGAGGCACAAGATGGTAAGGAGCTGTTAAAGGTCACCTAGTTTTTTTTCACTGTCACCTTTTTCTACCATGAAGACTTCCAAGGAGCAGTTGTTCATACCCACCACAGGGGCACTTCTGAGTGAGAATCTGGAGGATGCTCCCAGAAAGCCATAACTGGAAAAGCTAGTGATGATGGAGCATCTTAGGCCCAGTGGTGATACCCCATAAACTCACAAGGCTTTCTAGCAGCCTAAGGCAATAGGTTTTGTCCCAGCATCTTTTTTTTTTTTGAGTTGAAGTCTCACTCTGTCGCCCAGGCTGGAGTGCAGTGGCTGCTCCCGGCCACCGCATCCTTGACCTGCTGGGATCCGGCAATCCTCCGCCTCAGCCTTCCGAGTAGCTGGAACTATAGGCGCGCGCTACCACGTCCCACTAATTTTTTGATTTATTGTAGAGATGAGGTCTCGTCAAGTTGCCCAGGCGGGTCTCGAACCCGTGGGCTCAGGCAATCCACTCACCTCAGCCTCCCAAAGGCGCGGGATTACAGGCTGAGCCACCGAGCCCGGCATCATTTTAGCCTCCTGTGACTTGATCCATGGACAGTGTGTCCCCTTCCCTGAAAGTGTAGCTCTTTAGTAGCTGCTGGATGAATTCATCTGATACAAAATCTTAACCCTGCTGGTACAGGGTCACCAGGGGTCAGATGGGGAGAAGTGTAGGTAGCCAAGGAGAGGTTGGACCACAGAACTTCTCAAGGGTAGAAACAGACTCTGCCATCCTTCACACCAGCTCTGGGAGGGACCTCGGTCCTTTGCTGTCCTACTTCTGTGGCCCCTGAGTCTCAGAGTGACCACCTCCTTCTTCCTCTCCCTTTGCAGACACTCTCACCATGAAAATCCCAGCTGGTAGTGCCCACTTTTTGCTTGATTTGCTTGAGCTGCTTTAAGTAATCTGCCTAATCCCCTAATATGCAAGATTATTGGTACCTGGGAGAATGCCCACGACTGGGCCACCCACCCAGGAGAGGAAGGAGGCTGCTGGCTAGATTTTCTTCTCACCTGTTTGTTGGGGGGGGAGGGAAAAAAGTAGGGGCACTAGAAGACCCTTCCCCAGCATTCAGGGGAAAACCTGAGGGAAAGAGACCAGGAGTGGCCTCGTGGCGGGGTGGGGGGGGGCGTTAGAAGCCACATGGGTTTATAAGGTATCAAAGTTCAAGCACTTCTAGATTGAAGTTCAAGCCACAGGATGATGTAGTCATTGTCATGAAATAAAGCATGTTTTAAAAGCTAACACGGAGCCGGGCTCGGTGGCTCAGCCTGTAATCCCGCGCCTTTGGGAGGCTGAGGTGAGTGAATTGCCTGAGCCCGCGGGTTCGAGACCCGCCTGGGCAGTGAGACCTCATCTCTACAATAGATCAAAAAATCAGCCGGGCGTGATAGCGCATGCCTGTAATTCCGGCTACTCGGAAGGCTGAGGCGAAAGGATCGCCGGAGCCCAGCGGGTCGAGGCTGCGGTGGCCGGGAGCGGCCACTGCACTCCAGTCTGGGCGACAGAGGGAGACTCCGACTCAAAAAAAAAAAAAAAAAAAAAAAAAAAGCTAACACGGGCCTCTGAACTTTTACTCAGGGGATTTCAAACTTTTTTCCTCAGAAAACCCATTCCCCCACACGCAGGCTAGCATAGAACTTTAATAGGTGAAACTGCTCAGTGCAGAGATGCTTTGATTTTCATGGGGGCCTGAGCCTTTCCTTCTCTGCCCCCTTGGGATTCCCTCTAGGGCACCTCATTGAATGCTCCAAGGTAGAGAGAACTGTGGATTTAACCCACTGCTGCCTCTCTTTTCCTAGATAGGAACTCTGCTCACAGAGGCTAAGTAACCAGCCCAGGACACACAGCCTGTTCCTGGCAGAATTGGGGAGACAATGTGGGCTTCCCAATTTCTGGCCCAGAACTCTTCACCCTGCCCCATCCTTCTACAGTAGAGAAAGAATCCTTCGGCTTTGTGCCCAGTCCATGCGAGGCTCCTGGGTCAGTTTTGACAGATGAGACGGGACAGGGCAAGGCAAGAGAGCTGTCGGGGGACGTGGGGTGGGGTTCCAGGCAGATGGAATGAATAACTCAGAGCAGAGTCCATCAGTGCAAGCTCAGGGGACATGGCTTTTTGATGGTGACCGGGAAAAACTGAGGACAATGTGAGGCTGTGAAACCCAAGGATAGGACAGACAGAAGCTTCCTTTCTTCTCCCCCAGCCCTCTGGGATTGAGCATACTGGGAAGATCCCGTGGTACCAGGGCCCTGGTCAGAGGGTCCAGCTTCCAGGGATGCGAGGAACTCCTTGGCCCTTACCCTGGTCCCAGAGGTGTTAGGCGAGGTGGTGGCACACCAGCCTGGCCTCCCCAGTTCCCTGTCAGACCCTACCTCCCACCCAAGCACCTCAGACTCTGCAAAGCTTGGTGTCTGTCCAGTAGCAGTTAAGTGCTCAGGCCTGCCTGGCAGAGCTTGCTAAGTCCTCCGAGGATGCGAGTAGAGAGGGAAGAAGCCCAGTCTTCTCCTCCAGGGGCATCTGCATAGAGAGCCTTGGTTCTTAGCAGGAGGCCCTCACAGCCTGTCAGCTTGGCCACCTTCATTTCTGATTCGATGCTCAGTCCCGTGAAGGGTGATTTATGGTTCCAGGCTGGTTCTTGGCAGAAGAAGGACTGTGTTCCTCTGTCCTTGACGTAACTGCCCTCCCAAGGCACAGGGACCTTGAAGAAAGGTCACTGTGGTACCTGCAGTATCCAGAAGTGGGAGTGAATTGAGGGCTTTTCATGACAACAGATATTTCATGGGCACTTGGCACCTCCTATGTCCCTCCTAGTCATTATCCCATTTGCTCCTCACACTGTCCTGGGAGGATGGCAGGACAGGTACTTGTCTCTTTTTGGCATCAGACAGCTGGGTTTAAATTTGGACTGTGTTTTTCTGGGCCAGCTTCTTAACCTCACATCTGTCAAAAGAGGGCATTAGTGACAGGACTCGGTGGCTCAGCCTGGAATCCCAGGACTTTGGGAGGCCCAGGTGAGCAGATTGCCTGTGTCTGCGGGTTCGAGACCAGCCTGGGCAACTTGGCGAGACCTCATCTCTACAATAAATTTCTTTAAAAAAAATTAGTGAGGCAAGGTAGCGTACAGCTGTTGTTCTGGCTACTTGGAAGGCTGAGGCAGAAGGATTGCCAGAGCCCAGTAGGTTGATGCTGGGGTGTACATGAGTGGGCCACTGCACTCCAGCCTGGGTAATGGAGTGAGACTCCAACTCAAAAAAAGGGCATTAGTAACAGCCTCACAGAGTTACTGAGGTCATGCTCAAAAACAGTAGTCAATATTGTCATTACTACCACCTATTTGTAATATTATCTATTCTAGATACTGTGCACACCAATAATTGTCCATTTGCTGTAGCGCTCCTCCCTCTATCCTATTCTCCCCACCACATTTTCTTCCCTCCCTCTCTCTTACCTTTCCCTCCTTTCCTCCCTCCCACCCTTCCTCCTTTCCCTCCCTCCTATCCTTCCTTCTTTCCTTTCCTCCCACTCTTTCTCCTAGCCTTCCTCCATTCTCTTCCTTCTACCCGTTCCTTCCTCCCTCCCACTTTTCCTCCCTTCCCTCCCTTCCACCCTTCCTTCCCTCTCTCCCACCCTTTCTTCCTTCCTTTCTTCCTTCCTTCCCTCCCTCCCTTCTTTTCTCCCTTCCTTCCCTCCTCCCCTTCTTCTCTGCTTCCCTCTCACCTGTCCTTCCTTCCTTCCTTCCTTCCTTCCTTCCTTCCTTCCTTCCTTCCTTCCCTCCCTTCTACCCTTCCTTCCTCCCTCCCTCCCACCAATATGTCAGGTGCTTACTGTGAGCCCACAAAGTTTCAGTGTTGAAGATGCAGCCTTGAATAAAATAGATAAACACCCTTTTCCTCATGCAGCTTACAGACAATAAACAACGATGAGTTAAAGTATGTGGGGTGTCGGATGGTGGTTCGACTGCACTGGAGAAGAAGAGAGCTTGGATAGGGAGAAGTCAGGAGGTGGTGGGGTGATTTCCAGTGCGTTGGTCAGGGAAGAGCTAGCTGAGAAGGTGAGGATTTGAACAAAGATCGAAGAGAAATGAAAGAGCTACCATGGGGACTTGTGGGACACAGAGAGAAAGAGGCCAGTGCAAACAGCCTGGGACGTTCTGGCAGTATGAGGAGGCGGATGTGGCTGGAGAGAAGCAAGTGTGGCAGACTCGTAGGATGACAGGCAGGAGTGGGGCAGATTGGATGTGAAGACTGTCACTTGTCCTCTGAGTGGGACGAGAAGCCCAGGAGGGTGTCATGCACAGCAGGGACATGATCTCACTTACATTTTTAAAAGACTATTTTTCCTCCCAGATGGCCATTGCCCAAACAATTTCCCAGTTCTGGGATGAGGAGCCAGTGTCCAAAGAACTGAAGCTTAATTAAATCCAAGACAGGCTTGGAGCTTTCAAGGTTGACCCTCAGCAGGCAGCAGGGAGGGGGCTCTGGGTCCCCTTGAGGCTGGCCCAGCTGACTCCCCAGCAGGTGTGGTGCCCGTAGTGACCTTGGCACTTGGCTTAACCTGGCAGGTGTTGGTGGGAGGGTGCCTGGGGGTGAGTGAGCCCGACTGGGCTAGAGCAGGTATGGAAGCAGCTCACACGTCATGGGGAGAGCAGGTCCAGTGTGGCAGGCTGCCTGGCAGGACTTGGCAATCTGACATTCTTTTGGGTCCAAGAGAGACAACTGGGCCTTGCCCTGCAAGATGCAGCTGGGTGGGGATCGGAGAGGTGAGCTCTATGTTCTGTGAGGCCTCTGGCTCTATGGTGCAGGACTTTTTTCTCCTTCCTGCTTGGAACCAGAGGACAGGGACCTGCCTTGCCCTCTTGTTATGAAGTGATTGCTTTGGAAAGGGCTGTGCTCTGTTACCAGATCAGGTTCCTGCAGGAATCAGATAGGTACACAAAACAGGACTCCTCCCTGTTCACAGAAGAGAACATGAGGCTTTGAGAAATGAAATGACTTGCTCCAGGCTATCCAGGAAAGCTGGACTTGGATGGAGTAACTTTTGATTCTCAGAGCTTTTCCTATCACACCACCAACCTGAAATTCCCAGTGTACTGGAAGATGAGAGACAGAGAAAGTCAGATCTGAGGGTCAGGGGCTGTGAGGTCCTAGGATTAGAATGGACTGTGCTCCTGTTGGTCCAGGACTGCTCTCCCTGCTGAGGAAGGCTGGGCCCTTTGAAGACAAGCAGGGCTAGTCCTTATCATGGCCCCACCTGTGAACCCTGTATAAGCCAAGTGGAAGTTTCTGCCAGCCTTAGGGACACCCTGAAGTCCAGGTTGCAGAGGGAACTGCTCAGGGGTGACTGAGTCACTTGGGATAGACTTGGTACAATTATCATATCTGGGAAGTAACAAGAGGAAAGGGAAATAGAGCCAACTGGGGTTTATGTCTTGGCTTGGTGGTCACCTGACTAGACTGGTGTCACTGGGCTTGTGTCTTCTCCTCCAGACCCTCAGTTTTCTCATCTATACAGTATGTGTGTGTATGGGGAATATTCTAAGGAATTGCCGAGGTCCCTTCTCAAGCTTTGGTCTTTGACTTTGTGATTCAGAGGGAAACGCCCAAACCCAACAGATGGGTAGTCTCTATCTTGAGCATCAGTGATGGGGCCCAGTTAAGCCCTTGGCCACAGGTGACATAGGAGGGGTGATCTCTCAGTGGCCATGTCAACAGAAAGTCATTATGGAAAGCACAGCTAAAAGAAATGGGGAGAAGGCAAAAAAGGAGTGAGACCTTGTGACGGGGCCCAGCCCTGTGAGAGGAGCCTGCCTGGTAGGGTGGGTGGCAGGAGGGGACTGCCAGCCATTCTACTCTCCAGTGTCCCCCAGCCTACTGTACCTTCCACCTCGCTCTGATGCCCTCCCACCCTCTGGTGTGGACACTGAGATTAGACGTTACTGTTGTCCCTGTGAGGCAGCTGTGGCCTGCTTTACACAAGAGTCCAGTGGGGAAAGAGGTTAGGGTTGGAGACAGAAAGGTCAAACCCCTTTCTCAGGGAGCTGCCGGGGCCAGGAGGAGGGCTCCTGCAAGATCTCGGCATTCTGGGTCAGTGCCCCAGACCATGGCTCCAGGTCTCATTTTTTTTCCTATTTCTCCCTCCATGTTCCTGTCTTTTCCTCCATATATGGAGGCCTGTCCTCTTGAGGCTGGGTAACTGGTGCCTGCAGCTCATGGGGTTTCTCTCTTATACACACACACATACAGTGACTTCCTGGCTGAGCTCAGGGGCCCCATCTGTTCCTACTCAGAAGTCCTCCCTGTAGGGGGTTGAGTCTTCTGCAATGGGATGTGGAAGATGTAGGGTTGTCTGGATGCCAGCTTTGCCATTTGGAACACAGTGTCCTGTGAGGTACAGGAGAAAGAGCAGAGTCCTGGGACTTAGGTGGCAGCCCCTCTGTGGTCATTGGTCTCCTCATCTTGAAAATGGGAGGTTGATCTCATGGAGCTTTGAGTCAGAAGGGTGTCACTTGATCTAGGGTCCACCCTGTGTGGGAATCCCTGTCCCAGTTGTTCTTGGGGGAGGGGGTCACAGCTTCTACTAGGAGCCCTGGTAGAACAGCTCTACTAGAAGTCAGAGCACCTTACTTCCTAGGGCCCATCACCTAGTTGGAGGATAACAGCTGTTAGTACCTACACTTGGCTGCGTGTGGTGGCTCAAGCCTATAATCCCAGCACTTTGAGAGGCCAAGGTGAGAGGATTGCCTGAGCCCACAGGTTCGAGAACAGCCTGGGCAACTTGGCGAGGCCACATCTCTACAACAAATAAACAAAATTAGTCTATAGTTCCAGTCTTAGTTCCAGCTACTTAGAAGGCTAAGGTGGAAGGATAGCCTGAGCCCAGCAGGTTGACACTGGGGTAGCTGTGAGCATGCCACTACACTCCAGTCTGGAGTGAGACTCCAACTCCAACTCCAAAAAAAAAAAAAAAAAAGAACCTACTCTCTCTTATCGTCTGCTCTATCATTATTTATTAAAGATTGACTCTGGACCAGTGTTCCTTCCAGGGCCACCAGTCCATGGAAGTGGCATAGCTTCAACTGAATATCTTGGAGGCCCCAGGCCCATCAGTGGTTGCTTTGTCAGGGCAGCTGGAATTGCTGTGTGCCTGGCACTGTGCTAGGCTTAGACTTCCCACCACCTTCATGGGTGGGAGGCTCATGATGGCTTATGAGCAACCCACCCCCCCATAGCGGTCAGCTTGTAGTTGGTGGAGTAGACCCCAGCCCAGGAGGGCCCTCTGCTCCCAGCCTGAGCACTCGGGTTTTGTGCCTTCTTCTGAAAGATAGCTGCTCTCATTTTACTTGTCTGTAAAATGAGAATAATTCCACCTGCCTGTTGGGTATATTACAAGGTTTAAGTAAGATAAGGCACAGAAAACACTTAATTCTTAGTTGCTGGTACCCAGTTCTGGCTTGTTCAGTGGCGGCCATCACTGTGATGATGGACTCTGCCCTTACCATCTTCTCCCTCTGTGTGTCCCCAGCAAGACCACAGAACCCTTCTGGTCTCTGCTCCTTTTTCTCTGAGGCATGCAGTCAGGAGGAGGGGAGACAGTCAGTGGTGAAGAGAGGGCCTCTTTCCCAGATGCAGAATCCGTGGTGGCTCGTCTGTCCGGATCGTCAGACTTAGTGTAGCTCTGTCCCCAGCCACTCCTACACATGACAATTAAGTGCACAACATCTAGTGTAAGCAAATAACAACAAGGGCATTATCTCCCTTTAGTCTGTGCTTTTTCCTTGCCTATCATAAATTAATTAAAATAATGAATGCCTTGTAAAACAATAGGTAAGAGGGCTGGCAAAATAGCATTATCTGCCTTATACCTCTTGTGCTGTGAATTGCTGATGCATTAAACCACTGTGACCAGAGAGGACCCCCTGCCTCCAGCCTTGCTCATGCTGATTTCTCTTCTTCAGTGTCCCCCAGGAAGCTGTGAAGCTTGGGCCTCCAGGCTCAGGAGCAGAAAGCTGGCTCTCCAGGGCCCCATGTGGTGACCAGGGACCACTTTAGAAACATCCTGGGAGGCATGACTCCAAAGGAAATCCCACAGTCTTGGATCTGAGGGCCTTCTCCCTGCCTATATCTTTTCCTCACCCCCTCCACCACTGTCCAGTTCTGAAAGAAGCAGATGGTTCTGGTCCTGGTGAAGGAAGATGCCGGGAGAGAACTGGGGGTTCAGATCCATGTCCCATTTCAGATAAGGACAGTGTTCACCAAGCTATATCAGAATGACCAGAAGCTATGGTTCCCAAAGTGGAGTCCCAGACCAGGAGCATTGGCGTTATCTGGGAACTTGGCACAAACACAGGTTCTGGGGTGGGCCCAGTGCTCTGTGTTTTAACCTCCCCCCCCCACTACCAGCATGCTCCTAATGCCTGCTCAAATTTGAGAACCACTTGCTTTAGAGTGTCGGTGACACAAGGAGAAGGGAGAGGTGCTGGGACAAACTGACTGAACTCGTGCTTTGTGCCATTGGGACCCTGTTTAATCCTGACACTGCTTGTGGGGCAGGCAGTATTGTCCCCATCTTACAGGGGAGGTCCCATGGCAGTGGGAGAGCTAGATTTTTACCCTGAATCTATTCCTTGGTGACAATGGCTACCCTGAATCAGGGCCTCCATACCTCCTGAGCACCCACCAGTTCGGAGTCTCCCAGGGCAGAGACTAAGGGGCCAGGACAAGTCCTAACAACCCCTAACTAAGACTGGCCTAGGCTGGGCTCGGTGGCTCAGCCTGTAATCCCACGCTTTGGGAGGCCGAGGTGAGTGGAATGCCTGAGCCTGCGGGTTCGAGACCCGCACCGGGCAACTTGGCGAGACCTCATCTCTACAATAAATCAAAAATCAGCCGGGTGTGGTAGCACACTCCTGTAGTTCCAGCTACTTGGAAGGCTGAGGCGGAAGGATCGCCGGAGCCCAGCAGGTTGTGGCTGCGGTGGCCGGGAGTGGCCACTGCACTCCAGTCTGGGTGACAGAGTGAGACTCCAACTCAAAAAAAAAAAAAAAAAAAAAGACTGGCCTAGGGGGCTTGGCCTGCAGATTCCACACTATGTCAGCAGGTGGCCCCCAAATACGTCCACCTTGCAGCCTCCCCCTCCCAGGCCTCCTCTTGAATTGTTCTAGCTCCATGGGACTTAACACACTTGGACATAAAATATTAGCATCTGTGACTGCAGGTGCTGCTGGTCTCTTCCTGAGCCAGGGGGTGGCCCGAAGGAGAGAAGCTGGAATCAGGAGCAGCTTCCTGCCTCCCGTAGCCAAGTCCCCAGGAGGGTGACTCATCCAGTGTGCCCTCACCACCTGTCTCCCACACTCCTTCTGCCTCACTCCACCCCACCCCCACGCATGGCAGACAATCATTTGCACCTCTGCCTTTGGTTCTTCCCCCTTATTCCAAGTCACAGTGATCCCCAGTGCAGCTTTGCTTTGGAAATTAATTCTAGAGTTTTAGATACTGAACATAATGTGCTGGCATCTTTTAAAACACCTTCATCTGCAGTAATAATCTCAGTGGGTATTTGAGTAGGGATCCAGTTAAAAGTACATTTTTAGTATAAATACCTTCCAGGCAGTATTTGGGACATACTGATACTAAAAAAAATGATTTGTTGTTTATCTGAAGTTTAAATGTCGCTGGATAGGCTGGACACCTGTAATCTCAACACTTGGGGAGGCTGAGGCAGGAGGATTTCTTGAGTCCAAGAGTTTGAGACCAGCTTGGGTGACATAGTGAGATGAGACCTCATCTCTACAAAAATTAAAAATAAAAAAAATTAAGTAGACATGGTGGTGCTCCTATATTCCTAGCTACTTGGGAGGCTGAGGTGGAAGGATCACCTGAGCTCAGGAGGTTGAGGCTGCAGTGAGCTATGATTATGCCACTGCACTCTAGCCTGGGTGACAGTGACAGAGTCAGATCTCATCTCAAAAAATAAAAAAATTATAAATGTAACTGACAGTCCTGTATTTTATTTGGCAATCCTAAGACTAGGCTCTGTAGCTGATGAAGGACTGATACTCTTGACCCTTTCTAGTCAATCATTTATGCTTATTGAACTAACTCTATGCCAGGTACTCTGTTAGGCACTAGGGCTGCAGAAGTCGGGGAGGCAGACAGTCAACAAGATAAATAAATACATTACTCAGTGTATAAATAAATAAATTACTCAGTGTATAAATTACTCAAGTGCTGTGGAGAAAAATAAAGCAGAAAAAAAGTGTTATTGGAAGGAAAGAGTTGCAATTTTAAAAGAGTAGCTAGGTAAGACTTCATTGAGAAGGTGATATTTGAGCAAAGACTTGAAGGAGTTGAAGGAGCTAGTCTGGAATACTCTGGGAGAAGAGTATTCCAGGCAGTGCACCCATTGTGTGCAAAGGTATACAATTTAGGGCCCCATTTGGGACTCAGTTATCTGATGAGGTCAGCCTTGTTTCCTCAAGCATATTTTAAGCCACAAAGGAGAATTTAGTAACTGAAAGGGATTTCAGGCACAGGTGGATCCAGGTGTTTAAATGATAACGCCAGTATTTGATCACTTCTACTTCTTTCTGTGGTGGTTGCATTCTCAGAGAAAAATTACACTGTCTGTTCTTTCCAGCAAATGTTCTTCAAGCCTTATTGAGTTGTGACTATCCCTGGCCCAAATGCTGTTGTCAGGGGTAGGATGACTGACTAGTCTCCATTGCTGGAGCCAGTGTAGGGGTTTTGAACCACTTAGGCAGAGGTGGAAATTTTCTTAAAGGAAAGTGGGAAGGCTGCTGTGAGAAGGAGCATGAAAGCTGGGCTGGCAAGACCACAGCATACCAACCACACCTCCCCTGAGCATTCTGGGGTCCTAGACAGATCTCTTTCCCTCCTAAGCTTTGGCATTTTTTTTTCTCTAAGATGGGAAGAGAATAATACCATCCTTTTTTCCTTCACTGAGATATTTTAAGAGGGAATGGAGAAAAGATTCTTTTTTAAAGAAAGATTAAAAAAACAAACAAAGCCATAATCTACCCCTTCTCCCCTGCCCCACTACCTTTAAGCCAGTTCTTACCTCGGCTGGGAATCCCTGTGGGCTTTGGTTCTTTATGGGTAGGGTATGTTATTTAAATCCCCGCATCTCAACTCTTGTTCTCTCTGTTTCCAGGAGGCCCAGAAGATTAACAATGGCTCAAGCCAGGCGGATGGCACTCTCAAACCAGTGGATGAAAAAGAGGAGGCCGTGGCCGCCGAGGTCGGCTGGATGACCTCCGTGAAGGACTGGGCGGGGGTGATGATATCCGCCCAGACACTGACTGGCAGAGTCCTGGTGAGTCCCCAGCCTTTCCTCACACCAGGAGACCATGTTGTCTGGGCCAGGATGGCTCTGTTTATGAGAGGTGCTGTTCCTGGGGTGTGTTCCAGGCTTCTGGCTAGTGGGAGGTGGGGGTGAGCTGTGAGTGCTCCTGCGTGTTCACGGAGGAGAGGCTGAGTTCTTTGTGCACATCTACGCTAGGGGTTTGTGGAGGGATTTGCAGAGAGTGGGCCAGCATCCTGGGCAGAGAGGGTCTGTTGAAAGAATGTGGCATACTTCCTTTGCCAGCAAGATAGGCGCGTGTGGGCGCACACACACACACACACACACACACACACACACACACACACACACACACACACACATACCGCCATCTTGAAGAGGAAAAGAGGATCCAGGAAACATACACCAGAACCTATGGACAGCTTTAAATGCAGGGATTCAGGGAGTTCTGGGTGTGTTTGTGCACGCGTGTACATGTTTGGTGGCCTTCAGCAGATTTTACTGTTGTCCTCTGGCAGCCTCATAGAGAACCCTTCCTGGGGTGGTTTCCTACTCTCCTGCACTATGTGAGCTGGCCATGGTGGAAATCTTCAGTCATGCTGTTGGTGAAACTCATCCACAGCCCACCTGAGGCTGTCTGGTCCTTGTACTTAGAGCATGCTCATGGGCCCTTTTCTGATGAGATAGAGTCCTGGCTCATCAGCAACTAGGGCTCATCCACCCCTTCTCTGTGCATTTCCAGCATCTCTCTGGGTCTGCTTACGTGAAGCTTAGCTTCCCTGACTGGCTTCATGAGCCTCTGTTTTTTTTGTCTAGGATTGTGAGTAGGACAGGCCTAGAGTGACCAACCATCCCAGTTTGCCTGGGACTGAGGGGTATATGGGACATTAATCTTTCATTGCAAAAAGTAGGAAAGTCCTGGGCAGTCAGGGATGAATTGGTCACCCTAACCAGGCTTGTGTCCCTGCAACCCTGTCCTTGGGCTTTCTTGGGTCTGCTCTGAGTCCTTTCAGAAGATATTGCATTCAGAGTGATTTCTCATTGTGATTCTGGAAGCTGTTTTGTTTGGGTGACCTGTCCTGGCCTGGAGCTAAGGCTCAGTCAAGAATCATTTGGATCAAAGATCAGACAGGGACACAAGAAAATAGATGTTATTACCTCCAGTTTCATGGCAGAAACTCATTGAAGAGGTGATTGTAGATGGAAGGAGATGACAAAAATGTCACTTATCAGAATCCTTGGGAAGAACTCAATGTTATGTTTGGGATAAATGTCTCACAAACTGCTGGGGGAAGGAGCAAGACACTGGCTGCAGTGCTTGATAATCAAAGATGTCAGCCACACAGCCTTCTAGGAGGACAGGTTCTGTTCACTGAGGGTCCTATTGGGAGCTGTCTCCCAGAATATGGATATGGAAGTGAGACTGATGTCAACTGATGGCAACATGGAAAGAGGAAAAATTTAAAGTTGGGGTTTTGGAGGAGGAGGAAGTGGTGAGGTCATTTACTGCCTGGAGGAAGGCAGAGAGAGGGACAATCTGAGCCCATGTGACTCAGGAAAGATTGCATCTAATGAGGACTTGGAGGTTCCTTGCTGTTGGCTGTGCTGTGTAACCACACGTCTGTCTCTCCTCCTGACTCTTCAGTAATGTCTCCATTGCTCTTTTGTGCTTGTTTATGAGTGGATTTTGCATTGGAAACTTAAAGAGGTTGACCTCTGGGCCTGGGTGTTCACGTGGGACAATACGGAGGCAGTGCCGTGCGTTCTACATGCATGGTGGTGATGGTCAGTGATGAGCAGCAGACAGTTTGGTTGCACAAATGTGACATTTGTTTCTTCCATGTGGCCATTATGGACAGTTCTAATTATCTTCATCAGCATCTGCCAAGACTTACTGAGCACCAATTCTGGGCCAAGTATTTTTTTTTTTCTCAGTTCTATGAAAAACAGGGAATGATCCTGATTCTATTGCACTACATATGGAGGCTACTGAAGGAATGAATGGAGGATAGATGCTATGAGTACAAACATTGTGTGCGTAGACATGTGTGTAGTGTGTGTAGGGGAAAATAGGGAGGATCAAAAAGCCTTCATAGGGCTTCACAGGGAGGAAAGCCTTTGAAATGAAACTTTCATTTCAAGATGAACTGAGCACATGCTTTATGGTAGGGAAGATATCAAAAACAAAAACATCCTCGAGCTTAAAAACAAAACCAAACTTGGTTGGCCAGAATTTGTGAAGAATACCTAATAAGATGGAAGCATTTGAGCTGAGCTTTGAAGTGTGAGTTAGGATCTTAAAAGTGAAAGAAGAGGAAACCCTTCCCTTCCAAAGGAGCAGAAGCAGGAGCAGAGAAGGAGCCTGGTGCACTGAGGGAATCGAGTATGCTCTGTGGGGCCCAGGGCTGCAGACTGAGGAGGTGTACTGGAGACGGCTTGTTGGGGCTCTAAAGGGGAGAGCTGAAGAAGTTGGTAGGACAAGGATATTTTGAGGGAGGGGTGCCGTAATTGGTTGTTGTTCAGAGAGAGCTAGAGACCAAGTGGAGACCCAGTGGGTGAGGCAGTAGCTTGGAGGTCCTAGGACAAGTTAGGGTAGTGAGTTACTGTCCCAGTGATCATACCAGAGAGGTTGCTGCTGTGGTCTTGGTGAGGCACGGCCTGGACTAACACCAAGCAGAGGATGCAGTAGTAGATGTGGGTGACATTGAGGAAACAGCACACATCAGGCCAAGCACCATCACATCCACTTGATACTCCTACTAGCAATCACATTATCTAGAGCCTCCCATGAGCCCGGCACTGTGCTAGGCCCTGCACATTATGATCAGTCTGAAGGACAAGGACCATGTTGAATTCATTCCATGTCTCCTATATTGCTGTTATGTTGGAGGGGTTCATTACAAGGAGGTGTTTTATTCATGAATTCATCTCTGTTTTACAGTTGAGAAAATCAAGGCACAGGAAGGGCAATGACTTGCCTAAAAATATACTGTTTTGAGTGACAGAGCCAGGCCAGTTCCTACAGGCCTCTGGACTCCCAATCTAGTGCTCCTTCTGTGTCACTACTTCTCAGTCAAAGATAATGCCTTTTCTTTTCTAAGCCATTGCCAGCTGTCACTTTGGGTGTGACATTTTGACATTACCATCTTTGAGTCAATTAGGTCCTGAGGCGGTGTGGCCTGATTCTCTTAACATTTGCATGTGGAAGCACGTTTACCCAGGCCTTCTTGCCTGGGACTGCCCAAGGTGTCAGCTGCTCTCTGAAGGTCTCCTTGGGGAAAATCCTGCCCTGCCTACTGGGCCAATCAGAACAGAGCAGGTCCTGCTATACAGAGAGCAGCCGTCTCAGAGCTCCAGGTGGTACCTGGGGAACAGGCCTCTCTCATTTAAGAGCAGGAAGGTCCTTGCTCGAACAAAGAACAGATTTCACACGGAAGCAGCAGCACACAAGAGAAAGCAGCTCTGCCTGTTCAGAACCCAAAGCTGTGTTTGTCTTGAGCCGTCCAAATGTTTATCCCTGCAACAATAAGACCAAAGCAACACTAGACAGCTGGCTGTTCAGTTTCCCTTTTCAATTTTTAATTTGTTTTCCTTGACGTACACTCAGGAGTTTGGCCTCTGCATCTGGGCCCCTTTCTCACCTGTCTAACTGTTACAGGTGAAAATCTTGAAGCTGGGACACCGTGGGTAAGGCCCAGCTAGGGAAGGATTTGCCAAGGCAACCTCAGAATATCTGTAGGATCTCTCAGATACATGCAGCTATCATTCAATAAATGCTTATTTCTGACCTGTACCTGGCACTGTTCAAGGTACTGGGCATAAGGCAGTGAGCAACAGAGATCCAGGGTGTGAATTATTGATACAGATAAACCAGATAAGAAGATGTAGAGCTCAATTAAGAAATGACAAATGGTCATCACCATACACCAGTGCTTTTTGTAGTTAGCATTAGAGCCTCATCATCAATGTGATAAAAATTTCCCTGACCCCACGGCTCCAGGTCTCAGAATAGCCTGTCTGTGCTGCCTGCCCCTCAACCCCAGCACCCAGGCTCAGCTACCCCGAAACA
The DNA here is from genome assembly GCA_027257055.1 of Cephalopachus bancanus. Lineage (NCBI taxonomy): Eukaryota > Metazoa > Chordata > Mammalia > Primates > Tarsiidae > Cephalopachus > Cephalopachus bancanus. The sequence continues at coordinate 6,864,407 of JAPVLO010000036.1, forward strand.
GCAAGACTTCTCCTGAAACACATGGTAAAGGGATCTACATGAAAATGAACACCAGGCTGTCAAGGATTACTGCTTCCTTCATCTTTTTTCTTAATTAAAAAACTATTTATTTTCTGATTAGAAAGATAGTACATGTTTGCTTTTTTTGAAAAAAAATTTTGGAACGTGCAGGAAGAATTGCTGATAAATTCCACTTTGGGATTTGGAGTTGGCTCACACTTGGGGGAAATTTCAATATAGCAGTAAATGTCATCAGGATTTCTCCCAATTGTTTGGGCAATATTGAGGACTTTGTTCTCTATATCTCGTGTTATCCTCTTTATGCATAGACTCATGGGAGAAATCGTTTTTTACATTAGGGATTGTTGTGGTTTTCCCAGGAAACATCCAATGAACACTCAAAATGGGAAAGAGATTGTGTTTCTCTTTCTGCCAGATGCAGAGTATCTTAGGTTTGTCCTTTGAGTATTCACATCCTCCCTGGCCTCTCTCACTTTGCCTTGACTTCCTCAACTCTTCTATTTAAAATTTACATGTACACAGTTCTGTGGTCCATACATTTTTTGTGAAACCAATTGACTCTTTCCAGGAATAAGGCAGTGTCTAAAAAACAGGGCAAGAAACACACCAAAAGGCTTTTGTAGAGTTTGCCTGTGCTGTATAGAATCATAAGCCAAAACCAATAGGAATAGTTAAGTCTAGGGCTGGTTAAGTTTCTCTGTAGAGGGCTATATAGTAAAATAAATATTTGAGGTTTGCAGATCTTATGGACTTCATTACTCAACATTGCCATTATAGTTTGAAAGCAACCACAAGCAGCCCATGGCCGTGTTTCAATAAAATGTTATTTACAGAAACAGGTGATGGAAAGTAGTTAGATAAAAGGAATAAGTTCTAATATTCAATAGTACGTTATATAAATTATAGTTAACAATAATTTGTTGTGTACTCCAAAATAGCTAGAAGAATTGGAATGTTCCCAACACAAAGATAAGTGTTTGAGGTAATGGATATCCCAGTTACCCTGATTTGATCATTATACATTGTATGCAGATATTCAAATATCACATGTATCCAAAAAATATGTACAACTCTGATACACCATTTAAAAAAAGAAACAGCTAGCAGACCAGAGTTGTTTTGCAGCCCAGTTTGCTGACTTTTGCTCTGGTTTATTCTCTTATTTTATACATAAATAAGTTGAAAAGGCTGGTGGCGTTTTCTAAGATCCTATGACACAAGAGTGACAGTTCCAGAGAGCCCATCTATAAAGGGGAACGTCATAGTCACAGTGACACACACAAAGATAAATATAGGCACACATACACACTCACACTGCTTCCATCATCATCCAGTTTCTGAATATTCGTTAGTTTCCATGTCGATCTCAGAGTGACTATCCCTCTAAAAAAGTGGCCAAGGACAGCCTCACTTTGGTGTGAGGTATGTCTACACTGCCTGGACTTTACCTCCACTCCTTGACAGATTCAGTGCTTTGTGTCTCTTCAAAGACTCGTCTCACCAATACAGCTACCAGCTTCCTGAGCACAGATAGAGAGAACCCTTAAAATCACTCTTTTTAGTTACTTTCCCCATATTCCTATGCTGCTACATTTGAGTATTGCTCCAGGAGGCATACACATCTAATTCCACGAACTGGAAACAAATACTACTTGCTTTAACGTCTGAGGGCTGATTCATTGATGTAAGGAGAAAGAAAAATGCCAGCTTCTCCTTTTATCTTCCTAAATATGTTGTGTGTGTGGCATTTTACGTTAACATTATATACATAGCCCAGGCCTTTTTATCCTTATCTCCAAGGGCTCGAAAGAAAATGTGTATCCAATACTCCTTTAAAATAGAAATAATCCTATTGGTTTAATAGAGTTAAATAGATGTGTGTTCACTACTATGCTATTTGCGCAGGGAATTAGACTGGGTAAACCGAATGGGGGTGCACATGGGCACACACTTTGTCAAAGATGGAGTGCCTATTGAATTCATTTCTCCTGTTAAGTGGCTCATGGCTCTGGTGATGTTTCTCATCTGCGACCTTTACTTTTCTTTCTCAATGGTACCTGATGACAAATCCACACACAGCTCACATTTCCATCCCTCTCTCTTTCACTCTTCTCATTTGTGCCCCTCTTTTATTATATTTTAGGCAAATCTACATACAATTCTTATTTGTTTATTCATTCTCGAGTCAAGGTCACCCAGACTGGAGTGTGGTGAGCCCTGATCACACTTCATTAGGGCTCACTGCAGCCTCAACCTCCTGGGCTCAGGCGATTCTTCTGCTGGGACTATAGGTACACACCATCACACCTGGCTAATATTTCATTTTATTTTATTTTTGTAGAGATGAGGTCTTGCTATGTTTCCTAGGCTGATCTTAAATTCCTTGGGTCAAACAGTCCTCCTTTCTTGGCCTCCCTAAGTGCTGCGATTACAGGTGTGAGCCACTGAGCCAGGCCAAAATTCTTATATGATCCGCAAATGCCCTATGTAGCAGCACAATCAGAGGTTTCACAGGACTGTATTTTAAAAAGAATGCCCCCAGAGTGAACAGGTATTTCCTGCTCTCTGCTATTGTAAGTTGGGGCTTTATCTGAGTTGTTTCAATGTCCCCAAGGGAGGCTTTTGTTTAAAACAACTGCTTGGTACTTTCTCTCCAGGTCTTAATAATGAGTTTTTGTTTTATCCCGTGCAGAGTGTATTGGTCAAAAAGTCAGAGGAGATATGTTCTTTTTATATTATTAAACTGAAGTTTTGTCTTTATCTGATGAAAGACATACTCTTTGTAACCCAGCATCATTTCCATGAAATGGGAAAAAGTGAATCAGAGAAGTCTTTGAATAGAGTAGTTGCCTCTGACAGGTAGTGAGCTGCCCGTTACTAGACATTTTCAAAGACAGGCAGCATTGTATTTAGTGGTGCTGTTGACAGCTGGTTAGATTTTATCCTCATTGCTTTAATTCGGTTCCTCAGAACACTAGACCCACGAGATGTTCCAGGATAAAAGTGATTCCTTTGGAATTTATACAGACTTCATTTCTCAGCCCGCTCCTCTAGACTGCCAGTGTACATCAGCACATAAATGCTCATAGAAGTCCCTTAGTAAGAAAGCAGAAAGATTTCGTTTTGCTTAGCATTTCTATTTTCATTTCCCCCATGGAACCCCTTCCCCATATAACACCTGTGGGCATCACAAATAACCCACTTTGGGAAACATTGAACTTGCCCAGGGATCAGTTAGTTGTAGCCTGCGGGCTAGTCTGGCTCACTGCCTCTTTTATATAGTTCACAAGCTAAGGATGGGTTTTACATTTACTTTTCTTTTTCTGGGGTGATGCGGGGGAAACAAGGTCTCAACATGTTGCCCAGGCTGGTCTCAAACTCCTGGCTTCAAGCAATCCTCCCAAAGCATTGGGATTATAGGCATGAGCCACCATGCTCAGCCTAAATTACTTTTTTTTTTAAATCAAAAGAATATTTTGTAACATATGAAAACCAAATGAAATTCAAATTTCATTGTCATAAATAAAGTTTTGTTGGAATACAGCCATGCTTACTCATTTATGTATTGTCTACGCCTGCTTTCATAACTCACTACAGCAGTAGAGTTGAGTTGTATCCAGAGTCCCAAACACCCACCAGCCTAAAATAATTACCATCTGGCCGTATAAAGAAATGTTTGCCACTCCCTCTGTGTCTGTCAATATTCCTCTCTAAGTAGCCTACAGGACTTTCTCCACAAACTACCCATGGTATCAGGTCATGAATGAGAGGTGCCATCTATCCCCTTCTCATGGGGACTTGCCCACGTTTATTCACACCAGCTCAACTAAATTCTGCATAAGAGATGGGGAGGCAGAGGCAAGAGGCAAGTGGGTTACCAAGGTCAACAGCATTCCCAGCCTGGTTTAATATGTGATTTCCGTGTCCCAAGGTCAGGGGGCTATGCCTAAGAGTGTTGTAGCATGGTCATCATTCTCTGAGCCTCCTGCCTCTCCTGCAGCTCTTGCACCCGAGGCCCCTCCTGGCCACGCACAGGGTTTAGTCTTTACTACTTAGGGGACCTCTGCTCTGGGCCTGCAGGCCAGGCGCCTTGGCCTGCACTGGCTGCTGGTCTGCACTGCAGGTCTGCAAGCCACAGGCCGTGCGCCGGGCTCTCCAGTGCGTCCTGTAAAGAGCAGCTGTTAATTTTACTAGCTGGTGTGTTGGCTCCTCTGCCCTCCTTGGGGCTGCTGTGAAAATGAAGGAGAGTTTCAGAAATCAATCCTCGGCTAGCTCTGGAGAGTGGAAGAGCCTCCTGGCCCTGGAGAAGCCCTCCTCATCCTGGCCATTCATCTCTGGCTTCCCGGGTCCCTGGGATCTGATGGCAAGGGCTGGAGCTGCTGTTGCTCTCCCGTGAAGTCTCCAGATGTGTGTAGGTGTCCTTTTTTCTCATCTGTTTGTCCATCTGTCCACCAATATCCATCTGTCCAATACACACACATTTATTGGTGTTCCCCGGCACACACAACTGAGCGTAGCACAGAGTCAGTGGGGCGCCTAGTAAATCAGCACAGCATTTGCAGTATCTGTGCAATCAGCAGGACAGGCCCGTCTTTCTCTGCCAGTCCCCCCTTGTCTCTGTGATCTCTGTTTCAGTGTGTCTGTCAGGGACTGGGAGGTAGGAGCCCTGTCCCTTTGTCAATGCAGCATCATCTGAACTAGAGCTCCTTCTTCTTTTGATCTCCATCTGGCCCCTTGCGTCTCCTTCTCATGTGACTGGAGCCAACAAGGAGGATAGACGGAGCCTGTAGCACCCTCAAAACTCCAGCTCCTGTTTTTACTCTCTCCCTGGGACACCCATTCTGGGGAAGGAACTGCTGCGGACCTTAGAACTGGGGGCTGCTGTGTGTGGGGCACCATGGCAGTTAGGAGTCTAGCCTCTGCAGACTGCTTACTCCCAGCCTCACCTCTCTAAGGCTTTTACCCTGGGCGAATCGTTTCATCTTTTGGTGCCTTGGTTTTCTCATCTGCAAGACGGGAATAAATTATAGTTTGCTGCTTCTTAGTGAGTCAATGAATGTTAAGTGTTTAGAATAGTGTCTTTGACATGGTTAGTGCTTAGTTAGCATTGGTTATTATTATTTTTGTAATTGCCTGTGGGAGTTCAGTCACCATGTCATGAATGAAATGGGCTGATATGGAGACACATAAGGGCAGAGAGTGAAGAATAAATCCTTTCCTGAGGCAAAGATGGAGCAACCCTCAGGCCTCACCAAACTCAGATGTCCTCTGAGGGTGCAGAGGAGCTCTGCGCATGGCCAGCTGAAAGGCTCTGGGTGTCCCAGGCAGGCCCTAGTTTGGGTCCAGCCAGTTGATGATGTTTGTTCTGTGCACACACTGAATTCAGGCTTATCCAGGCTGTGTCCTTTCTGCAGCTGGCTCGTGCCAAACTGACTCACCATTGTTGAGTCGGCCAGGAAATTCTCACTTCATATAGTCTCCTGGGCTGACTGGGGGCTGGAGAGAGGGCTGGGCTCTCCCCGGAGCTGTACCTTGTAGGCGCATGTGTCACAGGAAATGTCTTGGCAGGATGACAGATAAGTCTTGGGGAAAGAGGGTCAAGTGTGCTCCCTGTGGTCTCCATAACCAGCTCTCCCTGGATATGGGACAAGGCTGACAAGACAGAGACAGGCTGGCTTCGGAAGGCATATCAGCTCCAGTGTGTGGGGAGGTGTGTTTAACATGCATTTTGGCAGGTAGTGACCACAGATCCATTGAAAGGTGGGAAGATAAGACCATATTCTACTGTACATGCTTGGTATCTCCCCTGAGCTATTCATCCATCTCTTCACCCATTCCTTCAAATATTCCTGGAGTACCTGCTAGTGGTCAGATGCTGTTCAGGACACTGAACACATGTTATTTCTTCCAGCAAAATCTGCAGATTGCAATCATCTCAAGTGTCAAAGGTCAATGCATTTTCTAGAATGATTTTGGGTGGCAAGGTTACTGAAGTAGAGTTTGGTGCTAAATCAGAGCCTGTTATCCATCCATCAGTCTCTTGGGCAGGCCTGGGAGCTCAACTCACACATCCTGTGCATTTCTGCTGCTGGATCCCAGGACCCTGAACAAATATATTAATATGACTAATATTTTTCCTTCCTTCCTTCCTTCCTTCCTTCCTTCCTTCCTTCCTTCCTTCCTCCTTCCTTCCTTCCTTCTTTCCCTCCCTCCCTCCTTCCCTTCTTTCCTCCTTCCCTCCCCCCTCCCCTTCTTCCCTCCCCCTCCCTCCCTTCCTTTCTCCCTTTTCAACCCATAAGAGCTGGCTCCCCCTGGAGGCTTTGTAGGAAATGAACTGCCTGCATTTGGAGCTAGGAGAGTTTTCTTACCCAGCTTTCCCCAAGGCCTTCAGAGGGTGCTGATGGTTTGGCAGTCTTTATTTGTCAAAAAAATTTCCTTGGAGCCTCTGTTTCATCTGTGAGAAAGTTTGTTTAGAAGGGAAACTCAAAAATAGAGACGACAATGATGACAAAGTCATCAGCCTTTGTCTGTGCTGGGGAGCACATGCTTGGAAAGTCACACTCGGGACCACACGCAAGCCGATGTTTCCAAGTTTAGTTTACGAGGCTATGTTTAGGAGGAGGCAGACTGACTCGTGCCTACAGGCACCAAACAACCCAATTTGGTGCACTAGAAGCCCCATTTTTAGAGTCTGGGTCCAGAGTGAGGCTTTCCAGAAAACAAAACAAAACAAAAAAAAAACTACTTCAGGAAAATGACAACAGAAAGCCACCATTTTCCTTAAAAAATTGTATTGTTAAAACTATTCTCTCCTGTTTGAGTTGTAAGGGAACTAGGCCATGCCAGTTGCTTCTCTGACTTTCTTAAGGAATTAGGGCACTTGGAAACTCAATTAAATGAACCCAAGCCTCTTAAGCACTGGAGCTATCTTTTTGCTCATCCAGTTAATTTTAGTTCATAAAATTGGCCTTGTGCTGCCATAGAGGCATTGGTGAGGGTGGGAAGTCAGAGGCTTCTATGCATGGAAGCTTGTTACCTTGTTCACAAGTCTCCAAGGACACACTATTCCTTGGGGCATTGAAGGTACACCTTTTAACCTATGTGTGCCTCCTCCTTGGGCAAGCAGACCTCTGGGCCTTCCTGTTTACTAGAAGTGGGTTAATCCAGAAAGTAAATGGACTAGGCATACTGACTCCTCCACAGGCAGGAGGAGCCCAGGATCCAGCAGATTAATCCAAAGAGTAGAGAAATCACCTTTTTAGAATTGTTCCCAGACTGTTTGAGCAAAGAGGTTGAATTTTGACCCTCTTCTCACTTCCTGTTTAAATCCTTTCTCCCTCCTTTTTGTGGCTGTTGGTGAAACAACTGTCCTAAGAGAAATAGGGAACAGCTCATTGAAAAGGAGAGAGGAAGAAAAGACCCCTTTCCTGTACCACCCTCCCAAACTTGATCTTCACTTACGCTAAAAATAACTCGAGACAGACCAAATCATGAAAAGTTTGCATTTTGGAGGGTAGAGGCTGCCAGCTCCCTGATGGCTGCGCAAGCCTGCTGGGTTTGTTAATCTCTGAGTCCAGACTTGCCCAAGAAGCTGTAGGATTTGGAAGCCCACTGGGAGGGGTCCAGTTCATTCCCCTTGTTTCTAGAACAAGGGCCTGGTTGTGTCTGCATTGGTTGGAGAGTGTCCGGGCTAATTATATCAGTGGGTACTCACAGAGCCCTCTGTTTGGGCTCATGCCTCAAGGGTGAAAAATAACTTCCTGCAAAGGAAAGCCATTGTGTTCAGGAACTGCTTATTCCCATAGGCACCTGAGTGGGCTCCTGGGGAAGTTGCTTGAGGTTATTGTCACCCTCTGAGCCATGAGGCTCAGATCTCTCCGGGAAAATATCTCAGATTATCATCAGAAAGAGAAAAAATGGTTTACTTACCTGGGCTCTGGCTATATTTTCTCTCTGGCCTATGAGATTAGTGACTGTGTTTAAGATTCACTTGGGGAGCTGGGTTCGGTGGCTCAGCCTGTAATCCTGCACTTTGGGAGGCTGAGATGAGTGGATTGCCTGGGCCCGTGGGTTTGAGACCCGCCTGGGTAACTTGGCGAGACCTCATCCCTACAATAAATCAAAAAATCAGCGGGGCATGGTAGCGCGTGCCTGTAATTCCGGCTACTCGGAAGGCCGAGGCAGAAGGATCGCCGGAGCCAGTGGGTCGAGGTTGCGGTGGCCGGGAGCAGCCACTGCACTCCAGTCTGGGTGACAGAGTGACTCCAACTCAAAAAAAAAAAAAAAAAAGATTCACTTGGGATATGAGAGTAGTGATGAGAGTCACTTACTTTTATCTGAGAAACTTCAGTCAGCAGAAAACTGGATTCTAACTCTGGCACTGCCATAGCTTTTTGGTTGACTTTGGGCAAGACAATTATTTCTTCAAGGCCTCAGAGTCTCCATGAATAAAATGAGGGGGTAGCAGTAGTTTGTCAGAAGTTCGTTCCCTTGCAAACCAAAATGTCTGTCTGTTTTCTCATTCCCTTTATTGCCCATCATTGACAAAGGCCACAAGAGTTTGCCTGAGACCTACCATGCACCTGGCCCTGTGTGAGGCACCAGACGAACTACAAAAGCAGATGGATAGTCCTTTTCCTAGCTGCCAGAGAGGCTGGAGTGAAACGGGATAAATCAATCTAAAACTCTTTCCATGACTGACAATGCCCTGTGAGATAAGGTCCCTGTCTCTGACTCATCTCCAGTGAATCTTTTCCTTCCTCACTTCTTTCCAGGTAGATCTCAAAATGTAGAGAAGTGAAGCATAAAGGCAGAAGCATCTAGATGGGCCTGTGGAGTTGGGTGGGAGAACGGATGCTCTAGGAGGAGGGAGCTATTTCCCAAAGGGCCAGTTCCTCCCTGGAGGAGTTGACTTCTTTCAAGCATTTCAGCTTTGGAACCCTCTCCTTGAGCCATCCTCAAACAGCCTAAGGGGATCATGTTCCAACTCTGTGTTAAATGTTGTAATTCCACTGGCCCCAGCATTGACTTGAAGAACCTCCTAATTGAGCATCCTCTGCCTGAGGAGACCTTGGGTGAGATAATGGCCCCTGTCCTTGGTTATTTGCATTGTGGTAAATGAACACTGCTGAAGCAAGTCATCATTCTCCTGAAAGTCCATTCCTCTTCTGGAGGCAGAAACAACTCCATTTCTTTGTACCCGTAAACATGTCATAAAAGGCACATTTACTTAAAATAATGACTGCCAGAGTCACTCAGGAGCGGCTGATGACCAAGGAAACATTACTGTAGTGAAAGTCATTTTTTATTTCAGGAGCAAGGTAGTAGACTCGGGGTGCTGTCAGGAGCTGCCTGGCCAATCCTGGCATTCAGGGATCTGAATCCCACAGCAAGGGATCTGAATGCTGTGGGTGATCAGTGGATTTGATATAGCAGAAATTCCCCAAATGAAGATTCATTTTAGGTTAACTTTGAGATGAACTTTCAAAATAACTGCAACAGTCACTCAATGGGCTGTCTCAAATGTTTCCAATTTGCTGAACATGATTTAAGCAAAGACTCTCCATATCCTTCTCTGGATGTTAAATTATAAACCATCACTATTCCTCTGCCCTTGTGCCTTGTTTGCAAACCAGTGAGTTCGTCTGGTGTTTTCCCCAGAGTCTGAGCACTGCAGCTGGTTTCCATAGCACTGTGGCCCAGAGGGAGTTGCGTGTTGGGGCCTCAGGGTTGTCTTACAGAATAAACCTTGTAGAGGCAATTCGGCAAGCCACCCTTGTAGCACCTAGAGATACAATTCCTCTTCCCCAGGTTGAGATGGAGAGGCCTAGATAGAGAGAACAGAAGTAAATAAGTGACCAGTTTCTCTTTCATTTTACCCTCTATCAGAAACAGCCTCTGGTGCTAATTATTTCTGCTGTAGATTTTGTCAGACTTTGAATCTCAATCCTTTTGCCATAGGTGGTATATTTTAGAGATGCAAAATGGCATGAAAAACAATCCACCTTCCTGAAAGATAATTTTGTATACATTAAACAGACACATTAAGCCATTTACAAGAGAGCTGTTTGTTCTCAGGGATCCAGAGGAAATCTGAATTTCTAATTCTGGGCTCTTTAATAATTTTCAAAAGAACTGAGGCTAATAATTAAATGTCTTTGAACTTCCCCAGGCTGTCGTCTATCCCAGGATCTCAAAGCATTTGAAAAGGAATAGAATTCTCTACCTTGATGCAATCCTTAAGAGAGTAGAGGGGACACCGGCCTCACTAGGAGCTTTTTAGCAGAATTGGGGAACATAAGGCAAAGAGGCTCAAGAAAAATACACAAGGTCATTTTCAGAGCTTCAGACATGGAGTTGAGTGAAGAGCCTTCATACCCAGTTTTTATTTCACAGCTTTGGCTGCTAAGACTTGGAAAGAAGGCCAAAGAGAAGATAAAACACAGGTAGGCCTTAGTTAAGGATGTCTATAATGAAATAACACATGACATGCAACATTTTCTAGCTTTTGTGTTTAAGGATTAGTAGAGAACGAGTGTAGGAATGGTAGTCTCTCTCTTGGATTCATTCTGATTGATTAGTAGTGGCTAGAGAGAATGCTTTGCTAAAGATCTGAGCCTCAGTAACAGTCATGGAGGCTCTGCTCCAAAAAGTGTTGCAATTGATTAGTGATGTCTGCCATGAATGAAAGCATGGAGAATGTCAGTACTAGTGTTATTTGTGCTTTGGCTACCTGTTTTAGATTATATTTCCTTAAGTTTACTTTATGTGACTAAAGTAGGGCTTGACTAAGGTCATATGGTCAGTCTCAGACAGTTATGGACTAGAATTCAAGTCTCCTGACTCCTGTCTAGAATTTGATACCCCAGCTCTATAGGTTAGACCTCAGAGAAATAGCAAAGTTGTCAGCTTCTTGTATGAGACTTCTTTTTCTTTTCTTTTTTTTCATATTGTAGCCTGGCTTCAGATTTTTCCATCTGGAGACTTTCTTTAGAGTTTGGAGAAGCAGAGGGGGTGGATTTTTCAGAGTCACAATGATTCTACAGACAAACAGAAATGCAAGCACAATTTTCCATTTTGTTATGTCCACTCTCAAAATTCCCTTTGCACGAAGCACACGCTGATCACAGCCCTCCCACTGCAAAGCTTTCCCCTCAGCCCACTCCCGGGTTCCATTCTCCCAATCTCTGCAGATGCCTTTCCCCGTGCCCCACTCCCCCGGCACCGTAAAAAGCTTTCGGTGGGGGCTGATGCGTCATCATTTTCTTCCATCATAGCCTCACCTCCTATTTCTTCCTGTTTTCTTCCTTAATGTTCTGTCTCTTCAGCTATTCATGTTCACATCTTAATGGCTGTGCTTGCAGAGATAAATACATTTTGCCTCTGACCAAAAGCAGTTTCTGCTCTGACTTGAATTTAAAAATCTCCGAGAGTTGCAGGGTAGGAGCAGGGCCAGAGCCCTCAGTTTTGTCCTGGGAGCCATAAAAGTTTGCTAAGAGTTTATCATCTCCATCAGGATGAAAACGGGACTCTATGGCTTCACACAGGGAAGATAAATAGCAAGGAAAACTCCAGTTTTTGTCAAAGCAAAGTTCACAGTCCTTATTTGTCCCATCACCTTTCTTCAGTCCATCTTTTACTAGTTTTATGAATCTGCCTACTGTGCCTGCACCCTGACATCTATTTAATTGTGCTATCAGACAGACCCTTCTCTAGGAATTTATGCCAAACTAGGACTGGATAGAGGATTCCAAGTGATGGGTAGAACTTGGAAGAAGGCTGACCAATCATGTTAGTGGGCCATAACTCACTCTCAAACTCCTTGTCTACTCCTCGACTCTTGCTTCTCCCCTTTCAACATTACAGATATGGGAATAGAAAGCCCTCCTAGCTGTGGAGACCCCAGTTAGGGTTTAGATTTTGGAGTTGTGATTTGTAGGACATTATCACAAACAGGACTGTGGTTCTATGTCCTGACCTATCGTTCACATTTGAGGAGGCCAAGATTGTTTGTCAGGAATGAATCTGCCATCTTGGCTTCAGTAACCAGCTGCATGCACTGGGAAAGGTTCAGCCTGTGTTTCCATGGGCTGGTCAAGAGAACCCCATGTTTTATCTTCTCTGGAAATCAGTGCTGCGGGGAACCCATGTGCTACTCTGGGTGGCCAAGAAAGCACCCAGTGAGTGCTCCTTGGATCTTGTTTCTGACATGAATGACTTGGTGGGAAACTATTGTAGACATCTTACATTCTGGCAGTAGCCATGTTCTGTGGATTTGCCCTTAATGTTCCTTTTTTTCATTGTCCTGGCTTAAGCTTTGTGAACTCTTCCTTCACTTATTGTAACAGCTTCTGCGTCACAGTCCTCATTTGTCCCATCACCTTTCTTCAGTCCATCTTGCATGCTATTGCCAAATGCATTTTCCCCAAAGCCAGCTTTGTTTAGGGCTCTCCATGGCTTCAAGACCTTCAGTGGCTTCCCAAGGTCTAAAGCCCAAATTCCTCATGCAGATGGTCAGGGATCACTATTGTCTGGCCCCCATTCTCTTCCCACTCTTTTTCTCCATGCACTCTGTGTGGTCACATCTTACCTCATCTTTAAGGGGCAGTGCACATTCTTTCCTCCTCTGAAATCCACCAGTCTTGTACACTCTTCACATACACTTGCGTGTGTAACTTATCTACCTTAAAGGCGGAGCATCTGAGTGGTTAAGAGCCCAGCCTGTAGAGCCAGGCTGAGTGGCTGAGTTTGACCTTTGATCTGCCATGATCTAGTGTGATCTTGGGCCATTGAGAGAGGTCAATAATAGTTCCTGCCTTGTAGGGTTATTATGATGATGAAATGATCTAATATTTATAAAGTGCTTAGAACACTAACTGGGAAGCTGCACACTGGGGCCATCCTTGTGACCAAACATTGAGTTGGGTATAACTGAAGGATTTCCAAGTCCCCTGAAGCATTGCTCCCAACTGCTGCTTATTTGTTAATCAAACACAGTAAACTCTAAGTTCCTTGAGATTAGAAAACATGTATTTTAATTTTATAATCCTCTTTGTCTTTTACTGGGCTGAAATAATCCTGAACCAGATTGCTGTGAAAATGAAAATTAAAAAGAGAGAGAGTAAATACATGTGAAAGCATGTTGCCATCTCGTTATTCTACTGATATTACTGAGTATCTGGAAGTACAAGTCTCTCTGCTCAGCAGTTGTTAATCAAAATGGATAGAGAGATGGTCTCAACACTCAATAAAGGCATGCCCTAAACACATTGAATTCATCTGTATAGAAGACAAGTAGCAAATTTTATTCTGTTCCCATCCCCATGTTATAGATGATATAATCAAGGCACAGAGAGTTTATTTTTATTTTTTATTTTTTTGAGTTGGAGTCTCACTCAGTTGCCCAGACTGGAATGCAGTGGCCACTCCCGGGCACCGCAGCCTCACCTGCTGGGCTCCGGCAATCCTTCCGCCTCAGCCTTCCGAGTAGCCGGAATTACAGGCATGCACTATGATGCCCGGCTGATTTTTTGATTTATTGTAGAGATGAGGTCTCGCTGCCAGGTGGGTCTCGAACCCGTGGGCTCAGGCAATCCCCTCACCTCAGCCTCCCAAAGGCGTGGGATTACAGGCTGAGCCACCGAACCCGGCCACAGAGAGTTTTTAATAACTTAGGTGACTGGCTGCGTGGGGGTACATGCCTATGGTTCCAGCACTTTGGGAGACTAAGGTGAGGCTAGGAGTTTGAGACCAGCCTGGGCAACATAACTAGATCCCATCTTTACAAATAATTTAAAATTTGGCCAGGCATGGTGGTGTGTGTCTGTAGTCAGTCCCAGCAACTCAGGAAGCCGAGGTTGGAAAATTGCTTGAACTCAGTGGTTGGAGGCTGTAGTGAGCCAAGATTGTGCCACAGCACTCCCTACTCATGCCTGGGCAACAGAGCAAGACTTTGTCTCTTTAAAACACAAAAAATTTAGATGAGATCATACATCCAATACACATCAGAGTTGGGTTTTAAACCTGGGTTCTCATGACTCTATAGCTCTTTCTGCTGTACTATGGTGCTTCTCATTATGAATGAGCAAAGGAATGAATGAGTGTATGGAAAAAGTGAATTGGGAAGAGTCCAAAGGCACACAGACCCAGGAAGAGATCAAATTAGGGACTTGCCATAGAGGATGAATTCTAAGTCAGTTTGGGCAGGTAGCAAAACCCTGAAACCATAACCATCTGTCCAACTGAGTATTTACTATGGGTTAGATAGAGATGGGACAGTTTCATTGCCTCCCTTTTGGGGACCACTTTACCCCTACCTATACCCCATACTTCAGTGCCTTCCAATCATTTCCCTCTGTGGCAATGATGACTTTATTTTCTTCTCCTTTGGGTAATACCTAGGAAAAAAGGTGGATGTGACGATGGATGGAAATGACACGTAACCATTCCCTTTTTGATCTACTTTCATCATAATGAGCCCATTTGGAAGGTTTCCATAGGTACAGGAACAATGCCTCTCCGCTGGGCTTCATCAGCCACCAAATGATCCAGGCACCAGGGAAAAAGTCTGGAGTGAGGCTGGCTGGTTTCCATGGCAACTGCTGCTTGCCTCAACCCTGCACATACTCTGCCCTCTTTCCACACAGGTGTGTGTTTATTTATTATTGGCCCAACCTGGGAGTGCCCATGTGGCTACATAAGTGCTATCACCACTTCCACTGCAGAGGTCACTCTTTCATTTTGGAGATGGACCCATAGCTGGGTGGTAGAGAATCAAGATCTGCTCCACCAGGAAAACTCTCTGCAGGCTCCAAATCTTGTCTGTCAGCGTGATGACAGTGATCTCTGAGGGTTAGAGATGCTGATTTAGAACCATTCGAGTCAGACACCGTCTAGGGTCTGTAGTGAGTCACAAATTGCCTGGAGAGTTGATGGTGACGCACAGACCTTTCATAAACATACAGCATGTTGCTCTCTTCTGGGGTTGCCCATGGACTGGCTTAGCATTCTACACTGGAGTGTCTAACACAGGTGGCTGTTGAGCATCTGAAATATGGCCATTCTGAATTAAGATGTGCTGTGAGTGAGAAATTTGGTACAAAAAGAAGACAGGAAAATATCTTATCCGTAATTTTTATTTAGATGAAGTAAACTATCACATCATTAAATTTAATTTCACTCTTTTTCCTTTTTTTGTCACCCAGGCTAGAGTGGAGTGGCGTGATCATAGCTCACTACAGTCTCAAACTCTTGGGCTTAAACCATCCTCCCCCACCTCAGCTTCCTGAGTAGCTTACTATAGGCATGCACCACCATACCCAGCTAATTTTTAAAAAATTTTTATGTTTTGTAGAAATGGCATCTCGCTATGTTGCTCAGGCTGATCTTGAACTCCTGGCCTCAAGTGATCCTCCCTTTTTGGCCCCAAATCACTGGAATTACAGGCATGAGCCATTGTGCCTGGCTCCTTTCTTTTTACTTTTAAAAAATGTGGTGATGGTTGCACAACAGTGTGAATGTACTTAATACCACTGAGCTATATACTTAAAAAAAATTAAAATGGTAAATTTTATGTTTTATTTATTTTATCACAGTAAAAAGAAAGCAAAAAAAAAAAAAAAAGTCTGGTGAAAAAGAAGCCATCTCCCTAGGCCTCTTTCTTGGAAGTCTGGTCCACATTCCTAGAAACCCCTAGCACACCCCAACATATATTTCATGGGCCAAGACTGAGGTACATGCTGGATTCTAACCGATTTTTGGCAAAGGAACGAGCCCTCCATGGCTTTCTCAGTCTAACTGAGGGTCTGCCCAAGAGTGCAGAACTCTTTTTGTGAGCTACCTGTGTTCCTGAACAAAATCAAGTTCCTCTGAACAAGGACAGAAGGTAGAAATGACTGCTAAGAGGCAGCCAACACTATAATCTTAGTACAAAATGTGCAAGAAAATTAATATATGAAAGCTACAGGTGAAAGCAATTTGAAGACTTTCATTCCCCACTTGGAATATTATGTCTTTTAATCTGTCTAGAGTTGTAAATAAATAAGTTAAGTGTCAAAAAATATGCCTTCTAGAAAATTTAAAGGCATGTATGTGACTTGTCTTATATTTCTTTTGGACAGCGTTGCTCTGTAGCGTTAGTGGTTAAACAAAGGGTGGGGGCTGTTCTCCCCCGCTTAAAAATTCTGTGACCTTGGACAAGCTGCTTTTTCTGTGTCTCAACTACTTCATTGGTAAGATGGGAACAACACCTTTGTAGCATTGTTGGTTAATACACATAAAGCACCTAAAACGTCTCTAGCACTTGGTAAGGACCTACCAGAGATCAGCTGCTATCAGCTGCTTGGAGACTTTAAACCCTCTTAAACTCACACACCACAGCTTCTCTGGCAGGTAGAATGCTCACTCTGTCATGCAAAGGAATCGCCCAAAAGGAACTTTTAATCAGAGGTGATTGATGAGTGCTTGATGGATGCGTTTTTCCTCTCTGGATGATCCCAAGATGACTTTTCCTAGATGAAAGCCTTCCTCCTGAGCCTCATATTAGCTTCGTGGAAAATAAATGAAGAAGAAACAAAACGTCCATGAAGAAGAAACTTTTTGTTGAGTGCCATCTCACTGGGGCAGGTATGAATTAATTTAACTCAAGTCTGCCATGAGTACTCACGTGACTCCAGGATAAGTGTATTTGAGGTCAGGTTGCCCAGCATCCTTCACCAGAGTCCCACTTTATGACCCTTTTAGGGGTTACTGCCCATCAGGAGGGTGTTTTGAGAATATCTGTGGGGGAGAAGGACTTGGATTTAAAGTTGTTTCTAAGTCAGTAAGTGAAGAAAATAAACAAGGAAACTTGTGACTGCCCTCATAATTACTTTGATCTAGTGGCACACATGGAGGCTTTGTTGGGAATTCTAGGGAATATAGGGGTGTTTTTCATGTCATTGAAACTTCAACCACAATCACAAAGAGTCTCAACAAACGCTAGTGTCAGTTGGTATCTATTGCTTTGAGAAATAGAATTTCAGGGCTAGAAATTACCATAGCAAGAACTTATAGGTACATCTTATACTGCAGAGAAGGTAAAACTGAGGCTTGGAGGGAGCAGGTGACGTGCTCATGTTTATACAGCAAATTAGTGCATGTGTCACCTTTTTTTTGGAAGTTTTCCTTACATGTATATTTTCTGTTATTTTCAATTATTTTTTAAACAAATTTCCCCCTATTTTAAATGATTCCAATTCTCTATCATTTGTATCTTTCATTTTCCTTGAAAACACTTATAATCCTCTAACATACCATATACTTTGCTTATTTATTTTATTTGTTATCTGTCTTCCCCTGTTCCCACTAGAATCCAAACTAGCTCTATAATAGTAGGGATTCGTGTGTGTTTGGGTAGCTGTATGGTTAGCACCTAGGTATTGGAACATAGTGGGTGCTGAATGAATGAATCTGTTGAAAGAATGTATGAGGGCCTGGATGGGTCTCATAGATCCATCTTGGTGTAAGTTCTCCTTTGGTCATCTAATTCAGAGACCTTTGGAGAAAAACAAAAAAGCCATTTTCACCTCAAATGGACTTTCTGGTCAGATAGGTGTTGAGTTGCCCAGGGCTACACTATCATTATTGACTTTCTAAGAAAGAAGTTGTAAATTTGTGCTTTCTGATTTAAAGGGATAAAATTTCCTTTTACATCTGCTGGGCTGCTTGAAGTAAATGGACAGAGTGGATGTTTGGGGCATCCTTCCTTTAAAACAGAAGGCATCTTATATTAGGGTTCTAGTAGTAAGGGGAGAGAAACAGGTGTTCCAGATGAAGGGATGCCCAAAGCACAGCTGGGAAGGCAGACGTGATTCTTCATTTATCTTAGCACCTATTGTGTGCTGGACTTGGAGTCGGATGTAGGTTTACGGCCTATTTATGGGAGCATTTGAGGGTATAAAGATTTATGAGTAGGACACTGGGAGGGAGAGAAGGCTTAACATTTTCTGCCAGGTTCCTGAAATTTGTCTTAATTCTTTCAAAAGGAAGCCTGAGCAAAAAAGTAATGCAGGAAGAGAAAATCTCTTCAAAGCAGCCCTGCTAGAGGGCTCTAGATTAAAGGAATCTTTCATGAGGAAAATGAAGGAAGGAAACAGAAGTGAGTGGTTGAACCACCAGCTGACTGAAAACCTGAAATAACGGAAATGCTTCTCAAGATTAGAGTCCAGGCTGGGCTTCCTAAAGAAGATTCAAAGACAGGAGTGAGGTGTAGCATGCAAGTCTTTGGTAGAAATTGGAGAATGTTCTTAATGCTGATATCCAGTCTGAGAAGATGACACTGAGTATGATGCCTTTAACCTAATATGAAAGAACTTTCTGATGACAATATAAAATTTTCAAAATATTTGTGTTTAATCTATACAGACACATTCATCTTTGTTTCCCTCTGAGTGTCACTGTCTGTAACCTCAGCTAACAACAAATGCAATGCCAGGTGCAACATCATCTCATTGATCCTCACATCCCTACTATGAGGGTAGGTACCAAGTTCATCCCCATCCGATAGAGCCTTCAGGTGAGGCGACTGTATCATGGGAAGCTAGCTCATTGCTTTAGTAAGTGTCAGTCCTGATGGAAGTCCTGAGCCAAGTAGTCGCCAAATATAAAACATTTGTTGCAAGTAACACAGTGTGGTGTTATGGGGCAGAAATCGGGACCTGCCAGCCCATGAGCTGGATATAGTCTTGATGTGATTTTATCTCATTTAGAAAGCAGCTACCAAGAGTAACATATCCTTTACTTCTGCTGTTGTAAATCTGTAATATAGCTTTGAAAGCTTCTACTGATGCATTTCCAAAATTAGAGATTCCTTTGTGAAAGTTTCTCTTTATTTCTCATTGTATTGTTTTTGTTGTTTATTAGATTGTTTTCTTTTCTGCCTACCTATGCCTGACTGTCTCTTACAACTGTGTCCTAGACACCTTTCTTAGTCTCTTCTATTTCTTTTCTGTAACTTTTTTTCCTCCTCCTTTATATCTACCTTGCTGTTTTCTTTACTTTTCCTTTTTCTCTCTGTACCTATTAGTATCCCTTAAACTCTCATGAAAAAAATTTAAGTTCTTGTTGTTTATTAGGTAGATAAATAAATAAATAAATTGCTTTTTTATTTAGTATTAGAAAAATATTCTGATTCCTTATTAGACAGTGGTCCTTGATGAAGTGGGGGAAAGGCTCAGAATTCTGTTAAGTAGTTGTGTCAAGAAGTTGGTCTATTATCTTTCCTGGTTATTTATTACTCGATTTAACAAAGAAATTGTTAAAACATACACTGTTTTCTACACTGTCAGGGGAAACCTTGTTATTCCCAAACATCAAATGAAACACATGCTTATGCTTGTGAACCAAGAACTTCTGAATAGAAACCAGACAATTACCAAGGGCGTCAAAGCATCTCATCTTTGTGTTTATAATTGAATGATGAAAATGAATGTATGTGTAGGGGCCATGGAATGAAGCTTTTAATTTGAATCAGCGGATGGGGCG
Source organism: Cephalopachus bancanus (assembly GCA_027257055.1). Taxonomy (NCBI): domain Eukaryota; kingdom Metazoa; phylum Chordata; class Mammalia; order Primates; family Tarsiidae; genus Cephalopachus; species Cephalopachus bancanus. The sequence goes on from JAPVLO010000036.1 coordinate 6,883,949, forward strand.
AATAGCTGTCATTTACACCATTACACAAATTGTCTTACAATGAATATTAATTCTGTCTTGAAATTACACCCTTCCTGCCAAGTGATCACCATAGATTGGTTGGTTTATACTGATGTTAATAGTGCTTTATATTTACATATGGTGTTTTACACTTATCACAGTGCTTTGCCTTATGCTATCTTATCTGGCATCCAAAGATCCTAAATCTCTGAAAGTAGCAAGACTGAGGACTGAGATTTCTCTTTAAAATGTGAAAACTAAGGATCAGAGAGGTTATGTCACTTGCTTCAACAATGACAAATCAACAGTGGCTGTAGACCCAATTCAGACCAGACCCAAATTAGAGCTGGATTTTTTTTTTCCTGAATGCATATGGTAGGAGAGAGACATTCTACCATCGTGTTGAGGATGACGACTGAGAACATGGTAGTCAGTTCACCAATGTGATGTTCACCCTAGCAAGGGACAGTTTCTCCTTCCTATCTGAAGAGTTAAGACAAAAGCAAATGTCTTAACCTTGTCATTGCTAAGCCTTTGCCCCAGACTTCAGTGAGTTAAGGGTGGAGCAATAAAGAGGCACAAACACATGATGCATAGAAAAGTGACAACTTCACCACCTCACCTGGGTCTCTGTGAAACATTCCACCAGAGGAAGGAGTCCATGCATTTGCTTTTCATGATCTGTTGACTCAGTGGCACTCAAGTGGGTAAGCACACAGAACATTTTCAGAACGATGGTTTATTTTCCCAGGTTTACAGCAGTTTAAACTCTAGGGACTTCTCTGAACTCAGTAAAAGAAATAAAGCTTCTCTGTCTTTGTAGCCCTAGAATTAGAAGCTCATCTTTTATTCCTGGTACTGGAAAGGGCAAATGTTCTAGGGTCTCTGCTCCCCAGGATCCCCAGCAAGGGATAGTTTCTGAGTCAGTGGCTTAAAGGCCTGCAGCTCTGTGAAAATGAACACAAACCTAGCTGTTTTGGTTAAAGGGTTGGGGTCAGGGAAGGCTGCCACCCCCATAGGCCTTGCAGGGGTTCTGTGAAACCCCTGGGGTTCCCTGCCTCTTTGAAGAGAAGGTCATTTCCACCATACCCTGGAGGGACCCATCTCACCAACACCTGCCTGTTGGGGCACCATTTCTCTATGGGAAAATCATGAATTCCCATTTTCTAGGCAGGTGAGGACCCAGCAGCCCTTTCTCCTTGGCTTACCTCTTCCTGAGCCAGATAAAAGAAATCCCCAGAGGTCATCTTTGTCCTCAGAGTGAGAAAGTGTGGAGGCCTTCTCAGCAAGGTCTTCGCTTGAGGAGAAAACCTGGGTGGGGGAGGGGAGGTAGCAATGCCAGTTTTCTGTGGGCTGAAGGTCGGTGAAAGGTGAGCTGGAACTCCTGAAGCCAGCAGTTTCTGGCGCAGAGGGAACCTAGGAGGAGGCAGCTCTGGAATGCACTGTGGACAGACCTGTTTAGATCCTTTCTTTTCCAATGGCCCCAGGCTGTGGCAGCATCTCTGGCCAGGCCTGGGTCAACTGGGCTCAGCCTTCTCTTCCTTGCCCCACTGCCAAAAAGAACATAACAGCATTTTCAATCTAAGTATTGCCACTCTTCATTTGAAAAGTGAAACATTTTAGATATATTTTTTGAATAGGGTTTTTTTTAAAAAGTATGTGGCAGTAGATAAATTAATTATTTTAAAATTAGCTATTTATTTTCTAGAAAAAATGTTTCTGGTTCCCCTGATATTGGTAGGAGCTTCTTCCTCTCCCAAGGTGACTTCCTAAATTATACTCTGAGGTGATCATCCTTCATCATTTATTTTTATCTGAGCTGTTCAAGGCCCTCAGTGAATCCCGGGATGAAATAAGTGGAAGTGGGCACTGTCCTACTACAGGGTTCTCTTTTGGTATGTTCCATTTCTTCATTGTTTCTCCCTCTCCCTCCAGGACTGGTTATCCAGTTGCATGGGGGAAATTATCAGCCTGAGGACTTTTGTGGTGGAAAAGGTCTACAGAGCCTAACTTTAATTTGAAATGTTCCCAGCCCCTGCTAGAAGATAGCTAGGTGACTGAATTTCCTGGACAGGACAACTGTAGCCCTCTGGGTGGTCACAGAACTACTAGGTGCCATTTTGCTGACCCTAGTTTCTTGGCTATGCCAGCAGAAAGAGCCTCTTAGACCAGGGCCACAGCTGGTATGAGTATTAACTCTGGATTTAGAAAACAAGGGGTATTGTTTCAGACATTTATTCAGTCAGCAAATACCAAGTTTGTTGCAAATGGGACTCTTGGGAAGCAGACCCTGAGATTTGAGTGTGCCGGATGTTTATTAAGAATTGTCCTTGGAATCAAGACACCCGTGGTAGGAGGAAAGGAAGCAGGATGGCACAGAGGTTGAGCCATGATGCAGGTCTGATGCAGCCTCAGCCAACTCCATGGGGAGTACCAAAGTGGCCTGTAGCGTTGTCCTGGGATGGGCTGACAGAGGCCTTTATTTCCTTACCCCACTCCCTCAAAGGAGGTGGGCTGCTCCCGAAGGGCATGACCTTGGGCCTGGTAGCTCTCTGCAGGTGAGCAGGCCCTGAAGAGGCTGCTACAGTCCTTCTAGCAGCTAGGCAGCAAGTCCTTCATTGAAGAGGGTCTGTGTCCATCACCAGATTTTCTCCATGGTTGTGGCACTGTGTTAAGGCGCTGTGGCCTGAACTGAAAAGACTTGATCTCTGCCTGGGAAGTGCTTGCAGTGCTGTGGCTCTGACTCCAGCATGATGGTTTCCAGTGGTTGCTCAGTAGACCCAGGCAGGTATCAGGGCCTGCACAGCCTCCTGCATCCCCTTGGCACCCCTGTTGTGAGGTATATGCCAGTATCCCCATTTTGCTGAAGAAGAAGAAAGTGAGACTCTGAGTAACTTCCAGGGGTCATACAACCAGTAGGGGAAGATGACAGGATTCAAACTCAGGTCTGACTCAAGACTTTTCTCTATTCAAAATTGTCTTTAAAAATGGAAGCAGAGCCAACAGGAATGGTGCAATTGTGATCATTCAGAAGTGTCCTCTCAGCCGCCCCTGCCCATACCCCTAGGCCTGAGCTCTAGCTGTTCTCTGTTGGTGATGCCATAGCTCACCACACCTCCTCTATGAAGCCCTTGCCACTTCCCCAGTCCATGGGGCTTCCTCCTCTTCTTGACTTTTCTCAGCATTTAGGTGCTGGCTATAACTATGTTCTGATTGCTTATACTGGTTAAGTCCCACCAGTCCTGTGAGACTGCTCCCTGCCAAAGGGCAAGAGTGTTCTATGTATGCTTATGCAGGACATGTGTGAGACTCCTATTGTCATAGTCTAGGAAGTTGTGTGTGGGACGCTTCCTTCCCCCTTGATACAAACACTGCTCCAAGCTCCCTGCCTGGGAATCAGCGTGTTGTAAAACATGGACAGTCACTCAGCCCTAAAGGTCATGGGGAACCACACCAGCCTTCCTAAGCCCAACTGGCAAGTGGCCTTATGTCTGTGCCTTTTGGGGAGTCTGTAAGAAGAGGGATGGAAAGACCAAGGCATCAGCAAGTCTGTGCCCAGGACTCCAACCATCCTTGTGTTTACTGAAGGGTAAGCTGACGACTAACCCCTGTGAAGGCAGGCTTGGAAAAAATCCAAAGATGCCGAGGCCTTGCCATCCAGCCCCTGTGACCTACCACTTAATCAAATGGCCAAGGATGTGTTAAGAGGGAGAAATGTGTAAATGTTTAGAGAGCAGTGAGTTGTGAGCTGTAAATGGCCCTGGCATGTTTATAAGAAATGAGCAGGCCAGAAATGAAACCCCAATAGATTTTTTTTTTTTTTTTTGTGGATAGAATTACCAAACTGATGGATGGAGGGAGTGCTCTGGTTGTTAAATATTTGGGTCTCAGGAGTCTTTTGATGTAGCGCCTTGTGACAACTGCTTGCAAAGTGAGCTCAGACTGGTTTAAATTAGCTCAGGGCCACATGTTTGGGAAGGGAGGCTAGAGGCCAGAGTGGATTCCCTCCATGATTGTTTGCAATTCTCCTTTCTTTCTTCAAAGTTCTTTCTTCAAAGTTCAGGACTCTGATAGTCAGAGAACCCAGACTCGACCACATAAGGGCACCTAGGGAAGGGTTTGTCTCTTCTCTTTACCATCACACGAGGTTCTCAAGGTTGTAGAGAAGGCATCAGGAAACTTAAGATTCTCTTTCAGCTATTATCATCTCTCTGTCTCATATCCTGTCATCCTCCCTTCCCACAGCCTTCTCAGCAACCTCTCACTACTGTTCATTGGTCACTGTGCATGTCTCTTTCCTCCTCCTCCAGACTTTTCTGCCATGGTTCCTTCAGCTGAGGATGCTCTTTTGACCTGTGCCTAATGTCTCGCTTGAACATTCACAAAGATTGATCTCTTCCACAAAGTCTTTCTGGAGCCACCAGCTGGAAGCAACCACTGCCTCTTCTAAAGGCCATATCAGTCAATTAGGTAGATCTAGAGTGAACATGGGAAGCATTTTGGTGTTGCGTCTGCTGGATGGGTGGCTGGAAACATGGATGAGCAGACAGGTGAGAAAATGAATCGATAGTGGGATGAATGTGATGTCTCCTGGCTAATAAAATACCACTTCAGTTTTCTTAACTTCATCTGTGATTAGGGCTAGTAACAACAGTACCTGTCTCATGATGCATAGTGGTTGGTACTGAGGGATGGATAAATATTGGCTATTGTTATTGTTGTTATTTTTGAAAATAATCCCATTAGATGTTAACCCTTTCAGGAAATTATTCTTTTTAAGGATCAGTCTTAAAAATCAAAGCTTCTGGGACCTTGTAGTTTCCCATCTAGACCCACTCTGTCATGTTGCTGATGGGGAAATTGAGTCCAAAAGAGAAAGGGTGGGGCTTGTTCACAATCTGAGTTGGTGGCAGTTGGGTGGCAAAGGATAATTTTCAAAAAATTAAAAATGTGACTCATACAATTATAGAATGTACACAAGTCAAACATACATTTATCTTATTAATGAGGGTACCAACAGGATGGCAAAGTGGGTTTATACAGGCCCTGAAGAAAGATCGTTGGGATGAGATTGCTAGATTAGAAACAACATTGGTCAATGTCTTAGAGGACGATAAATCCATAAATTTTGGGACTTTTTTTTTCTCTAAACAGAAAGCATTTGTATTTCTACTAGGCAAAACCCTACCACACATTAACAAGTACCTCCATAGAATCTGAGTCTTTAATTGATAGTAAATATTAAGTCAAGCAAAAGTACTTTTCCCTAGATAATTAAATATTCCTTGGGCAAGTTGTTAAACATTGCTCCAAATATGACATTGAAAGGATATGCAACCCCTCTGTTGCCTGACTCCCACTAATAGAACCAAGTCTTCTCACCAACCCATTCTTCTGCCTTCCTCTTTCTGTGCTTCCATGTATGCAGGGAGTCCAGGGCTTTGCTTCCATTTCCTCACTTGAAAGGTGAGGATCATAATACCTCCTCCCTCCACTGGACTGGTTATGCTCATTTATGACTTGGACCTGGGCAGGCCCATGGAAGAAGGCCACACAATCCTGGACCTTGTAGAACTTGGTATTCAAAGAAGAGACAGCCTTGGGCAAATCACTGCACCATCATTTGGCAATGACTGTGATAGGCAAAAGCAAAGTACTCATTTTTTTTTAAGCCAGGCGCAGTGGCTCATGCTTATAGTTTGGGAGGCTGAGTTGGGAGGATTGCTTTTCTTTGCAGTATTTAGAGAACCCTGGACAGTGCTGGTTTGTATTTGTGAGAAGGGCAAGGAGATTTAACCCTTAACTCAAGTGCACTATTGGTCTTCATATGGGATTGTGAAAAGAGCCCTGGACTGTGAGCTGGGACATCAAGGTTAGAGAAGTTGCTGGTGTTACTTGAGTACCCACTGGGTGTTAGGCACCCTGTGCACATTTTCACTAATTCTCCAGACTGCCCTGTGAAGTAGAGAGCGCTGTGATTCTACTTTTTCTTTTCTTTCTTTTTTTTTTTTTTTGAGTTGGAGTCTCACTCTGTTGCACAGACTAGAGTGCATGCAGTGGCATGCTCACGGCCACCACAGCCTCCACCTACTGGGCTCCGGTGATCCTTCTGCCTCAGCCTTCCAAGTAGCCAGAACTATAGGTGCGTGCTACCATGCCTGGCTAATTTTTGATTTATTGTAGAGACGAGGTCTCGCCAAGTTGCCCAGGTGGGTCTTGAACCCGCGGGCTCAGGCAATCCACTTGCCTTGGCCTTCCAAAGTGCTGGGATTACAGGCTGAGCCACCGAGCCCAGCCAGATTCTACTTTTTCAACATCAAGGTCACAGAGCTGGTCAATGCAAGGCTGGAATTGGAACCAGATTGCAAAGGCCAACTCCTTCCTGGTCATCTCCATTACTGTACTGGCTCATGCTCCATGTCTAACCTGTTGTGTGACCTTGGATAGGTCACTTCTACCTTCCACAGAGGAGCAAAAAAGAAAACCTCAGGGTTGCCTGGTCCAATCTCAGTGTGTTATGGTTCTGCAGTTGTAGCATTTGTATGTTGAGATTTTGGGATTCTAAAGGTCTTTGAAAATTAGCCTCAAACAAAAAACTAGGAATCAGCGGTGTGTCAGCCTCAGACAGACAGTGGTGTTGAGAATGAACTTGGTGTCCCTGCAGGAAAGAATGTGTTCTTATAATATGTGGAAGGGCCTTTTGTAGGAAACAGGTACATGAATGTTAAAAAACAGGCATTCCAGTGTGGTTGTCTCTGAGGCCCCGACCTGAAGGCCTAGAATGCAGCTTTTGCTGTTTTTATATCTTTCTACCCTTCTATCCTCTCTGCATGTTCCCAAATCCTCCAAGGGATCTACAACTTTAAAAAGAAATATTATTGATGCAGTTGAGTCTATTTTTAGACTGCTGGGGTTGGTACGCCACCAAAGCAGAAGCACTAGGTTTTACATCTATTGTATCAACATCAGCACCACTTCCCGCATATCCATTAAAAGATAACAGAAACAGAGCTGTCTGCAGACAGCATTCAATTGGTTCATATTTTGGGGACCAGTATGTCATGTTCCACCTTGCCATTGCTAAGATATGCATTTAACATTTCCAAGGAACCATAGAAAATGACACAAGACAAACTTTGATTGCCCTTAGAGATTAGAGGAGGGTTTTCTCCTAAATATGGAGCTGTTACTTGACTCAGCATGTCAGAGAGGTGGAGATGAAAGCAAAAGATGTTCCCTGGCCATGAAGCAAGCAATCTGGGTTACATATCTTATTGATCAGACTTGTGCAATTGGACATTTCTCTTGTGTGCACACATGTGCTCTCTCTCTCTCTTCTGTCTCCTGGTGCCCCAGTAATTTACAGAGTGACTTCCAAAAAGTCAGAAGGCTTTTAGAGTTTGGAGTTAAAACTTCTGAATGTTGCTCCATTTCCTGAGGCAGAGTGGGGAAAGGCAATACTCAAATAAGGGAGATATGCTGGATTATTGAAGGAAATTTGGTAAATCTGTCAACCAGAATTGTACCTTGAAAATTTTCATTGAGGTACTCTATCCTCTGTAGATTTTAATGTTCGTCTAGGGTGAAGCAATGAAGTGATGGCTTTAATCAGACTGATTTAACGAGCATGAAACCAGAGCTTCAGGAGTCCAGATTCATATAAGCACTTGTATGGGTCTAGAGTAGAGGTTCACACATGGCTGCCAGCTAGAATCACCTGGAGAACTTAGAAAAAATTTCAGTGCCTAAGTCCACCTTCAGAGATTCTTATTCTGTTGGTCTGCGTGGGGCCTCAGCATCCTTTTGTAAATCTTCCCAGATAACTTAATTTCCATTGTAGGGCAGTGCTTCCCAAACTCTAATGTGCAGAGGAGTTATCTGGGCATCTTGTTAAGATGCAGATTCTGGAGACACAGATACATGGCAAAACATACCATGTTCATGGATTGGAAGATTCATCATAGTAAAGATACCAGTTCACCCCCAAATGTCTCTATAGATTTAACGTAATTCCCATTAAAATTTAAGGTGGACTTTTGTAAATATAAATAAGCCATTTTCTAAAATTTTTGTGGACAGGCAAAGTAACTAGAATAGCTAAAATACTTTTGGAAAAAAAGAACGTATTTGGAAAAATCATTCTGCCTGATTTTAAAACTCATTATAAAGCTATAGTAATCAAGATAATGTGATATTAACAAAGGAATAGACACATGGATTAGTGGAACAGAATGGTGAATCCAGAAAAAGATATACAATAAATACGACCAATTGCTTTTGACAGAGGTGCAAAGGCAATTCAACAGAGAAGGAAAGTTTTTTCTACAAATGTTGTTGAAACAGTTCGACATCCAAAGGCAAAACAACAAACCTTGATCCAAATTTTACATCATATACAAAAATTCACTCAAAATTGATTACAGATATAAATGTAAAACTACATAATTTTTATAAGAACACATAGGAGAACAATCTTTGTGACTTGAAGTTAGGTAAAGAGTTCTTAGACATGACACCAAAAAAAGATGATCTGTAAAAGAGAGAGTAAATCACTTGCACTTTATCAAAATTAAAAACTGTTTTTCTGTGAAAGACACTATTGTGAGAATGAAAAGACAAGCTACATAAAGGGAAAGAATACTTTAAAATCAAATGTATTACAAAGGGCTTTATATAGCTAGGATATATAAAGAACTCTCAAGATTCAACACCAAGAAAATAAGCCACCCAATTGAAAAATTGGCAAAAGGTTTGAAGGGACATATCCACAAAGAGGATATATAGATGGCAAATAAGCATAAGAAAAGATCATCAGCATCTTTAACTACTAGTAAAATGCAAATTTAAGCCATAATGAGGTACTACACATCTATTAGAATGGCTAAAATAAAAACATTAGCAATACCAAGTAGTGGTAAGGATGGGGAGTAATTGAAACTCTCATACATGGCTGGTGAAAATGCAAAATAGTATAGTCATTCAGGAAAAGTTTGGAAGGGTTCTTATAAAATTAAGCATACACTTACTATATGACCCAAAATCTAGTTCCTAGGTATTTACCCTTGGGAAATGAAAACTTAGGTTTACACAAAAAACATTCATATGTATGTTCATAGCCACTCTATTCATAATCACCAAAAATTGGGAACAACCCAACTGTTACCCAATGAATGGTTAAACCAACTGTATATCCTTGCAATGAACACTGTTCAATAACAAAAAGGAATGAACTATTGATACATGAAACAACTTGTATGAATCTCAAAGACACTTTTCTCAGTTAAGCCAGTGTCAGATAGGCTCAGTGGCTCTTGCCTGTAATCCCAGCCCTTTGGGAGGCTAAAGAGGGAGGATTGCTTGAGGCCAGGAATTTGAGACCAGCATAGGCAACATAGCAAACATAAACATAAACAAACAAACAAACAAAACAGGTATGGCAGTCAGCCCACATAGTCCTAGGTACTCAAGAGGCTGAGGCAGGGTGATTGCTTGAACCCAGGAGGTTACAGTGAGCTATGGCTGTACAAAAAGTTACGTATTATTATACAGTATATGATATTCCATGGATGTGACTTCCTTGGAGGGATAAAACTGTAGTGACAGAGAACAGATTAGTGGTGACTGGGGATAGAGGTGGAAGGTGTGATTATAAAGGATAGTGGAAAATAGTTTGGGTGGTGATGGAACAGTTTTGCATCCTGACTATGGGTGGTGGCTATACAAATTGATATGTGTATTAACATTCATAAACCTATACAGCAAAAAAAAAGTTCAATTTACCGTATAGTAATTTAAAATTGAAACTCTAAAAAATTGCAGATTCTAATTCAAGAGGTCTATCAATGGGGCCTGGGATTCTGCATTTTTAACAAGCTTATGGGTGATGCAGGTGTTGCTAGGAACATACATGGAGTGCTAGACTCCATAGAGGGAATGTCCTAAAACCCAACTTGAGTGTATTTCATTCCTCTGAGAGACCTTTAATGACTCCATGGTTTCTCCAAGATAAAGTTCAAACTCAGTCTTTTATCACAAACTCAAGGTAAGCTCTTTCCCCTAAAACCCTCTATCTCCAAGATGGTGGTATGTGCGCTCTGCTTTATTTATAGCCTGGAATGCTCTCTGTCCCCCCATTCCCCTGGGGATGAATGACCCCTTAGTCACTGGCCAGCTTGAAAGGCACCTTTCCAGTGAAGCCATCCTCAACACTGTCAGTCCCATACACACCCACACAGAATCAGTGCCTCCCTCCCCGTACCAACTGGTACACCTTTCACTGCAGCATGCGTGTTATCCTGCTCATATGTCCTCGTTAGTTTTGTAGATCTTTCTCTCCCTATGCAAGTTGCTCAAGGGTAGGACACATGTCCTGTAGGCCCAGTGCCCAGCATCCTGCACATAGTGAGGGTCACTGGGTATCTTAGAGTATGCATACTGACTATAGAAATAGCGGATATTTCAGGAGCAAGAAAGTATCCTGTTAGGATCCACAGGGAAAAGAATTAAGAACATTCATTGATTTTCAAGGTCAGAAGATGACAGGGAAGGAAAACAGCCCTCTCGACAACCACACCCCTTTGAAATTTTGTCCTGATATGAAACAGTATAGCTGTGATTCTTTGAGGGACTGGAGGTACACTTTTTACTCACCCCCTAACTTCCCAGCAACACAAAACCCAGCCACTAACCTGCTCAGAATTGCTCCACTGTCTGGAGGGGGTGGTGGAGGAGGTTGTGGTGGTGGTTCTGATCTAAATTCCAACTATGTCACCGGCTTCCTTGTAGCTCACTGCTCCTTCTCTGGCAAGCTCCAGGTTTATCCATCAGCTTAGTGTAAAGTAGTGATTCTTAAAGTGTGGGAACCTGTTGGAAATTCTAATTCTCGGACTTCCCAAGTCCCACTCAATTTGATTGATGAGGTGGGGCTTGGGAATCTGTTTCCATGGCCTCCCTTCCACCTCCATGTGATTCTGATGTTTGCTGAAGTTGAGAATCATTAGCATAGAGACAAGAGGAATCAGGAGGTGGCAGTTCCATCTAGCACCATCTCTGACAGCTGAGAACTTCCGGCAAGTCACATGCCCTCCCTGGACCACCTGAGTTCCTCACTTTTATTGGGTAAGTCGAGAGCACACACTAGCTGAGCATTCATCTGACAACCAGAGCCCCTTCCTTCCCTGTTGTTATGCTCCTTTGACCCATCTGTTGTAAGTGATGCTTAGACACATGTGTGCTTATTCAGTGCCAGCCACTTCACATGGTTCAGCTCACTTAATCTTCACAGCAACCCTATCAGGTAGGGACCACTATAACCCTCCATTTTACAGATAACACAGCTGAGGCAGAAGGGTGAAATAATGGGGTCAAGATCAACCAAACATTCTGGCATCCTGCATTTCTGAAAACCCACTGTGGGCCCACCAACTCAGCACTAGGGGCTCTAGGCTCAGCCTGGAAGATGCTGCCCACTCTGTGCAGGAGCTAGTCTATCCAAATATGTAAGAATGTGTGTATTTAGAGCAGACCTATGAGGGAGACCCCAAAAACCTGGAATTATCTTTCGGAGGGCAGGCTCCTTATAGTATGCTCAGAACTTGTTTCTCTGGATCATGCAGTCAACCAAATTTTTTTTCTGGAAGTTTTGAGAAGGGTGCATCATGTTTTGCATAAGAAATGTCCTGAGATGTGGCAAACAGGTGACTGGTTCTTCTACCATGACAAAGCACCTGCCCACACCATGCTGAGTGTTCAGCAGTTTTTGACCCCATGCCCTACCCTCCCTGTTCACCTGATCTCACTCTGAGCAACCTTTTTAAAAAATTGTTTCTTGGATGTAAAAAGTCCTCAAAGGGAAATGTTTGCCGATATGGAAGAAACATAAAATGGTAGAAGCACTAAAAGGCATCAAAATTGATGAGTTCAAAAACTATTTTGGGTAGTGAAAAAACAGCTCAATAGCTGTATTGCATCAAACGGAGAGTGATCTGAAGATGCCTGAAGTTTAAGCATGTAAGAATATATACACAATATTTTATAAATTAATTCTGGGTTTTTTGGGGTCCCCCTGCTGTATTAACATCATCACCATTACCATCACCATTGTCGACACCATCATCACCACTGTCCTCACCATCAACAACATGGCCACCATCATCATTGCTATCATCACCATCATCACCACCACTATCGTCATACCATCATCATTGGTCATCATCATCTCAATCTCTTGGTGTTACCGAAATTTATGTGATATAACAAACATAACAAATGACTCGATTAATAAAATACTTTTTTAAGAACACATACAAAGTGCCTGGTAATTTGCAAAATGTGTTCTTAGAACTATCTCCAGCTGGATAAGGAGGATGTACTGAATTATTCACCTCACTTCAATCTGTCTGCGTTTTAGTGTTTTCTCCAAGCCTTTATGTACAAATTTCTTTGGCTATTCTACATTTATGTGGGGCCCTAGACAGGGATTCTTTTGCTCATTTTGCAGGTCATATAGCCAAGATCTGGGAGGGTTAAGGTTATAGAACTTGTTGGTAAAAGAGCAAGGAGGAAGCTGAGTTTCCTATTCGGGCCCACTCAAGTGTCCAAGATCCTCATGAGATGAGTGTTGAAAGACCTGAACCACCATGGGGCAAAAAGCACAGGGAATAGTCTGTCAGCTCTCATCTAGGATATTGGTGGCAAATTCATACGCCAAAGTGAAGGTGGCAATATAAAGGAGTGGATGGAGGTACAAAAAAGACCCAGGAGAGGAGGAAGAAGAGAGGAAACAAAATGTGGCCATAAAGTGTGGGTTCTAATACATAGTGAAGGGACAGAAGGTAAATATCAAGTGGCTAATCCGTGAGAAGCTATCCTATCACCTGCTCCAAGTTACCCCTCCTCTGTTCCCAACTAAAGGAGGTTGTACATGAAAGTTCTGCTGTTGGACGAGCAACTACTCAGGATCAGAACATCTGAGTTTCAGTCCTGCTTTACTCAGTAGCTACCTTGTTGAGTGATTTTGAGCAAGTCAATTAAAGCCTCCTCTCAGGAAGGTATCTGAGTTGCTGGAGGTTTGGGAGTGGAAAATGCCCATGAGTTGCCATTTCCTGCCTTGGAGTGGTCTGTGGCGAGAGGCAGTGACAAGGTGAGCCTATGTCCTAGGTTAAAACTTGGAGTATGAAGTTGTGATGACTGCCATTTGGTTCAATAGCTACCATCTTAGGTTGAGATTTGGTTAGTAACCTTAGTTGATTCTTCTATGCAAATGGTTCTTGCACCTCAATTTTCTTGGCAATTACTGCCCGGCAGTGCCCTCCGTGCTGCATAAAACCTCAATCAATCCTTCGTTAAAATGCTACAGAAACTGAAAGCCTTTTCTCCTTGTTCCTTTTTTTCCCCCTGAGCAGATTGGATTTGTTGCAGCTCCAATGGAAAAGGAGTAAGCTTTGAAAGCAGGCTCAGATTCTAGCCCAGCTCCCATTTATTTATAACCAAGTTATTTCAGCAACTGCTGTCAAGTAAAAACTCCGTTTAATCAGAGGCAGGTAAACATGCCAACTCCATCTCATTGCTGAAGCAGCCCTCTCTGCTATGGTAAAGAAGTGATGCTACTCTGGGTCTGCTCCCAGATGCCATGGGGCTGGGGGCCAATACAGTTTAAGACTCGCCACCCATCAGGTTTGGGCACTCAGCTTATAGTCACTTGTTTCATTTAAAAAGTAAGGGATTAATGAGCCAAATGTTTCCTTTTTAAAGTTTTTATTTTAAAGATATGGGGTACGATTTAGGGTTAGGTATACAAATGGTCATTGTACAGGTAAAGTTTGGGCCTCATTTTGGTCCCCACATCACCTGGTTTGAGATCAGGTACCCTTATTGATGAAGTGTGCCTCCCTTCTCCCTCCCCTGACAGTTTCCCATTACTGCCAATTCATTCCTTATAGTATTATGATAATTTTTCAGGGCCCTCTTATGAGTGAGAACATGTGGTACTCAGTTCTTGTTTCTGTGATCGAGCACTCAGTATTAGACTCTAAATCCAACCAAGTTGCTGTGAAGTTGAGAATTTTGTCCTTATTTATAGTTGCATAATATTCCATTGTGTATATGCACCATTTTTGTTTGTTTGTTTGTTTTTGTTGTTTTGTTTTTTGAGTTGGAGTCTCACTCTGTGGCCCAGACTGGAGTGCAGTGGCCGCTTCCGGCCACCGCAGCCTTGCCCTGCTGGGCTCCGGCGATCCTTCCGCCTCAGCCTTCCGAGTAGCCGGAATTACAGGCATGCGCTACCACGCCCGGCTGATTTTTTGGTTTATTGTAGAGATGAGGTCTCGCTGCCCAGGCGGATCTCGAACCCGCGGGCTCAGGCAATCCACTCACCTCAGCCTCCCGAAGGCGCGGGATTACAGGCTGAGCCACCAAGCCCGGCTGCACCATATTTTTTAAATCTAGTCTACTTTCGATGGGCAACATGGTTGGTCCCATATTTTTGCTATTGTGAATAGTGCTGCAATAAACATGCATGTGCAGGTATCTTTTTAGTAAAATGATTTGAGTTCCTCTGGGTATATTCCCAGAGGGGGGATTGCTAGGTCACATGGGAGGTCGATTTTTAGATCTTTTAGGAATTGCCACACTGTTTTCCACAGAGGTTGTACAAGTTTACACTCCCACAAACAGTGTAGAAGTGTTCCCTTTTCCCTGCATCCTCTCCAGCATCTGTTGTTTTTTGAGTTATTGATGATGGCCACCCTGACTGGAATTAGGTGATATCTCAGTGTGGTTTTAATTTGCATTTGAGCCAGAGGTTTCAATTCTGGTTTTGCCACTTATTGACTCCACGACTTATGAAGGTTAACTAACTTCTTGGAATCAGGATTTACTAATTTTAAATGATGATGTTACTAACTATAAATATAAATGAGCTGATGTAAGCCTCCAGTACAAGACTCAGTAGACAGTGGTTTCATAATTAGTGGCTCATGGAAACTATATAAATTGGCATTTTGTTTGTATTTATATATTATTATTTTTTAGTCAGGGTCTCACTCTGTTGCCTAGGCTGGAGTAAAATGGCATGATCACGGCTACTGCAGCCTTGACCTTCCAGGATCAGGCAATTCTTCCGCCTCAGCCTTCCAAGTAGCTGGAACTACAGGCACGCTCCACCATGCCCTACTAATTTTTTTGATTTATTGCAGAGACAAGGTCTTGCCAGGTTACCCGGGCTGGTTGTTGAACCCCTGGGCTCAGAAAATCTTCTCGCCTCTGCCTCCCAAAGTGCTGGGATTACAGTTGTGAGACTCTGCTCCCAGCTAAAGTTGGCATTTAATTATAAGTTGTTGAATGAATGAAGTCAGACATTGGAGAATTGAGTGAATCAATGAATACATTATTCAACAAAGGTTGCTGAGAATCTGCTAGGCATCAGGCATTGTGCAAAACTGGTAGAGAGAATAAGATATTGTCTTGGCATCATTGAGCAAGAGGGCAATAACCACAAAATGTATAATCATGCATATTGACAAGACTATTTTCAAAAGACCAGAAAATTCTGAGAGAAGGGGATGGGAATGACTAGCACTGGGGAGCGGTCAGGGGAGGAGCTGTCCTTGAGGAGGCAACATTTGAGCTGAGACCAGAAAGCGGAGCAGGAATTAATTGGATTAAAAAGGAGGAAGAGTCTCCATCTAGCTCTGAGGCAAGAAAGAGCTGGGCATAGTCAAGGGAAGAAAAAATATGGCCAGGGACATTGAACTGGGTGGCCAAGCCAGTGCCTGGCAGAAAGGAGGCTGGAATGGAGGGCAAGAACTTGTGGGCTCTTTTAGAGTCAGAGGAAGTACTTAACATTCTAGCATGGGTGCCATGGAAAACCATGGAAGGATTTTAAGCAAGGAAATAATGTAATTCTATTTGTCAGAACCAGATGAAACTGAATTGAATAAAAGACTATTAAGAGTACAAATGCCATTGTTATGGAAAGAACTTATGCACGCACCCTGAGGGCTGACACAGGGCAAGGGAACCATTGAGTGTCTTTGACTTTTCCTGGCTCTGGTCTCTGTTGTGGGGCTGGAGACAAGCTCACAGGTGCTGTAGTCTCAGGGGTCTGTGGGGCTTCACCCATCTGAAGCCATAGACTTTCCCATGACCAGGGTCCATTTTGTCTTTGGGTCTGAGAATCCCCAGAAGTGGGACTCCAGAGGTCAGCTGTGTGGCCTGAACTGGAATTCCAAGGGGCGGGGGGGGAGGATCATTTAATTCCACAATTGGTTGGAAGAGGACAAAAGAAGCTGCGGTGTCACCTAGGATAAATTGGGATTGGGAATGCTCACCTCATATTTTTCAGGAAAAAACAATAATTCTTAAGAATCTCAAATGACTCTCAATATTGTAAGTCACCTTGACAGCACAAGGATTCAAACTGGTTGCTTTGAGGCCTAATGATCTTGGTGCTCTTGGTGCCTATCCCCATCCTCATCAGAAGATTGCTCCAGTTTAGCTAGCCATGCTTCTCTTCTTTCATGGGCAGGAGGACCACCAACACTTTGAAAAGGGACATGTCTGCCCCTCTTAACACTTCAGCTTTGTTGCGGCTGGCTTGACCTTGCCAGCAGCAGGGACTGACTCTTTTCCAAATGCTTTCCCTCCTTATATGAGTAAATGGTCCATGGAGAGATGTATTAGAGGCCCATCTGAGGGATGCATGTCTTTTTATAAGTTAATCATTCA
The DNA here is from genome assembly GCA_027257055.1 of Cephalopachus bancanus. NCBI lineage: Eukaryota > Metazoa > Chordata > Mammalia > Primates > Tarsiidae > Cephalopachus > Cephalopachus bancanus. The sequence continues at coordinate 6,900,674 of JAPVLO010000036.1, forward strand.
GAGAAGAGTCCCTTCTAGCCAAGAAGAGAGGCACTGACAGATAAAAATAAGGGACACTCAAGGCATACAGAAAGCAACTATAGCATCCTACAAGGCTGTGGCTAGTCCTGTGAGCTGTATTTCCAGGTCTGAGGCAGGAAGTTAGGCAAGACCATGCCAAAAGCATCTCACACTTATTGTGAATCTGTTATTGTCTGGGCACTGTGCTTTTCACTTAATTTCCTGTTTCTTTTTCCCAGCAATGTTCCCTTTTACAGACGGAGCAGTTGAGGTTCAGTGCAATTACATAAAACACACAAAGGAACATGCGCAGGAAGTGGCAGAGACTGGATTTGAATTTGAAAATTTGAATGCAAATCTTTCTGGTTCTTTCCACATTGTCTCATAGCCTATCCCAGCATCGTGTGTGTGTGTGTGTGTGTGTGTGTGTGTGTGTGTGTGTGTGTGTGTGTGTGTGTGTTGGAGGGATGGTCCAGGATATACCCCTTCCAAGTATGTGTCCTGGTGCTAAGTCATTGCCCTTGGGAGCACAGTGATGGGGCAGTGGATAGGAAGGGTCCCAGTTTACCTCTGGCCTGCCTGTGAGCCAACCTTTGCTCCTCTGTGATGTCAGGTCAGTGTTCCCACCTTGCCAGCCTGCCCTCCTCCAGCCTGCCTGAAGCCTCCAGTGAGATAACACATCTGAAAGGTCTTTAGGGAGGACAGAACTCAGGAGAGGTGACTGAGGCACTAATGGGTAACCGCAGCTCTGAGGGAGACCCTGGGCCTGGCTCAGCTATAAATGGGCTCAGCTCCAAGGGAACAGAGAATTGGGCCACGTTTGCCTGGTCTGGGTCAGAAAATGGCGATTCCTGAGCCCAAATCACCATCTTCCGTTCACATGGCTAAAGAGGTGCCTTGCTGCATGCTGCCTGGCTCTCAGCCCTGCTTCTTATGGCATGCATCCGCCGAAGGCAGCACTTGGCCCATGAGGTGGGCCCTGTGGAGCCAGCCACAAGCAGCAAATGCCCTATCTGGCCTCAGAAAGTCCCTGGGCCACTCCCAGTCAGAGCTGGTGCTTCCGGTAAAGCAGTGACTTGAACCACCAGCCCCTGCAGCCCCTCCTGCTTCTGCACTCACCATCTCCTTGCAGTGACCCTGCAGTGGGAGGGAGAGGTATTGGAGCAGTTAGGCGGAAACTTCCTTCACGTTCATTCCTCTAGTCTTCAAGCTCTCTGAATCTTATTAATTCCTGTTCTTTCCTATTCTGTCTTTCTGCTCTTTGCTAGTAGCAAGTCCAGGGGGCAGCCAGTTACCTTGTTGCTGGGGGAATGGTGAGACTCCAGGCAATGCACAGAGGCCTCCTTAGGAGGAAGTCTCATATTTGGGAGCACGGCACTATCTGGGGACTCTTCTAGTCCTATTCTACGCTAAGGTCTATCTTCTCATTCTTGTCAGCAGAGTTGAAGAGCCTGGGGCCTGACCTGACCTGAGATATGTCTGACCCCGATGATGATCATGGTAACACTACAATAATAGTAGTTAAAATAGCCATCATTTACCAATGGCCTGTTCTGCACCAGGAGCAATTGAAACCTCATCACGTTTAATCCTAACAACATCCCTGCAAGACCAGCATTATAGTCACTTCAGGGATGAGAACACAAAGGCTCAGAGAAGTTAAGTGATTGTCCCATAGCCAAACAGCTGGAAAGTGATGAACTGAGGTTTGTATCCATATCTTGATGACTCCTAAGCCTAGCTCTGTCCACTGGGGCACGTTGGCATGTTACTTCTGAGAGCCCCAGGGTCACTTATGCAGAGGTTCCCAGAGCTGGTGGGAGCTCAGATCATCCCAGCTCCCTCACTCTACCATTGAGGAGGCACAGGCCCCTGTGCTAGTGGCCTGCTCCTTGGTTCTACCCCTCCTTCCCTCCCTCCCTCCGTGTGGCCCGCAGAGATTCCAGCTGCTGCTTTCCTTCACTAAGATTGCCTCAGCTAGGCTAAGTCCTTTGGAAAGGGGAGGACAGAGATGAAAGCAGCTTGACTCAATTTCTCCCCTGAGTTTCCCTTGAAGACCTGAGAAACACATCTAGCAAATGAATGGGAAGAAGAGAAGAAGTAAACAAAACGGGGAAAAGAAAACTGGAGCCCTTGGATGCAGAGGACACCTGTCTCTGTGGATAGTCCAGGGAGTATTTATCTTTAAAATGGCCTGAGGAGGGATTGCCCTTCCCTCACACTACAGAGGTCAAGGCAGAGTGAGATTCAGCTAGGCTTGACTCTCTCTTCTTCTCTAAAAGAATCGGAGAATGAAACAAGGATGGCTTCCTCCACTTGGCCATAGCCTGGGAAGACTGGAAAGCCCAACAGCTCTTGGCCACTGCCCTCTCTGTTTGGGATGGCCATGCTGCTGCTCACCAGGATTCCATCCTTCCCTCAAAGCTCACTCATTGTCGGCTCCTCTGGGATGCCGTCCCTGGCTGTTCACAATCATGGCTCCAGGCCTTCGTTCTAGAACATCTATTGCATTGTATTATACCCATCAGTTTATACCTTTTTCTTCTTTTCTCCAAGATAAGAATGTGTACTCCTTTAAGCTTAGGGTGGCCTCTTCTTCTGTGCATATTAAGTTCCAAGAAATACTTAAACAATCACTGGCATAATTTAACATACATAATGAGTTTATACTCGTGTGTATTTAAATCAGATGATTTTCCCTGTCTTTGTAGTTCATAGTATTAATAGTCTTCTTATCATTTTGCTCTGCAGTTGCTCCTTTTTTGCATCTTTGCTTTCCACCCCCTCTTGCTGCCTTGGCATTCATTTTTTCATTTAGCAAATATCCATTGGACACCTATTATGTGCCAGGTACTGTTCTAAGTGCTGGGAATATAGAAGCGAATAAAAATATTGATTAGTTCATTTACTCAAAAAGCAAATAATTAGGGCTGACTTAGGGGGAAGATTGATCTACTGGCTTGACAGTGTTACCCCAGTGCTGACATCCTGGTGGGAGCTCACTCTTTGGGTTAAGTATTTTGAAGGCCCTTTCCTGGTCATTCTTCAAGACTTTCTTGAATGGGCAGCTCACCTGGTAATGAATGAAGTCACCCAGGCTCATGCACATTTGTCCCTGGAGTTGGAGCCACCTTGTAGGGTTTCATAATGAGAACATGCTTTTCTAGGGGAGCAGGTGTATGGTAGATGCTGGACTCCTAAGCTGTTGTCTTCTAATTATTCCCAGAGAACTGCACCTCTCTACTCTGGTTTGGCTGAGGCTGTTTTTGTCACCCCCACAGGGCTGTGTTGTTTGTTCCTAAAGCAGAGAGACATCTGTCATCCTTGCTGAGCCTTGACAGATGCCACATTCCAAGACCCAGCACTGGTTTGAACACAGGCAGCAGCAGTGGCAGTGGCAGCACTGCCACTGCAGTCCTTGCACACACACCACTATCCTCGTTCCTTCCTCCTAGTGGGCAAACTTCCCAGCCCCTGCCCACCTGACCATACTCCCACATAGCAGGTTTAGAACCAGCAATACCTGTGTGTGCTGTGATACCCAGCAAACTTGAGCAAAAGGGCTTGTGCCTCTGAGATGCAAAGGAGGGTCTAACAGTGGGGTCTAACGGCAGGGTATAACACCTCTCGGCAGCTCACACCTCTGGGTGGGAACAGGGTTAAATGGAGAAAAGCAGGCAGAGTGTCCCCTCCCTCTTATATGAAGAAGTCTCCTTTGGTCTGTTGTAGGAAGTGCCTCACCCAGCCCCTGTTACCTTCAAAAGTGAAAATTTGGGGAAATGGTGTGAATACGCACACACAAAATGGGGCTTACTTTTATTATTAAGGGGAAACTGAGGATGCTCAGCTCATTGTATAAGAAACAGTAGACTTGACTGAGGGCGGCTTCTAAAGCAAAACTTAGCGAGATGAAGGTAAGGATGGAATGGCATGATCAAAGAAGAACTGGGCATGAATTCACGTATACTTGTAGGAGGACCTTGGACATATTTTTATGTAACGGAGAACATTTCCCCTTTTAGGATTACAAAATCATTCAGGTTTTTGAAATCATATCACTTATTTCTGTGACTCTTAGCAGGAATCATCCTAAATGGTGTTCGTGGACTTGTTTTAGAAAAGATTGAGTTGAGTGCAGGGGTGGTAGAACCTACTTTCCAGCTTGGCAGGCTCTTGGAGGAAGAGGGTTAACTGAGAAAGGGGTTAGAGGGCTGGGTGCCCTGGGCCTAAGAAAGGAAAAGTAAGGGTTGGGGGGGGTGTCCAGTAATGCTCTGGGGAAGAAAGGGGTCAATCATTTGTTAGGTCCTAGGCAATGTCCTGGTGCCATGTCCCAGAAAGAGGGTGGGGGAGATGGCAGCCTGTAGGTAACATCCTGCTCTGATGGGCAGGTATGAAAAGGATTCTCTGAAATATATTTAACCAGTTCTCCTACAGACAAGCCGGTGAGTCCCTTTCTTTACCGTGCATGCTTACCAAAGACCACTAGCAGAAAAAGACTGTTCTGATTATGAAAGCTTCCTTGGAAGACTTCTGCTTAGTGTAGCCCCACCTAAACTAGATTTGTCAGCTCTAGGATGCTGGAAAACGGCATAGAGGGAGGACCAGTCCCATGGTTCTCAGCTGTGCCAGGAGTCCTGGAGGTAGGGTGGGGACTAAACTAATTTTCACTGCTTCTCCTTAACAATTCTCCCCCTGCAACCCTTGAAAGAGCTGTTCCACTTGTGTCTTTGTCTTATATTTTGCTTAGGTTTAAATATTTTATTTGGAAAAAGTCTTCAAGAACCAAAACCTTTCTTTATATCCTGAATCAGATCATCTGCAAGCTCCCTCTGACTCTAAGCTGATTTTGTGACTCAGTGCTCCTGAACCCCCAGCCCACTTCACCCCATCTTGCTTTTGATTTTTAAGCTATTCTTTCTTTCTGAAGCTGATATTTGAATTCCTAGGTGGTTCTTTCTGCCTTTCCCTGGATTATATCTGTGACTCATCCTCCTCATGTTGTTTTAAGTAATGAAGAGACTCTGAATCCAGCAGGAAAATGAAGCACCGTCTTCATAACAGTGAAAGCTTCTGGAATCCATAAAACATCAATTTGTATGTAGGAAACTGAAGTTTAAGAAAGACTAGCTTTTCCCTTAATTTAAATTATTGTTTCTCATGGGAAATTTAATTTTTTAAATAAATCACATATTCCAATAAAGCAGAAAGCTCTGCTAGATAAACAGTGAAGATGTTTGCTTTAAAAATGATTCTTTATTCAGCTAGAGAGGAACCAGGGGAACAGAGGAAGATCAAAATTGCTGAATGGAATGTACAAGACAAGATTTTGAAATCAAGGTTAAATTCATCATCTATCCTTTCAGTGGGCTATGTCTAAGCAGAGCCAGGCAGATGCTCTCTGATCCTTGCTCTTGGCTCTATCATCCTCCACTGGCGAATGCTACCAGAATATGACTGTCCCAGAGTCCATGGGTGTCAGGGTATGAAGCTAGAATCTGTTAACTGATAGAAAACCTCACCTGAGTGAGTGCATGCATCTCCCAGGACTTTCTGTGTGCAAACGGGAGAGCTTTGGTTCAAGTTACTTAAAAACAACAAAAACAGAATTTGATGACTCAGGTAACTGAAAACCGAAAACCTAGGGATATGTTTCTCTTCAGACTTAGCTGACTCCAGGCATTCAGATGATGTCCCTGAGTCTCTTGCTGTCCCTGGCTCCCTTCATTTCTCTTTTCCATCTCATACCTTTGCTTTTTACTGGGTTAATTTTGTACTTGAACAAGCTTTCTCCATATGGGGCTTCATAAAAGAATCAAATGTATGTTGTATTTGCTTCTTACCCTTTGTTCTCAGTGGAAAGACAGCTTTTCTTTTACCTACAGACATAGTAGTTCCAGCAAAAGTCCTAGAACTCACTTTCATTGGATCAGGCTGGTGGCTATGCTCACTTCTGAACCAATTACCATGGCCAAGAAGGTGAGTCTGGTGGTCTTACTGGGCAAGCCTGTGTGGATACACTCCTGGCACTGGAGGGTGGAGATGAGGCCATTCCTGAACCAGAGATTGAAGTAGGGGATGGGACATACCAAAAGGGCCAATGTATTCAGGGCAGGTAAAGATAATAGCTTTCCATTGTGATATGGTTTGGCCAGGTGGATCTGAGGCACCACTCCTGGGGTGACTCATGTTTGCCAGCAGATTCTATTAGGTGATTTCTTCCTGTTCATTTCCTGCAATGTACCTCAGTTGTTGGCATAATCCTCCTGCCATTTTGCTCCTGGATATTGGAAGGACATCCAGAGCCTAATTTACCAATGTGGATCTGATCTAGAAGGCAAAGACAAGTTCTACATTCTTACTTTTCCAATTGTAGAGTTAAGAAATCACATCTATTCTCTAGGCTTAATATTAATTTGGGGGCATCAACATTGAGTTGATAGTTATTGAAGATTTTGGAAATTATAAATATAATATAAATTTAATTTTGCTATTAATTAAATATATTTTAATGAAATTCTTTTTTTTTTGAGTTGGAGTCTCACTCTGTCGCCCAGACTGGAGTGCAGTGGCTGCTCCCTGCCACCGCAGCCTCGACCCACTAGGCTCCGGCGATCCTTCCGCCTCAGCCTTCCAAGCAGCCGGAATTACAGGCAGGCGCTACCATAGCCCAGCTGATTTTTTTATTTATTGTAGAGATGAGGTCTCACTGCCCAGGCGGGTCTCGAACCCGCGGGCTCAGGCAATCCACTCACCTCAGCCTCCCAAAGGCGCGGGATTACAGGCTGAGCCACCGAGCCCGGTTAATGAAATTCTTATAGCTGCCTGTTTTTGAGTACTTACAGGCTGTGCAGTTGATTGCTTTATGTTAAGTCATGTCTTCACAGTCCTTTGAGATATACAATTAGCCCTGTTTTGTAGTGGCGGAAACAGAGTCAGGGTGGTGTGGGACTTGTCAAAGGCCCTGCAACGTGGAGAATCCAGCACCTGTGTGTTTGTGCCGAGTTTGATCCATAAGACATTCCCTGCTCTTGAGCTGCATGTAATTGCTGTGTATTTAAAGTAGCATAAGAAAATGAGTAATATGCTTCTATGGGAGTAAAACAGAAGGAAGTGATTAATTTTGCGCAAATGTTGTCCAGGAGACAGAAAGGGACATTTGAGCTGGGTCTTGATGAGTGAGTAGGAGTTTCCCACGTGGATATGGTGCAGAGGGAATCTCTTCTTTAACTGAATAATGCATTAGTTTTGTATGAGATGGAGCTGCTGGCTTCAGGAAATGTAATAACATCCTTGGCTGGGCTTTCTCCTTTTAGCAGATGGATAGCCAGAGACATCTACATTTGTATTAGTTTAGATGCTTTTATTTGCTAAGAATAGAAACCATAATACAAACTGGCTTGAGTAGTAAAGGAGATTTATTGTCTCATCTAATTGAAAAGCACAGAATTAGGGCTGACTTGAAGCTCGACAATGTCACCAAGAATCTGGTTTATTTCCATCACTATGTTCTGTCTTATGCTATGGTATCTTCATCAAAGAGTGACACACTGTAGAGCCTTCAGAAGACCAACAGAGCTCCTGGGCTATATGCTTCCTTTACCACACCCAACAGGAAGGAAATGATGTCTTTGTCCCAGATTCCTAGTAAAAGAACTGAAAGTCACTCTGATTTGACTGGTTTAGGTCACATGCCCATCCCTGGACCAATCATTGTTGCTGCATAACAGGATATTGATGGAGCCAATTTTCCTGAAACCACATGGACCCCCGAATGGAATTTTGGGGACTGATGGATGAAGGAAGTGGTGGATAGATGTTGGGAAGGCTTTCCTTAATAGGAAAGCATCAAAGAAATGTTTACCAGAGCATTGAAGTTTGCATATTCTCCTTTTTGGGCAGTAATGGGTGTATATATCTCCAGCACATTCCCTTTGATACTCAGTCTGTGGCACCTCAAACTCTAGACTTTATCTTGGGTAATTCAACCATTGAATTACCTTTTTTTCTCTCTTCAATCCCTTCCAGTTTGTCCAGAGGATAAACGTTGACTTGGTCCAAAGACACCCACTCTCTATTAGTATATGATGAATTTTACTGGCAGACAAGAGTGTTCTGGGCACCATGACATAAGTACCACACAGAATGATCTAGAACTTTATAGAAACTAATATGCTAGGCCTTTTTCTGAACTGCTTTCTTCAAAGAGGACAACTAATTTGATGCAGCCTTTATCTAAAGCTCTTTTCAACCTCCAAAACCACCACTCTTCTCATCCTACTGAGGTAGCTAAGTTTATTTTCAGTCATGAAGAAGCCAAAAAGGGGGTTTCCCAAGATGTCTTGCACTGATGAGAGGAAGAGTATCTGAGGTCATTAGCCAGTAGTAACAAATTGTATGCATAAGAACTGAGGTAGGGTGGCTGGAGAAAAGGCTGAGTGGTTGGTGGCAGGAAGGCAGGCCTGCATTTCAAGTCCTGACCCAGTCATTTTTTAAGAGGCAGTATGTCACAGGGGTGAAAAAAACAGACCCTATAACCATATAACCTGAGTTTGAATCCTGACTGTATTGCTCATGAACTGTGCCTGAGTTCATGTCATGGCCCTACCATTTACTAGACCTGGATCAAGAAATAGTCACCAAGTTCTAATCTTTCATTGAAGGGATTGTTTTCTGATGTTTCCTTTTGTCATTTGGCCTTCCAGCTTAGTTGGAAGGATGGTGACTGTCACCTTGCTGCCTTGGCCTCAGTTGTTTCATCTGTAAAAGATGGATACAAATAATACTTACATTATAAGGTTGTGAGAATTAATCCTCATTTAACTCATTTATGAGTTATACATTGAAATATATATATTTATTTATTTCCACATATGTAGTATATGGGAAACACTTGGAATAGCACTGATAAACATTAACAGTATAGATGAAGAGATATATCTTGTAGGGTTGCTCTAATCCTTAGAGACATTGCATATCTACTGCCTGGCATATAGCAGACACTTAATAAATGTTGGCCATTATTAATAATAGTTATGTTGATTGAATTGCTTAATAATAATGTGATTCATCAGAATCGAGCTTTCTAGTTTCTGGAGTGCTTGCAGCCAATATTATCCCCCTTGAACTTTACAACTACTCAATGATGGGGCTCTACTCCTGTCCCGTGGAGCTTAGGGGAGGGTTGAATGCCTTCCCAAGGTCTCCTGGTCAGGTGATTATTAGTAGGACCAGAGTGTGAACATGGTGAGGAGCTTCCCAGGCCATGGCTTGTTCCATACCACCTGTTCCCCCATTCTGGAGGTTTCCCAGCCATTTGTCATAGCCTGATTTGAAATGCCTGTGGTTCTCATCCATAATATCCTGATTGTCCCATTAATCTCCTTTAAGCTTCATGAAAAATACAAAGGGTAGATGAGGAAATAGTCACCAAGTTCTAATTTTGCATTCAGGGAACTGTTTTCCATGGACGTGAAGAGACTAATGTTTTCCATTTGGTCTTTGGCTTTGAAACTAAGTTGGTGAGAGCTGTTGCTTTCTGAATTATCAACCAGTTTACAAGGTTGCATCTATATTCTGCCTCTAATGTGTCTGTACCTTTGTTGCTTCTCTATCTCCTGTGCTCTTCTTCCTCATGAATGTTCTAGTACTGCCAGGAGTGGTAAGGAATTTTCTTTTGATAAGACTTCAGAGCAGCTAGAAGTCTCGAACTTCTAGTCACCCCCTTGTGCATATTCCTTAGCACTTGACTAGGGGCCAGAGCTCACTACAGGAAGAGCCATGTTTGTTTGTTAACATGCATATACATACATTCGTACACATATACACATACATACTTGCCATACTCCAAGGCTCTGAATTTTAGACTCACTATTTTTTTTTAAGTTGGAGTCTCACTCTGTCACCCAGGCTGGAGTGCAGTGGCATGCTCACAGCCACCCCAGCATCGGCCTGCTAGGCTTCAGTGATCCTTTCACCTCAGCCTTCCAAGTAACCAGAACTACAGGCGCATGCTACCACGCCCGGCTAATTTTTTGATTTTATTGTAGAGACGAGGTCTTACCATGTTGCCCAGGCTGGTCTCTAACCCGCGGGCTCAGGCAATCCTCTCACCTTGGCCTCCAAAGTGCTGGGATTACAGGCTTGAGCCACCGTGCCCTGATAACTCACTATTTAATATGGTAGCCACGAGACACTTGTTGTTGTTTAAATGAAATTACAGGTTCATTTTCTCAATTGCATTAGTCACATTTCAAGTACTCAATAGCTACATGTGATTAGTGTCAACCATATTGGACAGCACAGATAGAGAACATTTTCATCAATGCAGAAAGATGTATGGGACAGCATTTAGTATAAAGGAGAAAGAGAGTGGGAACTGGCACATGAGTGTAGCTTTCAGCTACATAGTATCACAGAGCTGTAAATTAATCCTCTTTCTTACCTCTGCATGTATTTCCCCTGCCATTTCCAAAAGACTATTACACCAGGAGAAACAAGAGACCATTGTTTTCTGATCCAACACTAACATTCAATGAACTTTGGAATTTTTTCATCTTACAGAAAAATATCAGTGCATATTTTGTTATCCAATTTGATACCTGAACTTGGGCAGCATATTTCATGTTATTTTGGCCCATTGGCAGCTGACGTGAGTATGGCCAGAAAACCAGTGTAGAACCCTGCATTAGAGAAAGGAGTTCAGGAAGACTATGCAGGCACATTTGCTGACAAGACCAGCACTGGTCAAATACTTGTAAATATTCCTTTCCAATCTGAATTTGAAAATTTCTGGCTATAGACCACTTTGGTGTGCCAGTATACTTGAAGACAACCCAGTCTACTAGTTTGGTTCCAAAAAGCATGCACTAGAAATGACTAGTAGAACAGACTTATTTCTGATGCTATCAGGATGGTGTTTGCTGTTCAGTTATCAATAGATTACTCAATGGTGATAGATCTAAACAGATAAACATTGTTATATGAATATTGCAAGAAACTCATGGATCTCCTGGGGACCCTCCAGACCTAGTTTTGAGAATGACTGACATAAACAGTTTGCAGAGTTTAATTCACATACTCAGACAGGGGTTCTGAATTCTTCTGTCCTTGGGAGGAAAGAAAAGCAGAGGATGACATGGGCTGTCCAGGCTAACAAAAAGGTGGAGGAAGACTAGAGCTACCTCAAGATCTGAGATCTAATTAATAGAGCCCAGTTCAGAGAAGAGCTGATGTTTGCAGTGGGCTTACCTAGCAGTGCTCAGAGCCTCTGGTGAGTAGTAAGTTCGCTGTGGTCCTCATCATCTGTGGCCAACTTTTCAAATAGGCTGTTGTCTGGTAGAGAGTATCTGTACAAATTCCAGGGAATAGAAGTCTTAGAACAAGAGGATAGTCTTCCCCAAATGTCCTGATAGTCTGAGTTAATTGTGGCATCCTAGGAATTTCAAACTATGTTAGAGGTTATGTTTTTGTTGTCCTTTGACCTTTAGCCCTCTCGAAGTTGACTGGTAACGTGAAGATGAGGATTACAGTGGTTTGTGCCTATAATCCTAGTGCTTTAGGAGGCTGAGGTGGAAAGATCACTTGAGGCCAGGAGTTTGAGACCAGCCTAGGCAACATAAGACCCCATCTCTGCCGAAAAGAAAAAGAAAAAGAAAAAAAATTTTGCCAGGCTTGGTGGTATGTGCCTGCAGTTCTAGCTACATGACTGAGGCAACGAGGAGTTTGGGATTATTGTGACCTGTGATTGTACCACTATGCTTCAGCCTCGGCAACAGAATGAGACCCTGTCTCTAAAAGAAAAAAAAAAGATGAGAATTTCTTCACTACTGTCACTGATGAAGCTCTTAGAAGATTTATAATGCTCTAAACATATCACAGTGGTAAACATAATAATATCTCTTTACACTACAGCCTTTTGGATAAAGTCCCCAAAAATGTTATCTCAGTGGTTTTCAAACTCTTCTTTAATCCTTCAAATTTTTTCTTCAAATGACATCTTGGCTAGACCCTTTGAGTCAGCCCCCAAGTCACTGATGAGCTATCCCTGCGGTTGCCCAGAGCATCATCCCACTCAGTGACCTGGTGCTGCCCCTGGACTTAGGGAAGCAGCTAAAGAGGGGAGAGTGTTCCTAATACAACGATGGTCTGTAATGGCAAGGATGCAGGGGAAGGGACCTGCCCAAGGTCACTGATCGGTAGGAACTGGAATTTAGATAGGTTCTTTTCTAGAATAGAGCATATTTCTTAATAGAATTTGACTATAGTTCTATGAAGGTTTCCTCAGTGAAATGATAGTTTTTGAACACTGGCCTCCATGTAGCCCAACTTCAAAGTGGCTGTGTGCTCACTCGGGGAGTTCGTTGTGAAGACCACCCTAGGGAGATTTTTCAGCCTATCCTGAAACTCTAGGCTGTGGTAGTTCCTCCTGCTTTGCAAACTCAGGTGTAAGCACCTGGAGTCCCCTGTTCTGGTCTATACCTTAGGCTTGAGATCCATCTAGTTCATGAAACCTCTAGTGCTGACACCAAAACTAAAACAACCGCTGGCACAGTATCAACAGGTACATTAGAATCTTACACAAGAAACAGTTGTCCTCCAAAGACTTGTTCATTCTTGTCTGTATAAAGTATGTACCCTATGTTTCAGCATTCTTGCCTATGAGATGGGCATATAAATCAATCCATGGAAGATTCACTGGAAGATTAAAGCTCTTTTAAAAAATAAAATTGAACAACAGCAAATGCTGATCTTGGGCCCAGAGAGTTGGCATGTCTAGCCTCTCATCTCAGAGACAGTTACTGCCATGCTCCGTAAAATGCCATTGCTGCTCTTACTCTGAACATGAAATCAAAGAAACCAAAGCTGTGGCTTCTTGTCTAACCTTGGCTAATGATTTTCAGGTTGATTATAGATGCAAAAGATCTGCTGATCTTTTTATTATAGGGGAAAGAGCATGATGGAGAGAAAAGGAACTGAGTTTATTTTCTAACCTCAGTTTCCCTGCTGACTCGGCCAGTGGGTTAGGAGCAACCTACTGAGTCCCAGAGTTTCCATATCCACCATAGAAATGTTACTTTTTTGCCAAGGCAATGAGAGGATGGAGGAATGTCTCAGTCTATTTAGGCTGCTATAACAAAATATCATACACTGGGGGACTTATAAATATAATTTTTTCTCATAGTTTTGGAGGATGCAAAATCCAAGATTAAGATGCCAGAAGTGGCCAGGCATGGCGGCTCACACTTGTAATCACAGCACTTTGGAAGACCGAGGCAAGATTGCCTGAGCCCAGGAATTTGAGACTAGGCTGGGCAACTTGGTGAGGCCTTGTCTCTATAATAAATCAAAAAATTAGCTAGGCATGGTGGTGCATACCTGTAGTCCCAGCTACTTGAAAGTCTGAGGTGGAAGGATTGCCTGAGCTCAGGAAGTCAGAGGAAGACTCTGATTCAGAGAAGAAAAAAAAAAGCCAGAAGGTGTAGTGTCTAGTGAGGGCCTGTTGTTTTGTTCACAGATGGCACTTTCTTCCTGTGTCCTCACATAGCGGAAGGGGCAAGGCAGCTTCTTGGAACCTCTTTCATAAGGGCACGAATCTCCTTCATGAGGGCTCTGCCTCTATGGTTAGGTTTCAACTTATGAACTGGGGGTGGGGAGGCACACACAGACCACACCAAGGAGAATTCAAGGATTGCATTCTGAAAGCAAGTTGCAGAGCAAAGGGACTCATCTCATCTTCAAAGGCCTATGCAATCTTTATAATCTTTCAAAAAGCTTTTCTGGTTTTAGAATTAGATCCAAGGAATTTGGCACCAGATTTTAAATTTGCTCCGAGAGCATGACAGGCAGAGGGATGTGGCTTTTGGGTGGAATTCCAGCACCTTTTTTTGCAAGACTAGTAATGCAAAGATATGTCCTAAAGAATAATGGTAGCCAATCCTCGGAAAAGAAGCATTTAATTTTGTCTAATTGTGGCATTTCTAGGAGTCACTGGGAAATTCAACAGCTAACAAACGTGGCCCTGATCTGTCAGATTACTATTGGAATATTCAATATTCTCTTTTTTGTACTTATCAGCTGAGGGAATTACAGAAAAGTGTTTCTGGAGCCTACTGGGGATAAGAGCAGTGATATAAAAACCTCCTTCTTTCCAGATGGGTCCCAATAGCCCAAGCGAATGTCACACTTTTGTTAAAAGACTATTGATTCCCAACAGGTTCTGACCTGGGCCTCAGCTTCCCAGGACTCCTCCAGGCTGTCCTCCTTTCCCTACTCCCACCCCTTACTGGGACTTCTATAGGTGTCTGTTCAGTGCGTGGCTTGTGGGTGTCCAGGTCTGTAGACAGACACACCTCTGCTGATCTGGATCAGAGGGAAAAGATTCAGGATGAGGACAATAGGCTATTCACTTTTCCCTTCTCTCTCCTTTTGCCTGATACTTTGTGTTCCAACAGCCAATGGGAGGCTGTTCTATTTAGAGTAAATGACTCAGATGTGGTACTTCTCAAATTATATTTCAGAGCATAATCCTGCCCCTCAAAGTTTGGGGAAGGCTGACATACACTATCTCCCTTTTGATTGTTTTCATTCACATCAACATTTTAAAAGTCATAAAAGTCCTATAGTAAAGGGACAGGCTTGCCTCTATTTACCTCAGTGATTCTTGTGAAACCGGAATGCTAGTGTTCTGCAGAGCATGGTAGATATGTTGCTCACCTGAATTGGCCCATTCTTTCAATAGAGTTTGGATGCATCCAGGTGACAGCAAGCCTATATGTTTTTCAGCAATTTAGTATTGTGATCTTGAGCAAATTACCTAACCATGACATGCCTCAGTTTCCTCATCTGTAGAAGGTAATAAATTAAAGTATCTACTTCATAAGGTTGTCATGAGGGTAAAGTGCTTTAATTAAGCTCTTAGTACAGTTTCTCAAATATAATACATTCTGCATGTAGTAGCCATTATTAGTAGTAGTATCAGCTGTTATTAGCTGGAAGCTCTTAACAACATGCTAAGTGTTGCTACTGTCTTCTCTTCATGTCACAGAGCATGGGATAGTATAAGAATCCTGCCTTAAGTGAAAGGCCACAACAGTTTTAATCTTCAAAACAGTCTTACAAGGAAGGTACGGTTGTCCCTGTCTTAGGGAGGAGGAAGCTGAAGCACAACTGAGCAGCAAAGAGATTGGCCCTGGGTCACACAATACATACAGCACACAAGCCAGGCCTGCTGGCTCCAAGCCCATCATCCCCAAGCATCTCTGTAGAGCTGCCTGTTAACCAGTCCCTGGCAGGAACCCGTAGACATGAGCCTGGATTCCATGTGGCATCTCCTCATGTGGTTAAAGGAGACCTAGTTTTCAATCCTAATTCTACTCTTCCCTAACTCCTTGACTCTGCATAGGTTACCTTCCTTTATTTCAGTCTTCTCTGCTGTAAAGAAGGCATGGCTGTACCCATTTCTTATGGGAGCAGTGGGGCTTGATGACACAATGTATGTGAGGTTCAAACACAAGGCCTAGCATATAATGAGTGCTTGATAAATCTTAGCTCACAATGACATTGTGTGCCAGACTCCGTGCTAGGATGTCTTACATGTATGATCTCGTGGAATCCTCACAACACCACCAGGTGATCAGTACTCTTCATTTTTCGAATGGGGAAACTGAGGCTCTGTGGGATTAAGTGACTCAACCAAGGTTGTAAAGTCACAGATTGTGACATTGAGATTTAAACCCTGACAGCCATACTACATGGAAAACACTCTTCCCCTTCTTTTTCTTTAAAGACACATGCTACGATGAATGCAGAGGCTACGTTCTTTGGTTAGCAGGGCAGTTGGGCAATGAGCATTTTCATCATATCTTTGTTAGACAATGCCATCACTTAGATTTGAGGACAATGTTCTTTGCCCAGGAGAATATGGCAGACATGTAGTGCTGTTTTTCCAGGAGGGATACATCAACTTCTTGTTGTCTTGGGTCTAGAAATTCCACCACAGATGGTGGTCCATTCATATGTGCATGTTTGACTGGCATTAGAGTCTGTGCCAATATCACAGGACACTGCAATTCCACGCCCCGCCCCCAATGAGTCTATTTATCTATTTAGCAGTCAAGGTAACCAGAAAAGACATTTTCCTATAAGACATGATGAGGAAGAACTCAGCCAATCTTCCAGTTGACTAGGAGAAGAAACTTAATGCATTTTAGGACAATAAGAGAGCACATTTGAATTTGTTCCTGATCTGAATTCTCCAGATAAGCTCTAGTTAGCAATTTCAAATCTGTGGATGCCCTTCAGCCTGAGGGACAAGAGCAAAACAAGTGACCTGAAGTACCAGCTGCAAGACACTAAAATAGGAGGGAGGGAAGGAAAGCCAGAGAGTCCAAGATTATTAACATGCTTTTCTTACTAAATTGGCTTTCAGAATCAAGGGAAGAACCAAGATGGGTTATTAAGGGAGTACTGATTTGGATGTGCTGAGCAGTTGAAGTGTTTTTGTTTCCCGGACATGAAAGCACACTTGGCTTTGCATGATTGGGTTCTAAATTGCTCAGTAGAGCAGCACTTGGGCTGGCCTAGGTCTGGCAAGTTTCACAACTCAGGAAGAACTGTTGCAACAGCACTCTTGCATCTCACCTGTGCCATTAAAGCACACTTCCCCACAATATCTCTATTTTGCCTTCCTTGACTCAGTGTCTGGGGAAGCATGCTTTTGGAAAAAGAGAGTATATATCCAAGGTTGATCAGTACATGAATGTGTCTGAGACTTGGATGTCCAAGGGAATGGAGTGCCAGGGACCACTGGGCAGTCGTGGGGGTGAAGGATGAAGGCAGGGCCATGGTAGACAGGAGATTGTGGATCTCTCCTTCATTTACACAGTCACCACTTATTGAGCACCAATTGTATGCCAGGTGCCAGGCTTTGTTCAAGAGATTGGCACAGAGCTGTCATCAATAAGTTCAAGTAGAAACACATACAGTGATGTTATAGACAGGGGACCACAGGAGCTACATGGTACAGAGAGGTGTTTACTTGGGGGTTGAAGACCTATGTGAGATGATGTTGCTTCTGTAATAGCCCACCTTGGTCCTTCTCTGCCCTTAGAGTCGATTAAATAGGAAAAGTACTTTCTTCCTTCCCTCTCTGCCATCCCATGTTGTCATTTGTCCCTTGAGCTGAAGGGTAGGAAACTCATAACTTCATCTTTCTAGGATTCTGTTTCTGGATAGAGGGGGTGAGGGAGGCCAGGGCTGTCTGGACTCACTAAGTCAGCAGCATCCCATCCTCAATCTTTGGTTTGGTTTGTCTTCTGAAGGTACTGAGTTCATGACTTCAGATTAGGGAGGCACCACCTGGCAAAGGGAAAACTGGACAATGAGGCAAAGTTCTAAGTTCCAGATTTGGGACTAGTGCCAAAGAGAGAGGGTAGGTAGGTGAGTTAAACTAAGCAATGTGTGGAAAAACTTAAAATAAGACTGACATATCGGAGGCTCAGTGAAAGTTGAAAACAAATAGCCCTGGTAAAGAAGGCAGAAACCCTGAGGCAGCCATTCATTTAGTATTAATTTAGTCAATCAACAAATATTTCTCAAATGCCCATGTCAAAAAAGCATAGAGCCTTTAGCCAGACTACCTGGGTTCAAATCCTGGCTATTTTATTTATGATCTGTGTAACCTTGAGCAATTTAATTATTCTCTGTGCCCTAATTTCTTTATTTATAAAACGGGAATAACCAATAATAATAAATGGAGGTTGTTATGAAGATTAAGAGAGGTATTTGTGATTGTCATTAGTATCTTTGTGTTCATTTATTCAATTGTGTCCTTAGTCTGTTGCCGGTTGTTTCTGGTGTTGGAGATATAGCAAATGGAGACAAGCAAGGTTTCTGCCTTTACCCACCTCTTATTCTAGTGGAAGAACCAGATTACAAAAAAGCGAGTAAGTCAATAATATATTTTAAGATAGTGATAAGTGCTATGCAGGAAACAAGACAGGATGATGGGCAGTGATTGCAGGTGAGGACGGGTAACAGAGAGGACCAGGGAAGAGGGAAGAAAGGCACTTTACATGAAGATCATGAAGATCATTCTGTTGAAAAAACATAAAATAAACAAGACTTTGGAATTTATCAGAGACAGAGAGAGACAGAGATAGCGAGAGAGAGAGAGAGAGCATATTTCTTGAGTTTCCAAGAGAGACAAGCAGGAGACAGACAGCCCAAAATAAGTACAGTTAGATAAAGATTGAAGATTGAAGATTGATTCTGGGACCAAATACACTTCAAGATAATTATTTCTCCTGGTAGTGAATCATTATAGCTCATAAATGAATGCTTCTATTTATGTTTCCAGTATCCAAGGTCCTTGATGGATGAATTAATCCTCCTTTTCACCTCACTTCCTTCAGCTGATCCCCTCACCTCTTGTTGAATTGAAATTAAGGGTCATTCATTTGGAAAAACCTATTAACTCCCTGCTTACTTTCTACTCAGCCTGGCTGCATTCCACCTCTTAGCACATGAGCCCTCACGCAACTCTACTATCTCCATTAATGTCCCTTGTGGGACTGTGCCTGAGAAGGAAGTCTCACAGAATATTCCAGCTGCTCCTGTACATTTCCCAGCCTCTACTGTTACACAGAACATGAGAATCTAGGAGATGTGCATCACTGCTGGGCGGAGGCCACCCATGTGGTATCATGCAATTGCTCCCTTCCCTGATGGCAGCTGAGGAGGCTGTGAGCTTCCCATGGTACAATGCAAGATGGCGGAGCTTCCATCCTCCTGGGCCCCTGAGTGGGTGGGTGGAGCAGAGCCCAGTCTCTTTTTGTCTTCATGGGTCTCTCAGTTCTTAGCTTCTCAAGAGCCTTGATGATGGGTTCCTTCCTGTGTTTTGTAGGCGATTGAAACCTCTTAACAAATGAATTATTGAATAGGCCTACTTCTAAACACTTTTCTCTAGTTCTTAAAGTTAATCTTTCTCATCTCTAAAATAATTTGTGTACCTCTTCCTGCCCTGGTCAGTCTGCCTTCCTGTTTTGTTTTGATTTTTCCTTCATTAAATTTTCCATTCTCTGAAATTGTCTTATTTGTATGTTTATGTTGGATTTGTTTCCTCTCTCTAGAATATAGTTTCTTATCTGTTTATACTTTACTGTATCCTCAGTGCCTAAAACAGTATCTGACAAAAAGAAAGTGCTTGATGAAAATGTGAGTGAATGAATCCAATTGCCATGGAAGCACATCATCCCCCTCATATCATCTCTTCCTTTCTCCCATTCTTCAATGATGGCTATGGCAACTCACTGAGGCAGCCGAGTGTATGATTAAGATGATGGACTTCAGAGCCAGACTGCCTGGGCACTAATACAGTTTATTAGCTGCATGACCTTGGATAAATTCATCTCTCTGTGCCTCAGTTTCCTCATCTATAAAACTAGAATGGTAGCAATACCTATTGAATAACATTGTTTTTCAGATTAAATGAGTTAATATATGTAAAATCCTCAGGAAATTGTCTGACTCATAGTAAGGGCTATGCAGATATTGCCATCGTTGCCAATTGTTAGGGAATGAAAGGACCTGTCCTCTATCTGCCCCCCATCTTCAGTAACCTGGGAACTTAGAGTCCCCTGGTGTCCATTCAGTAAGAAAAGCACAGCCAACAGCAAGCTCCTATCCTTAAACCTAGGAAACACAAAGTCACTAAGCCTGGAGAAGAGATCCCTGAAGAAAATGCTCATTCTAGGGGTAGACATAAGGTCCTTTCTCAAGACTGAAGCTCTCTGAGGCCTGGTGAGGCCCCACCTCTCAAGCTTCTGTCCCTTCCACAGCCCTTCAGCAATATTTTCAAAATTTTATTAAAAACCAATGTGTGCTGGCCAGATGAGTGACACTTCCCAGTGCTGGGGCTTTCCTCTGCTCCTCCAGGCATGGAGCACTTGTTCAATTATGTGCCACCCCTGTGATGGGCCCAATCACACGCACACACATTCGCTTCTGATTATAGCCTTGTGGAGTTTCTCTTGACAGGAAGGAAATGAATTTACCTCGTGTCACCTCTGTAGTTTGCAAGCAGCCTTGGCTTCTGATAATAGCACCTTTCATATTTTGTAAGACCAAAGAGGAAGCTTGTGTAGTGGCTGGTCCTTGGGGACCTAGTGTCCAAGCCTGGAGGTGGGCTTGGGCTGACTCCTCATAGGAATGAGTGTCCCTGGACTCATGGGGAACTGGCTGGGGATGGGGGCTTAACTCTCCTGAAAGGTGGGAGGCTTTGGCCACTGCAGCAAGCAGATCCCTGAATTCCCACTTTCAGAGTCTCAAATCACTAAGGCCTTGGGGGAAATTATTCAATTTCCCTTGACCTCCCCTTCTATATGTAAAATGGGGCAATAATAATAGTTGTTTCACAGAGTTGGAGTGAGATTAAATGAGCTGATACATGCAAAGCAGTTATATGTGCCTGGCATATATAGTAAATGCTATATATGTTTTTATCATTAAAATTATCTTACTAATATCTGCTATTGCGGTTATTGTTGTTGTTGTTAGGAAGGGTACAGACCTTAGATTCAAGCATGTCCTTGCCATTTAGTAACTGTGTGACCTTGGACCTTTCGCTTAACCTCCACAGGCCATTTGTAAAATGTGAAGAATAGGTTGGCCCTCAGTGTGGCTGTGAGGGCTGCAGTGAGCACAGGAACAGTGTCAACACAGGGCTGGTGCAACTAGTGTTGGTTCTTGCTGATGAGTTGCCTCCTTCATTATAGTGGGCAGTTTTGTGCTGTGGAAGCCTTGAGAAGCTGAGGGGGGAGAGGACGGTGTCCATGGTGGGTTAGGTTGACAAACATAGGTCTTGCTCTCCATTTGGGATTTCTTGAGAGAGGGCATTGTCCCTGACCATACCAAACTCCAAGTTCTGCTAAGGACTCCTGGGGCAGGCCAGAAAGTGCGTCAGCTGGTTCTGTGATTCCTTCCACAGCTCTCAGATTCGGCTGATAAATCCATTCATAAAGGAGGTGTGATTCCTGCTGTGGAGCAGAAACCCCCTCTGTAACTGACTCTCCCCTCTCCAATAACACCCCCACCAGCCTTCAGCAACTTTTCCTGGCAGGAAGCCACCCCCCCTCCCCACCCCTCCTCATCACAGGTACCGCAGAACACAAGGGAGTCTGAGGGACTCATATCTAAAGAACTGTGACTAAGAGCCTGGGAAGGACTTTCTTTTGACCTAGAGAGGACAAGAATGCATTAGTACCTCTGCTAAGAAACAAACCAACCAACCTTTCCTCAACTATTTTCTTGGAGCTGTTTGCTGTTTCATTTTTAGTGTCGAAACATTTCCTGTCGCTGATTGATTCCAAGTGACAATGTCAGCTTGCTCAGAACTACTGCACAGATGAGGCAGTGGGGCAGTGAGGTTCCAGAATGCCCTGACATTTTTATCTGATTTGAAATTCACAAACTGTGTAAAGTACAATCTCTAGGCCCTTTCTTGCCCTTCTGGGCTGCCCTCGCTGGGCTTTCTGGGACATGAGACACATCTGGGATGCTTTACTCTCAATGGTGCCACTATGACCTTGTTGAAGTTTGAGGACTATGGGCAATGGATCCCACTTGGCCCTCTAGGCCCACAGTCTTGGCCCAACACAGTGGCTACAATAAGAGCACATGTTTCCAAAGGAGGGGGCCTACCCTGTGCCAGCACCTGGTGTTGTGCCTACCAGGGATATGATCTTCAAAAATTGGGCAAATTGCTGTGTCCCTCCACTGTGAACATAAGTAGGAGTGAGGGAGGAGGGTGAAAAAGTCAGAGAGAGAGACACATGCAGAGAGATGAAGAAACAGAGAAAGAAAGAAAGAACTAGAGAGATGAGGAAATGAGAAAATTCTGAGAAAAAGAGTTGGGAAATGAGACAGACAAGCTCACAGAAAAACACAGACCCACAAAGGAAAAGTAGAAAATCATCATGATGCTGACAACTGTTGAGAATGTGCTATGTGCCAGGCACTGAGGTAAGCACTTTATGTGTCTCATTTAATCCTTACAATGATTCTAGGAAGTAAGTAGCTCTCAATTTCATTTTGTAGCAAAAGCAATGGATATTCAGAAAGGTGAAGTGCCTTATCTGAAGCCAAACAACTTCTGGCAGGGAGTCAAAACTAGAACCTAGGTTCACTTGACTGCAAAGCCCATGTACTTAGCCTCTGCAGAGAAGCTGTGACCCTGGAACCTGAAGTGCAATAGAGCATCTCTGAATCTCATGTTGAACATAGAGAGACATGAGGCATTCTATTCTGTAGTAGAGATGTATTTGTTAAGAGACTTCACGGAAGGCAGATGGGTGACAGTATGGTAGTTAGGACATTTGGGGCTGCAAGTAACAGAGAGAAAAGCATTTTCCCTTACTACAAGAAGTCTAGCTGTAGGGGTTGCTGGCACTAGTGCAGCTAATCTATCATGTTAAGGTTGGCATCCCTAGGATATCGAGATTCTCTTGGCTTTCTTTCGTGGTGCAAGACATATAGTCAGCTTCAGATTTTGGGTGTATTTCAAGGTAGAAAGAAAAAAGAGAAGGGCAACATCAGATTAAGTTCTTTGCTCCTCCTTGTCAGACTTCCTCCCCTGTAGCATATGTGGCACAGCCATACATAGCTGCAAGGGAGGCTAAAGAAGATCATCCAGCCTTAAGGACAGGCAGGATGGAGTCCACCTTGAATAAGCCAAGCTGCATAGGCTGCCATCTTCCAACAAACCAGCCTAAGACCAACCCCACCACTAACCCTTGAGAAGGTGCCCATTCAGTGCTCTTGAAAGTTGTGGGCATGTCCTTGACTTGAGGCACTATTCTGAGTTAAGCAGGGTAGTGGGGATGTGGGGGTGGGCAGGAGCTCTCAGCTCTGTCCTGCCTTGGTGTTGCTGGGAGGGCTGTGAACACAGTCACGTCTGTTGTGTCTGGAAGACCAAGGATCTTCTGTGCCTGCTTTCCCTGCAGCCAGTGGCATGGCTCACATCCCAGGAGAGGCAAGAGATTAGATCAGAGCAGGAGCAGAGAAGTTGGGAACAGGGAGGAGGAGGAGGAAGGAATGCGGATTTGACAGAATTTTCTAAAATACCATATTATTGATTTGGAAGAAACATGAGAGAGGAAATGTGAGAGACGGATGATATGAGGCTCAGTTGAGATGGACATGGAAGAGTCTGCCTGTGTTTTGATTGAAATTATTATTAGACCAGTGTTTCTCAGCCAGTTATTTTTTTTTTGGCCTACCTATGGAGACTTTTTAAGCATTTGTTTTCCTGATCACTCTTCCCCTTTATGAGATTTTAATGCCACAGACACATTGTATATCTGTATATGTGTTTTAACAGTGTCTTTTCACCCACAGTGAAAATGAAAAAGAAAATGAAAAGCAGTGCCAGTGCTTCATACATCAAACATCTTAGGGATACATCTGGGCTTCCTTGGGGAGATAAAGAGCTGGCCCCTCCCTCTAAGCTCAAACCTTGTGGAGAAGGGGAGCTTCTTGAGCACCTGTTATGTACTCATTTCTTGAGCACCTGTTATGTGCCTGTCATCCAGACAGGTGCTTTAACTACATCAACTCTCTTGATGCTTATGGCAGCTCTGAGTGGTCAGAGCAGGAACCTCATTTTACAAATGAAATAATCAGAAGCCTACCCCTCCTTTGAAGAGACCCAATTTGCCCAGAAGAACGAGCTAACACTATTCCTTTGATGGGACATGCATGGCCAAGTGTCACATGGGTTCAGAGCTAGTGGGATGAAGAGAACAGAATGGTCTGGAGTCTGTAATGGCCCTTCCTGGAGGAGGTGGGATGTGAACCGGTCTCAGAGGTGAAAAGGAGAGGCAGCCCAAGCGTAGGCAGAGCAGGAGCAAAGGCTTGGGGCCTGTAAGGGACTCTGACTGAAGGGGAATTCTTACTAGAGAGTTTAGAGAGACAGAGGCAGAGCCACCATGGGAAAAACAAAGAAATATCATACAGGCAGGCCTGTTTATCCTAGGGCCTCTGGTTATGATGTGATATTGAGCCAGCTATCCAGCCTGAGTACACTTAGCACAATTTCTAGAAGGTACGAAGGCATTTCTTCATAGGTTAGAGTGGAAGATAGGGAAATAAATGACAGGAGTCTGAGGTTCGTCACTTAGGGGCTTCTGAAAATTGAGTGGTCTTTTCAGAGTATCCCAGTAGAGAAAACCTCTGAAAGAAAGTAGCTGAGACTGTGACCAAAGTGAGACAAAATTCTTGTTTTCTTTTCACTCCCAAGACCCGTCTGGCTTACTCACCCCTTTCCTTACAGATGCTTTGCTGGATCTCCTGCTGACATGATTGTGTCATAAAGATAGGCTCCGGTAGCAAACAACCCCCAAATCTCAGTAGGGAACTGCATGAACAATATAGTTTTTCTCATGCTTCATGCTCTGCACGGGTGCTACTGAAACCCATCCTTCTGGAGCCTACAGTTTTCTTATTTTTCCCCCTGAGTCTTCATTTTAACATGCGCTTCATGGTGGGGGAAGACAACATGGAGAATTGTGCACAAACCTAAAATTTCTCTTTTTTTTTTTTTGAGTTGGAGTCTCACTCTGTTGCCCAGACTGGAGTGCAGTGGCCACTCCTGGCCACTGCAGCCTCGACCTGCTGAGCTCCGGTGATCCTTCCACCTCAGCCTTCCGAGTAGCTGGAATTACGGGCATGCGCTACCACGCCTGGCTGATTTTTTTATTTATTGTAGAGATGAGGTCTCGCCAAGTTGCCCAGGCGGGTCTCGAACCCGCGGGCTCAGGCAATCCACTCACCTCAGCCTCCCAAAGTGTGGGATTACAGGCTGAGCCACCGAACCCAGCTTAAAATTTCTGTCAACATGGGACACATGCCACTTCTGCTGTCATTTCATTGACCAATGTAGGTCACATGGCTTAGCCTAACTTCAAAGGGAGCAGAGAAATGTAATTCTGTTTTATGCCCGGCTTGTGAAGAGCAGGACATATTTGTCACCAGCACTAAAGGTGACCACAATGATGATAATAAATGATAAAAATATTAAATTGGCTTTTTAATATCAAGTTGAAATGATGTTTTCCCCCTCTGTTCCTTCCTGTAGCACTCTGATAATCTCTCTATTAGTACTGATATTATGTTGTTTGGTAAATATTTGTCATCTCAACTTAAGAAAAATACCGTAGGGCAAGGAATATGTTGAATGAGAGAACTAACAATATTCATTGAGGGCCCATTCACTATATAGCAGGCACAGTAATTTGAATGCGTGAACTAGCAATATTCTTTGAGGGCCTACTCACTACATACACAGAACAAACTCCCAGACCCTCAGGGTGGCAGGTCTGGTGAATGTGATAGATGACTTTCCTGGAACATCCTGAGCTTGCCCATACCCTAGCACTGACTAGTCCAGCTACTTGTTGGTTGACTCTGTAAGTTAGAAGTGGGAGACTAGGGAAACCTCCAGAAAGAGATGGCCTGTGACCTAGCACAGGCCCTCCACATAGCAGGTGCATGATGCATTATTGTCCCTAGTACTTTGCATTTATTCATCCTCCATCACACTTTTTCCTTTAAGTAGGGAAGATATTGTTAGTCCCATTTTATAGATAGGAAAACAGAGTCTCAGAGGTCTATCAGCCTGGTCTACTTGGTTCCTTGAGGATAAACATTCATCTCTTTAGCTGTGTCAGCTGATCTTGACCTACCAAGCTCAGGCTTCCCATCACTTAGCTCCCAATGCCATCAATCAAGTGTTCTCAAATTGGTAGAGCTTAAAAATGACAGCCATTTGAAATTGAGTAGAATTTGGTATTATTAAAATAGCGTTCTAAATTTTAATCTTGTGCATCGACTTTTTAATAGCTTCTACTTTCACTAAAAATTATGGGCCATGCTCACAGACATTCAATTTAAATACTGTCAGGCAAGACTAATTTCTCTTCCAGCACTGCCAGGTTTCCCTTCTTTCTTCTTTTGCTTTTCTTCCCCCTCCCCATTTTTTTGTAAGTACTGAGTTAATTTTTGCTACTTGGAGATTTTACAGGGTAAGAAATCTAAGAAAAAGAACATATCCTTGTGTACAGCTCTTTTATTCTGTCTTCTATTCTGTATCCTCTTTCCAGCCTTTCCATCAGTGAGGGAGGGCAGGCTCCCCTGTGGAAGCTAAGTAATGGTTAATCTTCTGGGGCGACTTTTCTCATCACTACGTCATTGTCATGATGCCGAATGAGTTTAGTGGTCAGTGTTGGTACCCTCCACCTTATGTGCTCTTTCAATCCTTTATCTCTTCAGTACATATAAAAGTCTCCCAGGAGACGCTGCCCATCTCTGAAGGATGCTCCTCCCTCCCCACTGTATCCATTACTGTGTTTTTCTTCAACTTCCCCCTGTACCCTTCTGGCCTGGTTATCTTCATCCTCTCATCCCCTTCCCAGTTTCTCACCATGAACCAAGACTTGTGTAGCAAAGATGAAGGACAAAGTTGATGATGAGGATGGACAAGCATTGATATGAAGGGATGAGCATGGGTCCTGGATCAGACCTGACCTGGATCGAATTTCTTGCTTTGCCAATTGCTAACTGTATGACCCTGGAAAAGTTACTTAACCTCTCAGCACCTTGATTTCCTCGCTTGTAAAACGGGATCAGTAATACCCATCTCACAAGGATATGGTATGGATCAAATGAAAAAGCATGATGCTCAACACTGTGGTTAATGACATCATAGCCAAATAGCCATTCTTTCCTCTCCTCCATCCTGTGATCTCTATACCCCAATCCAGCAGTTCTTAGTCTTAGGTACACATTAGCGCCTCCTAGGAGCCTTTAAAAGGTCCCAGAATCCCCAAGCCTCACTCTAGACCAATTAAATCAAAATCTGGGGGCATACGCTTGTGGCATCTTTGCTTTTAACATTCTCTCTAGGTGAGTCTGATGCATGCAAGGGTTGAGAGCAAGTCTAAGTCCCTGGGGTTGCCTAAAGCCTGAATACACTTTTCTTTTAAGATCAGAGGAATCTTATTCTAGTGCTTGCGGGCAAAGCCCCAGATCTCTCATTAGTGCTGCAATGGGATTTTACCTTTCCTGACTGTACCTCGGAGAATAAGGAGCAGAGGTGGTGTGGAACAGGGACTTTCAGTGGGTGGGACCATACTCCCCTCTGTTTTCATCCTGGAACACCCATGTATCCCTGGAGCCACACCACACTTACTTCTATACAGGTGAGGGTGGGAGGAGGGGGAAGATGGGGAAGGAAAGAGGAAGAAAAGGTGGGGGGGCGGGGAGAAGGGACTTTTCTCAAGGGGCCTTTCCCAGATTCCACTGTCCACCAAGGTATTCCCCTACTCAGTACTCTGAAAATAGTTAAGTCTACCCCTGAGCTGTCCATAGGGTCTAATATGTGGCCACTCGGCACATTTGACTACTAGACTCTTGGAATACAGTGAGTCTGAATTGAGATGTGCCATGTCATACACTTTCCAAAACTAAGTACAAAAAATATCTCATCAACAAAACTTGAAGACTATTAGGCACATGTTGAAATGATAATATTTTTGGTATATTGTGTCATACAAAATATTATTAAAATAGGTTGGGTGCAATGTGCACGTCTGTAACCCCAGCACTTTGGGAAGCTGAGGCAAGAGGATTGCCTGAGCCCAGGGTTTCATGACCAGCCTGGGCAACTTGGTGACACTTCATTTCTACAATAAATAAAAAAATTAGTGAGGCATGGTGATGCATGCCTGTGGTTCCAGCTACTTGGAAGGCTGAGGCAGAAAATCTCCTGAGCCTAGCAGATGGAGGCTGCGGTAGCTGTGAGATTGCCACTGCACTCCAGCCTGGGCGACAGAGTGAGACTCCAACTCAAAAACAACAACAACAAATTAACTTCACCTGTTCATTTTTATTTTTTAATGAGGGTACTAGAAAATTTAAATTAGTCATATGGTGCTCATTATTATATTTCTGTTGGACAGCACTGTTGTAATCTCTTAGTTAACATTTAGTGTGTTTTATATGTAACTATGTCTCTATGCTCCCATTAGGCTGGCAGTTTGAGGACAGGAACCTCAGCATCCCATTCATTGTCTCCCAAACACCATTATCAAAGTGCATTGTACACAGCAGGCAGTTGGTAAATGTTTTCTGTAATTGTGGATGATAATGGTGATGATTGTGGCAATGAAGATGATGACGATGTAATAAAGCTCAAATGGTATATTGAGACCAAATTGCAAACATAAAAAAAATGCAAGAAGAAATAGTTACATTTTTTCGATTAAGGGTCCTCAAATACATCTTTTTAAAAAAATTAATTTACATGTCTATAGATCTTTGGTTCACTGAACAGAGATGTCTTTCATCATTTCTATTTAGAGATGGAACAATTTATAAAGAGTCTTACAATGAAAACCCTCCCAAAATGTTTTGTGAACCCTTGCAAGGAGCCAGTTCTAGGTAGTGGAGATGGAGTAGTGAATGAAAGAGAAAAATCTGTGCCCTTTGGACCTGTACACGGTAAGTAAAAACACATTTCCAAGTAAAATGCTTGCATGTAGGATAGTATAATAAGCCTCCTGGAGAAGAGTCAAACACAGCAAAGGAAAGGAGACGTGGGTACGAGTGGGAGGGTGGCATGTGAACCTTCCACAAGGGAGTCATGGAGCAGGTAGCAATTGATCAGAGGTCTGAAGTAGGTGACAAAGTCTCTGGGGGCTCACTTGATCTCATTATTTCAGAAATTCGCCTAATATGTTTCTTTTATTCATTTACTCACTCAACAAATGCATGTATTGAAATCATATTATTTGCTTCAGACTGTGGGGAGACAAGGAAGTGGGTTCTACCTCCCAGAGAGCTCACAGTTTAGTCTCAGAAGCATGAAAATGCACCAATTATCCATCACACTCACATCCTCTTTAAAGCAGATCCTCAATTAGGCAACACTTTAGCAGCTGTGCAGTCACTCCATAGTAGTCCAAGGCAACACAAGTGCCTCTTTTCTGAACTATCCTCTAATGCAGGATGTACTGGAGCAGTTGCCTGGGGAGACGCCTCTCCAGAAGCCTGGGTTTCACAAGCAAGAACTGTGAAGCTCAGATTATTATTTTGAGCCCACAGTGAGTTGAGGCCTAAAAATGCTGCAATCTCATTGCAACATAGTAGTTTGAATTTAGGCACAAAAGTTATTTTTGAATTACAAGCATTGACAGGTTTGTAGTGATGTAGCTTGAGAGGGCTGTGGGTATTTGCCAGGTCATTCTAGATGCAAGTAGTTTCACCCATTTGGTTCATAAAAAGAGGAGCTAGCAAAGGCTTGTCTCTACAAAATCAATTAAAAAAATTTTTTAATTAAAGAAAATAAAAAAGAAGGTCAAGTGTGATGGCTCGTGCCTATAATCCTAGCACTTTGGGAGCCTGAGGCAGGAGGATTGCTTGAGCCCATGAGTTCAAGACCAGTCTGGGCAACATAGGGAGACTTTGTCACTACAAAAAAAGTATCTTTTTCTAAATTAGAAGAAATTAAAGAGAAGAGCCAACAGGCCTGTCCAAGGTACAAGGACTCACATCCTGCTGTATACCATTTATACCATTGCTGTTTCACCTTCTGGAGTTGGCTGGTGGAATTAACACCCTCCCTGACCTCCAGCCATTCTGGATCTCCAGGCAGGAAACAGAATGAAAACGTGATTGTTTTACACATAGCTGATGAGTGTGTGTTCTCCATGTGAGGGCCCCATTTGTTAAAGAGAAAAGAACCTGCCTTTTGTTTGTCTCACCTTTAGAACTGGAAGCGTTGTCTTTAACTAGATTAACACGCAGGTTCATTGTTAAATGAGTCCAGTATCTCTGCATTAGTCTGACTTTGGAAGCTGGGATGAGGCTGATTAAATGGCTTTCTTCTGAGAGCTGTGAATTCTGTGGTTTCTGGTTCTCCTTTTTGAATCCCTAATCTGCCTCCTCTGGTCTCCTTTCTGCCATCCTATGCATGTGTTCAAGTGTGCTGCTAGTTCCCTGTCACTGCAGAACTCTCCTGGCTCTGCCTGGTGACCCCACAAATCCCCCGTGTTCCATGCCTGGTGCTCTGGGGAGGGAAACAGATGGCAAGGGCTATCCATTCTGTGACCCAGGGAGGCAGGAGGTCAGCTAGGGTAACAGCAGCAGGTGGAGAGGTGGGGTTTCTGGGCTGAGCCTGCAGGGGACACCAAATCATTAATGACCCCTGGGCAGTACAGCCCTCCAGGAACCAGCACGGCTGGCAGAAGGTGGTGACAGCTGGGGGCTGCTTCAGCTCTTCAACAAGCACAGAATGCTGTTGATGTTGAGTGGGTGGTTGGGAGTTGCTGTGTTTAAGGGTGATCACTCAGTGACTGCACTGAGGTCCCCAAGCTCTGTTTACAAATGAGTTTTTGCCCAAGTGTTTTCTTGAATCAGAGAAACTTCTTTTCATTCTCCCCTCTTGTCCCCTGACCAATTTCTATGCACCCTTTAGGTCTCAGCTTTGAGCCCCAACTTCAGGGAACGTGTTTCTCCTCTGTGCTCCCCCAGCCCCAAGTCAGCCCATCACACTGTCATTTTTGTATAATCTGTTTCCCATATTGGGCCATGCCTTCCTTGACAGCGGGGAATGTGTCTTGTTCTTCATTGTATTTCCAGGATCCTGGAAAGTGTACCTAGTGCTGTCAGTCTTCATAGACTTGAGTGGATCTCATCTATGTGTGTGGCATCATCTCATTAAGTATGGACAAAAAGAAAGTAGCAGCTTGGATAAGCCATGCGAGAAGATAATTCAAAATTTATTTCTTTAAGACGTTGCAGTGTTCCCCTGGGGCAATTTGGGAGAAGGGACAGGTTATCTGTCTTCTTGGCCACTGCCATATTTATTAAATAAAAAAAATGAGGATTTGGGTATTTGAATATTGATAATTATAAAATTCCATTCACTGACTCCTTCAGCATCATTTTATCCTTACTGGTTCTACCTAGATAAGACAGGAATGGTTGTTTATGGAAATGAATGTGTTGATGATAGAAATTGATATGTTTGTAGAAATTTGTATGTTTCATCACATCACTGTTGCCATGATGCTGTAAATCCTAAAGCACTTTGTGTAAATTAAATACAGGGAAAAGCAAGTTATCACTCATTATTAGACACTGTATTCCTTATGCTCAGGCCTGCTGACACTCAGTGTCAGAGGCCTGGGAGTATGCCAAGACAGGTGAGCTGGGTCGTATAGGGTTTAGAAGTTCCCCAATTAGCCACATGTGATGACTGGGCTCTCTGCTGTTCAGGCATGTGGCTGGCAGGTACATTGCTGGGGAAGGAAGTAGTAAAACACTGGTGTTTTGTTGAAGCCAGTGCATGTCACTACCTCCTATAGTCTAGAGTCCATGTGACTCTGTACACTGGAAAGGGAATAGAACTCACCTAATAATAGCAACAATAACAGCATCCTCCTATTCATTCCCATCTCTGTGCCAAACAGTAGACTCAGTGCTTTTCCCACTTTATTGTTCACTCTTCAACATCCCTCATGGAAAATAATATTTCCATTTTACAGAAGAAGAAACTGAGTCCTTGTAGGTTAAGTCACTTTCCCCGAATCATATAGATAGTAAGTGTTAAGATTCAAGTTCTCCCTGGCTGCTTTTCTCAGGAAAACTTGCTTCCTGAAGAGCCATCAAGGGTTGTCCTAATTTTATCATTCATTGGTAGCTGTGTGACTTTTAGCAAGTCACTTTAATCTCTGAGCCTCAGCTACCTTTTCTGTATAATGAGGAAAACACTAAGTGCCTGCGCTTTGGAATGCTAAGAAGATTGAAGAACCATGGTGCATAGTATTTAGGAAAGTATCCTGAGTTTGGGATAAGGTGGGCCCATTAACATTGTTTGTCTTGCATTCTGAGTCCTGGAGGTTTTAGGTTGTGGGCTGAGAACATTAAGTCAACACTGAACATTCTTCAAAGGAGCAAAACAATTGACGCCTGGCTTTGGTGATCTGTACAGCTTGTGTAAATCCTACTAGCTTGCTGGGCTCCTGTGGAAGCTGACAGAGTGGTGGGGAATCGGGGGGGGGGGACCCCAGCATGGCTGGTAGGGGGTGGAGAGTGGCTCTGCTGTGATATGGACTGAGGGCCTGTAAATCTCTCTATAATTTTTAGGGGAATTGTGGCATTATGTTTTTACTGTTTCTCATTTTAAGAAATTTCTGAGTTCTTTTTCATACTGAACTCAGTGTGTGGGTGGGTAAATAAACTTTTCTTAGCTCTCACTTGATCTGTCCCCAATTTGCTCAGGAGAAGGATAAGAGGGGGTAGATATTAGGAATAGAGAGAGCCAGGCTTGGTGGCTCAGCCTGTAATCCCACACTTTGGGTGGCTGAGGTGAGTGGATTGCCTGAGCCCTCGGGTTCGAGACCCGCCTGGGCAACTTGGTGAGACCTCCTCTCTACAATGAATCAAAAAAATTAGCCGGGTGTGGTAGCACATGCCTGTAGTTCCAGCTACTTGAAAGGCTGAGGCGGAAGGATCGCCAGAGCCCAGCAGGTCGAGGCTGCAGTGGCCGGGAGCAGCCACTGCACTCCAGTCTGGGCAACATGGTGAGACTCCAACTAAAAAAAAAAAAAGGAATAGAAAGAAGGAAAGCCATACTTGCAAACCAAGATATTGTTAAACCTGATTTGGAACAACAGCAATAATAACAACAACAAAAATCAATTATAATATTTGTAATAAAATTTGTCCTTATTGGGTTCTCACAATGTAGCAGGTACTTTCTAAGCTATTCAGACTTACTATTTTATTTGTTTTAAAAAATAATCTTATGAGCTGATTACTATTTTTTAATCATTTTTGTAGAAGACTGAGCTGAGGCACAATCAGGTGAAGGAACCTGCCCAAGATTGCATCCTGATTAGTGATGGCATTGGACTGGAATTCAGAACTGGATTAGTTTAGATTGGGTTTAGGATTGAAATTGCAGAGTCTCACTCTTAATAAATGTTCCCTGTCACCTCTTTACAGTAAATTAGAGAATAGAAGAATTAACTCATTTCAGGATAGGGGATCTATGTCATTCAATTTCTTATCATCCATACCAGCAGAAGGAAGACTTCTTAGTCATTTGAGCTGCTACAAAAAGACACCATAGACTGAGTGGCTTAAACAAAAAACATTTATTTTTCACAGTTATGTAGACTGAGCCATCCAAGATCAAAGTGCTGGCAGATTCCGGGTGTAGTGAGGACCTGCTTTCTGGTTCACAGATGTCCATCTTCTCATTGTGCCCTCACATTGTTGAAGGAACAAGAGAGCTCTCTGGGCTCTCTTGGATAAGGGCACTTATCCAATCCATGAGAATGCCTCCTAATGATCTATCATCTCCCAAAGGCTTCTCCCCCTGATATCATCACATTGGATGTTTGGACTTCAGCATATGGATTTTGAGGGGACACAGGCAATCAGACTATAGCAGAAGCATTGGTTCTCCAAATGACTCATGTTATCTCTGGTATGCATCATGAGTTTTTGTTTGTTTGTTTTTTGAGTTGGAGTCTCACTCTGTCGCCCAGGCTGGAGTGCAGTGGCATGCTGATGGCTACCCCAGTGTTGACCAGCTGGGCTCCAGCAATACTTCCCCCTCACCCATCCAAGTAGGTGGAACCACAGGTGTGTGTTACCATGCCCAGCTAATATTTTGATTTATTGTAGAGGTGAGAACTCACCAAGTTGTCCAGGCTGGTCTCGAAACCACAGACTCAGGCAATCCACTCGCCTCAGCCTCCCAAAGTGCTGGGATTACAGGCTGAACCAGAGTCTGGCCATGAGTATTTTTTTAAATAAGTTCATAAGTTCAGGGGTATAAAAAGTGGGGAAGCTCAGTTACTAAGAAAAACATAGTTATTCTCAATAACTTTATTTGTACATGATACCAATGTGTTTTTCTTTTTCCTCCTTGAAAATTACTCAGAAGTCATGACCTTCTATATGTATTTTCTTCTGTTACCTCATGTTTATACCATTCCTTCAATAAAGGTCTTCATCTGTTTGCAAAGGGGTAGAATGTCATGATCTTCCATTAGCCTTCGTCCACTAGTCTCTTTCAGCACCACGGACAGGGAACACACATTTGAGTTATGCTATGCCTATTTCTCAGTTCAGTTTATCTTCCTTGGGATATTTTTCTAATCTTTGTAGAATGTTACACTAGCATTGCCAGAGCACATGCATCCTGACATCAGAGTGGATGATGCTTTAAACATTTTTCAAGGATAATCTGTGTGGGTAGCTGGCCCTCATTTGCTTTCTGCGGCCTTGTATAGACTTGACAGTACTGACCTTTTACCTTACAGTATGGCCTGCCTGCTCAAGATTTTGGTCCTTTAGTGTGGTTGGGACCAAATATTAATGAAAGTGATAAACATTTACCTGTTATTCAATATCATTAAATGATGATGATAGCATAGGTGATGACAATAAATATGTATTGAGTGCTTATGGTGTGCCAGGCACTGCCCTGAATTCTTTTCATGTATTAATGTATTTAATCTTCACACTAACCCTAGGGGATATATTGATAGTTTTATAGATGAAATAAATGAGGTACACAGAGACTAGGTAAGTTGTGCAAGATAATCCAGTTAGGTCATAAGCAGTAGAGCAGAGTCCCACTTTACCTCAAAGTCGCCCTATATGCATTTCCACAGGGTCCTCAGGGTTGAGAGGGAGGGAAGGGCTAACCTCTTCTGAACACCTGTCTGAATGTATGCTTTGTGAATGCCATGATATTCAATGTCTATCTCCTGAGGTTGTGTTGAGATGAAATTCCCCACTTTACAGTAGGAGAAAATGAGAGAACATTTAAGTGATTTGCCTAAGATCACACAGATTATAAATAGAGAGGCTACATTGTCTGTCTTGAAACCTTTTTGCAATGGGCAGTGCTGTTTACTCTGTTGTAGGCAGTCCTACCTTACAGTGAAGTCTGGTTTTTCATAACATAGAATAATGTGGTTGATACTTGGTAGAATTTGATGCTCAGTCTTCTATTTTGCTTAAGACACAAGCTCATTCAGATAAAAAGGTGGTGATTTTCCAGAAGCTAGGGGTAACAAATGAGGCTGTTTTAGGAGTCATAGATCGTGGGCCCAGAAGCAAAAATGGGTGTTGGTTGCAGAAATGTTAATAAGCACCTATACTCTGCATCATTTTGATGCAACATCTGCTAAACTGAGAAGGTTATGCGAAGGAGAAGGAAAGTCAGCCATAATACTACACACAGTAACCTTTGAAAATAAAAAAACACTTGCATGTTGCAGTGAGGACCTGTGTTCTATTAGTTGACTGACATAAACCCCAGTGCCTGCTGTTTCCCCACTGGTGTGCTTGCATTTGTGTGCCCAAGTATACTGGGTAGGGATGCTCCATATGGAAGGAGTCCACTTTGGTATGGACTGGTCTTGCTGATAACCACATAATTACTAGATGGACCCTCAGATCACTAGATGTGATCCAGATCATTTTAGAAAACTCATT
This sequence comes from Cephalopachus bancanus, assembly GCA_027257055.1. NCBI lineage: Eukaryota > Metazoa > Chordata > Mammalia > Primates > Tarsiidae > Cephalopachus > Cephalopachus bancanus. Next base: position 6,936,245 of record JAPVLO010000036.1, read on the forward strand.
TTTATTTTTATTTATTTTTATTTTTATTTTTTTTGAGTTGGAGTCTCACTCTGTCACACAGACTGGAGTGCAGTGGCTGCTCCCGGCCACCGCAACCTCGACCTACTGGGCTCCGGTGATTCTTCTGCCTCAGCCTTCCAAGTAGCTGGAGCTACAGGCACATGCTACCACACCTGGCTTATTTTTTGATTTATTGTAGAGATGAGGTCTCACCAAGTTGCCCAGGTGGGTCTCGAACCTGCGGGCTCAGGCAATCCACTCACCTCAGCCTCCCAAAGCGCGGGATTACAGGCTGAGTCACCGAGCCCTGCTAGAAAACTCATTTTTAAAATATATATTTAGCCAGGCTCGGTTAAATATATATATATATATTTTTTTTATTTTATTTTAAAGATGTGAGGTACAATTCAGGATTAGATATACAAGTGGATGTTGTGTAGGTAAGGTTTGGGCCTCCCTTTGACTCCACTTTGCCTGGTTTGAGATCAAGTACCCTTACTGATGTTTTGCCCCTCCCCCTCTACTCCAGCAGTATCTTGCTACTGCCAATCCTTTCGTAAAGTATTATGGTAAGTGTTCAGGATCAGCTTATGAGTAAGAACATGTTGTACTCCTTTGTTTCTGTGATAGATCACTGGAAAACTCGTTTATTGATAGCTAGGGAAGCTGAGACCCAGAGAGAAAAGCAAGACTAAATGTCCATTTGACTCCTAATCCAATGCTCTTTCCCTGCAAGCATGATTAATATCAATAGCATAAGAATATTATCAATGTTATTAATATTATCAATCAGGCTTCCACCAGAGGTAAGGCATTGAGCTTTAAGATTTGTCAAGACTACTATAAGCAGTGGTGCTTCCCATTAAAGAGGGGATTAACAATCTGGGGTTTGAGATATAAAACAAAGATATATCATCATCATCATCACTATCACCACAACCACCACCCTCATCCTCATCATCAGACAAACCCATTCTGAGCACTTACTATGTGCCAGGCTCTGTGCTATGTGCTTTATTTACATTGTGTCTTAATACAAAATTTATGGCAAACCTGTTGTTATTAACCATGCTTACAGATTGGGTTCAGAGGTGTTGATGATTATTACAGGGCCTTACATTATGAAGCTCCACTTGGGGGATGCTGTTAATCAGGTACAATAGAAGCTTTAAGAAGACAGAGCAGTACAGAGGCTTCAAGAAGAAGGTGAAATGTTGTGGGGTGAGGACTTGAGCTAAACTGCAAAGAATGGTTAGGATGGTGAAAACAGGTAGGATGAGGGAGACAGTTCAGACAACAAAGAGCTAGCTGAAGGATTTCTAGAGAGAGGGAGACTCAAGGTTGCACTAGGGAACAACGTATAGAGAGGTCTGAGTCATGAATGAATGACCCTTCAATTGCTACTGAGCACATATTCTGTCCTAGACTCTGTGCAAGGCACTAGGCATGCATGGGAAGTAAACACAGTCCCTGCACTCAGGAAGAGGGAAGAGGACCCCAAGATAAGCAACCACCATGCTGCCTGGAAAGGCTGGGCAAAGGGCAAACTCAAAAGACTGAGCTCAGAGGAATGGGCCAAACTCAATCTTCCATGGCTTGCTAAGGGTTTGGCTTTATATTAAAAGTCAGTGGGAGCCATGGAAAGATTCTGAGTTAGGCAGTAACCTGACCAGAGCATCCATTTGGGGAGACACTCCTGAAACAATGGAGAATGGCCTGGGGACAGGGAAACCTGTTGGAGCAGGGCAGTGCAGCAAAGCCCCAGCAAAACCACCCTCAGCACCAATGTAGAAATGGCGCAGAAAGGAGCAATCATGAGAAGTCAGAATGGATAGGCACTTGATGGTAGAAGGAGTGGGGATGGGCACCCATAGCCTCTCACGGTAAATGCATTTAGAGCCTGCTGGTAACTGGTCTTGATGGTCATCCTGCCAATTCTCAGTCTGTGAGCTGGTACAGGGAGAGCTTCCATTAGTGCCACCCCCTGGTTTGGTCAGCTGCTCAAGCTGTATCCCAAAGTCCAGGGCTCCCCAAAGCCAGAGCTCAGGAATTTTGGGGGATAGAGCTCCACACAAAGACTGTTTTCCCTCTACAGGTGAACCAGTCGTGTTCACATTGACCATGCCAACCATACTGACACTATGCAACTTCCAGTGCTGAGCCTGGGCAGCCAGTGAAGGGTGGGCTTTTGGGAGCCAGGGCTCACTGCAACGGTGGAGAAGGGGAGAGGCACAGCTGGTGCCAAGAGAAATATGAACTTGACATTTAGCAAGAGGGTGAATCCATTTATTGTGCTGCAACAATGAGACGTTTACATCCTGAGCTGCCATCTGTATTGTCATTGTCTTTGCTCCTCAGTGGTCTGGCCAGACTGCAGTCTTGACAGTTTAAATCAGCATGCTAATGAAGGGGAGCCTCCTGGTCAGTTCAGTCAATCTCAATCTCAATCTCAATCTCTCTCTCTCTCTCTCTCTCTCTCTCTCTCTCTCTCTCTCTCACACACACACACACACACACACACACACACACACCGTCTTCAGAGCTGTGCTGATTGTTCAGAAGTTTCTCTCTCCAGCTTGTTCTTTGATATTCCTGAAGTTGCAGCCCCAGCCCAAACAACTCTGATGTTTTGAAATGACTATTTTGACAGAATTTCTTGTATTCCTTCTGTTACTTCCACCTTGGCCAGTCTTTCCAGCTACTAACAAAAATTACTTGTAGGCAGAAAGGAACATGGGTTGAACTCCTGATAAGTACATCTAGGAATGTGGAGGATGTGACAGAAAATCTACACAATCCAGGAGCCGTGGCATGTCTGTAGTCTCAACTAATCCAAAAGCTGAAGTGGGAGGATTCCATGAGTTTGAGTCCAAGCTGGGCAGCATAATGGAGACCTTGTCTCTACAAAAAAGAAAAAAATTAAGGCCAGATGCAGTGGTCTTTGTCTACTCCAGTAGACTCTTGTAATCTCAGCACTTTGGGAGGTAGAGGCAGAAGGATTGCTTGAAGCCAGGGGTTTGGGACTAGCCTGGGCAACAAAAAAAAAAACCACACAGAAAAATTAGCTGGGCATGGTTGTGCATGCCTGTGGTCCTAAATATTCAAGAGACTGAGGCAGGCAGATTGCTTGAGCTTAGGTGTTCAAGGCTGTGGTGAACCATAATTGTGCCACTATACTATAGCCTGGGCAAGAGAATGAGACTTTGTCTCAAAAAATACAATAAAATGCATAAAAATAAAAATAATTAGAGATCCAGGATGAGATTTTTGAAAACTCTCCTACATAGCTACATAAAGATTTTGGCATTGACAGGACGTTTACCCTTTTATCATCTGACAGTGGTGTGGTGAGCTGAACAGAAAAGGTGCCATGCTAGGTGAGGAAGCTAAGACCAGGATTCTTGGATATTTATAATAAGCCAGGCTTGGCACTAGGTACTTAATTGTATGACCATTTAATTCTCACTAGAACACAATGGAGTGGGTCTGGCCTTTTCATTTTTTAGATTAGGACACTGGAAGAGTTTAAGAATTTTCTCTGCTGGGCAGTGGCAGAGCTAGAAAGGAAGCCGTAGATCTACTTGACCCTGAAATGGTGAGTCCACTGCTGCAGATGGCATGGACAAGTCTGGAGAGCAGGCCCAATGTCCAGTGGGTGCCGTGCTCTCTGGTCTTTGTCTACTCCAGTAGACTCTTTTGCTTCAGTGCCCATCCTCATCCCTAGAATCCTCGAGAAAACATTGCTTTTTACCCTCCTGTCTTGTCCAAAGTAGATTTTCTAAGTCAGCATCCAAATATTGATCTCAGGAGCACTTAGAAGTTCATAGAATGTTCTCTCCAGAAATTGTCTTCAGGTAGGCCTTATCCATGACAACTGTGGCCAGTGGATGGCTCTACTGCTTTAAGCCCAGTTCAAACTCTGGAACATTGCTATCCCCCACTCCAGATCCCCTCCCCCGTGATGGGAGGGAGATGAAACAGGACTGACATGATACTTGACTTCTAAGGTTTATAGTGATTTGGGAGGCAAGAGAGAGAAATGGAAGCACATATAAACATATCTGCTATATACTATATAACTTTCCTTCAATGACTATATTAGCACTCCTTGCTCTCCCAAGATATGTACACGTTGATTACACCCCTCTCACAACTCAGGGGGTGCATGCTGAATTTCATCCATAAATTATGCTCCTATAAAGTGATGGGACTGACCACAGTTGGGATAGGGACAGAGGAAATCCCACAGACCCAACGCTAAGTCTTTTTCTTCTAGACCCCATCTGTGTGCCTGTCTGTGTCCCAACTCATGTACATTCCTCTGTACATCCTCACCTGGGGGGTGGGCTGGGAGTAGAAGCTGAGTGAACAGGCCTGCACAGGCTCCCACACTTGTATTTTCACCAAAATATCAAGGTGACCCTCCCCTGGTCTGTTCTTCTCTTCCCAAAGCATAGGAAGTAGTTCCATCTGGTGCTCCTAGAATACTCATAGTACAAAGAGAAGAGAGGAAACTTTAGGGTTCTGCTAAACACATCTGTATCACACATCTGGTGAACTGCTCAGTGTTCTGTATCCTCTTGTCTTTAGTGAGGATTTCATTATGAACTTGGAGCACAGTCTTCAGGGGCTAGAATTCAAGAGTTTCTAAGTAGAATACCATCATGAAGTCTCTGAACTGCTAAGAGTAACCAATGTAAAGTGCTATTTCATAACCATCAAATCACCATGACCTCTCCCACACTTCCAAGGCCCCATACAGTTGGGTGGACAATGAGCAGAAATGATGTGTGTCCCTTGCAGTTTAGTCAGTAAAATACCCCTGCCCACTTCCCCGTGCTCCCCTTGGCCTCTCATGGCAATTGCAGAGACCATGTGTTGAAATTGTGGAGACACACTGCAAAATTAGCTTGGATTCCTGAGTCATCTCTTTGATAGAAGCTCCCTTGTAGAGCCATCAGACCCAAAGTAACTTTTTGAGTGACAAATAAATGATTATGTATCAAATCTTTAGAATGTATGGTTTATTTGTTTCTGCAGCATAACCTTGCCTATCCTGATTAATTCAGTTGATACCATCCTGAAGCAGACTTCCTCGTGGATGAAGTTTCTAGTTCTTGGCATTTGTAGGTTTCTTCTTCTCCTAAAAATGAATGGAACTAAAACTTTCTAGGAACTCTTTCAAGCTGCAGTAATGATTTACTGAAGCAGAAAGAACATGGTTATTTTGAGTCACAGAAGAAAAAACAAAACAAACTTAGGACTGTTGTCTCCCCCAAAGAAAGGAATAAAAAAATAGAGACATATGGATGGAAGAAAACAACAACAACAACAACAATGCTGCCTGATCTGGTGTGGATGTGTTTTCTGGAAGTATTAGTTACACACTCATGTCATTTAAAAATATTAATTTAAATGCAAACAGTTTGTTCTTATTCTGTCTGCTAGATGACTTGGGACAACGCGAGCTAAGAATTAATTGATGAATAACAAGCTGTAACCTGTGCATGTTTTCACTGACAGTATCCTCAGTACTTGAGCTTCTTAGAGCTGTGCTTCTGTCTGTGGGAGAAATGGTTTCCTTTTTAGGGAAACTTTGCCACTCAGCAGAGTTATCTAATCTGATGCTTTCTGGCTATGGTTGAAGTCACTTATTTGAGAATGGATGCTGGTGTGTGTGTGTGTGTGTGTGTGTGTGTGTGTGTGTGTGTGAACTTGTTTAGGAGGTCTATTTTGCACATGTGGTATATAGAATGACATGTAAGAGAGGGACTCCAGAAAGGATCTTGTGTCCATCATGGTGCATTGCATACTGAAAATTTCTACTATGAGTAATATATGTCTTTGTGCTAAAAATACACCATCCCCCGAAGTAATTTGATTAAATATAAACACCTTACCTAGGGAGGACATAATATTAAACTGTTAGTTGTTAGTCGCATGCATTTGAAATGTTCTTATACAGTCCCTGAGAGAATGGGACGCAAGTCAGATAGTTTTGATGGGGGATGTAAACCAGGAAGATAAGCCTCTGAGGATAAAGTCTTACAGAATGGGCATGTTGTAGCAGAGTTCAGCCCAACGGCACAGATTCCTGGAGGTGGACAATTATGGGGAGTTGAGGAATGAAAGATTTGAATTTGTTCAGAGTAGGCCGTGAGTGCCTGTCTTGGTATATTATAAAGGTTTTATGGGGTTGATTTCTTTCTCATTAAACACAAGACCCTTGGGTATTCTAGAAGAGTGTTTGAGATTTTCTGTAACTCTTAGGCCACAGTTATGTCCTATCATAAATAGGTCAATGCGTCTGCTATCCTTAAGTATGGTGGGGCTGGCAGATAAGAAGGAAAAAAATGGGAGGAAGGGCCTAAATCTGGAAGTACATTGCTCTGTGCATCCTGGCTCGGAGAGTAGGCTGGGACAAGGGCCAGAGTGAGCAGACCTGCACAGGCTCCCACACTTGTGGTGAGAAGGGTTTGGCCTAGAGATGCAGAGCACTGAAAGCCATAGGAATTTCCTCCTCCTTCTTCAAGTTTTCCTGGGGTCTCAGCCTCAACTTTAGTATCTGTGCCAAATTCCAATTAGACTCCTAGGGGAGTATCCTGTTCCTTCCTTTCAGAGAATTCTGTGAGAAGGTTTGGGGGTCATCACCTCTCTCTTGAAGTCATCTTATGTCCAAATTAATCCTACAATTTCCCGTGTCCCCAATGCGCTGACACCTACCTTTCTCATGGCACCTCCCAGAGCATATATCTTTTGTGCCAGCTAAAAGCTCCTTCTCCAGAATTTTCCTTGGTGTATCTACCATTTGTATAGAAAAAAATGTATTGATGAATTTCTTGAGGTGAGATCTCAAGGAGAATGCTCACTATCAAAAGATAGTATAAATTGCCTTTTTGCACAGTGTATATTGTGTTACCTGGAACATCTTTATTTGGTGAGTGCCCAAATTGTGAGTATGAAAGTTTGACTGTAGGTCAGGGTGGAACTGATTTGTTCTGCATCAAAGAGGGCTATGTCAGTCAGTTTAGGCCATGTTCTACGATAGTATCAAACAACCCCAGCAGTGGCATAAGAAAGAACAGTTTATGTCTTCCTTGATACATGTAAGACCATGTTCTGCAAGAGTAAAAAACAACCCAACAATGGCATAACACAAGAAAGGTTTATTTCTTGTTTGATACATGTATATATCAGTCGTGAAGGCAGAGCATGGAAAGAAGGGTGGAAGCTCTTCATCATAGTCACTCATAGTCACTCAGCAAACCAGACTGACAGAAACTCCCTCTTAGTGGTTGTTTCTAACACCCTCCTGGCAGGAAGGCAGTGATGAACTAGTCTGATCAAGAGCTTCCATCCAGAAGTGACACCCACACTTGCTCATGCTACATTGTCTGGAGGAAACCATTAGGTAACACAACTTCAAAGAAGACTAGAAAGTACAACTCTACACTTGCCCAGAAAGAGGAAAGAAGAGGGATATTTGTGAATATTCCTAATGACTTCTAGAAGGGGTGAAGCCTGCTCTGGTGGAAAGAAGAGGATCAGGAAGCTTTTGGAGGAAGAGTGAAGGATGTGGGCTTTTTGAGGTCATGTTTCTACCTCACTGGGCTATTGGGAAATGTCAACAAAGGAAATTCTTGGTTGTGCCTTGGCCTAGAAGGAACTAAGGTGAACTCAAGCTATTAGAGCTGTTTGCCATGAAGTATGTGATTTAAATCTCTTCTTCAACTTACCTGTGAAATCTTCAGCAGTCTGTGTTGCTCATTTATGCCTGTGTCTGGAAAGTGATGGGGTGAGATTGGGGGACAAAGTGGGGGAGGGCTCAAAGAAATGTCACCTTTAGGATGCAAGTCATTCAGGGCAAAACAAGAGGCTGCGCACATGGGCCCAGGCACGGGATAAGCCCAGAGACAGCTGACACCTGGGCTAATAATGTACCTGCTATTTTTCCTTCTAGATCATAAATTCCTCAAGGTGAAGGATTGTTTCTTATTTATATGTATGTCCCCCACAGAACCCAAAACTGCTGTGGCCTCACTAGGTGCGCAATTGCTTGAGGTGTGTTTGTTGGGTGAATGAATAAATGAACAAATGCACTTCTGCCTCTTGCACTAGTGTGCCAAGCCTTGCAGTGGGCCAGCCGCCAAGGGAGCATGTGGGATGGGCCAGCACTCTCTTTGCTCAGAAAAGCAACTTGCTTTTGGTTGGGTCTGCATCCAATCTTGACTTCTCAGCCTGTTAAAGCAAGGCTCCAACGGCTATCAGGGTGGGATACTAAAACCCTCCTTGACTCTTCTTCCTGTGCTGATGAGCATCTGGCCCTTAGAGAGTGGCTGCAACAGATGCCAAGAGGTGGGCAGGCATATAGGGGACCTGAGCCAGGAGATGGTTGGGAGCAGCAAGGAGGGGAGCACTAAAAATGTGATGAGCAAGGGATGGACATGTGGGTGATAGGCAAGACACTACCCTTGGGTCTTTCCTCTTATCCTCTCTCAGGGCACAGAGGAGAGGCATATCTGCCCTCAGCGGGACTCCACTGGAGGCATTGCTGGCAGTAGGCTGGTAGGTGGGGCAGAGCTGCAAGGAGGGGGTGGGCCTTCATTGTCCTTGCAATTGTTCCAGTCTTCCTTTTTGTCCTCCTGAGGCCAGTAGTAGTGATAGTTCCATCATCATCATATCATGATAGCAAATGGCACTTAAGGTGGGGTGTTCCCTAGTTACCAGACATTCTTCCCAGTACTTGAACTTCATTAAAGCACAAGCTCCCAGTGCCCTGCCCATATTCCCATGGCCAATCCTGCAGGCCACCTGAAGATGGTCACCTGAAGATAGATACCATCCAGTCCATACAGAAGGGCTCTCTGCATCTTCTGCCCAAAGGTAGTCTCTGTCTCCATGAGATATGGGGCAGTCTGGAATAGCCAGGGAGTTATCCACCAGTGGCAACCCTCCACCCATGATGAGTAGGTTGGTGGAACAGATAACCCAACTTCCTCACCCTTGATAGGACATCCCTTGGAGATTCACACAATCCATGAATGCATCGTTACTGGCTTCCTGATTTCTTGACCTTACTACCCAAGCCCTCATAGTGTTCCCTGGATCATGTTCCAAATAAATGACTTGGATTCTGGTCCCTGCCTTGAGGCCCACTTTTAGGGGGATCTCAACCAAAGATTAATATTAATATCTCTATTCTATAGATGCAGTAAAAATAAGTCACTTGCCAAGGTGACACAGCTGGCAAGTGATGCAGCCAGGACTGACCCTGCCCTGGGGCTAGAGCCCCCATTCCAAAGGTCCTTTCCTTTCTCCTTTTTCTTTGATTGAACTTTAACTCAGATGTTGTGGGCTCTCTGCTTTAAGTCTCTGGGCTCCAAACACCAACCCAAATTGCTGGTATGTCCCTAGTTTAGTATCTTTGGGGACAGTCTAAGCAGTAACACTCTGCCTGGTCCAGACAGAAGCTCTGCTCCCTCCTTTTGTGTCAAGTAGCTGACAACCAAATCCCCACTTAGTATTTGTTGGCAGGGCACAGTAAAAGCAATTCTGAATTAAAGGCACAGTGAAATGACACTTGAATTCTCTGGGGAACAATTCGGATATGATGGATAAACATGTTAATTACTCAGAATTTAACCTCCAGCTGCTGCCTTTGCAGAGCTTTCTCCTCAGTCTGAGCTGGAGGTGTCATGGTGGACTGTCAGGAAGCTCTCTAGTCTGGGGGAGCCTTCCTCCCATCCCTGAATTCTGGGCCATGTGCTCATGGGGCACATGGGGGTGTTCACCCAGCCAATATCCAGGAGGTGATAAGTGGAGGGATTGAGAGTATGAACTCTGGTGCTTGATGGGTTGGGTTTGAATTGCAGCTCTACCAGTCACGACCCATGAGAACTTGCTGTGCCTTGCTTTTTCTATCTGTAAAATGGGTTGTTCTAAAGATTAAATATGTGAGTATCTGTAAAGGATATAGAATTGTACTCGCTGCATAAATAAGTATTTGCAGTCACTGTTATTACTTGCTCTATGCAGATGGCCACGCTGGCACTCTGTCTTCCCCTCCATAGGATTTACTGGTTGTTATTTTTCTTTGGTGATTTTTTTCCACTGTTTTGTCCTTACTCTCTTAGAAAACTTTGAAGCTTACTTTTTTCCTGAGCCTAATTTCAACTCTCCTGAAGGAGAGTGGAGTGAGGCGCCTTCATAAAGTCTTTTCTGCTTTGAGTAGGGATTGCCCATCAATTCATTTATTCATCAGCCATTCAAAGAGTGCCTACTAGATACCAGGTCCTATACTAGGAGCTGAGGCTGCAACCTCCAGTGAGATATAGCCCGTGATTGCAAGCAGCTTTTCTGCAGGAAGGCAGAATGATAGGTGAGCCATGTTCTACCAAATAGAGCCCTGGGGTCCTCTCTGGTCATGCCTCCACAGCACCCCTGTACCAATTTCAGTCCATGGCAGCATGAGCTTAGAATCCAACAGACATGGAGCCAATACCAGCTATGTTTCTTGTGTGTGACCCGGACCCTCACATTTACCCTCTCTAAACCTCAATTTCTAGCTCTGTAAAATGACAATAATAGCACCTAACTGATGGGCATGTTGCAAATTATAAGTGAAAATGCAGGTGAAATCCTAAGCTCGGACACATAGAAAGCACTTGGTAAGTGTCAGCCAATATTGCAATATGATGGTGCCAGTATTGTTAATGATAACCTCTCTAAGTTGGAGTGTCCTCACCTAAAAATAGTACCTCTCTCCCTATGCTTATGATAATTGAATGAGATGGTTGCTATAAGATACTTAGCACCCTCTGGGGACAATACAATGATGAATAACATTTACCCAGGACTTTTCTTGTCAATGCTCCTCTTATATGAACTCCTGCTTCACCTGGGGCACCTGGGGGAGTCCTGGATGGAGGTCTGGGCTCAAGGTTTTCCAAGGAGCTGAACAAGAAGTTTCTAGCCTTCAGGTTACCTCTTACAGAACCGTGAATTTCTAAGCTCCCCAGGCTAGAAACGGCTCACCGCTGGTGGGATCATAAAGAGTGCCAGCCAGATCTGATTGCTGCATTCAGAGGTCTATTAATATCACCTCAAATTTATCTTCTCTGATGAAGAAATTTCACCAGTATCTGATAAAAATGAAATGTACAGTGGCCTTGTGCCAACAAGAGTCTTTTCCCTGTCATCAGCTGTTAGCAGGAAGCCAGTGCAGTGGGCTGTGACGGGGCTAATGAAAATATAAGGGAAAATGGGCATCGCATCTTCACTTCAGAATTTAGGCTTCAAAGCCCTCCTCGGAGGCCCCCCTGCCTCCAGACAGGCTGTGACAATACATTTCAGAACCTCATCTCCCTCTGGGAGTGTGGATTCTCTCCCCAACTAATCCTGCAATACCCATCTGAACATAACACTCCCAAAGAAACCACACTTGTCCTTTCTAAACACTTCAGTGAATCCTGCTTATCTTCCAGTCTAGAATGCAACCACAAAAGAATATCAATGAGAGGCAAGGGCGGAGCTGGCTGCAGATGAGAGCAGAAAAACATCTTGGCATAGTGCAGTAGGGTTTCAGGAAGGACGCTCCTGAGTTGAGCTTCCCAGGTGGAATTACATCCTTGAATTACATTAGCTGAGTCAGGGTGGGTTGCATCTGCAGCCAGGTGGGAGGACTTTCCAGGGTGGAGGAATCAGGCTGGGTCTCCAAGGCAGTCTTGAGTTATCCAGGTGGAGCCTGGCAGTGGGAAGTCTGAGGTGGCAGGGGGCTCTGCTGGTTGTTGGTGCTGTGTAGTAGAGTCAGGAGCAAGGAACTTTGGAAACTTGTAGCTCAAAGACACCTTTCCTTTTGTCCATTGCAGAATGCCCAACATCCTCATTTTACTAGTGAGAATATAAACCCAGAGAGAAGTCACTTACTGAGGGCCACATAGCACATCAGGGGTGGCTGGGCTGGAACTAGAATGGATATCTGGCTTCCCTGACCAGTGGTCTTTCCAGCAGACCATATCCCTACCTTTCTTCCTTATGTGGTTAATTTTAATCAAGTACCCTCCGATGGAGTGGATGCTCTTTTTTGACTTTCATGGCAATGTCATGAGAAATATGTACTTGGTGCCTCAGTTTGACACTCAGTTCAAGGGGCTAGGAGAGTTTAAATGACTTGCCTAAAATTATTCACTGGGCTCCAACAATAGATAGCCAGGCTTAGAACCTTGCTTGTAATTGAGTCTAAAGCAGTGCTTCTCAATGTGGGGTGCCTGGTGGAGCAGTATCCACTGGAGCTTAGAGTTGCAGATTCCTGAGTCAGAAACTGAGGGTGAAGCCAGCCCTCCAGTTTAAATAAGTCCTCCAGGTAATTCCAATGCACACACACAAGCTCAAGTTTGAGTTGGTCCAAAGTACTTAAGCCAATAATCCTTCCAGTTTTATAATGAGTCTTCCTTTTCACGCTTTGTAAACCAAATTGCTGACTTCTCACACCTGAGGAAATTTCCAAGGTCATTGCCATTTCTCAGCAGCCCATTTTCTGGTGGCCTCCTTTAATTGTGGGACTCTTCAGAAAGACTGAGATTGGCACAGGTTGTCTGCCACCCAGCGGGGCTTCTGAGTTTGAAGATGACAAAATTGGTGTTGTTGAACCTTCTGTTGGCCAGAGGGGATTTTGAGAGTCCTGTCTGCTTTCATGCAGACTTGGAAAATTTGGTCCAGTCAAGTGGAAAATTAACAAACCAGAAAGGAAAGAGACACACTATTTGAGACACCAAATGTTCATTGCAACCAGAGCGCCTGCAGACTTCTAGGCATTGCTCTTGTGAAACCAGGAGGAGTCCCACATTGGAGATATTTTCCTCTTAATTCAGCAGATATTTATCCTCTACCCATCAAATGCGGGTGCTTTGCTTAGCAGTGGGGATATAAAGAAGATGGGATGTGGTCCCTGCCCACAGGGAACCCACAGTCTAGTGTGATTATCTGGTGATGGGATTCTCCATCAGGGAGAATGCAGTGGCTTTTAATTGATGCAGTTTATGGTGTCTGGTTAATAGAATGTCACATAAAAATAAATTCCCAGCTTATCCCATTGCCAATGGGTGACACTGCATACTAATAAAGGCAGCACTTCTTTGGTGGTGTGGGGTAAGAGAATTGCAGCCCAGTGAAGGAGAGTCTGATGAAGACTTCATTATTTAATGAACCATGTCGTTGTGAACAGCTGTGGTGTAAACCAGCCAGGACAATTATGCAAGTTGGATTATGTCTCCAGTAAATTGATTCTACTTTATTCGATTAGGTTGGTTCTCCAAAGACAAATTCTTCCAAGTTGGGTTAGGGAAAAATAATCACCATTCAAACTTTCCTTCTAACTTTTAATTTTCAGATTGCTTTTGCTGTCTAATCTTAAGAGGAAACAAACACATGATGGCTGCTATGCTGTTATCAGCAAGAGAACCAAGAATGATCATGTATTCGTAATAGTTATTGGCGTGCTCTGTACAAGACTCACACTGTCTTTTCTCAATGAGTTTGCCTAGGGGGGCAATAAGAGACAGGCAGGAAACTATGACCATTCCTTTGTGAGTCCCCAGAACAGCCTGGCTGCAGCTCACCAAGCTATTATCTTCCTTCACACACAACCAAATGCAGGCACACAGTGAAATAAATGTAATGAAAAGAAATGAGCTCGGTGTGAAATTCTTCCCAGATGCCCTTACCTGCCATTTTCAGACTGTAAGACTTTTTCTAGTCCAGTGTCCCTGTGGGTCATGGTACACTAGTAGCTTGTTAAATCTATTTAATGGGTCATCACCAACATCAAAATATGTGAAAGAGAACAGAATAATATATCACAGTACATCTTATTATATACAGTGTAAGCATGGCTTCATGGAACTGTATTTTTATTTGTGGGTATGTGTGTGTGATGTGGTATGTTCTGACTCATGTCATAAAATATTTTTCTTCCTGAGAATTGTGGTTAAAAACATTTGAAAAAGACTATGAGTTCAAGTTCTTTATTCACAGACAAGAAAACAGGCATGATGGCATTGAGCTGCTTTGTGGATGTAGCCTTTTGAACAGATGGTGTGAGAGCTTTTAGGAAGACAGTTGTGGAGCACCAGGAGCCATGGGTTCACCTTGATCCTCACCCAAACCAGCTTCAGCCCAGACCCGAATGTGATGGTCTCCATGCCGCACGCCAGGGGTCATCAACCAGCTGGAACTTATGTGAACACAACCAAGTTTGATAATGAACAGATGGAAAACAATCTCTTAGGAGCAATTATTGAGAGTACTGGGAACATTCGTGCTCTTCTCCAAGTCATTCAGCAGGGGCACAATTGACATTGCAAAAATCTTTGAATGTCTGTCATGTGGAAATGGATTCGATTTCATCTCTATAGCACATAGATATTTGTTTTGATTTAGGAAATTTTTCTCCCCTTTTCTATAGCATCTTTCATTGGCCCTAATCTCCACAGCTAGATGGTCTATAAGTGAAACAGGGTGCTTCTGGATGAAATTTGTTTCTGTACCAAGAGGGGCCCAAAAAGGCTGGAAAATTACTTCTTCTTGCTGTGGCTTCTGAGGGCAGTGAAATCACTGGATGAATGGTTGGATTCACCAGTGGCTTTTGGCCTTGTTAAGACACTGTACACCCAATATACATACACCGATACCATGCAGGTACAAGACTGGCTTTCCTGTACTTGCCCTTACTACTCGTGCAACATTTGATAGTTTCTATGCTGGTACATTCTGTCTTGTTCTATTTGTTCCATCCAGTTCCATTCCCCTCCACCCTATTCCATTCTACTTACAAAATAGTCAGGACTCACTAAATCAATTTCATGATCCACTAATGGGTTGCAACCTGTGATTTAAAGAACATCAGATTAGGTTATATTCAAATTTCCTTTCAATCCCTAAATCCTGTGACTTCAATGTAAATCACACTATGATATTAGGGTATAAAATTCCAAACAGAGCAGACTCCCAGATAAAGTTGCTAACTGAAAACCATCTGTCACTAATCCACTTACTCATTGATTCACTCCCTCATTCATCCCATTTATGACTTACCATGTGCCAGGTATTGTGCTAAGCTGTGGCAATGCAAGGTACATAAGACACAGCCCCTGCTTTCAAAGGGTTCCTGGTTATAGGGACCCTGATTATATGTTTCCTGTGGTTGACAGGGTCCCAGCATCTGCTTGCCCTGATTTCTCTTGAGAGGGAAGTCCCTTGAACCTAATCTCCAGCATACCTTCCTCTCTGTTCTCGGGTAAGGTATTTAGCCCTAAAGCCTTGGCCCAGTGGCCGAGAATTGCACAAGTTGCAGTTACTAAAAACCAAATTCAAAATGAACATATACTAGAAAACAGAAACCAGGCAATGCTGTGAAGGACCTGTCCCCCCTTAGGCCCTGTTGCAAGTGGCTTAAGGGGAAGAGAAGTGCTCCTCTCACAGGTATCAAGAACCATAATTACTTCTTGTATATTGATTAGTTTCCTCCATAGACCACTAATCCACAGACCAACTGGCAGGACTAATAAATGAGATTGCTCGGTGTTGGGAGCTCATCAGATTTCTTATGTGTAGACCAGCTTTGTACTCCTGACTCAAGCACCAGAAATGCTCTGTTTAACCATTTCTCGGCCAGAGATGAGCCATTGCAGACCAACATGAAGTCAGATGGGTTAGGGATAAATCGCCCCCAGAGAGGCTGACTGTTCCTTAAAGCCTACTGACAACAGGAACCACTCCTCAGAAGTGCCATTCCATATTGGTCCTTTCTTTACTTCTGGACTTCTGAGGACAGTTGTGAGGGTGGCCATGCATCAGTTTTAAAATCATGTGGGTTGGGCGTGGTAGTTACGTCCAATACTTTGGGAGGCTGAGGTGGGAGGATTGCTAGAGCCCAGGAGTTCAAGACCAGCCTGGGCAGCATAGCAAGACCCTGTCTCCACAAAAATTGAAAAAATTAGCTGGACATGGTGGTACACACCATGAGACAGGTGGATCACTTGAGCCCAGGAGTTGGGGGCTGCAGTGAGCCATGATTGTGCTACTGCACTCTGTTCTGGGTGACAGAGTGAGACGGCAATTGAAAAAAAATAAATAAATATAAAAGTAAAATCATGTGATAATTTTTCCAGGATTGTTTATTTTGTCCCCTAGGAAAGGAGTAACTGACCTACTAGGTGAAATCACACTGTAGTTCTGAATTGCTGCTTCTTCATGCAGAAAATGGAAATACATACACCCCACAGCAGGCTCATGGGGAGGGCTAAGTGACACACCTGGCCCTTGGTAAGCCCCTTTGCTACTCCCACAAAAGCTGGCACTGGGCACGTGACTTGTGCCTCTAACAATGAGAACCCCCTTTTCTACCTTCCATGCAGCCCTGGAGGCACCACATCACACTCCCTGGCATTCTTCATCCCCTTTTCTGTCTTTCCTTTACCCTTCCTGTGCCCTTTTTCTACTTTTGACCAATCAGCCAAATTATAGGTACTTCCCCAAGCCCTAGAGGTACTGGAGTCCATGCTCCTGGCTGCTGTGCATGGTCTTTCCTTTTCCTGGGAAGCTTCTGTTCCATTATCTGCCCCTGAGCTCACCCTAATAATCTCCACAGCAAACGAATAACCTTTCTAAGTGTCCCCCTCCCTTGAGTTCCTTCACTTAAACAGTCATAACAGGCTGGCATTTCGTGGGCTGTGCACATCTGAATTGGGGTCGAACCCAGTGATGTCAGCGAGGCGGGAGGCAGGTGGCTGGGTGGGGTCCCATGACATTCCAGCTCACCTGTCATCCCATGGCTTGTGTGAGCCGCAGGATACCCGCATACTCTTGGGAGAGTGTAGGATAGAACCACAGAGATGATCTCAGTGAAAAGACAGCAGACTGTTATGAGGGAGGCAGCCTGACTAGGGGAATAAGTAAGGCTTGGGTCTCTGAGTGAGGCGGATACACTCCAGTCTTGCAGAATGTCTTGCTTCTACAGAGGGCTGCAGGAGGAGGCAAGGCCATTCCCAGCAACTGGTCTGGTTAGACAAGCCATTGGATCTTGGGACATCGGAGCTGAAGTGGATCATCTCTGATCCAGCCCACTCCTTTTGCAAATTAGCAAACCGAGGTTCAGAGCTAGGACATGACTTGTCCAAGGACACTGAGAGCTGTCGTCACCAACATATGGGGCAGCAGCTGCCTGGGCTTCGAAGAAAGGGGGCCTGCTTCCACTTCTCCTTCTAGGCACCACCGTCTTCTCGTGGGTGTCCTTGTCCTTCCCTAGAGCCGAGAAGCAGGGAGGAAGGAGCATCTGTTGCCATGGAAACCTGCCACAGCACAGGCAGGCTGCTCCCAACAGACTGTGGCTCCTTTGACAGAGGCTGCTGCTGGTGCCGCTGCTACTGGGCTTGATGGGGATGTTGGGACCAGTCCTGTATGTACCAGGAGAAGCAACTGGAGAGACAGCAGACATCTTCTAATGTCAATGACCCAGTGGACAGGCTTAGTAAAGCAAACTGAATGTGCACTGTGGTGGTGCGATCATGGCTCACTGCAGACTCAATCAACCTCCAGGGTGCAATTGATCCTCTTGCATCACCTCCTGAGTAGTTAGAATTATAGGCATGCACCACTATACCCAGCTAGTTTTCCTAAAACTTTTATAGCAACAGAGCCTTGCTGTGATATGTTGCCCAGCCTGGTCTCAAAACTCCTGGCTTCAAGTGATCCTTCCACCTCAGCCTTCCAAAGGGCTGGGATTATAGGTGTGAGCCACGCACCCAGACAGAATCAAATTCCTGAACTGACAGCAGCTGAGGTTGAAAAAGTTCTGTCTGTCAGACTTGCAGGAAGAAAATCTGAGATGAAGAGTTCAAGGAGGAGGAAAGAGGAAAAAGAAGAAACTTATTTTGCTTTCAGACATATTTAAATCTTCTAAATCCTTCAGGAGTTAAAATGGGGCTTTAAAAATAAGTAGGGTTTTCTGTTCATGTGAGACTGGAGCGTTCTGGGGTTGGGAAGGTCCTCTTTAGGTCATCTCATCCATCCCTCTTTTATTTATAAAAGAGAAGGTGATTTTATAAGCTCCCACAATAATTTGTTCCACTATCTAACAATTCCTGGTATTAAAGCATCTTTCTCATAACAGGATCAGATTTCTTCTGCAGCCTCCAAAGCTCATGTGTTTATCGGCCAAGGCTGCTCAGAGGCAGCTGGGGTTTTATGGCATGAGAGCTCTGGACTTGGACTTAATTATCCTCTTTCAAGTTCTACCATTCCATTCATAGGCCAAGAGACCTTGGACAAGTCACTTAACTGCTCCAAGTTTCCGTTTCTTCATCTGAAGAGGTTAACATGAGGTTAGAGGAAGCAATATCTGTAGATGTGACTAAGATGGTACCTGGGACATGGGGGTATTCAAACAAATGTGTAATGTGGTTTGGGGTTGGCCCTGGGGTACCATAGCATGGGAACCTTTTGAATCAAGATCTCAGACATAAGCCCTTTGGCTGTTGGGTCATGGGGTTGGGATGGCAAATGGGTACGGAGCAGCAGGGGCGACTAAGGAGGCATTCATGATGTTTAC
Source organism: Cephalopachus bancanus (assembly GCA_027257055.1). Lineage (NCBI taxonomy): Eukaryota > Metazoa > Chordata > Mammalia > Primates > Tarsiidae > Cephalopachus > Cephalopachus bancanus. The sequence continues at coordinate 6,954,849 of JAPVLO010000036.1, forward strand.
CAACCAGTACAGGTGGTTTCCATATTTGAGAGACCAGTTTGGCAGTACAAGTGCATACTGTCTAAATTATCAGCTCTGGTGGTTCTTTCAAAGATGCCAAGCATATTCCTGCCTCCAAGGCTTTGTACTGCTCATGTCTTCCATGCCTTTACTGCCTTTTAGAATCCTACCCACCCATGAAGACCCAACTCAAATCCAGCCTCACACATGAATGCAGTTCAGCTCTAAACCCATAAACCTCAGGCCCCACACGCTTTATCCAGGAGAGAAGAAAGAAGAGGAAAGGTGGTTTTCGCGTGGCTGACGGAGCAGTTGGCCAGCTCTGGCAGTCACAGAACCTCTGAAGTCACTCAGTTGGCAAATCACAGATGAGAAATGGAGGCCAGAGAAACTGAGGCACTCACCCCAGAGGGGTTGAGGGACTCACCCCAGGCCATACTAGTCATCAACAACAGGTCTAGAACCTTAGCCCCCTGACTCTGCCTGGCCGTCTTGTCCATGACTGTCCCCATGACTGAGATGGTTCCCTGAGCTGGAATTAGGACAAAGTCCTCCCCCAGCCTACCAGCACCCCTCCTACCCAGCACTTGCTTGCTGAGTCACACGGACAGGAGGCAGGAAGTGGAGGAAATATACATTTGCCTGGAGAATGTACCAGTCTGGAAAAACAAAGCCAGTGTGGGAAGGGTGTCCCATCCGGGATCCCACCGCAGCCCTCACGCCAGGGTTGGGTGCTGGGAGAAGAGAGAAGCATTGGTGTCTTTTTTGTCCACCTAGGGGAGATGGCTAACTTTCAGCCACCTGTCAAGAAAGTGGCACTTTTACTGTTTATTAGGTACCTTGCTGAGCTTAGCTTTTCTAGGACTTGATTTTCAAATCGAACTTCTGTATATTGACTTGTTCTGCTGTCAGGGAGGTGCTGGCCAGCCTAGAAGCATCTGGGTTATAGAAACATCTGGGCATGTCATTCAGGCTGGGAGGCTATGAAGTAGATGTTTGTGGGTTTGTGTGTGCATATGTGTCTATGATTTCCTTTGCCGGCTACAAATTCTGTCATCACACCATGGAAAAATCCATAGCAGGTGCAAAGATGCTGATGTTGGATACATTGAGGAAACCGTTTTGGTCACAAAAATGGTATTTATGCACTCTACTGGCACGTGGTTGGCCCAGATGGGGAAAATACCATTGAGATGGCCAGGCTTCTTTGGGTAAGGGAACTAAAGTGGCTTTCAGAGCAGTAGGGAACCATGTAAGATAGAGAAGCATGGCGCTTTGGAGCACACAGGATCAGAGTTCAGATTCTGACTTTGCAACATACTTGCTGTGTGGCCTTAGGTAGCTCTCCAACACCTTGAGCCCTTATTGTGAGTAGGGGCTCAGTGTTAATTTGGGATTCTTTCTCAGGAGGCTTTCAAGGATAACTGTAGCTGTTTATCTTAGGGAATATGGGCCACAGTCTTAAGTCCTTCGGTCTTAGACATAAGAGTAGACTCAGGGTGGGGAAAGTCTATATGGTGGTGGGCACACATTAACTATATGGTGGTAGAGAGACCCACACGAGTGACCCCTTGTGCAGCCATTTGGGCCACATCTCAGTGTTAGGAAACTTCCAGCTGACTTGCTTCATTTCCTGAGTTCTGACAAGGCAGCAGCTGTTATCTGGAACAGCTGCTGGGATTTAATAGTGCACTTAGAGGAATTACCTGGAATCACAGTGGGCATTATGAAATGGGAATGCATTTCTGTAAGCCTAGCTAATGTTTGAGGCTGAAAGAGCAGGGGCTTTCCCTCCATAGTGGGTGAGACATAAAAAGGACTAGTTTGAAGCCAGGCACCACGGGATTCCAGCCCTTTGGGAGGTCAAGATGGGATGATTGCTTGAGAGCAAAGTTCAAGACCAGCCTGGGCAACATAGTGAGACCTCATCTCTACAAAAAATACAAAAATTAGTCATGTGAGGTGACACATGCCTGTAGTTCTAGCTGCTCAGGAGTCTGAGATGGGAGGATCACTTGAACCCAGGAGGTCGAGGCTGCAATAAGCCAGGAGCATGCCACTGCCAGGGTCAAAGGGTGAGACCCTGTCTCCAAATAAAAAAATTAAAATAAAAAGGACTAGTTAGTTTATCTGGGATGATGCCCTGGAGATGAGCAGTAATTTAATCTGGGCTGTGCTTGGTGTGGGACTCAACTTAGGTAGTGTGTGAACTTCAATGACTCGATCTAATTGGGGGACCTATTTTCAGATCAAATGCGCCCAAGGAAGCCACCATCTCTAAGCACCTCGGGAGTGTCAGCCGTCTTGGTCAGGACTTGAAGACAACTGTAGTTGAGCCCATCCTCCTACTCACTCTGCTCTGTTGATCTGGCATCACAATAGTCCCCTTAGAACTTCTTCCTCCAAGCCCAGATGTTCTTCTTTTAAGTCAATCAACTTCACACCCTGATATTTAGTAGGCACTCACCTGTGGCGTCACATGGCTGGGTGTGCTGTGCCTGTCTTCAGATGGCTTAGAGACTTCTTGGGAAACAGATTAATGAACATGCAAGTATTGGACAACAATAAAGACAGTATAAATTGTGGTTATAAATGGAATCTAAGCAAGATAGACACAGATGTTCCTCAATTTATGATGGGATTACATCCTGAAAATCCATAATATGTCAAAAATGCATTTAATAGACCTAACCTACCCAACATCAAAGCTTAGCTTAGATTTAAACCTGAAATGTGCTCAGAACACTTACATTAGTTTATAGTGGGTGAAATAATCACACAAAACCAATTTTTATGATAAAGTGCTGAACGTCTCATGTAATTTATCGAATGGTGTCCTGGAAGTGAAAAAACAGAATGGCTATGTGGGTACTTGAAGTATGATTTCTACTGAATGCATACTGCTTTGCACCATAGTAAAGTCAAAGCATTACATTGAAGCATTGTAAATTGGGGACTGTCTGCATGTTTAGGGCTGATATAAGTGCCCTTGGAGCCTAGCAGAAGGAGAAACTCCTGAAGGCTGGAAGGGATTGGCTTTGGATGAGCTGTGTAAAACCAGAGCCCTGCACAGCCTTATGGGGGAATTAACACCCGATTCAGGGAACCACACCTCCTCTGCTGACCCTGCAGTTGATGACCTTTGATGCTGAGGCAGTGGGAGAATCTGGGTTAAATAAGAGGATGGAGATTCTACTTCCTGTGTCCTTTTGCAAACTGAGAGTTCCATGTGGGCTGCACGTGCCCTGTCACCCTGGCTAGGTGGTCAAGTGACCTACTACCAGCTCTGGTTTCCCAGGGGCTTCTAGTTATGACCTCAGCTAATGAGACTGGATTCAAAGCACTTCGCAAGTACTAACCAGTCCTTGATCACCATTGTCTATTGTGCACCTTCTAAATGCTTTGCTGCCTTTGCATAAGCTGAGGCCAACAACCTCAATCAGTCCTCCATTCTAGACATTCTTATTTTACCTCATTCAGGTCACTGTCACTTCTTGTGTAGACAAATGCAATAATGTCCTACAATTTTGCTGATATTCTCTTCTAAACAGCCCCTTCTCGTCAAATCCAGCTTGCCACAATGACTAGAAGAACCTTTTTTTTTTTTTTGAGTTGGAATCTCATTCCATTGCCCAGGCTGGAGTGCAGTAGCATGTTCACAGCCATCCCAGCATTGACCTGCTGGGCTCCAGTGATCCTTCCACCTCAGTCTTCCAAGTAGCCAGAACTACAGACATGTGCTACCACACCTGGCTAATTTTTTATTTTATTGTAGAGGCAAGGTCTTGCCATATTGCCCGGGCTGGTGTGAAACTCACCGGCTCAGGCAATCCCCTCACCTCAGCCTCCCAAAGTGCTGGGATTACAGGATTGAGCCACCACACCCAGCCTAGAAGAAGTTTTAAAAATGGTTTTCTGATCCTGTTCCTTCCTTTCTTAAAGATCCTCAGTTGTTTCTCTTGTACTTAGAAGAAAATCCAAACTCTTTATTGTGTTCTACATGGGTTGTCTGATCCTGAACTTTTTTTTCTTTTTTTTGTATAGAAGGAGTCTCACTGTGTTACCCAGGCTGGTCTCAAACTCCTGGCTTCAAGAAATTCTTCCACCTTGGCCTCCCCAAGTGCTGGAATTACAGGCATGAGCCATTGCACCTGGTCACTTTTGTCATTCTTTATGTGCTACTTATACTGTGACTTAACAACCCACAGTTGGGCTTACCCATGTGGCTCCTCCAGCTTGGAATGTCTCCCCTCTCCACCCTTTTCCCCACCTTTTGCTTACTCTCTCCTACTTATCCTTCATGGACCTCACTCTGCCCAGACCCAGATCAGGCTTGGTTACTCCTGTCCCATACTTCACAACTTGCTGTACTTTCCCTCTGTAGCCCCTAAGGAACTACCATGTATTGTCTGTGTAGTTTTCCATTTAATGTTTAATAGCTGTTTCCTCCTTCCAACCACTCAAAAGGTCCCCAAAGGCAGGGACCACCCTCATCTTGTTGGCTACTGCTCAAGACCTAGGATAGAAGCCTATAGCTCAGCAGTATCTCGGGACATGTTTATAGAGGTAGAGGGTGCTTTGGACTTCTAGAACTTCCTCAGCAGGTTTCTGCTGTGCCTCTCACCAGAGACCTACTGGGGGTGAAGTGAGCTCCAGGCAACTCAGCCAAATGTTTCCATCTTTAGGTGAAGTTTATGCCCAGGCTGAAGCAGAAGAAACTGTTTCTACTCATAAACCAAGCAAATTTATAGTGGAAATCAGTGGGAGAGAATAAATATGAATCCCCGTGATGTCATTTTATGGGCTGCTTTATAGATTGTAATCACCCATTTAGAGTTTGCAGGCGATTAATTTTGTTTGCACAGAGCCCCAGGACTCTTGGGGACAGAATTTATAGGGCTTGTGGTGTCAGACACGTGGTTCTAGGCCTTAAACCCCTGAAAGGTTTTGGAAAGAGAATGATAAGCAGCCTTTGAAGAAGCTGGGGCTGAGGGTCCTTTTCCCTAGCTTTTCTCCTGGACTTAGTTTGAAAAAATATTTGCTTGCTGTTTTATTGTCTCTGTTGTACCCTTCCCTTCAGCCCTACAACCTGCTCACAACCCCCCCACCCCCCCCTGCCCTGCATAAACTAAGTGACTATGTGAGTTTTGTAGTGAACACTTGGTAGAGAGAGCTCCTCTCTGAGAACCTGAGGAGATCTGAGGAGTAGCACAAGGTCAGACAGAACTGGGTAGAATCCATTTCTCTCCTTGGCTTGTGATCTTGAGCCAATCACTGTTATTGCTGTTAATTTTTTAAACCTCCCTTTCTGCCTCTATAAATGTAGACCCATGCACCCAACCTCAAAGGGTGATTGTAAATATAAGTGAGATGATATAAGAAAAGCACTTGGTACTCAAGAAGAGCTATAGTTCATACAATGATTATGATGATTGCTGTTTTAATGTAAGCCTGGTATGGTGGGAACAAAGTGAAAACTAAGAATCAGGATGCCTTGTCCCAACTCTGTCATCCATTTGCTGAGAGACCTTGGGCATGTTAGTTAGTCTCTCTGGTCCCAGATTCTGCCTTAGTGCAATGAAAGGTTTGGCTCAAATGATTTCTAAGTGGCGCTGCTCAGTGTAGTCTGTGGACAAGCATTGCCTGGGGACTGGTTAGAAACACAGATTCTTGGGCTCTACCCCGGCTCCCCTGGCCCAGAAACTCTGCAGCTGGGCCCAATCATTGATATTTGAATAAACTCTCCAGGTGTTTGTGGGCACAGTGAAGTTCAGAAAGCATTAATCTGTGATAACTTCTGCTCTAGTGCTCATGTCTGATGTTGACGTCCCATGCAGCAGTCACTTCCTTGGGTCTTGAACCACAGTGGCCTTGGCAAAGGGGAGGAGAGCTCTGTGGCATCTGTGCTGCACATGGGGCATGAGAATCCCTGGGCACCCAGAAGAGCAGGAGTAACATCTCTAAGTAGCTGAAGTCAATTCTGCCCACCAGGCAAGTGCCAACTGGGAGCTCACAGTTACACTGGTTCAAATACTGAGTCACTCAGGGGCCATGAACATCCAAGATCAAGAAGCTTTCAATCTGTGATCTGCTTCTGGGTGGACATAAGGCAAAAGCAAATGTTTTCTGTCTTTTACTCCAAAATGCTCTCCCCAAATCCTTGTACGATTGTAGCACACATTGACCCCACCTAGAAGATGCATTCTCCAGAAGCAAGCTAACAGGAGAGGGTCCTCCTCCAGTGGGCTGTCACTTAGAGCTCCCTGTTCTTCAGACTCAGGACTGATTGCTGCTAAGATCTGAAGCACCAGGAGAAGGTGTGGGAACCTAGTGCTAGGGGTCCCTCTGCTGTGGAGGTGACGACAGGTGGTGTGACTCACAGGGTGTTGGAGGACCTGAGTGGGATCATCCCTGGAACTCAGAGTCTCTACGACACATTTGTTGGCTCTCCCATGTGATAACAGATGGCAATATAGTATTATTTTTCTAATCTCTTGCTAATAACATTCAGTCATTTCTCAGTGTCCTGCCTTATTGAGGAAGGTATCTGTGGGTGTGTCATTCTTTCTCATTCCCATTTTCCCTTCTACCCCTTTTCCTCTCATATACTTCCCCTCATGTATGTCCAGCTCTATGTGCAGGAAATCGAATAGTTGAGATGTAATTTAAGGGACCCATTGTGATTCTGTGGCCCATTGGCCTGGCCATCAACACAATTCCTTAGTGTTGGCCTGCAGTGTTCATGTTGGTTACTCTTTTGTGTCAAGGCATGAAAACATCTGTCAAGATACTCATCTTATCTCTGGTATCAAAGATAGTATCTGAGAATGATGATAGACTAATTTTTTTTTTTTGGAGTTGGAGTCTCACTCTGTCGCCCAGACTGGAGTGCAGTGGCCGCTCCCGGCCACCGCAGTCTCGACCTGCTGGGCTCCGGCGATCCTTCCGCCTCAGCCTTCCAAGTAGCCGGAATTACAGGCATGCGCTACCACACCCGGCTGATTTTTTGATTTATTGTAGAGGTGAGGTCTCGCTGCCCGGGCGGGTCTCGAACCCGCGGGCTCAGGCAATCCACTCACCTCAGCCTCCCAAAGGCGCGGGATTACAGGCTGAGCCACCGAGCCCGGCTGATAGACTAATTTAATGAGAAAAGCTTACACTGTTTTGAAGTCAATCGAGGGTTGGAACTGGTAATGAGTATATTGCAATGAGTCTTATTCTCAATTTCATTGCTGATGAAGACAAGTAATATAATGTTGTGATTGAGAGCACAGACCTTGAAACAAAACTCTATGGGCACAGATTCTACATCTTTAAGTCTGGGGTCCAAGTATTTGCATTTCTAACTGATGCTACCTGTCTGCAGTTCACACTTAGGGCAGGAGAGACTAGGCTGCCCATGGTCGCCAGTGGAAGGTTGAGGAAGTCCAACAGTGCATAGGATTTGGACTTATATCACCCATGGAGTTTAGGGGTGGGAGAGTGGATGGATTCCTTAAGTAGTAGAGGTCTGTTGGAGGTCCCTTCAGTTTAGGAAATGCCCTCAGCAGGCTTCTACATAGTTTTTGAGACAATGCTTATTGAGTATAGTGAGTGAAAACCCATCATGAGAGAAGAAAAAGATTCATCTTGAAGGATTCACAAGACACACTTAGAAAGGCAGATGGTGTGACAGTGATCCTGTGAAACAGTGCTGCTGGAGACAGTATCAGTCATGAGAGATGAACAGTCAGTTCTGGTCATCTTAAGTTCCATCATAAATGAACTCATGTAATGTTCATTGCAGAGTGGGGATTACTATATTTATTTCAAACATGGAGAAAGTGAGGCCAGAGAGATTAGGCAGCTTGCCCTAGGCTACATAGCTTGCAAGGGGTAGAATGGGGATTTTAATTCAGGACTGGTCACAGGACAGCATTAATTGTTTAAGAGACAGTATAGAGGGGGAGCAATTCAGGGATGCAGAAAAGAGAGATTTCTCAACCAAGAGCTTCTGGAATTCTCCTGGAGATGAGCCCCATTCTCCAGGTCTGGATCCTTGGATTGGAAGCATGTTGCTCTACCTTTTGGGACTGGAGCTGAATCCTAGGTCTGTGGTTTATCATGTTTGTGAGCTTATGGCAGCCTGACTAGACTCCCTGCCTCCCCGGGGACTGTAACAAGGAAGCAAAGTGAGAGGGCACACGTAAAGGACCCACCCACCCAGTGCTTGGCACGTGGTGTGCCCTTCATATTTGAAAGTTCTTCTCCTTTGACCCATTGCAATCTTGTTCCCAAGCCTTGGTGTCCAGAGCCAGGTCCCCACGCCTGGCTGTAATGGGCTTTGTTTTGCCGCCATGCTCTCCAGGCTCTCTGGAACTCAGCTTTCTGATGGGTTGAAGACATGAAGCTGTTGTGAGATGCTCCCATTACTGTGATTTTAAAGCATAGAAGCCTAGTGTAGCTTTCTCACCAGATTGCCAATTTCTCAGAGAATTAAACATTTAGTGCCCAATCAGATATTTTCCTGTGCTGAATACATGCAGAAATGTATGCACACCTCCTCTAGGGGACCGATTAAAGTGCAGTTGAAACCAACTCACACTAATTCTCCAATGTGTGGTAGAGTCTTTGTGGTTGATGAAATGAGTAATGCTTATTATTTGCTGGAGCGTATCTCCAAAAGTAGACGATGAAGGGGAACAAGGTATGCAGTAAAGAGAAAAGTGTGGTGTTGATGCAAGAGAAAAATGAAAAAGAAGGGGGAGAGGTATAATCAAGGTTACCTTGAAATAGATTTACCTAAAGTGTTAGGAGAAATTGGTTTCTGATGATGATCTTTACCATTCACCATTGCTTATGGAATCGAGCCAGTATGGAAGGTATCTCATATTCCCAGCATGGTTGGTTTAGAGAATTAAGTCATTTGGAAGTCAAAAGAGTCCTATAAAATTCAACAACAAGTAAACTTCCAGGCATTGAAGCATAGCTGTCTAGGAAGAAGGGCTCAGTTGAAGGCAAGGTTCCTCATTTCCCAGTTTAGAGTTGCCTTCAAGGCCTTTCCCTATCTCAAAACAACAAAGGCAAGGTCTGAGGTAGGAAGAACTTTTCTTTTTTTATGGTGTCTGTGAAGTTAGTGAAGTTAGTGAAGTCTTGATTCTCCTAGAATTCAAAAAGAGGCTGGCTAGCTATTTATTAGTTGCTGGGGTTGAGGGGATTTCAGACATCAAATAAACATGAGTCTGACTGGAGCCAGAGGTCTTGAGCCTGGCTGCCGGTTATGATCATCCGGGGAGCTTTTAACAATGCCAATACCCAGGCCCCACTTCCACTAATTGAACCAGAATTTCTGGGATGAGTGAGCTCCCTAGGAGCCCTGTGTGCCCTGTGAGAAGCCAGGGCTGAACACCACTGGATGGGATGCTCTTAAGTTGCTCCTGCAAAGATCTTGGGAGCTTAGGTTTGCAAGCACCAGAAGGAGACTAGAGGGAGTAGGGAAAAAAAGAGATACTGGCTTGCGTGGCAGTTGCACTCCCAGGGGGGCTATTAGACGGAACGCTGCAAAATTCCCCAAGACAAAACGAGTCTTCAGCTTTGCATGTGTTACTGTGCCTGAAATCATAGTTAAATGATCACATGTCCTTGCTCCTAAAATACACTGATTGGTAAGATGCACTGTTGACTTAATACCTGCTATTTTGGAGGATGCGGTGGAAGAAAACTCTATTAAGTATGTATTGAAATATGCACTGATTGTAAGATGTGTGTCAATTTCCCAATCATTGTATGTTGGAAAATATGCCTCTTGGAATTGATCTAACAATGGAATGATCTAGTGCTTTCCAAAAATTAGCTCATTTAATGCTCACAACAGCTCTACTTATGTAACAGGTGCTCCTATCATCCCCATTTTACAGGTTAAGGGGTTGAAGTACAGAGAAGGGTTAAATAACTTGTCTAAAGTCACAGATAGAGAGGTTGGATTTGGTGGCTCATGCCTGTAATCTCAGCGCTTTGGGAGACTGAGGCAGAAGAATTACTTGAGCCGAGGAATTTGAGACCAGCCTGGGCAACATAGTTTTCTCCAAAAACAAAAAACAAAAAATACAAAAAATCAAAAAATTAGCCAGACGTGGTGGTGCATGCCTCTAGTCCCAACTACTTGAGAGGCTGAAGTGGAAAGATTGCCTGAGCCCAGGAGGTTGAGGCTGTGGTGAGCCATGGTGATTGTGGTGCTGCTCTCCAGTCTGGGTGACAGAGTGAGACTCTGACTGAAAACAAACAAAAACAAATAAGTCTCAGATAGTCCAGAGCTGTTCAGTGAGGGACTGGAATTTGAAGTCTGGCTTTCTGAGGTCGCCCAGAAAATGTAGTGAGAACCAAGGCTGTGATTTCTCAGGTTTCCTCCCTTTCCCAGAGCCCACCCAGGGAGCTGGCTTTTCCTTCATCAGGGCCCTAAATCCCCCAAGGGCAGGCCCATCCTGCACAGCATTCCTGCCATGCCCTGCACAGGGTACTTGGCTTAGAGAATGAGTGGAAGGGGCATCCAGCTTGAGGTCCCTCACCAGATCCTGAGCCCAAGGGATTGCCTCTTCTAATTCCACAATGGCTCAGTGAGGACTGATGGATCCCAGTCCAAGTGAGCAAAGCCACAGTGAACAGGCTGTAGGGAGACACTGAGCAGTGGGCAAGGTCTCCTCACCACTTCCTGGGCACAGCTTCTTGAAGAATTGGTCGAGTGCATCCCTTGGATGACTGGGGACTAGGGAGAAGGAATTGAAGGTCCTTGTAGCTCTGGGGCCCTCGATGCTGTCCCTTCAGGATAAAAGCCCCCTCTTTCCCTGCCAGTGTTTTCCAGAAGTGGTGGATGTGGAAAAGGGGAGGGGAGACTGAGTAGGGCCCACAGAAACCCCCAGCCTCTGAGTTCCTGACCCTGGGCCTTCTCACACAGGTTTTTTCTTCTTTGTTTTTCCACTTTCTCGAGCTCCTTGACGTGAGGGCAAGCCGAACCACTTAGGCACTGCATTCCAGAGCAACCTGGGTAATGGAAAGTACAAACACAACTCAAACTTGTTTCCAAAAATCTGATGGGTTACACTGACTTCTCAGAAAGTGTCCATTTGGACCCAGAATGTGAAATAACATTTTGAGACTCCCTGGAGGGGGGCCAGAGGGTTACGCAGCTTTGGGCTTGGGCGAGATGGGAAATCCAGACGCTGGCCTGGTGAGCAAGGTCCCTTCTGATGCTCACTTGGGCTGTCAAAGAGCAGCCTCCTTAGGACCCTCACTGAGTACTTGAAAATGTTGCTTCGTGGGGAGAATTTTGAATGGGAGGAAAGGTTTCGTCAGTACATGCAACATTCACCTGGCATTAGAATTATGGTTTGTCATTTTTTTTAAGTGACAAGTTGGTGGTAGCAGTAAGTCAGGGAGGATGTTGCAGGTGTCGTCTTTGAATCTATCTTTTTTGTTTGTTTAGTCCTTCTTTCTTTCATTCTTTCCTTCTTTCTTTCTTTCCTTCTTTCTGAGTTCAGGTTTCACTCTGTCACTCAGGCTGGGGGGCAGTGGCATGATCATGGCTCACTACAGCCTCTACCTCCGGGACTCAGGTGGTCCTTCTGTCTCAGCCTCAAGTAGCTGAGACTACAGGTTCATGACCCAAAACCCGGCTAATTCTTTGATTTTATGTAAAAACAAGATCTCACTATGTTGCCTAGGCTGGTCTCAAACTCCTGGGCTCAAACAATCTTCCCATCTTGGCCTCGCAAAGTGCTAGAATTACAGGCATGAGCTGCTACACCCCACCATGAGTCTCTCCATCTTTATCACATTCCAAAAGTTGCTGCATTTCAGCATGCAATCTAAATTTAAATAGCCTGCTGGCTCTTAAGAAAGTCCCCTAACTCCCCTGTGTAATAAGACTGAATTACTATAGAGCCAGCTCAGGTGAACTTATATGTGTGGAAACAGAACAACAGCAGCAAAATCAGTTGTTCCAAAGATGTATTCACTATTCCTTAAACAAGGCGGCCCATCTTATGCTCTGGGATACAGATTCCTTGTGTGCCTGTAGGGTGAGTGTTCGGGATGCTCTCTGCCCCAGCCAACCCTTGGCACTGCTGTCCACAGTGCTGGTCTCTTACAGACTCTCCTCTCTGTCTTGCATGGAATGGGAGTCGTGGTAGGTTTGGTGGCCATCATTCTGGTGGGTGCTGGAAAGAACACCCCTATATGCTGGTACCATTTCTCCCTAGACTTGCTGATTCTCAGACAGGAAGTGGGAAGGAACCTTAAATGAGGGGCCTTTGGGAGGTCACCTGATGTGGTAGGGCCTAACCTCAGCCAGGTATTAGAATCATCTGTGTTTGTTTTCTTTTTTAAGTTAGTACACCCCTCTACCTTGTTACAGTGGTCTGTGGTAGAGCCCAGACATTCATTTTTAATAAGCTTTTCAATTATTTCTGTTGCTCTGGAAAGCCCCTCTGATTAGCCCCTTTCCTAGGACTCTTTGAGTAGCATTTGTGGCCACTCAGTCCTCTTTGTTGACAAGACCTCTCTGATTTAGGAGAGCACAGTAGGTTACAATTAATGCTGAATTCTTATGATACAATTCTTGAATCTTGTTTGGATACAAAATATGGGTTGCCAGTTTCTCAGTAATATTGAGGGCCTGATTTGTAGGGAAGAGGCAAGGTGAAGGCCTTGGGGATGGAGTCCAGTGGATGTCCTTAGGGTAGGTTAGCAGCATTTGGTGTTGCTCCTGGGATTGCCATGTGCATGCATCTGAGGACCAGTTAACAACCATATCTCCACTTGGGTCTCCCTCTTGGAATCCAGGCAGGAGATATCAGCCCAGAAATGAAATGCATTTTTCTTCCTCCACTCCTGTCATGTTCAGATCTTGGGAATAAAGAGGCTGAGGAATGGCAGAGCAGGTATAACCTGGCTGGAGAAGGACGTATGCTTCATTTTTATTTCTCCCCTTCCTCTCCTAGGTAGAGGCTGTCTCCTTTACACCATCTGTCTTAGAGAGCAGCCAAATTAATTATGTGTGTACTTAGAGCTTTGCTAGCCTTGCCACCAGACGTGTGTAGTGCTTTACAGTTTGCAAAATAGGTTCACATGCTAATCTCTTCTGACTTAATGAGAAGCTGATTCAACTGTTCATAAATTACCAAAACAGCCCTGTGGACCATGCATGACAACCATGGAGTTAGGATGGGGCTGTCACTTGAATGAAAGAAAAATGATAAAGCCTTGGGTTCCCCAAGCAGAAAAAAGAATAGCTGTAAAGTTTCTTTTGAGGTTCTTCCTGTTATAGCTTTAACCTTTTAATAAACTCTTTTCAATTTTTTTTTTTTTTTGAGTTGGAGTCTCACTCTGTCTCCCAGGCTGGAGTGCAGTAGCAGCATCATGACTTACTCCAGTCTCAGCCTCCTGGGCTCAAGCAGTTCTTCTGCCTCAGCTTCTCAAGTGACTGGGGGTACAGATGCATGGCACCATGCCCAGCTAATTTTTTTTAAAAAATTGTGTAAAGACAAGGTCTTGCTATGTTGCTCTGGCTGGTCTTGAACTCCTAGACTCAAGTAGTTCTCCTGTCTCTGTCTCCCAAAGTGCTAGAATTACAGGCGTGAACTACCATGTCTGCCCTAACTCCTTAATAATCTCATGTGTAAGGTACCTAAGGATTTTGGCAGCAGTGTCCTGTGGAGGAGATGTGGGAGGAGACAATTGATTGGGCTCCAAGTTGCATAATGCTGGGTGCAATTGGGCCACTTTGTTTGACTCTATTCTTGGGACAAGAGACTGGGACTGTGTCCCGCTTTTGTAGCTCTCTGGAAGCCAGAGGAAGGCTATCATTATAAGCTTCATCCTTGCGGTTTTCTTTGTACCTCAGCCTTCTTCACAAGGCCTAAGTTCTTGGTCCTCACAAGTGGGGGGTGATCTTTGCTTCCGGAGCAATGAAACAGGTCTTTACCCTGTTGGATGTCTTGGGTGCAACCTGGTTGACGGCTGAAAGGCAGGAGGATGTCAGGCTCACATGTCACCAGAAAGAGCTTTGTCCCTCTCCATATTAGTCCACCAGACATCCCTCTTATATTTTATAACAAAGCAGGTTGGCAGATAGGACCTCTCATCTGTCTCTTTCATACTGCCACCAGCTTGATAAATGGTACCAACACACGCTAGGGTGGAGATGCCTTACTGCTAAGAGAAGTTGATTGGGTCAGGTAGATGCTGAAGTTACCTCAGTGTGGGGCTGGAGATGGAGGCATGATCCTGAAGTCTGCTGCCCTCAGACCAACTAAGCCAGATGTTTCTCATTCATCAGACCTCATTGGAGCTGATAGTATTATGGAAAATCTGTCCTGTCTCCAGCAGAATGATTAATCAGGGATGATGAGCCACCACTTGGGACAAACCTGGCTGATTGTCCCCTTCTACACAAGAATTAGTTGATTGTAAGAGGTACATTGGTTCCCTTTTGCTGCTGTAACAAATTATCACAAACTTAGTGTCTTCAAACAATACAAATGTATTATCTTACATATGTGGAGGTCAGTAGTCCGACATCAGTCTTACTGGGTTAAACTTAGGTTGTCAGCAGGATCAGAGGCTGGCTCTGGGAGAGAGTCCATTTCCTCTCCTGTTCCAGTGTCTCAAGACTTCCTGTACTTCTTGGCTCATTGTGCCTTCTGCACATCACTCTGACCTCTGCTTCTGTCATCACATCTCCTTCTCTGATTCTCACCCTTCTACCTCCCTCTTCTAGGGACCTCTGTGATTATATTGGGCCCACCTGGATCACTCAGTATCCTCTCCCCATCTCAAGATCCTTAAGTTAATCACATCAGCAAAGTACCTTTTGCCATATAAGGTCACCTATTCACATATTCTGAGAATTAAAATATGGACATATTGTTGGGGGGGGGTCATTATTTGGTTTACTACAACTTCCAGTCAGTGATTTCTCAAGTTTTATTTACCAGAGCTTTGGGAGCATTGAATTTTCTCTTTTAAAATATCATTATTAGCCGGGCTCGGTGGCTCAGCCTGCAATCCCGTGCCTTTGGGAGGCTGAGGTGAGTGGATTGCCTGAGCCCGCGGGTTCAAGACCCACCTGGGCAGTGAGATCTCATCTCTACAATAAATCAAAAAATCAGCCGGGCGTGGTAGCGCATGCCTGTAATTTCGGCTACTTGGAAGGCTGAGGCGGAAGGATTGCCGGAGCCCAGCAGGTCGAGGTTGCGGTGGCCGGGAGCGGCCACTGCACTCCAGTCTGGGCAACAGAGTGAGACTCCAACTAAAAAAAAAAAAAAAATCATTATTATTATTTTAGATTATAAAACATAGTTTATTTAAAAGTAAATTAGAAAGAGAGAGAGAGAAAGAGAAGTTTCACCCCCCCTCCCAAGAGAGGGCCAAAGCCAGGAAGCATGGCAACAGCCATAGCTCAAAGAGCACATGGCCACACCAGCATCTAGCAAGGAAATGGTCAAAAATATCATTTTTTAAAGAGATAAATGATGACCACTTATGTACCTAACCCTCAGTTGTACCCCATATCTCTAAAATAATAATAATAATAACAACAGTAGTAATAATAAAGAGAGAAAGTATGTACTTGCAAAAAAATAGGAAATTTTTTAAAAAACAAATACTTTAAAAGATCTCTTCAGCTCCAGTTTCTAGTGCCCCATTTCCCCTTCCCACAGATGAAAACTATGTTTATTCATAATTTCAAGTGTATCCTTTTAGTGAGAATCTATGTGTATAGAAACATATATGAACACATAGGTGCCTATGTATAACTTTCCCATTAAATCAAATTTTGATAGTTGTTGCCACTTAGCTTTCCAAGATGTATATATAAACATACACTTGGAGACAGTTGCACTGGGCCTGGCCAAATTACTCCCTGATAGCCCTGAGTATATCTGTTCGTAGTTTATCTCTGACCATTTCTACCCACTGGGAGTAGCTCACTAGTTAGGGGGTTAAGTCAAGGATGGCAGGTACCCCTGTTGAATGAGCCACTGCAAACATGGACCCAGAGCTGCATCAGACAAACATGTTCACTCAAAAGGCTATTCATTAAGCATCATACTCCAAGATATTGTGTCAAATGCTGGAGACACAACAGTATGTCTCCTTGAAAGCGCCTGATTTCTTTTGTCTCTCCACATCATTGGAGCTAGACAGCATCGAGACTTTGATTTAAGTACAGGCTATTCTGGGAGAAGTGGATCTAAAAGAGGCCCCACATTTGCCAGAGATTGCAGCCATGCCGACTGGGGCCAGAGTACTCAGATGTGACACAGCTATTGTTTGTAAAAGAGATTTGATGCTTCATTAAAGAAAAACTGTATACAGAAACGCGGCAGAGATTTCTTAATGGTGTTCTGATTAAAGGAGCAAACAACCTAAATGCTGGATTAGTAGCATTTCAGGGAAGAATGCACGATGGGGACTGTGTTTCTATTTTCTTCTATCCCTCAGCCATGCTTGGCAGCCTACATTTGTCACTTTGAGGAAATGAGAAAGGGGCCAGCTGATGTAGCAGAGAAAGAGCTGGAGTGTAAAGCAAAATGTGGAAACTTGCAACTTTCTGGCAGTCCAAGGAGGCAGGTTGGATGATAGAGTGTATCCATTTCCCAGGTTGGAGGTTTTGATAGAGCGTATCCAACTCCCAGACTGGAGATTCTGATAGAGTATATCCAACTCCCAGGTTAGAGACTCTGGTAGAGTATATTGGATTCCTAGGTTGGAGACTTTGATAAAGTGTATCCAACTCCCATGTTGGAGACTCTGTAGACTGTATCCAACTCCCAGGTTGGAGACTCTGGTAGAGTATATTCAACTCCCAGATTGGGGACTCTGACAGAGTGTATCCATCTCCCAGGTTGAAAGTTTTGATAGAGTATATCCAATTCCCAGATTGAAGATTCTGATAGAATATATCCAACTCCCAGGTTAGAAACTCTGATAGAGTGTATCCATCTCCCTGGTTAGAGCTACTTATAGCAAGTATCCATCTCTCAGGTTGGAGATTCTGATGGAATGTATCCAACTGCCAAGTTAGAGACTGATAGAGTGTATCCATCTCCCTGGTTGGAGATTCTAATAGAGTATATCCATCTCCCAGGTTGGAGGTTCTGATAGAGTATATTCATCTTCCAGGTTAGAGATTCTGATAGAGTGTATCCAACACCAATTCTGGAAATAAAAGTCTACACAGTCCAGTGGATCGCCTTGGAATGCAAAGCTATAGTGATGTGCATTGGTCTTTTTACCAGAATCTTTCAGGAATGTTTGGGGAGGGACCCCAGGGCTCCTGAGGAAAAAAAGGGCTGTCATGCTCATGGATGTCTACCTCTTAGCTCCTTTGGCCTCAAAATATGGTAGAAGGGAACTGTTTCTTCCCCCAAACCATGCTTTAGGCGTTGTGGTTGCCGCCTCCCAACCCATTCCTCTTTGGGCAAATTCATTAGGTGCATTAGTTCTCTCTTAGACCTTCAAGATGGGGGTGATATTCCTGGACAAGATGGGACAGTAATATCTTTTCCCTAGGAACAGTGATGAAAAGGTCCTGTACACTGGCCAAAGTGATTCATTAAAGTGTAAATAAAGTCAACTGTAAGTTTCAAACTCTTTACCCCATGACCTGTCCCCTGACATGTGCTCCCTCCCCCATATGTATCATCCACACTGGCCTCCTTGTGGCTCTTTAAGCACACCATCTTTCCTGGGGGCATTTGTCCTTCTGTCTTCTCTGCCTGGGATGTTCTTTCCCTGGCCTTTCATGCTGTGGATCCATTGCTTTCTTCAGCTCTCAGTAGAAATGTCCCCTCACCCACTAATATAGCCCCTCAATCACCATTGCAGCAACCATACTGCTGATTTCCTTCATAATCCTGAACATGATCAGAAACTGTTCTTTATTAATTTGTTTGACTTACTTGTCTGTTGTATTTCTTTCTGCTAGAATGTAAGTTCTATGAGGACAGGGATCTGGTTAGTCACATTTAATGCCTGTAGATGTCAGAGCCTAGTTACAAAAACAGGACGGCTCAAGAGAGAGAATTCAATAGGGGAACTAGGTACCCCAGTGTGTGGAGAGTGGAGTAGCTAAGTATGCCACTGTGAGGCAACTCAGAGGTTAGCAAGAGAAGGGAACTTGGGTCTGGAGGGACAAAAGAGGTGATGCTATGAAAGAAAACCCAGTCACTGTCCAAGAAGAGAAAGGGAAAGGAGCAGGCAGATTCCAGCTCCTTTCTGGCTTCCAGCCTTTGAGTTTCCCCAGTGATCCCATTGGCAGAACCCAATGGTGGGTCAGTTGGCAAGGGTGCTGGGAAATACAGTGGAGGTTAGCCCCTGTAATCAAGAACAGAGCCAGAAAGGTGAGACTGGATCTGAGAACACTCAAATGACTGGTACCTTGCTCTATTGCCAGGTGTCCTTGGCACAATCTAGGTCTTCAACAAGTAACTGTTGAATGGATGAATAAATGAATGGAACACACCAGTCCACAAGGAGTCTGTTCCTAAGTCAATTCTAATGAAGTTGACCTTGACGTTGAAATGTCAGAGCCTAGGAGAGATAGGGCTCTGAGGGCTGGGCTTGACAGTCGGAGGCTCCCTTAGGCCCTGAAAGGTTCTGAGCCTTTCTTCTGCTGTGTCTCCTATCTCTGCTGCCCTACCCAGAGGAGACAGAAGGATTCTTATTTCTGGAAATAACAGTCTTTCATGAGCTCTTTAATCTGAGCTTGCCGACACTTTTATATGTGCAGGGTTATGTTACTTGAGGAATTCCTTTGAAGACAACTTTAAACTTTCATCCCTTTGTTCAGTTTTAAAGTTTGTAACATTTGGGACCCTTCCCAGAGCCCTGGATTATTCCTGGCATCAAGGTGTTAAGGGAAGAGCACAACTAGAGAGCAGCTGGAGGTGAATTTCTCATTCTTAGTGATCTTTATCTGGTGACTCTGGGGAATTGATTTAACTTATTGAAGCTTCTATGTATCTGTAAGGTGGAGTTAAGAACACATCTTGAAAGGAATAAGTAATAATGAAATAAACCACCCAAGTAAAGCACCAGCACCTATGAGGCACTTGAAAATATTCCGTCCTTTCCCTCAAACACTGGAAAGTGGCTCAGGTGTCCCCTCTTCCAGGTCCCATGAGCAGCTCATCCCAGTATCTACTTTGATTTTTTAGGTTTCCTTCTGCTTCTTCCATGGAAGCATTTATTTGGAGCAAAGGAGGTGATTGGCCTCCTATTAACACATCTCCTTTTCACGGTCACATTTTGCCCATTAAAGGATTGTGGATTTTCCGTGAATTTTCCCTTACATGCTTTCTGTGTTAAAAAAATATACATATATATAGTCTGCCTAAGCTGATTTATGTGGGTAATTTATGGAGTGCATATTTTTTCTTTATTTCTCTTTTACTCTTTCTTTTTGCTGAGGTAGTGCCTTTGCTGCCTTGTCCCTGGAGTTTTGCATGAGGGTTGAATTTTGAGCTGCGACAGTTTGTTCCATTTAAATGACAGGGTTGACTGGTGCTTTATCAAAGTTTGGTAAGTGCCTTTTATATAGGAAATCTCAGCAGGTTGGAATCCAGGGACTTTTTATTTAAACCTTAACGACAATGATACTGGCTTGCAATTAAGGCATTTCTGGAAGTTATGTCGATTGAATTATAGAAAGGAAAGTAACCAGTGATGGGGCTGGCACTGAATCCATGGAACAGGGATGAAGGGAAAGCTGTGACTTGGGAGGAGTGTGCTCTGCAGAGTCGGGCATGTGTGTGTTTGCTTTCCTGGATTTCTGTGTGAATTGCTAATCTGACAGTAGGTGAAGGGCATCTTTTCCAGCATGCTGTCTGTCGGCTGGACATCTTGTACCTGGGGGAACCCCCTCCAAAAGCTGGAATTATCTTTTGGAGGGTGGGCCCCCTGTGGTACAGGCTTCCACCTCTAGGTGATTGTTCTAGAAACCCAATAGCGAACATGGAACCTAGTGCTGCCTGCCCATCAGAAGAGGACTGGATTTTTAAAATGTGGTACATATACACAATGGAATATTATGCAGCCATAAAGAAGAACAAAATCATGAACTCCACAGCAACCTGGATGGACTTAGAGTCTATAATACTGAGTGATCTTTCACAGAAACGAAGAACTGGGAATCACATGTTCTCGCTCATAAGCGAACCTTGAACAACTATCCTAATACTATAAGAAAAAGATTGGCAGTAGTGGGAAACTGCAGGGGTGTACAGGGGTGGGGAGATAGGATTGGCAGTAGTAGGAATCTGCCTGGGGAAGAGGAGTACATCTCATCAACAAGGGTACCTGCATAATGAACATTTGTATACCTAACCCTGAATTGTAA
Source organism: Cephalopachus bancanus (assembly GCA_027257055.1). NCBI lineage: Eukaryota > Metazoa > Chordata > Mammalia > Primates > Tarsiidae > Cephalopachus > Cephalopachus bancanus. The sequence continues at coordinate 6,975,226 of JAPVLO010000036.1, forward strand.
CCCACATCTTTAAAATAAAAAAATTAAAAGTTGAAAAAAAAAAAGAAAGAAACCCATGGCATCAGTGTACGAGCTAGCATTGTTGTGAGAGGCTGCATTAGGTTGCAGTGATTTTTTTTTTTTTTTTTTTTTTTTTTGAGATTCTTTCAACATGTTTGCCCATTTTATGATGGGTGATTTACAAGGGCACCTGTAGTTTTTGACCTCAAACACATGAGCCCCATGCCCCACACTGCCTATTCACCCCTTCTTGCCCTGAGCCTTTTTTTGTTCGCTTGTTTCTCTGAATGAAAAAAGTCCTCAAAGGGAACTGTTTTGCCCATGTGGAAGAGATGAAACAAAAAATGGCAGAAACACTAAAAAAGCATCAAAACTGACAATTTCAAAAACTGTTTTGAGCGGTGAAAAAAGAATCTTGATAAGTGCATTGCATCAAATGGAGATTACTTTGAAGTTTAAATATGTAAGAATAAATACACAATTTTTTATAAGTAAATTCTGGGTTTTTTGGCATCCCCCCTTGTATACTGGATCTCCAGGCCTTCTTTCCACAGCCCCTGGTAAGTCTCATAGGGCACTGATGAGAAATACACTGCAGCTTTTAAAACAGTTAACCTCTCCCCCCAGCAATGCACAGCACCAGCTTTAGTCCAGCTTAAGATGACGTAAAATTTTCCTCCCTTTAAAAAGTACTGGTTAAGTCTTTTTGTCCCCTGCCCTTCAAAAGCAGAGTCATTTTGTTTGTCTTTTTTAGAGGTACCATCAGGGCTGTCAGAAAGTGGAATTTCCCACAAGACCAGAATGTCATCGGCCTTCATTTATGACCTTAGTACTCTTAGTTTTGAAGGACAAACTCACCCTATTTTGAGCACTGAAGGAAAATAGCTAACTCCCAATTACGGGTCTACGCACTTAAGTAACTGAGTAATGGGATTAAAGTGCATGAAGACACAACCCTTCCACAGATGCTCCCTTTTTATATACAAGGAAGGTGAAGTCCAGAGGACTCTGGGTCATGGGCAGGAGGGGCAGGGGAAGGCCAGGCTTTCATTTAATGGAAGGCCGTAAAACCTAATTTGACTACTTTCTGCAAGCACTGCCACTCCTATTACATTCATGCCTTCTATTTTTAAAACACTCTAATATGTTATTTTATTTCATCTCCACTGCAACTATATCCATTTAAAATTCTTATTACATAATCGATAGTGTTTTAAATATGCTCCAATTTACAAAAAAGTGAAGAAAAGTCATCTTCTGGAGACAGATTCCTGAGCCTTTTAAGCATTTTTATTTTTAAAATTATCTTAGAGTAAAATGGACATTTTTTTCCTTGAGTGCACAGGTCTGTCTGTGAGTTTTAGCTCATGCATGGATGCAGGTAACCAGCACCCTAATTAGGATGCAGAGCTATTTTCCTTTACCCCATCAAACTTTCTCCCTCCTCCTCTGGCCCTGGCTACCAGGGGCCTGTTTTCTATCACTATAATTTTGTCTTTTAAAGAATGTCAGCCAGGCTCGGTGGCTCAGCCTGTAATCCCGCGCCTTGGGAGGCTGAGGTGAGTGGATTGCCTGAGCCCGCGGGTTTGAGACCTGCCTGGGCAACTTGGCGAGACCTCATCTTTACAATAAATCAAAAATTAGCTGGGTGTGGTAGCGTGCACCTGTAGTTCCAGCTACTTGGAAGGCTGAGACGGAAGGATCACCAGGAGCCCAGCAAGTCGAGGCTGTGGTGGCCGGGAGCGGCCACTGCACTCCAATCTGGGTGACAGAGTGAGACTCTAACTCAAAAAAATAAAAATAAAAAATAAAGAAAGAAAGAATGTCAAATACTTGGGTGCGGTGGCTCACACCTGTATTCCCAGCACTTTGGGAGGTAGATGCCGGAGGATTAATTAAACCCAGGGGTTCAAGATCAGCCTGGGCAACTTGGCAAGACTTCGTCTCTACAATAAATTTTTTAAAAGAACATCAAATAGGTAGAATCCACGGGTGTGACCTTTTGAGAGTGACTTCTCTTTGGGACTTTTTTTTTTTTTTCAGTTAGAATTTTTATGAAAATAAACTTTCCAGCTGGACACATTAGCTCATGCCTGTAATTTCAAGACTTGGGGAAGCGACAGCGAGAGGATTGCCTGAGCCCAGGGGTTGCCTGGGACCAGTTTTTTTTTTTTTTTTGAGTTAGAGTCTCACTCTGTCACCCAGACTGGAGTGCAGTGGCCACTCCCGGCCACCGCAGCCTCGACCTGCTGGGTTCCGGCGATCCTTCCGCCTCAGCCTTCCGAGTAGCTGGAACTACAGGCACGCTTTACCACACCTGGCTAATTTTTTTGATTTATTGTAGAGATGAGGTCTCGCCAAGTTGCCCAGGTGGGTCTCGAACCCGCGGGCTCAGGCAATTCACTCACCTCGGCCTCCCAAAGCATGGGTTTACAGGCTGAGCCACTGAGCCGGCCGCCTGGGACCAGTTGAAGCAACATGGCAAGACCTTGTCTTTACAATAAATAAAAAAAATTATCTGGGCAAAGTGGTATGTGCCTATAGTTCTAGCTACTTGAAAGTCTGAGGTGGAAGGATCACCTGAGTCCAGCAGGTTGAGGCATGGTAGCCATGAGAGTGCCACACTGTACTCCAACCTGGGTGACAGAGTGAGATTCTGACTTAAAAAATAAAACAAAATAGAAATAAAATAAACAATCCATCGAACTCACTTATTTGCTAATCAATGTTCACAGACAGAAGTTTGCAAGAATGACTTGGTTAAGTATATTAGGCTACCTATCTCATCATGAAGGAAATGTTTGATGTAATGTTTTGGAGGTTCTATTTAAAAGTTCCTTGCATTTAAACTACATCTATTAAATTAGTGTTGTGTTGAAATAACTATTAACTCAAAACCAAAGGGAAAAAAATCTAACATCGCATGGGGCAGGCACTTGTTAAGTATTCTGTTGTTTCATTTATGTAAATAAATTTCCTTTGTGGATCATCTGTGCCATTTTGTTATTTCTCCTTTTGTACAAGCCTGGTGGAGTTTGGGTGGTTCCTTAAAAGAGAACTTGGTGATAGGGACCTTCATTTCTGTCCCAGAAGCTGGCACCCAGTGGACTCATGGCAACTTGGGCTACTGTCCATTTCCCTTACATAAGTGGAGATGGCAGTTGTGTGCCTGGGGGGAGGCCAGCTGGTGTTCCAGTTGCCTGCTGATAATATTATTGACATAGTGAAGTGTGCTGCCAGGCCACAGGGTCCTCTCAGATGCCTAGGGCATGCAGGTCACAGGGAGACCCCTGTACCTTTGGGGCTGACTGATGTGGGGGAGCAGGGCTGTCTGCATGGGGGACAAGGGACCGCTTGGTTCAAGGTGGGAATGGAAGTGCTCCCATGTGGTTTGCCTGCTGAGGAGGTAATTGGAAGAATGGGCTTGGTGATCTTAATCTGACAGCCAGCAGGAGACTTCCTGAGGGGCTGGAGGAGATAAGCCTGTCAAGAGGCTCCCAGCTGTGGACTGTGTTAGACTTAGGATTGTTGCTGCTGTTGCTACTAGACAGGGATTTGGTCCTCCCAAAAGAATAGTGAACACATTGTAGGGTTCTTTCTTAAAGCACCAAGGAATCACAAACTCTGTGGCTAAGTGAGGTGGAACCAACCCATGTCATGCAACCAGCGGGTGCCTGCCAACCTTTCTTCTGGCCTAGCCAGTGGGTAACATTCTCACTTGAGTCACAAGCTCAAACTCCCTTTATTTGTCTCAAAAAAGCATGTTGAGATGTGAGTAAGCAAAGCCTTTTATTTTAAGGCTCAGATCTGCTCTAGTCAGACAATCAGTTAATCAATTGGCCATAATGGATGGTTGATATGAACCATTATTGATAGGCATTAGATTACTGAGAGTTAAGTTGGTTCCAAGCCCCACTTCAGCACCTGGTTGGCTGGGTGAACCTTGGGCAAGTTGGCAACCTTTCTGGCCTTGATTTTCCTGTTGGCAAATGGGGATGATCATAGTACCTCCTTCATAGATTTGTGGTGAAGATTAAATTAGTCAACTAACCAATACCAGCCTTTTGTTATGTTAATTTTGAGGACTCCACATCTGGCCATCTCCCTTACTACTGTATTGTCACATTCAGACTGAGAATGCTGATCAGCCTAATAGTCTCACTTTACAGGGAGGATAGCTGGGGTCCACAAAGACTCAGTGATGTACCCAATGGCAGAACTAGGACTAGAGGTGTCCCTTGACTCTTAATCCCTTTTCTCACACTGCAAAGCAGAAAGCTAATTGTCTGTGTAACCTGTTTGCTCTTGGGCACTTTGTTAACTAGAAATCTTCATTAATTTGGGCTCCCATTTATTGTCAAGACGCTCATAATTAATCTTTAGATCAACAACTCCAGGTCTCTGGAGAAAGATGCCACTTGCTTCAGCAGAGTGTTAGTGTTCAGAGTACTTTGTTTTGCTCAGTGATCTGCACGGTGATCATCCACGTATGTTATGTCCAAGGGGGAGTTCACAGGTAGCCAGAGTGCATGCTTAACCAACGCTTTCTGTTTACTGAGTGACAACGGAGTTTATTGCCACTTGATCTCCTTGGCCAGCCCATTTGGGTCAACTAGTTTGTCTCTGGTGTTTGCCCTTTCCATCAAATTGCTCCAGTGCCTAACAACCTGGCTTCGTGGTGACAAGTTTGTTAATAGTGGAGCTCAAGAGAAGGTGATGGTAACTCCTATTGCCCTGAGAGTCTGCCATCTGCCTGCTGAGTGATCCAGGGACCTGTCAGCCCTGAGTTAATGGTTTGAGGTGCTGGGAGCAGGGAGAACACCTCATGTGCTTTCAGCCTGCAGTGAGTCCTGGTGATCAGCACTTCCCACTCCCTGCCAGGAAACCTCTCTCTTTGCAGACCTTCCTCAAGCCATCTCCCATCTGAACAATAAATGTTAGTGATCTGCAAATACATTTTTCACAGGCAGGCAAAAAGTGCTTAGAGTGTTGACTTTTGCCTAGTCCACAAACAAGATAATTCCTAATTGTCCAGATGGATGTTCCATAGTCAGATTTAGGATCCCAAGTTGGCTTCTCCCATCACTGATTAAGTTTCTGGACTCATCAACCTCTTTGAACATTGCTAGAGTGGATGTGACGAGAAGGAGAGGAGGAATTTACATTGACGGTACTTGCCTCTCTGTGTAGGTACAGTGTCTGCACTTTCCTGATCCAGGCTCCGTGTATGTGAGGGTTGTGCAGGGGGTGGTTGCGCACTGCTTCTGGATTATCTGTGCAGAATGTTCCCTTCTCTGTGAAGAGATAGCAGTTGTTTGTTATGTGCAGGGAAGTATCTGTGTTTGTAAAGAAGACTCCCCCAAGTGTTCATCTCTGCATTCCATTCATCTTATTAGAGCTGTGCACACCTTGACATATGAATGAATTGGGTCTGTGGCTGAATAGGTTCAGATTTGCTGAGCAGGCCAATTCAGGAAACTATCCTCTATTCCCCTGCCATTTCCTGTGTACAGACACCCTTCCTAAGTGAATGTGGCATTTGTATTGGATAAAGGCCATAGCTCAGTATGAAACGTGATTACATGTCTACTCTCATCCTCCAGAGGCAGTGCTTTCCACTTAGGGTATTTTAAAGGACATGTACACTGTTAGACTCGCACAATTATTGGGTCAAAGGTGTTTATAGACAGAGGTGGAAGGTATGAACCACCAACTTAGAAACCTAACCTCAAGAGAGATGGAGATCTGAGTGAGGATGCATAAAGTTCTAGCAACCACCACACACACACACTACCCCTAGTCAGATTTGCAGAGACACTGATATGCTAATAACATTGCTCCTTGCAGGGGGAGAATTCACAGGTCTGCAAATTCCATGAATTCTAATGTCTCACTCTGCAATTTTAGAAACGAATGGACTAGAATTAATTGGAAGCCTTCTTTCCAAGGGAATTTTGGAAATTTTTAGGTGCCACAGAGCACTGTTTGTTTATGCATAAAACCCCATGAACTGCAATGAAAATCACTCTAGATGACATTAAGAGAGATGGCTATTACCAGGGGCATGTGGTATGAATTTAAGTGGTGCCCTGGCCCAGCATCAGAAGACACAGACTTGCATAGTGAGAGGGTTATGTTTCCTTTTGCATTCTCTTACCACAGAGCGAAAGTCTCCCCTGGGTTCTACCAGGTCTTTAACACCTCTCTAAACTTTGATAATCAGCCTCCAGCCTCAGGCTCTGAGTCTTTGCTTGGGTGACAGTATCATGTTGGAATTTAAATGATCCAAGTTTTCTTTTTTGCTGTATATTTAGGGATACCTTCTAGTTATAGCAAGTGAGATGGGCTTTCCATTTTTGGTAGTAATATGAAATCCAATTTAAAAAATAAGTTTGGAAGAATGTGGTCCAAAGAAAATTACACAATTAAATGTACAACTAGAGGGAAGTACAAGTATAAATATGTGATTAACAAAGCACATAATTAATTGTGCAGGGAACCCCCATTATAAATGTGTAATTAATTAATTACATAATTAATTGTGCAGGTAGAACCTCATTATAAGCATATCGTCAGGACAGGACATGAGTGAGAGGTAAGGAGACCTTGGCAACAAGGGATGATGACTCCTTTGATTACAGCAGCAGGCAGTATAGACAGATTCTGCCCTCAGCTTGTAAACGACACCACCATTTACAACAGAGAAATACTGATCCCCTTTCAAAGGCACCGTGCTGAGTAAGTACTTTTCATACATGTCGTTTAATCATCCAAACAACCCCATGAGATGTGTATTATAGCAAACACCTTGTTTTAAAATGAGGAAGCTAGAACTTGCAGATGGTCACTGACTTTCCCAAGGAGACATGACTGGGAAGGGGCAGAGCCAGCATTTGAACACAGCAGTTTGATCAGAGTTTGGCACCTCACTTCTAAGCCACTTCCAGTTTAACACCTAATAGCAAATAGCAACCCTGGAGAAATGTAATAAGAGAAAATTCTAGTCATACCAGTTTACTACCTTTTGGCAAGTTGAGTTTATAGTGAGGGAAAAGAAAAATTTCTTTTTTAAAAAGGCAAAACACCAACCTAAACTTTGGCAGACCCACATGCAATCCCTATAGGAGGATTCATTTTCACCTCTGTTTCAGGGTCTGTCCTGTTTCTCTCATGCTACTGCCTATTGAAAATCAATTTATGTTCTCAAAGTCCCTAGTTTGCTCATTAAAGATTAGAATGTATTGTTCTTGCTCTCAAAGTCTGGATTGCCAAAGCCTCTAGATTTGGAATATACTTGGCTTACATGTATGCCAATATTTATACATTGATAGGAAGTTGTTGTCTTTTTTTCACATAAAAGGAGGATCCTTTTACAACCAGACTTGATTCAGAATCCATCAGCAATTTTCTTACATGTTTAGCATAAGTATTATGGGATAATATATGCTTTCTAAAAATATACACGATGTTCTGCTCAGCTGAATGCATTTATTTCTTTTTTAAAGTTTTCTTGGTAAATTTCAAGAGCATCAGGATATTACTTAAGTTGGTAGGTTTTATTAAACTTCCAAGAACATAATTAACTCATTTTACAAATTGTTAGTGCTTACAGAAATTCATGATAAATGAGACCACTTAAGACCATTTTGTGAGAACAGGAAAAGACAGTTTGTTAATGCTGGTCCTGTTCTCTGATATTGTGAGAAATAAATGAATGTTTATCACTAGCTGTTATAACCTTAATTTGAGAATTCTTTAAAGGCATTCACATATATTTACAGACGAATAATGCTGGTGTTTAGCTTAATGTTTTCAGCTTAACTAAGTCACCCCTGAAAGAGGATTATAAAACCGGGCCAAACTGGTTAAAGATAAGTTTGATTTGGTTCTGCTGTAAGTTTAACATTTGAATATGCCTGTATGACACCCTGGGCCATTTTAAGAAATTTAAAAAAAATTATCACAAGGCAGTCTCAACCTATCTTCAATTGCATTTTACTCTACTCTCCCAGGGCCTGAAGGATTTTGTTCCAGGACCCTGAATTTTAATTCCTCATTGTGGGGACTGTATTTCCAGAGCAGGGTTTCACAGTGTACCTCCCTTCTTGGAACCATGCCGGTCACCCAGTTGCCTTTCCTGAACCACCAGGAATCGTCCTTCCCTTCCCCAATGCTGCGTTTCACTCTCTCCCTCAGTGTCTGGGCTCTGGTCCTATTGTCTTTTGCCCAATTTTCCAGCATGCTGCAGTCTTTCTTGCCCCTGGAGTTTGCACGTTCTGTTCCCTCTGTTTGCACATGCTGTTCCTTCTTTCTTCTGTTCTTCCCATCACCCCCACAACACACATCTTTCATCCAAATAGCACCTACTTATCCTTCAGATCCCAATTTAAGTGCACTTTCTCAATAAGCTTCCTTTCACCTTGTTTCTTTGTGAGGAACTCTCCTAGAATTGAGCTCCCTTCTTTCATGCCCTTATTTCATTTGGGATAATTAATTATTGGATGACTATCTACCTCCCACATTAGGTTACATTGTTAAGTTCCTTCAAAGCAACTATAGTCTGGTTTTTGCTCCAGTTCTGGCCTCAGCATGTAACTCCGTGCCATGCACCTACCAAGCACTCCACTGAGTGCCAGTGGATTACCAGTGGGTAGGGGTGACTATGAACATCCATGTTCTGCCCTTCTCTCCTCAGTGCCAAGGATCTCGCTCACTACCACCCTCCTTGACTTCACACAGAAGTGGTCTCTGATTTTGAGTCATGGGGCGTCAATAGAATGAGTGCCTGAAGGGCCCATAGTGTTCCTGGCATGTACTGGATTTCATCAAGGATCTGATAGGGAATGTGGCTGTCCTAGTCAATCTGACAAGCACTGTCTTGGTTAGCTGTGGGCCACTGGGATTTCTCCCGGAACAGCAAGACAGCCAGGCTTTGGTGGACTAGCTGATCTGTTTTATTTGATTTATTTTATTTTATTGAGACAGGGTCTCTGTTCTGTTGCTCAGACTAGAGTGCAGTGGCACAGTCTTAGCTGACTGTAACTCCAACTTCTGGCCTTAAGTGATCCTCCTGACTCAGCTTCCTCAGTAGCCGGGACTACCGGCATGCACTACCATGCCTAGCTAATTTTTTATTTTTTGTAGGGATGGAGGTCTCACTTTGTTGCCCAGGCTGGTCTCAAACTCCTGGCCTCAAGCAATCTTCCCCCTCCCAGCCACCCAAAGTGCAGGAATTACAGGTGTGAGCCACAGGAGGCTGGCTGATCTGGAAGTGAAATTCTGCCTTCTCTCTCCTCTTTGAGCCAGAGTGAGGTGGTTTTAAGTTTCATCTAAATAGCCCTTAGATTGGCAAAAGAGAAAATATGAAGTTCTTACTGAAATTATTGGTGTAGAAAGAAGAAATTGCAGGTGAAGAAAGAAGGTGGACATTTAATGACTGTCGTGGGCACTGTGCTGGCACATACACCCACTATCTCTTGAACTCAACCACTGTCACAGATTAGTAAACACAGCCAGCACCAACAACCAGGTAAATGGCTGGTATTAAAGCTAGGTCTATTTGGCTCCAAGGCTTATGCATTTTCCACTATAACTTCTTCCAGAAAGGAACTTTGGCCCTCACTAGTCTGACTCAGTAGTAGAGAGTACTTATCCTTCCAGAGGTAGGATTGTATTTAGCTGGCCTCAGAGGTCCTGCTCTTGCAATCACTTGTGTTTCTTTCTTCTTCTTCCTGAAAAAAAAATCTGTAAAAATAAAATCTGATTTTTTTGGTTGTTTTGGAGTCAGGGTCCATCTATGCTGCCCAGGCTGGATTCAAGTTCCTGGGCTCAAGGGATCTTCTCAAATAGCTGGGACTACTGGCCCACACCACAACCAGCCACTTGTGTTTCTTATCATGTCTTCTACCTGTTGTTAAGACTGGAGTCTGGGAGACTGAGTTGGTCAGGGGGCATAGTCAGGACTCCAGAAGGGCAGGAAGGATGCCATAGAAAAAGTCTGTCCTCCATTACCTTGTCTGTCACTTAGCCAACAGAGCCCCACAGTCTGCATGTTCAACCTACAAAAATTCAGTATACCTGCCTGCACACACCTGATATCTGCTGTTGTGAAAGCCAAGGGATTAAAGATAAAAAAGGACCAGGTGTGGTGGCTCATGCCTGTAATCCCAGCACTTTGGAAGGTAGAGGTGGAAGGATTGCTTGAGCCCAGGATTTCAAGATCAGCCTGGGAAACATAGTGAGACTTTGTCTCTAAAAAAATTTAAAAATTAGCTAGATATGCTGACGTGCACCCGTAGTCCCAGCTACTTGGTGACTGAGGCAGAAGGACTGCCTCGGCCCAGGAGGTTGAGGCTGCATTGAATCATGATCATGTCACTGCATTAAAAAAAAAAATTTAGCAAAGTCTTCAGAGAATGATGCTTGGCTTGAGATCTGGAGCAGGAATCAGAGTCACCTGAAGAAAGAGGACTGGCTGAAGGAGGGATAGTGAGAATTTTCCAGATAGAGGAAATAGCATTTGCAGAAACTGGAGAGAAGGGAGGCACAGAGGACGGCACACCTGAGTCACCAAGGAAAGTCCAGTGTGGCTGAGGTGTGTAGGAGGAAGAAAGCCTGATGCCGGAGGTCTGGGCCGTGATGGGGATCAGATCTGCTTCCAGACTCAGTTCTCTTGCCATCCTGTTGTGTAAAGGATAAAGGGAGAGGGATAGGATCTAAGGGACGGGAGGATGGTGGGAAGGAGTTGGGGAGAATGGCTAAGTGATAATGATTGAAAAACAGGAGTTGCTAAGAGCATATTTTAAGTATGGTGGTAGAGTCAACCAATAATAAGGGTTAGAAAAATCAAGGATGATGATGAGGTGAACCTCCCTGTGAATCTCTATGAGGTCTCCCCACCTTTTAGAATAATCAATATCATAACCTCCAGACATACCATTTGGGGTGTCTTGGAGAAACCCCTTCAGCCACCCACTTTCCACCACTCCAGCCCTAGGCAACCACTCATCTATTTTCTACTAGTGTATGTTTAGGTTTCTATAGAATTTCCTCTTCTGGACATTTAATCCAAATGGACCTATACAACGTGTAATCATTTGTGTCTGGCTTTTTTTTCATGTAGCATAATGATTTTAAGGTTCATCCATGTTATAGCAGGTATCAATACTTCAGTCCTTTTTATTGCCATCCAGGTATTTCTTGACTCTCTGAAAAGAAGTGATCCCTCATAAGGCAGTCACCAGTTCCCTGATATGGCTGGAGCAGAGTGCCGTCATTAGTGATTGTCTTCAATCTTGTTGGATCTCAGTGGTCTAGATCAAGTCAGCCTGGATTCAGGCCTCTCATTTTCTCTTTGGCCCTGCTGAGCAGCAGCTGTTTCCTAGCTATGTATCCCCATTATGGTTCTGAGTCCTGGGTTATTACTGTTCCTTATATTCAGGGCTACCATGTGCGGTTGCGTAGACTGAGCACTGCACAAGGGGGCCCAGCTGAAGGCACAAAAAAGGGCTAAAATATAATCAGCACCCCACTTGCCAAGCCAGGATTCTGATAATGGGGCTGTGTTTAGCCGAGGGGGAGGATGCTTCTTTCTAAGTCATACAGGCCTTCATATTGACTTCTGGTGGTCCTTTGAATAGCTTGCTGCTATGTTTGGCACTTGTCAGAGCTAAGGTCCTGGACCCAGCTAACACGCCTTATATTTGAATTAACAAGATTGAAGTGGCGAGACCATAGAGAATAAAATTACAGATATTTTCTAATGTATGGAATTGTTCCCATGAGGAAAATTTTTCTACTTAGATCTACAGCTCTATCACAAGCAAGGAAAAATTTTAACCTCTTTATTTCTCTTGTTGTTCCCACCTGTGTTTCTAACTTTGGGGTTGAGCATTTCTGAGGGTGAATTGGTTTTAAAAATAATTTTCACAAGAAGGTAAAATCCTGACTTTCAGATATCAGAATGAATAGATGTTAAAGGTCTTATTCTGCTCCTTAATCAATGAAGGAACCAGGCAGATGTTGCATTCGGTTGAAAAGAATAGACACACTTATAGATCAGGACTATTGAAATGAGTGTTCAAAGAAACGCAAAACTCTTTTTTTCCAAAGGGGAGAGGAGAAATCAATCACACCTTTCCTGGACAGGGCAGAATTTGCATGTCTATAGACAAGAATTATTTGTACTGCTATCATTTATCTATAATTTACCAAATTATAAAATAACTTTTTGCAGTTAGAATCAGATACCTAGAGTGCTGTTCTCCAGAGTCTGTCAATACCTCCTTCTCTATACAAGTGTGTATTTTCCCCTGGGTTGGTGATCTGTGGGTGCTTCTAGCCCATTGGTGAACCTAGATAAACTTCACTTGAGATTTCAAGACAAGGACAAGATTTCTTTCAGGTTCCAAGTGGTCTTTGGTAAGTGCTGTTCTCTATTAGAGAAAGAAGAATCTGGAGGTTTTCAAAGGCAACTGGTGGGTTGGAAGAGCAAGTGAGATGTGATTGGGGTTCAGAGAGAGATCCTTATCAGCCCAGTGACTGGGAGGGAAGGTCTGCATGTTATTCGTAAAATCATCACACATATCCTGTGTGACCTTTGGGTTTGCCATTAATCTCTGTCTCTTCAAGACAGGAAAATAAGTATTATTGTAAAGGGTGCTGAGGTTCTCTGATGAAAGGTACCAGTTAACTGCATAGTGCTGCTGATAATTTTCCTTTTGTCTTCTTGCTGGAATTTTGACACCCTGGGTAGATTTATCTTCCGATCTTCCATCTCCTCTCTCCTCCCACCATTAATTTTCATTGCAGCAGGTGGGGACCCCACCGTGGGATTAAGTATTTCAATAGCTGCATTGAGATTTTTCTATTTACCCTTGAAAAAAATCTGTTATTAAAAGTCAAAACATCCTCCCCAGTTTCTTTCCTTTCCTCTAAAATGTTTAAGTGGATAGTCGATGGGATAATTATTCTAAATGTGGTAGAGTTCACATTGTCTTAAAATAGCTAGAAATTCCAAATTAGTCTTGCCAAAGCTTAACAAAATTCTTTGGCTCTGCCGAAGACAGACCAGAGCTGCAGGTGGTGGAAGGGAAAACATTGGAGCTTCCAAACAAACTCCAAAACCAAAAACTAGAAGTGTGGAAACGCTTCTGAGCTCTGCTTGTCTAGAATTTACTGTTGCTATTAATCACGAGAGGATCTTCAGGTGTATTTTTACTCTATGAGAAAAAGCCACCTTTATGGGAACGTCTGTAACAGATTTGCAATGCAATGCACTGCGTGTCTGCTCAATTAGCTTCACTTCATGAAACTGACTAGCAGAGGGATGGATAATAGTAGCTGGAAGACTTATTTTTTCCTTTTAGCAGTGACGCTTTAATGACTTTATTATTCCTCAATTTTCCCCGTGGGTTGTGATGATATTCTTTAACAAATTGTCATGTGATTCTTAACTTTCACCACAGCAAATCTCATATACCTTTAATTGTTGCATTGCTTTGGGTAACCCCATATGGCAGAGAAAATCATTTTTGTCTTCACTGCCATTTCAGATTTTCATAATATGAGGTTGAGGCTGGATTTGGGAGCCTCCAAATGCAGGAGCGAGAAACAGCGGCAGCAGGTCAATACAGTGCACTAAATATTTTGCCTTTCGGGATGCAATGCTACAACTCATTTACATTCACACATTTATTACTTTACTTTTTTTTTTTTTTTTGAGTTGGAGTCTCACTCTGTCACCCAGACTGGAGTGCAGTGGCCGCTCCCAGCCACCGCTGCCTCGCCAGCTGGGCTCCGGCGATCCTTCCGCCTCAGCTTTCCAAGTAGCTGGAACTACAGGCGTGCGCTACCACACCCAGCTAGTTTTTGATTTATTGTAGAGATGAGGTCTCGCTGCCCAGGCGGGTCTCGAACCCGCGGGCTCAGGCAATTCACTCATCTCAGCCTCCCAAAGGCACGGGATTACAGGCTGAGCCACCGAGCCCGGCTATACTTTACTTACTTTTAATAGATTGTTTTCCCAGTCATTCTAGCCACACTGATCATCTGCTTCTCAATTCCTAAGGTGTTGACTATCTTTCTATTGACATTTCCATTGAACCATACACAATCTGAAATGATTGTCCATCTATTTGTTGGGTATTTATTTTGTCTCCCTATGGGGAATATACATTCCTTAAAGGAAAGAGTCATATTTTATATTCCTCTTTTGTCTTCTGTAGCATCCAGCAGGTGGCCAGACCACAGTAGGTGCTGAGCAAATTCTTTTTCAATAACCTAAAGGCAAGTGACATTGGGTAGACTCATGCTAAGCTACATAGATTGCCACAATGATCTACAACAGAGCATTGTGATTATATATGTATAATCAGAGAACAGACTGGAGAAATTCACCATGCTTGTTTTTAAATGGGAAAGGACATGAAGGGATATGAATGAACAGCTCTTGGCATTGAATAATGGAAAGATATAAACGTTTAATTGTGTGGATGAAAAGGAAACATCTCTAGCATGTTTTTCTGCCCTGGATTCTTAGAAACTGAAAGGTCTCAATAGCCCATGTCCATGAGGATAACCATTGACTCCTCAGGCAGTTCTAAAAATGAGTACCTTCCCATTGTGGTGCCTGGGGTTGAGTGCAGAAACAGGAAGATCATTTAGGAGGATATTGTAATAATCTGGTGGAAGATGATGGCACCTTGGACCCAGTTTGGGGCAGTGGGAGTGGTAAGAATTGTGGTCTGCAGGACCTATTTTGATGGTAGAGCCAGTTGCATGGAGAAAATGATCAGGGCCCTTTTAGTGATTCCAGAAGCCCAGAGAATGTGTTCCAGGAGAAATGCCATTCTCAGTTCAGAGATGCTCCCCATGCCTGGAGGCCAGTTTTCTGAGACAGGTCCTGGTGTCCTTGTTGTGTCAGTCCCAGCTACTCTGACAGGTTGGCAGGTGGACTGTGTGCTGGAGAAACCACCAAGGTTTCTCAGCTAATTCCTCTCCCTGGGGAGCGGGCATCAATCATACAGAAGCTTTTAAAATACATTCACTTGCTGAACAGTCCCCTCATCCTGGCCCAGCCACATCATGGAAAAACTGTTGTGGCACAGCCTCTGTATGTTGCTTTAGTTGATCGCTTTATTGTGAGGGGTGGAGCTGATGTCCAGGGTATGGCCTTCTTGGTAGAGTTTGGCCTGGAGCACAATCTCGCAAACTTTGCAAATGGACCCTGTTAGCAGCTCCTCACCTTCTGCTCCATTCCTCCCCTACAGGAGGGCTTTTTCCCAGGGAAGACAAAACTCTCTGGAAGGCAAAGATGACTTGCTGAGAACATCTCAGCAGACCCAGAGCCGAGACAACAAATAGTAGCAATGAACCATGCAGCCGGCTGACCCTCAGGAAGATGTGGTGGTTTGAAGAATCCCAACTGCAGTTCATTTACTATCTGTGGGACATTATGAAAATTACCTGATAGACCTGGGTCTCAGTTCCCTCAGCTATAAAGTAGGGATAATAATAATAGAACCACAGCCAGACATGATGGTTCCTAAACCGGTAATGCAGACATTTTGGGAGGCCAAAGGTGGGAGGATTGCTTGAGCCCAGACGTTTGGGACCAGGCTGGGCAACATAGTGAGACTTTATCGCAATAAAAATAAATAAATAAAATTAGCCAGGTGTATTGGAATGTGCCTGTAGTGCCAGCTACTTGGGAGGCTGAGGCAGAAGGATCGCTGGAGCCCAGGAGGTCAAGGATGCAATGAGCCATAATCAGGCCACTGCACTCCAGCCTGGGCAACAGAGTGAAACCCTGACTCAAAACAAAAACAAAAACAGAATAATAATAGAACCTATCTCCTAAAATTTGTTGTGGAGATTGAATAAGTTAATATAAGTAAAATATTTAGAACAGTGCCTGTACCATATTTTGCCTGCTATTAATATTTTATTATATTATTTATAATATATGTTATGTTATGATATGTTATATATTTACTGCCTTTAGTTATATGTATTATGCTATTAATATATTCTCAAGTCAGGCCCATCCACTAGCCCTTTGATACCCACCCCCTGTGGATTTGGCTCAAGTTAGTTACTGGATCAAACTGTGTGTGGACAAACCTCACTCTCGATACAGACATTGTGAACTGAGTACCTACTAAACCTGGATCTGTATTGGAAACTTCACATCGGTGATCCACAAACATGGATATCTATTTTAAAAGTGAAGAAACTGAAGAGCAGAGGTTTAAGTAATGTCCTCAGGGCCACACAGCTAGGTTTAAATCAGATCCACTGACTGCAAGCCCAGCCCACTCTCCATGACCCACATTTCCTATGCTAGGTTGGCGAGTGTACACCTCTTGCAGCACAAGGCATTCTGGGTAGTTATTCTCAACTTGGATCAGGATTCTGAGTGTGTGGGTCTGGGTTAGGCCTAGGCATCTGCATATTAGTAGATACCTGCAGGATCTTCCAGAGCCAGTGGCCTCACAAGTATACTCGATTCACAGTGGTGGAAGGCAGGCAAAGGATGGCCTCAGCTCCTGAGGGGTCTTTTTACATAGGTGATCATCAAACTAAATGCAAATGCACAGCAAGCGCTGATTCTATGCATATCTGCAATGCTCACTCTGAGTAGCAGCTTAGTTAACTGTTGGGGGAATGGGCATCACATTTGTGCTGTCTGACCTCAAAGAAGGAAAATATCTTAGGTGATATGTGTGGCCAGGAGAAGTTTCCTGAATACAACTCCATGGACTGGCAGGATTTGTGAATGTGAAGAGAAGGGACAAAGGCAGAGAAGTGGGGGCACCATTTAAAGAAAGACTCAGAGGTGAAAGGAATCTGACTGACAGGGACCAAGGCTGGTGGGTACTCCCACTGGAACATTTCCCTACTCCCCCTAGTGAGCTAAAGACGCATCCCGCAGAGCCCGTGGCTCTTTGTCTTGTCTTCCTCTGCTTGCTTTAAGGGGCCCTCCTAGGAGAGGTGGAAGGTGGCATGACCTCCCATGGCAGATTCCTTAAATGTGTTGGGCCTTGGTGAGGACTGGGCCTCCCTTGCCATCCTTGGCTCCTGTTGCTCATGTCCCATGCTCCTTTCATTTCTCTCTGGCCCTTCTACTGGGTAATGATGGTAAACCAGTGCAACCCAACCTGCTGAGAACTTACCGGAGATGTGGATGATGTCCATGTGTTTTGTGGAGCTTGTGGTTTTATGGCTTTTGCTTCTGAGTGGTTAGACCAGCTATATCCTTGCTGGAAGAGCAAACACTAAGATGATAGCCTTAGGAGGCAGGCCCTCTGGATATATGGCAGTTCTTCCTTTTCTATCCATCCTCCCAATGTTGCCTCTGTCTCTGACTCACAAGGATACTGGACCAGGCTTGTGTTGCCCATCTTGCAATAAGCCAATCACGGAGACAACAAGTTTTGCAGTAGATAAAGTATTTTATTCACAGGGCAGCCCAGCAAGAAGAAAGAACAGCTCTCAAATCTGTCTTCCCAAATATAGGGCCTAGGGATTCATGTGGGATAAAGAATAGGGTGGTCTGAGGCATAGGGAAAAGTGATCGGTAGTGAAGAAAGTTGATGTAATTGATGGTCTGTGTAAGTGGAGTTGGCGTTTATGGCTCTTCACAGGACACATGTTCAGAAAATGGCAGTGTTAGCATGATCAGAAGGAGGAGTGTTTGGCCTTCTGATATCAAAAAATCACCTCTTGTGCATTCCCACAGACCCACTTGAAGGGTCAGTGGTCTCAAGCAGTTCAAACTGAACAAGAGTTGCCCTCTAGTTCCTAAAACACAACTGTAAGCAACCATTACCATAGTGATATCCAAGTCAGAGATGTTATCTCTAAGGAAGTTAGTGGGAGTTTAGTTGTCTACTGTTTGACTTTATGAAATTTAGTCATATGATTTTTAAGATCAACTAGAAGTAACTGATTTAAAGCAAGCAAGGCAGGTTAAGTTTGGTTGGCTTAATCAGGCTACTCCTCAACTTCAACAGCAGGTTCTTGGATAAGTCAATTTCTCACTGGGTCCCAGTTTTCTCCCCTAAAATTCAGGCCCAGGACTAGGTGATCTTAATTCCTTCTCAGAGTAACATTCATTGACTTTTTGAACCCAATATTTAGAACTATCCTTGGTGTTCAGTTCTCCTGACTTTAAGAAGACTTCCCCTTCTCTATTAGATAGGTATGGGTCTAAGAGCCTAGATTTTCTGGGTTTATTCTCCTTGAACCTCCTTCCAGGCAGAAGCTAGTCAAGAAGTCAAGAAGGGAATCCTGAAGCCCAGGGCCATTCCTTCAAATCTTAGCTCACAAACCTTCAGTTGGTATAAGCTCTCTGAGGTCTAAGCTTTCCAAATAGGAAGCTTAGACCTCCTGTGTGGTTGATCCAGTGATTATTCATGAAAGAGTCTCAGATGAAAAGCTCTTCCACACACAAGATAATCACTGCCAAGCTTTTGCACTGACATACAAATCTGGACTGGGACCTGCCATATGTGGTGGGCTAGGTAGGCCAAAGCTGCAGGGGTAAACGTATTCACCAAGATAGTTATGAGTTAAGAAAGATAGATTCATTAAAGGGAAGATATTGTTGTGAAGGGCACAATGGGCAGGACAGCAGCGAGAGTTTGCTATCTGCCAAGAGATGGGGTTAAATAGAAGCATTTATATGACTGTAACGGGATTCAGTGTGGGCTGGGGAAATTACCTGTGGGATTCAGTGTGGGCTGGGGAAATTACCTGTGGGACATGGAGAAGTTTGCAAATTGACTACAGGCAATGCCAGAGGTTTCTAAAATGGCTGTGACTGTAGGGTTTTGTCTCTTTAATAGCAATAGTTGATTGCTTTTTGTTTGTTGTGGAACCAGCAGGGAGTAGTTAACTACTTTTTTGTTGGCTATGGAACTAACCATAAATGTTTTACAGCTGGCTATTCAGCTTTTACAATTCTTGTCATTATCTCATTCTGAGACTTCCTTCCTCAATATAGTTTACTCAGTTTACCCAGTTGATGCTGGCCTAATTGGGCCTCATGTTTCCCCACTGGATCTTATGATTAATCACCATGTACTAACTGCAGGAGGTGATATCTCTTAGAATGGTGGGCACCATGGCCAATCAAGGCCCATCCCACCTCAGTTTTTATCACTTCCTTTCTCAGCTTCTCTCTCTCCAGAGCTTAGAGAGGGCTTCTGTAGTGGTGAGGTTTACCATCCAATAGAAATAAACTCCATGACAGTTGGCTACACAACCAAACTGATTCCATTTCCCCTGGAAATCAATAATTATTAATCCCCTACATTCTCCCAAAGCCTGTAAACCTGCCTTCTTTCTGTGTCTCTGGGATAGCAAATGGAGTCAGGGTTAGCCAGCCCAGCTTTGTGGCATCCAATATGCTTATATTTGTGCTTTTGGCTTGTCAGTTACTTTTGCTAGGATGAAATAGTGGGCCTTCCACTAGGCATGGCTCAGCAACTCTGCTAGTGTCTGTGCTTTATTGGGCAATAAATTAACACAGGGCACTGCCAAGGAAACAGATAAATGGATAGGACAGCAAACACACTTTTAACAAGGAAAATGGCTTTGTTTCTCAATAGCATCATTTAAATGATTAGCTCAGTTATTGTTTAGTTCCTTGATTGGGCATTGAGGGAGGGGGGACTCCTGATTAAATGCATTGATAGGATGGAGTGGGGCATCTTCATTGCCTCCCTTGGAAGGTTTGGGGAAGAGGAGGGGATTTGTTTAGGATGCAGTGTCCTGGGAGAGGCACACAGTTTAGTATATGTGATACAGATTTTGCCTGTGTTTTAAGCCTATGAATAGCATGTGGTCTTGTGGCTAGCTGTACCTGCAGGCTGTAATCAGGATAGTCACACTTGAAAGAGTTAAGAGGAGTCTTTTATGATTTGTCATGGTCATTAGCTGCATCCTCATGTGAACAATGGCAAGAGGGAAGGAGACGCTGTGAGGAAGCCCCTTGTTTACAATGCAAATCTCCACAAAGCCATGAGGAATGCTAGCCACCATCACAAAGGAAAACCTTGCAGGCTTAAGAGAAGGGCAATAGAAAACAAACAAACAAAAAATGAATCCCTTTCTTTCCTAGACATGTACATGTAAACATCAAATGGTGCATTTCTTTTCATAACTAATTTCTAGGAGGGGTCTTTTCCTCATTAGAATGTCAACTGCAGCCGGGCTCAGTGGCTCAGCCTATAATCCCATGCCTTTGGGAGGCTGAGGTGAGTGGATTGCCTGAGCCCGCAGATTCGAGACCCGCCTGGGCAGGCGAGACCTCATCTTCACAATAAATCAAAAAATTAGCCGGGCGCCCGTAGTTCCAGCTATGTGGAAGGCTGAGGCGGAAGGATCGCTGGATCCCAGCAGGTCGAGGCTGCGGTGGCCGGGAGCGGCCACTGCACTCCAGTCTGGGTGACAGAGTGAGACTCCAACTCAAAAAAAAAAAAGATTGTCAACTGCATACAGAGCCTTTGTCACTTATTCCCTGCAGTTTCCCCCATGCTGGGAATGGTGTCCAGCATTTAGTAAGCAATCAATAAGTATGTGTGGAATACATAAAATTATAAGTGGACTGCTTTCTACTCTCCAAATTCATCCATGTTTTCTTTACAGCTTAACTGCTCTTTCCCTAGCTCCTGCCCCAACTACTTCCTCCTAAGTGACCTTCCTTTCCTCTGCTCACCCATGAACTCTTCCTTTTCTTTTTGTTGGAGTCAAGGCCTTGTTTTGGACCATATTTTCTATTATCTCAATTTGGCATTAAAACCTAGAGTATTGATCTGTTTTAATATCCATTTCACAAACCTTTTCAAGATTGCTGTATCATTTTTATATGTGTTTCTCTAGGAATAGTTGCCTGAATGTGAATTCAATTCCTCTTGCAAGTATAATAGCTTATCATAATAGGCTCTTCATGTAATGTAATAAGTACTTCTGAAAATAATTTAGCCTTTACTGGATTTATTTTTTCACTTCAAATGATTGGTTTGTATGCTTAATCGCTCAAGAACTCAGCTTTCTGGTAAAAATTGAATTTACATTTGCATGTGACCAACCTACAGTTTTTTTTTTTTTTTTTAAAGAAACAGGAAGAATAAGAGAGAGGCAGGAGGAAAGAGAGTAAGAGGGAGAAAGAAAATATGAATGTACATTTCCGCCTATAGCTTACTTTACAATAAGTTTTGAGGACTTATTTACTCTTATGGAATATATTTACAAAAAGCAAGTGCCATTGGATTTGAAATAGAGAAAATGGTAGATGAATAGGTGTTTCTTCTGCTTTAGGGAACATATCCTGGTAACTTCTGATAAAGGAAGCTTTTCAAGCTTTCTCATCTCTGATGCTTATAATATTTCCATGTATCCCTTCTTGGTAGGGGATTTAGAAGAAATGGCAACTCTCTGCAAAGGGATTGCTTTATTGGAACAAATCATTTGCAATAGAAATGTGTTTACTAAGATAAGTGCCATTTTAAACGTAGTGTGCTATAGCCCTGGCAAGGAATCTTAAAGATGACTCAAAGCCTTTTTTGAAACGCTGCCATATAATTAAAGAAAACCAACTTAATAATCTAACATCTAGCATTATTCTTTACAGGTTTACTGTTGGACTGGGAAACAATTGCAAAAATAGCTTCATTTAATTAGGATAAGAAACATATACACATATAGATGCACTTATATATATTTACTTCATTTTAAAAATTATTATTTGTAGAAATATTCTGCTATGTATGACCAAGAAAATTAATTTAGAGTTTTTGCTTTATCCATCCCAATCATTCATCAATAGATATTCATTGAGAATGTGTCTTATGACATCTTAAGAGGACCACAGGAGGCATGTACATTCAATATCAAGGGGCTTATAGTCTAGTTGGGAAGACAAGACATAGACACAAAGATAGTTAACTGTGTGTATCAAGTAATCTGGGATCAAGTGCCTTCAAAATGTGAAAGTGCTTTGGTATATCAAGCAAGGGGGAGCAGGAATATATATGTCAAGGAATGTGTTCATTCATTCATTCATTTACTAACTATGTATAAAGCACATACTATGTTCCAGGTACTGACCTAGGTGCTAGGGATACAGCATAGACTAAACAGACCAGGTCTCTGTCCTTATGGAGTTTATCTTCTCTTAAGACACACAGTAGACAAGTAAAGAAGTAAATAAAGTGATTTCAGGGAATGATAAGCCACTAAAAAATGAGACTGTGTGAAGGGACAGACCAGTGCCATGTCCACCTGTGTGCATGTACATGCTCACAACTCAGCCCAGTTTTAGAAAGGATAGTCAGAAAGACTTCTAGGAGGAGCTGGCCTGAACTCAGAACTGAATACAGAGAGGGAACCTGCAGAAAGGGTGGCATTCTATTCTCACCTTGTAGGACCAGGAAGATATGGTTTGCAGGAGGGAAAAGGGACAGACATCCTAGAGCATTCAGACTATCTGAGTTCTTTGTCCCACAAGGTGTGGGATTGCAGTGTTTTATATCAGGGAAGAACAAAAGTGAATCATTTGCGTGATATTGGCAGGCAGAAGGCTGGTAGCTATTCACAGGCGAAAGATGTTCTCTGTATCTTCCAGTAAGGTCATTCTGGATTGAAAGGTATCAGAGTGCTCAGTGCCCAGTCAGCAACCATCATGCTGGGCATTTATTTAACATTTACCTCTAGTGTACTTACTATGTGCCAGGCACTGTTTTGAGTGATTTACAAACCTTTGGTTGGAGTTAGGGAGTCTCTTAACCAGCTCTCACTCCTGTCTCCTGCCCTTGCCTGTTTCTTGGCAAGGACTGAGGCCTGCATTGCCACAGGCAGGAAACAGCTGTCCACCCATCCTGATGCTTGAGGGCTAAACTTGTCACCTGGTCCCAGAGGTACTCAGAGGCAGGAGGCAAGGGGGCTGTGCCTGCTAGAGGAACCCTGTGGAGCCAGAGAACAGCCTGCCAAAGCAACTCAGGCTACTGAGATCCAGGCGGCAGCAGCAAACAGCCAGTCACTGTCCAGCTCCGGCCCTGTTCCAGCCTCTACTCTTAACTGTGTCTTCCCAGAGGTCTAGCTTGCGGCAGCCTCCTGGTCACTGTGGTTCCAAGGAGGGGTGTGGGTCTGTATAGGGAGGTGAGGTACCTCTGTGACTGAGTTAACTGAGAACCACTCCTCTAGGGTCACTCAAGTGGAGACGTTGGAGACCAGGAAGTTGTCCACTTTGCCAACACAGAGACGTGACTAGCCTGGGCAGCCCAGGCCCCTGACAATCATTGCAAGTTCCACATGGCTCTGCTGTTTTCCTGCTAAGATCCCTCTCATTGGCTACTCAGGTGCCCACAGCCCTGGCTGCACACTGTAATTATCTGGGGAGCTTTATTTTTTTAATACATTGGAAAAATACTGATGCCTGGTCCTCCCCCACCTAAAGTTGCTGACGTAATTGCTCTAGGGTGTAACCTGGCAATCATGGTTTAAAAAACTCTTAAGTTCTTCCTAAGAGGATCTGATGCCTTAAAATGAACTTTCTCAAAGTGTGTTAGAATTACAGAGGATGGGGCGCTTGTCAAAAATGCAGATTTCTAGCCGGGCTCGGTGGCTCAGCCTGTAATCCCGCGCTTTGGGAGGCTGAGGTGAATGGATTGCCTGAGCCCGCGGGTTCGAGACCCTCTTGGGCAACTTGGCGAGACCTCATCTCTACAATAAATCAAAAATTAGCTGGGCGTGGTAGTGCACGCCTGTAGTTCCAGCTACTTGGAAGGCTGAGGCGGAAGGATCGCCGGAGCCCAGCAGTTGAGGCTGGGCCGGGAGCGGCCACTGCACTCCAGTCTGGGCCACAGAATGAGACTCCAACTCAAACAAACAAACAAAAAAAAATGCAGATTTCTGTGTTGTTTATCAGACCTTTGGAATCAGAATATTTGGAAATGCACTTTTAACCAACAGCCTACATGGATGTTCGGTGTGCCACAATTTCAACATTACCATATGAAATCATTAACATAATGTGCTCCTTATTACTTGTGTTTTTCAAGAAGGCCAGGAAAGACAGTTAAAGTTGAACTCAGAGGAAATGATCTTTAATTATTTAATAATCTTTAATTATTTAATAGTAAAATTTCATCTGAGTTGGAACAATCTATTGGGAATGAAGGGATCTTCTAAAAGCCCTTGAAGTGATGACATGGAGTGACCACTAACTCCTCAAGCCAGAACTGGGGTAGTGTTTCAATTAGTCATCTAGGCTGAGAGACACTGCCTCTATGCAGTGGGAAAGCAGCTTATGGCGATGCTTGGCCAGGCCTCCTTGGGTCATTCTCTTTCTCCCAGGCCGATGACAGCTGTGTTCTGCCATGGGATGCTTGGGTTGTGTTTCTTTGCATTGGTGCAGTATCTCCTGGGGGTCACTTTTTGTCCAGTTATTACTAGGGCCTGTGCTCAGTAAATCACTGTGCTTACTCGGGTAGCAGCACAGAGCTGCCCTCTCTGCCAAAATTAAGCCAGCCTATCCTGCAGGGTCTAGGGTTTTCCCTGGAAGTAGTAGTCAAGAGCAAATTGCTCTCACCACGACACGCCCAACCCCCATGTGAGTTAGATTTCAGTGTGGGATCAGAAGAGGGATTACTATTTTCATCAGGAAGGGATTTTGAGAAAGTTGTTTTAGATGGTTCCCCAAAGCCTGCAGATGCCACTTCTACAACCTTAGGAACTAGGTTTAATGGGTTGCTTTCACTCTGAAATCTTGAGATCCCCTTTTTCCTTCTTATCAGCATCCAACAGCTATGAGTGGACCTCATAGCAATGTATCTCCAGCAATGTATCAGTCACGTTCATGGCCAAACAAGGTCTTAAGGAAACAACACTCATTCATCAAGGGGTCACTGCCACTGGCATCATGGAAAGACTGCCAGGTTATCTCAGGGAATCTCCTATCCTATCCACATAGCATGAGTGTGTGTGTTGTGTGTGTGTGTGTGTGTGTGTGTGTGTGTGTGTGTGTGTGTGTGTGTGGTGAGAGAGAGAGAGAGAGAGAGAGAGAGAGAGAGAGAGGAGAGAGAGAGAGAGAGAGAGAGAGAGAGAGATTGATTGAGAGAGAAAAATGTGGAGGTTTTAAACATTGGCATTCACCTGCTGTATGTCAGATATATGAGGTTATTAAACAGAGAACCAGAAACTCTCCTGGAGAGACTGTAAGAGCACGACAAATCCTAAACTGTGCTCTCCCATCTTCCTCTGAATATCTGGCAGCCAGTGTGTCAGGACATATTAGGCCTCTCTCCAAGAGCCCAAGTGCAACTTAAATAGGATGACCATATTCTTTGGCATCTACTCAGGGCACTTTTGAGAGTGAAAAGGGGGTGCTCTTAATAATTATTCCAGTACATCAAGCAAACTGGGAAGTAGAGTCTCCTTAGGCATATTGACTTGGCACAGTCCACTGTCAAGAAGCGTTTACTCTTGGCTTATTAAAATGCCATCAGAAGTCAGTCAGCATACTGATATAACAAGGAATTCCTTTTATGGTATTATTGGCAAGTGAGCTCCTGTGCTGATTTAAATGCCCCCAAGGACAGAAAGCTCAGTGCCACTCACAGCAGCCCCTCCTATCGTTCCATGATTCTCATTGTAGATTGGGATTCGTTAGAAGACTTTTCCAATGGGAGATTGGAAAATATGTGACTAATATATAAAGTAAAGCAGTAAACAGTTTCCTTGAAGAGGGAGAGAGGATTGCTATGGTTTGGGGATGAGTAGGATCAATGCCTACCCTTTGTGAGTCTGTCCTTGGGGAATTATCACGGCCTCCAAGAAAATCTTCCAGCTTTGATGCTTTTTTACCAAACAACTCTGGAAAAGTAGATGAAATGCCACAGGGCTTCATGAGAGGAAGTATGATGGAGAGCCCTTCTGGAACACTAGAGGCCTTACAACCCCTAGTTTGGAGCTATGGCGCCAGAGATTAAAAGGACAAAGGTAGGGAGTCAAACCTGGACTTGAGATTTTTGCCTCTTGTGCAAGACAATTTAAGCCCCCTATGCTTCTGTTGCTCCACTCTCAGAAAGAAGCTGCCTCTTCCTTCTTGAAGACAGTGTGGTCTTCATTCAATTAAACATTGGTGTTTGTTTCATAGCTTTCTCCAGAGAGCTCCTCCCTGGTCTGACACATTGAATGCATAACACTATCTAGATCCCTCCTGTCACTCAACAAACATCCATGGGAGAGGCATTAAGGAGCTTTGAGCATACTATTTTCTGGGTGAGCAATTTCTATCTTTTTCTACTTCACTCCTCTCATCCTTCTTATCCTGAGGAAAGCCCCCACCCCCACCCCCACCCCCAGGCCCCCCAGTCTACAAAACCTATCACTCCTTAACTGCAGAGTCCCACTCTTCATGTGCAATTTTTCCTTATTTGTGAGATTATTCTTTGAGTGCCTCTCTCTTCTCCTGAATGTAAGTTTCATGAGGGTAAGGGCTGTGACTCTTTGGTTCTCTGCTGTACGTCTAGGCCCATCACTAAGCCTGGTATGCTGTAGTCACTCAATGGATTTTTTTGAATAAATGAATGAGTGAATGGTGGGGACACAGTCATGAATGATACCCTTTCTTTCTTTCTTTTTTTTATAGCAGGATTTATTGAAAGGACAGAAAAGCTCCCATAGTGGGAGGGGACCCCAAAAGATCACCTGAATGATACCCTTTCTACCTTCAAGGAGGAGATCACAGACAAGAGACTGGGAAAAAAAACTAATGACTACTGATAGAGAATAAGAAGTGCTTTGATGAAAGCATACACAGGGTATTCCAGGAGGCTCCCACAGTGGAGTAGCAGACTTACGGTAGTTAACGAAGGCTTGGAGTTGTCATCTTTCTGTGTCTAAATGGATCGATCATTCCATAGAAGAAAAAAGAAAAGAAATAATCAAGATTTAAACAAATAAAAAACCCATCCGACTACTCTATGCACTTGAAATGTCATTTAAGATAAAATCTAGAATGGCAACTTAACATGACAAACATGGCTGCCTTTGGAGAGAGCATACCAAGCTGACCTGCATTCTTACAAAGATTGGCTAGCACAGAGATCCCTAGAGAAGAAGTCAAATTAGTGCCAGAAAGTTCCTATGGGGGGATCCTAAACAAAGGAAGTTGTTCTGTCCTTCCTGGGTCTTAGATATGCCTGAGAAACATGGGATAGTCATGATGCTTAGTTTCTTTGTCTATGGAAGCCATGTGGACACCATTCTTTTTATTTTTATTTTTTTGAATTGGAGTCTCACTCTGTCATCCAAGCTAGAGTGCAGTGGCATGCTCTCGGCCACCCCAGCATCGACCTACTGGGTTCTGGCAATCCTTCCGCCACAACCTTCCAAGTAGCTGGAACTACAGGCATGCTCTACCATGCCCAGTTAATTTTTGATTTATAGCAGAGATGAGGTCTTGCCAAGTTGCCCAGGCTAGTCTCGAACCCGCAGTCTCAGACAATCCACTTGCCTCAGCCTTCCGAAGTGCTGGGATTACAGGCTGAGCCACTGAGCCTGGCCTGACACCATTCTTTTTTAAACACTTTTTTTTTACAACAATAAAGGAAACAGTATATTGATGAACTCCCATTTTCTTTATGTGGTACTTTCTGAATACTTCTTTTGGAAGCCAAAGCCTCCTCAGTCACACCTGCATAAGTCTTAGAATTCTGGGTGGAAGCATGTCTTCTCAAATCTATTCCTGCATGTATGAAATGAGGATTTTTTGGTTTTTTGAGTTGGGGTCTCACTGTCACCCTGACCAGAGTACAGTGGCATGCTTACAGCCACTGCAGCCTTGACCTGCTAGACTCAGGTGATCCTTCTACTTCAGCCTTCCAAGTAGCTGGAACTATAGGTGTGTAACACCATGCCCAGCTAATTTTTGATTTATTATGGAGATGAAGTCTCACCATGTTGTCCAGGCTGGTCTCGAGCCCCTAGGCTCAGGCAGTCCTCTCACCTTGGCCTCCCAAAGTGCTGGGATTATAGGTGTAAGCCACTATGCCCAGATTGAAGTGAGGATTTTAAGAGTTTTCTTAGCCGCAGTGACATCACATCTAAGTTCATGAGTTACCTTTCTATGTAGAAGATATATCAACTGAAATTAAAAACAAAACACCTTGCTGGCATTGTCCAGCTCATCTAGACTGTGAAAATTATCTTGAATAATATTTCAAAAGAAAGAATTCCAGTCAATTTTCTCCCCTTTGGAAGCCTTTGAAGCATTTTTTAATAGAGATATTAAAATAATTTTATCCAAATAGCACAGACCTAAAACTAATCAATGTAAAATATGTTTACATCCATATTCAAAGAAAGAAGAATATCTTGAAAGCATAAACTTTGAATATTTCATGATAGCTAAAAGAAGTGATTCCAAAGATGTGATCCCTGAACCAGTACATCAGCATCACCTGGAAATTGTTAGAAATGCACATTTTCTGGCAGATTCTGGACACTCCTAGGGGAGGGAGGAGGAACGAGGAGCACCTGGCAACATACTGGGTACCAGGTTCACTATCAGGATAGAGGGCCCGCTAGAAGTCCAAACTTCACCTGCATATAACTTACTTATGTAGTAAATCCTATGTGCCCCACAACTCTAAAATACAATTTAAAAATACAATTAAAAAGAAAGAAAGAAATGTACATTCTCAGGCTTCCCAGACAAACAGAATCAAAATCTTTGGAATGGGGTTCAGCAATCTGTGTTTTAACATGCTCTCCTTTCAGATCATTCTGAAACACACTCAAGTTTGAGAACTACTGTTCTAGGGCATAAACACCTTAAAGGGTTTCGATGCTATGAGCCTCATCTGCCATCTTCCATCCTGCTTTGCAAAAGAATGAAAATTAGAGTCAAGAATCATAAAGCAAGGGACATTCTTCAACTCCATGTTTTCTGCCCTCTCATCTCTGAGCCTACAGTGGACACTCAGCAACTTTGTGCAATGACCAAATAAACAACTATAGAGTGGTGTGGAAAGTTGAGAGAAATTAATTCTTGTGTATAAAGATCTTTCAATGGAGTGGATGAGGAGTCGAACTTGGTGATCAGGCTGTGGCTGAGCTGAAATGCTTGGCTGGATTATATCAATAAGATGCTTGAGCCCTGAAAAGATGAAGGTCCTCCTCACATATACATTTGAAGCTTGGAAAAAAAATGCAATAAGCTTAAGGAAGCCCAACTCAGTTCTGATTTCTCCCTGACGACTATGTCAAAGCTCTTAAAAATGTGAAACACAAGTTCTTCATGCATTTTCTGACCCCTGACTTGCCGATGTCCTAACTGACACCTAGTCTACCTGTTGGAGATGCATATGTGTGAAGTATGAAACACATCTAATGTCATGCACATGCTCTTCTACTTTTTAAATACCCTTGAGAAGACAACAGGTGAAATTCCACAGCAGACTAGACTTCTTTTCTCCTCTTCTGTTTCCAAAATAAGAGTGAGGTTGAGAGAGGCAGGAAATCTTGGGTTACCTATCTGACCACACTCATATCCCCCCATGCCCAAACATATGCCCTTTGAAAATGGAGCAAGTAGTTTTCTGACTGTTTGTCTCTAGTAAGCCAGAACTCCAGTCCCGCTCTGCATTTGGTGTTATTGTCATTTGGTCCATCCTGGGTGCAAGGGAGGTTTGTGAAATGGTTACAGGAGGTGAAGTGAAAGCTGGGACTGGGGGTCCACCTTCCTAAATTAGAGGCAGTGCATATGTACTGGTTTATGCTGCTGACTCTGCCTTCCAGTTTTCCAGGATATGGGAACAGGAATTTGTGAGCATGATGAATTCTATCTCATGCAACTTTCTATTCCATTCAGGAAGGGTATCTTGTCTGTAAGAATTCAGATGTAAATACAAAAGTATTTATCAAAAATATATATCAGAAGAGGACAGGTAAGGCTTTCTCTTTGGAGACCTGAATTTCAACCACTGTAAAACTTAACAAAGAGTCTAGCTAGTGTCATTCTCGGCAAAGTCAACCACTTTGTTAAGGCCAGCAGGTGGTTTTACAGAGGAGAAATTGGAGAGTGATGCTTTTGGTGCCAAGAATGTGAGCATGGACATGCATGGTCACTGCTGGTGTCAATTGCTAGTTGAATGGTTGTTTAGCAATTCTGACCAACTCTCTTGACACTAAGTGTCTTTGGTGGCATTGCTTTCTGAGTTGTATTGATAATCTTTTTAACAAGCAAGACCTTTGGTGGGAAAATCATTATTGTAAAAGATGGAAACCTTAGGCTATTTTTAAGGTTCCTTTAATGTTCCACTAACCCACTTAGGGACTGTGACCAAGTAATCATGACAGCTTGATCTTGAGGCTTAGACTTAGAGACCAAATGCCCTGTCTATTTCATTATCTTTCAGAGGAAATTGTTGGATGTTTGTAAAATGGTTATAGGATCAAGGGCACACTCTTTTAAAGCTTCCAATCATATCTAGGATTTTAGCTACAGTTACCAAAAGACAAAATAGGTTCTGGCTTCTGTCAAAGTCTGTGATCTCTAAGAAATTCATGGTCAGATTTGTGCATCAGTAATAGACAAGGGTACAGTGGAAGGGGAAGGTGGAGACACATATCAGGTCTTTGTGGTTAAATCAGGGTAGATTCTGGAAACTAAAAGATACATTTCAGTCTACTAAGGGCTAAAAATCAAACATCTAGAGAGGCAGGAGTCTCTTGTATATAATACAACTTTCTTGAAGATCTCTACTGCTATCAAAGGAGAGATATCATTTTTTCCATGGAAGGGTTATGTTTAGGTTTTTAAATATACATGTGTTTCTGGATTCTACTTGCAGTTTCTTGAAATTTTCCTTCCATTTCAAAAATTATGGTAAAATATACACAAGATTTACCATTTCAGCCATTTGTGAGCGTACAATTCAGTGACATTAAGTACCTTCACATTGCTGTGCAACCATCACTGCCATCTATCTCTAGAACTCTTTTAACCTTGCAAAACAGAAACTCTGTACTCATTAAACAATAACTCCCCACTTCCTTCTCCCCACTTCCAGGCCCTGGAAACCATCATTCTCCTTTCTGTCTCTATGGGCTTGACTCTTTGGTACTTCACATAGTAGAGTCATATAATTTTTTTCTTTGTAGATTTTTCCTTGTATGACTGGCTTATTCTATCTAGCAGGATGTCATCAAGGTTGACCCATGTTGTAGCATGGAATAGAATTCCCTTCCTTTTTAAGGCTGAATAATATTCCATTTTATGGTTAGACTACAAGTATTTAATCCATTCATCTGTTGATGGACATTTGGCTTGCTTCCATCTTTTGACTAGCTATGAACATGTAGGTATGTGAGTGTTTGAGTCTCAGCTTTCAACTCCAATTTTGTCTTTAATACAATTTAAGAGCTGGCAAGGTTTGAGAAGTGGGGTGAAGGTAGCCATAAATTTAGATTTTGGTGACAGTGAGTGACAACTTCTGACCTGACTGTGCTACAGAAGATTTCTCATCTTATAGAACTAATTAAATTTAAAAGCCAGTTGGCCAAATCCACATGCACTTAAGCCAGACAATTTCTTAAAAAACTCATTAGCTGCAAACTGGAGAGCTCCACAAGCAGATGGAACTTTTTCCACTGTTAGACAGGAAAGGTCTTTCAAACTTTAGACCTCAAATGGAAGATTTTATCTTGCTTGCTAGTGCATCAGTTTTAATGTCATTGGTAAAATTATGCAAAAAGCAACCTTTGAAGTTTTATGATGCAATCATGCAAGTTTTCAGTGTCATTAAACCTTTGCTCTCAGGAAGGACACAGGTTTTAGGGGAAATTTTCTGACTTATTGTTACAATTGCCTTCTCTCATTTCAGTTATAATAAATCAGGGCCTAGGAGAAATGCATCAAGCTTTTCAATATTTTTAATTTGACCAAAATGAGGTTGGGAGTGGTTTAATGCCACCTACCCCAGAAGCAGAGACAGGAGGATCATTTGAGACCAACCTGGGCAACATAGAGAGACACTGTCTCTAAAATTATAACAATAGCAGTAATAAACATTTTGGGCACAATGGGATGCACATCAACAACAAAATATGCAACAATCGAGGAGTGCTAACCTGCAGAAGTTTGCATAACTTTGGCCCTGGAGTTTTGTCAACATGAGCCCTCAGAAGGAAAGAGACTAAGCAATTAGCTGGTAGTGATTTATGTCTTAGATTCTTTTTTGGGGAACATTAAAAAACAAGAAGAGTTTGGACAATATGTATCCATCTGCATTATTCAAATTTTCTGCCCTCCCAAAAAAACTCACTATTGTACTTAATTCTGTTTATTTACCAGTGGAAACATTATGTAAAATAAGTCTGTTCTTTGTAGCTTATACTAAAAGAGAGTCCTGTTGATTTTTAGAGCTTCATTATTATCTACAGTCATTTTTAAATTTCCCGATTTGAAAATGAACAGAGACATATTACTGGGCAAGTGGTTGGTTAATAAATATTGATGGAGACACAGCATTTGTGATTAGAGGCATTAATAGTTTATCTCTGTGTCCCTTGCAGCAAGTGTGCCTGAGTGCATACAGATGCATACATATATATTCATGTATTACCTTGATATTTGTATTGTTTTGTATCTCTGTGTCGCACCTCAGACATTGTTTTGTATCTCTGTGTCATGTGCTTCTCTTTGTTTTCACAGATTCATAGTCCCGATCCAAATCTAAATTCTCTGCTTCTTCACATAATGATCCCTGTATCTACTGCCTTAGTTGAATCTGCTTTTTCTAGAGACATGGTTTCCCTCACTTCTCTCTCTGGAGGTTGCTGGACACTTTGGACCTCCATCGTCACTCTGTTCTTACACAAACAGTTAATCTCCAGGCTCCTCCTGTCTGACTAAATTCTCCCTTTGTCTGTCCTTCCTGAGGCTGTCACTCACCTATCTCCAGGCCTCTTCTGCTATTCAGTGATGGCTTTTGGCCTCAGCTCTTTTTTTCTCAGCCTTACCTCCTGTCATCCCTTGTGCTAATCTCATCAATGCTAATCTCATTTAGCCCAAAATCATCATCATTATTATTACTATTAGTATTATTTTAGAGACAGGGTTTCACTATGTTGCCGAGGCTGGTCTTGAATTCCCGGACTCAGATGATCCTCCCGCCTCTGACTCTGGGCTTCATTTTTCCCAAATTAAAAATACAGAAATGTAGTTAGGAGAGTTAACTTATTAAGTCTCCTAGCTAGTCCTGTGCCTGTGTCTCAGATCCCTGCTTTCATCCACCAGGATGCTGTTTATCACCCTCCAC
Source organism: Cephalopachus bancanus (assembly GCA_027257055.1). Lineage (NCBI taxonomy): Eukaryota > Metazoa > Chordata > Mammalia > Primates > Tarsiidae > Cephalopachus > Cephalopachus bancanus. The sequence goes on from JAPVLO010000036.1 coordinate 7,008,558, forward strand.
TTCCTTCAGGTGTACCCTGGATTCTGCCATCACCTGGAAGTACATCTCACCTGTCGCTGTAGGTTTTGTTTTGTTTGTTTGTTTTTTTGAGTTGTAGTCTCACTCCATCGCCCAGACTGGAGTGCAGTGGCATGCTCCAAGCCACCGCAGGCTTGACCTGCTGGGCTATGGCAATCCTTTCACCTCAGCCTTCCAAGTAGCCGGAACTACAGGCGTGTACCACCACGCCCAGCTAATTTTTTTTTGATTTATTGTAGAGACGAGTTCTCGCCAAATTGCCCAGGTGGGTCTCAAACCCGCGGGCTCAGGCAATCCACTCACCTCAGCCTCTCAAAGGTGTGGGATTACAGGCTGAGTCACCGAGCCCGGCCATATCTGTGGTTTTAAACTCCACACTCAGCCAGGCTTGGTGGCTCAGCCTGTAATCCCGTGCTTTGGGAAGCTGAGGTGAGTGGATTGCCTGAGCCCACGGGATCGAGACATGCCTGGGCAACTTGACGAGGCCTCATCTCTACAATAAAATAAAAAAATTAGCCGGGTGTGATAGCATGCGCCTGTAGTTCCAGCAACTTGGAAGGCTGAGAGCCCAGCAGGTCAAGGCTGCGGTGGCCGGAAGCGGCCACTGCACTCCAGTCTGGGTGACAGAGTGAGAGACTCCAACTCAAAAAAAAAAAAAGCAAAAAAAAACTCCACACTCTCACTCAGTGAGAATCATCCATGTTCTTCCACTTCTCTTTTTCTTTCTCTTTACTCAGTCTCCAAACTCATCTTCCAATCTTTTCTCCAAATATTCATTTATTTAACAAATACTGATTGAGACACTTTGCTAACTTCTGGGAATTTAATGATGACTAAAAGTGGACATGCACCTTTCTTCAAAGAAGTTTCAGGGCAACAAAGGAGAGAGCAATTGATCAAATGATTGCACAAAAAATGTAAAATTGCTGTGCTAACTGCTACAAGGAACTGATCTACTTATGGGCAGAAAAGTGACAGTAAAGCTGATTTCTGAAGGATGGGTAACCTAGGAGAAGAGACAAGAGTTCCAGGAGGAGGGAAGTATTTGTGCAAAGGCCCTGTGGTAGTTGGAGGTTGGGGCAGGAGGAGGCAAATGGTGAATGAGAACGGCAAGTTTAGGGTACCTGGTGCCTAGAGAGCGAAGTAGTATAAGACAAGGCCAGAGAAGAGGGAAAGGTGAGAGTTTTCAGGGCCTTTTAAACTCTGTCCGCGTTTGTTGTTGTTGTTGTTTTTCTTTATACCAAAAGCTAGGGATGTCATTCAAGGCAATTTAAGGAGAAGCCCCCTCCAATTTACTTATGTGTCCTAAGAATCCAGTCCATTCTACATTGAGCCTGGTTTCATCAGTATTGCATTTTTGGAAGCATCAGGCCCAAGTGCCTGTAAAATTATAGACATTTTTACTAGACTTCCTTACATGTAAATAAACCACAGTTTACTCTTATCTGGAAGTTCCATGCATTTTATTTTGATGCTATAATTCCCAGTACCAACTACTGAAAGCACTTCTTCTTTTCATTCATCTTAAATACATCTCTACTTAATCTGTTGTTTGCAGTCTTGGTTTCCAGGGAATCAATTTATCACATTTCAGTGTACATACTTCCATAAGTCAAATGTAGTGCTCCAGAATGCTAGGCTGGAAATTTAGGGAACCTATGGATGTTTGAGTGGCACTGTCAAAATACTGGTTTTGTACTTTACAAATTTTTTTTTTTTTTTTTTTGGAGTTGGAGTCTCACTCTGTTGCCCAGACTGGAGTGCAGTGGCCGCTCCCGGCCACTGCAGCCTCGACCTGCTGGGCTCCGGCGATCCTTCCGTCTCAGCCTTCCAAGTAGTTGGAATTATAGGCATGCGCTACCATGCCCGGCTGATTTTTTGATTTATTGTAGAGATGAGGTCTCGCTGCCCAGGCGGGTCTCGAACCCGCGGGCTCAGGCAATCCACTCACCTCAGCCTCCCAAAGGCGCGGGATTACAGGCTGAGCCACCGAGCCCAGCTTACAAATTTTTAAATTTATGGTAACAGAAACACTTTTTGGGTAGCAAGATTATATATTCTTTTATTAAGAACCATTAATGACTTGGAAATAAGAAATACATATTAAGTATACATTCCAGACTGTGAAGAAAAAAAAAGTCTTTCCTTTTTTCTTTAAGAAAACACTAAGGTTCAGGCATGGTGGCTCATGCCTGTAATTCCAGTACTTTGGGAGGCCAAGGTGGGAAGATCACTTGAGGCCTGGAGTTCAAGACCAGCCTGGGAAATAATGCAAGTCCCTGTCTCTACCAAAAAAAAAAAAAAAGATTTTTTTCTCCAATTTTCTAATTGGTTTATTCATGAAGCTTACTCAATATTTTTAAGATAATGTAACCATCCAGTCTCCTTGTGTTTTTTGCCAGGTGTAACGATGCAATGAAATTTAAAAATTAGCCAGACATGGTGGTGCGTACCTATAGCCCAAGATACTTGGGAGGTTGAGGCAGAATTGTCTGAGCCCAGGAGGTTGAAGCTGCAGTGAACCAAGATCATGCCACTGCACTTCAGGCTGGGCAACAGAGTGGAGCCCTGTCTCACAAAAAAAGGAAAAGAAAAGAGAAGAAGAGAAAAGAAAAGGAAAGAAAAAAACATTAAGACTCAGAGTGTGAACTTTTGGGGGTCAAGTCTGCAAAAACATGGGTTTTCAAGAATTCACAGAGGCAAGGAGAGGCAGGGGATAGGTCAGACAACCAGGGCATTTTCTGTAGCAGTGGCAGAGCTGAGACTGAGGCCCAGGAGAAAACTGGTCAGGGGCACCTGTAAGTTTTGTTTTGTTTTAGTTTTGTGGGATGATATGCTACACATGCAATTGATTGTGCTGCTAACACAAATTATCAATTTGAGTGTCCATGGAATTTGTTCTTGTGATTTTATAAATTAAGCCTCTTGAATACAGACTTAGTAACAGGTGGTATTGTCATCATGCTGCATTATACGCATGCATAAATAGTATACTGTTGGCATAAAAAATTGCTGCCTTTTTAAACCAAAAGGTTTTAGTTTTTTCACGGTATGCAATAACTTACCAAGATCCCCACTGAATAATTATCTGTTTCCATTCCACCATTTCACAGATTGGAAAACTGAGTCCCAGAGAGATGAGGTGACATGCTAAAGCACATACTGCTTATTGGGGGCAGAATGGTGATTAAATCCTAGGCCTCCAGACTTGGAGTTCTGCGATCTTCCTGCCATATGTTAGTCATACTGTATGCCTGGTATCTGTCCTTCCCTAGAACAGCCAGATAGACATGGAATGTCAGAAATTCTTCTTTCCTCCTCCTTCGGTTTCCATTCATCCTTTTCTCTTGCCCTTCCATTTGGGAGTCTGCAGTGAGAATGAAGTTACTTCTGTGCCCAGGCTGGTCCTTCCTTTCACATCCCCAAAGTGTCTATTTATATGTATAGCATTTCTTAAATTCACAAGGGACTCCCAAGGAATTGGAACTTCTAGGTTCCATGCTCCTTGAGGACAGAGGTCAACCTGACTTAGCTGTTTTCATTTCTTATTTCTCTGTCTCTCGCTCTGGGACTTGTGTATAGGAGTTCAATAAATGTTTGCTGGCATTATTAGATTCATCAGACCAAACATTATAATTAAGATGTTGTTATCTCTCAGAAACAAAATGGCCCCAGATCATTTTGTGTTGGAAGTTTTCACATCTTTTTTTATATAGTGAACTTATATATAAATTATACTTCAATTTAAAAAGCCTTATGTCTTTGGGATCATATTTAGAAACTTGTCTGTTTTCTGAGCAGGGTCTCTGCTGCCAGTAGCTGGCTAAGCCCTGATCGAACATGTAGAATCATTAATTAGGGTCATTTGTTCTGCTGTGAGCTGAGGAGAATGTGTAAAATCTGCTCAGGAGACAATTAATTCATCCTCCTCTCTGTATTTTTTAGAGTACTCCTTGCACGATTCTCTAAGCCTGCAGGCCTCATACATATGTTCTAATGGGCTAATTGTTAAGGTGACATTTGTAAATTAATCTCTGACTTGAGCTAAGTGGCTTCTCCTAATGACTTTAATTCAGTGAGTCCCATTCTTGGCCACACGTCAGATTCACTGGAGGAGCTTGTTAAAAGGAGGAGCACCCAGCCTCCTCCTTCCCAACTCATAATTTGAATCACTTTTCCCAGGGTGGGATGAGAGCATCTCTGCTTTTTAAGGAAAGCAGAGGATTGGGGCGGTAGCCATCTTTGTGATCCATCTCCGAAGGTGCTTAAAATCACACATGCTCATTGAAAGAGTCTGGGCCTCTCAGCCCGGCAAGCCCAATCCGGGCTCTAGAACAGACATCTCTGAAGAGCCAGCTTTCCTGATTCACTCACCTCTGGATTCACATCACTGAATCTGCCTTTTTCTTGGAGAGTTCTCATAACCTTAGGAGGACTATTCTATGCTTGGCCATACTATTTTTCATTTTTATGAACTTCCTTAGACATTGGAAAGATCTTCATGGCCTACTGGAATTTCCATCTAGAAAGATGGCTGTGAACTTCCCCTCTCTATACTTTGTTTATCACCATTCTCTGTGTATCAGTCTTAGGGACAGACTTTTTTAAAAAGTAAACTGTGTATGTGAGTTCCTGGCATTCTTTTGTGCAAACATGTCATGTTTGATTTTGGAGATTTGAAAATAGATAACTCAAAGCACTATTGTTCCAGTGACGTTTATCAAATTGCTTTTGTTTTAGGAATCAGGCACACTCCATACTCAGTATCACCACACAGCATATGGGTGTTTTCAGTAAATCTTCTAAGAATAAGGCAGTTTGTATTGGTCAAAGTAGCTTGGGTGATTTGGTGAGCCCAGACTTCGGGAAGTTAGGAAAGGGGCACTCTCATGAAAGTTAGCAGAAGTGCCCTGAGGGGCAATGGTCAAATTATGTCTTGTAAACAAGCTCTTATGTGGGGCCATGTTTTGTAACAGCTTGGTCATTGTGAGGCTTATTCTTTGACTCAGCTGCTAGAGGGCAGGTGTGCTTTGTTTTCTAGGGTACTGTGCTTTTCTTGGGCTCATCTTACCATGTTCCTTGGGCTTCAGTCTTCCTATAGAAGCACACAGAAGGATTCCCAGCATCCTTATCCCTTCTGTTATTGGCCAAGGCTCTGGGAACAGGGGTGTCGTATATTTCTCTTGTTAAATTTGAAGTTGTTTCTCTAAATGTACCACAGTAGCTTCTTTGATTGTTGTAACTTCCTATCCTCCCATGAGGAACTATCAGCATGACTGGATCTTGGGTTATGCCAAAATTACCGATAGGCCTTGTTACTTCAGTCTGGGAGTGGTGAAGGGATTAGGTGACCTTGACAAGCCCTTGTTAATTTAGATGTGGGGTGGGTGAGGAGCTGTGGGGTATAAATTCTGAGTAAGTTGTATTGTTGAGGAGTGAGTTTTTGGGGGGTGAATACACCGACTCCCTGATTCCATGATATCAGATAAAACACCCATTTCTCCCAGCCCTCTGCCTCTTGTCTCTGATTGATCCCAAGGGAGAGAGAAGACCAGACCACTTGCTTCTTTTATCTTTCATGGGCCTTATGAATAGGGTGTGTTAAATATTTAGATGACTATTATTCTCTATAACATCACCATTCCCATTTGTACTCCAATCTAATCATTGGTTGTTATCACACTAATATTTTTCATATTTAGAGTAGGGTCCTCAGTCATTAGGGGATTTTTTTAAGAAAGAGATAGAAAGCCGGGGAGTGGTGGCTCATGCCTGTAATCCCAGCATTTTGGGAGGTGGAGGTGAGAGGATTGTCTGAGCCCACGGGTTCGAGACTAGCCTGGGCAACATGGCGAAAGCTCGTCTCTACAATTAAAAAAAAAAAATTAGACTATACTTTCAGGGATCATTTCTTTTTTTTTTTTTTGAGTTGGAGTCATTTCTATAGTTCGTTACTAGAGAAGTTTCTCTGATCGTGTAGAACACCGAAAACCACAAGGAGGAGACGCAGCATTCTCTTCTGAGTGTGAAGCCGACGTTTGGTGTTGCGTTTTTGCAATTATCATTTGTCATTGATGATCGTTCTTGCTTTCCTTTTAGGAAGTAAGAGGGAGAGTATGCAGTCTGAGTGGAAAAAAAAAAAATTAGCCGGGTGTGGTGGTGCATGCCTGTAGTTCCAGCTATTTGGAAGGCTGAGGCCGGAGGATCATCTGAGTCCAGCAGGTCGAGTGCCACTGCACTCCAGCCTGAGTGACAGAGTGAGACTCTGACTCAAAAAAAGAGATAGAAAAAGAGAGAAAATAAATGTGTCCCTCTAAAAAGGTTTTGCTAGGGCCCTATAGGAGATAAGTCTCTACTGAGATTTTATTTTCATGGCCATATCCAAAGGGTAGATATGTTTCCCACAGCACCTGGATCTAAGCTGGCTATGTAATCAAGCCTAACATGGTAAAGAGGAATTTAACAACTTTAAAGATTACGTGCACAGTTACCTTAATCCTGAGAAGCAGATCCTCTCCCCACTGAGCATTTCATGCATGGAGGCAGGTGATGGTGGATAGTGGTGGGTGGGGCAGTTTGGCCACACTGAGAGAAAGCCTTCCAGTTGAACACATGGAACCAAGTACAGGTCTATGAAATAGAAACTTCAGTGCCTGGGAGCTGTGGAGGTCATTTCCCTCTTGGATTTTTTTCCATTTCTTACCCCCCCCCATAGAGATGTGCAGATATTTGAGTTTGCAGCTTTAGAGGACAGAAGAATACTGCCCCCTCCCATTTGCTTAAATAAGCAATATAGTACCATTAGTCCCCATCACAGACTCCAAGTGGAGCAGCTGGAGCAAATTAGCATCAGCTACTTTGTCTGGCCATGGAAAATCATGCCATGGCAGAAGACCTTAGATTTGGAGTTCTTTTCAGAATGATGTAGATGCCATTTGTGAGAACTGCTTTCCTTGCCTTTCCAGCAACCATGACTTTTAGTGGTATAGTGCTATACAGCCAGCTCGGACAGACGCTCAGCATTCACAGGCACACATTCAGGGAGCCAAATGAACAGGGATTAGTCTTGGATCAGCTGTTTATGAATGAAAAAGAGGCCCTTCCCCTCTGTTCTGGCCACACCCCTTCTTTTTGTAGCTTTTTGAGAATGAGGTCGGGGCAGGATCTAACTGCTTATGTCTCAGAAATAGCAGCACAGATCAAAATTAATCTTAAGCTCTTTGTTTTGCTGCCTCCTTTAGATAACAGAGGAAAAAGCAGAGGTCTGTTCATGTTTTTGTTTGTTTGTTTTTGTGTATTCTTTTGCAAAGAACAGATGAATGAATGTGTGTGAGGGAGAGGCTGAGGTGAGCCAGCCAAGAGGGATTAGTACTGGGTAGATGATAATTACTGACAGACTGCAGCATTCAACTGGAACATGTCTTAATTTTTAAACCAAAATGGGAGAATAAAGTAAACTCTGGTGGTGTATTGTTTTAACATTGTCTTTCATTTAAAAAATTTTATCAGTTGCTATAAAACTGCGTATTCCTTTTAGGGTATACACTTGTTTTGATTGTCATTTTTCTGTACTGTGTAGGCCACCATAGCTCCCTAGGAGATCCATGGAGTTTTGCAATGTTTTGTTTTATTTTATTTTATTTTTTTGAGTCAGAGTCTTATTGTGTCACCCAGATTGGGGTACAGTGGCACTGTCACAGCTCACTGCAGTCTCAACCTCCTGGGTTTAGGCAATCCTTCTGCCTCAGCCTCCAAAGTAGCTGGTACTGAGGGTATGCACCACCCCATACAGCTAATTTTTTTGTTGAGATGTTGTCTATGTTGCCCTGGCTGGTCTTGAACTCTAGCAATCCTCCCACATCGACCTCCCAAAATGCTGAGGTTATTGGCATGAGCCACTGCACCTGGCCTGCAATGTTTTAAATGAGAATCTCATGCGGATTTCGTTTTCCATCAGCCACTTTGGCACACACACAAGTGTGTGTGCATGTGTGTGTGTGCGTGTGTGTGTGTGTGTGTGTGTGTGTGTGTGTATGTGAATCTCTCTCTTTCTCTCTCATACACAAACACACAGGCACAGATACACAGCTTGATCATGCCTAGTCTTTAAATAAATTGGGATTCCTTTCTATCCAGCAGCCCAAGCCTGAGGGTTGTCAGTGTGTAGATACTCTGAGGAGACAGACACTTCCAAGGCCCTTCAGTCTGCAGTCTCTTTAGGCTGTTAGCATATTTAAAAGGTTTTTGTTGACCCTTCAGGCAGACATCATGTGTGATGATAATGTTTACTTTTTGTTCTCAGCTTAACTTTTGGCTAATAGTCTCTTCTTTATTTATTTTTGCTGTCCATTATTTGCATTAATAGTCTCTTCTGTAAAAGATTAAATAAACAAATTAGAATGTTCAGTGAGGACAGAAATGTGGGTGTCAGCCTAATCTGCTACATATTGATTTGATGGACTTTAGTGTGACAGGTATCCACTCAAGGAGATGCCAAAACTGTCTTCCATCAGTGGTGATTAATTTTGAGTGAAGAGTGTAGAGGAGAAGAAAGATTGTCATATAACTGGCCAAATGGATTACCTAATTGACATCCTGCACCCAAGCTATTTTCCTAAATACTTCAGACATGCCGTAACCATATACATGCAGTATATTCATACAGTAATTATATCTGTGTATTTGAATACATGCGGTAATTATATCTGCATATTTGCATACCTTGACATAAATGTATATATACATACACACATGGACATTTGTACAAGGAAATTTGTGCTTTTCAAATTGATATTTCTTGTATAAAGAAAGTAGATTAGTGGTTGTTTGAGGTTGAGAGGTGGGAAGGGGGATGAATTTAACAGGCATGAAGGATCCTACTGGGATGATGAAAATGTTCTGGATTCTGGTGATAGTTGTACAACTTGATAAGTTAACTAAAGTCACTGATGAATTGTACAGCTAAAATGGGTGGATATGATGTATATAAATTACACCTAAATAAAGCTGTTAAAATTGATATTTCTGTATTGGAATTCCTTTAGGTCCTAGGTTACATATAATATGAAAAATTGTTATCACTCTAAATTTTTACCTGTTTTTTTTTCCACTGAAGTCTAGTGACTTCAATTGCAGGGAGGCTGGACCTTGAGATAACAGGGCCAGATAAAAACCCAATGCCATGGGATACAAAATGCTGTCCTGACCCCTATTGGCAAGGAGCGAGGTTGCTGCCCATTGCCATATAAGGAGCCGACATGGAGATATATATGTGTATATGTGGGGGCAGCACGGAGTGAGATTTGCAAGCAGGTTCCCAAGAGTAGTTAGCTCTGTGTGTTAGTGCTGCTACTGCATGTGTCAAAAAAAACCCCAGTCACCCCGATGTCCATCTCTTAAGTGATGGCATTCTTCTCTTCTTTTGCAGGTGGTCTTAGTCTTTGCTCTCAGCATTGGTGCACTTGTAATATACTTCATAGATTCGTCAAAGTGAGTATTCAAATACACTTTCTTGCCCTCTTTTCAAAAACAATCATGATCAATTTACTTACCTTCACACCAATCTTTGCAAAGGCCTCCTGAGTATGGAAGACTTTTGGAGAATGGAAGCTAGGGCTTTTTTGTTCTGACTTTCCAAATGGGAAAAGAAGTTATCAGAAGGAAGGCTACGTGGATTCTGCTGGCACAGGAGGGAGAGGTATCTGAGGTCAAGCCTTCTTACTGAGTATTATTTATTTTTCAAAAACTGTTTCCTGATGATGTCTTTGTACTGAAGGTGTCAAGAAGTTATGAAGGGAGTTTGCAGTTTGAAGTTATGAAGGGAGTTTGATGGGAGTTTGCAGCCTCTGGGAGGGTGACTGTGTTTAACAGATGAGGGTCTAAGCCATTCTTGCCATGGTTGTGGAATCCTTTTCTCATTTGAATTTCCAATGCTCTGATCTTATTGGAGGTCAGATTGGAAAGCAGGGTGTTATCCTTTCCCCTGTCAACCAAATATTCAACTGAAGCATCATATGCTGGTGCTTCTTGACTTGAGCAGGTAAGGAGACAGGATGGAGTTCATGGTGACTCCCAGAAGTTGAGGTGATGGCCATCTGAGCATTCCTAGAGTGGACACTCATGCGTACTCCTTGGGTGCCAGCTGAGTGAACTGGTGCTCCAAGGTGAGCCTGAGTGACAGATGGTAAAGACTTTGCAGGAGGAGGAAGAGGACAATGACCAAGACTGCGAGGTGATAGCCAGTTCTGCCTTTGTTCCTACTGGTGTCACCCTTGGGGACTTTCATTTGTTCCAGCTATTCTATTGCAATCTTGAAGTTGCAGCATCCAGGAAACAAGAAATGCTGGAGTCTGACTCATTTTCTGTTATGACATGAACTTGACAACCCTCGTGACAGTGACCAATGAGTATGCTCATTGTCTGCTGTTGACTTCTTTGACTCTTGGTCCTTGGATACTAGACCTTGATCCTAGGAAGCCTGCTTGGTGTCTCTGCTGGCTCAGATCCCTGTGTGCTGGAATCCTGAGCTTAGTGCTATTTTTCTGTGGCTCAGGATGGTGATAATTTCATGCACACCTAAACTCTGCATTTCTCAGAGACATCTGGTCACTAGCCAAAAGATTTTGTGCATTTGGGCACAGAGGCCAAAATGTCAAGTTGGGAAAAATAAAGAAAACATCTCTTCTAATAACCTGTCTCTGGGAATCAGCCAAGTCTGAGAATATCAGAGTTCCTTCAGCTCATCTCCACACACAGGGCTGGGCTGCCTTCACCCAGCTCAGATGGAGGGTTCCTTTAAACGTCCTCAGGAGACAAGATTCCACATGCTCCCTTCATCAGCTCTCCCTGGGCAGGAAAGAGAAGAGCTTTTTTTTTAAGTTTGGAAGACTCCCATTGGTATGTCATTGAAGGTAAGCTCTTTTTTAATACTCTAAATGATTCTAGACCATATTTGAATTGAACCGGAGATCTAAAGTCCCCAGTCTTATTTCTCCAATTTCCCTCCAGGGGTGTTCTCACATGTCATGGGGTGCAGAGCCTGCCAACTTCCACGCTGGGGCTCAGGAAAGAGGTCTGAGCATGTGGTCTTTGTGCCTCAGAGAGCAGATTCTTATGCGGAGGTAAGTGTGGTGATGGCTAGAGGCACAGCTGCCTCTGCCAGTGCCTTCCTCCCCTTTTCCTCCCCTTTTACCCCTCTGTATTTCTCAGAAATAAAGTGTTCTTTAGATGGATTTGGATGGTGTCCTTTTTTGTGGCGTCTACTACAAGGCAGTCTTTTGCTCTGTAGGTCCTAGCGTTCTCTTCTTCCATGTGAGAAGATGGGAAGGGATGGAATTCTCCAACACAGACTTTCTTCCCCAAATGCACTGCACTACGTCAATGACTTCTGCCAATCTGATTCTGCTAAGCTTTGGGGAAGCTGGCATTGGGAGTCTTCTCTGATTCTGGTTTCATTTATGGACTTGTAGAGTCTGTACCAAGGATGAAACTTCAGTTCTGTCCTTAGCAAAAATGTCAGTAAGCTTAGAAACAAGACTTTCCTCACTTTCCCTGAGGACTGACCTAGCCTCATTCTAGCTTCAGCCTTTCTCTTTTCTCCATCACTAGGCCTTGTGGTTTGGCATAGCAAGATTTTGTTTATAAAAAGATTTTATGGTTATTTATGTAGCCCTTTCCATTTTTCACTTGCATTACTTCACTTGGTCCTAAGACCTTGTCCCAAGAGTCTGTCCTGTGGAAGGCCTCATAAGTGGAATCAGCACTAGGAGTCTTCCATCTTCCTGGGGAAAGCCAGCAAGCAAACTCAGTTTAAGTATGGGGGAGAATTAAGGTCACCTGTATGGTTAGTTCATAGATTTCCAGGAATAAAACCTATTAAACAAATTATAATCAAGTTTGAAGAACAAAATAAAATGAAGTTTCATCCACAAATAAGATGAAAATGGAAAGATGGTAAGAAAGTACAATGTACATTTTAAAAATTAATCTTTTTAATTAAAATGGTCACCAGTTTTACAGTTGTGGTTTGGGTGGCCATCTGGAAAGATAACTTTAAATTTCTCCTGGAAGTTATATTAAATCATCACCTGGGGAGAAAAAACGTACCCAGAATTCTCTAGGTAATTTTTAGTACTGGCTGGGCACGGTAGCTCAAGCCTATAAACCCAGAACTTTGGGAGGCCCAGGTGTGAGGATTGCCTGAGTCCACAGGTCTGAGACTAGCCTGGGTAACATGGGGAGATCTTATCTCTACAACAAACCAAAAAATTAGCTGGGCGTGGTAGCACGTGCCTGTAGCTCTGGCTAATTGGAAGGCTGAGGTGGAAGGATCACCTGAGACCAGCAGGTCGAGGCTGCGGAGGCCAGGAGCATGCCCCTGCACTCCAGCCTGGGCAACAGAGTGAGACTCCAACTCAAAAAAAATTTTAGTATTTATACCCTTCAAATAAATAAATCAGGAGACAATCTATAGGCTTTCCCCGAGTGAACCTAACAGGATAGACATTGTTCGTGAAATGGCTTGTCTCAGTGAATTTGAACCAAAGCAGTTTCCCCAAAGTTGTATGGACTATTCCAGTAGCACAAGTTTAGAATTTGAGGCTGTTGGCATCCAAAAAAAGTGCAAGAAATGCAGATTAATGTATAAAACAGGTTCTGGTGGTCTACTCTGCCAGCTCTGTCAAGGTGGGCCAGCTCAGGTTATACAAGTGGACAAGCATTATTCTACTTCTGTGCATCAGCAGACAGATGAGGTAGTTCAAACAGATACCATAATTGGTGGGTTAATCATCTTTTTAAACTTTCAAAACTCATTTTACTCTCAAGAGGTAACAGAGAAGTCACTTCCAAAGACATCTTCTTTTGCACACCCTTCATTTTCAGCCGTTAGGCCAAAATAGATCCCTGTGTGGATCTTTTTCATTCAAGGGTTTAAGGAGCCTTTCTTTGGGTATGGGCTTAATTAGCTTAGAGTAATCTCAAGGGAAAAAACGCTTTTGTAGCCTCAAGTGATTACTCTTTAGCTAAGACAGATTGTCCTCAGAGCTCCTGGCATTGAAAGCCAAAGAGAACTTCATTAAACTCTGTTAAAATTATGCTTCCTCATCCCAGCAGTATACTCTCTCTAGAAACACATAAACGGAGGAACATGTCTCTGAACCAAGTCTTTGGCTAGACATAATGTCTGTGCCTTCACAAACACAGAGAAGCATTCAGCCTGTCCCACATCGTAATCCCAGCCCCTAAAAGATCTTTTCCAATTAGCCACACAAGATAGATATTTCCAAAAGGTTCCCTTTCTTTTCTTTCTTTTTAAAAGGGCTCCTGCCTAATTTATGTCACACATCACTATAGCTCCTAATTCTGCTGCCTCTTGATACCTACGCCAACCCTTTCCTCCTACATACTCTGGTTCCTGTGAAGCAAAGATTTAAAAAAAAAATTGTACAACTAAGTCAAAAGTGCCTGTAGACACCCTCTGGGTACTAATGTCATCATAGCTGCTTCCATCCTTGTCTGTTTCCTCCCTTTGACACAAGAATAGCAATTCTTATCTAATAGATAAGGAAATAAAACAAAGACCCAACAGTGTCAGTAGGAGGGTGAGATTCATGGATTGCATAATGCAGTCTCTGATGCTTCCAGAATTTTAAGAGAAAGTTGCAAGAGGCAGAGGCTCAGCGCTCTGAGTATTTGCATTTTTTTCCAGGGGCATTCTGGGAAAGGATGACTCACATGTGTGAAGATATTTATTCCTTTGATTCATGTTTAAATGCTGCTACTTCTTATGCTATGGTTATGTGGATTATGAATATTTAATGCTGCATATACTGAAAATGAAGGTCAAGTCCTGCTTGCTGGTGACTTCAATGCAGGCTCTTCTCTCTGAAAGAGAAGCTACCTGCTGTTAGCAGAGTAAAGCTGAAAGGTTATACATTGTTAAATTTTTCCTTAATGTCTTTATCTGCTCCAAAATGGCTGGTACACAGTGGGAGCACCTGCTGATTTTGCTAGTCTTTGCTCTTGGCTTCTGGTGTCAGTACTGCCATTTTGGGGATATGGACATTAGGAAGGAGGAGACAATAGCAGCCCAGATTTTGTAGAGCGTCTAACCCAAGGACTTCCGGAATTGCCAGTGTAACAGTGGGGTTACAACTGGAAAATGACCTCTCCGTAGTCTTTTAAAATTTACTTTTGTATTCATTCATTCATTCATTCATTTTGTATTCATTCATTCACTGGAATCATCTTCAAATGTGATGATTCTGAATATTTTCCAGACAGTAAAATTGCTTGTGGTTAGGTGTGGCTAAGGAAAACTATCTTTAAGATTGTGATAGAAATTGACCAGATTGTTTTTATAGTCCTGAAAATAAAACTGGCACTGCTGATGGAGTGGGGATACCCAAAGCATTAGCATAACTGGTTAGTTGCCCAACAATTTCTCCCGTCCCAGTCTTCACACAGCCTGGCCTCTCATCCCTCAGACTAGAAATGCTCTTTCAAAAGGGAAGAGAAAGCAAGGAGTTGGAGGAAACTAACATTCATTGATTATGTGCTGTCTGTGAGCCACAGGGTTAGGCACCTTACAATGAACAACACGTGCATTCTCACTGAATTCCCCTGACCATTCCTTAGGGTGGGCATGACCATTTTCGCTTTACCGATGCGGAAGCCAAAGCTGTAAACATAGCCCAAGCCACATAAGTAGCAAGAGCTGGAGCCAGGATTTGATTCCAGAGTGGCTTTTTCTAAAGCCATCTCTCTTCCAAGTGTCAAGAAGTGAAATTCCAGATTGTGGAAGTAACTAAAGGGGTTTAGCGAGATGTTGCAAGAATGCGAGATCACTTTGCCTCATCCTGCCAACTCTTTGATCTTGTTTTCTTTGTTCTCCCACTCATCATTCCTCATCCTGGGAGCCAAGTCTGCGGTTGTCGGTGCATAGAAAACTCCTACCACAGACTTTCCCCCTAAAGTGACTGCCATGGTCATGTGCTATCCGATGATTGTTTAGGCCTTGATTCCTTCCTTCCTAATAATGGCTTAATAAGACCCATCTCTCTTTGATCACAGCAGTAGCAGCATTTCTTGATGGGATGGGGTCAAGTGAGCATGAACATGAATAGGTGATGGTTCCTCATGGGCTTCTCCCACTCAGAGGATTCTTTCCAAGTAGAAAGAGTATTTGGTCTTCCCACCCTTTCCTAGTTTCCTGTGTCTGATTTTTGCCACATTCAAGTAGTTAATAAGAGGCATCCTGTTTCCCCCATGATATACATTATTTTATCTCTTTAGAGAGTTACAGAATAAGTTGATTGGCTATAGTTTTGCATTATATTGCTCAATATTTAAATGTTTAGAAAGTATTTTCAAACTATTGGACTTGAGGAAAATTTGGCTTCAAAGAAGTTTCTGTATAGGATGTTGAATGACATAAGATACCTGGTTTCCTTCTGCAGCTTTTTTCTAACTATCTGAGCACAGGTGTTGACCTGGTGCCTCTCATGTGCCCAACCCCATGGCAGGCACCTGGTGGAGCTGTGAGGACAGCATAGGTTCCATCCACGTGCATGGCAAACTGTAAAGTACTGTGGATGCTAGTGTTCGCTATCACCGTGAGCACACCCTACCCTGCAGCATGGCCAGCAGGGCAGCCCATGGCATGGAAAAGGAAGCTCCCCAGCTTACTCTGTGTCTGATTCCTCTATGGAATACAGCCTTTCTAGGCAGTGTTCTGGAAAATTAGCTCCAACTCTCTGCCTTTATGCCCTTTTTGAGAAGTCACAGTATACATTTAACCTTTGTTGAATAACTCAACACAAATCACTGTGTATGCAAAGCATCTCTCTATATATTTTTTTCCTTTTAAAATACCCCCCCCTCCAATTTTCTCCATCCCTCACTGACATTTTTATTGCCAGGCTTTGATTTAGAAAATTATGGGTAGGGAAAGTTCAAGGGCAGGATGTTCAGAACAGCACTGCACATCTGTGAAGGGAACACAATGGGAGAGCCAGCAGCTGTTGAAAGAATGGAATGTCAAATGGTGGAGGAGGCTAGCCTACTGAGGGATAGGGAAAAAGATGGGCAAAGAGACTGCAAATAACTCCCAGTGGGAAGTCCTTGTCCCCTTTCAGAATCCCTTTAATGGCAACACTCAGTTTTCTGATATGGGAGTGGCCCTACCTCAACCTTGCTTCCTCTTCTAGCTTTCCACTGCCATTTTTTGCACTAATTGAGGATAAGCCTAGTAGAGAAGGCAGATGAAGAGTATGCCAAGATATGAGTTGATTTCTACATATCATATCAACTTGAGGACAGGATCTGTTCTTTGATTGCCTCAAAGTCCAGAGCTTTAGTACCCTTCCTCCTTCTCCCTTCTATATTGGTGCGGTGGTCTTGGCTTCCTGGCTTATTTTTCATGGTGCAAGTGGTACCTAGACATTGTGTGGGGCCGCATCTAGAAGCATTAAGGGGACTGCTCATCTTGGGCATTTCACTGGAGAAAATCAGCGATTATACTAGGAGTGGAAGGGAGGATGAGCTAGACCTTCCAGGTTTGCTACAGGAGACAACTTTAGAATATAATATTAGAGTTGAAGAGGCTTCAAAGGCCAACTGGTGACACTGTTCCCAATGCCTGAGCATCATTTCCTGAGGAATGAAGATGAGAGACCTGCTCAAGTTTACCCAGCCATCCATGGGTAGATCTAGGCCTGAAATCCAGAGCTCTTCTCTCCCAATCCAGACCCTTTTCTCCTTGATATAGTGGCTTCTATCCACTAAATTAAAAAAAAAAAAAGAACAAAGATGCGATAGCTTACCTATTGAAAAGCAAAGCATATATTGCCTTTGTAATGACAATTCTGGATTTCTAGACATTCATCATGGGGCAAACTTTAAGGCCATGAAGCTGGGCTCGGTGGCTCAGCCTGTAATCCCAGTGCTTTGGGAGACTGAGGTGAGTGGATTGCCTGAGCCCACGGGTTCAAGACCCACCTGGGCAACTTGGGGAGACCTCATCTCTACAATAAATCAAAAATTAGCCAGGTGTGGTAGCGTGTGCCTGTAGTTCCAGTTACTTGGAAGGATGAGGCAAAAGGATCGCCGGAGCACAGCAGGTCGAGGCTGCAGTGGCCGGGAGCGGCCACTGCACTCCAGTCTGGTTGACAGAGTGAGACTCCGACTCAAAAACAAAAACTAAAACTTTAAGGCCATGAAAAAGAACAAAGATAGTTCCAGGTGGAAAAAATCAAACCCAGCCAGTTGGCTGCTTGGGATTAGTTTATTTCATCCCCATTGGTAAAAGGCCTTGCATTCCTTGATTTTACAACCCTGCTTCTCTTTCTGTCTCTCTCTCTCTCTCTTTCTGAACTATTTCAGAGTTAGGGTGGTGGGTAAGAGTTCTGTAGTATTTCAGAGTTAGGGTGGTGGGTAAAAGTTCTGTACTATTTCAGAGTTAGGGTGGTGGGGAAGGTTAACAAGTCTGAACACACTGACTTAGTCTGTTTGGAATTTGTTATGCATTACTTTTGAGGATATTTTGCCCAATTGCTCATTTGTTTCCCCTGTGAAAACATTAATTGATAACCTTGCCTATAAATCCCTATCTACTCTAACCTCCAAAATTAGAATGAATTACTTCCCTTCTCACCACTCTCAATAACTTAAATAGAATGCTGTGAATAATTGGACACTCTTTTTGCCCTCTTGCTTCTCTTGAAAGAATGGTTGCTTCAGGCAAATGAAGAAAATGCCTTCCCTCTGTGGCCCAGTAGTTAGTTCTATCTTCTGCAAAAAGCCTGCATTATGCCACAAGAGGGCTAGATCTTCTCCCCATCACACTTCACTGGTTCTCTCCCTAAAGTCAAGGCAGACATGCTTGCAGAGACTGCTGAGAGATAAGGGTGGGAACCAGCTGGAGCAAAACATTATAGCTCAGAACAGTTTATTCCAAACACAAGCACAGAGCTTATGCCTTACGCAACTGTGGGGGTGATGAGGTGTGATGGTAGCTATTACAACCTCGTCATAGGACTTATGGGCTGGAGGAAATGTGACCTTTCCTTGTTTTTTACCCCTTGTCTTTTGTCTTGACAGTCTGACAAATTGTAGCTTTGGGGAGACCCTGGTTGAAGATGAGTCATTTGTGGTTTAAAAATAGAATTTCTTGAAGCAAGGGTGCCCTTGGGACTTTTTGAGGCATATGTCACTGCTCACAGAGTTTGGGAGAAGAGTGTGTGTGTGTGTGTGTGTGTGTGTGTGTGTGTGTGTGTGTGTGTGTATGTGTGTGTGTAGGGGGCAATCATGTCCCACCTATAAACTGAGTGAGAAGCAGAGCATTGGCAGATTGGCCACCAGGCTCATCACAGTAACAGAGATGAGATTGAATGCTATATACCTGAAAGCTCAATCAGGTAATAGATCCTGGCTAAGTACCAGCTGTGTACAAAACATTTTGCCAGGTATTGCAGGACTTTGAATACTTATGTATAATGCTAGATCTTTTCCATCAAGATACTTACATCATAAATGTTTGTACAAGGGTCAGGAAGTCCAACTATATATACAGAAAGAGTGAGGTAATGAAACAAGATAACAAATGAGACATCACTAGGCAATATATTGTCAATGACTAATCTGAGCATCGCAAACAATAAGTGCCAAAGGTTAAGAGACTGAAAAGATAGCTGGATACTATAAAATGTTTTGGCTCTGGGAAGATTTTGAGTTGAGGACACAGAAAACTACAAATTTTTATTTGGATATTTCAAGTAGGGGCTGAAGGCATCTACTCCATCTTTTGAAACTGAAGTCAGTGTGAGCCATGTTTTACAGGGTCCTTGTTGATGAACTTGCCACAGGCAGAGCATTGCAGGGGTGTGATGAGAAGAAAAGCTGGTAGCAAAGCAAGGCTGTGCTACTGACAAACAGGCCACAGCGTAGACCTGGGGTGTTGGGATGTTGGTCTGGAGACCAGTATTTGCCACCAGGGCTGCACTGTGTTTTCTGTGGGCTCTCAGTACTTTTGCTGCTTGAGTCCCTTCTTCCATAAAGAATATTAAAAGTTATATTTTGCAACTGTGTTAGTATAAACATGGGTATAATCCAAGCTGGAATTATTATTATTATTTTATTTATTTATTTTGTGATTTTAAAGAAATTAAAATTAACACTTTTTGGGGTCCCCAGAAGTATAGTGGCCCCAGGCAGTGTGCCTGCAGTGCCTGCTGGAGAAATTGGTTCTGTTTCCCCCCTTCCTGTCAGCCCCATCCTTCTGGAAATTTTCACAGATAAGAAAATATGCTGAGAGATGGATGTCTTATACTATAACCCCTCCTAATGTCATCTAATTGTTTCATAAGAGAAAATAAAAATGAACATTTTCTTTCAAGCCATGTCTTATGACTTAGCTTTGGGAAATATTAACTTCAGCAACTCAGCACCTGTGGATACACATAAAAAAATTTTTAGATAACCTAATAATCCTGTTTTTCTGCTGAGTTTTGGATAAACACATGCGTTTTTTCATCCTTATATCTGAAAATAAACCTTACTGGTTTAGGAGGTCTGTTCACAGAGAGTGCCATAGTACAAAGTAACACTTTCTTCATCAGAGGTTTGCAAATTCAGCTGCACAGGAAAGGGGAGATGTTTGATATAAATGGGGCAGATTTGAGAGGATCGCGATGACCTGAGAGCTAGGGCCTCACCTAAGTGGCTTCTAAGCTCCAGCTGATTGTCCCCAAGCAGAAATGTAGGCTCTTGTGGCCAGATTTTCCTATGTCTCAAGAGAAGGAAGAATACTGGCTTTTATGTTGAATCTTGATTTTAAAATATTGGCCTCAAATCCAAAACTCTTAAAGTATTCTGTAGGCCAAGCAAAACACCTCTGCAGGCCAGATTTGGGCCTCCTGTTTTTAATGTCTATTCTAAACCCTCTCTCTCTTTCTGGTCTTAAGTTGGCTCTGCTCACCAAGTGCCAGGAAATGTTCTTACCTCTTACTCCTCTATCTTCCCACAAGGGTCCTTCTCTCTCCACAGTGGGAAGTCTTTGGTCTCTGGGTGCTCTGGGTTGCTTCCCATTGAACAAATTTTCAAACACTGCTTAATTAAATTTCCACTTTTCTCTAGGCAAATACTGTATGCCACACCAATAAATCATCCACAACTTACTGTAAAGCCCCAAAGCTACATATCACTAAGTCTACGTCATCTCTGAAAATAACGTCGTTAGAACCTCATAAACATACGCTCTGTTTGTTTAAGAACTGCAAGAGCTTTTTAAACATGGTTGCTAAGTCACAGGGTGTATTTTCCAGGACATAAATGGAAGTGAACATATGCCCCTTAAATTATCAGATTTCTTTTTATAGGGAGAGAGGCCCAAATCTGTCTGTTCTGCCAGTGTATTAACTTGACCAAAACAGAGTTGATTATACTGCGTGTAAGTGTTTACAATTGTTGGAAACTATCCTCTGACTTACTTAGCTAAATGGGCACATTATATGAAATTTGGTTTCGTTTCTAGGATGTGTGGGTATGAGGTACAAGTTGACATATATAAATCCTGGCTGTAGTTTTCATGAACCTTAAAGTTCACAGTTTTCCGAGTGTTGTGTTTATCATTTACCGATGAAATTCTTATGCTATGGTCCTTTCAAAACCAATTTCGTAAGCATATCTAGACTTTTTGCCTAAGATATGACCCCAAGTCTGGGCTACAGCTTCACCACTGGCCTTTCAGTTTTTTATGGAAATTTGGCAGTTAATATTGCGTTAAGCCAGGCACAGTAGCACACGCTGTAATCCCAGCACTTTGGGAGTCAAAAGTGGGAGGATTGGTTGAGGTCAGGAGTTCAAAACTGGCCTGGGCAACAACGTGAGATCCTGTCTCTGCAAAATATTTAAAAAAATTAGCAGGCATCATGACATACCAGTAGTCCCAGCTACTCAGGAACTGAGGCAGGAGGACTGCTTGAGCTCAGGAAGTCGAGGCTGCAGTGAGTTGAGGCTGTAGTGCCACTGCATTCCAGCCAGGGTGACAAAATAAGAGATCCTATCTAAAAAACGAAAACAGATATTTTTAGAGCTAGGAAAAAGATGGCCTCATTAATATCAACCTCTATTCCAGTAGAGCTGCTTCCTCAAACTATTTTCCACATGGAAGATACTCATAACCACCTTTCACCTATCAGGACACTCTCTGGAAGACACTGTATAGGGCTCCAGAACCTTGATGTTGGAATCTGCAGGAAGGCACTTGTTCTTCTTAATAAGGATACTCTGCCTCATGTTGCTAATCACACCCAGGCAGAGATTGCCGTCTCTTAATTTGAGAGCTGGTATTTTCATATACCCCATGCAGAAAATGCAGCAAACGAGCCCATGCCCCAGTTTGAGATACAATTGGTCTTGATGCCCTAGGGGGAACTGCAGGGACAGAATGTAGAGGAAGGTGAAAAGAACACGGATGCTATGAGATGACTCTGCCTGGCACATGCTTTTCCTCTAACAGGAGGAAGAAATGGGAGAGGAGTGCATTAAGGAGTTTGTCCTCTTCATAATAGCACGAACAGGAATAATATGGTAAGGTCTGTAAAGAGCAGCATTAATAATTGAGATGTGCTCCAGGCAGCCGTGCAGCCTGTCAGTGCCTCTGAGCACAATCTGTTAGCAGGTATGAGATGAGGCTGGGGAGTAGTTGAGGAGGGTGCATCTGGTGACTGTGTTAGTGTGTGCGCATGTGCATATGCTTGGAGAAAGCATGAATGAGTAAGAGTTGGCAGCTACAGCAAGTCAAATTGTAGAAGGTGATATGTGTAGATTACCATGTAGACTCATGGTGGTGGTTCTTTTATGGGTCAAGCACCCCTTTGGAAATTGGATGAAAGCTACAGAGATTTTGCCTGCTTGGAATCCTGAAGTTGGTCCATGAAACTCAAACTAAGGATTCTTGCTCTATAAGGTTGGTTCACCTGGTCATTCACTTCTGTTTCTTCTGCCATGAAGATAATGTGGCTGACAGAGGGTACCTGAAGGTTAAGCAGAGACTGATTGGGAATCATTCCCCTCTTGGCTCATAAAACATGCCCAAGTGCAAGTCTCTCTGCATGTCTTCCCTTCTTGAGCAAGCATCCCATTCCACCTGATGCCTTCAAAATCTTGACAATGAAGAGGCAATGCTAATAAAACTCAGGAAATGGGGCCCTAGGCTTCCTACCACTCCTTGCAGTACCAGGCAACACTGAAAGGAGCAGGTAAGGTGAGTTGCATCTATTGGGCAGAGCCTAAGAGCTCTTCATTTTCTGCTTCTGTGATGTGAGTTAGTACCTGTTTATAGAGGAAAAATTTCTCCTTAGACTGCAATTCCAGGGTGCAAATAAACTCCAGCCCAATTATTCCGCCTGAGGCCCATCACTTTTGCACCAGGACCTAGGCACCATTGGGATGTCCAAAACAGATGTAAACAACTGCCACATCTCTGTGAGGTTGCATTTCTTGCCCACTACCGAAGAGGAAGAGGCAGCGTGGAGAATTACTGGGGATCTCCATGGGCTCATCTAACCAGTCTTCAGGCCAATTTGACAGAAAACAGAGGAGCAGCTTCAGTGAGAGGCCCCATCTCATCTGAATTCCTGGCTTCTTTCAGATTTCTTTCTGCTCTCACCTGTCTCCAAGTCAGTCAGCTGTGACAGTTTAATTGGTGTGGGGAAGACAAAGGCAGTGGAGAAGCAGACAGGGGTGCCCAGCGTTCTGGAAGAAAGACTCCCCTGAGATGAGTGAGGGGAACCGTGACAGACAGGCTTGTGAGTGCTGCCTTCAGGCAGAAGGTCATCAAGCCTTACTTGAAAAAAGTACTGGCCCAAGAGGAACCGTTGCCAGTTTCTTCCTTCTTGAGCTGGTTGGCCCAGTATTGCCCATTCATGTTTGTCATCCATGCTCTTTCTACTGAGGGGCAAAGAGGTCTGCTAGGTAGCTCCAGCCAGGAATGAAAATGGGTAGGAAGATAGCTGGGCATGGTTACACTTGCCTATAATCCCAACTACTCAAGAGGCTGAGGCAGAAGGATCACTTGAGCTCAGGAGTCTGAGGCTGCAGTGAGCCATGATCATGTCAGTGTACTTCAGCCTGGGCAACAGAGTGAGACTCTGTCTTAATAATAATAATAATAATAATAATAATAATAATAGTGGTGGGAAGGAGTCTAGTGGTGAGCAGCAGGGTTTGGAATCAGACCAGACCTTCCTGGCTTAATCAGCTTGACCACTTTATAGCTGTGCATCCTTAGGCGAGCCAGTTAACTTTTCCAAAGTATAAGAGTTTTCCTTTGTAATATGGGGTGAAAGCCATGATGAGAGATGACAGCAATACCTACCTTATAATCATGTGTGGAAAAAAATTAGATGATGCATGGAAAAGCTCTCTGCACAGTACCCAGCATGGACATGGCCAAAAAAGTATTAGATATTATTGTTATTGTCCTTTTGAGGTTTGTTTTAAAGCTTTTTATCAGGGCTTTAGAGAGACAAGATGGGAACACAGGGAAGTTAAGAAACAAAAAAAGGTGTATTGTAAGACAGTAATAGGATCGATTATCAAGGTAGGTGACAAGACCAGTGCTTCTTAAAATTCAACTTATTGAGCTGGGCTTGGTGGCTCAGCCTGTAATCCCAGGACTTTGGGAGGCTGAGGTGAGTGGATTGCCTGAGCCTGCGGGTTCAAAAGCCACCTGGGCAACTTGGGGAGACCTCATCTCTACAATAAATCAAAAATTAGCCGGGCGTGGTAGCGCGCGCCTGTAGTTCCAGCTACTTGGAAGGCTGAGGTGAAAGGATCGCTGGAGTCCGGTCGAGGCTGCAGTGGCTGGGAGCAGCCACTGTACTCCAGTCTGGGTGACAAAGTGAGACTCCAACTAAAAAAAATAATAAAATAAATAAATAAATAAATAAATAAATAAAATAAAAAATTCAATTTATTGTGGCCAGGCTCTGTGACTCAGCCTGTAATCCCAGCACTTTGGGAGGCAGAGGCAAGTGGCTTGCCTGAGCCCACAGGTTCAAGACCAGCCCAGGCAACTTGGTGAGACCTTGTTTCTACAATAAAAATAAAAAATTAGCCAGGTGCAGTAGCGCATGCCTGTCATTCTGGCTACTTGGAAGGGTGAGGCGGAAGGATTTGCTGGAGCCCAGCAGGTTGACGCTGGGGTGCCTGTGAGCATGCCACTAGCCTGGGCAACAGTGAGACTCCAACTCAAAAAAAAAAAAAAATCCAGCTTATTAATGGTTCGTGAAAGCAACACAGTGGATCACAAAAAGGATTTTTAAAAGTTGAGATTTATCAGCCTAAGATGAAAATATAGCTAGAGAACTTTGATTTGATTTGATGAAAACTTGTTTTTGATATAGACATAGATCTAGATCTCTATATACTATGTAAACATAT
Source organism: Cephalopachus bancanus (assembly GCA_027257055.1). Lineage (NCBI taxonomy): Eukaryota > Metazoa > Chordata > Mammalia > Primates > Tarsiidae > Cephalopachus > Cephalopachus bancanus. Next base: position 7,033,020 of record JAPVLO010000036.1, read on the forward strand.
GCGTGTGCTGATTTGTGATGTAAAATATGTTTCTCACTGTGGGAGTTACTAAAAAAGTGTACCTTGAGAAACACTGGTTTTAAGTCCAGAAGAGAGTGTGCTCTCTGGGCTGCCGTAATTTAAGGAACCTTCAGGGAGGAAGGGAAGCTAGATTTGAATTTCAAGGCATAAGTAGAATTTGGCTGATGCAGAAGAAGGGATAGGGTAAGTAGTCCCCAAAACTATCTTCATTTCTGACACCAACTGCAAATTTAGGAGGTTCCCAAAATCACCCACAAGTTTAATAATTCACTAGGAAGACTGAAACACTCACTGTAAGCTATTATACTCATAGTTCCAGTTTACTAGAGGGAAAGGATATAGATTAAAACCAGACAAGGGACAAGATGCATAGGACAGTGTCCAGAAAAGATCCAAACATGGAGCCCCCAATTATCTCCTCTCTGTGGAGTCCTGGGCTGTGTTATTTTTTCCAGCATCGATGTGTGACTACATATAAGGAGTACTGCCAATTAGGGAAGTTCACCTGGGCCTCGGGGTTCAGAGTTTTCACTGGGACTTGATCAAGCAAACCTGAGTGACTGCCCTCATGACCAACCTCAGTTTCCAGCTCCATGGGAGAATGATACCATGTGACCCAAAGCCTCTATAATGTATCATGTTGTTAGACTCTCTGGTATGGTCAGCTCCCACCTGAGATAATATTGTTACTATTTAGGTGGCCTAAGACCCCAGGCAAATATGCTTTTATCAGGAACGACACTCCAAGGTCTTAGAGATTGCCTCCCAGAAGCTGAGGGCAAAGACAAGACCTCTCTTTGGGCAAAGTTAACATCTTTACAAAGCAGTCAGTGAGGGGATTGTGTTGACTGGAGGAGAGGCTTCTCTTGGGGAAGAATGAAAGTGGGTCCTTTGATCACTTGTATGAGTAGCAGAGGAGAGGGAAATGCTACTCAAAGAACTTTATTGGGTGCTTCCATGTTCTGTTAATGTCAGCAAAATCACTGACATTAGTAACATGATTTATCCATCTCCTCAGTCCCTCTGCACACTCAGGCTGAATAACCTGTTAGGCGAGCCTGAAGCTGGTGAGGGAAAGTAGGGCATAGGAGACAGAAAAGGGCCAGCTTGGATGCATGCTTCCCATGTGTCTGAGTGACCCTGGCTGTAACGGACTTTTGGTTGGCCCCCATTTGTTGCCACTTCTGGGTGACCAGGACTTTTCCTGTGCCCTGTTCCTTTGCAGACCTGATGAGTGGTCCTCCAGGTGCCCTTGGCAGCTTTGGTGAGAATATCTATCTCTTGCTCCAGTTCAACTTCCCTACTGTAAGACTCCATGGGGCCTGGTGTGGTGGCTCAAGTCTTTAATCTCGGCACTTTGTGAGACTGAAGTGAGGGGATTGCCTGAGCCCACAGGTTTGAGAATAGCCAGGGTAACTTGTCAAGACCTTATCTCTACAATAAATCAAAAAATTATCCGGGCATGGTAGCACATGCTTGTAGTTCTGGCTACTTGGAAGGCTGAGGTAGAGGGATCACCTGAGTCCAGCAGGTCAATGCTGGGGTGCCATGAGCATGCCACTGCACTCCAGACTGGGTGACGTAGTGAGACTCCAGCTCAAAAAAAAAAAGAAAGCCTCCATGAGGTCAAAGCCAGAAAGCACTGAGACCTCAAGCTGAGGATAAAAAGCAGATCCACCCTGTCATCCGGTCATGCCACCCCCTTGCAAATGAGACAACCTCCAGCCAGCGACAGTTTAAAATTGTGCAATCAAATTAACTTGGATTTCAGCTTAGTGAAGTGCTTAATGCCCTGAATGAGGCCGAGCCCTAATATCTTGAGAAGCAGACTGGACCCCAGGAAAGAAAAGAACATGCTTCAGTTAACACCTATTAGTGTTAATTGTGCTTGTAAAGTACACCTTTTCCGAAATTCATCCTCTCTTAAGAGATAACCTGTTAGCACCCAGTTTAGTTGTATTTTTTGCTAAGGGGTTTTCCTGCTGTGGCTCATGAACAGGACAGTGGAAAGAGCATTTTATTGGAAATCTTTGCTGAACTCTGCATCCTGGGAGACATTTCTTAACTTCACAAGATCTCAGCTTGCTCTATTGAATAGTAAGACAATTCCTCTGCTCTTTCTCTGAAATTCCTATTTATCTCCTAGAACTATTTTATTGCAGTTACCATGCCCGGATAAAGATACTCTAAAGACAGGTAAGCCTGGTGACACATTCCAGCTCTGATACTTATTAATTGTATGACCTTGGGTAAGAAATTAACCCTACTGAGCCTTAGTTTACTCAGCTGTAAATATGGATAATAAATATCCCAGCTTCTTAGTATGGAGATTGAGATACTGCATATAAAGCACTTAATATAGGACATATTGGCTTTTATTAAATCTAATAGTGATGATGGTATAAATCTGAAATTATATTCAGTATAAATTACATGTCATTAGTTTAGTATTGGTAGTCTTTATTTTCATTAAGCTGATAATTTAGCTCTTGTTTAGAACATTACTGATGATTTAGTAATCAACTCAATAAATATTTATTGAATGTCTATAATGTGCCTGGCATTATCTTCAGCCCTAAACCCTTACATTCTAGTATCAGAAAGAGACAGGCAATAAACAAGTTGATAAATAAATCATTTCAGTTGATGAAAAGTGCTAGGAGAAAAATAAAACTGGTCATGGGAAAAGCCCATTGTGCTGAGGACTCCTTGGGCAGTCTGGTGAAGAGGATGACTCTGTTCTCAGAATAATATTATTTATTATTCTGAGGCATAATATAACATTGGATTGTAAGAAAAGTGATTTTGTTAAGTATAGTTATCAGAATATGAAAAAAAATTCATGATAAATTATGTTTGTTCTTGATTAGGGCATTTTTATCAAGATCTAAAAACAGTTCTAATTTACCATCATCACTTTTACAGTAGGATTAATATAAATAACACTATGAGATATCTGTAAAAATTGTAATCTTATATATAAATATCTGTGATTTCTACCACAGGTATCATTAATAATATTCTAGTTTATTGCCTACATTCATAATTTTAAAAAGTGCCAACTTTGAATTACAGAGTAATAAAAATAAAGATGCAGTTTTTCTCATCCAAGCTCATGGATTGTCTGAGTACTAGCCAAGGACCTCCTGAGAATATGTGGTCCCTGGCTAAGAACCTTTGGAATACAGAGTGACTTGTGCTGGTGGCAGAGATGAATAATGTGATTTTTGCTTTTAAAAAGTCATTCTGGATGTATAGATCCATGGACTAGAATTGAGAGCCCAGAAGTAAACCCATATATTTGTAGTTGACTAATTTTTGACAAGGGTGCCAAGGTCATTCAATGAGGAAACAAAGTTATGAATAGATCTTTCACTGAAGAAATATACAAATGGATGACTGGCTTAAGAAAAGATGTTCAACATATAGTTATCAGGGAAAAGCAGATCAAAACTATCAAAACTACAATGAGGTACTACTTTACACTCACTATGATGGCTATACCAGAAAAGACAGATCATAACAAGTGTCGACAAAAATGTGAACAGATTGGGAACTTTGAGTTGCTAATAGGAATGTGAAATGGTGTTGCAACTTTGGAAAAGAGCCTGGCAGTTCCTCAAAAAGTCAAAACTTGAGTTACTATTAAATGGCCATTTCACTCATAGATGTTTACTCAGAAGAAATAAAAATATACGTCCACACAAAACTTGTGCCTGAGTGTTCATCACATTATTATTCACAATAGTCCAAAAGTGGAAACAACCTGCATGTCCATCAATGGATGACTGAGTTAAACTGTGATGTAGCTAAGCGATGGAATATCATTTGACCATAGAAAGGAATAAAGGTCAGTGGTCAACATGGGTACCTGCATAATGAACATTCGTATACCTAACCCTGAATTGCACCCCACATATATCAAAAAATGAAGGACATACGCCACAACATGCGTGACCTTGAAAACATTATAATAAGTGGAAGAAGCCAGTTACAAAAATCTCATATTATATGACTTCATTTATACAAAATGTCAAGAATAAGCAAATATATAGAGACAGAGAGTAGATTAGTGACCGCATAGAGCCTGCAGGGTAAGAAGATTGGAGATTGATAACTTAAGGGTACAAGATTTCCTTCTGAGGTGGTAAAGATGTTCTAAAATTGATTGTATCTTTGAATGTTAAACTTTAAATGGGCAAATTGTGTGGAATGTGAATAATAACTCAATAAAGCTGTTACCAAATAAAGTCATTCTGATTATGATGTGGAAAATAGAGAGTATATTGGTGGGAGTGTAAACTAGTACAGCCTCTGTGGAAAACAGTGTGGCGATTCCTAAAAGATCTAAAAATTGACCTTCCATATGACCCTGCAATCCCCCCTACTGGGAACATACCTGCAGAAACTCGAATCACTCTATAAAAAAGATACCTGTCTATTGCAGCATTGTTCACAGTAGCAAGAACATGGAACCATGCTGCCCATCAAAAGAGGACTGGATTAAAAAAATGTGGTACATATACACAATGGAATATTATTCAGCCATAAAGAAGAACAAAATCATGAACTTTACAGCAACCTAGATGACCTTAGAGTCTATAGTACTAAGTGATGTATCACAGCAACAAAGAACTGAGTATCACATGTTCTCACGCATAAGTGACCTTGAACAATTATTGTAGTACTATAAGAAAAGGATTGGCAGTAGTGTAAAACTGCCAGGTGGGGGGAGGGGAAGCAGAATTGGCAGTAGTGGGAATCTGCCTGGGAAAGGGGGGACACACCTCATCAACAAGGGTGCCTGCAAAATGAACATTTGTATACCCAACCCTAAATTGTACCCCACATCTTTAGAATAAAGAAAAAAAAAAGAAAATGGAATGTAGGGCAAGATCAAAGAAAGGAGGATATTTGGGTGACTGTTTAATTAATCTCAGCCATGAGGATGCTGCCTTGGGATGGATGGAGGCAGTGGAGATGGCGAGCACACGCTGTAGGTGTCACAGACAGAATGGGCTGTTTAGTTGAAAAGGGGGAAGAATCAAGAGTGACTCCTAGGTTGTTGGCTTTTTGATAACTGGCATTTTTCCTCCCAGAAAATCTGAGCTTCAGTTACAATCTACAGAAATGTTGGGAGGATTAGCAGAAGACCAAAATACCACAAGCTTATTGGAGAATTGGGTTGCAAAGTGTTAACAATTTCAGTGTACCATTTAACACATAAAAAATATTCATCATACACAAGCATATGCGCACACATTCACACACACTCTTCACATGCACACTCATGCTCGCAAAGCAACAATATAAAAGTCATGCACTTCAGAAAACCAAGTCAGTGGTGAAAGAATGAAACCCAACCTTATGACTTCTCATACTGATGCCCAATTTGTTCCGTGGAAATGGATCAGTGATTAGAGCAAGTAGAAAAGAATCTCTTTAAGAATTTATGTATCTTCAACATGTCCATCAAGCATAATTTTGTCTGTAGTCACATGTACAAATGGCAAAGTAGAGGAAAATGTCCCTTGAAGACCTTGAGTATTACAGGATTTTGATAATGTCAGCAAAATAATAGATAAAATAACTATGATTTCCCCATCTCTTGGTTCCAGCTACAGCCCAAGCTAAGTAACTTATCAGCCTGGGTGTGTTAAAATCGAGTTACTTCAGGTTCTTCTCTGGAGACAGCATGGCTTCGGTAATGAATGAACTCTGGAAATTAAAGAAGTAACCAGATTGTTAATTGAGGTTATCCACTTTACCTCAAGCAGAAGCAAATCAAATGGACTTCCCCTGAAGACAGAAAGTGTTCTGTTGAGTGGCGTTAGGGTTGTTTCATGATGCTGAATTCTCTGTGGCTCATATGCAAATAGGAAGCCATTTTCTCTGGGGTAGGGTGGAGAAAGACTTCCCAGGAATCTGAGCCTTCAGCCAAAGAGGCAGGAGTGGGGAGGCTCTCAGTTACGCTTGAGGAAGATTTATTTCCCTCAATATTGTTCTTCTTTTCCTCTAGTGCCCTGGTGGGAGCTGGGTGCCAGCTTCAATAAATTAATAGGCAGAGAGTTGATTTCTAACTCCCACTGTGCCAATAAACTTTAGCTGTACAATTCTAGGCTAGGCATGCCTCATCTTCCTCATCCACAAAGAATGCAGTGTGATACAGAACTTGTGAAATATCTTCTCCTACACTTTACCATTCTTTGTTGTTTTTTTAATTGCAGTAAAATTCACAGAGCATAAAAGTAACCATTAGCCATTTAATGTGTACTATTCAGTGGCAATTAGTACATTCACAATGTTGTGTAACTCATCTCTGTTTAGTCTAAGACACTCCCAAAGGAAATCCCATACTCATCAAATAGTCACTCCCCCATTCCTCTGTCTTCTTAGCCCCTGGCAACCACTGACTGACTTTCTGTCTCTGTGGATTTACCTCTTTTGGCTATTTCATGTAAATGGCATCATATAGATGTGACGTTTTGTGTCTGCTTTCACTTAGCAAATTGTTTTCCAGGTTTATCCAAGTTGTAGCATGTAATCAGTACTTTATTCCTTTTATGACTGAATAATATTCCATTTTATGACTATAGTACATTTTGCTCATTCATTTATTTGTTGATGAACATTTGGGTTGTTTCTACCCTCTGGCTATTGTGAATAATGCTACTATGAAGATTTGTGCACAAGTATTTGAATTCCTATTTTATGTATAGGAGTGGAATTGCAGGGTCATTTGGTAATTCAGTGTTTAGCTTTTTGGGGAATCACCAAACTGTTTTTTATCATGGCTGTGCCATTTTACATTTCCACCAGCAATTTACAAAGATTGCAATTTGTCCACATTTTACACTTGTAATTTTCTGTTTTTGTTTATTTGTTGCGTTTCTGATTTTTTGCTTATAGCCACCTCTCTTTGATTTTGACTTCAGAGTAACAGCACCTTACAGTCAGTATTTTCACTCCATCTTGGTTCATCTCAGGGGGTTTGCTCCACCTGCAATGATAGCATCAGGCATGACGAGCAAGTCAATGTGAAAAGAGCATAGGGTTTGGACTCAGACCCAGTGGAGTTCAAATCCTTATCTGCCTCTTCCTAGGAATGTAACCATGGATGGGTCATATTTTCTGCAAGTTTTAATCTCTTCATCTACACAATGGCAATAATATTGACTACCTTGATACTGGAGTGAAGAAATGAGTAAACCTCCTAACACATACCTGGCAGACAGTAGACAATAAATGTTCTTCCTCCTCCATTATGGATATCCACAGAGAGAAATAAATGGACTTTAAAAATCTGCTTTTAAATTATTCCTATTTCTATTTTTAATATTGGATCTTATCATAGAATATTTTCTTTGCTGTGGGTTTTCCTGCCAAATCTTGCTTGATTAAGTTAATATTAATCTTTTGATAGGTTTAGTTCTAGACTAGCTGATGGGGGTGAGGGAGACAGATCTGCATGGCAAGTCGGGAAGCTAAACTGGGCTGACCACTGACTTTGAGATTCTTAAGTGGATGACCCACCTTTGTGTACTTTTCCATAGTGTCCATGTTTCAGGATGGACTTGAAGTGGTCATTTCTTCTCGAGTTCCTTTAAGAATATGGCCTTCTTATTCATTCTAGGAAACAAAAACTTTGAAGGAGTTAACACTATTTTCTCGTCTATTACTTGTGACATAAGCATACATTTCTATATAAAACTTTCAGCCGGGCTCGGTGGCTCAGCCTGTAATCCCGCGCCTTTGGGAGGCTGAGGTGAGTGGATTGCCTGAGCCCGCGGGTTCGAGACCTGCCTGGGCAGCGAGACCTCATCTCTACAATAAATAAAAAAATCAGCCGGGCGTGGTAGTGCATGCCTGTAATTCCGGCTACTTGGAAGGCTGAGGCGGAAGGATCGCCGGAGCCCAGCAGGTCGAGACTGCGGTGGCCGGGAGCGGCCACTGCACTCCAGTCTGGCTTTCAGCCACATCTCCCAAATAACACCCACTAACAAGTCCCAATAATATCATTTTCATGGTGAATTGTTCTTTTTTTGGTCTCAAACAAAGTAGGTCCTCACACAGAGAATGCTGAGAGCCACTCCTCCCTTAGAGTGGTAGTGAGGGTCTTTGGCCAGTGCTGCATGACTCCAGATGGCCCCAGTTGGAATTTCTGATCACTGGAGATAGTGAATAATGACAGAAAATGAGAAAAGTGGTAGTGGCAGTGTTTAGACCCAATGCCCAGCTAGCTCAGAGCATGAGAGACCAAGAAGATGCTTGAGCAGGCTCATAATTTTATGTGTCTTCAAATTGACTTTTTTTTCTGTTTTTGAATCAGAGTCTCACTCTGTTGCCTAGACTGCAGTGACATGATCACAGCTCACTGCAGCCTTGACATGGACTCAGGTAATCCTTAGGCCTCAGCCTCCCAAGTAGCTGGAACTACAGGCGTGTGCTACCATGCCTGGCTAACTTTTTAAATTTTTTTGTAGTGATGAGGTCACACTATGTTTTCCAGACTGGTCTTGAATTCCTGGACTTAAACAATCTTCCTGCTTCAGCCTCTCTAAGTACTAGGATTACATGTGTGATCCACTGGGCCTGGCCTTCAAATTGGTATTCTTTACATATTTATTAAATACTTATTTAGCAGAAAGACTAAGCTTCATGTGGGGAAGGGAAAGAGGAGAAAGAAGAAAACTATTACAAAAGTGACCCAGGGACCTTAGTAGTCTGACTAGCCTCCTTAGCAGTTCTGAGACTCTCTGTTAGTCTTTAAACTTGTCCTCGTGAAAGTCTTACCTCCTCACAAATGGCTTGTCCAAGTATTCTTCCTGATCATGTGTGGTAAGTAATTGCCCTTAAAATTTCATTTTTCCATCTTGTAACTTTTCCAGTGATCTCTTGGACATCTTATAGATTGCTAGGAAACGGAACAGTTGGCTTATCACCTAATTTATCTCTGGTTAAGAATATTTTTAATTCTAAATTTTAAATTAAAAAAAACTTTTAATTAAATGCTTGCTTTGTGGCCGGCACTGAGCCTTTGTAAGTATCACTTCATTTAATCTTCACAATGCCTTATAAGTTAGATGTTACCCCTATTTTACAGATGAGAAGACCCAGACACAGAGAGGTTAAAGTGCCTTGCCTAAAATGATAGTTAGGAAATGGCAGAAGCACGATTTGAACCCAGAGGCTTAACTTTAATCCCTGTCTTTGGCTTGGGTAAAATACATGATACTTCTTTCAAAGTCAGGATTTCAGATCCTTAATAACGACAGCAAAATGAAAGCATTCTGAGGACAACTTCATCCTGAAGCATCACATGTACCAAACCTAGTGACTTATTTGTGTCAAGATTGATATAAATCAAGTACAAGTATCCATAATAAAAATTTTTCTGAGAGTCGGTAGGAGGTACCCATATATAAAGGTGATTCTGCTATAATTTGGTTCCCAAAAGTATATCATTTATGCTATAATTTGCATTTGGCAGTACCTTCCAAGTTGCTGGCTGATGCCAAAATGTTAGAATAATGGAACCCTGAAATTCATTAGAATCTTCTGGGGCTTGGTGAACCTCAAAACCAGAATCTGAGTTTCATCAGATACTCAGTAAGGAAAGTGATCAATTGCTTTTCCATCTGCAGCCAGAAACTTAATGGGGAAAATTTTCCCTCTTCTGCTTTTCTCCCTGGACCTCAAATTGCTTGATATTCTGACTGTTTCCAGGGTGTTGACGTCAGCGGAAACGGCATGCACAGAATCATTATCTTCTATGCCATAAACTGCATGCTATGGTCTGGCAAAGGAAATATTGCCCCAGGCAAAGGGGAAGTCGGATTATATAAAAAAGCAATAATCCTTTCCTTAATTACTCCCTAAGAAGGAGAATTCTGGTTTTTAAGATGAACTACAAGTACAAAAAGAGCATATTTTGTAACAAGGGAGGCACACCTCTCTCAAAGACTCCTGCAATTATTCTTCTGGACTTTGGCTATTAGTAAAATGGAGACTATGAAAAATCTCCCACTGTACACTCAAGAGTATGTGGCTGTCCCAGCACCCCCCTCCTCTTTTACCTCAATCCCCTCAGAGCAGTTTTGTGATTGATTTCTCTTCTCTCCTGAAAGCATCAAGTCCTAGGCTGGGCACAGGAAAGATAAATGACTCCCAGTGGCCATGTTGTAGATTACTTAGTGCCAGTTGTCAGTTCTTTTCTCCCTGGGAAGGGTTTGAAATGAGATTGTTTTCGACAGACTGTCCATGATAAATGATTTTCCGAGTAAGAAATTGCTTTCAGTGCTGAACTTCACCAAATCACTCTGACAAATGTTTGTGGCTGCAGGGGGCCTTCTCGTTGCTGTCTCATGCTTGGGGGAGTGGGAGGCTGGCTCTCAAGCCAGGATGACTTAAATAGGACTTCTTCTGGCGAAGACAGAAAGAGACAGGGAATGTCATCTCAGGAATGTGCATTTGATCAGCTCCTTCCAGCTGCTGCTAAAAACCAAGTAAGCCCCAGAATATTCCAGATCCGAGAGAAGTAGGTAGAGATGTATATATCTCTTGGTTCTGATTATTATGTTGTTTCCATGTTGGTTATAAATAGAACAGTGATATGTACACACAGCAGGGTTAAGAACCCTCTAGGCAATGTTCTAACCTGTTATTAGTCCATGACCCTTCCTGAAAATTCATAAAAATAGCATGCCCACTTTCAATATTATTTGGCATTTCGAAAGAGATTAAATACCCTGTCTAAAATCACAAAGGACAGTTAGCATTTGCCTTTTTCAGCTGCACAGAGTTCTCCTTCCTCCCCTAGATTCTAGGAAAATAGGGCCTTCTGTAATGACAGTCACATATCACTTGGCAACAGAGGACCCCCAGGACATTGACAGGAAGATACCTCCTGAGCTAAAATCTGAGATCTTTGTGCATAGCATCATTGGGTTGTTTACTTGGAGCCCAAGTGAGACAACTATCCTTCAAGAGGGATAGTTGTAGTGCTGTACGAGTGGCAGACAGGACCTCAGCAGTTCCAGTTTCAGAGGGTTGGTACTTTCCTCCATTTAGGCATGTGGCCTCCATGGCTCCCTGGTGCCTATGAGGTCTCAATCCCTGTTTCCTCCTGAGACCACAGGAGGAAAGCCACATAGTCCTCTCTATTAGTGATCATGCAGTGGCCAGCAGCCTTGTGAGCACCTATGGCAGGTGTAGGACTGTCACATGCTTTCTGCTATGAAGGTTAAGAGAAAGCCAGGGTTCTGCTGTACCCTGCAGGTCTATGCTGGGGAAGAACAGACTCTTAGGTGGGAGGGGAGGGCCCATGAGCACACTCTGGAGAATTACTGAAAATGCCTGATGTCAGAAGCAGGGCTTGTTGAGAGCCTTGTGGTTTTTCCAACCATTGGAGAGTCTCCTGGGGCACGTGGGGAAAGATGGGTCATGTTCCACCTCCTAAGTTGTTCTTTCTGAAATGATGCCCCCTCTTTCTAGTAGTCTCAGCCTTTAGTTAGACACAGATGGATAGACTGAAGCTTGAGAGGAAATGTATGTGCCCAAGACTGCCCAGTGGGTTAACTTCAATGGCAATCTATTTTGCTACAACATTCATTCCCTCTTGTCAGTCCTCAAATTATTCACTTCCAGCCGGGCTTGGTGGCTCAGCCTGTAATCCCGCGCCTTGGGAGGCTGAGGTGAGTGGATTGCCTGAGCCCGCTGGTTCGAGACCCGCCTGGGCAACTTGGCGAGACCTCATCTCTACAAGAAATCAAAAATTAGCCCGGCGTGGTAGCATGCTCCTGTAGTTCCAGCTACTCAGAAGGCTGAGGTGGAAGGATCGCTGCAACCCAGCAGGTCGAGGCTGTGGTGACCGGAAGCGGCCGCTGCACTCCTGTCTGGGCTATGGAGTGAGACTCCAACTCAAAAAATAAAAAAATAAAAAAATTATTCACTTCCCCTCTGGCTAGTGTGCCTGCCCATTGACATTCTCCCATCTCTTGGGATGCTTCAGGGAAGGACTCTCTAGGGCAACCATCACTTAGTCAAGCTGAGAATAAATAGTCCAGTCCTGTCTATTGAATTGACTTCATTCATTCACCCACCAAACATTTTACTGAGCCTGTTGCACATTGTGCTCTGTGCTGGTTGCTGGGACCACAGAAGGGACTAGAAAAAGTATCCTGCCTTTAAGAAGCTCATAGTCTCATATGGAATCTGACTAGCTGTAGTGGTGGTAGTAACAATAGCAGTGGAGGTATGTTGAGTGCCTACTATGTTCTAGTCCATGTTCTGAGTGTTTTCCTCTTATTAACTCTTTTGAGCCTTACCATAAGCCTGTGAAGAAATTAGCGTTCGGATAAGCTAAGTAGCTACCCCAGAGTCACATTGTGGATGGGTGTTACCACCAAGATCTGAATCCCAGGAACTCTGGCTTTGGGGATAGGTGCTCTGAATTCATGCTGCAACAGATGTAAGTCAAGGGGAGGGGGTGGTTGGCACCTCAGGGGCATAAGGAAAGCTGCCAAGAAAAGCTGGTGCCTGGGCTGGGTTCTGAGTCTTCTCAAGGTGTCCTGGTTTTCAGCATTGAAGATAAGTTGCCCAACTTCTCTGAACTCTGGGCTGTCTTTTGGTACTAGGATTGTTTCACAGTTCCTTTCTTGTACTGCAAGGACCTTCACAGAAGAGGCAAGTTCATCAGTGTCCTCTCTTTGGATCCAAGGTCTTGGGAGCTGTAGTACAGAGAGGAGATGATGTGAAATCCATGTGCTCAGCTCCATCCTCAAAACACCACTTCTAAAGTCAGATGTGTGGGACTGAAAACCCCTTGGGAACTGTTCAGAAGCCAAGGCTATGGACCATGGGTTTAGGCCATGCCTTGCTGGTCAGAGCAAGAGCTGGAATAATTGACTCTATTTTGAGAGCAGACACATCTAGGGCTAATTAGATCTGCTGAACCCCAGGTGTGTCTGGCTTCACGGAGCTGTAACATTCAAGATATACAGCAAATATGGCAAAATAAGAGAGAGAGAGAGAGAGAGAGAGAGAGAGAGAGAGAGAGAGAGAGAGAGAGCAAAGGCATGGTGAGGCAAGCAGACCAAGCCCTTCTGTTGTCATCAGGTTTGTGTTGGGAGAGGGTTCTTTATTCTGAAACTTCTCTGGTGGAAATGAATTTGGATATTTTTAAATCATGAAAATCAGAGATCACATACTAGATCTCTGTCTCATTGGTCTGTTTTGTTCTGCAAGTGAAATATCACCACTGAGGCTTTCTCCTTCCTTCTTTGACCATGACCTCTGTCAGATCTAAGTACACCCTCCTTGAAACTGCTTTCTGAAATTGTGCTGCCCAATAAGCTACCTATGGTTAGGGGACCATCCTCCACAATTGAGGAAAGAAAGGGGGCATGATAACCAGTCTGAGTAAGGAGAGAGAGCAAAGCAGCCATATTTGTGAAAATGGCCTTGTGAGCTTTATTCATCCTGTCAGTGGCTCTTGGTGCCCTCATCCTGACCCTTCTGGCTTCTGGGTTTCCTGCCACCATATCTGCATGTCCAATCAAGAAGGTATTCCAACAGGCCACCGTTGTCATGGGATTCTCATTTTTTATCCATTCTAGACATATTCTGACTTTTCTGCGCTTTCTCTTCAACTTGCTTTTGGGACAAACAGCTTCTTTAGCTGGGAAGTAAGAGTGATAATGACTTTAAAGACAAGAGTCACTTGAGCAGCACCAAGTTCTGCAAGTGACTGGGTCAATATCATCTGGAAATCCAACACATTCTATGTCATAACGTGGTCCGATGAGAAAAACTACAACCACTATAAATGGTTTCCAAATTAAAATTCTTGGGCAACCCCCTTGGGTTCCCTCCCATTGTGGGAGTTTTTCTGTCCTCTCACTAAATCCTGCCTTTAAAAAAAATTCTCTGTAGCCAAAGAGAAATAATATCATTATTGCAGTGCAATTAAACCTTATAGTAGCACACCCCACAATCCAATTCTCTGTGTAAAATCAGACATACCGAGAATGGCAATCAGCTCCAAGTCTCAGATAATAGTAAGGCTAACGTTTTGGGTTTCTTTTTTCCCCCAGGGTTAAGGGTAACCTTGCCTTGGAAATAGAATCACGGGGTCCCCTTGCCCTATTTTCTCTTGGCCTAGTCTCTCTGGAATTGGCAACTTAGTCAATAAAACAGGAACTGACAAAACAATCAGGATGTTTCCTGAATCACTGAAGCTGTTCTGGAAGTCCCAGCTAACAAAGTATCTGGATTATTCAATCAATATTGACCCCAGAGCAACCAACTGGCCCAGGTAGAACGAGGCTCTCTCTGGGATGGGAAGATTTCGGTCTTGCAGCAAGACACCTGGAAGCTAGCTGTGTGGGCTCCCTTGGGTCCTTTCAGTCTTCTTGCAGTGATGCTCCTCAGCATTTTCCATAATTAAAATGCTTAGACCTTGCTTATCACATTATGTTGGGGGAATGGGGTAGAGAAGTAAGGACTATAGAAGGTTGGAGGCTTATTTTAATTCAGATGGGGCGTGTCTCTATAAGATCTATAAAAAGGATTATAATCTAATATCACGCTCAAAAAATAGTACTCTTCCTATCTCATTCTTATGGATTTCCCAGGGGCTAGCCTAATCTGATGGTAGCTCGGTGACCTTCATCTTTAGCAAGGCCTGAGATGCACTTCCCATAGACAGGAAAGCAGCTTCTCTGATCCACCTTTTTCTGAGCCCAGATCCACCTTTTTCTCTCTCCTGTTGGGAGGATTTTTATTTTTCCCTTTCTGTGTATAAATGCTATGTGCTTTCTTGTATTTTCTCTCTCTCTCTCTTTCTTTCATTCTTTTTTTTGAGTTGGAGTCTCACTCTGTCTCCCAGGCTGGAGTATAGTGACACACTCACGGCCACCCCAGCACCGACCTACTGGGCTCCAGTGATCCTTCCACCTCAGTCTTCCAAGTAGCTGGAAGTATAAGTGCATGCTATTGCACCTGGCTAATTTTTTATTTATTGTAGAGACGAGGTCTTGCCAAGTTACCCAGGCTGGTCTTGAACCTGTGGGCTCAGGCAATCCACTCGGCTTGGCCTCCCAAAGTGCTGGGATTACAGACTGAGCCATCAAGCCCGGCCTCTTGTATTTTCTGTGTAGTTACCCAATAATCCTAGATTGAAGTAGTTATGATCATGATTTTACAGATGATGAAACTGAGGATCAGAGAAATTAAGACACTTGTCTAAATTCATACAGCTTGTAAGTTACAGAGCTGGAATGTGACCCTAGATCTGTCTGGCTCCAAAGCCCAGGATCTCCCACTGTGCATCCTTAAAGGTTTCTTGTGATGCAGTGTTTAGATAGGTGTGGATTAGATTTGAACACTTAATGCTCTTTTTGGGGACAGGTGGGGAGAGCATAGAATTTCTTGAGAGTCTAATGAAAAGTGGACCTCTGGATGGGTGGGGAGTCGGGAAATCATTTTGCATACAATTTCAGTGAGTTTATGGTGTCCCTGAAACCCATTTATGGATTATTTAAGCCTAGGGAAGTCCCTGGATCCCAGGTTAAGCCAATTGGGGACTTGGGAAGATTCATTAAATATTTGTTATAGAAAAAACTTGAGTGATTAGAAGGCAATTTCTAGAAATTTCCTTTTGGAGGAGAGAGGAGGATGGTGAGGGGAAGATGAAGCTGGATGGAAGGCTTAAGAAATTGTCTAGCAAGCAGTAGAAGCAATTTGAATTGTGAATAGTTAAGATTTTTCAGACCCTACAGACTTGGCAGAAGCACCATTCACAAGCAGTTTCTTTTCAGGTTAAAATTAATTGGAGTGTTGGTTTATTTATCTTTTCCCTTGGTGAACAGAATGACTCATCCTGATTTATAAACTTTCCATCTATCAACTCTCTATTAAGATCTATGGTGATGAGTGATTGACGATTTTATTGAGTTCCCCAGGGTCATTGTTTGTAGAACCTAGTTGCTAGTGGCCAGGTCAGTGACCGCTAGAGACTTTTCAGAGCCCCAGAATCTCTAGTTTCTATGAAAAGAGAAAACAGGTGGCCTCATGAAATTAGGTGTCATTTATGACTAAGGGGAGACTCTTTAGCAGAAACTGGAATGTACAACTAAGGGGGCAAGAAGATCAGATCTAAGAGTTTGGAGAATTTTAGGTTTCAAAACTAGATAGACTTTCAAATCCACCAGAAGGCAAGAGAGGGAAACTAATACAACCTCCTGTTTCTTGTATGTGGAAAGACCCCCCCAAGACCATTATTAGAATGGCTCCTTTATATGCACAACATTGATCCAGATTTCCTTCATGTCATTTATCTCCTCTGCTAGAAGTTTCCTTTATAATCTCCTGACATTTCAGAAATAAGACAAGAAAGCCTTTTTTTCAGCCTATCTTTGAGGAAGTCAGTACATCCATTCCAACCGTGCTGGCTAGGCTTCGAAGACACTGCAGAGGAGATCTGACCCCATAGGCATCTAAAGAGACCACAGATGATGTGGTAGACTCTCAACTCCAGCCTTGACTAGTGGTATGACTTTGAGCAAGTCAGTCCGGAGGTAAAAGCACAGTTTTAGCATCAAACTGCTTGAGTTCAAACTCTAACTACTCATCTATTGAATGAAATTGGGAATCTTATTTAACCTCTTTTCTGTGCCTCAGTTTCCTCATTTGAAGTACGAAGGTAACATAGGTAGTAACACAAAATGATTAACACAAGGATTAAGCCAATTTATCAAAGCAATTAGAAGAGTGGTGTCCTTAATTTTACTTATTATTATTATTATTATTATTTGAGTTGGAATCTCACTCTGTCACCCAGGTTGGAGTACAGTGGCACACTCACAACCACCCCGGCATCGACCTGCTGGGCTTTGGCGATCCTTCCGCCTCAGCCTTCCAAGTAGCCAGAACCGCAGGCATGTACTACCACACCTGGCTAATTTTTTATTTATTGTAGAGACGAGGTCTCATCAACTTGCCCGGGCTGGTCTCGAACCCATGGGCTCAGGGAATTCACTCACCTCAGCCACCCAAAGTGCTGGGATTACAGGCTGAGCCACCGAGCCCGGCTTATTTTTATCATCATCATCATCATTATCATCATCATCATCATCATTATTTAAACTTTCTAAGTTTCAGGGTCTCTACTTTTGGAAGGGAGCTGATAATAATGGGGCTGTGAGGATAATGAAATGATGCATCTTAAGTACTTAGAAAACAGTGCCAGGCAGAACTTGGGTGCTCAGTCAATGTTTGGCAACAGTGGGACATAACTCTAGTGATGAGAAACAGACTGGGGGGTAGGCTAAGAGTTTAGGTTGCTGAGAAACCTTATAGTGAGTGTGAGTGAGATTTCTAAAGACACTGATCCTTCCTTACTCCCTGTGCCTAAGTTTTGGCACTGACTAAAGTTGCCTTGTATAGGACTCAGGCCAAAGCCAGCAGACATTTTGGAACTCAAGACACCAGGCTAGTGTGGATATGGACTATGCACCTCTCTCTTCTGCTACCACTTTGAGCACAGTGAGCCTAAGTACCTGTGTCCTGTGTCTATTAACCTTCTGCTAACAGTTCATTGGTGATAGTGATTCAAAGAAATGAATGTGTTGGGTCCTTCTTGGAAGCATGACATCAAGATTATATTATATTGATGGAAACCAGAACCAAAAAAAGCAATATTCCTTTCTAGGCCCTGTGGTATAAAAGGGTAAAATTAATTTATTAAGCATGTCTGTGAAGCAAAAACTCTGGAGGTATGGCTACAATGCTGATTCTCTAGGAAAGCAGTGACATGAAGTAATGATTGTCACTAGATGATAAGAACCAGGAGGGCAATTCAAGAAAAGAAGAACTTTGGGATAGGCCTAAACAATTTAATACATATAAGAAAAGGAAAAAACAACAGTCTCACAAATGTTGAAATATGACCCACCTTAGAAAAAGAGCCTTGAGATCATGGATATTTTTGGGCCATTGGTGCAATTGACTGAGGCTAAACAGCCTCTTGGCTGAGGAATTGAGCCACATGGTGGTGGTACTTAGTTTAGAAGGATCTCTTAGTTTGGAAGGGCCTCTTCTGAGGTTCAATGAAAATTCCTGCAGAAGCCAGGCTGGACACCATGCATGGAAGTAGTGAGGATGGGGAGACCTGTTTTCAGGGACATCTGCTCCACTCCAGCAAATTATTCCTTAGTGGGAACGTGTAACAAGTCTTCAAGATCTTCTAATCATTCAAGTAATTGTGAAACTAAAGAAAAAAATTTAATGTGACACTCTGTTTTTTTAAAAAAAACTGTGTGATCATTTTGTAACCTTTGACTATAGAAGACACCAGGGAGCTAGCAACTTAATATTTGCAGGGAGACCATGGGGTCATTTGGGAGAGGGATGCTAGAGTCTTTCAATTTTTGTCTTTATCTCAACTGTCAAGAGACAAAGGCTCAGGGCTTTTGGTGACCCAAGGGAGATACTCTCCTCCTCTCAACTCTTCCTCCCCATTCTCAAATAATCTCCTCCAATGGTAGTTGTAGAATTTCATTCCAGAGAAGCATACTCTCAGCCCTCCCATTGTGTTGAGATATATATTTAAAGCATTGTGGAAATTGATATTACAAATAGGGTAGATAGTCAAAATTTTTGAAGCCTTTATAAAATATTTTGATCTCATGACATTTCTGTACATTAAGAATCCTAGGAGGTTACAGAGCTTTTATGCACAGACAGGCTCCACTTGAAAAGAATAAAAGAAAACTAAATTTAAAACAGAGATTAGGGATTGACTATTCTCAGCACAAATGAATTTTTCTCATTATAGAAGTTTCCATCACAAGGTTCCATCACAGTTTTGTGGCTTAATTTGCAACAGAATTTAGTTTGTAAATCAGTTTGATCTACACATAATTTACAGAAAGCATCTGCTGCATAAATTGAGGTGCATCCACACTTTATGCCACTTTTTTCTCCTTTTGTTCTTTATTTACCACTTTGTTCTCTTTGAGTCACCTGTAAGTATCTCCATGTTTTCATTCTGGCAGCTCTTGGAGACTTCATAGCACACCAACATATTGAAGACATGGAATTCAAGGGTGGTCCAAAATACTCTTGACAAATGGATGGTAATTTTTATTTCTTTAATATGCACCAGTTGATGTTAGGAGGAGATGGCCGTGGGAAAAACAGGTGATGAGGCATTGGGTACTGATGGGTATGTACGTCTCTAAAGTTAACAGAGGAAAAATAGGGTTCAGGGAAAAAAAACATAATAAAGACTTTGCTCTCAAGGTCTTTTCATTTGAAGTTTTCATTCATAATACAGGAGTAGAGCAGAGGCTTAGAGACAGGGCATATAATTTTGTATCAACTACTTAGGGACTATAAGACTTTTCTGTAGTCCATGCCCTTGTCTGTAAAACGGGAGCATAATACTTATCTTGAAGAATTGTTGTTGAGGATTAAATGAATTATGTTTACAAAGTCAAAGCTATATACAAAGCTGATGTCCCCTTATGGTACTCATTTGACATGTTTTTCCTTTTTTCTTATGAATGAATGAGTTCATGATTAATTAATTTTCTCCAAAGAAGTAATTCCTATTTAGAAGGCCTCAGATGCTGGTGCCTAGATTTGAAGACAACTACGTGTACCATTTTTCATTAATTGTAAGATATATACTTTTTTCATAAATTTAACATCTCCAAAATCAAGAAATGTCTTATAATTGATAACTTCTTGTGATTGTAATTGGTACATTTTTTTATTTCTTGGTAGCACATAAAATAGGGGGGATCTATCTTTTTATAGATGGCAACTGAGATTCCATAAACTAACTCAGCTAGACAAATACCTTTAGCTGCCATTCACCTTCTCCTTCTTTCCCCCCTCCCTTCTTTCTCTCTTCTCTTCCTTCCCCTCCCTCCACCTTCTTCATGGCTTTACTGAAATATATTTTATATAACATAGAATTCACCTATTTAAAGTGGTTTGGTGATTTCTAGTATATTTGCAGAGTTGTGCAAGCATCCCCACAATCAAATTCCAGAACATTTTCAACACCCCCTAAAAGAAACTTTGTATCCACTGGTAGTCATGCCCATTCTCCCCCTCCCAATCTTCCCAGCCCTGTGCATCCACTAATTTACTTTCTGTCTCTATGGATTTGCCTGTCCTGAACTTTTCACATAAATGCAGTCGTATAATATGTGGCCTTTTGTGACTTGCTTTCATTTTCATGGTGTAAGTACAGGCTAAGATGTCTATTATTAAGGTGACAGAATGGTCAGTTTCTGGTGAGCGCTCTTTTCCAGGCTTGCAGATGGCCACTTTCTTGTTGTGTCTTCACATGACAGAGAGAGAGAGAGAGAGAGAGAGAGAGATGGCCACTTTCTTGTTGTGTCTTCACATGACAGAGAGAGAGAGAGAGAGAGAGAGAGGGAGAGAGAGAGAGGGAGAGAGAGAGAGAGAGAGAGAGAGAGAGACAGACCGTCCCCAGGCTCTCTGTTGTCAGTTATCATAAGGATACTAATCCACTAATTCCATTACAGTACCCCACCCTTATGATCTCATTTAGACTTAATTATCTCCCAAAAGCCCCATCTCCAAATAAAATAACATTGGAGGTTGGGGCGTCAACATATTATTTCTGTTCTGGCCCTGGCTTTTATGATGACTTTTATAAAGTTTACCAGGCAGCTCATACTCTATGGCTTATAGATGCCAACACCATGGTCATTCATTTATTCACTCAAAATAAAATTGATTACCTGATCTATGCTGTAAAACTGTGAACATAATCAGGAGACTCTCACAGTCTATCAGGGGAGACAGGCAAGAACTAAAAAAATAAAAAATAAAAACCAGACAAAGCCATTGCAATCTGTAATCATGCTCAGAAGATAAAAGAGGAGATTAGTCAAACAGAAGATGGCATGACTTGGCCTAGTGGAGTGGTAAAGAAGGAAAATTAAAGAGGAAAAAGACATTTTGTACAGGCTCACTGATGGATTGGATGTAAGAGAAACAGAAAGGAGGAGCCAGTGTTCTTCTAGTGATTGGATTGAATGGCAGGTTGATGGTGGTGGTATTTACTGGGAAGAGAAGGATTGCATTGAGGGATAAGGTGTTTGGGAGAGAAATCTGGGTTTCTGTTTTTGATATGCTAAGTTTGAAAGAAGAGATGTCAGGTGGCAAGTTAAATAAGTGAGTCCAGAACTCAGAAGAGAGGAGTTATATTTTTATTACATTTGGGAATTACAAAGATGATTTTGAACTCTTTCAAGCTGATGGGATTATCTGGGAAAAGGCTGTAGAGAGAGAAGAGAAGATGGACCAGGGTGAAGGCAGAAGAATGCCCAATATTTAGAAGTTGGATGAAGCAGGCGGCACCTGGAAGAGAAACTGAAGAAGAGCATTGGGGAGATAGGTGGCAGAAACCTGGGGAAAAAAGGGTTTCAGGCAAAGGAAATGACAATTGCCAAACTTGCTGAGACAGAGGGAAGGTAAGGATCTAGAATCATTTGTGGATTTTCCAAGAGGGACCTTGCTGATGCCATTGACAAATGAAGACCTAGTGAGTAAGGGGAGGAAGCCAGAGCAAGGCAGACTGAGGGATGGAGTCTGCATAGTTCTCTGGAAATGTGGCAGGCTATGGAAGATGCTTGAACAAGATTGTGTTTTGGCTCTAGAGCTCTGATACTGAGGGAGAGCTATTAGAGCGGCACAGACAGGACAGAGTTGAAAGAACATCTGTGAAGGGCTCAGGTTATGGGAAGAGGCACGGAGGCAGACGAGTCTTTGGGTGCATATGAGCATGGGATTGGAGGACCGCTGGTAGGAAAGAGTGAAACCCAGGTCTTTTGCATGACTTTTAATGACATGATAAGGCAAGGCCATCCACTGAGCATGATGGTGAAGAAAAGAACATGGGAGGTTAGAGGAAAGAAGAAAAACTGTGAAATAGTGGCCTGGGAAAATTGGAAAGCAAACCAATTCAAGAAAAATAGCAGTTTGCCAGTCAGTATGGAGTGTCATTTTGCAGTTTGAGATCATGAATTTAAAGCAAAACCGGTCATTTCCCTTGTGAGGTTTTATCCAGGAACTTATAACTTCCTAAGGGCTAGTGTGGACAGGGCTGAGGGTTTCTGTTAGGGATTCAAGGTTCTGCCCACAGTGATGACAGTGGTGGACTGTGGGAATTAGGCTGGACAAAGAGGGTCATGGGATGGAGCAGGGAGCTGTGAATGGCCAGGGGTGGGGCAAGGGGTCTGGGATTTGGAGTTTTCTCTGAGATTGGAGGATGCTGGTTGGGAACACATGAGCAGGAGCGAGATTGCTGTTGAAGAGTAGGGTGTTTGAGGCCAAGTATCAGCAACATTGCAATTGATGCTCTCACCAGGTCCAGAGCATGACAATGGTAATGGGCAGGTGGGGTGGAGGGCAGGAAAAGCTCACCAACAATTAGCAGAGCAAGGAACTGGGAGGCCAGCACTTCTGGTAGTTAGTCTATGTCCCAATTTTTAGGAAGATGACAGGAATAATTGGAGTTGACCTACGTCCCCAGTCATAATCATTAGCCCACTTGTACTGTGTGTGTGAACCAACCCTGTTTTTTTGTGCCCTGATTATAATTTAAAATTTAAAATTGACATGCACATATGACAGTCTCAGAAATTTGCATCCAATTATGTGCAACCTGTGCCTTATAATGTTTTAGGGATGGTTTTTTGGTGATTTAATCCTTAGAGATGGGTAGTACTCCTGCCCTTGTAAGTACCTTCTCCAGGCCTCTGCTACTGACTTTTATTCACAAGGAGCATAAACAAGGGTTAGATTAGTGAGAAAAAGAAGAATAGGAAGTTCAAGTATAGATGCTGAAAGCAACTTTCTAGATCTCCAACCTCAGCTGCATTCCACACAGGCAGGACTGGAGCAGTTTTCACCCTTTGCTGAGTACCCCATGAATGTTACACATCATAATTGTATTATTACATGTCATAACAATGGAATTTCAATAGTTATTATTGCACATTCTAATTATGTGATTACTCAGTCTTTCACCAATTATGTAATTAGATTTAATTATACCAATTGCACAAATAAACGATAGTCAACTACAAATTACTTAAAATAAAATCCAGAACTGCGCATACGTCGCAATTGCCCCAAAAACAAGAATAGAAAACAAGAAAAGGAAGAAGTCTTATGAAACCACAATTAGCAAGTGAAAGGAATTATGTGATCTGGATAAATCTTTAAGGACGATGGCAGGGAATCTTTTTGTCTAGAAGTTTCCTTCATTTTTTTCCTTCAACAAAGTGCGGTGCTAAGAATTAAGGATGTCAAAGTCAAGAGTGCTCTTTGCCATGCCTTGAAGTAGAGATTGCTCTTTTTTCCTAACCATACAGCTTAATGAGGAAGAAGGAAGGGGCCACAGCAAGAGGGCTCAGAGGGAGTTGGGAGAGGAGGAAAGAGGGAAAATATACCAAGCTTGACATGTAGTATTTAAAAGTAGCACAGTATATTTTAATGTGGAGCACAGAATCAGGGCTAAGACGATTCACATTCATTATTTGTACCTTAGTCTTACCTAACTCACTCTGATATTTATGACCTTTTCTTTTCTTCGCCCTGGGTTTAGTCTACCAAACTCCTCTGGGTTTGTTATCTGAAGCTAGAAACTTAGGTCCAGTATCCTACCATGTTCTGTTCAAGCATAATTGAAAAAAATTAACAGAAATTAGTGTCATACTTATTGTTTTTCTTTTGCATTAATTACCTTGGAGTATTGGGTAATTTTCAACTGGGGTGTCCATAAAAACTTGAGAATGTGAGGCTGGGTTATAAGTGACCTTCTTTTTTCTATGAAGACATCTCAGAGAGTGGTCTTTTCTTGATAAAATGTTTTCTTTGGTGTAACTCTCAGAGCCAGAAAGAGAACAGTGACAACCGCACAAGGCGTGGAATTTGCGTAGCTGCTTCTGCGCCTAGAGAATAGACTACCCCGGAGCTTCTAGAGAGGAGAGGCAATGAGAGGGCTCTGTGGAGGTGGGAACGTGTGTACATCTGGGAGAGTGGGCAGGCCACATTTGTGCCTGATGTAATTGGTAGGTGCTGTTTAAGCCCGTATATACTTAGGGGAAATTACCCACTGAGGTTGGCTAAGTACTGCATAACCACTGAACACCAGGATTGCTCAGCTTCTGCCCCGGGGTCTTACAGCAGTTGACAGGATGAGGATTAGTTCACAAGAACACATAATGGCTAATATGTGTACTTATTAACACTGCTATAAAAATAGGTCTCAAATGCCACTGAGGGTCACATTGGTGGATCGGTGTACTTGGTTAGCTCTTGCCTATGCACTAAAAATGAACAAACTATGTAGCTGCAGTAACACAAATGAGGGGAAAATGTGCTGTTAAATCTAAAACAAAAGCATTTTAATTCAGTCTCTTCTGCTGTGTATTTGTCTATGGAATCCCCTGAAGCAGACAGTGGCCACTAAGGGACCTTAATCTAGACACATTCATCTGTTCTTTGGCTTCTACATAGCTCCAGGATTGTGTTATTTTTTACTCTTTCATTACTGCATGCAGGTTTAATGTCTGTTAGGGTCAACCCGCAGCTATGGAAAGTGACACCTAGAATAGGGTAGTATGGTTATATTAGAAATCTAAGCAAGTAAATCCTGGGAAATTGGAACTAAGAGAGGAGAATCAGGCTGGAACTTTGCAGTCCAAATAACCTTTCTCATCTACAAAAATCCACCAGAACAAATACAGTTAAGCTGATGCTTATCAGCAGCTTTGCAACAGCGTGGCATTCCACCTTCCACTTTTCTTGTCAGAAACTAAGAACACGTAAAATGGAAGATGTGCTGATACCAAGCAGCCAAAGCTATTTTCTAAATGAAACCAAAAGAAGCGTAGCCAGTTTACACAAAGCAAGTGAACTCACTGAGCAGTTATAATCTGCATTCCAGATTCTCAGGCCAGAGCCATCATTCCTGGTTTGTCCTTCTAAACAGAAATGCCAATGTAAAGATTAAAGTGGAGTGTACTGAGGTAGAAAGCCATGAGCAGGAACTAGCATCAGAATCTTATAGAGGTATTTTCTCAATTAAGTATTTATGGTATGCATACAATTCTAGCTATCATAGGCTCAAGGAAAGAGATTCTACAAAATGCGTTGCATCTGAATTGGAAGTATCTCACAACCGAAACAGACATCATTAAAGAGAGAAGGCTGTCACACAGCCAGACAACAGAGAGCAGCCATTCATTCAGCAGATATCTATCAGATGTCCACTAGGTCAGGCACTGGCTTCGCTGGCTAACATTAGGGGATTCTGATCTTAGTTCCAGTTTGCGGTCTTTAGGTCTATAGTAGTTTCTATAATTATTGAAAACTTACTATGTGTAAAGTGCCATGATAAACTGTTTACAAATTCATTTTTTAATTTTATTTCTATTTTTCTTATTTTTATTTTTAAATGTGGGGTACAATTCAGGGTTAGGTACATGCGTGGTCATTATACAGGCAAAGTGTGGGTACCCTTACTGATGTCGTGTGCCTTCCTCTCCTGGCAGTGTCCCACTACCTGAGTGAGTACATGTGGTACTCAGATCTTTGTTTCTGTTATAAATCAATGAATATAGACTCTAATTCCATCCAGGTTGCTGTGAAGTTCATAATTTTGGTTTTTTTTATGACTGTATAATATTCCATCATGTAAATGTACTACATTTTCTTCATCCAGTCCACTTTCGATGGGCAGCATGGTTAGATCCATGTTTTTTGCAATTGTGAACAATGCTGCAATAAACATGCGTGTGCAGGTATCTTTTTTAATAGAGTGATTTCAGTTCCTCCGGGTATATTTCCAGAAGGAGGATTGCTGGGTAGTGTGGAAGGTCGATTTTTTGATCTTTTAGAAATTGCAGGCCGGGCTTGGTGGCTCAGCCTGTAATCCCAGAACTTTGGGAGGCCGAGGTGAGAAGATTGCCTGAGCTCGGGGGTTCGAGACCAGCAACTTGGTGAGACCTCATTTCTACAATAATAAATAATACACAAAATAAACTAGCAAGGCATGGTGGCACTCATCTGTAGTTTCAGCTACTTGGAAGGCTGAGGCAGGAGGATCACCTAAGCCCAGCAAGTTGAGGCTGCAGTTGCTATGAGTGTGCCACTGCGCTATAGCCTAGGCTACAAGAGTGAGACTCCAACTCAAAAAAAAAAATGTCCACACTGTTTTCCACAGAAGTTGTACTAGTTTACATTTTCACATCCCTTTTCCCAACATTGTCTCCAGCATCTGTTGTTTTTTTGAGTTATTGATAATGGCCATCCTGACTGGAGTGAGGTGGTATCTCAGTGTGGTTTTAATTTGCATTTCTTTGATGATTGGTGAGGTTGAACATTTGACTGCTGGTACGTCTTCTTCTGAGAAGTATCTATTCATATCTTTTGCCCATTTTTTAATAGGGTTGTTTGTTTTTTTCATTTCAACATGTTTGAGTTCCTTGTAGATCCTGGATGTTAGGTCTTTGTCAGATACAGGACTAGTTCAGCATCTGAAAAACCATAAATCTAATTAAATACATCAACAGATGTAAAAACAAGAATCATATCCTTATATCATTAGATGCAGAAAGAGCTTTTGATAAAATCCAGCATCCCTTCTTGGTAAAAACCCTTGAACACCTAGGCATAGATGGAATGTACCTCAAAATAGTAAGAGCCATCTATGATAAACCCATAGCCAATAAACTGCTAAACAGACAGAAATTGGAAGCATTTCCCCTGAAAACTAGAACAAGACAAGGCTGCCCACTCTCACCCCTCCTGTTCAACATAGTGTTGGATGTCCTAGCTAGAGTAATCAGAAAAGGGAAGGAAATCAAGCGTATCTAAATAGGAAGAGAGGAAGTTAAATTATCCTTCTTTGTGGATGACATGATCCTATACCTTGAAAACCCAAAAGAATTTGTTAAAAACCTCCTTGCACTGATAAAGGACTTTGGATAAGTCTCAGGGTATAAAATGAATATGCAAAAGACAGTCACATTCCTGTACACCAATAATGAACAGACAGAAACCCAAATAAAAAGCACATCCCCATTCACAATAGCCACACATACACAAACACACACACACAAACTGAAATACCTTGGCATCTTCCTAACCAGAGATGTGAAAGATCTTTACAATGAAGACTACAAAACACTACTCAAAGAAATCAAAGAAGACACAAACAAATGGAAAAATATTCCATGCTCGTGGATTGGAAGAATTAACATTGTTAAGATGTCCATCCTACCAAAGGCAATCTACAGATTTAATGCAATACCCATTAAATTACCAACATCATTCTTCTCAGACCTGGAAATGAAAATACAGAAATTCATATGGAAACATAAAAGACCTTGAATACCCAAAATAATCCTCAGCAAAAAAAAAAAAAACACCAAAAAACAAAAAAAAAAAAGCAGGCGGTGTCATACTTCCAGACTTCAAACTCTACTATAAAGCTACAATAATCAAAACAGCCTAGTATTGTTATAGGAATAAGAATATAGCCCAATGGAAAAGGATAGAGATACGGGAAGAAAAACCTCAATTTCTTAATCGACTCCTCTTCGAGAAAGCCTCCACCAACAGCCGATGGGGAGAGAAGAACCTATTCAGTAAATGGTGCTGGGAAAACTGGCTGACCAGATGCAGAGGACTGAAACAGGACCCCTACCTACTACCATACACAAAAATTAACACTAAATGGATCAAAGACCTAAATATAAAGCCTCAAACTATAAGAATCCTGGAAGAAAATGTAGGAAACACCCTTACAGAAATTGGAACAAGCAACCAATAACTGATCAACTCTCCAAAAGTGAATGCCATAAAAGATAAGATAGACAAATGGGACCTCATCAAACTGAAAAGCTTCTGCAAAGCAAAAGAAAACCATCAAGAGAGTGGGGAGGCCAGGCATGGTGGTTCAAGCCTGTAATCCCAGCACTTTGGGAGGCCGAGGTGAGGGGGTTGCCTGAACCCACAGGTTCAAGAACAGCCTGGGCAACTTGGCAAGACCTCATCTCTACAATAAATTAAAAAATTAGCTGGGCATGGTAGCGTGCACCTGTAGTTCCACTACTTGAAAGGCTGAGGCTGAAGGTTCACCTGAGCCCAGCAGATCAATGCCGGGGTGGCCGTAAGTGTGCCACTGCACTTCAGTCTGGGTGAGGGAGTGAGACTCCGACTAAAAAACAGAGAGAGAGAGAGAGAGAGAGAGAGAGAGAGAGAGAGAGACAGCCCACAAAATGGGAAAAAATATTTGCCAACTGTGCAAACTCATTTTATCATTCTACTTAGTAGCACTACTCTGACTTTCTCTATTTGCTTGATGAAGGGTGAGAGGCTCAGCAGGGTTAAATGACTTGCTGAGGTCATAGAGTTAGTAATGTAGAGACCAGAATTTGAGCCCCTGCTCTGAATCCAGAGTCCTTTTTCTTAATCCCTAAGTTATACAGTATGTTATAGTGCAATACCTATGGAAACCAAGACAATTTCATCATTGTAAGTGCACTTTCAGTGTGGGACTAAAGTTTATTTAGGGACATTCCTTTGTAAAGTGTATGTAATAAGCAGAGCTTTGGATTAACATGGAACAAGGCTGTTAATTTCTTCCTCACATTGCCTGGGAAAGGAATTGACAAGAGTTGTTCTGTTTTGTGTTCAAGTGAGATTGCAAGTATGTGGTTAAGAATAAGTGAAAAATTAGATGTCAAACATCTTTCCAGGTCCATGTATCATAGGATGTTAAATTATCAAGGGACTTCTTAGATTGAAATGTAAGAGATAAAAATCCTTTTATGTGGGTACACAAATCATGTATACATAGGAAGTAAGGTAGGAGCAACCCCTTGTTAGTAATCAGCACGTTTTGACAAGAGAAACACTAGCAAACTTGTATGGGTCATAGACTTGATCTTAGTGGGGTTGAACAAAGACCAACTTCACTCCCTTCCTTTGCCTCCATTTACTTATTTGTTTGTTTAGCAAAGTTTATTGAGTACTTACTGTGTGCCAGGCACTAGTTTAGGCTTTGGTGAAACAACAAACAAAACACTTAAAGTTTCCCGCTTTCACAGAACTTACATTCCAGTGGAACTTGCAAAAACGTGGAGAGTTGGAGAAATAGAAAGAAGATGAATATAGTTGGAGATTAGTGGGAAAAGGACAGAGTGATACAGGGTATAGAAAATTTATGTAGAGGCAAAAGAGGTCCAGTTCTCAGTTAGACTATTTGCAAGAGCAGATAGAAGTTTGGTTCGTGACTTTACATTTAACAACAACAGGTGACGATTAATACGTCCTTACTAGGTGCCAGTGGTTGTTTAAACACTTGTCCTGTTTTAACTCAATTAAACTCTGCACTTTGTGAATTTTAAAACATCTCTACTTAGTTGAAAACAATGAATTCAGTATCAGGGTAATAATTTTAAGAACTTTAAGAATAAATTTTTTTTGTTGTTGTTGGAGTCTCACTCTGTCACCCAGACTGGAGTGCAGTGGCCGCTCCCGGCCACCGCAGCCTCGACCTGCTGGGCTCCAGCGATCCTTCCGCCTCAGCCTTCCAAGTAGCCGGAATTACAGGCATGCGCTGCCACGCCCAGCTGATTTTTTGATTTATTGTAGAGATGAGGTCTCGCTGCCCAGGCGGGTCTCGAACCCGCGGGCTCAGGCAATCCACTCACCTCAGCCTCCCAAAGGCGCAGGATTACAGGCTGAGCCACCAAGCCCGGCTAAGAATAAATTTTAAGAAGATAATTTTATTGAGTTAATAGCAAGCTAGGACACAGTGAAATTTTTTTAAAAAATTTTATTTTAAAGATGTGGGGTGCAGTTCAGGGTTAGGTATACAAATGTTCATTATGCAGGTACCCTTGTTGATGAAATGTGCCCTACCCCGCAGATTCCCACTATTACCAATCCTTTTCTTATAGTATCACGATAATTGTTCAGGGTCCGCTTATGAGTGAGAACATGTGATACCCAGTTCTTTGTTTCTGTGATAGATCACTCAGTATTATAGACTCGAAGTCCATTCAAGTTCCTGCGAAGCTCATAATTTTTTCTTCTTTATGGCTGCATAATATTCCATCATGTATATGTACCACATTTTTTTTTTTTATCCAGTCCTCCTTCGATGGGCAGCATAGTTGGTTCCATATTTTTGCTATTGGAAATAATGCTGCAATAAACATGCATGTGCAGGTATCTTTTTCATAAAGTGATATGAGTTCCTTCAGGTATATTCCCAGTAGCGAGATTGTGGGGTCGTATGGAGGGTCAATTTTTAGGTCTTTTAGGATTCGCCAGTTTTCCACAGAAGTTGTATTAGTTTACACTACAACCAACAGCATAGAAGTGTTCCCTTTTTGCTGCATCCTCTCCAGCATCTGTTGTTTTTTGAGTCATTGATGATGGCCATCCTGACTGGAGTTAGCTGGTATCTCAGTGTGGTTTTAATTTGCATTTCTTTGATGATTAGTGAGTCTGAGTATTTCTCATGTATCTGTTGGCTGCTCATATGTCTTCTTTTGAGAAGTGTCTAGTCATATCTTTTGCCCACTTTGTAATGGAGCTGTTTTTTTTTTCTTTTCAGCATGTTTGTTTCTTGTAGATCCTAAATGTTAGGTCTTTGTCAGGTATACAGTTAGCAAATATTTTTCCCAGTCTGTAGGCTGTCTCCCTGCTCTCTTGATGGTTTCTTTGGCTTTGCAGAAGCTTGTCAGTTTGATGAAATTCCACTTGTCTATCTTATCTCCATAGCACAGTCACTTGGGGTTTTGATCAGGAATTGGTCACCAGTTCCAATTTCCATAAGGGTGTCTCCTGCATTTTCTAAAGTTCTTATAACTTGAGGTTTTACATTTAGGTCTTTGATCCATTTAGAGTTGATTTTTTTTTTTTTTTGAGTTGGAGTCTCACTCTGTCGCCCAGACTGGAGTGCAGTGGCCGCTCCCGGCCACCGCAGCCTCGACCTGCTGGGCTCCGGCGATCCTTCCGCCTCAGCCTTCCAAGTAGCCGGAATTACAGGCATGCACTACCACACCCGGCTGATTTTTTGATTTATTGTAGAGATGAGGTCTTGCTGCCCAGGCAGGTCTCGAACCCGCAGGCTCAGGCAATCCACTCACCTCAGCCTCCCAAAGGCGCGGGATTACAGGCTGAGCCACCGAGCCCGGCTTAGAGTTGATTTTTGTGTATGGTGATAGGTAGGGGTCTAGTTTTAATCTTCTGCATGTGGTCAGCCAGTTTTCCTGGCACCATTTGCTGAATAGGTTCTCCTCTCCCCAGTGGTTGGTGGTGGAGGTTTTGTCAGACATGAGTTGGTTGAGAAATTGAGGCTTTGGTTCTGGAATCTCTGTTCTGTTCCATTGGTCTATATGTCTGTTCTTGTACCAATACCAGGCTGTTTTGATTATTGTAGCTTTATAATAAAGTTTAAAGTCTGGGAGTGTGACACCTCTTGGTTTTGTTGTTGCTATTGTTGTTGTTGTTTTGCTACTCGTGGTCATTTATATTTCCACATGAATTCCTGGATTGTCATTTCCAGACCTAAGAAGAATGCCGCTGGTAATTTAATGGGTATTGGGTTAAATCTGTAGATTGCCTTGGGCAGGATGGACATCTTAACAATGTTGATTCTTCCAATCCATGAGCATGGAATATTTTTTCATTTGTTTGTGTCATCTTTGATTTCTTTGAGCAGTGTTTTGTAGTTTTCATTGTAAAGTTCTTTCACTTCTCTGGTTGGGAAGATGCCAAGGTATTTCGTTTTTTGTGGCTGTTGTGAATGGGATTGTGCTTTTTATTTGAGTTTCTGCTTGTTTATTGTTGGTGTATAGAAATGTGACCATCTTTTGCACATTTATTTTATACCCTGAGACTTTGCCAAAGTCCTCTATAAGTGCAAGGGTTTTTGACAGATTCTCTTGGGTTTTTGAGTTATAGAAGCATGTCATCCACAAAGATGGATAACTTGACTTCCTCTTTTCCTATTTGGGTACCCTTGATCTCCTTCTCTTGTCCAATTGCTCTAGCTAGGACTTCAAAAGCTATGTTGAAAGGGAGCGGTGAGAGTGGGCACCCTCGTTCTGTTCTGGTTTTCAGGGAAACAGTTCAATTTCTGTCTGTTTAGCCGTATGCTGACTGTGAGTTTCTCATAGATGGCTCTTACTATTTTGAGGTATGTTCCATCTATGCCTAGATGTCTGAGGGTTTTTATCAAGAAGAGGCACTGGATTTTATCAAAAGCTTTTCTTGCATCTAATGATGTAATCATGTGGTTTTTGTCTTTACATCTGTTGATGAATTTAATTACATTTATGGTCTTGTGAATGTTGAACCAGCATCCTGGGGATGAAGCCTACTTGGTTGTGGTGGATGATTTTTGAGATGTGTTGTTGGATCCAGTTTGCTAGGATCTTGTTGAGAATTTTAGCATCTATGTTCATCAAGGATATTGGCCTGTAGGTCTCTTGTTTTGCTGGATTTTTACCTGGTTTGGGTGTCAATGTGATGTTAGCTTTATAAAATGATTTGGGGAGAGTTCCATCTTTCTCAATTGCCCGGAATACTTTCAATAGGATTGGTGTCAGTTCCTCCTTGTATATTTTGTAGAATTCTGCTGGAAAGCCATCTGGTCCAGGGCTTTTTCTGTAGGTCGTTTTCTTATGATACAGTCAATTTCCTGGATTGTTATTGGTTTATTTAGGGTTTCTGTATCTTCTTGTTTCAACCTGGTAAGGTTGTGTGATATCAGAAAGCCCTCCATTTCCTTTAGGTTTTCAAGTTTGTTTCCATACAAGTGTACATAGTAGTCTCTGATAATCTTTTGTATTTCTTTGGGGTCAGTTGAGGACACAGTGAAATTAATTTAAAAAAAAATTTTCAGTTTCCTACAGTGATGATGTTGTACTAATTTAATTGTCTTAGCCCTAATAGATAATTTTTTAACTGAGGAAATGTATTTTGTATTTAATGGGATTGTCTTTAAACTTTAAATTAAGCTAGTGTTCTCCCTTCTTATGGGAAAACTGTCTCATTTGAAAATGAGCCCACTGAATGGCTATACCCATGCCATCATGTTGTTCATGACTTCCTTTGAGAAAAAAACGGCACATGGATTCATTCAAGCAACTTTGTTATTGCTCACAATAAGCAAATATTACAGCATTGCATATTTGCTTTTCTACTATTAGCTCTGGCATAATTACATATAGTCTTTGAATAATTGCCTACAAAGAACATGCTGTTTCAGAAGCTAGTGACAACTTTAAAATTTTTTGTAATTTTAATATTTAGGGAGAATGATGACTAGAAGGAGTTGCCTATCAAAATATATGCTGATTTGAGAGGATAAGATAAAGGAAAAATCAATACTAAGTGATTTAAATCCTTGGTTCAGATGTACTGAATTAAAATGGAATCTTCATCATATAATATGGTGCAGCATGGAGGGAAAACCATTTAAAGAACCACCTTCATCTATGTGAGACTGCATTAAAAACTACTGTATTTTTTTGAAGTTAGAATATACTATATTCAGCCTTACTTGAAAAATTAGAGCCTGTTTTTTTGTATCTGGTCAGATGAGTTGCTTCCCAAAGAGAGGCTTTATGTTCAAGTTCTCTTCCAAACTCCTCCTCCATATGTACTTATGTGGACACTTTAATTTATCTCTTTCTATTGTTGCTTAAACACTTGGTTCTTTGGGTTGGATTCCTGGAGAAATGGATCAGCAAGGGATACCTGAGCTGATTTCCTACTATCTGATGTATGCATATCTCTAGATTTTTAGCTTATGCTGCTAGTACGCTTCATATCAAATTTGGATTCAGCTTCCTGAGTGAGAGCATGAAAAATATTATTTAAAAAAAGAGAGAAAAGTGAATTGGGCTTCAGTTATCTGTATGTATTATTTCCATCCTGGCATCCCAGTTATATTAGGTAAGGTGCACAGAAGGAAAAAGATACATCTTCATTCATTTAAGAGAAATGAGTTTAAATTTATTTTTAGGCATTGAGTTTGTAATACCTAATGACACAGAGAAATCAAATGTCCTGGGGGAGACCCTCCTACTCTAGAACTCAAAATCTTTCATAACCATCTCAGGACTTTGACTTCTTATGACTATTAAGTTCAGATGGCTATGCTGAGTGGTGAATCTCGCTGCCTCCAAAATTATTCCCATTCTTCTCCTTACATATGCTAGGTGAGATAACCTGTAACTCTCCTCGGACATGGGAGGAGTCCATAAATTCGTCCTTTTAATGCACACATCTGCTAGTGATTGTAGCAATATTGTAACTGATATAGTTGTCATATGACTAAAGTTATGAATCTGTACAGGATTCTGGAGCCATTTAAAACCATATTAGATGATGATATTTCTCTAGTAGGCTTCGCACCTTCTCACCTTGGTGCTGTTGGATTATAATCCATTTCCTCCAGGTCCTTCCATTTCCTCCCTCCATACTTTTACTTTTCTCCTCTTCCTTAAATGTTTATTGGGGGCCTATTGTGCAAGCACCATGATAGTGGAAACATAGACACAAAAAGCAGAGCTCCTCCTTTCAGGGAGCTCACAGTCTAACAGGGGAGGGGGTCAGCTATACAAGCAAATTGTCACTTCATAAGTGATGGGTGCCACAACAGACGTGTCCATGAAGAAAGAGAAAGTCCAGCAAATGGGTTATTTGCCTTTGGGTGAGAAGAGGGTCAGGGAAGGCTTCCTGGAGGAGACAACCACTGAGTGAGGTGGGTGTTCAAAGGTGCAAGAGCAGTAGTTTTCAAATGAGCATGTGTGTGAAACAGAGAAGTGAATGCAGCAACCCATTTGTTTTTAGCTGGTGTTCATTCTCGCTGATGCCAAATATTTCTGGTGTCTTCTGTCTTTCACTGAGTACAAAATTCCTTTTAAAACTCATTGTAATTAGGATAGGACCCTTCTTCATAGTAGAAGTTTCCCAGATCTTTAGGGAATGCTTTGAAAACCTCATTTGTTCCCAGATCAAGCTGTGCTAGTTGTTTATCCTTTAAACAATGAGAGAAAGGTGGGACTTCCAGACTCCTTAGAAGTCCAAGCCACCTGCAGGTAATAACAGTGTCGGACTAACAGCAGTGATACATCTTCTATTTCAGGAAGAATTGAATTTGCTTTTCCTGGATATTCATTTGCTGAGGCTTTAGTTCCACAAGATTTTATTCTTTGTACATTTCTATGTTTTTCTTTTGTTCCTAATAGAAGCAGCTTCTCAGAAAGATAGAAGTACTCTTTGTAAAGTCTTTGGCATTCTAAGGATCCAGCCTTACTGCCTCATTTTGACCTTGACTTTATTTTTAATGGAATTGCCCAGTACAGTTTATTTTAATATACAGAGTGGTGGATAGCCTCCCTTGGGTGATTTGGAGATGCTGTAAAGACCCCTATACTTGAAAACATCTCCTAACTGGCAATTTACCTGAAATTCCATCATTAGACATTCTTTCTAGAAGCCTTTTCAATTGTTTCTTAAAATCTAAATAGTTCTTAGTGTCACTTTGCACTTAAGGCAAAAAACCCAAAACAACAACAACAAAAACAAGTAAAGGATAGCTTAGCCCAGACCAGCTAAGGGAGAGAGTCATTATCATATCATATCTCATTTTTCAGCACAACTTGTTACCGGACATCTGCTTACCTGAGGAGATAACTGTGTGTTAATTCTAGGAGCTTCGTTATTGCATTAATGACCTCAATTATTGACATTTATTTCTGTCTTGATGGATTGTCTCTGAGAATTTGTGTATGTGGTAAATTGATGTCTTTGCTTCAATTAGTGTTCCTTCGAGATAGGGGATAAGATAGTTAATATTGATTTGTATCTCTGTGGTTTCTTATCCTTCTTTTGTATCTTTTCAAATTGAACACAGTGTTATACCTACGACAGGTGCCAAATACATGATTTTTAGAGAAATCTGTTTATAAATGTTTTGAGGCACATAGTACCAAAAGTAGAACACTAGCCTGACATCTGGCTACAGTAAAACCAAACAGGTGAATAACTGATTTTTAAATTATAACTTTATTTTGAAATATTTTGATTCATAAGCAGGTTCTGTACCCTTCCTCCAATTTTTTTTAGTAATAACACTGTATGCTTACATAGCCCTAATACTGTTGTCAAAACCAGGAAATTGACATTGGCACATGCTCTTAATTCGGATACAGACCTTTAATGGAGTTTGCCAATTTTTTAGAGCATGTTTGGATTTTTGCTATATAGATCCATGACATTTTATCCCATGCAGATTTGTGTTAATACCTCCCCAATCAATATATAGACCATTTCCATTAGAAAAAAGAAACTCTCTTGTGAGAAACTGAATTTAAAAAGGAAAATAAACAACTTAAAAATAAACACTAAAATTTGTATAAGGTCACATTAATGAACTTTAAAATAGTGCTAATTTCAAAATGACAGACTGAGGTTTAAAATCAACTAAAAGGCGGTTGTTACTTAGCTGACGACTTTTTTAAATGCAGGATGTGTGGGTTAAAATCACCTGTTATGTTTCTTCAGTGCCTTCCCTTCAATAAAAACATCCTTGTGCCTTGATCTGTTCATCTGACTATCTACAGAAAAGTTACTCTCACTTTGGCATGCTCACCTAAAATCCCACAAGAAATGCAAACATATAGAGCTGTGCACGGCTATCACTGTTTCTTAGCAGGACCACAGGAGAAGGTGAAGCCATCCCATTTGTATTGACTGAGTTGCTGGGAAAGATGGAGGATGTGGATAGGAGCTATCAGCTCTTGTTATTTCCCAGTTGGTTTCCACCTCATCAGTATCAAAAAGGTGACCTTGGTGGGGGATGGATAATTAGACTCTGATGCTACTTTGTATTGTTACCCGTTTGTTTGCCTACTGGGGGCAGCAGTAGGGAGAAAACTGCTTTTGTTGGGTTGCCATCTTTTTATATAGTTGGGAGAGAAAGGGGGAGGTGTTGAATAGCTGAGAATAATTCACACTCTTTCTAGATCAAGACAGACTTACTCCTTCCTCCAATCTTCAGAAGTAGCAGCTACCTGGGTTGGACCTTTTCTTTTCAGTTTCACTTAAGACCTAATATTCTCTCCTTTGAAATAAGACCATGTTCCAGTGACCGCTCCACAAAGATGCCTTCCTGCTGAGCAATTGCTGCCCAGAGCAGTTCTACTTGAATGCCTACTTGAATGTCTACTAAGTAGCAAGGTGGCTGTCACTTTAGGGAATCTCAGTCTGCATTCCTTTTATGAGTTCAGTGTATCATGTCTTCCTTTTTTTTGAGTCAGAGTCTCACTCTGATGCCCAGGCTGGAGTGCAGTGGCTCACTCACCACCACCCCAGTGTCGACCTGCTGGGCTCCGGCAATCCTTCCGCCTCAGCCTTCCAAGTAGCCGAAACTACAGGTGCGCGCTACATGCCCATTAATTTTTTTATATATTGTAGAGATGAGGTCTCGGCCCAAGTTGCTCAGGGTGGTTTCAAACCCATGGGCTCAGTCAATCCCCTCACCTCGGCCTCCCAAAGTGCTGGAATTATAGGCTTGAGCCACTGCGCCTGGCCATGACTTCTTTTTTTTAAGTCCATGTTCAGAGGATTCATTTCTCCCCATGTCAGCATTTGTACTTTTGTCCTGGCTTCATGGAAACTCCAAACTAGAATAGACATGGAACAAATAGAAACTCTCCAAACAAATATGATGGTGTGCTTATAGCAGCATATAGACAAAACTTTCCTGTTTCTGTTTCAACAGCTGGTGGTACAGAGCTTCTACCACACTTAGACGTAAAGTTGAGCTAAGTAATCATCAAACACACTCGTTCACTTTTTAAAGAGAAAACACAATATTAGAAAATGGCTTCTTCTCTCTTGTTGACTCTTACCAAAAGAAAGCCCCTCCCTCTAGAATTCATACTCTCAGGCAACCCTCTGGGGAGTAAGGATTTCTAAATTCCTAAAGAACAGGATTCTATGAAGGAAAACCATGCTCATGAAAGCCTAACAGTGCACAGAATTGAATGAATATTTAAAAGGTAGTTGAGTATGATGACTTTATGGTATTGCTAAGTTCTTTAGGAAATGAGTAGTGGATACAGGGAAGAAGTGTTAGCTGTAACTCTTCTATATGCCTGAATGTGATCACATGTAGTTTGTTTATAATTGTTGGTATATGTCTAACATGTCTGAGTGATTCCCTTCAAGGTACTGAAATATGTCCATTTTGTATAGATTTTGACTGTGATTTAGAGACTGCTCTCCCAATAGTAGAGAGAACAGCTTTTTAATAGGGTGAGTTTTTCTTTTTCTTTCTTTCTTTCTTTCTTTCTTTCTTTCTTTCTTTCTTTCTTTCTTTCTTTCTTTCTTTTCTTTCTTTCTTTCTTTCCTTCCTTCCTTCTCTCTCTCTCTCTCTCTCTCTCTCTCTCTCTCTCTCTCTCTCTCTCTCTTTCGGAGGAGGAGAAGGAAGAGGAGGAGGAACATGAGTCCTTCAAAAGATAAAGAGATGTGTACTTTAATTTCTTTGTGATGCAGATACCTGCAATAGGTGTAGAGGGCCATGGTAGGAGAAAGAACCATGTGGTTTAGGACACTACTTCAGTGATACTGATGGCTTAATCCCCTCTCCCTAAATAACTCCTGACAGCATTGGCCCTGAAGAAGGGGCATCTCCCCGGATATTAGGATACTTTGATTGTGTGGCAACAATGGCGTTCATCTTAATATGTGCACAGATGACTTTTTTCCTTTGGGAATTAATTTGTCTAATTGTCCTCTTTGCCTCCACATTCTCCTGCTTCCAATTCCTTTTTCCTTATTGTCCCCAGAGTTAACTTCCTATTA
The DNA here is from genome assembly GCA_027257055.1 of Cephalopachus bancanus. Classification (NCBI taxonomy): domain Eukaryota; kingdom Metazoa; phylum Chordata; class Mammalia; order Primates; family Tarsiidae; genus Cephalopachus; species Cephalopachus bancanus. Next base: position 7,071,993 of record JAPVLO010000036.1, read on the forward strand.
AACAAAGATAATGGTGCCATTCTTGTGCATTTAAAGCTCTATCAGCTCCCTGTTTTCTATAGGATAAAGATTAGATATTCTCCTGAGGCACACAGCTGCTTCCCAGTCTCCTGTCTGGCCTTGCTTCTTGCCAGTCTTACAATCTACCTATTCTCTCTAGTCATATGGGTGTCCCTCCCTTCCCAGAATGCACTGTGTCCTCTTGTGCTGCCATATCTCTGCCCAAGCTTACCCTTCTGCTTCAATCTCTTACCCTGCCTTCTCTCCCTAATCATGGAGACCTACCTCAAAAGTTAGGCAGAGGTCTTCTGCTTCCAGAGCCCTTTGTTTCTTACCTATAGTTGAGTGCTAGAGATCTTAATAGCTGTCACTGATGTAGCATTCACCACCTGCTAGCCACTAACAAAGCAGTTTGCAGTTTACATTTACTAACTCATCTATTTCTCTCAACAACCCCAGAAGGTAGGTATTATTTGCATTTTATAAACGAGGAAACTGAGGTATGGAAAGGTTAAGTATCTTGTCCGAGGTCTTATAGGGTAGTCAGTAGAATTTTGAAACAAGCTGCTCTTGCATATCTGCTGCCAGAAGTTAAAATCTGGGTAGACTCCTATGCTAAATGGAAAATAACTCAACAGAAGGAACCATGTTTATTGAATTTTATGTCTCCAAAGCAAAAATAGTGCCTGTCACCAAAGAAGAAACTCAGAGATATTTGTTGAATGAATGTACTGACTATTATATTTTTGTTCAAAAAGATAATCCTTTTGAAAAGATGTCATTCAACATAAGCCTTTAAGTTTCTAATCTATGAGAGAGAATAAATTGTGATCAAGTGGAAACAGCTGCATCTCAAGGAATGAGGAAGGCAGTGTCAGGGGGAATCAATCTCATGTCCCCATCCTACTTTTATTCATCTGCAAGTTCCGGTGGTGCTCAAGTTTCGGTGGGTGGTTCAGCTTTCACAGAGCATGGACGTTTGAGGTAGTGTACTGCACGTTCACTCTGCACCCAAGTTCCCTATCATATACACAGAGGATAAGAAGGCTGAGCTCCAGGAGAATATTTCAGGAGGAGTAATTTATAAGGATGAGGCTTGCTATCCCCCCACTATTTATAGTCAGAACCAGGTGGGAGGAATTGCAAGTTGATGCTAGACCACACTATTCTTTGAGTTGTGTTCCACGTGTCAGAGATTACAAAAGGCAGAAGAGGCTAGAAAAAAGATAACAGACACTATGTTAAGCAGTCAGTTGACAGGAGAGTAGTTTTCATATAGCCTTGACCATGAGAACGGTGCTTGATGGGCCCCTGCTGAATCGGTAGTATTTTTACTCCTTTAATAAAAGTGTTACACACATATATATACACACATAGGTATATATATGTGTGTGTGTATTTTGTATATATATGTATATGTGTATACATATATATGTATATTTTCCTGATTAATCTATTTGGACAAAAACACCTTCAGGACTTTAACCTGTAACTAAGGTTCTGTTAAATGGTCAGTGTGTATGGGGTGAGTGCACTGACTTGTCATGCATGTTGAGACCAAGGAAAGATGGCTACACTTGAAAGCGGGATTAAATTTAGGGTTATAGGTGACTTTCAGGGGTGTAGTTGCTCAGAGTCACGTCATTTGCCCTTGCACCACCTGAGCCCTCATGACTGTTTGGTTCCTTCAATACCACGTTATGCCTTGAGAGTCATCATGAGCTCCGTAACCAACATGCAAAGGATGTTGGTCCTTAACTGTCTCTTATTTATCTGACCAGCTTCGGCTCTGCTTCTATAATGAACTGTAACTACAGGAAACCATGGTGTGTATCTTTATGTAACGGATTCCTTGCTTCTTCTGATTGCAAATATCTTAACAATTATGACGGATATTAAAAACTCTCATGAGGTTATTTGTTGAAGCAAAATATATTATAAAAATACATGCATATGGAAGGATGGCCAGGGAAACCATTTCATCAGAGTAATGGCCAGTTCTGTCCTTACCTTCCCTCTGTCTCTCCCCTCCTTGTCCCCAAAGCTGCCTCTTTTCGCGTGTAATGCCAGTGCTCTGTACAGTGTTCTGTTTATAGTGGTTTGAACATTTTTCTGCCCGTGTCTTTCATTGCTGAAGTAACTCGCCTCTCTCATATCGACTCTTACCCAGGAGCCGCACTGCAGACTCTTTGATGTAGGTCCTTTCTGCATGGCAGCTAAGGCCAAGCTGTGGTTCTCACTGCATGATGCAACCCCACCCTTTTGGTTGTTGCCTCCAGGTTAACCAGACTCTTTTCCTGCACTGTCCATGCATGTTGACCTGCTTCCCCTGTTGGCCCTGAAATGTAGTGAGCACCGGATGTATGCATGAGTTAAAGCGGTGAGCATTTCAGTACACTGAAGCACTGGGCCCGAGGCTTCTCCTTGGAAATCCTTGTGGGCCCCCAGTTTGCTGTGATTTCACAAAGGCCACTCTGTCCCTTGAACATTCAAGACTAGAATATTGGAAAAGTCAGAAATAAATCTGCTATGCTGAACAAAGATTAGTGACAAGAAATTAGAAGCTAGGGTCAGTTTTCCAAGTAATAACTTACCTGATGACCAGCCCTAAATATTCCTGACTATACCTGGATATGCCCAAAGTTACCAGGTTTGCAGGAATTTTTCACATCTTTCTCAACGTTACCTATTTTGATTTTACATATATATGTACAAAATACCTCTTAAACTAAATGCCCTGGGAGATGCAATCATTGACCATTCTCACACTGTACTATGTTTAGGAATGTTATTAATTCAACTTTAAAGTGGTAGTGCTTTCAGGAATATCACATTTGTCAAAACATGTTTGGCATTGCATTTAGCTTTATTGATTAGTAAATTGTGATCATTTTCTCTCCTTGTTGAAATATATTTTTGCCTTAGGGTTGTCTAACAACTTACTTTTAAAGTGCTCTCTTTTCTTTTAAAAAATGTGTACTTCTTTCTTTCTTGTATTCTCAGAGTGAATTTTTATAAAACGTAATGTCAGGATCTGTTTTCTCACTGGATTATTTTTCATTTCAAATAAGAAGATACCTTACATTTTAGAAATGCCTTGGTTCTAAACAGAGAAAAATGAAAAGTGAAGCATTACCAAGCTCTCATAATCTTAGGGTAGCAATAAGCATTCCTAGAGAATCATTGATGGTACTAGCTTGTCAGAGCCCCTTAGTCTGAAACTATGCAGTCAGAATGAAACAAAGGTGTAGACTTCTTATCTTCTTTTTACTTTTTCCTCATGAACGATGGTTTTTCTTATATTTGAGGGGCCTAGTAGATTGAAGTTCTAACCACACTCCTTTCTTCCCCATATTCTATTAAACATATCCTATTCACTCTAATGAAATGGACTTTGCTTAGAATTTCATAACATGTTCTTTTGGTAACCAGTAAAAAGGTTTTTTGAATGAGAACACTTCCCTTTTTGAAAGGAGCTCGGATGGAATTATACAGACCTGGGCAGGCAGGAGATTCTGACCAGCACATTAAAATACTGTCACTTTATGAGAGCTTTCATCCAAGGGCTTGATAAAGAAAACATCTGATTCCCCTTTGTGAGGTTCTTCAGTAAAGACCCATTCCCTTCTCAGATGAAGTGAAAGGATTTCAGAAGCCTAACAGAAAGCGGGAATAAATTGATCCATTCATGGTGACAGAGAAAATCCTAAGAAATCAGCTTACTAGGGGCATCCTAGGTCCCTCACACAGATGTTTTTCATCATGGGGGAAAAAAACATCTCCAGAGAAAATCAAAGATATGGCAAAATAACTCAAAAGAAGAACATTAGGAGGAAGCAATAAAAGAGGAACTCTTTCTAAGTTTAGATCCAAATGTCTAGTTGACATCATTGATATGATGGAAAGAGCTATTTATTTTCTGAGACATGAGCAAGACAAACTCAATTTTGATAGATAAATGATTTTCAATGTTAACCAGAAGCAAGAGGGAAAGACAAAAATGAAGGAAAATAAATGTTCCAGGAGACGAGAAGTTATTTTCGTGAAGTTGTTAACAAAGAAATTAAAAGAGTGTATACTTAAAGATATGATTGTATAACCATAGGGTTTAAAGTCATTACCATTTTCCCTATTAATGGTGACAATTTGTTTCTAAAGGTGAGCTCATCACATTTCATTTTCCATAGTGATGTTGGTTTCTACTGCCCAGGTTGCTTTATGACATTCCTAAGGAGTGACTCCAACCTTGTACTCTGCAGACCCATGACTTCTAATCAGCAACATCTCAGACTCTCCTTTTTGGCCGTGAAGCTGCTGGACTCGCAACAAAATTCCTAAATAGGAATACTTACAAAACCTCCACGCCTTAGCTGTCAGCCAAAGACAGAGCTAAGACACGACTGTTTTATTTCCTTGTGCAATAAAGGTATAATTATTTTCTATGCCAGATGTCAGAAAGACTTGTACCAGGTCTTTCTCTGTGTCTTCTAAAAACAAACAAAACAAAACAAAATAAGAAAACCTCAACAACAACAGCAAAAAACAACCTCAGCATGTCAGAAACAAAGCTATCGTAATTATCATCTAGCATCACATATAAATTCATGTGTAACTTTAAACAGACATGTGTCCTTGTGGTGACTATATATGCTATGTTACATTGTTTTCTGTTCTTAAAAGTGAAGTAGCAGATAAATGGAACAACTGTTTTTTACATACATTTTTTTTTTTGCCCAGATGTTCTTGACTTCCTAACATCCTGCCAATGCAGGTTTTCAGCATTGGTAATCTTTGTTAGTGTAGACCTTGAAGGGACTGCTGAGGGGTTGCATACTATTCTGCTTGAGTGCTGATGTGGCTGGGAGGTGTAAGGATGAGAATTGTGATAGGTCTCTTAGGCTGCTGGCTGAATTTTGGAGGCTCCAATTATCCCCATCTGATTATCTGATTAGACTGCTGAACTGGGACCCAGAACAGACTGGGTCTGGCTATAGAGTCAGTATTTTTAGCTTCCTCACTCTAAGTCCTTCTAGGTATACATACAAGGGGAACCTCAAAAAACCCCAGAATTTATTTGTAAAAAATTGTGTATTTATTCTTACCTATTTTAACTTCAGTCACCTTCAAAATACTCTTTGTTTGATGCAATACACCTATTGAGATGCTTTTTCAACTGCTCAAAACAGTTTTTGAACTCATCAATGTTGATGCCTTTTAAAAGTGCTTCTGCCATTTTTTGTTTTGCTTCTTTCACATCAGCAAAATGTTTCCCTTTGAGGATTTTTTTCATCTGGGGAAATAACAACAACAAGGAAAAAATCACTTGGGGTGAGCTCGGATGAATAGGGAGGGTGGAGCACATGGGGGTTATGCCGGTTTTGATCAAAAACTGCTGAACACTCAGCCTTAAGGGGGCAGGTGCACTAGTAAATTACCCATCATGAAATGGGCAAATGTATTGAAAGAATCTTAAAAAAAAAAAAAATTCACTGAAGCCTAACTCAGCCTCTCACAACAATGATAGCTGGTATAGTGATGCCAATAGGTTCCTAGAACACTTACCTAGTGGAAGAAGCCTATATTACAAGGAGTCACACTCCAAAAAATAACTCTGGTTTTTCTGTTTTGGTCCTCTCTCATATATCAAGATGACATTGCCAAGGTCACACTATCCAGATGTGTCAGGACTATGTCATGTCAGAGAGAGGACAAGACAAGGGAGCATAGGACATAACCTAAGTAGGGGACTAGTGAGGTGACTAGGGGTGTCCAGAGAGTCTAAAACAAACATCTGGAGAAGGCTCAGACAGAAGAATTTTGAGGTATGCACCTAGTAACAGACCAGAGGTCCCACAATGATTCAAAAGCCTGTTACACTGTGGGGGTGCCAACCTACCTGCTCAACTTTGCCCTGGTTGGCCAGCCTTTGGCAGATAGAGGGCTCATGCTTTTTCTTAGGAGCCTCTGATATCCTCTATATGATTATACAATTCTTATTTGGGAAGCTTTGATGTTAGGGTGCTTGAAACTGTGCACCAGGCTGCTTCCTCAAGGATGCTCTCTCCTTCAGAAATGTGAACACCAGGCCATTGCTTCCCAATGGCTAAGAGCAACTGGTTATTATTGATTAGAAATGATTATTTATGGGCCTCTTAATGCATAGGTGACAAAATTTAATATCCAGGATAAAGGCATAGGAAGCAAAAGACAGTGGTTGGATGAATTCTTGCTTATCCATGTCTAAGTTTCGGTGGTATAAGAGAACTATAGATCCAGGGGTCAGAGGCACCATTCTTCATGCCAGGCTTTGTGTCTAGGTTCCCAGCTCTCAAACTTGAGACTTCTTCTTTTCCCCTTTCTTTTCTCCATTTCTAATCACCTCACCTAGGCTGTCTTGTTTGGTGGATGGTCCCGGGGGGGGGGGTAGAGAGCATACATTTGTGCCAGAAGGCTGTGGATGTACGTACATGTGAGTGTATGCACATATTTGTGCCCACCTACATGTACCACCCATACCTATACATGGTTGATAGACCCTGCTCTAGAAAAACTTTCAATCTGTTTTCTAGTATGTGTAAATGAGTGTGTATGTATTATGTGCTGTTTGAATCATCTACCCCCTCCCTTCCCTCTACTAGATAAATAACAGTTTCCTAAAGAAGAAATGGTTAGAATCAGTGGAGGTAGGAGAGTGAGTACAATTGGTCAGTCATGGTTCCTCAGACAATTAAGTGAAAACTAAATCAAGCAGTGCTTGTTTGGCAAGAATCTGCTTTATGTAGTAGTTTAACTCTGATTTATTACATCAAAATTGCTGGCAAATATGAACACTGATTCTACTCTGGTAACAACTGTGATGGAAATAATTGTAGTCTGTAGACAAGCTGGAGAAAACAAGCATTAGTGATTAGATTTGTCTTGGACATCATTCCAAGAGTCCAACAGTGAAAAAATACATACTCTGACAGAAGTAGATTTAGAAGAGATATTTAAAAGACATATGACTGGTTCAGACCTCTTCTCCAAATCCATGCTAAGTCAATCAGGCAAGCAAAGCTCTCTGCTCTGCTAAAGACCTGGAAAAGGAGAATACACAATCTCCTGTGGCCACTCTATTAAAGTGACACATGGCTTTCTCTGTCAAGAAAGCTTGGTAAATTATTTAACATGTATGAGATCGTGTGTCTGCCTTCATGGAAATATAGTTTTCCCTATTTCTTCTTTAATACTCCATAGAATTATATCAGATGTTAGTGAAATCTCTTTACAATAGCTCAGTAATCCTGTTTGGCATTTGGATTACAATGCAACACCTGATAAGGAAAAAATTAAACACAGAGATATTTGATTCTATCAGTTTTTATTCATTTGGATGATTACCTGTTTTGGCATTTTCTACAAACAATTGTTATCATTATTGTTATTACCTTAGTTTTAAAATAACTATGTAATAGCTTAGTCATCTGATCTCATTCTTTCAATAGGCTTGGAAATTTGTGTTCTTATCCCCCAGTTTGCAGAAGAGAAAAACAAGACTTGAAGAGGTCAGATTATTAGCCCAAGATCATATAGCTAGTAAGCAAAACACCTTGCATTTTAACCCTTCCATTAAACTCCAAAACTACCTAACTGCTATTCATTCTTGAGGTCAATTTGTAATGACCATCTTTTCCTTTTGATTTATTTATTTATCTAGTGTGTAGATAAAAAGATATGGAATGAAGATGAGAAAGGAGAATCTAAGCTCTGATAAGATATTGAAATCTTACTGAGAGAAAATTTGTAAGAGCTTTCTAAGAAAGTGATAGGGATCTCACCACCTGAGTTTCGTGAAAACAAATTACCAGTGTTTTATTGAGAAATCCAGTGTGTAAGGAATTGACATATTTTGCTCTCTCCATCAGCATCGATGTCATTTTCTTTGTCTCCTAGAAGAATGCTTCATTCTTAGGAGTAATTATTCAGGTAGGCACGCGGAGCCTTGCCACTGCTCTGAAGTCTACTGCTATCATTCTTCCAGAATTCTTCATATTACTCAAAGCTCAAGTATACAGAGAAAGTAAGGATTCCAAAGAGTAGTGAGGGTTTTTATACTACTTCCATATATTCTCCAATTCATTTCAACATCAGATGTATATGTGTGTGACTATTGGATTACTTCCCTTTAATTGATCAGAGATATAATTGGAAGCCTGCTGGTGTCAAAAAGATTAATAGTTCAATTGGTATAAACCCATAACTGATGACTTCCCAACAAAACCATTTAACCAACTGGCTTGGGATCATGATAGATCAATGTTGCAGAGTAACAAAAAGTGGTTTTTGTTCACATTAAAACCATTTCAGGGTCTAAGGAAAATGTTTTAAGATAAAACAAGGGGCCCAATGTGATGTTATAATCATTAGTGTTGATTAATGATTGAGCACAAACCTACCCATCAAGGATAACAGCATCTTAGAAGATAATTACCCCAAGATGTTCTGGGATAAAGTCAGAATTCTTGTCAACAGAAGAGGCTTGATTCTGTTTGGTAAAGCTAAATAAAAACGCCACAGTTTATTGAATACATGCCCTACCCAGTGTAATCATGAAAAGAACAATATTGGAAAGCTAAACTCTTATGTACATAACTCTAACAAGATAATTAAAATGGGAGCACTAGGAAAAACAAAAGGATACTAAACTTTCAACTTGGATCTATTCAGGACAAGGACAGTCCTGGGGTGCTGTCCAGTTTAGGAGATAATGTTCTCTATAAAGAGTAATGTTCTATATAAAGAGTATTGCTTTCTCAATGATTAATTAGTATCATACCAATCACACTAAATCCATTATTGTTATTAACTTGCAAAAGATTTTTCTGAGATCTAAAATTATATGAATAGTAACAATAATTTCTAACTTGGAGTACCTTGTAAGGACTTGCCTCCATTTTAAAATTAGTTGGTCTTACAACATTTTGGCCAACTAGGTGTTTCTATTCCTAGGCAGGAAAACTGAGGCAATTAGTTTATCCAGTTTGACTTCAAAATCACATGGCTCGAGCGGGGCTCGGTGGCTCAGCCTATAATCTTGCGCCTTTGGGAGGCTGAGGTGAGTGGATTGCCTGAGCCCACGGGTTCGAGACCCGCCTGGGCAGGCGAGACTTCATCTCTACAATAAATAAATAAATAAACCAGGCGTACTAGTGCGTGCCTGTAGTTCCAGCTACTTGGAAGGCTGAGGTGGAAGGATCGCCGGAGCCCAGCAGGTCGAGGCTGCGGTGGCCGGGAGCAGCCACTGCACTCCAGTCTGGGCAACAGAGTGAGACTCCCACTCAAAAAAAAAAAAAAAAAAAAAAAAAAAAATCACATGGCTCTACTCCTTCTCAGTTGTAGATAGGTTCCTTGGAATTCATGTCTATATGATGTCACCTTTTTTCTTTGTTTGGATTGGATTGAATGGGATGCAAAGCTTTTTGTGTATAATTAGAAGTGTTCAAAGCCTCTAAATATTATCAGCCTTTACTATATTCATTTTTGTTCTTCCACAATAAGAGAGGGTGAGAGAAAATTGGGGCACCTTGAGGGTCATTTATCTCTAATCAGATGGATAGCTGGGAGTTGTTTCTCTATAAGCAGAAGAACTTCCCCTTAATTGGGATCAGTCTTCATGGTTTCCCCACCACACAGAGTCCTAGGATGGACTTGTGGAGATTATTAATGTTTCACCTGACAGTCTTTACAGAGTAGGGTTAGGTATAGGTTGGACAGGTTTTCTTCCTCTGCATTTTCTCAGACCACCCAATAAATACATGATTTTTTTTCCAGGGCAGTTTGACCTCCTCCATAAATCAATCAACCCCTATTGCTTTTGCATGAGCTCCCTGTGAGGCTTTGTAGATAGCAGATACTGTCTTACACTGTTTCTTCCTCTCCAAGGAGGTTGCACTCCATCTGGAGAGGAAGATGGTATGGCAGTAAGGCTATTGGGTCTCTATCCTAACTCTACCACTTAGCAGGATGGTCTTGGATAGTTGCCTGAGCCTCTGCTACTCTATCTATAAAACAGAGATTATTTTTAAAAATCTACTTTATTTTGCCATTTTGCAAAATACCAATGCAATAATTTGTGTAAACGTTTTACAACTGCCAGGTATTATCATATTGAATTGAAGAACTGAATATGAACATTATGAGACAGTTCAGAATTCCTTGCTCCAAATACTATAGACATTTAGAGATAAGAGGGGTAAGAGGAGGACATGAGTAGTTGGCTAAGTCAAGCCTTTAGGTTGGCTTTGAAGACTGCTTAAGGTTGGAACACAAAGAAGGAAGAACATTTGAAGAGGCTACAGCAGAAGCATATATTTAAAATTTGGAATGCATGGGTCATATTCATGAAATAGTGAAGGCGCCAGCTGATGGTAGCAAAGGATTTGGACCAAAACACTGTACAAAATAAAGTAGGAGATGTAGGGTGAATCTAGGTTTTGGAAGTTCTTCCCAGTCAGGCTTAGAATTGATGTATGAGACAGGAGGGGGCCATGATGGTGGATGAATGACATCTTTTAATTAAATTAATCTGGCAACATTGCAGAGGTGAGACTGGGAGAAGAGTCTGGAATCATTAAGCTTATTGAATTTACTCATGTCTGTGATACTGTGGGCCTGAACTCTGCCTGTCCATAATCCTGGTGGGAATTGAGAGAGCCCCATTCAATTTCAAAAGGGACTAGCCACAAGAGTGAGGAGAATTTGAATATTGAAAATTATTTCACAAAGTGCTATTTTGTTCCTCAGCCAGTCCCTTTCCTATTAAATCATCTCGAATGTGTGTTGTTGTTTTGTTCCTAAGCTGCTTAATATTTCTTTATCCCTTATAAATGACAGTCTCCATAACCCCATCCCATCTATACTTTATCATTTTTCCTTTTAATCTTAAACTAAAAATGTGCTCAGTGGGTACTCTCTGATTGTTAATTGGAACGTCCACTGGTGAACCGTGCACAGTGGTGTTGTAATTACTTCCCAGTATCTTTTAAATTTTTTCCCCTTGTTCACATCTGAAACTGAAAATATCTGCTCAACCCTTGATCTCAGCAATTAGTTAAGTGGTATGCAGCTGGTTATCTGGAGGCGGGTTCAAACACTTACTCATCTCTGTTTGGATCTGAATGGGAATTTTCTCAAACAGTGACACTTGTAATTAGTGTGTGGTTGCAAGAAAGTTCTTCAGGAGCAGTGGTTCTCAAAGTGGGTCCCCAAATGAGCAGCATCAGCATCATCTGGGAAACTGTTAGAAATGTAAAATCTGGGGTCCCCACCCTACTAAGTAAGAAACTCAGAGGGTGGGGCCCAGCGAGATTTTAACAAGCCCTTCAAAGGGCACGTCAAAGTTTGAGAATCACTGCCCTGGAGAAGTAGCTTCACAGGGGGAGGAACTAAACTCAGGAAGGTAGAAAAACAGATGTTTGGAAGCACCAGGGTAGTTTAAGACTGAGAAGAGGGGCTAATATTTCCCTGTTGGAGATGAGGCAGACATTCAGAGGAACTACTGGAAGCAGTAAGATTTTGTGCTTAGCCCCTGTCCTCTGAAGAAAAACTTGGGTAGCCCTCTCTTGCTTTGTGCTCTGGAAAGGCAAATTTTAAAGTCAGTCTTCTGGAAGGTCTGTTGAGTCTTCCTTTCAAGGGTCTTTGGAAATTGCGTTACTAAATAAATGAAGAAAGACATACATTTCCCAATGTGTGTGAGTCTCATTTTCCTCTATAGAGATATATAAATATTGAGGATGTACTTATTTGATGTTCAATAGGAAGTAGGAGTTTGTATTTCAATCTCTATCTTTCACTGAACTTTTACCCTGTAAGAAACAGCTCTTTCCTGAGGTTCTCTGGAAGGTGCTCCCATCATAGCGTCTTGGTCAAAATGCTAAATTTGCCTAAGGTTTGGTTTTAGTATCACCCTTGATCCATGGACTGTGGGAGCCTAGGAATGAATAGTCTGTAGTCTATCACATATCTTGTATCCTCTAGTTAAGTCCTTAGTTACCCAAGAATAATGTGGGGTAAGTTGGTTGTCTGCTCCCAGAGTCAGAGCTAGTGTTTTTCTTTGGGTTCTTAAAAATTCCACCTTTTTTTTTTCTATTGGCAGCATATGCCCATGTAAAACCTTTTCTGACATGGGCATGCCTTGACAGATGGCAATCTAAGTCTGCGTGCTCTAGAGTCACTTTTCTTTGTAGTTTTTTTTTTTTTTTACATGAGTTCTTTGCTAGCTCTTGCAATATCTGTGTATCTAGACAAGGAAACCCTCCTAGTTTACACAAGAAGGAAGAGGTATTTGTATTTCATTCTCCATCCTGCAATGTACATTAAGCATTAAGATAAAGTCTTTTGAGGAAGAAAATAAATCCTGGTTGATATGGCCAACCCATTTATTGTTGAGTTATGGATTCTCTTTTTCAAAAAAAACCAATGAATTTTTCTGTGGGTTGTTTCCATTTGGGGAATGAAACAATGGAGAATCTCCCCTCTGTGGTCTCTGTGTGAGTCCATGAACTTAAGGCACTTAGAGAATTTATCTCAGAGAGGATCTTCATAAACAGTTCTGTTTGCCACTTGAAAAAATCAGGCAGAACATTTCTCCTTGGGGCTCTAGTGGCTAACAAGACATAGCAAAAAAGGAATATAAGATGCATTCCCTGATCACTGTGGTCTTACCTGGGTCTTTCATCCCAGGGTTTCCCGCTTCTCTCCATGCTCCTGCCCCCTCATATTACCAGTGTGTATTCGTATTACTCGGGAACTTCAGCCAGAGGAAAAGCCACCTGCACCAGCAGCGTAACTTACTTCTTTTATTATTTCAGCTCAAAGTCTAAGACTTGAAGAGTGATCATGAAACAATGATTAAGTCAGTTCTAAATTTTTGAAATAGGGACTAGAGAAAAGGCCTTTAATGGCTTCAGCATTGTTTTCTGTAAATCAGGGGTATTGTGGAGGTGTGTTTTTCAACATAGTTATCTCTGGCTTCAAGCCCTCTTGTTGTTGCCATTGAATATGAACAATATTGGAGGAAACAACAGAAATGACCAGGAAGGCAAGGGACAGTGGAGGGAAGTCACTACAGTCTGATTCCTTATACTCTTTTGAGGATCTGTTGCCAATTATGTTGAACTGAAATATCCTCAGTCGCTTTGAATCCACATCTCTGCCCTACTCTTTCTTTCTCTACTGTAGTCTAGCAAATACTTCTCTAACTTCTCTAACTGATGTAATTTCAAGGGTACCACCGAATTAACTACATAGGCCATGGAATTGATAGGAGATAGGAAGTCATGAGGCCCCCAAATATGCCATCAATAATGACTGTGAGGGCAAAAATTGTTTGGACTTGGTGACGTGATCATGGGTTTTCTATGATAGACTTGGAAACCAAGCCTCCCTTTGTCTGTTTGTACATCAATCTTGATGAATACGAGATTAGTGTGCACAGCTAAGTCCCTGCTGGCACACATGCAATGTTTACCTACAGATCTCTCCATCCTCACTCACTTACCCTCTTACACACACATACCCCATTTATCCTTCAGTAATACATCCTGCCAGTGGTCTCAACAGCACAGAGATTCATTGTCTTTTCAACTCTGGAATCTCTAGTGGATTTCTGGCCAACCTAATTCATGCATATCTTTTCACTGCAACTAAGGTGGCTGGGAACTCTGATCCTTGTAGACCTTGTGAGTCTTGTTTGTAAAGCAAAACCAATCCCCAGCATGGTCTGAGAATTACAGAAGTGTCACCAGTTAACTGTAGGCCTGGATTTTCCTTTTTTTCATCTAAATTAGTACCTCTGTAGGGGAGCAGGCAAAGAGCCATGGTAAGCCATGATGTTAGCTTCTTTTGCTTCTGCCTCCTTTCAGCATTGGATAACCAAATTCCATGCTGTCTTTCTTCCTACTTCCCTACTTTATTGAAAGTTTGGAAATTGTCATTTTTTTAAAAAATAAAATAACTGTTTTTCAGTGTTGTTTTTTGTTCAGTCCGCTTAGTTTGTAAATGCAAATATAAGTTACTCTGAATACTTGTCTGGAGGTATTTCCCCATATTTGTGATTTGGGAGATGACAAAGGGTATGTTTGACTTACAGTAGAGATGAAGAATGGATAAACCCAGTGCATGTAACATGATAGGAAATTCCCATAGACTGACTTACCCTGCCTATTAGAGGGCCCCATGTTCCTATGCTGCCCAGATTCCTGCCTGTTGAACAACCAAGCATTGTTTTTACAGAAGTACAACTATACTAACTGGTATTGCATACAGTGATTGCCAAGTGGCAATCCTGGGAAATCCTTCATCCTGCACATCTCTAACTAGTTCTCTCCCAGAGGGAGGAGGTTCACATTGCTTCCCTTAGGGGAAAGTATTTTGCTTCTCCTTGTACTCTCTTCCGTGTCCTTCATTTCATCCTCTTTATATTCCTGGCCTGGATGTAACCATTTGCTTACTGATAATGATATATTATATGAATTTTCATTCACAGCTTTGAGATGCTTGTGAGGCTTTCCTGCTTCCCACCCAGTCCAAACTTGGGACTTTTCACACACTGATTCTCTAATCAGTTTGACTTGGGAAAGCACACAGAAGCCTTGTACCAGTTTGTATAGTAGTACACTTTGGAACTGCCAACTCTTGAAGGAGGATGTGCTGGGGGTTGCATTGGCTGCTGGACACACATACAAAGCCAATTAACATGCATGTCAAAAAAATTAACCCTTAGAGTACTGTTTCAAGTTTTTGGTTTAATGGTCTTGAATCTGACCTGTTGAACAATGCTTCTTTCTCCAGACTCAAGTCCTGCACTGAAAGTCCACATTGAGTCTAGCCAGGACATCACCAGGATCTTCTCCTTCATAGTTTCTTGAGATGCTCCTGGGTTCTTTTTCTATTAATCTTCTAGTGTCTTTTTAAAAAGTTCCAAACCACAGCCACTGGAGGGCATGAGGAACTGTGTTCTAAATTTGGTATGTGTCCTCTAAAAAAAAGAAATCAGTTCTTTAAGGGTTAATATGAAATTAAGGAATTTGGAGGTCCCTCCCGCTTGACTTTCCCCCAAGGTATCTGCATGATCCTTTTTAGAGTCTTAGTTCAACTGCTGAATGATGATTTTAAAATATATACATATAATTACCACAAAACCCCCAAACAAATAAAAGAACAATACACTGAATGGTTGAATGGAAAGATCCCCTTGGCAATGCTTGCTTGATGAACTTAGGGGGTAGAAAGACCAAATGTTTTCTTTTATGAACATTCATCTCATCCTCTACCGCAAGCACTGCCACTTCTCAGCATCGTGGGAACCTGGATGATACTGCCTGTCATTTACCTCTTGTTTTTTCTTCTTCCTGTCTAATAGCCCAATAGAATCCTGCCAGAATTTCTACAAAGATTTCACATTACAGATCGACATGGCTTTCAACGTGTTCTTCCTTCTCTACTTTGGCTTGCGGGTAAGTGTGTGCCATGTAGCTCAGCATCACCATGGGGCATACCAGTCTGGACCCAGGGAGCATCCCTGACAGTGTCTGCTCTCACTAGCAAGATGAAACCCAGCGTTTCCAGGAGGGACAGCATACCTGCATTCTGAGTTTCAGTCTGCGAGAGAGCCCTTTCCTTACCTAAGCATTTTCTGGAATATATGTCAATTTTGTTTCAATGGGGGAGAAATTGGGATCGAGATCACAATGAATCCTTCCACTGGCTGGATGGTTTCTTGTCTCTCTATTCAAATAATGCATCATTCCCTTAAAAATTAAATAGGAAAATACCCTTCAGGTCTTAAAATTATGTTTAGCCATGCTCACTTTGCTGAGCCCCAAGAGGGTGGTTGTGAGGATGAATCGGGTAGATTGGCAGAATTTGGGACTTGGAGGATTTGTGCTAGGATTTATGAAGAGTGCCATGCAGAATGTGGATTACAGAGATGTGTGTGTGTGTGTGTGTGTGTGTGTGTGTGTGTGTGTGTGTGTGAATGGATGTATACATATGTGCTTTATGGTTATATTTATATTAGCAAGTCTAATCAAAGTGCGATAATTCAACTTTCCCCATGCAGTTGTTGAAAATCATAGAAAAACATACTGCCCAATCTTTCTCCAAGACTAACATAGCATATAGTTGGTCTAAACGGGCACTAGAAAATGTTGTGTGTTTGACCAAATAAGCATGGGTTGGTGTGACTTGAAGAGAACTTATCTCCTTCCAGACTCCCAAAAAGAAAATTTTACCCTTTGAATAAAGAGTATAGGTTGAATGCCAGCATGATGCTTCTCATTTTTTTCTCATATTTCTCTTTTTCCCAGTTTATTGCAGCCAATGATAAGCTGTGGTTCTGGCTGGAAGTGAACTCTGTAGTAGATTTCTTCACGGTGCCCCCTGTGTTTGTGTCTGTGTACTTAAACAGAAGTTGGCTTGGTAAGTCAATCTCTTTTCTTTTTACTGGTTTCTGAGCCATGGCTGAAATGTAGAATCTACAGTAGACCAGGGCTGGGCTGTCCTCATACAAAGAAAGTTTTATGCATCCATATGAACAATTTTCTTGGAGTTTTAGAAGTTGATGGTGGCAGTTCTCTTTGGAGCACTAGTCCAGAAGGTTTGCAAAGTTCATGCTTCAGGTAATACA
The DNA here is from genome assembly GCA_027257055.1 of Cephalopachus bancanus. Taxonomy (NCBI): domain Eukaryota; kingdom Metazoa; phylum Chordata; class Mammalia; order Primates; family Tarsiidae; genus Cephalopachus; species Cephalopachus bancanus. The sequence goes on from JAPVLO010000036.1 coordinate 7,088,659, forward strand.
GTTTTATCACTGTTGAAGCCCAGAGGTCATCACTGTCACAGTCAGGGCCTCCGTGTTCATGGCTCTGTCACTTTTCATTCAGGAACTTGGAGTCAGGACTGGATTAAGAAGCCCATGGGGAGAAGGCCAACTTTCTGAGTTGTTCAGCCCCTGCAGAGGCCTGTCTGCCAAAGTTAGTTTCTGTCTGCTTTGGAGTTTTATGAAGAGTGGGTTCATTGTGGGCTATTTATGGGCACAAGGTTCTTTGTGGGGCAAGGAGAGGTGAAGTTTCTTGAGTCACCTCTCACCTTATAGGAGACTGAATACCTTTTCTGTGTGAAGGGGAGAGTTGTTGCTGGTACGGAGCTTCACAGGTCATTTCCTTTATCGGCTCACAGTTTACTTCCTATAAGACTAGGATGATTTGGTAGGGAAAGTAACTTGCTCAGAGAATGGTCTTGGCATCCAGGAGCTTAGAAAGACAACTTCAAGTTTCTCTTGGCTACACTGATTAAATTTTACCCTTGAATTCAAAGTATTCTTGCTGCCATGGGGTCTCCTGGGGAAGAAGGGAGGTTGAAACAGGACTTGGAGGACTGTTGTTGGGGTCCTGATTTGGGGGATTTTTTTGCCTTAACTTAATTATTTTTAAAGTAATATGTATGTGTTGTAATCAGTGAAAACCAAGATATATTAAAAAATTAGTCTCGTGACCAGCCTGGGCAACTTGACGAGACCTTGTTTCTACAATAAAAATGAAAAAAATTAGCCAAGCGTGGTAGCACGTGCCTATAGTTCCAGCTACTTGGAAGGCTGAGGTGGAAGGATCACCTGAGCCCAGCAGGTCAATGCTGGGGTGGCTGTGAGCGTGCCATTGCGCTTCAGCCTGGGCAACAGAGTGAGACTCTGTCTAAAAAAAAATAGTTATCTCTTCTCCTTGCATCCATCACAGCCTTCTCCTAGAGTTGCCCAGTGTTAATAGGATGGATGTGCACATCTAATAGTGCTTTAGAGGTGGTGGTGTTTGTATAAGAAATTGTATTAAATAATTACAGTGTACTGCAATTTGACTTTCTGACTAATAAATGACGGGCATCCATTCAGCTCTGTGATAGCCCATTTGATAACAGTTGTGTAAAATTCCATAATTTGTACCACAGTGTCCTCAGCCATAACCCTAATGATGGACCATCTGGATGTTTTCTTTTTTCCTGTTTTGCTGCCATAAACAATGGTTTAATAAACACCCTTATTCATATATTTGTACAATTCTATTTCCATAGATAGTTCTAGGTTCCTGGGAGAGGAATTACTGACTCAAAGGATATGTATGTTTTCTTTTGTATTGTATTGATGGATTCAAAAAAATGTTGTGTCAAGATATGCTTCTACTAACAATCAATTTTGATGCCATTGCTAGCACTGTAAATTTGTTATATACCTAGTATCAAGTATAACAAATAAAATAAAAATAAGCATCTTTTTAATTTAATGTATATGATAATCTCTCTCACACACACACCTGCATGTATGTATGTGTCCATAACAATTCCATTTGCTGCTAGTTTTCTCATTAGAATTGTATTCTCTTGCTCAATGGAAAAGTTTACAACTTTAGACTGCTTAGATTGGGTTTTACAGCTAGCATGATGAGGCCATTTGAGACGTATAAAAACCTGAGAAGTGCCCTGAGTGTAACCTACATGTGGCTGGGTGCCAAGGGTTCCAGCCACCCCAGTTTAGCTATTAGCTAACTTTGTGACCCAGGGGACCCATTTTTCTTCACTCACCCTGTTGTTTCTCATCTGTGAAATAAAGGTTAGACTGGATGATCTTTAAGGCTCTCTCAATTCTGAAAGCCTTGAAGATTCTTGAGTCATTACTAGGAAATTTGGGATCTAGGTCATTGGGGTGTACTGGGAAGTAAGTGAAATTAAATCACCAACATCCCTGAGTCAGAATTATGGATGAGCTGTTAATTGGGGCTCTTTTAAAAACATCCTGTTGCTAACAGTTTAAACACATACCCATGGACACACAGGGAAATAGGGAAGGAGAGGGCAGGAACCTGCCTTCTTTGCCTGACTATTCTTAATTTCTCGGTGCACTTGAAATACCACTTGCTTTTTCAGATCCTTAGTTTCCCCATCTGAAAAATGGGGGTTTGGACAAAATTATCTTTTAGTCTTCATACTTCATGAAACTGAAGTTTATGCTGGGTGCCCATTCTCCTTTGGTCCATGGCCCTAGATGGTTGAAGAGCCCCTCATGACTGTGGTGGGGATGTCTTCCTTTGCAGTGAGCAGAACCTGTTACAGGAAAAGGTATGGAATGGCGTCTCCTTGCTGTGAGTGAAATGTGAGGTAAAGGTATGGAATGTTTCTATGGAATGCTGTGAGTGAAATGTTTCCTAAAGCATTTTTGTGGCAGGAGTTCTTGGATGCTTTGAAATCTAGAACTCTTTGTGGATGATTTAATCCTGATTTGGAGATATACTCTGATCTAGTGAAAAGTCTATCTGAGCAAACAGAAAAAAGGGAAGAAAAGGATATAGATGAGGTTCATCTGAATTTCTACTGTGATACATCTTTGCATCAATAGTGGTTGCTGCTATTCTAATTGGTCTTCCCTGGTAGGTAGTCTGACCTTTTTCTCTTGCTGCTTTAGGATTTTTTTTAATGTATCTACTTTGTTTAGGCAAATTGTTATGTGTCTAGGAGTTGGTCTTCTCATTTGTTGTCTTGCAGGGGTTCTCTGAATTTCTTGTGTTTGAATTTTTGCATCACTGATGAGATGAGGGAAGTTTTCTTGAATGATTTCATGAAATGTTTGCTCCAGTGTGGCCTCTGTTTCTCTCTCTGCCTTAGGAAGACAAATTACTCTTAGGATTTTTCTCTTGAAGTAATCGTCCATCTCTTGAAGGTTTTGTTCTGTCTTTTTAAGCTTCTTTTCCATGTGTTTGACACCTTGAACTCAAATCACTCTATCAAAAAGATACCTGCACACATATGTTTATTGCAGCATTGTTCACAATAGCAAGAACCTGGAACCAACCATGCTGTCCTTCAAAAAAGGACTGGATTAAAAAAATGTGGTACATATACGTGATGGAATACTATGCAGCCATAAAAAAGAACAAAATCATGAATTTCACAGCAACCTGGATGGAACTAGAGTCTATAATACTGAGTGATCTTTCCCAGCAACAAAGATCTGAGTATCACATGTTCTCACTCATAAGTGGACCTTGAACTTCTATTGTAATACTGTAAGAAAAGGATCAACAGTGGTGGGAATCTATGGGGGGGTACAGGGAGGTCAAGGGTGGTGGGATTAATGGTAGTCAATATCTCTCGGGGGACAGATATTGACTTATCAACAAGGGTGTCTGAACGATGCATATTTGTATACCTAACCCTTTTAAAAAAAATAGTGGTTGCTTTTCAAAAGACATGGGCTCTAAAAATGTGCTTCGATTTGTTTATCAATTGAACAATATTTATTGATCACCTACTACATATCAGGCATTATTCCAGATTGAGAAACAATAGTGAAGATAATAGACCTGTCTTCTTTTTTGCAGTGTGGGGAAAACAGAACCTAATAAATAAGTAAATGATACAGTATTTTAGGAAGAATAAGAGCTCTTGAAATAAAGAACATAGACCTATAACCTTTTGGGTCATTGAGTAATAATAATAACGAAAATAACCTCTCTCCTCTTGTAGGAGAAAACACCCTTAATGAAATGCATTTGGTTCTTTGGTAACTCATCTCCATGGGTGAGATTCAAAACTGATCTGCCTGTTATGGAAGAGAATTCAGTATAAAAATATTTCTAGGAAGTTCCTGCCTGATTTAATACATAGGTTACTACATCATGAAGCAATTATTGTAGTGATGAGCTGCCAGAGAGAAAATGAACATTCCCTTGAGGTATGACTTATGAAGGAAGAGGAATACTCTTATTAAATAGGAGCATTTTGGGTGGGTCTGCCCTTCTCCTGATAAGTGGAAGGGTGCTACCTTTACTGACTGAGGTCTGGGTTAAGATACTGGAAACTGAAGTCACCCCAGTTCTCCTGCACCAACTTCTAGGGCCCCGCTGAAGGTATAGGCCTATGTACTAGCTGGTTCCATGGGGGATCAAAACCAGAGTGAACACAAGTTCCCTGCCCGTAGCTTTCCCAGAGCACCACCCACACCACATTTGATTCCTTATTGTTAATACACAGTTGCATATTATATAGTATAGAATATATTTACTTTATTGCATAGATCATCTTAGTGCATTTAACAATGTATTCTTAACAACACTAATATGTATTCTGGTTCCACTATGTGTTGGGTGCTATGCTAAGCCCCTCACATACATGAACTCACTTCATTCTCAGAGCTAACCTATGAGGCAGGAATTGTTGTTTCATCTCTTTATAAGTGAGGAGACTGAGGCTCAGAAAGGTTAACTCTCTTGTCCAAGGGAGTGGTAGAAAGGACAACTTACCCCAGATTTGGTCTGACTTTGTGCCCACACTCTTACTCTGTTCCTCTATCTCTGTCCTTACCCTTGGATGATTGGAGTTTTGAGAACTGGGTTGGGAATGACTGCATTGATTCTGCTGTTTCATGTTGGCATCCCTCCATCTGTTCTTACTCAGAAAGGGCTCCACTTTGGCAAGAAGGGAGGGGAAGAGATCTTAATTAAGACTTCACGTTCTCACGTCTCCTCTTTCCCAATCCTCCTTGCCTGCCTCTAGTTTCTAGAAATGCTGTGAAGACGAGGAAAACAGAGCTAGTATGGTGTCTCCCAAGTCCCTGTGTGCCTCAGCAGCTTGGGATCTGACCCAGGAGAGAGACTGGGAGCTTCTGCGTGTCCTCCGCTAGTTGAGCGGAGTGGATCACAGCCCAGCTCTGAGCTCCACCAACTCAATTCACATCTTGGCTCAGCCACTTGCTAATGGGGCACTTTAAGCAGGATCATTTTATCTGTCTGGCTCAGTTTTCTCACCTATACAATGGGGATAATAATAGCACTCACTTCATAGGAATTCAATGAGTTAATGTGAGTAAAAGACCATGTACAGAGTATGGGCTTGATGAGCAGAAACCATGATTGTCCCTGGCCTCTCCTTCTAACCTACCTACCATATTTCAAAGCACTAGAGGAAAAAAACAAACCAGCACAGAACCAAACATAAGGCGATGAATGTGAGGACATTCACACCGGCAGACAGCAAGTCACTGCTTATTTTCTGTTCCCCCACACCAATTTATTCATTTTTTTGCCCTTACACATTCCTACCTCAATAAAATAAATGCACCTTTAGATGAGAGGTGGATCTTATTCTGAGACTTGAATAACATGCTCTGCAGGGAACTCATTTGTCTATTCATTCGTCTCATTCTCTTTGTTGAACTATGTCCTCAAGATAGGTCAGTGGGCTGTGCTTTCTTTGTATGTTTTTGTTGAGGGCTATCCTGCATGGTTAAAAAAGAGAGTAGGGGAGAAAGTAATAACACTCTCACAGGCCGCTTATCTAACCTCATTTTTATTGAGCACCTACTGTGTGCTTAGCATGGGAGATAAGAGAAACACATGCCCATTCATCCTCTTTCCTAGAAGTGCTATAATTTCCAACATTGTCCCCTCTTCTCTGATGGGTGAAATCAGAGTGTGGTAAGGAGCCATTGTCATTGGAACCATGATTGGAAAGCTGTAACCCTGGTTCTATTGTCCATGTCGGAGCTGGCCTTAGATCTTGTGCCTTAAAACTTTCAGCAGACTCTGCCAGAATACAGAAAACTCTGCTAGGAAATAGAAAAATGAGTTAGTGCCCAATCACAGGGCAATTAAAATGATTTAGGGTATCTTCTTATAAATATATGCCTGAACAGTCCCTTTTTGTGTCCAAAGTTGATAAAAACAGGATTATATATATATAAAAGTACAGGTCCTTAAAAACAACAACAGCAGAAGAATAAAACATAGTTCTTGTTTGAGACCAAGGTTTCAATCTAGTTTTGGAAACAAAATAAGCACAAGCAGCAACAGCAGGTAACACCACCCACTATATAATTAAGTTCAAAATTGTGCGGTAGAGGGTTGTGAAGGCCCTGGAAGTTCAGAGGAGAGAGTTCACGTGGGTAGAAGAAAACAGAGAGTCTTCTGTGAGAGACTGGGGCTCACCCAGTCTTGCCATGATGGACTGAGACAGGCAGAGTGGGAAGAAGCAAACTTTTCTGAGGGAGAAAAGCCACACGCGTGTGGAGCATAGCATGTACCCATGGAGTATAATACCATCCTGGAGAAGAAAGTGACCTTGCCAGGTGCCAACCATCAGCCTCACAGCCCCGGAAGATGGTGCAGTCATTTTCTATTGCCAAAATAATAAATTCCCACAAACGCCATGTCTTGAAACAACACAAATGTGTTATCTTACAGTTCTGTAGGTTAGAAGTCCAACGTGGGTCTCTCTGGGATAAGACAAAGGGGTCTTCAGGACTGTGTTTCTTTCTGGAGGCTCTAGGGGAGATTCTATTTTCTTGCTTTTTCCAGCTTTTAGAGTCCTCCCACGTCCCCTGGCTCTTGGCTTCCCTGCATCTACTTTCAAATCCAGTGACAGTGGCTGAATTCCTACCTTGCATCACTCTGATCTTCCTTTCTGTTGTCTCTTCTTTCTCTGATTTTCCTTTTCTGCCTTCCTCTTCTACTTTTAAGGACACTTGTGATTATGTGGGCCCACCTGGAGAGTCCAAGATCATCTTCCCCTCTGAAGCTCAGCAGACTGGCAACCTTCATTAGCTGTCTTATATCCCTTTGCCATGTAAATTATCATATTCACAGGTCCTGGCATTAACATGGACATCTTTGGGGGGAGCCACCATTCTGTCTACCAAATGGGGTATTATTGTTGTTGTTGTTGTTATTGTTATTTCGAGTTAGAGTCTCACTCTGTTGTCCAGGCTGGAGTGCAGTAGCACGTTCATGGCCACCCCAGCATCTACCTGCTGAGCTCCGGTGATCCTTCCACATCAGCCTTCCAAGTAGCTGGAACTACAGGTGCATGCTGCTGTGCCTGGCTTATTTTTTGATTTATTGTAGAGACGAGGTCTCACCAAGTTGCCCAGGCTGGTCTCAAACCTGCAGGCTCAGGAAATCTACTTGCCTTGGTCTCCCAAAGTGCTGGGATTACAGGCTGAGCCACTGAGCCCAGCCTGTTATTATTATTGTTATTCCCATTTTGCCAGAAGGGAAGCTGAGGCTCCAAGGGGTTAAATAACTTGCCCAAAGTCTTAGAGCCCAGAAGATCTATGCCCTGTTCAGATCTGCCAGAAACCATGCACAGCCACTTGGACTCCGAAACCTCCAGAAGCCATTCAGGGCTCTCTGGGACCTCGCTGCATTGTATTTCCCAGTCTATTATGGGAAGAGACCCTTAGGGAGTTCCATGTTGAAGCATGAGACCCTCCCTCACCACTCATTTCCATGCGGTGACTTCATTTTTTCTTGTCATAGCAACAGGTGAGTTACTAGGCAGATGTGCCCATTATCTGTCATTCTTAGCAACTTATACTGAGGTTTGGGCACCCATTCCTGTGTGGCTGCAGCAACGGAGAGGAATCTGCATATCCTTCACTCATATGGAGTTTATAGAGAGGTGTATAGGGAGGTGTATGGAGCCAAAACACCACTTTCCCTATCTAATGGTTATACCACCAGGCATCTTTCTGTTGGCCATGTTGTATATGTATGCCTGGCCCCAATGCCACTAGATTGGTCGAAAAACTCACCTTCAGGCAAGGTTAGGATGGTTCAGTTAATATCTGGACCTTATGTGGGCTAGCCCCTGCATTCTGTAAGAATAGTCAAGAGTGAAAGCTGTGGACTGGTTTCAGTTTCCTGACATCAGTAAGTTTCAGTATATTGAGATTTAAACAAACAAAAAGAGCGTGGTTTGGTCAGAGAGTGACAGCAGCCCTCGGTTGGCAACCCCAGGCACATAGCCCTGACTCTTCCCTCTCCTTCCCCTGAACTTCCTGTCCCAGCTTGGCTAGGTGCTAGTGGCATCTTCCCCACCTCTTCCCTGTCCCTGGTCTTGAGTAAGTTGCTGTCCTCTGACCTTCCACAGGTTGTAATCCTTCTCCCCTTAAGGCTCAGTTCTAACCCACCTCCTATGTGAAGCTTTCCTATTCTCACCCTGTTTGAATGAATTCTGCTCTGGTCTTTTTTCCTTTGCTCTTATGATTATTGCTGTAGGAACAGCATAGATAGTCTGCTTTGTACTGTCAGGTGACAACACAAGTTCCTTGATAACAATGTGGCAAGAACTTTGGCAATTTATCTTTTTGGCTCTGTTCCTACTACCTGGAACAGTGCCTGGCACATTGTTCATGCCTATTGAATTAATGAATTAATGCATGAATAAATGAATGAGGCTTAGGATAATGATAGTAATGAACAATTATTGATTCTTATTAAGAGCAGGTATCTCATAGGCATTATCTGAGTTAATATTCACTCTGAATAAATATCCTTAGTTTGATTTTAAAGTTAGGGCTGGGCTCGGTGGCTCAGCCTGTAATCCCAGCACTTTGGGAGGCCGAGGCAAGTGGATTGTCTGAGCCCGCAGGTTCGAGACCAGCCTGGGCAACTTGGCGAAACCTTGTCTCTACAATAAGACAAAAATTAGCCAGTCATGGTAGTGTACCCTGTAGTTCCGGCTACTTGGAAGGCTGAGGCAGAAAGATCACTGGAGCCCAGCAGGTCAATGCTGGGGTGGCCGTGAGCTTGCCACTGCACTCTAGCCTGGGCAACAATGTAAGACTCCAACCAAAAAAAAAAAAAAAAAAATAGGAATCTGAGGATTAGAGGTTATGTAATTTTCCCATGTAGTAAGTGGTAGGTCCAGGACTTATCCCAGGCCAGTCTGATTCTGGAGTCCGTGCTTTAAAAATTCTCAAAGTGTGGTTCCCAGGTCAGTGGCACCGGGATCTTGTTAAACATGAAGATTCTCAGAACCCAACCTAGACCCACAGATCAGAAACTGTGTAAGTTGGATTCAGCATTGTGTTTTAACAAGCACTTCTTGTGATCTTGATGCTCACTCAATTTTGGGCGCCATCCTGGTCTAAGTTGGAATAGTTCTCAAACTTAGCTATCCGTTGGAATCCCCCAGAAAGCTTTTACAACTCTCCATGTTCAGGCCAAACCTCCAACCAATTAAATCAGAATGTCTGGGTTGGTGGGGTAGGTGACCTAGGCTTAGCATCTTTTTTTGAATGCTCCCTAATTTTGTCTAAACTGCAGTAGGGGTAAGAACCACTTGTGCTGATCTTCTATGAATGTTGAGCTCATTCTTTCTAGAATAGTGCTTTCTAAACTTCAGTGTGCATGTGAAGTACTGTTAGAATGCAGTTTCTGGTTTAAGGGGTCTGGGGTGTGATCAGAGACCTGCATTTCTACAAGCTCTCAGGTGTAGCTGATGATTCTGGTCTGGGACCCATGCTTTAAGTAGCAAGGTTTTCCAGTTTAGATTGTGCTGTCCAACGTGATAGCTACCAGCCACATTTGGTTATTTAAGTGTACGTGAATGAACATTAAATCAAATTAAAAACTCAGTTCCTTAGTCATACTAGCTGCATTTCAAGTACTCTAGCCCTGTGTGACTAGTGGCTATGGTGTTGGACAGCACAAATAGAACATTCTATTGTTGCAGATAGTTCTGTTGGACCAGGCTGCTCTAGAATGAGAGTCTGTAACAACATGCACCATAATATTTCACTTTTTGTATGCAAAGGGCACTCTTGCCTGCAGTGGAGGCTTAGCACATGTTTTTGGAATGAGTTTGAGTAAATGGACTATTGGTAAAATGCCTAAATCTAAAAGAAGTAAATAACTATCTTCAACAGGTGCTAGAGAAATCATTAGTACACCATTAAAAGGTGTATCATACCCAAATTAAATCAATATACTCAAGGCCTCAGTAGGGAAAATAACACAAGAGGCATTGGATCCAGCGCCAGAACCAGGACTCCCTCTACTCACTGCTTCTGAAAAGGCCTGTTAGGTTCTGAAAGAAAAGGTCTCTGGTTCCCCCTACAGGCTAGTCCTGGAATTCGCTAGATTAGTGTGAGATTAAGAGGCCAGGGGAGGAGGGGAGGAGAGCAAATAGGCTCCTGTTCAAATGGGCAGTTTGGGTCAGCAGATGTGGAGGTAGGCTCACTTTGAACTCCCATACGCTATTTTGTATCTGAGAACTTGACTCAACCACTATGAACGTGAGTCCCCTCCATCCCCCAAAGGGGTTGATGGTTAGTCCTAATGCCCAAGATCTGGAAGGAAGGGCCCTTGAGGGCCCCAGAGGTCACCTTCTCAGTATCTTGAGGCAACTTGACCTTCAACTTGGAATTTAGATTCTCTAAAGCCAGAAGCCTTGTAAGTAAATCCCTTCTTGTAGGCTGAGGCTTTATTTAAAAAATAATAATGAAATAAAGAAAAGAAATAGTGTGATTTCCCTTCTTGGGCCAGATATCTTTGCGGGGGGCAGTGGGGCAGGGGAGAGAGAATAATCTGAAAGAAAAAGTGCTTCTCTAACCAGAACAAAATTGAATATGTTCATATTACATGTATGTGTGTGTGCTTATGTGTATATACATACATATATACTTATTTCAGGTATTCTTCCAAACAATACTGTGAAATAAGTGTCATTTGGGGGCTCATTTTATGATGGGAAATTGAGACTTGGAAAGATTAAGTAACTTGCTGAGAGTCACATAACGAGTAAGTGGTAGAGCCAGGTTTCAAACCCAGGCATTCTAGCGCCAGTGCCTATGTCCCTTGATATGTTACTATGCTGGCTCTTAAGCTATAAATATATCTAGCCATTATATTTACACTTAAAAAGATAATTCTAGTCTTCTGTAATCAGAACAAATACTAAATGCAGTTTCCACCTTGTTCTAATCCCTGATAAAAGGCAAAAAGAGACTCCTTGATAGAAATTCACTGGTACTGTCAGATGAGAAAGAAAATGAAAAGTAAATCAATCCATTTTTAAAAAACCAGTTGATACCATTTTTATAACTTACTAGCCTCCTATTTGCCCCTATTTCCCAGTTGCCATTTCTGAGCTTCTTGGCTTAGTCTATACAAGAAGCCAAATAAATTTTTTTAAAAATCCATATTCTTACTGTTAGTCCATCTTGGCATAGTATCATTTTAGAGATTATGGGCAGCTATGGTCTGAATGTTTGTGTCCCCCTACTCCAAATTCATATGTTGAAACTTAATCCTAGTTCAATGGTATTGGGATTTGGGGCATCTGGAGGATGATTACATTATGAGGGTAAAGCCTTCATGAGTAGGAGTAGTGCCCTTATAAGACAGACTTGTTCATCTCTCCCACCATGCCAGGAAACAAGAAGGCACCATCCATGAAGCAGAGAAAAAGCCCTCACCAGACACTGAATCTATTGGCGCCTTGATCACTGATATCCTAGCCTCTAGAACTGTTAACAATAAATTGCTGGTGTTTATAAATGACCCAATCTAAGGTCTTTTGTTATAGCAGCACAAATGGTCTTAACATGAAGCCTACTCTTTTCCTGAGATTTTTTTCATTTTTTTTGAAGGAAGAAAGAATTCAATGGCACCATGCACCTTGGTAATAGCATTGCTGTAGTATAGCAAGAGAAAATGAACTCATTATTAAGTTCTGTCCCTGTGACCGGGCTCTGAAGAAGGCAGCCCAGCAAAGTGAAATGCTAAAAATCTAGATATATTTCAGGGAGCCCTTCACCACCCAGGTAGCTGCTGTAGCTGAAACTGCTTCTAGAGAAATTATGCCTCTCCAAGAGATTTCCAATTGTGTTCCCCTGATATTGCTTTGTCAGGAACACACTTTAAATAAGATGCCCTCCGTAGGTAGCAGAGATTCTAAATCCTCATTGACTTGCACGGCTCTGTTATGTGCCAAATTGGAAATACCATCCTAAAATGAATGTCTTCAAGGAACGAATTCAGCAGTAGGTTTTCATAGATGCCAGAACCTCTCCAGATGGCTGTACTTCATCTGGGATATTATTGGAACAGCCTCCTCAGACAAACTAAATGTCTAGGACTGGACATATATTTACCTTCACATCATCTTAAAAAAATAGATGCCTTGATTCTTTTCCCTGGGACCAGGGCCATGACAGATTGACCCGGCTAGTAGATCAGGTAGGGAGGAAATGAACACTAGGAAACAGGTTAGGGTCACTACTGCACTACTCAATGGAATACCTACTATGTGCAAATCACTAGTTTCTAGGAGTGACCCAAAGATGGGGAAAACATAGACCTTGTCTTTATAAGATGTTGATCATTTAACCAGGTAGGTCCTCTATAAAGAAGAAAAATAAGCTTAGAGGAATCTGGAAGAGGAACAGTTGGAGGAAAGATGGCCACACCAGCCCAAAGTAGATTTCAGGTATCTAAAAAGTAAACATTATTCCTTCTAGAGCAGAGCTACTCATGCTGGCGTCTGAAGGCCAGCACATGATTTAGGAACTTAATAAAAATAAAAACTTTTGAGCCCAATCCCAAACCTAGGGAATTTCTGGAAGGTGGGGCTGAGGGATCTATTTTAACAAACCCTCCAAGGGATTCTTATACAGGCTACAGTGACCTTGGCAGTATAATAAAATCACCTGGGTACTCTGACACCCGCTCCTGGTCAGACCATACTTCAGACTAAGTATATCAGAATCATTGGGTTAGAACTCAGCCTCCAGAATGTTTTAAAGTTCTCTCACTAATTTCAACATGCAGCCAGAGTTGAGAATCCCTGAACAGTTGTAGCTCTTACACCAAAGGAAGACACCTGTTAGACATATATATGTATAATATATACACATATATAACATATATAAACACATCTATGTGTATACATTTATATATGTTATATATGTATATATATTATACATATATATGTCTATCAGGTGTGTTCCTTTGGTTTAAGAAAAGATAGATAGATAGATAGATAGAAAAAGCTCCTCCCCAAATCTATTGATTCAGACTATCTGGTTATGATTTTTTTTTTCAAGTTGGAGTCTCACTCTGTCACCCAGGCAGGAGTGCAGTGGCACACTCATGGCCACCCCAGCATCGACCTGCTGGACTCAGGCGATCCTTCCGCCTCAGCCTTCCAAGTAGCCGGAACTACAGGTGCACACTACCATGCCCGGGTAATTTTTTAAATTTAAAGATGTAAAGATGAAGTCTCGCCAAGTTGCCCAGGCTGTTCTCAAACCTGTGGGCTCGGGCAATCCCCTCACCTCGGCCTCCCAAATCCCCTCACCTGCTGGGCTGACAGGCTTGAGCCACCGTGCCCAGCCCTGGTCATGATTAAAGTTAATTGCTTGAAGCATGGACACCGCATATTCTGGAGAGACAAATGGTTCTCAAAATTTTAGGTGCATCAGAATCACCTGGAGGTCTGGTTAAAACAAAAATTTAGGGGTTTCATCCTCAGAGTTTCAGATTCAGCACATCTGGGGTGGGGCCTGAGGATTTGCACTGCTAACCAGTTCCCATGTGATACTGATGCTGCTGATCTGGAGGCCACTCTTTGCAAACCATGGGTCTACCTAGTGTGAGACTGAACTTGAATTCTAGTAGTGGCTGTTGTGCTAGTTTCCAGGATCTGGTGCTCCAGTAAATCTTGCTATTTTTATGCTCCAAAACTCAGTATTTTTATTTATTTTATTTTATTTCAGCATGTTTTTGACATTAAAATCTGAATTTTAATTTACACATTGAATCATTTACACACTGAATCATTTACACATTGAGATATATCCAGCATATGATGTTGCACATTGTAATTTCAACCAGAAAACTTTCTGATCTCCCATTGGTAATCTCCTTCTAAGGTATTCCAATCCTTGGTTACTAGTGAAAGCGAACTCTTTGCTTGTCTTTATTTGTCACTAGTGTGCCCTTCAGAGCCAATTTGATTGACATCTTCATAAGCTCCCTGAAATTGGGATAGGGTCCGTTCATAAGGAAAATAGAAAAGGATGTGGTATGTTGAAGATTAGGGAAGGAGAGGGGAGGAGGGAGTTCCCAGGCTTAATTCCTATTCGCTTCCCTGGAGCCTGGCCTCCTCTCTTCTCTCAGAAATGGAGTCCCTCAGCCTGCTCCTCCAGGAAGAATTTTCTTGGGCCCAACCTCTCTCCATCCCCAGGATTACTTATTTTAACAAACCTTATTTCCCAGGCATCCACCTGCAGACACCAAGATGCTTAGGCTTGGCCCCAAGCCTACTTGCAAGAGTAAGAACAGATGATCGGTGGTGAGCAGATCTCCATTTTTCAAAAGACATATTGTGTCACTTGAAATACACACCAAACACCAGTCTGGTGTCACTTTGTTCCCATATAGCAACCCTTAAATTCAATGTCTCTCTTTAATGTAGCGTCTCCCCTTTTGACTCTAGCTAGACTATTTACTAGCTATTTTTACTCCAATCCCAGATATATTTCATCTTCATGACTTTGGTAGTTCCTTGTCTAGCAGGTTTTCCTCTCTGTTTCCCTGAACTCAACAAGTTGTGGTCTTGCATCTTCTAAAACCACTACCATCTAAACCACTCTTTTGATCATCCGTCTTCTTCTGCTGTGACTGTATTTTTGTAAGCAACATGAACATGTCCTGACTAGATCTGGAATTGGCCAATCTGGCTTACTGTCTATTTTTGTAAATAAAGTTTTACTGGAACACAGCCAAGTTCATTCATTCACATGTTGTTTATGGCAATGAGACAAAGATCACTGGGACCCACAAAGCCTAAAGTAATTATTATTTTGCTCTTTAGAGAAAGTTTGCTGATCCCTGGTCTAGATTAGCAGCTATGGCATATATTCTTTTACATTCCTCTAAAGGTCTGGCACAATGTTTTACATATAATAGCTGCTAATTAGTTTTGATAAACTGGACATGAAATTTTCTCTGAAATCATAAGAAATGTAATAATAATAAAATAAAAACTCATTTTGTTGTGTTATTGTTGTTATAGCCACCATGTATTGTCAAGCACTGCATGATAACGTTTAAGTCAACAACAGGTTGTATATAGGTTAGCGGTCCCATAAAATTATAATGCTATTTGTACTGTACCTTTTCTATGTTCAAATATGTTTAGATGCACAAATATTACCATTGTGTTATAATTGTCTATAGTATTAGATACATTGCATGCTGTGCAGCTTTGTAGCATTAAAGAAATAGGCTATACCATATAACGTAGGTGTGTAGTAGGCTCTATCATCTAGGTTTGTGGAAGTACCTCTATGATGTTTGTGCAATGACAAAATCACCCAATGACACATACCTGTCATTAAGCATTGCATACTTATATTTTGTGACTGGTATTGGACTAAATTGTCTACATAACTATCTCATTTAGTCCTCTTAAGAGCCCTGAAACATGGATGGAAGAACTTGGAGAGATGACCTAGCCTACTAGCTGGATGAAGTCAGAAAATGATACAGCAAGAATTTGAACTCAGGTCTTTGTAATCTCAGAGCATGAGCTTTTAGTGATTTCTATGCATTCATAGTTTAGTACTAGCCCTTACATGTTATGAGAGACAGAAATCTTCAAAAACCCTATCAATGAGGTAAGGCACATAAACTAAACTGGTCTCTGCTATAAACAGGCCAGAACCAGGATGAAGCAAGTGACCCTGAAAGTGAAGCCTTCTTGAATTTTCTTCCCTGGATGCCTCCCTGTCTTACTCTAGTCTCTGCCTTGGTTAATAAGCTCAGTAAATAATGTCATTATTATCATCATCATCATCATCATCATATCATCATCTTTGTTACTACCATCAGCTTACTCCACCAACCTTAAAACAAATATAATGTGTTAGTTGCTGTGCTAGATTTGGAATTTAAACTGAATTAGATATTTTTCTCCTACTGTGGGAAAGATGAGTCTATAAACCCCAGATTGCAAATCCACATGTTTACAAGGACAAGAAGATGACAAGTGGGTGAAGCAGGCCAGGTGGAGGCTGCCTCTAGCAGGAGAGTGAATGCCTCTCCTTAGGGAGAATCTTCTATGAAAAAGAATGAAATCCTGTCATTTGCAACACCACGAATGGTACTGGAAGTCACTGTGTTAAGTGAAATAAGCCAAGCACAGAAAGACGAATATTGCACATTCTCACCCCATGTGGAAGTTCAAAAAGTGGATCTCATGAAGACAGGGAGTAGATTGGTGGTTACCAGAGGCCAGGAAGGGGGAGCAGGAGGGGGAATGAAGAAAGGTTGATTAATGGGTACAAATATACACTTTGAAGAAATAAGGCCTGCGTTTGATAGATCAGTAGTGTGACTATAGTTAACGTTTAATCGATTGTGCATTTCTGAATAGCTCAAAGGGAATAATTCGAATGTTCTTAGCATATAGAAAAGAAAAATATTTAAGGTGATGGATGCCCCAATTACCCTGATTTAATTATATCAGTGCATCAAATGTACCCTGAAAATATGTACATCGAATATACATCAATAAAAAGGAGAAGCTGTTGATCAACTTTTGACTGATTCTTGCCCTATTGATAACTTCTCAATGTCCAATAGATATGCCTCTTTCTCTCCCCTCTTTCCTCTCCTAATTCTCTCTCTTCTCTTCTGACTCAGTTATTTTTTGGCCACAGTGACTTGCCCTTTGCAAACTGGTATAAGTTGCAGCATTATTATTTCTCTGCTTGAGGCAGGAAATTCTGGTGTCTTCTCTATAGGAAATGGTCACCTTAGCCTGTTTCCCTACTTATCACATCTATCGTCCAGTACCTATTACAAAGCTTATCATTTGATGCCTACTAACACCACCAAACAGGTTATATCAGATAAACAAAAATTCTTACTATGGTAGGTGAATATTTTAGCAAGCCTAAAACACTGTAAGTTGAATTTTCAAACTGAATTGGAAATTTTTTCTCAAATGTTATGGTGTCTTGAGCAAAGTACACATTGTCTGAGGACTTCTTATTTCCATCATGTTGTTTGTTTTTATTTATTTTATGCAATAAATAGCCTCCATTTACTTAATACTAGTATTTCTGGTTTGGTAAAGTGGAAGGCTCCTGACTCCATTGGGAACACAAGGGGATCTACAGATGTCCCCAGCGTTTCCAGGTCCTGACCTGCCCAAAGTGTGTCCTCTTCCCATAGCTTGCAGAAGCTTGCCCCAGCCCACTTCAGCTCTAGTGTTTTCCAGGCCTCTGTTCTGAAAAGATTTGTTGTGCAGTGCTGCCACCCAGTGAGAGAAAGTAGGAAAGAAAAATGTGGTTGTTGCCTTCAGAACCGTCTCGTGGATTCCTGGGCTAATTAACTTCAGCTGAAGAAAAGTCCTACACTTTTAACTCTTCTAAGAGAATATGTCCCTTAAAAAACCTTCAAAGGATCAAAGACTATGTAGAGAAGCCTGGAAAAGACAAATGTCAAGTGAATAGCTAGAATTTTGAAAAGTAGGTGCATGTGTTTAAGCTAAGCATACACTGAAACCAACTCCCCATACAAAGCCAATCTAAGTGGACTTCCAGGGCAGGTCACGGGAAGGAATTCAGGCTTGACGCCAGAGTAAGACATCACCTGTTTTCACTAAAATAAAGGATAATCTTTAATTGTTTGTGCAGTCTTTTCTATGCAGTAGGAAATTTTCTGTCTTTTTTTGACTGAATTGGTTTTGAGTTTGGAAAAAAAAAAGGAAATGATCCTTCACTTTACTTTTTGCACAAGCTGTTAGCTTCAAAAAATGAAAGAATGCACAGATTCTGAATAAATATGTTTATCAAACCAAAACAGAAATAGGACTTTATTAATAAACTTGAGTCTAGTCATAACATGTATGTCCCCCAAAAATCAGAACTGATCTATGAACCAGAAGCACAATGTTTAAATAAGGACAGCTCTGTGTTAGTATTAAACGTGTTATTATTTCATTATTTCCTCTTGGGAGGCAAATTAGTATAATATTACCATTGACTAACACAATTGGGTGTATCCCAAAGGTCATTTCTGTGGAAGATAATAGAGCCTTTCATGTGATGTGCCTTCAGTTGCCTAGAAGATGCAGCATAATATGACAAGAGGCCAAAAAAAGTAGTGAATATTTTTATCCTGAGTTGTCATGGCTTGTATCAACTCATTTTTCAGAAAGTTTTTTTTTTTCCTATTATACCATCTCTGTCATTTTCTTTGACTCTCTGACTGGTATTCAGCTCAGCAAAGTGGAAAAAAAATATATATATAATGCAAATGATATACAATGACAAAAATAAAGATGGGAAGGACCTGACAGAGAGAAAAGAGTCATGACACAAGGAGAAACAGAACTCTGGACTCTAGATCCCTATTGCTATATGGAAGGTTTATGATTTTCAGGGAGGAAACATGCTCAAGAGGTCATTTCTGCTATTACAGGACTAACAGGGATGCTGGAAGCAGGGGTGGCTAGTCAGGAGCATGTCGGCAATCTGCCTCTGGCTGCTGTAGAACCAGGTGGCTAACAGGGTAGGAAAACCAAATGACCCCTGGATGTGGATGTGCTTTTATCAAAACCACTTCCCTGGGGTCTGGATCTCAAAGGAAAACAGCTGCTTCCAGAGGGGCAAGAGCTAGGAAGTTATCCTGAAATCAGGTTTTCAGGGCTCTTTATGTTGCAGGATCTTTAAAAAATGATTGATCATGTGTGGGAATGTGGGGGACAAAGAGGGTGATGTGAGTGTGTGTGTGTGTGTGTGTGTGTGTGTGTGTGTGTGTGTGCACTTTAAAATAGTCACCCGTCTTGAAATAGCCATTTAGAAATGTGTGTGGAAAGAAAGTCTTCAAGATTCTTAGCCCTAATGGGCCAATTTGTGAAGTCAGTGTCATCTCTCTTCCATGCTTGTATGTGTTCAGCCTGGCCACCCTTTATGCCAAAGACCTTGAGCAGACCTTGGCAGAAACCCCAAGGTATACTCCCGTTCCCTGTCAGCAGTGATCTGTGGAGTAGACTGGTGTGGGCTGCCTTGCCTTGGGCAGCGTTTGTGTGTCACTCAGGAGAAGATGCATCAGGCTCCCGAGTCAGAGGGAGGCTGCCTTATGTCCATGGAGATGAGTGAATCAGAAAGCCAGATGGTGCCTGTTCTCAGGACATGAGAAACTGCAGAGCACTAAGCTGGAAGGGCTTGAGTACGTCATGGCCCTCTTACTTCACTTACGAGAAAACTGGGGCCCAGAGACGCCAAGGAATTTGCCCATGTTTCTCCCAATTGTGAATTAGTCCCTTCATTTATTCAATAATGATGCCTGAGCATCTCCCATGTGTCAGACTTTGTTCTAGATGATGGGTTTATAGAGAGGAAGAGCTTCACATAAGGAGCAGAAACATGTCATAAGTTAGTCTAAAAGAGAAACCTGACTGAGAATGAAAAGAATTTCAGGGGAGAGAAAGAAATGAACAAGCAAATTCACCTTGGCACTCTACAGTTTGACTGCTGATTTGGCAATCTTTAATAATTAAAATAGCTATCAGTGTATAATGGAAGGTCACCATTATGTACCGTTTCTTAGCACTCGTCACAGTTGTAATTGCAAAGGTACTTAGGATTATTTGATGAGTCTCTTTCTGCTACTCCAGACCTAGAGTATGAGTTCCATCACAGCAGGAGCCTTTCTCAGCTTTCTGTTTTATCTCCATAGCAAAGCCCTGGACACATGGGAGATAGTAAATAACCATTGAGTGGACAATGGAATGGATGAGAAAATAAGAACGCCCATGTTTTCTGTCGTGAAAGGGTTAGCAAAAATTCTTTTGCAAAGACCCAGAGAGTAAATGTTTTTGGTTTTGGGGACCATATAGTCTCCATCACCACTATTCAACTTTGCCGTTGTAGCATGAAAGCAGCCAGAGACAATATGTAAAAGAATGGACTTGGCTGTATCCCAATAAAACTTTATTTGTGGACACTGGCATTTGAATGTTATACAATTTTTATGTTCCATAAAATGTTCAAATACTTTTCAACTATTTAAAAATATGGAAAGAAAACATTCTTATCTTATGTGCTGTACAAAAACTGGTGACAGGGCAGATTTGACTCACAGGCTGTAGTTTACTAACTCCTGTTATAGGAGGTAGATGAATGGTTAGAGTAAAGGTTTTATGAGGTTTTAGACTTGATTCATGGATTCACTTGCTCAAGCATTCATTGAGTACTTACCTTATGCCAGGCTCTGTAGCAGGCATGGGACATACAAACAAATATGATTAGTCACCAATATAAAGAAAAGGTAACATTATTCTTGGCGGGTCAGATCTTCCAAGGATGTGTAATGGCTGTGTAGTAAATAGGGAACACACAGTCTGTTTAATGAATGTATATGAAGCATTCTAGAATTAATTGGGGATTTCCAGATAACACCTTCCAAACATCACAGGCTTCTTTTGAACATGCATTATTTACAGACTAGAAAAATCAATGGAGATTGAGTGATTCTCCCACTCTGTCTAAGATAAGTTGCCTGTCTAATGCTTAAAAACCTTTTGCTGGTTTTAACCTGTCGGAGAGTGCCAGTGGGTTTTCAGATAACTGACTAAGAAATCAGAGAGAAAAATGTAGAAAAAACAAACAAAAAATCCAGCTCCTTTTGTTTGGCTTGAGCTTTCCTAATTTTCATCCTGATGAAAACTAGAGGCAAGGATGCTATCTCTGGACTGTAGTCAGAGAATTAAAAAAAAAACAAACCCTGTCTTTCTTATTTCCTAAAGACGGAAAGTGATTCAGGAAAATATTAATAAAAATAGAAGTAAGGTAAGATCGGAACCTTAAAAGGTTTTGCATAATACAAGTTTGTCTGTTTCTGGTCTGTTTTAATCTAATAATCTTTTATACTCAGGGTAGTAGTTTTCTTCTCAATCATCAAAAATCTTACAATCCTCCAGGATCCTTTTGGGAATTTAGGGACAAATGGTCTTAAATAAGAACTCAATTGAGAGATTTTGTTTGCTTATCAGAACTCTTTGGTCCATGCAGATAATGTTGTGGCCCTGCATGGGGGAATAATTCCCTTAGCTGCAGTCAGGTTTTATAGCTTTTTGCTCATAGGATTACAGTTCTTTTTACACAAAAGGATGCTTGGAATGGGGCGACCCAGGGTGCTAATTGTAGGTACCTCTAACTGGGCCCAAAGTAATAACTATTTAAGTAGAATCATTGTGCTTGGTGTCTAGAAAAAAAAGGCAGAGGGAGGAAAGAACAAGATTTGGGGATGTAATTTGAGATTAACAAATAATTCATTCAATAGATATGTATTGATCACAGCACCATGCTTGTTGTATGTGATGTACTGTGAAATGGAAGATAAAATTTCAGCCTAGAGTAGCTTAATCTAGTTACGGATATGGGAATTCAAAATACCTTGTCTACAACAGGAGGTTAAAGTCTTTGATGAGTAAATAGAACAGAGGAATGAACAGTTAACTAATAACACAGAAGAGCAAACAAACTGGAAGATATGCATTTAAATGTATGTGAAGTACTTGTTGCTTTGGTAGAATTCACATATTATCCATGCAAAGCACTTGATATCTATACACATAATTGAGTTCAACTTAGTAGAATAGGAATTGAATGATAGACTCTAGTGTGTCTGGCTTTTCTCAGATCAAGTATCTGGTTGCCACAATGCAATAATTAATATTAAAGCCAGTTTGATCTTCCATTGAGTCTAAATGGAAAATCCTACCTGTCCTGCTCACCTTGCCCTGAATAAGTGAGTACAGGCACCAGTAAAACAGCTGTTATTTATTTCCTTCTCCCACATCTGTCCTTGAAGTCTATCACGTGGGCAAGGACCATGGTGCAGGAAGACAATGTTTCCATCAATGAGCAGTTCAAACCAAGTCTGTGGCTGACCATATTGAGTGGATGAAAGAGCCTTGGAGGGACTGGGCCTCCTAGAAAAATAGGTTTGTAAGTCAAGAGTAAGATGTCAGCCCCCTGTGTGTATTTCATGGAGAGAGTGAAAGCAGACCGAAATTATGAGTCGTTGAGTCCCCTGCTTAAATCTGTTCAATTCTTAATTTGAAAGGAAAGCTCAGTGCCTGGGGAGTATAACATAGGAATGAATTGGCCTCAGTGACTACAAGATCAGGGCCTATTAGGACTGCTTGAGTTTACTTGGATGTGCTTATAAGACACAACATGTGTATAGCATGAACAACATGAAAACATTTTGCAAACACTGCTGTATTTGGTCAACTCTGTAAGATAGATGTTATTATTATCCCCAGTTTGGCAGATATTGACATGGATGTTCTAAAACCTCTGCAATGTCACACAACTAATAAATAGCACAGCCATGGCTAAACTTAGAGGTCTTTTAACCAGTCACTTCCCCACTCTGTCTGAGAGCTATGGCATACTCCTGCACTCTCAATGTAGACCTATCTGTTTAGGTCTACATCCAGATGGGATGGATTATGATCTTATTAGGAGCCACATGTACTGTATGCTGTAAGTGGAAAGCAGGTAGATATGCCTGTGGCCATGCGGACTTGCTGGGGGAGTTGAACTTGACTTGAGCCTTCAGGCATGGGAAAACATGGGAATGGTTTGACTCGATGGAGTGGTGGGTCAAGGCACTCCATAAAAGAGAAAAACACAAGCAGGGAGAGGAACTTGCATGCTGCACTGGGGAACCAGGAAGTAGACAAGTCTGGATATTTTAGAGTGATTGTGTAGGAGGGTAGCTAAGGGATCAGTAGTGGGTAGCTGCAGAAAAATGAGTGGATTTGCTCTAGGACAAGGCAGTCTGTTGATGCACTTGGGGAAGATCGGGCATGGGGGTCCTGAAGAAAAGTCTCCCCTGTTACCCTGTTGCCCTGCTACGGACCTTCCTTTGACCTCATCTTGTATTGCACCATAGATGGAATTTATCTATCTGTTCATCCACCCATTCCTTCATTTCACATCATTTTGTTTCACCTAACAGACAGTTATAAAGTACTTACCATGTTCCTCGTGTCAAGTTTTAGTGAATTACTAAAAAGAACTCTCAATGAACATGTGGTGAATCCAGACATGAATGAATGAGCAAAAGAAAAGGGATGAGGATTAGTGAGCTCTTTTGTGGGGATGAAAAATTAAGTAAAGAATTCTAGTACAGTGAGCTGAGGATGGCAGCATTGTGCGGGCGGGGGGGGGGAGACAGGGAGAGAAGGGATAGGCTGAGATTCCCAAGGAAGGCTTTTCAGAAAGAGGTAGCGCTCTGGTTGGTTCTTGTTATCTACAGAATTTTGCTAGCCAGAGGAGGGGAGAATAGGCAGGTCAAACTGCAGATCAGTGTTTACAAATGAACAAAGGTATGAAAATTAGGGGGAAAGCAAGAATATAGGTGTAACTTAAGTTGAAGGGGAGGAGGAATATGAAGGCAGAAGATGCAAGGAAAATATTTCCACGTCAGACTGAACAGGACCATCCAGACCAAGGTCATGTCTACATCTCCTTAGGCAAGCCCTGGGCCAAAATGGTGTGACTCTGGGAAGTTTTCTCACTCAAAGCCCAACACTAAACCCATCTTTCTCACAAAGGCTGAAGGGACTTCTATCTAAGACAAGATACCTTGTAATTTAATAAGAAAGAGAAAAGGCAATGATATGGTATAGAAGAAATGAAAGAAAAGAGCAGATGGTGTTACTAGACTATTATATTCCTAAAACAAAAGCAAGAAACTAAGTATCTTTTAATAGCTGGCCTAGAATGCCATTCTGGGGGCTTAGAAAAAAAAAACACATCAAAATATATTAGAGCTCTCTCAGACCTTGGATGGTTTATGACAGCATCTAAAATTGCTGGTAAAATTATGACCTTGTAATTCACAGTCATGTCATATATCCTCTAACACACAGTATAATTTATATACCAAGCCAGTTGCTTTGAAAAAGAATGGGAGAAAGACTTACACAACACAAAGTTTATAAAGTATTGTTATTTTTAATGTATCATGTCTTTAGCCTAAACCTGTGTTGCTAGGAGCAGGAGTGTGCTGTTGTTCAAGGTTATGACCACAGTTTTTGCAACATGGAGTAAGAGTGTGAGGATTACTTATTTCACATACACATTTGCTGGCTAGGTTACCATATTCCAGAATACACAGTTCTCCCTTTCTCCCTCCCTTCACCAAAGAGAACTGTAACTTTGAACCCCTTCCTCCCTTGAAATAAAACCTGGGCAACTGCTAAAACCTGACCTTGACTCATGCCTTAAACCCAAGTATGAAACTTAACTTCTGCTGAAAAACCTTCCTCCCTATGGTACAAAGGGGCTCTGAGGACAACTTGTTAGGAAGCCATAAATGGAATTAACATCAAGCTTCTCACATTAACCTGGTTTTGACCCCCAACATGGAACTAGAGCAGAAAGGAGCTAGAAGCAAGCTAGGAATTGTAGAGGAGGGACTACGGATTGCCACATTCATACAACTCTCACTTTCAGGAGAAGGTGGAGGGGAAGAGAGGAGACCCAACAGTCCAGTGATCAGGTGAGAACAGTCCTGGGCCTGAGTCCAGAGTACTCCTTGTGTTCCAGGTTGCACTCCCGCCAGTCTGCTTGACTTTGTGCAACAAGCTATGTTCTCTGGATCCCATTACCCTCACCTGTAATAAGGAGATGAACTTTTGCCTTCACTACTCTAAGGGAGTTCTTGTGAAGATCAAAGGAACTATTATATCTTTTAAGCCTGAGCCAATGACTAGGGTCATTATTTTTCTCTTGCTCTGTCTGTTTCATTTTCCTCTCATTGCATGCAGCTCTTTTACCTCAAAGAAGATTCTTGAGAACAGTGACCTGATTCAGACTTCTTTCTCCCTAAAACTCTATTCTTTTGTTCAGGCTCATGTCGGCCTTTCCAGTTATTCCTGATAATTTTCTCTGAGCTTCTTAGAAACTTGATCACTTCCCTGTAGAGCACCTGTTTATACCTTCTTTGCTATGACTACATGATTCTCTGGGTCCAATTCTTAATTCTTTGGGCTCACTCCCTTCTTGCCCCCAACACATGGGACAGCAGAAGCCACAAGAAAGGAGGCAGCTCACTGCTGAGCAGGAGGGAGACCTTGCTGGGGCACTTGTGATGCAGGTAACCAGAGGACAGAGCTCACTGCTGTGATCCTAGAGAAGGTGCCAGGACACTGTTCCCATTAAAGGCAGTGGAGCTTGCAGACACTGCAGCCTCGTGCTCAGGACCTCCCAAATTTTGGCTCTTGCTGTGGGACTTGCCTTGCTAAAGGCAGGACAAGGACCTTGTTTTTCTAGTTGACACATTACATCGCAGAAACCATAAAAATGCCTCCAAAACCCCCAAGATCAAGAAACTCTTATTTTGTCCCAACATAAGAAGGGTTTTATTTTATAGGGTCAAGTAAAAAAGTCTGGACATCTTCACTATATATTTTCAAAATAATTCTTTTATCATTTTAAAAGATGACATAGTCATTTGCCAGAAATAGAAGAAACACAGAAAACACAAAGAAGAATGTGTCAAGCAAACAAAAACAAATAACATAAAACATTTGCTCAAATTAGGTAAAGACCATTCTAAATATCTTTCTATGCATAAGATAAATAAGTTAAATAAACAAATTTATATAAAATGGGTTTATACTATAAATGCTTTTCTAAAAAATGAAAATGTTAAATTTAAACTTCCTTGAACATAGAAAAAATTGGAGGAAAATGAAGGAATTGCTAAACTTGTAATTTTTGGCTCCTAAGACATGTTGGTATGATTATGAGAAGGCAATTAGGAAAGATGTCTTTGTTTAACTTTAGTTTTTAACTTGGTGTAATAAAGATGAACTTTCTGCTGTGAGAGAGGAGAAAATGACCACAAATACATTCTTCTCACATTCTTTCCCCTTGGTTAATAGTTATGCTATTATTTTTATTTTGTCAAGGTTTTATAGTATTCTCTTTTGGAGCTATAGTTTCAATTATCATTTAGTCTTAATTAAGTATTTTAAAGTGTTCAGCACTCACTCCATGTGCATTTTTTGCATAGGATCTTCTTGCTGTTTTAGTTCAGATCATAATGGTGAAGAACCTATCACCACAAGTCTAGGAAAGAAGACTCTTGGGTTAAGGTTCAGGGTTACGAGAGGCAGCATAGAAGAGGCAGCCTGATCAGTGACTGAATGTGCTTCTGGGGAAGCAGAACAGGGCAGGGTGGGTGGATGGCTGCTGAGGCCCCACTGCCTAGCTTTGAACCACTTCTGCATCACCAGATTGCTGGGTAAGCTTGGGCAAGCTGTTTAACTTCTCTGTACCTCAATGTTCACGTACGTAAAATGAGGAAAACCACAGCCACTGTATGCAAGGTGCTGTGGGAATAAAATGAATGATTTAAAAATGATTAGAAAGGAACCTGACTCACTGTCAGTGTTTGCTGTCAGTATAGAATCACACTTTTTGGCGATCAATAGCAGGCAAGAAAGAATGAGAATCATACACTTACCTTTCTTTAGTCATTTGCAAGGATCTTTTACAATGCCAACTGCTTTTCGATCTGATTATGTCATTCACCTCTTTACACTTTTCCCTTCTTCTTAGACTGAAACCCAGCCTTCCATATGATCTGCCATGGCTGACTCTTGCCTTCCCCTGCACCCCTGCAGGCCTCCCCCTGACCTAGCCGCAGCAGGCAGCATCCCTCTCTGTTGGAGGGCCCACTCTCACCTTTCAGTTTTCTGCTGATCTGCTGCCTCATTTGGAAGGCCTGATCTGACCAGACTCACTGGAGTTTGTTTACTCTGTGATCACTTGTAGCAATTTGTAAGTATTTATTTGGTTTATTTAGTTTAGTTGTTGATGTGTGTGATCTGTGTGCCTGGCTATGTCATAACCTCCTAGTGGGCTGAGATCACATCTATCTCATTTAGTACTATATTCTGACACAGCACAATGTCTGATACTAGTAGGTGCCCAATCAATATTTATTAAATGAAATATCTCTATCTCATCTATATTTATATCTGAATCTCTATAAAAATATAGACATTGACTATATACATCAATCTATCAACCTTTAGTTAAGTATCTACTAGTTAGACAGCTAGTTAGGGAACTGTTTATATAGATACAGAAACATATATTCACTAAGTAGCCTTAATTATTCAGGCAACATTCTTACTCTTTCACATTCCATTTTCTCTTCCCATGACAATTATCTAAGTCAATAGGAATTTGAATCAGGGCTGGGGTCATATTTAGCTGAAGAGGTTTGAAAAACAGGTGACATTCATTGAGTGTCAGTTGGTGACTGTCCTCTGCTGAATTCTTTGTGCTGTATTTCACTCCATCTTTATAGTACCGTGAACTAGAGTCATCTTCCCATTTTACACATGATATTGGGAAAATGAATAAGTGATAGAGTTGGGACTAGAGACTCCCGTTCATCAGGCAATGTTGCCTATCAGGCTGACCAGCCTCAAGCAGTTTGCGATATCTGTAAGCCCTTTCTTTGGAGAGATAAGCTGTATATGCAAGTTCCAGTATGTAATTTCAGATCACAAGCTAAAATCAGTATGAACCTGAGAAACTAAGAATAAAAGGCACATCAGGGTAGGTTTGGGTTCATCAGAAAAAGTGGTGAAATTAGAGGAAAATTATTTGGAGCTGAGGAAACATTTGTCAACAGTTTGGGGGATGAGATAGAAATTACAGAATGCTTTCTGGATAACATACTCCAATTTCAAGCCTTCTGTTCCCAAAATGTGCTTCATGGAATGTTGGATTACACTGAAAGTTGATAGGCATTATTTGGAAAGAGAGCTCTATGGTCAAGTAAACTTAGGAAATCCTCGTTTAATGAAAGAGTTTCTTAACTGCAAAAATTCTTGGGGCCTTGAATATGTTGGTGTGCATTGTCTGTTTCCAAGAACAGGATAAGCCAGTTCTCTGGATCTATAAGTTCTTTGGATGCCCCTGAGACTGTTCTGCCTGACTCATGGCCTCTGGGGGCACTAGGGAGAGAGATTTACCCTTTCCAAGTTCTCTTGTAACAACAGGAAGCCCTGAGGAAACAGAGGCACAGTGTAGAGAGTAGTAATCGGTCCTTTCCACACGATTTCATTTAAGCCTCACAACCTGAGAGGTAGGTTTGTTATTCCCAGGAGGCAGACCTTGTTGGTGCCCTCACCCCTAGATCGCTTTGCCCTTACCTAGAGTGCAAATGACTGGATTTTGAATCGCCAGTATCAGCACTTCTTTGCCTTAAAGGCCTTCTCCAGTCACCGAAGCTTGCCTGTGGGCCTGCCTATAGGTCATAAATGCTAGGGAGTTAATGCCTCCCCCCCACAACCAGTGGCCAACTGGAGGTGATGGATCAGTACTCTGGCTCCCTCCCCCCTCAGTGGGACAGTTCTGCCATGTACACATGTAGCCATGTGTAGACACCGGCTGCTAGAGTACCCAAGGTGGATTTCCTTTAGTTGACACTGGTGATAGCTGCTTGATAACAAACTCTTTGTGGATGCTTTATTAACCCCTCCTCACTACCCAGTCACTTACTGTGTTTCCTAAGATCATCTCCTGAATCAATAATTTGCAATCAAATCTTTTTCTCAGGTTCTACTGAGGAGGCACCCAAACTCGGGCATCTCATTTTACATAAAAGCAACACACACACACACACACACACATATGTGCATACAGACAAAGCACAAAGTTCCAAGACTCTGTGTCTTGGAGGTTACAGGAGGTATTCCAGGTCACAGCCTGTTCATGGTAGAATCAGGATTTTAATTTAACCAGCACATTTGTTGAACACCTGCTATGTGCCCCTTGCTACCCTAAATGCTACGATAGCAAGATGAAAAAGATAGTCTTGAAAGCTCTGTTCCAAACAATAGGAAAAAATTAATTAGCCCAGGCCTGTCTTCAAAGTGTTTGCCCTTAACCACAGGACTTTCACTAATTCTCTGAGGATGGACATTTGACTCCCTTTTAAATTGGGGGTCTCTCACTATAACAAACCCATGATGAGCTCTATGTGAGAAGCTGTGGTATTCGACTCCTATTCTGTCCAGGCCACAAAAAACAATGCATTAGATAAAGACTTTTAGTTCATGAAACATGCTGGAAAAAATGACAAGATTTCCTGACTCAACAATTTTCCTGCCCAGAATAATATCTCTCTTAATTAGCGAGTTACAATTAGCATTTATAAAAAGAAATCATTCCACAAGGTGAGTCCACTGAGATGTAACATCTTGATCCAAACGCTGTTCTCCTGGTGTGAGTGGAATCATTCAGAAATTAAGCATCTTAATCAGCTCAGTGCTCCAGCATTAAAATACATCTGGTCTAGCTGGGAGGCCAGAGTCTGGCAGGGATAAGGAAGTCACAGGAGTGTTAGCAGTCCATGTCCACTAGCATTTGTTCGAGGTTGCAAAGTAGCTATGGAAACTGCAGAATTATGTGAGTGATTTTTATTTTTCCTACTTTGGCTTTTTAATTTTTTAATTTTTATTTTTTAGAGATGGGGTCTCTGTTATTCCTGCTGGATTGCAGTAGTGTTATCATAGCTCACTGTATCCTTGAACTCCTAGGCTCAAGGGATCCTCCTACCTCCCTGCCTCAGCCTCCCTAGTGACAGGGACTACTGTACCTAGCTACTTTGGTTATTTTTAAAGTAATATTTCTTTGTTGATGAATGACCTCCAGAAGCAGAATAGTGTTAAATTATAGGCATTTGATCTAAAATGGATATTAGAGAGTATCTACTACTAGCACTCCTAGTTCCTCCCTTCCTTCTTCCATTTGAGGAGAAACCTAATCACAAAGAGGGAACATGACTTGTCTAAGGTAACACAGTGTGTTGGAACACTACTGAAACTACAACCTACTTAGTTCTTCAAACTGTCATGCAATTCTTTCCATAGGCACTAGAAACCTTAAGTTCCTTTAAAAAAAATTCTTATCTCTCAGCAGTCCTGATAAAAGAATTATAATGGAAGGAACTTTAAATTGTCAACCAATGTGAGGTTTTGTATTATCCATGAACTTCTGCTGTGTGGACTATGCCCTTAGCACTCTTGAAATATTTATAGTTGGTTCCAGTAAATGATTATGATTATTTGCTGGTTTTCAAATTAATGTGTAATCGTAATGCAATGACTTATTGTGGATCAATTCATTTCATATGTCTGTGTTCTTTCCCTTAGCTTTCTGGGTTTGGAATGTATGTTTATGTGTTTCCTCTGTTGACCCCTCATGTCATCAGTGAAATGGCTACAAGGAAGACATTTGATGGAAGAAGAAAGGGCTGGTCTATTTCATCTCCTAATTGGATAATCAGTCCAGAATAATGGTTTGATTGTATTTGCAAACCTACACCTCAGGCAGTTGGTGAAGAAAAACAGCATAGGCAACAGCATAAGTGTGGTGTTCATTTACATCCTCAGTTCATCTGTGACAGGAAGGAAAAATCCACTTATTGTCAATAATAAAGTAGTAGACCCACTTTGTTTATTTTCACATCAATCATTTCTTGGCAGGCATTTTCATAGTCTGAGACCAACTTGCTGGAGTTTTGCTTATCAGGGAGATTGTTTCTGCTGTGTATGAGCTGTTTCGTAGAGATCAAACAAATCACTGCTCAAGTGTGATCCATCTTCATCAGTGAAGTAATATGCTGTGAGGACTTCCGAGACATTGTTGCTATGTGACCATTAAGCAAACAGTTTTGTGCTTCCTGCATTGATTCTGTGAGAGGATGGACATATCAGTGTCCACCTCCTGTTACTCACAAATCATATGCAGAAATGAGTGAGGCTAACAGAATTGTTAGGTTGGTCAGTGAGGCCTGTCATTCAGATTCAGATCAGTGACCTCCTTGTACTCAGGGACAAATTGGGGTTAGGGATTTAGGCTGGGATTGGAGATAGATTATTTCATTAGGCAGTGCTTTATGTGGGTTGCAGTAGGTAGCCCAAAGCACAAGGTCTTGCCTGACAGAATTTTGTAACTGCCTGAGCCAGTTGACAAAGGCCTTTAACATAGCAAAATATGAACTAAACCCAACTTGCTTCATCTCCTCACTCCTTTAACACATATTTATTGGAGGCTACTAGACACTGGACATTGGAGATCTGAACACAAATGAAGCAGACTTCACACAGCTATTTGTGTATAAGAGAAAAATGCTAAGATAAGCACATGAGCCAAGGACTTTGGAACTGCAAAATGGAACTTGCTAATTTGCTTTTGGTTGGAACAAATGAGTTTATGACTTTAACATAGCTTTATTCAAGGTTGGTTAGAAATACTGTGCACATGGTGGAGGGGGCGACAATTCATCCTTTGGAAAAGAGTCTTTCTCCTCTTAGGTTAAATAGATCTCCAAGTCCTCAACTGTCAACCAGAGCTGTGAGTCACCCTCACTTAGCAAAGGAAAAAAACATTGTGAACTACTACAAAGTTCCTGACTGTGTTAGGCACTACAGATTAGGAAGAGGAGTAAAGACCCTGACCTCAAAGAGTTCTTTGTCTATTTGAGTAGAAATGACATATATACTTGAATTGAGCTAGAACAATAAAAATAGCATGATATTAGGTACTAAAAGTGAAAGCTGCAGGGAACAGAAGGAACTGCCAAATGTTGCTAATTACAGACATTCTTGGGAAAGGTAGAAGTACCTGTTTTCAAATTAAACATTTCTTCCTCTCTCCAAAATGTCAACTAGAGCAGAGGTTGACAAACTGTGGTCAGCAGGCTAAAGCTGTTCCATCATCTGTTTTTGGAAATAAAGTTTTATTGGCATATAGCCAAGTTCATTTGTTGATGTCTTGTCTACGACTGGTTTTCCTACTCAATGGCCAAGTTGAGCCCTTTATGATAGGGATCATGTGGTTCATGAAGCCGATATATTTATGATTTGGCCCTTTACAGAAAAATATTTGCCAATCCCTGATTTAGATCATCCAGGTTGATCCTGGCATTCATTTAGAGCCTTAGAATGAAGCATAGCTGAAGTATACCTGGTAGCAAATTAATCCCCCCCAAATAACAAACACTTCATTTGCCTCTTCAAGTTTACCTTAAATTAATGTTGAGCATCAAAATTAAACATAGCTAAATCCCATGATACCTGAGGCCCCCGTGAAAAAAATGTTTTTACTGACCTAAGATTCAGTGTTATGCTTTCTGCCTTTATAGAGAGCTAAATCAAGAGTGCCCTTTTGGAAGGAGTACCTCTGTTCTTTGTAAACTGTAATTGAAGATATAATTCACTGTGTTCTCCAGTCTTTATTCAAAGCCACTGGCACAAAAATACTGCTAGAATTTAATTTTAGGGTAAAGTTGATCTTGAAATTGGCTTTATAGGTTTTCCCATTTCACAATAATCATAACCTAGTGTGTTTCTCTCTTGCCTGGGTAACAGGAAATGCAGAGTCAATTTCAGAGGTGAACTCAGTAGCAGACTAATTGCAGGTACAGGGCTGAGCCTAGGGTGAGGCAAGAGAGAGACCTGGGGTGCAAAATTGCAGGCACTCACTCTTGGGGTTATGCAAAGGCAAGGTCAGGCCTATAAAGGAGTGCCTCCTTAAATTTTGGGCTTGAATCCCTTTTTCTTTCTCCTATTCTGGTACTGGCAGGTGCCCGGTAACATTCATCCCTTCTACTTTTAGATGGGGGGGAGGCCTATGCTGGCTTAACCCTGAATATGGGATTTGCTTTTTATCACCATGTGAACTGATTCAGGTCCTTCCTGCAGTCAATGGAGGTACAAATCTCAAAAATCAAACCTATGGTTCTTCAGTGATCGGGGAGTGCCATCTGTCCCCTGTGAGTCCAAATGTCAGGTAGGAGAGAAGCTTGAGACCATGTGTCAGCTTCCCAGCTGGGGCTCACCATGGGAAGTGGGATTAGGTCGGATTATTCCGGTTCTCTTCTTTGAGCTCAGGTTTTCAACTTAGGGAAGAAGAGGGGAGACTGGATGAGGTTGTATTTGTTTGTCACTAATATCTCACGTGTGCCCCAGGACAGAGAGTGCCTCAGAGGTTGTTCCTGGAAAATGAGAGGAAACAGTAGGTACCAAGAGGTTTGTGATGTTCAATCCTAGCTGAGGATGAAGGGGAGGATGAAGAGGGAAGAATGGCCTGAATTAGACTACTCCACTCCTTAGATGGTTAGGATGGTTAGTTCTTAGAAGGAAGGAGGGAAGAAGGTGAAGGAGGGAGGGAGGTGAATGGGCTGGGAAAGGTGGATTAAATGGAGATTAGGAAAGATTCTCTTGAATAGTGAAACCAGAGAAAGCATCAAAGCAGAGCATCCTTTCCTTTGTGTCTTGAGGCCTGTGCAAATGCCACAGGCTTCCAGTTCCCAATTTCAATAAGAGCAAGCATGCAGGGAGATGACTTGGAAGCGCTTAGTTCTGATGACCTGGAATCCTGGGAATAAACTATAGCACAATTAATGTGTACCTGGTCATAGATTCAGGTTTCACACTTGTTCCCTATTTCAAATCAAAGACATCGGATGACTTGTTCGTCAGCTAAAACTAGGGCCATCTCTTGCCCACAAGTGGAGTGAGACTGAATTCATTAAGTGCCTCATAGCTGGCCCCTTTCAGCTCCTTCCTCTATGCCTGCCCCTTCCCCATGCCCAGGTGACTTCATAGTTACACTACCTCTATCCAATCAACATTTTTTCCCTGAGGATAAATGACTTCCAGGGAGATATGTATTTTAATGGGGATCAGTCCATTAGACTGGAAGAGGAGTCAAGTGCAAGGGCTTCGGAGAAGACTGGGGATGAGTGTTTATGTAGCACACTCGGTGTGAAAGGCATTTTAAAACATGTGTTAGAACAATTTATTGTCACAGCCCCTCAGAGACAAAATTATTATCTTTATTTTATCTATTTATTTTATTTTAAAGATGTGGAGTACAAGTCAGAATTGGGTACATAAGTGATCTAGGTACGGGTGAAGTCTGGGCCTCCCATTGGTCCTCATTTCGCCTGCGTTAGGATGTTTTACATGCAATAATAGGCTTGCAGGTTTCATATAATCAGCCCATATATTCACAGCATAAGGAGCAAAGTCAGGATTCAAACTTAATATCTGTTTGACTCCAGAAACATGGTTCTTTCTATGTAATGCTACCACTCTTTTGGAGGTGGGGTGGAGATTTCAGTCATCAATAAACAAGTAAAAGAAGATTAATTTGGTGGGTAGTGGTGGGTGAGGGGGCATCTTTCCCTAAAAGAAAATCAATCATAAAATCATGTAGGCAGGCCTGGTGCAGTGGCTCAGCCTGTAATCCCAGCACTTTGGGAGGCCAAGGCAAGAGGATTGCCTGAGCCTGGGGGTTCAAGACCAGCTTGGGCAACTTGGCGAGACCTCGTCTCTACAATAAATCTCAAAAAACTAGCCAGGCGTGGTGACATGTGTCTGTAGGTCCAGCTACTTGGAAGACTGAGGCAGAAGGATTGCCTAAGCCCAGCAGTTGAGGCTGCGGTGGCCATGAGTGTGCCACTGCATTCCAGCCTGGGTGACAAGAGTGAGACTCCAACTCCAACTCCAACTCCAAAAAAAAAAAAAGAAAATCATGTAGGCAGTCATCTTTCCTATCTTAGCTAAATACAATTGTAGATTGAAAGCTACTCTACATGATTGTAAATTCCTTGAAAAAAGGTTTATAGCAAATCACATTTCACAAACAGGAAAATGCATAGCTCTTAAGGGTGTGGTGTAGTTAGTTTTGACAGATATGCGTGCCACTGTTAAATGGTGTATCACCTGTATCAACATAGTGAGCATTTCCATTCACCTGGAAAGTTTCCTTATGCCCATTTCTAGTCTATATATGCCCTCTTCCCCTGAACATAAGAAATTATTGTCTTGGTTTCTATCACTATGGATTAGTTTTGTCTGCTCTTGAATTTTATATAAATGGCATCATGCAGGGTATTCTCTTTTCTGTCTTGCTTCTTATACTCAAAATACAATTTTTGAGATTTATATGTGTTGTTGTATACACAACATCAGTAGTTGGTTCTTTTTTACTGATGTTGGTTCTTTTTTTATTCCATTACAGGAATACACCACAGTTTTTGTCAAATCACCTGTTGATCATCATTTAGTTTGTTTCTGACTTTGGATTATTTTGAATAAAGCTGTTATGAACGTCCTTGTACAGATGATTTTGTGGATATGTACCTTTATTTTTCTTCAGTAAATACTCAGAAATGAAATCTCTGAGTCACAGATGCATGTTTAACTTTATAGAAATGACCAATTTTCCAAAGAAGATATAACATTTAACACTCTTAGCAGCAATGTGTGAGGGTGCCAGCTACTTTGTTTTTTCATCAACACTTGGTCTTGTCAACTTTTTTATTTTAGCCATTTTAATGGATTTGTAGTGGTATCCACTGTAGTTTTAATGTGCATT
Source organism: Cephalopachus bancanus (assembly GCA_027257055.1). Lineage (NCBI taxonomy): Eukaryota > Metazoa > Chordata > Mammalia > Primates > Tarsiidae > Cephalopachus > Cephalopachus bancanus. The sequence goes on from JAPVLO010000036.1 coordinate 7,124,134, forward strand.
TCTGTAAGTTTTTGCCATATAAATATATTCAAAATATGTTCTCCCAATCTGTGGCTTATCTTTAAGCTTTAGTAATTGCTTTTTGGTGAGAAGTTTATTTTGAGGATATTTAGTTTATCAGTCTGTTTTTAAACAGTGGGTACCTTTTGTGTCCTCTCTAACAAAGCTTTACCTGCCCCAGTGTCCCCAAGATACTTTTAAAAGTTTTTTTAAGAACCTCTAGATTTAGCTTTTACATTTAAGTCTGTGACCACTGTATTCACTCAAACTAATTTTGTGTATGGTGTTAGGTAAGAGTTGAGATTCATTTCTTTCTCTTTACATATATCTAATTTTTCCATTAACGTTTGTGGAGACAACTTTCTTTTTCTCATTGAATTTTATTGGTGCTTTTGTTGTAAATCAATATATATGGGTCTATTTTTGAACTCTTTCACTAATCAACTTGCCTTTTTGGAGGTCATAACACATTCTTAACACACTGTAGCTTTATAATTTTTATCATAAAATGGGTGCCATTATTTGTCCATTTTGGGGGATGCCTATTAAAATGGTCATATGATTTTTTTCTTTTTGCTTGTCAGTGTGGTGAATTACATCCATTAATTTTCATTTGTTAAGCCAACCTTTTGTCTGGGCACAATGGTTCACACCTGTAGTCTCATCACTTTGGGAGGCCAAGGTGGGAGGAGCACTTGAGGCCAGGAGTTTGAGACCAGCCTTGTCAACGTACTGAGACCCCATCTCTACCACACACACACAAAAAGATTTGGTGGTGTTTTTAGTCCCAGCTATTTGAGAGGCTGGAGCAGGAGGGTTACTTTAACTCAAGAGTTTGAGGCTGCAGTGAACTATGATTGTGCCACTGCACTCCAGCCAGGACTATAGAGCAAGACTCGGTCTCTTTAAAAACAAAACAAAGCAAAAAACCCCACACAAAGCAATCTTTTATTTTTAGGATAAACTCCATTTATTTGATCATGATATATTATTCTTTTTATGCACCGCTGTATTCATTTTGCTAGTACGTATTTAGGGATTATTGTGTTTGTAATACCCCTATCAGATTCTGGTGTCATGATTATGCTGGCATCATAAAACGAGTTGGGAAGAGTTGCTTTCTTCCATTTTCTGAAAGTTTGTATAAAATTGATGTTACTTCCTCTTTAAATGTTTGGCAGAATTCTCCACTGGAGATTATCTAAACCTGAAGTTTTCTTTGTGGGAATGTTTTAGTTTAAAGTTTCAATTTCTTTAGTGGATATATGATTGTTCAAGTTTTCTATTTCTATTTCTTCTTGTGTCAGTTTGAGAAAGTTGTATTTTAAAGGAATTTATTCATTGCATTTAGTTGTCACATTTGTAGACATAATATTGTCTATGACCTTTTACTATTGATCTCTTAGTGTCTACAGGACCTGTGGTTATGTATATAATTTCCAGACAACTTCAGGTGTTAAAAAGTTAGTGCCCCATCAATTATTTCATTTTAAACACATTGAATTTGTTTCAAATCAGGGATAAGTCACTTTCTTCCCTCTTCAAGAAATTTGTCATGCTGTTCCCTTGGCCTGAAAAAAATTACCATCACTGCAACTCTTATCTCTTTTCACCTGGCAGTCTACGACTAAACCATTAAAATTCAGGATTTTTGTAAAGTAAAGCCCTTTCTGGTATGCACATCACATTTTCCACACAACATTCACTCAGAGACACATTTATGTAACATACATATACATGCATATTCAGATAGCTACTTATGCTTTTTCTTTGCAGCATTTAAATTATTAATTAATTGCAGTTATGATAGAAACTTTGCATTATTTGTCTCTCCTATTAGACTATAAACTACATGAAAGCTGGACTTGTTCCTGTTAATCACCAAATACCCAGTTCTCAGCAAAATGTTGAGCATGTAGTAGATGCTCAGTATATCATGGTTGGGTACATGAGCTAATCTGCATTGAAAATAAATGTTATTTTCTGAAAATTCCACCTATTAATTTTAGCTTTGCTAGAGGGCTAAAGGGACTGACAAAATAGGCGGGGATCAAATTATGGAAAGCCTCAATGAACAACTTTTAAAATGTAGCTATTTCACTATATTTTTGATGTTTTCCCTCTCTTTGTTGTTCCTGCTATATTTTTGTTTATATTCAGAGCCCTAGGGAAGGAAACAGTCTTAGTCAGTTTGGGCTGCCATAACAAATACCATAAACTGGATGGCTTAAACAACAGAGATTTATTTTCTTACAACTCTGGAGGCTAGAAATCTGAAATGAGGGTCCCTGCATGGCCAGGTTCTGGTGAGGACTTCCTTTCTCGCTTGCAGTCAGCTGCTATCTCACTATATCGTGACATGGCAGAGAGGGAGAAAGAGCAATCTCTCTGGTGTCTTTTCTTATAATGGCACTAATACTATCATGAGGCCCTTACCCTCTTGACCATATCTAAACCCAATTACTTCCCAAAAGCTCCATCTCCAGATATCATCCCACTGGGGTTAGGGCTTCAACATATGAATTTGGCAGGGGGTGGAGAGTCCATAATTCAGTTTGTAGCAGAAACCCAAGAGGGGGCTGAGGTTGGTTATGAGATGTTGAAAACTACAAGGGCATGTTGGGGGAGGAGGTCTAGCAGAGCATTTCCTCCCATCTTCCTCTGGAAAGCCCAGAGTCTCTTATCTACCTCACTCCTACATATAAGACTAGTAGAGGATTTGTGTATTTGTGTTATGTTGGTGGAGGGAGGTTGGACAGGAGAAGTGGGACCATTCAGTTTTTCTCTCTCATTTGGCATCACATCCTATAAGGGAGTCCTCCCTCTGAATCCTCGATTGACAAGCAGGGTTACTAAAATAAAAGAAATGACTTAGTGGACCCCAAACTGCAGCCTCTCCCTCTCTCTATTCTGTACCATCTGATTTGAGGAATTATATAGCCTTTTCTCTTCCTATCCCCCTAAACCATGTCCAAAGGAGCTTACATGGTTATTTCTAGAATGAAGCTGATTGATCAGCTGGTAGGACATAGTGGATCAGAGCACTCCCCCCTCCCTTTCTGACGTGGCTGTGTGCATCAGATGCCCAGAGCATGTTGGGGATCTTGCAAGTGGGCTAGTGGCTGAGGGAGGTGAGAGTGTCTGTTGGCTTTACCACGACACTGATGCTGGTGACCCACTGTACTGGACAGAAGGACCTGTTTTAGCACAGGTCAGAAGAACACAGGCTCCTCGAGGTTCCTTTCAGAGCATCGGCTCATACAAGAAGTGAATTCGAGGGAGGTGGAAGCCTCGCCATTCTCTCTGCTTCCACCATGATCCCCAGTAAGATTCTGGTGTACCATCACCCACCCAGCAACAACAGCACAGAGGTTTATGAACCCGCCAGGCGCCGCAAAAAGTCCCTGGGAGATTTGTTCCAAAACGGCTACCGGGTGAAGTCTGGGCCTGCAGCTCCAGAGAAGGAAGAACCACAGAACTTCTGGCAGTCATTGACATCTTGCTGCAGGGTTTGCACCTCTTGGGGTAAGGTTTTGCCTACCCACAGCTCTTCTCCTCCCCAAAGTATTCCATATTCTCGGAGGTTGCCTGGGAAAGAAGTGCTTTTCCTGTGGGCTCATTGTGGGGAAATGCTCAGTGGAGAGACAATAGCCATCTCCATTCCTGTTTCCTTGGCATACCCACTGGGCTCAGATGTGCTGGGTGAGGCAGAAATTGTGTCCTTCCTTTTTTAGATGAATTTATCTGGCCTCTAGTGCTCCTGAATCTTATTGAGCTATTAAAGAATATATTTCAGATATGTTGGAAAGTTTGGCATATGACAGAAACAGCCTGCTTCCTATTTATTAAGTGGCAATAACTTCCAGTGAGTCAGCGTTTCCAGAAGAGGCATTCAGAGCTATTGATGATATTTTTTTCACGGCAACAATACAAGTTATGGTTTATTGTTTTTCTAACCTTACATTTGGCCATGGGAGTGTGGTCTTGCCTGACTTGGGTGGTTCATTATTCTTACACAGCTGAGAACCTAAGAACAGTTCTCTGGACAGATTGTCATTTTTTCAGCTGCTTTCCAATATGAATTTGGTTTTATTTTGACTTAAATGTACATTTCTGAACCTAAAAAATCTCTTTCTTAGGGAGGGATAGCTTTTGCTTCCAGAAAGGTTAGTGGTAGCATCCTTAAAATGAGGTATAGTCCCTTTGAAAACCCAGCTAGGATTCTGATATGGGTAGGCATGGCTCAAATACTTCTGCCTTATGTAATTATGCCTAGCAAAACTCCAATTAGCAAGCCAGTGATAGGTGAGTCTTACTTGATCTTTTTCATGAGAACTGGCATCAAAGTTTTCCTTTGGCTTAAATACCTGGAGTCTGAGTATTCATACCTCTGTATATATAACCCTAGAATCAGCTGGTCAGATTTTTATATTCTCTCTCCCTTTATTGCAAAGGAAAGTTGCTCTGGGCTTTATAACATCTGGCACTGGAGAGAACCAGTGTTAAAGCAGCTAGCAAGAGGAGCACAGGTGATGGCATTTTTAAGCTAAGGGCAACTAGACTATTTCCTGAGAAAAAGTTGAGCAATGAAATAGAACCATGGGTTTAATTTAGTATCCAACAATACCCTCTTCCTTTGCCTTTGAAATGATCTCTGATCAGTGAATTTATTTATTTTCAGTAGTGAGTGCTCACTGTGTGCCAACTGTCACTATTCTAATAGAGAGTGAAGTCATTGGTGAGCAGGGGTGTGAGGTGCCCAGTCCAGTGGATCACAGAGGTGTGAGGTGCCTGGGTCAGTGGAGCGTAGGGGTGTGAGGTGCCCTGGTCAGTGGATCCCAGGGATGTGAGGTGCCTAGTCCAGTGAAGGGCAAGGGTATGAGGTGCCCAGTCCAGTGGAGCACAGGGGCAGGAGATGTCCAGTCCTGTGGAGTGCAGATTACATGAGGTGCCCTGTCAAGTGAAGCGCAGGAGTGTGAGGTGCTCAGTCCAGTGGAGTGCAGGGGGGTGAAGAACCCAGTGCAGTAGAGCACAGAGGTCTGAGGTACCCCGTCCAATGGAGCCAGGGGTGTGAGGTACCCAGTTCAGTGGAGCACAGGGGTATGAGGTTCCCAGTCCAGTGGACTATAGGGGCATGAGGTGCCCAGTCCAGTGGAACACCAGTGTGAGGTCCTCACTCCAGTGGAGTGCAGGGGTTTGAGGTCTTCAGTCCTGTGGAGCACAGGTGCATGAGGTGCCTAGTCTAGTGGGGTAGACATTCTGCTGAGGCACTGGCAGGAAATACCTGAAGAGGCAAACAAGATCATTTTAGACAACAATAAACACTATACAAAAGAACAGACTAATGGCAGTGGAGAGGTGGGACTCCAGACTGGGTGGTTAGGGAAGACTTCCATGAGCCAGTCTTGTAATGATCTGGGGCAAGAGCATTCCAGAGAGAAGAAACAACACTTCTGTTCTTCAGGCCTGTTCTGAGGATGTGCTGGGGAATGTTCACGGATTGGAGACACAGTGTGGAAGATGTGAGGCCGGGGAGAGTGGTAATGGAATAATGGAGACAAGATCATAGCGAGCATTCCAGAGCCAGATAAGGAATCTGAAATATCTGAAATGTGTTTTCAGTGAGATGAAAGCCATGTGATGGCTTTTGTCGGGGAGTGATGTGATCTGATGGATGTTTGAAAGGACCATGCTGGCTGCTTTCTGGAGAACGGCAGTGGGATCGGGGGGGAATGAAGTGAAGCAGAAAGACCAGTGTGGGGGTCTTGGCCCACCTGAAGGTAACAATGGTGTGGACCTTGGTTCTGGCATAGAGAGGAGAAAGATAAGTTATTGCACATTTCATTAAGAGGTAAAGTCAATAAGACTTGTTTACTTTGAAATTTTAATTTTTCTCTACTTTCTGGCTCCTTTGTTCAAATAAAGGAAACCCTGACAGCAGAACCTTCTCCCTCATGGCTTTGGTGTTTGAAACAGTGAGGTGCCAGCACTTAGTACACATGCAAAGGGATGAATGAAGGAATGAATGAATGGGCAAACTAATGAATATGTGGCAACCCCAGCCTGAATATCAACTGATGCTTAGCATCTGTCAGAACAGGAATCAGGACTGGAATTAGGTAGGATGCAAAACAACCTGAACAGTGACTGAAGGAAAAGATAGTGAAAAGGTCAGACAAGCAAGAACTGTTTATAGAACACGTTCTGGCTGGAGGAACAAAAAGCCCAGGGGCATTTAATAGCGAGCAAGACAGTCCTCTCCCCCAGCTGGGAAGGGGAGGCTCAGGTTCGCTCTGTGCTGGGGCTGAGAAGCAGGTGGTCCCAGCAGTGACCAACCTGGGGATGGGATGTTGGGATGTTACACTGATGGTAACAGTGTGTGGGGACCACCCTGAAGAATCCCGCTGGTGCTTCTGTGTATCTCCCTCTACCTTGATACGCCTGGTCTTGGTTTGATTCCTATGAGCTGCAAGGCCAGATAACAATGACCTTGTCAGACACTGCAGAAATAATTGCTCTTCAGGATTTGTGTGGGGATGCAGGGATTGGAAACCTCAGAGGTTTATTGGAATCTCTCAGCTTTTTGGATTTAAAGATTAAGGAATGAAAGAGAATGGAAAGTAGCAAATTGGAAAACTCGGCAGACTTTCCCCAACGGACTGGAATGTTTTTGTTGTTGTTTTCTGTCTTGTCCTCTCCTGGGACCTCGCATGCACAAATCTCCTGAGTCTTTTCTGTCTGAGGATAACAGGAACCCCGAACGGTGAATAATTTATTATTTACCTGTTTATCCCTCAATCTTTGTCAGTATAGCAATTCTGCTTCCATATAAGAAAGGACTCCTAAATCCCTTAATCTGTCTAGCTGACTATTGCTGAAATTCAGTGGCCTTAGTTCTCAGGAAAATCTTAACCTGGTTAAGGCCCTGGGAACGAAGTTTGATACCCTGGCTGGGGGTCCTCCTCACCTGGAGCCAGTGGCCTCGAGTGACTGAATCTTGACATGGGCATAGGGGTCACAGCTGAAAAACATGTGCTCAAGTCACAACTTGCCATTAACTTTATGACAACAGCAACAAGTAATTATGAATACAAATAGAAATTTTAATATAAATATTTTTTACACATTTTTTTCCAGAAAATCAAAGAGATCCAAAATTTCTGACTCTATCACACAGTCACTGTTATCATTTTATGCTTTTCTTCTACTTTATATTTTTCCTATGTATATAGTTTTCATAGTATATGCACTTTATCTTTCACTTCTCTGTTTTTGTTTTTTCTTCCCAACTATTCCAGTTTGTTATTTAAAATTGTTTGTGTGTGATAAAGGGCACATACAATTTACCATCTTAACCATTTTAAAATGTGCAGTTCAGTAGTGTTAAATATATTTGCCTTGTTGCAGAATGGATCTCCAGAACCTTTTCATCTTGCAGATCTAAAACTCTACACCCATTAAACAACAATTCCTCTCTGCCCAGTCCCTGGTCATCATCATTCTAATTTCTATATTTTACTTCCCTAACTTTCATGATATCATAAGCATTTTTTGCTACATGTTTTGAACACACATAAGCTCCTATAAGGAAGATGGACTATACTTAAGATATATTTTTGGATATGAGGCTACTTTATTCTTATTTAATGAATAATTTTGCAGTGAGCATCTTTGTTTCTGTAACAATTTTCCATATTCTGTTATATTTTCCTAGGCTGTATTCACAGAAATGGACTTAGTTTAATTAATAATGCTGAATTACTTTCTGAAAATGTTTTTTATCTACTTATAATTCCACAAATTATAAGGCTATTTTATTGCAAAGTCATCTCCACTAGGCAAAACTCAAATACATATATTTCTAGTTAAGTAGAATAAATGCAGTGCTTACTGTATTTTTGTTTAATTTGCATTTCTTTTCCTTTTTATTTTTTAGCATTTTTCAAGAATACAATATATTTTTATTAACTATAGTCATCATGTTGTTCATATTAAACTTATTCTCTATCCGAACTGAAATTGTGTATCCTTTAACTAACCTCTCTCCAACCACACTTCCCTGCTCCACCTTCTTAGTCCCTGGTAACATTTCTACACTCTAGTTCTATGAGGTCAGCTTGTTAAAATGTCACACGTAAGGTCATGTGATATTTGTCTTTCTGTACCTGGTTTATTTCACTGCTGAGTGAAATGTTGTTGCAAATGGCAGAATGTTCTTCTTTTTATGCCTAAATAGTATTCCTTTGTGCATATATACCTTGGCATCTCCCTAACTAGAGAAGCAAAAGTCTTTACAACGAAAACTACAAAACACTACTCAAAGAAATCAAAGAAGACATAAACAAATGGAAAAATATTCCATGCTCACAGATTGGAAGAATCGACATTATTAAGATGTCCATCCTACCCAAGGCAATCTACAGATTCAATGCAATACCCATCAAATTACCAGCATCATTCTTCTCAGACCTGGAAACAGCAATACAGAAATTCATATGAAAACAGAGATTACCATGAATAGCTAAAACAATCCCCAGCAAAAGAAACAAAGCAGTAGGTATCACACTTCCAGACTTTAAACTTTGTTGTAAGGCTGCAATAGTCAAAACAGCCTGGTATTGCTAAAAGAATAGGCATATAGACCAATGGAACAGGATACAGATTCCAGAAGCAAAACCTCAATTCCTCACCCAACTCATCTCCAACAAAGCCTCTACCAACAACCACTGGGGAGAGGAGAACCTATTCAGGAAATAATGCTGAGAAAACTGGCTGACCACATGCAGAAGAATGAAACAAGACCCCTATCTATCACCATACACAAAAGTCAACTCCAAATGGATCAAAGACCTAAATGTAAAACCTCAAACTATAAGAATCTTAGAAAACACAAGAGACACCTTTATAGACATTGGAATAGGCAACCAATTCCTGATCATAACCCCAAAAGTCCATGACCTAAGAGATAAGATAGACAAGTGGGACTTCATCAAACTGAAAAACTTTTGCAAAACAAAAGAAACCATTAAGAGAGTGGGAAAACAGTCCACAGAATGGGAAAAAATATTTTCCAGCTATATATCTGACTAAGGCCTAACATCCAGGATCTACAAGGAACCCAAACTTGCCAAAAGGAAAACAGCCCCATTAAATAGTGGGCAAAGGGCATGAACAGACACTTTTCAAAAGAAGACATATGAACAACCAACAGATACATGAAAAATGCTCAGCCTCACTAATCATCAAAGAAATGCAAATCAAAACCACACTGAAATACCACCTACCTCCTTAGGATGGCCATCAATAGTAACTCAAAAAACAACAGGTGCTGGAGATGATTTGGAGAAAAGGGAACACTTCTATATTATTGGTGGGAGTGTAAACTAGTACAACCTCTGTGGAAAATCATGTGGCAATTTCTGAAAGATCTAGAAGTTGACCTTCCATATGACCTAGCAATTCCCCTTCTGGGAATATACTTAGAGAAACTCAAATCATTCCATAAGAAAGATATGTTTATTGCAGCACTATTCACAATAGCAAAAACATGGAACCCACTGTGCTGCCCATCGAAAGTGAACTGGATAAATAACATGTGGTACATATACATGATTGACTATTATGCAGCCATAAAAAAAGATAAAATTGTGAACTTTGTAGCAACTTGGATGGATTTAGAGTCTATCATACTCAGTGAACTATCACAGAAACAAGGAACTGAGTACCACATGTTTTCACTCATAAGTGGACCCTGGGCATTTATTATAATACTACAAGAGAGGGATCAGTAGTAGTGGCACACTGCTGGGGAGGGAAGGGGGCACATAACATCAGCAAGGGTACCTGATCCTAAACCAGGTGAAGTGAGACCAATGGGAGGCCCAAACTTCAACTGTACATGGACCACTTATGTACTTACTCCTGACTTGTACCTCACATCTTTAAAATAAAATAAAAATATCTTCATTATAAAATAATGCAATTATATTGCCACAAATAAGATAAACACAGGTAAACTGGCAAAGGTCATTCTAAATTGCTTTAAAGAAGAAAATAAAATGGCTAATAATTATATAAAAATAATTAGCTTTATTTGTCAAAATAGGCAAAATAAAATAGCAGTTAGCTTTTTTCTGGGGCCTATCAAATGGGAACTCTTACTTTTCTTCCATCCTTCCTCCTTTCTTACTAGCCTTTTTCCTTCCTTCCTTCTTTTCTCTGATAGAATATACTGTGATAGAAGATACTCTTATAGAAGGGAGATACTGTGATACAGAACTCAATCCAGTAGGGCTATGACCAAAAGGGCATCAACATACCGATGGGATTACAAATTGTTAGGACATTTTGGCAAGATGTATGGCATGCCAGTCATGAAAGTGCTTACTTGAGTCCTGATGTTTGAAATGGAACTGATTGGCCAAAGTCTGAACAGGGCAGTGGCTACAAGCTTGGGCTTCGTGGCATTCAACATGTTTGAGGTGAAACCTGACTCTGTTCCTTACAAACTGTGTGCTGGACACACTCTTGATTCTGTTTATCTTTAGTTATTTTTTTATGTTGCATGGTTTTAAAAAATGTGTAATTAGAGATTTTGGTGTGTGTGTTGTAAGTAATTAAAAATATTAGATGATTCATAATAATGATTCACATAATTATCAACGTCGTTTCACCAAAAATTTAAAATAACAATAACACTATATATACTCTGTGTGTGTGTGTGTGTGTGTGTGTGTGTGTGTGTGTGTGTGTGTGTGTGTGTATCTGTGTGTGTGTCTTTCTGGTCTATCTTGATGACTATTCTGTGGAGTTGCATATGATCCTATGCTGTTTTAATTTTGCAGTTTCATGCGATGAAATGACCATTGATTGAGTACTTTCACATGCCCACACGTATTATCAGAATGCTTAGTCTGGTAGACAGAACTCCAGGGCAGGGCTTAATGCCCATGCCTGTGAGGGGATGAGAAAGAACTCAGACTGGAGGGCAGTTGCCTGGGAAGCCTCAGCCCATTACACAGGGAACACTGCAGGTAGATGACCCTTCAGCATCATCCCAGATTGAAGCAAGGCAGCTGGCCTTTATCCCCCACATCAGCTGGTCATGGGCAGGGGTTATAACTTCAGGTGAGGCAGTTCCCTAGAGCAAAGGGAAGCTCTGGTGGAGAGACTAGTTGTGAGCACTTAGCAGGCCACTCTTTATGATCCCAGGACAAATAAGGTCCCTGGAGAGGGCATCTGTATGGCACCCCATGGCATCCATTATGGATCACATATATTATTCACTTAATGCAATTCTGGATTTGATATACTGGTGTTTTATTTAGGGTTATCATTAGTCATTAATGTGATGAGTCTGTCATTTTTTTTAATGTTTGGGGTACCTGTGTTCAGGCAATGCCAGCTTTCTAAATCAACACAGAGCACAGAAAAAGAGAGGTAAGTTCATTTTTACTACTTAAAGAATATATAGAGAAGCTTTACTATTTCTTGCAAGTGTAAAGGAGGCTGGGCACAGTGGCTCAAGCCTGTAATCCCAGCACTTTGGGAGGTCTAGGTGAGGGGATTGCCTGAGCCCATGGGTTTGAGAACAGCCTGGGCAACTTGGCGAGATCTCATCTCTACAAAAAAAAAAGCCAGGCATAGTAGTGCATGCTTGTAGTTCCAGCTATTTGGAAGGCTGAGGCAGAAGGGTCGCCTGAGCCCAGCAGGTCTGACACTGGGATGGCCGTGAGAGTGCCACTGCACTCCAGCCCGAGTGACAGAGTGAGATTCCCACTCAAAAACCAAAAAACAAAAACAGCAACAACAAAATAAAAAATTTTAAAAATTAAAAAAAGAAAGTATAAAGGAATTCACTCATTAAGCTATCTGATCCCAAGGAGATCCAAGGGATCCAAAAGGAGATTGAGGGGGTAGGGGGGTGGCATGACTTTAGGTCTTTGAAGGACTTTGGCATTTTCTCTGCTTGAAATGGGGGCTACTGGAGGATTTTGGGCAGAGACCACAAGGGGTCCAGGGCAGAAAGCAGTTAGGCAGTTGCTGTGAGTGGTTTTCTGAAGGATACATGCTTCAGACTAACCATTTCTCCAGATAGTCTGGCTTGATCTGAGGATTCAAGAAACAGTAACCACACACCAACAATGTCTTTTTAAGTACAACAGAAGAGCATAGACTGACTTGTTAACCCATGAAGAATTTCATTCACTCATTTGCATTAGTGAAATCCAATGACATAGAAATGACCAGTACAAGGGAGTCCAACAAACAAAGGTTATTTTCAGCTCACAAGTCTTAGTCTTGCACCACCTTGTGTCCCTTTCGCAAGGAGACATTTTCCACTGATTTCCATGCTGGGAAAAACTGTTCTCCTGGGAACCAGTTTGCTTTTCTCTTTTATATATGCATTATTAATCTTATACTGTCTTCCTGCTTGCTTTTATTAAGCAGGTGCTCAGAGTTAGATCTGAAGTTTATCTCTGGCAAGAGCAGAGGATCTTGTGGCCTCTGCATCCATTTTATTCCTAGTCTTAATCTCATACCCCTCAAATAAAATAAAAACTTTTATTCTAGCATATATTTGTGAGTCACCAAAACGTGGCAAGCTACAAATAAACAACTGATATGCTATGCAAGGCCTATTTCTTAAAGATAAAAAAGAGGAGATCCAGTTTAAAGTTTGGGTCATTTGTGTTCTATTTTTAGTTCCATCCAGTTTAAGGTTTGGGTCATTTGTATTCTATTTTTAGTTTAATGATGGTTAATAATAAAAATATATATGCACACATAGGATTTTCATGATTAAACACTGAGGGGCTAATATATTGCTAGTGGTCCTTATACAGCAGTCTCCGCTAATCTGTGTGTTCACTTTCTGAGGTTTCAGCTAACCCCCAGTTAACTGCAGTCTGAAATTATTAAGTGGAAAGTTCCAGTAATAAGCATCTGATGAGTTTTAAATTGCACACCATTCCGAGTAGCGAGATGAAATCTCATGTCAACCTGCTCAGTCCCACAGGGCCATAAGTTTTCCCTCTGTCCAGGACCTCTACACGATCTCCACTACCTGCCCGTTAGTCACCTCAACTATCTTGGACTTGTAGGGCTGTGTTTAAGTAACTCTTATTTTACTTAATAATGGCCCCAAGGTGCCAGGGTAATGATGATGGCATATTCTTACAATTGTTCTGTTTTATGATTAGTTATTGCTATCTCTTACCATGCCTAATTTATAAGTTAAATTTTGTCATAGGCGTGAATGTATAGGAAAAACCATAGTGAATGTAGGATTTGGCACTGTTTGCGGTTTCCAGCATCCACTAGGGGTCTTGGATCATATCCTTTACAGGGAACGGGGATTGTTGTACCTTTGGTTTCAATGCTGACTGCTAGTCTTTTTCTGCTTCAAATTTCTAAATTTGTTCTTTTATCTCACAGCAGTGTGTGCCAATGGTTCTAGTGTGAAATAACATTCCAGATTGACCCGGATGCTTAGAACGTGCAGTAGAGTCTGTTAAAAATGTACTTTCCAGCCCTTGCCCCCAATTCTGATTTAGGAAGCCTTCAAACCTCTTTGAAAACTTTCTGCACAAACTGAGCAAACAGTATATTTTTTGAGACCTTGGCAATTTGAAAAATACTTTTTTATTTTATTTTATTGTGCTACCTTTACTGTTGAACAAACACTTGACTTTATATAAAAATTTGGGGTCAGATTCTGTTTGTCTGAAAAAAAAATCTAAGTTTTGTTCAAGTGTTGTTTTACATTTATGTTACATAAAATAATCTTAGTGATATTAATGGTAAATAATGTCCTCCAACACCAGTGCTTTATTTTTGCTGTTTAATTGACTTTAATACTTGAAATTTGCAAACAGTAAGCCAGCTACTTCTTGGCATCGTTTTCTAAGAGTTGGTCATTCATTTTACCTCTTAGTCTCAAGTCATTTTTTCACATCTAGAAAGTTCCATTATGTTCAGGCCACTGCTTATGATCTATGTGTTGTTTGTACTTCCCTTTGGAACACATTTATTCATAGGTTGGATTTCTGTGATCTCTGTTCCATTTCCATTTTCTTAAGTCTCATCTTTTTCTCTACCCTTCCCTTATTTTCTCTGCTTTCAAAGATGACCTCTCAATTTTGTGCTCTGCATCATGTTCAGTTTTCAGCGGTGCTAAGTCAGTCTTTCATCAGCTCAGTTATGACTGTGTTTTTGGCTCCTGGGCCTTTTTATTTCATCAACATCCCTTCTCATCTCTGTAGTGTCTTGTTTAATAAAATCTATATAAAATTTTTAGCATAGAGGGAAAATGTTTTCTGAAAAAAATCTTCTGTTCATGAAGGTCAATCAATCCTTTTCAGATGAGACAGACTCCTTTTGAGCCCTTTTCCCCTTTCTCTCTCTCTGTCTTTCCTTGTACAGTTAGATTGTTCCTCCCCCCGCACCATGAGGCTGAGTTAATTTTCCCTTTTACCTAAGCATTTCCGCTGGGCCCAGGTAGGAGACTCCTTGTTCAGGCAGGAGGATTCCTCCAGTGTCTCTAGGAAGGCACTGTGTTTGAGACTGCCCTTCACTGCCTCATGTACGGGGGCAGAACAAAGTCTCACCCATGGGCCGGGAGGTGGCTGGCAACTCACGTCGCTGGGAGCTTTGCACTTAATAAAATGCTTCAAGAGAATATGCAAAAGAAAATCCTCTTGGGAGTGAGTGTGACACTCAAGGTGTCTCAAAGCTGTGATGACCAGCATTTTGTAAGTAATTCTCCTGCATGGTAGCCAGGGCATTACAGCCCATGACTGACTCAAGATAGTTTTGACTTGCCAGTTTCACCTCAGCAGACATTTAGTTTACTGCTGACTGTTAAAACACAATAATGATTTGTTGTTTTTTTAAATCTTTGATTGTGTTTTTCTTCTGTTTCTCTTATCCACCTGGAAAACACTGGCTCTTCTTTTCCATTCAAGAGAGGTTGCTGATTTAGAAAGGACAAATAGTTATCTTAACACTTAGTAAAAGTGGAGCTATATAAATTTAGAATCCTGAAGTTGTGGAGTGTGATATCTTACTGATCTGTTTTTGTTTTTGTTTTTTTTTTGATTGGGAGAAAAATATGGAACCTTGTAGAAAACAGATAATGCTGTGGGCTGTGTTCTTCATTTTATCAGGGCTGAAGATAAAGTTAAAAAAATCCATCAAAGACATAAGTTTATCCGATTTATTCTTAATCTGCTCTTAGAGCAAGGGTTACCCTGAGCTATCACAATTCCCAGTATTTTTCAGAGACAAAATCCTGCCATACAATTAGAGAACTTTGGAATAGTGCTTTAAACAGAGATCACCAAATGAGAAGCCTTACTAACCTGGGCCCTCTCCCCAAGCTCCTTCACTAAAGAGGTTCCAAACAGGCCATTTTTATAATGAGAAAGTCAGATTACCAGCTGAGATTTAACCAGTCAAGAATCAGAATGAAGGAATATGTCCAAGGTACTGGCTGGTTTATCTTCTGCAAAAACTTCCCATCCCTCCAGTCCTGAGCAGTTGTAAATCAGATGGCGGACTGTGGACATTAAAACCATGCTTTGCAAATAATGCATCTCTACTTTATTTCTTTCCAGGTTTGAGATTTTTAAGAGCTCTCAGACTGATACAGTTTTCAGAGATTTTGCAGTTTCTGAATATTCTTAAAACAAGGTAAGATGTTCTTTCTTGTATTTTTTTCATCCCATTCCCCTATGCCAAGTTGTAAATATCAGGTGTGTTTACTTTCCTTCCAGTAAAATTAGAGTTATATTATTCATAGAAAGAGTGATCTAGCACAGAGATGAAGAGAAAACCCAGGGTAGGGTTTGGGTTGCTGGGGGACTGTGTGGTGAAGAGAGAAACAGTTGTGCACATGGGGAAGCAGGGGTGGTTTGGGGGGATGCATGGCTGATATCTGGGTACTGAGTGGGCTTACTCCGAGATGAGCCACAGTGTTGTGGGGGGAGGTGCACAGGGATAGATGGGCTCATTGATTGGGAATGCTGCCAGGTTCTAAATCGCCCTTTTATTACATCACTAAATAAGAAGTTGAACCCGGTCATAAAGGCAATAGAAGCAATGCTGTGAGAGGCAATCACAAACCTCATACGGCAAACAGAAAATCATTTCATTTCAAAGCACATTTTAGATGTTCACTTTATATCCATACAACCCTTGGGGCTTGCTCCGTGAATTGCCTTTTGGGGAAAACCTAAAAACCTCCTGCTGAATGCACCATGACTACTTCTGTTAACTGTGTTATGATCTGGGAAGCACAGCTGGACCAGGAGGAAAAGTCCCCAGAGGATCCCTTTCTTGATGACCTGCTGGTTGCAGAGCTGGCCTGAAACCCAGGCTGTGTTGATGAATAAACTAATAAAAGAGGTTAGACGTCCTCTAATGGAGAATAAGTATAGGCCATAAATTTCTCTTCTAGGAAATTACTCTTTAAGAAGCTCCCCTCTAATGTTCCGTTTCCTCTTTTGTTGCTCTTAATGTGTTTGATTAATGATTACAAGCAGGACATCTCTGTATTTTGTGATTTGTAATTAATATACCTACATTTTTGAGGACTTGGATTCGGCATAATTTTCCCAGTAATGGAGGTAAGGACCCAACAGCTTCATGAAGCTGACATCCAACAAATTAAACCAACTATTGGCTTTCCTCTTTAGATGCTGGTTTTTTGGTTTTTTGTTTGTTTGTGTTGTTTTAATTTAAAATTGTGTCTCCTCTTTGACTATTCACCTATGTGAATGTGAGGTAAAATTCACTTTCTGTTAGCCAAGTTAAAAAGAAAAAGAGCATCCAATGTCATTGAAGTTTTTAAAAACTATATCCTGACACCCTTTACTTTTCATTATTCTGAGCTAAGAATTTATCAGTCCCCTATTTATTAGTAATAAAATAATATTATTCATATTTGGTACATATTGTCATTCTTTGTATTTTCCTCTGACAATAACCTTGATTTCTACTTTTTATGGTTCTTTTTCATTTTTTGAGTCAGGGCCTCACTCTGTTGCCCAGGCTAGAGCACAGTGACACAATCATGGCTCACCAAAGCCTCAACCTCTTGGGCTCAGGCAATTCTTCCACTTTAGCCTTCCAAGTAGCTGGGACTACAGGTGTGCACCACCATGCCTGCCCAATTTTTTGATATTTTGTAGAGATGTGGTCACATTATGTTGCCTAGGCTGGTCTCGAACTTCTAGATTCAAGCGAGCCTTCTGCCTCAGCCTCCCAAAGTGCTGGGATTACAGGTGTGAGCCACCATGCCTGGCTAATGGTTCTTTTTATGCAATAGAATCATATTACTCTTGAAATTTAAATGATCATTGAGACTAACATCACCAATATTTACCTATATCAGATTTGCTCCACTAGACTGTATTTTTAAGGGAGAATGGGTGAATACCCAGAGCCAAGCACAAGGCTTTGTCTTTAAGAGACAGTTTTTTTTTCAGTGGGATTGATGTATGGTGTGCATCATCCATACACTCTGACAAGTGTTGTGTCTTTTTCCTTGTTTCATGTTTACTTCATGAATCTGGGGAATTTTTATTCTCTGACACCACTGAGGAATAATATGGAGAGAACCATGTTCTCACCCTCCTTGTATACTCTGTACATCCTTTTAGGATTTCAGAGAATGCTGGACCATCTGGACATCTTTCTCGACCATTTGCTGTATCCTACTCCTTAGAAAAGATTCTTTTATTTCTTTTAGATACAGGATCTAGCTCTGGCATCCATAGTGAACAGTCACTTGGAAACTTTCCAGTTATGGATGTCTCTTTCTCCTCCTTTCTGCAGGGAGAAAGCTGAAGCAGCCAGCTAGGGGATGAGGGAGGGAGCAGCCCTAGGGAGAGTTATTGGGCAGCAAGCTGGTTGGGTCTCTGCCATCTGGGTCTCAAATAGTATTTACCAAACAACCTACTTCCCACTAATTAAACTCCTGTTATCGGAGGGTGCTTTTCATCATGACCCCACAACTTGGGTTTTCTGAGTTCCCATAGT
Organism: Cephalopachus bancanus; assembly: GCA_027257055.1. Lineage (NCBI taxonomy): Eukaryota > Metazoa > Chordata > Mammalia > Primates > Tarsiidae > Cephalopachus > Cephalopachus bancanus. Next base: position 7,142,176 of record JAPVLO010000036.1, read on the forward strand.
TTACAGTTCTGACTAGGTGATTGAATTAATTCAGCAAGCCTGGATGAGCACCTGTTTGTGTCAGCAGCAAGGTGGGTGCTAGAATGGAGTCCTGCAGTAGGAGAGCTCATGGTGAGGGGGAGTCAGATTGCCTGATGGTGTGGTTGGTGCCCATGTGGGTACACCCAGGGTTGAGAGGCTCAGAGGAGTCAGGCTGTTATTGAGTTGTGGGGCAGTCAAGGGTCTTGTCAAGGAGAAGGGAGTGTCTTAGGGAAGACTTGTGGAAAGTTGGGTGTTTCCCTACTAGGGCTGGGGGCTGGGCACATGAGGGGTGGGGGGGGGTCAGGGGCCAGTTTCTAATCAAGAAAGCTGTGCAGCCTGGACAACTTAGTGAGACCTCATCTCTACAATAAATAAAAAAAATTAGCTGGGCATGGTAGCGTGCATTTGTAGTTTCAACTATTTGGAAGGCTGAGGCAGAAGGTTTGCTGGAGCCCAGCAGGTTGACACTGGGGTGGCCTTAAGTGTGCCACTGCACTCCAGCCAGAGCAACGGAGTGAGACTCCAACTCCAAGAAGAAGAAAAAAAAAGAAAGCTGTGCAAAGCACTCAGGTGTAAGAACATGGCTCTCAGGGGACCTTTGGGTAATTCTGTGCTCCCAGACATTGGAGATTCTGGGGTTGAAAAAGGAGGATGCAGTTAGAGAATAGGAAAGGCCAGGTCACCAGACACTGATGAAAACTTCATTTAACTGTAAGAACTCCATAAGCCATAGGACATGACAACTCTCTGAGCCCATGTGCCCCCCAAGTGCCCAGCTAATCTCGGCTTCTGTCTGGGATCTTCACAGATCCCAAAGTTCTGCCACAGAGAAACAGGAGCCATGGTGTCTGTAGGGCTTTGGACTTTGGATGATTCTCTTGTGACTCTTCTATACTCTGTGGCTTTTACGGCAGTCAGTCTTTCTAGGGAAGGGGGAGGGGGAAAGCCATATAATAATCTTTAGGGAGATTTTGGCTTTCTCTGGTGGCAGATTCCTGCCATTCTGTGGCATTAGGTAGGGATGAAGTCTTTGCAGTGTGATTTGAAATAATGATTTGGAATTGTTGTTTTGCTTTCTGTTCTTCAGATGCCTCACTGGGCCAAGAGCTGGAAGAAACAGGGGAGAAAAACATAGGGGGTTGGGGGAGAGAGATTGATAAAGAATTAAGAGAACAGCAGGAGGGAGACCAGGGTGCACAGGATGAAACTGGCAAGTCACAGTTATGTGATCAACATCAGGGCCCTTCCCTGAACTGCAAGCCAATAGAGGGCCTGGAATTTCCCATATCCTGAAATTGGCCTATTAAAGGGGAGACAGGGAGTCTCCCAGTCATAGCTTTTGGCAGTTCCTCCGTGGCCCTGCAAATGGATCGGCTGACATACAGGTGTTGGAACGCATATTCTACAGTCAGTGCAAAGCAAGCAGCTGTGTTTATGGACAGTAATTCCACATCTCATTGACCACAGTAGATATTGGGGATTAAACATAGATTGACAAGCAATTTTTTTCAAAATGGGAACTTTCTTATTGTTTCTGCCAATTTTTGAAGTAAAATATGTTCATTACAAACATCACAACACTATAGACAGGCATAAAGGATAAAGTAACATTCTCCCACACCACAGTACCTGGAGGGTGACACTCACTATCTTCCACGTCACTTTTGTTTCCCATTCAGCATTCCAGGATATGTATGCACCATTATTTCCCTAACTGGTATGTTTTTGGGGGCATTTTGGATACCAAAACTTTGCTACATATATGACTTTAGAAATGACTCTAAGGTAAAGCTTGTAAAAAAGAATACTCCACCTGAAGATTGCAAGGATTCAGGGAGAGGTCACATCATGAAGGCTTTAAGATTTATGCATTTCACTGAGAGAAAGAGAGAAGCTGTTAAAGGTTTTTAATCAGGAGAAGAAATGTGGACAGATTTACGCTTTAGAAAAATCCACAATTTCAGCAATTATGTAGAGAGTGTCTGAAGTGTTTAACACCTTGTAGACCATGAGACCAGTCGGTAGCAATAAGTCCAGAGAAGATGTATTATGGCATGGCCTTAGGCAGTGCAAGTCAGAATGGAGAAGAGGAAACAGGATCTAGAGATAATTAAGGGATAAAATTGGCAGAACTTGATTTTGCTTCACTCCTTGTCTCATAGTTCAAACATCTCAGTGTGGTATAGCTCAATTGACTTTTCAGGGAGTGGGTATTTTACATCTGTCCAGTTGAGGTAGCAATAAGACAAAATAAGGCCAGTGACATCTGGCTGTACCCCTCCACCTTCAGGAACAGAAGTGGAAGAAAGCAGAACAGAGACAAGTATGCACGTCTTTGTGCAAAGTGGATGATATTTTGAGTGTTAACCCAAAGATGTCTTGTTAATTACACAGAGGGCAAAGAAGGCCCCCAGCATCTCTGGGTTTACGGCTAGAATTTCTGGAGTCAGACCTTCTCTGCTAGCATTCACAAAGTCCTGGAAAATGCCTCTGATTCACAAGAGTCCTGTGCTTATGCTTACTCTTTGATGATGCACCATGTCTGGTGATGTGGAATTACTCTAAGGGTTGCTGAGAACTCACGGGATGGAGACTCAGGAATTGTAATGGAATCATGAGAATAATTTTTCCTTCCTTCCTTCCTTCCTTCCTTCCTTCCTTCCTTCCTTCCTTCCTTCCTTCCTTCCTTCCTTCCTTTCTTTCTTTCCTTCTTTCTTTCTTTCTTTCTTGTCGGAGTCTTACTCTGTCGCCCAGGCCGGAGTGCAGTAGCACGCTCATGGCCACCCCAGCGATGACCTGCTGGGTTCAGGCGATCCTTCCACCTCAGCTTTCCAAGTAGCCGGAAGTATAGGCATTACCATGCCTGGCTAAATTTTTTTTTTTATTTGTAGAGACGAGGTCTTACCAAGTTGTCTCAGCTGGTCTCGAACCCCTGGGCTCAGGCAATCCTGTTGCCTTAGCCTCCCAAAGTGATGGGATTACAGGCTTGAGCCACTGCACCCAGCCGAGAATGATTTTTCTTTAGACAGGTCAGGTTTTCATGATAGGACCTTAAGCCATCTCTTCCTCATGGCATAAGAAGGGGGCTAGAATCTGAATAGATCTAATAATTCTAACCACTGATGGCTTCATGTTTGGCCCAGAACCCTGGGCATGACCACAAAGGCTATAACCATCTACAGTGGTCCTTTTGCCATGCAGAGCACACAACCGTGCTCCTGGCACCCTCACTCTTTCCTTCCAAGAAGCTCTACTCCACCTGGCAAGATGCATATTTCAGAGTATGGAGAATGAATGCCCACCAAGGGTTAATCTTGTGTCTTTTGCTTACAACTTTCAGCTGATTGCTTGATGGTAGAATTTAATTTGGAAAGCAAATTCCTAAACCTAGGGATCTGTGATAATGCTGATGTCATAAAAATAATCAGATTTCAGAGCTGAACATGGACTGTATTAGCAACAGTGATTAAATGTTCTACACACAGCAAGAGCTCCCTTGAGCACTATTAATATCACTGTAACAATCATTTAGAGTATAATAATCACTGTATTTAGGTCGTTTGCCCAAAGCACCGAGAGGCTTAGAGAGGTTTACTATCCCAAGAGGACGCCACATAATTGTTGCTGGGACACTGCTGTGTTCAGGTCCCCAGGATCTGGGAGTATGCAGTGAGTCCACTTGGTGTTTAATTATCCCCTGAGAAAATGGACAATGCACATGTCCCTAAGATCGCTCTCTTTGCCACAGGCTACCTGTTGTTCATCTATTTCTTATCTCCAATGGTAGAACACATCTTACAGGATAGAACACACCTTACAGGGTAGAAGCAATGGAAGGTTCTACTTAACACAGTGCCTAGCACATAATAAGAGCTCAATAAATGCTACAATTAGTATAACCTGGTAACTCAGATGGAGGGGGCATAGTTGTTTTTCTAGCCTAAGTTTTGAACCAGAAGGAAGTCATTTCACAAAAAAAGATTAATCTTACACACTAAATTGAAAATATCTATTTATTGTTACCCTGAACCTCCAAAATAAACTCTGGAAAAAGACGAAGACTATTCCTCTGTGCAATTACATAAGAGAAGAAAGATTGTCATGAGGATTAAAAGAGTTTGTAGACATAAAGCACTTATAACTGGTACATGTGGTGAGCACTGGCAAGGAACTATCGAAGTGTTGTTAAGAGATAATATCACTGTGATCTTAAACTCCTAGAATTTAAATTATTGACTCCTTCAAAGAAAGGGGTAGAGTGGACAGACATAACAGAGGTAAATAGACCAAGAATGCAAGCTGCATTAGGTCACTGCTGGGAAAATACAAGAGGTGGAAAATAGAGTTCTTTTCTGCAAGATGCAGCAAGGAACACAAGATTCAAATTGCGATCTAAAACTTTGCAAAAGAGGTCTTTAGATGGTAGAATTAATCACCAATGAATGGCTGGAGGTAAGAGCCAAGGAGACAAGGTAGTTTGTGCTGCAGTTGATTGGAATGAGTTTGAGGAAGAGATGGGGATTGAAGCAGGCATTGAAGAATTGGAAGTATCTGGCTAGATGGTAAGGGCTTTCTAGTTGGACAATACATTCTGGTTGAGTGGCATAACCATAGCTATGGGAAATAGGTTCTGTTGTGCTGGAGTTTATAAAGCATGGTGCTAGGACAGCCTGGGACTTCACAGGGTGTTGAGGGTGTTGTGGATGGAAGGGAAGAGTTTGGGCATCATATTCTAGTCAACAAGAAGCCTGTGGATAGCGAGGTGACCTGCTAACGGCAGTGCTCAAGGAGCTATACCTCAGTGGGAGTGGACAAGATGAAATTGAGTGGGAAGAAGGCAGAGGAAGAGACCAGTGTCTTCAGTGCATATTCACGGGCCCTGATGTGCTCCAGGGTTCCACTACTCCTGCGATCCAGACAGACCAGGCCTTGGCTCTCATGGAGCTTACCATTTAGAGACTTCCAGTGGATCCACTCCAGGAACATGGGTGCATGCTAAAGCTATTAGTATAAAGCTATTGGGGAAGAGGATATGATCCAGTCTCAGTCTCAGAGTCTGACCTCAAACTGGCGTTATTAATTACAAGGAGAAGTGGGTACCTTTCAGTGGAGAGAGCCAGCATTCCCACCTTAACCATGTGAATGACCTAGCCTCATTGACTTGGAATATCCTGATGTGATGCCATCTTGTTCTTAACAGAAGTATTTAAACAGGAGTTATTCTACTAAGTAGGAGACATGTAGGATGAGCAAGTCTAGAAGTCAGATATACAACATGAGGACTATTATTAATTATGTGGTAATTGAAATTTTTGTCGAGTAAGTAGAGCTGCTCTGGTCTCAAAAATAACTGAGATCACAGCAATGTTAATTCACTTTGCTAAAGTAAACATTTTACTATCTATGTGTATCCCATAACATCATACTGTAAACCTCAAAATACACAATAAAATTTACTTGCAAAAACAAAAATAAAAAGAATCTAATCATGAGGGAACAATCAGACACATCCACAATATGGGATATTCTGTAAGACACTCTGGGTTCACACAAAATTTAATGTCATTAAAAACAAAAATGGGCAGGGGAGGGGTATTACTTATAAATTAAAAGAGACTGAAACTGAGGTTGGCAAACTATAGTCCAGGAGCTAATCCAGTCTGCTGCCTGTTTTTGTAAATAAAGTTTTATTGGAACAAAGCCACATTCATTCCTTTATAAGTCATCTAAGGCTGCTTTTATGCCACAGTGACTGTATGGCTTTCAAAACCTAAAATATTTACTAACTGTTCCTATGCAGAAAAAATGTCCTGACCTCCGGATTAAAGCATCTAATAGTCAAATGCAATGCCTGAAACTTAGTATGGGGGGAAAAATAAAAACATCAATAAACATAATTTGGCACAACTGGAGACTTTTTAAAAAGGGCTGCATATTAGATGATGTTACTGAATTCATGCCAATTTTCTTAGGTGTGACAGTGGTATTGTGATTATGTTGCACTATGTCCTTCTTACGAACTGATTGCTGAAGGATCGAGGGGTTGTGTCATGGTGCCTGCAACTTATTTGTAAAGGGTTCAACCCCAAAAATAAAAATATAAAAAGAAAGCTAGGCTTGGTGGCTCAGCCTGTAATCCCGTACCTTGGGAGGCTGAGGTGAGTGGATTGCCTGAGTCCGCGGGTTCAAGACCCGCCTGGGCAACTTGGTGAGACCTCATCTCTATAATAAATCAAAAAATTAGATAGGTGTGGTAGCGCGTGCCTGTAGTTACAGCTACTTGGAAGGCTGAGGCAGAAGGATCACCGGAGCCCAGCAGGTCGAGGCCGCGGTGGCCGGGAGCGGCCACTGCACTCCAGTCTGGGCGACAGAGTGAGACTCCAACTCAAAAAAAAAAAAAAAAAAAAAAAAAAAAAAAAATATATATATATATATATATATATATATAAAGGAAACGAGAAAAAACATATATAGAGATAAAACAAATCTGGTGAAATGTTAATAAGTGGCCAATCTAGGTGAAGGCATACACATATTCATGGTACTGTTTTTTCCATTTCTCTGTAATTTGAAGTTTTTATAAATAAAAATTAAATTTAAAAAAGTTTTAAACTAACTTGAGGATAATTCAGAGACTGGTTTCAGTAGACCAGGTGTAATTTTCCTGTGGGCTCCGTGGTGACCTTCATGCCTGACCAACTACCCCACTTCTGAGAATTCCCCTATAAAGGAGAAATGGTTGGGAGCTGGAGGTGGCGGCCTCTCCCCAAAAGGGGGCGCTAGTACTCTGTAAGGCAGCGGCGGCGGGGTGTTCCCTCTGTAACTTGGAAATTTTGCCTGTTGTCTCTGCACAGTAATTCCATCAAGCTGGTGAATCTGCTCTCCATATTTATCAGCACGTGGCTGACTGCAGCCGGGTTCATCCATTTGGTAAGTACCCTTGAAGACCCTTCAGCTCTCGCCTGGCCTGGAACGAGCCCCTCTCTGAGTCATTTTATTACCTGAAATTTCTCTCGCTGCAAAGAAACTTCACCTCTGTTGTAGAGAGGAAAAGGGGAAGCAACCGCACAATTGTCGGGGTTTCCAACCCCTTTACCCCAAACTAGTTCCAAATGGTGAGTAATGTTTGCACTAACCTGCATTTTTTCAGCTCATCAGGATTGCTGCGGGAGCTTGGGTAAATTTTACATTCTATCTGCAATATCCCAGTGAGCCACAAGATGGCAGTGCTTCCTCAGCAACGTCTGAAAAAGGTCTGGGGACAAGGTTAGAAGTTTGACCCACATCTCTTCTTAGTAAACAAATTCAGATCCCTCAATTTTTCGCCATTCCGGATACATTCCTGGTACATTCCTGGTACGAAAGCCACCTTTGAGCCTTTTGCCTGATTACTTGTCAAGTTATTTGGTGCCCCCAAAATGTTAATTCTTTCATATGAATTCAAAAGCCTTACATTATTAAGTCAAGCCCTCCTCGCCTTCCCCCAAGGCAGTTTTTTTCCTACTTTTAGAATACAGCTATTGCGGGAAGGGTGTTTCATAAAAACATAGACTGTTACAACAGGAAGGAGCCTTATCTAAGTGTGAGACTTTGGATAAAAGTGACCTCCCCTCGCCATGCCAAACCTCTGTATAAACAGTAGAAGGATACATTTAGCTACCTACCAGTTGGGATTTATGAAATTATCACCCAAAGGAAGACAGGCCTGGGACAGTGGCAGGGGATCCACACAGTTGCTACATCTGGGGTTCCCCACTCATCCCTTTGGAAGGTTTCTTGGCTGATGACTGGGTTCTTGTGTTCACGTTTGGAAGGAATTCACAGACACACAGGGAAGGGGGATAAACAAGTAGCTTTATTAAGCAAAAAAAGCACACTCTCAAGAGAGGAGAGTAGGCAGAAACAGCTGACAGAATACTGCTGCTTCTGCACCCGATTATTGTAAATAAATAACATAACTTTTATTCTTAGGAGTACTAAGGAGTGGGTTTAGAGGTGGGTTTTTTCCTAGAAATGGCTGGTGTTAGGACTGGGTCTTGTTGTTCCTCCCTTGTGTAAGGCAGGGAAGATTTGGGCCTTGTAGGCTCATACTGGTATAGTTATGGCATCAGTGAGAGGCTGCCCTAGGGTAATTTTATGCTAATAATGTTATAATAAAGCATTAGGGTTATCTTAGGTTAACCTTGGCTATTGCTGGGCATGTTGGGAGGCAAGGCTGGGAGGTGTCTCTGAGTTGATTCCTTCATTGGTATTGGGCTCTCAGCCAACTGCAAGCATCCTGTATACAGTGCTGTGGATATATCTAAGAGCCTAGCAGTTAGGTGTGTGTCATGTTTCCTGCAGCTAGCTGCTCCCTTGCCTGTAGGTATGTCTGATAAGGTAGGTGTGAAGTTTCTTATAGCCAGGTCATTTGCTTGTATGCATGATTCTGCACCTGCTGCTGAAGATATCAGTGAGCCTGGAACTTTTCCTTCAGCCTAAACTTTTCCTAGTCTAGGAAAAGTTGTGTGTTTTTTTTTGTTTTGTTTTGTTTTTTTGAGTGAGAGTATCACTCCATTGCCCAGGCTGGAGTGCAGTGGCACACTCATGGCCACTCCAGCATTATCTGCTGGGCTCTGGTGATTCTTTCGCCTCAGCCTTTCAAGTAGTTGGAACGATAGGCGTGTGCTACCACACCTGGCTAACTTTTGATTTTTATTGTAGAGACAGGTCTCGCCAAGTTGCCCAGGCTGGTCTGGAATCTGCGGATTCTGGCAATCTACTCACCTTGGCCAGGTCCTGGAAACTCTGCAAAGACAGTATTGAAGGCCTGGAGTCGGCCGTCTCCGGGCCATGCTGGTGGATCATGGGCACTGGCTGTTGGTGCTGTAGGGTTGGGATCTGGGTAGAACTGACCCTGTCACTCCCTCTTTACGGAGAGTATCTAAGGACCTCTACTCCCCTCCTCACAGCCTTGTTGGCAGATCAGATATGATGGGAGGACAGTAAGTGGGAAAACTACAGTCCTGGGCCAAAACTCTCCAAATCTGGCCATGCTCTTTGTTGAAGTTTTGCCTCTGTAGAATTGTATAGTTGTGACAGAGATTGGCACCAGCATGTCCTGCAAAACTGGACATTTTACCATCTGGCCATTTATAGAAAAAGTCTGCCAGTCCCGGGTCTATAGTGCTGTGCAAATGCAAACTGTTCTTGGGAACTCACTTTTGATGCTCCTGGGGAGAATCCTATAGCCTCCAGGCTAGGACATCTGTTGTCAGTTTACAAAGGAGGGAGAGCAGGGCCAGGCTCCCAGAGATGCTATTTGGGTTTGGGCAGTTCTGAAGGAGTAGGGCGCACCGGGCACATCCTTGGTCAAAATGACCGTAAGAAGCGGCCCTCCACTGTGAGAGCCTAGGATTTCTGCGGGAGAACCAGAGCCAGGCCCTCTGAGGAAGGTCAGGGTAGGGATCTCTGGTGCTTTCCTTGAAGAGCGCTATTAACATGGCCCGAAGCGATGCCCTAAATTTATTCAACTTCAGACCTTTAATCCTGGGGGAAAAAATGGCCTGAAGATATTTCCCTCCTTTCTTCCCCTCTCTCCCAATCAGCTGGAAAGGCATTTCCTACTCCAGCTTTTCTACTTTCTCTGTTACTTGCCCTGGGGTTCTCAGCCCAACGTACAGAACGCAGCCCCGGGAACCACAGGTTTGGTGTGGAGGGTGATGTGGCCGGCCAGCAGCCTGCAGCAGCGCTGTGCTTCCTGGTTTCCTGTATGTCTACACACTCACCTTTATGATGGTTTTATTTGTTTTCCCCTATCCTCTTGCTTTAGGTGGAGAATTCAGGGGACCCATGGGAAAATTTCCAAAACAACCAGGCTCTTACCTACTGGGAATGTGTCTATTTACTCATGGTCACCATGTCCACCGTTGGTTACGGGGATGTTTATGCAAAAACCACACTTGGACGCCTCTTCATGGTCTTCTTCATCCTCGGGGGACTGGTAAAAACTCTTTATTATGATGTTGATTCTCATGGTCGTTAATATTTCCTGTGATACATTCCCTTAAAGCCTTGCATTTTGATACTGTGTTTCTGCATTAGAAGCAAGCAATAGAAGTCTAAATGTTACAATCAGGCTAAGTAGATCCAGGCACGATGATGCGTTTTCTGCATATTTCTTTAGTGTATGATGCTTGTCCCATAGATCCAGGTACATTGCCCTTGTCAGGGACACCCATTTAGCCAGGAACAAGCCTAATTGTCTTAAGAAAGTGATGCTGTTAATAAGTCAGAGTGTCTGTATGCTTCAAGGACAGTTACTGCCACCTGACCCTGGTAGATGCTGTCAGTATTTTGTAGGCAGTTTGCGGTTTCAAGAGCTCCCCCTGCCCCTATATGTTCCTCCCCAAACTTCCAACAAACATTGTGGCTGGGGCCTGCCCTGAAGAGAAGAGTCGCCACATCAGAGGGCGGAGAGCACCACCTTGGTCCTGTCCAAGTGGACATCACCACATGAGCAGAGTGCAGTTTTGAGAACAGCCCCTTCCACGTTGCTGCGGGATATTTTTCTTCCCCTCTTGCAAGAAAGTTCCACTATTTGTTTTTTAAAGGCCTACCCGGCTCTTTATGTTGCACTAAACCATCCCTTATAATGTAATTCGAGGGGGATTTCTGGTCACACATTGGCGGTTGCTGCATTTTGTATTTCACAGTAGCTCATTTTAAGTGTAGCTTTTTGCTGTGTGTGAAGGAAGTGATTAAGATCCTAAGTTACACGCAGCTGTCACATATGTACACTGCACGCACATTTGTATTTAGTGATGCATACACACCTCTCTGTTTTGTATGCATGGGCTATATACATTTATAAAATGTATATGAATGTGCACGTGCGTATGTACATTAATGCAAGCGTTTCTACCACATCCTTGGGAGGTGCCCATAGATAACAAGACCCATTTATTCAGCCACAAGCAAGATGTTTGTTGGACAAAACATGGCAGATTTGTGTTTCTCCTTGCTGTCTTTTCCTCTTGTGTGATTTCCTAAATTAACCTTTTGTGCTTTTCAGTATTTTTTTTTAATGGAAAAGTTTATTTTGTAATTCTCTTTTGTTGTTTATTGTCTTTAATTACTCATAAAGGCATTGATTTTCCTCTGAATTTTAATGAGAAGGGACTTCTCTTGCAAAAAAAGTGTGCTTGTCTGTTTGTGCGCACGTGTGTGTGTTTAATTTCACTAGCATGCACCCCTTTTGTTCTTTTTCTTCACCCAGAAGAGCTAGAGATCCCCTTTATTTATTCCTGTCTGCTTTGTATTTTTCTCAACTTCTTTTAAAATTTAGTCATCAGCGTTGGCTAATATGTGTTTTGTCCTGTATATTTTCAGGAGCTTGCCCTGTTTGTGCTTTTATTTTTTATAATCCGACATACCAAGATATACCTTCACAGGTCTAATCCTTTTGTGTTTTCAGATCTTAGTATCCCCCCTTCTGGAAAATCTCCCCTCCCCCTTTCTTTGGCCTGTCTTTTTAGTCTCTCTTCTGTCTCCTATCTTCTCAGGCCATGTTTGCCAGCTACGTCCCTGAAATCATAGAGTTGATAGGAAACCGCAAGAAATACGGGGGCTCCTATAGTGCGGTTAGTGGAAGAAAGTAAGTATGCCAAGAGGTTTTGCTGCCTCCGCTGCGGTAGAATCCTCTCTGCATGCCATTTTTTTTTTCGGCTCTTGTTTCTTTGTTTCATGCATGTAGGCAATGTTTGCCCGCTACGTGCCCGAAATTGCTGCTCTCATCCTGAATCGGAATAAATTCGGCGGGACTTTTAACAAACATGGAGGCAGAAAGTAAGTCAGTTGCATCAGAAAAGATGTGGTTGAGTGAACTTTCAAGAGTCCCCGTGGAAGTGACATCTGAATGCTGCCCCTCCCCCACCCCACCGGGTGCTTCTGTGACGGGGAGCCCATGTTCTGCACGGGGTGTGGTGTCCCAGGTTACCCCAGGAAGTTGTCACACTTGGAGCAACTCCCTAGGCCTCGATCCCATTCACAGTTTTCAAGAGACATAATGGATTTGACTTGAAAGGAGTTCATATGGATTGCAGCCCGTGTGTTTTGTTCTGATCCCTAACAAGTGGACCAGGCTCATTCATTCTTCATGTCATCTGGATAAATGATAAAATTTTGCTCCCTTAAACTAGTGGGATGCCATCCTATGATGGTTTTTGTGCAGCAATAATGCAGGATAAAATTCTAGCAAGGAAGTCCTTGGGTGGTATGACGCAGGTCATCTTGCCTACTGCAGAGACCTTGTGGCTACCAGGTACCTGCTTCTCCTCTTCAGGCAGCAGCCACTGATCTTATCCTCAGAGGGCCTCATTACCCAGCTAAAATGCCTCCTGGGCGAGAAATATTGTATTTATGGGATGTCAGGCCACTACATGCCCTTCCTGATGAGTCTTTTGTTGAACGTCACAAAACATGAATGCTTTCTTCTTGGGAACGATTTCAATTTGTGCTCAGATCATTTTGTCACTATCAATATCAATGTACACATTCAATATAGACTGGAAATCTTTCTCCCAAGGAAGGGGTGGGTCTTTCCCATCAGGGCCCTCTGCCAGAGCACCTCAAGACAAGAACACTGTAGGGGAGGTGGGACTGGTGGCAGCCATCCTTAACTTCTTTCTGAAAGCTTTTTCTTAGGCACTCAGCTTTGTTTTGATTTGGGGGTATAGCTTGCATGGAATAAAATGTACACATCTTTAATGTACAGCTCAAGGAATTTGGGTCTAGGTGCACACTCAGTAACTAACCATCCTATCTTTCAGATCATGACACAGAACATTTTCATCACTCATGCCTTTTCCCAGGCATGGAAGTATGGAAGTTCCTATCATGGAACTGTTTTTTTTTTCCTTTTTCTTTTCATTCATTTTCAAATGATCTCTTGAAGAGCTTATTTGGGTTTTTAAGAGAAAATAAAATCAAACCTGTAGCATCATGCTTCCCTCCATCGCTGCCCCTTCTCATTTTGACAGTCAGCCATATTGGATGGAGTGGACCCTCCCCTCTGCCCAGTGCATCCTGAGCTCAGGTGTCCAGTCCTGCATTTGGAAAACGAGGAGGTGGAAAAAAGGGCTCATCTTCTTAAACTACCCACAGGACACCAGTTTCCTTTCAGAGGCACAAAGGACAGTGGGCAAAGGGAGGCCAGTTGGCGTCTTTTCATGGAGGCAGCACATTCTTCCATCTTCCCTCTAATGGACCCCTCCCTTCCCTATTATCTTAACAGCCCTGGATGTGGTTAGAACCAAGCTGTTCTGATTTCTGGGCCGTTGGTTGGATCCAAAAGGCCAAACACATCCAGAGATTTCCCACTGGTCATTTATCCCATGCCAAGAGGAAAACAGCATCTCGATTTGTTTTGCCTGTAAGGTGTGGACAGGTCGCCATAAAGCAGACGGCATTCTGAGGCCCAGGACTCTTTTTATGACCTCTTCTGTTGCCCACTGTCTCCGCCAGCATTTCCTAATCATTGCCCCTGAAGAAGTCAATAAAATCAATTGCCCTGACGTCTAGGTTGAAAATATTTCTTGACTCTCATTCCAGGTCATTTTTTTTTTTTTAACAAAATAGTTTCCCTAGTCAAATGTTGGGTGGGCTGGGGGCTGGCAGCTTTTGGTGACAGGTGACCCAGTTGAGCCTTCAGCCCAGCATTCACTCACCGGCCCGGGTTCGATCTGGTCATATTTTGCCCTGGCAGTTCCACTCAAACTTTCAGGTACTGAGACTTTAGGTCACAGACTTCCTGCTGTTCTCTTTTGGCTCTATAATCTTTTATCGCCACTTTTAGCCTGGTTCTCTCTCTCTCTCTCTCTCTCTCTCTCTCTCTTCTCTTTTTCCTTCTCCCTTTATGAAAATGCACTTTGCTTTTAATGTTCTCTTTTGGTCTCCCGTGTCCCCGACCCTGCAGACACAGAGTCCATTCTGTCATCAGCACCAGGCCTGTTCACTTTACTTTACGCATTGTTTCCTGGTTCAAAAGCTAATTACTAAGTAGTTTAAAGAAGCCCTTTGGTCACTTAGATCTTTCATCAGAAAATATAAGCTTGGGAAAGGAACGGTAATAAAGGGCCATTAGCACCCTTTGTTTGATGTTGTTTTTCCAGTCAGTAGAACAAGATTGATGAAATGTTATGTTTGGCCAAAATTTGAGTTTTCATTTGGAATTCAGTGTTGAGAGAATGGGCTGTCAGAATCAATAAGTTTTCCTTCGCTTGGGATATGGGCATGTGGTAGTAATTAGCAATATAAGGTCTTTAGTTGAGCAACCAAGCATGGATTCTGGCAGCAAACATAATGAGAAACTACAGTTGTTCTATTTCTAACGTCAAAAAGTTTCCAGATAAAATTAAATGCATTTGCAAAAGGAAAGCAGCTAAACTTTGTTGAAAGATAAAGTTCAGACTCTTAAAATAGCATGCTGCACTCTGAGTTTTTGTGTAAGCATAAATAAATGCGCTCTACCCACAGACACACATATACATTCTCTGCTCCCCAGGACTGAATCAAAGGAATGCCCAGAAAGTCGTTAAAACATATACATAGTTAAGGGATTTGTTTATGTGTGCATATTTTATTCAGAAATAATTTCGCTAACAATATATTAACTTGTCAGAGAACTCAAACTCACTCATGCTCCAAAGCTACAGAGACCTAAAACTTTGGAATTCAAAGATTATTTAAAGTTAAAAAAAACAAAAACGAGGCAGAGAAGCTCAGGGTTTTGTTTATGCAACACCCAAATTCGGGATATTGAAGAATATGAAGATTTCATCGGCACTTCATTTTCAGGTTTAACGTTCTTGGCTTTACCTAAGTCCTTCATGTGGCATTCCCCAAACATTTTCCCCACCAAGAGGAAATCAAGGACCTTGAGTGGCTTACCCAACATTTTCATCACCTCCCACAGGACACCCAGACCCCACAGTAAGGTGTAGGTACCCATTCCCGTGTGTGTATATTACTATCTCATTTATCTTATTATGACGTGCTGGGGCTCCCAAGAATGGAGGTTTTGGGTGTCACCAACCAAGGGTTCAGATCATGGCCGTTGCAGACCACCTCTTCAAGTTGGAGGTGGAGGTGTTGGGCACAGTTCATCTCTTGGACTGAGACCCTACATCTTATTCAAAAGAGTAGCCCTCCTGCAGCCCAGCCTGCCTCCCAAAGCCACTGCCTCCTGCTTCTTTCTGTAAAGTCAGAGCAGCTCAGGGGTGGGGAAGGCCTGGGGGTGGTGAGGTTCCCATGGCCTTTGGGATCTCCAACTCACTTCCCTTCCTCTCTCAGTCCCTTGCAGCTTCCCCTAGAGGTTTCCTCTCTGAGTATGATTCATTCCACTCCTGGTTAGTTTATGAGAACTGACAAGATCATGGTCCAAGGTCACATGGCCAGGAGCCATGGAAAATAGTCAGTCACAGAGAGGAATTCATCTGCTGGAACCCCCTTGTTAGAGGTAGCTCCTCTGAGGAGCCATCCAGACCTTGTGTCTCCCATGATGGGGCTTTGGTAACCCCCAGCTGAGGCAGTCCTAGACCTGGTGCTTGGAGCAGACATAATGGACTGAGTTTGGATTATTCTACCGATTCCTGGTGGTCACATGCTGAAAGAACACACAGAGAGAGGAATGAGTGATAAAAGACAAGGAGTAGGCAAGGAGAGAGGAAAGTGAATGTAATTAACTTAGAGGAAAGATCCCCATGTTGAGGAAGTTGAGCCCCCATTCTGGTTTGAGGAATATCACGGATGAACCCATCTCTTGCCCCAATTCAAGAAAGCTGCCTATGAAACTTAAATGCTGTAACTTCTCTTAGAACATTTGCTTATCTAGACAGAAGGAGTACCACATACTCCTGGAAATGAGAATGTGAGTCAGTACAGCCCAAAACCCAGGAATGCCTTCAGTGGCAATGATAGTACCTACAAAGATGTGTGTTTCTTAATCCTCACAGAAGTCACATGAGGAAGGTATTACCATCACCTCCATTTGAAATGGGTGAAGAAACTGAGGAACAGAGAGGTTAAGCAACTAACTTGCCTGACATGATTAGCTAATAAAGGGTAGGACTGGCATTTGAAATTGGAAAGTCAGCTTCCCTGTACCCTGCTGCTTCTCCAGGTCACCTCTTGAAAGCTCTCTCTGCTCTAAACTTGATAACAATGGTATGTCTTCCTCCACCTCTCCCCAGAAGTGAGCCCATGATGAAGAGGAAGAAAAAGGCACGAGTTTCACTTTGGAGCTGTTTCCTCCTCCTGCTCCTTACCCCTATGGGTCCTGGCCCCAGGGTCAACAGAGAAAAAGGCGGGGAGGGAACAAAGCAGTTTCTTCCTTTATTTTTCTCACCTGGTTAGACTAGAAATGTAATTACTAGCAATGAGGGGCTCTTGAGGCTGGATGGATGGATCATGCCCAAAGTGAGATTTGTGCCTTTCTTTGGTGGATTTAAAAACTTTTGTCCCCTTCCCAGCTCCATCCTTTGAAGGTAGTCTGTTTCTTGAGTCACCAGCCATGGTAAGCAGTTATCTGCCAAACTTAGACTCCCTTCTGGGCAGATCCCTCTGCAGAACATCTTAGGAAGAGCATTCTGTCCTCACAGTAGCCATGTGAAGAAGGTATTATCATCACCTCCATTTGGAATGGGTAGAAAAACTGAGAAACAGGGAGGTTAAGTAACTCGCCTCCTGTAACCCAGCTAGTCAAGAGTAGGGCTGGCAGATGTAATCTTCCCTTTTACTCTTTGGTTGGTCTGCCGCATAGCATAGAGCATTTCTCTGGCAGTGGTTTCTTACCTGTCTGTGAGAGATGTGGAAAAAGAAGCCCCTACATGAAAGATCTTCTGCAAAGTACACTATGTGTGTGTATTTCATAGCTGTGACTTGGAATATTAACCCTCAGAGACTATATCCCATGGGAAGGAAGGCCCTCTGCCTTAAAGCTCAGATGAAGTCTCTATATTGCAAGAAGCCTTAAAAGCATAGAATGTGTCATGCCTTTTCATTTAAAAATGAAAACACTATGTTCTTTAACATAAATGCTCATATTTTAAAGAGAACACAATACTTGAGAACAAATGATTGGGTATTTGATAATTGAGAACAAAATATCAAAACTGAAAATAGCCAGGCACAGTTACCTGCCTCACTACCCATTCCTGTGACCCATCTCCATTGGTCCATTCATCCAGTCAGTGAATGTTCTCTGAGTTACGTGTCAGGCACGATGCTGGGTTGTGTTGGGTGCTTAGAATTCAGTCGTAAACTAGTCATCCAGGGAACCTGTCTTCGTGGAGTTTACTGTCTCTAGGATGTTGCAGGCCATGAGCAAGGGTACGCCTAAAGAAAATAATACTAACAAATTTTAAAACGTGCTGCAAAAACAAAATTAAAAGACTAGGATTCTGTGATAGAGAACAATGGAGATTATATTAGATAAAATAGTCCAAGGAAGTGCCACCTTGGAGGAGGAAATGCTAAGGCATCCAATGACCTTAACCTAGGCTGTCATAACCTAGCTCACCCCCTAAGCTGATGTGGGGTAGTTAACATCCTAAGTTTTAAGATCCAAGTTATAATAGCTTCTCTTTCAACCATACGTCTTTAGTTCTACCTGCAGTAGAATAAGTCTGAAAAACTTATTTCTTGCTCAAGCTGTAATTACCTGAACAGTGCTCTCTCTGGCTTATCTGGAGAGGACATCCTATATATTTTCCCTAGTTCCTAAGTGTGTGTGTGTATGTGTGTATATAAATATATATAATATTTAAACTCTGTGTCTTTCCTCTTGTCAGAAATAGACTCTTCTTCTCATTTAGCTCCTTTGTTTCTTCCTGAGATCACATTCCGTTCTCTCCTGCCTGGCAGTCTTGCATCAATATGAAGTTCAACTCCATGTTCTCTTCCATACTTGGGTTTTGCCCACCATGGTTCTAGACTGAATTTTAAACGATCGATTGTGCCAGAACATAGATTATTTCTTTACAAAGACTCATTTATCTACCACCCTCTGTTCCCCCTACCACCTTAAAGTTAATTAGCACAAGTCATGCCTTCATGTTTATTGAGTGCTTGCTACATGCCAGGCACTGGGTGGAGACAGATGCATTTCTGCACATTCATACAAATCTCCAGATATGCCACAACTCTCCTGAGCTACACGTTATATTATCTGGCCACCTAAGTGGTTGGGAAGTTCAAACTCAGAGCTTATTGAAACCTCTCCTCCTGGTTCTCAGAAGTGAGACTCTTCCTGCAATGCCATTTCCACCTTTGTTCTTTCTGAGAAGGCCTGACCTCTAGCACTTGGGAATAAGATTCAGTGTTAATTTATGTGGTGTTGACTTGGCCTGATCCACAGGCCTTTCCTTTCCTGTTTACGTGTATCTTGGGCAACACTTACTGTCACTTCTCCCCACCTGCAAGGAGTGGACCACTCTCGTGAGAGATGTTTTCTATAAAATGTCATCTACGATTACTCTATCACAGACATTGCTCTGGTTGCAATGTGACCGAAGCTTTGCATTCTACAGACTGAGATCCCTTGTCAAGTAGCCATTCAGCCCTCTTGTTGCCTGGCCCACGTAACTCCCAGCCTGAACTGGATTCAGCACTGTCTTCAAATTCCTAGATTTTAAAAGCCATAAATTAGCAAATCGTCAACATATCACCAGGAAGGATCATCTGGTAGCGATTCTAGTCAGAAGGAAACACAGGCCCCAATAACTGATCTTCACAAAGATATGAGGAACTGTAGACAGACAGATACAGTAAATAGGAAGACAAATAGATAATTCAAGTTGACAGGCCATCTTGTACTGATTAGGCATTCTGCTTTGATTAGCATTAAACTTTTTGGGAACAAGGAGAAAAAAAAAACCCCTGAGATTGCCCTAATACTTTGGAAAAATGACCCCTTGACTACTTCTGAAATCCAGTACTAAGGGGCAGATACCAAAAGCACTTGTCATTAGATGCTGTATCGAATAATGTCATGTGCCAGATATTCCTTTCCGTCCGATGGAGGGGTCTTCATGTATGTGGAATGTGGACACTTCTTTCTTGGCATCTGCTTTGGATTCTTCTAAGCCATATCGTCAGTCCCTTTCAAACTTGTAGCTCTATTTAAAGAGACTTGGATGCATAGTACATCAATTTCCTGATAAAACTGATGGAATGAAGCCTTGTCTCCCACCCCCCACTGTCTCTCTTCCCTTCCACACATGTATCGAAATGTTCCTGCTATTGTTCTGAAAACAAGAATAGAAATATAGGTGGGAGATGAACTGTGTACCTTAAAAAAAGTGATATTCAAGCCTAGACTTTTGCTGTCAAATATTCTTTCTTCCATTAAAAAAAAAGAATTCTGAATATGACTTTTCTAATTATAAACCCTGAAGGGTCTCTCTGTTCAGTATCACCTTTGATTGGGTGAATCCTTGCAGGGTAGATTCAGAATCTAAGGAACAAATGCAACTGTCTGAGACTATGATGTCCTGTGTTTTCTGTCTTCCTGTTGTGTCACTCACTCTGATAGAAGTCTTTCCAGAGCTGTGCAAATTGGTTCCTAGTAGATTTGGGGTTCATCCCACAGCTGCTGTCATCATACTATGAAAATAAACCAAGAAACATTCTAACTGGCCAAGACCAGTGTCTCTTTTTATTAAAATATTATAAGGGCCTATACAGTGTGAAAGTCATGGAAATCTGATTCCTTGCTCTCAGGGTTCAAGCCTCCCCTGTCTAGGGCTGGTGTTGCATAACAATGGCTGGCTCCCACCCACCCTCAGAACCATGGGGACTGCTCCAAATGTCAGTAAAAGTAATCTTTATCCCCTCTTCTTGTTCCTTTTTAATAAGAGGACATGGGGGTGGTTCAGAGACAGACACACCCATCCATCTCTGTGATTCATTGTATGACCATAGCCACTGACCCAAAGGCAAATGCCAGCTAGTATAAAGAACAGCTTTGGAAAAGCTCTCATTCTGACATATTGACTCAACAAACAGTTATTTGAACCCCCACCATGTGTCAGGTGCTGTGCAGGGTGCTGTGGTTAAAAGGGTGAGCAAGAAGATGTGATTCTTGTTCTCCTGAAGCTTACCAGTCAGAACCATCCAAGGACCCAGGGGCAGCTAAAAAAAAAAAAAAAAAGCCTGATTATGTAGGAGCATCATCCCAGAGAAATGTTCTTTTGGCAGGAATTTCGTTCAATAAAATCACGAAGATGTAAAATAATCATGAAGGTGGGAAACATATTAGATGGAATGCCCCTAAAAACTCTTGATAATTCACACTGCTGAATATACCTCTTGGAGCAGTTTAGGGCAGAGTTCCTTGTTCATCTAAAAACCTATGGATCTAATGATGAATCCAGTAAAAGAGGGGTACAGAAAGACTTGGGAGAATGGGGATCTGCTGAGGTGACCCTGAGGTCCTCTCCTTTTCAGACCCCACAAATGTCCTGCTATGGCATAACACGATTCAACAAGCCTTCTAACCTGTGGCTCCTCCTAGCTCCTCCGTACGTAATAGATGCTGGAGGTCTGCTGAGACCTATACGAGTATGCTGGGTCCACACAGGGAAGACCAGTTTATGCCAGCTGGGGCAATGCCCTTAGGTGTGACTGGAGAACAAGGCAAAGACGTATCAACTTGATTGTCATTATGGGGAGGTCAGTTCCGATAGCACATTCTCTAGGGCCATGATGCATGGTTTACTAGGGGTGTTAGGGAGGGAGGTGGGGCTTGCTTTGCAAATCAAAACCCTCTTGGCTGGGCACTGTGGCTCAAGTCTGTAATCCCAGCACTTTGGGAGGCTTAGGTGCAGGGATTGCCTGAGCCCACAGGCTCGAGACCAACCTGGGCAACTTGGCGAGACCTCATCTCTACTATAAATGACAAATTAGCTGGGCATGGTAGTGCATGCCTGTAGTAGCTCTGGCTACTTGAAAGACTGATGCAGAAGGATCACCTGAGCTCAGCAGATTGATGCCGGGGTAGCCGTGAGCAGGTCACTGCTCTTCAGCCTGGGCAACGGAGTGAGACTCCAACTCAAAAACAAAACAAAACAAAAAATCCTCTCCACTGCAAAATTAAGGACCATTTCTTTACTTTCATTAATTCTTCCTCTCTCTCAACTTCATCCCTCAAGGGTGACGTTGACCTTTGTCTGCCTTAGTCTTCTCTCACTGAACAAGAATGCTTCCTTCTTGTTCAGAAGCAGCATTATCAAGTAGAGACGGGCAAATCTGCTTTGATCTAGAGAGAGGAAAGTGCCTTTCAGTGGCCTGATTTCTCTTTAAGAGCAGAGAATCGCCTAGGATTGGAAGAGTCAGGTCAAAGGAAGACTGACTTATTTTTAAATGGTCAGAGGCCACCAAGTCCAAAGTAATGGGATGAATAAAATGTAGAAGGGTGAGGGTGTTGGGGAGGGACACAAGGACAAAACAGTGCAATTTGTGAGAGCTCAGCAATTATGGACTTGCTTATTGAAGAAGGCTAATGAATTCCCTTTCCAGGGAGGAGGGATGGACAGAAAAAAAGGAAGACAGAGAAATAATCCAAAATGGTGGTGATAATACTTGCATACTGAGTAATAGTGAGAATTAAATGAGAAATTAAAGCAAAGGTAAACAAATTTATCAGCTAGAGTGTTTTGGTTGCAGCAACAGAAGCTGACTTTTGCTGACTTAAGCAGAAAATGATCTTTTTTATTCTTAAGGTTAGCATAGCTTACAGAATCCAAGGGAAAGCTGAAGGACAAGACCCCAGGTAGGACAGGAAAGAGCCAGAAAGAAATTACCTCTGAGATCCAGAACGCAGAACCTTGGGGACATTCATTAGAGGGTTTTGTCATTGGGTTGAATCAACTCCCACTGTGATCTTAGTGTGACTCCATCCAAGATTTATAAGCACTGAGTGACCTTGCTTGGGCAAGGAATCTTGATGAAAGGTCCCAAGACTTTATGTAATTGGGGAGGGGCAGTTCCCCAAATTAAAAATAGCGTGCTGTTGACTGAAAGGAGGGGGTATGATGAACAGTCAGAAACAACCCATGTTTCCTGCATTGAGTTTCTCAGATTTTATTTTTAAGACTTAGACTGAGACTCCATATAGGCTGCAGGTTACAAAAGATGTGTGATCACCCTGTAGTCTCTGTTGGGGCTGCCTGTATTCTGTCCTCTGACCTTGGGGTTCTGCTCTAGAGGTGTCTTTGCTGCACTGTTGGGATCTATTTGCTCAACCTTTTGCCCCTCTTGAGGGAAACAGCAACACAGCCTGCCTCCTCCAGAGCAGCCCTATTGACAACTGGAAAAGATGATTACTTTGTTCACTTCCTCACTAGGAGGGAGAATGCATTTCCTTCCTTTGTGATTAGCAGAGTTCTAGTTGTGGCCATGGGTAGGAAATTATGTTATTGCTAAACCTCTTTGTTTCTATTCTAATTTCTTTGAACAGAAAATGGCTATATTGGGATTTGGGATTGTGGGCCCTAAACACAGTCTCAATTGTTCTGTTTTCATTTTTCCTCTTCATATATACAGTTAACTCACAAACTTGAACTATGGTAATAGGGTCAGGGTGGCAGAATCAGCCAGTGGTTCAACCCGCTTGCAGCTAACTCACTGTTAAATTTCTTCTGTTAAATGCACACATACTTTGGCATACAGTCTCCAGGTGAAGCATGCTTTGCCAACCAGTCTATTAGTCAGCAAATAGTTCTCAAAAACCCAGCAAATTTTAAGGGCCTTGAGCAAGATCTTGGGTATGATAAGATGAGGCCAACACATCCAAGAGGTAGGCTTTGTTTGCCCATGGCGATCTACTCCACGTAGAAGTCAGTCCCATTGAGACAGGATTTCAGTAAAGGAAGAAGTGAGTAGGTAGGAGTTGGATTAGTCATCTTTTTTGGCAGTGGCATGATGAGTCTCAAGGGAAAAGCTGGGGTACAATAACCCTGAAGAACATAACCCAAAACAGAGAAACAGTCATAAAGAGCACTACTGGTGAGAAGGAACAGAAAACCCAACTTGCATGATTGCATGAGAGTCAAGGGGAGGTGAGGATGTAGACACTGATGGTTCAAGTTCAGCTTAGGCGGGAAGATGCAAACTTCAGTACTGACCACTCTATGGTGTGGGTGGTCAGGTCTCTAACCCCCACTACCCTGTTTCCCTTATAACAAAATGCCACTCGTTCCCCTGACAAGTACTTCTAAAAATTCATTCCCATTATATTAGGGGCTGCCAATGGTGGGGTGCATTTTTGGGGAGGTGGGATGAGGCAAGCATGATTAGAAGGCTCAGCAGAAAGACAGAAGAGAGTCTAGCATATGTATTTGATATAAATATTATAGTTTTACAGAGACATCTAGATCAATATGTGCCACATTTCATCTACCTCTTTGACAAAGTGAGCACAATGTATTCAGGGAAAGCTGTATAGGATTTTCAATTTACTCTGTCTGATTTATTGTGACAGGATAGCTCTGGGTTTTTTAAGTTCTTTATACTTGTTCCAGTAAAAATGGATATAGTATCTTTAAAAATAAACAGCCCAGAGCTGTGCATTTTACATTGTCTTCCTACAGACTAAAGAGAGATCTAAGCTCCTCCCGCCCTTACAGAACCTGATTGCAGTCAGATTTGCTTCAGTCTTTGCTCTTCAGATTTTTTGTGGGGGGAGGAGGCCTTGGAGCAGTGAGGAGAGTAAATAGGGAAATCAATTAGGAAGCTAATGCAACTGTCTAGACAATATATAATGATGGCGTGAACTAGGGTGGGGGCAGAGAACCTGGAGCCCTGTGGGAGGATTCATCAGCGTCTGGTGGGTGCAGCTCAATCAGCCGGGGCCTCTTCATTTTAGAGTGACCAACTGCAGGTCACACAGGACTCGCCCTCAGTCTCCTGATTCCTGGCCCAGGGTGCTCTCCCTGGCACCACTTCTTCCTCTCACCAGAAGACATCAAACAGAGGGGAGGTGTTCTGCTCTTGGTCTGGCACTCACCTTGCACTGAATCGCTGGACCTCAGTTTCCACATTAAAGGAGAGCTGGTGCTAAACATTTGCCAAGGGCCATTCATATGCTGAGAATGTAGGAGGGGTCCCATCATGGTCCCACTGTTAAAATTCCCTTTTTCAAAGGCTACCGATTCTAGGATCCACCATCTGAGTCTTTTAAAGAAGTATGTAGAATTTCATTGTCAGGCTTTCCTGGCCCACCACCAAACAGGGAGTAGAGTGATTGAGGAGAACATGTGGGATTTCATTCTGGAGGTGGAGATGCCTAACGATGGGAGAAGTACACCAATATATATTTAGTGAAGATGTGTGCATGAAGTAAGCATTTGGCAATTTTCTGGTAACCCTTGATGGAGTTCATAATGGTCAAGCATTCTTCTTCTTCTTCTTATGAAGTCATGCTCACCAACTGATGCCGTGACCCACCAGCATTGCCCACCCCCAATGAACCCAGCCCGTGTTTATGGAGCCTTTGGCCAGCACGAGGCACAGATTGCTTACACTGGATGAGTAACTCCTTTCCAGAAAATACCATCTGTTACTATTTTGGCATTTGAGATGCTTCCCTGTGCATCTGAGATGGATCTTCTAATCTAAGCCATTACCATTAGTTTATGATTAGTTCATATTACCTTTGCCCAAGAAATATTTGTTTACAGAACTAAACAACTTTAAAAATCAAAAAGGTTGTCAAATCAGAAATGGTTATTGATTTTGATTTGTTGGTCATCTTCACAAACTGAGCGGTCAGGCCCTGTAGAAATCAGTTGTGAAGATGGCTGGTAGGCTAAAAAAGTTCAGATCCTGAGCTACAGGTGGGAACAGCTTCAGCTGCTTTCATAGCTTCACTTTCCTAAATAGTGTCCATTGTAAATGGATCATTTAGGTTCTTATCCTCTGGATCCTGGGGCTGGTGAGGAAAGTTCTGGGTTGGAAGTGACATATAATGTCTACACTGGACATTTGCATCACTTGACAGTCCCATGTTGCCAAATCATGTTGCTTAAGTAAAAAGTGTGGTTTAGTGTTCTGACCTGTGGGACTTGTGATTTCTGCCTACAATTAGACTTTGCTGAAACTCTAGTAATACTGCCTTTGCAGCCAGAATCTGCTGGTATTGCAAAACTGTGGTGGTTTCTCTATCCCAATCTCCAGACTAAGCCTCTCCTTCTTTCCTCTGAGGACTCCTCCAACACCCACCCCCCTCACCACGTATCCAGGAAGACCTTTGTGGGCCTGGCCCTACCTATCCTGAAGAAGCAGAAGCTGAGATGCCAGAACCTATGCCCTTTCCCTCACCGCCTTTGTCTTAGTGAGAACCAGAGTCAGAGACCAGGATTGCATCCGAATCAGATCACTTTTACTTGCTGCTGGAATGCCAGGCATGTGACTTAAGGAAATTGAGGTCCAGAGAGGTTATCTGAAAAGATGCAGGTGGTAAGAACAGAGTTATTTGAGGATTAGTGAGATTATATGGGCCACAGAACACTTTATATCTGTTACATCCTGATTTATAGATGTCACATGACTCCTACCATTTTATAATGCTTACAGTGGGCCACAATACTAGGTCCTTATGTGTATTATCTCCTTAAATAAATTCTCAGGATAACCTCATGAATCAAGTACTAGCTCTAGTTCCTCAAAGGCACTGGCTTTTTAGTTATAAAATGTGAAATTGGTGCCTTGTCCAAGACTATTTAGTTATTTAGTGTGTGAGCTGAGTAATCATTGTATGAAACTTACATGGTAGATGTGCAAATATGTGGGTATCATGGGGCCCAGGAGGGATAATTTTAGATGGAGTGGAGTTTTTGTGGCATTCTTTTTTTTTTGAGTTGGAGTCTCACTCTGTTGCCCAGACTGGAGTGCAGTGGCCGCTCCCAGCCACCGCAGCCTCGACCTGCTGGACTCCGGCGATCCTTCCACCTCAGCCTTCCGAGTAGCCGGAATTACAGGCATGCGCTACCACGCCCGGCTGATTTTTTGATTTATTGTAGAGATGAGGTCTCACTGCCCAGGCGGGTCTCGAACCCGCGGGCTCAGGCAATCCACTCACTTCAGTCTCCCAAAGGCGTGGGATTACAGGCTGAGCCACCGAGCCCAGCTTGTGGCATTCTTTAAATCATGCCTTATGAACGATCATGCCCCTGCTTTCAAGGAGGGCACACTTTGCTCTCAATCTTAGATTTTTTGCAATTATATCTTCAATAATTGAGGATACAATAAATTCTACTTCTCTTCTCCTTGTAATTATATTCTGCCTCAAACTCTGCCCCTGGAATTTTCAAAAGTCCTGAAAATATTTCTGAATAATAAATGTTCCCCATTCACCATCCATCCCACATGCTCCTGCAGGGCCTTCCTCAGACACGGGCTGGCGGAAGCAGATCTTCTAATGCCGAGGCTGAGTTAGAGAGGCGGCTTCTCCCATCCATCAACTCTAACTGCATTCAAACATTTTCAATATGTGGGCTCCTTGATAACTTTCACTGTATGGAAAACAAAATGGAGGGAAATGATTATTGGCACAAAAGGGGAGGCCGTAAATCTTCAAATCAGATATAGGACAGATTGGAACAATATGGGTTCTCCAAGGTTGCCATGATAATGTACCTAATAACTCTCCTTGGGCAAAAAGGCAATCTGCTTTCAATCAATCTTGCTTTTTCTGAGCAAAAATACCAATTATGTTGAAGGAAGATTTTTTTTCTTTCTTTTTTGATAAAGACTGCTCTCCACCCCAGAAATCATGCTGTAGCTAAAAGATATATATTTTCAATTGTCTAGAATGGTATTGGATAGCTAGCACCAAATGAAAAAAGTCAATCTTTTTTTTCTCCTCTCTCTTGCCAGCATTTGTCTACTTCTTAAGAGAAGTTAAAGTTAATTAAAGGTGTAAGGGATAATATTGATTGCATTGGAATATATTTTATATGTGCCCAGCACATTTTCAAGTAAGAGAACCCTGACTTTTTCTAAGGCTGAATAAATCAGCTGGCTAGCCTTTGATTCAAGGGTGAGAGGGGGGAACTTATTTTCTCCCTTTCCACCTCTCACACATCTTTCCTAGGGATGAATAATTTCAGAAGAGGAAGAGGAGATGCTGGCCGATGTTCATTCAGTTCTTTGCGTACTGGATAGGAAGGATGAATGTTCAGTCATTTCCCTGCATCTATCATTGATTTGAGTCCAGCTTTGAATAATAGCCAGGCTTGTGCTGGTATAGAACTTTGGCCCTTAAAATGCCTGGTGCAGGAACCTGGCTGGGTGGTATTAACCTCTCAGCTTCCGCATGGATTGACTGGGAATGAGTAGCTTGCCCAAGATGACACACAGCCTTGGTAGCAGAGAAGGGATCTCATCTGGCATACTTTTACATCCAGGTCACAGGAACAGTACTAACCACATATCTGTCCCATGGGAAAACCCACACATTGGATTCATGTTGGTTTTACTACTAATTTTGGAAGTCTGCAGGCAGAAGGCATTAGACTGGCACCAAGCAGCCCCCTGTCATTTGGGGGAAGTCAAGTCAAAAGGAGAATCCTGTTTCTCTATCATTTTGAACATACTTGGCAAATTCACAACCAGAAATCTTATTCAGAACGTGTGCATTCATTTGAAATTTTTTGTCCCTATCAATGCACATGTGCCATAAGAAACATTTTTAAATATGATATGATAAAGGTGTATATAATCCAAGTATTCCAATTATACTGTGTGTTCTGATATACTGCATATTTCACAGCCTTATGGTAAAGAGGTAGTTAGTCACGTGGGGTGGGCATAAAATTTGGATGGGTGGCCGAGGGACCTTCCTCAACCTACCAGGGACTGGCAAGAGAACAGAGTAATGATGCTAAGACATGTCCTCTGAAGTAACTCATTGATACTCATCCCTCTCCTTGATGGCTTCTGTGTGCCTGATTGCTCAGTGCACTGCCGTAACAATAACAGTCCATAATGGTGATATTATTAACTGCATTGTGCATATTATTGATTTACTCTTTGTTCTGCATCATTATCCCTTCACCAATGAGTTTACTGCATTATACTTAGTCAAGCACCAAATTACAACGAAAGGGCAGGCTCTTGTAATGGCATCTAATGGACATTGCATAAGCCATCATCACTGCCTCCTATTATGAGCTGTCTCCAGCCAATGAGCTTTCTGCCTTGTTGGCATGTACACAGAGCAATTATGAAGTGCAAGGGATCTGCCCATACTAAATTTTACTCAGGAAATTACCATGCTGAA
The DNA here is from genome assembly GCA_027257055.1 of Cephalopachus bancanus. Classification (NCBI taxonomy): domain Eukaryota; kingdom Metazoa; phylum Chordata; class Mammalia; order Primates; family Tarsiidae; genus Cephalopachus; species Cephalopachus bancanus. The sequence continues at coordinate 7,170,515 of JAPVLO010000036.1, forward strand.
TGTTCACCACCTGCCCAAGTCTCAGAGCGCAGCTAGAGATTCAGCCTCTGTCGCTGTCAGCCTGAGGGGAACAGGGACAGGAGCTGAACCTCTTGCGACATGTAGTCTCTTCACTGGAAGCCGGTGGTCTTATCTCCACAGTCAGTGCCTAGCTTTTTGTTTTGCTGCTAATTCTTGCATCAAAGTGCTTACTTCTGATGGGGCATCAAGTAGCAAATCTAAGTGACCACAGTATAGTCTAGTGCTGGAGTCAGATTAGTCCAGGAGACCTAGTCTGTTGGAGGGACTCTGGGTCTAGAATAGGGCTCATCTCAGAGTAAGCCACTATTTCTAGAAACAGAAGTCCAAACTATCCTAGAAGAAAGGTGAGCAATTCCAGCCTCATCACTTCCTGGCTTCTCCCTATCTTGAGGCAAATTCCTTTGGCTCCCCTGGAAATTTTAGGCACCCCAAGGAGGGAGATCTCTGGGGACGCACAGCCAGCCAGCATGATCTTCCATTCCATAAGCGTCCCATTCCCATTTAGCCCTGAGTAATGCTCACTTACTGTAAAGTGTTACATGCCCCCATTGTCGGAGGAGTTATGGTGGAAAAATGCAAAATTTCCTTTTTACTGCTTATGGCCAGCAGAGCCTATAACGTGTCAGGCCGCACATTAGCCATCCTGATAAAAGTCCGCTTTCTTACACACAAAATCATCGTTTCAGCAAGATTTGTTATCTCATTACCTGATAAGCTCTATGTCATAAACCAAGACTCATACAGTAAATCTCCCGGGAGGACGCTTTGTGGGCAGAAAGGGAGAGATATGAATCTGCAAGAGACTTGATAATGCAGCATTTAAGCGCAAGCATAATGTCACTTATTGTTAAATGCATAAAACCACTTGGCCAAACGCTTGGGCTTTTAATAGGATTTTGTGCAGCATCAGGTGAGAAGCCATATGCCTTTTCTGTCTAGGAGTCTCTGAGCACCTGCTAGCACCGCTGCTTTGCCTCACAGCCCTCTGGGGATGGGAGCTGGGCTTCCTGGAGGTGGAGGGAGATGAATGCTTCCCCTGCAGCTGCCGTGCTTCCTCTGTCTTGCCAGAGGGTGGGATGCGGGGTCATGTCACTGGGCCTGAGCTGATCTAACTGACCTCTCCTGTTCAGGCACATTGTGGTCTGTGGACACATCACTCTGGAGAGTGTTTCCAACTTCCTGAAGGACTTTCTGCACAAGGACCGGGATGATGTCAATGTGGAGATCGTTTTTCTTCACAAGTAAGAGGCTCCTGCTGTTACCAGACCCTCCCACCCAACCATACATCTTGTAGACGACTCTCTGAGTGTCTATAAGAGCAGTGATGATGGGAGTGGCATTGGGGATGGGGCAGAGTTGAATAAGCCACGATCCCTGCTGGCTTCATTGAAGAGGACATTACAGAACCAATGGAAAGGGAAGCAGCACACTAGTTCAGTTATGAGAGCAAAGCCTGCCTCTGCAGAGGCAATTCTGAGACCACATCCGAGTTTCTCTCTAGAAGAAGTGACAGTGGAGTTCATTAAGCGTCCAACTTGTCATTACTGCCCCCTGAGCAATCTGATGTGTTCAGTGTCTGCTGTGGGATGATTAGCTGTATAATGTGGATATGTGAGGAGTGCAAGAGTGAGACAATAACAAAGCAAGACACCAACATAAGAGGAATCGGGTATAAAGCAATAGCAACAACTACTATTCTTAGGAACCTCCAGCATGGGACCCTAGGCTGGTCATTGTGCATACTACCTCTTGTTTAATCCTCAGACTACATGCTGTGGACTCAGATTCACCAGTTTGAATCCTAACTCAATCAATTACTAAGTGACTTACTTACCTTCCATGTGCCTCAGTTTCCATCAGGGAAATAATATGCTTATTGGGCTCTTGTGAGAATAAAATGAAGTAATCATATAAAATATGCAGAGCAGAATCAGAAATGCACTAAGTGCTCAATAATGTTAGCTATTAGCACAAAATATAAAATATATTAGGCTGCACAATAAACTTAGGAGGTAGGTCTTATGTGTGTTTCACAGATAAAGGTATCTCCTTTCCACCCAATGGAAGCTTTGCCCAATACCCTTTTTAGGTAAAAGATAGTCTGCCCCAGGAATGGAGTTAGGCAGCTCCTCCATGGTGATCTGGGTGGTACCATTGTAGACTTCTTTTATGGAGATTAGGCTATCATGGGGCTGGTCTTGGGACCAAGGAGCTGAAGGCCAAGATGAAGCTTACATACTGGCATTTCTTTACATGGTGTTGTCCACCCAGGGCTTGGTCCTGCTCTAGGGATCATTGAGGCTGGCTTCCCTGCATACTCCCCATTCTCTAGGCATTTGCTCACAGAATGCCAGACTTCTGACTTGCCACTGCATTGGAGTCCTAGTTTTTCTTTTTTGGCACTGGCTTCTCTAAACTCTGAAAAGACAGACCAGGCTATGGTAGCACAGGAGTAGGTACCTACAAGTTCAATTCGGTGCTTAGCCACTGATTACCAGCTGTGGTGCCTGTCCTCTGCTGAACTTTTGGAAGGTTCACGAGAGGTAGAGTGTGTAGGTTCTGCACTTACATGGATGGGGCGTTTCGGAATGACCCACATGTGCAACTAACTCTGTTATCTAAGGGACACTGAAGTCAGTATAATTGAGAAGCAGAGCTTCATGGGGCCTCTGGGTTTTTTTGTTTGTTTGTTTTGTTTTGTTTTGTTTTGTTTGAGTCGGAATCTCACTCTGTCAACCAGGCTGGAGTGCAGTGGCATGCTCACGGCCACCCCAGCCTTGACCTGCTAGGCTCCAATGATCCTTCCGCCTCAGCCTTCCAAGTAACTGGAACTACAGGCGTGTACTACCATGCCCAACTAATTTTTTGATATATTGTAGAGACGAGGTCTCACCAAGTTGCCCAGGCTGGTCTCTAACCCCTGGGCTCAGGCAATCCTCTCACCTCTGCCTCCTAAAGTGCTGGGATTACAGGCTTGAGCCACCACACCTGGCCCGTGTGGCCTCTTTTTAAGATAGAGACGGAAGGATCGCCGGAGCCCAGCAGATCGAGGCTGCGGCCACTGCACTCCAGTCTGAGAGTGAGACTCCAACTCAAAAAAAAAAAAAAAAAGAGAGAGCCAGTTTGCTGGGACTACTGGGGCAGGTTTCTGAAAGGGACATGACTTGTAATCGATCTGAATGACTGGGTTGGATTTACACAAGCAGCCACTTTTCTCTCACTCACTGCTTCAGTTTGAATAAACAAGCTGGCTGCTGAGGCCTAAACTTTTAGGATTCACCTTTGTGTCCCCTGCATCTGTCAATATCAGACTCATGGTAGGTTAATTAACCTGTTTAAACTTCAGTCACCTTCAAAGTACTCTCTGTTTGATGCAGTACACCTATGGAGATGCTTTTTCCCCTGCTCAAAACAGTTTTTGAACTCATCAATTTTGATGTTTTTTAGTGCTTTTGTCATTTTTTGTTTCACTTCTTACACATCAGCAAAATGTTTTCCTTCGAAGACTCTTTTCGTTGGACAAATAACAATAAAAAAATAGTTGCTCGGGGCCAGATTGGGTTAAGAGGGAGGGTGGGGCATGGGGTCATGCCCTTTTTGATCAGAAACCGCTGAACATTCAGTGTAGTGTGAGCAGGTGTTATCATGGTGGAAGAACCAGTTTGCCACAACTTGGGACATTTCTTCTGCAAATTGTGATGCCACCTTCGTAAAATTCCAGATCAAAACTTTGGTCGGCTATTTGATTCAGAGGAACAAATTCCAAATGTACTATAGGGAGCCTACCCTCTAAAAGATAATTCCATTTTTTTTGATTCTACCTCATATTATTCAAGGTTCTCCAATGAAACATAATCAATGGGAGATAGATCTAGATGTAGTCATTTATATATCAATATATCACATATAGATATAGATAGATAGATACAGGTATCTATATATTGATGCATCTATCTCTATTTTTCTACCTATATGAGGGAGAACCCCAAAAAATGAAATTATTTTTTGGAGGGCAAGTCCCTTGCCACACAGACTTTAGCATCAGTGTACCAGCTAGCATTGTTGTGAAAGGATGCATTTGGCTTTGGTGAATTTTTTTTGGCAATTCTTTCAATGCATTTGCCCATTTCATTGGGCAATTTACGAGTACATCTGCCCATACTACACTGAGTGCTCGGCAGTTTTTGACCCAAATGGCATGACCCTCGTGCTCCACCCTTTCTAGTCACCCAGTCTCACCCCAAGCGACTTTTTTATGTTTCCCTGGGTGAAAAAAATATTCAAAGGAAAACATTTTACCAGTGTGGAAGACGTGAAACAAAAAACGGCAGAAGCACTGAAAGGCATCAAATTGATGAGTTCAAAAACTGTTTTGAGTGGTGGAAAAAGTGTCTTTATAGGTATATTGCATCAAATGGAGAGGACTTTGAAGGTAACTAAAGTTTAAACATGTAAGAATAAATATATAATTTTTATAAACAAATTCTGTTTTTTGGCCCCTCCCCTCATATATAGAGAGATTTATTAGGAAGAATTGGCTTACTTGATTTTGGAGGCCGAGAAGTCCTGTAGTCTGCTATCTGCAAGCTGGAGACTCAGGATAGTCAGTGGTATAATTTAGTTTGAGTCCGAAGACCTGAGAACCAATAGATCCCAGTCCAAAGGTAGGAGAATGAAATGAGATGTCCCAGTTCAAGTAGGCTGACAAGAAGCAAAAGGGGCAGATTCCTCTTTCCTGTGCTTTATTGCTCTATTCAGACCCTCAGAGGACTGGATGATGCCTACGCCCATTAAGGAGGGCAATTTACTGAATTTGCTGATTCAAACACTAATCCAAAAACCCTTTCACAGACACACCCAGAATTTCATGTTTAATTTCGGCACTCCATAGCACAGTTAGGATGACACATAAAATAACAAGCACACTAGTGGCACAGCTCAACTTTTCTATTCAGAAAATAGGGATTCCATTCAAAGCAAACTCAAAGACGTTTTTGTCCCACAGGTCTCGGCCTTCATAAAGACCATGAACCTCTTTATTTGACTTTGGTACTGGTTTCGTTTTCAGTTAGGCTGGGGTTTTACTTCTCTTGTGTGTGAACATCTTATTTATGGCAAAAAAAAAAAAGGTACTGCTTTAATGTCACAGCCTTTCTCCAGGGCTTACTGTGGAAATTAGAGAGAAGGAAGCCCACAGAGGCTGAAATCCCTGAGTCCATTCTTTTAATGACTGTTTCTTCTCTTTCTGTGCAGCATTTCTCCCAACCTGGAGCTTGAAGCTCTGTTCAAACGACATTTTACTCAGGTGGAATTTTATCAGGGTTCAGTCCTCAATCCACATGATCTTGCGAGAGTCAAGGTAAGGAGGAGGAGGTGACTTCTGCTTTTACTCCATATTGCAGGGGGTCAGGGATCTGACTCTATGGTAAAGGGATGTGCCACCTAGGATGGCCAAAAATCATCTCCTAAACCCCTAATGAGATAAGTCAGATACCACCAACCATGACAGCATCCTTCCACTGACCCCAGAACCTTGATCTGTTGGAACTTGCTACCTATAAGCATCCTACACTTGGGCTTGTCATAACATGAAACTTATTTTACTGGTTCCCTCAATATCAGTTACTCCTAAAAGAAGTAGAGTCAACTTGTTATATGGACTCAATAGTCTCTACATGACATAGCTATCAAATAATTCCCATTTTGAACACTTAGTTGGATTCAGTGTAGATCTGATGTCTATTATTTACATCTGAGAGAAAGATTAAGATAAAGTCTAAAAAAAGCTTTTTTTCCCACCAAAAACTCAGGGTGCAACATTAAACATACATATGTCTGACTTCACTTGCTAATCTTTTTTTCTAGAACCTGCTAAGTTAGAATCTTCTCATAAAGTGCACCTGAGGCTTAGAAGGGACAAGTACACAGCAAGATAGCATCTGCTACTTTACTCATTTAATATAGATTTTGTAAGCATGTACAATATTTGCATGCCAGTGGGTGTACTTTAATATTGTGAATCCACTGAAGTCTAAATGCTAACTGTGGTCATCACATTATTCTGTAAATAATATAATTGGCTAACATGAATCATCCGAAAGGATTTGGATGAATTCTTTGCATTATTAAAGAAATCCAGAAACAAATTGTGACATACCACGGAGGATATTATTCCTTTTCCCCAAAATGCAAGAATGACCTATTAAGTACAATATACCAGGGAGGACAGATTGCAGACTTGAGCCAGCATGAGAATTCTTATGCTTATATAGTCCAGTTAATTTTAATATTATCCAGACATAACCAAAGTTATGGCTAATGTGAAATCTTATGAGAATGTAGAGAAAATAGTTATTGTTCATGGATCTCATTTAAATCAAGCAATTATTAGCACATTAGACTCATGGTTTTCTCTAAGGGATAAACCCCTTTTGGCTTGTGTTTAGATAAGTCAGTAGACTGTATTTTGAGTTCGTTTGTAACACATCAGTGCATACACATAGATCTGTTGTCTTTTGAATATCTGAATGTTAAGTGAATGCTGACCGACACGGAGCTGTTATCTGATTTAGGACTCTGATCTCTTCTTAGTCCACAGATACTGAAGATGTATAAAGGTTAGATGAAGGACTTTGGAGTCTAAATTTCTGTATCCTCAACTACTCAGTTAACTTGCTAACCCAGGAGAAGGAGCCTAGCCCACCCATCTCCATTTCCTTACTGAAAGAATTAGGTTGATGAAGCAGATGGTTAAGAAAGGAGGTGGGGAGGGGACTGAAAGGCTTAATTAATTGTTATTTAAAGAAATCTGGAAATCCTACAAGTAAGCGACTATGCCAAATGAAAAGTATAATTACCAAGGTACATGTTGTACCCTCCAACAGCAACAAGATGAAATGTTTATACCATAACAAGAACTTGCAACCTACACTTTTGACAAAAACTATAATCTCACAGGATTTTTTTTTTCCCTTCCCTTACAAAGCACCAGCTTCCCCAGAGCTGTCAACGGAGAAAGACTGCAGTCGAGCCTGGCTATTTATATGTTTGTGTTCTGTGATTTTTCCTTTCGGTGTCTTAGATAGAGTCAGCAGATGCATGCCTAATCCTTGCCAACAAGTACTGCGCTGACCCGGATGCTGAAGATGCCTCCAACATCATGAGGTAACTGGGGGACTGGGGAAGACCCTGGCTCTGGTACCCTGTGAACACTTGCAGCCCTTTTGAGTCTTCTAAAGAGTACTATCTCTGTGAGGCCTTCTTTGCCCATAAACCTCCCTACAACTTTTTATACAGGCCTTGAGGAGCTAAGACTGTGGGAGGGAGGAGGGCAGTGACATACAAGGTACTGCCAACAGGAAGCTCACCCTCAGCAGATGGCTGCTCTGGGGCTCACAACTGGCTTTGGGTTTGAGATTCCTTGAGACAGAACTAGGAAAGGGAGGATAGATTTAGATGGGTACAGGCCTGAATTAAGGTGCCATGTTCCCTAAGGGGGAGTGAGCCTGAGATATCTTAACCTAAGGTGATTTTAACCCCCAGGAGACATTTTGCAATGTCTGAAGATGGTTTTAGTTATTATAACTAGGGGTCAGTGCTGTTGACATCTGGTGGGTAGAGCCCAGGAACACTGCTAGACATCCTGCAATGCACAGGACAGCCCCCAACAAGAGATAATTATCTAGCCCACAATGTCAACAGTGCCAACAGTGCCAAGGTTGAGAAACTCCTGTTAGGACTTTCCAAGTGTGTCTGCAGCGTGTTGACTAGTATCATCCTTAAAAAGGAGTTTATTGGCCAATTAGCTTGTTTGAATCAGTTTTCCAAAATTAGTGTTCTTCACCAAAAGTCTTTTCAGTGCTTTGAATACTATATGAATCTGAGATAATGTACTATAGAGCATTTCTCAAACCTATTTGACTACTATCTTCCCCTTTTAACAGACCATCTCCTAGGGGAGGATGGACACCTCTGGGAAACACACTGCCCAGTGCCTTTTCTGCAAATTGGTTAGTCCTGTCTACACACAACTATGAAATGACTAAAAATTCAAGACATTTTGCTCCAGGCCTTTTGGAATGTGTCTCTTCTTTAGCATACATTGCAGAATGGTTAAGAGAGCTAAGAGGAAGTAATAAACAGAATCTTTTGGAGATGAACTAAGAGAAAACATTTCAGTCCCACTGCATTCCCAGTAACTCTTGCCTAATTGTGAGTCGCCATCTTTTGGGCCAAAGATTTCCTCTCTTTCTGTAGCTTGGTTTCCTATACCCTGGGAATTTACCTGAGATTGAGGCTCCAGGAAGCTGCCTTTGTGTCCTGACAATGCTTGCATCTCCTTTGTCTTTGCTTTCCATCAGTGGCCCCAAGTGACATGAGTTTTCCCCATCAGTGTAGTGGGAGGATTCCTTAGATGCGTTTCAGAGGAGGAAATCCTCCCCAAAGCATCTGGTCCTTGTATCTGGCAGGTAACATCTGGTACCATCCTCTCTCTCTACTCACTTTTCTTTGACAATATGCTCAATACAGTTGTTTTAAGAAAGTTGAGTGCAGAGAGATGCTGGGATGGAGACTGGCTTCATACCTGAAGCTATCCCCTAATGAGTTACAGCTGGACATTGATGACACCAGTCCCAGTTTAGGGTGTGTCACTTGTTCCTTTCTTTGAAGAAAAGACAATTTTCATCCATTGACACATTTTTCTGTTGTTTGGAGTGATAAAAATGTAACCTTCAAGGAACCAGGTTCTATTATCTTAAAAATCCCAAATGGAATACCGGACAAAAGTGAAGTTTACTATTTTGACCCCACATAGAAGTTTGGGACTGGATAATGGCTTTGAAACGGGTATTTCTCTTAATTGCAATACGTTGTTTATGAAGTCATATAGATACCAGAGGGATTGACAGGATGCCAGTGTACAGAAATTACTGGTCCACGGTAGTATCAGAAATGTGATAGTGTAGAACCAGAACTGAGACCCAGGCAGCAAAAGGAAATGGGAAGTTCAGGGTTAAAAAATGGTCTTTGTCTTTTTCTTATTTGTATAATCCTCCTTCCTCCTTAGTTTAATGAGACCAATCTGCCCCTTTTAAAATTAAAATGTCAAAAAGCCATTCGAAATGAGCTAATGCCTAAAACTGGCTGAGGCTGTGAACTGCAAGGCAGGGCTGACAGAGGCTCAAAGTCCTTGAGTTATAAGCATGGGCTAACACAATGCTTTTTCAAAAATAAAATGAAATCCTTCAAGTGCAAAAACCCAGGGTGGATTTGTGCCGGGAGAGGCTTTAGTGTGATCCATTTCCTAAATTCACAAGTTGCAGCTTTTCAGATAAAGCTGCTTCCCGGCTGCCTTCTCTCCATCTTTGCACTAAAAGGGGTAAAGTGGGGAGGGCTGCTTGGTGGGAGGTTTGTGGGGGCAGTCATGATCAATGCACTTGCATTTTTGATGAGGCTTAGGAGGTTGACCTTTCTGTGGAATTCCATTCTTTAGTCTTCCTTGTCACAGAAGGAAATGTATAATGTCACCTCTGACAGAGTTGGTAATGATGAAAACCATAACTTACACGTAGAGAGAGCTTTTAATGATTTCAAAGCATTTTCACATCTGGTCTCCCATTTGCTGCTCATACCAAACCTGTGAAGTAAATAAAACAGGTTGCCCCCAGTGTCCAGATGAGGAAACAGGAACAGAGAGGCCAGGGGTTTCCTGAAGGTTGCCCAGTTCATTAGTACAATAGCTATGACTAGAACCCAGGTGCTTCCATTCCTTTGCTCCCTGCCCCTCCCTTTAGCAGTGATTGACATGGGGAAGACAAGTGAGGGTTGAGGAAGGCTCAAGCAGTGCTTAACAGTTTGGACTGAGGGCAGGTGGGGGACAATTTTCTACTGGTCTGTGACCCGCGCAAGGCCTTGGCACTTATTTTTAATCAGCATTCAAGTCATATTTTAGACTTTATTAGCTATGGAAGGCTGAGTCCTTAATCTCATCTTGAGAGCCCTGCTTAGAAATCATTTTTGTGAGAGTTGCCAAGTGTGTGCCACAATTAGAACCATTTGTCATGCTGCTTGTTTGATTTGTCATTGTTGCCTCAAGTTGTTAACTTGGAGCATTGGACTCAGAGCAGATTGTTTCAAGGCTAGTCCTTAGGGTGTGGGAGATTTCAAATTTCTGAAGACTCCAGGATTTGAACTTGCTTTCTATATCTATATAGGCAGTTAGCCCATGACCCCTGTTTCAGGAGCCCCCACACCCCAGTATATGCATGCACACATGCACACATCCCCAAGACATCCAGGGGGCCCTCAGATTTTTCATGCCCAGAACACAGACTGTGGCCATTTTGTGCTTTCTTTTTCACATTACTAAGAGGTATTGCAAGGGGAACACAAGTTAACTTGGCCCAGTGTGTGCAACCCCTCAGAACAGTCCTGGCTGCTGGTCCCACAGCACCCCCTTTGGGGATAATCAAATTAATCTTCCTATCAGACTCCATGGGTAAAGCAGACCATGCCTCAACTTTTGTTCTTTTTTTTCAGAGTAATCTCCATAAAGAACTACCATCCGAAGATAAGAATCATCACTCAGATGCTGCAGTATCACAACAAGGTAGGACAGTGAGAGCCTGCTTCAGGCCTAAAGACATAAGACCCAGTCGCTTCTCCCTCTCTGTACAGATACACACACACACACACACACACACACACACACACCACTCAGGTGCCCACATGTGTGCACACATGCCAGTGAAACTCAAAGGCCTGGGTAAAGAAGTATGGTGGATTTTTAATCTCCATGGGACATTTCTTTAGTTTAAGCCACTTGAAACGACTTGTTTGCAGTTGGTTACTGAAAGGAAGCTCCTTCATGTATTGATTCATTCATTCAGAAAGCATCTATTGAACCCCTAGATTTAGAACCATCAATCCTTAGATCCTGTCTGTACCTAAATTCCAACAACTTTCATTTTTATGTGTTACAGTACTTTATGTATTCTGTCAATATTTAATGGATACTTACTAGGTGGTTAACACTCCACTTGGCCCCAGGAGGGATCCAAGTGAGGGAGAAGCCCTATTTTGTACCCTCAGGGATTTAGCAGTTAAGGTATAGAGTGCCTCAGGCAAGTGGTAGGACTTCTCTAGCTGAGACAAGTTGAACTTAAAAGAACATAATAATATGCTCTGTAGGAACATAATACTGAACACATTCTCAAATTGAGGATGAGAATTTGCAGAGTTGAATTCAGGAAAATAGTTGACTATCCAGAGATTAAACAGAAAGGAATTTTCCTGGTGTTACAGCTAACAATGGGAAATTGGAAAGAAAACAAATGTTGGAGCCTATGTTATTTTGCTGTGATCACTTCTCAGTAAACCAGAGTCCAGCCTCTCATTCAAAGGCAGTGCTCCTTCCCTCGGTCAGTCAGTAAACTTCCAAGAAAACAGCTTTGGGGGAGGGAAGGTGGCACCTTTCTCTGTTTGATATGGTACCAGTTATCTCCTTAATGAAGCTTAGAAACTGGAGGCTGCTCAGTACCTGGAACCAGGTGTCCTATCTGGATGGAATAACTCCCTGCTGGGTTATGAGTGAGAGCATACCCCATCTTATGGGCCATATTCCCTACGAAATAGGCAGTCAGGTGACCCAGAGAAAACCTCATTCTGCCAAACGCACCAGCGCTGTGCCATTATTTCTTAATTGCTGGCAAATATTGGCCCATTTTGCTGTGTGGGAGCCCATGAGAGGCCATCACTGAGTGGAGCCTGCTGTCGGTGACTAGCCCACCACTCGGAACTGCTGCCTGCCGCCAGTCATTGCCCAACCCTCGGCAGGTGGCTCCATTGCAGAACGTGTTGCTCTCCAGCCAGTGGGTTTGGTGGTGGGCACCCAAGGTCACATTCTCCTGTTTGTCTCTGGAAAGCGCAAGGACAATGAAGAGATAAAGTGAGGATATGGGTAACACACAGTGATCAATCTGAAGTTTTTTTGATGGCAGCGTCGTAGGTGGAGGTGATTTTTATTAGCAATTCTGTGACTGGTGACAGCTCCTGTGGCAACAAGCACTCCTCCTTTCATTTGTGATCTGAAATTTCATTTAGTGTGGGAGTGCTTTTAGATGTTTAGATTTTTTTGGCTGCATTTAGATTGAATAGGAAAATTAATGCTGTATGTTTAGAAAGGGTTGTCAGTTCCTTTTTTTCTCCTTCCAATGAGTGCTGATACAGCATCTTCAAGAAATTAAGGAGGATTTCAGCTATGTGGTTCTTGTCAAACTCAACATAGTTCGACTGGTCTAGGATCCAGACAGTCCCTGGTTAGTAATCACACGATGATCATAGCAACTTGAATGTCTTTGGCAAACCTCTGTGTTGTAATTATTCAGAAACAATGAGGAAGATATCAACTGATCCATGATTATTTGCTTAAAACATATTTTGTTTAGAACTGGTCCAGTCTATCTGGGTTTCAGGGTTAGGCACAGATCTCTGTATAATTAGTAAGGACATAGGATGGAGTGACTTTGAACAGGTAATTTTTCCTCTATCATTTCATTTCTGGCTTCTAGAGAAAGAACAATAAGTTTGCTTGTCATTATTTGTCATTTCTTTCCTGGTAGAATTCCAAATGGGCATTCTTCACTCTGCTTCACAATTGTGCTCTGTTTCCTAAGATGCTTTGACCTACTCTTTCAATCTGTTTTTCTTTCTCTTCTCTTTCAATATTATTTTCTTCTCCTCTTGGCACTTTCTCTGCATCTATCCTGGATGCTCAGACTTCAAGTTTGCTTTCAGGAAAGTATCTGGTTTGTGCTTGTGAAGTTATGTCACTATGAACATATTTCAAGGAATAGTTGATTTTGTAATTGGATACCAGGCGTGAAATGTAAAGAATTTCAATCCCTTATGATCTAAAGACAGTGATGCTCTAGGCCCTAGAGGAATGAAGGGAAACTTGCCTACTTTTTCTCCATATAAAACTGGCCTTGTGTTTGTCATCACAATAATTGTAGACATTTTGTGTCATATCTTATGGTTTTAAAGGAGCTCTGACATCCATTGTCTTTTTTTAGTCTTCATTGGACCATCTGGGTGCCTTTTAGCATCCCAGAGTAACCTCAGACCAGGGGGTCTAACTCTGCTGGGCACAAATTATGGTCACTTAGCAACCAATGAGCAGAGAGACAGAAGAGTCTCTTTAAATGGAGCCATTGAACCAAACCATGGTTCCTGAGATTAGTCCTTATGACAGGACTGATGCTCTCCAAAGTGTATCTTTTTAATATCTCTAGAATTCATGGAGATACATGTTTCACTCTGGCCATCTCTGAATGCAGAAGAAGGATGGTATAGGACATTTTCAATCTGAGTGTAAATGACTTGAAGTTCTTCGAGGAAAGCATGACTTATGATGTCTTGGAAAAATGTCGCTTCTAACGATTTGCCTATTAAAAGACTTTTTTATTTTTCCAGTAGACTCTAGTGAAAGAAGCCATTGTCTCTGGAAGCCAAGTCACAATGGCCCAATGCAGATGGAAGTTCTTTGAGCTTTCTCACTATAAACCTTGTCACTTGGGTAGTAGTGGAAAAGTGTTTCCCCTGACATGGCCTTCTTTGTCCCTCATGGTTATATGTAGTGAGAGAAGGACCTGGGACTGGAATTCATCTCTTCTGGTTTCCCAGGACAGTCTATTTTCATGTTTCTCTTCCATGGGATGGGGGTGGGGGGTGGCTCAGTAGCAGAAACAGAGAGAGACCTTGGTCTTGTTAGATCTGCTATTTATATTCTGCAAATTAGAGAGGATTTGCCTTCAGACTCCTGTGTAGTCATGCTGGCATTTTTCATCAGATCCAAATTTCTTCAAATGAAAAGGAAAGAAGTTGCCAGAAATAAAGAATTTGAGTTCCCAGGTCAATCTTCTCTCTTTGTTTCATGCATGCAAATTTACCCCCCAACTTTTAGCATGTCACCCTCACTCCCCTGCCCTGTGACTGGAGAAAATATCATGGCCAAAAAAGGGGGCCATGGAAGCCTGAGACATGGAATAAACTTGACTTTCTTGTGTAATAATGTGTAAAATATGTCTAAAAAACTCAAACCAGATGAGGACATAAGGGAACCAAGGACTAAAAGCCTGAGTTTCATACCCAGATGGCACATGGGGATATAAGAGACTTTCTTGGAAAGGTTTTGCTTGTTTGTTTGAAGGTGCCATGAAGGTTATGAGGTGTTCTCTAGGGCTTAGACCAAATGAATCTCCATTCACACACAATGTTTTACTTGTTCATTACTTGGATTTAATTTCTCCTAATACTTCTCAGATGATGTTACTACAAATGAATATTGTTTCTCCACTTAAACTGATGTCATCTCTGTGATGTAGAAAGTGGCCTTCTATAGCCAGTGAAGAGTAGGAAGAGAAATGAGACAAAGGGTAGGCCTGGTTGTTGGAATTGAGTATACAATGTGGGGAAGGTCTCTGATACCGAACTTGACAGAAATTACTACCTGCTATGGCTCCTTCACAGGAGTATTTTAACGATACTATCATCAGAGGATAAAGTCATCTCTCCCAGGAATAACCCCTGCTGACTTGGGACACACACGATTGTCACAGAAGTGGATTTGGCAAGAAGGAATTTCATAAGAGTGATATTTCCAAAAGCAGAGCATGGACCCTTGGACTGGCTCTTTGTTTCCTCAGTGAATTCTTCCATCCTTCTAGTTCAACTATTATATATTATTTGTAAAGTGAAGAGAAACCTTGTTTGGTGCCCCTTGTATTTGCTGATACATGCATAAAAATAATCATGTCAAGGCTATAATTTTTTTTTTTTGAGTTGGAGTCTCACTCTGTCGCCCAGACTGGAGTGCAGTGGCCACTCCCAGCCACCGCAGCCTTGACCTGCTGGGCTCTGGCGATCCTTCCGCCTCAGCCTTCCGAGTAACCGGAATTACAGGCACGTGCTACCACGCCAGGCTGATTTTTGATTTATTGTAGAGATGAGGTCTCGCCAAGTTGCCCAGGCAGTCTCGAACCCGTGGGTTCAGGCAATCCACTCACCTCAGCCTCCCAAAGGCGTGGGATTACAGGCTGAGCCACCAAGCCCGACTTGAGGCTATAATTGAAATTATCAGGAACATAGAGGGGTTCTCAAGTCAATCTTCTATGCAGAGGAAGAGTTCTTTCTGCAGCAACTTGGAGATAAACTTGATGAGTCGTAGGGAATTTTTCGAGGTAATTTTCGAGGTATTTTTCGAGGTAATTTTCTCCATTTTGTACACAAATTACATCTTTAGAAAGTTTCTCTATAAAGCAAGACAAAAAACTGCTTTCTTATAAAACACGCTAGTCAGTCCTAACTTTGGCTCCTGGAACAAAGCAGGACAAACCTAATCTTGGATGCCGCAACATCTGAGGTATTCAAATGTAACCATGATGTTCCATGAAGACATGACCCTTCTTCAGGCCAAACGTTGCTGGCTTTCTTAACTGTTCCTCAAGAGATATTTTCCAGACGCTTACCTCTTCTTGTTTTTGTCACTTTTCTCTGCAAGTTATTTAATCGATCCTTTTTCTTCTTTAAATATGACTTAAAGCTGGATCAAGAACTCTGAAACTAACTGACCAGTTCATAACAGACTGATGTGTTCGTTTTCCTTGATCTAAAGACCATTTCTAACAATCTGGCATTGGTTTTCTCTGTAATGTGTCACATGGTTGGCCTGAAATTTGAAGTTTTGGTTACCCACACACTTAAATGTTGCTGGGTGTGTGTGTGTGTGTGTGTGTGTGTGTGTGTGTGTGTGTGTGTTTCTCCTATCTGCTGTCAAATTAGGTCTTATTTTGAATTTATATGGTTGATTTTATTTTGAATCTAAATATTGTACTGACATTAAGTTCTGTAAATCTTTCAGTTTGATCTTTGCAGATTTTTCCAACTCTGGAGAACTTTTAAAATTTTGATTCTTTCATTCAATGTATTATCTATGACTCTCTGCTTTATGCCACTTAAAAATAGTTGGATGAACATGTCTCTGGGTCCTTGTCTTAGGACCTGATCTAATTATTGAATAGGACCAGTCCACTGCAAGAAATTGTAAATGTCCACACTGATTTTACCTGATAATTTAGGGTAACTGTTCTCAAAGTGTGCCCCCCTCAATCAGCAGCAACAGCATCACCTCCAACAGATTAGAAATGCAAATTCTCCAGCCTCACCCTAGACGTACTAAGTCAGAAACTTGGGGGAATGAATGCAGCAATCTGAGTTTCTACAAACGCTACAGGTGATTCTGATGCCTGCTCAAGTTTGGGAGTCACTGATCTGGACTACTGAGAAGGCAGGTAAAAAAGAAATCCAAAATATACAGGCATCTCGCAGTCTCAGGCTGTCTGAGGAGCCAGTTTATGAACAACCTTGCCAGGCATCCTAGTAACATGGCCTGATATCCCTGTCATAAGAGGAAATTCCCTCTGGGCTCTATTTTTCTAAATGACAAACCCAAAAGGAGGACTTGGTCTTGGTATGTGCAGAGGCAACATTCCAGAGAGACTGAAGCCTGATGAACAGAAGAGTTGAATAAAACACCAAACATTAGACCCAAGCAAGGGAAAGAAAGGACAAGTCTAGATGACCCTGAGTGGTTGGTCCATGTTGCATTTCCCAGAAGAAATTTTAAACAATTGAACATTTAACAAAGCAAGGTCTCATACCTGTTTTTGTTTCCACAGGCCCATTTGCTCAACATCCCAAGCTGGAATTGGAAAGAGGGTGATGATGCAATCTGCCTTGCAGAGCTGAAGTTGGGCTTCATAGCCCAGAGCTGCCTGGCTCAAGGCCTCTCCACCATGCTTGCCAACCTCTTCTCCATGAGGTCATTCATAAAGGTAACGTCTTGTCTTATTAGAGCACATTAGCCCAGGATTCCATTTGTCGTGGGGTTGAGTAGAGAGCACAGCTTAAACTCAAAACAGATCGACAGGCTTTAACCACTTTGGTTAAGGAGAAATTCCTTGTTACGGATTTGGGCACAAGGCCAACTTCTTTCAAAATTATGTTTTTATTTTTATTTGGCACATCCACGGCCATTAAATGATTGTTCAAAGCACAATCCTCTCTTTTTTTAGATAAACCACATGTTTATCTATCAACAAAGCCTCCGCTGTTAAAACAAAAATATGATTTATATACATTCCATATGGCACCAGAGTGCCTAAAGAAAAGAATTATCATTTTGCTCTTTTATATCAAGTGGCTGATGGACCTCTCACTGTGTGGATAAATGCAGACCATGTGTTTGTGCTGAAGCCCAAATCCCAACAACATAATTCATTTATTTATTTCTGCACAATCAAGGAGGCCAGCAGAGCTGACATGCAGTGGTTATTTGAATGGAGAGTGAAACAATGAACCTCCTCGGCAGCAGTGCTGACTTATCAGAGCTGGCTGGACAGCCACTCCAGAGTTCCCAAAGTGGCCACTACCTACCAGACCAACCCAGGTTGGGCCAGGTCCGAATTGTGTTTCTGGGGTCTTGCACTGAGCTTCCAACCCCCACCAGAGGGCTTCTGGAGCATGGAATAACAATCACTCTAGTCCTCGTCTTTGGATGAGGCAGTCTAGGTGTCAGGATGGCAAACCACTGCAGAAAACGGGTCTAGTCTGGGCCATTTTGATTTGGACGTTAGCTGCGGATCTGGGCAAACATCATCCTTCCTGTTATATGTGAGCAGAAATGATAGTGGTTGAGGTAAGAAATGAATGAGTCACCACAAGGTCCTGCAAAGGGGACCAGAAGCTCTGGGATCAAAGATGTGAGACCTCCTGCCTTTTGCTGCTGTGGCTACTACTACTACCACTGCCAACAAGTTCCTTGATGGAGTTGAGGAAATGGCCCTGGTGGCAGGAGGGTGGGAAGTGTGAGGATGCAGGTGTGTCAGTGCTCACCTCAGGGGTGTCTGTGAATTTGTGTTACTTAGAGAAGGAGTTTGTTTGTTTGTTATTTATTTATTTTTTGAGTTGGAGTCTCACTCTGTCACCCAGACTGGAGTGCAGTGGCCGCTCCCGGCCACCGCAGCCTCGACCTGCTGGGCTCTGGCGATCCTTCCGCCTCAGCCTTCCGAGTAGCCAGAATTACAGGCACGCGCTACCATGCCTGCTGATTTTTTTGATTTATTGTAGAGATGAGGTCTCGTCTGCCCAGGCGGGTCTTGAACCCGTGGGCTCAGGCAATCTACTCACCTCAGCCTCCCAAAGGTGCGGGATTATAGGCTGAGCCACCGAGCCCGGCTGAGGAGTTTTTTTAGATCCTTACTCTTTGTACTCACCTAACTGGCACTATTTAGCCAGTTGATATTTAACATTGGTCTATCTAAAAAAGCAAAAGAACAAATTGTTTTACCTTGTTTTGGAGCTCCTTCCATCACTCTAGCAATACTTATAGCAATTGATGCCTTGATTTAAAACATTCTTTTCCTGTATCCATTTGTGCCCAAAGGCAGCAACGCAGTGGAACTCTGCACTCAGGCCCAGCTTACAAATCAGGACGTTGCATTCCTTTAAGTGTCTTCTTTAATTCAGGCTGCTCTTGTCCTGTGTGGATGGAAATGAATAAAGGCAGAGAGGTCTGTATGACTGTGCTTAGAGACAAGTCTCCCAAACCAGATGTAGCCGTGTGACTCTCAGGGCTCTTGTATTCAACACAAGAAGCCCAGACCCAGGATAAAGGACTGTCACCACGAGACTCCTCTAGTTCTTTCAACCAAGCTCTGGCGGTTTTCTTCCAGCAGGGAATGGCTCACAGGACCTAGCACGTGGTCTGAGGAGCTGGGTTCTGCTTCCCTGTGTTGATGTGACATGAGCCTTGGCAGGGCCCTACCACAGATGGGGACACTTGACACGTGTATGTTTTGGTTTTGTGGTGCCTATATGGTAACTAGAGCTGTCTGTCAGGAAAATTAATAAAATGGAAGTGATACTGTTTCTTCAGTGTTGTTACCAGCAGGGAGAACTTCTGCCCAACTTTCCTGAGGACTCTGATGGGCCTCACCTCTAGAGCCAAGGATGTCACCTCCAGTTTAGCTAATCCCATTGCCAAGTTCCTGTTTAAGAAGAGCCTGTGGGAAAGGCTGGGCCGGGCCCTAGTGTAACTAAAAACATGTTTTTTTCCTGGGGTTATGTTACTGCATTATTTCTGTGCAGGGCCAACTTCCCCATTTGGAAGTAGCTCTCTGAATATGACCTTTTGACATTGAGGTAGTCTTTGTGTTGGAATTCACTAAGGTGCATGACCTGGAAACAGCAAGGCTTCCCTTCATGTTTTTCTTTCATTAAAAATAGGGACAGCTTTATTCATATGCTCCCTATTCTATATTGTCTTATATGTGTACTTACCTCCAAATCCCAGATCCTTGTTTCTTTTAGGTTGTAGTGAATACTATGATGATGCTGTCTTTGGTATGTTTTATATCTTTCATTCTTGGGATCACAAAGCTCTCCCTTTTGTTTGAGGAGGGGCAAGTGGAGAAGGAAATCTATAAATGGATTATTGTTTATGGAAATTGCTTCCTTCCCCAATGACCTCCATAACCTATAGTATGGTATCAGTATTTTCCATGGGGGCAGACAGGCCTATTAGGATGGTGGGAGAAAGGATGAGGTTTTGGCAGCACTAGATCTTTTGGGAACACTTATCATTTCTGGAAGTCAAATATAAAATGTGAGCTCACCCTCTTCCTTGCCCTAGGCAGGTAGTGTCTGTTTCTTGGTTCTGCAAAGAAGAAGAAAGAGAAACAAGACTGTAACGGTGATGATATATTACAGGTAGAAGCACAGTGATGATCCCCCAGACTTTTTGTTATGCATGGGACCAAAAACCAATACTGAGAGCCAGACTGAAAACAAAAGAGAGAGGGATTACTGGCATATATAAGAATTACAAAAGAGGCCCAGCCTGGAGGTACCAAGAAATATGGGGGAACATTTCTTTCTCCTCCCACCAATGTCACTCTCAGAAATGCTAACCCTAGGACCCCAAGTCATTGCCCTCAAAAACTCAGCTCCCAAATGGCTGAATTGATCTAAACTTTTGCAGAATCTATTTATATTTTTTGCCCACATCTTTGAGAGTAATGAATTCCTTAAGTTTGCTAACTACTGTTAAAGATTTTTGTGTGTGTGTGGCTATTTGTTCTTACTTTATTCTGTTTAAACATCAAGTCATGCCCTCTGCAGCTTCTGGTGTGCTGAGATTTAACAAATCCATGCTAACCTTATATCCGATACCTTTAGGAAGGTGGTTCAGGTTGGCAGGGGTCCTCCAGCTCAGCAGCAACTGGTAAGGACAGGTTAAGTATTTTATGCAACAATCTTGTTTGAACCCTTCCTTTAATGAGTACAGGTGAATGTCCCGGTGCCTGTAACTTATCTACATCTACACTGCCAGCCAGGCCTAGACCATCCTGTTTATTTATCATTATCTGATCTCCTACCTCTAGTCTGTCAAGTTCCAGTGAGAATTTCCATGATGTCTTCTTGCAAAGACTGTGAACTTATTTAGCCTATCTGCCAGCACTTTGTCCTTGAATAAGTGGCCACACTTACTCTCTCTACTTGGCTTCCTCACTTGGATGTAATTTGAGATTCATTGATTTTGTTTCGTTTTGTTTTTATTTTTGTGTCTAGCTTTCTCTCAGCATATGGAGTTTCAAGTTGGGGCTTGACCTGCCATTTTTATGAATTGTGCTGTAATTCTTACTAGAATTAGCTTTCCTTGGACATGACAACCTGTGTGTGTGTGTGTGTGTTGTGTGTGTGTGTGTATGTGTGTTTAGAGGGTGACTAACTCCTAAAATTGTTTTTTAATCTACATTGAGACTTCCAATTTACAATTTAACACATTTAAATAGTTATCAGAATTGTCAACTATTTTAATTTTGTTAATCTATCATTTCACACACACACACACACACACACACACACACACACACATACACACACACACACACATGCAACCTGGAACATGGTGTGCATTTCATAATTTTTTTGTTGAATAAATCAGTTATAAGAATTGAGAAAATATGTGAGGCATTTCATGTGATTTTCCCCTTATTCCACAAGATTTGGAATTTGTGAGTAAAATATTACTTTATATTGATCACAGCACAGTCTCTTCTGTTACAATTTCTATTTCTTTTTTTTTTTTTTGAGTTGGAGTCTCACTCTAAGCCCATGTTATTTGGGTTGTATCTTGGCTAAAGAGGATATGGCTGGATACACAAAGTTTTTGTTCATTATTGCTGTGACTATATTGAGATAAACTGTCAGTAATACATAATCCTAATGTTAATTGTAGCCAGGAGAATAATTTTAATACCCTTAGTTTGGGTTATGTGTATCTGTACATATGTATATATAAAATCAATCTGGTTTAGAAACTGAAAATATAAATCAGGAACTGTTAATAATAGCTAAAAATATACTAATACCTATATGCTAAACCCTATACTAAGTTTTATATATTATATATATATATATATATATATATATATATATATATGCATGTATGTATATATATAATTTTTTTGAGTCAGAGTCTCACTCTGTCACCCAGGCTAAAGTGCAGTGGCATGATCACGGCCACCCCAGTGTTGACCTCCTGGGCTCTGGTGATCTTTCCATCTCAGCCTTCCAAGTAGCCGGAACTACAGATGTGTGCTACCAGGCCTGGCTACTTTTTATTTTATTGTAGAGACGAGGTCTCGCCAAGTTCCCCAGGCTGGTCTTGAACCCATGGGCTCTGGCAATCCACTTGCCTTGGCCTCCTA
The DNA here is from genome assembly GCA_027257055.1 of Cephalopachus bancanus. Taxonomy (NCBI): domain Eukaryota; kingdom Metazoa; phylum Chordata; class Mammalia; order Primates; family Tarsiidae; genus Cephalopachus; species Cephalopachus bancanus. Next base: position 7,192,366 of record JAPVLO010000036.1, read on the forward strand.
AAGTGCTGGTATTACATACTGAGCTACCAAGCCCGGCCTATATATATTATTTTATTTAAGTCTTACAATGACCCTACCCAAAGTTGGCACTATTTTTATCCTCACTTTACCATGACAGACACTATGGATTAAGAGAAGTTCAATGACCTGCATGAGGACATATAGCTTGGAATTGACAAATTCAGGTGTTCAAATGCAAACAATCTGGTTTGTCCTTGAATATACTAAGAGGAAATATGATGAATGATAAGAGGGAACCTTAGCTGTGTCATCAAGTTAGCACAGATCTTAGCTTTCTATAGATTGCTTTATGAAAACTATTTATTCAGTAGAGATTCCTTGTGTATCTGCCATATTGCAGGCAGTATGCTAACCCTACTTGCACCCTTATGGCTAAGTGGCCTTGATAAGCTGTAGGAAGCTTCTGTGCTGAATTGGATATATGGATACATGTTTGCACAGCTCCATCTGGTGGGTCTTATTTACCTTTCTCTCCAGCCAGAGAAGTTACTGCATCTCAACAGGTCACGGGTTAGCTCAGGCTGGGCCAAGTCATGGTGAAGGATGAAAAGGCTCTCAAGAAGGGATTGACTTTGCACGCTGCTATACTTAGAGGGTGAAATGAATTGAAGTCTATACCAAGTGTATCTGAAAGACTGGAGGTTGCTTAGGTAGGTGCTTCTGGGAGAAAGTTGGTATATTAAGGTCCTCTAGAGAAGCAGAACCATCCGTGTGTGTGTGTGTGTGTGTGTGTGTGTGTGTGTATGTGTGTGTGTGAGAGAGAGAGAGAGAGAGAGAGAGAGAGAGAGAGAGAGAGAGAGAGAGACAGAAGAAAGATGTTGAGTATAGGAATTTGCCCACATGGTTATGCAGACTGAGAAGTCCTAAGCTCTGCAAACTGAAGGCCCAGAGAAAGGATAGTATAGTGTCTGTCTGAATATAAAGACCTGAAAACCAGGAGAGTCAGTGGTATAAGTTTCATTTCACTAATGGAACCACTGATTTAACCAGAGTAGAAAGTTTGTCTGGCAAAGTAAACCCACATGTTGGAAATTATATAGTGAGTGGTACCTACTCCACCACCTATGAATGATGTCACCCTAATTACAAATGGCATGATGACAGCAGACTTCTGCACATATTCCTCACCAATGGAGAGCAGCTCCTGATACTATTATACTCACTTCCTTGGTAATCTCAATTATTCTCATGGCTTTGATATACATAGATGACTTTTAGATTTGTATTTCCATCCAGAGCCTCTCCCTGAGCCTTGCAGCAGCTATCCAGCTGCTGCTCAACTTCTTCATTTGAATGTCCCATCTCATCTCAGACTTAACATATCCACAGTTGAATTCCTGTTCTTTGCCTGTAAACCTGTTCTCCCATATCACTATTGGCACTGCCATTTTTCCCATTGCTTGAACTAAAAACTCCAAAGTCATCCTTGACTCCTTTTGAACTTTCCTTCAATTCAGTAGGACATCTTTTTGCTTCAACTTCTTGGCACCTGCACTTTTATAATTAAATCGAAATCCCCATTGTCTCTCTCCTAGAATAAGTACACCAGCCTCCTAACTGGTCTATCAGTTCTGCCCTTACCCACTCCCTCCAATCTATTCTCAATTAAGCATTTAGAACAACCCTTCTCAAAAATGAATCAGACACTGTCACCCCACTGCATACATCTCTGCATGATGTCACACCTCATCAGAATAAAGACTTTACAGTGGCCTGCAAGTACTAAGCAGTTGGGTTCCTGGGACCTTGCTGGCCTAAGTCCTGAGTGTTCTCCTACTCTTCATAACAGCCACACTTTCTTTGATGTGTCTAGAGTTTTTTACTTGCTGTTCTCTGTGACTTGAATATTCTTCCCCTGAGCAGCTGCTTGGCTTCCTTCTGTCCAACTCTTCTTGTCTTTGCTCAGTACTAATTTCCCAGTGAGTCCTCCTTTAAAACATTAGAATTATACTTTAAAAAGGAATAAAAACACAATTTTAATTGAAGTTTAATGTGCAAACATAAAATGTGTGCATATAATAAATGTACAACTTATTAAGTTCTTACCAACTCAATGTTCCCATGTAACCAGGAGTCAGATTAAGAAGCAGTATATTATCTATACATTGTCAATATTCTAGGAGCCCTTGCATGTGCGTGTGTGTGTGTGTGTGTGTGTGTGTGTGTGTGTGTGTGTGTGTGTATGTGTGTGTGTGTATTTTAATAAGTCAAGTGATAGTATATGATTGGGTTCTCTTGGGGATAATTGACATCTCCGCAATGTTTGAGCTCTCTCATCTATGAATATAGCTTATATCTCATAAAGGGACATTTGATGGTTTATCAGCTTCTCTGGAAAATTCAGGAGGATCAAGGAGAAAGTGACTGAGTTCATAAAGGTTCTTTGGGGCTTCTGAGGTCTCTAGAGAGAGTAGATCTTCCAGTTTACCCTGTATCTAGGAAGGATGTAGATGTTCTCCTTGGCTTTGGGGGGGTGGGGCTAGCAGTTTTTCTGTGGAAAAAACATCAGAATTGCATTTTAGAAATTTGTATTACCCTTCCCCCCACACCCACATGCCCACACCCTTCTATACTCTCTTGGCTTTGTTTTTCCACATGGCATTGTTTAGAGTTTATTGTCTCTTTTCCCTGAGACACTGTAAGCGCTGTGAAGCTCAGGGCTACTTGATGAATCCTCAGTGCAGAGAATAGAACCTGACTCACTGAATGTTTGTTGAGTGAATGAATGCATCAGTTGGCCTCACCCTGGCTTGGTCAGCCTATATTACACAAAGTTGGCTAGGACCAGGACCAGCAGAGACTTACAATTTGGTATGATTTGGGTGTGAAAATTTTTTCCTTTGCTACTGTACGTGGTCCCTTTGCCAAATTAAAGAGCTTTGACTCAATGTAGAAACTTGAAATGCAAAATTTTATAATCTTTGGCAGGGATTGCATGGAGCTTGGTTAGGTTTGGTTATAAACCATTTTGACTGCCAGAAAATTTAGTCAGTATTGCTTGAATTCACAAATCAAAATAAACACCCATGAATTGAATTGAATTTGCAAAACCTCAGTATCCCATTTGGGCCAACATCACTGTGTATTCCCTTTTCTCTCTAGTCAAATCTCCTTAGATCAGAGACTTTGATGCAAAATGCTGCCTCCCCCAGTGCCACTCAGTCTGTCCAAGGTCACTAATGCCCACCTGAAAATAGAGCAACTTCTGTGAAAACTATTTCAAATAAAGAGAGAAGTAATCCATGAGCTATTAACAGGAAATCCGTTCCCTTATGGCCCTGGTAATTTCTAGAACACGGAACTAAAGAGTTCTCAGACCTTTACAAATTCTCAAGGCAAACATTATTAGCAAAAAGGAGCCCATACAGCATGTTAGAAGATTGCCAGAAAATGTCAATGAAACTTCTGAATAAAATAAAAGAAATTGAAACTCCTCTCCCCATCTTCTCCCCTTCTTCCTCCCTCCTCCTAACATGATTAGAAAGTCATTTCATGTGTCTTATATTTTTGGTCAATCAGAGGCAAACGTACATGATTGATGGAGACAGGAAACACATTTAACTCATTATTCTTTACTTTGCAGCAAAATGATTTGTGTAAACTGTCTGCCTAGCATTAAAGGTAAAACAAACTTAGAAACCCCAAAATGTTATATTTTCATCTAATATTTTCCTTTTGGTTTTATAGCTGTAATCACATATGGATTCTTTTATTCAGCTCTTGGCATGGACTGAACAAAGGGAAAGGCAACACAGAAAGATTACATAACACACACACACACACAGAGCCCAGTGCCCAGTACGCACGGCGCCCTGGAAGCCACAATGGTCAGGACTTATGAAAACTCACCCAGGAGAAGCTGATACTTACCCTGGCCCTTATCAACTGGCAATATATTGTCACCAGTGTGAAATAAGGGCTATCTTCTTGATCAAGCCTCTGGTCAAACACTAAATTGGGATCTTTTGGTGATTGCTGGCCTTTAATTAATTATGTGCTTTCCTGAGTACATCCATAGACTGAGGCACAGGCTGAGGCCGTTCTCCCTCCTTCAACTTTTAACTTTGGTTTTATGAGCATCATCTACTATCAGAGATCCTTAAGTAAAGATCTCAAAGTGCTATATAAACCATAAGGAATAAAATCTTAGAGTCCCTTATTAAGTCTTTTGGTTATCACGGCCCTAAAGTGATACCAAGTATCAATCTATGTCCAGAACAATGATGAGGAAGTTGGAATTTCAAGGCAACTAACTATTCTATATATCTAGGGGGTACAAAACAAGGCACCACTATTGATTTGATACAGTAGGTATTTTGCAAGAACCTTGGAATCATAGTAGCACCCTGAGTTTGCATAACGCTTTTCAGTTTTGCTTAATTTATTTTTATTTGACCAGACATACATGCATTTTGTTGAATATAATATGGGAAAGCATGCCAATTATAAAGTAGCTAGTGTCTCTGACCCTTCTTCAACTGTAGAGTAGGAAGAAGCAAGACTCGTTTCTCTAGCTCCTCAGGAGGAGGAAATACAAAGATGACTTTCTTCTGGTTGCACGGCTTGCATTTCTGATTGAGAAATGATTGAACTGGGGTTGGAACTCCACTGGATCGTTGGACTCTCAGCTCAGATCTTTCTCTGCTATTACCTATTGGCTCTCCTAGATAAGTGTGTCGTATGCAAACACTGCTTCATCTTATATTCAAATTAATTGCTTCTAAGAATAGAAACCACCTTATAATATTTGCAAAGTTACATGACATAAAAATTAAAATATTTTTCCAAGGTAGGAAATACAAATGTCTGCCCCATTCTCTCCATAGTGGCTTAGTCTGAAAAAGACCCAGGCGGTGCTGTCTTGCATCAGAGTGGGAAGATTTGTTGTTGCAATCAAGTGATACAATTGAGCCGGGAAGGAAGATAATGACTTATTTATTGAGGGGGATGTAAAAAAACTAAAAAGCTTAGTCGTAACAATCTGAAAGAAGGAATGAGTGGGTCAGAGTATCCATGGGAAGGTGTCAGTAAAGAGAGAGTGAGATCTAGAAGAGTTAGGTAGTGCTAATAAAAGGAATACAAAATATTCCTAGGAGAAAAAGTATCATAATACTTTTCTGATCATAATAAAGATATTCAAGTAACTCGAACAATTAGGATATAGGTGGTGGGGCCCTAAACTGATAAGTCTTCAAGGTAGCACAATCTAGTTTCTTTTAAGTAGCATTTCCTCTTAGCTATTTTCCATTATAAGAAAATGATGAGGGTACATGGTTCTGCTAAGATTCAGAAATAATTGTAATTTTCCAAACATCTCTTTCTTTAATTTTATTTTTAAGTTATCATACAGTAAAATTTATTTTTGTATATGTCTGTCTATATAGCTCTATGCATATGTGTAGAGTCATGCAGCCACCACCACAATTAGGGTACTAGATAGTTACAGTACCCACCCCCAAGTTTTCTCATGCTCTCATTTTGCTGTCATACTCTTCTGGCCTAGGCCCTGGCAACCACTGATCTGTTTTCTGTCACTACAGTTTGGTATTTTTGAGTCTATCGTGTAAATGGCATCATGAAGTACATAACCTTTTGAGACTGGCTTTTTTCATTCAGCATAATTCTGTTGAGATCCATCCAGGTTATTACAGGTATCAATACTTCATTCCTTTCTGTTGCTGTAGTACAGTATCTTATAGAGGTACCACAGTTTGTTTATCCATTCATCTGTTGGACAGCATTTAGGTTGCTTCCAGGTCTGGGTAATCGTGAATAGAAATTATGTAAGCATTTGCATAGACGTTTGTGTAGATATAAGTTTTAGTTTCTCTGGAGTAAATATCTAGAAGTAGAATTTGCTGGATTATTATGTCTAACTTTAAAAGAAACTGCTGAGGTGTTTCATAGAAAGGCTGTACCATTTATCATTTCCATCACCAATGCTTGAATTCCTATAGCTCTGCATGCTCACCAGCACTTGGTATTGTCAGTGTTTTGTTTTGTTTTTTTAAACCATTCTAGTAGATAGTGGTATCTTACATGCCTGGCTAATTTTTCTTGATTTATTGTATAGGTGAGATCTTACCAAGTTGCCCAGGCTGGTCTTAAACCCGTGGGCTCAGTCAACCCTCTTACCTCAGCTTCCCAAAGTGCTGGAATTATAGGTGTGAGCCACTGTGCCTGGCCTTTTTTATTTTTAAATAATATGTTCTGTTTTCCTACTTCTTTACTACAGTATTCTTTCTTATTTATTGGAAAATTTTATAGCAGTTGCTGTAAGTTCCTTGTCAGATTATTCTAACATCTGTGTCGTCTAGGCATTGGTATCTGATGATTGTCTTTTTCCAACTGAGATTTTCTTGGTTATTCTTATGACAAATAATTTTGTATTTTATCTTGGGCATTTTCATTTTTTTATTATCAAACTCCAAGTCTTGTTCAAATATTTAAAGAATGTTGATAATTGTATTTTAGCATGTAATCAGCCTGCTTGATTTTAGGTTGCAAATTTTTAATAGGGTTCTATAACGTTAGTTAAGTTTTTGAAAGCACTGGCAGTGCTACTTGGATTTGTCTCATATCTGCCTCAGACAGGATGGTGGTCCATATTGTATTTCAGTTCTCAAAGCTTAAATATTCTGTGAAGGGTCAGTTTCATCCATGTACAGCTTAGGATGAGCCCAGGAGTTCATAAGTAATTTTAAGGGACCAATTGACTACTTCCTCAAGTCCTTTTTCTATAATGCTTTCAGTTTCCCTGGGGCCTTCCTCTTCGATCCTCTGACCAGAAAGCTGATGACTTTAGTTACCCTACTTTCTGTATACTTTCTGTGACTGTATTCACATCTGAGGCCAACTGGTGGAAGGAAAGAAAGAGATTTAAAAAAAGAAAGAAAGAAAAAACAATGGGCTTCATCCTTATTCTCTTGAAATCTCAGGTCTTCTGGCTAGAGAGGAAGATCTCCTTTAACTTTTTTCTGGCTTTCGTTGTCACCACTGCTACTGCTATCACTGAATGACTTGGAGGTAGGGCATAGGAGAAGAGTTGAGGCCAGGCTCGGTGGCTCAGCCTGTAATTCCAGCACTTTGGGAGGCTGAGGTGAGTGGATTGCCTGAGCCTGCGGGTTCGAGACCCGCCTGGGCAACTTGGCGAGACCTCATCTCTACAATAAATCAAAAATTAGCTGTGCATGGTAGCGTGTGCCTACAGTTCCAGCTACTTGGAAGGCTGAGGCAGAAGGACCTCCGGAGCCCAGCAGGTCGAGGCTGCAGTGGCCGCGAACGGCCACTGCACTCCAGTCTGGGCGATGGAATGAGACTCCAACTCAAAAAAAAAAGGAGAAGAGTTGAAGAAAGAAAGGGAGGAGGGAGGGAGGGAGAAAAGGAGGGAGGGAGGGAAATAAGGCAAATAAAAATAGTGATTTTCCTCATTCTCTCTGAGTATTAGCTCTTTCTAATTAAGTCTGCTCCCTGAGCCAGAACAAGGGCTTCTCCTGGAGCTTTCTCTGTCTACATCCTAGTGATCCCTTTTAAGGTTGAGGCTAACTTAGGGTCATACCAGAGGATACCAAAGGAAAACAATGGTAAACTCACTGCTGATTTGGTGGTACTTCCAATGCCAGTCTTATTCCTCATATGTGAATAGCTGCTCCATGCTTTCTAGTCACATCTTATAGTTGCATTCAGTGGGAGAGACAGAGTAGACTGTGCTTACTCCATCTTACCCAGAACTAGAAGCCCAGACATCTCTTTAGTAGTCATATTCTCTGTTTTTCCATTGTAGCCAGAGCAGAGAGAATGCTACCTCTAAAGCAAGGTCCTTGATATCATGCCCTTCTAGCATATTTAATAATTATTCTCTTTGGGGCAAGTTTGAGGTAGTTCACCTGTTTAAATCAGAGGCTACGAATAACATAATTTGGCGTGCTGCATTACAGTGGCATCCAGTGCGTCTCCTGGTAGAACAATGTGAGGTGACTGCTTCAACTTCAAACTCATTTGGCTGATTTAGAGAAACTTTGGGGCACCTGCAAAATGGTGCAGAGATCAATTTAGGAAGCCATCTGCCATCTTGAAAAATGGCAAGCAGTAAAGCCTTTCAACTGGGTATAATTTTTGTGGTTTTTATCATTAACTGCCACATGTATTTCATAGTAACAAGAGTGATGCAGTCCTGCTGATTAGGGTTTTAGGGTCAGAGAAATTCAAGTGTCCTATCTTGATGGCTGTACTCTGTGTGCACTAGGAGATGGAAAGTGGATAGAACTAATTGACGAATATGAGTGAGAGACATCACTTCCTCTCTTTTTTTAGAGTCCATTGAGAAGTAACATATATCTCTGTATCCACTGATCTTGGTATGCAAAAGTTCTTTGCTGTCAGTCTGCCTAAAAAAGAAAAATCTGTGCTTATTTCTAGCCTTCATATTTATGACATTGCTTTTTAGGATAGTAGATTCTACCAGTTCCTCCTTTTTCTAGACTGTGACCAAAAGGTCACATTTCTTAAGGAGTTTGTTCTTAAGGAGTTTTCTCATTTTTACTAAAATTTGGCAACGTGGTGGACATTTTCTTAGTGGTTGAGTATTGTTCTCTTTTTCTTCAATAGACCAATGAGGAAAGAACCAGTGAAAGAGGAATACTTGATGCCCCATCAAGATTAGGATTAGATATTCCATTCTAATTGAGATTAAATTTGATCATTCAAAGACTTCAGATGGTGTTTCCTTATCTGTATATACCCATGAGCCACTGTATTGTCCAAAATTTCAACCACAGCCCTCACCCTTCCTGTATGCTCTCGTTCATGAAGCCTGAGGGGAGTTGTGTGGCTGTGCTGTGGGCAGGGGCTAGAGTAGGGTGAGGGTTGTAAGATTCTGATTTAGCACATGTAAGACCTTGGGCAGGTTACTTAACCTCTCTGAGCTTCATATTTACCTGCCGTAAAAAATGGAAGAGCTTAAACGTTTGTTGGAAAGATTAGCAGTGTATGAAAGAATCTAACCCTTGATCCATAAATTGTCTCCTTCTTTGGTGGGTACTGTTTGGCTATTTGTGATGAAACTTGAGACTGGGTTAGGATTGGGTCACAGATGGGAGAAGATAGAGGAATGAGCCTGATATAAAACCATCCTCTAAGGTGGCATGAAGGCATCCCTACCTGCAGTGCTTACAATTTTGTGTTGCCAACATTTTTGTAAATGACTGATGTCAGGGGAGGTCCCTGGAGCTCTTTGTGGTAAGATACAGAGTCAGCAGTATTTTCTGACTGAACACATTTTCTGGAGCAGCAACATTGTTCGTCAGCCTAAATGGCACTGGTCCCTCTGCCCCCAGCCTTTTCAGCAATCCCTACCACCCCCCAAGGCTAGACAATTTTGTCTGCATGGATAGGTAAGAACTAGGTACATGTGTCTGGCTTCTCCCAGACCTGTGCAACAGTTAAGATTTGCTGACTATTCTTCCCTGTATGTTAATGGAATCTCCTCCCGCATGTGCGACTTTGCCCAAGGAGAACTCTGCAGTGGCGGCGACTGGAAGGAGAACAGCTGTGTGCTGGAATGCATTTCCTCCCATGTGCCTGGTGGATAGAAATGCATTACAATTTGAACTTGCTCATGACACTAGTGGGCATGGGGGCAAAGATACTCCTTCCTGCCCCAACAGGATCATCTCAAGTTCTCTCTCTTCTCATCGTATACCAGCTTCAGGGTAAGGGCCAGCCTGGCAGTCTTTTGAGGATTCTGAACTATAATGAGTGCTAAAACTTTCCTAGAAATGCAACAAGTAGAGAAATGTGCCTTCTAGAATTCTTCTTAGGAGGCATAAAGTTTGTATTTAGAAGGAATACTTTGGTAACTATTTGGGGTGGGAGACATGAGTTCCTTTCCCCTAAGAGGCTTATTCGAGTAACAATAGATATTTTCTAACTTGCTTTCTAAAAAGCATGGAGCTGCTTGACTGCAAAGCTTTTCTTTTGCTTAAGGGACTTATGCAAAATTGGGGTCAGGATTTAATTAATGGGGCAGTAGAAACTGAAGACTCTAATCAGGAATCATTCCTCTCTCTTATCATCCCACCTAGTACTCACCCTCTCCTCCAAATACAAGTTGAACAAGAGTTTTAAAAAATACTGTGTTTAAAAGTACCATGTTATTAGCATGCTCATCCTGCAGACCAAGGGTATGCCAGGTATCAGTTCAAAATCAGTCTGGGAGGTGGGGCTGGAAGTAAGAAACAAAGGCATTTGATAGGAAGGTGCTTGAGAGAAGATAAGTATGGCATATAAGGAGTACCAATTGAGGCACTAAATACCAGGAACAGCAGGGGCTAATTCACTGTGGCTATCAGGGTCTTGCTGACTCAGGGTTCCTTTCAGCTAGGCTGGGTCATCCTGCATCACCTTAATGGTGTTACCCCACACATGATCCATTTCCTGTTTGAGAGACCATAATTTCCTCCAAATACCTAACTTTTCTCTGCATATCTATTCAGGGCTAACTTGCTGGCTATTAGGTAAGTTTTTGGGCAGTAGGGAGAACTCCAGAGAATATTACTATCTTTTGGGGACAAACTCAAGTTGCTTAGTGTTGCTCCTCAATCTAGACTACCATTTGATGTTCCAGCCTTTTCTAGCAACAGCTGAGCAGTAGAAAGCCATAAATCATAGGCCAGCATTTAGTTGGTTTAGTTCTTTTGTCTGAACAATAGAGCTATTTTCAACCTCACCACCACCACTACCATTATCATTATCATCATCATCACTATTGCTCATTACTTGTAATGATAGCTGACATTTATAGAACATCTACAAGGTACAAATTCAGTAAATGCCATTTAGCTGGGTATGGTGAATTGTGCCTCTAGTCCCAATATCTTGGGAGGCTAAGGCAGGGGGATCACTTTAGCCCATGACTTTGATGTTGCAGTGAGCTGTGAGTGTGTTACTGCACTCTAGCTTGGGTGACAGAATAAGGCCCATCTAAACAGATAAAATAAAATTGTAAATAACCACCTTTTAGTATGATTAAACCACATGAGCACCTGACACGTAGGAGGGCATTCCACAGATGTTAACTATTTGCCAGGCATTATTGCTAAGCACTTCCATGCATTACCTCATTTCATCTTCCTTCCTAGGAGGTACATACTATTGTTGCTCATTTTGCAGGTGAAGGAATGAAGGATTGGAGACATTATAACCTTGGTTCAGAAGCACACAAAGAGGCTGGGATTTGAACCCAGAGGCTATATGCACTTCCATAGGTACTTCCATACCCTGCTACTGTCCTCAGTGAGCACTCAGGATCATGGTTCTCTTCTTAAGAGAAAACTGCTAAGCCCAGCTAAATACCTCGGCAATTGATAGCCTGCCCACTTTCAGTCTCTGAACCAAATGTCTTTTTGATGAGGACTAAATTCCACTCTAGGAAATCACAGAGGGGAATTTCTGAAATCACTTCTAACTTCCTGTGAAAATATTCTCTAACTGGCAAGAGATTGTCCAGATAACAATGAATACACAATAAAGCGGGTGCCTCTGCCTTTGCTACCTGGCTCACAAATAACCTATTTGGCTTCCCAATCACTCTGATACCTAACGCTAGCAGAATTTATGCTTGCGGCTGGAATGGCTCTGTTCAGCCAGAAAGCAAAAGTTTATGACTGAACCCTTTGCTCTGAAATGAAATCTAGTCTCTTTGGCTCGACTTTATTAGGCCATATTGTACAGCGATAGGAGACATAAGTATCCAGAATCTGCTGTCACTAAAATGGGACTGGGTTGGCGAGCGTTTTTGTCCTCACACTCAATACTGTGTCCTAAAATGGGAAAGTTGAATAGAAATTAGGAATGCAAATCAGGGCCATTTTCTGAAACTTTATTTTTAATCGAATTAAATATAGTTATGTCATTGCTTCTAGATCTACACAGTCCACATTCAAATGGAGATTAATTTATTATTGGGGTCACTGGATTAATGGAGGGAGACTAAATAGATCAGTCTGGACCCTTGGAATATTGTTTAATTATCTCAACAGCCCAAACATGTGGATACCCATCTCACACCCAATTATCTACAAACTTTCCTGTAACTGGCTCCAATATTTAGCAATACTTCATAGAAAACATTCTTTTTCACTCTAAATCCTTTAGGCTGCAATTGATTATCCTTAATCCTGAACCTCGAAGGCATAATGGAGAATACTTATTCCCTATTCTTCACTGTCTTTGGGAACACTCCTTGCTACTCATAATGTGGTCCCTGAATGGGAAGCATCAGCATGGTCTGGGAGTTGTTAGAAATGCAGAATCTTAGACCCCACTCTGGGACTGTAGCATCAGAAACTGCATTTTACCAAGACCTTTGGATGATATACATGCCATCAAAGTTTGGAAAGCGCTGAACTTAAAGTCTCAGAAGACTTTTATTAAATAAACCTTCAGACACATCCACTGGTAAGAAGCTGTTGCTGTAAACAGCAGTGGAGGTGACGGGATACTCACTAAACTGCCTAAAATATTGAAGATTCTTCATAGGCACAGGCAACTCTCTAGTTTTCTGGGTCATCAAAAGTAAACTCATCATTTCTATGTGTATTCAAATGTTCTTTTAAACAACTTTCCCCTTCTCTCAATTTTAAAAAATTAACAGTTGTTTTGGCCTTAATTTTAGAATTTAGGAGTAATGAGACTGTCAAATATAGCCTTCGCTGGGCTCAGTCTATTCCCTGTTGAATTATTGGTTGGTTTTACTTGAGAATCCAAGAAGTGAAGACAAAGCGAAGACAAAGAGGGCTGGGTCACTTAAGGAAGACTGAATAGGCATGAGACAGAGAGAAAGAGGGGCTCTTCTCCAAAGGGATGGAAGTAGGACCCCTAACCAGTAGGAGGAAGAACTCTGGTTAGATTGGTGGTGATGCACAGTTCTTGAGAGTTTCATCTTTCAAACCCAAGCATCTAAGTTATTGGATTTAGAATTTAGAAAACCATAAGCCACTTGTTAAGAAGCCCAAGATGTTCTGTAATGAAACATTTCCCAGAAAATATTGCTCATAGTAAGAAGTTTTCTGGGAAGTTTAAAAATGACCCAATTATACAGACTCCTTGTTAGATCCTATGAGTACAGAATTTTTTTAGCCTTCAGAAGCAGAAATTGGTGTATTTCCTGACCTAACACTAAATGCTATGAAGTGATCCATGCTTACCTATGAGTAGGTGCTAGAAAAAAAATTGTGCTTGTTTCTTTAAGTCTCTTTCTCCAGTTTTATCTTGTTTAGTACAATTCAGCAAATATTAATCAAGCACCTCTTAATTGCAAGTCCTGTGCTGCTTGTTCTAGAAGATACAAAGCCAAGTAAGACAGTAGGTCCTTCCCCTAAGGAGCTTGCAGTCTAATAAGGCAATGACCCATGTTCTGAATTCCACTTCATTGTAGTTGTCCTCAGATGTCAGAAGAGTCAAATGCTATGATGGTAGCTAATGCTGACTACCACCTGTTGAGCACTTACTATGTACCAAGTACTGTTATAAGCATTCTTTATCTATCATCTCATTCAGCTCTTACAGCCTCCCAAGAGAGAGGTACAGTTAACTTTCCCATTAAGGCAGGGCATAGCACAGCAATTGGGGGAATAAGGAAAGGCCTTATGGATGAGGTGGCATATGAGGTGAACTTTTCAGGAAGCATTGAATTTTGGCAATTGAAAATGGCTGTAGAGAGATATATTTCTGACAGAAAGATCAAGGGAAACAAAGATACCAGGGTGGGAATTCAGGCAGAGAAAGTTTTTAGATGAACATTTTTCATGGAAATGAACTGTTTCTTGAAATAAAGGATTCTGTGACTAAACATCATGTTTCCTTCTTGGAGAATTAAAGTGCATGTTAACATGCTAAATACTCCAAAGAGCATCACACTAAAAAGAAAACAAAATAATACAATGAAACAAAATAATATATATATATTTTTGAGTTGGGGTCTTACTTTGTTGCCCAGGCTGGAGTACAGTGGCACAATCATGAAAATCATGGCTCATGGGGCAGCCTCAACCTTCTGGGCTCAGGTGATCCTTCCACTGCACCTCACAAATAGCTGAGACTACAGGCGTGTGCCACCATGCCTGGCTAATTTTTAATTTTTTGTAGAGATGAGGTTCCGCTATGTTGCCCAGGCAAGTCTCGAACTCCTGGGCTCAAGCAATCCACCTAGCTCGGCTTCCCAGACTGCTGGGATTACAGGTGTGAGCCACTGAGCCCTGACAAAACAAACTTTTAAAAACTCATTTTGGTTTTGTTAAATTCAGCGTTTCTCAAGTTTATTTCATTCCTTCAAAAATATTATAGATCTATTAATATGCACCATGAACAGTTCTAGGCACGGGAGACTCATGAAAATTTGTGACTTGAAAATTACCCTCCCCATTCTCTTTTGCTCAGGATAACATCTGCTGGTATGTTCTGTCAAGCTTACCTTGTGAAATCTTAGTTGAGAATATTTTTTGTTTCTTTTTTTGAGACAGAATCTCACTTTGTCACCCAGGATGAAATGCAGTGGCACTATCCAAGCTCACTGTAACCTCAATCTCCTGGGCTCAAGTTATCCTCTCTCTTTAGCCTCCTCAGTAGCTGGTACTACAGGTGTCTGCTACTACACCTGGTTAATTTTTTTTTTTTTTGTAGAGATGCGGTGTCACTTTGTTGCTCAGGCAAATCTTGAACTCCTGGGCTCAAGCAATTCTCCCACCTCTACCTCCCAAAGTGCTGGAATTGCAGGCATGAGCCACCACGTCTGTCCAGTTGAGAATAATTCTATCTTTCTGAAACTTAGGGGAAATTGTGGGAAGTAAGGTCTGTAAGATAGATTTTCTTTACTATTAGCAAGATTGCAACTATAAGTGCGGTCCATGGTCCACGGATGGGTGCTGCGAGCTGTTTGATACTCTTCCGTGATAAGTCACAGAAGATGTGAGTACCTGCTTAGAAACTTTTAAAGCAATTTGATGGATTAATTTTATGTCAGCTGAAATGAATGATAAAAGTTTTAGACTGGTTCTTTGCATGTCTTGTCTTTTCACCTTTTTTTGTAATTTATTTACAAAAGAATGGATAATGAAATGAAATCTAATATCTGCAAGAGAATGAATATTAGAAATACAAGCACAGCCCTAGCCCTTCACCTCAGACAGGGTGAGATAGGCTGCCCTAGAAAATCCTGCGTGCCAAGCTGAACCATCCTGAGCATACAGATGTCTGCTGAGGACATTTACCTCTTGCTCAATCTACCCAGATGAGAATTATTTTTAGTGGTATTATAGGAATCTTATCACTTGAAGAACACATGAAGATGTTCTTTACTATTAGCGAGATTGCAGAACCAAATTCCTATTTGGACAGATAGTGACTAGGCCAATCTTTAAAAAGGTCTAACACCCTTTCAACATAAATATTTTTTCTACTGGGAAAGGAAAATAAGGAGAAGGGGGAAAAACTTTCTACTTATTAAAAAAGTATCCATTTTCCTGCCACACGGGTAACACTTTCTTAAATAATTTCTAAATCATTATTGTTTTAAAAGGTTCTCATATTACTCTTGCTGTTAACCCTTACTTTACCTCCAGTTCCTTTGACACTCTTTGTCTCTTCAGAAATAGTCTTGGTTGGGGTAATGTAGTAGGGAAAATGCCTTATGCTCTAACACTCTTGCATGTGGTGTGGTCTCTTCATCTCTCCCTGAACACCTCATGTAGGCTAATTTTTTTTTCCCCATAATGCCTGATGGATGAAATCTCATTTGATAGTCTGTAACCCAGTTGTCAGGGAGTGGGAGATTTGGCTCAGTTTCCCCTGAAATTAATCTTTGAAATTGTTATTTATTCATTCGTTGCAGAAGCAACCAGTTATTTGTCATTCCATCAAATTCCTCCCCTCCAGTTTTTTTTTTTTTTTTGAGTTGGAGTCTCACTCTGTCACCCAGGCTGGAGGGCAGTGGCATGCTCCCAGCCACCGCAGTCTCAACCCGCTGGGCTCCTGCGATCCTTCCACTTCAGCCTTCCAAGTAGCCGGAACTATAGAAGTGTGCTACCATGCCCGGCTAATTTTTGATTTATTGTAGAGATGAGATCTTGCCAAGTTGCCCAGGTGGGTCTCGAACCCGTGGGCTCAGACAATCCTCTCGCCTCAGCTTCCCAAAGTGCTGGGATTACAGGCTGAGCCACCGAGCATGGCCTTCCCCAATTGTTGTAATTGACATTGACATTCTTTGGAAAAAATCTGAGATTCTTTTGTCCTTTTCACACATTCTGGAAAATGCGATCTGAAATAGGCCATACTTGTGGAATGCCAAATTGTTATGGAGTCCCTGAAATCCAATGCTACTCTCAGAAAGGCAGCTGACCTGAGTCCACATCCAAGAAGTATAGCGTTGAGATGCAATTTGGCACAACGAAGAAGTATATTCTGAAGAGGTGTAGATCACCATTTTCCTCTGCTTCCTTCCTTTGGTTTCAACTTTATCACCACTTTGCTCCACCCCAGAAAAGTGTGCAGTGAGGTATTCTCTGTGCTGGCATCGTTTGAACCTCAGCTAGCAAGAGTCAAACATTTCGTTTTATTAATTTCATGAGTTGTTTTTAGGATTTGTAATTATACTGAAGAACATTAGGGCTAAGAAGGGGTGGACAAGGTGATCACTACATGCCCTTTGATCAAAACTGGGGCAAGTGTGTTGCCACTGGAACATCGAAATGGAGGAGAGAATCCAAGAAGTCCGGTGATGAAGTCCTAATACCCTGTTGGCCTTAAAGTTGTTCTTTCCAGGAAGAAATGAGAAGATGCAACATTCAGCCTAACTTTTCCCAGTGACAGAGTATGCTGTTGAAGAGTGGATACAAATGACTGCCCGCACTCATTTTAGTTACCAGTCCATACACCCATCAGCTTAGAGTTCATAATTTCTGATTCCCTGTTTATTAATATAGTCAAGGGCTTGACACATTCTGGGGCTACTTTCTCTTTCTGTCAGAATAAATACGTTTTTATGGGATCTAAGATATGTCAGCCAGTTCATGTTGCTGCATTCTGTTTTAGACTGTCACATTATAAAGGACAGTGACAATGCATTACATGATTTATATGTGTAAATATTCATTCAGATGTGGTTATTTAATTCATATTAAGCATTTCTATAATTTAAAACTTTGAAACCTTTAGAGGAAGAATATTCACTGGTTATTCAGATAGATTTTTTTAAAATAGTAAATGTAATAAGTTCTTGCAACAACCAACCTTCTACAACCCATTTTTGGGCAGTGTTACTGTGTGTATGTTACGACTCATCTCTTCTTATTGCAGCTATTAGCATAATGGTCATTGGTTTTTATAATTGTCTTTTAGTTCTTTATTTTTGATGTGTGTAATATAACATGTATTTGGATTAAAACAGTGTGCTTGTTTTCAATTAAATAAGGATTGGTGTATGATAATCTTTGGAATTATTTATGTGAGTCCAGAGGTAAGGATGGACTTTTACAAAATTATCTGGCAGTAATCAACACAGTTATTCAGAATCTTTACTGGGAACAGAAATCACAGTGATTGTAACATACCCAAGCCAGGAGAACTATATTTTTCACATTCACTGGGCTGTTAGCATTAGAGAAACACAGTTTCACTCTAATCAGAGGAAGCATAAAAAATAAAAGGCATCATTACCAACCCACCATTAGTAACACATGCAGAACCTGGGATCGGGAAGGTGTGAATTCCTGGGAGCCAAGGCTGCTGTTTCCAGTTGGAAGGTACATTTTATGGTAGAGCTGTCTGCCCATGGATTGGTGTAAAACCATTTGCTTGGGAGGTTAAACTAGACTGGTTGAAAAATTAGATAATAAAGAGTAGATAAATAAGATCATGAGAGGTGTAGACAAGCTAGTCCAGTGGCTCAATTCCCTTTTCTCACTGAGAATTCTGTGTGTATTTGATGAATAAGGACCCACAAAACATCACCTGCTCATCTTTGCCAGACACTCTTCTGAAACAGCTGGGCTTTGATGTGACAGCCAAGGGATAAATTGCTGCCTCAGGAAATACTTTGCTTTTGACTGATTGCTGAGTGACTGGCAAATTAATTTTGGCACCTTTCCCTAAGTCATTTTGGTCTCATTCCTTCATTTTTCTGCTGGGAAGTATGTCTTCACATTACAGTTAAAAATACATTGACGACACAAATGTGGAGAATAGCATGTACTATTTTGGGAAAGAAGTTGTAGGCTGTGAAGGTTCCATTTTGTATAATGGAAATGATGCTCTGAGAGGAAGCCTGAGTTACCCTTTCAGCTGGACTCAAAACCAGTATTACTTCTTACTGTCCTCTCACAGTCATGGGCTCCAGGGTTTAAGTTTCTGAGTCCTTGATGAGCTTCTGTTCTCATGTCTCTCTTTTAGGTACTGTTATTATTATTATTTTTAAAATTATTATTATTGTCAATAAGCAGGCTTGAATCTGACCCTTTTAGGTACTTGTATATAGCAAATCATTCCCATTCTTTCCAGATTCAAGCACCACAATTTCCCTAGAAATCTATTCTATCATCTCTAGCAAGAGGTATTGTGGTGGGTAGTTAAGATCATGAACTCTGAATCCTGTTTGTACCACTTATGAGTTTTTGACCTTTAAAAGGTTTCTTAATCTCCCTGTGCCTCAGTTTTATCATCTGTCAAAAGGGAATCATAATGACAATAATTACCTTCACCCTGTCCAGATTTCTTTGTTCATATTTTCTTGGTGTTAAACATAAGGTTTTTAAATTCAACATCTTTTACTTTTTTTTTTTCCATCCAAAGACCACATTCCTTCTCCCCCTAACTCCTGGCAACCACCATTCTACTTTCTGTTTCTATGAATTTGACTACTCTGGGTACCTTATATTAGCAGAGTAATAACATATTTGTCTTTTTGTGACTGGGTTATTTCACTTAGCATCATGCCTTCAAGTCTCATCCATGTTGTAGTCTGTGTCAGAATTTTCTTCTTTTTTAAGGCTAATTTTCCACTGGATGGCTAGAACACATTTTGCTCATCTATTCATCTGTCCAGGGACCTTGGGGTGCTTCTACCTCTTGGCTGTTATGAATAATACTGCTGTGCGCATGGATATACAAATATCTATTCGAGTTGCTGCTTCCAATTCTTTTGGTTATATACCTAGAAATGGAATTGCTGATCATATGATAATTCTGTTTTTAATTTTTGGAAGAACAACCATACTGTTTTCCATGGTGGCTATGTCATTTTACATTCCTGTCAACTACATATATTTTTTGAAAAGATGCTAGTGTAATTTAGTGATTTTATACTCCTTTTTTTGTAATCCCTTTATCAGAAACCTTGAAAAGTATGTTGACTATCCACATGGAAATACTTAAAGATGTGAAAATCGTAAACAAAGGGTTATGACAATAGACGTCTTCAGCATTTATATAGATGATTCAGTGCTACTATATTTAGTGTGTAGATACTATTTGAGAATTTACATAAGAATGTGGAAGAAGCATTTTGCTGTCTAGAACACTGTGTACATTTTTTACAATTATTTGACTTTCAGTCCTCAAGCATTTCAGATTAGTCACAAAGGCAAACTTGTAGGAAAAGAGATGTGGAAAATCAGTAAAAGCCAGATATATCATAGCCAGATATATCTGGTAGTCTTTCTGGCAAAGAAAAAAATATGGAAAAGTTAATGCCAGTTTTAAATAAGATTTAATCAGCAACTAGAACAGATCCTAAGATAAAGAATATGCTCAATAAATATTTGCTGAATGAATGAGTCAATGAATCAATAAGCAGTATTTGCTAAATTTAAAACAGGCATTAATGATATTGTTATCCTACAAAGAATCTGTTCTCACTTATTTAAACTATTTAGTAATTCAATGACAATAAAATTTGGTCTAAAGAGTAGCTCCATTAGGACATAGAGGCATGAAAATACTGACCACAATTAAAAGAACTATATTAATTAAAGAATACCACCAACAATCAATAATAATTAAGCTAAAGTTCCATATTTTCATTATTCCTGAAAATCGATTGTAGTGTTTAAATTAGAGCATAAGCAACACATTACAAAAGAAATGTCTTTGCTAAAAGAATTGGTTGAATTCTTTTCCTTCAGGAATAATATTTTCCCATAAAGCTCTAGTATGAGGACTTATAATTAGCAATACCACATATAGTATCCTATTTACCAATAAAACAAAGTATGCTAATATTGTTCCCAAAATGTTCTATATTTCAAAATTTTTACTAATGCAGACTAGTCTTACTTCAAATTAGTTAGAATTTGTGACCTTTGCTTATAAGTCAAGCATATCTTTTATTTGAAAAAATTATTGAGATTTTAAGACTGAGAAATTAAAAAGTTAATTTAGCTAAACACATTACAGTTAATTTTTAAAAATCACATTGTTTAGCATTAAAAATGGTGACTGAGTGACTTTTTTTTAAAGATCCCGCTCTGGAGAAGACTAATTTGTAGATAAACAGCTCCTACTCAGCAGCATTGCATAGCTAATGTCTAACTTATGGGAGTAGGTTGGAAGCAACTCAATCTAATGAGGTTAACCTACACAATCATCCAGGTTGAGTACAGAGTAGACAAATAGCACAAAGGCAGGGAAATTCAGTTTATGTCTAAATTTTTTCCTGGCTTTTGTATGCCACAGTGTTACCACGTAAACACTAAGTGTGTCCTTTCCTACTGTTTCCATGTCTTCTTCCAATCTAAGTGTGGTATTTCTCCCATTTAACTGACTGGCCATAGGCTAGATACCCTTCAGTACAAGAAACTGTAGAAAGCCACTTCCTGTTGGCGGGTGGCTTCCTCTCATCTTCCTCTTACCTCAGGCTGCATTAGAAGTGAAGCCTGGGAAGTTGTGGCTCAAGGACACCCAAGGGTACACAGCTTTCCTTCCTACCCTCAGGGAGGCCTGTGAGATCCTTAAGTTCCCAGAGGGGCTCAGCATTCTTGCAACTCACTAATTTCTAAAGACTGATTCCAATATCAAATCCTTTCAGAAATGCCTGGCATGAAGAGAGTTGCTGGGAAAATCAGCTGAGTTGGGCAATTTTAAAAAAATACCTATTTTAATGAAATTTGGGACAAGACTTCTTGGAAACCACTGTCTCCTTTTTTTGTGAGATTTTAGGTAGGATCAGAAAAATCTATTTTCTTTTTTTTCAAAGTAAAAATATATTGTTTTATTGTAAGATATATATGCTCATTGTAAAGTTGTCAGACATTAGACATCGAGAGAAAAAGTTTCATTCTATCACTCAAAGATGTGACTTTACAAACATTTGAATAACTATAGGTTACTTTTAAAAAGTAGGATCCAACTATACATACTATTTTGCAATATGCCTTTTAGCATACTTTATATATGAATAGATATACATTTTCATCGTAATGTTTACTTGCTTCTGGGTGTTCCATTGTAGAAATATACCACTTAGGGTTATTTCCAGTTTTTCAGGAATAGAAAAGATGTTCTTGTATGTGTCTTTTTACATCTGTATATTTGTTTCTTTGCTATGAATACTTAAAATGAAATTGTTGTGTAAAAGAGTGTTTTCTTTTAAAAATTTTGATAACAATTGTAACATTGCTTTCCAAAAAGGTTGTATCAGTTTACTTGCCCATCAATATTGTGGGTGAATAGTCATGTCTCCACACCCTTGGAAATCATACAGGTTGAAAAAGAAGTGATGCTTTAGAGGAGATACACTTCAAGTTTATGAGTTTAGGAATATTGGAAGCTTTATGTGGGTGCTGTGGTTGTGTTCCCAGTTACTGGAGAAGGTAATCATTATTAACCAGTGCATTCATTTGTTTGCAAGAGGGTGTAACTTAAGTGTCCTTTTCACAGCCCATGGTCATACTTTAAACTCTCCTCGTGTATTCCTTTCCTTCAGATTGAGGAAGACACGTGGCAAAAATACTACTTGGAAGGAGTCTCAAATGAAATGTACACAGAATATCTCTCCAGTGCCTTCGTGGGTCTGTCCTTCCCTACTGTTTGTGAGTAAGTGACCATTAACTGGATGCTCTTTGGGGATATTGAATGTGTCCGTGAAAGGAAGTCACGACTTCTGCTCTGCACCACTGGGGGAGCACTTAATTGTTGAGGGTGTCCCATGTGCCCAGCCTTATGTGATGAACAGAAAGGCAGATCATTACATGGCCCCTGCCTCAGGGATTTCCTCTGGCCCCATTTTTTCCTCCAGGTCTGAGAATCTTGGGCTTGGATTCATCATTTGTACTAACTTATGAACTGCAGTTATGCTGCATGTCTCCTGTGATGGAGAAACACTTATGAAGAGTGGCATGAACCCATGTCTCTCTGATCTTTATAGGGCAAAACAAATCTTGCCAGCCCCTTGATGAAAGGAATTTTAATCTGTCTTCCAATCAAGTCAGATCATAGAGACATCAGAGAAGCTACTGAAATAAGGCCATTCAAAGTGCTTTCACCCTTTGCTGAGGAAATATGGAACCAAATGTGCAGAAGGAGTCTTTGAAAATATTCTCAGCAGTTTAGCCCCCACATGGACAACTGCCATATTATAGTAACAAATCTTAACTCCTCTTTATACTAGCTCAGCAGGATGGATCAAAGCAAGGGGCAGTCCCAGCCTGCCATGGCCCCACCAGGTAGAATAGGTGTTCCAGGTGTCCTCCATAGGCATGACACTGACTCAGATTCCCCACTTGGAGTCTCAGATGTTGGGTTTGAGTCAAGCAGCAGCTTTGTCCCATGCGAAAACACAAACCTCCTGAGAATGATGAAACATTAAGCCTGATCTACTGGCACCTTAGCAGAGGATTTGGTAAACTGTCTTACTCATAAAAACTGGGATGAAACAGGGGAATCTGGGAACTTATTGGACTGAGGAAGAAAAGCCATTTGCTTGCACATCCTGCCTACTTACAAGCCAAACCCGCCATTCTGATGGGAGGTCTGAAAATGCAGAAACGAAACCGAGTGTCCCTTACACTAAAGGAGAGGACAGTCCTGCCTGCTCTTGGGCTCATCTGTATGGTAGTATTCTGTTCTGGATGCATGAGGGAGGGGAACGGAGTGCTTGGTAGCTTCCTGTTTACCTGGAGACACCTGTCAGTGAACGCAGCAGGCGCACCCTGTCAGTCCCTGGGTCCAGACCCTAAGCAATCCAAAATGGTTTGTCTGTTTACTGAAATTTCTCACCCTGTCTCTAAGCGAAAGTTTAAATGCTAAATGGACTGGAAAAGTGAATAGGTAATTGATTCAGAAGGAGTTATTTTCTGAAAATGGATGCCCTGTTGTAACTCCCATGTGTTTCCTTTCTCTGAGAGCTATTTCTCTTTCTGCCATGAAAAGAAGTTAACCATTCAGAGGTATTGGGTCCTGGAACACTGAGCTTCTTGGAGCTTGGCCTGTCTAGGATGGAAAGTCCCCAGGAAAGGCAGGGCTTCTCACAGAAACTGGTTATATAAAAAGGCAATTGATGCCTCATCTGTCTAAGGTGGTGCTCTGAGCACACAGTGGAGCTGCCAGCCCCTGCAGGGAGTCTTAAGGTTTTGGGGGCATTAGCAGAGGAGTCATGAAACCCCCTTTCTTGGCTTTTGAGTTCCCTGCTTGCCTGGTGTTTGTGTCTAACAAGTGTTTCCCTGGAAAGCCCCCTGGGCTCTTCCTTCTTTCCCCTCCCTTCTCTTAATTCCACTTCTGGGAACTCAAGTCAGTTTTTCAGAATAACCTGAGGGGTTAGGACTGCTCCCCCTGGAGGCTCTAACTGGGATATCCACAAGGCACCTTTGACACACAATTGCCCTACACAGTATTTAATTATTTCTTTCTTTAATTTTATAATAGTGGTATTTCACATTAAAAACTAGATTTATGGCCTCTTTTGAAAATGTGACATGACAACATAGGACCTACATGTCTACCGAGTGCTAACTGGCTCCAGTTTGCTGTAGTGGGAGGGTTAGTTTAGTCCCTTCCCTCCCCGATATCTTAAACCAAGCCAGATTAGCACATAAATCCTAGGCCTGGCCCTGTAGACATGTGAATTTGCCAACCCTGACCCACTGGGTGGTGTAGAACTTCATTGGCTTTCAGAGCTGCTCAGGTGCTGACACTAGTGGCTGCTGTGAATATCTCTCTTGATTGATTTTTGTATTTAGAACATGTCCCAAGGAGGAGAGAAATCTCCCAGACCTACCTTGTTGTCAGAAAATTTAGTATTTGTTCAGTAAAGCTTCTGGAATACAAAAAACAAAACAAAACAAAACACTACCTCTGATGTGAGTGAGAATGTGTTCAACTTAGTGCTATTATTCGTTTAATACAATGATACAACAGAGGTAGAAATAATCAATAAAGAAAGGACATTTAATGAGATTTAGGAACATCCCAAAACATTGACGCTCTCCTCAAGCATTTGATTATCTGGAGGCTTAATTATCTGTGTTTTCTACTTTAAATTAAAGAAAAGCCATAACTCAAAGTTACCAGCAGTTTAATGATAACACTCTTCAATTCAGGTTAATTAAAGCACAGCCATAATTAGAGTGTAGTGTTGTATATCATTGGGCTTGCGCATAAGTATTTTCATTACAGTAAGAATTGGCTATTCAATTTCAAGATGACATAAAGGACGCCAAAATATATTTTAAGCTGGTTCATGGAGAAGAAAAAGGATTGGGGAATATTCTGAGTATAATAAAGCACAGATAAAATATACAGATTTTCAGAGCAGTTTCTGTAATTATGTGCTGCACTAAAACAATATGCAGCCAATAATGTCTTAAAGCATGAAAAGAAATAAATTTGTTTTTCCCCTGAGCTGGCAGAATGCCCCCTTGCAGGGTGGGATCACAGCACTGGAGAGCTTGGAGTTTTCTCAGAAGCTGGGAGAATCATTTTATGAAAAGATACAGGAACAGAATATAGGGGTACAACTTGAGGTTGTTTCCCAAAAGAACAAGAAGCGGGTACAAGAGAGGCAGGAGGCACAGAAGCTCCCCCAACCCCCACAACTATCTCTATAGAAATTTCAAGCCAAGAGATTCTCTCCCTTGTCCAAGGTGAGACTCATGTCAGCTGTGTACTTTGACTTCTCTGCACCCAGCCCTCTGGATGCTCATGTGTATGGCCAGAAGATGTAGCTTTGTTCCCAAACCAGGAATTAATTTAGACAAAGTGCAAAAGCATATCTAACCTATCATCTACATTTTCTCATTTATCCTTGCAACCATCCTGTGGTGTTTATATTAATACCACTGTCCCTGTTTCATAAACGAAGAAACTGAGACTTAGAGGACAGAGGTGCCCTTTTCAAAGCCACCTGGTAGATAAGTCACAGAACCAGGATTCCAAGGCTGGACCCTCCTGCATTTAGAAGCTGCTTGGAGCAAGTGCTGGTTGAAGGCTGACTAGTTAAGACTCTTCTGGGGGAGCTTATTAGATGGCACACTATCTAGGCTCCATCTCCAGATGTTAATATCTGGGGCAAGACCTGAAAATCTGCATTGATTTTTTTATAAACAAGCCAGATGATTCTGATCAACGTGAGACCTGGAAACCCCTAACACACTGTAGTTCTCTACCTAATGCTCTGGAATAACCTCTTGTTTCCCACTTTGAGCCCAGTCATCGGAATATTTCTTCCTGATTCCAAATCACAGAATTATAAGAGGGCTGCATCTTGCAAGCAAGTGCTGAATATGTGATCTAAGGCAAGATGTTTAATTTGTGTACCCTCCTTCAGTGATCAGTTGCCTGACCTTAGATTTGGTGCTTACCCCTAACTGTCTCATCTCTGAAATGGAATATTAGTACTTAATCTCTCAGTACTTAACCAGTATCTTTTTTTCCCTTCTCTCACCTCTCCTTTTCCTTTAGCCCTTCTCTCCCTCATTGAATATGATACAGGCACCTAGAAAGAAAGAAACACATTGGGGCATTTCCAAGTTATTTTCCTCTTACCCTTTAGAAAATTCTCTCAGTCACCAGTCAATTGGCCAGTTAGTTAATGAACTTGGGATATTTACACCATTGTGCCAACCTTGGTGCCACTTCTAGAGGAAACTGCAACTAGATTGGATCAAACATGTGTATGAAAAGATTAATAGCAATTCTTATAAATGCCAAGTAAAAGATTCAGCTTCTCTATGGTGACTGCCTTTGGAGTTTGCAGTCTGGCTAAGGAAAATAATAAGCATCCTTGGGGAGATGTCAGCACCCTTTGATAAGTGCTTGGTGAATGCACACAACTGGAGTACAGATGCTGAGAGTATAAGGACAGCTCCCTGTGGACTGGGGAGACGGGAGGGCTTCCTGGAAGTGTTGACATTTGAGCTGTACCCTGCAAGGATGTTGGACTCAACTAGGGGATGAAGAGGAAAGAGGGTATTCTAAATGGTAGGGTATTAGGAGGCTGGGCCACGTAGTATCACACAGAATTCTCTCTACATCTAGGTCCCTTTGAAATTTTCCAATGACAGCAAATTGATTTCCCCTTTAAATGGGAGAAAGAGACACATCAGATATATTTTGAGATGTGGGATGCTTTTGGGGGAAACAGTGATAGCGGTTTTATCGTGAGAACTGGCAAACATGAGGATGTACTCTCCCTGCCCCCAAGTAGGAAAGGAAGGGCAGAGTAAAGAGGAGATGGGTGGACAAGGAGGAGCTGGAGGAAACCCCAGGTTCAGCAGTTGGGTGCTGCAAGAACACCTTGTTCCAGGTTCTGAATCTCACTGTAAGCCTATTAGTCAGTCATTCATCACTTGCAAAATGTAAAAACTTAATTGTATCTGGTTTTACAGCTCAGAGGGGATTAGGACAAAAGATGTATTTAAAATATGGTGTGTCTCTTTCTGTCCCTCCGCAACCGATGGAGCAGTTAAAATTCGGATTTGATGTGGAGTATTTAATGCCTGGGTAACTTGGGGAACTCTGATCATATCTTCCTCGGCTGTGTTGAAGGGCAGGAGTTCTGTCCCCAAGCCCAGGGACAAGTATGGATGCATCCTTGCTGTTTTAAGAGTACAGGGGGAATTCTCCATCCCCTCATCTACCTACATACATTCAATGGGCACCCTCCCCCCAGAATTCAGAAAATTAGGCTCTCAACCTATGTTGTTTTGCATAGACAAATTTTTAAAAAGAAGCTGCTCAAGGAAACAAAATTTAAGACCGCCTAGAGAAAGGTGGGCTGCTTGCCCAGTGAAAACTATAGCTAGTTTAACTTGAGTTCTATGAAACCATTAGCTTTTAGAAAAAGACATCCGCATTTGAACATGGAGAAAAAAGAAATCAGGCAGGCTCAATTGTTATCTGATAAATGTCTTTAGCCTGGCTGCCAACATGAGCATTCTAAGTGAATTTATGGAAAGGCTCAGATCTCATCTTTAAAAAAATATTTTTCCCTCACAGACTGGTCCTATTCATCCACTTGTTTTGGAAGTATTATAATTAGGCCTGAACATATATTAACACAGATGTGGATACAATTTAATGGTCATATTTACTATAGGGACCCAGAAGGTGACCAGTAATCCTTCTACATGCTAGTGAATAAACCAGTGACCATAAAATCTACGGAAATCTTTAATAGCAGGCTACAGAGGCAGTGGTAGGTCTAGAATTCTCTACAGAGGGGTCAGAGAGAGAGAGTCCAACTGGAAATAGAGTGGTGCCTTGGCTCAATGCTGGTTATGCATAGCAAACATACAGCTTTTCCTTTTATCTTATGTTTCTGATTAATAACAATAGCAAATCTAAAATGCATTTGTTCATTTCAGGCAAATGCTAATTATTTATATCAAATAATGTAATTATTTTTAAATTCAAGTGTCCTCAGTGTGCTAGTGGATGTGTGTGTGTGTGTGTGTGTGAGAGAGAGAGAGAGGAGAGAGAGAGAGAGAGAGAGAGAGAGAGAGAGAGAGACAGAGAGACAGAGAGAGAGAGAGAGAGAGAGAGAGAGAACAGAGAGACAGAGAGAGAGAGAGAGAGAGAGAGAGAGAGAGAGAGAGAGAGAGAGTATTCTAAAACCTCCTACTTCACCCCATCAAAGCTTTGTAGAGAAATGGAGTCTTATCAACATCTCCATGAACATTTTAAATCACTTCTATTTTCTTTGTGCTGAGTCTTGCAAATCTGGATGTTTCAAAGTTTCTTTAACTAGATGTTTCCATTTTGAGAACCTATCATTTCAAATCAAAGCTCCTGCATGTGAATCTTTTTCATTCTATCCCCTTGATTGTACAGACCTGGCTTCCCAATGTGCAGTGTTTACACCAGCATCTACTCCAATTACATGTGCCAGTCTGACACTCCCAGGGGCCCTCTGGATAGCGGAGGTGGGGCTGGTGCTTTGGGTGGGACTGGGTTTGGGAGACATGATGACAGCTGTTTCTTCTGTCCTCACCCACCTGACTTGTGGGGTGATTCATCTTCAACAGCTCCAAATCTCTTTGCATGTTCTTTCTGAAGGTGCAAACTCTATGACAGATTTCCATGCTTAATTCACACCAGCAAGTAATCTTTCTAGTCAAGGGGGCTGGTTTAATGGCAAGAACAATTTATTTCCCTCTGGCTAGGGAGAAACAGTTGGACTCTAATTCTTAAGAGCCTTTGTTCAGGAACATCTGGGTTGAAACTACTGTAGTTAACAGATGATGCTGGCAGTAAAAAAAAAAAAAGCATCGTATAATGTCATTGTCAAATTTGGTAGACCTCTACTTAATAATTATCAAGAAAGCAATCTAACTTGCTATTACAACAGTTTTATTGCAGGTTGCTGGTTTAGGACCTTTTGTGAAAAGTGGCATTTTTTTCTTGAAAAAAAATCATTTTTATTCCTCTGTAATTATTTTTACAATCAGTGACAACTTCCTGTATTGGGCCTATTGGGACATTTTATTCTAGAAACCAAGAATTAAATTATTGCTAGCTTATGGCTGATTTTCTCCTGTTGATCACATTGTGAAAGTTTTCTTCTTTTTGTATCTTAACTCATCCTGACGCTACTTCCTAATCCCACACCAGTCCTGCATACATTGAAACACTGTAGGCTGGGTAAAACCAGAAGAATGACTGTAATGATTAGATAGCTAATGCCCAGTCTTTAAAGAAAAATGTTGTTGAATGATGCAAGTAAATATTTAGCCACAGGATATCAATTCTGGTTAGTCCAAAGGCAAATTCCTTGAGAGTGTACCCTTTACAACAGGATCTCTAGCAGGTCCCAAAGACAAATTGCTGTCTGTATCTTAGAATTAAACCTGTATCTTGCCATAGTCAATTGAAGCCAAAAATTAGATCCTCAGAGTATATTGCTACTATTATTTCCTTCCGTATCCTTGTTTTCCAGTTTGTCTGCTTCTAACAAACAAGTTAAGATGCATCTAGTTTCATGATCCTATACTTACTTCCAAGCCTCATCTGGCCAGATTTACCTCATTTGCCACTTTATTTGCACTCCAGCCACTCATGAGATTCTGTTCCCCATTCATTCATGCATTTATTTATTCATCCTTTATTGAAACCTTACTCTTTGAACTTTGAAAAATGCCACTGAGGCAAAGCATGCACTGAGAAACTCAGTGTAGAGGGGAGAGACAAGTAAATAAGTGATCATCACACCAGCTCACCTGTTTACTCACTTTGCTCTGTTCTTTCTCACTGAGCCCCCAACAGAAACGGCACCTCTGCTACAGTCTTAAACCTAGGACCCTGACATTGACCCACTGTCTGTGGCAGGATCTAACAAAAAATGTGATTTGAATACTCATGGGTGAGCCATAGTTCTAGTTCGAGTGTAAATCATGGTTTATTATTCAAGATCTGTATTTTGCTAATATCCAGAGGATACCTGTTAAAGCGGGGCTTAAAAATTTATATGCTGATAGGGGGCAGGCAGTTAGTAACAAAAAATGAAGAGTGAAATGGTCTGAGACAATAGGGAGTAGTGGGGAACTGTGGCACACTGGAGAGCACACATTCTATCGGATGGGGGCAGGGAGAGGATAAGTGCTTCAAAATCTCAGTCCTTTTTAACCACCTGGAATGTGGTTTCAGTGCAACCTGTCTGATTTTTCAAGGAAAGCCAAAAAGCTAGTTTTTATATGAAATCACCTGTTGGTGTCTATTTCTGATTTTGGGTTTTTTTAAACACTGTACTTACCAAGCAGAATGTGTCTGCATGTTGGGATTGTGACTGCCACTTCATTTCCTGTGTTCTGATGAAAAGCATCTGTGCACACACTGCATGGAGACCTGATTTCCACTTTTGGCTTTTATTCATAAAAACCCATTGACCTTGAGCTCATTGCTCTCTTCAGTTTGGACCCTAGTTTTACCATCTATATCAGAAGGGCAGGACCAGCCAATCTTGAAGGGCCTGAGTCTGAAAATCTATGGTGGGGCACTGTTTATATATTTCTCTCTGTTTACATCACCCTGTCCCTCTCCTCTTCCTCTGGCAACAGCTTGCTTTAGATAAAAAAAGTTCTTAAAGAGTCTTCTTTCTACAAGGCAGTATAGAATCATCTTATGTATGGATTTGAAAGGATAAAGTTGTGGATTTAAAACTGTAAGAGGACTCAGAACTGCTCCTCCACCCCCATGAGGTTAAGGAACGTGTACCAGGCCACATAGATTTTTAGGGACTTTCTTGTATTAGGAATCTCCTTTCTTTTTATATCCAGTAGGTAAATGGTACTTTAGTAACTAGAAGATGTAATTCACTATTACTATCAACTATTTCTTCCTTTCTTACCAGTAGGATTAGATCCATAAAAGCAATTAAGATCTTTGATTCCATGAAAAACTAGGGTTCCAAATTGGAATGGTCATTGCTTATAGGATATCAGCAAATTAATCATTTAATGATCCATGCTAAGTTAAGATCAGCCTTTCCTTGATTTTTTGGCATGTAGCTGCTGTTTACATTAGAAAGTGGTTACTTAATCTGGTAATTTGGTTCAATAAACATTGCATAAACTATCTGATTTTTTTTAAAAAACAACTTAAGCTCCAGAAGTAACAACCCCATAAAGGGTGCATGTTAGCGGTGCTCTATGGGACGTAAATTAAGAACGGCATTTTTCCAGCTATAGTTGGATGTGTGTGTTGGTGTTTCAGCAAACTGCCTAATCAGCACAAAGCCAGGTCATTAGAATCTGCTGGCAGGAATCAGAAAACCTGCAAATCACCAGGAGAGCCCCGATATGCCTGGATGGAAGTGGTCCTTTGAAATTTGACTGTCTGCTGAAGGCAATGCCTGGGACTACTACCTCACATGTAGGAACAAGCGATTGGTCTCACTGCCTGGAGAGCATGAGGCCTTTGCCAGCACCTGTCTTGCAAGCAACACATCCCTGTGTCTAGTGCATCTGATATGCCGCCTCTCTATTTAAAACCAACTAAAGGCCCATTTTGCTTAGAATAAGTTGCAGACTCCTTCCTGTGGCAAGCAATGTCCTCATCATCTTGCTTGCTCCCACCTTACTCTCTGACCTGATCACTATCCCTCTCAACTTTGCTTACTCAGCTCCAACCTTGCTGGTTTTATTGCTGATCTGCAAATACCTAGAGCCTTTCCTGCCTTGGGGCCTTGGCACTTGATATTTCTACGTCCTAGAAAGTTCTTTCCCCATTTCTTCTAATTGCCCTCTCTTCCTCATGTTCTTGTGCGCCTTGCATCCTCAGAATGGTCCTCTGAACCTTTGTAGATGACCTACCCTTTCTAGGTACTCTTTATCTTCTTTGGTTGTTGTATTTTCTGCCTAGCACTTGCCATAAACTAGAAATGTATTATTTATTCAGTTGTATATTTGCTTGTGGCCTATTTCTCCCAAATCAAAATGTGCTTCACTGGAGCTGTATATCCTGCCAGGTATTAGCTAGAGTCTGTAGGCAAGTTATTTGGGCTTTCTGAGCCTTGGTTTTACCACCTGTAAAATAGCGATATCAGTAGAAGTCTGAATAACTGGAGTATCAGCTCCTTCTTGGGGATAGTGTCAGTATTAAGTTGGACCACCAAGAAGCTCCCTCCCTCCTCAACCTCATCCCTCTTACAATGGTGGAGTTAAATAAGCATCAACTCATTTTTCAATTTGTCAATCAATTTTTCAATGTTTATCATTCAAAACTTCCTTAAAATATAAGTGGTAGTGCTCATTGTGACACTTAAAATACATAATATATATAATTATTTTCTTGTTTGTGTACTTTTATTTCATAAGTCCATAAATGTAAATTTTTATTTAATCATATCTTGTTATTTATGCTTGTATCTTTCTATATAATATTATTTGTTGATTTTATATCTCAAAATATGCTTCAAAAAGTCATTTGAAATGCTAATACCATATTGCCCTGTACCTTATGACCTTATTATTGGACATATAGGTTACTTTCAATTTTTCTACTCTGCATAAATAACACTATTCTGAACATCTTTATGCATAAATATTTTCTTGCACCTTTTGTTATTTTCTTAGAATTGAAAACCAGTAAGTGGAAACCATTTGTTTATTGAGCTTCTCTATATTAGTGGGCCAATTCACTATGCACTATGGGAAATTCCACACAAATCCAAAACTCTTGCAGAAGTTTCTCTGGTTGAGCAGTCAAAGTTCAGGCACAGAAACAGTAGGGAGCAACCACAGCCAGTATAAAATTGACTAAGAGCTCAATTGTTCTCTTACAGACAAGGTGATAGGGGAGTTCCGAAATAGAAAATCAGGGGTAGCAGTAGCTGGAGGGAGCACTACTGCTTGGAAGATTAGATTTGACCTGGCCTTGGAGGGAAGGCACTGGGGGCAGGGACCACACGAGGGAAGGGATGGAGGCAGGAAGAAGCCAGACTCAGAGAAGTCTAGTCTGCAGTCGGGAGCACAGGGCAGTCGAGGTGAGACAGCTTGGATGGAGCCAGGAGTGACAATGCCATAGTCATGTGCTGGGCTCTTACACAGAGGCTAAGTATTATTACCATCATTCCAAGCACACGGGGGTCTGCTCGGAACAACAATATGAGCCATTTGTACAAAAGACCAAAGTGGAATCCAAATAACGGGTCCAGCTGGTCCAAATCTCTCCCTCCCCCTGTAGTTAACATTTTACTACCCGGCCGAGTAACTAATGAATCTGGCCCAGTGTAAATCCCCAGGCACAAATCCCTGCTTGGAGTCTGTGTCTAGACATCCAGACCTGAGTGCAATTTGCACTTTGAACACCCAGCGCCTCATCACTTGTGAGAAATCAGGTTTAACAGGGAAGATGGGGAGGTGTCGCTTCCACCCCTTCCCTTTGGCACAGTGATGGTGGCATGAGGATCCCCTTGGATAATGACTGCATGAGGAGACTGAAAGGTTGTAACAGTGTTTGTTATGTGGCTCTAGTTGTTCAGAAGCACTGACTGGGAGGCTTCTCCATCTCATTGCAGGCTGTGTTTTGTGAAACTCAAGCTCCTAATGATAGCCATTGAGTACAAGTCCGCCAACCGAGAGAGCCGGTAAGTTTGCGGCGATCCAGCGGCCGGCCGACATTTATGGTGGTGAGAATGCACTCTGGAAACGGTCGGTTCACTTCTGCTTTCTTGTGCATTATTTATTTGCTTGGAACCCAATTCAGCACCTCTCTGACCTTAGGGTACAATTCAAGGCATACTGTAGCAGACACTGCAACTTCTAGCCCAGACCAGCCTGGCATTCCAAGCCCCGCTGAGCATTCAGAGGGTGTTTCCCCAAGGGAGAGGGATGGGTCCTTCAAATATCTCCACCCCAACATGCCAACCTGGATTTTCTACCTTCTAAGCATTAAACTGGGACAGACCCTGTCCTAAAACCACTTTTAACTGCTGTGAGCAGAAAGCAGGTAGTCTCTGGCCTCTTTTATAGCAGGCATGGGGTAGAGCCGTGAAGGGAGACACCAGGTCTCTTGATAGCCAAATTACAAGCAGCCTATTGTGTACCATATGTGCTTCTCCCCGTGCAAGCAAAATCCAGGTGGCAGAATATCAGCTTCATGTATATTAGCCAGGAGAGTGGGGCTCAGAGACAGGAGTTCTCTTTATTTATTTATTTTGTACTTAATTATGCACAAATCAGACTAGTGAGGGATTGGGTCTGGTTGAAATAGATAACACCCCAGTCAATATATGAGTTCATGCTGGAGGAGGGAAAGCATCATACTAACAGGAAGTTTTGTTGATGGGGTGCTGTATGCATTACAGATAAAATAGAGATGATTTTTGCTCCCCGATTCTTATCAGCAGTTTTGGGAGAAAGAGAGCTCATTGAAAAATCCTCGCGCTTTTGTTCTCTGAAATGGCATCCAGAGTGTGTTCCGCCTATAGTAATTTTTCTTCCTGCAGATGCCCAAGTGTAGTGTGCAGATTCCCCCTCCACCAAATGCCTTAATAACTAAACAGGGCAAGACTAGAAGGTTCCTGTTATCACCATTTAAGGAGTTTTCATTAACTGGGTGAATGATCCCATTCAGCCAGGCTTCCAAATATACAGTCTGTGTCAGCAACAAAAACAAAACAAAACACTGGGTTGTAAGCAATTCAATTCAGCGTTTTCTGTTACCTTGACCACGAGATCAGATTGCTCACAAAGTTGATCTGATCAAATGTTAAACGACTTTAAAAATCCAAATCAACCAAAAGAAAGAAAAAATGGTAGATTTGGTGGCCACATGTAGGACATGGCCGTAGTGGTTAACAAATATGTAGACAGATAAATTTTTTGTGTTGGCAAAGTGAAGAACATTATTTGCAAAAAACTGAGATTCCCGGTAATTTGCTACTCAGCAGATGAGATGGGATTCTCCAGGATTACTGTTTGCCCATGTTTCCCCCAATACTCATCTGTACCTGTGTGAGGGAATTGTGCATCCTGGGTTTTTGCAAATGATATTCTTTGTGTTGCCAAGTCAGTAAATCTTTGTGTAACTGAGTGTTTTCTCTTCATTACTTTTGTGCATCTTTCAAAAAAGTGTCATGATGTGGGTGATGCCGATGCTGAATAGTGTTTTTCGACCGTTCTGGAATAATTTTACATTGGGAGACTATGCCCTGAACCTTGACCAGTTGTCTCCCACTTGGCCACCTTCTGGTCTCAAGGAGGGAGAACAAAAGACTGTTGTAAATGGTTCAGTGTGAACCCACTTTCATTATTCTAAGAAAATGAACTCAGAGCTCTCCCTGAAGACAAAATCTTTTCCTGGATTCACAAATTGTTTCACAAATCTGAGATGTTTTCAACAAAGCCTTATTTATGGATATAGACAGTTTTTAGATTTTTTTTTTCAGGAAAGGGCGAAAAAGAATATGTTTGGCTTTGTTTGGCTTTCTGTGTGCAGTTGCCAGCTTAACTCCTCAAATGTGGCTTGGTCTCAGTGTGAACACACATTGGTTCTTGTGGAAAAAGGTGTGTTTGAAGGAATGTGGATCATGCCTCTGAGAAAACACAGGACTCATCAAACACAATATCCACATTAAAAATAAATGAGTTTTTGATACTTCCCGAGATGATAATTTTAAATTGTTCTTTATTTGAAAGTTTTTCATTTCTTTTCCTCTCACATTTTCTAACGGACTGGGTATTAAAATTCCGAAAGCCTGCTTTTCCTTCCCACCTCTTGGCTTCAACCTGTGTTTAACTACCTCTTTTGTTGTTGGTTTCACCCCATGATACTGTGCTCATGCTTTGCTGAAAAACCTTGTTTTCACATGCATCCTTCAAATGATTTGAAACAAAGGTTTTATTCCTTCTTTCCTTCTGGTGTCAATCAATTTATTATCAAATTGTTTGATTTTAAATTCTTTTCTTGTCGTTTTGCAGAAGCCGAAAGCGGTATGCACTCTTCGTTAACTTTCCTTCCAACCTCCACCCTCTATCTTCACTCCTAACCACAGGACTAACCATTTGCCAAGAATTCAAGAAGAGAGAGATTATATATACACATATATAATCTCATTCCCTTGCCTAGTGTGTGTGTATATATATATATATATATATATATATATATATAAATGTATATATATATATTCATATATATATCTTTTATATATGTGTATTTATATATATGTATATGTATGTGTGTATATATATATGTATATATATATATACCCATCTCCAACTAGGGTACTTAAACCGAAAATAGCCTATTGCTGTTATCGTTTGATTTGTTGATTCTTTTGGATGACGCACTAACTTCTTTGCAGAAAAAAAGGAAAGGCACACTCCTGTTTTCAATCATGGCACCAATGATGGGAACAAATACTATTAAAGTTGAAAAGGAGGACGCTTCTCTCCAATCCTTTGTGTCTGTTTCTGTATTGTCCTATGTGTCTTGGTGCCATTTTGTCTATGTATCACATCCACATTCCCAGTGACCTCCCTCTCCCTGTGTACAGTTTCCAGTTTGTAGAGCAGAGTTAATGTCCTTTTATCCACAAAACAGAGACCAAGCCCTTACACTTACATTTTACCTTACACTAATTTTGGTGATAACATTTTGAGTATTTATTTCTTGGGCAGTGCTCAGTAAAGACTTAGAACACTGCTACTAAATTTTCAGATTATCACATCTGATTTAGAATGAGTACTACTTATAGAGACAAAAATCACAACTTTTGTTTTTCCTAGTGTGTTTGGGCATAGAGTTTCTCAACTTTCACCATGTAACTTTCATCCTGTTTTGCTGCTGTTTTATGTTGCGTGAAACATGACTGATTGCCATCAATGGCATTTTTTTAAAACTTTTTGGGTTAATAACTTTTCAATAATGTGTTCTCTAAGACGGTATTGTTGAAAACATACTATTGAGATGTCTACTTGTTCATCTTTTTAAGAGTTACTTTTCTCCGTGGTTGTAGTCACTGTCACGTGTTTCTGTTTGTTATTGTGTGTGTGTGTATGTATGTGTATTTGTCTGGACCTATTTCCAAAGTCAGTTTCTTGTGATTTTTTTGAGTAGATGTGTATAAATAGAGGTGGCTTCCTGTCAGTTTGGCATTATTGTTATGATCCAACTGCAAGAAGTTACTGCAACACTTTGCATCTTCAAAGGTCCACAGTGGTTGCACCTCTGCTGTTGGCTTTTGGCCTATGAGTCCTTTTATCTTGTGGTGAAGGCATGCTGTGATGTAGGCATGACTTGTCCTAAAGTATACCAGAAAGTGACTTGGCTTGCTCCCAGAATCAAATATCCAGCATTATCCTTCTTAGATCAACTCTCTCTTCCCTGTCTCCAGTGGCTAATATTTTTTGTATGTGCAAAATATATTTTAAAATGCCATTTCTAAAATTGTTGAGATGGATCTGGGCTAAATGAGTCCTTGCCAATATCATTGGCGTACCACAGTGGCAATCATTTGAGTCTGACCGACTGGGAGCAATCTGGATCATGCTGTCTGTGTGTAAGTGAACTGGACTTAAGTATGTTGAAACATGGAATACATAACTGTGTCTCCTACATACATCCTACAGTGAAAGTGTGTGTGTCTAGTTGTGTGGGACTCCAGTAGCATATATTGTATTTTCAAGCCCAGAAGAAATGAAAAGTTCCAGAAAGGTGATACAATTTGCAATATGGGGTTTCTCTGAGCTGTGTCCTAACACAACCCACAAACTGCAGTGCAGTTGTACTCCCTGAGAGGGGACCCAGTTGGTTCAAATAAAGTCCCAACTGATAGTAATTGCATATGAACTTGTGTGATCAAAGAAATCTCTTCCCAGTGGCATGATTCATCTGGGCATACATGAACTAAAGTCCTAGATGGTTCTTATTTGCTTGCTGTAGTTAATGAAGTCCCATTAGCTTACTAGACACAAATATAATTACCATGTGATCAAGTAAAAATGGTGGTCTCATATGAATCATGATTTTTTTTAATTGCCTGGGGAATGGTACATTACACCTACCAAAAACGGAGGGAGGAGGAGAGAAATACACATCTATCATATGTATTCATAATGGGTGAAACTTTCCTTTTAAAAATAACTGTTTTAGTTGAATTATGAATCATTGGTTGTCTCTAAAAATAGTAAACTAGTAAAGTTTACAATGATTGAGGACAATAACATTAGATGTTTTCCAGTTGTTATATACAATGAGTGAAAAAAGATAATCATTCCCCCACCCCACCAAGCCCCAGTCCCCCAACCTGACCAGTGTTTAGCAAGAGATACCCAATAAAATATGATGCCGCTTGAGATCCAATGCTCCTCTCATGGAGGGACCTGATAGAAACATTTTCCTGTTGGACTGAGCCCTGCTAGCCAATCCATGTAGATGTGTTTTATGTTTAGGAACACATATTTCAATTCTGAGTTGTGTTTTCAATATTGAAATCAGTTGTTCCAATTCCCAATTGGCACACTTTCTATATATACTTGTATATTTGTACATTCATACTTAATGCCCCTGAGAGAGTGTTAGCTCATTGGCCAACCCCCTAGAAGAGGTATGGTCACTCCTTTGATTGGCCTGACTGATGGGAGTGGCAACTTGGTCTTTAAAAGAAAGCTGTGACTTTCTTTCTCCTTGTTTGTGAGGAAAAGGATAATTTTGGAGCTGAGGACAATGACTTATGTTTGTATTAATGCAACAAATAGCTGAAAAGTGCCTGTTGCGTGCAGGGATCTAAGCTTGCAACTCTGAGAAACTCAAAAGTAAATAGAACATGATCCTGTTTTTTACCCCTCTGCTCCACCACGGGCTCCTCATGGAACATATGTATTTGCTCCATATAGGGGGTGAGTAAACGAGTAATAAGTCTAGATTTAGAGCTAGTGTGAAAGCAAGTATCGTTGGTTGGGGAAGGGACCCCACCAGCCCTGTGCTTCCAACTGTCATTGAATGTTTTCTGTTGAAATCAGTAAGGTCAAAGAAGAAAGAGAATAATTTATATGTTCCTTCAAATGAGGGAAAGTCCACCTCTGCCAAGAAGATGTCCTTGTTGGAATTCTGCTAATGGATATATGAACTTTTCTTCTTAGAGATTTTCTTGATTCTTCACATGACACATCTTGAAGTTTATCTCTGATAAGCTAGTGAATTAAACAAAACTGGAGCCAAATAACTGATTTAAAGTGGCACACAGGGAAGGAGACTTTTGGCAGTCAGAAGAATAAAACAAACTTAACATCGGATATTCTCCTAAAGAGATTGAAGGTCTTTGGAAAAAGTTACATATTCTCATTAGGTCAATAGCAAATTCTAAGGCTAATAGGCATTTTTCAGGAAAAATGAGGGAAAAGTTACTTCTGTCTAGAATCCTTATCTTCAAGGAGAGGATTTACGTTTTATTTAAACTTTCTAGTTTTGGAATGGACATAGAAGCCTCAATGTCTAAAATGTCAAACATATTTAATATTTTTTTTTTCCAGAGAGTTTTTGAAACCCTGTACTCTTACATGGGGAACATTATATGTCATGGTCCCCTGGAATCAGGGGCATGTGCTTCTTTACCAAACCCTTAAATATATGAGCCGAATCCAGTACAATGAACATCTTTATGCCACTAGATTTCTTTCATTATTCTCAAGGGCTGTGTTCATTCTTTTGATTCCTACCCAGAAGGCTGTCTTAGTCTTATCTCAATATCTTCAAATGATGCGGCCTCATACCTCATATGGAGATGATTTAGACTCTCTCACCTCTGTTCACAGGGAACAAGAGGGCTGAGATGATTTAGACTCTCTCACCTCTGTTCACAGGGAACAAGAGGGCTTCTTGGTATCATGTGGTCTTTGGGGTCATTAAGGATGCTTTCAGCTCCTTGCACAATCAGCCATAATATTTAAGGAATAGGAGATACTCCACTGTGCAAACAAAAAGGCAGTCTACATTAGCCCATCTCCAGATGCTGTGCAGAGATAAAGCAATTTGAATACTGGTGGTCAGTGAAAAGGTTTTTTAATGCCAGTAGGGTACCTCCGGGGTCATTTATCAGCACCAAGGACAAAACAGAGAGTGGTAGTGTGTGCGAGTTTATTTCCCTCTCAGTTTTATAGTCACCTAGATCACTATCAGTAGAAACCATGTATTTAAGATCTATCATGTGCCAGTTACTCAGCACTTAGTTTGCACTTTAATCATCTTACAGACATGGTAAACTAGTGATTATTCACCCATTTTACAGATGAGGAGAGTAAGACTTAAATACATTCACATGTCAAAGCCAAGACCCAAACTTGTGAGGCCTGACTCGTGTACCTGAGCACTTAACCAACATTGGCAGCAAACCTGAGACTGGAACACAAAATGTGCCTTACAGCAGTGCCTAAAATCTTTCCTCTCTATTACACTAACTTGACAAAAGCAACTCAAAGGCTGTAATAAATTATCTCAACCTGCCCTCTCTAGAAATCCAATTCCAAATTTTCACTGTAGGCCAATTCTTGGACACTGTTGATAAAGAACAAAGGAAATGAAAAGAAACTTTTCATTGATAGGAACCTTGCTATCAACATATTTCACAATGACAAGTGGGTTCCATCACTGGAGTGCAATTAATGATGCACATAATACGAAAAAAGGAAACGGGCTTGCATGTAAGCTTGATTTGCACGTTTATGTTATCAAGATGTTGATGAGGGTCAGATTTTTCCTTTTGAATTAAGCTGTTCTAATCATGATAGAATTTTTTTACTCAGAAGCTTTCTTACATTTATTTCTTACATTTAATATATGAATACATGTGAAAATGTGGGCCTTTTCAACTTAACTAGGATCTTTAGGTTCTAGAAGTGCATGGAACTTTTCATATATGCCCTTATACATTATTCTGGAGTGTACACTTCTTCACCCTGTAATGTCATCTCACTGTGGGCAATATATTTTGATAAAAAGTCCTGTGCTCCATTCCATAGGGTCAGCCAAAGAAAATCCCTGATAATTTATTTGCAAATAAAATATACTTAGGGTTTTTTTTTTTCTGAAGAATAAAAAAAGTAACAACAACCAAGATGCATTGAGGTTTCTATATATTATCTCATTTACTTCTCTGAAGAAAGACTATAATTATCATTGCCCCCTCTTGTAGGTGAGAAAATTGAGTTCTAGGAAGGTTTAGTAACCTGCCCAAAGTCAGATAGCTACTAAGTGGTAATGCTGGAATTTGGACCCAATTTCTGACTGTAGAGCCAGGACTATAAGAACTGCCTGGCAGCAAAAAAAGAGCTAAAAATATGTACAAAATCCAGAATTCTTCCTTTCTAAAATGTTGTATTGAATTGGCTTTGGAAGAGAAATCCCTCTGAACTATATAAGCTCTGACCCTTTTGCCCTGTGACTGTGTAAAGTCAGAGGACTCATTATACCAATGTGAAGCATTGACGGAAGCATAATTAGGAAGTGCATATAGAATGCTGCTGCTTGTTGCAAGCTGTGCTATTAGTGTGGAGTCTGTTCTCTGATTTGGGAGGAATCTCACTGCTGTCTGTGGTTGTGGAGCAGAACAGCCAAATCCTTGTAGCCTCTTGCTATTATTTAGTGTTAATAATAGCCATGACACAGGTTTGGTTTCCTCTTGTCAGGTCTTGTTATAGGTAATGGTGGATGTTCTTGTGACCACAGACAATTATTTTACAATAATGATCTGCTCAGAGCTCTCCCAGCAGAACAAAAGTTCACCTGGGTCCTTCCTGTATTATTACAGACATATCACTCTGTTAACCACAGCACTTT
Source organism: Cephalopachus bancanus (assembly GCA_027257055.1). Lineage (NCBI taxonomy): Eukaryota > Metazoa > Chordata > Mammalia > Primates > Tarsiidae > Cephalopachus > Cephalopachus bancanus. The sequence goes on from JAPVLO010000036.1 coordinate 7,234,138, forward strand.
TCTGGAATGGTTTTACCAGTAGAAAAAGATTACATGTTGATTATCAATTCCATTTTGATTGTTTTGGGCAGCTGAGGAGTTCCTTTAGACTGATTCAAATATCTGTTACCTTAAACATTAGCTTTTCAGATCAAAGAATCTGTTGTATATATTGCTTCACTTGGAGTCCCTAAATTCAGTGTCCATTAAGCCCAAAGCCTCATCTCAGACTCCGCATAAGACATCCCTGTATTCTGCTTTTGATTTGCAGAAAATTAAAGTTGTTTGTTTTATCCATTTATTAGATTAGATACATTTATCTCTTCTGTCAGTCCAAACACAGCTTGGTCAGCTAATCTACTTATACCACTTTGAACAAGGACAGTGTATATTTAGGTTCCTACTTCCCTACAGGGCAAGTTTTCTTTTTGCGTTTGCATTTGTTTTCTAACTACAGTTTGTGTCAATTGGGACATGCTAAACGCACATCTTATTCCAGCACTCCATACGTTTTTAAGAACAGCAGTCTGGAATCATTAAATATCCAACTGCTGACAGTTTTCTTTTTCATTATTTGGGTAGATTCAATTCTTCCTACATAGTCTGTACATGAACTCTACTTGCATATCCTTATCAATGTCATGAAGATGTTTGGTTTGCTTCCACATTGGTTAGGGTTGTCTTGTACCATTCCCCTGGTAAGATGTGATGTGTGTATATGTATGTTTCTGTATACATATAGGGGTCCCATTAATGCTCTGTCATCTAAGGAAAATTGGTGTAGCTAGTTTCATCAGGTCAATAAAGCTTCAACTTTGACTATCAATAACAATTTCAAAGGGATTCATTTTGATGGACTTTGCTTCAAATCAGATGCCCATGATGGCAGCTAGCCTGGCCCATTGTGTAATCCCAGGCCCTAAAACCTAGACTTGCTTTGATTTCCTCAACTGAGAGTATGCCAACCTGAGGATTAACCAGTAGAGCTTAATGATGGCATTATCCAACTAAACTGTGGGGCAGTAGACATCAGGCTCTGTCTGAACACAATCTTTGGGGAAAGCATTAAACTAGTGGGCCCCCTATAGAAACAACAGTATGGTGTAGCCACAAGGTTTTATTCAGATCATAACCTCACAAATGTGTCTTCTTTGTTTGTTTTTGTTCACTGAGCAGTATATTAATTAATCCCGGAAACCATCTTAAGATCCAAGAAGGGACTTTAGGATTTTTCATCGCAAGTGATGCCAAAGAAGTTAAAAGGTAAGAGTTTACTTTCATCTGACTTTCTTGCTGGTCCAGCCATAGACATCTTGACCTACTGAAATGGGCGTGCTGCCATATATACAGAGCTCTAACCCCAAACTTCTTAACAGGGCATCAAATGGTGTAGAGTTTTAGGAAACAATTTATTAAATCTTGTGCTTTCAAAGTCTTATAGTCAATTCCATATCTTTGAATTAGAATAATAAAATTTTAGGACCAGAAAGGCCTAGTTATCTACTACTTCATTTTATGAGGGAGAAAACAGAGGCTCAGAGAGCTCTTGGTCATTCTCATTCTTGGTGACCAAGAACAACATCACAGGACACCTGGCTCCTTGTCTAGTGCTCTTTACTTAATGTTATCTGGGCAAATTTACTGGAGAATTATCTCCTGTAAATGTCAAATGGAATTTCCAAAGGTTTGGATTAATTTCAGAAAAAAATATTAAACTAGCTATATTTCTATCTGTGGCTTTCTAGGTAAGTGGCTAAAGTTGTCAGCTTTGATTGTTGAGCCTCTGTATATACAGCCCAGGATTTCATTGGCCTTGATGTTTCATGACATTTTTATTAGTATCCTTAAACCTGTTTAAGCAGCCTAGGGAATCACAGGGCTTTTTGCAGCACAACATGGACTATTGTTACATTTGATTCCATGCTATGAACTTGGAAAAATTTACTAGCAGAAAATGAGATGCAAATGGTCAGACAAGTCAGTCAGCTCAGCAGCAACATTACATACAATATTTCAAGTAAATTATTAATTGTGAAGATTTACAATTATGTACATTAGCCCATTGTCTTCATTTCATGAGTTCCTACTTAAAGCCAGGCATGTGCTGGATGTGCTACATACTTTATTGCTACTCCCCAAAATAACCTGGGGAGTAAGTTACCTTAAACACTCAGGGTTTTACTCATCTGTAAAACAGGGATACATAATTTATCCAAGGCCATGCAGCACATAAGTAAGTGGCAGGACTCAGATTGGAACTGGCCTTTCCTTTTCTAAAACCCACACTCATTTCTACCAAATTTAATAATACTAACACACAATTATGAAGAAGGGTTTACTATTTGCCAATGCGATTCTAGGTGCCAGGTTTCCGGCAACTTTGATCTCATTCAAATCTCACAGCAACTTTATGAAACAGGTAATGTTACTATTTTCCACATTACATTCGAGGAAACTGAGGCACAGATGGGTTAACTATAATAACTTGCCTATAGCCACACTGCTAGTGAGTAAGAAAGTCACGATTTAAAGCCAGGAAGTCTGGTTCCAGAGCCTGAACTCTTAATTATTTGCCTAGGGTGAGCCTGATGTGTTGAGCCCAGAATGATGATATGTGACAACGGATGCTTATGGTTCGCTTCCTCCTCATCCGTTCTAGAAAACTAGCCATGCTAATTACAAAAACTTTCAGAGGAAAAAAAGAAAACAAGAGCTGGAGGAGCAAAGAATAATTCTTAAAACTTAGAATTAAAAATTTATTCTATTAACTTGAATTTACTGCTGCAAATTGGGAAAAGATCGCCATTGTTCAGTTGTAGGAGAGAAATTCCCTCTCCAGTCCATGGAATCTCACTGTTCTTCAGGAGTATCCTGGAACTGGGGTCACCTGAGAAGGGAAAGTGGGGTGAATGGGGGCTAAACGACAAGCCCTCCCACCCCAGGTCTCTGGCAAAGAAGATTGTGCTCTTGTCCAGACAATGAGACACAAAAGCTTGAAGCAGCATCTTAGCACCAACGATAGGAGACTGGGGAATATAGCGGCACCATATATCACGTGCACCTCCCAGATAGCAAATATAACATGAAACTCCCATTTGTGTAATTCTATTTCCTATTGCATCTCTCACTAATGAATGTCACAAATACCAAGCAGTCCAAAAAATAAATTACCTCCTATATTAGGGAGTGCAATATGTCTCATTTCAGTGCTTTATGGTATTCACAAATACATGCTGACACAATCAGTTACAATACCAGCCTGTAATTTTCCATGGTGTGTGATGTGTCAGAGCAAATGCTGTCAGTTAGGGGATTTCAAATAGATGAAGACTGCAGAAAACCACAGAAAGGACATTGGAGATTTGAATGAAACTAAACAAGTTTTGTAAAAATGGAAAAGTAGATTATGATGATCTAGTACTGAGTTTTCACCCTCCACTGTAAACAAGCAACAAAAGGAGTTAATGAATTCTAGCTCATAGAAAATTTCAGACGCAGTGTTTTAGAAAAAGAGGAGCAAAGCTATCCAATTCTAGTCTTTAAAAGGTCACTTGAGAATGAACAATTGGGCACTTATTCTCTACTCCCTGCCACTAAATATTTTCCTTTTTAAGTAGCCTTAGAACATAGTCTTTACATAGGAGTCACAAAATGGTGGCCCACTGATTCAGTTTGGCTTACAGATATGATTCTTTTGAGTCACAATTGAAAAAAAATTAGCTGCCAAGTTGAAAAGGTCATGAGCTTTAACATAAAAATCCTTATTTCTTCTGAAAAGTTGACAGAACCAACAATATTTGGAAACATTTTCATATCTATTCTTTTGCTCAGCAGATGTCTACAAGCAACTTACTATTTAGGAGACTCTGTTCAGGGCACCAGAGAAACAACAGTGAACAAGGGCAAGAGGTCCCTGCTCTCTCAGGGCATTCTAGGGAGGAGAGAATTAATTTAAAAAAAAATTCATGGTAAAAGAATTCACACAACAGGGTCACTGAATTTAGGTTGAGTATAAGTGAAGGCTTCTCTGAGGAGGTGGCATTTGCGCAGAGGTAGAGATGAAGGGATAGAAGCCATCATAAATGAAAAGATAGGGTGGGCAGAAGCTTATTGTGGTCAGGGACCCCAAGGAGGAAAGTATATCTGGGGAGCAGAGGAAGGAGAGTGGTATGTGATGAGAGAGAAAGAGAGGCAGAGGCTGGTTCCTGCATCACTTTATAAAGAGGTTGGATTTGTTAAAAAATGAAATTCAGCAATGGTTTTAAGCAGAGGGGTGATATAGTCTGACTTACATTATTAAAGGCCCTTCTGTCTGTGTTGTGAAGACCATGAGTGGCTCAGGAGAGGAGACGAGAGACCCAGAGACTATTGCATAGTTTAGGTGATGGCAGCTGAGACTGACTGGGGAGTAGAGGTGGGGAGAAGTCCTTTTCAGACTATATTTTGGAGAGTCCACAGGACCCACTGGAGAAGTGAGGAAAAGAAGAGGAATTGAAGATGAAGCCTGGATTCAGGATGATGACTCCATCCTACCAAAATGTGGAAAACTAGAGGAGGAGCAAGTTTTAGGTGGTAGGAAGTTAAGAATTCTGTTTGGGCTATGTTAATAGGAGATGTTTACTGAAAATACACGTGGAGATGCTGTAAATGCAGTTGGAGTATGGAATTCTGGGGAAAAGTGAGGACTAAAGATAAATATTTGGATTCTGTATCAGTGAGGATAGTAGCAAGAAACAGACAACACACTTAGGTGGGGAAAAGGAGGAGAGTTTTATGAAGGGAGTGTATAAAGTTGTGGGCAGAGAGTTTGAAAAACCAAAGACCCCAGAGCTAGCAAGAGGAGGGAACCACTTTTACCCTCTAGATCTACAGGGTTGAGGGGAAGAAGGGCCGTCAGAATCTGAGGAGAAGTTGTGTGTAGGAATGGCTGCCCAGCAGGATCTTTGTCCTTAAGCAGAGAAGTGTTGCCACTGCCCCATCGTGACTTGGCAGGAAGGGTACCGGGGAGTCAATGTGATGAACTCATCTCTTCCCACCCTCCAGTCTCCTGTTGACTCCTCTCCCAGGCGACACACAACAGGAAACCAGAGGGCAAGGTGGCAGGCCACCGATGCAGGCTGCTTATGGGAGAGTATGGTGAGCAGAAGAGGCAGCAGAGAGAGCTGTTTTGGATAGTGGGAAAGCAAGTCCCAGGAGCATGGAGTAGATCCAGGGGAGTGGGACGAGGTCTCTGGACTTGACTGAAGATTTAAAGCGAGCTCAGTGTGTTTTCTTCCCCAGCAGCAGTTGGTTGCTCAGGTCCAGGTGTGCAGTAAGGCAGGGGCTTGGCTTCAAGGTGAACATGAGAGAGACAGAGACGAGTAGGGAAAAGTGAGGGAGAACGGTGCCTGCAAAGAAGTACCACTTGGCACAGCTCAGCTAGAGCTTTAGAGTCTCTGCCTCCTCCAGCTGGGGGACTTGTCTCCAGGTCACCAAGGATACCTCCTGGCCCTCGCCTCATTTCACTCATTAACCTGACTTGCCTGACCCTAGAAGACCTTATGTTAAGTGAAAATCAGGCACAGAAAGACAAATATTGCATGATCTCACCTATGTGTGGAATCTGAGGAAGTCAAACTCACAGAGAGAGTGAAATGTTGGTTATCAGGGGCTGGGGTGAAGGTATTGGAGAGATGGTGGTCAAAGGATATGAAATTTCAGTTTCAGGAAAATTCAAGAGATCTATTCTTATTCATGGGGACTACAGTTGATAACAGTGTATTGTATTCTTGAAAAATGCTAGGAGAAGAGATTTTAAATGTTCTCACTGCAAGAAGTGATGCGTGTGGAATAATGTATATGTCAATCAGCTTGATTTAGCCATTCCACAGTGTGTACACATTTCAAAATTTGTGTACCACAAATATACACAGTTTTTATTTGTCACTTAAAAACATAAATTGGAAAAAAAATAGTTTTAGTTCGTGAACTAATCACACTTTATCTTTTCACTGGTCTATTCAGGCTAATCATCATTTCATCATCTCTTTAGTTAGTATAGTTATGTTTAAGACCCTAGGCTCTGATGCCAGACTGTGTGAATTTGAACCTTGGCTCTGCCATTCTTAACTGTGTGGACTTGGGCAGGTCACTTAACCTCTCTGAGCTTCAGTTTTCTTATCTGATCACAGAGATAACAATCATACCTCCTTCAAAGTGTTGTTTCAGGATCAAATATGTGAACATTTAGAACAGCACCTGGCCTATAATCTGTCTCTATAAATGTTAGCTATATGATTGTTACCATTATTATTATTATGTGTTAGGAGCATCAGACGGGGGGAAATGGCCAAAGAAGGTAGAAGTAAAGTGACTTTCCCCAAGCTGGATGCTTTCTCCTTTCCCGTCTTTCCTGCTCCAAGGCAGATTGATCGAGTTCTGAGCCACATTGCCACTCAGGGTAAACAGCTAGCTAGCTCGCAACATGGATGACAGCTGGCATTTAAAGAAATAGTGGAGATGTGCTAGAGTAGAACGGGCATTGGACTTGGATTCAGAAGTACTGGGACTGGTCAAGCCCCAGTATGGGATGACCGGGCAGGCCATGACAACTCCTTTAGTTTACAGATGAGGACACTGAGTCCCAGAGGCTTGGATGCAAGCTCTCTTCCGGATCCAAAAGTCTTAACGTTGGCTTCCAATGGGTACCAATTTAAAATCCAAGTCCCATGAAAAACATAAAAAGGAACCTAGGAATGGTCAAGAATTGTGTTTATTTCTTCAGCCCCAGTCAAGGAAAGACTATGTTTATCCCTGGCATTCAATTTCATGCTGAGAGTGGTGAAGGTGCCAAGCCAAGGATTTTGTTAGTTCCTGGATCCAGAGGTTGTAAGGTTGTTCCAGTGAAATCTGTCACCTCCCCAAAACTGAAAGGGCACAGGCTTCTTGTGCTGTTCTGGGCACTGTGATTTCAAATAGTGCTTGAATTATCTTATTTTGTCTCATCCGAAAATCTTTGTCACAGCCAATGCCTTTTGGATTTACCTATGGAAATTTCAGCCAGATTAGGGGATTCTCTTGTTGACTGCTTCTTCAAGGTCTCCTTCTACCCTCCCATCCCTTCCATAGCCTCTATTCACCCCATTCCAGAGATCAGCTGAGCTTTGCTCCACAGTGAGAAGAAAACATTCATTTGGTGCATGTTCTCAGGACTGAATAGTATGGAAGTTGATCCATCCAGCTTTGGAGTAAAATGGGCTATAAAATCCCCAAGGGGTCTGACAGAGGAACCCCTCATGGCTTTTGTTCTTTTCCTCTCTGCCCTCCCCCTCAAACCTCTCTCACTTTGCCTGACAAGAAACGGTGCTTTCAAAGTGACAAGGTTAATGTTTTTATTTGACTGAGGAACGACATACTTCTGTCCCCTTTAATATATATTTGAACAGACCATGGGGCTTTCAGAGTTGTGTTTAACTTCCCCACCAAGGGCCCAGGGCTGCTTTTCCCGTGAGCAGCATCGAATGCTGTTCTCAAAAATGAATAGAGGAGCGAGTAGACGCAGTATGTCACATCAGCAACCTTTCTCCCCGTTCCTTTGCAAATGGAAGTTTATGAGAAGAAACACTAACGCAAATCACAGAATCCCGTGTTTGAAATAAATGGTCTCGCAACAAACATTTCCTTCTGCAAACGTCTAAACCTTTCAAAAGATTAAAGGAAATTAGTGCTGGCGTGTTTCATTAATTTGGCACCACCGCGGAGGAAATGTGGTACTCATTTCATTTGGGTGGATTATGAAACGTGTCAGTTTTTCCATTCTCTTTCTCCAGGGCATTTTTTTACTGCAAGGCCTGTCATGATGACATCACAGATCCCAAAAGAATAAAAAAATGCGGCTGCAAACGGCGTAAGTAGTGTTTCTTTCCCCATTCCCCCCCCATTCCTATTCCCCAATTTCGTTTTCCTTCTCCTTTTCCTATTAGAGAAACACTAAACATCAAGAGTTTTCTTGAATATGTTTATGTTTCAACCAACAGTTTAAAGAGACATGAAATAAATACCTCTGCTTTGTTAGAGCAGAGGATGAAAATTCACCACCATCAGCAGCTAAGAGTGAACCTTGTACCTAATCCTCACTTCTTGGTTCTAAAGGTGCCTCAGTGGCTGTGTCCAGTCTAACATAGTCAAGTATGATGTATAAATAGGAAGACAGCTAAAGTCAGGAAGGAGAGTGCTTTTTGTATTGTGGTTTCCAATTGATAAGTTATATTAGTATACCTTGGTATATACCTAATATACCAAGTGTATGAGGGTTGAGAGGGAAGCTGAATCTGAAGACTCAGTCTCCAAAATAAGAGTTGATTCTCTTTCCATTTGAGACTACTGCAGGTTTTAGTACAAAAGGCCAAAGCTTTCAATTGTAATACTCTTGGACTTCCCCAAGGGAAAACTTTGCCCTTGTCAATGGACTTCAATTGCCATTGTCCCAAAGGCTGACTTCAAGCACCATTGCTCTCTGTGGTAGACTAGACTGGGCTCAGTAGCTTCTAGCATTTCCTGTCTCCGGTCCCTTCTAAAGCAGATTGCCACTGGGGCCTCTGAAGAAAGGTGATGAGTCAGGAACATAGGACTGTGAAGATACCATGACTTAAAGTGGTCTTTGCCTTGGGAAGGCTGTGCCTTAGGCAATGCTGCATTGCCTAATAGAAATTGTTCTCAACCCTAGAGAAAACAAAAATAATGATGGCTTCCTTCCTATGGTGAGTTAGTGTTTGAAAAACTCCTTATGATCATTGCTTTGATCTTCACCATACCCTGTATAATTGGCAAGGGGTGTTATTAACTCATTTTCCAAAAAAAGAGAACTAAGCTTCCAAGTTTAATGAGAAGATGAGATCACTGACAGTCACACAGCTAATCCATGGGGATTCAGCCTCACCCAAAGGCCTCTCTTGATGCTGTCTCTAATCTTTGTTGCAGAGAGGAAGGGCAAGATGGAAGATTCTAGGTCTGATGAGTAAGAACAGCTATGAAAGCCTACCCTAGACAATACTTTTTCACAAGCAGAAACCAGACAGAAGAATACCATTCCTGGAGTAGGCCAATGAAGGAAGGACCTTTTCCACTGCACAGGGGGGGAGTCACATAAAATATAAAGCTACTAAGATATAAATATCACCCTGTTGGAGCATAAAGAAGTTCCTTTGTCTCTGGGGCAAATACCCATGGGGCACACTCTTGGCCAGAGAAGTTTCTATAGAAATCTTCTCAGGCTGACTCTCAAGTTTGCTCCCTTCTTTTCCACTGACTTAACACACATGGTTCTCCTTTCCCAGACCTCATCACTTTACTAAGATGAGAATTTATTAATATCTCAGAACAAGAGTCTCGAACTTTTGGGGATCTAAGAATTCCCTCTTTCTGACAACCTACCAAGAAGAGTATCTAAGAGGGTGCAAGGCACTGAAACAAGCAAAACACCTCACTTCGCATCCAATGTCCCCAGGCTGCATTAATCAAAAGACCTTTCTCACTAGGTAGTAAGTCAACCCAGCCTACTTGGTCGGTTGAGGACACAACAGCACAACACCATTCACCAGGCATCTCCTGGATTGTTTCTATTAGAAGGAACTCAAATTCTGAGGGTAGAGGCAATTAAGAGAGACCAACAAGTACAAGAGGGTGAACTCTCCTACAAGGAAACTCTTATAGTGAGGGACAGGAAAAGACAGGCAAGTTTTGAGGTCGATGACTCATGACTGGATATTTGCCAAAGCGTCATCCCACAGGATATCAGCGAGATGGCAAGACTGTAATTCACTTATTGATTAGCCATTCACATATTTTTGAGTACCTTCTTTGTGCAAGGTGCTGTTCTTGGTGCCAGGAATGGAGTGATGAACAAGGTAAAGTTCCTGCCCTTCTGAAAGCTTCACTCTAGTGAAGCTTCACTCTAGTGAAGTTTACACACCATGATTGTGTACACAATTAAATAAATTCAGAGATATGTAAGCACTAAGAAGAGAGAAGAAACTGCCTGAGAGCATGAGGACTCTTATAGGGGTGCTACTTTATAGCTTGGAATGTTAAGAAGGTCTAGATTGGGAGGTGACACTGAGGATGAACCCAATCCAGATAGAGAGAATAGCAAAGGCCAAGGTCAGGAGACAGGAATGAGTTTGTAGTTCTTAAAGGCCAGCGATGTTGATGGAATTGGGCTGAGATGAGATCAAGAGGAAGGGAAGAGCCATGGTAGGAAGTGTGGATTTCAGTCATATTCTAAGAAGCCATTGGAAGATTTTAAACAGATATATGACACGATAAATTCCTAGTTTAAAGGATCTCCCTGGTATTTGACTAGAGAACAGACTTGGGAGGCAAGAGTGGAAGTAGAAGAATAAAGAGAGAACTTCTCTGATTCTCACTCTGATATTGGAATATGCCCTCATAGGACACCATAGTGGAACAATTTTCAAAGTCCCTAGAATAAGGATTTGGCCTCTAGGGTATTTTTTTCATCTCTGTTCCAGGCAGGTAAACAGCAGCAGACTTTAGCTTCATCCTGGAGGGAGAAGCTTGAAGTAATTCTATTTAATTGGTTCAAGTAAATTTATTCTCTTCATTTCCCTTAAAGTTGGGTGAGCTAGTGAAGTTTATGGTCTCCCATTATGCACAGCACAATTTTGCTGCAAAAGACCTGCTTCTACAGAGTCATGCCAGTGTGACAAGAGTCTCACTTTCTTCTCTGTGCATCCCCACCACCTCCCCCAACCTTGGACTTCACATCTCACAAAGGCACTTGGCTATGTGACAATCAGAATTGTCCAAATATTGTTCTTTCTAATTAAAAGATCATAGCACAGAGGGCAGGATGCAGATGTTTGTGGGATGAGGGAGTGATTGGAATAAAATGAATTATTAAACACAAACCTCCCTGTGTAAGACAGGCAAGTGAGGAAATTGGAGAAGATATGTTTTGGTTGCAAAGAAACTTTCATTAAAAGGAGCTAGGTTGTAATGCATTGAGGCGTCCCTACGCCACTGGACAGACATGCCTGGTACCTGGTCTAAGTTGGAGAGGGCAGCTGACCCACATAATCATCTGCCCAAACCTGTCAGTCCAGGTATTAATTGTTTACCCTAGGATGACACATTTTGTGAAGGCAGAGCTTATGACAGTCACTAACTTTTACCTACAGCTTCCTAAGCCTCTTTCCCCAACCCAGTCTTCCCTCTCCCCCTCACACCTACCTCCTCATTACTTTTATTCAATAACATTCAATGTCTCATGTCATATTATCTGAAGAAATACTGAGTGTGGACATTCCATTTCTGGAAATCTGTGGTAGTATAGTTTAACTTTTGATTTCTTTCCATTTCTTCATAGCTCTCCGTCAAGGAAGAAAGTCAAATTCAGCTGTCTGGCCAAGGAGCAAGCTCTCAGGGTCTATGATTTACCCATTTTCTTTTTCTGTGTAACAAACCTGATCTAATGATTTACATTTTTCTCCCTAGCCTCTAAAAGTTTGCCAAAGGGTGGACTCCTAGGGGACAAGTCATGTCTAGAGTGATGTGTTTAAAGGAATTTTCCTTAACTTCTAATCATTGACATATCTTTGATTTATTTTTTTTCTCCCTGCTGCCTTGGAATACGACCCCTACTTTATTTTAACTGCACACTGGTAGTGATATATTGTGAGTAAAACGGGTTCCCAGCAGCCGGGAATCCAGTTCCCTCTGTCTTTCTCTAGAAGAGATACTTTTTAAATTTTCTGTACAGCTTTAGTTTCTTTTTTACTTTTGGTATTTATGTTGCATGTAGCAGTGACATCATGCCCCAACTCCTTCATCCCCCAACACGGTCTACAGGGTATCCTGGAGCTGGAGAGTCTGCGGGGAGCCCACTCTCTGTCCATCCATCCTAGTTCCCCAGGCTCTGGCCAGCTTCTGGTGCTGTCTTATTTTTTCAGTTGAAAATAAGACCTTGACAACAGTGTGTTTCTCTCAAAGTTTTTGTCTCAGGACTTTTAAGGGACACTGATTAGGCTGAGGTAATTACCACTGATGCCTCATCAGTTGGGGTCATTGTCATACCTTTGATAAATTATACTTGGTTTCCTCTGCTATTGAACTTGAACTCCTCTCCTGAAGGAAACACATATGCTACATATATATTTATGTGCTGTGATATATATATGTATCAGTACTCTATATGTAAAAAGTATATTTTCATATATGAGATAGAGATATCCCATAGAGTGACGTATTTATTACTGTATATGTGCCTCTCTATATGAGAAAGTGCTTGCTATAGAGAATTAATTGGATACCCAATTTGGGGACTGTAAGTATCTAAACTGCATTACTGGAGACAAGTATTTCTACAGTGGTAATTATTTCCTACAGTCCATGAGGTTCCCTTACTTTAAAATAAAGTTTCTATTTTAGTTAATACACAGTAGGACACACCCAGTTCCTCTGTGACACACCCAGTTCCTCAGACATCTTGGAAGATCCATTTACTGTTTTAAGGCAGAAAAGATGATTCGCGGAGAATCAGTTCCACTAATGAACTATGCAGAAGTCTGAACAAGTCAGTGTCAGTCTCTGAGCCTCTAGCTTATTCAAGGAGTAGAATGCTCTCTCACACAACAAGATGTGGCAATTGAAAGGACCTTTTAAGGCCAGCATTTCAGTGTGACTAGAGTAATGCCACTCTCAGTGGTCTCAGCAGTGAGCTTTGGATATTTACTCATGTACATGAGACTCCACAGAAAATAAGACCCAACCTGTAGGACAGTTCAATCCAGTAGCGCTAGAATTTGGAGAAGATAGTTCAGGACTCAATTCTCTTATATTCTTTTGCAGCAGAAGAGGCAAGTTGACCATCTGATTTTGGTTAGTTGTCAGTGTTTGGAGGGTATAGGTTACTCAATGTAAAAAACAAAACAAAACAATGACCTTCAACTCAACGCACATTTCTGCCAAAATCAACTCTGTAGCTTCCTTCAATAGCAGATTCCTTTTAAGGATGGCTTGAGGGCATGAGCCACTTTCATAGCTGCCTAGCTGCCTCCTACTATATTGAATGCTCCTTCAGAATTGGAAGGAAGAAATGATGTCAGTCAACAAACAACTCTAGTGCCAAATACTTCTGCTTCTCCTTGCCACAATATGGTCATTGAGAGCTGAATCAACTAGCTCGGTGTGCGCTGTGCTGCTGACATTAACTAGCTTTCTATTTTTCCTCTTTCTGTTATTGGAGAATCACCTAGAAGAACTTTGTTCTCACTTCAGAAGGTAATGAGAGGAATTTTGCTAAGTGAAGGCATCCTCATTTATAGGACTTAAAAGAATGCTCTCTGATTCCCAGGGCCACATCAAATGCCTCAACCTAAATCTTGGTGGACTTTTTCTTCCACGGATATTTTTATTTAGAACTTTAGCTGCTGGAGAGCACATGAAGCAACTCCAGGGTCCGTGCCTGGAAAAAACAATCCTTCTTTCATTGGACTGATTTGAACAGTGAAATTGCAAGCTGAAAATTATCTATTAATTGAATAGAAAGAGTTTTTTTCTTCCACGCCTGTCTTCCCTTGAATTTGCTCCATTTGAAACTGAAAACATTTTTCCCCCAGCAGTTGGAAAACTCCACCTGGGACTCTTAGTCCAGCACTGCTTTTCTTGCCTCTTCCAATCCACCCTGGAAATTAAGATTCTGTAATTGGAAATTGGCTGACGATTTGGTTGCTGATGCAGGAGGCAGATGGTGCTGAGGATAGGATGGAATCCAATGCTCCGTTCCACTCCAGGCTTGGCTTGGAAGGGCCAACCAGCAGAGGACCAGAGTTTGACAGCTGACTGTCAGCTTGACTCAAGGAAAGAGCTGTAGCGAAGCCTCATCTGCAGCAACCACCTTCCTACAGGTTTCCTTTCTCCTGATCATGACCTTTGCAAATAGAGGAAAAGTTGTCCAAGAGCATATCTGAGAAATCTTCCTGCTTTAAACACTCAAGCAAACAGCTTTGGTGACGTCCATTAGGGAAATGTGTTTATTTTGTTTCTATAAATAGTCTTAGGAAGTTAGAAACTAATATTGAAAATGTCGGTTGACTATCCACCTCATTGTGGTGAAGAAAGCATACAAAAGCTTTTTATTTTTCTCCTTTTTTCAAACTGTAAAACTGCTAGGCCTGAGGTCTTTAAAGGAAGGTGAGACCCGGGGTCTAACTCTTGGCCACTACATCATAACCTCCCTGAATCAGTGGCCCTGGTCCAAGATCCAGAACCAAGGGAAAACTGAGCCCCTCGAGCCTTGTAATTCTGCTTTCCCAGAGTTAAGTTGGCCTGTGGGGCAATTAACTGGGTGTAAAGTTCCAAGAGCCCTAAGATGGAATACAGTATTCACACCTGCCAGAGACACACTCTTGTCTGTTCCCTGTCTCAGGAAGCTGCAGCAGGGCTTTGAGGAGAACCAGTTCTACTCTGCTGGCCATGGCTGCAGACCCTAGGCTTATCTCCTAGGACCTCTCACCCCTTCATTCCTGCTGCCCCTAAACATCTGCTGTGGATCGTGAGAAGCCATTGAATTGAAATGACGCTGCACATATTTCAATTCTTAAAGATAGCAAGGCCCTCCTTCTGCTCCTTTCAGAGAAAGGCCAGTTCCAGTTGCCTGTGAACTAGCCGTTCTTCCATATTGATCCACTAGATGTCCTCATAGATCTACTTTGTGTATTACCATTGAAATCCCGGGGAAAACCTTTTTCTGAGGATTGGGATTTGGGAAGAGAGCAAGCAATAGGTGACTATGTAAGAAAGAAAATTAGCAAACACTAAAGTAGAGAGGACACTTTATATGACGGGGTAGTAAATAAGCAACTTCCATTTACTTTAAATAAATACCAAAATTAACTGGGCGCAGTGGCTCACCCCTGTAATCCCAGCACTTTGGGCGGCTGAGGCAAGAGGATTGCCTGAGCCCACAGGTTTGAGACCAGCCTGGGCAACATGGCAGACCTTGTCTCTACTGTAAGTCAAAAAAATTAGTTGGGTGTGGTGAAGGCTGACGCAGAAGGATCGCCTCAGCCCAGCAGGTTTAGGTTGGGCAACAGAGTGAGACTCCGACTCAAAAATAAATAAATAAAAATAAATATATAAATACCAAAACTTTCAAAGTTGCACTTGGAAATCTAACCTTGGGAGTTTTAAGTGGAATTCTGCTAGCTAAATTTAACCTTTTAATCTAAATCATCTCTAGAAAAGGAAGCAATCACCAAGAAATGGAAACAAAATATCTATGGTTCTGAATATCTATGATTCACTAAAACAAAACTGAAGGATTGGGAAGCTAGAGGGAGAGTTGAGGGAGATGAGGGATGGTAATTTCCAAATTAGGAGGTCCACAACTTAATTTTGATATAATTTTATTTGACAACTTGAGAGTACAATTTTGCATACATCTTCTGGAGCATCAACCACCAGGGAGGCACATCTTCATCAGTTTTTAAAGAGCTTGTTCGTGATTTGTATAATGGCCCAGAGGAAATCTCTCCCTGGCCAGTACATGTATCCTTCAAGCCGGATGCCTCACTCCATCAGATGGAAGGTCAGAATCAGCCTTACCTTTTAAGAAAGTGGACTCAGAAGTACACCTGACAGGGAGTCAATGAAAATGAACTATTTCAGAAGTAGAGACAAAGAGCCACCCTCCCAGTTGGTGGCACCTTGGTCTAGACACTGTGATTCACCAAGGTTTGTCGATGTGTGGAGCGCAACCATTTTTAACTGTTTCTGTCTTGTCTTTGAGCCTCTCATTGATTGTTCTTGCTGATTTTTTTTTTGTGTGTGTGTGGTGGTGGTACTTGTTTGTCTTTTGAGATTTCTATTTTGCATTTGGTGTGAGTGTAAAAATGACTGGGAAAGGAATGACGAGTAATAGCATGTTTTCTTTTTTATGCATATGCTGCTTTGGAATGTGACTGCTTATAATTAACAGTTAATCTTCTTATAGCAAATGGTTTTTTGCTGCTTCGATTACCAGTTTCAGCTTGTTCCTGCATGCTAACAATTTGAAATTTTAGAACAATGCATGGTCTCCAGGACAGCTAATGGGTAACGGTTGCAAACAGTCCCTGAGGGCCACTGGTTTGTCATTTGTTGGTTTTCTCCTGACCTCTGATTAAGTAGGAGGTTTACACCACCCATTAGGATGGGTTTGCCTCTGAAAAAATAGTTTCAAAAGTTATTTCATCCCTATCAACCCTCCCCTTGTTCTTAAAGATGGTATATTTATAAGAACTTTCTTTCCCCATAAATGTGTCAGATTCTATTATTGTATGTAAACCCAAAATGGCAGTATGGAAATGAAAACCAGGGACTGTTGCTAATGAGAAGCATAGCATTCCAGGGTTTGATGGGCTTCTCTTCTGCTACAGCATTTGATTAAAATTTTTTTCAAAACAATTTATCTATAGTGAAACAAGAAGTCATCCTTGTTTCCTTCTTCTGTGTAAGTAACAAATCAATATTTCCAGTGAAAGAACTCAGAACAAGAAAACATGGGAGTAGTCTCCACATTGTACACCAGACCCGGATGCATTTAAGATAAATTTATTTTCATGTCTTCAGCTGAAGGCTTTTCCCCTCTTTCTTAACCTGAACCATGGCTGTTTGTCTGGGCATTCGTACCATGCCTTCTAAATTCCTCTGACTCAAATGCTATAGTGGAACTTTTTTTTTTTTGGTAAAAGCTAAGCTCAAAGAATGATATACCACCCATTGACCAGGGCTGGGGATGCATGATGATCTGAACAACAGATCTGAACAATAGCTAGGATGCTAAAAGAACATATCACTAAAAATGTGAGTCAAGTTTACAAGAATGGAGTTGCTGCTGAAGAGATCTCTCATTCATCTCCCCCAGTGCCTGTTCTTCACAATCATAACGTTACCCTTGCTTGACAAATATACTGTATGGCAAGTCATAAAGGTCTTAGAACAGGACTTGACCCATTTGAGAGATTTAAACCCCTCTTCCTGGTGACTGTAACATTCAAAGAAGGCAAAACCACAAGCCATATTTTAAAATAAGAGTGCAACCATTCTCTACAAAGAAAAAGAAAGAGGGAGAAATGACTTTCAAAAATGAAAGTTGTGGGTGCAGGGAACAACACCTCTCCAGTTTAGGTATACTATTTGGCCGTGATGCTTGAAATAAATGTTAATTCTTCTCCCACCCCATGAGAGAAGCAGGCCGGTCCGTGCTAAGTGTTAAGCAAACATGTCTGCCTGTTGTAGCATTAAAATGAGGTAAAAAAATCTTCTCTTATACTGACATATAAATTGGCTTGAAGGGTCAAGGTGAGGGTCATTGGAAACGACTATGGTGACTTCCAGCAACTTTCCTAGGTTAGCACTCAGGCTGGATCCCCGGCCAGTGCAGAACCTGTGATACCAGCTTTTGAAGAGGTATCAACGCCGAATGGAAATCTCAAAAAGAGATTTCACGTGGGACCCATTCTCGCATTTCAGGTTTCGTAATTTTTAATCTATTTTGGCCATTATTTTATGTATAAGAAAAATAGTATGATTAACCAATAGCTTGATTGCTTTCTGAATTTCTGGTGGGTGGGGAGAGAAAGGCAGTTGCGATTTTCAGATTCTCTCAGCCTTAAGCAGAAAATACACCCATGAGTAGCTAAATGCATTCCAGTAGAGCAACATCTCATATGCGTTTGGTGATTTCTTATTTGTGAACTGCCTTTAATATCAAATCTGCAGCGTTAGTCTTGAGTAGCTGCATTTCTTATATGGACAGATTTGGATATTTGTTCTGTCAAGAGTAAATTTAAATTCCTGTAGCCATCATGTAAACTCACTCTCGGGAAGTTCAGCAAAGGCATCCTCAGATTCTATATTAACATGTAATCGTTTCACATCTAATTTGATGAAAGCTTGTCCCAAGCTCTGCCTAATGCCCAGAAATGGATGGAAATTAGAAAGTCTACATATCAGATATCTTTTGCATCTTGCAAATACCACTTATTGTACCACATAAGCAATTAACTTAATTGATTGGCAGTGTGTATATTTTGTCCTTCTGTATTAATTGTACCAGGGGAAAAAATGTTGGTTACATTTTTGCTGTCTATAATTTGCTCTTCTTCTCACCCAAGACCCCGATTGTATTCAGCCATGCCCTCTTCCATGGTCACCACTTTAACAAGGGAAGAAAAATAATATGCAACAGCCTTGGGGAATGATAAAGGCAATTTATATTTTCGCTGCTTTTTTGATGTACAACCAAACTGTTACCAACAATCACTCTGCATTTTTTTTTTTTGGGTCAAGACTGTTAATGTGAACTAAGACCTGTGTTAAATCCCTTCAGCGCCCTTCCAGCTGCCTTGCTGTGTGTGACCTTGCCATTAACTGCCGCTCTTCCTCTCCTCCCATCAACCCCATGGTTATAGCCAAGATGTCCATCTACAAGAGAATGAGACGGGCATGTTGTTTTGATTGCGGACGTTCTGAGCGTGACTGCTCGTGCATGTCAGGCCGTGTGCGTGGTAACGTGGACACCCTTGAGAGAGCCTTCCCACTTTCTTCTGTCTCTGTTAATGATTGCTCCACCAGTTTCCGTGCCTGTAAGTTTAACCTCGACACACACAGTTCCATGTCTGTGCTGTCTGTGGTATCATCCCTGTCTTGTGCTGTGCCCTGTGGTTCTGTGAGTAAGTCGGGCTGATGTTTTCTTCCCAGTGTGATCCCCTGTGTGGTGGTATGTTGCCCCAGCAGCCTGTGTCTCCATGTACTTGCTGAAGAAGGTCTCCCTTCTGATTGTCTTAACTCGTTGAGTTTCTTGCAATAGCTTGCAGAACTGTGATTTTGCAGTCTGGTGATATCCTTCCTCTCTCTCCTTTAAATAACTATAAATGGAAATTAAAGTGACAACATCTCACATACTATATTAATACAGAGATATGTGAAAATGTACATCTTAATATTTTGGGAATGGCTGTAAACTGGATTATATCAAAGGGAGGAAGGAAAGAGAGTAGTGAGAACAAGCCAGCTAGCATTAATTTGCTTTTAGTGAGCTTAGATATTTTCTCAGATAGTTTTCCAAATGCAACAGAGTTTTGATACAGATACACACACACACACACACACACACACACACACACACACAGACACACACACACACACATATTCTTTTTACTGTATCTCTCTAACCTGTGTCTCACACCTACAGTGCCAGATTTTGTCCTATTTACTGGAAAAGAGTATTCTATATCCACCAGTAGGCTGGTAGATTCTAGAGCTTTCTCCCAGAATGATGACTAGTTCAAACAATTATTCCATGAATATCTATTACTTTTCCAACAACATACCCCTCATTTAACTAAGGTATCTTGCAACAATTGTAATTCCAAATAACAACCAAAAATATAAGTCATGAACCTCCATGATTTCCTTGTGTCTGTAGCATAGGTTTCTGAGGTCAGTCTTCTTTGACACCTACAGGCTCAGAGATGTTAAAGAACCTGTCAGGCTGGTAACTGCCAGGCTGAGAAGTGCCCCATTCCAAGTGACCTCCCTTATCCTTGTCTTCACTGTGAACTTTGCTATTTTACTGGTACAGTTTGTAGACGATGCTACTGAAAGCTCCAATTTGAAACACTGG
The DNA here is from genome assembly GCA_027257055.1 of Cephalopachus bancanus. NCBI lineage: Eukaryota > Metazoa > Chordata > Mammalia > Primates > Tarsiidae > Cephalopachus > Cephalopachus bancanus. The sequence goes on from JAPVLO010000036.1 coordinate 7,253,783, forward strand.
GATTGTGGGTCCTTGTGTAAGTACAGAAGAGGTGGTAGTTGAGGATTTGGATGCCCTTAAAGTATGACTGTAACCTTATTTTCACATTTTTGGCAGCATAAAAGGTAGGAGACCACTCTTGCGTCTGTGCTTTATCCTTTTCTCTTTAAAGCAGTGCACACATTTATTAGTGAGCCCATTGCCATCCATCCCCTCCCCTTCTATATGTCCAGAGCTGATTGAACTAAACTTTCAGCAGTGAAGGTTGGTTAAATTTGACAAGGAGGAAAAAGAGTTCTTAGTCCTTTTCTCATGGAAAAGGAACTTATATCATTCACCTGTGCTGGTGTTGAGAACCGTCCCAGCACAGTGTGCCTGTGTGATGGGCGCCCATGGAGGCTTCTGGGGCTGAGGCAGCCCTGACTTCACTGTGTGCCATGCCAGGTGCTGATGGTTGAACTTGAAGTTCAGGTGTGGGGCATGATCTGTGCACTGAGCTATATTTGAGGAATTTGGAAAATTTCTATCTAGGGCTAGAGAGTCCTCCTCTCTGATTGACAATTTTCTACTCCTCCAAAACAATGCCAAGGGACAAGATTCATTTAAAAGTGATACTTATTGGAGGTTTCATTGAGAGGGATTTGGACCTGCCTTAGCTACATTCCTTAAAATCTTGAAAAGGAAGTTTTCACTAAAATTCTTACAGATGCCACCATATGACTCCTTATGTCATTTTTCTCCCCATAAGAGTCCTCTCTAGATCATGTGCCTACTGAGATGACCTGGGTTACAGTTGCACAAAGATCATTCCTGTCTAGGATGTGCAGCAAGTTACTAGGTTCAAAGACAGGTACTGGGGAAGAAGAGCAGAGAGGTGCCTTGAGGTGGCATGATTTAGCCATGTCGACTTGATTGATGGTGGTGAAAGTAACCACCGACCGTGTGCTACTCTTCTGCCTAATGCACAACTGCTGTTCTCATATAGCCACTAGGCTCTAGAACCTTGGCCTCAATTCAGTGGAGAAAAGGAAAGAGCAACTCTGGTCATGTCTTGGCACTGGCCAACAATATCAATCACAGCAAACTCTGTGTCCCTTGCTTGGGGCCCATGGTGCCCAGTGTGTGTAATTTCCATTTTATCCAAGAAAAACCTTAATTAGAGGGATTTCTCAGCTTTGCAATTTAATCCAGACATTAGTGGAGGCCAGGAGAAAAAAAGCTTGGGGTGGGATTGTCCTGTCCTCTCAGAAACATTTTGCACACGGCTTTGTTGTCCCTCCTACACCTCCAAAATCAGCCCCACCAGGGAACACATGGAGCTTTGGACTGTATGTTGAGGTCTTAACTGGTATTGACAGCTCAGGGGGTGGTTTGCCTTCTCTGTTTCATCAGTCATCCCGCCGTCGTCACTCCATCAAACAAAAGCAGATTTCATCCGTCCCTGTGTGAGACCACTCACCTTTGACCATTAATAATAAGTTGGAAAAATCTATTCCAATTTGAGCCCCTTCATGTGCTCACATAAGCCCTTCTTCTCCAATTAAAAAATGTCTGTCTCTACACAGAATTCCACTGGCAGCGCTCCAATAGCAATCCCCCGGCGTCCCTCACCGGTGGTAGGGTTGGGTGGTGCCCATTTGACAGAGCGAGTTGACTCAAGAGCAGCGGTGAGAGTGGGCTTTTCATTAAATATGAGCAGATGTGAAATGTAGAGGGTTTGACAATTAGAAATGGCAGGAGAAGGGCCCTTGAATCAAAGTGAGGTCAGATGGGCGGATCAGATTACTTCTCTTACATTCTTTAGTTGTTCTGAAAATCATTTTGAATTAGTGTCAGCAGAGCCATGATGGGTTTTGCCCTTTGTCTTTTATGCTAGGGCTGTATTGTTTCCCAAGACACTCATTAAAGGTCATTATACTATTACAGAGCTTGCTTTGGTCGCAGTCTCCCAGTTGAGCCAGTGTGCTTTGGAGACTGCCTAATTCATTTCTCTCTTGCCTTTCGTCTCCCTCTTTACTCCTTTTTTTTTTCTTTCTTTTCTTATAAGGGGAAAGATTTCCGTTTTCAAGGGATGTTAAATTGAAACACAAAGTCCCATTATGTGTTTTCTGAAGTGGGAAGAGAAGTAGCCAGTTCCCAGAGGAGTGGTAATATATTAAAAATGTTCACACAGTTCTAAAAACTTGTCTTCTAACAGCAGGACCCGCCTGCTCAGCGCACCTCTGTGTGGTGGTGTGGCCCATTACTCTGGATCGGTTGTTGTTAAGTCACGTGCTAGTATAAGAGTTGCCATCTTCTATTGATTGAACTCATGAGGAGATGTAAGACCAGAAAGGAAGAACTCTTTCAGAAAAGACAAAAAAAATTGTCAGAAAAGTAAGGCAAATTGCAACCAATAAAGGTTCACCACAAAAGGATTTTATATTTGGCAAGACTGAAACATTCAATATGATAGGCTAGAATCAGTGCACAGAGCATCATTTTCTGATCATCTCAATTTTGTTTCCATTTTAGATGGTCCTAGACAAGAGTTCCAGCTCTCTCAAAAGGCACTGTGATGGTGTGGGCCTTGGCTTTTTCACAAGTAGCTGTGCTCTAGTACTATTGAATGTTAAAAAGATATACCTAGCAACACACTTCCACATAAATATAGATGTAGGTTCTAATTGGTTCCATTTCTTCCCACTATAATTTTGTAAAATGGACCTTTCTCTCTTTAGAAGTTTATTCTTGTTATTTCAGTGTTGCCTGATATCTGATTGCTAAGTGTAATAGGAAGGGACGATTAAAACGATGATGCGGCGACAACGTAGGACCATATTGATTCAAACCTTCTGAGACCTGCCTGACATGATTCTGGTCACAAACTGCCAGTAACCCTGGCACTAACAAATTAATCATGTGGTAAGAGAAACAGACCTTTAGACTTGGGCTTGGAACTCGTTTTAGCTAAACTACATGTGTGATCACTCACACCAACCTTTCAATTTAATAATAGCTTAAACCTGTACAATTACATGCACCCTTTTGCAAACTACTGTAGCTAATTTTAAATTATACATGACTTTTATTTCGGGTATAAATATAATACAAGGAGGCATTCAACTCCAATGGTTAAGCCGAGAGAAGTCCAATACGATTAGGTTGAAGGGAGACATACCAAAATCAGTTTAGTGTAATCTTGAGTCTTGTCAGATAATAAACAAAAATCAGCTTATCCTGAGTAACCTTTGGTTTGTACAGGCAGAGAATTAACATTGTCAATAGAACTAAAGTCACTCGAGTGAACTAATGGCATTTTGAAGTACATAAAATCAGATACTAGTGCAGGGGGTGGAAACAGCTCCAGGAAAATGTCTATAATAGGACCCACCCTATCTGACAGCCTCCAACGTCTGTTAAAGGGAGATTTAATTTAATAAGCCACATTTAAAAAGTAACAGCCTATAATTATCTCATTCCTTTTATGTACAGTTTTGGGTGACATCCTCAAACTTCCCAATCTTAAATTTTATTTGTTTGTTTTATTTCTGGGCCCTAAAATCAATGATTCCCTCTTCCCACCACTACCCATCAGAGAAAGATAGAACAAGGAGAACCAAAGGCTACTAGGCAAAATCAATTTAATCATATTTGTTCATGAATTTTTTTGTATTGTTTTGTTTTTTGAGTTGGGGTTTCTCTCTGTCGTCCAGACTGGAGTGCAGTGGCATGCTAACGGCCATCGCAGACTCCATATACTGGGCTCAGGTGACCCTTCCACCTCACCCTTCCAAGTAACTGGAATTACAGGCGCGTGCCACCATGCCCAGCTAATTTTTTCATTTATTGTAGAGATGAGGTCTCACCAAGTTGCCTAGGCTGGTCTCAAATCCTTAGACTCAGGCAATCCTCTCACCTAGGCCTTCCAAAGTGCTGGGATTACAGGCTTGAGCCATTGCATCTGGTCTATTCATGAATTTTTTAAAGCCCATTTATGCAAGTCTCTATTTTCTCCCATTTTTCTCATGCATGTCATGCTGGTGAGATCTCTCTCTCTGTCTATATCCGAACACGCCAAACACTACAAGAACCTTTGGATTCTACTCTGGCTCTTTAGCTAACCCCAGCCTACGCATCCTGATTTGGCCATTTGCACTTCATTGCTGGAAGTAAAAACAGGAAGGCAGATAGGGTAGGTAGCCATTGAGCCATTCCATGTGACTAAGACTAATAATGAACCTGAGAGGAGCCTCTTAGCGGAGTTTTGTTGGTAGCAGACAAGGCTGCAGAAGCCAAGGCCTTTTCCTTGATTTTCTGGTAACCACACTGAGCAGTGGATTGACTGTAAATATGCCTTTCTATGGGTTACTGTGTATGCAGTGGTCAGCTTCTTAAACTAGCATTGATTTCAGGCAAAAACCATGCTTGGGAAAAATTGCTTTTGAGAAGGCTCCTTTAAATTGCCCATTTTTAAAGAGCTTCAAGCAAACCATGTTTTCATCCAGAGTAAATAGCTGTTTGTTTCAGTTTAGTGTCAGGTGAAGTAGTTGGCTTGCACTTGGGGACTTTGTTGTGCCTCCACCCTCTCAAAAAAAAAGTCTTGTTGAATTCCTTAAGATAACCATGCTGTGAGGATGGACTCCATATGGATGAAGGGGGGAGCGGTAGGCAAAAGGCAGCCAACTTTTCAAAATTCTTTGAAACAGGACTGGGAGGCAAGAAGTAGAAATGTCAGAATGATGGCAGATGAAAGGGTCCTTTGTGTGTACCCCATGATGGGACACCTCTCTTCCCAGGAACACCACACCGCAATAAGTGACTTGACTCTTTAAGGACAAACAGAAAACGTTGGCATGCCACACATAAGCCTAGCAGAGGTCCTTATGCAAGGTGACATAGAAATTATGTTTGCATTTTTATTTCAGGACAGTGGCCAGTTGTCAGGATACGCACCCTGACAGTTTCTACCACCAGGCAGTGGGTTCTTCCTCCTACCTCCATGGTGGAGGGCAGATGTGGCCAGTTAGCTCTTCATCTTCCCTCCTCCTCCACTATCTCAGGCGACAGATGCCAGGGCCAGCCTGCCTTCCACTTGAGCTTTCTTGTCAAGGCTCTGCCTTGAGCCCAAATCCTGACCTTTACTGTATGAAATAAAGTACTGATGAACAAGCAGAGGTTTGAATTAGAGCAGGCTTGGAGCAAATGTCAAGTCCATCTCTGCCTCCTGCCTCCACCTGCACCAGGAGCCTGGATTAGACCCAGTCTGGAGTTTGCAGTGCCTTAGGCTTTATGGGTCTGGGGAGACATAACTTATTAACAAAGAGTTATTAAATTTTTATCAATTTTATAACACAATGTAAATGCCTCCTATGAATCTACATTGTATTCATTATCATTTAAAACGTTAATTAAGTCAAAGTTGCATTTAATTTCTCTCTAAATGGGCCTCTGGGAAGAGGCTTTTAGAAAAATCTGTGGGAGCTTGCAGCTCTTGGAGCTGGGGAATCCCCCAGCCCACATTCAGGATAGCCCCCTGAGTTGATTGCTATCGCGTGTCTGTGGCTAATTTGTTGTGATGTGATTGGGCATTGTCTCAAATTAGTATTAGACCAATAATGGTATAAAGCCACTGAAGAGAGGTTTGGGGGGCGGTGGCACAGGCTCCACTGCATCCTGCCTTCAAATCCCATCCAGACAGAAATGGGCAGGTGAGCGGCTCCACCTCTGACCTCCAACATGCCTTGGGATTTTCCTTCTCATATGATGCCCATCATTTCAGTTGGATACCTCCTTCTTTGGAGAAGGACATTTGTCATCTGGTCCAGCAAATTTAGGACATTTGCCAGCATGATCATAGGAAAGATCTTAGCATTTGGGATCTCTGATTCCCTGTTAAGCCTAGAAACCCTAAGCACAGAACAACTGAATGGAAACCATTTTCAGAATGGAATGGGTGTAGGATTTATAAGCAGGTCATGCTCATTGTTGAGGAGAGGCAAAGAGGGATGCATACTTAGATCTGCTGGAAAATGCTGTGTTCCTGTTTTGAGCCTAGGGTGATGTTATCTGAGCTTAAGGGTCACCACTCAGATCTGTATTATATGTCTATCACCTAGGGACTTAGGCTTGTTAATACGGTGGTATAGGAAATGGCCAGTTGGTTAACCTGGCTTCATGTAAAGACTAAGTGCAATCTCCACTCTTTTTATATGCAAGGTACTCTGCCAATATAGGTGTGTGTGTTGTTAAATTTAACACTTATATAGCATTTGCTGCATCATAGCTTCTATTCTGTCTTTTAAAAACATTAATTAATGTAACTGTTATTTGCAGTTGAGGTAATTATAAACTGAGGCACCTGCAAAATGCCCCATTTGCAGATGAGCAGATAAGGCACAGAGGTTAAAGAATTTGCTAAGGGTCACAAAGCAAGTAAGTCGTGGAGTTGGGATTTGAAGACAAGGTGTGTGACTCCACAGTCTGGATGGAGTAAGCTGAGTTACTTGAGTACGTATGCAGTTGAACGAAATCTAGGTTAGTTCGTCTCCAAGGAAGAAGTAAGAGATGAGGATTCCAGTAATGAAAACTCGAGACAATGTAAGCAGTGCTGGAGCCTCCTTCCTGCAAAGTGGTTGGTTACCCAGTTTGGCTGGAGTTTGAGACTTGTTTAGGGCAGTTTTGGGAGGACTGCTGTGGCTTCAGGGGAAGAATAGACTGGTGAGAAGGCAGCTGGAGCCCCCCCCAGGGAAGACAAGTGGAGCAGAGTCTGTGGGGGGAGGGGCAGGGCCCAGCTGCTCTGGGGAGCCTTTGGAAGGAAGGCATGATCTATAGCCTACTGGACCTGCAGCTGAAGTACATTATCCAAATGCAAATCCAAGAAGTTATAGTCTTTTAAAAGAAAGTTTAATTAATGGCACTGAAGCAGTTGAATTCTATTAGTTAAATTTCGTGAGCCTAATTCTTCCCAGCTGACCCGGCAACCATTGTGATTTCTAGTTGGGTGTGGAGTTTTCTTCTTTTTTGGAGGAAGATTTCCTTACCTCTGGCCTAGGACTGGAGACCTGCGGGACTGCATCCACTACCGCTGGTCATGGTGATCGTCTTCTTCTGTTTCCCTTTCCTAACCTGTATTTCTCCTTCCTTTCTCACCATCTTCCCCGGTCTGGATAAGCCTTACATCTTGTGTGTGTGTTGGAGGTGATAGGTAGGCAGCTCTCACGTGCTGGTGGGAAGCCTTGGCCCAGGCTGAGCAGCAGGCACAAGGCACATGGGAGCCACCAGTGGAGACACTGGCCAGCTCTGGGGATCTTGGTTCCAGCTGCATGTGGTAGCTTCAGTTAGAGCTCATGGGAATTATTTTTAAATCCCTTTATATGGTGAAGAGACTTTTCTCTTCCTCTTTCTCAGGGAGACAGCATGTCTCCTTATATCTATGGAGGGAAAAAAATAATAAAGTACTTCACATCCCACTGACTGGAAATCCACTATAGTTTTCAATCACTTCACCTACTCCAGTGGAAGTACAAGACACATTTCCTGTGAAGCACTACCACACAAAACCCTAGGAAATCATGTGGCATTTCTAAGGACTATGCACTCAATTTTTCTTTCTGTTTTATTTCTCTATGTGAAAGCCTTTGTCTGTGTTTGTTGCGTCTCTAAGCAGCATCCATGCATTTGTAGCATTTGTGCATACATTGACTTCAAAGGATCGTTAAAACAGAATGGAAAAGCACTTGAGTCCTGCGTTCCCTCACAGTGTGGTAGGCTGTACTTGCTAGCTTCTTGATGTGGACTGTGGCAGAATGCACTGAACCAACTAGATGTGTGTTGTCCTTCTCTCTCTGGAGCTTTCTCTCAAAACAACATGTTGAATTACCTAGATAATTAGGGGATCCTCCATTGCCACATTTACTTACAAGAGTTCTGCTTCTCCAGCTGACCTTTTTCCCATAGGGAATCTAAATGGACAGAGCCAAGTTGAGTATTGTTAGATACTCCCCCCCACCACCACCACATTCAAAATTTCAGAGGGAATTGAAAAGACTTTTTTGTAAATAGCTAGATAGTGCCTACTTTGGAGGGAGCTTGTCAGACATGCCATCAATTCTTGTTGCGAGGAGACATTCTTCTGACCCTCTCATTTGGTCATCCTTGAGGGGTGCTATCCTCTCAGATTTAAGGGGAACGGTAAGTGAAAACCTCCTCTGGCCTTCTCTAGTAAACCTGAAAGCCCCCTTTCTATCCCCCTTCAATATGGCAAGGTGAGTACTATCAAGTATTCCTAGAGCTACAGAGAAAACCCTATGCAAATTCAAAGTAAAATATTTTGAGGTGGATCTGAATTAGAGATGATCGACCGCATTGAGAGACTTTTAAATGAGAAAGATTCCAACCTCAGAGCTGGCACTGCACCTGCTGCATCAACAGTGCATAGAGGGGCATCTGTAGACCTCAGAGCATGGCCTATCTTCTGGGAGTGGAACTGACTGCTTGCATTAAAGTGATTTTCATTTTGGCCAATGTCAGCTTTCTGGGCTGCAGCCCGTTGGACCACACTCAGTCAAGAAAGGACCTAGGGGCTGCCTTCCTTCCCTCCAAGGTCAAAAATGTAACATGCTGGCATCTTTGGCTGGGCTTCCTATATTGGCAAGAATACTTGAATAGGAAATGGCCTGAAGGATTCCAGTTCAATAAATATTTGATGAGTAAAAGAATGAATAAATGAAGGGATTCTCAACCCTAAAAGGAATAGGTGGTATGCTAGAAGCCCCAGATCCACAAAGTTTCCTAAAACTTTCTAAGCAGCAGCTTGCTACGTATACAATCACAAAAAAACTGGGATAAATAAGAAGATTAAGAAGAAAAAAGTGTAGTAAGAAAAAATAAGAATGTAACTGAAGGAGATTGAAAATGATCGACTAGAAGGTACAATCAGTATTCTTTGTGAAGGATAAGTATCAGGAAGGAAGATCTGGAAACAAAGCATGAAAAAAAATTCACATAGGCAAAAATCCACCAATTTTTCAAATGTGGAGAGAGAGGGAAACCACCACATGTAGAATATTTGTTTTAGAAAAATCAAGGACTTGTGACATTGGTCTATAGTTTTCTTAATGCCAGTGAACCTGATCATTTCGCTGTGAGTCGGTGACATTAAAACTATGCATTGCATAGGGTCAGTGTGAAGGAAGGGCCCTGTAACCACTGCAAGTAGCTAGACAAGTCTACCCAAATGTGGAGAAATATTTAGGGCTTTCGTGACTATCAGGGTCATTGACTGTGACTTGAGGTAGACAGATTCAATCCAATAGCAGCACCCAAAATGACAATTCCTCCCACCTTGAGGTGTTCAAAGTCTGGGTGTCTCATAGCTGTTTCCTATTGTGTTATTATTTTGCTTGTTCTGCTTAAGTCAAGGAAGAGCTTTCTTAATGGTTCTCAGAGCTCTCTCAGGCTGTACTAGGCATTCTCTTACCTTTGAATGACTCTGAGTTGCTCTCTGCATTTTGTCAAGGTTGATCTGGGCATTTCTTCAGTGCAGATGAGGAAATTTCCACATATGGCCTGTAACATAGCCAACTGAGAGAACACATCCAGCAGGGATGCTTCAAAGCCAAAGCCCTAAACAGGTGTTACTGGAAAAGGAGGTACAATGACTTGCAGAGAAGAGAGATGCTATGTGAAAATTAAAGTAGGAAATATGCAAGGAATGCAGAAGGGGAGGAAGGGTTTCAGGTCATGTGGTTGGAAAGCCTTGAGATGTGAAAGTGAAATTTGCAAGAAACTTGTTGCTGGAAGTACCACTCCTTCACAGATTTTTTTTCTATTAAGATAAAAATGAGAATCATTTGAGTAGACATCTCTATCTTTTCTCCTGTCTATGTTAGGGGATTTCCAAGTCATTCCTTTCACTGTGCAGTGAGCTAAAGGATTTTGTTGGCAATTAAAGTTCGAAATTCTAGGAAATCTCAAATTAGGGAAAGAGAGACAAGGGTGAGATTTGTGTGTTTTCTAGAACTTGGGAAGTAAGTTCTAGTACAGACATGTTTTGCTGTGATCATTGAGTAGATGCTTAGGGATGCTGATGGCTATAAGAGTAATGTCTTGCATGTGTTTGAGTCTTTGTACCTCTCAAGGCACCGTCATCATCTCATTTAATCTAGGCATCTCCAGAATAGACATCATCTCTTACTACTATGAGACTTGAGCAAGTTTCAGAGCTTCTCTATTCCTTAGTGTCCACATCTGTAAAATGCAGAAAATAATAAGACCTATTTCATAGGTTGCAAGAATTAAATGAGTGAATACATACCAAGTTCTTACAAGATTGCCTGGCACATGTTGAATGCCATGGTTTATTATTATTATAACCATACTTCATTAATGCATGAAATAACAGAAACAGATGAACTTGATTAAGATCACATAGTGAATAAGTAGGTTACTCCATCAGAGGGCTACTATCTCTCATAGTAGTGATGAAAATAATAATGATAAACCACATTAGCCACAGCTAACTCATTTTTTCTCAATGATTATATCTTGTCAAACTAGTCTTATAAAAGGACATATCAACTACAGGCAGAAAAGCCCATGATAGTTTTCGAGAGTTGAACATCTTAGTACAACAGACTGTAAAATTAAAATTTAGTCAATTTATTTAATTTCTAGATTATGGAGTAATAGTCTCAACAGCAATAAGCTTCCTGGTCATGTCTGTTTTGTCTTGTTTTGTTATTGTCAGTCTCCAGGAACAAGCATGTATGATAGGAAGCATGTAGGACCAAATAAGGACACCATCTCCAGGTAAAAGGGGCTTCCTAGTTTAAATAGTACATATATGATGGATGAAAACAATTTCATCTGTTTCTTGTATCTTACCCATGCTGTCAGAATCCTTGCTAGAGTCTTAGGTAATGGGATCTTTAGAAAACTGTAACTTGCCAGGCTCTGTGGCTCAGCCTGTAATCCCAGCGCTTTGGGAGGCCGAGGTGAGTGGATTGCCTGAGCCCATGGGTTCGAGACCTGCCTGGGCAACTTGGCGAGACCTCATCTCTACAATAAATCAAAAAAATTAATTGGGCGTGGTAGCGCGCGCCTGTAGTTCCAGCTGCTTGGAAGGCTGAGGGGGAAGGATCACCGGAGCCCAGCAGGTTGAGGCTGTAGTGGCCGGATGCGGCCACTGCACTCCAGTCTGGGTGACAGAGTGAGACTCCAATTCAAAAAACAAAAAAACAAAAAACAAAAAGAAAAGAAAACTGTGACTTTGTGTCCCATCATTCCTCATCCTACTAAAACTTTGCCTTTACAACTTGTCTATCTTTACCACTGGCCTGGAGATAGCCAATAAATTCAATGTGTTCTTGGAAGATGGAAGGAAGGTTGGAAAGCAAACAAGAGGGGATAGATGTGGGAGAGACATCTATCCCTTTCAAATTCGACCAAAATTTCTTTTCTTGATAATGGTCTTGATCTCAACTCATTTTCAAGGTTTGTTTTGTTTTGTTCTGTTTTGTTTTGTGGTGTTACGACTTCACATCATAACCTTTCCTACGTTGCTTTATGAGTAGCTGGGCTCTGCTTCTTGCTGATTTTGTCATTAGTGAAATGAATGATGGGTAGGAATGAGGCCAAGACTGGAAGGTCCTGCTATTTACCCAGATTGGTCTCAGACTCCTGACCTCAAGACATCCTCCCACCTCAGCCTCCCAAAACCCTGGGATTATAGGCATGAGCCATCACTCCCAATCCTACAACAGTTTTTATGTTGAGTTTGTTGGTTTTTTTTTTTTTTTAGAAGTATACAACAATCACAAGTAACAAGTTTCACTGGTCTTTGAATTCTCAACATACTGCACAAGGTAGCCAAGGAATACAGTGGGAACCCAACAAAGATTTGCTGGTTAGCATATAAACTTTGTTGGGAGTATATCTCCACAGTTTAAGCATGTGTCTCAAGAGAAAAGAAGGTGTCAAGGCTAGAGATCTTTCCTCTAGTTCCCTTATACCATCTTGAATAGAACATTTGTTTCTGAACAGCTGATTTCTTTGACTGCTAGACAACTCTTGACTTAAATAGAATGCTCTAGAATTGATCACAGCTTCTTCTGAAGGTGACACATTTCTTCCACTGCTTCTGCTGACAGGCAAACAGTGTTTGGACTCCGTAGAGGACATGGGGATGCTGAGGTGTTCCCCTTCCATATGTCATCGGCCATTTGAGTTTGGGTGGAAAAACATGGCAAACCCATTGCTCTACTTGTCTTGAATGACCTCACTCTGCCCTTCAGGTCTACAATACATTTTTAAATTCAAAGCTCTTTTCATCCACCTGTGATTCCTCATTGATTTGAATCTGTCCCAACTGCTCTTAAGGTGGAGTGTACACCTTTAATCACTTAGGCCCCAACCAGCTGCCTAGACCTTATTACACTGGACGAGTACACTGGCTAACACTAGGAGTTAGGTCTAGGTAGAGTAAGCCCCCAACTCAAATCTTGACAGCCCAAACTTCACCAGAATTCCTCTCAACCTTTACATCTGCCAGAAATTGCTCCTGGCAACCTTGTCTCTCCAGAGCGAGTGGTCGCCAGTTGAGGTGGGAGGTAAGATGCCCTTGGCCCTTAACTGAGAACCTCCTAGTCAAGTTCCCTGTCTAGATAACTGGGGACACTTTGGGCTCAAAGGAGTATTCTGACATTTGATTCTCTTCACCCATATACCTTACTCAGCTTAGACAAATGGGAGAAATGACTGTAAAGGGATTCCAGAGGTTCTATTGGAAATAACAAAATCATGTATGTGTGTTTTTAAGGGATATTCTTTTGGTTGCTGCATGAGCTATTTTTGTTGTTATGGTTGTGGTGGTTAGAGATTAAATCTCAATAACTTTTTGAAATTAGAGTGGGCCCATCAACTGAATGGGCCACACACTCGCCCCCTTTTCATGGCAATCCAAGAAAGGCTCTACCTTCCTAATAAGCCCTGGAATGTTATCAGCATAGTAGTTTTGCTTGAGATCAAATCAGGGCAACACAGGAACTGTCATTTTTCATCTACTGGGGCCCTTTGATCCCATTTGGGGTTTATTTGTTTCAAGAGAAAAATACAATTCCTACTGCATACATCTATCCTTTAGAGTACTTTTTTATTTTTTTATTTTTTCTGCTAGAGATCAAATCAGAGTTGTAAGTAGTGTGGTCATTAGTTATCACCACTAGATTTCACAGCCTACATTTTATTTCTGTTCTTACAAAATCACCAACCTTCTCTGTTGCATAACGTTCACTTGCAGTGAAGCTACAATATGCCTTTCTTGGGTACTTGGGTGTTAATTTATTTCACAGTTTCCTTTGCAGATATAATCAGAGTCACCTATCACATTCCTGTTTCTTCTTTTTATTGTGTTCCTTTGCTATCGCGTTTGTGTGATCTTTTTCTGAAAAATGACAGGTAGTGTTTCTCTGCTCACTGTATCAGTGACTTATATTTTCCACGACTTCTCTATTGCCATTAAAAATATATATATAACATTTTATAGATGTAATCTCAGTTGTTTATAACTCAAGTTTTGTTATGTGAACAAATTTCCTAAATGACATCTTAGTTTAGGCACATTTTTTAAAGAAGGGGGAATATATTCTTTGCAAAGTATTTTTTTATAAATTGTAAGTGAAAGAAAAGCTCTGTTAGTAAGATTATAATGTGCTTTTCCTGATTTCGTAGTACATCGAAATGCATGAACATTATTTTTATGTAAGTGATTAAGTTGTGGTGTTTAATAACACGTTGTTAGAGCAAAAAGAGCTATCCATTTTGATTTATTTGTATATTTACTGGGTGACTTACAGTGCTTTACATATTAGAATTGGTTTGTCAACAATTAACATTCTAGGTTTTTATATAACCCATACTTCAGGTAATAGAGGATTATTAAACTGCAACCAGTGTGCTAGAAATCTGCCGGCTGGTAATAAAATTCTTATGTATAACAGCAGTAGAGAAATACTGCTGTGTATTTATGCATAGATTGCAAGATAGATGGCCTGTAAACCGCAGAGGAGATGAAATGTGGGTCGACCAGCAGGTGGTGCTACTTTTCTAGAAATGAAACCCTCTACCTGGCTGAATTCTAGGTCCTATACTCCTCACTTCCGGCTTCTAGTCTTCCAGATTGTCTCCTTTATGTCTCTAAAATGAATATCTAAAACTGTTGTTTTTGCTTGAAGACATATACTTCCACTAAGCAAACATTTCTCAACTGCTAAGGTTTCTTTTAAATCCAACTTGCTTGGTACAAGCGAGTCCTAGGTAAATAAATATTACTGTTTTCAAAAGGTGACTACACAATACCAGATTCACTGCTAAGGTTGGATTGCCTTCCCCATCCGATTATTGTTATGTGGCAAGTCCCTGTTTTAATCTAATAATTATTTACACAAATTCATTTCGTAGACTTCAATCTCCCCCAGGATACTGAGGGGAGTATTTGTAAAGGTGACTGATGTACTGGATTTATTTCCCATATAAAAATCACCTTAACATGATGCTCTTTCATTAAGCATAACTCTAGAATTCAAGTTAACTAAAGAATGTTGTTTTTCTCTCTGGGCCAGAACTAAATTCTGACAAACAGGCTCAATGATTTTATTTTGTTTTTTAATAAGGCCGTTGACAAAAGAAAGCTGATTAGCTTATCAACTTAGGCATCACCAATGAGACAAGAAACAAACACATACACGAGCAAAACTTTTAAAAAATTATTTTGTCCGCACATAGCCTATTTTTCAATCATTTTTTAAAAAGACATAACTGTATCTTTTTACTAACTGCTTTTTTTTTTAAAAAAACTACAGTATTCCTTTGGTACAGGACGTTTAGATATAAAACCTAGCCTGTATAAGAGATAATGGACTACTTGAGGTTATGGAAGGGGGGAATGAAAATATATCTCAGAATGCCTCATTTATTTGTTTATTTTCTTTGTTATTAAAGCCGAGCTATCAAGCCATAAAGAACTTTGAGAGCTTATACAACATTTTACTCTTTTTGTAATTTAATAATCCAAAACTTCTAATTTTGAGAAACCGGTAGGAATTTTATCTTCTAAACATTTTAAACTTTTCTCAGGCATACTGCGCTTGAGGCTGCAGGCAGGAATCTAGGTACTATAATGTACACTCTTATTTTATTCACCTGTGTGGTTTTGACAGAGAACATCCTAGAATGACATCGATTAGACGAAACCAAGGAGAGGACTGGGAAAACATTCCCTTGTCAGTGATCCACTTTAAAGCACCGGTTTTGTTGAAAATATGGATTGCAATCAGTTTTCATGATGTAAAAGTCAAACCCTGCTGGTTTTCCCTCCAGTTCTCTTCATAAGGAATGGATCGGCTGGAGTAGTTGAAGACAGGAAATAGCCATCCTGAAGTCAGGTTTAGATGTACCTGGTAGGTCTGTGAGGAGAGGCCTGGTGAGTTTCACAGGACCACTTTCCAAGGCATTAAATAACTTTATTTTCCTGTTGAATACAGTCTCCAGAAAGAAAGAAAAAAAAAAGAGACACCTCCCATGGAACTGGCCAATTGCCAGGGGCCTACCTCTACATTTCAGTTCCCTGCATATATGTGTGTGTCTTATCTTGGAATACTTATAACTTTTAAGTAAATGGAAAGTAGGCTGAGGTAGGCAGTTTTTGATAGACTTACCTAAGTTACAAACCCCACCCACTCTCCTCTTTGAATTTGAGTATTTAAATCAAAGGGAAAATAACTTTCAGAGGATCCAGATTGTTATCAAATCTTATCCAAATCCTGCCATTTGGTGTGTAAAACCTTAGATTATATGCCCCTTCCATCCCTGGCTATGCCCTCAAATATGTTTTCCTTCTCTAGCCAAAATGATTTTTGTATAGTTGCTTGCTTTAGTATTTTCCACCCTCCTTGCCTTTGTTCCAGCTGTGCCCTCTACCTAGCATCCCCTCCCACCCTTATTGTCTCTCTTCAGTTTATTCAGCATCATGATCCAAGAGCTCCTGAAGTGCCAGGCCCTGGGCTCCGTTCTGGAGACATACAACCGAATAAGGCTGAATCTCTACTCATTCTATTCTTGTTTCAAATCTTCCTTTCTGTTTTCTGAACACCCTACACTCTAGCCCGTACTTATTGTCTAGCATTTCACTTTAGTTCTCTCTTGACATTATCATGCAACATCTTTTGTACTCTTGCTTTTATATAACTTGTGAATTAGTATCTATATTTTGATCTCATTTCTCTGACTAGATTTATGGTTCTCATTGTACATCTTTAAAAATATTTTAAAGAGAAGAAAAATAAAAAGCAATGCCCAGCATTAAGCTCAGCATCATTATAAATCAGAGCCAAAAAGGTCTTAGACTTAATTAATGTCCTTTTTCCTGGAAGGGGTAGTGTCTTGCCAAGGGTACATAGTTGTTTCAAGACGGTCCTAGAACCTGAGGCTCCTGACCACTATGCTGTTCTCCCCTCTGTAATGCCGCCTTTCGGGCCACTAGTAGCTGTTTGTCAGGAATCTTATGTGACTTAGAATTGTTAGAGATTCAGAGATGTGTAAACTACAGCAGAGGAGCTTATAAATCTAAGAAGGAGAGAAGAACACATTGAAATGGAAAAAGATGAATAATGAAGAGTATGAGATGAGAAATACCAAGGGATTTTTAAAGACAGGAAGGAATGGATCTTGTTACAACCATCCCGGAAGGCCTCCTGGAGGAGGCAGGCTTAGCCTATCTCTTGAAGGGTAGTCAGAGTAGTTAGGTGAAAGGAAGACATGGTGGGAAGGCCTAGTGAAGGAATCACTGCTTCCCTACCCCATCATTCCTCTGCCCCTCCTCCATTCTCCCACATGCATGCATCAATCCCATGACCTCCCACCAGAAATTCAAGAAAAAGAGCCCCTCACAATCAGGCAGCATGCATTTCCTGCAATTTAGAGAAAACAGTGGGGTTTCTCTTTGTTTCCATCTGCCTTTCATTTGTTCTTGCCCTGAATGGTCCCAGCTTTCTCCAATTGAGGTCCCCTTAAAACTTTTCTGTTTTCTAGCTTTTCTTGTTTTTATGACACTTAGCAAAACTTAATTATTTGACCTGAGCAGTTCATTCAGGCAGAGTGAAACATGGGACAAATATGAGATACAAAGGATGGAGGTAAGGATGGAGGTGGGGATGCTTACTTTTTCTAGTGGCTGGTTATCAGATCAGTGGCTTAGGGCAGGGGAGAGAGTGTGATCCCATGTAAATAACATACTGTCAAAATCAGCAGACTGGTGTTATGAAGAGGGACCCAACAGCAGAATGCTTCGGTTGCTTTGATTCTTTAAAGCAAAGATAATAATGAGGGCTACATATAGTAAAGGCTTACGAGGAACTCATCTAAGTGCTTTTCATATTTTCAGCCCATTCACAACAACTTTATGAGATAGGTACTCCAATTATTCTTATTTTATAGGTGAGAAAATGGAAGTTAGCTAATTTGCCAAATACTTAGGATCAAACCCAGTGGTGTAGCTTCAAGTCTTGTGTGCTTAAGTAAGAGTTACCCTTCTACCAACTCAACAGGAATTGACATTTGCAGAGGGATACTCCATGCCTTAAAATTTTTAATCTCAGGGTTTGAGTGTCACTGGATCCAGAGCCAGAAACACAAGGGGTACCTCCATATTCCTGGGGTTGGTATGGTAGGCAGCAGTGGAGTATTTGACCAACTAGTAAGCTCTTGCCCTATGAGACAGGAACCTTCCAGGAGTGAGGGCCTAGTCTTCTACAGGGTTTTAAAACAGAGTTAGAAATCCTTATTTTCATGGACAATCTTCAGACTTAAATATTGTCCTACACATAAAACTTTGTGAATCAGCAGGGTTGTGTCCAAGCACAGCACACTGGGGATAGTATTTGGTCCTCAGACCGTCATCCTGCAGTGTCTGGTTATCTCATTTAATCTGACAGCATCTACCAAACTTGCTGTCCTCATCTGTCCAGCAGGGATAACAAAAGATCTTAGGACATCAGGGTGTGGAGTAACTTGTCTGAGATCAGAGCTCTAAAGAGGGTGGGAGGTGGGACTTGAGCAGATGGCTCTAGAAGCTCATATCCTCACACTATACTTATGGGCAGAATTCTGGTGGCAAAGGATCTGGAATCAGCAGACCCTGGCCCTGATTCAGGGTTTCCATGTTAGTGTAGCCTTGAGGCAAAAGTGAGTGAGCCCATAACATCCCCAAATCCCTTTCAGCCCTGCTATTATACTCCACGCCTCCTTCTCTAACTGTGTTGACCAGAAAGGGCCCTGCTCTACACCAGCATTTTAAAATGTTGCACAGATGTGTCTCAGGATAAGTTATAGTAGACTAGATAATGATTTTATAGTTCAAGAACATCTACAGAAGGTGACTATGCCCTTAAGAAATATACTAAATGCTGTGTTTAGAGTAAAATCACAATCCAGACTGGTCCTTACTTCCCAAGGTGAAAAGCATACTGTATTTCTAAAGTGTTCTGGCAGAACATTCTTCATCTGGCACCTGGGTTGCACAAAAAAACCCATGCATTTTACTTTTATCTGAGTTTCAGAGAAAGTATCGATGCACCCATCTGGAATTCATATTAGGAATCTAAGGGCCTGTTAACATGATTGGCTCTGTGGAAGATATGGTATTCATGGATGAGCTGATAATGATGATGTTAATAATAATAATGGTCCTTATCTGTATAACATCTTGTGGTTTAGAAAACAATTTCACATATACACAATTGGATTCTAGGATGGTCGTCAAGTAGTAGAATCATTGAGGCAAGCATTAATTTAAAAAATGTAAATAGCAAAGTGAAAATGGAAATGAAAATATGATTGACATCTTCTGCCAGTCATGTTTATTTGAAGTCGTTTAGAAGGAGAGGGGAATAAAAGAAAGAAGGTAACATCTGAGTCCAAATATGTAAGCAAATAAAAACTTTCACCCCAAAGCAGAAATGTAAATCAACATTGTGTTAACCAGGAGAATTTTATGTAGGATGTGAAATAAAGTCCATGAGAGGCCTGACCCTGACTCTCTTTTCTGTTTCTCACCCTGGGCAGGTGGCAAGTCTCAGATTCCTGAGGCAGCATGATCTTTTCCCCACTCCTCTGGATATCTGACAATTTGTAAATCCACAAGGAAGCATTTGTTACAAGGACCTTCCTAAACAATCTCATGCAAACAGCATGAAGTGACCAAAATAATAGCTATTTCTATTTGCCTTGTCTAGTTCTGCAGGGTGGCAGAACCAGCACTCTAACACCCTTGAGAAATGAACAGGACAGGACTGGGAACACGGTGAGAGAAGAGAGGCTTTTACCTTGGCCACTAAATTTAAGGGGGCACCCAAACCCTCAGGAATCAAGATAAATGATAGTTTCATGCAATATTCTTAAAATATCAAAATGAAAAAAAATTCAAGATGAACAAAACATCATAATTTCAAACAAGGACTGGAGAGTGATTTCAGTGCTGGTACTTAAGTACTGAATTCAGTAGGGGTGGAAACAATGAAGATACCAGAAAACTAGCAGCTGCAGCCGTGCGTGAGTCCTTCCAGGGAGCCAGGAACTGTGTTTGGTATCTCACAGGCATTTTCTCTTGATATGTATCAGAGAGAGCTGGTTTGACCTACAGTAAATCCAAATCTGTGTGATAATAAACCATATTAGAAAAAGAGTTCCTTTACAGGCTCCATAAAGTCCATCACAGTCCATTTTGTCTTTGTTAAATGTATGGGTTGAAAATTATAATCCCTTTATTCACAACGATCATTTGAGACACAGCTCAAAAAGATCAGCATTAACTTAAAAAAATATATTAGCATGCTTGTATCTATTAAGCACCAATTCTTTGTAGGCTCTAGCTGATGATTTTATTAAGTATACTGCAAAAGGGGGAAATCAAGGATAATTATATATTCATAAATATATAATACATTGGCATAAAATGGTTTAATAGAATGAATGCGGAATTATCTGTTTCCTCAAGAAAATAACAGAGATGTTCTGATTAAGCCCATAATCTAGTATATGTGAAATTCTAGCCAAACTGATGGGGCACATTTTCTTTTCTGAAACTACCTTTGATAAGAAATGCATTACAAACTCATCAGTTTGGCTTCCTGTTAACAAAGAGACAGCAGCCGTCTGGATCATTCTGGATTCACAGTGAAACTGCCACACCATGTATCCTCCAACTAAAGCTGTGCAAGTTTGACAAGGGGCAGATGAATCCAGGAGTTATTGTGCAGGGGTTTAAATCTATGCGGCAGCTGACGGTTGAAATAATCATCTATATATCGCTCTGAGCTAGCTGGGGAAAGGTTGAAGCTGTATATTTTCAACATATCTAGTCTAATGGTTAATCTGTTGTCTTGTACGGGGCTCTCGCAGGGTGGACTGGCAGCATGCACTGACAGCTTCGAGGAATTGCTCACGGTAGACGTGGTTTGCCTTGCTTCCCAAAGTACTGGGTGGATGAATCTAACTCAGCTTGAGCTGGAAAATGTGAAACTCACCTGACTCATGACCTCCAACATGAGGGGACCAGCAGGGCTCATAGCGGGTTGGGTGGTAGGGGCCTTGGAGTCACTAAACTACCTCTGTCCCTCCTGATGTCCCCAGATCTGTGCACATTAGGTGGGCTCCATGTGCATTTATTTTATTATTTGAATGTCTTGGCAGGTTGAGAAGAACATTGTTCTTTTTAAAAGTTGGAAAGCGAGGGAAATGTGAGAAGATTAAACTACCCCAGGGGTAGGAAAACTTTTTCTGCCAAGGGTCAGCCAGTTAATATCTTAGGCTTTGTGGGCCATGTAATCTTTATGGCAGGCACTCCACTCTGTCATTGTAGAACGGAAGCAACCAGACACAATAGGTAAATGACTGTGCCTGTGGTCTGATACATTTTATTTAGAGCCAGTAAAACTCAAATTTCATATCATTTTAATACATTACAAAATATTCTTCTTCTTGGAATTTTCCCCCAAGTCACTTTAAAATGTAAAATTTATTTTTAGCTCATGAACCGTACAAAAACACATGGCAGGCTATAGTTTGTTGACCCCTGAACTTGATAAAAATTAGAAGAAGGCAGCTGTTGGCACCAGGGACTTGGCAGGTTCCATCCCTACTCTAAAAGTTATCCCCCACAAACATGTACTGTAGGGCTACCAAAAGCAGTTGGGTTTACCTTTTGGCCTCAAAGCCCTCATCATCTGGTTGGTGTTGGCAGCAGGGCATAGGAAGAGAAGAAAAGTTGAAAGGGCTGTTTTTATTTGATTCTTGTATATTTTACCCCCAGTTTGATTCAAACAAAGTAACAGTCACCTCCTACTATCTTTCCAATCTGTGAACTCCATTCCGTAGCAATAATTCAGAGGTAATCTTGCATTTCTCATTTCAATTGTATATTTCACTGTTCATCTCTGTGTCTCATCTCTAAGAAGCTAATACCTACTGATCTTTGCTTGAGATGTTTCTTTATCCTTAGGGTGACAGAGACAATCTGTTATAGAAAAAAAAGAAAGAAAAGGCCCAATGGCAACCAGGAAGGAATTTTCTACTGAATACTGAACAGGGCAGAGTGTTGGGCAAGTGATTACAGCAGGTGAAGTTTTCGGGTGAAGATATATGAGCTGAGATTCAAGAGACAGGGGTCTCTGATGCATGTTAGACTCCTATAAGGACATATACAGAGCAGAGTTTGGGACTGGAGTTGACAGGGGTTGTAAGAGGTGGTGTGGGTGCCATGGGCAAGTCTGATTTTCCCAATTTTAATCTAAAGGGTCCATTCAGCCTGTAATATTTTGTAGAGAACATTGTGTTTCAGGTCATGCAGATTCTGTTAATATATTGATATAGTGTTTTTTTCTCTCTCCCATGTAGGGGCTGCATTCTTTCATTACTCTGTGTTGATGGACTCAAACTTACACAATTCAGGTTTCCTAGGCAGTGAATAGAGCCAGAAATATACCCTGTGATTAGCTTCTATGTAATCCATTGTTCCTTAAATTCTCCCTTCCCATTCTCCTGTTAGCTCCACAAAAGCCAGAAATGTTCAAGTTCCAACAAGCCCTCCTTCCTTGCCCTGGCAGCCCACCATGGGGCGGGCATTCTTTGTGCCTGTCCTTAGGCCAGTACAGGCCATTTGGAAATGCTCTTTTATTCTTATTTCGCATGACAGAGATTTTAAAAAACCTATTCCCTCTGGGTTTTCCAAATAAATGTATTTTATACTTCTCAGCTAGAAGTTGTAAAATTATCCTGCCGGATCATGTATGTGTAATGTGATTTTTAATTTTGGGATATTATGATTGTTAGGGTTTCTTTTAAGGGACAGTATCCTTCGTCTTTTCATTATTTGTGTATTAATATTAGCCATGATGTTTCAAAAAATAATTCATAGATTGATTTTAGCATGAATACTGCAACATGTTCATCACATTTCTTGGATATATATGCTCGTCCAAGTTTGTCAGACCAGAAATTCTCAGTCCAAGGATATCATCCACTTTAACTCCCCTGCACTTTAATATTGATCTGCTCACTACCCCTCTGAGCATAGAACTTGGCTTCTATGTCCGGTTTACCTTATCCTACCCGTGCTTAGCTACTCAGCCTCTTTTTTTTTTTTTTGAGTTGGAGTGTCACTCAGTCGCCCAGACTGGAGTGCAGTGGCCGCTCCCAGCCACCACAGCCTCACCTGCTGGGCTCCGGCGATCCTTCTGCCTCAGCCTACCGAGTAGCCAGAATTACAGGCATGTGCTACCACGCCCGGCTGATTTTTTGATTTATTGTAGAGATGAGGTCTCGCTGCCCAGGCAGGTCTCGAACCCGCGGGCTCAGGCAATCCACTCACCTCAGCCTCCCAAAGGCGCGGGATTACAGGCTGAGCCACTGAGCCAGGCTGCTACTCAGCCTCTTTGATGGGCACATGACATTCCCCATTGTGGGATCCATCCTGAAACAGCAGTCAAGTGCTTCTTTACAACAATTATAATACCAAACTCACAGTATGAGTTGTTTATCTGGCATTTATTGTTGTTTTTCTATCTTTGCTTAAGGAAACATCCACACCCTCTCACCAATCTGGTTGTGTGACAGCCAGCCAGGGTTCTGGTAGCTATGACTGCAGGACAGGAAATGTGTCTCTGTGAAGTAGATGCCATTCCATGCTCCAATCCAAGGACTGCACTCTTGTGGCCACGTTGTAAGACTTAAGAGTTAACTAGCCCAGACTTTTTGGTGAGAGTCTTAGACAACCATATCAGAGAGAGGTTAGGTCAGCTTTGAAGTTTTGTCTGTGGTGAATTACATGTTGCAAAATGACTGTGTTACTATGATTTAGATGATTTTTCTTGGGGGAAGTTTGATAAACCCACAGAAAATTAAATGCACACTCTATTCCACCAATATTACCTTCACTCTTTACCCTTAATTTTAGTAAAACAGCATTTGTAGCATGAAAGACTAAGAACACACACCCAATTTTAATGGATGCCGCTGAGGGTAGGAGATAAGATGCCACACGTTCCTCTTTCTGAGAAGTGGCTACCTAGGGCATTTAGTGTGAACTAGGCAGTGCTGTTACAACCAAGGGGGCTGACTAAGCCAGCAGTTTGAGACAGAAAGCAGTAGTTTAACACCAAGGGTTGATAACTTGTAATATAGTGATTACTTAGTAGAATTCTTTTTAGCAAGTTTCAGGAGATAGTGGGCTTGATTCTGTTGAATCTGAGTTTTCTGCATGTTGTGAACAAGAGGGGAATCCTACATATTTTTGGAATTTATTGCACAAAGAAGATTGTCTTCTGAATTTCCACAGATATTATCCTCACTGACATCCATGACAATAAAACAGCAAAAAGAATTTCAGGAAGTCATCAGGGTAAAAGAAAAGAAGAAAAAAAAAACTTCAATTCAGCTGTGAGGGAGAAACTTCCACTTTCATTCAAAGTTATTCAATGTTAAAATTGGTTTGGAACTTTTCTACAAAAAAATTTCACTAAGGATTAATTTCCATTTTCTTTTCTCCTTATTGTTTGGCAGTCAAGGTTGCAGCTAGATCACGCTATCCCAAAGACCCATTTGAGTTCAAGAACGCAAGTCCCAGTTCTGGGCTTGTGAATGAGCCAGGTGAAGGAGGACTGGGACCCATCCCAATTTTTAATAACTGCCCTGCACCCCTCAATGTTCTACTTTAACATGCTGATCTCAGTCGAAGGAGAGAGATGTAATACTGTGGATTTCAGCATGCATTTAGCTTGTCGGGCAGCAAAATAGCAAAAGGAAAACTCATAAAAAGCAATAAATAATAATTAAAACGATCCCACTCCCAAACTAGCAGCTTGCGCAAGACTTCAGTAGGAAGCCCTGTTAGCTAGATGCCTTTGTGTTCAAACCACTTTGCATGACTCTTACTCTGAGTGATTCCAGTGTGAATATGACATTACTAATGACCTGCTAAGTGTGTACAGATGTGGGTTTCTCCAGATGTGGTGATTAATAACGTAATGGAGATAGCCGGTTGACTCATGTTTATGGGTTATTTGCCTTTTATTACATTTCCGAGTTTATTTGCTTTGAACTGCTTTTTTTTTTAACTCCAGCCAACAAATTCACCTTTAAGTCTCAAAGGGCATCATCCCCTTAAATCTCACTGGGGAGATAGGGAAGAGGGAATTTGTCCCAGCCTGGAGCTGAGTGTTGGGTTCGTCGTATGCAGGCATTGCACTATTAGGAAAAGCAGATAGTTGGAATAATTGCTCATTTCACTCCAAGGACTTGTAAAGAGGCATTGGTAAACCTTGTCACAGTGTCTGCAATCTGCCTGAACTGATAAAGAAAGAGTGTTCTTAAAAACAATCTAGTAAAATGTATGATCATTTTGAAGTAAGTCCAGAGTTCTGGCCAGTGTTTCTGGAAGACGTTGCCTTGCTTTTGCTTGAAAACAGAATGCTGACGAAAAGTCGAATAAAATGTTGTTACAGATGTTCAACTCTGCATTAAGGCTGTTGGAATTACCACCACATCTTAAATCAATTCCCAGAACATTGTCTGGAGGTTATGTCATTGAAATAACGAATCCTCTTTAGTCAAGTATAAGCAAACATGTTAAAACATCATTGTAACTTTAAATTAAACTATAGTGCAAACCAGGGGATCTGAAGCCTCATTAGACTTGCCTGACATTTTTCTAGCACTGAGTCTTCCCAAACTGTAAAACTGTTAGATTCAGTGCCTATTAGACAAGGGAGCGCTGGGAAGTTACAACAGCACATTAAGTGTTATACTTAGGGATGTGCAAAAACAAGCCCTTGAATTTTATGAGTACTTGGAGACTGGATAGAGTTCAGCTCCTATAAAAATTCCACGTTAGATTCCTGAACTTGTTTGTGCTTTAAAGAAGTCAGGTTTCTTTAAAGGATCATATCTTCATGTGGCTTTCGCAGCATGAAGGAAAGTGAAAACACTCGAGATAGAGGTATATTGTAATTAGCCAAAAAGTTGGTTAAATATGATCCTGTAAATGTGCACTGTCATGAGCTAGTGGCCCTTTACTTCACCACATTTGTCTTTCATGAAAGTAAGTAAATTGGTCTCCCTTTTAATTCCATTTTTATTCCTCTCATGTAGTCACAAAAGCCATGAAATGAAAATTATATTTTATAGCTTAACTAAAAGTTTTCCTAGATCTGCTTTCTTTAAATATGCAGAAATTGATAGAATCCGCATAAAGGACAATAATTAAATATGGTTTATACCCTACTTATGAGAAAGATGTTATCACTGCTTCTCTTGTGGGACCTAAGTCATATGTAATGGTCTCCATTACACAACGTTCATATATTTAAGCTGGAGACATTTTCCTGTCTCTTCAGGGAACAGATCTGCATTTTCAGGCTGTGAATGCAGGAGAAAACCTTCGAAAACAAGTTTCATTTAAGAAAACAAATCCCGGTTTAAATGCAGTATGATTATGATAGATGATCTTTCTCAGTTATGATGAAAATAGTTTCTTTGCATAGAAAGAGGCATAACTTTACTACTTTACTACTAAAATGAGGTGTCTCCCTGGGGCTGGCTAACAAGTATTAACTTGCAAGTTTCCCATATGAAGACCGCTGCAGGTAAACAGCAACAAGGTGTAAGGATAACAGCTACTTGACCAAAGAGGATTATTTATTGGAGGCTCACTGCAAATGGGGAAACAAAAGTTAAGCAAAAGAATCCAACAGACATGCTTCAGAGGGTGACTTCTGTTCAGATCTTAACTCCTAAAGACTCATTGTATAACTGGACACAATCATGGTAACATCTGGTGACCTTGAATAAAGCTAGCCATGGTAGACTAAGTTAGATAAAAGGCCTTTGGATATTGAATTATAACCCTAAGGCTTATTGAATTATAATCTTAAGAGAAAAACAGAAC
Organism: Cephalopachus bancanus; assembly: GCA_027257055.1. Taxonomy (NCBI): domain Eukaryota; kingdom Metazoa; phylum Chordata; class Mammalia; order Primates; family Tarsiidae; genus Cephalopachus; species Cephalopachus bancanus. The sequence continues at coordinate 7,280,235 of JAPVLO010000036.1, forward strand.
TTACACCCCCTACTAGACCTACCCACATGCACACACACAAAATCACGCATGTTATTTTGTCCAGCATGCTACACAGCTAATCTAGGTCACCCTGAACATAATACATCAGTTTCAAGTGGCCTGTATTAAAAGATGACCTTGTATTATGGGTGAAGTCAGTGCAAGACTTTCTACTCCACTCTAAAATGGGGAAAGTACAAAAGGATACCTACACACACACACACACACACACACACACACACACACACACACACACACACACACACATATACACCCTTGCTGCCTTACTACCCTTTTATTGCCTCGGATACCCAGTCCCCTATCCTGTGAAAGGAAGATGAATTCAGGTCAAGATCAGAGTGCCTGTTTGCTTGCTGAGAGATGCATATCAACTTTAAGTGATTTTTTTTTTCAATGCCATTTATGTGGCTTGTATTTATTTCCCTTAATCTTTTAAGTGCTGTTTAGTCTCTATGTGATTTGCTTTGGATACTCATTTCTGATAAGATGTGATATCCTCCCAGCCACATAGTCCCTGCCTGGAGTTCTAAGTGACTGATAGGGTTGCAGCCTGAGTGGGAGCTTAGGGGTGGTGGGGAGCAGGTGGTAGAGGGAGTGGGCATTTTGCAGGTGCTTTCTTGCCTTCATTACTTCTGGTCATACTATCACACTCTCACTTCACACCACATTCTTGTTACCTTTCCCTGTGTCAGCCAGATTTTAGACAATCCCAGACTGGCAGTTGAATAGAGAAGTTTAAAAAGTATAATACACTAAAGCAGATTTGGAGGGTATAGTTGGATTATTAAAATCCCTTTGGAATGATGTATCATAACCTACTAAATATATATAGGGTTTTCAGGGAAGTACCATATAATGCAAGCTCTAATATGGGTCTTTCCTGGATAATACCAAGTAGCTGAGATGGCATTTTCTCCTCCATCTAAGACTCATCATACACCATTAACATGTATCAAGCTGCTTTTGATGTCATCACTGCTAATATTTCTCTTCTTAGCTTTAAGGTAACTGCTCTGCATTCTGAGTTTCAGAGGTGCTTCTTCCTAGTCTGTGTTGCAGTCAACTATAAGAATCTGAAGATCCTATTTTTCCTTTTTGACATTACAGCTTTAGCCTGAATTATGGGGGTGGGGAGAGGAGGACTAGAATTTTGCTGCTGATGCCCTTGGGTGACAGGCTGGGTACGTGTCTGCTAATTATCAAGCAGCTCTCTTAAAAAGAAGCATGATGCAAAGCTTATTAGTGGGTGTCTTTGGGCAAAGAGCAGTAGAGTGTGCTGTGTTGTTTGTGAGTGACGCTTTACATTGCTTAGCGATATGTGTGGTTTAGACATTTGGAAAACAGCTTTTGGTTTCCAATCTCCAGTGCTGCCCTCCATTCCTGTCCCCTCTTCCCCCCTGCCGCCACATCATCAGAGATTTCATTCAATGGCAACCTTCATTCCTGGGCTCTTCTCCAACTTTGCCAGCCTCGGTCCTCCCAGTCTTGTGTTAAGAAAGGACTCCATTTGCACAGCCCGCTTGGCAGTTGGAGGGATAAGAACTGAGTTGGGCTGGAGATTCTTGAGCCAGCATGTGCCAGTGTTCCCCGTCCTGACTGATGGAAACATTGGCTACTAAGGTCTTGAATCCTAACCTCTCTTCAAGGCTTTTTCTTTGGCATGCAGGATTAGGAACCAGTTAAGTTGGTTCATCTGAAGAAGCAGCAGGCTGGCAGTTATTATGCTGATATTTCAAATACAACTTTATTTCTGATTTTGGTTACCAGAAAACTCATTCGATTACCGGGGAAAGCAGAGTAACCAAAATTAACTCTAAGAATAATGATTGGCTATTCCTATATGTATACTTTTTTGCATACATATAAATCATGATATTTTTTCTTCTTATGGCAGGGTGTGTACAAACCATTTTAGTCTGTTTAAAGTGCATGTGCAAAGGCTGGGGTGTATAGAGGTGATGCTTTCACCTTCTCTAAGCTGGCCTTTTTGACTAACACATTTGGTCTTTGTCATTGGGTCCTAAAAGACAGCCATGAATTCATAGTGCGTGACTGAGCCTTGAGTGTGTGTCCTTTGATATTTTTCCTGTATTTCATGGTCTGCCCTCAAACTGTTCATAATCTCATGAGTTGCCTGTATTTCCAGTTGAAGATGAGCAGCCATCAACGCTATCACCAAAAAAAAAGCAACGGAACGGAGGCATGCGGAACTCACCCAACTCTTCGCCAAAGCTGATGAGGTAAGGAGAGGGGCTGGCTGCACACGGGTTCCCTCTTAGCTCCTTCTCTTCCTCCCATCGCCCCCTCCTCACCCTGCCAGGCCCACAGCCTCCCCCTCCCCAGGAAGCACCAGGCAGGGGGAGGGGAGCGAGATCGTTAGATGGCTTCTTAAAGGCTGGAGTATTTATTCTGTCAGCTTGTCAGCAGTTAATGATAGAGCTGAAAAAATTCTGTCATGAAAAACAGTTTGAAAAGCTGTTTGAAAAATACATAGGCTTTAAAGTCTTAGCTGTCACCATGTCCTGTCTGTGTGTAGTTCCTAAACAGCAGTGGCACTAATGACGGCGGTAACCAATCAGAGGAACTCGTGTGGTTAGGTTGCCTGCGGCAAGTCTCTTTCTGCTGGAGTCCCTCGGAGGGCTGTTTTCTGTACTTAAGGCCATATGTGAGATGTATCATCACAATCAAAAATGAACCTGAAGATTACCTTCCTTTTATCCTGTCGATTGAAATCAAATTTCTGTTAATTGATTTTGACTGATAAAAAAAGTCTAATAATCTGCGGACTTGCCAAAGCAAAGTTCAAAAGTAATCCAGTTCTGCTCAGGCTAAAAGCAATATTAATTATGAAATACAGCATCCATGCACATGCTCGCTTCTTTCTTTCTTTTCTCTTCCCTCCCTTCCCTCTTCCCTTCCACCTCCCTCCCTTTTTGTTCTTCCTTCTTCCCTCCCTCCTTCTTCCTTCCTTCTTTCCTTCTTCCTTCCTGATGACAGCTTCCTTTAGCATATAGCAAGTGACATCCAATTTCAGGAGTACTACAGGTTTATTTTCTTGGTGTATTCATCTTTCATCCCTTCTTTTTGTCTTCAATTTATCTGCTGACCCCAGCACTTATTTCTTCCAACATCCTGTTTCTCTAACACCCAAATGAAATAGGAGTGATTTTGGATGTGCACTGCCCTTCCTAAATGCTTACTGTCATGAAAATACCTGCCATCTTGGCTTAACTTTCCTTTTTTCATGGCCATTGGCCACTATCTTCCTTTTGGTTATCGAAATACAATAATGATAATATCTATTCTCCATTTTCAATCACATTTGTATCTCCCTGGCCCTCCATATCCACCTTTCTTGAATATAGGAAAGGGCAGTGCTTCATGTGATTGAGGACACAGGGTCTCAGCAGAAGACTCACCCCTCCCTATCTCCTTTTCCATCAAGAACATTCATTCCTATTAAATGTTTCCTTAAGTGTTCTCTGCCTTCCCCCTCACCCAGCTTTACTTGGGTGTTGCTGATTTACATGCTTGTTTATAGTTTACAAGGAGGAATGAAATGTGCCAACTGCCAAGATTCTCATTTTTATGATGCCAGTTGTCATGCTAGCAGCATTCATTTCCTATTTACTTACCTTTGGGTAAGCGCCTTATCTAATGCTAATAGTTATACCCATTTAAAGTAGAGAAAAGCCCAGGCTCTTTCCTTTGCCTAAATTTAGAGACGCAAATAAATAAATAAAGAGAAGACTGAAAAATCTGAAACCTTTGGAGCCAAATTCCCTGTCCCTGTTTGCTATGTAAAGTATGGCTCATTTCTTTGATCTTGAGTAATAATAATTCTGAGGAGTTATACTGTTTTCATATGCTTCAAAGCTGTGTCAAAGTTTTGCTGCTTAAGGGTACTTCTTTATTCTGTTGGCTCTTGGGTACCAAGATGACAGGTCTTCTGTATGAGGTGGAGGCTTTTTTAAGTCGTAGCCTTCAGCAAAACATCAAATTACCAAATCCAGGGTAACATACTTCTACACAAATGCCTTTCCTGTAGATATATTATACCATATATATTAAATACTTTAGTGTTACACGCTACATTTTATGTGCAATAGAAAGTGATGGTTTGAGGTAGCCTTGGGGGGACTTTTTTTCCACAAGCAGAAAAAGCTAGTGTATACTGTATCAAGTATGGTTTTTACAGGACTTTCTGCCCGAAGGCCTTTGTAAATAAGTAATGATCAACAGATTGGCTGTGGGTTTTTGAAAAGCATGCCTATGTCAGTTTGCATGATGGGGGAGAATTTTCAAAGTGGATCTTGCTTTCATTGCCTGCCGGAGAGGGACTGAGGGAGACAGTCATCCCGGGCTGGAGCTGTCTGCTCCGTGGTACATCAGAATTGCTAAACGTGGGTCAGGTGGTGAGCGGAAACTTGCCAAGCTACAGAACTCAGGCTTTTTGTGTTGGTGCCTTTGGGCTCTGCTAAGGCCACAACTACTGTCACTGGGTTGTTTTTCCCACCAGCCCACCAAGGTCTCCCTTGCAGTTCAACAGCACTGGGACATCCTATGACAGGTGAAAAAGTCTTACACACTCTTCCTTTACCATGACTTTCTATGTACCAGGTACTCCCCATGGTCTGTCTGACACAGGGACAAAGATGGGCCTCTGCTTAATCGTTTCCCTTTTCCTTCACTTCCCGTGTATAGATGAAGGACCCCAGGACCATTTGGTTTTCATTTGAATATCTGGCACTGGTGAAGGGGTTGTGGGTCTATTTTTGCTAAATCCCTTTTGTTGACTGGCAGAAAACAGAGGGGCTCACCCAGCTCCTGTGGCTTTTTGTGTTGCTCCCACCTCTTCAAACACCCCCTTTCTTCTCTACGGAAGATGAGACTCCCAGGTCCTATTCTTCATGACCTGAAACATCCATAAAGGAAGCTAATGACTTACTTGAAGTGGGTTTTTCGACATGAGTTTGTGGCTTGCTGTTTGAGCAGAATCAATCATTCTGAATGTGGGCAGGTTTTAGTGGCCTATGGGCAGTGATAGGAATAGCTCCAAGAGAAACCAGAGGGCTCAGAATGGGCTAGGATGGGCTTTAATTTATCACTGAGACTTCTGCAAATAAAACAGGCTCCTGAGTGAAGGTTTCTTCCAAATCTGCCAGCAGGAAATGCAATAGGGACGCTGTACTAATGGTCTTTGTCTCCCCTTTGTTCTGTATCAGGCTTACCCTGGTGTTTAAGTGTCACTTAACTCTCTACACGATCATTAGATGAACAGCCTCATTTTGTGTGTCTGGATCCTGAGGAAGTATGTTTTTTAGTCACCCTGACAGAAAACAATCCTCAAAGCCAGACCGAACCAAATGGTGAGTGTCTGTGCTCCAAGCCAAGGACGTGTATAATGATGGATCACCTTTGGCTCCACACCCACTGAAGAGGAGTGAGCCAGGAGGTTCCCAAGTCCCTGACACTATCTGTCTGTTATTTTTCTTCCCCACTGGTTTCTTAACATGGAATTATTGAAGATACTTCTTTTAGTTTTTCAGTAAAATCACCAAGCACTCAGTGCCCAGTTGTCCCTGGTTAGTGGGTTTGTGCCTTGTAAGGATAGCCATGTCTCTCTTCAGTTGTAAAGTCCCTAGGGGCATGGACTTTGTCTCTAAATAGCTAAGTCAAGGGTTTTTGTTTTTTTGTATATATAATTTGGAGGCCCTACAGACTCCATTAAACATTCAATGAAAGAGCTCTAAGAAGTCTCTCTAGAAAAAAATAAAAGTACACTGGATCCCATTTTGATGACAGTTGAGACAGACTCATGGCTTCCTGAAATCCCCATTCAGGATCCCTAGTTACGATCACATTCAGTTCATTCCAGAGACCCTTCAAATAGTTGCATCTACAAATGCCTTTTGGATGATGAGACTATTCCTCGGTGGGTAGACAGCGAAGAGTAAATGCCTGGGTCTCATGCAACCCAAAAAGTCCATACACTTCAGCTGCCTGCTTTTATTCCTTTTCTCAGATTAAGTCTCATCTCACAAGTATTGAGTGAGTACCTACTGCATTCAAGATGTTGTGGAAATTCCTTAAGGGATCTATCTAAAGTAAGATGGATTGGACTAGATCCATGCTTCCAAAATGCTTACAGGTTAACATAGGAGACAGACAAGCCCGTACAAGCACAAAATAGAGTACAAATGACTAGGAGATTCTATGGGCGTGGGCTGTGAGGACAGAATGAGCTGTCTTTGCCTCTGGTTTGGGGGGTGCTGAGCCTAGTTTATGAAGGAGGTCTCATAGAACATTGCCCTGTATGATGAGATTAATTCTCTACTAATAATATTGCCTACTCCTGTGTATTTTTTACCAAGTCCCAGGCATCATTCCAAGAGTATATGCCTGTGACTCAGTGAATCCTAACTATGACTCTATGAGTAGGTATTAGTCTTCCTCCCATTTTACAAATGAGGAAGCTTAGGTGCAGAGATGTAACTTCCAGGAAATCTAATTAAGTCTTACCTAACTAGGAAGATGGAGGAACTAGGAAAGTTCTCAGATCACAGTAGATGACTTGGTGTGGCTGGAGCCAAGGTTCCTTGGAGGACATAGCTGTAGTTGAGAACGTCAGAATATTCTGGCATTCAAACACGAAGGTTTTGCCTGTCATAGGTATCGGAGAATGCTTACAGATTTTTGAGGAGGTGGTACTCCAACTTGTGTTTTTGGAGAGCCATTGGGGCAGTATAAGGAGAGTTTGGAACCCTCCATTAGGGCTTTTCTGAGGCACATGATATGTAAACAGAGGTATGAAAGAGAAGACCCTCCCATCTCCAGCCTTTGCCAAGTCCTGTGGGTGCCATGCCATTCAGGCTTTGCTGTAGAATAGTGGAGCAGGACTGGGATGGACAGTTCTCCTAAGAAGGATGCATATATTCCTGACCAGTCCTGAGAGTTGGAGTAAGGTAGAGTAGCATGGGCAATGAGGACTTATGTAGGTTGTGTCAGAAAGACAGTGTACACAAAGAGATAGCCCCCAGCTAGGCTAGCAAGGATAATTAATGACACCCAAAACCGATAACTTGAAAATGTTGAGGAGAGTTTCATGGCGGGAGACCCAGAAAACATTAGACATTAGTTTCCTGAATGGGAGGGGAAACAAGATTTGAGGAAAATAGTTTATTCTCTGGGGAGCTGACTGATCATTAAGTGAAATAAACTCATCTGCTTGTTAAGTCTCACTGCCTCTCTTTGACTCATACCTTCCATGGGGTTGTTTTGTTAGGAATTTCCACATCAGAGCCTGACAGGATGAAAGGTTCTACTAATAGAAAATGGCAAAATGGCCTGAGCCAAGTCAGAGTTGGGGATAGGATGCCACCCTCATAATTCCTTCCACTGGGCAGAAGAAAGGAGGAAGGCAGAGACAGCTTAGCTAAGTAAATTCACCTCTTAATGTACAAACTAACAGCATTTGACAGCCTCCCCTGCGAGGACTGGAGAAGAAAGAAATAGTCAGTCATGGTACCAAAGCTTGGGTGGACCAGACACAGGTCCCTGACAAGTTCATGCTCAACAGAGGGTCATGGCCTTGTTCTCTTATTTTAAGAACATCTTGAAGAATCTCCTCTAGGACTGACAAATATGTTGGTTCTCCTGAGCTCTCTCTCAAACATAAAGGCAATAATTTCCATCTTCTTTTGAGGTTGCTGGCAGCCTAACAAGTGATGATATCTTAGGTGGCAGCAGGGAAAATAATGTGAGTAGAAAGATGCAGAGAAGCTGAAAAAAGAACCCTAACTCTCCTAGAGTGGCTAGAGTCTGACCTAAGAGTTTTGTCAAGGTGGCTGCAGGGATGGTCATCAGGTGGGGGATGGGAGGGCAGAGTGATGGGCAATGTCTCAGGGGCAATCATCCTAGTCAGGAGAGTGGAAGTCACGTTGAAGGGTGAGTTAAGGCAGGAACCAGAGTCCACATGTCAGGATCTTTGTGAAGTTGCAGGAAATAGTATTCACCCAGAGGTCAAAGGCACCCACGAATGAGGCAGATCCAGTTGGAACCATTTATGTTGTTGAAAACTCAAGTTGTCCTTTTGAGGAGACCACCTGAGAACTAATCCAGCCTCTGATGTCTGACACAGGCCGAGACCCACCTGTGTGGGCCTACACTCCTGAACATTGCCCTCAGGACTTAGTGACTAGATGCTGTGTTGTTTTCTATGGAGCAGAAGAAGAGATGGGAAATAAGAAGGGTAGAACGCTGAATTATGATTATTAGTGTTGCACTTTACAAGAACTACTGTTTAATTTGCTTATTTATGTTTGTTTATTTGCTGATTAGCTCATGGAAAGAGAGGTCAGCTCTGATTAGCTCATGGAAAGAGGTCAGCAGGAGAGAGTCCTATTAGTGTAGTGTCCAGGCTAAGAATCCCTGCAGTGCCTAAAGTTCCAGAGAGTCACAGAGAATGATAGGCAACGAGGATGTGAGGCACCTCCCTCAGTTTTGCACCTGAGACACTGCCCTTTCTTTGCTATAGTTCTGACCCTGATGAATAGAGCAATAGACTCCCAGTCTGTGTGTTGCTGATAGCGGGTACTCAAGCCACCTAGATTCTCCATCTGAGCAAACGTTTATAGTGGTGGTTCTCATACTTTAGTAGGTATCAGAATCACCTGGAGGGCTTCGTTCAAACATAGCTTGCTGGACTACGCCCTACACGCTCGGATTGAGCAGATCTGGGTTGGAGCTGGAGACTTTGCATTTCTATCAAACTTCCAGGTGGTGCTGATATGACTGGTCTAGGGCTAAACTTTGAGAACCACAGTTATGAATCAGAGCAGTGAAATGATAGGGTCCTACCTCTCAGAAATGTTCAGACATTGCACTGGAGCACTACATAGTTGCTTAATTAAGAACATCTGTCTTGACCACTGTCGACATCAGATGAGTCCTCTCTGCTGATTAGTTATAGCAGCTGGCTCCAGGCAAACTCCAGGCAGCCTTGACTGGTTAGATATTATTTAGAATCACCCTTCACATCATGGTGCCTTTTTTAATGGTGAATGCTCTATGTTCTAATTCATATACCATTCCTGGAAGTGAAAAACGGTGCAAAAGCCCTGGTTGTTCCAAACTGTTGTAAGATATAAAAAAATAAAGAAACTCTTACTGGGCATATTTGTTGATCTCGATAAAAGGTCTAATTCAAGAGTGTTCAGAGACAGGAGATCACTTGCTGGCTTCTTTTTTTAGTTGGTTGTGTCCTCTTCTGGTTCTGGAATATATGGAAGAGAAAAATAGAAGATCCTTACTCTAAAGAAGCTCACAATCTAATGGATGAGACAGACATGCAAATTATTATCTCTGAAGGAGTATCTCACACTTCTATTGGAGTTTCTATGAAGGGAAGACAAGTTCTATCTTTGTGGTTGTCCAGAATGATGGTTTTATGAGGAGCATTTGAGCCCAACTGTGAAGCCTGAGAAATATCCTGATATCCTTGCCATGGTGCCTGACATAATAGATGCTCAGTAAGTCAGTATTTGCTGCTTGGATGAAAAGCCTGCAGAAGGATGAGAAATTTGTCTACATTTTGTCAAGCCTCCCATCTCCCAGTTGGGAGACTTCTGTAGGGTTGCCTTGAATTTGAATGGGATGCTTGTAATGATAGAAAAGGCCTTATCATGTGGTGAGACACAAAATTTTGAAAATCGTACAGAGAAAAGGATGCAATTTTTTTTTTTTTTTTTTTTTTTTTTTTTTGAGTTGGAGTCTCACTCCATCGCCCAGACCGGAGTGCAGTGGCCGCTCCCGGCCACCGCAGCCTCGACCTGCTGGGCTCCGGCGATCCTTCCGCCTCAGCCTTCCGAGTAGCCGGAATTACAGGCGCGCGCTACCACGCCCGGCTGATTTTTTGATTTGTTGTAGAGATGAGGTCTCGCTGCCCAGGCGGGTCTCGAACCCGCGGGCTCAGGCAATCCACTCACCTCAGCCTCCCAAAGGCGCGGGATTACAGGCTGAGCCACCGAGCCCGGCTAAGGATGCAATTTTTAAGCCATTTTATAACTTCCCTCTTTTATAATTTTGTTGTTTGTATGTTTAGCTACTTGTACTTTAATGTACATTTCTGAAGTCCAGCATCTGATGTCACAGAACAAACTAGAATTTGCTACCTTTGCCTGTAAGGGAAATTGTGCTCTTTAAAATATAATACCAGCTACCTCCCAGCAGGTTTGCTAGAAAAGGGATTTGTGGTTTTGCTTTAGGCAGTTGTCTTCAAGGCAAGCTTTTTGTGTTTCTGCTGTAGCAGAGCATTTAGTTCACTTCTTGAGATTAATTGATGGCAAGTGGCATTTCTTGCTCTACAAACTCTCAAAACAAAGATCTTTTATAGGCTTACCTTGGAGATATTGTAGGTTCAGTTTCAGACCAGCACAGCAAAGTTAATATCACAATAAAGCTAGTCACACAAATTTTTTTGGCTTCCCAGTGCCATATAACATATAAAAGTTATGTTTATACTACAATGGAGTCTATCAAATGTATAATAGTATTATGTCTAAAAATGTGCATGTCTTAATTTAAAATACTTAATTGCTAAAAAATGTTAGCGATCAGCTGGGCCTTCAGTGACTCATAATCTTTAGAGGTTCTTGCCCAAGTGTTGATGGCCACTGACTGATCAGGGGGACAGTTGCTGAAGGTTGCTGTGGCAAAGTTTTAAAATGAGACAACAATGAAGATTGCTACATCGATTGATTCTTCCTTTCACAAAAAATTTCTCTGTAGCATGTAATGCTGTTGGTTAGCATTTTACCTACAGTAGCACTTCTTTAAAAATTGGAGTCCATCCTCTCATAGCCTGCTACTACTTTATCAACTAAGTTTATGTAATATTCTAAATCCTTTGTTGTCAATTCAGCAGTGTTCATACCATCTTTACCAGGAGTAGAATCCATCTCAGAAAACCATTTTCTTTGCTCTTCAGCAAGAAAGAACTCCTGATTCTTTCAAGTTCTATTATGAGATTACAGCAATTCAGTCACATCTTCGGACTTCACTTATAATTCTAGTTCTCTTGCTATTTCTACCATATCTGCATTTATTCCCTCTACTGAATCCCTCCGAGCCACAAAGAGGGTTGGAATCAACTTTTTCCAAACTCTTGTTAATGTTGATGTTTTGACATTCTCCTAAAAGTCGTAAGTGTTCTTAATGACATCTAGAATGATAAATCCTTTTCAGAAGGTTTTCTATTTACTTTATCCAGGTACATCAGAGGAATTACTGTCTATGTTAGCTAGGCCCTTACAACCTGTAGTTTTCTTTCTTAATAATAAGACTTGAAAGTCTAAATTATTTTTTGACCCATGGGCTGTGGAATGGTTGTTGCATTTGCAGGCAGGAAAATAAAATTAATTTGCTCTTGGGTGATCAGGTGCAATGAGCAGTAAGATTTTGAAAGGAGTCTTTTTTTCTGAGTAGTAGGTCTCAAAAATGGGCTTAAAATATTCAGTAAATCATACTGATGTATAGATGTGTTGTCTTAAAGCTTTGATTTTCTATGGATAGAGCACAATCAGAGTAGATTTAGCATAATGCTTAAGAGCTCCCAAATTTTCAGAATGGTCAGTGAGCGTTGGCTTCAACTTAAAGTCACCAGCTGCATTAGCCCTTAAGAAAAAGGTCAACCTGTACTTTGAAACTTTGAAGCCAGGCATTGGCTTCTCTCTATGAAAGTCCTTGATGGCATCTTTTTCAGCGGAAGTCTGTTTTGTCTCCACTGCAAATCTGTTGTTTAGTGTAACCATTTTCATCAATTATCTTAGCTAGATCTTCTGGGTAACTTGCTGCAGTTTCTCCATCAGCACTTGCTACTTCACCTTGCACTTTAATGTTATAGAGATGGCGTCTTTCCTTATATCCCATGAACTGCTAGCTTCCACCTTTATTTCTGCAGCTTCCTCACCACTCTCAGCCCTCTTTGACTTGAAGGGAGTTAGGCTTTTCTTTAGATTAGGCTTTGGCTTAAGGGAATTTTGTGGCTTGTTTGACCTTCTATCCAGATCACTCAAACTTTCTTCACATCAACAATAAGACTGATTTGCTTTCTTATCATTCAGTGTTCACTGGATTGCACTTTAAATTTCTTCAATAACTTTTCTTTTGCATCTACAACTTGACTAATTGTTTAGTGTAAGAGGCCTAGCTTTTGGCCTGTCTCAGCTTTTGACATGCCTTCCTCACTAAGCCTAATCATTTCTAGTTTTTGATTTAAAGCGAGAGGCATGTGACTCTTTCATTTGAACAGTTAGAGACCATTAGAGGGTTATAAATTGGCCTAATTTCAAAATTGTTGTGTCTCAGGGAATAGGGAGGTTCACGAAGAGACAGAAAGACAGGGAATAGCCAGTCAGTGGAGCAGTCAGAACACACACAGCATTTATCAATTAAGTTAGCCCTCTTAAGTGGGCACAGTGTGTAGTATCCCAAAATAATTACAATAGTAGAAACAAAGATCACAGATCACCAATAACAGATATAATGCCAATGAAAACACTTGAAATATTGTGAGAGTTACCAAAATGTGACACAAAGACACAAACTGAGAACATGCTGTTGGAAAACTTGTTGCAGGGTTGCCACAAACCTTCAATTTGTAAAAAAAAAAAAAAAAATTAAATTATATATATCATTATATACATATATATCTGTGAAGCACAAGAAAACACAGTATGCCTGAATTCTTTATTTGAAGTCAAGCATGCTGAATTTCTAACTGCAAACATTGGAGGTGTGGACAGAGATACAAGTAGAGTAGCTATGACAGGGGCTTCTCTGTTGATATAAAAAGGTGGGTCTTCAGATATTTGAGACATGGCAAAAATTTACCCATCCTTAATTGAATCTCGAGTCCCCTCTTAGCACATCGTCCTGACAAGGGCTGTGGGGTAATTTTCTACTGATCATTTCCTATGCTGTGCATTACATAAATGCCTGTGATGCTGGTTTCCCTCTCTCTGCAATTTAAGGCACTGTGGCTTGGGGTGCTGTGATGGAGAATGAACAAGATACAGCTGCCTCCTGCAAGGGGGAAGTGTGTGGGGTGAGGGCCCAGCAGCACTGGCCTCTGGTCAAGCGTATCTTTCTGCTAAAGCCTTGCCTCTCCTCTCACTGACTGTGCTGCCTGAGCCACCGCACTTATCCACTCTGTTTCTCTTCTACACTCATGGCTTGATAATAGCAGAAATTACCCATGGCCCTAAATCTTTGAAGAAGATATTGTGTGTTACTAATGTATTTCCATGTATTCCTAAAATAGTGGCAGGATGCTTTTTTCTCTTTAAATGGACAGGAAAAGACCTAAGATTCAAGAAGGGCAGCCAGGGTCATCAGCTGGGATATGGGATACATTGTGCTTGATTTTCTGCAAGGTTTACTATTGTGTTAACTTGCTAGGAATGCTGTAAAAAGTACCCGAGACCCAGTGTCTTAAACAGCAGAAATTCATTTTCTTACAGTTCTGGAGGCTTGAATCCTAAGATCAAAGTCTCAGCATGGTTGATTCCTTCTTGGGGACCTGAGGGAAGAATCTGACCCAGGCCTCTGTCCTTGGCTTATAGATCTCTGTCTTTTCCCTCTGTCTTCCCTTTGTGTGTATCTGTGTCCAAATTTCCTTCTCTTATAATGATACCAGTCATATTGGATTAGGGCCCACTTTAATGACCTTATTTTAACTGTATTATCTCTTTAAAGATTGTATCTAAAAATATGGTCACATTCTGAGGTCCTGGGGGTTTGGACTTCACAATCAAATTTGGGATGGAGGAGTATACAATTCAGCCCTAAAATAAGGCATCTGCATTGACTAAGTTGTAAGTGACAAGTGAGCCTTGAATTAATGATGGGTACATTTTAGGGAAGTTAGGAATTACTTTGTGAATGGAAGAAATATATAACATCATTACAATATGGAAGACAATATCTAATATTTGTCCTTGGTTCCAAAAAAGTAGTCTTTGAGAAGTTATCAGAGAGCCTTTGGAAGAGGGTATCTTTATCATTGTATAAACCTGAGATGTTAGGATACCTTACTCAGGGAGATTTCTCATGATCCACCTTTCCACATACAACAAACTTCCAGATTGCCCTGGGCCTTTCTGGATCACAACATTGTTGGTTGGTGTGCTCAGTGGCAAATGCTTTTACTTTCTTCTGGTAATATAAGATCTAGAAATCTCAATTTAGAAGCAGAAGCCCTTGTAGGCTACTGACTCTTCACTCTCCACTTGTGCCAGAGATCTTTCTGTAGCATAAGTCAGCCCGAGATAATGGAAATTGCTAAAGGAGCAGACATGGTGAAAACATTTATCCTATCTGGTCTGAAGTAGTTACAGACTCTCTTGTTGCTGGAATAGATCATATTCCAAGCTTTCTCCCACACTGTGGAACCCAGTGAATGTGAACCAGGGCTGGCCTTTACTAGAACTATAAAGTAATCAGTTTCCAGTGCTTATCTCCCATCTTTGCTCCAACAACTTTTCTTCACCTACTCAGTGCCCTCTGGCCTTTTGGTGTCCTACAGTGGTCCAATACTTCTAAAATTCTTCTAGTTACTTCTCTCCCCCACTGAGAGCACACTGCACTGCTTCAAGCCTTAAAGATTTTCTAGGCTAACCCAACCTTTATAACCAAGTCATCTCTCTATCCCTAGCTCTTCTGGAATGTCTCAAATGATAGGAAACCCATTGCCATAGAAAACAATTCATTTCTTTAAAGCTCTCAATTTTTATAACATTATTCCTTGTTGGAAACAGATTTCTGTTCTATTTAAATCTCATGCATCATTCCTAGTCTATTCTCAGTCACTCGTACTCAATCTGTTGAAACCACCTCTGTTTGACCACCATTACACATCTGCAGACAGCTGGTATTCCTGACCTGAGTCTTCTAGACCTTAGGTCAGACAACACTATATCCAACATCCTCAACTATGGTTTGGGGTGTCATTCTGACCTTTTTTATTTGGGCTTCAATTCTCTGAGTGAATCTTAATGGCTGCTAGTGAATCAACATTAAAATACGCTGAGATTCTTTCTTCTTCACGGCTTATATCAAATGCTATTTTCTTTGTGAAACGTTTTTTTTTGAGTCGGAGTCTCACTCTGTCACCCATACTGGAGTGCAGTGGCCGCTCCCAGCCACCGCAACCTTGACCTGCTGGCCTCCGGCTATCCTTCCGCCTCAGCCTTCCGAGTAGCCGGAATTACAGGCATGCGCTACCACGCCCGGCTGATTTTTTGATTTATTATAGAGATGAGGTCTCACCACCCAGGCGGGTCTTGAACCCACCGGCTCAGCCTCCCAAAGGCACGGGATTACAGGCTGAGCCACTGAGCCCAGCTGTGAAGCCTTTTTAATTGCTGTTCTCATACAACCTCGTACTTTGCTATAACACTTACCACCATGTACCATAACTGTTGATTTAAAAATTTTCCCCCCTCCTCTCTTTGATGAGGGACTTTGCCTTAATCATTACTGTATCCCCCATTCCTGGCTTTGAATAGGGGATTCATATTTACTGGTTGCTTTACTAATTCAAGGAGCTGAAGTTAGAATTCCAGGCACCATGACTGGTCAGAAAAGGAAATCTCTTTGGGGAGAGTTTTGATGTTGCTCAGATCAGACCCTTAGGAGGAAATCTTGGATGATTTATGTTTAAATTACCTAACAGGACAGGATGAGAGATTTTTGGGGAGTAGTGTGTAGTATGGCATACCTCTGAGACTTCCTGGATGCTTCTGGATGTGCCAGTACAAATCATGGCTGTAGTCTTAGTGTCAGATTATACCTGGTTTCTCCAAGCACTGCCCCAGTTAAGAAAGCTTGGCCTTAGCTGTCTTTTTATTTTCCCTGAGGGGTGATTGATCATCAGGCTTGCTTATTTACTTTTCTAAGATGAAAATTGTAGGCCACTCTTACCGAGGACTGATTCTATTCCAGAAAGGACTAAATGTACCACATCAAAATGTATCTCCTCTTCTCCAAGGCACATATTTTCTAAAAGGAATTTTTTTTCCCCAGCTTGCTGTATCATTTGCTTGCTTGCTGAGATTATATGAACATAGTCTTGGGTATCTTTTATATGCACTGGGGTCAGATCTTAGATCTTCCTATGATAACTACTTTCTTTCCAACCAGTAGACAGGGCAAGAGAATTTGAACCTGGCTCTATATCTTTGGGAAAAGTTTATTAGCTTTCCATTGAGTTCCTGTTGCAACTGAAATATGTTCTTCAAGGACTGGAATGAGTTTTTTGTTTGTTTTTTTTTATTTTCTTTACCCTCTCCTCTATGGTGGCTTCTGTCTACCTACCTATTCCAGGTAATATTGGATCTTTGTGGAACTATTACAGATTCCTCAAGGACAAAAAAAATCCCTCAAAATTTGTCCTCACCTGGATCTATGATCAGTTCTTGTCAGCAGCTGCTTTTTTATTTTACATCTTTGTCCGAGTTTGGTATTTGAAAGGTAGGCTGGTGGTTTACAACACTTCTAGGCCTCCCTAACAATCAGCTACTGAGATGCTATTCTGAGTTGGATTGTTCTTCTCCTTTTAAGATCAGATATGACAGTTCCTATAGCAATCCAGCATGTTTGTTGAAGATAACTTTGCAGGACTGTTTCATATGGTATTTGCCATTGGGTACAGTCCAAAAGCAAATTCCCAGGCATAAATTAATGCAGTGAGAGCATTTTCCCATCTTATGTGGGAATGAGGAGTATCTTGGAAGAGCCATGGTATATATTCAAACATTTAATTTTAGGTCTGTGGTCCATGTAAGAGAGATTGTGTTCCCATTCTCTGTGTTTGGGACATATAATTGAGAAATGTCAGAGGAATGTCAGAGGAAGAAATACTAAAAAACTAAATAGCCTGGCGCTGTGGCTCACACCTATAATCCCAGCACTATGGGAGACCAAGGTGAGAGGATTGCCTGAGCTCACAAATTTGAGACCAGCCTGGGCAACTTGGTGAGACCTCATCTCTACAATAAGTCAAAAAATTAGCCAGTGTCGTGGCACGTGCCTATAGTTCTTGGAAGGCTCAGATGGAAGGATTATCTGAGCCCAGCAGGTCAAGGCTGCTGTGGCCATCAGTGTGCTACTGTCCTCCAGCCTGGGTGACAGAGTGAGACTCCACCTAAAAAAAAAAGCAAAACCCAAAACTAAATGAAGGTCACTCTTTGCTGCCTGCAATAGGTAATTTAATAGATAAAATCACTTTACAACAAATTTCTGGAATTTGAACCTATTTATATTTTCTATCTTGGGTTGAAAATATTATTCAGGAAAGATATCTCTATTGCAAGAATAGCTAAGTATGTCTGGAACAGTGTCCTAATTATATGTGGTCAATTTTGTAGAAACCAACAATAACTTTCCCCGAAACTGAGGTACTGAATCACTATCAGAAATAGAATCATGGACATTGCATATGACCCAAGATGCAGGAGTTTATTTGTTATGCTGTGAACTTGTTAGACCTGCCTGATCCTATTGCAATTCCTAAGGTTGACAGTGAGGCTGTGCCACTCCACTGGAGGTGAGGCCCTTATGGAAGCATCTTCTTTTTCCTATAAACAAGGCAAGAGAGGGCAATGTCGCCCTGAGAATTTAAGACAAGTTTATTAAGATGCACTTGAGCTTGAGGCTCTCATCCAAAGAATGCCATAGTTGAGAGATGAAGGTGGGAGTAAAGGGGGACCAGCACTGGATGAGTAGTGCAAATACAGTTGTCAAGGCAAGGAGAGAGGGTGTTGTTTAGTATTGAAATCATGTATTCCAGATGTGGGCATTTGGTAGTCAATCTGCTCTGAAGTGACATGCTGCTGAATCTTTAAAGGGCTTCAGCCGGGGAGAGCAAAATCTGATTGGGCAAATTGCTAAAATATTTAAAGTGCAGCCTGTTAAAGCTTTTACTGCGAAGAGCATCACGTCAGAAGTTGTAGTCAGAAAGAGCAAGTAATTGGCTTTCCATCCTCATGCCAGTCAGTCAGCATGAGGCTCTATTCCTATTCCTTCCTCTTCATTGCCAATGCTAATAGCAACCCTGTGGGGTGTGTGTATGTGTGTGTGCATATGCTAGGGAGATAGAATCACTGGTAAAATGAGAGGAAGAGGGAACCATAAAAAGGGAGACTGAATCCACAAAATGGTAGGAAGACCATTTAGAAAAAGAGGATCAGGACAAAGGCAGAATTATTCCCTGACAAATGTCAGCTGTTTCCCGATGGGGGTGGGGGTGGTTTGGGAGAGTTGTCTTTCAAAGGATGGGTTTTGCAAGCAGAAGGATGGCCTTCAGTGACAACCACTTCCTCTGCACCTTTCATCTCTGAGATGTAACCAGGGGGCACTTTCCATTTATAATTTATCATATTTTCCACTTAAGTTTTCCTGTCCTTTTTTCCCCAGGCACGACCCCTTGTTAATTCCCGGCAATGATCAGATTGACAACATGGACTCCAACGTGAAGAAATATGACTCTACTGGGATGTTTCACTGGTGTGCACCCAAGGAGATAGAAAAAGTTATCCTGGTGAGTGAGAAACCATGGAACCAATATCATCAGCTACATTTGCTAGGAATGAGGTTTTCTTAACTAGATAATGGGATGATACAGTCCCTGGTTCTGATTATATTTGATGATTGAACATTTGAACATAGATAGAAGCAGCTAGAACTCTGATCAGAACAGAGGCAATATTCAGAATTTGTAATCTCCGAATATTTATTGGCTCATTGCAATAGTGGCTGATCATATGTTCTGTGAAAGGCATAGGAGGCAGTATGTATATAATTTCTGTGGACATGGCTCTCTGGTTAGTGCCTGCCTATGCTGCTTAGTAGCTCCATGGTCCTGGGCAAGTCATTTGAGTCTTTGCACTTCAATTCTCTTATCTATAAAAAGACAAGATGAAAATGACCCTAACTCATAGGGTTGTGGTGAAGATTAAAACCCAACACATGACTCAATAAAGTTACCTCATTATTCTTATTATTAAACGCCTTAAGAAATCTAAATGCTGCCTGGATTGTTTTTTTTTTTAATAACCATGTTTTGTATTCTTATAGATAATAGCTATGCATATTTCTGGTCCTTCTTAGAACATGTTACAGACAGGTAGATGCATTTGCTGATGACCACAATGATTAACCAGCCCTATTTCGTGGCTGGATTGTGAACATCTTTATATAGCAATGGGCTCTCCCAGTCTGACCCAGGAATGTCAGTAGAGATAACAATCCATTCTGCTCCCTGCCCTTGTCCTATTAACAGCTTTATGTATTAATGCCTACATCAGCTTTCCTACAGTTTATTGTCTTGCTAATCCATGAAAAATGGATTAATAATCAGGAAAGTCAGACAGAAGGGTTCTTTCTCCCCTGTGCTTCTAATCCCCAGATTTCTGTGAGCCTGTTCCTTTCTGTGAGCCAGAAAAATCCTATCATTTTTGATGTCAGGACCACCGTTCCTAAACAAGCATGTTCCATGTCCTCAGAATGGCTTTGTACTTTAATATACCAGATTTTCCTTGTGTTTTATTGCCGTGTGATTTTGCAACTTAGTTATAAGCAAGCATTACAAGTCAATACGCCATCACACTGGATGCTGTCTCAGAGGTGTGAATGTTGCAGGCAAAAGCACAGAAAGTTAGAATTCTCAGCAAACAGCTGTATTCCGACTGACCAGGAGTGCAAATGGTTCTACCTGTAAAACTCTCCTTCTACCTGCAAAGCTATGTACACTTTGATGTTGTATTCATGGCACTTTTGCTCTGGTGGTCTAAACTTAACCTGGGGTGTGACCACCTGTGGCAGATCATAGGTGGGTTACCCTATCTGAGTGCCAGGGTTTTTATAACTTATCTAGATATTCCTGGGGTATACTTGCCAGCTGACATCTGATCAACTTTTCCTGCCAGCATGAAAAAGTTCAGGAAGGTGAGTTACTATCTCTCACATCTGGAAAATAACATCACTTAAGAAAACATTTATAAGGGGCTACTATGTGCTACAAAATGTTCTTTTTGCTGGAGATACAACCCCCAATTACTGCTGTCATTGAACTTGTGTTTCAGTAGGGAACAAGAATATCTCCTGGTAGATAAATGGGCACATGATAACATTTTGGATATTATAAGGTGCTATGAAAAGGTAAATAAAGCAGGGTTATGGGCATGAAAGACTGGAAGGTGCTGTTCAGACAGTGTGATCCAAGAAGCACTCTCTAAAGTAACACTGGACTGGAGATGAGAATGACAGAAAGGGCCAACTACATGAAGATGCTTTGGGGTTGTGTATACCCACTTGGCACAGGACACTCACTGCTTTGGGAATCAAATATAGAAATGTTCCCAATTTTGAGCAAATCGCCATATAATTACAAAAAAGCTGTAAACTATAACCATGAAACAGTATGTTTAAAACTCAGTGATAAGAGACAGAATGCTATTCACATCCAGGGGAGAAGGGCTAGCATGTGTGTAAGTGGCCAGCAAAGTCCCATCACATACAAACAGATTGCACTTGGAAGAGGTTTAAGGCTATACAGCCAAGCTTGGGTTAGACCTTGAAGGATGCATAGCAAACACAAGATGGAAAGAGAAACACATGAGTAGTTTCTCTAGTGGGTCATAAACCTGGAAGAATCAATCTTTCCAGGGCTGAGAATCAGGAATTAATGTTTTGCAGGGTTCTCCAGGTGATGCTGCAGTGGCATCTGAGGATAGATGTTTTGAGCCCCAGCTCTAAGCTCCCAGGGTCAGCACTTATGCCTTGGCCACTCTGCTTACTGGTGCCTTCCCCACCTCCTCATCCTAGAATTCCAGCTTCCACCCTGGAACCAGTTTGTATGCCTCTGGCTTCATGAAGGGAGCTAGCCTTCCAGGTGACCTGGCCAATTAAAGATAACTAGGAGCCCCATCACAGCACATTAGAGTGGTTGACTCTCTGCTGGTGGTACCCCACACTTCTATGCGGCCCAGATAACTAACTAGGGGTCTTCTCCAGAAAGTGGTGAGATGTGATGTGAGCTCCCCAGTGAGTCCTCCTTGGTCACAGTTTATAAGGCATTTCTTACAGCCTGTATCTCAGGTTTCCCTGGACTGTTACAGAGGGAAACCAATAATGGTGACAGCCCCTGCTTTATTCTAACGATCAGGGAGTGAAGGTTAGCTTCCGCCTCTCCTTGGGGGTTACTGTAATAACCCTGACATTGTCATGAATTGCAATATTGGCATTTAAACAATCAATGCACTGGTCAATTCCAGGGATTAAATCAAGCAGAGTTTGATATGTGCAGTGGACATTAATATGCCTCCCCTAAAGCATTGTAAGCCACATGGGGCCATCTAGGCATGCAGTGGGTAGGCAGAGATGGGAGGCACCAGACCAGAAGAAGAGGCAGAGACAGGCTCACAGATGGCCTCCTTGCATTGTCATCTTCACTACCAGTGTGAGCCAAAGGAAAGGGCCAGCACAGCTAACTATTTGTATTTCCTGGGAAGTTGGGGTCCTCCTCTAAATGGGGTGATTATGTTCTTTTATTTGTCTCCTTTGAATATACAGGCCTGGAGTTTTAAGAAGATATTGACCTGTTGCTCTTACTGATCTATCCCTAGCACCTTTTAATAATTATTTGGGGGCGTCGGTCTTTCACTGAGTGACATATACAAAGTGAACCCCTCCAAGAATGTCCTTGGGAACCACAAAGCAGCATTGGACAGGGGTCAGCAAACTTTTTCTGGGAAAGGTCATATTATGAATATCATGAGGGACCTATGATCTCTGTTGCAACTGATCAGCTCTGCTGGTGTAGCATAAAAGTAGCCATGGGCAATACATAAAATTATGAGCTTGAGAGAGTGCCAATAAAACTTTATGGGAACTTGAATTTCTTATCATATTCACCTATCATGAAATATTATTTTGATTTTTTTTCAATCATTTTGAAGCATAGAAGCCATTTTTAGCTTGTTGGGTATACAAAAGCACATGGTGGGCCAGATTTAGCCCATGGGACATAGTTTGCAACCCTTGTTTTTGAGTAGCATGTTCCACCTGCTGGCGCGGTGAGATATTGACATCTCACTGATAAGTCTAGAACTCCAAACTCAAGCTGAGCCCAACACAGGAATCTGGCCTTTTTATTATTATCTCAGCAAGAGAGCCAGAAAAGGCAGCTCATTTTTTTGTTTGTTTGTTTTTTTTGAGTTGGAGTCTCACTCTGTCGCCCAGACTAGAGTGCAGTGGCCGCTCCCGGCCACCGCAGCCTCGACCTGCTGGGCTCCAGTGATCCTTCTGCCTCAGCCTTCCAAATGGCCGGAATTACAGGCATGCGTTACCATGCCCGGCTGATTTTTTGATTTATTGTAGAGATGAGGTCTCGCTGCCCAGGCGGGTCTCGAACTCGCGGGCTCAGACAATCCACTCACCTCAGCCTCCCAAAGGCGCGGGATTACAGGCTGAGCCACTGAGCCCGGCAAGGCAGCTCATTTTTTATCAACAATTTTATAAAAATTAAGACTTTCTTTTCCCTCTTATCTCTTTGCCCTCCAACTCTCAAATCATTATGAAAGATCTACTCACATATATCTATGGCATATCTTTTTAAA
Source organism: Cephalopachus bancanus (assembly GCA_027257055.1). NCBI lineage: Eukaryota > Metazoa > Chordata > Mammalia > Primates > Tarsiidae > Cephalopachus > Cephalopachus bancanus. The sequence continues at coordinate 7,302,932 of JAPVLO010000036.1, forward strand.
ATCTTTTGTCAAAGAAGGTAGCAATATGTGTGGATATATGTTTAGATAGATTTACTACATAAGTATAACACATAAACTCATACTAAAGTTACAGATCTATATGGCATATAGATAACAGTGATGAAATAAAAACAATAGCACATAGCAAGTAGTCAGCAAATGTTTACTTGGTTCTTTGCACAAATGGCTTTTTCATTCCTTACAACAGCCCTGTGAGGTCTTGTCTCCAACACTCACATACCTTTCCCTATTGCAGACTCGAAGTGAAGCTGCCATGACCGTGCTGAGTGGCCATGTTGTGGTCTGCATCTTTGGCGATGTCAGCTCAGCCCTGATTGGCCTTCGGAACCTGGTGATGCCCCTGCGTGCCAGCAACTTTCATTACCACGAGCTCAAGCACATTGTGTTTGTGGGCTCAATTGAGTACCTCAAGCGGGAATGGGAGACGCTTCATAACTTCCCCAAAGTGTCCATATTGCCTGTAAGTCCAAGGTCACATTATTGATGCCTTTTCTTCTTCTTTTCATTCACAAAAGAAAATCCCAGATGGATGTAATAGTTGTAGCTTTGACTGTGCCTCTGCTTCTTCATCTGGGTATGGGCCTGAGGACTCAGCACTTCCCCTATGCTCTGTCTAGGAAAATCCAAACCCTGGGAGACCTTATTAAAAGGAATTTGCAGCCAAGTTCAGTCCCTTATCAGGGATGAAGTTTAACTTGTTCAAATGTATTAACCATATCAGTGTCTAAATACTCTCTTGCTCCTGCCTACATAAAACCTAGAGCATTGCAGTACTGTGATGCTTATAGCAAGAACTGACTTACAGAAATATTTATAGCATTTACTTATGGCACTGAAAATGCTTGGAGAAACCTTGATATGTACCACATTCCATTTTTAACTAAATAAATATAAACAATCGAAATCTTTATTTCTACTCTACGGAAGGCCAACCCCAACTGCAGCCACCCTCTAAACCCTATTTATTTAGAAGCCCAGCAACGTTTTCATGATTGTGTGTGTGTGTGTGTGTGTGTGTGTGTGTGTGTGTATGTATGACATTCTTGATTGCAAAACACTAGGACCCCAATCTAAAAGTAACAGTTTCAAACTCCACAACTTAATGTGAAGATATGGGATACATGATTTAAGAGTCATGTAACTACTCCCTAATCATAATCAATGTATTTTCCACAAACTTTAAAAAATACTAGAGTGGTGTATATTTCAGCATTGATATAACTCTCTGTGTCACAATTATCACTTATCCTCCAAACATATTTCTTGTAAGTCCCTAAAACTGAGGAATATGGATTTCTCTAAATGTCAAAAGGTCTGGATTTTCCCCCACTTAAGGAACTAAAATCTATTATTTTTATTTTTGGCTCTAGGAACTCAGAAATGGGGGGGAGGGAAGGAGCCAAATGATATAAATCATTAAAGAACACATAAGGATCTAACTACAAGTAGTACTTATTACTCATTAGTAGCCGCCATTTGTCTTTACATAAGGTCTGGCTCAGTAGGGGCTCAATAAGTATTTAAAGGAGTGAGAAAAATATCAGACAGATGTCTTTTGAATGTAGGGCCCCAAACCCACTGCCTTAGTGAACACGTGTACTTGAGAATAGTCAACTATGGAGAAACACATAGTCATACACAGAGAAGAGCATACATATACATGACACTTTGCTAATTTCAGAAATATGGTAAATCTGATTATGTATTTCCATGATTTTCTTCCAGTGTGTGCTCTTTCACATGGTCCTTGACCTCTAAAAGTGTCTTATGATTTTGCTAGGCTACCTGAGTATGTGTGTGTGTGTGTGTGTGTGTGTGTGTGTGTGTGTGTGTGTGTGTGTATGTGTGTGTATGGAGAGTGTTGGGCATGCATGTGATGCTTAATATTTGTATGCACACATTGTATGTACATATGTATGTTTTTTCCTTCTGCATGCTCTTGTACACGTTCACTCAATCACCTTCATATATATGAATGAGATCTCATATTTGAAGATTCTTTTCAAACCCTCCAAAATTTAGTATACTTAAGCACAACAGATTTTTACAAAATGGGTCTTCACCTATGTCTTCACATAGTTCATTGTTTAAAGAGTACCCTACATATAGAGCCAGCCAAGAGAAACACAAGAGGTTTCTATGCATGTCATTTGTATTTCTTGTGGTTTGAAATCATGTGTATACAACTGTACAGGGATTGCCTTATATTACAATTACTGCTGGTTTTCCTACAAGGTGAAAATTGAAAGAATATGGATGCAGGCAATTGAAGCTTATGCACTGGCAAAATGATTCAGGAAGTTGGTCAGACATTTTGTATCAAGAGATCACAAGACAAGAGACCATTTTTTCCTTCTCTCAAAAGATACTTCTCCAGAGCTCAGAACCAGTAGTGTCCCAGCAGCACCCACAGTGCTAAATGCCCCTTCCTCCATAGTTTTACTTTGCAGTGATATTTTGGGGACTGAGAATAGATTCATGACTGTCACTGAGTCTACAGGGTATAATGTTCACTATCTGGAGAATGGACCACCTCCGACCCAAATCCCCACCATGATACAATAGGTCCATATAATGAATGCACGTGGAGAGGGTCGCTGGGCTTCATCTCTGCAGCCAAGTCTCATCCTCTCAGAGTCACTTCTCCAGAAAGAGGGATAAGTGAAAGACATCCTGGGATATAAGGTGGTTGTCAAAGTCTCATCCTACATAGTCAGTGCGTTGAAGGCATCTCGAGCCTCAATGAAGGCAAGACAGAAGCTAGATTCAGGCTTGAGGACCATTGAAGCTAGTAGCCCCAAAATGATGCTGCATGGCCACTGGGGAGCTATGACATGGGATGGCCTGATTAGTTTTGCTGTGGCTCCTCCTGGGGACACAGAGCATGTGGAGATCATGGCCCCACCCTTCAACACTACTAACCCTTCTATTTTACCTATGGTTATATTCTGGGACTGTATATCATTACTTCTTGCATCTAGTTTTTTTCCACTTATTTTGTGGTTGTTGTTGTTTTAATGTTTAAAAAAATCTATTTACAGGCTTATTTATTTTTAATTGTACCAGTAATATACAAATATGTTCTTGTTGTAAAATATTCAAACAATACAGATGTATATAAAGTCAAAAGCAAACTTCCACCTTTACCCCTCAATCCTATTTCCCTCCCCAGAGATAATTACTGTTTTTAGTTTAGTGAGCATTTTTTCTGTATTTTCTCTCTGAATTTAGATACATTTATAAATATGCAGTTTTATTTTGTGTTTTTTTTAACATAAATGAAACTATGCTTTTAAAATTACTCTAGAAATTTTTTTTCACTTCCCCCTATACTGAGAGATCCTTCCAAGCTGATGCCTATGTGGAGAGCTAGCTCAGTCTCTTTGCCTGCTGCCCATCTTTCCATTGATGACATGCCTCAAAGTATATTTAACCATTCCTATGTTGTCAGGCAATTAGGTCATTTCTTTATTTTTTTTCTTGCTGAAAAAATGCAATAAAATGATATGACCTGAAGCTTAACTTGTTTCCATCTCCTCTTTGCAAGACCCGCATTAATGCTACCCTTTTCCAGAGCCCCTACACTGAGCAGAGCTTCCAGCCTCACCTCACCCCTCCATGCTCACGAGTCATTTCCCCTTGGCTGCATCAGAGCTGCCGTCTTTTGCCTGAGACAGAAGTGACCTGCTATTAAATAAACAGGCATTTGAAACCCACCCCCTCGTTACTTTCGGAAAGCCAGAGGTTGCCACAGGACAGTTACTTAAATCAAGACAATTTCCAGGCAGGAAAAAGATGTAGAACCCTGGCATTATTCGTCTCCCGTGTTTGTTAGTAATGGCTTGATTGAGTATTGAGAGCAAGCCTAAAATGCTGCCATCAGCACTGACTACCCTTTAGATTAGCACACAGCTCCTATTCCCTTGAATGCAGTTAGGCCAGCTTAATGTCAAGGCATAAAAAAGATACTTGTTAAATAATTTCCCAAAGCTCTGACTCAATCTTTAATTTGTGTTTTTTTTTCTCTTTCCCTCTCCTCTCTCTGTCTCACTTTTGCTTCCTCTCTCTCTCTCTCTCTCTCTCTCTCTCTCTTTCCTCTATGCCAAAGGGTACGCCATTAAGTCGGGCTGATTTAAGGGCTGTCAACATCAACCTCTGTGACATGTGCGTTATCCTGTCAGCCAATCAGAATAATATTGATGATACTTCGCTGCAGGACAAGGAATGCATCTTGGCGTCACTCAACATCAAATCTATGCAGTTTGATGACAGCATCGGGGTCTTGCAGGCTAATTCCCAAGGTAAGGACAGCCTGTAATACTTCTTTGCTGTGCCTACGGGGGACAGGGGCTGGCAAGAGGGATATCCTTCACTCAGTAATTCAAAGAGGCTCACATCAGCCTGCCTGGAAGTGAAACCTGTGGTTGCTGTGATGGCTTTCAAAGGGGCATCTACTGACTCTTCTTGCCATCCCAGGATACAAGCTTGAGACCTGGTCACCTACACACAGACCAGGTTGCCTTTCCAGAGGATTAAAAAAAAAAAAAACAACCTTTAAATGGTCACCCCCTCAGCTTTCTCAAACAGTGGCTTTATGAAAAGTGTCATCAGCAAAATGTCAGAGCTCTGAAAAGATGCTGGCTGCACAATTTCTAATGTTTCCTCCCAGTATAATTTTTATCCTTGAGTTGGGATGGGGGTCTTAAGCTTTGCTTTTGTTAGAACTGCCTCTAGGACTTGCTGACCGAGGGATGGTGATCTCTGGAGAGTGGCGACTCTATAGACACTTAAAGTCACTTAGCAAGAGGTGACACTTGTCAGCCCACACATTTTTGTACAGCAGGCACAACAGGCTTAAATGACACACATCTGCCTTCCTGTTCTGCCCCCAATCTTTTCTGTCATTTGCTCTGGGACCCTGGGCATGTGGTTACAAGTAAAGATATTGTCTAGAGCTCTCAGAGAGTCAGCACAGCAAAATCCCATAACAAATGACCTCCGTAATCAGGATCTGGCAGGATAGGATACTAAGCATTTTCCTCTGAGTGACACTTCTGTGTAGGTTTGCCATGAACTGTAGTGTCGTTGTCATATGTGGTCTAGTGGAGGTTTACCATTGGCTGCTTGATGGGGGCCTGAATCCCATCAGTCCAGGATGGAAGGTTGAAGGAGTACAGTCTATGAAAATATGGTACTGGGATAGAAAGCACTACCTCATTTATAGTTGGGAGAGTGTCTGGCCCTTTCCCACGCAGGGCTTTCTAGAAGCTCCATTGAATCAGGCAGCCTGGATTTGTGTTCTCTGTCATCTTCGTCTAGCACCACCACCACCTCCTTCTACCATCTACTCAGCACTGTGGCAAAGCTAGGAATAGTCGTTTCTAGAATTCTCTTCCCTGCATGGTTCTGGGCTGGAGTTGCCCAGTGGGAGAAGGAGAAATTTAGAAAGTAGAAGAGAAATAGAGGCCTTGGTTCTTTGGAGGCAGCTGTAGCCAGATCCTGAGCAGAGTCAGATTCAAAGCAGTCCTCAGGGGCCTTTTTAGGCCAGTGTCCTCACTGCTGGGGGCTGAGAAGAGGGGGTTGTGGTTCACTGAGGATCTTGAAATTCACAGCAGCTCCTGGTCAAGTTCAAAAGAACCTTCCACTTTGGTGTTGCATGTGAAATGGCTTCTGTCCTTCTGACACAACCCTGATACAGCCTGCAGTCTAATCCTGACCTCTCCACTCCACCATCCTCCCCACCACACCGAGATCTAAATCTTGGTGTTCACCTGCTCTCTCCCACAGGAGAAAGCAACATGCAGGGCCCTAAGAGAGGCCCTGAGCTTTTACTTCCAGCTGCATACTGAGGAGGCAGAGCCTGCCTCCTTTCTGGCCTGCCCAGGTGAGAACGGATGTGAAAAAAACAGGCAGGGTGGCATTTGGTTCCTGCCTTTAAACTCTTGCTCTTCACTGTGTGTCTTCCTCAACCCCTCTACCCCTGCCCTAGTAGGGGCATCACCTAGTGGAGCTTGTTAAAAATGCAGAATCTCATGGCCCACCCCAGACCTGCTAGATCAGAATCTGTATCCTAACATGATCCCTAGGTGACTCACATGCACTGCTTTGAAGCACAATAAATCTTCATACTATAGAAGTTGACCAACTCTGATGGATGCTCATCTTCTCCTGGGGAGGAATGAGCCATCAAGGGGAAAGGAAAGAAGTAGAAGCAACAGCTGTCCCTTTGAGTAGAGATTGAAGCGAGTAAGGTGAGGGGGGCAGGGATACTTCCCTCTCCCCAACATGCTTTTTTTCCTCCCAGTTTGGTCATCATGATTTTCCAGGGCCACAGATTAGAAACTCAGTAGTTTCTTATGCTCCTGATATGGTTATTCCTTCCAGCTCCCTTAAACCTTATCCCAGCCTCTCAGATCCTATATAAAGGCCAAACTCGTAAAAATGCTTTCACTTCCCAGTGCTCAAAAGCCTTCTTTATTCTTTTTAGCACAGGAATAAGCAAGAAAAATAGGTTTTGTCAGGAGACATGAAGATAGGAGAAAGAGAGCTCATTTTCCTCCAAAGAAAAAAGACGGGCACTCTTTCTTTTGCCCACACACATGCATGCTACCGTGGACTGAATGTTTGTGTCTCCTGATCCCCACTTCATATATTGAATTCCTACCCACTGCCCCAAGTTAATAGTATCAGGAGGCAGGGTCTTTGGAAGGTGATTAGGTCATGAGGATAGACCCCTCATGAATGGGATTAATGTTCTTTTAAAAGAAGTTGGAGAAAGGCCTGCCTTCCTTTCTACTATGTGAGGACACGTTGAGAAAGCCCCCACCAGATGCTGAATTTCATGGTGCCACGATCTTGGACTTTTCAGCCTCCAAAATTGTGAGAAATGAATTACTGTTGTCTATTAGACACCCAGTTGATGGTATTTGTTATAGCGGCCAAGTGGACTAAGACTTACACACAGCAGAAGATGGCAGAGAATTTTTTTTATACTTGGTAGCAGTTTTCGTAGACTCAGACTCCTGGTTAGCAGTGCAGTGGGTGCATCTGCCTCCCACCAGTCGACAGTCTGTTTTGCTCTCAAGGAGAAAGTGTCAAAGCTACAGGCCCACCAAGTCCTTGTGTTTTCCCCCTTGTTTTCTTATCCTGTCTACTTCTCTCTTGGTTTCTAAAGCTATCCTCTGGTGAAACCTGACCTTGCAAAGGTAGTGGTCCAGCATGGCTGTCATCACGGAGAAGTCACTTCTTCTCAGTGCTCACCTCTGGCCACTGAGCCTGCAACCCACTCCTTGGGGTCCTCCCAGCCTGTGGAGCCAGATAGACAGGCTGAGTTTCTCTGCTGCTTTTCCTTCGAGACCCTTTTGACCAACTGGAGTATCCATTGGCCTCAGATATTTTTGTCCCCCTTCATCTGGGCATTTGGCACGACCGAGCTCCAGTGGGATTGAAATTACAGGGAACGAAAGAGATTTCATGTTACTCTTCATTCTGAAACAAATATAACTTCCTCTGAGTGATAGCTACATAGATTTCCAGCCACTGCCACCCCAACTTTCATCACTATGTATTCTATAGTTCTTCATGAAACCCCATCCTCTGCTTTGTCTGGAAAGCTATGTTACTGTCTCGCTAGAACCCAACTGGGCAGAAATGTGGACTTGGAACACATATTGTGATCTTGGGCCAGAATATTTCATACAAACTTATGGAAAGGTTTTCTAACATGATACAATTTAACATGTGTTAGCATTGAGAAAGTAGAGCCTTCACTGGGCACCTGTCACTGTGTGTATTATTAGGGCTCCTAGACTAACAAAACCTCTCTTTTCACATTCCTTTTTGGTGTCACTTTTCTAGCCCACATGGTGTCAGGACTGACCCAGCCTAGGGATTCTGGACCAGACACTTTCTTAAAAGACCTAAGATGTGATGGCTGGTTGTCAAAAACTATTACAGAAAAAGGTGGCATACCCCAAGCTGGATGGTATATCCGATGTGACAGTTGAGTCTATGAGATGCAGTTTTAATATACAGCAGGCAAAACTGCAGTGACAATTATATAAGGCAGGTGAAGTTGCTTCTTGCTGGTCAGCAAACATCAGCTCAGAACCACTTTACAGCTCTTTACCAGCAACTAAGTGCCTTTATTTACAGAGTGCCTGTCACTTCCCTTTGGCTGAAGAGCTGGTGTATTATTTAGCATGCATTTATCTGGGGAGAACATTTCAATTTAAATCAGCTGGTACAACAGTGGCTCTTGCCAGACTGTTTCCCTGTGGTCCAAAAAGACAAGAACTGAGTCTGAGCTTGGCAGGGAAGGTGAGCAGAGGGAGGCAGGGTCCATTCTCAGATTGCCGCTTGAGTTTGAACCTGAAGGAGGGAACATTCTGTCTTCATATTAAGTTATGAAATGAACATATTATAGTTTCTTCCTGTTTCTCCTCCCAGGAAGGGTAACTCTTAAAAGAAAGAGAAATAAATGGGTGTTTTCCATGCATCGGACACCATAAAGGCCCAGAACACAAAGGTGACTTGGAGTCAACCACTCACTGTGCTGGCAGGGCTCAGGTACATGGAGGAGGTATCCCCATAAACTGTGACAATGCGATAAGACAAGGTCAGACTGGAGATAGAGGAGCACAGAGGTCTCCTCATTTTATATATTTCAAGGAGTTGAGAGGCTTTTTTGAAGAGGTGACATCTGAGATAGCTTGAATGCATGTGACTCCAGAGCACGTGAAATGTGGCAACTGAGGAACTGAATTTTTCTTTAATTTTAATAACTATCCATTAAAAATGACATGCAGCCAGTGGCTACCATAGCCTAGAGGCACAGGCCTAGAGCACAGACTTGTCTTGCTAAAGATTGAGATTTGGGGAAGTCATCAAAAACTTGTAGGAAAAGGATAATTAAATTCATGTTTGAAAAAGAGGACAGCAAAAATAAAAGCGTGGTTTAGAGGTGGGAAGAGATGGAAGCACGAGCTATGTCAGAAGACTACGGTAGTAAATAAGAGAGATGGGGTGCATGCTGACAGTGGAACCTTAGTGATATCAGCAGGGAGAGAAGACAGAAATTGAGATGGCTTTGAAGTATAGAAAAGATAGCTTCTGAAGGCCTGTTGAAAAAGAAGGAGGTATGGGGGACCAAGGATAAGGAATTGGGAGTGAATTTTAAGGTTGGATATTGGGTGGATATAGAAGCTTATTTGCAGAGGACTCGAGAAACATACTTTAAAAAGGAAGGTGAAGACCTTGGTCCTGGTCCCACGGAGTCAGGAATGACCAGCTGAGGTTGGAAGCATGAAAGTATACTGAAACCAGTAAGCACAGCCCTGCAGTGTTCCTTGCAGTGCTTGGCAGGAAGAGCAGAAGTAGAAGTTGGCTTTAGCTTGAGATGGGAATTCATAGAAGGCAAAGTATTCCATGGTGCTGTTGAGAGAATATTAAACTATTTCCCTCTTAGGAGGAAAAAAAGTGCAGCTCACTGCTGTGTTCATTTAATTTTCCATAAACACACTCTTCGAGGCTGAAGACAGTCTGACTGGTTTTCAATGTAAAATTAAAATATAAAAACTGTTCTTGGAGTTATAGCTAAACAGAACTTGTCTCTAATCCTAATGTAACAGATATGTATGTGATGATCAGTTTTTAATAACTTTTTTCATGTGTTAACATCACACCTAGGAATGCTACATTTTCTAGGATTTGACATTTTCAGTGATCGAGAAATACTAAAGAAAAAAAAAGAAGTACTATATTTTGTCAATGGAAATACCACTACTAAAACCAGAATACTATAAATAGAATGATGCCATTTGTTTCCAAGGACTATTGATATACTAGAGCGGTGCAAAAATAATAATAAAAGCGAGATTTTTTTGTGGCAAACTTTTTGTGGGGTAAGGTTAGGACTGTCATCCATGAGTTATCTCAGGGTAAACTCTGCAGCTGCAACCACTGCCAGTGAGTCTTCTCAGGGCAAATGGGAAAAGGGTCAAAATGTTGTGGCTACTAAATCTAAACTGACAGGTGGAGAAGTCAGACCAGGAGGTTGGGCTCATAGACCCAGGGGCCAAGAATGAAGTAAGAAATACATCTCTGTGAGGTTATAGAGCAGGGATGTGAATGAAGGTGTGAGTGAGCCAAAGGGTGGAAGGTGTGATCAGAAAGAGACATATGTGACTTCGTCAGAGAAAGAAGTATTTCTTGTGGAGCCAGAGAAGAGCTCGTTGGTATTACACTGAAAACGGTTCTTCTCCATGAAAACTCTAAACCCAAAGCAAAGCCTACCCAAACACCATAAGCACCACTACCACCACCACCAATGACCGCGGTAGTGATAATAATGTCAATGTGAATGCACGTGTGCTGGGATTGATTGGCTTTGCCAATCAAGGAAATACACATTTCTTAGATCCCTGCATCTTACCCTTGGCACATTGTACTCACTTGAGACATTTTACAAGAACATCGATGCCTGGGTTGCACCATTGAATTGGTCTGGGGTAAAACTTGGGGATTAGGAATTTCATACGCTCCCAGGAGGTTCCCATGTGTAGCCATGAGGGAGAAGCACTGCCCTAGGTGCTCCTTAGAGGAGGGCTGTGAACTCAAGAAATTATGATTGCAATTGTAAAGATAAGAAAACCGAGACTTAGAAAAGTAATGATTTGAACCTGAGTCTCCTAGCTTAGGAACTAGGATCACTAAATCACTTTGCTTCTTTAGGAAAATTCTGTTGGCTCAGCCTGATGGTGGCCTTCCTTTCTTTCTCATGGTTTTGGCTTGTCATCAACTTCGTTAAGCCTTGATGCCCTAAGTGGATAAAAGAGGTGTGGGGACAATGGTGGTGGCAGCAGATTCTAGCTGTTCTCTGTCTAACTGACTGTATTTGTCAGTCTGACTCCTGTCATATGTATCAAGGTGATAAGTAAAGGGTATGACTTGCTCAGTGGACAGGCTTTCCTGATCACAGCTTTTGAAAGGTGACAGAGCCAAGGGTTAGCGCTATTCTACTGTTGAACAGAAACGTTGCTTTCCTCCAAAGCCAGCAGCATGCTCCCCTCAAAGCCTGGATCTCTTTAAGAAGATGGAGCTCTGTGTGTCTTTCAATGTCTGGGATACATTTAAATGTTGGTGTTAAGGTTCTCCTGTTGTTCCTTTTCTTGTTACATGTTTTGCATTCATCTGATTCATGCTACCTGTCTCACAGGTGTCAATTCAATCCCACAAACATTTATTATCTGTTGTGTTGCCCATGCTGTGCATGGCAGGCAATGCCAAGGAGAAGGGGGGCGCAAAAACACATTTTCAGTCCCTGCAACCTCCTATGCAAATATATAACTGTTTTAGAATGTTGGTTTATTACTGTGAGAGGATTACACCCTGTGGGGGCTAGTATTTGAGAGAGTAGCTTTTAGAGGCATATTTAAGAAAGTGCATGGGATTTCAGCAGGTGGAGACAAAGAGAGCTGGCTCAAATAAGAGAGAAAAATAGAAGTGGGGGTGGAGGTCCCTAGGGATGTCCCCGAGGGACAGTATTGAGTACAATCTGGCTCGAATACAGTGTATGTGTGAGAAAGTAGGAGAGAGGAGTCTGAAATGTGGGTTGGATATTGAGAATTTTTTTTCTTTTTTTGAGTTAGGAAGCTGTAAATAATTTTTTATGAGTTTATGAGTTAGGAAGCTGTAAATAATTCAGTAGGCACTGGGGAGCTACGGAAGGTTTCAAAGCAAGAGAGTAATGAGATTGGACCTGAGCTTTGGGAAATTGATCTGGCAGCCCTGTGAAGTATTGTTTGGAGTAAAAAGGGAGAGTATGCAGGAAGCCAAGAACATTGGACTTGAAAAAGAATGGGAGGTTCTAGCAGGAGTCACTGTGGATGTGAAACAGCCCGTGTGGATGTGAGCTTTCTTCCTGGAGACAAAGGATGGCGATGCTGCTCCCAGGAAAATGCCAACAGAGTAGAAGGACATTCTGTAGGAGAAAGCAGTGTCGGGAGGGTTGGGTTTCAGTCATTGCTCATTTCCACAAAGACTTGGTGGAAAATTCAGGTGGGCATGAAAAGCCAAAGGATGGAAATGAAGCCCTGAATCTAGGAGAAGTTCAGCTCTAGAGATGTGGCCTTTGCTCATGCTTTAGGAGTGAAGGAGAGATTCAGAAGGGAGGGAGGTAAGATAGTTGCAGGAGAGAAGTCTGAGGACCATTTTAGAAAAAGAGACTGAGGGAACCACTGGTGGAAGCCAGAGAACCACAAGCTAAGCTTGGACCTCAACATCTCAGGGGAGCAGGGAACTGAAATATCAAACCAGGACATATGTCCATTGCCTCTCTTGCCTCCTGTAAGTTTATTTTTTTATAGTGTGTGTCTTTTTATAGCCACCAAGTTAAAAAAATTTGGTGGCTTACACACACACACACACACACACACACACACACACACACACACACACGTTTCCTCCAGCCCTCCCTGACCCAAAGCCATAGTTACACTAAACGAACTTCCATGTATGAGCAGATGCTCTCCTTTGTCTGCGTTTCAACAAAGGTTAAGAGCCTCGAGTATGGAATGACATTTTTCTTTGGAAGTATGGCAGTAGTCCTTGGAGAGATAGCATTAATTGGAAGCACAGGGTACACCCTCCCCATCCTAAAGTCTGAGTTGTCTTTTTTACTGTTTCAGAGAAGAAAATGTGATTTCTGTTTTATCTTTGTGTCAAATGTGGATTAGGATCTCTAAATTATTGGATGACAAAAAATAGGACTCAAAAGCAACTTCCTGAAGTGGAACTCTGGGAAAGGAAAAAAAAAATTATTGAGGACCTCTGTGTGTTAATTTTCGAATGATCAGTAAAGACAAACTGGATAAACCTTGTTGATAAAAGCATAATTTATTTTGAGCAGTGATTGTTTCATCTTGGTTGGGATGAGAGGGAGTGTCTCAAGAGCTATGAAGATTTGAAGGGGAAAATTGACAAACAAAAGAACGTTGTAAAGAGGACAGCCAGAATAGGGCAATGTCTGGATAACATGTCACTTGCTAAGTGGTTAAGAGAACAAGGCTAGCAGACTCAAAGGGACATTTTATCTTCCGCTCCACTGGACAAAAACCAGGACCAATGGCTAATAATTAAGGAGAACCAGATTTTAACCCAATACAAGAAAGATATTTCCAGAATAGAATGGACTACCTAAAAATGCAGGGAGTGTCCTGTCACTGCAAGTCCATTTGCCAAAGGAAAGTTACTGACATGCTCTTTGTGTTGGGAGGGAGATTGGATGAGATGAGTCCTGTGGTCCTTAATAACTGAGAGCATCCAGTATTTTCTGCATTTTTATTACATGGGAATCTGTGTTTTATGTGATCTACATTTTAACTCCAGAAGGAGAGCTATGGTGTTTGACAGGATTGGGGTCATGGGTCTCTTAGTAGAAGCATTCACATCCTTCCTGAATGGTGTTCTCTTTGTATCTGAAGATGAGGAGCAGCCAGCATTGGGGTTACCAGCTGCATATCTGGCTTTTCCATTAATTGGGCAGACCACCCCATCTTCAACTCCCACACCACCCTTCCACGCCTGTCCTCCTTTCCCAGTGTTCTACCTTCTTCCACTTCTCCAACCCTGACTTCTCTCACACCCAGGCTGCTCCCTCTTACTTGCAAACACACCTATACACATATCCTCACACACATTCTCTCTCCCTGAAATCAAAGAAGCACTTTTTCAGCTACTCCCATATAACATTTCATTACCACAATATTCTCTCTCAATTCTGAAATGGCAGTGGGGGAGAAGCCATTTCTCTTTATACCCACTGAATGAACAAAGCTCAGCGCTAAAATATTTTTCTTCTGTTGTAACTGAAACTGCTGTTGGCTTCCGTCCCAAAAACCAGAAAGACAATTATACTTAACTGTTTAGAGATTTATAAATACCACACTGGAGTAGCCTCTAGGTAGTAACTTTAGATACCCAGCCCAATAATTTTCTTTTATTGGTTTGTGATTTAGATCTTATTTTGAGTCCTCCATAATAAGAGTAGTACATTTCATTAAAAGAGCTTACTAAACAATAAAGAAAATCTGGCTTAGGGCTCTGAGCAGGTCTCAAGTACAGAAAGGGGCCTGCCCTGTTACATTTCTTCTATGGACATCATGAGATGAATCTCAGCACGGTGGTGCAGATGTATTTCAGCAAAGCAGCAATTGCAGCTGTTTGCTAAATGACTTCAACTTAGGAGAATTTTTCCTACACAGCATATTTCATCACATGAGAGATCCTCTTAAGACTGCCATTTACTTTGCTGGTAATATATTCCTAGTGAAAGAAACAAGGAAAAACAACAGCAGTAGCTGTAACAAGAGATAGAGAGACTTGGGCTACTGTGTGAACCTGCGGAGGGTTTTATGCCCTCCATACACCTTTCTTGGAGAGTGGATGTGGGGAAGAAAAAGTAAAAATGGATGAAATAATCTTTTCCTTCCAACTGCATGCAGAGTAGATTCACTCCTCCACCCAGGCTGTGCCCAGCTTGGGACAATTGTAATAAAAGGAAATCTAAGCTTCAGAGACTGAAAATAGATGTGGGGTACCGTTGGGGTTAGATTGAACTTATCATTTTAGCATCAGGCTCTCATGTGCTGGTTTACACCTCCAAATGTGTGTGCCTAGTTAGTGCATCTTTTAAAAAATTATAATTTCGGGTTTTTTTTCAGGTGAGCCATGCACCAGGCACATTCACATACAATACCTCATTTAATCTCCTTGACAGCCTGCTAAGACAGAGGCTACTATCTCCATTTTGCAGATGAGAAAATGGAGGCTCAGGAAAATTAAGCACCTTTCCCAAAGTCTCATTGCTAGTCAAGAGCACACGCAGTTGAAGTCCAAACTGTCTTATTTCAAATCCCATGCATTTCTCACTGCATCAACCTGTCTCATAAAAGGCAAGTGTTATTCTGATGAGAATGGGCTTGAATCTATACATCTGCTCTCAAGGGTTATGTAAGAACCTGGGATATATATTCAAGGTAATGAAAGCACTCAGGGTGTTTCAAGCTCTCCTAAACCAATCCTTGCACCTCAGCCTCCCAAAGTGCCAGGATTACAGGCATGAACCACTGTGCCTGGCCCGTAGTTTTAAATAAAAATATTAAACTGCTTTATCTCGTTGGAGAGCAAACTAAGAGACAGAAGATGCAAACAAGAGATAGTGTGATTCAAACATTCATTTATTCACTTCTCCACAAAACTCTATTAAGTGTCTGCTAGGTGAGAGGTGCTGTGCTAAGCATTTAAAAATATGTCTGACAGTTGATGGGGTGAATGTTTCTTATCTCCATGAACCCCCATTTTTTAAGTCCCTGGCTCCACCCATCCCAACAATGAGGGATACTAGGATTCTGTTGGTTTTAGTCTTTCTTGCTAAAGCTGGACAAACAAGTGTAGAGTTGGGAAAAGTATGGAGCATTCTGCTTAGCCTGTCTTTGTGAACAATATGATCGTTTGAGCTTTTCTTTCTTCTTGTTAATGTAAATTGGACTTTGGAGCTGTCAGGAAGAGGTAGGACTTTTGAGACCCAGCCATTACTTTCTTTGTTAAGAGGTTTTACACAATATTTTCAGGTTTTATCTACTCATTCCCCACTCCAGGTGGAAGGAAGTTTCCATAGAAGGAAGCAGATGAGAATGAACAGATTACTCCAGCCCCAAAAGCTTAGGCTTACATAATAGTCCAGAGAAGTTGTCCCATGGTAGGAAAGTATAGTTGTATAATCAGAGAAAGGTAAAGAAAGTTTTGTAATCCCACAGACTCTGTCAGACCCATGATGAAATTCTGGATAAGGATAGGTCAACCAACAGTTCTCTCCCTGAGTGCCAGTTTGGTTTATATCTTATGCCTGAGGATAGTGTCCCTGTTCTTTCCATAGTCTATGCCATCACAGAGCTAATAGGATCTATAGGCAGAAGTGACAGAGGCATATAAAATAAGTTGTATGGCACAACTTTGACACACATACGTAATGATACAGGTTTTGGACATTCATAATACCTTGCAAATTTTATAGTGTGAGCCATTTGTAATTTTCTGAGGCATGGGTTTAATCCACCTGCTGGGAAGATAACATGCATGCCTTGAGCTGGCAAATGAGTCTAGCCAACCATTCAGTTCAGTTTTGTCTTCACCCATCCTTTTCTAGGCAAAAACTCATGTGCAGTCCTACAGTCTTTATTCTCTTAAATGTGGCCCTGTAAAGAAGCTAACTGACTGCCGGGCTCGGTGGCTCAGCCTGTAATCCCGCGCCTTTGGGAGGCTGAGATGAGTGGATTGCCTGAGCCCGCGGGTTCGAGACCCGCCTGGGCAGCGAGACCTCATCTCTACAATCAATCAAAAAATCAACCGGCCGTGGTAGCGCATGCCTGTAATTCCAGCTACTTGGAAGGCTGAGGCAGAAGGATTGCCGGAGCCCAGCAGGTCAAGGCTGTGGTGGCCGGGAGCAGCCACTGCACTCCAGTCTGGGCGACTGAGTGAGACTCCAACTCAAAAAAAAAAAAAAAAAGCTAACTGACTTATACATGACTTTAGTTCTGGATTTATAGATATTTAAGGACATGAATAATCCTTAAATGCTATAGTTATACTTCATGGAATATTCTGGAGGAAAATGTTTTCTCAAATTCTAGAAAAGCAATATAGTAGTCTTTGAGCATCTTGCTACGTATCTCCAGTAAACATTTTCTACCAAATGTTTTCAGTGCCACATAGATGCTGCCATACAATGTGTTATGAGGAAAAGGATATTGCTTTGGATTGTGATAGTCAGGAGAGGCTATTTGAAATAAATATGAATTTGAAAATAAATACGATTACCATAAGCAAAGGTGCTGACAGGTGTATGAAAAGGGCTGAAGCTGAGTAACAGAAGTCACGTAAGCAGGAAAGGCCAAGAGTCTTTTTAAAAGGGTCATTTGCTCTATGAGCCTACTATTGACATAACGAAAGGATTTAAAGGGCTCACCATACCAAAGGTAATGATTGTAGGTGACTCCACTTTTAGCTTGAATGGGTCCTCAAAAGAACAGCCTGTTCTACAGTTTTATTGACCTCCTCACCCCTGCCAACTGTCAGAAATATTTTTAAATGCTTAGCACAGCACCTCTCACCTAGTAGACACTTAATAGAGTTTTGTGGAGAAGTGAATAAATGAATAAATGTTTGAATCACATTATCTCTTGTTTGCAGCTTCTGTCTCTTAGTTTGCTCTCCAACAAGATAAAGCAGCTTAGTACTTTTATTTAAAACTACGGGCCGGGCACAGTGGATCATGCCTGTAATCCTGTAATCCACTTTGGGAGGCTGAGGTGAAAGGATTGCCTGAACTCACAGGTTCAAGACAAGCCTGGGCAACTTGGTGAGACCTCATCTCTACAATAAATCAAAAAATTAGCTGGGCATGGTGGTGCACGCCTGTAGTTCCAGCTACTTGGAAGGCTGAGATGGAAGGATCGCCTGAACCCAGCAGGTCAAGGCTGTGGTAGCTGTGAGCATGCCACTGCACTCCAGCCAGGGTGACAAAGTGAGACTACAGTTCAATAAAATAGAAAATAAAAACTGTGGAGCTGGAGGAGGGGGTACGGATGGGATTGGCAGTAGAGGGAATCTGCCAAGGGGGGAGCACACCTCATCAACAAGGGTACCTACATAATGAACATTTGTATACCTAACCCTGAACTGTACCTCACATCTTTAAAATTAAAAATTAAAAGAAAAAAAAACCAACAGCAGCAATGATAAAACTATACTTTCCCTCTGAGCGTCAATCACCTTTCATTTGACAGCTAGGTACTGGGCAAGGGTCACAAAGATCAATGATGTTGAACTTGTGTGTAGGATCCTCAACCAGATGGCCAAGTTGTCTATACATTGTCCTGTTCCCTTAATCTTGACCAACAGTTCCTGGTCCTCAATTTTTGACTGACCTCTCTGGATATTCTATTACACAGCACCAGCCCTGGGCCTGAGGATGCTGTAGTATTGAGACCTCCAAAGTTCAATAAAGGGCAGAAAATATCTCTACTTTTGGATCCAGGGAGCTGGGAATGGTTCCTGGACATGTAGGGTTGGGCATTTCTCCCAGCAGGTGCCTGGAGCAGGAGAATCTCAAAAGATGGGTTTTGTTGCTCTGATGGTGAATCACAAACATAATTGTCAGAGTGGTGATGCAATCATGATGGGTCAAGGAACTGGTTTTAAATTCTAGTTCTGTCCATCGTGTTTGAGTTGACTTTGGATAAACACTACAAATTTCATTTATTCATCTATAAAGTGGGATTTGTTAAAATGACCCCACTCAAAAACCCTGAGGGATCTGTGACTATAAAGAGATAATGGCTGCAGAAGAGTTTTGTAAAACATTAAGGGCTGTACAAATAGCACTTTGCAGTCAAGTTTACTCATGGCACATGTGGGGTCTAGAATAGCTTGTGTCTGAATCCCAACTCTGCCACTTACTAGGCCTGGACAAATTATTTAACCCTTTATGTCTCATTTTTCTCACAGAGAATACTAAATGCACCTGGCTCATCAAGTTGCTATGAGAATTAAATGAGATCCAGGGTTTTCTGCTGTGCATACAATACCTTTAAGTGAATCAGAATAAGTCACTGCTTACTAAAGACACTATTTCCATCTGTTGAAAAGTTGTCCTAATGTAATGATTATGTATGAACAAACACACTTTCCTGCCATCTGCCAGGAGAAAATATTGTAACAATTATGTAGAAATGAGTGGTGCCCGCTTAGATTAGCTATTGTACAGTGCCCAACCTTCACAACCATATATGGCATCCCTGAGTGAATGGATGTAAAGCATTTTGTACCTATGATATAGTTAGAAATTATGCAGTGTTAGCTATTTTTGTTAATATAATTACTGAACAACTTTTCTATTTTATTTCATCTCCTCCCCCCCTCAGATTAACAAATAACAAGTTAGGGTTACCTAACTGATTATTTGTACCTAGCAGCCAGAATTACTGTTGACTCTCTCTATAAATATGCATAGAAAATAGATAATGTTGGAAACCAAATTACTTGTAGGAGGTGAGAAGTCTGGGTAAGGTAGACTTACAAATGCCTACAGAGGAGTTGAGGGAGAAATGGGGTAGGTGAACAGTGAGCATTGGGCTTTTCTACTCAGTAGGCTGACTAGCATGGAATCACACAGTGGAGCTTCTCTCTGCAGCAAAAGCTATGCCTGGGATAGCTCACTGGCAGAAGGCCTCCTATGCTTCCAACCCACAACAATTGGTCATGGAAGGAAACCCTGGTGTTGGAGAAGTGACACCATTCTTGAGTTATACTGGCATAAGACTTATGCTACTCCACCTAGTTGACAGGTGACACCTGGTTTTCCTCTTTTGCTTCTTTTTTTCCTTAATATAGTAATTTTGGCCCTTAGCCAGGAGCCCTGTAACATATACTAGGGTAAGGGTCTTTAAATATCTAATAAGATAATAAATGTTCTCTTGGTTTCTTACCCTCACTTTCCATAGACTTATGAAGAAACATTTGCGTGCAAATTCAAGAGGTTCACCTAGCTCAATCATTTTTCTGCTTCCTGCCCCCAGCTTTTGGTGAGGTATAATTGACAAATAAAAACTGCATATATCTAAGGTGTACAACTTGATGATTTGATATACAGAGCATGATGGTATGATTACATATACATTGTGAAATGATTATAACAATCAAGTTAGCACATTTATCACCTCACATAGTTACTATTTGGTGTGTGTATATACATGTGGTAAGGAAACTTAAGATCTACCTCTTAGCAAATTTCAAGTATACTACACAGTCTTATTAACATATTGTTAACATTGCATCCTCAGAATTTATTCATCTTATGATTGAAAGTCTATACCCTTTGGTTGACATCTCCTCATTCCCACTTACTTGTACCCCTGTCCCTTAGCAACCACTGTTCTACTCTCTGCTTCTATGAGTTTGACTTTTTAATATTCCATATATAAGTGAGATCATACAGTATCTGTCTTTATGTAACTGGCTTACTTCACTTAGCATGATTTCCTCCAGTCCATCCATGTCATTGTATATGGCAGGATTTCTTTATTTGTTTGTGGCTGAATAATATTCCATTATATATATGTTCACACACACACATAACACAAACATCACATTTTCTTCATCCATTCATTCATTGATGGACACTTAGGTGGTTTCTATATTTTGGCTGTTGTGAATAATGCTGCAGTAAACATGGAGGTACAGATATCTCTTTGAGATCCTGATCTCATTTTCTTTGGATATATATTCGAAGTGGGATTTCTAGATCATATGGTAGTTCTATTTTTAATTTTTTATGGAAACCCCATGCTGTTTTTTAATAATGGCTCTACCAATTTATGTTTTCTACCAACAGTGTACAGTAATTCTCTTTTCTCCACACCCTCACCAACCCTTGTTATCTCTAGTCTTTTTGACAATAACAATCCTAACAAGTGTGAGATGATATCTCATTGCGGTTTTGACTTGCATTTTCCTGATGATTAGTGATGTTAGCACCTTTTCATATTACTTCTTGGTCACTTGTATGTCTTCTTTTTAAAAATGTCATTCAGTTCCTTTACCTATTTTATAATTGAATTGTTTTCTTGCTATTGAGTATATGAGTTCCTTATATATTTTGAGTAGTAACCCTTTATCAGATATATGTTTTTTAAAATATTTTCTGCCATTCTGTACGTTAGTGTTTCACTTTGTTGATGGTTTCTTTTGCTGTACTTTTAGTTTGATATGGTCCCACTTGTTTATTTTTCTTTTGTTTCCTGTGCTTTTGTTGTCATATGAAAAAAAATCATTGCCCAAACCAATGTCAAGGAGCTTTTCTCTTGTGTTTTATCCTGGGAGTTTACAGTTTCAGCTTTTACATTCAAGTCTTAAGTCAATTTTGAGTAGATTTTGGTATATGGTGTAAGAGAAGGGTTCCATCCCATTCTTTTCTATATAAATATTCTGTTTTTCCACCTCCGTTTATTGAAGAGATTTTTCCCATTGTGTACTCTTGGCACCCTTGTCAAAGACTAGTTGACCATATCTGAGGGAATTTATTTCTGAACTTGTCCACTGGTTTTCAACCTTAGTCATATACTGCAGTCACTTGTGGAACTTTTAACATTCTTGAAATGCTCAGGACATACTCCAGAGCAATTAAATTAGATGCTAGGGGTAGGACGTGGGCATCAGTGAGTTCAACAAGCAGCCTAAATTGAGAAGCACTTGCCTAGCCCCTTACTTACTCAAGGAAACCACCTCTGATCCTCCTATGAGGGCTGTTGATTCACTAAAACTCAAATCTGTATAGAACTAGCAGCCTGCTAGGCATGATTGCTAGGAAGTTTGGAAGGCATATAATGGACATTGTGAAAATGAAGGATAGATGAGAAATTCACAAACTTCCACACAGTTCCCAGCAGAGAACCAGTAGGAGCAGAGAAAATAAACCAGGGCTGTCCATTTGAGAGATCAAAGCAAGTGGGTACAAGTAGTTCTTTGAATGTATAATAGGCATGGGAAATGGAGTGATTTTGAAAATCAATCAGACCATGGGTCTAAAGGCAAGCAAGGAAGGTAAATAATGAGAATATCAGGGTTGAGGTTTCTCACTTAATCTATAAAACTATTTCTTAATAGACCCCTGGGTGATTCTAAATTCATGGTGGCTTTCTTTTTATTGGGATCACCTTTCCAAAGGAAGCCCTTCCTATGATACAGGTGTGTCTTCTTTTATTTATTTATTTGCATTTAGGATCCTAAAGAATTTTTTAAAAAAGAAAAACCTCATTTCTATGAGCATTAATTATATACCATGCAAGGAAGCAATTGTTTCTATGTTATGAAATATTAAATCAAAATGTTTCCTGTTCCCACATGTCCCAGAGATAAATACAGCAGTATTTCGAAGCCCCTCTTGGAGCTGTTTTGCCTGCAAATTTATTGTTTTGTCTCCATTTTCAGAAAGCCCTGTTTTCTATGAAGTATGGCACTCTAGGTAGTTTTTAAGGCGCAAACTCCTCTGGAGTTGCCTGTGTCGGCAACAACTCTTATGTAGATGGCACACGAGGGATGGCGTGTTGATCGGCTCCTTTAAGATGACAAATGGGTAGAGAGTGTTATTGTCTTTGATTGCACGCCTTACATCATCTGTATGTAGGAATAACAGGGTCATACTTTATCTTTAGCCATTTTATAAATATTTAAGTCCTTATAGTTGCCTAAAGATATTAAAGCATATTTTACAGTAGTCGGAATATAAATATTATATATAGCACAAGATACCAAAGTAGTTTAATGAATTCATAATTTTCTGCTCACATTTATTGGAATGTGTTTTATGTTCCAAAAGTTCCATTTAAAGAATAAGATACCATTCTGCTCTCTGACACACACCAAGCATTGGCCAGCGTTGCAGGCAGGGCCTCAGTTTCAATGTGCGGAGGCTTCCATTAGGAAGCAGGGAGGCAGGAAGTCAGAGTCCTGGGATATATTTCCTCTCCCTCTAGGTTTTATATATATATAAGTGTGTGTGTGTGTGTGTGTGTGTGTGTGTGTGTGTGTGTGTGTGTGTGCGCGCGCGCGTGTGTGTACGTACATGCATACATACATACATACATAATATTTTGAATAAACAACTCAGGTGCTTATTTAAGTCCTAAAGCATCTCATGGAGAAAACTTTTTAGAGCCCCTGTCCTCTATTTCAAAAAGATTAAGTCAAAAAACCCTAAGTAAGAACAACAAAGATGAAGTTTGCAATTTTCCTGTCCTCCTTCCTCCCCCAACTTCCTTTAGTAAACAGGGCTGCAGACCCAATTTGCCAATATGCAATTGTGATCCAGGGTCTTATTTGGATGATAACTTCCCAGTACATTCTGACTATTTCTCCCTAAATTAAAGAGGCCCAACTTGCTTATTTCCTTCCCTTTTCCTAAATGGAAGAGTGTGACAAGGAGAATATTACTGCACCTCTTTTCAATTTTCCAGTGAAATATAAAGACTTTTCTCTTTAATATTTCACAAAGTTTCTCCAGCTCCCAGCAGGAGTCCATGCTGGGTAATGTTTGCTAATTACCAACAACAAAACTAGACATACAACGCTGGTAAATTACCTGACCCTTTCCATTTTAATGAGACAACAAGGATTTCGCGAAGTGATGTTGTTTCACTGGTTAATGGTGTCAGCAATGTTGTAATTGTGGGTTGAGACACATTAGCTGAACAACCACATGTAGAAAGGGCTTTCTCTCGACAAGCCCTTTGGAGACTAGAACCATATTATCATTAAGCCTTTGTCATTTGCATGCTGCTAATCAGTTACTTTATTATCCTTCATATCCATTGTCTTTCTTTAATTGCTCTTTAAATTAAAATTAAAAATAGTTCTAAAGCCCACAATGGCTAGGATAGCATCTTGATTATGAAGATAACTTCAAGAAAATGGAACAACTGGTAATATATTGCCAGAATTATGAGAGTCCCATCGTTATGTACTGCGCCAGCAGGCCTCAGGGGCCTAATTGTGGTGGTTTCTCTTCCTTTAGCCCATCGTGTTTGTTTAATAAATGGTTATTTATGGCCTTCTTAGCCATTATAGCAACTTTGGAGAAAGTACATCCTTCTCATTGGCTTCGGAACTGAAGTTTCATTTTCCAGGCAAAGATATAAAACTGAATTGAAGGCAGGATCTGTACTAGAGCTTGCAAAAGAGTTTGAAAAGATGCCCTTTGATTCCTTCTTGCTAGTTTATTCTGGAGGAGCTTACTTTTAAAATTTAGAGTCATGAAAGAGACATAAACTTCAGAGTTGAGAAGGACCTTAGAATCATCCCCATTTTTTAGAAAAAGAAACTGAGGACCTTAGCAGTTGCCGTGACCATGATCCCATTGCGGTAAATGAACCTGTTTGAACTGCTGACACATGGAGTGGATGCAGGGCTCCTGGAGGGAGGATTGTGCCTTGAGGGCTCATCCTGAGAGAAGATATGATGTCATGCCTGGAACTGTGACGTGCAAAATACATGGTTGTCATGGTACAGTATATTTAGTGTATGCCTCTTGTATGCATATATCGATATTGGTGTTTGTTGATACAGACCATGTGATAGGACACCAGAAGAGAAGGCTGCTGTCTTCTGCTTCCTTAAAAAAAAACAACCCGATGAATGACTCTGTAGTCATCCTTTAATATTGAGTGACTAAATCCAGAACTATTATGATTCCAATATTATGTGCAATGTATGATAATCAGAAGGTGTTTGAAGTATTGCATCTGCCTCATTTTATGGAAAGGAAAACTGAGTTTGGATAAGATGTTGGATCCTTCTACTCTACTCTGATAGAGAGTTAGGCATTGACCTGGGGGCTAAAACTCATGCCTTTTGTTTTCTCTGTCAGCTTTAAAATTCTATTGTTGATAAATAAGAATGAATTAGACTTATAACATGCATACTCTATGTCAGGCATTGCTATAAACAGTTTTCCCTGTATTATTATTAACTCATGTAATCTTCATGACATATTACACTCCCATTTTACAAATGTAGAAAATGAGACACTAAATTTAAGTAAAGTGCCCCAGATCACAAAATTAGAAACTGAAAGAGGCAAGACCCAAACTCAATCAGTTCAATTTCTTAACCACAGTTTTATGGCTTATTCCAGGTAGTAGTCAAAAGTAGATTATGCGGTTGATTATTCTGAGTTGCTCAGAATCAAAGTAGCCCCAATCCTCACCCTCCTCTAGTGACGGTTGTGTGTGTGGGGGGAAGGGGGAACACATACATATGTGTATGTGAATGCTTGACCCCAAGAACCAAGATCTCAGTTACATATTTATCTGCTAGCATAAGTATATATACAGGAAACCTTTAACACTTACAAGAAAAAAATGCTTTCTTTGAAAGGACTATCACATTTTTGGAACCTTGGCCGCTATCTTGGGCCAGGCCTCCTGTCTCTCGAACCGTTCTGAGACAGCTGGCTGAAAGTTGTTAGTGACAGGATTCTGCTTTCCTGAATTGCATGGCAATGCCTTGGATCACTTGGCAAACCCATCTTTTACAGCTACTTAATTTTCTGTGCACTTAAGATATGGATGTTTTAGCTTGCTTGTGATTTTGGAACTCTGGTTTTTGCTACGCTGGCCATTGATTCATACTAAACCAAACAACTGGGGCCCATTTGGCATTTGGTGTTTTAAATGTAAAAGGACATTTGAACTACATGACAAATGCTGAAAAACAAAGCCCATAGCACTGAGAACATAAAGAAACTGTTTATAATGAAATGGTGGTTACATTTTCAGTCAATCTATCACTTTAATGAGCTCTTTGCATTTCTTTGATTAATGCTCACAAAAGGAGGAGAAAAAAATTGATGTAATGGAAACAAAATGGTATATAGTCTTGGCAGCACAAAAGGGGATTTCTGTGTGTTTTATTAGTACCCCCTTCATATCACTGTCTTGTAATGTATATGTCTGCCTTTTCCCTGTCATAGGAAGCCTCTTGTTTACTGGAAATGTGATCCAGCATGAAAGAAGAGATCTTATGTTAGTGGCAAAACAGCCTTTGTCCTCTTGCGGGGGCAGTAAAGAGGAAAGGTCAGAGAATAGGAATTAAGAATACATAATAATAATAAAGAAAAAGCCGACATAGTCTGTGCCATACTGAAATTGAGGAATCGAACATTTCAAATAGTGATTAAAGGAATGGAAAAAGGGCAGAGGAAGTCATCTTCATGAAGTAACTAAAAGTGAGAAGTTAGTCAAGGCAGAATTCCTGGGAGGAGGTGAAGAAAGGATAGGAACTGGATTGGGCAGGAAGAGAGAAGACAGAATTTTTGAATTCTGTCGAGTTCAAAAATTTGGAGAGAGCAGGAATGAGAATCAGCAGATGCCATTCTTCATCTGTGTTGAAAACCGGCTCTGACTGGTCCTCCCTTTGACTGTATGCATGGGGCATTGTGGCTTTTCTTGGGCTCTTCACAACCCATAAGTACTTTGTACAAGTGGCCTCTACTCTGAGATTGAGTGACTTTTATAAAATGGTGGGATGTTGAAACGACAGAGAACTGGGAACCCTAAAAACTCTCTTTGGGCCCTATTCTTCTAAAGCTTCTTTACTCTGTAACCTTGGCCTGGTCACTCTGTCTCAGAACTTCAGTCTCCCCAACTGCCAAGGCAAGTGGGTGTTCAATGATCTTTCAGATCCTGACTCATCAACAAGGTGTGTCCATACACCATGATAAGCAGCTGCTCTTAGCCCTTGATATCACATAAGATTTCCAGATTTTAGTTTTTTCTTTTATTAATTTATATTTTTAATGCTTTCTCATTGCACAAATAAGGTATTCATTTTAGAAAATTTAGCAATCATATAAGCAAAAAGAGGAAAATGCACATTCCCTATAATTTTACCACTCAGACATAAGAAAGTTGACATATTAGTCTTATTTCCATAGATATAAGTATTTCTTCCTTCGAAAAATGGATTGTACATGTTATTATGTGATCTGTGTTTTTCCACAAAGATTTTTATCATGACCATTTTTCTATGTCATTAAACATTTTTCAGTATTATTTTTAGTAGATGGATGCTTAACATAATTGTTTTCCCTAAAATTAAATTCATGTTGTTTTTGATTTAACATCATTACTTAATAGCTATGAATGAAGAACATCATAGCCAAATCTTTAATATAAATAAACCATGACTGTACACATCATTTTAAAGTTAAATTACTAAGGCCAAAATGTAAGTAAAACTTTAAGCCATTTGATTTGTATGGGCCAAGTATGTCTTATTTTCAAATTGTAGGATGAATTAGGAGGAGAAAAGATTGAGAGTGTTGAGATATTGTGGAAAATGCACTGACACCCAGTGCTGTTGGGCAAATGGAGAAATTAGACCAGGCGGTTATTAGGTTTCTTCCTAAATGTGTAGTTTGAGTTGTGACTAGCTTTGTTCTTTTCTTCCTTCTTCTCTTCCTTTCTACTATTAACCAACCCCTTCGAGAAACAGATGTTACACAGTAAGTTCTTTAAGTTAATTTTAAGGAAAGAGACTATCTGCTTCGATAGATGATGCCTGCAAATGTATTTGTTTCATATGTGTTAGACTTGTCTAAGCACTGAATAGATTTTACGAATCTTCATGGGCAAATTACTATGGAGCTATGTTTGGTTGATTTAACTTGCTTTGGTTTGTATCATACCCCAAATGCAAACTCCTAAAAAAGGATGGGGTACTTTATGTAGTAGAAGGAGACAGCTCCCCAAGGTGCTAGTCAAAGACAATCTCTAGAAACATGTACCCCTAAAAACACCATTATTACTTACTATGCATAGAAAGAAATGAGGGGAGTATTAGCCCAGGTCACAGGAAGGAAGCAATAAACCTTGCATGAAGACACGGTCACATGTTTCAGTAAAATCAGACATGTGTGAACCATTTCACCACGAAAATAATAGAGATTTTTGTCAGTTACTGAACTAGTCAGGGGCATTTTTGTGCAAGTGAAATTCAACTCAAAAAGGCTGAAGAAGAAAGAAAGTCATATAACTGGAGTACCTCTGGCTTTAGGCACATTTGTGTGCAGGAGCTTGAACAATGATAGAGTTCTGTCTCATTCTCTTGATTCATCTATCCTGATTCCTCCAACTTGAATGGCAGCTACATGAGGGTTGAGACTGTGTCTGTTTTGTTCTTTGCTTTCCTAGGGCCTAAAACAGTGTCTGAATCATCAAGGAAAATGGAAGAGAGAAGGGAGGGAGGGGAAAGGGAAAAGTAGGTGATAGATTAGACAGGTAGGTAGGTAGGTAGGTAGGTAGATAGATAGATAGATAGATAGATAGATAGATAGATAGATAGGTAGGTAGGTAGATAGACAGACAGACAATCGATTCACCCTAATGGTGGGCTAACCGCTCACCAGTAGACCCACACTTAGAGGCTCCCAGCTCTGCAACCACAGCCTCTTTAACATATTTTACAGAAGATCCTGGGGAGAAAATGGGGTGGTAATGATGTGCCAGGATGATAGAGAACTACCTTGGCCCTGTGAAGTCAGACTGCCTGGCTTCATGTTGCTGTACCTGTGTCCAGGGTGGGGCTAGGGTTGTTCTTCTCCACCCCCACTACCACCAGACACTTTGAAATGGGTTCCTTATGTGGAGAAGGGGTTGAAAGAAAGCAGATAACAGATACCAACTATCCTGATTCTGCTGCTAACTTTTTCCATGAACTTGGATATAGTAACTTCTCCACTCTGAGCCTCAGTTTCTTCTTCTGTAAAATGGAGGAATTGATTAGAGGATTTCCAAAGTTCTTGTGTCTCTAACATAGAGTGATGGGTAAAGAGGCAATAAACCCAATAGTATGGTTTATGTTTCACAGACTTGTCTATTTACACTGTTTCCAAGTTCTGTCTTTATGCTTTGGGCAGGAGACAGTTATCCACTCCAGTTTCTCTACCAAACACAGAGGTTATTTGGCACGAAGCAGATAACCACACAGTCACAAACTGGCAGGGGAGTTTTCCCTGCTTCCCTCCTTGACACTGACCTTCAGGACCCTATTGTGGGCTACTGACACCTCAGGCTCCTAAGTGGAAAGTGGCTGGTTGTAGTACCCTTTGGGCAATACCAGAAGAAGCTGCTGTCTTGGTAAATAGTCATTTTTTTAATTGAGTAAACTTGGTCAGTTGCCTGGCCTTCTTGACTCCAGACTTCAGCTTCATGGGAAGTCACTAAAAACTACTGTGAAAAAACATTACAAGGTTAAACTGGAGCTTTTCCTTGGCCAAATTTTTCTTGCAGTCATTTCTAAAAATCTATTTCCCAACTCAACCCTGTGTACATGGATTTTTTCGTCCTACAAGTTAGAAAGCGATGGTGCTTCTACACATGGAATTTTCTTTACTTCAGCTGCTGAAGAATTTGTTGGAATACATACTGCAAAAATGACTGCTGTGGCTATTACTGTAGTTGCTCAGGGGAGCTATTCAGATGCCTCATTTATTGGAGCTTAATAGATTAAAAGTCCAAATTGAGTCTCATGATATAAGCCTAATCAAGTTCTCATCTGCATAATTTTCCCATAAGCAGCAATGGGAAATTTTGATAATTTATGTTTCAGCAGTTGCCAATCATGTGTTAAATAGAATTGTTGCATTTACTTATCAAAATATTTTTATTGATCAGCACTTCATCTGACATTTGGCTTTGGGTTTTTTTTTCCTGACATTAACAGGAAATTTAATTCATCTCATAGATGATGTAATTTGAGATGTTTCTCTTGATTTTAACATGTCTTTATAGATCATTTTTAACGGTGATCTTTCCCTTTTACAACTTCATATTGAATACCTGTCTCAGCAAACCTAGATGACTTGGCCTAATTTATTTCCCTAGTTTAACGTAGCATATGGATTTCTAACCATCATTTATATGCACACAATAAAAGATAATTTGGCCCACCATTTGAACCAATTCCTTTATGTTAAGTCTGTGGGGTGGAGGAAGCACTTACCTTCATTTCTCCGTCTATTCTAGGAGAGGTGATTGATAAGAATTTCCATCTCCCTCTCTCCCTGGAAAGGCTTGGGGATTTAACTAGGGAAGATTTAGAAAGTGCTTTGTGTTTCCCCAATGGAAAAGTACTGTAATAAAGCATTTATTATATGTACTGAGTTGCGCATGCTGCCTTACCAAAGCAAGTTAAGCATAACTACAATGTGCCCCAGCTGTTGTCTGCTATTGTTTAAAAGTGAAAACAATAAAAAAGTAAGACTGGCTCAGGCCTCAAACTTGCCTGCCAGGGTTGGTACCTGAGAAGGAAAGACCAGCATAGAGGTGGGGGAGGCAGCAGGCTATGCAGATGTTCATGGACTCTGAGGTCAGCCTGCCCAGCTGCAACTCCTAGATTCACCACTTACCAACTGGGTATGCTTGAGCAAGTGACTCAACTGCTCTGAATCTTATTTTCCTCTACTATAAATGGAAGTATTAATAATCTATCAACTCATAAGGCTGCTATGAGGAAAAAAATGAGGTGGCTCATGAAAAAAAACCCTTAGCGCAGCCTGGCAATAAGAAGCAATACAACGTGGTGGCTTAGAGAACAGTCTGGGGCTAGTTTGGCTGGGTGCCACTCTGAGATCTGCTCATTGTGTGTCCCGTGGCAAGTTACTTATCTTCTCTGTGCTTCAGTTGCCTCCTCTGTAAAATAGTAGTACCTATGGAAGGTAGTTGTTTTTTTTGGTTTTGGTTTGGATTTTTAAAAATTTGTTATTTTAAATACGTGAGATACAACTCAGGGTTAGGTATACAAATGGTCATCGTACAGGTAAAGTTTGGGCCTTGCTCTGGTCCCCACTTCACTTGCTTTGAGAACCCTTACTGATGAAGTGTGACCCCCTCTCCCTTGGCAATTTCCCACTACTGCCAATTCCTTTCCTATGAATTATGACAATTGTTTAGAGTCTGCTTATGAATGAGAACATGTGGTACTCAGTTCTTTGTTTCTGTGATAGATCACTGAATATTATAGACCCCAAGTCCATCCAAGTTACTGCAAAGTTCATCAAATTTTGTCATTTTTTTATGGTTGCATAATATTCTATCATGTATTTATACCACATTTTTAAAATCCAGTTCACATTTGATGGGCAGCCTGGTAGGTTCCATGTTTTTGCTATTGTCAATACTACACATGCATGTGCAGATAACTTTTTCATAGAGTGACTTGGGTTCTTTTGGGTATATTCCCAGAATGGGGATTGCTGGGTTGTATGGAAGGTCAATTTTTAGATCTTTTAGGAATCACCACACTGTTTTCCACAGAGGTTGTACTGTTTACAATCCTACCAATAGTGTAGAAGTGTTCCCTTTTCTCTTCATCCTCTCCAGCATCTGTTGTTCTTTGAGTTATTGATGATGACCATCCTGACTAGAGTTAGGTGGTATCTCAGAGATTTTAATTTGCATTTCTTTGATGACTAGTGTGGCTGAGCATTTTTTCATGTATCTGTTGGCTGCTCATATGTCTTTTTTTGAGAAGTTTCTATTCATATCTTTTGCCCACTTTTCAATAGGGCAATTTTTTTTTTTTTTTTTTGGCATATTTGAGTTCCTTGTAAATCCTAGATGTTAGGCCTTTGTCAGATATACAGTTGGCAAATATTTTTTTCCCATTCTTTGGGCTGTCGCCCCACTTTCTTGATAGTTTCTTTTTCTTTGCAGAAGCTTTTTCAGTTTGATGAGATTCCACTTTTCTATCTTATCTCTTATAGCATGGGCATTTGGGGTTTTGATCAGGAATTGGTTGCCAATTCCAATTTCCATAAGGGTGTCTCCTGCATTTTCTAAGGTTCTTATAGTTTGAAGTTTTATGTTTAGGACTTTGATCCATTTAGAGTTGATTTTTGTATGGGTGATAGGTTAGAGATCTTGTTTTAATCTTCTGCATGTGGTCAACCAGTTTTCCTAGCACCATTTGCTGAATAAATTCTCCTCTCCCAGGTGGTTGTTAGTGGAGACTTTGTGAAGATGAGTTGGTTGAGAAATTGAGGTTTTGTTTCTGGAATCTATCCTGTTCCATTGATTTATATGCCTATTCTTGTACCAATACCAGGCTGTTTTGATTGTTGTAGCCTTATAATAAGTTTAAAGTCTGGAAGTGTGGTACCTTTCACTTTGTTTCTTTTGTTGAGGATTGTTTTGACTGCTCATGGTCATTTATATTTCCATATGAATTTCTGCATTGTTGTTTCTAGGTGTGAGAAGAATTATACTGGTAATTTAATGGGTATTGTATTAAATCTATAGATTGCCTTAGATAGGATGGACATCTTTACAATGTTGATTTTTCTAATCCATGAGCATGGAATATTTTTCCATTTGTTTGTTTCATCTTTGATCTATTTTGGCAGTGTTTTATAGTTTTCATTGTAACAGTCTTTCACTTCTCTGGTTAGGAAGATGCTGAGGTATTTCTTTCTTGTTGCTGTTGTGAATGGGGTTGTGCTTTTTATTTGGTTCTCTGTCTGTTAGCTGTTGGTGTATAAGAATGTGACTTTCTTTTGCATGTCGATTTTGTATGCTGAGACTTTGCCAAAGTCCTTTATCAGTACAAGAAGATGTTTGACAGATTCTCTTGAATTTTCAAGATATAGAATCCAATCATCAGCAAAGAGGGATAACTTGACTTCCTCTTTTCCTATTTGGATGCCCCTGATTTCCTTCTTTTGTCTGATTGCTCTAGCTAGGACTTCCAACTCTATGTTGAATAGGAGGGGTGAAAGCGGGCAGCCTTGTTTTGTTCCAGTTTTCAGGGAAAAACTTCCAATTTTTGTCCATTTAGCAATATGTTGGCTGTGGGTTAATCATAGATGGCTCTTACTATTTTGAGGTATGTTCCCTCTATGCCTGGGTGTTCAAGGGTTTTTATCAAGAAGGGATGCTGGATTTTATCAAAAGCTTTTTCAGCGTCTAATAATATAATCATGTGATTCCTATTTTTCATCTGTTGATGTATTTAGCTACATTTATGATCTTGCAGATGTTGAAACAGCCCTGCATCCTGGGGATGAAGACTCCTTAGTCATGGTGGATGATTTTTGAGATGTGTTTTGGATCCAATTTCCTAGAATCTTTTTGAGTATTTTTGCATCTATGTTCACCAGGGGTATTGGCCTGCAGCTTTCTTTCTTTGTTGGATCTTACATGGTTTGGATATCAGTGTGATGTTAGCTTCATGAAATGTTTTGGGGAGGTTCTATCGTTCTTGATTTCTTGACATACTCTCAGTAGGATTGGTATCAGTTCTTCCTTGTATGTTTTGTTGAACTCCATTGGAAAGCTGTCTGGTCTATGACTTTTTTTTGGTGGGCAGTTTTCTTATGATGGAGTCCATTTTCTGGGTTGTTATTGGTCTATTTAATGTCTCAATTTCTTCTTGTTTCAACCTTGGAAGGTTGTGTGATGTCAGAAAGTCCTCCATTTCATTTATGTTTTCAAGTTTGTTTCTTTACAGGTGTACTTAGTAATCTCTGATAATCTTTTATATTTCTTCAGGATCCATTGTGATTTTATCTTTTGCATTTCTGATTGTGTTTATTTGGGCTTTTTCTCTCTTTTTCTTGTCAGTCCAGCTAGGGGTCTGACAATCTTGATTATTTTTTCAAACAACCAACTTTTTGTTTCACTGATTTTTTTCTATTGTATTTTTGTCTTCTATGTCCTGTATTTGCACTTTTACTTCGGTGATCTGGATTCTTCTGCTGAAGTTAGGGTTTGGTGGTCTTGTCTTTCCAGCTCCCTTAGATGATTTGTTAGGCAGTTAACTTGTGATCTTTCCATTTTCTTGATGTATGTTTATAAAGAAATGAATTCTCCTCTCAGTACTGTTTTCATGACATTCCAGAGGTTTTGGTAAGATGTGTCTTTATTTTCAGATGTGTTTCCAAAAATCTTTTAATTTCTGCTGTTTGGTGTCCATGTCTTTGTGGGGCTGGGGGCAGCTTTGTTGGTGCTGGTATTCATTTTTATTCCACTACGATCTGAGAAGGTGCATGGCAGTATTTCAATCTTATAAAATTTATTTACACTTGATTTATGGCTGAGGATGTGGTTGATCTTGGAGTATGTTTCATGTGGTAATGAGTAGAATGTATATTCCATGGTTGTTGGGTAGAGTGTTCTATAGGTATCTATTAAATACCTTTGGTCTAGCACCAAGTTGAGGTTCCAGATCTCCTTGTTGATTTTTTGCCTTGATGATCTATCTAGGGTTGTTAGTGAGATATTTAAGTTCCCAGCTACAATAGAGTTAGAGTCAATATCTTTTTTTAGTTTATCTAGAAGACACTTTATAAAAGTTGGCTCTCCCATGTTGGATACATATATGTTTAGGATGGATATTTCTTGTTGATAGATTGAAACTTTTATCATTATGTAGTGACCTTCCATATTTTTAAAAATTTTTTATAGCTTAAAGGATATTTTGTCTGACATTAAGATCTCAACTCCTGCTTCCTTTTGTGTTCTGTTTGCCTGAAAATTTGTTTTCCATCCTCTTATTTGGAGTCTGTGAGTGTCCATTTTGGTGAGGTAAGTCTCCTGGAGACAGGGTATTGTTGCATCATGTTTTTTCTTTTAATCCATTTTGCCATTCTATGTCCTTTCTTTTTTTTTGAGTTGGAGTCTCACTCTGTTGCCCAGACTGGAGTGCAGTGGCTGCTCCTGGCCACCACAGCCTCGACCTGCTGGGCTCCAGCAATCCTTCTACCTCAGCCTTCCAAGTAGCTGGAATTACAGGCATACGCTACCACACCCGGCTGATTTTTTGATTTATTGTAGAGATGCGGTCTCGCTGCCCAGGCGGGTCTCGAACCCGCGGGCTCAGGCAATTCACTCATCTCAGCCTCCCAAAGGTGCGGGATTACAGGCTGAGCCACTGAGCCCAGCTCTATGTCCTTTCAGTGGTGCATTTAGTCTATTCACATTCAGGCTAATTATTGAGATGTAAGAGTTTATCCCTGTCATGAGGTTCTTATAGGGTTTGTTGTTGTTTGTTTGTTGGTTGGTTTTCTTTTGATTTGGGGGTTGATATATGTGTGTGTTTTCAATCTTTTTCCTCAATTCTTGAGAAGAATGTGATCATTCTTTTTTTCTTTCTTCTGTGCTTAATACTTTCTTAAGCATTTCTTGTAGAGCTAGTCAGGAGTTGGCGTAAACTCTTAGAGATAGAATATCTGGGAAGGATTTGAATTCTCCGTCACTGATGAAGCTTAACTTAGCTGGGTGGGAAATTCTTGGTTGTAATTGTTTATCTTTGAGAACTTTGAAGATTGGACTTCAGTCTCTTCTAGCCTGTAGTGTTTCTGTAGATAAGTCTGCTGCTATTCTAATTGGTCTTTCCTGGTAAGTAGTCTGATCTTTCTCTTGCTGACTTTAAGATATTTTCCTTTATAACTACTTTGTGTACGTGAATTACTATATGTCTAGGAGTTGGTCTTGTCATTTGATGTCTTGCAGAGGTTCTCTGAATTTCTTGTTTGAATTGTCACATCTCTAATGAGATGAGGGAAGTTTTCTTAGATAATTTCATAGAATGTTTGTTCTAGGGTGGTCTCTCTTTCTCCATTGCCTCAGGAATGCCAATTAATCATAGGTGCGGCCTCTTGATATAATCACACATCTCTTAGAGGCTTTGTTCTGTCTTTTTGAGCTTCTTTTCTATGTCTTCAACAGTTTGTCTTAGTTCCATATTTTGGTCTTCAAGCTCTGAGATTCATTTGCTTGGTTAATTCTGCTTTCCATGATTGTCAGTTTGTTATTTATTTTGCTTACTGTATCTTTATTGCCATCATCTCAGTTATCAGCCCCTTCATTCTTTCTTCTTGTCGCTCACTTCTATTCATTCTCTCTATAATATCTTGATCTCTGGGTTTGCAGTTTGAGACCAGTTGTTCTGGGGACTCTCCATTACTTGAGTTCCAAAGTCTGTATTCTCAGGTGCTGTCTTCCCAGGAGTCTGTATTGGACCTGTGTTCTTCCTTTGAGTCTTCATCATTTGTGATGGTTTTCCTCCCCCTTTCTCCCCCTTTTTAAATTCTACTGCTCAGTGATGGGGGAATAGTTGTCATTTCT
Source organism: Cephalopachus bancanus (assembly GCA_027257055.1). Classification (NCBI taxonomy): domain Eukaryota; kingdom Metazoa; phylum Chordata; class Mammalia; order Primates; family Tarsiidae; genus Cephalopachus; species Cephalopachus bancanus. The sequence goes on from JAPVLO010000036.1 coordinate 7,338,688, forward strand.
GTTTGACCAGTCCCTTATTCTTCCTTATATAGATCCTCTGGATTTCTTCAATTTTGAAGCTATACTGGGGATGGGGAGCTGTGCTTTTTGCAGATTTCAGATTCGATTAAGGTGTGATGGGGGAATCTGTGTTTCAGAGGTGATCTGCAGATCACAATATCTGCTGACATGTTGTGGGCCCCCTAGAACCCACTTTCCACCACCTTACAATCTGTCCATGCAGTGGGCTGTATGTATGCCCCCTGAAAGCAAAATGAGATAAGAAAAAGGAAAAATGAATAGAAAAAAAGAAGAAGGGAGATGAAAGGAAGATAAAGAAAGAGAAGGAGAAGGAAAGCAGACAGGCACACCAACTAACAAATAAACAAAGAAACAAACAAAAACAAAAAACACACACAAGCAAACAAACATACAAATAGAAAAAAACCTGATGATGCACTTGCTCTCAAAAATACCCACACATAAACAGAAAAACTAAAAAGCACACACACACACAAGCACAAGTACTAAAACATAAACTAAAATAGAGGGAAAAAAGAGCTCCCTCTGTGGCTGTTTCTGGAACTTCAGGTTCCTTTCTCAAGTACTGCCACTGCTCTGGTCACTGACGTCCATAGTGGTCTTCAGTCCCTCCCCTTTGCTCTCGGTGCAGGTTGATGGGGTTGCCCTTGTATGGGTCTGATGCCCCATGGACTGCTGTGGGAGAAGGGTGAATCAGCTCCAGACTTACCCAACTGGTTCACTGCTGCTGCTGCCGCCACCAAGTCCCCCACTCAGATCAGATGTGTCTGTGACTGGTCCAGCGTGGGGGTGTGGTGCCTGTCTCTCAGTGTCTGCTCCTGAAGTTTCCTCTCTGGATCAGCAATGGTCGGTCCTGGAGTGGTGCAGAGATTGCCTCTGGGTGCTAGTTGGAAATGTGAATAGAACCGGGCAGGCCAACACAGGTCTCTGCCCAGTCCCAGAACCAAAAAAAATGGTGATGGTCAGTGTCCTTGCTGGCGGGTAGGGCTCAGCTCCAGATTTCCTCACCTTGCGCTCTCCATGGTTCCCTCTGCTAGCACCCAGCCTGCTGCTGTGAGTGGTGGCATGGGCCAGGAGCAGACGCTGAGGAGCAGCTGACCTCTGCTGCCTCCTCCTGAGAGATCCCAAAGAATAGCTGATTATCCTGCATCCCAGGGCCTCCAATCTCAGGGCAGTAGTAGACTACAGCCACCTCTGGAGAGAAAATCTGGGTGCTTGATCCCAAGTCTCCTCTCAGATGGATTTTCACTCACCCCAAGCTGTACTCACCCACTCAGGCAGACTGTCTTTATGGACCCTTGCAGAGTCTTTCACTCTCCCACTGGTTCTGTCGCCATTTTGCCTCTCTCTACACAGGGTGGTTTTGAGAACTAAAGACATCACAAGAACAGAGTTAGTACATAGCGAGCACTCAATAAATGTTGGCAATTATTTTTTTCTTGAGGTTGTATTTCAGCTTTCCTTCACTCTTCTTAATTCTCAATTAGCTTAATCAGTCTAGATCTAGAGCATTTTTGCCTTTGCTTTGAATCCCATGAAAACCATGACATTGAGCCTTTCTCATTTTCTGATGCATTTGTGTTTACAACGCCCTGAACATTTTTCTAGTCATTCCCCCTTTGAATAATCTTGTTTGAGCCATAACCCTTCTTTACTTACAACAACATGGTACCTCTTAGATGCTTCATGTGTTTGTATACATGCATACAGAAGGTATCCAATACAATCAATTCAAAAAAATAAAACCTGATGATCTCCTTGTTATTCCTGTCTTTACTCCTTAGGAAAGGCCAAGTGTTTGTGTTAACCTCTTTAATTCCAAGCCATCCTAACTGAAATTACTCTGAACATTTCACTAAAGGGCATTTAATTTTCCCATAGCCTTCCTGGCAGAGGCCCAGTGCTTCTAGACCCTGGAATAACCAGTATTATAAAAAGAACATTAGACACTGCTGATTTTGTTCAGCTGAGACCAACAGGGGTGCATATGGTCAAATGATGGGAAAAAATATGGAGAATAGTAAAAGCCAATTCAGGAGTTTGTGCTCCTAAATAACTAAGGGAAGTGGAAGATTAGTTCTAGAAAATAGAAAGCTCCAGAGATATTCTGCAGTTGTCATAAGTAACTAAGAATCTCTAAGATTGGTGATCAGTTTTTCAGCATACCTAAAGAGAATCCCAGCCATTCCCATATTCATACCCCTCCTACCTTAGATATTTTGAGCTGAATTTGTAGCACAGGACTGATCTGATTATTTCTACAAAAAATATATACAGTGCTCATGGTCTTCTCATGAATTCCCCAGGATTTTCTCTGTGTGAAAATACCTCTATAAAGCCTATCAAATGCTTCTTCAATCCATAGGGAAGGGATAGTGATCCACAAATACTTCTTGAATACCTAATAAGATATTAATATTGGTAGCCAGCATTTTTGAGTACTTGCTTCATATCAGGCAAGTACTAAATAGAACATATTCAAAACTAAATGTTTTGAATATGTTCTATTTTGTCCTTACAATTGTTCTGTGTAGGAGATACTTCCAGTTTACACATGAAGAAAGAGAGACTTGAAGAGAGTCTATGCAGTGCTTACAGTTACAAAGCTCATAAGTGTTTGAGGCAGAATTTGAACCCAAGATATCTGACTTCAAAGTCTGTGCTCTTAACTATTTCATTCTTTATCTTTTCTATGTGCTGAACATTTTGTAGATAATCTGAGAAGTTCAAAGAAGTGGAAAACTCAGTCTCTGTCCTGAAGTTCTTACAGCATGTAGCATATGGAGTGAGAATACTTGGCATGAGCTAATGTTGATAGAGGTATTTATGCCTCATGCCACATGAACAAAACAGATAATGGAAGCCTACGACATCTGCCCCTGAAGACTGGAATGTTGAGGGACTGTCAGTTTAAGGAGATGAGGTGGACTTTGGAAGTCAAGACAAAAATTGCCTCTATGGCCATGATGAATAGAGGGAAATGGGGACACATCTAAATAATCAGCCTATCTCGATGAGAGTTTGGACTGTGGATGACTTGAGTCTTTTCCTTATTGAGGACTTCTCATTCCATCTCTCTAATGCTGATATTCTTAGTCATCTCTTCTGGCAAAATAAGTGGTTGTTCTAAAATTAATTTTCTGAGTGTTAGTTTAACTAATGAAGGGAGCATCTCCCAGTTTTACTGTTTCCTAGCTGTAGATCCCTGGAGTACATTCCACGTGCCAGTGCTTCTCACATGCAGAGCCAGAGTGTTGTTTTATGTAGAGACATAAAGTGCAACCCGAGATGTAGCCACTGCTGCAAACAGTATTGGGGTGAGGAGCAAGATCATGAACGACCTGGACACAATTTAGACATGTTTCCTTATCAACTGTGGCTGTGATGAATGGGGGACACCATCATAAGGCACCAAAGCTGGACCGTCTCCTCCCTTTGGATGGAAGGTGCCTGAATCCTTCTTTTCTCCAAGGCCGTTTAAGGAGTCTGGGTTAGCCCTGCAATTTCAGACCACAAATTTCCCATATTAGGACCCCTAAGAAAGAAACAATGCTGACAAATTCTGTTCCTCTTTAACCCAACCCTACACAAGGAAAAAAGAGGAAATCTAATTTTTGTTTTTGTTGTCTTTGCTTTAAAAAATGTGCTACTAGCAAAGTAGGGAAATGAAAAGAGCCATGATCATTGCTGATGTTTTCTTGCCAACAAAAGCACCCTTTTCTTGGGTCATGCATAGGGGAGAGACAGGCCTTCGGTGGAGAGATGTCTTTGGACACCCACCATAGTTTGTCAGTTGCAGATGCTAATGGAACCAGTCTTAGCGACTGAAGGGGAAAATGGAATATGAAAGCAAAATGAAAGAGGCCTATGAAGCAAGCGTGTCATTTTTAAATGAAGGTTTCATGCAAAGGAATTGAGTCTTTTCACAGCTGAAAATGGAATCTTTAAATAAGATAAAATAAAAGGACGCTTTGGCTTGTTGCAGGTTCTGTAATGAAATACAGTTTTCCTAATACCGTGTGACCTGCATTTCTCCCTGCTTTATGGGTGCTATTCCTTGACGTACAAACCCATATTTTCTCAAGTCAGCATTTGATGATGGATGTCAAAATACAGGCCATGTATTATGCATATAGCATTACCGATTTAAGGTGTTTACTTGTCAAGTTGAAGAAATTCAAAAACGTCACATCCACTGAATCTGCACAGCTGTCACTTGCAGTTTTTCATGCTTTTGAATGAAACTTCTGATGAAAACAGTTTAGTTTTCCCCTTCACTATTCTAGGGGAAGAAAACAACTAGCATTTAAAATGCATGTTTTTGGTTATGTGGTTGACTGAAAAACACATATTCCAAAGTTTAGGAAGATGGACTCTGCAATGTCACTCAAAATGACTTACCCTGTCCACAAAATATTAATAGAGATAGTTAGACTAAGTGCAACCAGGGAATGAGTATTAAAACTTTTTTCTTTCTGAATAGATGGCACTCAATGATAAGAAATGTATACACAGGAGAGCAAAAAAGAAAACTCTTTTATATTTTTTCTGACATTTCATGCATTATGCAACTCCCAAACAATAAGCAATTATTGAACATCTGTCATTTTATTCCTGATTTACACCTAGCCAAAATGCCAGATTCAACCCAATCATGTCACATTGCTGGGGAGTGAGTCAGGAATCTGGTCGTGTGGTAATCTATTTGGAGTTTTGTCCTTGGAAACTTAGCAAGTGACTTTGTTCCTATAAGTTTCTAATTCATTGGTAAGTTCATGCAGCAATCAATCGGGGGCAAAAAGAAAAACCTACGTGAATGTAAATGGCTGCCTGTCCCAAAATAAGTTATGAGCAAGTTGGTCCTTGCCATCTGCATGAAGCTGATGGTACTGCTTGCCACATGTTTCACTTAGAAAAACTAACTTTCACAAATGAATGTATGAGGTAAATAAGTTCCTCATGTTTATGTGTCTCTATGAACATTCTTAAAGGGGTAGTCATTCTGCTAACTGGGATGTTTTCTTACTCTCACTAATCTTAAAGTTACGGTTGTTCCAAGTCCATTCAGATATGTACTCGGGACTTGGACCTGACACCCAAAGAAGCTCCAACTACAACATTGTAGACAAAGAAGACTACTTTTTAGTTTTATTGTACCCACATGCATTTTATGAGGTCAAGGGATTGACCGTAAGTAGGTAGCATGGATAACAGTCAGAAGAATGTTAGCTACAAGTAAAGAGACACCTTTTCAATTTGGCTTAAACAGAAAGAAAAAATATGTCTATCATTACATTTTGTGTGTATACTTGTATAAGTATATTATTATATATTGTATGTGTACATATATACCAGGGGTGCCAAAAATGTATACATATTTTAAGAGATGTTATCTATGTATTACTTTTTTGAAGTTGAATTATGGTAGCAATGTGTAGTATGACATTCACTCAAAAGATGGTGTTAATCTTTTGTTAACAGTGTATATTGAGTATTATAATTTTTTTTTTTTTTTGAGTTGGAGTCTCACTCTGTCGCCCAGACTGGAGTGCAGTGGCCGCTCCCAGCCACCGCAGCCTAGCAATCCTTCCACCTCAGCCTTCCGAGTAGCCGGAATTACAGGCGGGCGCTACCACGCCTGGCTGATTTTTTTTTTTTTTTTTTTTTATTGTAGAGATGAGGTCTCGCTGCCCAGGTGGGTCTCGACCCTGCGGGCTCAAGCAATTCACTCATCTCAGCCTCCCAAAGACACGAGATTACAGGCTGAGCCACCGAGCCCAGCTTGAGTATTATAATTTTAATACAGTTTTTTCATTCTTAAAACATGTATATTTTAAAAAATATTTTAATTTTTTTTTAAATCGTCTGTTTTTTTTGCCAAAAAAAAGTTTTAAGAAATTTTAAGAAAGGAAAAATTTTAAGAAAGGAAACATTTTAAGAAAGGAAAAATTGTATTAAAATTTTAATACTCAGCCAGGCTCGGTGGCTCAGCCTGTAATCCCGCGCCCTTGGGAGGCTGAGGTGAGTGGATTGCCTGAGCCCGCGGGTTCAAGACCCGCCTGGGCAGCGAGACCTCATCTCGACAATCAATCAAAAAATCAGTTGGGTGTGGTAGCGCATGCCTGTAATTCCGGCTACTTGGAAGGCTGAGGCGGAAGTATCGCTGGAGCCCAGCAGGTCAAGGCTGCGGTGACTGGGAGCAGCCACTGCACTCCAGTCTGGACGACAGAGTGAGACTCCAACTCAAAAAAAAAAATTTAATACTCAATATATACTGATAACAAAAGATGAATACAAGTATGCTTGATTTCTGCAACTACAAGAGGTGCTCAAAGTGGTTACCATCAGCATCTAGACACTTCTGATTATGGTGAACTAATGCTTGAGCAACATTGACCAAAGTGTCCACTTGTATGGCTGCTCATGCCATTTCAATTTCTTCCCAAAGTACCTCCAATGTAGCCAGTTTTCTATGGTACACCACATCCTTTAAGGTCCCCCATAGGTAGAAGTCAAGGGGTATTAAGTCAAACACCACTTCAAAATGTTCTTGTGCTCCTTGAACTACAATTGTGTTCCCACCATTTTCTTTGACTGTCCTGCCTGTTGCATGGTGACACTAGCGTTCATTTGATTAACACCATCATTTGAGCGAACATCATACTATACATTGCTATCCATAATTCAATTATACTTTGAAACGTAATACATAGTTAATATCTCTTAAATGTGTATACATTTTAAGCACCTCTGGTGAATATATATAACTTCAGGGCAGTTCTTTCTATCATTCAGTTCAGCCAATATCATTAAGTTGGTTTTGCTCGCAACTTGTGTCCATCCTAGTTGCAAGATGACTGCCACAGTTCTTGGCACTACAGGCACATAAAACAATGTTTAGTCAATTAAAAGAGAGCCTCTTCCTATTTGTTTCTTTTTGAAAGCTCTCAAGCAGTTTACTTCCCACATCCCATTGATCAGCACTGTGTCAAAACCCACACCTAGGTCACTAAACAACCAATTAGTTTAAGATAACAGTCAGGGTAGGTTAGGTCATGTTGTGGTAACAACAACAACAAGAAGCAAGCAAACAAATCTCAGGGGCTTAAAGCAACACAACTTCATTTTTCACTCAGAATACTTTGTGAATCTGGGCAACTGTCCAGAGTTTCTGTTCAGCCTTCATCTCCGTAGTAACCTGTGTCCCCACAATTGCCATGGCCTGGGAAGAGAGAGGCAGCTAGTCAGTCATAGCTAACTTCAAGGGAGCACATGGGTTAATCCTTCTGAGTGTCTGGAAGGAGAAACGGAACCAAAATCTATGGGGAGGATAAATAATTGGTGTGGAGTCCAGACTTTTAGAATTATTTAAAATGGCCTCCTAATTTTTTCTAAAAAATAACTCATCACATTTTATCCTAGAAGTGCTAATTGTTGACCTGTAAATAATGCATACGCTGTATTTGGGGGTTGTGTGTCTACATTGTACTCTCATCATTTCCAAATTTTCCACTTCTCTGATTTTTCTCCCTCCTCTCTTTCCTTCTCACTAGGGTTCACACCTCCAGGAATGGATAGATCCTCTCCAGATAACAGCCCAGTGCATGGGATGTTACGCCAGCCGTCCATCACAACTGGGGTCAACATCCCCATCATCACTGAACTAGGTACGGGTCAGTGTCAGTGTTGGGGAGAATTGTCCTCTCATCCAGAACAGACAGTATGAGGAGTCTGGTCTGTTTCTCAGCCCTTTCAGCCTCGTAGACTCTAGTGGGTTTTATTTGGTTCTGGTGGTGGGGTGGGGGGTGGTTGGAGAGAGATATGGGTAGAAATGTGACAGATTACTTGAAGGAAAACTGATCTATCTTTCCTCTGAGAGGAATAGACAGTTTCCTTCATTCTAGTCATGGTTTCAAAGGAGCATGAGATGATGGATTTGTAATTGGGGCATACATTCGGGAAGTGGGAGGTAAGGAGGAAAGGCTTACATATATTCTTTCTGGTAATTTTCACTAGAAACAACTTTTTGAGGCTTCTGTCTGGAGAGCTCCTACTATTCAACCTCTCCACTGATATACAAAGCCTCAGGCCTAAGCCAAACCCATCTTAAGAATGAGGTAGACGCATTGGGCTGTTTTGCAATAACTTTGCATTTTACCTATTTTAGTTGAACTTCTCAGCCAAAGGCCTTTTTCAGCAAATGCCATCCTGGCCCAAAAAATGATGGAGTTTTGAGGGCCATGATTATCAACCAATCAAATCCAACTTCTAACCTGGTCATGGCACTACCTACTACCATTTGTGAATTTGCAAAACTGCAGACTGGCCTCTTCCCCCCACGACAAATGCAAACTATCCATGGTTCCGGGTCCCTTTACTTGAGAATGTTTCCTCTGTTATTCCCTCACTCTTTTCTTTTTCTGTACTTTCCTCCACTCCCTTTCCCCAACCCTTAAATGCCGTATCCAATTAGCTAAACCGGGCAAGTTGCCTTTGGTATCAGTCAATCAGGAAAAAAACAGTGGGACGCACATTCTAATGATAACTGAACTGGGTAAGAATCACTGTTTTCCTTCACATCAGTATCTCCTTTTGTTCTGTTGTTGGTGTTTCCAACTATCATCAGCTTGTTTATATATTTCACTGGCTGTAACAGAAAGGCTACCCCATGGCACTGCTTTGAATGTGTTTTATTTGTGGCTCTGGTTAGAATCGACTGTCTTGTTCTGGCCTTTCTTAATGATTTTTTCCCCACACAGCATCAGTAAACCTTTGATCACACCCATCTGACCTGGCAGTTGTTTCCAAAGCATCTTTGCTCTAATTCATTTTCTTTGGCCTGAGCCCTTTTTTTCCCACCTTTTTTTTTTGTCGCCCGCTCTCCTGCCTTCTCCTGTATATTCCTCTTCCAACACACTGTCAGCTTGACTGACACATCTTCACAGTTTTCGGAGGAAGTCAAAGGAAAAATATCAAAATTTTAAGATAAGAAACCTAAGACAGTGCCTTCCTTCCAGCTGTTTATTTTCCTTTATTCTGACTTTATTTGCCTTTTTTTCCTACTAGGCTCTTTCTCACAATCTCTGGTTCTGAAGCTATAAAAGCAGCTGGTTCCTAGGGGACCCTTTCTTACTAAAGCCAGATTTCAAGAAAGGTGCAGAGGATGAGGTTAGCAGCCACTGAGGTGCAGCCTTGCACTCTGACCCCCCCCCCGCCCCGGCTTTATGAAAGATTCACAGTGGACTCATCTGGAAGATAAAGACCTCTGGTCATGATTGTATTTGTCAGGCCCTTCCCCAATTCCCTATGACTTGGTTAATAACTCCATGAAGGGCACCCATCAGCAGCAGGTCTCAGAACTGGGGATTGATCTTCTAAATAGAGACAGCGAAAGTGCTGCTTGGCAGAGGAGTGGGTTGAGAGGTGGGAGTACCTGCCTTCAAATGACTCACAAATGAAACGAACACTCCGTTTTCTTGGCCCCAAAATATATTTCAAAATAAGAGCACAGACTTTTAACACAATAATCTTGCTTGCAAGGTGTCTAGAAACTAAGGAATAAATTGTCCACTATTCAGCACTACATTATTGTAGATATAACTATTTATCAGGACAAATTCACTCTCATCAAGGCGTATCATACTATTTTCTCCTATGGTTTCCAACAATAGGAAAGGGTATTTTTTGTGTCCAGCATAGTTGGCTAAAAGCCAAGATTTCTGGATTACTCTTCTCAGAACTGTGGGGCCATAAGACACCCAGGGATCTTATGTGGTCCATGCCTCTGATTGGAAAATTCATCTAGAACCCTATAGCAGCATTTCAGAATCATCACTGCTAGGGACTTATTTTTCTATTTGGAATTCATGTGCTGCTGACTAACCAGGCTATCTTGACTTGTGATTGGTAGATGAGAAGAGAAAAAGCTTGATGACCTGAACCTAAGGCCATAATTAGTCATAGTTGACTCTCCTGAAGCCTTTATCTCTCACCAGATCCTTCTTTGTGTACACAGAGACTTGCAGGTGATCACAAAACCCTGCACCCTTCACCTTCACCCTTAACCTTCTGCCTCTGGTAGCCATAACTGCCATCCTCTGACCACCTCATCTCCAACATCACCTACAAGCATTTACTATTTATCTACATGTTCTGAGATATGTTCTCTATTACACTAGGCCTGACAGTCAAATGCCTTTTAAAAGACACAGAGGGTACCAAAATTCAAGTTTTTAAAGCTGTATAGTGTATTCTAGTCTTCATCTTGGAGACTCCCAATTGATGTTAGTACAATGATGACTCCTGAAAGTCTCACAAGAAAGAACTATTTGAAGCCATTTAACATTTCTGTTTCCCAGTTGTGTTGACCATATACGCTTTGAGGAGATTAGTGGGTATCTGTTAGCGTGCCCATAATTACCTCTGTGAAACAGGGTGCTGCTGTTCTCCTTCTGAGACTGGGTATCCAAGAACAATATTCAGGATTTTCACTGAATCCTGGCTAATGTCTTGGAATGCTTTTTTCATGACCCCAAATCCCTAGTTCACTGACAATCTGGAGTCTTCTCTCCCTGCTTGGAGATACTTTGCCTCTATGTCTGGTACCAGCCCTACCCCATGCTTCTGAAAAGAGGTAACAGACGCCATTCTTTTTGAAGTGTTGATACACATACAGATAGCTAAAAACACATTCTTCCATATGTGGTTTCCAGTTTATATGTTCTAATTCACAAAGCAGAAAGAGTAGACATCCCTTTGGACAAATGAAGGGAGGTAAGGAAAAGCTACCACTTCAAAGACCTCTGAGCAAAGCCATAATTGTTTCAGAGACAGATGGAAGCTGGGCATTTTCATAATGTAATAGGTTGAAAGACATTTAATGTCAGAAGAGAGGTCATGATAGCAGCTGACATCAATCAAGTCATGGCATCATCCAGGTTCTAGGCCAAGATCACCAGGTACAGTCTCATTCATATGAGCCTTCTGACAACCTCATGAAAGAGCTGCTATGATTCCCCCATTTTACAGAGAGAGAAACTAAGATATAGAATGATGTAATGCTTAACCCAAGGAAGTTGGTGACAGAGACTGGATTCAAAGCCCAGTTGTCAGAGCCTGGATTTTGGATTTTTATCACTAGCCTGCAATTCAAGTGCTGTTGAGACAACAGGGACCCAGATGTGATCAACTTTGAAAGAACAGAGCAAAGATTTCCCCCACTAGAATCTTCCTCTAGGAAAACAAGAGGATGACATTTAAAAATACAAATTCCATGTCTACCTTTTTCTGCGAGTATCATTTATTCTTCCTCATACAATAAACAAACAATAGTTTAAGAAAGAGAAGAGTTACTAAGAAAGTTACCAAAAAAATTAAAATGACAACTCTAGGAAAGAGAATTAGCTCCTGATACACTTAGAACGGAATCAAAGAGAGGAAAACTCATCCTCTCTTCATCTGTTTTCTTCCTAAAAGCACAATAATTATTCCAGAACTCACGAGTGCCCTTTTCTTCCCCACCACCTCTTTCCCCCATTACTTGCTCTGCAAAACTGATAATTTCTGAAGCCAAGATGGGAATGGAAATTAATTTGTCATTTAATTTTTAATAAGTTAAAGACATCTGAGTGACACAACTAATCAGTCTGCACGTGCATGCAGGAGGAGTCCTTGAGGAATCCTCAGATGGAAATGAAATACAGCATCCATTGCTGCATCTGCTTGAGTGGAAGCACATAAAAGATTGAGCTGTTTAGAAGGGGAAAGGGAGCATGTGGGCGTCCCTGTACAACTCAAAATTCAGAGCAAGTCCTTGTCAGCAAGCAGTGGGAGACAGCCAGAGATCCATCCCACCTGGGGTTTCCTGTGTATTAAGCAGAGCCTGTTGGGTGTGGACCTGGATTCAGGGCCTGGGAACCCAGTGACTACCCAGGGCAGGTTTTGGGTCTTGCCTGAGGGTGAATTCCTTGCTATTTGCTTTGCTGTGCTCCCAGCCCATTGCTCTTTACTCTCAACAAGTGGCTTTCTTTTTTTTGTGGCTAAACTTACCATCCCAGCATGGCTGCTCATCATTGAAAAATGTCCATCTCTCAAAGGACTTGGATACCAAAAAACACTGCAAGGTGTTTTTCGGTCAAGATTCTAAAACTATACCAAAGGACTACAGACCAGCACTATCTGCTGGTCCTCCGGCGGCCTGCCATGGAGCAAGCCTGCTCAAACTCATTGCTCTCCAGGTCTCAGAAACTTACATAGTGAACAGGAACAGTCCATTGAGTCCCACTACCCCCACCCCAAAGATCCATCTATGGCTTTTTCCATGCTTTAGTTTCCTTTTCAGTGACTTCAGTGTTTCTAAACCAGTAGCCTGGTCTCTCTGGCTTTGCTGCCTGCGTGTGGTCTTCGAGCTAATTCTTATTTTACGCCTTTTCTAGTGAACGATACTAATGTTCAGTTTTTGGACCAAGACGATGATGATGACCCTGACACAGAACTGTACCTCACTCAGCCTTTTGCCTGTGGGACAGCGTTTGCCGTCAGTGTCCTGGACTCACTTATGAGCGCGGTAAGTTGTCCCACTACCTCCTCCCCACTCGGTGGTGGAGGACGTGCCAAGGGAGCATCTCCAACCTTAAAGGCCCTGGGTGGACTGGAGCCACCGTGGAGGGCAAAATTCCATGTGCTCACACTCCAGGGGGAGATACCGACATTAATGAAACTCTCACACAAGTAAACATATGATTATACATTTCTCAAAGTACAAGGAAGGCTACGAGGAAATATAGATGAGCGTTTGACCTGATCTTGGGGATCCATGAAAGATTCCCCAAGGAAATACTGTATTTTATGTAAGATATTAAAGAGAGAAGTTTTTTGTGGGGAAGAACATTCCCTGAAAAAGAAAGTGAGTCAGTGCCAAGGCCTGGTGGTGGGGTACCTGATGCTTTCAAGGAAGATAAAGAAAGACTGTAAGGTTGAACCACAGTGAGGCAGGTGCAGGGGAGGTGAGACTTGTAGGACCTTGAAATCCATTTTCACAGTTTTAGTCTTTTTCTTAAGAGTAATGAGGAGGCACTGAAGAGGTTTACATCACTGGAAAGTGATGTAATCAAGCTTAGCTTTTAAGGGGATTGCCTTGGCAGGTGTGTGAAGGATGGTTTAGAGGAACAAGGTGGCAGCAATAAGTTTGATTAAGAAGCTGTCTTGACTTGGGCCAGGATAGAGCTGGTAGAAACGGAAGGAAATAGATGGATTTCAGTAGCATTGTTGGTTGGTAAACTTACTAGGACTTGGGGAAAGATTGAACATGAACAGAGGATGGAGAGAAAAATAGGTCAACAGTGACTCCCAGGTCGCTGCCTGTCATTCAGATCAAAGTGCTTGGGAGAGGACCAGGCATGGGGGCAAGACCTGGCTAACTCTCTGCAGCTGGGAGGGACAGAGGGGTAGAAGAACGAAGAGGGTAGGCTGGCCAAGGGATCAAACATAGCTTTGGTTTCTTTTACAACTTGATGTACATCAAGCATCCAAGGCATTTGTTTTCTCACCTTTGAGACCAAAAACCAAATAACAATTAAAAAATAGGTCCCAGCTTAATTGAGCTATCTTTCACTGTAGAAGGCAAGAGCAGACATTTAGAATGAGTCATAACCTGGATATTGTGAAGTATTCACACTGAGCATCAGTATTTATTATATAGGAAAATCTCTTTATTTTGAAGTTCTAAAATTCACAATTTTTGAAAATGCAGACATAGGCTGGATAAAAACTGACCTTTGAAGAATCCATGAAAAAGAGTTTTGTTGAACATATTAAAACAATAAACAGAACTCCAAGAGTTTTTATACACATGCATTAAATAAAGTGCTTAAGAAGGTTATTCTCCTGAATGTGTTAAGCAACTGATATGCTAATTATGCATTATTCTCATCTATTCATTAAAGCGAATCCCAGAAGGACCTCTATTTGAGGAAAGAAAAAACATAAAGTTTTTGAAGACTAATTTAGGTTATTCTATATTCCTGAATGCAGTCCAACTGCAAGCATATCTTAGTTAAAAATCAGAATTATGGATTTAAAAATAATTGTGAAACAACATTCATCTGAATTAAGGTTGACTGGGCTTCATGCCATGCCATGGCTTTCCAAGCCAACAAAGAGATAAAATGGTCCCTAGAGAAGGGTATGCTTAGTTTCCCAGGGCTCATGACCTTTCTGATGGTCTGTGATACAGAGGCTAACATTTCTACCTGCTAGTGGTGTTGGGTTTAGTTTAGGCAAACTCCTTGAACAGCCTAGAAGTCATGATGAAAGCTATGGGATGTGCTCATGACAGCACCATGTTCTCTGTCATAGGCTTCATATTCTTTAAATCCAGTTTCAAATTTCTCTCTATAGAATTTTCTTTAAAATTTTTTGAGTTGGGGTGTCTCTGTCACTCAAGCTGGCATACAGTGGCACAATCATAGCTCACATGGCCTCGACCTCCTGGGCTCAGGTGATCCTTCCGTCACAGCCTCTGGAGTAGCTGGGACTATAGGAGTATGCCACCACACTTGGCTAATTTTTAAAATCTTTTTTTAGAGGTGAGGTCTTGCTATGTTGCCTAGGCTGATCTCAAACCCCTGGGCTCAAGCAATGCTCCCTCCTTGGCCTTCTAAAGTGCTGGGCCTATAGGTATGAGCCACCATGCCTGACTTAGAAATTTCATTTTGATCTTCATTAGATTCTGATCTTCATTAGAGGGATTCAGAAGATTTTTCTTGCTAACAGGTGATGAAACAGTCTACAGCAGAATTTTTTTCAGAACTACAAAATACTCTTAAAATTTTAAAAAATCCATATTTATAAAATTGTTTATGTTTCTACATATCAGATGTTCATTATGGTTTCTAGCAGGACTAGGTACATAATTTGCAAGGTCACACTTTATGAGTTATTAAGAACTTCAAAATGGTGATGGCAGAGTATTAAACCAAGTTAGGAACTCTTGAAACCAGCCCTGGTTCTAAGAAATATAATTGGTTTAGGCACCAGAGAACTTCTCTAACAGCCAAAGAGGCACATGGTGGGCATGGGGTGGGGTGGGGGAGTACCTCTGGGTTTGAGTTGCACAGCTGCCTATAGCATCACTAGGGAGTAAGTTCTTGGAAATTTAGATGAGAAATAAAAGTGAATTGATTTAAAATTTTAAAAAACATACCTCTAATCTCCTTTGAGATGCAAACAAAAATGTTTGGGAGAGGGTAGATAGGGCATGGCATGTTTGGATATAATAGTCCGAGAACAGCATTTCCTCTGTGTTCTAGCCTGGGAAAAAAGGTGTCAGAAATCTGGTAACCATCATTGTATTTAACAACGGCAGAATCATTTGTTGAGGGCCCACAACTGTGAAAGACACTTCAGTTATATGATCCTATCTTTTGGACAATAAGGTGAATAAGCTTGGGTTAAGTGTTGAAACATGACATATTTAACTAACCCACTGATAGTGACTTTGCAAATTATTCATCAAAATGCCTATCAAATTATTGCTGATCTTGTTTGCATTGTCTAGGATGAACAAACTCCACAGTGAGGTCTTGAACTGGGTCTAGTTCAGCAGTTCTGGGTCTAGATCAGCAGTCCAATTGGATCTAGGCCTTTTGGTAAAATGTTATCTGTGATTTATTCACATTCCACTCAACCCTAATTTATGAAAAAGTAGATTAGTCAAGTACCAAGGCAGTGACTAGAACAAACAAAAAGGGTTGGCAGGAATATAAATTGAGAAAGTACGATTCCTCCAAACAGTTGGAGGCCGAGGTAAGCTCCCACCACAGTCAGTCACTTACAAGCAACATCACAACATCCACACACAAAGCTCTTCAGATGCCAATGAGCTCCTTTTTCTAGCACTTTTCCCCAAATTGCCATTTAATCATGTGTCTAAACATTCTCTGAATATTGTCCTTCATAACTCAACTCCCACTGCTTACTGTTTCATTTGTTAAAAGAACAATGTTTTGATTCAGCGCAGACATCCCTGAAATGGATAGGGACATTCCGGACATAGCCTTGTGGCTTTATCCTGCATATCAGCAGAGAAACACATGGTGAGAGGGAATCACTATGCATATGGCTGTATGTCATCTTACTGCATGGACACACACACACACACACACACACACACACACACACACACACACACACACACAATGAAAGGAAACCTCTCTGTTTTTAGGACTGAAACTTGCATTAAAATTTGAAACTTCAGATTTTTTTTTTTTGAGTTGGAATCTCACTCTGTGCCCAGGCTGGAGTTCAGTGGCACGCTCACGGCCACGGCAGCCTCAACCTGCTGGACTCAGGCGATCTTTCTGCTTCAGCCTTCCAAGTAGCTGGAACTATAGGCACAAGCCACCATCCCCGGGTAATTTTTTGATTTATTGGTGAGACGAGTTCTCGCCTGGTTGCCCAGGCTGGTCTTGAACACGTGGGCTCAGGCAATTCTCTTACCTCGGCCTCCCAAAGTGCTGGGATTATAGGCATGAACCACCATGCCTGGCCTCCGATTTCTTTTTCATCCAGCCATCAATCACTTCCTCTTAACCCCAACCCCAATTAAAGTTCCACTCAGACCCAGGAAAGAGAAAATTAGACATGAATTCATAAGTCAGACAGCTTGAATGTTGATCCCAGCATTGCCATTTACTATTGGCTGTGTAACCTTAACCTCTCTGTGCCTCAGTTTTCTTATCCTTAAAACGGGGATAATAATAGCACCTAGCTCATAGGGTTGTCAAGATAAGAAAATGGGTTAAAGTTGTAAAGTGATTAGTAGTGTACTTAGGACATGACAAACTCTCTATATATTTTGTTGTTGGTATTGTTCTTAATTGATGCATTTATTGGGCACTTACTAAACACTAGGCATTATTCCTCCTGCTGGGGATTCAGCAGTAAAGACAAAAGATGAAAACCCTGTCCTTGTGTTGTTTAAAGTTTCATTCTAGTGGGTTAAGAAACAGCAAATATGTAAGTGAATAAAGGAATAATGCTACCGAAGGACAATTGATTTGAAGAACATAAAATAGTTTGAATGGGTGTGGAGCCCTGTCTTAGCCACAGTGATCAGAATAAAACTGTCTTAGGAGGTAACATTGAAGCCAACACTGTAAAACCAGGTGAGAGCACCTGGAGGAGAGTTCCTGGCTTTTCCAGTCAGATGAAAGAATGAAGACAAAATCTGAAAAGTGACAAGCTGGGTTTAGTTTGTCTGAAGGAGTGGCTGAAGAGGCCATCGCAGTTGAAATGTGATCCCGGCGCTTTGGGAGGCTGAGGTGAGTGGATTGCCTGAGCCCGTGGATTCCAGATCCACCTGGGCAACTTGGCGAGACCTCATCTCTACAATACACCAAAAATTAGCTGGGCATGGTAGTGCACGCCTGTAGTTCCAGCTACTTGGAAGGCTGAGGCGGAAGGATTGTTGGAGCCCAACAGGTCGAGGCTGTGGTGGCTGGGAGCCTGCCACTGCACACCAGTCTGGGTGACAGAGTGAGACACCAACTCAAAAAAAAAAAAAAAGAAAGAAATATGATAGATAGGAGAGAGAGATGTACACGAAGCATTCCGGGGCCAGGCTGTTGGCTACCCTATGAGTATTCTGAGTACAAAAGACCACATCTGGTCAAGTTCTAAGTCTGGGGGTGAGACACTTTAGTCCTAGTCAGAGGATGTAGCTTCTTCTGGATACCACAGAATCCTCATAGTGCCAAGTTTCCCATGTGTGCTGACTAGAAGGGCAAACTCACACTGAGGTGATTCCTGAAGTGTAACCCTTGATTATTTTTATGACTAACACTTCATCCTGGTACACTGATTTCAGGAGAAGAAAGAAAAAGAAACAGCACAAGATATTGGCGTGACTACCCAGTTCTATATCATGTTTCTAACAAACAATCTAGGATAGAAATCTCAAAATGGCATGTTGCAGACTACATCATTCCTCAGGCAAATTCTGTATCTCTTGAAGTTTTTATTTTTAAGTTGAGTTTGTTGCCAATATTTTAAAATTGCAAGATTTTATGTAAAATATGGGTTTTCAGCTTCTTTTGATTGGAGTCAGAAGGCAGACTCCCAGATTCCCACAAGCAACAATTGGGTAGGGCTTAGCAGCTACTTCCTTTAGCCACAGTCCGTGCTACTCCTTATTAATCCTATAAGGCCTGCTTCATTCATGTTCCTTCCCTACCTGGTCCACTGTACTGACCTGGCCTTACCAACCTCCTGCTTCCTGTTTCTAATTGTATGTGTCTGCATTACAGTGTCTGTGGTCAGACAATATTCTTGACCTTCTGGCCATTCACTCATCTACTGAGTTAGAAGGTTATGCACATAATATTTATTTCCCTTGAGCCTTTGATCTTTCCTAAACAGATGTTGACCACACTAAACCATCATGATTGAAGGAGCAGTGAGAAGCTGCCCCTTTCTGGGGAGAAAAAAGGGCAGTCTCCAATAAAAGCTAATGAGTACCAACACGCACAAGTTGGTTGTATTGCTATTTTTTAGAAAGTAAGATTTCATAAAGTTTCAGGTTTTTAGGTCTACTTTATCTGGAAAAACAAAGAAAAATCATAGCATAGCAGTGTTAAGACAAACAGTTGAGAAAAGCAGCAGCTCCTTTGCTAGTGCACAAGACATCTGAGAAGCAGTAGAGGCCGACAGAGAACATCTACCGGAGAAACCCTGCAGCAAGATCCCTCAGGAGCCAAAGAGAAATTATAGTGTAAGCAAATTGTGCCAGGTATGCCTTTGCTTTGTTCACTGCACCACAGTGCCCTTGGCGGAAATTTGTGTTTAGTGAATCAGTATGTTCACAGCAAAGGCAATGACTTGAAGGAGGGACACTGGGCCATGAATTAGGTCTTATAGCTTCTGGTCCTGCTCACTGGCAGTCCTTGTATGTTTTCCCCTACACTCTGGGGCTCTGTTTGGTCCAACTGTTAAATGGGAATTATATTAACAACTCCTTATGACTTTAGGGTTACCAGCTCAGCTAAGGGCAAAGGCATATGAAAGTCTTTCTTAGGCAAATACTAATTAAAACTACATGTAATTAATTGCAAAGATAAAGACTTATTACATGTATGTCTATGTGTGTATACATATTCTCTCCCCCGCCAGACACACACACACACACACACACACACACACACACACACACAGACACAGACACATACACACATCATAAAGTAATAAGATAAGATTTGGAGCTAAGTGAGTCACGGTATCCAGAAGAAATATTTCTGTGTTGTCATCTCTAATATCAGAGTATTGGCCTCTATTTGTCTGAAATGAACTTATTCCAGTAAGACTGAAAGATGTGCCCATCTGGAACGTGGGTCCACAGTCTTGAGCGTACTTTCATTAATGGGCAAACTCTTGAATTGGTGTTATGTAGAGAACTGAGTTCTCTAGCTGCCCAGGCTAACCCAATGCCATGTGATTTCAGTTTTATAAACAAATTATTGCTCCACAACCCTATTCCTTACACTCCACTCAAGAGCCTCCATTTCGACTGCTCACAAGAAGACAGTCCATGGACCAGCCCAAGGCAGATGAGCTAGCAGTGGTGTCAAAGTGGCAAGTGTGGCGGGATGTCCTGCTGCACTCAGAACATCCCACTGCTGTCACATCAGGCCAGCCAAGCCCAAGACAGGAAAAAAAAATCCAGTCATTCTCATCCCTCATGAAAGAAAAATATTAAAAATGAAAATCTACACCATGAAAACTAGCAAATATAAAAAATGGCAGCTATGACATGGAAAATGACAACTTTAGAGCAATTATAAACGAAAGGCAGAGAGCCATTAAAGTTAAGGCAATGTTATTAAAAGATGTGTTAATTTTCAGTTAAATTTTCTATAAAAGACCAATTAGTTTAAAAGGCTTGACAGCATTAGCTGTGAAACATAAGCTCTGGTAATTATACTTTAAAAAAATAAAAAGAGGAAGATGCTCCAGCATGTGGAAGATGCACATGCGGCAGCGGGGCATAGGCAGAGCGGGCTAGATGGCGCTGCGGGGCCAGATTTCCATGTTGCAACTCCTTGGTCCCTTCCCCAGCATTTCATGGTTTCCTCAGTGTCTCTTTGCAGGACCTGAGAATCCTCAGACTTTTGAGGCCAAGGGGGCCACCCCTGTGATCTGGGCCGGCTCTCTGATGCTGGGTTGAGAACACAGAGGTCCAGGGAGAGGGAATTTTCTAAATTGGTGGCATTAAGTTGATGGTTCATTTTGTAAGCTATCATTTATTGAGTATTCTTTATCAGAACTTAGACAAATGCTCTCTCATGTAACACTAATCTATATGTTATTGGTTTTTTTGTTTGTTTGTTTTTGAATCTCTGTTGTATGGATGAAGAATACAAGGTAGAGAAAAGTTAGACAACTTTCCCATTGTCATGGCTGTTGATTGGCAAAGCAGGGATTAAAAGCTGGATTTGGAAGTCTGTACTCATAGCCATAGGGCCATGTTTCCCTTCGAAGAAGAAAGGTTTCTCAGGCCGGGTGTGGAGCCCTGTCCTTGGCAGTAGAAAGGAGGACTCCATATTTCTTAGACTAACAGGTATTCTGATTCCAGGCATTGGACAGGACCTTAACTCAGCTCTCTTATGTACCTCAATGCCCACGTGACACAAGGACAGCCCCTGCCCAAAGCATCCTGGAAATTAATCCTACCAGGGTTGGAGGTTGTATGCAAGAGCCCCTCAGAAGGCATCTAGCAAGGCATCTTGACTATGGGTCATGGTAATGTTGAAAAAGACTGGCAGTTCAAAAGCTTAGAAGGTAAAGAGTTACCCCTATACATTACAATCTTCCTTTCAGAATTTTGTATTTCTTCAATTCTAGCATTGTTGCAAACCTAGAACAAATCTTGTACCTTGTGGGTCAGGTGAGTTGTATCATTCTCTGTCATCGAAGACTCTGATGCCCACAGCTCTGCTCTGGGTAGAGAGGTTTGTTCTAACTGGTACATCATCCATAGAAATAGTCTTTGATCATTGGCATTTGAATTCCTAGCACTTGGTTTGCCCCCATGTTGTTGAAAACAGCCACCTCCTATGCAGAAGGCTCTGGAGTGGTGCCTGGTTGCAGATTGTTGAATACTCTGTGGAGTGCCCTCCTCCATCCCCCGATCAAGTACAGAAACCTGTGCTCTCCAATGTGGTTGACTCAACAGGGAAACGTGTGATCTCCAATATAGTTGACTTCCAGGGAAGGCATTATCTTTCCACTAACTTACTCAGATAGCAAAGGGATCTTGATACATGCTCAGAGCACACCCATTGTGATACTCAAAGAATTTCTCTGCATCTGAATCTTGAGAAATCAAAATGGGAGCAAGAGCATCTGTTGGCAGAAATACATCATCATTCTCTGTCACTGCAGATTCTGCTGCCCACAGCTCTGCTCTGGATACCTGCAGGGAAAAATCGAGGAGAGCCATCTGGGATGCAGTGCCAGCTCAAAGGGCAGAGAATTGTGTTCAGAGACGTGAGCAGCCCGGAGTTGTGCAGGCACTTATGAAACCCTGTGACTGACTTTGAAATTGTACCTGTTGATGGGCAATTTTAAAAGTGCTGTACTCTCTGAACTGCACACAATTTCAGACCAAACCAAGGCCTGGGGATTAGGAGGTGCTCAATAAGTGCCAGTGTCTGATTGATCAAAAAGATTACACTGTTTCAGTGTAACTGATTTCAGCACAGAAGTGGAAACTTGTTAAGGTCAAATCTGAAAGATGTGGCAAAACAATAATCTCCCAGGTTGACTTTCTAGACATATCATTGCAATGGAGAACAGTATTTTTTTTTTAAAGTGTTAACTATGTTTTCATTAAAATTTATGCATGTTTCTTGAGGAAAATTTGGAAAGCACAGAAACATATAAAAGAAATATATGAAGAATATATAAAAAGAAAACTTATAATGAAGAAAATTTAAATGACCCGTATTCCCAACACCAAGGATAAGCCTGGTTAATATTTTGCTGTATTTCCTTCCAAATGAATTCCATATTTATGGAATCATCCAGTTTCATATCCTGATTCTTTCCTTTTCAGTTAATATTTTACCCAGAGTATTTTATCATGTCGTATTCCTCGATGTCATGATTTGCAAAGCCTCCATAAGACTTTGTAAGACTCTGTTCTATGGATATGGCAGAATCTATTTAACTGTCACTCTATCATTGGGTATCTAACTTTAAAAAATTTTTTGTTATAGCAATAATTAACCCCATGATAAACATTATTGTATATAAATCTTTGAGCAAGTAGCAACTTATTGCCTCGAGAAAAACTTTCTGGGTTTTTGACAAAAATGAACATTTTAAAAGTTCTTGATATATTACCAGGTTATCTCTAAGAAACAATTGTACCAGTCCACACTCTGATCACTGCTATAGAAAGGCCATCTCATGCATTCTGGTGGGCACTGATTGTCATTTTCTCTAGGACACCTTTTCATTGTGTTTATATTATTTTTGAATTATATTAATTTTTAATTTGTATGTAATGTGTAAATCTGTATTTTATTTTGTGAATTCATTTATAGTTTTTTATGCTTAAATAAAAACTATCAAGCATCCTGAGATGAAACATTCAGCTATGTTTTCGTGAAGTTGTTTGTCGTCTGCATTTTTTGCCTTTGGCTATTTTATAACATGAACTTTTTTTTTTTTTTAGAAATTTAGAATAAATATACATTTACAGTAGAAAATATATAAAATAGCCGGGCTCGGTGGCTCAGCCTGTAATCCTGCGCCTTTGGGAGGCTGAGGTGAGTGGATTGCCTGAGCCCGCGGATTCAAGACCCGCCTGGGCAGTGAGACCTCATCTCTACAATAAATCAAAAAATCAGCCAGGTATGGTAGCACATGCCTGTAATTCTGGCTACTTGGAAGGCTAAGGTGGAAGGATCGCCGGAGCCCAGCAGGTCGAGGCTGCGGAGGCTGGAAGCGGCCACTACACTCCAGTCTGGGCGACAGAGTGAGACTCCAACTCAAAAAAAAAAATATATATATATATATATAAAATAAGTAAAATTATAGTAAAGAGTGAAAGTTCTATCAACAAGAGTTAACTACTAAGTAAAATTTTTGTGTGCTACTTACAGTCATTTTTACATAAATACAAATATGGCTATCCAGTTCAAGTATGCATTTTTAACATGAATTTTGAGGATCTTACTTTTTTAAAAAGTTTAATATTATGTAATTATTATCATGCCATTAAATGTTCTCTGAAAGCATAATGTTAATGTCTGTACATTGTAAGTGCTATAAGTGCATTGTTATAGCATTACCATGTTGTTGAAAAATTGTTTCCAGATAGCTGGTTTTCCCCCAAATCATTTGTTGACTAAATTTTGCTTCTCCATGGTATGTGATGTCAAGTAGTGGATCAAAAAACTTTTTTTTTTTTTTTAGGGGCCAGATGGTAAATATTTTAGACATTTGAGAACAGTCTCAGTCGCAACTAATCAACTCTATTGTTGTAGCACCAAAGAAGCTACAGATAATATGTAAACAAATGGGCATGTCTGGGTCTCAATAAAATTTTATTTAAAAAACATGGGTAGTAGGGCCAGATTCAGCCCATGGACCAGATTTGCCAACTCCTGTATTAAGGTCTTATAATAACTAGACTATGGGTATCATAAATCCATTTAGTTGACTGACCTTCTAACATTTAATGCTGTCTACAATGTTTAGTTAATACTTGGGAGGACAATTTTGCAAGACTCATAAGAGAAGAAATTTAGCATAATTG
This sequence comes from Cephalopachus bancanus, assembly GCA_027257055.1. NCBI lineage: Eukaryota > Metazoa > Chordata > Mammalia > Primates > Tarsiidae > Cephalopachus > Cephalopachus bancanus. The sequence goes on from JAPVLO010000036.1 coordinate 7,362,527, forward strand.
TATCAAGTTTTAAAAAGTCTACTTCAAATGTATAATTAGATATATCAAACTTAAAAATTGTACTGGAGCCGGGCTCGGTGGCTCAGCCTGTAATCCCGCGCCTTTGGGAGGCTGAGGTGAGTGGATTGCCTGAGCCCGCGGGTTCGAGACCCGCCTGGGCAGCGAGACCTCATCTCTACAATAAATCAAAAAATCAGCTGGGCGTGGTAGCGCATGCCTGTAATTCCGGCTACTTGGAAGGCTGAGGCGGAAGGATCGCCAGAGCCCAGCAGGTTGAGGCTGCGGTGGCCGGGAGCGGCCACTGCACTCCAGTCTGGGCGACAGAGTGAGACTCCAACTCAAAAAAAAAAAAAAAAAAAAAAAAAAAAAAATTGTACTGGAAAAAAATGACATTAAATGTCCAGTTTACATGTCAAGGAATATGAAATTTCACTTTATTTCCCCTAATAATCTTTTTGGTTTCTTTGCAAATGATTATTACTTTGCTTTCTGCCTAGAAATGGTAGCTGTTCTTCTTATTCATGTTCAATGATTATGGTATTAAAGAGAGCTTCCAGAATAGTGGTGGTAATTCTCTTACATACCTGACATTATATTCTTCTTCTTAACTCCTAGTTTTATTGTGTGAGGTTTTATTTTCAGTTATATTTGTCATAGGTTTATTTTATTTTTTCAAGGAATTGTTTTTTGAATTTATCAATTCACTAAATATCCTCTTGCTTTTTCATTAATTAATGCTTTATTATTTTATCCTTCTGCTCTTAGAAAAAAAGAATAATAAAAGACAGTTTTGGGTTTTTTTTGAGTTGGAGTCTCACTCTGTCACCCAGGTAGGAGTGCAGTGGCATGCTCCCAGCCCCCACAGCCTCAACCTGCTGGGCTCCAGCAATCCTTCTGCCTCAGCCTTCCAAGTAGCCGGAACTAGAGGTGTGCGCTACCACACCTGGCTAATTTTTTATTTTTTGTAGAGACGAGATCTCGCCAAGTTCCCTAGGTGGGTCTTGAACCCACGGACTCAGGCAATTCACTCGCCTCAGCCTCCCAAAGCGCTGGGATTACAGGCTGAGCCACCAAGCCTGGTCAAAAGACAGTTCTTTTAATACTTAGTCTTATTTTTTGTAATTCTTTCATATGTTATAATAACAGCATTTAAGGTTCTGAATTTTTCTCAATAACTTTGACCTTAAGTCATGACTTTTGTTATTCTCAAATACTATTTAATTTTTAAATACTCTGTATTCTAAGTTTGATTTCCATCTTGACCAAGCAGTTACTTAGGATATGTCAAAACAACAACTGAAATTTTGCAGTTTTTACTTTTACTTCTACTACATTGTATTTAATTTTTTTAATGTAGGTTGTGCACTTATTTGTTATATGTATTCAGATTTGATGTTTTTGGCCACTGATCATATTTTTTTGCCATTGTTTTTACAAAATTGAGCAAAAACCTACTAAATCAACCTTATATCCTCTATTTTTAAATCTTTTGATCTATTTGACCTGTGAAAGCTAAAATCACAGTGATGGTGGGGATCTTTCACATATTACTCTCAGTTCAGATTTATTTTTCTGTAATTGTGAATTAATTTTGCTTTCTATATTTTAGTTATAGTATTTTAATAATCCATAAAAATTACATTATTTTAAATTTTAACTGTAATATTTTAAAATTTTCCTTTGAAATATGCTTTGCTATGCTTTCTGTCCCCATTTGTATCTTATAGAGATATCAGAGTTTGATTTTGATTTTGGATTTTTAGCAAGTCTGAGAATCTCTGTCATTGTTTAGAATCATTTGGCTCATTTATGATTAGTTATATATTGTATAATGCTATAATCTTAGATTTTGTTTCTTATATGCTTCCAATATAATTGGCCACATTCACTTGGTGAATTCTTTTGATCTGTATTCTAGGTTCATCTGCTGGCTCAGGACAGATTGTTTTGTTTTTTTTCTTGCTTGTTTTACATGCCTAAATTTCATTTACAGCTTTAATTGTGAACACTTTGTATTCATTACTTGGACCTCTGTTGTCTCTTTCTCAGTATCAAGTAGCATTCTCATTTTTTTAAAATAGGAAATCTCTATCCCTTTTTCTACATAGTTTAGAACTTACTGGTTTTACTTTCACACCATGGATTCTGTGTAGGTGCGTGTATGCGTGCGTGCAATTTTCAGTTCTACCACTTAACAGTTTTTAAGATAAAATTGTTGGCCATTATGAATTTAGCTGTCTTATAACTATTTCTTTTTTTAAAAAGTCTTTAATGAGATACAATTAACATACCATGTAACTCCTCAGTTAAAGTGTACAGTTCAATGGTTTTTAGTATATTCACAACCATCACCACAGTTCATTTTAGAACATTTTCATCACATCAAAAAGAAACCTCCTACATTTTAGCTATTCTCTCCTCTCCACAACTCTACTCACCACTCTCCAGCCTTAAGTAACCACCAATCTACTACTGAACTCTGTATATTTGCCTCTTCCTACATTTCATATAAATTAAATCTCACTTAGTACAATGTTTGCAATGTTTGTACATTGTAGCATGTATTAGAACTTTGTTCCTTTTTATGGACAAATAATATTCATTGCGTGGATATAACACATTTCATTTATGCAGTCATTTAGTTGTTGGATATTTTGGTTATTTCCACCTACTGCCTGTTATGAATAATGCTACTAGAAACATCTGTGTACAAGTTTTTGAGCAGACGTATATTTTAATTTCTCCTGGGTGTATACATAAAAGTGGAATTGCTGAGTCATATGGTAACTCAATATTTAAACATATGAAGAACTGCCAGGCTGTTTTCCAAGTGGCTGTACCATTTATATTCCCATCAGCAGTTGTACAAGAGTTTTAATTCCTCCACATTCTCATGGATTCTTGTTATTATCTGTCTTTTTAATTATAGCCATCCTGGTAGGTATAAAATGATATCTTACTATGGTTTTGATTTGCATTTTCTTGATGACACAGTTTTGCTGAGCCTCTCTTCGTAAGTTTGTTGACGACTTTTGCATCTTTTTAAAAGAAATGTTTAAATCCTTGCTTATCTTAGAAATTGAGTAATCTTCTTGTTGTTGAATTGTAAAAGGTTTTTTTAATACTGAATAGTAGACCCTTATTCTATATAGGATTTGCAAAATTTTACTTTCATTTTGTAGGTTGTCATTTCACTTTCAGGATAGTGTCCTTCAATGCACAACTTTTAAAAATGTATTTTTTAAATGTCCAATTCGTCTATTTCTCTTTTGTAGCATAAGCTTTTGATGTCAAAAGTTAACTAAGACTGTTATAAACTGTTGTGAAGTCAAAGGTTGTAAAGATTTACTCCCATGTTTTCTTCTGAGCACTTTATAGTTTAATCATTAACATTTTGAGCTAATTTTTGCATACGATGTGAAGTATAGATTCAACTTTATTCTTCTGCATAAGGATAACCAGTTGTTAGAATGTGATTTGTTTAAGGGATTATATTATTTTCCAATTGAATGCTCTTGGCACCTTTACTGACAATCACTTGATTGTAGCTGTATGAGTTTATTTCTGGATTCTCAATTCTATTCCATTGATCTATATACCTGTCCTTATGCCAGTACTATGCTATCTTGATTACTGAAAGTTTTTGCTATGTTTTGAAATAAGGAAGTATAAGCTCGCCAGCTTTGTTTTTCTTGCATATGATTGCTTTGGCTATTTGGGGTCTCTTGTAATTTCATATGAATTTTAGAGTAAGTTTTTCCATTTCTGTGAAAAATAGTCTTTAGGATTTTAATAAAGATTGCATTAAATCTGGACATTGTTTAGGGTAGTATTTCATCATAATAATTTAAGTCTTCTAATCCATGAACATGGAACACATTTCTATTTCTTTAGATCTTTAACTTCTTTTGGTAATATTTGTAGTATTCAGTATATTGGTCTTGTACCTCCTTGGGTCGATTTATTCCTACGTATTTTATTCTTTTTGATGCTAGTATTAGTGGAATTATTTTCTTAATTTCATGCTCATATTGTTCATAGCAAATGTACAGAAATACAGCTGATGTTTGCATATTGGCTTCCTATCCTGCAACTTTGCTGAAGTAATTTACTACCCACATTAATTTTTTAGTGAATTCCTTAGAATTTTCTATGTATAAGATCATGTCATCTTGACGTGAATAGAGATAGTTTTACTCTATTCTTTCCAATGTGAATGCCTTTTATTTCTTTCTAGCCCTGGCTAGAACCTCCAGTACAATGGTGAATAGAAGTTGTGAGAGCAAATTTCCTTGTCTTGTTCCTGATCTTAAGGGGAAAGCATCCAGTCTTTCATCGTTAAGTATGATGTTTGTTGTGGATTTTTCCTATATGCCCTTTATCAGGTTGAGAAAGTTCTATTTGTTGTGTGCGTTTTATCAGGAAATGGTGTTGGATCCTTTTAACAATTTCTTATATCCATTGTAATCTCACTAACTGACATAAAAAATAATTGGATAAGTGTATGAAGCCAATTTCTTACTATTTTATCTTTTATTTCTTTTTATAATCTGTATTTTTTAAAAATTTATTTTGATTCCAAAGCAAACGCTCTATGAATTTTTCTATTTTTTCAGTAACTATTTAACCAGTCAAAAGGATGGTTTTTTCTTTATATCTTGAGCACTAGAATTATCTTTTCAAACATATTTATATTGGCTCTTCTTTTATCTCTTTATATTTGAGTAAGGAGAGATCAGTTTGTCAGTATACGGGATCATAAATGTGTCATTCCACCTTATATATATGCTGCTAGAACTCTCCCTTTGGTCTTGATCTAGAATAGCAATTGTAGCACAGAGGCCCTTGTCAATGTCTTGTGTCCAGCTCTCGCTTATCTGATGTGGTATGCAGGGCTGGGGAGTGGTCTTTGGTTCTAATGATAGATTATCTGACTGTAGGGAAGGGAATTTAACTCCAAAAACTTTCAGAAGTGTCTGTGTATGTGCCCTGAACCTACCTTCACTAGAATGCCTCTCTGGCAGCCCTTCCTGCTGCTGCTACTATATCCCAGAATGCAGTCCCCAGTGACCTTAGTTGTGCCTAGCTGAGTCTAAATGAAGGGTTAGAATGTAAGTAGACTGAGAAGTACAGATACAACAGGAAAATGAAGTGACCTTGATTTAAGTCTCCCTTCCTTCCCCACCAAAATAGAAAACAAAACAAAAAACAGAAAAGATTAAAACAACACCAAGGGTAGGTTGGAAATGAGGGTGACTGTTCCTTTCATCAGCAAAAGCCCCATATCTTTGGTATTAAAAGCCCAAAGTACTTGTCAGTGTTTCCTGTGTACCAAGCATTTTTCTGAGTGCCTCATGTGTGTTAAGTTAGAGAGAGCCAGGCTCGGTGGCTCAGCCTGTAATCCCACCACTTTGGGAGGCTGAGGTGAGTGGATTGCCTGAGCCCGCAGGTTTGAGACCTGCCTGGGCAACTTGGTGACACTTCATCTCTACAATAAATCAAAAATTAGCCGGGCGTGGTAGCGCGCGCCTGTAGTTCTGGCTATTCGGAAGGCTGAGGTGGAAAGATCACCGGAGCCCAGCAGGTCGAGACTGTGGTGGCTGGGAGCAGCCACTACACTCCAGTCTGGGTGACAGAGTGAGAATCCAACTCAAAAAAAAAAAAAGTTAGAGAGTCTCCTCAATTATTACATTTTACAGATCATGAAACTGAGGCACAAAAATGCTAAATGACTTTCCAAGGTCACACAGCTTCTAAGAGGTAATGTCATCATTAAACCCTCAACTCAACACTGGATCCCTCACCTCTCCAGCAACACAAGGATACTTTGGGTATCCTTGTTCTGTTTCTTTGCCTGATGGCACATCTGAACTCTGAGTAGACATTTTTCTTGGGCTCTTCTGGCAGGCTATTAATAACATTCCTAGTTTCCTTTGCAGTTGGAATTTTACATCACTTTGGGTGATTTTGTGAGTATTTCAACAAGGAAAGTGAAACTAGGCACACTAGCAACTATCATCTTAACTCAGAAGTCCTCTTGGAATTCTTTGCATATAAACTTGGTATTAATGAAAATGCTTATTTTACGGAAGAGAAAATCAAAGGCCAGAATGATTAGAAAACCTCCTTGGAGACATGGCAAAACAGAGATGAGAACTCATCCTTACCTGATGTTTCCTCACTATGCTTTGCCAGGTGAGCTTTCTAACAAGCTGCTGAAATGAAAATGCATCTTTTCTACCCTCTCTCCAAAGGTACATACATCCTCAAAAGCCACAGGCAAAATTTGATTTGATTTGCTTTAACCCACATGATTTCTTTTTACATAGGAAAATGGAATGCACACCCTTAACTGAGGTTTTCTCAAATTAGGCTGGGTGACAAATATCTTTTTAAGCTCTTTTATTTGACATCCTATTAATTATTTTAAACTCCCATTGTTTTGTTCCTGACAGACCTGTTATGCTTCCGATGTGAGACAAATGTACATTTAGAGGGAGACTTCTTTAATAAGCTATGTTTGCCTCAGATGACTGAGGTTATTTTAGAAAACAAAAATCAAATACACATACCAAGATATTCACCTTGCCATATATTTATCAGGCACATTTAATTGATAGAGTTCTGGCTTAGACAGTTATCGAACCATGTGATAAATTGTGTGTGGCATTAATGATTCCCTTTGCATTCTATGCCTACATAGAAGGAGGTTTTGCCATTATTGTGGGAAGGCAGCTTCCTGGGACATGGGTGACAGGACCTCAGAAGCAACCCTGCTTGGGATGGCAGCCGGGGTGGCTTCATTTTATGACACATGTCCAAAGTTCCGTAGTAGACATGTAAGTTTCAGGAGTGGAGGCAGTATTCGTATCCCTACTAACACCAACTATGGTAAACACCAATTATTCAGACTTGAGCCCTTTAATGAAAATCTCTTGAATTGGTTTTTAAAAGTCAGGCTCTTGTGGCAGAGCCGAGCAGGAGAGAAAAGAATGGAATAATTGGAGGCTGCTGTCTTTTCACTTCCCATATAAAATTATTTGAAGAGACAGGCCAGAACTTTAAACAGGGGATACCAAGAAAAGTTGTAATTTGGATGTCGGCTGTCGTGCCTTTAGGGTGTTTGCTTAAAGGACTTTTTTCCTCCTCTTCCTCTCTCCTCAGACATACTTCAATGACAATATTCTCACCCTGATACGGACCCTGGTGACCGGAGGAGCCACGCCAGAGCTGGAGGCTCTGATTGCTGAGGAAAATGCGCTTCGAGGGGGCTACAGCACCCCCCAGACGCTGGCCAATAGGGACCGTTGCCGCGTGGCCCAGTTAGCTCTGCTTGATGGGCCCTTTGCAGACTTAGGGGTGAGTTCATAGCACAGAGATCACCTGAGCTTGATCCCAAAGAACTTGCTGTCTGACAGTGATAAGCTAAGTTATGTCTTTTCTTTCCTATCGTAAATAACTATGACTATTATGGTTTACGGTGTATCAAACACTGTGCTTTATGCATAGTAATTCCTGTGATTGTCCATGGCATCCCTTTGAGACTGAGGACTGGACATATCAGGAATTTGCACCAAGGTATCCTGGCTTTCAGAGTTTGTGGGCTTACTCACTCCTTGGTGTACTCCTCAGGCATCTCCTACACGAGATGGGAGGCAGCAGGTGATATCTGCATACAGACAAGATTGGGAAGTACTTCCACAGGGTCTCAGGGCTACTCAACCCAACTATATATTAATAGCACATGGGGGTGTTCAACCCTAGCCCCCAGGATTCTGAGTTTTTGTGCACAAGTATGACCAGCACTGGTCGTTTTCAAAGCACCAGGGTAGTCAAGCATATCCAGAACCACTGTCAAAACAAACAGAATCTCCTATGGATCTTCTCATGTCTCTAACTCAAAACCTAGGTCTTGTAAGTCTGTGACTGGACCCAGTCACCCTCCCTCAGGTCCTCCCTGTGATCACGTTCCCTTCAGATGCCTTGTACTTGCCTGATTTAGGCCCACTTTGGCAGAAGTATGCAGTCCTGACCTTTATTCCCAGCCCAACCTCATGGATGTATACAAGGGGTGGAGCCACAAGTCACAGGAACTGATAACCCTGTTGCACAAACAATAGTGCTGCCTGGAAAGGCCAAATAGAGGAAAAGGAACCAAGGAAAAGGATCTGTCTCCATTTTTTTTCTGAAACATTGCTGCATACTTGCATCATACTTGAATTTGTGTGGCTAGTGACTCTTTTCACCTACTACAGTACTCATTTACTGATACACTTGACCAGGATGAAGACTTTAAGTAATGGTAGGATTTGGACTCATCTGTATTCTCTAATATGGTCCCATGTGCAAATTTCAGTGATAGGAAAGACAAAGGTAGTCATTTTATCACCAGTGAAGTCATCCTACAGTGTCCCGTGCCCTTCATATAATACAGGTGACACCTCCCTGAAGCCACCTGGCTGCTGAAGCCAGCATTTCCAAGTGGATGCCTTTGCTTTCACTTTCTGCATCAGGCCCAGACCTTGGGAAGGTGGTTGTGAACTGATTAGAACTGTGAATCCCAGTTATTCAGCCTGCGGACCCTCAGCTTCTAGGGAAACACATCTATGTCCACCTTGCCATCTCTGAGGTCTGTAAATTGTGCTTTTCACACAGTCCTTAGCTGAAAGAGTCTGTCACCATAGGACCTGGTGGGGTCTTTCTCCGTGCAGTGGTTTTCATTATCACCCGGGCAGTTTTGACAACATGGTTCAATCACAGTGGTTATAGCTGAACCGAGGCTAAACATAATCACTATTTTACAGAGCAGGTTTCTTTTAGCTGAACATACATCTGAGACCCTCAAACTTTACACTCTTACTAAATGAGGGAGAAGCATAATCTTGGTAGAGATCTTGTTGCTTCAGGTAGAAAATTGAAGTCACTAGAGGGAAACCCCAGTATTACCTAATACCTAAAACCATCCATACTGGGTCCAGGCTGTTAACCATGTTGCCTTCTTCAGCCGCAGTCCCCTGGCACAACCCCTCCAACTCAGGAGATATCACAACAAGCTTTTATGGAAACATCCTTTTCCTCACTGGATCTCAACTTTCAGGAAAATAAAAAGGATATTTCTCTCTGTTCTTTTGTTGTCTCCCAGGATGGTGGTTGTTATGGTGATCTGTTCTGCAAAGCTCTGAAAACATATAATATGCTTTGTTTTGGAATTTACCGACTAAGAGATGCCCACCTCAGCACCCCCAGTCAATGCACGAAGAGGTGAGTATGTTTCTACTCTGTCCTCCCAGACAAATCCGGAGACCTTAATGCCTTCTCCTGTCCCCTACTATAAAGACAAAGGTCTCTATACATGCTTTCAACTTGCAAATTACTCTGCCTATATTAAGTCCAACATTGAGTTTGGAGGTTATGGGAAACATTTTTCTTTAATTTCTGATAGCAGATATAAAGGCATCATGGGAAGAATTCAAGTTTTATAGAATAATTCCATCACCCAATTACAAAAGTCTGAATAGAATCATCAGCCTCAAACTCCAGCTACTGGGATAACCTCTGTTGGTTCCTACTAATAGAGCTATTTCACTTGCTAGTGTTTAAGATAAATCATTCTTTTGCCATATCTTAAAATTCTGTATTTTTACATTATATATTTTAAATTTACTCACTTTTACATTTATATATTTATTTTTTCTAACTGCATATTCTCACTTTAAGCAGAAAAACAACAGTTTAGGTATACTAATTGTATTTTTCTAATATGCATTAAAATAAATTCAGAGCAGGAAAAAATTAAAAGTATATCCTAGAATCACCAAAATCAGTCCATTTGCATAATATATCCTAGGAAACAATGCTACAGAGATGAGTGTTTCTCAGCCCTGCTTGTATATTAGAATCACCTGGGGAGCGTCTTAAAACTATTCTGATCCCAGCACTTTGGAAGGTCGAGGTGAGAGGATTGCCTGAGTCCACAGGTTTGAGATCAGCCTGGGCAATATGGTGAGACCCCTGTCTCTACCATAAATCAAAAAATTAGCTGGGTGTGGTGGCATGCACCTGTATTTCTGGCTACTTGGAAGGCTGAGGCAGAAGGATCACCAGAGCCCAGCAGGCCGACGCTGGGGTGGCCATGAGCATACCACTGCACTCCAGTCTGGGTGACGGAGTAAGACTCCAAACCAAAAAAATAAAATTCTGATTACTCTGATTTAACTAGAAATCCTTCTAGTTAAATCCTTCTAGTTAAATCCTTCTAGTTAATTTCTAGTTAAATCAGAGTAATCAGAATTTATATATATATCAGAATAATCAGAGTAATCAGAATTTATATATATATACATATATATACACACACATATTTATATAAATACATATCTATATTTACATATAGACATAGATATATGATAAATATATATCTCCCAGATATTAGTGTATAATCAAAGTTGAGAACAATTGTCATAGCCCTGTGGGTTCTCAAAGTTTAGCAAGCAAGAGAATCATCTGCAGAGTTGATCCACAAAGCACTGGACCATACCCTCAGAGCTTCTGATTCAACAGTCCTGGGGAGGGGGTGCTTAAGAATACCCATTTTAAAGATGTTGCCAGGTGATGCTGATCTGTTGGGCCTAAGGACCACATTTGGAGATACACAGTTATAGATGAAACATGGTGATTATTTTTGTCCTATCTGGTGTTAACCAGAGAAATCCTGATCTAATTGAGAACAATAAAGCAGTGCTGACAAGCAGGCAAGGAGGCGTTTTAGATTCTTCCATATAGTAAATTCTTCTATAAAGTAGGTTGTTAAAAGGTAAAGAGTGAGGATGGTCTAAGGAGACAGTTGGTCATGATAAACAAAGACTCTGTGATATATGTCTGGGATTGTCAGAAAATTCTAGAATGAAACTTGCATTTTTGCATTTCATGAACACACTTGCAGTTGAACTACTTGGAATTGGAAGTGAATTTGACCTTGTATGCAAAGGTGTATGTAGTCAATAGAAAGTGAAATTTGGCTCTCCCATTACCACTTCTAATCTGGCATCTCTGCCTGGGCTCTTGGCTGGGTTCCCCTGTTGAGTTAAATCATTTGATTTGGAAGAGAAATTTTAAGGCCTTGGACCAGCTAGAAGTGCATCTTTCAGGTCCTCTGATAGACCTGAGCAACCGGGCAGTTTCTTTTGGTTCAGGGAGAGTGAAATTCTCCACCCAGTTACCTCTTAGTAACATCTTTGTTTTCCCTTTCTAGGTATGTCATCACCAACCCTCCCTATGAGTTTGAGCTCGTGCCTACGGACCTGATCTTCTGCTTAATGCAGTTTGACCACAACGCTGGCCAGTCCCGGGCCAGCCTGTCCCATTCCTCCCACTCGTCACAGTCCTCCAGCAAGAAGAGCTCCTCTGTTCACTCCATCCCATCCACGGCAAACAGACAGAACCGGCCCAAGTCCAGGGAGTCCCGGGACAAACAGAAGTACGTGCAGGAAGAGCGGCTTTGATATGTGTATCCACCGCCACTGTGTGAAACTGTATCTGCCACTCATTTCCCCAGTTGGTGTTTCCAACAAAGTAACTTTCCCTGTTTTCTCCTGTAGTCCCCCCCCTTTTTTTACACATATTTGCATATGTATGATAGTGTGCATGTGATTGTCATTTTTATTTTACCACCATAAAACCCTTGAGCACAACAGCAAATAAGCAGACGGACCAAAAGTTATTCATGATTCTAGGGGAAAAATAACCCCAAGGCATGCTCCAGACATAAATAGCTCACTGCAGGAATGAGTTCACAGATTAGAAGGGAGCACTTGTGATCAATGTCACTTAAGCAAAGCAAGTTTATTTAATGTAAAAGAAAAGTTTATTCTGATTTATCAGGATTATCAGGGTGCTTTGGGTTTTGACTTTTTTTGTTGTTTTTCTTTTCTTTTGTTGTACACACACAATAAGTTAGCACACATTTATTTGAAACAAGCAACCAAAAAGCAATGAAAACATATTTGTTGTTTCCACTCTCTGGGCCGAAGAATCGCAAAGCATTTGAAAAGCTTTCACCGTTTGTGTAGATGATTATTAAGCACCTGCTTGTTGCAAAAGAACATCAGAGATTTTTTTAGTTACTCACTAAGGTCTTTTTTCCCAGAGCTAGTTTTCTTTGGGAGTTCATATGACTATTTCTAACCTTAATATGGAGGAAAAAATAGTATTCCATTCATGGATATATCAAGTTCTAGTCATTTAATTTAAGAGAAAAGAGGTTTGATTGCGTATTAAATTGTTATTCTGTCTCCTTATGTTGCCATATGAATAGCTATTTTTTTTCCTTTCACTTGTGACATTTGGGATGAAAAGCCATATGTATCATACATATCAGATCTAAGTCATTAAAAACTGCCTTCCTGGGACTTTTACATCTTTTAAAAGGTGAATTACTTACCTTATGTACAGAATAAATAATGCTCAGGAAAGAGCAGGTATTTTTCCACGCATTCTCAGGGGACCTTTTTAACTCCCCTTTGTTTGATTAGTTTGGGTCCTAATGCCAGGTAGGAGGAAGGGCTGGGGCAATGGTAGAGTGAAAGGAAGATAAACCCAGCTGCAGATCATGCTTTTCTAGAAGTCGACATGCTTAATAAATTAGAATGTAGGGGGATCAAGCCACAGTTGACTCATCCGAGACAAAAGCCAAGTACTACCTTAAGCCGTTGGTGCAGATGCATAATACTGGCTGTCCCAATGCGGAAAACTGGTGGGAAAAAAAATTCTTTGTCGTCAATTTCTTTAACATAGCCAATTCACATAGGCAGGGTAATGATGATAATAGAGAGCTGCTCCTTGTCACTATGAGATGGGGGATAAGAGTGCGACAGTGAGCCAAACATGTTTTGGTAGTGTTTTTTTAATTTTTTTCTTTCTTTTTAAAAAACAGCTAGTAAACACAAGAGAAGAGTTAGAAAAATATGCTTTCCCCCCCAAAAAATACAGATGTCAGATGCTTTATGCGTGCAAATCATGCTTTAGGCAGTGCAGTAGTTTTTAAAAATTGGCCAACTCCATCATAACCAAATTCTTGTATGGATGGACCAGCCCTGGGCTGGTATATACATATTTGAAATGCTTATTTTTAATAATTCCATCAAATAGAATAGGGGTGGAAGGGAGGAAAGAAAAATGTCACAGCTGTACCATCTCTAAAAAGGTGTTTTTATGGTGAATGTTTGGGTTTAGATTTTGGATCCCCTGTCCCCTCAAGCATGATAGTTTTGGAGATTTGCTTGCTGTGTGAATTGACAAGCACTTTTACTGACAAAATGGTGAGGCTTGATCAGAACCTCCACCCCTTTCCCACACCAAAGACAGGGGCAGTGTAGTACTCAAACCAGTACTGGGGTGGGGAATAATTGTATACATGTGAATTACAAAGCCCTATGAGTGGAAGAATTTTTTCAAATTATTTTTCTCCCTATATATTGATTTATATTGCGCTTATCTATCTATCTCTTTATATATAACTATATATATATATATAACTATATATATATAACTATATATATATATAACTATATATATGTATCCCCTAGTTTGGGATCATGAAGAGCTCTTCATGCATTCTTTGCAAAGGAGGTTATAAAGTTACGCCCTCAGAACATTTATAACTATAAGAATGTGCCAGTTAAAGTGCTCGACAGGAAATATGACAGTTTAAAAGCATTGTAAAACTCACATAGCTTACTTCTCTCTCTAAAGTGCAACAAGGATGAATAGAATGGGCCAAGGTATGACAATTAATGGTTCTGCATGACCTAGCCACTGCTGGGGGTTTTCTTCTATAACGTTGTCCTTGTGAAAACTTTTGTGAAATTAAAAAAAAAAAGGAGTTACAAATTTTATTCTGTTATTGGTTTGTTTATTTTTATTTATATTGTTCTGTTTGTGATTTTATTTATTTATTTTGTTTTGCTTCCCCCCCACTTTCCCTCTCCTTTTCCCTTCCTTCTTCTCTTCCTTCCTTCACTTTCTAAATTGCTCAGCGCAATGAGGCTGTGCTGCTGCTATTGCTAGATTCCTTAGAGTTTGTTTTGGTGTTCTTGGGTTTGGGGTTGGGTATTTTGGGGGAACTTCTCTCCATCTGGCTTGCCTTTCAATCTGCACGTGGCCTCCCTGCCCACCTTGGTACCTTGCTCCAAGCCCAAAAGCATTTTCCCATAAAAAAAACCCAGCTTCCTTCACAACCCCCCCCGTTACTACCCCCAACCCAGTGCCCCCATTGGTCTGTTCACATCTCTGTGTTTACCTTGGCAAGACCTACTAAATCAAGTGATGATGCTAGCTGATAAACTTTTCTGGAAAACATTTGCAGCTATTCCATCTGGCAAATTTTCTTCTCTATTAATATTCTGTCCTCCTTTTATTTCAACCAGGAGGGTTATTAATGGCAAAAGCATTGTTCTCTTTTATGTTTGATCAGTATGACCCAAAGTTAAAACTGTTAAGCTGTATTGTATCAACTCAATAGCCCACACCCAGTTATCTGGGGACTGAAGGTTCAGTCTCTGTATTACCCAAGTCTCTCCTGCTACCTGCCTTTCAGATATTTGTTAAATCCCAACCAAAGATCAGGCAGATAGAGAGAAGTAAATCCAAAGTGTATTTTATATACAATTTATTACCAACTCAGGTGAGATGATATTGTGATGGGTATGGAATGGGAACAGACTATGACATGAAATGGAATTTGGGGATTTTCCCTGGACTTTGGGCATGCCATCAAGCCCTGCTGGTAGATAATTGAGAAATGACCCTATTTGGGTAATGATATATTTGATGATGGAAAAGGATCATTATTACTTCTATTTTATTAGCTGAAACTATTATATTTTCCTTAATAGAGCAAAGAGTTTCCTCCACTGTTTTCCATCTGACCCCCAAGCCCCTCTTCCTCTTTCAGGAGAACATCCACTCACTTAGAAAGGAGGTGACAAGTTTCACATATCATATCTCTCCCCCATCCTCTCCCCACCAACAAAGGAAACAAATAGACAAGGATAGAAAATGAAAGAGTTCTTTGAAGAGAAAATATACGTCTAAAAAGAACAGCAGCTAGGAACTCAGTTATCTGCACCATTCTAGAAGATTATCAATTTGTAAGCCATTCAGTCCAGTTTGCTTTGGGCTTTGAAAGGGGTAAATGATAAGTAAATTAGTAGACCAGAAGGCACAGGGAAGCCTTCTCAGTCTCAACACTTAGATGATCATGGAATCATCAGTGACCCTAATAACTGCTGCACAGGGTTCTTTCCAAAGTCAGTTCAAGTGGATAAAGTGAAAGTGATACCCTTATAATACAGTTAAGTTTCTACCATAGTTGGGAGACATTTCAAATTCTGTTCTGAATATTAAACATGATGACCCAGAACCTTACAATAGATGTTCGATAAATATTTGAAGTAAATTGACCTTACATATTTTATACCTTTAACAACTTTTTTGAATTATCCTGTTTCTTTTCTTTCTTTTTTTTTTTTTTAATACAATGAGTGCCTCTAGGTGCCTCCCAGTGCTGGTGGCACTTTCTCAAGCTGGTCACACAGCTTCTGAGAAAGGGGAACAGCGTAAGTTCAATGAGTGGAGAGGCTGACTGTACCTCTTGGCAGTATTGTCAAGATCCCAGATGACCAGAAAAATCTTTTGATTGGCTCTTCTTCAGCATGGGAAAAGCCTAAAGGTGTCTACATCCCAATAGAGACAATTAAATCAACTGGCTATGTTCCTATAGCAACAGGCTCCTTGAAGGAGAAAGAGTAGAGAAACTTCAGGGCCTATGGACGTCAAGACAGGGTAAAAATCAATTTCTCAATCAGCTTCTTTCAACCCCTCCCTGCTTTGTCATACGATGATAAAGAAGTGGCTGTGGGCACCTGTCACTAAGCTAGTTGACTGATTTCCATGAGGAGACTGCACGTTCATTTCAGTGTTTGAAGGTGAGAGGGATTATTCCCTGCCACCTGAAAGGAAAGAGTGAGGAGTCTGTCCTCAGGGTGTTGAATGAACCAAGGGCCGAAGAGAAGGGCCAGGAGGGGGCAGTTTGTGTGCTCAGCGAATGGCAGCATTAGACGTCCAGTTAAAAGAGACAAATAGAGTCATGGTAGACAATTGCAAAAAAGTGAGACAGTTTTCATAAATGGAAACTGCTCTGGTTCTGGTACAAACAATTTCCATCTCTGAAATAGCCATCCTTTGCCCACAGAGGAGAGGAAGCAGCATGCGTGGGTGGGATCATTGCGGGCACCAGGGTCTGTTGGGCAGAGGAAGAGTGCCATACTGTCTATCAGAAATGTGAGATGTGAAACCACACAGCGTTACCCTTGAAGGTTGAAGCTCCTTGTTAGCCTTTACTGTTCTCAACTGTTATCTCTCTCCAAATGGAATCTTTTCTTTTCAAGCCTTTTCTCTCTAAACCTCAGCTTGTGGTGCAGTGAGAGGAGGGCCAATTATTCCAAATGCCTTTGCTGTATTATTGTCTCCTCTCTTCTGTACTCTTCTCTGGGGAGTAGTTATGTGAAAAGGCTAAATCCCACGGTACTGACAGCCCACAGAGCCAGCAAAGAAGCTCAATTTGCACAGTGGAGTCTGTTTCTTTCTCTGCTTGTGGGGCTCCAGGAAGCTCAATCAGCCCAGGTCTGGGGCCCTTTCCTGCCATAGCCTGCTCCTCTGGCTGACCTGCAGCCCTGTGGCTGGAAGAAGTCCTGACCCTTATTTTAAACCCTAAGGTCTCAGTGATGAAAATGGCAATGCAAAGCACAGATGGCGCTCGGGTGGGGTAGGGTACCTGTCGAGTGAAAACCAATATTTCAGAGACACTGAGGTACTACAGAAGGGGAGCAGCCCTGAATTCCCCAGACACAACACCACCAGGTTACCCCTTCCTTTTTACCACCCAAATGAAGACTACCAACAAAATCTTCCTGTTATCTCTACTGTCCCAATCCACATTCTTCAAGCCAGCACCCCAATTTATATACCCCCAAAGTCTCTGCTGAAGGGCATCATTTGTAATCATACTCAAAATATATGGCTCATCCTTATGTCATTCTTTAGTACTGATAGTACTGAGATTAGTCCTAACCTTATACTAAAAGCTAACAATTTAGGGATTACCTTGGACCAGACAGTCTTCTAAGCACTTTACGTATATTAACTCATTCAATCCTCATGACAGCTTCAGATGTAGATGCTATTAGTGTCTCTATTTGAAAGATGCAGAATCTGAGATACAAAAGTCTATGAAATTAGCCACTATGATATAATGCCTGCTAATATTATTAGTATTAATAATTTTAACAACTCACATGTATTTACCATGTATCTGGACCTGTGGTACATGCTTCAAGTGCACTAGCTCCATTTATCTAAACAACAATGTCAGAAAGTTTGTATTATCCACCCTCTTTTACAAAAGAGAAATAAAGCTGAGATAAATTAAGTAATAACTCTCTCAGAGCCACACAACTAGAATGTGCGAGCTCCAGGTTCGCTTGACCAATGGTCTCCAACCTTTTTGGCATCAGGGACCAGTTTTGTGGAAGACAATTTTTCCATGGATGATGAAGGGTGTTCATCAGGCATTAGGTTCTCAAAAGAAGCATGCAACCTAGATCCCTTACACATGCAATTCACAATAGGGTTCCTGCTCCTCTGAGACTCTAATGCCACCACTGATTTGACAGGAGGCGGAACTCTGCTTACCTATCACTCAAACTCCTGCTAGGCAGTCCAGTTCCTAACAGGCCACCAACCGCTACTGGTCCACGGCCTACGGGTTAGGAAAACCTGCACTTGACTTTAACCTACTACCCCACACTGTCTCCTAAGCCTGCACCTCATTGCCTGTCCGTGGTACACAGCTCATGGCATGGCTGATCTTGATAGAGGGCATCTCCCCATGGCAGTGGCAGTTATTTCACCAGTATCTCTCTGCAGATGTTTCCCAGATTTTATCTTGTTCTCCTAGCCCACTAGCCCACAGATTAAAATGCCTCTTCTTTCCTAACTCCACTAACTCCTGGCAGGTCACACATTGTACTCAGAGGGATGACAACAGGCATCTCATTCTCAAGAAGCTTATTAACAAATGAAGTTATTTTTCCTTGGCAATGGGAAGCCCTTCCAGTCAGATCAAGTGCCCTTCTATCTCAGGGATTAAAATAAAGCCTTGGAAATCATTCTGGCATGTAAGATGAGGAAGGGAGAAGAGATAAACAGAGGGATTTGAATTTATCCTTGACCACATCAGCATTCATTTGAATTCCATTTCTGAATCCTCTTCCTTGTGGCCAACTTTGTAGCCACCCATTGGTATTGTTTCTTCTATGGAAAAAAAGATTCAATAAATTAAATTGTCCACTTGAAACACTCTCCATGAAAGCCGAATGACTGGTGATCATTAAAATGTGTGTTCCTTGAAGAATCTCTTCCTAAAATACCTTTGCTACCAGGCATTTTGGTAAAACACCCAGAGCATCCATCTATTTCCATTTCCTCAACATCTTACCTAACCAAGTCTCCAACAACATATATTTATACCTTAGGAGGCACCCAGATGTCACAGCTGTTTCTCAACTTCTCACCAGAATGTGCTTTAACACAACTCATTCCTTGTGTTGAAGTGACATGACCAAAACACGGGCTACTCTGCTTAGATTCCTTTTTATGGCAAGGCATTTAAAAGGAAAGAGAGGAGCTTAAATGGGGAAATAATGCTCTCTTTCTTACAGACAGCAGAAGGAAATTGATATTCTCTCTGCTGTGAAAGGTCAAAATGCCAACTTTGAATTGAACTGTAAAGACTAAATTATGAACAATTATTCTCTGCAGCAGTTGTAAAAATTTCAGCAAATTGCAGCTGTCTTGGGTCTTTCACCCAAAAGACCTACTCGTTTCCATCAGCAAAGTTCACTCTTCCAACCTGGCATGTCCAACCTAGCACTAAATCCCTTTGCAAAATCAGTGTGCATAACAGCATGGCCAAAACCAAGGGCAGCTCAGGCAAACAGAGCACAAACACCAGGCTCAACCCCTCTGAAAATCATCTTTACACATAAACTGTTTGAAAAAGTCGGAGTTTGAAATTGTTTCAGCGGCCTGGCAATGCTTTTAAAACATGATAACCATCACACTTTACTCCTCTCTGAAAGGTTAGTTTAATCGTAGATCACAAAAAATTGGTTTCCACAAATGCATAATGGTTCATCTATGTCACACTTGAACTAAATGGTTTTTTAAATGGAGCTGAAATTATTTTGATGTGTACACAGTCCTGGATTTCTATACAACCTTTTTTAACCAGTCCATCAGGAACCTTGCCTCTAAAGCCTCATTAATAATTCAGATGTGCTGATGACTTTAAAAGATCTATGGAATTGAAGCTTAGAAAAAAAAAAAAAACTCTGCTTGACAAAAAGATAAATGAATGTAGAAAGAAGCTGTAGGAGTCTGGCAAGCTGTAGATCATCTCAGAACAGATTGTAACTTTATCATTCTGTCAGGGGGAATAATTTAAAGCACTTAATCAGTTAGCTTCACTGTGAGGATGTAGCATTATGAATTCCTATCGTCCAATCTGTTCAAATCAAAGTGAACTTAATTATAATAGGTGAGAGAGCCAGAGCAGGAAGGGGGTGCGGGGAGACTGATGCAAGAGGTAGCGAGTTTCCTGTGGGGTAAACTGATCTGCTGAACAAAGGGGAATGAGGCTTTTACACAGGCATGTCCCAGCTCCAGAGACAGCCATCCGTGACTCTGAGTACTCAGGGCATTTGAAACAGCAAAAGTACGGATGAAGGAGAAACAAGCAGAATGGTCATGAGCTGATCATAGATGCTTCATTTATAAATCATTAGCCAAATGTGCACACACCCACACACACCCACATCAAGCCAAGTGAGCAATTTTCATGAACCTGTCAGTCAAGGACCACTGACAAGGCAGTTACGAATTGTTCTGGTAAGCAGGAAAAGACACTGGCGAGGCTCTTGTCTCTTTAGCAGTGGGTGTGCTTGACAGCTTTTACCTTTTTTCTTTTACTTTTCTGTCCCTAAGCAGCTAAAATGAGGCGTGTGATTCCCAAGTTAGAATGTCCTATTTGCCCAGTCCTTCCCTATCTATACACATGGCCAATTTCCCAGAAAATTTCAATCCTAGAAAGAGGCGGGGTTGAGGACTGAGGCTTGTAAAATAGCTTTGCACTGCTGAGAGGATGCTAGACCATTTTCATTCTCACCCCAGCCCCCGAACCCCCTGACTCAGCATTCTTTCTCAGCCATTTCTGTATTTAGGTTGGAAATGAAATGCCAAGACTTCATCGAGCTCCCTTGTCGACAGCTTGGGTTATTATAGTCGGTTAAGATATTGCCACTTGGAACTCTTTTCATAACTTTTTACCAATACAGAGTTTTCTTCCTTGAAATAAAAGCCATCTCAAAGTCCTCTTCAAAACATTGGTCTCTATTCCAATGTTCACTCTCATTGGCCAGCAAAATCAGTGGGTTTACTTTAAGACCCCCCGAAACTGGCTGCAATAGAAACAGGAGAGTGGTGTAGTTGACATGTGCCTGTAAGTATGCTTGTTAGCATACTTGTTAGCAAAAACAAGTAAAGACGGGGAGGAGGCAACCCTGCATGTGATTCTAGATCACTCTCTCTGCAACAAGGATGGTGTCCTTCAATGTTTCACTCAAATCAATGGATGCACAAATCATTTGTCAGTCACAATGTCTGTACCCAATATCTGATATATGCAACATCTCCTCTCCACCAAAGTTTTCTGGTCACAAAAGCACCTCCAGAGAACATTGCCACAGACTATTATCCAATCCCTCCTTATTCTCTGAGGTCCACCCATGTTGCCTCCAAGTCCCAATGGTACATTGTGTTCATCACTTGCTACAAGAAGCAGAGGTATGTTTCAGGTTCTGGGGTCCTCCCCACACTGCACTGTTTCTCTTAGCAATTATTCACTGTCAGCTTCTATTGATTACCTTTTTGCATTTTTCAATGAACTTTCCAAAGGCTTTACCCTAGGACTAATTAAACTTCTCATTTCTCCTTCTTGTTCTCTATCCATTTTGCCCTTTAGCAGAAAAGAAATGGTTTACAGATGAACCGGATAATGCCTATCCCAGAAACATTCAAATCAAGCCCATGAGTACCCACATGGCTAACCAGATCAACCAATATAAATCCACAAGCAGCTTGATTCCACCAATCAGAGAAGTTGAAGATGAATGTTGACTCCCAGGAGACCAGAACTATTTTTTTAAAGCCTGACAAACTTCATAAATGGTGACGTGACTTTTCTTCCTCTTACATGCTGAATCACTGGTGGAAACGTTAGGATAAGCAAGAATTGCAAGAAAATAAAGTAGACAGATCTTTCTCTTTGTCTGCCTTGAATATTGCTTCCATGTATTTTGGAAAAGAAAATAATTTCATTTATAAATGAACATACTAAAATAGTCATGTATAGCCTCTAGCATTTTAAATTATTTTTATTTATTAGAAAAAAAATATATTTTTTCTTTTCTTTTTCATTGTCAAATATTTTCCCTATATCCAAACAATGCAAAATCGAAATGAATAAGTGGCCAGACTCCTTAATGCGTTTTTCTCTTCTTTCTCTCTTTTTCTTTGAGGAGAATGATGGTCACCACCACGATTAATTGTAATTAAGGGAAATTAATTATTAAAACAATTTTACAATGGCCAACAATGTATACATGTATTTTAGTATATCCAAATAAGAAGACAACGGGTAGGTAAATACCTACTCCTCTCCTGGATGGGTGTGTATTTTGATCGGCATTGACACCAGCTCTTAATAAATGGAAACATTTATTTTCACAGTTGAAAGTCATATTTTTGTAGTTTTAGTTTTCAATCTGTATTTCTCATCCCTTTGTTCATATATTAAAGGGGAAGACCTTCTTGCAGCTTTTCTACAATTGCCAGATCAGCTTTGCCTGGCCATCTAAGGCTACCAGGAGGGTTATAGGCATACCTGGGGTGTTGAATCTGAGGCCCAGATACACACGAGACCTTGTTTTAGTGGTGGGGGCTCCTACATGCTATATGCTTCTTATTTCATATTTCCAAACTACCCATGCAAGTCATGTCAGCTTTGGGAGGGTCTGGTGTGGACTTTCTCTCTACTCTCCAAGTCTCAGAGTTTCTAGCCTGAGAATTTGCAAAACCAGTGAAGAGTTTTACTTCACAATAGGATACGAGAGCGCCTTCATTCTCACTGAGTTTTTGTTTAAAAGCTAGAACATTTTCATGATCAAGGAGATGACATTTGCCCAGATATTAATTTGCATGCTTTCCTTTATTTAGTTGCTGGGGCCAAACACAAACTTGCTACAACAATTTAAAAAATAATACTAACAAAGGAAAGCAATGAATGTACTCAATATAGACTGTTAGAAAAAGTTTTTGAAAATTACCAGCTGTGAAATGAAATCAAATGTATCAGCCACTTCAAACTGTGGTCAAAAGATTTTTCTAGCCATCAGACACAATTTCAGTGTCTCAGAGCTCTGCTGTTTTTTGCATGCTCGGTGTACAGTCGCCCAGCAACTGTTTTGTTCCAATCAACTTAGCAAGTCTTTCAACTTCAAAATTATCCATCTTTGATATGATCATCAGGGTCTCTGGAGAAGCATGGATGTGATAGTGATTTTTATTTTCTTAAAAAGTATAAGCCATGGACACGTAAATGAACAAACTAAACAAAGTATCCCCCAAAGTCCCATGATATCTATTCCATTAACTCTTTAGGCCATGGCATTGTGGTACCTAGTTATGGTAGTGCAAATCAGATCAGAGCAAAGCAATGAGATCACTATGAAAACATATGTCCAGTAAATACTCCAATTACCAACGTAGGCAAAATGAGCTTCCACCTCTGTCCACTCCCTGCAGAGCCAATATAGTCGTGCTGCCACTTTGTTAGGCCTCGTCCTGCAGTGACTTGTCGGACTGTGGTTACTCTGTCGTCACATTTTGTAGAATTAGTTCTATAAAAGTATTGTGAATATAATGTTTGTCCAATTGGATTGTTTAAAACTACTTATAATTAATCACTAGTCTACTCAGCAGACTACAATTACGTCAACAGTCTATATTCAGGCTTATAAACATTTCTTGGTTTCCAACAGAAGTCAAATGTGTTTGTGGGGAGAATCTCTTGCTGGGATTTTGACAACTTTCCTGAAAGCTAGGCCTTCTTTTACATAATGATTTTGCATTGGGTTTACCTTAGTACATTCACGTCAACCCACGCTCTTCTTTCCTTCATGAACCATAGCGGGCTCTTCACTCTTGTTGCTGATCACCACCTCCAAATTTGCTATAGTTATTTGGTCTCCTCTGGCAGGCTCTGGTGGCCAAATAAAGGATCTTCTATTAAACAAACACAGGGCACAGTGCCCAATTCCCCCTACCTTCTCCTCCCTCTGTCTCTCCCTACCAAGGCAGTCTGGAAGCAAAAATGCAAGCCCCATCTCAGCTCACGTTAATTTATGCATTTATGGCTAGAGATTTGAATCTAAATTAAAAAAATAATCATAATGGTTAAGATGGTTTCCTATAGCAAAGGGCCCCTTGGTTCATCAACATCCCCAAACCCAAATTGGCAGAAATTAATTTTCTTTTAAGGTAGAGCAACAAGCTTATGCAGTTTGGCCTTTGTAATAATAAAACGTTTTTAACTAGAAAATAAAATCAGGCTTTTTTTTAAAGGAAGCACAAAAATTACTGGTTGGTGGCCCATTTGGTAAACACCAATGCCTGGCAAGTTGGAAGTGAGGTGGAAACAGAAGACTTGTAAAATCACTGGAGGGCTCAAGGGAATGCCAGGGCTTCTTCCTGATTTGTTTCTATTTTTGAGCTCTTTTGATCCTGAATCCTCACCCATCTCTACTGTGACAGATTGTCTTTCTACCTATGTCCATCTCAGAACAATGATGGTCTTCTTTGGTATAGTCCATACTATAAGGCTCTGATCTCCAGTCCTAGTTTAGGGCTCCAGAAAATCCATCTTCCCAGACTAACAATTTTTGGGTGCTATGGAAACCAAAGACTCACCTGCAGGCAGTTTAGAAAACAGAAAGTATCTGTCTATAAGTACATCATCACCTTTCTCATCAAGAAAACTTTTCCGTCTAAGCAACTTATATTTTAGAGTACCAATTCAAACCAATATAAAAAACCTTAAATAAAAGTGATTGTGACTAAGGAATGTTGGAGAACACTCTGAAACGCTTTCCTTCCAAGGGTTGTGGCATTTTATGAAGTACTTTGTAAAAAATTTGATTGAAGACTTTAAACAAACAGACTATTAAAGCTGTTTGGTTAGGCTTGGAAAGGGGAGATGTGTGAACACAAGAAATTTGGAGATATTTTTAGGTTGAAAGGGGGAAAAACCATATTTTCTACTTACAGTTGAATATGAAGATTAATATGAGCCACATTCGCAAATAACCAGTTATGAGCTTTGAATATTGAGTTTTAAAACTCTCCAAGTCTCAGTTACCTCATTTGTAAATGAGGATGATTTATCCAGATGACTCTATGATCCCTTTCAGATCCCAGAGGACATGATCTAAGTTAAGAGTAGGAACATGGGTGTGACTGCCTCTCTTTGGCCAAGGCCTTGGAGACAATTTGTCCAGGGCTGTAATAATGGTCCTTTTTGTTGCATTATCCAAACAATACTCCTAGCCTTAATGTGGTGAACATTTTCTGTTCTGGACATAGAATAGTTAGGTTCATTCTTGTGCTCCCAATTTGAAGTCTCCTTAGGTTCAGGCTGCAAATTTCTAAGTTCAAATATACCTGAATCATGTAGGTCAGATTTTTCCACCTATTTCTAGGGTTTTCTCCTCAAGCTCATCCCTGCTTTCTCTTATCCCTAGTTCAACATCCAGCTGTATCTAATCCCTTCACCTCTAACCTATATCTCCAATTAGAGATAGGGATTGAGTTAAGAGACTTGAGACCCTCAAATTCCTGCCATTTTCCATTTATATTTGCTTAATGAGAATCTGGCCTTCAGGAAGTAACCAGTCTTCTCACTTTATTTTCTGTTTGCTTAATAGACTTTTTTCTTTCATTAATAAACCAACCATCTCTTTGCTATTTACATTCAAAATATAACTTATATCTTTAATTTTTTTTTTTTGTCAAAGAGAATCTCATGGAAGGAAGGGTGAAATAGAGAAAGGAAGGCAGGAAGGGAAAGAAACAGAATATCTAACCAAATGACTAGGATGTGAGCTACCTCAACTCATAAAAGACTAAGTCAATCCATTCAACTTAGATATTGATTTCCAGGACAAAGTCTGTCCATTTTTTATTCTGTTCCTGTTTGCCGCTTTTGGAACGGTGGTAAACCACCAAACAGTATGACCCTTGAAAGAGCCTTCGCTATTTGGGGCCTGACCCACCCTTGTTGAAAAGCAAAAGAAACTGAGAATTCACTTATAATCTCACTGGTAAATTACTTTTTTGTTGCTCTCCTTCCTACTTCATGTTCCCAAAGGGCATTTTTTTTTTTCTATCCAACCAAGATTGTTTAACATATAAATCCTATAATTATTTGAGGAAGTGATGAGGCCCCTTGGATTTATTTATGAGAGAGTAGTAATTAGAAATGATTTCTAGCCATTTGTACTAGCCACTTGGTCAGACTGGTTCTTTAAGTGGAGTCTGCTGTGGTTGGTTGTTGCCCATGCAGTACCAGTTGTTAATAATTTCAAGATTTTTACAAAAATAAGACAATTCAGAGAATGTCTTAAATTTTACTTCTGAAGGAACCAGAGAGCCTAATTTGCCATATCTACGGTAAGTTTGCTTAAAACACATTTAAAAAGGAGCTTACATCCCCAAATGCAGGGGCTCCTTTAGCCCAATAGCAATTGGAAATCTCCATAACATCACAGCCCAGTGTGGTTATATTGCAGAAATAATTCTGAGTTAGACTATCTGTAGTAGAACTTCCTCTTTTGTCATATTTTTTAGTACAAAAAAGGGCCTGAAACTCTTTATCTAAAGACAAGCCAAACTCAAGACATACATCAAGAAGCTGGGAAGAAAGAGCAAAAAATATATAATAAGCAGTATTTTAAAATACCATGAGTTATGGGCATGCATATAGTGCCAAGACTAGTGTTTCATGTTGAAAGGAGGAAGAGGTTAAAGGGAACTATATGGGATTTTCCAGGGAGACAGGATTGAGCCATGATGCATTTGTAGGAATGTGATTTCAATAGATAGTCCATTTTGTCTACTGTGATAAGTTTGTGTAGGAGAATTGAGGAAAACTATGGAAGGGGCTGTAAAGTATAGTCTAAGGGTCAAACTAAGAGGTTGAGACTTGATTTAGAAAGTCATGGAAAGACACGATGAGTTTTAAACAAAGATTAAGCCAGAGCAGCACATTTTTTAGGTTGAAAGTTACGAGATGTCAGTTCTTCCTGGGAGTTATCATGAGAGCACACACAAAACTGAATATTTTCTTAGCAGCATGAAGTTCTCAAAGGGTACAAACTCCAAGTCAACAATTTACCATGCGTAGCACCTGTCTTCCTCACACGTTTAGCTTCCTGTCACAGGACATTCAGACAGTATGTCCCTACTCAACTGAATTACTACAATGTCAACAACAGACTCACAAAGTAGATTAGAAATAGGAGCAGATATTCAGATTAAAAAAAAAATCTTCCAATCATACTACTTTCTAGACATTAATATAATAGGAACATGAAGCAAGGCATCAATAAATTGTAGAGAATAATTAATAATCCAAAACTGCCAAATATGACTTCTATTATTATAACATCCCTTCCGATAACCAGGTGGCCATTTCTTAGCAACCAGTTGGCATTCATTAAATATTTATAAAAGGGAAAAGGGAGCAAAGAAATGAGCACCGTATAGCTCCAGTTGTCTATAAGCTTATCACCAACTAAAGAAAGAAAACATACTCACAGAACCATTAGAGAAAGATTAAGCAATAACAACACAGTAACACATTTCAACATGGCAGGAGTTAAAACGAGGGAGAAATGCTATGATTTGAAGTGGATCAGCAAGAGTTTTGAGAGAAAGAGGGATTTACGAGTTAGATAAGTAAAGTGTCAGCATTCCAAGTATGAAGGCAGGATCATCTGGCATGTGGAAGGGTAGGTGATGTTAATCAGTAACTGCTAACATATATTTATTGAGTAGCAACTGCGTGCTCATTCCCGTACAAGACTTTTAGAGGAAGATGGCCCACCTGCTTAATTGGAAATATAATACATGCATATATTGAAAAGATCATGTGTGTTCACAAAACAGGTGTTCAATAAACAATATTTGAATAAATATGAACACAATAGAAAATAAGTGCTATAGACAATAATAGTTGTAGAAGCTTGGTTGGAGTTGTAGGGGCTGACTGTGTGTATGGGAAAGGCTGTTGGTGAAAGAAACACTTAATCTGAACCTCAAGGGCAAAACCATGTGGAGGAATAAGAAAGAATGGAAGGCAAGAAGGGGAGGCAGTGAATGCAAGCGGCTAAGAAATGTTGTGATGGATTCACCCAGGGTGGAAGAAGCTGAGGGCTACTCATAAGGGATGGCCTCACAGGCAAGAGAAGTAGGGAAAGTGAAGCAAAGGAGAGGAATACAACAGGCCCTGCAGAGAACCCCAGAGGTATTTGTGTTGTGAGAAGCCCAGATGAATTCTTCCAGGAAGACAGTGTAGGTTTAGAAGACTGGCTGGCAGATCTATTTGAGGGCTACAGTCGTATTTTAAGGGACTAAAAGGAGTGAAATAAGTACACATTTTTTGGACAGGAGATCTAGAGTACTCCAGAACCAGGAAAATGAGAAACAAGAGAAAATTTTAAGAGAGGTTGAGTCATCTATGAGGTTGGAGATGAAGTATATTGGAGATGGTGACTCAGAAATAAAAAAAGACTCATTTGAAGGGCAGAAGAGAATTTGCTTATTTGTCTTTATACTCAGAGTGTGTCATGAGGCCTGACCTAAGAGAGCAGTCAGTCAATCACTGTATGTTACTTTGGATGCCATGGGGGATAAAGTCTGGACAGAACCTGCTGGTGACTGGTACTCTTTCTGGAGGACACAAAAGAGAGGGGTTCTTGAGATGGGCCTATCCTTTCATCTCCCCATTCGTGTCACTGTACTGTTCCTCATCTTCCCACTAAATAGCATACACATTGTCTGGTAGCTTTGGTTTCAGGGGTCTGAAAACACGCTACAATCAGCCACATGCTTTGGTGGCTTTTAAAAACAGGCAGTGTGAGGAGAGATGTTTTGGCCAGGTAAAAAACAGACCTTATTTCCAGGTAGATTTTAAATTTTAAAAGGTTTCCTTTAGTCTGGTTATCCCCTTGGGGACTTCTGTGTTTCTTCTTTTCCTCCATTTTGCTATTCAGCAGAACAGGGACAGAAGTGACATCAAAGCTGTCCAGTGTGCCTGCCTCAGAAAGCATTACTGTTTAGAATCTTAGATGGAAATGTACACAAGGCACTGACATATGTCTGCCGGAACAACCCAACACTTCCCTCCTATGGGATTCAGGGTCAGTGTGAGAAGGCAGCTAACAGGGAAGGGAGACCCGCCAACAAGGTGGGCTGAGCCCCACTTCCACACTAAACCAGAGCCTGTCCACCCCAGAGCAGTTCACTCCCCTCCCCTTCGTTCCGCCGAATATAGCCTGAGACGCCTTTGACCAGAACTGCAACATTTCAAACATAAACTGAGATCTGCCGGGAAATCCTAATTAAAAACGTTCCATTCCCAGGTGACACAATCACATCCTGCCTAAAACTTCTGGCCCACATCCCACCACCCAGATGCTGGAAAGAAACCTTCCTACACTTAACACTAAAACCTACACTCCAGGTTTCTTTAGGGGACAAAGAAAATAAAAAGTACATACATGCAGAGGTCAGCCTACATGTTCATTAAGGAAAAAGAGCGTGGCTTATTCATCTTTCAATCTTTTGATTGTTGGCATTATGATTATGATCAATTACTATGACCTAATAGGAATTGAAGAAGAGAATATATGCTGGTGCTCTGAAATGATCTACCCAACTCTGTCATCTGTAACAACCAGTGATTACTCTCTTGTCTTGTAAAAAGGGTTTGTACATAACTTGTACATGGTTTCATTTTGTATTTTTCGCAGATTAAAAATTTATGTATTTGTGTTCTAAAACAAGTAGTGTTTCTTGTGTCTTTGTAGCAGTCACAGGGCCATGGAGGTTTGGGGATGTGGTGGTGGTGACTGGCAGGGTCCCTGAGTGCTCATCAGGCTGCTTTCTCTCTCTGTTTCTCTCTCTCTCTCTCTCTCTCTCTCTCTCCCCCTTTCTCTCTAATGAAGACAAAGTTGTGAACTGATAGGAGCCACAGGCTTGTCTTTTCAGCTTTGAGTGCAAACAGACCCTCACATTTCCAAGGAGACAATCAGTGGAGTGCTGTCCAAGACTGCAACGAGCAGTAGGGGAGAGGAAGAGCCACTGCCATTAGATGTGGTGCCTGAGAGTCCTACTGGGCCACAGCACGGCCAGTGGGATACATGCTCCTGCAGAAGGCTCCAGAAAGTGAGCCCCAAGTGGCATTCCAGAGACTACTTGGAAAGCTAGAATGTTTCTCTCCTCAGTCACCTACTCTCCAGCAAGTTACCATTCCATGTCATTTACACAGGGAAACCAATGTTCTTTCCCCCTGCATTTAGTTTATCAAAACCCAGGGCAATCTGCTAAAGGCTTAATTCATCCTTCTCCACACCCACCACCCCAACGGGGCAATAGACGAAACTTCAACTTGAGGGAAAAGAGACTTCTTAAAAATGAATACTTCTGTGTCAGGGCCTTACTCTAAATCTCCTTTAGAACTTTATGAATTTGAACCCTTATTAAGTGGCTGGAGACTCTCAAGGGTAAGGCCTGTCTAGCCTCAAGAGTAGAGAAAGACCTGGAGAATGAGAAAAAGCCATTCAAGTTATATAGATGTGATGTGTAGAATATACTGGAATTTAATGTGTTCTGGATAGTGTCTCATTTGTACATTAGCCAAATATTTACTGAATAGCTATTATGTTCACAATCCTCAACTGGGAACTGGGGATACAACAGTGAGGAATTCCATAATTCCAGCGCTCTAGTTTGGGGAGGGATGGGACCGACCATAAACAAGTAATAGCTATGTATTAAAAGTTGATCTATAGGAGTAAGCATAGTATGACATGAGCAACATGTGAGGGGCACTTGGCTCTTCAAAGACAAGTATACCAATTGATTGATACTTTCGAAAGCAAATCTTCCTTCTACCTAAGCCAATACAAGCCCAAACCAGAGCTCATCCCCAGGAGTCAGCAAGTGAAGGTTTACCTGTCAGAATGTGCCAATTCCTGACAGCCTTTTGCACTCCAGTTTCTCAACTTGCCTTCTCCAATATTTGCTAACAAATCTGAATGTTGTTGGGGAATGTAATTGCAGAGCATATGGTCCCCATTAGTTAGGCAAACTCCACTGCCAAATTCGGCTCCAAGGAAGGAGTCTGCATAAAGGATGAAGTATTAGGAAAACATTGACAGTGACAGAGAAGGCAAATAAAAGAGATGAGACAGTGAGTTACAAAATAGCAGGCTCGGCAAACCCAGCACAATGAATGTGGAACATATTTTTCCATTTGTTGAGAAAACAATATATGTGAATTTGTACTAAAATCTCCCTGTAGCAAAAATCAAAGTAGACCATTCACCAGAATCAATGTTAACTGCTTTGCAATGTCAGATAAGATAGATTCTGCCTGGGAGAAAAACGTAGGGGGAACAGAATAGACAGTCTGCTGAGGAAATAAAGCATGAACGACATCCAAATGTAAATATGGTCTTAACGCTATTTTGAATGTTACCGAACCAGGCCTTTGAGAGGAGAAACGGAATCTCATGCTTACTAACCTTTCACATTTAGAGAGAATGAAACATAGGCCAAAAGTCAGAGATACAAGGTCCCCGAAGACAGAAAAGATGATCAGGCAAGGTTGGTGCCTGGAGCTTCATGGGGCAGAAGGCAGATACCCAGCCCAGTTCAGCTTCTGAAAATCACAGAGGACCCAGGGCAGTGCCTGCACCCAGAAGTTGGCCTGACTGCTTGGCCTACTCTTCCAGGGAGTAATATTGTGGGGGCTTCACCCCACTGCCCACCATATGCTCATTGGTTTTCAGTTGGTTGTACTTCTCTCAACCCATACCTAATTTGACAGGTTTTTGTTTTTTGAAAACGTACTTTACCTAAATCAGATCTTTCAAAAAATAATGAACTTAATTTTTGTTTCTAGAATCAGCTATTCCTTTCTTGAACTTCTATTTCTCTGGTTAACATGTTGCTTAATTCAGTTGCATACTATAATAGCAAATATAGATGTCTAAAAAGGCTTAGGACTGCTGGTCAACTCAGCTGGTAAGGAATCAGGAGCAGTATGCAAGGAGTAAGGTAAGGAGTAAGGAGCAGTATGCAAGTCCCACAATTTCACTGCACTGTAGAAACCTGTAAACATGTTCACGGGAAAGGAAGGAGACATCAACAATCCAGCTAGTGGGTCAGTAGTGTTTGGTTAAGAGAGTTTTGAAGGGAATCGACTTCCAGTATCTATCAGTGTGGGACTAGTGAAGTGAATTTATTCACCCGTTCGGTACAGTACTAAGCACCCAGTAAAAATGATGAGATAAACTTAAGTGTATGAGGGCTTGGCAAACTATTTTTTGAGAGGAAATGCAGCTTGCCACCTCCTTCCTAAATAAAGTTTTATTGAAACATAGCTGTCAATTCATTTACTTATCATTACTGCTGATTTCCTGCTACAACAGCAGAGTTCAGTAACTGGGACAGTGTAAGTCTTATAAAGCCTAAAATATTTACTGTCTTACCTTTTACAAAAAATGTTTACTGACTCTTGAGCTGTATTGCATATAAGGAGAAAATAAAATGTACAGTAGGATCCCATTTCTGTCAAATAATTAGGTATATTTATACATTCATTAGAATTTGGAAGGAAATAAGGTCAAGTCATAAACAGTGATTATCAGGAAACAGCAGGCAGCAGAGGGGAAAAATTAAAAGTTGTAGGCAGGACTTTTGCTTTTTTACTTTATACATTTTCATTTTGTTTAGGTTTATGTAGGTCAAACACACATAATTTTTATTATACACTGCATTTCACTTCAGGTCCCATTGGCCAGAATGGGGTCCCATGACCACACCCAAAATAATAAAGGATTTGCTAGAAAAGGATATGATAATTGTGAGTTTGACTTAGACTTTGATCCAATCATGTTAAACTGGGGGGTGGGATCATCTCTTCTATTACATGGGTGAGAAATCCAACCATCAAAAAAGGAGGTGCGATTGCAGACAGGTCACCAAATAGTGGCCAAGATGAGATTTTACAGTGAATTTTCTTTTCATTTACATTGAAGTTTTTAAGTGATGGACAAAGTTAAACATCTTTTCATATTTTTGTTGCCAATCTTTCCATTTATATCTCCTAATTAAACTTCTTATATAATTTTAGCTATCCAGTTCTTTAATTTGTTAATTAAATTTATTTTAAAAATTTCAAAAGTAGTGCATACTCACCACAAACAATTAAAAAAAGGAGTAATTTCCTTGTACCGCCTCTATATTTTTCACCCTTTCAATTGTGAAACCAGTATTAACATATGCAAATATACACAAATGTGAAAAAATGATTAATAAAATCTTCCAAATAAAAAGTTAATATGACAAACATAAATTTGTGAATTACTTTTATTAATTAAAAATATATAAGCATATTCCTTTCAGATTAATGGATATAAATTGAACTTATCTTTTAAATTAACTTATCCTTTAATTAATTTATCCATTGAAAGCAATGAAATAAAATTAAATTTAAATGATAAAAATACATGGAAACTATTATTCTATCATATATATATATATGTATATATATATATATGATATATATATACCCAAGTTAAAGAGACACTCACTTTTATGTCATTCCAGTGTTTCTTATTCTTTTTCACCCTCTAGAGTTGCCTTTCTCTCTGATAGACAGGGCTGCTGCTCTCCTGAAGAGATACAAGTGATCAAGTGGGCAGAATTAAGGGTGGAGCCAAAGGTGAGAGTTTTAAGGATTGTGCTCTCTAGCTCATAGTTCTCCCCTTGCTTGTCAAAATCCAAACAACTCTTAAATATATCAGAATTAAAAAATGCATGTTTAAGGAGAGTGGTACTAGTGGCACTAAAAACAAGATATATATGAAATGTCTAAAATTTTAGAACTATCACATTTACAAAAAAGCAAACATAGATATAAAATAATAGATTAACCATCAAAAGGGGAAATAGAAAAGATAGAAAATATGATGGCAAATCTGTGACAAAAGGTGTTATATAAATATATAAAAATGAGTTAGTTGAATTTTTCTTTGAAGATCTATAGTAGAAAAGTAAAACTTGCAGGGCTCGGTGGCTCAGCCTGTAATCCTGCACCTTTGGGAGGCTGAGGTGAGTGAATTGCCTGAGCCTGCGGGTTCGAGACCCACCTGGGCAGCGAGACCTCATCTCTACAATAAATCAAAAAAAAAATTCAACCGGGCGTGGTAGCGTGTGCCTGTAATTCCGGCTACTTGGAAGGATGAGGTGGAAGGATCGCCGGAGCCCAGCAGGCGAGGCTGCGGTGGCCGGGAACAGCCACTGCACTACAGTCTGGGCGACTGAGTGAGACTCCAACTCAAACAACAAAAAAAGAAAAGTAAAACTCACATTAATAAGGGTACCTGATCCCAAACCAGATGAAGTGAGTATCAGTGGGAAGCCCAAACTTCACCTGTAAGATGACCACTTATGTACCTAACCCTGAATTTTACCCCACATCTTTAAAATAAAAAAGATGAAAAGTAAGACCCAAATGTAAAGTTATCAAAAAAAGGGACTTGGAATAATTCAAAGTAAAAGCATGCACAAAGGCATTTTGGGAAATTATAATTCTTTTCTTAAAAAGCAGAGAATAGTGTATTCTCTATATCAGACAATGTTAACATCGAGACAAAAATTATTGAATGAGAAAAAATATGGAACTTTTTATGATAAAGGTATAATACAATCACATGAGGTCAAATAACCACGGATATTAAACTCAAAACAATATGAGGGGACTTCCAAAAGTTCATGGAAAAATTTATTTAAAAGGTGAAAATAAAAAGTATAAACTTTATTTCTCAACATAAGCTCTATCAAGGTCAAGACAATTTTTGTAAGCAATGATACCATCCCTAAAATAACTGAGAATCCTGGGAATTTAACAATGTCAGTGCAGTTCTTTTTTTTTTTTTTACTTTATTGGCTGAAGTTAAATGGACCTTTTACAGATATTTTATTAATAAGATTAGGAAACAAAAATAAATCAGAAGAAGCCAAATCAAGACTATAAGATATGATTTTCCATTGAAACTCTCACAAAATTACTTTTGTTTTATGAAGGAAATGAGCATAGACAGTGTCATGGTGGGAAAAGACTCTCTGGTGAGGATTTCCTGGGCAATTTTCTGCTAAAACTTTGGCTAACTTTCTCAAAACACTCTCATAATACACAGATATTATTCCTCTTTGGCTCTCCAGAAACTCAAAAAAAAAAAAAAAAATGCCTTAAGCATCCAAACAAAACAAACATAAAATCTATTACCATGACTTTTGGTCTTGCCGGGGCCTCTTCTACCTCTCGGTAGCCACTGCTTTGATTGTGTTTTATGCTTAGGATTGTACCAGTAAAGCCATGTTTCATTGCCTGCTACAATTCTTCAAAGAGACTAATGCTTCAGGATCTTGATCCTGCTTGTTTTAAATTTCTGTTGAAAGCTATGTTTTTGTCTGCAGCTGATTTTGCTGATTTTGGTGCAATAGTCTTGGCACCCATCAAGTGAAAAATTTGCTCTATTTTAATTTTTTAGACAGAACCGTGTAAGCTGAACTAATTGAGACATCCATAGTGTTGACTGTTGTTTCTGTTGTTAGTTGTCAGTCCTCTTCAATTATGAAACAAACAAGATTAATTTTTTCCTTGCAAATTGATGTGGATAGTATGCTGCTGCAGGCTTCATCTTCAACATCATCTCATTCCTTCTTAAAATGAGCTATTTATTTGTAAACTGCTGATTTCTTGGAGCATTGTCCTCATAAACTTTTCAGAAAGCATAAATGATTTCACTGTTCTTCCACCTAAGCTTCACAATTAATTTGATGTTTGTTCTTCCTTCAGTTTTAGCAGAATTCATGTTGCTCTGATATAAGTGCTTTTCAAACTGATGTCCTATGCTTATTAGTGCCTCAAACTTGATCCTGTTTAGACATGTTATAACAAGTTAGTACTCATTTGCTTTGGTGGAAAAAAAATTGGAAATCCATGCATAGTTTTTCCATAAATGCACTTTCCATGAACTTTTATGAACTTTTGTAAACACCAAGTATGTGAAATGCAGGAGCATTTGAAGCAATTGGTAGTAGGAGATGTTTATTCATTTCTTTTATCCTATGAAAGATCAAGTGGATAAAAATAAACAAGTCTATAAAATAATTGACATTATTATTAAAGCAGAATAAATTTACATATGTAAATTTTAATATGTAGATATATGTTATACTTATAGCTTTATATATGTATACATACATGTGGGCATACTCAAAATATATACACACACAAACACACAAACCATTGTGTGTTTCTCTGTATGTGTGTGTGTGTATATATATGTGTGTGTGTGTGTATATATATATACACTTATGTATATAGAAAACAGAACACATTACCTTTTCAGATGTTCATGAAGCATTCTTGAAAATTCATAACATATTTTTCTGCAAAATACCAATACACTTCTAAAAGAGAAATTATACATGTTATTCAATGCAAGAAAATTAGTAACTAATAACAAGACCAGAAAGAAAAAATAAGCCTACTAGCTGGAAATTAACTTATTTTAAAGCAAAAATCAAAACCAAAATTAGAGATTATATAGAAAATGACAATAGTATAAATACTATGTATCAGGATCTATAAAATTCTACCAAGCACTACTCAAAGAAACATGTATATATATAAACATATATAAATACATATAAGAAATAAATAATAAAATAAATAAATTCAGCAGACAACACGAGGAGTTTAGAGAAAGTAAATGAAATAAACTTTAGAGGTGCAAAAGAAATTGAGCTAAAAAAATTGAAACAGACATTAATGAATTACACAACAAAAAATTTGTAGGACAATACATGAAAAAAAACAATTCCATGGAAATAAAAAAACTCCAATAAAATAACAAAGAAGAAAGCACAAATTCACAAAAGTATAAATAGAGAAAACTGCAAATTCAAATAATATAAATATCAGATGTGCTTAATTCTGTTAAAGTAAATTTGAAAATCTGGATAAAATGAAAGACTTAGAAAAATGTAAACTGGTGCTAGAAGACAGACAAACTGAAATTAGCCTATTGCACTGGGAAAAATAAAAACTATTGTTGAAATGTAATGACCCCAGTTTAAAAAAAACAACAACTTATTAGGCCTATACAATTTTGTAAGTGAATTCTACTGAAAACCTAAAGACAAATATTTTTAATGCTATTTCAGAAAATAGAGAAAATTAATACTTCCAACTATTTTATGAAGTGTTCAAAACATTGCTTACAAACCTGACAATGATGGCAAAAAAAATTGCAGATGAATTTCACTTATTAATATTGATTTAAGTATGATAAATATGAAGACAAATTTTGCTACATATATAAAATACAAGCTTCAATATTAGGAATAATCCAGTGTAATTCTCCATATAAACACTTGAGAGGAAAATCATATTGAAGTTTTTATATATGGTGGAAGAGATTTGATAAAATCTCACATCTATTCTTGATAAAGATTATAATAAAGTAGGAATTAATTGTGAATTTGTTAGCATTATAAATAATTTGAAGTTAGTTATTAACCAACATTAACTATTAACAATGAAACTCCAGAAGTCTCTTAACTCACATAAAAATTCTAGAAAGAAGTTTAATAATATTTAATTTTGTTTATTATGACCAACTTATTTTAAAAAGTGAAATGTCTTTAAAAATTGGAATAGAAGTTGCTATTTGCATTATAATTATGTTTATGACAAATCCAAGAGAATCAAATGGAAAATGCTGACAAATTATAAAATAATTAAATAAACTGACTGGATAAAAATTTGAACTACAAAAGATAATAGTGTTTCTAGATATAATTATAAAATATAAAAATGTAAAAATATAATGTGAAAATATTTTTTAAATGAAAGAAAATATATTAGCTGAAACAATTAAAAATAAAAACTTAGTTTAAAAGAAATAGTCAGTGAAAAGATACTCAGTATTATCAGTCATCAGAGAAATGCAAATTAAAACTACAGGGAAATACAACTTCATATATACTAGGATGAATAAAATGAAAAAGACTGGTAATACCAAGAGCCATGAGGATGTGAAGCAAGCAGAGCTTCTATATGTTGTTGGTGGTAATGTCACTTTGGAAAACAGTTTCTCAGTGCCTGGTAAAGTTATCATGTATTTTCTATAAAACCCTTCAATTCCACTTACAGAAATAAAAATACATTCACAACATCTTTATTTTGAATAATCCCAAACAGGAAACAACGCAAAGTCTATCAAAAAGTGAATGTATAAACAAATTATAATATATTCATGCAATGAATTACTACACAGCAATGAAAAAAATGAACTAGGGCATGAATTCCAAAAATAATATGCTGAGTCAAAAAAAAAAATGCAAAAAAGATAGATGCTATTTAATTGCATTTATATAAAACTCTAGAAAAACCACACTTATAGTGATAGAAAACAGGTAAGTGGTTGCTTAGGGACAGGCAAAAGAGGAGAGGATTGACTGGGATACGATACGATGAAAATTTGGGGGTGGTAGAAGTTTTCTGTGCTTTATTGTGGCAACAATTACATGGCTGTATAAAATTGTCATATCAAGGGAACATATAATTAAAATCAGTACATTTTATATGTAAACTATGCCACAATAAAGTTGGCTAAAAAAAAGATAAATTATAAAGTGACAATAATCAAAACTATGTCATACTGATTATTGACTTGACAGAGAGATCAGAAAGAAAGAAGAGACCAACAATTTCTTCCACATATCTAGTAATTTAGCATATGATAGATGACATTTCTGAGCGGAAGAGAGATAGGTACATTCAAATGATATTGAGTTAGAATAGCAATGGGGTGAAAAGCAAGGCTTCATGCTTATTATGGGTTTAATTCTGTCACCCAGAAAGATTTGTTGAAGTTTTAACCCACAGTACCTCAGAATATTTGGAAATAGTGTAATTGCAGATGTAATTGGTAAATATGAGGTCACATGGTGGGCGATAATCCAATATGACTGATATGTTCATAAGAAGAAACAGAGACACAGCTGGAAGATGGCCCTGTGATGATAAAGGCAGAGATTGAAGTGAAGTATTGGCAAGCAAAAGAGATTTCTGGCCACTACCAGAAGCTAGGAAGAGGCAAAAAAAATTCTATACAGAGTCTAGAACTTCTTGCCTGCAGAACTATGAAAGAATAAGTTTCTGGTTTTTTAAGTCACCCAGTTGAGGTATTTTATTATAGCCTAGGAAATTAATTTAAGCCTGTATAATTACTTAAGTAAAAAATAAGTATTGAAAAGGTTAAGAAGAAAAAGTAATATGCTGGAGACCAGCTTCAGCTGGGTTCAGGGTACCCCAAAGGTGGAGACGGCCTCGGCGATTGGGGGGAAGAAGAGAGAAAGAAAGAGACTGGACTCCAGTCTAGCGCAGAATCAAATGAATGTTATTGGGAATTACAACGGGTCTTTTATGCACAAAGTCAGATGTGGGAGGGGCGTCCCCCACCCACCAGAAACCTTAATCCATGAAAACTTAATCAATGATTGCCTTTAAACCATTTTCATATGATAATCTTAAAATCCCATAACAAAGGATAACCTAATCTGTGACTGACATATTCTATAAACCTTTTTCATCCTAAGCTGATTGATTTATGCCAAGTTAAGCAATTCTATAGAAGCTTAAGTATTTACTTTACAAACGAAAGTGACCCATTCCAGAATGTTTGGAATGTGGCCCAGTCCAAAGTTCACAGTGGGCTACCTGCAAGTAACCCAGGCGCATTCTTTCAACAAAATGGCTGTCTTCTAAAACTATATTCTACAATTTGCACTTTCACTAAATCCTAAGATCATGACCCAGAAGCCTGTGACCAATACTAAGGCTCTTAGATGTGACACGAGTTTGAATTATAAGTTATGTGAAAGCCAAAACTGCAGTTTGTGGAAGAATGGGAGCATTGAGCTTCTAAAGTTAGCTTGCGTTCGACCTGGTCTCAGAGTTTTTATGTTTTGAGCTCACAGGAGCTTAATCTGGTTAGTGCTGAGTAGAAAGGGGGAGGAAATGGGGTCAATAGCTCCCGAACGCATCCCAGTGGTCTCGGGGTCAACGGCCCTTCCTGATCCCTAATGCTCAGTGGGCCTCCATGGCCAGCTCCCAACAGTAATAGAAGAAAATATACCAGACATGAAAAGTAAACTTTGGATTGGGTATGTTACATAACATAGTACTATGACATAATAGCAAAAGCCAAAAATTAAGACATTGCTATAAACAACTAAGCAATTTTTAAGGTATTCACATAAAAATAATAATAATGTATATTTCTTGATTTGATTTACTAAGGTTTGAGTGTCTTTTTCTATGTCTGAGAGAGAAATTGTGTTTTTTTCAATATTTGGAAAGTGTTTCCATTAATTTCCGAGTCTTGGCATCAAGATTAAACTGGCCAATATAATGAACTGTAAAGTGCTCCCACTTTTTCTATTCTCTGGAAGAGCGTATATAAAATTAGTCCTATTTTCTTCCATATTCTTTGGAAAAATTCACTTGGGAAACGGTCTGTACTTGAAGATTACTGTGTGAGAAGGACTTTGCAAATGCAATATATACTTAGTAGAGGTAGAGCTATTTTGATTTTATTTCTTCTCTTCTGTTGGTTTTGATGAATTGTGTTTTCTACAAATTTGTCTGTTTCATGTAAATTTTCAAAAATTTTAGTAAAATTATAAGATCTTTTAAGTACCTTTTTAATAGTGAAAGCAGCTATAGAAATGTCTTATTTTTGCCTTGTTATTAGTAATTTATGTATCTCATTTTTCCTGATGCAAATGTCCTTTTAATTTATTTTATGGAGAGTACATTTGTGATGAACTTAGTTTTTTGCTTTTCTGAAAATAGCTTTATTTTTCACTTTCCCTGGAATGATAGTTTAGTTAGGAAATATAATTCTAGTTTAGTTTAAGCATTCTCAGCAGTGTAATAATCTTTCCATTTTAGATAATTTCTCTTTCCTTACTGGCTATGTACAAAATACTATTTTTGTCTTTGCTGTTTACAATGAGTGGAAATTGCCTATTTCATGCAAATTTTCAAAATTTTTAGGATAAAGTTAATTATAACATTCTTTTTTTATCTTTCTAATATTGGGTGAATCTACAGAAATGTCCTCTTTTTCATTACAGGCAATTTGTACCTTTCTTTTTATTTTTTAGGAAATCAATCATATTAGTGTATTAGTTTTTCAAATAATCCACTTTTGGACTGGAATAATAAAAATAATTCTAAAAGTAAAGTGTGAAATCCAGAATGAAGGATAGGCAAAGAAATGAGCAAGTAAGTGAGTAAATATGAAAGCAATGACTATAAAAAAGAAAAGCAATAAATGGAAACCAAAGGAAGACAATTTAACAATATAAGAGGGATAGATTTAGAGTAATGATCAGATTTAAAACATTCTACATTCTTTGAATTATTCACAAGAAAGAGCTATAATTTTAAAATTATTTAGATGTTAAAATCTAAGAGTAACCATTAAAAGGAAGAAATTGAGTTTATAACTTTCAACTGAATAGAGGAGATAATGCAACAAGAAAAAAAATCTATCCAAAATAAGCCAGAAAAATAATTTTTTTTAAAGAGAAGCATCAAAAAGACAGTACAATTAGGGTGGTAGAAGTAAATATAAATAGACATAAATGAGTCAAACACTTTTAGTTAAAGATTAGTTAAAACAGTGTTTATGGAACTTCCATCGCTTCCCAGACTTTTGGCTGAGATCAAGTGTGGTTCTGACTGATTATAGGTTACTAAATTATTAATACTGATTTCTAAAACCTCTGCTCTGAATAATAAAAGCAAATACTTATAGACCTAGAAGGATTCTGAAAAAAAAAAAAAAAACCTTTAAGTTTTTAATATGAGACAAATAGAACAGGAGAACAACAACAAAAAAAACTTTATAATAGATATACTGAATATGGATATAAATAGTTTGCCAAAAGTATATATAATTCTAGACTCATAGGCACCCAATAACCTGACATCTGACCTCAAAATATTTTTTAAAATAGTAACTCTTAAAACAAAGAAATATTAAAGAATGCCCTACTGGATGGAATATTCTATCTCAATATAAGACAGATTATGTAGACCAAAATGGATAGAATTGGAAATAGTTTGATATAAAAGTATGTATAAAAAACTAAAAAGCTTATTTAATTGACAGCTATAGAATACTGTGTTCAACATTTTGAGAACACACATTATTCTCAGGTAGACAGGAAATATTTAGAAAAAAACAACCATATAACTAATGTGTAAAGCAAACCTCCATAAACTTGAAATAAATAGTCTTAAGTCAAAGAACAAATCAATTGGGGAATTAGAAAATCTTTGTACGTGAAAATTAATGAATATTTTACACATGAAAATTTATGGAGTACAGATAAAGTGGTACTTAAGGGGAAATCCAAAGACATACAAGTCTTAATTAGAAATTTTAAAAAAGCTCCAATTGATGAATTTAGCATTTATCTCAAAAATTAAAAAAAAAAGAGCCTAGCAGAATAAACAATAAGAAAGTAAAAACAAGGAAACAATTAAAGGCAGGCATAGAAAGCTGTAAAAATGAAGATCTGATAGAATCCATAAGCTTTAAAGCCAAGAGTTTCTTCTTTGAAAATTCAAATATGGATTTAAACAAAACAATGACAAAGAAGAAACAAATAATATTAGATATGCAAAATGGACATAGCTAGAAATATATTTAATATTAAAAACAATAATATCATTTATGCTAATCAGTTAATACATTTTAGTAAAGTCAAAATTTTAATAAAAAATAAAATTTATCCAAATTTGTTTAAGATATAAGAGAAAAGTCAAATAGACATAAAATAATTAATAAAACTGGTAAACTGGTAAACCTATTAGGGTTTAGAGTTTTTTTTAATTGGAGGATTTACATTGAAGAATAAATTATTTCAATACAAGGCAAATTATTTCAGAGTATAGAAAAAGGAGAATAAGCTTACAGAATGAGAGAGGAAAATTACACATTATTTTTATTCACTAACGTACAACATGCAAAAGCCCTAAGCAGATTAAATTTAGTAATGTATCATTAAAAAGACGATACATCAAAACCAAGCTGGATTTAACAAAATCATGAAAGTTTAGCTCCATCTTTTGAAAATTTATCCCAAAATCGATAGCTTAATTTTTTAAACATAAAAAGTATATGATTATGGCAATAGATGCAAAGTCTTTTAAAAACTCATCATTCACTTACATTTAAAAAGTCTGAGCAAACGAGGAAAAATAAAAATTTTAATAATCTAACTAAGAGCATCTAAAAAATTGCCAGCAAACATGTTAATTCATGGTAGAAACGTGAAATTATTTACTTAAGATTGGAAATAAGAGAAAAATTTTATTGTTACTACTTTGACTTAACATTATTCTGGAAGTCTTAACCAATATAGTAAAGAGAAAGAAAGAATGAGAGTGACAAAAAGAGGAGGGGCCATGGGAGATAAGGACAGAAGGAAGAAAGAAGGAAGGAAGGGAGGGAGGGTGGGAAGAAAAAAGGAAGGAAGAAGGAAGGAAGGGAGGGAAGGAGGGAAGAAAAAGGGAAGGAAGAAGGAAGGCAGGCAGACTATGACTTAGGAAGGAAGAAACAAATTATATCTTGGGTTATTTGATTTTTATTGTTGAGTTATAAGAGTTCTTTACATGTTCTGGATACTAACTCCTTATCAGACACATAATTTGCAAATATTCTTCTACTATTCCACAGGTTGCCTTTTCACTCTGTTGATTGTTCCATAAGTTTTAAAAGTTTTTCACTCATTTTGTAGCAAAGGTCAGTGCATCAATCCTTTATTTGGTTAAATAGTAGCCCATTACATGAATATACTACTTTTATTAGCCATTCATAGATATACTACTTTTATTAGCCATCCATAAATTTTGTATACACTTTTTGCCTATTGCAGATATTGCTACTCTGAATATTCATGTACAATTATCTTCATTTCTCTTGGGTAAATAACTAGAAGTGAAATTGCTAGCTTTGAGAAGCTGCCAGTCTGTTTTCCAAAGGGGTTGCATCATTTTACATCTCCACCAGTAGCATAGGAGTGTTTCAAATTCTCCAACTCTTGTTACTATTTCTGTTTTTATTTAATAGAGTCAACCTAGTGGATATAAAGTGATATCACCCTATGGTTTTTATTTGTATTTTCCTCCTGACTAATTATGTGAAGCATCTTTTTATGTGCTTATTGGCCATTTGTTTATCATCTTTGGAATAATACATATTGAGATATTTTGCCCATTTTAACTGAATTTGTATTATTGAGTGATAATACTTCCTTATATGTTATAGATAGAAGTCAATTATCAAATATATGATTTACAAAATTTTTCTCCTTTACTATGAATTGTCTTTTCACTTTCTTAATAATATTCTTTGATGTAAATCTTTTTAATATTGGTCTATCACAGAAGGATCTATCACAGAAACAAGGAACTGAGTACCACATGTTCTGACTCATAAGCGAATCCTGAACATTTAGCATAATACTATAAGAAAGTGATTTGTCTATTATTTTGTCTATTATTTCTTTGCTGATTTGTGCTTTTGGTATCATTCCTAATAAGACGTTCTAATTCAAAGTCTTGAAGACTTTCTCCTGCATTTTCTTCAAAGAGTTTTGTAGTTTTCACTCTTATACTGGGTCCCGGATCTTTTGGGAATTTTAAAAAATATTTTATTTTATACTTTTTACTTTTCATTTTATATATGTCTCATGTCATTTTTCCCCATATCTCCTTTACTGCTTTCCTTTTTATTCAATGAAAATGTTCTATTATAACACATAATTATTTAATATTTTTTGCTGTAGTTTTTGAGTTATTTTCTTGGTAGTTACTCTTTGGCTTACAGTACGTATCTTATAAGAATCTACTAACTTAATTTCAGTGAGCTATAAAAATGATACTAATACATAGTTATGTTGTCTCTTCATATTTTCTGTTTTTGCTTTATCTATGTTACATCTATGTATAATAAAAATCCAACAATACATCATAATAATTACTGATTAACATACTGTATGTT
This sequence comes from Cephalopachus bancanus, assembly GCA_027257055.1. NCBI lineage: Eukaryota > Metazoa > Chordata > Mammalia > Primates > Tarsiidae > Cephalopachus > Cephalopachus bancanus. The sequence goes on from JAPVLO010000036.1 coordinate 7,407,202, forward strand.
TCTTAAAGGAGCAGAGAGATGAAAGAAGAACAAGCATATTTAGGGTTGGGCAGAAGAAGCAGAAAACTTGAAAATAGATTGATAAAGTTTATATAATACAAAGGAGAGAGAGAAAAAAGAATGAAAAAAATACAGAGTCTGAGAGAAATTAGGAGTACTAGAGAAAGGAGAAAGAGTGGATCAGAAAAAAGTACTTTACAAAAGGACAATATTTCTCAAAGTTGATGAAAATCATTCACCTACATATCTAAGAAGATTAATGTGCTCTAAGCAGGGTAAACAAAAAAAGATCCACTCTTGAGCTCTTCATTGTTTTCCAGCGTGCTCTCAGGCTTGAATTTTCCTACACTATGTTCCAAATGAAGTCAATACCCTTGGGGAGAACTTTGGATCTCTCTGTCCTTTCGGCTGATCCTCCTGAGCAAAGTTTCAGGTGGCTCCTCCAGAACTGAGAGTGGTGTCAGTGGCGTGCTTCTCTTGAGTGACATGCCTAATTTATGATCAGGGTGCTGGTGGAGACAAAAGCCTCTGACCTTTTCTTGCCTCCTCACACAAGGAAACTTGACCTTAACACCATGCTCAGGCAAGGGCAATCAAGACCTCAGTGTTCTTAGTCTTCTTCACCTGAGCTAGAGCCCTACCAAGTGGGGTGGAATGAAGCAAGGGAGGACCTGATCTCTTGGTCACATTCACATGGAATTTAGCTTCTGTAACACGACACTAAAAGGGAATGAGAAATGCTGGTGGCGTACCTCTCCTGGAGAGATAATGTAGCCTTTGCGTGGGAACTGAATATCAAAGTAGCCCCATTTTATTGACCAAACCAAATCAGAGTGGTCTTCTATCACACTGAGCTGGGAAAGGAGAAGGAGAGAGGACCAGGGCTCTATTCACTGTTCTTACCAAGATTTAACATATTTTCTTGAAATAAATATTTCTTCATTTGCTCTGTGCCCTTCAGACAATTTGCTGAGACATTAGATTTTTTTAAGAATAATTTTTACCAATTATAGTTATTTCACTCAGGAGAGGATCTGCATAGCTCCTTACACATACCATTCTGTATGTGGTCTTCTCTGGCAAGTTCTTTTGCAAGACGGGAAAAAAAATCACAGGCCACAAAAGAAAAGAAAAATATATTTAACTGTATTACAATTAAAAGAACTCTCTTGATAAAGAAAAAGTATAGTAACACCAAAAGATAGATCACAGATTGGGGAAATTTTTTGAAGCATATATAGCCAACAAAGAACAGGTACATAGAGTATCTAAAGAAACTTCCACAGTCAGTAAAAATGACAATGATCCAAGAGAATAAAATTAACAATAGATATGAATCAAAAATTTGTAGAAGCAGAAACTGAAATTATCCAAACAGTGTTCTAAACACTCAGTTTAAATCTAAGTCATTATCTAGGTAATGCAAATTAAAGCCACAGTAAAGCAGTATTGTACACCTGTAAGATTAATAATAAGATTCATATTACTTTAAGAATAATGCTTACTGCCCAGATTGTAGACTCTAAATGTAATTTGCCCTGGACAGAAACCAGGGATCCTTGGGGAAATGGACAATATCAAGTCTGGGCCAAAATAAATATAAGATGAGCATAGAATATGTTGTTATTGTAGATATCAAGGGAGGTATCAAAACTGACAGAGGGACTTAGGATCCAACTCAAGGAGGTTTCATCAGCCAAAGTTGAGAATTACTAGTATCAAAAGAATAAGAATTGAAATGGATTGAAATCCATCAAAAATATTTAAATTCATGAGCCTTTACAAATATTTTATCATTATTAATTCAAAATAATACAAAAATTAAATTTGTTAGTTATCATTGAAGGATAGTTATAAACCAAATCTTTTTTTTAAGAACTAGTAAATAAATAAAAAGAATCATCTTTGTCTCATCTTTACTAGATGAACTCTACCACTAAGTAACCCAAGAGTAGAGGAAGGGAAAATTTCTCTTTATGAAAGTATCCTAGCTATTCAATTAAGAAAGAATGAGAGAATTAGAATGAAGCATTTTATAGCACCCAATGAATTATAAATATAGAAATTGAGCACCAACTGCTAAAATCACAAGAAGTCAGACAACTGAATATTATACTGGAAGAATACAATACCAACCCTGTAGCCTGTAGCAATTTATAGGAACATATCAAATGACATCATGGTGACACAGTCAGCAAAATCCAGTCTGTAGGAAATTCTACAGGACAAAATATCTAATTTCTTTAATAAGTAAAGGAAAGAGAGGAAAATAAGAAAAGGGAAAAAAAAATCCATAAACTAAAAAAGACATGAGACATATCAAACAATTGCAATACATGCATTTATTTTACACTGGTTAAAAAAACATTTAAAGATGTTTATAATAAAAATGACACTATTAGATATTTGCTGTTAAGAAATTTTTTTCAAGTTTGTTTATGGTATTGTGGTCTTTTAAAAATAGACCTCTTGCAATTTTTATATATTTAAATTATTTACAGATTAAATAATACTCTTCATGCCTGATGTTTGTTTTAAAATGATGTATGATAGTGGAAGTGGATGGAAGTACACATGAAATAATATTGGCTGTGAGATGATAATTCTTGAAGTTGGGTAATGAATACATAGGATCTATTTTATTATTTTTCTGTTTTTTATGTTTGAAATTCTCTGCTAAAAAGCTTTGATGTTTCTGACAACGCCACGTTTTAGAGCAATTAGTACTCTCATAGGCTATTGGAAAGACGGGAAATGGGTTTTCTTTTGGGGTAGAAATATAGTAATCTGTAGTATATTTGAAGACGTACATAACATACAGCCAAGCAATTCCGCTCCTGCATATATGACTATTCAGGTACTTTCACAGATGGGAACAAGGTGGCAGGCAAAATATTTTCAGAGCAGCATATATTTATGTATGTCAAAAATTGGAAGCAACTTGATGTCCATCAACAGGAGAATAGACAGATTGTGGTATAGTCATCAAATGCATTTCAATTGCGTAGTAAAAGTTAATGAACTATAGCTACATAAATCAGCTTTGATGACTCTCTCAGAAAAAAAGAAAAAGGCAAAAAAGAAAATTTTAGAAAAATTCATGTATTTTATATAAAGCTTTAAACATACTTAACAATGTTATACTCACACACATAGAAATAATTGCAAATGCTACAAAATTATAATAATACAATGTTATATATTATATAATAATAACATAATAAAGAAATGATAGGTACTAAATCATAGATAGTGGGTACCTGTCTGACAGAGAGGAAATGTTTTTTGGGAAGGGTATAAAATGGGCTTCAAATGTATTGGCAACACATTAATTGTCATGCTCATTTGTACACATTACACAAGTGTTTACTTTGATATTTTATAACATTTTGTATGTCTGAAGTTTCACAATTTTAAATTGACAAAGTGAGTGAACGAACCACATAAAGGTTATGAGCATAGAAAAGTATGAGTGTGAAAAAGAATTGGAGACCCAGCCTGGACGGTACTAGGAAACTCCGCCGTAAGGGGATATTTATGTTGATTATTAAAGGATAAAAGTGAAATGAGTATGTTCTTCTAAGGGGCAGAAACACAAAGAATGTTCAAGGTAAGATGTGTTAGCTTTTGTAGGGCTAAACCAGGCTAGTCGTGGCTACAGAACCAACCATTAGGCAACCAACTTCAAAGACTATCTGCCAACAACTCTCTTGCCAGCTCCTGACGCAGGAGCTAGGATCCCAAACCCACCTTCCCCCTACCCCTCAAGCCTCACCCCATGCTCCCATGTCTATAAGTACCTTTCAGTTGCATAATCTGGTTTAGATGTGGGCCATTACTCCATCCCTAGTACTGGAACAACCTCCCTATCAATGGGTGCATCTAGTCCCCCCCATGTGCAATTATCTAACCAGAAGCTAGTTATCCCAGTTATGGCTCCCAATACTGGAGCCTGGTCACCTCCCTCCCAAGAGCACAGCACAGTCAGGAATGTAGCTAGGTAACCTCTGTAGCCAAACTGCCTGGGTTTGAATCCTGCTCTGCCAAACATTACTTGTGCAGCCTCTGTTTCACCTCTCTGCTTCATTTTCCTTTTGAAAATATGGGGATGATAATAATGACACCTACAATCATTATTATCAAGATCGAGTGAGTTAATATTGGTCACTGGGCTTAAGACAATGCCTTGCACATAATCAGTGTTGTGTGTGTTGATAAAAAAAAATAACAGCCTATCAAATGCTGTCTTCTTTAGACATAGCTGTTCAGTTTCTAATCTACATTCCCAAAAGCAGAAAAGAAAAACTGTTAGGGATAATGGCAGACAGAGGAGAAATTGAGCAAAAAGGAAACTTAGAAAGAACGAATGAAAAGACTGCTATATAGCACATCCCAGGTAGCAGTCAGCATCAAACCTGTGCAAGCTCTCATAAACCCAGAATCTGAAGCCTCGCCTCCACTCACAGAAATGGAGACAGAGCCATCAAGGGGGAAGCAGAAGGCTCCAGCAAGAGAAATAACAACCTCTCGTCCATTTAAGAAAAACAAATCAGACAGAAGTTCCTAGTTGTAGCTACTGAGGCGCTTCCTGAAGGAAGGTGGCTGACTTTTTATCTGATGTGTCACTTGGTGAAATAATTGCTGGCAATAATGGTGTAACAGCAGCCTGCTCAGAGTACTATTTATCCATGTCTGTTCTATCTTTCAACTTCAAAGCATCCACTGCCTCATGAAGCACATCAAAATGACACCACTGTTGTTAATGACAGTGGCCTAATGCAATACACAAAAGTCAAGTGATTTCTCTAGATAGGCAAACACACACACACACACACACACACACACACACACACACACACCTCGTGGAGGAGTGAGGTTTGTGTGCATATCCTGACACTCCATTTTAATTCACAAGTGGGGAAATAGAAGTGGATTCAGATTTACTCACCTTAAGTAATAGCATCTGAGATGGGCAGGGGAAAGGAGGTTGGACACAGAGGAATAAAGCCAATAAAGAGATTGTAGAAGGGGGGATTATCTTTCTGGGTTTCCCAGTGATTTGTTTCCATATTATGAGTGACTAGGTCTCTGTGATATCAGGAAAAACATGAACTCAATTGTGAATAAGAGGGCAAGTGACTCCCATTGTCTTTCACCCTCATTCCACTTCAGAAACTGACTTGAACCTGACCCTCTGGGATTCCACCTCTCCTGCCAGTCACTGCAGGAAACTGACACTTAGACACCATTGTATCCTCTTTGCCTCAGATAAGGATCCTCATCAATCCACTCCATCCTGGGATCATTTCTACCCCACCACTGTGGCTAATGTGCCTTAATCACATCAACTTCACTGTCTTAGTAGTTGCCTCTCAAATTCCTCAGTTTTATCTTCTTCTTGACCTTTTGCTCATGTGCCTGGCTATTTTCATGTGTCCTGGATCCAGACACCATTCCCTTTTCTTGGTGTCCGTCTCCAACCTCGCTGCCAAGAACTCACATTGAGAATCTCATGGCCATGATTATGGACTACTTTGCGTGCTTATGATTTCCAACTTCACCTGGACCCATATTTCTCTACAATCTATTTCCCCATCTCTGGTCAACTGCTTTTCGTATTTCTATAACATCGCTTCACCAAGTTTAATATGCATAACAGCCAATTGAGGAACTTATTAAAACACATATTTCTGGGCCCTATTTCAAGAAATTCTGATTCTGTAGGTCTGGAATGGAGTCCAGGAATTAGTAGACTAAAATTTGTAACAAGCTTTCAGGTGATATTAACAATATCGGTCCACAGGCTGCACTTTAAGTAGCACTAATATTAAGTTCCTGACATATAGTAATTTTTTATTAAATAATTGTTTATAGAATACCTCAATCCTTTCCTTTCTTCACTTCAGCAGACCTCTTCTACTTGGAAATGACAAAAAAATTAATCTAAATTACGAACATTTTAAAACTTGCTTTCCTGCCTCCTTTAACTTATGTTTTTATCTATCCTTAACTTTCCCCTGCATATGTCAGAGGAAGTAGTGACTTGGCTGCCAACTTCATGAAAGAGTAGATGCAGCAATGGAGAGTTTCTAGAGAAAGGTTTGTGTCAGGGTTTCAACTGACTTACTCTGTAATCTGCCCTCAGCACTGTAGGGAAACAGAAGCAGGAACGGTTAGGAGACCCTTGGCCAGATCCAAAAACCTAACACAGCTGACCGTTTTCCTTTTGGCTGTAGAAAATGGGAATTTGCAATAAAAATGGAATGGCATACCAAGGATTCTGGAGGTGGGAAGACCCAAGCTTATTATAGAAGGGCCATCATTGCCTAGCAGCATGGCCTTTGGAAATCCACTTACCTGCCTCTCCTAGACGCAGTTTTACTGTTTATTGCAGCTAATCCAAACCTTTGACTATGACCTTAGAAATATAATTAATTTTTCTCCAATGCAAAGCCTCCCAATCTGTTGACAGGCAAATAATCGTGATCTTTTCAGGAGTTCCTTTTTTTTTTCCCCACAAGGCTATTCCTTTGTTCTCAAGGACCCATAATGACAGCTGTAATATTTGAGTTGAGAAGTTCTGATCCTAGGTTAGTTAGGATCCATCCAACACTGACATCTGCTGAAATACCCATGCCCATCTGGTTTTCTGCTGTCAGTTCATACCGATGGCTTCTGAGCCAACCCTCATCCCTGAACCCCAAACCTTTTCAGGCTTATCCCTCTCTGAGTTGGTTTCATGTCTTTCCTGTCCAGAGTCAGTCTGCATCTTCCAAGCTCACATTACAGGGCTGTATGAAGCTCAGTGGGGCTCTTTAAGAACTTTCTCACTCCCATGCTATTCCCATCTTGGATCCTTTTCTTGCTCTTGCACCTTGCAGGCATATAAGGAACCCTGGGAGCCTGCTTGTGACCCATCTGCCTGGACTCATCATGGCGCCATTTCTACCCAAGGCTTTCTGCTTCCCAGGGCTCTGAGAGCCTGAGACACAAATCTTTTTATTTCCACATTTTCTAAAGATATTTATTTTCAGAAATTAAAAGTGTAAGCTCTTTAAAACCGAAAGTCTTTTTCTCCTGCAACATCTGTTCTATGAATCAACGGATGCCACATGGGAAAAGGACAATGGGTGCAAAGAAATTATAGGGAAATGTCAGTTAATATCTCAAAACCTCCCAGTTGCTCATATAAAGTGGAATAAAATCATTTTTAGGCTTACTGTGTGAATTAAATGCCATAGCACAGGTTAAATTCTTTGTGTTTGATTAAAAGAAATACTAGATAAATATAAGTTCCCTTCCTTTAGTTTCTCCTATATTTATGGCCATTTTGTCTTTTTCTTAAGGCTTTGCTTCTCCTACCCTTTCCCGACCTTTTCTCTAAATCTATTGGTTCTATACATGTTATGTATTCATCTCTGAAAATATTTTTGCAATTCTCCCAAACACCCCACAGACACCTCACACTCGTCATGTCAAGAACCGCACCTGTGCTATTCCCCAATCCATCCCTCTTTCTGGATTTTCTGTGTCAGTAATAGCACAACATTCACAACTTTGCTTAAGAGAGAAACATCAGCATCAACGTTGATATCTCACTTTCACGCCATCACCTCCCACAGCGAATCAGTTCTCAGTTAATGAATTTTCCTTCAATCTGACCCTTTCTATCCTCACAACCATTGGCATAGCCGAATTTCCTAACACATAATACCTCAGCCGGGCTTGGTGGCTCAGCCTGTAATCCTGCGCCTTTGGGAGGCTGAGGTGAGTGGATTGCCCAAGCCCGTGGGTTCGAGACCCGCCTGGGCAGGCAAGACCTCATCTCTACAATAAACTCAAAAAATTAGCCGGACGTGGTAGCGCATGCCTGTAATTCCGGCTACCTGGAAGGCTGAGGCGGAAGGATCGCTGGAGCCCAGTAGGTCGAGGCTGCGGTGGCCGGGAGCGGCCACTGCACTCCAGTCTGGGCGACAGAGTGAGACTCCAACTCAAAACAAAACAAAACAAAAAACCTCATAGCTTATCCTCCTAACTAATCCCCTTTCTTTCCATTTCTGGTCATTCTTTGTCCGTCCACTAAAAATATTCTGTTTCTGCAATTTAGAAGTGATTATGTTATCTTCCTAGCTTAAGTATTCACAATGGTGTTTTATTCCCCACAGACAATGGTATCCAAGGGCCTTGACTTTCTAGTGCTCACTTCCCATCCATCTTTACTCTTCTGTTCTCCTTCTCTTCTGTCTTTCACTCATATCCCAAAGCAGTGCACAGAGTGGTATTATAAAAATAAGGCTGCGGCATGACCAAATGTGATGTGACACAAGAACATTGGTTTTACTAAAAAATTAAGGTTTGAAAAAGATATATGCGTATAAAGTGAGTTATAAGCGCATATGAATGTGATAGTTTATCCCTATCACATTCATGGGGATAAAAAGAAAAATAGAAAGGCTAAACATCTATACCCCTAGCCACATATCATGGAGTTACATAGTTCAGCATTTACATAGTTCAGGGCTTGGGATATAGAAGGTTAAAAAAAAGTCTTTGAGGAAATAAATGTACCACTGGAAGTTTTGATGTTGTGTTCTCTCTACCTTGTATTCTCTCCACCTTAATGGGACACTCCTGTTGGTTGATGACCACATGATGCTATGCTCTTTGGCACACTGCTGCTGGGAAGGTCCTTTTGCTTGTTTTCCAAGGCACTATATTTTCCATCGGGCTCAATGATACTCACTTTTCCAGCTCAGCTTAAATATCAGCTCTGTTAAGCCTTTGTTGACACTATAGATCATTACTCCTTTTCCAGAGATATGAATCATTCATTTCCGTCTTTGTATTTATACACAACATGATGAATATAGTTTCCAAGTGCTTTAGTGCTATGGATTCATGATTTGGTATATGTTCTGTACCTTACTCTTCTGATACAAAGTGAGCTCCTTGAAGAGCCTGTTTTCTTTTGTTTCCAGTATTAGCACTCAGAGAAGACACTCTTTGGATTTTTGTTTGGTTTACTTGGTTAGAAAATTTGAAGGCAAGAAAACTAAAAGCTGTTAGCCTGACCACACTCATCGAGCAGGCATGCATGATGGTTGGCCTTTCTGGGATGGTAGAATCATCTTTATCTAATAATTCTTTCTTCTGTTTGCTCATTTGACCTAGACTTGGGGAAAATCCAGATCCTTGTTTTCCAGGAGTTTCTCAGGAGATAGTAGACTACAAATCCATGGAAGTCTTGTTTACAAAACTTCTAAGACTCCAATGACCAATCATGCATATGAAGACCTTGTGTCCAAACTGGAGCAGTGATATAGAGCAAATAGCAGGAGTCTGGGAGATTATTCATGTCAGGTCAAGGAAATCTTGTTCTCCTATCATACACAGTTTCAGAACATGGTGGGATGCCCTTTTTCCAGCTTTTTCTGGGTATACCTATTTGGTTACAGTAAATTATAGTTCTTAAGATGCAATGCCTGCTCCTTCTACCAATGGTTGGTTAAAATAAATGATTCAATTTTTGAAAGTAAACACATTTCCCCACCTGCCTTCTGAAAAGACAAAGATAAGCACTTCTCATCAGCAAATTTCTTACCTCTAACTAGAGTTCACCCTGTTGCTTCACTATAAACCTTTGGTTTCCATTTATGTCCCTCTAGGGGAAAAAAGACATTCTGAAAATTTTGGAAATCAATTTTTCAAGTTATTTGCCCTGAGGGACACATCTGAAAAGTTGTTGTACTATCCCCCAAGGTACTCCAGCCCCCCAAAGAGCACTCTCCACAGTCCAGCTGGTTTCAATCCCCAAATGTGGAAGATAATTATTGAAGCCATGTCATCCTTGATTTAAGATATTTTAACGGACAGCTAGAAGCTTGGCCATTACTCCCCACCTGCCAAAGTGTCAATCATTTGGAGGAAAAAAACCATTTTTATGTCAATCAAGAAATCCTTGGGGATGTTGTAACCTGTTATGATGCATTACCCTTTGACCACTGTGACTTGAAGGCTCTGGTATTAAAAAGCAAGTGCCAGAAATAATTAGAAGCTACTCTTATTTATATTCACATACAAATAAAGCATTTAGGACTGGAGTTTTTATACTGTCTAGAGAAGAAGGCTGGAAAGTCCATCTTCCTTGATGCCACCATTAGCATCACTATTTATCAAATGTAGTAGGTTAAGATTCAAAGCTGTTGCCCTAACACTGCAAATATTTAGCACCAGTGTGATTACTACTACCCTGTATTAATGTTCTGCCACATGTGTTAACAAGAACAGTATAGCAAACTGACTAATCTTCAATGCCCCTAGCACCCCTTGGTGAAAGAGATGGATTTTCCAGGAAACAGCCATTGTGGAAAGCAGCAATATACAGGACTGAGGCTGGCCTTACACATTTTAGTGGTTACAAAAATGTCTCCCCCCACCCCTGGTGAGTTACAGCTCACTGAGGTATGACACTGAATCACCTTATCTCGCCCAGTAACTGCTCTGTTGTGCCTGGCTCAGGGGCATTCATCTGAATGACACCGACCTCAAAATCGGAATTTGGGCTCTAAATCTTGAGCGTGGGATATTTTTCTTTATGGGCCAGATTTCATAGAGTCCAAAGGAAGAGAGAGAATCACCAACACACACCTGGCTTGCACTTGTTCACAATTCATCTTGGCCATTGCAACATCCTGTCCTTAGAATGACCTTACAGAAAAGGAGAGCTAAAGGGAATAGCTACAAAAATGAGAATGGCTGAGGAGTAAATAAAACAACAGGAAGGCAGGCAGGAGCCACAATGTCCAAACTGAACTGGAATAAAACAAATTCATTATACTGTAAATTGCTCACACTATATGGGAGTCTATTATGGGGAAATCCTGAGACCTGGGGGGGCAGGGAGGCAGACTCCCACTATATCCAGAGTCCATTGATCACTCTAAAATCCCCAGGGTTAAAGAAATCTAACTGGTGATGGATTGCTCATGCTTGTAGAGGGTGAGTGGAGAGTAGGTAAATTAAACCCCAGATTGCCCTGTCCATGGTGTGAAGTACTTAGGTCTTGCGTCTGCATTTTGCCTGTGAGTGCTTGAGTATAATTTGCCATCCTGAGGGCCCAATTCAGGGCCAGCCAGAGTGTCCAGTGCTCCACATATTTCTGTTGACTTCAAGAGGCTTGACCTGAAGTGTTAAAGCACTTAGCATATGGCCTAGCATAGAGTAAGCACTCAGTAAACATCAGTAATTCAGTAGCTGCACAATTACCTTCTCCATTTAAGCTTCTACCCTCTACTGTGGAAATATAATCTACATTACAAGGTATAGAAGTCTCCTCATTCTGATATCACTACTTCATTCATTCATTCATTTAACAAATATTGATTGAGCAATGACTGTGTGCTAGCGCTATTAATTAGTCAGGTTAAAGCTTGGGCAACAGAGGTTTCTGGGTCCAAATTTTTGCTTTGTGATATTAAGTTCCTGACTATCTTTGAGCTTATGTTTCTGCTATGCAAAATGAGCATAATAATACCTACCTTGGATGAATGTGAGGATTAAGAGAGCTTAGATGATGATATATTTAGCATAGAGATCAGCACATGGTGAGCTTCATAAACGTAGTGGCCCTGCCTAAATCCAGGCCTCACTGTAAGCCCTACCCTGGCTTACACAGTTTTTGTGAATTTTGTGTATCCCTGAGCTCAATTAGTATTTGCTATTTGTTCTTTAGGTTTCATTCTTGACTTTTTGTCTCACTTGGTGGGCTTTCTTCCCGGGACTATTATTCTATGAATAAACCTTTGGGCAAATCTTTGGCTTTCCCTCATGGGAAATCACAAATTGCTAAGAAGTCCAGGTTAGGAGCAAATTATGAGCTGGGAACTGAGTCTGGATGAGAGTCAACGGAGGGAAAAGTTCACCTTCACAAAGGTAGAATGAAGCTTGAGAGAAGATGAAAAATAGGATGGGGTCAAGAAAGGAGAAAAATGGATAAGTAGCTAATGGTTATCTCAAAGGGAGTGGATCATATTCTGTCATGTAGGGAGTCACCTAGAGCTCAGGAATTCAGTGGGGGGGAGTTGCTGAGGTTAGTGCTTCACTGCACCTGAAACAGAAGATTGCCCATGTGAATTATGAGCACACAGTATAAGTTGGGAACCATCAACAATCATGTTTGCTCTATTCCTTCATCTTTAGTCTTTAATGCTTGTTGGTTATAAACAACTGTAGTCCTGTGGAAGAGGGTGTCCATAGTGACTTTGCTTCTGTACTTTCTGAGCCCCTTGAGACATCTGGATGTCCAGTCACGAGCAGGGATCCAAGAACATAATTTTGAAGATTGGGCTGATAAGGAGCAGAAAGGTGAAAAAGAGGCTGCCATGGCTCCAGAATCTCAATGTTCCTGCTCATGAATTGAGGTTTTTACCACTCTGAAATGGTGAGCAAAGTTTTGTGAATGTATACATATAAAATTTGTAAGGTTATTAAGAGATTTCATCATATTCTGAAAGAGAACTAAAAATTGTCCCTGCCCTTCTTTGCTCAGAAGAACATTGTGGGATGGTCTGTGGTCTATTAACATCCACTGAATGTTGTCAGGGGCTGCCAAAGGGGGTAGGGGAAGAGAAGACAGGGAACATAGGAATTGCTTCAGTAACAGCAATTCTTTTTCTAAAAAATGTTCATGTTGAAATAAAGTTTAACTATTTAAGAAAGTTGGAAAAATAATTATGAAAAAATAAAGAGTAGAATTATCTAGCTGATATATCACCTTTAGCTCTTGAGCCCACCTCCACCTTAGAAGGCAGGCATCTTGTAATAGGGTGCCCACTGCCAACTTGGTGTCTGTGTCCTCAGCCCTGCATTGCAAACACATGACATACTTCAGATTTTTTGACTTCTCAACTCCATTTCTCATTTTCTTATTTCCATTCTTGTTTTTCTCATATAATTTCATTAATTTCTGGCAATCACTTTGATTCTTTTAATGTGTGATTCTGTTTCTCCAAGCTAGCTTTGATAACATGTTAACTCAGGCAACTTTTTTTTTTTACAATTTAGTTCAGTCCCAGGTCTCTCTAGGTCTGACTGCTATCACACAGGTGGAATGTCCACTGAGATCACTTGGGTCCTGGATCCTATAGGCAAGACTTGAGTATTCACCATACTTTAGAAAATATGACCACTGCATAGCTATGTCTTTCAATCTCCACACACATTCATCGTGTCTTCTGAAACCCAGGAAGTGTCCAGCCAAACACCAACTCTCAATTGCAGTGCATCACAGTGCACAACTTCCTATAACTCTCAACCCTTCAAGTTTGAATAATACAGAAAGTGAAAAAAATTCATAACAATAGAAGAATAGTAAGATATACTGTGGTATCTCCATCCAATGTAATAGTATGTGGGCAATGTGACTGATAATCATAAAGAATATTTGATAATGTATAAAATATTTATGATTAAATCCTAAGTGGAAAAAAAATTAAATCTCAATTGTGCAATAGCCAACATAAAAGTGGTAAATAAGAGGCAAATTATTTCAAATCTTTATGATTGTCTGACTATCTCTGATGGTTACAAGATGGCTGCTGCAGTTCTAGCCATCAAGTCTATACCCCAGCAAGAGCAAAGGGGGAGGAATAAGGAGACAAGGGCATTGCCTCAACAGAGAAAGCAAAAGCTTCTCCAGAAATCCCACAGAACAATTCTGTTTATGTCTCTTTGGCAGACACATGACCAGGTATGACTGGAAAGTAGATAAGGATAAAGAGATTGGGAATGGGGATTGGGTCGGTTGTGATTGCTCCAGGTGGTAAATGAAAAGTCACCCTGTCTAACTTTTGAGCTTAATCCAGTTACCTTCGTGCCAGGCTACAAAATTATTCAAATAAAGCAATCATATCCTCCCAAGCAAATGAAGGGTTTCCTCACTCTCGTGTCACTACAAAGCCTGCCTCCCACCACTCCTGCTGGTTCTCTCTGTTCCCAAGCAGTCCTTATGTTGTTGTGCATGGCCTATGGTGGACTCCTCCTCTGGGCTGCAAGACTATATGACTAATAAGCTGTTGTCCATCTCATCTGTGGAGTATTAGGTGCTGTGAATTCAGCCATCTCATACTATTTAGGGTAGAGAGCCCTCTCACAGCCTCTGGGGCGAATAAAAGGTGATTGGGATATTCTGCTCCCTCCCTCTCTCCCTTCTTTCCTTCCAATTCTACATGCCAAGCACTTCTTTGGGCACTGACATTACAGTATTGAGCAAGGCACACTCAGACCTTGCCCTCAGGTAGCTTGCCATTTAGTCAGAAAGATATTTGCTTGTATTATGTGTTTCCTTCTTCAAGGACTGCAATAGAGTGCTATGGAGGCACATGCCCAAAGCAGCAAATCTAAAGCCATGTATGTGTGTGTACATGCATCAGAGAAGTCTGAGTTACGTGAGTGAAAAATAGCCAAGAGGAAGGACAGATATAATGAGGGAGGGGATTTTAAAGTTTTGTGCAGGTGAAGTTGAGAGCTTGAGGAACTTGAGAACACTGTAAAGAGGTGCCAGAACAAAAGAACTGGCTGCAGGAGCAGCTGGAGAGGTCAAATTATGGAAAATCTTCTCAGCAGAGTGAAGAAGGTCAGATTTTCATGAATATCCACTGGAATTCTGCTCACAGTGGAAGGATATGGATGGATATTTGCTTTTAGAAAAAACTCTATGGCTGCAGCCTAGAGAATGACTGGGAGGGCACCAAAGTGGAGAAGAAGATATTTAGGAAGATTATGGCAGTGGTCAGACAAGGAGAATATTTTGCTCTGAATCAGCAGAGTGGTAAAGTTATGGAGAGAATTGCAGGGAGTGTCTATGAAGTAATAGACAGTCACTTATAGGGAGAAAAACATGCAGGGATGCAAAATGATTTTATATTCAAAGATTTTTGCTTCTGTTATCTTCATAAAGGTCAGGGAAGTAAAATATACCTGTTTACTTACAGAAAAAGAGTTCAATTGTCAATTGTATACATCACTTTCTGCAATTTCATATCAGTTAGATTCTTCTGCCTCTGTGATAGAAAGTGCAGCTACAGTGGCTTACTACCCAAAAGTGGCTGGATAGAAGACGCCGGAGTTTTCCTCATTGTCACAAGATGGCTGCTGCTGCTCCGTCCATTATAAAAACAAGGTCATAGAAAGGGTAAGTGGAAAAGTCTGTACCAGCATCTTGTTTCCTCATATTAGGAAATATAAATATTTTACAAAAGACCTCTCCTAGAAGACTTCTGCTTATTCCTTTTGGTTGCTGGCCACCCCCACCTGCGTGGGAAGCAGAAATGGCCAGTATTGATTCTCTGAACTCTATAGAAGAAAGCAGAAAGGGTTGAGAATAACTGTCCAGCAGCCAGTGAACAGTGTTTGCCACAAGTGCCTTACAAGCCTGGGTTATATTTGAGGGGGGAAGGGAAAGCCCTGGCGACAAGCATGTAGCAGAGGTCAGTCACAGTCATGAATTTTATGAAAGGTTTGCTGGGAAACTACATTTAAGAAACTATATATGGTGACTACAATTCCCTCGACAGCACGACTGAGTGATTTGCAATGTACTTGCATTTCATGGCCTTCGTTCCAAGTACTGTCACTCGCTTTCATGTCAGACACTTGAGGTGTTTCAAAATCACCAGGCTGACCCACTATTAAATTACATACACGTACACACACACATACACACACACACACACACACACACACACACACACACACACACTTTAGAAGCCCCCAGTGTAGGGTGAGACATGTGATTGCTCTTCTGATGGCTGCAGCATCAACACTATTTATGTTTGGATAAATATGCTTCTTTGCAAGACTGGAACTCAAGGAAGATTAAAACCGCCCTCTGCCCAGATCTCTTGCCAAAAACCTGGAGTCTTAATTCCATTAAAGTAGATTTGTACCCATGGTATCATTTGATTTTCAGGGTAATCCTGCAAAACAGACTTGGCTCACCATTTTGGAAGAGGAAACTTACCCAAAGATATGAAATGATTTGTTTAAGAACATCTAGTAGAGTGTGGGTGTCAGCAGCACTTCCTGGGTTCAAATTCCAGATTCTTCTAATGCTGAATGACTCAAAAGACTCTCAGAGTAGCAGCAGAGCAAGGTCACTGGGAAATGAAGGGAATTCGGCAACTGATAAGCTTAACTGGAATGGCAGTTTAGGAAAATCTGGAAAGAAGCTCTTCTGTTTATATACAAACTGACAAAACACCCCAAAACTTAGTTGTGTAAAACATCAACTATTTTATTATGCTCTTGGACTCTGTGGTTCAAGAACTCAGACAGATTCCAGTGGGGATGATGGTTTGTCTGCTCCATCGTGTCTGGGGCTTCAGCTGGGAGGAGTTAATTGGCTATGGATGAATGGCTGGGGAATGGAATAATCTGAAAACTTTCACTCACATGTCTGGCTCCTGGGCTGGGATTATTCCAAGTATGGGTTCAAATGAGACCATTAACTTAAGAACCCATGCATTGCCTTTCTATGTGACTTGGGCTTCCTCACAATGTAGTGACTTCATGGTAACTGGACTTTTTACATGGCAGCTCAGAGTTCTGAGAATGTATTCCAGTAAGCAAGACAAAAGCTGAGTGATCTAGCCTTGGAAGTCACATAGTACTCCATTTACCTTACTTTGTTGGCTGACGCAGTCTCAAATCCACCCAGATTCAAGAGGAGAGGATTACTCCACATGGGAGGAATAGCAGACAATTTGCAGCCATGTTTTAAAAACCAGCGCAGAGGCCAATGTCTGTTGACTGCTTCCATTTTGAATGGACACTGGGTAATAAAAATGTATTCTAGTTTCTTTTTAGAGCTTTTTATCTCTAAATGTATTTATTTGACCCTAATACTACCAGTTACTATATAATCATATGTATTGTATCTAGTTTCTCTGAGTCCCAGTTTCCATGTCTTTAAAATAGGAATAAGGCTGGACATGGTGGCTCAAGTCTGTAAACCCAGCACTTTAGGAGACTGAGGCGAGAGGATTGCCTGGGGCTGCGGGTTCACAACCAGCCTGGGCAACACGGTGAGAACTCGTCCCTACAATAAAACAAAAAATTATCCATACATAGTAGCATACTCCTGTAGTTCTGGCTACTTTGAAGGTTGAGGCAGAAGGATTGCCGGAGCCCAGCAAGTCAATGCTGGGGTTGCCGTGAGCATGCCATTGCACTCCAGCCTGGGCGACAGAGTGAGACTCCAACTCCAACTCCAAAAAAAATAAAATAAAATAAAATAAAGGGAATAATACTAGTATCTCACAGAAACATTAGGCTTCTATGAGAAGGAATTGAGCTAATATATGCAGAGTGGTTTTCAAAAACCCATTCAACATTTATTCAACACATATATCTAGCACGTACTGTGTGCCAAGCTGTGCTCTAAGCATTTAACAAAATTTATCTCACTTAATTCTCATTTGCCTGTTTGATGTCAATACTGCTATTATCCCTTTGTTGAGGCTGAACAAACTAAAATGCAGAGAGGGTGGTGACTTGTCCATACTCTAGAGCTCATACTCTGCCTTTCAGTAGATAGTAGAGGTATAAATATATACACACATGTACGATTTCTTGAGCAAGGGTCAGTGTGAATCCAGGGTTTTAGGTTTTGCAAATAGTCTGTTCATCTAGACCAGAGGTCCACACACTATGACTGTGGTCTAAATCTAGCCACTCCCCTCCATTGTCTATTCTACTTTCATGATATAATACCAGAGTTAAATAGTTATGACAGAGACCATATGGCCTGCAAAACTGAAAATACTTATCTGGTCCTTTACAGAAAAAGTATGATCTAACCTGCCACCACCCATTATCCTAGATTTCCTATAAGTTCAAACATGTTGGATCTTTGTTCTGATTCAGTCTTTCATCATTAAATTGTGTATTCGTTGTGTTACTTACATATGGCTGCCATAGTTCTAGATCTAACAGCTACTTGGAGAATAAGGGACACATGGTGTTTTCTCTCACATATTTTATGTTCTGGTTGCGGGAAATAAAAATATAAAAAAGTAAGCAAGACCCAGAATGATTGCTGAGTGCAATGACTGCTGTGAAAAAAATAAACAGGATAACGAGTAACGGAAATTGGAAAGTGAATTTCTTATAAGTAGAAGTCATTTTAGCTAGGAACTCTATTCCTGCAACTGAAAGCATTCTAATAAGAAGGCATGTGGAAAGGAAAAAGTTTGAAACCGCCATCTCTGAGAGAGCACTAGAAAGCTTTCCAGGAAGTGTGGGAGGGTGGCTACCTGGCATATGTGCCTACGTGTAATGTGATAGAGTTGGAAGTGAAGCCGGCCTGGTTGCATGAGTTTTCTCTTCTGCAATGTGAAGCCATGTGGAGACGGACATGGTGAAACAGGGAGTTCAACAAAAGTTGAGATTTTAGAGGACAACAATAAATGTAAGTAAGGTGAGAAGTGAAAGGACAAATTTAGCCTGGAGACAGATTTTGTTTGGCTCAGTCTTTGCTTTGTATTAAAACTACACATTAAAATGCCTTTTGATGGAGTACTGTCAACTTGGTTCATCCCATCTGGATGAGTTCTTACTAAGTTCTAGCTTGCCCCTTTTACTCAGTTATGTTTTCTGCCTGACCCTGTAAGCTTTTGAGATTGCAAACACTGAGTTGTTGTCACAGATGGTAGACTCTTACCTACATGAGGAGAGCCTGGAAAGACAGAGAGAATTGAAAAGGATAATGAGAGAGTTGTAGGATTAATTGGACTGAAATTTTGATGAGGTCTCAAAACTTCTAAAAGTTTTTCTAGAAATGTGATGTAGTCAATAAGAGAGTCCAAATGCAATCAGTCAAGGGCAAGTCTGGGCTAGAATGCAGGGAATCCTTTTCCTGACAAAACAACTTCTCTTTTTTCTCTATGTATGTCTGTATTTATACATAATTCAAAAGCCACATCCTCAGAATAAATAGAACACAGAGACTTCTCAAATTTCAAAGTAATTATAATTTTAAAAAAAGAAAGCATCATATTCCAGTGAGCAATCTTTCAGACTCCCACATTTGAGGTCAGCAGGGGCAGTCCAAAAGAACTCAAGGGAAGAATAAGTTCAATGTATAAGCAATTTTAGAAGTTAAAAGATACTATGGAAAACTGACAAGTCAGATGGCAGAAGGTTAAATAAGAAAACATGGGACTAAGGGTATTCAAAAGATATAAGCACAAAGGTAACCAAAAGAAAAATAATACTGACCTTCCTAAATATTAACCAATAAAAAGAAAAAAAGGGAAAATAAAAAACCTAAAAATGCGCATCAAATTTTAAAAATAGCAAATAGAAATCCAAACAGTTATAAAATATTATGTCCGAGTTGGAACTAGACATATAGTCATACTAGTAAATTAGGATGTGCTTCAATAAAATAATACACATACTAAAATAAAAACATTTTAAGTTTACACTAAATAAGACCCAGACATATGTTTCTCCAGGAGACATATCTAAATTAAAATTATTTGAATTTTTTTTTAAGTGTGAGAAGACAGATGTATACCAGGCCATTCAGGTAACTGGAATTAAAAAGAAAGTAGGTAAAAGGAACATATCCCAATAACAGACAAAGTAGAATTAAAACAAATGCTTTAAGTGAAGAGAAGTTTTAAAGGCTAAATGCCGCAATTCACAATGAAGGTATTTCATAGATATCTATGCACCAAGTAATGTAGCAATCACCTTTTAGAGGCAAAAAGTATACAAGATGCAAGGATACACTATGATAATAGGGGAACTTAATGTACCAGTCTCAGTAGAAGAAATACCAGGTGGACAAAAAATACATAAGAATATAGAAGACCTAAAAACACATAATACAAATATGGAGCTTATGAATATATACTGAATTTTATACCCTGTATAAAATTTAATTGTGTCTCCCAAAAGGCATGCTGAAGTCCTAACCCCCTGTACCTCAGAATGTAATATTATTTGTAAATAACATTATTGCAGATGTAATTAGCTCAGATGAAGTTATACTGGAATAAAGTGAGACCTTAATCCATTATGACTGGTATCCTTATAAGAAAAAGAGAAGTGACACAGAGAGAGAGACATATAGGGAGAAGATGGTCATGTGACAATGAAGGCAGAGATTAGAGTGATACATCTATCAGCCCAGGAGCTCCAAGGATTGTCAGCAGAGTAGACAGGGAAGGAGGCCCCTGCAGCCCTCAAAGACAACACGAACATGTCAACACATTGATCTCTGACTTCTAGCCTCAGGAACTATGAAACAATGAATTTCTACTGCTTTCAGCCACTCAGTTTTTGGCACTTTGTTACAGCAGCCATAGGATATGAATATATACTCTGCTAATAGAGAATACATTTTTTCAAAGGCTCATGAAACATTATACACACACACAAAACAAAGCAAACAAAAGTAAGTTCTGTAAACTAGCAATATTACATATGACAATCAACAATCTCTGATTAAAATACAGTTAAATGAGAAAGTGTTAATAAAGTATCGGAAAAAGAAAAAATGTTAAAAATATCAACAAAATAGAAAAAAGTTAATAAAAATATCTGGAAGATAGAAAAAACCTTTTATTACAAAAACCCTTGGTTGGAAGAGGAATTAAATGAAAAACAAATAAACACAAATGGATTACATTCTAAACTCAAAAAAGTAAAAATTGAAGTAAAAAAATATAATTTTCAACATAGAAGCAATGAAAAATAAAAAGGTAAAATAACATTGAGAATAGAAAAACTGTATAACTAAGTAATAGATCAAAATCCTGTTTTGCTAAAAAAAAAATTAGCAAAATAAACAAACTGGTATCTAATTTAATCAAGAAAATAAAAGGAAGAATGATCTCTAAACAAATGAATTTGAAAACATAGATGAAATGGAAAATTTTAAAGGGAAATAGAATTAGTAAAATTGATATCATTAGAGATGGAACACTTAAACAAAGTTATCAAGAAACCACTCCACAAAACAGTCAAATCCCAATGATATCTAGCTGGTATGACAGATGGTGTCACAGGCAAATTCTATAAAATTTTCAAAGACCAAACAGTTCCAGTGCCTCATATGTTGTTCTAGAGTATTGAAAGTAAAGAAAAACTTTGTAATTATTTTTCTGATGCCAACGTAACATCAACACCCAGACACAATACAAATGCAAGAAAACTACAGACCAATACCACCTATAAGCATTGATGCAAATGAAATAGTGTTAGCAAATATAATCCAACACTTTATATCATTATACACCACAAGCACGTGCCATTTATTACAGAAATGCAAAGTTGTCTCAATATTAGGAAATCTACTAACTTACTATATCAATAAGTCTGGTAAAAATCAAACCTCCACAATTGTTTAAAAATCCTTTGGCAAAATTTACCACCTATTCTTGATTAAATAACTTAAGAATGTAGAAACTAATTAATACTTTCTTATGAAAATATGGAAATCCTTATTATATGGATTATATTATATGGATTATATTATATGGAAATCCTTATTATAAAGCCAGAATCGCACGCAAAGCAAAAACTACAGGCATCTACAATGACATCAATCAATGGAAGTATAACAATAGTAAAGAAGGGTCAAACTTTCTTTATTGGCAGATAATATAATAACACCAGAAACAAGGATTTCTCTATCTCTCCTGCTTCAACACTGTATTAATGGTAATAACTAATGCAATAAGACATGAGAAATCAATTGGACATAATAACAGTGAAGAAGATGTAAAGGCCCCAGGGAATGAATGTTAAAAGTAACTTAAGAAATAAAAGAATTCAATAAGATATCAGAATATAACATTAATATTCAGAAACTAACAGCCCTTAGATACACAAGCAATAACCGATTATAAATGGTAGAAAAACTTCATGTACAATAGCAAGAAACAAAGAAATTTAAATAGTAAAGTATAAGCTTAACAAAAAATGGACAACATCTCTATGAAAAAAACTTTAAAAAAACTTCTGAAGTTGCAAAGAAAATTTGAACAAATGGAAAGACATTTCTTATTCCTGGATACAAAGACTCAACTTTATATAGATGTTAGTACCTCTAAACTAACTTATACATTTAGCACAATCTCAATTAAAACAGTACAAGTTTTACATGAAGTTAGAATTGTTCATCCTAAAGTTTATGTGGAAAATTAGACATGACAGAAAAACAAGGATAGAAAAATAAGGATAGAAAAATGTATGGGTAACAGAGGGTAACTAACCCTACCAGACATTAAAACATACCATAGAGCCTTTAAAATTAAGAGTGCCAGCTAAGCTCATAAATAGGCAAACAGACCAGTGGACTAGAATAGAAAAATAAAATAATAGAATCAAGAACATATAGTCATTTAGGACATGCTAAAGATGTCTTAAATCAAGGAGTTTAACTCAAATCAAGATGGGCTTTTTAATAAATGGTGCTGACACAACAGAGTTAGCCAATTCAAAAATGATCAAATTAGATCCATACCTCACACCACACACTGGAATCAACCCTAAAGTGTTTCTTTGTGTCAAAGAATTGGATCTAAAGAGTTTCTATATTATGCTATATTTTGCATAATAAATAAGAGAAATCAATAAAATATACATCTTAGGCACAGGAGACTCTGGAAGGCCAAATCAGAAACTGGTTTATAGCTTGGAGAATAAATAGGAATTCACTAATTGGGGCCACTGCCTTGCTAGAGTCTGGTGTGGCCTTGTGATCTTTGAGCCATGGCTGTCGCCATGCTTCCTGGCTTTAGCCCCCTCCCCCATCTTGGGGAGGTGAATCTTCTCTCTCGTCTTTCTCTCTCGAAGTGACTTTTAAATAAACTTTTCTTTCTTAAAAAAAAAAAAAAGAATTCACTAATTTATATTTCCATAAATCATTAATTGAATCCATTTAAAGTGGGGGAGAAGGAAATGCTCTGTCTTAAAGTTGAATTCCAAGAAAGAACCATGGAAAGAATGATAGAAAACCACCACATTAATTCTTACTTTGAGTATGTATCATCAATGAATGCTAAAGCTGGAAATAGGAACAAAAGTGTGATGAGAAACAAGATTTCTAGTAGCCTCATAGTAACTTTTCATAAGATGCGAAAGAAAATAAAAAGGAATGATAACTGGCAATATTACCTTAATAAAATGGTCAGTTAGCATTACCCTGGGACAAAGTAAGCAATAAGAAATGATAACAACATAAAACTTCTGAAATTTGCACTGAGAAGGACACATCACATCTGTTGTATTCTTGCCCAAGATGCATAACTTCAATTTAATCATAAAGAAATATCAGGCAAACCAAAATTGTGGGACATTATGCAAAATAGTTGGCTAGCCCTCTTTAAATGTGTCAAGTTATGAAAGACAAGAACTGTTTCAAATTAATGGTTCCTGAGGAGACAAGACAATTAAATGTTATTTACTACATTGAATTGGATCTTGGCCCAGAAAATGGACATTAGTGGGCCAATTGATGAAATTTTCATAAGGTCTGTTGCTTAGATAATACTATTGTATCAATATTAGTTTTCTGATTTGAAAATTGTGTTATTATTGCCATTAATGGAATATGGGTGAGGTTCATATAGAAATTTGTTGCACTATTTTTACATTTTTATAAGCTTAAAATTATTTTAAAATGAAAAGCTAAAGAAATGTAGAAACCTAATAATCTAATTTCCCTTTTGCATTCAGTGGCATATGCTTAAGTGATGTGTGCAATAGCTTTTTTTTTTCTCATTTTTCTCTATGTAATTAGGCATGAAACTGCCAGATCTCACCACTGATTCATTCAGTGCTCTGTGAAAGTGTAGCAGTTAGGAAAAATAAATGAAAGTTACCCCATTTGGACACTTAGCTTTTCAAGCCAAATATATTTGTTTAACCCTCTAATTAGGATAATTATTGGCCATTCACTGATTTCCCCAATTTAATTATGAAGTATACATTTTTCTTTTTTAATTTTAAAGATGAGGGGTACAATTCAGGATTAGGTACCTAAGTGGTTATCGTACAGGTGAAGCTTGGGTCTCCCATTGATCCTCACTTTGCCTGGTTTGGGATCAGATACGCTTATTAATGTTATGTGCCCCCCTCTTCCTGTCAGTGTCCCACTACTGCCAATCTCTTTCTTGTAGTATTAGGATAAATGTTCAGGATCCACTTCTGAGTGAGAACGTGAAGTACTTAGTTCTTTGTTTCTGTGATAGATCACTGAATATGATAGACTCTAAATTCAACTCAAGTTAGTTCTAAGTCCATAATTTGGCCCTTCTTTATAGCTGCATAATATTCCATTATGTATATGTATCACTTTTTTTATCCAGTCCACTTTCAATGGGCAGCACAGTTGGTTACATGTTTTTGCTATGGTGAATAGTGCTGCAATAAACATGCATGCACAGGTATCTTTTTTTGTAGAATGATTTGAGTTCCTCTAGGTATATTCCCAGAAGAGGAATTGCCGGATCATATGGTAGGTCGATTTTTAGATTTCCACAGAGGTTATTCTCATTTACACTCTCACCAACAGAGTAGAAGCGTTTTCTTTTCTTCACATCCTCTCCAGCGTCTGTTGTTTTTGAGTTATTAATGAGGGCCAGTCTGACTGGAGTTAGGTGGTAACTCAGTGTGGTTTTGATTTGCATTTTTTTGATGATTGGTGAGGTTGAGCATTTTTTCATGTATCTGTTGGCTGCTCATATGTCTTCTTTTGAGAAGCGTCTATTCAAATCTTTTGTCACTTTTTAATAGGGCTGTGTTTTTTTTTTTTCTTTCATCACATTTGGGTTCCTTGTAGATCCTGTATATTAGGTATTTGTCAGATATACAGTTGGCAAATATTTTTTCACATTCTGTGGGCTGTCTCCCTGCTCTCTTGATGGTTTCTTTTCCTTGCAGAAGCTTTTCGGTTTGATGAGGTTCCACTTGTCTATCTTATTTCTTATGGCATGGGTTTTGGGATTTTGAAGAGGAATTGGTTACTTATTCCAATTAGCTGGAGAATCTTATTTTAACAGTAAATTCATTGTTATCCATTAGCCAGAAAAAAATTAGTAAAGGCTCAAGATACCATTAAAATGATCTTCTTAGTATCTTTGCGAGTTGATCAAGACAAACATACAGTTCCTTTCAAAATTGTTATGCAGGCATCTGGGAGCTTTCCGTTGATTTCTTTATCTAGGTTGATGGAAGAGTCATTATTAACCAAATGCTTGTGGTTGGCTAATGTTTCTTCTTGGACACTGGGTGCTATTGTTGCAAGGATGAAATAATATCAGATCCCAGACTGGACTGGAAATCCCAAGATGTGTTTAAAGAAACTTTCATTTTTATACAATGCCAGAGCCATCCTGAGCACTGGCTTTGCCCCTCCTGCGAGTGATCCACACTTGCACTTCTAGCCCATCACCGTGGTTTGATCAATAGTTGTGCTGCATAGAAAGTTATGTCTTACGGGATGTCAATATTAACCTTTCCAGTGTGCATCTTTCATGATTTATCCATCAATAGCACTACTAAATATGTTTTATATGCTGCAAGCATTTATTTCTACCGGGCAGTGAAACTGACATTTCAAAGCTAACTACCTTCCATCAGGACACTCTGTCTTCTGAAATCAGAGAGACATTGCACCTGACTGGGTTGAAACTCACCAGCCCAGTACTTATCCATGGGAGCTGGAAGGCAGTCCTCCTATAACTGCCTTAAGGGAAATTTTTTTTTTACCCACCACAGCATCTAAGATTGTCCTGAACACTGAGTAAGTACTCAATAAACATTTACAAATCAGTTTCACTATGAATACATATCACCAATTTTATCACAGATTATTTAACTCATTTTTTTTAATGGCTATACTTTTTCAGTCACTTGCTCTACAACAAGGACTACCTAAAGGATTTTTCAGTTTTAAATAATTTTATTTAATCCTCAGACAAATCTGGAAAGGTAGATAATTATTCCTTTTTTTATAGATAAATAAAAACAAGTAGAGTAACTTTCCCAAAGTCATTTAGCTAATACAAATGGGAGAACCAGTATCTGCAACCATATATGACACGAAATTGATGCTAAATCATTTTGCAGTGCATGTCAACACTGCCTATGAAGAGTAGAACGTAGAATTTAGGATAAAATAATATCAGATCCCAGACTGGACTAGAAATCCCAAGATGTGTTTAAAGAAACTTTCATTTTTATACAATGCCTGAGCCATCCTGAGCACTGGCTTTTTTAATTCAACTATTAAAATAATGTAGTTATCTAAGGGCATGTTGTGCCAAGTTTACTGGACACAAGATTTGAAATTTTGCCTGAGGTACTACATTGACATGGTAGCAAATTGCCACAAAGCTTGTGGCTTGAAACAACACAAATTTATTATCGTACCGTTCTGGAGTTCAGAGGTTCATAATCAGCCCCGCTAGGCTAGAGTGAAGGTGACAGTAGGGCTGATTCCTTCTGGTAGCCCCAGGGGACATTGTTTCCTTGTCTTTTTCCATTTCTAGAGGGCACCAGCATTTGTTGGCTCAGGGCTCCTTCTTCATATTTCTCCAATCTCTTATTTCTGTCATCACATCTCTTACTCTTGACTCTGAGTCTCCTGCCTCCTTCTTGTAAAAACCCTAGTGATTACATTGAGCCCACCCAGATAATCCAGAAGTATTACCCCATTTCAAGATCCTTAACTTAATCACATTAACAAAGTCCCTTATACCATGCATAGTTACATATTTTTAAATTCTGGAGATTAAGATATAGATATATTTGCAGGGCCAAGTTCAGCATACCACAATGCTACAGATATAAAATTTCCAAGTGAGTTGACACACCAAAATGAAAATTTTCAAAGCAAATAAAAGCCCTGTTTCATGACTCTTGAAACCCCATAATCACACCAAGGGTATAAAATGGTTACGAGTGGATTTTGAGAGGAGGAATACCTGTGTAAAAACTGGGTTATGAGTCCTTCCTCAGGGGAAAGAAATGGTAGAACCTACTCCCTCACTTAATGTCTTTTGGGAAACCACTCAGGGAGCTGATGTATGTAACCTGGTATTTGACTTTGTCAGGCCTATGTCTGCAGAATCTCAGAGCAAAGTGCTGTGACTCCTGGTCTCAGCTCAGCGCCAAGAGAAAGTAGAGGTCAGCATTTGAAAATAATCCTACTCCCACCAAAGCAGGGCATTGGGTGTTTTCTATGGACCCAAGGTAAGCCACAAGGAGCAAAAGAGTGAGACTTGGGCTGTTCTAAAAGTCTCCTGTTGAGTAACATCTGGAAAGGTGATAGAACTCAAACAAAAAGATGTCTTGTAAAAAGCAATTCTCCAACAAATTTGGACCCAAGAAAGCCCTGGAGGAAGATGTGCACTTCTCATATCACAAGATTACAGTCATAGGAGCCCAAAAAACACCTGTAAGAGATATCACAACTTTAAACATTAGCCGGGCTTACACAGTACATATTACAATAATAATCTTCAAACAATAACTCTGTCTTTTTTCTCTCTCTTACTTCAACCTGGGATGGAGGCAGTGAATAGGAGAGAAGGTAAGCAGAAAAGAGTGAAAAAGTCAACTACAACTGCCTTCCCAATGATTTTTTCTCTTAGACTCCACCTAGGCAACCACTGAACTGCCTTCCCAGTTGTTGCCCAGGTAGGACAGAGGAGAAAACTTAATCATTTAACTGAGGCTGCATTTAAAACCCAAAGAGATGATACACTTTTTCTAAAAGTTAGCAGAGAATCCTACTGTTGTTTTATTTAATGACAGAAGAAATTTTGCTTCATTTAATACATTTTTTTAAAAAATGGTTGCTGATTTTATGTGGGAATGATGAGAAGGAAGAAGGAAGGCATTTGCCAATGCAACTGAGGCAAGAGGCTGGGAAACCATTGCAAAGTCTGGGACAAAGCTTTCCTTTCTGGGTCAGAGGAATGCTGGAAAAAAACAGAGAAAACAGCAGGGATTGGGACAGAAAAATAGGCTAGGTGAAGGTAGGTGGGAACTTCAAGCACACTGTTGGTGTTTTCCCTCTGGACTATTGTTGATTCCTTGAGCTGTACAGGGTAGAGGCTACTAGCCTAAGTGCAACTCATTAAAAAGGAGAGTAGAGTTCTTGACAGCATTCAGATGATGAGCAGCATTCAGAATATGCTAGCAGGAAGTACCCAGGATCTCATTTGAAAACTATGGAAACCAAGGAGCAAGTCAGAGGTAGTCTGAGTTTTACCAGGGCTTCAACATTTCTAAGACTATGAACAGTCCTTGACTGGATCAAGGGGATCAACCTTCCCTCTGTCTGCCCTGAAAAGAAAAAGGAATCATTCTGCAGAAGAAGTTCAAATAATCTTGTGTCTCTATGTTTTTTATTATATATTTATAATAATACAAATTATTGAATAAGTGAATACGTTGTTAAAACCAATGAACATGTGAAAAGGTGCTCAAGGTAATTTGTCATCAGACAGATTCAAAATAAAGCCACCATGAGATATTATTTTGCACCCATGAGAATGCCTAAAATTAAAACAACTGACAATATTAAGTGATGAAGAGGGTGTAAAATAAATGAAATATTTTATATATGGAAATTCTTTGAAAGTCTGTGATGGAGGATTGGGCTATACTTGCACAGGACAAAATTATTGAGGCTTTCCAAAAAGTTGCTTCTTCAGAAATGAGAACAGAGCATTTGGAAAGCTATTTGAAAATATCTACTAAAGCTAAATAAATATATACACCGTAAGCCAACAATGCCACTCTTACATATATACCCAATAAAAATGAAAGCTTATATCTATCAAAATTCAGGTAAGAGAATGATTATAGCAGTTATGTTGATAATAACTTCAAACTGGAAGTAACTTCTGTGTCCATCAAAAGAATAGCAAACAGTGTGCAATAAATTCAGACAATGGAATAGTATACACAATGAGGAAAAACACAAACTACTGATACATAGGACAATATGTATGAATCGAAGGATATTTTAAAGTGAATGGAGTTAGACACTAAAGAGTTCATAAAATGTTATTTCATTTATACAAAGTTTGAAAACTGATCTGTAGAGGTAGACAGAATAGTGGTATCTCTATGGGACTAGCGACTGGGTAGAAACACAAGTAAGCTTGCCAGGATTCTGAAATATTCGATATCTGGATCTAGGAAGTTGTTATATAGTCATTACACACATGTAATAATTTATCCAATTGCAAACTTCAGAGTTTTGCATTTTGTTATATGTGTTATGTCTTGATATAAAAAACTAGTCACACAAAAAGATAGTATTACATAACTAAAAACTAAGATTAAAATAGTACATAAAATAGAAGGAAACCTGTTGTAATTTTGCTTTATGACACGTGATTAATTTAAAGGCTTTGAGATAAATGTGCCTATTTTTGTTCAGAATAATAGAGATAAAGATGGACAAAATAAATTAAAAGATAGATAATTTCACTAGACAATCAAAAACTATTTTAAAATTTGAACAGAATTCCTGGAATTAAAATTACAATATCTGAATTTAGCTTTTAGTTATGAAGAAGAAACTCATACTGAACTAAACTTCCTAGTATTAGCAAATATAAATACATAGACGTTCATATAGCATTAGGCAACAGGGAGCACAGGACTGATCTCTGAAGAAGATAAACAATAGAAGTGAACTCTTCTCAGTGATTGCTCTAGATCTCTGCTAAAGAACAAGTTTCAGACCATGATGCAGCAAGATGAAGTTCAAGCAGAGTTCAAAATTCTTGCAGGACTGAGAAGGCAAAGATTAGAGTCTGGGGCAGTTGAAAAGTCCAAAATCTGAGGATGGGACATGAGAAAGGAAGAAGCTTGCAGAGAAGAAGCCTCAGAAGTACATGTGAAAGAACACGAGGCCCCAGAAATACATGTGGAAGTATGTGAGGCCTCAGAAGTTTTCTGGAAGTCTGTGATTACAGGCTGGGTTCTCCTTGCATAGGGCAAGATCACCTGAGATTTCCAAAGAGTAGATTCTACAGATATGAAAGCTGAAGAAAAACTAGAGGTCAGGAGGTGATAGGAAACAATGAAAGTCCAACACAGTTGTAGTGGAGACATTCCAATAACTCCTTATTGCCATCCTAATCATCCAGATGAAATACCAGAAAAACAAAATCTTAAGGATAAGGACCTATTCTAGAAAGTCTATTCTAGAATTCTAGAACTTCCCTAATAAAATCTAAAACCAAGACCTGACAAAATTCAGAGAGGACAGAGTTTAGGTGATAAGTCTTTCCAAGTAAAAAAAAAAAAAAAAAAAAAAAAACTTAGGAAGAAGTTCTGACCCAACAAATGGAAAACTAAGCATACACAAATTCGAGTTGATCAAGAGTCTCAACAATATATCATCAAAAATATTCAGTGTGGAATAAAAACCTACTAGACATGGAGAAAATTAAAGAAAACTGTGACTCATAAATCAAAAATAGTCAAGAGAAACATACTGAACTTGGCCCAGATGTTGGATTTAACACTGAAACATTAAAACAGTTATCAAAAACATATTCAAAGATCTAAAAACATTTATATTCAATGAATTAAAATATAGTCTTATAAATGAATAAACAATAAATCTATTCAGGGAAAGAAAACCATAGAGAATAAAGCAAATGAAAATTTTAGATCTGAAAAAAGCTGAAATGGAAAAAAATGTGATATGCTTGGCAGTAAATTAGAGAAAATAGAAGAAAGAGACAATGCAGATAGATAAACAGAAATTATCCAAACTTAAAAACAAAGAAAAACTTGAGAAATGTAGGCAGTGCATTGACCTGTGGGGCAATATTAAACAACCCAAAAAATATGCAATAGGAATTTCAAAAACAGGAAAGAGTAATGATGAGGGATTAATATCCAAAATTTCCCAAAAGCAACAATTTCTGATTATTTCTGAGAAAATTGTGTAAAAATCCTCGACTATGATTGTGTGTGTGTGTTTGTTGTAGCTAGATATCTGAGTTCATGATTTTTATGTACTCTTGGTGAATTACCGCTTGTATCTCTAGTCCCTCCTATTTTTATTCATAAACTTTTTAAAAAAAGTTCTCCCCAAACTAACTGAAGAGATGTGGTTTATCGTGTGTGTGTGTGTGTGTGTGTGTGTGTGTGTGTGTGTGTGTGTGTGTGTTGTGTTTGAGGCGGGATGGTGTTATGGGCCCAGACTGGCCTCAAACTCCCGAGTTCAAGCAATCCTCCTGCTTTAGTGCCCTGACTAGCTGGGACAATAGGAGCTTAAAGCTATGCCTAAATGTATTTACAGTTATTATATTAAATATATGCTGTTGACATTGATAATGCCATACTAGTTTTTTTTTCTGGTAATATTTTCCTGGTTTACCTTTTTCAAATGGCTGTATTTAACTTTTTTGCATCCATCATTTTTTATGGCATTAACTTATAATTTAACTAGTTTTTTTCCCAGTTAGTTAACTAGTTCCCTTTTGAAAAATAAGTACAATTAATTTATCTCTTTTTATTTTGTTTCTTGAAGTATTTGGGTTTATGTCTGTCATTGTATTCTGCTTTTCTTTTCCTCATCTTCCTTTTGTCTATGTACTTTGTTCCCTGCCTTCTGACAGTCCTTCTTTCCTCACTGAAAATTATGTATCATTAAAATTTAATTAAGTATATTTGTTGTTAATATTTTTGAACAGAAATAAAATTTAAAACTTATTTTTATATCTAGCTCCTGAATATGGAAATTATCATGCCTTAACTACCCATTACAAATTCACCCACTCTCCTCCACTCAAACTCTCAGTTTGATATAACAGAACTTGTAACACAAAAAGAAAAAATTCAACACACTTAAAATTATTTATGCTATGCAGACTAACACTTTTAACCATGGTAAAATAATATTTATTAGATATAAAAAACAAAAGACAGTTAAGGCAGTAAAGAACAAGAATAAGTCTGCAAATGAGCACTCAGTCTTTTTAACACTTGGATTAGAGAAAAACTACAATGAAATGTATGATGCATTTAGAACTGAAGTACAATGGGAATATTGCAAAAACTTGTGAGACGCAGCTAATGCGCTACTCATAGGCAAATTTATGTCCAATTTATTTTTATGTAGATATTTTAAAATAAAAACATAACTGAAAATAAATGAGCAATTCCTACAATTATGTGAGAAGAGCCACAAAAAAAAAAATTACAAGAGTGTATATGAGTAAGTGAAATGAAGGGCAAAATAAAGTCAGAAGTAGAAAACAAAACAAAACAAAAACTACAAAGCAATTAGAATAAAAACAATAAACTTTAAGGCTTTTTTCGGATTAAAAAAATCGACACATTTGTGTCTTAAGAAACAGATCAGGAAGACAAAAATAAAATAAACAATATTAGTAACGAAAAACAAGACTCAGTTATACAAACTCTGAAAACTAAAAACATTATTTTAGATGTTATTAATAACTAGGATGACACATTCTTTAAAAGTAGATGGAATGTACAACAGTCTAACAAATTACTGATTGCCACAATTGTCTTTTGAAAACTTGGACACCTGGATAAAAAATAACCATTAAGAATCAATCAATTTTAAAACTCTCTCTTCACAAAACTACAACAAAACAATGCATTATAGTCATCATGCTGTGCATTAGGTCTCCAGAATGTATTCTTTTTATAACTGCAAATTCCTACCCTTTGACCAACATCTCCCCGTTCTCCCCACTGCAGTTGCCAGCATCCACCCTTTTACTCTGTTTCTATGTATCAGTTTGTTTTTAGATTCCTAATATAAGTGAGATCATACAGTATTTATCTTTCTATGTCTGAATTATTTCACTTAGCATAAAGTTCTCCACCTTCATCCAAGTTGTCACAAATGATCAGATTTCCTTCTTTTTTAAGGCTGAATAATATTCCATTGTATATACATACAACATCTTCTCTTTTTTTTTTTTTTTTTGAGTTGGAGTCTCATTCCATCGCTCAGGCTGGAGTGCAGTGGCACACACACTCACGGCCACCCCAGCATCAACATGCTAGGCTCCAGCAATCCTTCTGCCTCAGCCTTCCAAGTAGCCAGAATTACAGGCACATGCTACCACGCCCAGCTAATTTTTTTATAAGTATTTGTTGTAGAGACCAGATATTGCCAAGTTGCCTGGGGGAGTCTTGAACCCTCGGGCTCAGGCAATTCACTTGCCTTGGCCTCCCAAAGTGCTGGGATTACACACTGAGCCACCGAGTCCAGCCTACCACATCTTCTTAATCCATTACACAAACACATAAAAGGTAACCATGTGAGCTGATGAACTTGTTAATTAGCATGATGGTAATAACTATTTCACATTATTTATGTGTATCAAAAATTCATGTCGCACACTTTAAATATATACATGTTTGTCAATTATACACCAGAAAAACTGAAAAGAAAAAAGTCATGGGGCAATAATGAGAAATTTAAAGAGAAGAAAACAAAGTGATCAATTTTTATGAAAAGATAGGCAACCTTATCAAAATAAAAAAAATACAAATTTAAAAATTAGATATTTAATGGTCATTAGAGTTAGAAGTTTGATAAAATAAAGTTTTGTCAGGAAGTAAAGAAATCATAACTAATGGACACTGTCAGTGGAAACCAAAATGTAATGACTTTGAAAGTATTGGCAATTCCATTTGTAGACATACTCACCAGATAAACATATATGTACACATGAGAACATGTTCAGAAATAATCATTGTGAAGCACTGTTTATAATAAAAATAATTAAAGACAGCCTATAAGTCTATCAGTAAGTCAGTAAGTAAATAAGAATTAACTTGGTATTTCCCTGCAGTGGAACATTATACAACAGATTAAATGAATCAACTACAGCCTAGTGTGTGAATACAGGCAAATTGTAAAAGCTACTGATTAGTTTAAAAACAGGTTGCAGAATTATCCATACATACTATGTTTTTATGTGTTTTAAAATTTTATATTAATGTCATTAATATAAAAATTTAAAACACATAAAACAATAGTATGTATTTTATGAATACATATAGATGCGTTAAAATTTTAAAAATATACATGAAACAGAAACAGAAGCATCCCTCCAGGGAATGAGAGAGACTAGGATTCAGGTCAGGTACTGAAGAGGTTTCAGATGTACCTGTAATGTTTTATTCCTTTAAAAAGGCTTAAAGCAAAAAAGTAGCAAAATGTTAAAATGTGCTAAATCTTTATAATAAGTGCAGAAATGTTGATTATATTATTCTTTATACTTTGCTAAATGAAATTTTCATAGCAAATATGAAAAACAAAGTTAGTTGCAAAACATTATGCTCTGATCCAGTTTTGTTTTAAAAAGTGTGTGCGTGCGTGTGTGTGTGTGTGTGTGTGTGTGTAATATTTGCTAGGAGTGCCATAACAAATACCACAGACTGAGTAGCTTAAACTATAGTAATTTATTTTCTTACAGTTCTGGAAGCTAGAAATCTGAGATCAAGATGTCGGCTGGGTTGTTTCTTCTAAGGTCTCTCTCCTTGGCTTGTAGATGGCTGTCTTCTCCTTATGTCCTCCTAAGGTTTTTCCTCTGTGAGCATCTGTATCCTAGTCTCTTCTCCTTACGAAGAAACTAATCATGCTGAATTAGGGCCTACCCCAATGACCTTGTTTAAACTTAATGGCTTCTTAAAGGCCTTATCTCCAAATATAGTCATTTTTTGCGGTACTGGGGATTAAGATTTCAATATATGAATTGGGGAAATAATTCAGCCCATAACAGTGTGTGTGTGTGTGTGTGTGTGTGTGTGTGTGTGTGTGTGTGTGTGTGTGTGCTTGTGCAGAATATTTTTCCATCTTTTCATTTTCTGCTTTCCTGAACAGGATCTCAAGCCTTGATGGACATTATCAGCTCAAGCTTGTCCTGCCTCTTTCTCCTAGAAAATCCAACCCCATACACATGGGCATACCCTTTGAGCATCCCATTTCTTTCCCTATGTCCTATGAGTGGGTACCCCTAGGAATTTGAGACCCCTTTTCTCTTTTTTTGAAACATCAACATATAGTACCTCAAAGTGAGCCCTCAAAAGCTATAATGCCATGTGTACAGTGGAGCATATTGTTGGTTTACTCCATATTTTCTATGTTATGTGGGTCTTCTTGTGAAGTTTTCTTTTTGTCTCAGTATTTCTGTCAAAAAAACAAATACATAATCACTAGTGTGCAGGAAGTAAGAGTCTTTACAAATATGAACAAGAACAAGTTTATTTTTTAAAGTCAACTTAAAAATGATCTCATCACACCCCAAATGTTATAAACAAGAAATTCTTCCTTTGTATCTAGCTCTAGACTTTTCTATTCTACCTCAATATTTTAGTCGGTTTTTTTTCTCACTAAGCACTTCCCATCTCCCTCTGGTTAAAAAAATTGAATTCAGCCAGGCTCAGTGGCTCAGCCTGTAATCCCAGCACTTTGGGAGGCCAAGGCAAGTGGATTGCCTGAGCCTGTGGGTTTGAGACCCGCCTGGGCAACTTGGCAAGACCTCATCTCTATAACAAATCAAAAATTAGCCGGGCGTGGTAGTGCATGCCTGTAGTTCTGGCTACTGGGAAGGCCGAGGCAGAAGGGTCGGAGCCGAGCAGGTCGAGGCTGCAGTGGCGGGGAGCATGCCACTGCACTCCAGTCTGGGCAACAGAGTGAGATTCCAACTCACACACACAAAAAAAATTGAACTCATGCCATGTGAACCGAGGGGGAGCTAACTCATTTAGAGAAAGAGCATTTTATTAGAGGTGATGACCAAAGTTATCTCCAAAACTTGATTTTAAAACTATTTGCTTCCTCTGTAGCGTCTGTAGTGAAATCCAAATGGTTAAATCAGAGGTGAACCTATTTTTTGCAAGGCTTATTATTGTATAGATCTAGAGAAAACACATGTCATATTATGATCCTTGACACTGAACCACTGTGTGCAACACTAGATAAACTTTTAAAACATTCTAACCTTTAGGAGGAAATCAGAGGTCGGGGGAGGTTTATAACTTTTAAAATTTCTAGCCCCATCTATTGAAAATCCATATCATCAGCAATTATTTTCTGAGCATAGATAGGGTGCTTTCCTACACTTGGTATTTGGGTATTTCTAAAGACCTAAGGACGATCAGGGGAAAGTGTAATATGCATTCATGCAACCACCCTCTGCTGTCTTCCAGGATTATTAAGTACCCAGCACTGCAAACTCCTACTTGTTTCTTTAAAAATTGTTAAAGCAAAAATGCCAGCATGTCAATAGCAGAGTAATATCCAGATCATATATTATTCTTTCCAAGAGGTTGGAAAAAGGCAACGTGCATCCCCCAATGAGGACAAGACTAATCACAGAGCCAGTGCCAAGCTGTGGAGATTTCCCCAGGGAGCTCATCATTTCATTGCATGCAACAGCTTCCCTCAGTCAAAGTGTTCTCCGGAGCAGCTTCCCTTCCCTCCACAGGCACCACCATTTTGGAGAAAGAGGTCTCTAGAAAAATCTACCTAGGACAAGGCTGGCCTGGTAGAGGAGTCCATAGTAGCAGCATATTAAGAAAACAGATAGAGAGAGACACACCAGCATATAGATCAGCGATTGTTAATTCATGGCAACTATCTTCCTTGAGTACTTAGGCAAAACAACACTAGCCGCCAACAACCCATGTGCCATTCCTCCTCACACTGCTTGTCTTTCTCATCTCTCCACACAGCAATGGCAGGCTTTGGAAGCAAAAGTGTACTCCATACACATGTGCATACACACTCACACACACAGGCGGACACACATTCAGAAGGGAGCTTGTCAATAAGTTTGCCATTCTGCTTTTGAAATTCCTGCTTAGCTAGATCAAGATACATGAGTCTTAGAATCATAGAAGGTTGAACGACTCTGCATTATTGCATTTCTCCTATACTTGGATTGTTTGGGTGGGGTGAACTCTGTCACTTCCCCAACTCAGTGAAACAAAATCTCCTCTTGGCTTTGCCAAGTCCACAAGTCCAAAGCACATTAGTTTATCTATTCAGAAGTCGCACAATTACACCTCATGGTTGCAGGGAATGTTGAGCAATGACAGCCGGTGGTATCAAGAAATCACAGCAGCACATAGGTTGACCTGCCCCCGAGATCACCAGAAACCAAGAGCTGCCTCTAGTGACAGAGGCCTTAGGGAGATTAAATGATGGAGGATGAACCCCAAATAGAACACTATGCTGGCCAGAGTCAAAGAATTCTAGGGTTCGTTAGGGCTCCTGAGAGATGGATGGAATTCTTTCCAGCACTAAAATTCCATGGTTGTGACTCAGAGTTGCCTCAGTCTTGCAAGCACAAAAAAGTTAAATGTTCACTGAAGTGGCATTGAACTGACCTAGCCAGAGATTAATTGTTCTTTTTATCCTCGTTTGCCCCCAAGTTACACTGTATTCCCTCAGCTCACGCTGCTGAGAGAGCCAAGATGGACGACAAGGTGCTGTTAAATATCTTGCTGACAATGAATAGAAACGAAGAGCTTGTCAGCAAAGACTTCTGTGAAGGTGGCAGGGATGACGGGAGAGGGCAATTGTTTTCTGAAGTACAGTTGTCACTCTGTGTTAATAACTGCACATGACCTTTTCGTGACAAAAGTTCTTTGCTGAGTTCCACACTGAGCGGCCAGAATGATTTAAAATTTAAACCCTGACAACAGGGGACAGTCCATTTGAGTGAGCAAAGCACTGCACTTTGTTTTCTCCAAAGCTGTTGCCTGTTGTGGAAGCTCTGTGGAAGGCAAAAAGTAAGGGTGAAAAATAACACAAGTGCCACTCCCCAGAGCATGCTATGCTTGGTAACTAAAGAGTTTCGCACTTAAAATGGCAATTCAGTATTTTTAAAACATCATTGAAGGCTCCATTTCTTCTTTTTGCCTCAGGGACAAGTGACTAAAAATAATTCATAAATATTTGTGAATCCCTCTTCACCACTAGACCTAACCTAACCTCCCACTATAGATTCCCCTTCCATTAACATTGATCTCCCTATTTAACCCCCACTCTTCAGTTGATGTCTTTTTCCAGTTCTTGTTTTGGATTCCTCCTGCCAACTTTTTCAGAGCTTCATGTATACTGATAGCCCGCTATGTCCCATGCTGCTGGCATGAACCACTAGCTCTCTGGAGCGCTTTATGGTACATTATCCTCAGCTGTTATTTGGCTATCTTCTCTCCTACTTCTGCATGAACCCATCAAGTTTGCCCTGTCTCTAGAAGCGATAGAAATGTAATAGGAAAATCCCAATTTAATATGGAAATCTATTAGTCAAAGACACGGTATTAGGTCCCAGGGTCAACTGTGAGCTTTGCCTCAATGCATTTCCAGGGCAGTCATGAAGAAACAGCAAGGATGGGAGCTGATGGAAGAGGCCATTCAAGACAGAGGAGTCAGCTTCCAAACCGAGGTTGCAGAACAGTAGAACCCAAGGTTAAGATAGTCCTTATGCTGAAATTCCTTCTTTTTGTATATAACCAATCTGAGAGTCAAAAGGTGATTTGCTATTGACAAAGATCAGCAGAATCGGGAAGGTATAAACCCAGTAGGATTACAAACATTTCATGAGTGCCTGCTAAGAGTCAGTCACTGGGCCGAAAGCATTATATTCAATCTCTCATGTCATCCTCACCACAGCCAAAAAGTTTACTCTATTGTTTTTCTCCATGTTTACATATGCAGAAATTAAGAGAGTAAGTAGCTTTTCCAAGGTCACAGAATCAGAGAATGAGTGAACCAGGCTGAGAATCCAGGGTTCTGCCACCATAATCTGTGTGCTCTTTGTCTAATTTTCTTCAAATAAGAAGAAAAAAACAAACAAAAACCAAATAAAAACTGCTTACCTTTGTGCCTGATTTCCTTGCTCTTTGTGAATCCTTAGCCTGGCCTCTTCTGGTTCGGGACTCCAGGTGTCATTAAAAGCATTCATCATAGATAAGATCTTTCCCTAAAGGGCCTTGGTTCCCTCACTTATAAAATGAGAGGGTTGGACCAGATAATCTCAGAGGTCCTTTCTGGTTCTTACAGACTATGGTTCCAAACAAGGCTTGCCAACCTTGAAGACTGTAAATTTCAACCCCTTTTACAAGCCCTAAAGAGGAAGGGAAGGGAAGAAAAATTGATTACATGCTTGTGCAAATTTAAGTAATAGAGAACAGAGATGCTACCCTTGTGAATTCCTGGGTGATATGCATGACTTGGAAAAAAAAAGAAAAGTATTTCATGCAATACCATAGGGCACCTTTAACTCAGCCTTTCTTCCTGAAATAAAAATACAACCGAGGTTACTCGGTTGATGTATCACCGCGTTCTCCCTCATCATTCTCATATGATTCAACAAACATTAGAGAGAAATTTTTCTGCTTAAATTCCTTCCTGCAACAGAAGTAAATATCTTACTTTTATAAAAATACATTTCTTAAAGATAAAATACAGTTCTACAATACTGTTTCAGATAGATTTGCCATAAGTCAGATACCCTCGTTCAAATAATGGACTACGCACATAATCCATCTTGGGGAGTCAAGAAGTACAGAACTTGGTCTTATTAAGGTGCTCTGTTATGAGGCCCAGTCACTGATACAATGAATTGTTTTTCAACAGTGCTGTGGCTGCCACCATAAGTCTTCAGCTTGAATGAAAAGGCAATTAAGACAGGAACTTGGAAAAAGAAACCCAAACTGAATACTCTTCTTTTTCTAGTTCAAACATAATTAAAATGGTGTATAACTGCCAGTTGGCTAAAACTAAGTAAAAATGTGCAATTAAGGGACACTAGTGAGATCAGCTATATCTCAAAAAACTCCCTTTCCTACTAGTGCCATTTGATTCTTACTTTTCTTTCTTACAGGAGAAGTTTCTGCTAAGGTGTAGTAAACTCGCATGTGGGAAATAGAAAGGTTGT
The DNA here is from genome assembly GCA_027257055.1 of Cephalopachus bancanus. NCBI lineage: Eukaryota > Metazoa > Chordata > Mammalia > Primates > Tarsiidae > Cephalopachus > Cephalopachus bancanus. The sequence continues at coordinate 7,447,191 of JAPVLO010000036.1, forward strand.
ACATCCCAGTTTCCCATTTCACAGTCCTTAGCTACTCTAGTGCTGGCATGCCCTGAAGTACTTAATGTATTTCCTGCTGCTTTGTACAGGAACGGTGAGCCTGAGAGTTTTCAAAACCCATAGCACAACTTACCTTCTTACATAACCATGATGAGAAAGCCTTCCCCTTCCAAGAAAGCAAAAAAAAAAAAAAAAAAAATCATACTCCATCAAGGACTTTACTAACAATAACAAAATATTACAAGACTTAGTAATGTAAAAAATGCAGAATTATTATCTAACATTGGGTCAGGAATCTGAGCATGGCTTAGCTAGACTATTGACTTGAGGCTACAATCAAAGTTCAGCTAAAGTAGGATTTGCTTTCTAGCTCACTCAGTGGTTGTTGTTGCCAGACTTCAGTGCCTTGAAAGCCTCAGACTTGCTTGCTGCTGGCTGAAAGTCACCCTCTGTTCTTTGCCATGTGGCCTCTTTAACATGACAGTTTCTTTCATCAAAGCAAGCAAAGACAGAGGATCTGCTCACAATCATTTGTAACTTAATCATAGAATTGACATCACATCACATTACATATTCTCTTGATTAGAAGTAAATTACTAGTCAGTCAGTCCACACTCAAGGGGAAAAGATTACACAAGGATGAGAATACCACGAAGTGAAGCTCACTGGAAGTCATCTTAGAAGTCTACCACAAGAGCAAATAGGATTCCAAGACTTGACCATCCCCAAATGATAATTAGAGACCAAAGTCAAATCAATTAACTTAGCCTTCTTCCCTTTATTACAGCAATATTATTACTCTAGGAAAAATACAGTCGTCAGTTATCAGTGCCCACTCTCACTTCTAACACTATGCATGTGTGATTGTCACAACTACTGCTTGAAAATGGAATATTTGGGCTGGACTCAGTGGCTCAGCCTGTAATCTCAGCACTTTGGGAGGCCAAGGCGAGTGGATTGACTGAGCCCATGTGTTTGAGACCAGCCTGGGCAACTTAGAGAGATCTTGTCTCTACAATAAGTAAAAAATTAGCCAGGCATGGTAGCGTGCCTGTAGTTCCAGCTACTTGGAAGGCTGAGGCAGAGGGGTTGCCAGAGCCCAGCTGGTTGACACTAGGGCGGCCGTGAGTGTGTCGCTGCACTCCAGCCTGGGCGACAGAGTGAGACCCAAACTCAAAAAACAAAAAGAAAAGAAAAGAAAACAAGAAAATGGGATATTTGTCTTTCTTGTAGCTAAAATGAGACTGTTGTGTTATTTCTACCATAATTTACAATAAGAACTCTTGTAGTATAGTTGCTGTTGATACTGGTGTGGCCTAAGTATATATAACTGATGTGAATCTACCAATATATCTTTGTAGAAACTTAGGCAAATCAAGTGCTATTTTTGGAGCTCAATTTTCTTACCTGACAAACAAAAAGTTTTCATTTGGTGGTGACTAATTTCCCTACAGCTTTGTCATCATATGGCTTTATTTTGAGTCAATCAAAAGAAATATTATTGAAAATCTGACTAGATTTCTTATGGTTGATATGGCCAGATTATTGTATTCAGTGTCAGTATCTTATGGTTCTCTGTGTTAAGCAACAGAAGCAGATTCTGACTAGCTAGAATGGTGCTTTGAGGGAGGAGGGAATTTGTTGGAAGAATAATGAGGGTTCACAGACTAAAATGGAGAGAAGAATAACTCGGTCACTGGAAGAAAAGGAACCAAAGCCCTTTCAGGGCTTGTAGCAGTGGGTCCCTGTCTCCCAGGACCCACTTGGTTCCTCGTATTGAGGTAGTTCACCAAATATCTTACATCCCTGTGTGTCTCCTTGGATTAAACTAGTAGTTAAATTCGTAGGAGAGAGATTCTTATTAGCTCCCCTGTAGTCAAGGGGAAAGAGTCTTATGGTTGCCAACCCACTAGAATCACATATGATCTGAGAGAAGCCCATTTCCCTCAAAGAACTGATGTTGAGAAGTTTAAAATGCCACTACCTTCAGCCAAAAAGATGTCTGGCACAATAGACATTTGTGGGAGATAATTTAGGAATACGAGATTCACTCAGGGTCTCCAGTCTTAAATACTGGTAAAGTTAAGATGCAGAAAATACTACACTGAGAAAAATTAGCTTTGTGCTAAGAATGTCATTATTGAACAATAGTACTTAATAGTAGCCATCTCTACTTCTCTGGAATGTAAGCATCATGCGGGCAGGAATTGTCAGTTTACTGATACCTCATAAGTGCTTAGAACAGGGCTTGGCACATGGTTGATCCTTGATAAATATTGGTTGAATATATACAATTGAATGTACATTGCTGCCATAAATGCACATTGGTAAAGGAGAACTATAATTCACCCAGAGGTTAGATCCTAAAGTCAATTTGTAAGGGGGAGATGTGTGCCATAAGCATTACCATACAATAAATATCATGGAGAACTCTGTAAGCCATACTGAATCCTGACATTTAAGACCATTTTTCTACATAATATCTCCAACAGCATTCCTTCTACAGTTTCTTTGGTTGAGCACCATAAAATGTATTACCTTTGCATTTAGTGGTCATGATATATTAAACATTTCATAGCAGACCTTGGGAACTTTGAAGAAGTGAACAAAAGCAGACTCTTCTGCCCCATCTTGTGCTTCTTCCGGGACATGTACTCATGCCTACACTGCCTTTTTGGAAAGTATCAAGATCCCTAAAGATGTTCACACTACTGGGCCTAGTATGGCTACAAGTTGGGAATTATTATAGGAAAACAAACAGGGATAAATATTGCAGAGTTGTTTTATTTATTTATTTATTTTTGAGTTGGAGTCTCACTCGGTCGCCCAGACTGGAGTGCAGTGGCCGTTCCCGGCCACCGCAGCCTTGCCTGCTGGGCTCCGGCGATCCTTCCGCCTCAGTCTTCCAAGTAGCAGGAATTACAGGCATGCGCTACCACGCCCGGCTGATTTTTTTTTTTTTTAATTGTAGAAATGAGGTCTCGCTGCCCAGGCGGGTCTCGAACCCGCGGGCTCGGGCAATCCACTCACCTCAGCCTCCCAAAGGTGTGGGATTATAGGCTGAGCCACCGAGCTGGCTGCAGTGTTGTTTTAAGTAACCAAATTCAAAGCAATTAAAATGCAAAATAGTTGGAGAGAAGTTAAATAAGTACTTTACTTACATGTAATTAAATCCTCTGCAGCTTTTAAAATTCTTGCTAGCTGATAGTAAAAAGTTACCACACCCATTTTACCAGCGAGAAAGCTAAAATCAGATAAATGCAGTTCCTTGTACAACCTTAAAGTGTCACAACCTCTAAGATGAAAAAGATGAGATTAAGGTTGGTAATCAACTGACCTGAAAATAGGGAGGTTTTCTTGGAATATCTGGGTAAGCCCAATGTACTCACTTTTCAAAAGGGAAAGATGGAAGCAGAAGAAGGTCAGAGGAAGTTGTGATTATGGAAGAATGGTCAGAGACATGTGACATTGCTGGCTTTGAAGATGAAAAAAGGAATGCAGTCAATCTATAAAAGCTGGAAAAAGTGAGGAAGCATCCTCCCCTAGAGCCTCCTAAAGAATGCAACCCTGTACGATGACCACTTATGTACTTAACCCTGAATTGTACCACATCTTTAAAATAAAAAAATAAAGGAATACAACCATACTGGTTTTAGCCAGCTGAGACTCATTTTGGGCTTCTCATCTTCAGAACTGTAAAATACTAAATTTTCACTAAGCCACTAAGTTTGTGGTAATTTATCAGAGTAGCCATAGGAAGCTAATATCTGGGAAGCTTCCCACTCTCCCAAATTACTTCCACATTCCAGATACTACAAGGCAATGTGGAGGAATGGATTAAATATCTATTGACCAGAATAAACCTGAAAGATAAACTTTGGAATACACTTTTGATGTCTCCCCTCAAATCCTAATGCAAAAGCACATTCGAATCCATGGAAATTATGTGTAACAGATCTCACCACCTCTATAATATTCTGCTTTGGCTGTTTCGGTAGGCGCTACTTCTCAAATGTAGTAGCGCATAGTGTCTTGAGATCCTCTGGTTTCCGGAAAATTCTTAGCTATATACATGGTAAGTAATGTATTTGTTTGTGAATAGATTGTGATAACTGATGAAGTTGAAGTCCTGTACCCTGAACAATTTCAGTAAGGATTTAATAAAGAGTCTTTTCCTTTTATACAGTTTACCAGCCTTGAATTGTTAGATAGGAGATAAAGGAGTCCTCACATTACATGGTTTCATATTAATCATTAGATTTCACAGTTGGTCATCTTTGTTTATTACTATCATATGTATAAAGTGCAATATGCAGGAGTATATAAACAGTCACATATATTCAGGGGCTTATAACCTAGGAAAAGGGAGGTTGGTTTGTCTGTGTACCCTTTGTTTATTTGCATGAACAAGAAGATGCATTTCTAATTATGTCAGGACATCACCCTGTGATGGGACTGCTGTTAAAAAATCACAAATTAAATGGCAAGAACCTAAGGCAACCCGGGGTTTTTTGAGAGCAATCTTAGAGCTTGGAGAATTCATAAACCAAGTAAACCTTCTGACATAACTATAAAATGTGGTATAAACCCTAGAAAAAAATGGCCATCTTGAAAGGGTAACAGCACTTTTATGAGAATTCCAACCGCACCATGGCAACATCAACCCGTCAAAGCAAATGAAGGGTAGTAAAAGTAAAATTAAACATGATGAAGGGGACACCAGCTTGCTAACAGCTTTCCAAGCAGTAAAGCTTTCAAATGTTATCTCTTCATTGGTCTGTTCAATCACACATGCCTGCTACCAAGCTTTATCATATTATGTATCTTTCTCATCACTGCAGCCTGCCACAGCTTTGATGGACTTGTCTGTGTGTTCACAAAGGAGGGGAAGACAGCGCTCCCCTTCCCCCGCTGTGCCCCTCCTCATGCGTCCTCATTCCTCTTCTGTAATTCTTCTCTCCCACTGTCCTCTCTTGCCCTTGTTCTGGTGTCCAACATGAGTGTCTCTGGCATCCACAAAGGCTGCCCTGCGGCTCTGAGCTTTGGGGACTAAATATAGATCAAAGCCCCATCCTACATTCAGTCATCCAAGAAACAGGTTCCAACATGCATCTGACTTTGTCTTCTCTCTTTGCTCCCCAAAATTATCATCCTTCCTTCCTCATGGTTCTTTTTCTTCCCTACTAATCCCTCTTTCTTGCCCCTTTTGCAACCTCCTGCAGGGAAAATTGTGAAGGCATTTTCATGTGTTAACTAAGGGACTGGCTAATCCCCTGGTCTGAATAACTTTCCCTGTTTGCATGGACCCAGAAATCTCAAGGTTACATTTATTCCCTGACCTACTCAACCACCAGGGAGTCAGGACAAAATTCTGGCCCTTTCTTTCAGTGCTGTAAACCTCTCTCGACTCCATTTCCCAGTTCGAAACAAATAAGGTTTCCATTCATTGAGTGCGTGGTGTTTGCATATGCCAAATTCCTCCGCCTTTAGACCATATGAGTTATTCAACTGTATGGGAAGAAAAAAAGAAACACAAATGACTAAACATCCAACTTAGGGTTCCCACCACCCACACAGTGATGAGGAGATACAGGAAAAAATAAAAAGCCCGGATACCACGCTGTGGTGCTTACAGATAGTCAATAGGGGGTGGAAAGGGAAAGGAGAAACCAAAAAAAGAAAGGCGAAGTTGCTGCAGCCAAGTGTCTCATAAAATTGCCATGTTTTAGCTTGAGTTTATTGTCTGTTAGTGTTGGTAATTGAATTGCTTTCTCTACTGTGAATTAGTATGGGAACCTACCTCTCTTTTCTATGATCAACATTGAAGTGTGTTTCCAATGTAATCAGCTCCTTTGATTCATTCATCCATTCAACAAATACTCATGGAGCCTTGACTGTTTTCAGGGTAGGACTTACAACACATTTGAAGTCTGAGAAAGGGAAGGATAGAACATATGCACAGGCAGGTATTGGTAAAGATTCCTAATGGTGCCTTGATGGCTCCACCATCACTGTTGGCACACTTCTCTCTATGTATAGTTCCCCACCTCAGATCTACAGTTGCTGCTTAAAGCACAGACACTTATTTGGGGGACATACTTAAAATATGAATAAGATAATGGTTCCAATAAGAACCATGTGGTTGTATGTATGTGTAACTACACACACATTTTACTTTTGTTCTATTATTCTTTACTTCAATTGATCCTAATATAAGTGAAACAATCAGTATCTTCTCCCAAAGTGTAATAATTTTGCTATGTGATTTATGAAGTCAAAGCCAATGCATTGCACTTTTTAGACGGTTGCCGTATAAATGGAAGACTGAATTATAGAAATTTAGGGCAGAGAGCAGGAGTGAGGTCTTGCTAAGCAAAGGATGGATTTCTAATCAGTCTTTCATCAATTTGTTCTGTAGCCTTGTACCAATCAAATCACTTTATTTTAAATATAGATATAAACATAAACACAATTATAAATACAAATGTGTCTCTATAACTTTAGCACCAGTTATATTTGAATACTTTATACAAGGCATATTAGTTGGCTAGAGATGCCGTAACAAAATATCATAGACTGGGTAGCTTAAACAACAGAGATTTATTTTCTCACAGTTCTGGAGGTTAGAAGTCCAAGATCAAGGTGTCGTCAGATTTAATTTTTCTGAGCCCTTCTCCTTGGCTTGTCAACGGTCCCCTTCTTGCTGTGTCCTCATTTGGCCTTTTCTTTGTGCACACACATCCTTAACAGCACTTCTTCTGATAACGACCTTGTTTTAACTTCATTACCTCTTTGGAGACCTTATCTTCAAATATGGTTATTTTCTGAGGTACTGGGGGGTACCTCATCACTGCACCCTGTCTGACTTTGATGGTACCCAGTAACATTTGGTGCTAAGACAACAAACTAAATGGAGCATAGTGTCTGCCCATCAATGATCCAGACATTGAGACAGAAACAAAGTTAATTATTCTTCAATGTAATAAGTGTAGCAATAGAGGGCATACTGAGGATGCAGAAGCAAAATCAGCAGGTCAGTTTGACAGGGTCACAGACAGTATCAAGAGGGCAACAGTATGTATACTAGGTCTTGTGGCCTTCACAGGAGTTTTCCAGAGGAAAACTGACAAGATGGAAGGGCCTTTTTAAAGGTAGATATTTAGGATCAACACAGTGGCCTGTGCAGGCCAATGGTGCCTCACAGTAAGGACCTCTTGTGATACTTGAGAAGAGAGAAATGTATCCCAGCCATCGTCAGTCAATTAGGTCGCTAAGTGGTGTATATCTCATTTGAGCCTATATGAGCCTTGGTGAATTTTGTAGGTCTTTACTCTGTGTACAGAGCTGTTCTAGGGTCTTTGGAAGAGAGAAAAGACATTAACCCTGTCTCTTCACAATCTGGACAGAAGACCAAGCACAGTTGACATAACATTACAAAGCAGTGAATGAGTAATTCCCAAAACTAACTTCCTCTCCTTCAGGTATATGCCTTCTTCTTCCTTCTGGAAAAAGAGAATATATATATGGGTTTTTTTTTTGTTGTTTGTTTGTTTGTTTGAGTTGGAGTCTCACTCCATTGCCCAGGCTGGAGTGGAATGGCATGCTCATAGCCATCCCAGCATCAATCTGCTGGGCCCAGGTGATCCTTCCTCCTCAGCTTTTCAAGTAGCCAAAACTACAGGCACGCACTACTACAGGCATGCCTGGCTAATTTTTAAATTTATTGTAGAGATGAGGTCTCGCCAAGTTGCCCAGGCTGTTCTCAAACCCGAGGGCTCAGGCAATCCTCTCACCTCGGCCTCCCAAAGTGCTGGGATTACAGGATTGAGCCACCGTACTCGGCCAGAGTATTATAGACTGAGTCTTCTCTAGGCTCTGCTCAAGAATTGAAGAGACTATTACAGTGTTCCTCAGCCTTGAGTAAAATACTCAAAGGAAAAAAAAATTTCACAGATATTCCCTGTGTTAGTTTAAATTACTATTATCATTTAAAAGCATAGTCTCAGGGGCCACTCTGCCTGCATTTGAATTTTCAATCTGCTACATACTGGTTATATGGCATTGGCCAAATCATTAAACCTCTCTTTGCCTCAGTCTCCTCATTTGTAAAATGGATAAAATAACAACATTTCCATAATATTGTTATGAAAATTAAATTAGTTAATATTTTTAAACACTTAAAATAGATACCCTGCTTATAAGAGGTATTATATGTGTTAATAAAATGTTCTGTAAATGCATAAACAAAGCTAGAAATGAAATCTTTATTCATATAGCTCTCACTTGGCCATAAAAAACAAACCAATCTGAAAACAACTCAACCACAAAGCAAAATAATTTAAAATTAGGACAAAACAAAACTGTAAAACAAATAAAATTCAAATTTACAATGTTAATTCAATGGAATGATTATATTGCTTTTGTTGAAACTAAATCATAGACGTTGTCATTAATTATAAAAAGACTTAGTCTCAGATCTAGTTCTGTGGTGAATTAGCTTATGTATTTTGACTTTAATAGCATTAATGCAGAGGAAATCTGGACTCATAGTAAGCTTTTCAGAATGCTACAAATACCCTCAAGATTCTGCTAATTCAGAACGATCAAATCTTATCTTTATTAGCACTCAACTAGTGAGAAATATTACTGGAATGCCAATTTTAATTGAAGATAATGTCATTGTTACAGTATCGGTAAACCCTGTGTGAAATTGTTCTCTAAACCACAAAGTTACTTAAAGAAATTTGGGGACTATTTGTGATTTCTACCTCTTTATTTCCATCCTTGAACTGAGCAAATTCTAATAAGCATGCCTTAAGATATTTCCCTACTCTGTCTTCTTTTTTACCTCCTTTGCCACCCAAAGCTGAGCAACCATCTCCTTTTCTCTGGGCTTCTCCCCACTCGTATAAATATCCTCCCCTTCCACGCTCATGTTCCCAATTTTTTCTCCTTACAGAAGATGACATAAACTTTCAAAAATATAAATATGATCCTGTCATTCCACTGACCAAACCCACTTCAGACCAATGCCAGAGTCCAGCATTATTGAAAACGTCCCATCTCTCCAATCTCTCCTCACGCTGTCCCCCCCACACACTATCCCAGCCACTCTGACCTGTATTTATTTCCTCTCTCACACAGTCAAGACTTTGCAGACCTTGGAGCCTTTGCCTATAATCCATCTCTTTCCTTTCTTTGTGGAATTCTTACTCACATGACCGGGTCTTTCTCATCCTTCAGGTATCTGTGTGAAAGCTACCTCCTCTGAGATGCCTTTTCATACCCCTCTACTGCCATTATCTCTGCCCTATAGCCTGCTTCCTTATTCTCTATCATGCCACATTGTCCAGTTCCTGTACAGCACCTGTTACAAGTTATAATCAGAGACTTATTTGTTTGCTTATTACTTGCCATCTCTTATGTGAGAATGTCAGCATCCTGAAGGCCGGAATCAGGTTAGATTCATATATGTCTATGAGTACTCAACACCTAGCACAGTACTTGGCACATAGGAGGCACTTAAAAATATTTGATGAGTAAACGTTTAATATGAATTCATTATTAATGAATTCAGATCAGAAGAATCCATCACACATTTATGACTACAATAACTATAAAGCGTACTTCAGCAAGTTGGTCCATACAAAGATATAGCTTGGTAATACATCTTTTTGGTGTGTGAATACAGCGTTTAGGGCCTTGTTGCCAGTTCTTTTGGTTTTGACACATTTATTAGATTTGTATGGTTGATGGATAAATTATTACAAATTTAGCAGCTTAAAGTAGCACAGATTTATTCTCCTATAGTTCTGTCACTCATAAGTTTGACATGGGTCTCACTGAGGTAAAACCAAGATGTCAGCAAGGCTGCACTCTTCCAGAGGCTATATGGAAAATCTATTTCCTTGACTTTTCTAGATTGTAGAGGCTGCCCACATTCCTTGGCTCATGGCCCCATCCCTTCATCTTCAAAGCCAGCAATGGTGAATTGAGTCTTTTTCACATTGCCTGTTTCTCATTTTTATTTGGTTATCTATCTCTCTCTGATCACAGTCAGTAAAGATTATCCACCTTTAAGGATTCATACAATTAAATCAGGCCCACCAGAATAAATCAAGAATAATCTCTGCATCTCAAAGTCTGCAACTTCAATCACATATCTAAGGTCGCTTTGTATGTAAGGTAACATATTCACAGATTCTAGGAATAACTCAACTCTTTCAGCATAATTTTCTACTTAAGTGACTAAAAAATCTTCAGTCCTAAGGTATACTATGGTATCATTTGCCCTTCATTATCATAAACATAAAACATCAAATAGATCACCCTAAAAGCAAATGGCTATTCTCACCATATGGTGGTCATCCAGATGGCATGGGATATATAGACAAATACACATGTATATTTGTCTATATCACATCGTAATGTCTAGACATTCTCATTCCTCTACAACATGGATGAACTTGAGGCCATTATGCAAAGTGAAATAAGCCAGTCTCTCATACACACACACACACACACACAGTATGATTCCATTCATATGAGGTACCCAGAGTAGTCAAAATCATATAAACAGAAGGTAGAATGATTGTTTCCAGAAGCTGGAGAAAAGGGGGTATGAGGAGAAGAGTTATTGTTTAAGGGGTATGGGGTTTTAGTTGGGCAGTATGAAAAAGTTTCTGAGATAAATGGTAGTGATGGTTACACAACACTATGGATGTACTTAATGATACTGAACTGTACACTTAAAAATGATTAAAAGGTAAATTCTACACACATTAGGGTACATTTTTTTTTGGAGTTGGAGTCTCACTCTCTCGCCCAGACTGGAGTGCAGTGGCCGCTCCCGGCCACCGCAGCCTCGACCCGCTGGGCTCCGGCGATCCTTCCGCCTCAGCCTTCCAAGTAGCTGGAACTACAGGCACGCACTACCACACCCAGCTAATTTTTTAATTTATTGTAGAGATGAGGTCTCGCCAAGTTGTCCAGGCGGGTCTCAAACCCGCGGGCTCAGGCAATCCACTCACCTCAGCCTCCCAAAGCGCGGGATTACAGGCTGAGCCACCAAGTTCAGCTAAGGGTACATTTTACCACAATAAAAAAACTCTCCTCTCAAATGTATAAAATCCTGAGAATATGTATTCAGACCCGTGGGATTAGAGTCCGTAGTTTGAATAACATAGTATATTGTATATGTTCACAATCACTAAGAAGAAAAGACTAGAGGGACGTTGCAGGAGAGGGCTTCTTACAGAAGTGAGCTACCAGGTACTTACCCTCACTCTTTTATACTTCTGTTGGACAGAACCTAGAGCTACCTGTTGGTGTGATGAAGTACCTCATAAATGGAGATTTCACCCCAATTATCACAGTTTTCTGAGATGAAAATTCAATGTTACTGTGAAATCTAACTTTCCTTCTCAAGGCATCGGTTATGTTGAAGCTTGCGATCCTTAACAGTTCAAATCAATATATTTCACCTTCAGTGAGATAAGATTCCTGGTAAAGAGCTTAGCCCATGGGCTCTGGATTGGGGTTGCGGCCACAACAGAAATGCCTGCTGTGTTGGCCTGTGGAGCACAGGCCCTTAATTGCGTTTGGAGACTCTATGTTTAAATCATGGAACAGCACCAAATTCAGCCTTCTTGCTTTACATGTTGTAAATCCAATACTGGACTTCCCCAAAAGAACAAGAACCTTGACAATGTCACACTCCTTGGAGCTTCTCTATTGAGAAGAGTAAACATGGAAAATCTGACTTTTCTTGTTAAGAGCATTGTGGTCTAGGTCAAGACACTCTGGTGCAATTCCAGCATTTCCACTATTTTGGTACATGACCTTGGCTCAAAGGTAGGAGCCTTTCTTGACCTCTTGGTAAATGCAGAGGCAGATCAGACCCTTCCATTGATTCTGCTTCCAGGTTGTTCAGGCCACCAAGCAGTCTCAGTTTCTTGAGAGACACGAAGTAAAAATTCCACAATTTTTTTTTTAACCCAAACACTTCCATTTTAGGGAACAATGGTTGAGTCCTACTATTTTCCCTAGATTTTAGTCCCCTGTACACAATTATTATGTCTTAATTCTCCTTGTGCCCAAAACACAGAGCACCATACTGAGCACATGACAGATTAGAAAACATGTTTAAGGAAAGAGTCAAATTATGTATTTTCCCAAATTCTGAGTTTGATCATCTGTGATATGTAGAGTTAAAACTACATGCTATTTTGCTTGGTGGTTTTAAACTGTTGAAAAGGAGAAGTATTTGAATAAACATAAATTGATAAACTGGAAAACATTGGGTATAATCTGTAATCAAATCAATGTATTTCACCATTAGTGAGACAAGATTCCTAGTAAAGAGCTTTGCCCATGGACAAAGTGATACCACTACCATTCTATTACTATTAATAGTGCTTCATGGAAAATTATTTCTTTTAAGTCTTGCTCTATATGGGGCATTAGATAGCTCCTAAGTTGTGTTATCTATAATATGCATATAGTTTTAAAATAAAGTCATACATCATTTAATGATGCAGGTATGTTCTAAGAAATGTACCATTAGGCAATTCTGTCATTGTGTGACTACCATAGCATATACTTACACAAACCTAGATGGTATATCCTTTTACATACCGAAGGCAATATGGTATAGCCTATTGTGCTTAGACTATAAACCTTTGTAGCATGTTACTGTACTGAATACTGTAGACAATTGTAACACAATTGCATCTGCGTATCTAAATATAGAAAATGTATAGCAAAAATATAGCATAAAAGATTTTTTTAAATGGTACATCTGTATAGGGTACTTTACCATGAGTGGAGATTACAGGACTGGAAGTTGCTCTGAGTGAGTCACTGAGTGAGTGGTGCGTGTGAAGGCCTAGGACATTACTGTATACTACTATGGACTTTATAAACACTGTACACTTAGGCCACACTAAATATATAAACAAGCCGGGCTTGGTGGCTCAGCCTGTAATCCCGTGCCTTTGGGAGGCTGAGGTGAGTGGATTGCCTGAGCCTGCGGGTTTGAGACCCGCCTGGGCAGCGAGACCTCATCTCTACAATAAATCAAAAAATCAGCTGGGCGTGGTAGCGCATGCCTGTAATTCCGGCTACTTGGAAGGCTGAGGCGGAAGGATCGCCAGAGCCCAGCAGGTCGAGGCTGCAGTGCCCGGGAGCGGCCACTGCAGCCACTGCACTCCAGTCTGGGCGACAGAGTGAGACTCCAACTCAAAAAAAAAAAAAAAAAAAAAAAAAAAAAATATATATATATATATATATATATATATAAAAACAATATTTTTCTTTCCTCAGTAATAAATGAATCTTAACTTACTGTAACTTTAGTACTTTATAAATTTAAGTTTTTTCAATTTGTAACTTTTTTGTAATAACACAGGTTAAAACATAAACACATCATACAATTATATTAAAAGTTTTCTTTCTTTATATCCTTATTCTATAAACTTTTTCTATTAATTTTTTTCTTTTTTTCTTTTTAAATGGTTTTGTTAAAAATCAAAACACAAACACACACATTAGCATAGACCTACAAAGAGTCAAGATCATCAATATCAATGTCTTCTGTGTTCACATCTTGTCCCACGTGGAGGTCTTCAGGGCAATAACATGCACGGAGCTGTCATCCCCTATGATAACAATGCCTTCTTCTGGAATATCTCATGAAGGACCTTCCTGCGATAGTCTTACAGTTACACTTTTTAAAAAAATAAATAAATGGAGTACACTTTAGAACAATAAAAATATAGTGTAGTAAATACATAAACCAGTAACAGTCATTATTATAATGATCAAGTATCATGTACTATACATGATTGTTTGTGCTATACATTTGTATGATTGGCAGTGCGGTAAATTTGTTTACACCAGTATCAGCACAAACGAGTGATTCATGTATTACTCAACAATGTTAAAATGGCTACCATATCAGTAGGCAACAGGAAATTTTAGCTTTATTATAATCTTATGGGACCAACATTGTATGTGCAGTCTGTTGTTGACTGAAATATAGATATACAGTGCATACTATAGAACCAGGTAGAAAACACAGATGAATGGATAATTTACTGAATTCTCACTTTCAAAAAGAGTACCCTGTAACCCTCCTTCATCTGGGTGTAGTTTTTGGAATTATAATTGTTATTACTATAACTATATGTATGATTATTATTACTACAACTGTATTGTGTTTATAGATACACACACATATGATTCCATATGTCATTTATTGTGCAACTACTATGTGCCAGGTATGATTACTGTTACTTTACAATATTTTTCTTGGTCATTGCCACTAGACTCTGGTGTAGCCATGTGCTCTTTGTTTCCTGGCTCTGGCTTCCTCCCCTACCTTGGGGAGGTGAATCTCCTCTCTCTCGCTCTAATTTACCTTTTAAATAAACTATATTTTCTAATCTAAAAACAAAAACAATATTATTCTCATCTTCATCATAAACTGGCATTAATATCCCCTTTCTAAGAAGAAGAACTAAGGCCTAGAGATGTCTGATAACTACCCAGAAGTGGAGGGAGACTGTGCCTTAATTCTCTGAAAGCATTCTCAGGAAGTGCTTACTCAGCTTAAAATAGACATGCATTTATCCTGCTTACTGTATGAATTGTGTCCCAGGACCAGAACAAGAATATCCAACTTGAATGGAGGACAGACAGTAGCCAAGCAACAGAGAGTAATATTTGGAGACTAATAGTGTATTACTGTAACTCGAGACCATCCATGGCCCAGAGGAAGGGCAGTTTGCCTAAAGTCATAATGAATATTTCCATGATGCTAATCATATGCCCAGCATTATTTTCAGCTTTTTATTTCACTCAACCAATCCTCACAGCATCCATGTGAGGGCTATAATTATTTAAATCACTTTACAGACAGGGTAAAACAGAGGCCTAGAGAGTTGGAGTTATCTGCCCACAGTCACAGTTAATAAGTGTCCAGCTGGGACTCGGACCCAGGCAAAACTAGATTTAGTGCTTAACTCCTACACTGGTACCAGTGTTTCCACACACCTACTGCTTCGGTAAATATTGTTCTTCCTCACTAGCCAAGTCCCAATAAATTCAGGGTTTCTTCTAACCATATTACGTTGTTACCATTATTACTTTGTGCTGTTTCATTACCATAACTGTCTCCCAAGTGGCTTTAAGCTGGTTCTCCCATCTGTGCCTCCACAAACCCCCACTGAAACTGACTGGCCACAGGCATTCAGCTGCTTCCCTTGCAGTCCAATTTTGCTCCTCCCCACTGCTCGAACTACTCCCGGAGTTTTGCCTTCTGATGCAAGGTTTACAAGGGAGTCATAATCACACTATTACCCTCAACCATGCGGCGCTGACAATGCAATCATCTGTCAGCAAATGACCTGAGTGCCTCCTGCATGGGGTTGTCTGGACCACACTCAGCAAAAATCGTGTTGTTGCCATCATGCCTTCTAACCAGTGGAGAACAACAAAGCTCTCCATTACCCGGAATGGGAGCATAGTTTTCTCGTGCTTTCCTGTCCACATACTGAGATTTAGAGAGAAGCCACGAAGGGAGGCAGACAAGACCTCAAGACAAAATGCCTTTGTCCCATCTCTTTAATGAGACTTGAGCATGTTTTGTCAAAGGCTCTTGGAAACCAATTATAATATTCTCTGCACATCTTTTCACTGAGGAGTGTATACCTGGTGTTACCTGGCAAGTTTGTCTTCAGCAAAGCCAAAATTTAGTCATTTTATCTAGTCAATAGATAAGGGAAAATATTGACTTAGAGACCCATGGTACTTAGGCAGGACACAAAGCCCCTGTGTCCTATTAATGCTGAGTTGGTAAGAAAGACCATCCATTTCATTGTATTATGAAAAATCCTCCCCCTACCATTGTATCATGAAAAATTGCCAACATACAAAACACTTGAAAGGATTTTACAGTTAATGACCATATTCTACTCCATCCACTTCTGTTTTATCATACTCACTTGATGCCACATCTATCTGTCCATCCTTCTGTCTGATCTCATTTTAAAATGCATTTTTTTTTTTTTTTTGAGTTGGAGTCTCACTCGGTTGCCCAGACTGGAGTGCAGTGGCCGCTCCTGGCCACTGCAGCCTCGACCTGCTGGGCTCCGGTGATCCTTCCGCCTCAGCCTTCCGGGTAGCTGGAATTACAGGCCTGCGCCACCACGCCCAGCTGATTTTTTGATTTATTGTAGAGATGAGGTCTCGCTGCCCAGGCGGGTCTCGAACCCGCGGGCTCAGGCAATCCACTCACCTTAAAATGCATTTTAATGTAAGTTGCAGACTTTGATACACAGCCCCCCCCAATATGTATCACTAATTAAATTCAACATTTATTTGTACTTCTCTCTCTGGTTTTTTAGTTTTGAAGTAAGATTTGCATATGATGTAATGTAGAAATCTTAATCTTCATTGAGTTTTGACATGTGCGTTTATCTGTGTAATCCAAACCCCTCTCGAGACATAGACCATGACTATCTCTCCAGAAAGTTCCTTCATGAAGTATCCCAATCAGTCCTCAGCTCCACCTCCCTAGGAGCAACCATTATTTCCAATCTTTCCTTCCATGTATTAGTTTTGCGTTTTCCTAGAGTGTAATATAGATTGAATCACAAAGTAGATGCTATTTTGTGAAATGTGTTTTTTTCCCTCAGTAGAATGACTTTGAGATTTATCCATGTTGTGTGTATTGGTAATTTATTCCTTTTTATTGCTGAGTAGTATCCCCTTGTATGAATATACAACAGATTGTTTAACCATCACCTGTTGATAAACACATGGGCTGTTTCCAGACTTGGGGTATTATGAATAAAGCTGCTATGAATATTTTTGTACAAGTCTTGGCGAGGACATATGTTCTTACTGCCCAGAGTAAATATGCAATTGCAGGTGATAGGGTGGGCGTATGTTTAGTTTATAAGAAACTACTAGACCTTTTTGTCAAAGTAGTTATATCATCTCACACTCTCACTGACGTTTGAAACTTCAGTTTCTCTGCATCTTCACTGAAGTTGGGTGTTAGCATTTTAAAAAATTTTATTCATTCTGGTGGTGATATGCATTTTTAAAAATTTTATTCATTCTGGTGGTGATATAGGTATCTCCCCAAGGTATTAATTTAATTTTCCAGGAAGAGTAATGAGGTTAAGCACTTTTTCACGTGCTTATGGCCATCTGTATATCTTCTTTTATGAAATCTTTTGCAGCTTTCCCCCATCCCACTCTCTCTTTTTTTTAAAGTGCGTGTCTGATCCAACCTTGGCTCTGTCTCCAGGGAGACAGTCTGACAAAGCATGTGCGCATGTGCAGGTGTTAAGAAGCTCCAATTCATCCCTGCATCTTCACCACCTGTCCAGGCTCAAAAGAACCTAAAGAGATAATTTTTGAATAAATGTTGGTTGCATTCCTCATTTGCTGGGCGCTGCCAACAGGCAGCAGGAATTGATGGCTCGTTAGTAAATCCTGGCCCCTTTGTGAGATGTTTTCAGAATGATTGATTTACAATAAAGTGGTTCCCGGTGGGTGCATGCAGGTGGAACTGATGCGGATCGATTCCAGTGGCGCTAACTAATCAGCTGTTTAAACTGGCAGGAAGAGTGCTCAGTGACAGACACGGCGACCAGCATTTTCCCCCGAAGATTACAAATTAACTTGTTCGGGTTTGCTGGGGTGTGTG
Source organism: Cephalopachus bancanus (assembly GCA_027257055.1). NCBI lineage: Eukaryota > Metazoa > Chordata > Mammalia > Primates > Tarsiidae > Cephalopachus > Cephalopachus bancanus. The sequence continues at coordinate 7,464,910 of JAPVLO010000036.1, forward strand.
ACAACTTGGGGCCAGCTTCAGAGGAGGGGTGGGCAGCTGTGGCTTCATGGAGGCCTTGCTGGGATCTGCCTTTCCTATAAGGCTGGGCCTGGTCACACAGGACTCTAGCTGGAGGAAAAGAGATCTCATCACAGAAGCTGTGGGGATTTTCACCCCACCCCCAAATGAGGGTGCCAATTTTAAAGGGTCCATTCTTCTCCTTCCTTCCCTCCTTCTCTCTCCTTCCCTCCCTCCTTCCACCCCCCAACACCCACCCCCCTCTTCTCTTTTCTTGCCTCTTACCTGACCCCGTGGCAAGCCCTATTTCCTTCCTCTCTTCCTTTCTCCATCTAGGATGTATATGCAGGGACCCAACCCCTTCTTTATCCCCTGTGCTTTGGAAGAAAATTCAATATTTTCAAATCCAAGCTCTTCAGAGTTGAGGAGGACTATTCTTTTTTACTTATTCTGTTTTATTTTTAAGGCTCTTCACCTATGGTAGGATTAAATTGTGGTACCCTTTTAGTATAAAAGTCTTTGATTTTGTAATAGTTTTTTAACAACTTGATCCTGAAAATTGTGAGGTTGTGAGCTGAAGAGGCCAGATAAACAAGGAAAATAACCTTGGAGGAGCTGGTGTGATCTTGGCCCAGTTGTGACCATCAACAGAAAGACCTAGCCTAGACTCTGCAACAAATTCTGACCTCTTGAATCCACAATAGTTCAATGAGAGACACAGGATCTGTCATTTTATGTATGAGAAAGAAGAAATTAAATGACATCCTCAAGTAGATTTTGAAAGCAAGGAAACCTAATTTCAAATGCAGGTCTTTATTTTAGTATTTTCTTTGCTTTTTACAATTTTAGATCAGTCAGAATGACCATTATTTTAAAAATAAAAAAATAATAGATGCTGGTGCAGATGCCAAGAAAAGGGAACACTTATACACCGTTGGTGGGAGTGCAATTTAGCACAACCTCTATGGAAAGCGGTATGGAGATTACCCAAAGAACTAAAAGTAGATCTACCATTTGATTCAGCAATCCCACTACTAGATATCTTCTCTAAGGAACAGAGGTCGTTACATAAAAAAGACACCTGTACCCACATGTTCATAACAGCACACACAGTTCACAAATGCAAAGATGTGGCATCAACCTAAATGTCCATCAATCAATGGATTTCAGTATTGTCAATTAGAGCTCTAGAAGACTGAATTAGCAGGCCAGAAAATATATGTGCTACATGAATTGTCCAGAATGGCATTTCGGTATTAAAAAGTGATTCTGTGACATTCCAAAGTAACACTTCAAAAGAATTTGTTTCTTCAGAACTTGATACTATTATTCTAAGGTGCTTCTGGAAGAATAACCAGGTAAAAGCTGGGACAAGCTGCACCCAGATATTAAAACCTAGTGTAAAGTTCCAATAATTAAATCAGTGTGGCCCCAGGGATAAACAAACAGGCAAACGAAATAGAATAGGTGGTTTTGTAACAAACTACAGTAGTTGAAAAAACAAAATATGATAAAGGAAGCATCAAAAAATTTGTGGAGAGAAGATGGGAAAAATTAATCAACAAATGGCTCTGGAGTATATTTAGATCCTTAACAGATGCCACATTCCAAAATAAATACCAAATATTTCAGAATTTCAGATTATAAAAACCTTTAGAACATTTAGGTGATTTTTTAAGTCTTTAAATTAGAAAAGATTAAGCAGAAAAGCAAAGAAAAACTTAACAAAAATTATCATGAATTTATGTATAAAATATCTGTGTATGTATAAACAATACAAAGATTAAAAGCCAAAATAAACTAGAAGGGATATTTTCAACAATCATGCTGAAGGGTTAATATAACTTAATACATAAAATCTTGTTCAAATAGGTAAGAAAATCAGGAACCTCAATGGATAAATTGAGGCCAAGGATATGGAGAGATAAGTTACAATGGAGAAATAAAAATGTTAGATTACTTTTTCTTTGTAAGTTCACCAGTAAACAAAGGATTAAAAATTGAGATAATGGGATGCCATTTTTTATCTATCAAATTAGCAAAGATGAAAACATGATGCTACTTAATGTTAGCAATTATATGATAAAACAGACATTCCCATGCACTTGTGGATGGAGGTTAAATTGTACAACTTTCCTGGCCTATATGTCATATTGCTCCTACAGATTTCTCTTGTCCTATCTCAGATTGCTTCCTCCTTTGCTCTCTGTTCAGGAGTGGGGAAATTTTTATTTTTAGTTAGTGTCACATAGATTTTCCATATTCCTAGAAAGCTCTCAGGCTTTCCCTCTCTTCCCTCCCTCTGACTTCATGCTCCTTCTCTTCATTTTCCTTCTTTCACCTCCCTTCTTCCCCTTCCTTTCTTTCTCCTCCTTCTCCTTCTCCGTTTTCCTTGCTCTTTCCCTTCTTGCATGTTTATATCTCTTCTTCCCTTCCATTCTTCCTCCTCCTCTTCCCCTACCTCTCCATATTTTCTACCATGCCACCTAGTTAAGCCTTCCTCATCCTTGAAATCACAGATTGAGCATGACTTACTCAATGTAGCCTCCTTATTCTCTCCAAAAAAGTCACATTATCTGGTTAATGGCTCTCATAGTACCTTGTACCTTTTCCTTGCAACACTAATTACAATTGAAATTTATATCTATGTAATTATTTGATTAATATATTTCTTCTTCATTGGATTACACGGACTATGTCACCTCTTAGCTATCACTGAATCCCTAATGTCTAGCAAGGTGCCAGAGATTAAGTTGATATATATTTGTTGGATATCAGACTGCTAGCTTACCCAAAGCCACTAGAATAAACTTTCACCTAAGCAAAGCGAAGCTTATTCAACCTACTGTAGTAAATGAAAATGCCAACTTAACAATGTCTTAGTCATGTCTCAGAAAGAGTGGTCATGGATAGAAATCTTAAGGGTTTGGAGCTTTGGGCTCAAGTGGTTTAAGGCAGGTGTTTCAGTATAAGGATTTTAATAAGAATGACCAAAGCTTATGATATAATAGTTTAAGATAGGCAACTATAATAAACAAAACAGTGAGATAAGGACCTTTAAGCAAATCTTGTCAAGTAAAAATATTTTATACATGAGCTATTTGCAAACATAAGTAATTTAGTGTTTTGACAAATGGTCTGTTCAGATGTACAAATTAGTTATTCAAACAACTTGATTTTCAGATATCTTCTAAAGCTACCAGTAAAGGTACTTATTGGTGTACAGACTTATCTTAATGGGCAACACTTTAGTAGAAGAAAAAGTAAAAACATATTGATATAGCTGGCCTCAATTCTCAGTCCTGAGAATTCAGTAGGAGCCAGCAGTCAGTCTTAGTTTTCAGATAAAATAAATGGAATGCCATTTTGGCAATATATATTAAAGATCTTAAAAATGTTTTTGTAATGTTTCCTGATAGTTCCTTTTTAAGAGTCTATCATTTAGAAAATCAGATGTGCAAAGTTGTCTATGTACAAGGTTTGGAAGTGTCTCTGTGGGAAGTTGAGGCAGCCATTGAGAAGCAAATTGACAGCTCTAGGGAGAATAGAGGCTAGAGCTTAAGGAGGGAGAAGTGGAGGTGAGATTGGAAACTTTTCAAGGATTTTTCAGTTTTGCTTTTGATCCACTTATGGAAACCATGTTCAGTATTGGGAGTTTCGTTTTTTCTTTGCCAAAAGGTAATCACATGTTTCTAAGAAACACATACAGATGCCTCAAGCTCCAGAAAAGCCTATGATTAAAACTGTGACTACAATCAATCAGTGAGTGGTAGACATGTTGATCTCAGCACATATCAGACTAACAATTGCCTGGTGAGATTTCATGGTGGAAAAAATGCTACAAATTCCATGTGTTGACAAGGCTAATTTTTTTTCTGAATATCTAGTGTTCCTTCTCTCACTCTTCTTCATCACAACAGTGCATATAATGTGCACAATAAACTCATTTCCTTTGGTCTTTTTTTGTCACAGGTAATTTTTTTGGTATTGAAATCTGTGGCACTGAGTGTGTGACAACTAGAGGCTAGATGGTTAGCAAGACTATAAAAGAGTGAGTTGTGCTTCTCACTGAATAGCTCCTTACTGGTTGAACTTATATCCCAAGATAACTTCCACTTAAAATCCTTAAGATTAGGAAATGTGTCAGTTGATAAAAGAAAAAAAAAGCAACTTTTTTTTTCCAAAAGGGAATGGCATGACAAACTATACATCTGAGAATCGTTTTTAAAATCATTGTTACTGTGTGGAATAATACAAACTGGTATATGAGTACTGAGGAGAAAACGCAGCTCCCACCAAGACTAAGATGGGGTCTTAAGAAAAAATTCATGACTGTCAAACCCCATTTACTGTTTTTAAATATTGTTTGTAGATTAAGAATACGTAGATAATTGTGCCTCGATTTTTCTATGGTATTGTATCTCAAAATACTTTTGTGGACAAGTATGAAGTAGGGAAAGTCATTCACAAGGTGGCTTACTAAATGAGTATCCTGGATGAAGAATTGTACTCAAAGGTATAGATTAATATATTAGTTTTCATCTGTATTACGATTTCTACTTATTCATATTCAGAATAACTCTGAACCAGTAAAGGTCAGTCATGATGAAATATAAGCTTTTATTAAGTAGTGCTAACACTCTAATGGACCAAGCTCATATTCAGAGTCAATGAAAACATTGTATGCCTTCTAAATAAACAAATAAAATAAATAAATAAATATCTTCTGTCTCACAGTCTTTCCAAAACCCATGATAATTGATGTTTCAGTGATAATGATGAATGATGATGATATTGATGATATTTTTGTCTAGATTACCCAAAATAAGTTGTTATTTAAACGGAGTATAGAGTTTCTTATTCTCATAGTACATAACAGTGTTAAGTCTACTTTAGTAAATGGTTTTTAATTTCAACCAATGGAAAAACAAGGCTCAAAAATCAAATAACTCTTCAGTAATTAAAGGAAGTAGATGAGCTGAAGCTAATTCTGAAACAATGAGTCAAAGTCTGTGAAAACAAGAAAGATAGGAATATTGTATTGCTGCTCCTCTTAAAAGCATCATTTACCTAGCATATATAATTGTGTTCATATTACTCTGATCATCACCTGGACCATGTTAGAAAGTCAGGTCATTAACAAGTAGATGACAACTCATAAATAATAAGGTTATAGATGTCAATTACTTTGAACTTACACGTAATGTAAATCTCACAATGCATGTACTAACCAGATAGAAAATAGAGTGTAACTTTTAATACCACAATGTCATATAGTCTATAAAAGTAATGGGAAATATATTTTATAATTATTTATTCAACAAGTACTTATATATTCTTTCACATGAGCCTGACATTCCTCTAAGGTACCAGGGATATAGTGGAGAACAAAACACATAAAGAAAAGAAAATGTAGGGAGCAATAGATTAAATGAAGGAAATAAAGCATAGTAACGTGTGGGAGAGATATTGTGTAGTGGTAGTGAGGAAATGCTTTATTTTGGGTGGCCCAACAAAGAGATGACTTTTGACTTGGTTCCTGAATCATCAGGAAATCAGCCAACCATGTAGTGATGGGGACAGAAGTTTTCAGGCAGAGAGGAAAAGTCCTAAAGTGAGAATGAGTATGGTGAACCAAAGAAACCTTTCATAGCTGGAATGCTATGAAAGAGTTAGAGGGAATCTGGTTAAGTTTGAAAGGTGGGCAGAGGCCAGTTCACCTAGCGTCTATGGTCCAAGGACAAGAGGCTATATTTCAGTCTAAGCAAAATGACAAGCTATTGGATGGTTTTAGGTAGAAGAGCAATATTACTAACTTGTTCTTAAAAGGGTCCCTTTTGGCAGTTGAGGGGATGAAGGAGTATAGATGAATAAGCATGGAAGCAGGAATATCAGTTAGAAAACTACTACATTAGTACAGGCAAGAAATGATGTTGGCTTATGCTAGGGAGGAAGTTGGAAGAGAGGAGTCCTTAAGGATATATCTTAAATATAGAGCTAAGAGGACTTGATAAGGTATGGATGAATTGGGATATGAAGAAAATGGTAGAATCAAGCATGGCATCTAATTTTGGAGTCTGAGAGAACTTAGTGGATGGTAGTACTGTTAAATATGTATTAAAATATGAAATGAGACTAATGATCTATAATTTACATTGGCTATTTTGCCAGGCATTTATTCAGTACTTATCTTCAGAACAGCTCCAAGCAGAGATAAACAGAATAAGAGCCATGGCAATACTACTTGAGAACTTTCATCCAGTTATGTCTAAAGCCAGAGACATGCTTGGACTTGCTTGTTATGTGAGTCAGTATACTCGCTCTTTGCTTAAGCTAGTTTGAGTTGGGATTTGATCAGTTGCAAACAAAAGATTATAGACAAAAATATTGCCTCATTGAATTTGGAAGAGAAAGACAATTAACATTTGAATTCCTTGAAGTTGCCAAGCATAATACATGCTAGTCTCAATTAAACTTAAAATAGCTTTATGTTTAAGGTTGAGAGATCTGAGGCTCAGAGATAAGTGACTTGCCTAAAGTTCCACACATTTTTGAAAGAATTATGATTTCAATCTTTAATGTATCTTACCCTAAAGACCATGCTATTTATATTATACCATGTAGTAAGGAAACATAGAAACTAGATTAAAAAATAATAGAGTACATTTTAAAAATTTCTCTATCTTTAAAAAATTCATTTATTCTAGGTTTCCAAAACTGAGGGAGAGAATAAAGATGATTTTTGAACTATCAGAAAAATAGTTGAATCTCCAAGAAGTTTCTTTAGTAGACGTGGTATATGAACTTTAGGCAGTCAATCACATGGCCTTTCAAAGCTGCTTTGAGTCTTAAAATGGAATGTTTCCAGCCTAATTGTTCATAGGCTAAAGCTAGAAAATATTGCCTTTCCCCTCCTTGCCTAAGAAGACCAGATTTCATATATATGCAGGAAATGTGGAGCCAAGCAAACCGTTAATTTCCATATCTCTAAGTAGGCTGCATGAGATTGACGAGGAAGGGCAAGGAAGAGATATAAAATCACCATCACAGATTCATGCTGAGGAAACTCTTCTTGAAAGCTATATGGAGACAGAAGTACAAGAGGGGTTTCTTCCTAGGTGGAAAGAGGTGATAATTAAACATAATTTGTAGAAGAAAATTAATAGTGATGGACTTAAATCCTTTATAGCAAATGTAAATTTCAAAGCAATTTTATATGGAGAAGTAAAAAGCTATAATATATGTCTGAGTGGTATATGCTGACAGTAATGGTGCTCTTGTGCAGTGAGTTATTAAAGACTTTCATCTCATGGTTTTCAATAACGAAAAGGGAGGCAGTTTGGGGGCATTTTCTAAGATATGTCCCTTGTGTTGATTTAGCTTGTATGATCAGTAGGTTATCTCAACAGCTGTATGGAAAAGGTTATATTTGCTAAAGAGGTAAAGACTAAAATGTGAGAAGAGAAGCATGCTCTTTTAGAAAGATGTATTATTTCCTCTCTGATATTAACAAACTATGACTGTGGGCAAATCATTTAATCTCTTGGGGACTTGGCCTTCACATCTTGTCCAAGCATCTCATATGTGACTTTTTTCAAACTCTAATAATCTATGATTCTTTTCTTTCATAGAACTATCAAAGAGAATGAGCTTTGGAATGAGCTTTCCTTCCCTGCTTTAAGGAGTTTCCCCTTAAGGAATCTCAGAGAGTCATTGTCTCACTCTGTTCCCTTATATTTGAAATGGATTCTAAAATCAGCCCAGGATTGGATTTTCTTCATGGAGCAAGGTACGCAGATATTGAAGGATTGAAGCTATGTCACAAGGCCTATTGTTCAAGCTTTCACAAAGATCTACAGAAGAAATTTGTCTGGGAATTAATGGTACTGCTAAAACAGGTCATGATACAAATAACTGTGGATTTAGAATGTTCTTGAATATTCCTAGCTGTGAGGACTAGACCACAAGGAAATGAGAGATGGGACTCTGAAAAAAGGAAGAGCTCATATTTTTAAAAACTAGTTTACTATATTTATTAAACATTAGAGGGGTTAAAATGGGGCCTACTGTTAATAAATTTTATCGACCATAAATAATGCATGTTCTAGAGCAGAGATAAGCAGAATTGTCTTAAACTAGTATTACAGAATTATCAAATTAATTAATTAATATTGACTTATCGCTAAGTTAATTTATTTGGATTTACCAAGTTTTTACCTAATATCCTTTCTCTGTTCCAGGATTCCATCTAGAATAAAACATTACCTTTGGTTATCATGACTCTTTAAAGCCCTGCTGACTGTGACAATTTCTCAGATATTATTTGTTTTTGATGACCTTGACACTTCAGAAGAATACTTGTCAGTATTGGCTAACGTCTTTCTTAATTTAGGTTTGCCTACTGTTTTTTCTCATGATTAAAATGTAATTGTGGGTCCTCTGAAGACCACAGACTTTATAAAATGCTATTTTAACACATCGTATCAAGTGTAAATACTATCAATATGTACCAATGATATTAAACTTGATCACATGGCTGAGGTAGTGTTTGTCAGGTTTTTCCATTTTACAGCTGTCCTTTCCCTCCTCAACCCCCCACCCCACCTTCTATACTATACTATTTGGAAGGAAGTGACTATAGGCAACTCACATTTAAGAAAGTGAAAAGTTAGTTCACCTCCTTGGGGTAAAAGTAACTACATAAATTCTTTGGAATTCTTCTGTTTAGTAGAATTGTGTATTTCCACTTATTTATTTATTCCATCAATTATTTATTTATAAATATCATGTATGGACTCATGATGTCTATTTTGTACTTTGAATTATATTTCAATATATGTTATATATTTTGTTGTTCAAATGTTTCAGCTTTGGCCACTGGGATCTCTTTTAGTTAGTTTCTGTGTGCCTCTGATCTAACCCCATTGTTTTGTTTTGTTTTTTGGCCCTTCTTTAGTTTCTGACATTATAAAATTATTGAGGATCATACTGTGTATTCCTTGCCCCAACCCTATAGTCTGCCATTTCTCCTAATAGCTCTGGTTTCTTTTATTGGAGAGAAATATTTGAAACCAAGGTCTGAGTGCTGGGTATGCTCTTTGGTAGGGAGTGTCATTGCTTCTAGACCCTTTCAATGATTAGAAGTATTCCCTAGACCCTTTCAAAGGTTAGAAATATTTAAGTGTGTGTACTAACCTGTCTATACGTACGTATCTAGAATTATTTTTAGATTTATCCCTCTACATCTATATTAAGCTAAACATAAATTCACACTGATATTTTCAACTCCAGTTTGGTATCCCATGATTCATTCTAGTCTTTTCCTCTTGCTTATCTGTAATCTCCAGCTGCAACAGTGAGAAACATCATATCAAGTGTAAATACTATCAATATGTACCAATGATATTAAACTTGATCACATGGCTCCCAGGATCTGTCCATTTATTTATTTGTTCAATCTTATCATGCATGCATAGTGTCAACCTGTACTCTTTTTTTTTTTGAGTTGGAGTCTCACTCTGTCGCCCAGACTGGAGTGCAGTGGCCGCTCCCGGCCACCGCAGCCTCGACCTGCTGGGTTCCGGCGATCCTTCTGCCTCAGCCTTCCAAGTAGCCGGAATTACAGGCATGCGCTACCACGCCCGGCTGATTTTTTGATTTATTGTAGAGATGAGGTCTCGCTGCCCAGGCGGGTCTCGAACCCGCGGGCTCAGGCAATCCACTCACCTTAGCCTCCCAAAGGCGTGGGATTACAGGCTGAGCCACCGAGCCCGGTTAACCTGTACTCTTATGAGAAATAACTTTACTAACTAGAGTACGGTAATATAGACAATTTCTTTCATAATTTGTCTTATAATCTCTCGTCAATTTCAAAGTTACACAGGTCAGTACTTCTTTTCCCCTACTCTCTTCAGTGAGGCTACATCTTATATTTGTAATGCAGTTAGAGTCATTCGACCCAGTTTGCATTCAATCCTGGAATACCCAAATCTCCTAATTGATTTTTAAATGTGCATATATTAAACATACATTAAGGTTCATTTTGTACTGCAATGTTCTATGAGTTCTGAAAAATTCATAGTGCAATGTATTCATCACTACAGTATCATAGAGAATATAGTTCCATCATCCTAAGAATATGCTTCACATATTCTATTCCCTCCTCCTCTTACTTTGCCAGCCTCTAGCAACCACTGAGATGTTTTCTGTCTCCTTATTTTTGCCTTTTCCAGGATGTTATGTAAATGGAATGATATAGTATGTGTTTTTATTGTTGTTGTTGTTTTAATCTGGTTCTTTTGCAAAACAATAAGCATTTAAGATTCATCCATTGTGTTGCTTGGATTGACAGTTCGTTCCTTTTTATTGCTAATAGGATTCCATTATATAGATATACTAAATTTTGTTTATCTATTCATTTTCTGAAAGGCATCTTGGTTACTTCCAGTTTTTAGTTATTATGAATAAAGTTGCTATAAACATCTGTGTGGGCTCATACATTTTCAGATCAATTGGGTAAATATCTAGGATGACAATTGATGGACCATATTAAGACCATATTAAACTTTGCAAAAAAATAAATAAATAAAAGCTATGTGGAACAAATTAAAAGCAGGAATTTGAACAAAAATTTGTACACTCATCTTCAGTATATTATTTAAAGTAACCAAAAAGTGGAAACCACTCAAGTGTTCATCAAAAGATGAATAGATAAACAAAATGTGGTCTATATATTCAGTGGAATATTACCTAGCCTTACAAATTAAGGAAATTTTGATGTATGTTACAATACTGATGAAACTTGAAAATATGCTAAGTAAAATGGTTAAAATGATACAAAATATGTAATTATATTTTATCACAATTTTAAAATGTCTATACTAAAAACTAAAAAAACTGCCAAATTTTCTTCCAAAGTGACTGCACCATTTTGCATTCCCACCTGCCATAAATGAGTGTGTCAGTTGCTCTGTAGCCTCACTCATATTTGATATTGTCAGTTTGTTGTTGTTTTATTTTAGCTAACTCAGTAGGTGTATAGTGATATCTCATTGTTGTTTTAATTTGCATTTTCCTAATGACTTGTGATGTTGAGTATAATTTCATATACTTATTTGCCATGTTTATATCCCTATTGGTTATATATATTGCTCATTTTTTCAATTGGGTTGCTTGTTTTTGCTGAGTTTTAAAAGATCTTTGTACATTAAGTCCTTTACCAGATATGTGATTTGCAAATATTTTCTCCCGGTCTATGTTTTTTTTTAATTTTATAGAGTAAAATTTTAATTTTAGTAACATCCAACTTATGTATTTTTTTCTTTTATGCATCATGCTTTTGGTTTTGTATCTACAAGGTCTTCACCAAGTCAGTATTCTGCAGGTTTTCTTTTAGAAGTTTAAGTTTTGGATTTTACATTTAGATTTGTGTTCTTTTGAAGTTAATTTTTGTGGAAATTATGAGGTCTATGTACACACCCATATACATACACACTGATGCACACACACAACATATAAATGCCCAATTGTTCCACATCATTTTTCAAAAAACAAAACCATTCTTTCTCTATTGCTAAAAATCAGTTAACTATATTTATACCAAATTTTTGCTATCTTCCATTTACCTATCTGTCTATTCTTTCACCAATACCATGCTGTCTTGAATGGAAGTTTAAGATATAGTATATCTTGAAATTGGATGATATGAGCCATCCAACTTTTTTCTGCTGGACTTTTAGGATTGTGTGACTATTTTGGGTCTTTTGTTTTCCATAAAAAGTTTAAAATCAGCTACCAAAGAAAAAGCTTATCAAGATTTTGACTGGGATAGAGTTGACTCTATAGATCAATTTGGAGAAAATGGACATCTTAAAAATGAGTCTTTCAATGCATAAACCTAGAATATTTTTCTATTTATTTAGATCTTTAAAATTTTTAAAATCAATGTTTGTAGTGTTCTGTATATAGTCCTGGGCATACTTCGCTAATTTATATCTAAGTATTTCATTTTTTGGTGATATTGTAAATTATGTTGTTAAAATTTTTAATTCCAATTGTTCATTTGCTGATATATACAAAAGCAACTAATTTTTGTATATTGAACTTGTATCCTGTGACCTTGCTGTACTCACAAATTAGTTCCAAGATATTTGTTGTTGCTGTTGTTTGTTTTTCACAGAATCTTTAGGGTTCTATATGGACATAATATCATCTGTAAATAAGGACAATTTTATTTCTTCCCTTCCATTTCACTCTCCAGGATTTTCATTATAATGTCAAAAAGCTGTGGTGAGAGAGAGCATCCTCTCAATATCTCACACTGTTAGTTATAAAGTTCCTTTAATATACCTTTTACTAGGTTAAGGATGTTCTTTTTATCCTAGTTCTTTTTCAAAATCATAAATAAGTATTGAATTTTGTCAAGCACATTTCTGCTTCAATTGATATGAAAATATTATTTTTCCTATTGAGTCTGTTAGTAGAGTGAATTATATTGATTGACTTACGATGTTGAACCAACCCTGGCTTTGTGGAATGAATCCCATTTGGTAGCAATGCATTATCCTTTTTATATCAGTCTGAAGTCAATTAACCTGTATTTTGATAAAAATATTTTTGCTTATGTTTAAAAGGTATATTGGTCTATAGTTTTCCTATAATGTTTTTCTCTGGTTTTGCATTAGGATAGTGCTAGCTTTATAAAATGTGTTGGGAAATGTTTCTGCTTCTTTTATTTTCTTAAAGAGATTGTGGAGAATTGGTATCATTTGTTTCTTAAATATTTGGTAGAATTAACCAGTGAAACCTGATGATTTGATTTTTGCAAGGTTGTAAACTATGAATTCAATTTTGTTACTACTTAAGGTACTATTCAGATGATCTAATTTCTCATTGAGTGACTTATGGTAGTTTACGTCATTGAAGATTGGTCCATGTCATCTAGATGATCATTTCTGTGGGTATGAGTTTGGTAATAGTATTATTTCCTTGTTATCTTTTTAATGTCATTGAGAGTGACAGTAATGACCCCTTTCTCACTCTTGATTCTGGTAATTTTTTATTCTTTCTCTTTTTAGGCTTAGCCTGTCTAGAAGTTTATCATTTTTGTCAATCTTTTCAAAGTAGCACTTTTTGGTTTCATTTATTTGCTTCCATTATTGTTTTTCTAGTTTAACTTTCTTTGATTTCTGCTCTAGTTTTTAGAATTCCCTTTCTTGTGCTTGCTTTAGGTTTAATTTATTATTCTTCCTCTAATTTTTTAGGTAGATGTTAAAATTATTAACTCTAAATTTTTCTTTTTTTCTAATATACATATTTAATGCTATAAATTTCCCTCTAAGCTCTACTTTAGCTATATCCCACAATTTTTATATGTCATATTTTCATTTTGTTTAAGGCATTTTTGCATTTCTTTTGAAACTTCTTTTTGATTCATTATTTAAATCATTTAGGTTATTTGAACATTATTTAGAAGTCTGTTGTTTAATCTCCTTCAAATATTTGGGCATTTTCCAGTGGCCTTTTTTGTTACTGATTTCAAATTTAATTCTGTTATAGTATGAGAGCATACTTTGTGACTTATATTCTTTTGAAAAATTTAAGGTGTATTTTATAGCCTAATATATTATCTATCTTGGTGAATTATCCATGTGTATTAGAGAATAATGTGTATTCTGCTGTCCTTTGATGGAAACTTCCATATAAGGCCAATCTGATCACTTTTTGATAGTGTTGTTCAGGTTATATGTCTTTAGTGATTTCAGCCTGCTTGAACAGTCAATTACTGACAGAGGTGTGTTGAAATCTACAAATATAAAAGTAGATTTGTCTGTTTCTTCAGTCTTTTTTATTAGTTATTACCTCATGTATTTTGAAGCTCTGCTGTCAGTTATATACATGATTATGAGATTTATGATTTCTTGGAGAATAGACCTCTTTCTATCATTATTTCTATTATTTCTATTATTATCAATATCTCTCTTTATACTTGATATTTTTTTATGTTTTAAAGTTGACTTTGTCTGAATTTAACATAGCTACTCCAGTTTTCTTTTGATTCGTGTTTGAATAGTATATCCTTTTCAATCTCTTATTTTTAGCTAGAATCTTTCTATTTAAAGTGGTTTTCCTGAGTGACGGGGGAAGATGGCAGCTGAGCCAGTCGGACTATGCAAGTCCTCGTGTGAGTGAGTGAGTTTATGGAAAATTTTGTGTAGTGCTGATGAGCGAGTGGGCATGTGAGTGGATGACTGAGTGAGGGCTAGGGAGCTAGCGGCCAGGGCTCTCCTGGTGCAGCAGCTGGTGCCACAGCATCTGGGCTTGGACTCTAGCGATTCCCAGACGCAGAAGCCAAGCACCGTTTTCTCTTTCTTTTCTTTCTTTCTTTTTGAATCAATAGACCATCCCTGGGAGAGACTGTCAAAGTGGGGCTCGTGAACAGGTGACCAAGTCTCTTGTGCAACAGCAGGTGCTGCAGCTTCTCTACTTAGTCCCTGGCTCTTCCTAGGTCGCAGAAGCGGAGAACCATTGTTTTTTCAAAATGGACAGAAATTTTCCTTTGGAAAAGCGGCAGGGAGACACTATTACCCCAGGCGCTCCCGCACCATTGAAGGAGGAGAGAGACTGCTTGGGCTTTGCCTCATCACTTCAACACCTTGCAGGGTGCTGAAAGGTGCTGCGGACAAAGTCCAGAGGCAAGTTCCCACAGAAGAGAACAAGAGAGGCACCCGCCACCATACTGAAGGCGGGGCAGGAAAGTACTCCGACTTGCTCATCACAGACCAACAGATCTGATCTCTGTGACTGGCGGATCAACTACTAGGGGCTTGATTGTGGCCCAAAGGGAATATCCAAAGGGAATAAACTTCAGAGGGACTTGACGAGTGCTGAGTTCCTGGCGCCCCACTCCCTAACCTGATCCTGCTGTGGGGACAAAGGGTCTGGCCAGAAAAGAGGAGGAAGAACTCCAGAGAGATCAGTGGTGAGTCCGGGTCTGACCCAAACCCCCTCCTTCTCAGCAATCCTCTGACTGTCAGATCCACGCAGCTAGGCCACGACTGAGGGACAAACCCAGATGGAACCTGGATGTCTGTCGCAATAGGAGCTCTCCATTCCAGGATAGGCCTGGCTGTGGCACCCCAGTGACAGTACATACCTGGGGAAGAGACAGTCCCTTACCTCCCCACCAGAGATCTCCCTGACCATACAAGGGTGGAAAGAGAGGCCTGCAGCCCCACCCACCTCCATTATTTATTCTCTGCTTTATTCTCTGAGGAAAGAGTGAAAGAGGTGGCTCTGCAGGAGAGACCTGATCAGAGGAACAATTACAAAGTCTGCCACAAAAGGGCAGGTTTTTTTGTTTTTGTTTTTAAAATTTCCAATGATTTTTTAACTCAAAAATTTTTTTTCACTGTTTGCCTGTTAGTTCATCTATTTTAAAAATATTTTTCCTTTGGGCATGTATGTGTATATGAGGGGTTGATCTTGTGCATGAATGTGTATGTGAGGGTTTGATTTTTATTTTCCTGTTTCTTCTTTTGTCGTTTTCTGCTTTTGTGTGTATATGAATGATTGGGTGTTCATCTTTCGATTTTGCTGTCATTGTTGGTTTTTGTTCTTTTGTTCTTCCAGGTCTTTTTTATATTCATTTTTTAGAGTTTAAGGAGAATGTTAATAGATGTGTGAAGGTTCGTCCTGAATACTGTCTTTTTTTTCCTTTGGTCTTTCTGTTTTTCTTCTCTATTCACTTTGTGCTAGGCATGTGTGTGTGTGGTTAGTTTTCTTGGGGGTCTTTTTGTTGTTGATTGTTTTGTTTTGCTTTGTTGTTATTCCACTTTGTTTTGGAGTGTGTGTGTTTGTGTTCAATTGCTTTTGCATTGGTTTCTGCTTTGCATCATCATATACAGTGGTAGTGGGGAGTGGGTCTCAGGGGACACATAACACAATAAGTGAACATTTTAATTTGCAAGTGGGATCTGATTCTTATTGCCCCATCCCCCACTTTATTCGAATTTTGATAGCTACAAGAGACAGCAAAGCTTCCCATACACCAACCTATTTCATAATAGAACAAACCAGAGCCTGGATCAGGGAAGAATAGAGGTCTAAGCAAACATCAGAAGAGAAAGCCTCTCGCACTGACACTGAAAAACAGAACTAAAAAGAAAACCAAGAGATCTGTCACAAATGAGGAAAAGCCAAAGGAAGACCTCAGGCAATTTCAAGTATACCAAAGACAAAATTCCTGAAAAATCAGACCTTGGTGCCCAAACAATGGAAGTCACCAAAGACTGTTCCCAGAATACAACAGGGATTAGGAAATGGTTGGAAAGAGTGAATAGGACTCAAGAAAGATAAGAACTGAAAGAACTTGTAACAGAGATTTTGGCAATAAAAATTTTCATACAGAAAATAAATAACAAGATGACAAGCATGGAAAGCAGAATTAATCTAGCTGAAGAAAGAATCTCAGAACTTGAAGACCAGAACATGGAATTAACCCAATCTGTAAAAAACATAGAAAGAAGACTCAGAAAGAAAGAACAAAGCCTACAAGAGATGTGTGATTATATCAAGAGGTCGAACTTACGCCTGATTGGTATCCCAGAAGAAGAAAGGGAAATGGAGAATAATTTGGGGCAAGTATTCCAGGAATTAATCCAAGAAAACTATCCCCGTCTCACCAGAGATGTGACCAACCAAGCACAAGAGATACAAAGAACCCCCACAAGACATCAAATGAGAAGACCAACCCTTAGACACATAGTAATTCATCTACACAAAGTAGGCACAAAAGAAAAAATCCTAAAGGCAGCAAGAGAGAAAGGTCAGACTACCTACTGGGGAAAACCAATCAGAATAGCAGCAGACCTATTGGCTGAAACACTATGAGCAAGAAGGGATTGGAGCCCTATATTCAAAGTCCTCAAAGATAAACAATTTAAACCAAGAATGTCTTATCCAGCCAAGCTCAGCTTCATCAGTGATGGAGAATTAAAATCCTTCCCAGACATCCAATCCCTAAGAGATTATGCAGCTTCCAGACCAGCCCTACAGGAGACACTTAAAAAGGTATTAAGCACAGAAGAAAGAAGAAAAAGATTGACCACACACTCCCCAAGAGAACAACAGAACGCAGAATCAGCAGAGAATACAGTGCAACAAGAAACTTGAAAACACACACATACATTAACTCCAAAGCCAAAAGAAAACAATCAAACAAAGGAAAAACTTTATAAGAACCTCATGACAGGGATAAACAATCACATTTCAATAATCAGCCAGAATGTGAATGGACTAAATGCACCACTGAAAAGACACAGAATGGCAAACTGGATAAGAAACCATGACCCAATTATTTGCTGCATCCAGGAGACTCATCTCACTTCAAGGGATGTACACAGACTCAAAGTTAAAAGTTGGAAAACGAGTTTCCAGACAAATGAATCACAAAAGAAGGCGAGAGTTACAATCTTAATATTAGATAAAACAACTTTTAATCTATCATAAATTTTAAAAAGGCAAAAAGACACTACATCATGATAAAAGGTTCAATCCATCAACAAGAAATATCCATCCTAAACATATAGGCACCAATACAGGAGCACCAGCATTTATAAAACAACTACTAAGTAAACTAAAAAAAGATATTGACTCTAACACTACTATAGCAGGGGACTTGAATACCCCATTGACAGTCCTAGATTGATCATCGAGGGAAAATATCAACAAGAAGATCCAGAACCTAAACTTGACACTCGACCAAATGGACTTAATAGATACCTACAGATTATTCCACCCAACAACCACAGAGTATACATTCTACTCATCAACACATGGAACGTACTCCAAGATTGATCACATCCTTGGTCATAAATCAAGCATTATCAAATTCCATAAGGTTGAAATCTTGCCATGCAAATTCTGAGACCACAGTGGAATAAAAATAAATATCAACACCATCAACATTTTCTCAAAGCCCACAAAGACATGGACACTAAACAGCATGATGCTGAACAACGACTTGGTCAACACTGAAATCAGAGAAGAAATTGAAAGACTCTTGGAAACAAATGAAAATGAAGAAACATCTTCCCAAAACATCTTACCAAAATCAGTTCTAAGAGGGGAATTTAATCTCTATGAGCACACATCAAGAAAATGGAAAGATCATAAGTGGAGAGACTAACAAATCACCCAAGGGAGCTAGAAAGAGAAGATCACCAAAACCCCAACTTTAGCAGAAGAATCCAAATCACAAAAGTAAGAGCCCAAATATGGGACATGGAAGACAAAAATATCATAGAAAACATCAACAACAACAAAAAAAGCTGGTTCTTTGAAAGAATTAACAAGATTGATGGGCCCCTAGCCAGAATGACCAAGAAAGAAAAAGAGAGAAAAAGCCCAAATAAACACAATCAGAAATACAAAAGATCAAATCACAACTGCCCCTGAAGAAATACAAAAGATTATCAGAGATTACTATGTACATCTGTATGGAAACAAACGTGATAACCTAAATGAATTGAAGATCTTTCTGACATCACACAATCTCCCCAGGATGAAACAAGAAGACATTGAGACACTAAATAGAATAATAACAACCCAGGAAATCGACTCTGTCATAGGAAAACTACCTACCAAAAAAGGCCTGGATCCTTTCCAGCAGAATTCTACAAAACATACAAGGAGGAGCTTATACCAATCCTACTGAAAGTGTTCCAGGCAATTGAGAAAAAAATGGAATTCTCTCCAAATCATTTTACGAAGCTAACGTCACACTGATACCCAAGCCATGTAAAGATTCAACACAAAAAAGATAACTACAGTCTATATCCGTTATGAACATAGATGCAAAAATCCTCAACAAGATTCTAGTAAATCAGATCCAAAAGCACAGCTCAAAAATCGTCCACCATGACCAAGTATGCTTCATCTCCAGGATGCAAGTTTGGTTCAACTTTTGCAAGACCATAATATCATTAAATACATCAACAGATGTAAAAACAAGAATCACATGATTATCTCATTAGATGCAGAAAAAGCTTTTCATAAAATCCAGCATCCTTTCTTGGTAAAAACTCTCAAACACCTAAGTATAGAAGGAACATACATCAAAATATTAAGTGCCATCTATGATAAACTCACAGCTAACATATTGCTAAATGGACAGAAGCTGGAAACATTTCTCCTTGAAACTGGAACAAGACAAGACTGCCCATTCTCACCCCTCTTGTTCAATATTGTGTTGGAAGTCCTAGCTCGGGCAATTTGATAAGAGAAGAAAATCAGGGGTATCCAAAGAGGAAAAGAGGAAGTCAAGTTATCCCTCTTTGCTGATGATATGATCCTATATCTTAAAAATCCAGAGAATCTGTCAAAAACCTCCTTGCACTGATAAAGGACTTTGGCAAAGTCTCAGAATTCAAAATAAATATGCAAAAGACAGTTGCATTCCTATATGCCAACAACAAGCAGGCAGAGACCCAAATAAAAAGCACAATCCCATTCACAATGGCCACACACAAAAGATTGAAATACCTCGGCATCTTCCTAATCAGAGAAGTGAAAGACCTTTACAATGAGAACTACAAAACACTGCTCAAAGAAATCCAAGAAGACACAAACAAATGGAAAAATGTTCCATGCTCATAGACCGGAAGAATCAACATTGTTAAAACATCCATCCTACTAAAGGCAATCTGCAGATCCAATGCAATACCCATTAAGTTACCAACATCATTTTTCTCACACCTGGAAATGACAATACAGAAATTCATATGGAAACTTAAACAACCACGAATAGCCAAAACAATCCTTAGCAAAAGAAACAAAGCAGAAAGTATCATACTTCCAGACTTCAAACTTTACTATAAGGCTACAGTAATAAAACAGCCTGGTATTGGTACAAGAACTGGCAAGTAGACCAATGGAACAGGATAGAGATTCTGGAAGCAAAACCTCAATTACTCAACCAACGCATCTTTGACAAAGCCTCCAACAACAACCACTGGGGAGAGGAGAACCTATTCAGTAAATGGTGCTGGGAAAACTGGTTGACCATATGCAGAAGATTGAAAAAGGACCACTACCTATCACCATACACAAAAATTAACTCTAAATGGATCAAAGACCTATATGTAAAACCTCAAACTATAAGAAGTTTAGAAATTGCAGGAGACACCCTTATGGAAATTGGAACTGGCAACCAATTCCTATTCAGAACCCCAAAGGCCAATACCTTAAGAAATAAGATAGACAATTGGTACCTCATCAAACTAACGAGCTTCTGCAAAGCAAAGGAAACCATCAAGCGAGCAGGGAGACAGCCACAGAATGGGAAAAAAGATTTGCCAACTGTTTATCTGACAAAAGCCTAACATCTAGGATCTACAAGGATCTCAAATGCACCAAAAGGAAAACAACAGCCCCTTAAAAAGTGGACAAAAGACATGAATAGACACTTCTCAGAAGAAGATACATGGGTAGCCAACAGACACATGAAAAAGTGCTCAACCTCACTCATCATCAGAGAAATGCAAATCAAAACCACATTGAGTTACCACCTAACCCCTGTAAGAATGACCATCATTAAATAAAACAAACAACAACAGATGCTGGTGAGGATGTGTAGAAAAAAGGAATGCTTCTACACTGCTGGTGGGAATGCAAACTAGTGCAACCTCTTTGGAAGACAGTGTGGTGATTTCTGAAAGAACTAGAAATTGATCTCCATAAGACCCAGCAATTCGCCTATTGAGAATATACCCGGAGGAACTCAAATCATTCTACCAAAAAGATACTTGCACACCTATGCTTGTTGCAGCTCTATTCACAATAGCAAAAAGATGGAACCAACCAAGTTGCCCATCGAAGCTGGACTGGATTAAAAAAAATGTGGTATATATACACAATAGAATATTATGCAGCCATAAAGAAGGACAGATATATGGACTTCGCAGCAACTTGGATGGATTTGGAGTCGATCATGCTCAATGATCTATCACAGAGATAAAGAACAGAGTACCATATGTTCTCACTCATAAGCAGACCTTGAACAATTATAATATTATAAGAAAGCATTTGGCAGTAATGGGAAACTGTTGGGGTAGTGGGATTGACAGTTGAGGGAAACTGCTAGGGGAGGGAGGGGCATACCTCATCAACAAGGGCACCTGCATAATCAATGTTTGTATATCTAACCCTGAATTGTACCCCACATCTTTATAATAAAAAATAATAATAACAATAAAAATAAATATAGTGGTTTTCCTCTAGACGGCATACGATTGTTTCTCTAATCTGACAATCTCTGATTTTTAACTGTTATATCTAGACCATTCACATTTAAGTGATTATTGATATAGCTGTATTAAAATCTACCCTCTTTGTAACTGTTTTCTAATTATTACATTTGTTCTTTGCTTTTTTTAACCCCCTGTTTCTCTTCTTCTCTGGATTTAAGTAGGCATTTAATGTGATTCTCCTTTATCTCCTCTCTTAGCATATCATTTATGCATCCTTTAAAAATGTTTTTAGTGACTGCTTTAGGATCTACAACATATGTACATATATAATACATATGTATTCATCTAAGCCAACTTTCAAATAACATACTATATAATTTTATGTATAGTACAACCATCTTATAACAGAGTATTCTCAATCTTGACATCTTTTATAAAACTTTGCTAATACATTTTACTTATCCATATGTTATAAAACCCAATACATTGTTACTATCGTAGCCTTAATAAAAATTTTCATTTAGATGAATGTTGAGTAATAAAATGAAGTATTTTATTTTTACCTTCATTTATTTTTTTCTCACAATCTTTCATTCCTCTATGCAGATCCAAATTTCTGACTCATGCAATTTTTCATGAAGATCTTCTTTTAATGTTTTTTATAGTGCCGTTCTGCTGGCAACATGTTTTCTGTTTTTGTTTCTGAGAAAATCTTTATAACCTTTACTTTTGAAGAGTAATTTTACTGTATGTAGAATTCTGTGTTTACAGTTCTTTTTTTTCTTCTAGCACTTCAAATATTTTACTGCACTTTGTTCTTGTTTGCATAAATTCTGACAAAAAGTCTGCTCTGCTCTTATCCTTGTTGTATATAGGGAAAATTTTCTCCCCCATCTGGTTTGTTTCCAGATTTTCTCTTGATCTTTGCCTTTCTACAATTGAATATAACATGTTTAGGTGTGTTTTTGGTGTTTATCTTGCTTAATATTCTCTGAGCTTCTGGACCCTTTGGTTTGACATCTGTTCTTAAGTTTAGTAACAGTTCAGTCATCATTATTTCAGTCATTTCTTCTTCTGCCCTATTCTCTCTTCTTTTTCTGGTGTCTCAGTTATGTATATCTCCCCACAGTTATTGAATATTATGCTCTGCTATCTATTTCTGGTTGTGTTTCAATTTGGGTACTTACTATTGACCTATTTTCAAGATCAATTATTTTTTTTCCTTGACTGTGCTGAATGGAGTTTTATATTTATGTTATTGTGTTCTTGATTTTTAATATTTTCTTTTCTTTTCTTTGTAGTTTCCACCTCTCTGCTGAAATTACTCATTTGATCTTGCATATTGTCTACTTTTTCATTACTGACCTTAATATATTATTCATAGCCATTTAAATTTCTTATCTGTGAATTTCTACTTTGTTTTATTTCAATGTGGTTCTATGTTCTTTGTCATATTTTAATGTGGTTCTGATAATGGCTTCATTGCTTATGACTGATTTTGCTTGTCTTATGGTATACTTCTAATTTTTGGTTGAAAGTCAACACGTTGTATCAGTAGTAGCTATTGAGGTAAATAGGTCTTTAGGGGGAGGATTTATGTTAATCTTGTTATGAGTTGGGCTTTGTTTAATGTCAGTTATAACTTTAGATACTAGAGTCCCCAAATTCCTCTAGTGCCATTTATTTTTTGTCCCCTCTTGGCTTTGAGGATTCTCTTAGTACTACTCTTCAGAGGGAGTCTGTATCTTACAGATTTTCACTTGCCATCTTTATTATTCTGAAGGTTTGTTCGTGGGACGGTGAGTATGGGAGGAAGGAAGTCTCAGTGTTTTAGTGGATCTCTGCGTCAGGGTGCAACCTTCACAAATGTTTTTCTCCTTCCTCCATGAGTATAGCTCTCCCACCTCTCCTGGCTAACAAGTTCCCAAGATATTTCCTTGAATCTCTGTCCTCTGTTAAATTTGTTTCTTTTCTGTTGTTGCTGTTTGTTCTCTTATGTAAAACACAAGACTAGAAGAGACCGCATGTGGGAAGGAAATCCAGTCCCAGTTTTCAGTAAGGTTTGAGTATTGCTTTATGGCAAAGTATTTCTTCTTGGAGAAGTAAGCCTTTGCTATAGAAAAGAAAATGGGAGGGTTATACTTGCTGCTTTTCCCTTCGCCTTGTCAAAGCCACAGGAAATTTTTCCTGCATCTTCACTGTGAGAACCTGGTGGGGTCCTGGATGGAAGGTTCAAGAAAGTGTGAGGGCTGCCCTTTAATGGCAACCTTCAGGAATTTGTCGTAATCAATCTAGTTAGCACTCAGCTTACAGCGGTTTGTCAAAATTACTGGAAAAAGCAAATGGTTCTACAAATTATGACTTACATTGGCTTCTGTGCCCAGTAAGCAAATCTGTCTGCTGTATCTCTTCGGATGCACCTGTCTCTCAGATTATCAAGTGGTAGTTTATCCTGTGACCTCAGATTTTTGGTGGTCTCAGAACAGTTGTTGATTTTCAGCTTGTCCAACTTTTTCTTGCAATGATAGGAAACATGACTTTCAAGCTTCTTATCAGAGCTAAAACAACTATCAGTTCTAATGGGAAAAATTAGATGTGCTCCATTTCAACCCTAGAGACATACATACTTTGCACAAATAGAAAGATATACAAATTAAACATTTATACAATTTCATATAAAATATAAGCAACAATTTATAAACCAATAAATACAAAATGTAATGCATGGTTACTGTACTCACTAAAAGATGAAGAGAAGCTTTCAAGAGTGAAGTTGGTGAAGGAGGGATGCAAAGGGGTAAGTCTTGTGAAAGTGCATTCATCATTCTGCTCCTTTTTCGTAGCATTTTGAGTTCAGGTTGTATCTCACACTCAAACTCTTATGAATAAAATCAAAGAACAGAAAAACACCTATTGAATAAAATTAGGGCTAATTCCAAAAGCACTTTGAAATACATGGAAAAAGCATAAATACTCTATAGACTGAAGTGTTGAAGAAGCAACTTCTCTTTATCCTCTTTACTTGATATTCATTCACAAATAAAATGTTTTGCTCAATGAACTATAACCTGTAGTTTAAATTTGTTCCATATGATATGTGCTGACTAGAAAGTGTGTCTTGTAAATTGACAAACATGATTTTTTTGCCACTGCAATGTTAAAATACCACATCTAGAATGTATTTGCTTAGTGTGTTTTTAGATGAGAAAGTCATTATACCAAACAAGAAAAGGAGTTGTGTCCAGAAAATGTTATATTTTTTCAAGAGCAGTTATGGAATAACATCATTAACTAAGCAACTTCTATGTGAGGTAATTTTGCAATTAGTTATAGTTTTGATTTCTTTTAATGTCTAGAATCAGTTAATTACTAACTGTATTTCCTCAAAGCACATTTTAATTTTTCTTAGCTTTGCTCCTGGCCTCCACCAATGCCCATGGGGCAACTGTCTGGAATTTTAGTTCATATTATCGTTAAATTATTTTCTTTTCAAGATATAAATACTTATTTAGACCAAACAAGTGGGTCTCAATGCTTTACTATTTCTTTATACATACTTCTGCTTCTTTCTGAATTATATTTTTTTCTGGATTTTAGTTCATCCTCTGATAAGTAGTTATTTTCAAGCACAGTCTATAATTTATGATTTTCTGAGTCCAAAATCACCCTTAAATGACAATAAATGTGAGTATAGAATTCTAGAATCATAGTTTTGTCTTTAGCGCATTCAAGATATAACTCTATTACTTCTTGTATGCAATATTGCTGATGACAGTCCAGTACTATTTGAAATTTTGAAGCAGGTTCTGAGGCAAAGATGTGAGAATAAATAGTTTATTTGGGAGGTGACCTCAGGAAACATTGGCAAGAAAGTGAGAATGGAAGAAGCAGGGCAAGCCCCCCAAAATATGAATAATCAAAATGGTCATCACTAGAAGCAAATGGGGCTTAATTTCCCTAAACGGGTCTAGGAAACAAGGTAGAGTGTTTGCCTCAGAATTATCCCATTCTAAAGGTGAAGAAGCTGAAGTATTTATACTCCAACCCTTTGTTGCCCATTGGTTTAGGGTTGCTTCTAGGGAACCAGCAATTCCATCAATTCTTATTTTCTGATCATTGCATTTTGAGGTACAAAGTATGACAGATAACCAATATCAATTGATACAGTGCATATATAATTAATTAACTTTCAAAAAAGAGTAATGTTTTCCTCCTTGGTAGAGGTTCTGATTTTCTCTTTATTGTTAATACCCTGAAGTGTACGTATAATATGTCAATATACCATTGGTAGTGTTACGGGTGTGTATATTTTAGTCCAACTCTGTCATACTTTGTAATTTAAGGATGCTTGTCTTTCTTCAGTACTTAGAAATTATTAGTAATTTTTGATGGAAAAATATTATTTCTCTTTCAGTCCTTCTATTTATTCCTCCAAAACATCTATTACATTTATGCTGGGGCTTTTGTTCTAGTCTTATAATAGTTTGTGCATATTTAAAATTCCTTTGGAAATATTTGACATTCTTCATACATTCTGAATATAGGTCATTTATTAGATATGTGATTTTCCAATGTATTTTCCCAGACTGTGGCTTGTCTCTTCATTCTCTGAAGAACATTATTCAAAGAGCAGAAGTTCTTAATTGTGTTGAAGTCCAATTTAGCAACTTCTAAATGGTTTCTCTTTTTAGTGTTGTATCTAATAAAGCTTTTCTCCTGCATTTTCTTCTAGAAATTTTATAGTTTTAGGTGTTGTATTGAGGTCTATAATACACTTTGAGTTAATTTTTATGAATTTCAAAGAATATAAGTCAAAATTCAATTTTCTGCATATCGACACAAACTTTTCTCCATCACCATTTGTTGAAATGACTATTCTTCACTAAATATTTTCCTCTATTTTGAAAGTTAATTAATTATATATGTGTGGTTTCATTTCTAGTTTCTCTGTTATGTGTTATTACGTAGTTATCTTGACTTTAATATCAAAATTTTTTATTTCTCTGGCTTTATAATAAATCTTGAAGTCAAGTAGTACTTCTTCTTGCTTTATTATTTTTCAAAGTTGATTTAGCTATTGTAAGTCCTTTGCATTTCCATAGGAATTTTAGAAACAGCGTTTCAATTTTTACCAAAAAACCTTCTGGAAATTTGATTGGAATACATTGAATCTACAGTTCAATCTGTGGAGGATTGACATTTAAGTGATACTGAGTCTTCAGGTTCATGAGTACAGTATATTCTTCATTTATTTCTGTCTTTAAGTATCTCTCAACTGTAGGAAGGAATATTCCTCAACATGATGAAAAATCTAAAGCTGACATAGGTCCAGAAAATCAAATGTCTACTCTCACCATTTTAATTTAATATTGTATGGGAGATCTCAACTAGAGCAATAAGTCAAGAAAGAGAAGTAGGAATGAACAGATCCAAAAGGAAGGTTGGAATCACTTGCAGACAAAATGATCATCTCGGTAGAAAATCCAAGGAATCTATGAAAAAACTATATGAACTAATAGGTGATTTTTAATAAGATGATTGAACAAGATTTCAATATACAAAAAGCAATTATATTTCTATACACTAACAATTGACAACTGGAAATTGAAATTAAGAATAATGCCATTTACAATATCTTAAATAAGAAATATTTACAGATAAATATAAGATAATCTGTATATGAGCTACACTATATATTCTGGATATAAATGATTTATTAGATATGTGATTTGCCAATGTATTCCTCCGGTCTGTGGTTTGTCTCTTCATTCTCTTGAGTATTACTCAAAGAACAGAGTTCTTTTGAGACTTTTTTTTTTTTTTTGAGTTGGAGTCTCACTCTGTTGCCCAGACTGGAGTGCAGCCTCACCTGCTGGGCTCTGGCGATCCTTCTGCCTCAGCCTTCCGAGTAGCCGGAATTACAGGCATGCGCTACCACACCCGGCTGATTTTTTTGATTTATTGTAGAGATGAGGTCTCGCCAAGTTGCCCAGGTGGGTCTCGAACCCGTGGGCTCAGGCAATCCACTCACCTCAGCCTCCCAAAGCGCAGGATTACAGGCTGAGCCACTGAGCCTGGTTCAGAGTTCTTAACTGTACATTGATACCTAAAAAATATTATGAGAGAATTTTATGGTGTTCATGCATCTGGAGACTAAACAGTGTTATAATGTCAAGTTTTCCAAAGTTAATTTATAGAGTTAATACAACCTCAATCACAATCAAAATCCCAAAAGAATTTTTGAATAAATTGACCAATTGACTTTAAATTGACTTTTAAATTGACTGATTGACTTTAAATGCAAAGGCCAAGAACAGCCAAGAACTATTTTGAAAATAATGGACATTGGAGTACATAACCTGTTAGCAAGACTTACTATTAAGCTACAGAAATTAAAGCAGTGTGAAAGACATATAGTTTAATGGAATAGAATAGACAGTCCTGAATAGTCTCACACTTATGTTAGTGATTTTCAACAAATGTGACAAAGTAATTCAACAGGGAAAAGAAAATTCTTTTCAACAAATGGTGCTAAAATATTGGACATCCATATGGAAAAACAATTAACCTCAACCCTTATCTCATATCATATGTAATAAATGAATCACCATAGAAATAAAATTCAGAGCTGAAACTATGCAATTTCTAGAAAAATGTAATGGAGAAAATCTTTGTGACCTTAAGTTAGTCAAAGTTTTCTTGATAGCACATGAAAAGACAAGTCACGTACTGGGAGGGAATTTGCAAAACGTATCAGATAAATGACTTGCATTCCAGATAAATTAAGGACGCTTACAATGAAATATTAAGTAAGAACGATTTTTTTAAAAGAGCAAATAATTCAAACAGATTTTTTCCCCAAAGAATATATTTGGCTAGGAAAGAACACGAAAAGATGCTAAGCATGTCTACAAAATGAAAATGGAAATTAAAACTATAATACAATACTATTACACATCTAGTAGAACAGCTAAAAGAATATGACCAACAATGTAAGTATTGGCAAGTGAAGCAGCCAGAACTCTCATGCATTGCTGGTGTGACACAAAGTTATACAACCACTTTAAGAAACATATGACAGTTTCTGATAAAGTTAAGCATACTTTCCCATTGACCCAACTTTCTCACTTTTGAGTATTTATTCAAGAGAAATAAAACATATCTGACAAAAGACTTGTGGTCAGATGTTCATACCCACTTTATTACGATAGCTAAAAACTGGAAAAATCAAAAGTATATTAAATGGTTAATTGATAAACCTGTTGTGGCATATCAATTCAAGAAATTGTACCAAGTGGTATGAAAGTACAAACTATTAAAGTAATCAATGGGATGATGAATCTTGAAAGTACTATGCTAAGTAAAAGGAACCCAATAGAAAAGATTGCATGTTGAACTACTCCACTGAAATAAAAGTCCAGAAAAGGCAAAACTATGATGACAGAAAGCAATTCAGTGGTTACCTATGGCTGGGCCCTGGACCCGGGGAGGTTGACTGCAAAGGAGCCCGAGGGGACTTTTGGGAATGATGGAATTGTGCATCTTGATTGTTGTTGTTATAGGACTATATATTTGCCAAATCATAGAATTGTACGTTTCAAAAGGATTTTTAAATGTAAACTACACCTCAATAAAGCTGACAATAAAATATAAAGGTCCAGAAATGATAGAGAAAATAAAGAGCCATTTTTTTCTTTTGGAAAAGTTGAAGGTAATATAATAGGCCAATTAGAATAATGTTATCACATTAAAATCAGAAATCGTTCCTACTGGGAGATTCTCCTAAATAGTCTAGCTGTATTCTTTACTCCAGACCCACGTTCTTCTCATTTGTTTGTTTTGGGGGTTTTTTTTTTTGGTTTGTGTTGCAGCCTTTCTCTTGAGGTTAAAATTTGTTTTTTTCCTTTATAATCAAAGGGCCTTTAAAATTTATGTTTTGATAAGGAAAGGATAAACAAGTCCTAGTATAAAGATTAAATAAATCCCCATTTCAATTCAGAGAGAATATGGCAGGGTGGGGTTGGGCTGTGTGGGTGGTGAGTAGGTGGGAGGGGGTGAAGTTTGTGGCAGAGCTGGTAAAGTCCTTTCCCCATCCTTCCACACAGGTGCCTGCTGCTTGCTGGCTCCAGGACTGATTGCAGAACCATCACCCTGAGTTGAGACACAAGCTTATAGAACAAAGTGCTTTGTGAACCTTTTCCTTCTTGCCTTAACAGCTTTCTTTTGTCTGAAAGCTGTCTAGCTATAAAAGATTTGTAACATAATAGGAATTATAGACTCAAGATATTTCTAACTATCATAGTGCCAAGATGGAAAACCAACTGTGAAGGTAATCATTTTCAGCATTTTTGTTCATTTGTCATGCGTGTATCAATGACTACATCACCAACAAAGTCACACAGAAGTATTTAAAACTTTACTTCTATTTGGAACATCTTTATCCCACACCTTTTGTGGGGTTTTGTTTTTGTTTTTGTTTTTGTCTTCCATAATTCATCTTGAACATTTGCAAACTCTCTCAAGAGAGAGGAAGAAAAATATATTGTGTATATAATATATGGTGATTGAGTCCTGTTGTTATCATCACTCATAGTTGAAATGGGGAATCATAAGTTATGAGTTATCCCTCACCTCTTTATTCACAGAGATAAAAACAAATGCCATTCTAATATTTAGGCAAGATATACATGCTAAAAATGGCAGAGAACAATAAATAGTCTCAGTCACTCCTATGTTCTTTCTACAACAAAACGGTAGAATTAAGGGAAACAATCTTTGGAGTAAAATCACTATTCCACCAAATTCATTTTATTTGTATAAAAATGTCTCCCAGTGTTTTGGATGTTTCAACAGCTATAGGAACTACAGAGAGTCTCTAAACACATCTACTTGCACATAGAACGCGCACATGTAGATGGTTCTCTGGCTCAAGAGCTGAATTTGCCTGTGGGATTTAGGGTAACTTCAGACATTGCAAACTTTCTGAGCAACTTTTTAAAAAGAGCTTCAACTCTGAAAGTTTGAGTTTATTCTTCATGTTAACTTACTCAACACGGATCCTGCAACACCGTCTAAGTTATTGTCAATGTTTCTGGATTTGGGTTTAGGACCCTCACTTAAATGTTATCTCATATTGTAATTTTGTATATTTGGGGCTTTGAAAATCATGACAACCAATTCTGGTCCTTGCTTAAGATAAGAGCTGTCCCACTAAAGTTTACCCCCACCGCCAACTTGTAATTTTACAGGAATTTGTAAAGCTGTGGAATTAAAATCTCATAAGACACTTGTTAGAGTAATCCAATGATATTTATTCCAAAAAATATTTTTTTCGCCAAGAATATTTTTTAGAGAATATTCTTAAAATGTTGAACCTATTTCAAATTTTCTTGCATGTGTCAGCCCTGTCATACATCATCCTTGCAAAGCCATATGGGAATTTTTTTAAAAATTAAAAGACCATTCTAGAATGGCTTTACCTGTGGATTGTTGTTTGTCGCAAAATCATCTTTCATCCTTAGTGAGACTATTAGAGCACAGTAATCTTAAGGACTGTTAAGGTGATTAAGAGCCACATTTAATAGTTGCTCCAATAGCATTTTGACAAACATTTTAATTTTATGTCTCTCAAGTAAGCACATAAAACAGCATGATCTAAAAATTCTTAACAAATATATTAGTAAAAATTTAAACATGTATGGATTACTTATGCTTTTTTGAGGTAATTACATAGTAATATTGCCTTGTATATACCTTAATTAGATTAAATATTGACCAGTGCACTCTCCATTGATATTTCATTAACACACAATAATTGTCTTGTTATATCTAGATGTAACTTTGAATTAATTAAAAAGTTCAGCTAGAAATAAAAAGTTATGAGAAGACATACAAAGTAAGCCCTTTTTAATCATAAAAAGGGTTGAAAAACTCAACCTATTAATTAAAGAAAAAAGAAAATTTAAACTCTACCTATTTTAAGGGCTTAAAGTAATTAACTAAAAGAGCAACAATCAACAAATTGTTTTTTCATAGGAGTTCAGTTGTAATATCAGTCACACTAAGTTCACCTATCATTCTGTGTTAAGAAAGAGGTTGTGAAATATTACAATTAATCCTGACGATTATGGTCTTTGTTTATTTCAGAAAGAGCCTAGGTTTTAAACAGCATCATAGATTTCTTAGCATGTGATTAAGGTTGTTTATTTTCATGCTGATGAGCTAAGAGCTGTTTCAATGAAGAGAGGCTGTAATTTTCCCATGATCTGGAAAATAATTCATGGCATTTTTATGTTGTCATTAACTGTCACATCTCTTGAGTTAAATATGAGCCCTGTCATTCGGAAGTCAGAAAGCGGCTCCTAAATTTCTCAATTTCATTAGCAATTGATTCAAATCATTTCCCGAAAATAGTCTGAATTGACATATGAATTGTAGTGGTTCCTCAGCTTGGTGATTAATTAATCAAGCCATCAGGTTCACATTAAACTATTTATCAATCTTACGATTTCCTGCTTTTCAGAAAAAAATTAAAAAGCACTCTAATCATATTTTATGAGTTTTGAGAAAAATTAAAATGGGACCAGAGAAAGTAATCTGTCCTTCCTAATTCAGAAGCTACATGATGTCAATTTCTGTAAGCCAGGACACTAAAAAGAGGAGGAGATGGGACTGGAATCTATATCCCAGGCAAGACACCAGAGTTGTGTCTATAAGCCTCAGTTACTTCATCTGTAAAATGAGGAAATTGAACTAATAATTGAACTAAATAATCCTCGTTTTTCTCTCAACTTTAAAATTATGTTAGTCAATGATAAGAGAAGAAATAAGAAATAATATTGTCACTTTTATTTTTATTCGTTTGATTTGTGCCCATTATCTTTATGTTTTTAAAATAAGCAAACTTGTGGTTATTGATAGAGCCTCAAAGACTCCACGTTAAAAACTGTAATTGACATCCTTAGACTAGCATTGCCACTGTTCTTCAATTTGTGATTGAAATACTTTTTTCCAGTAAAGGACACATCAGCCTGGATCTCTTCTATTGTGTTATTATAACAAGGAACCACAGTTAATTGCTTCAGCCCAGAATGACAGTATCAACTGTTCCAAGGTTGGGTCACACCAAAAGCCATTTGTTGGCTAAGAAAACTGCTGGCAAAACATCAAGTTGTTGACCTATTTAATTTCACTCACACTTCGCTTAGTTTAGTTAATAGCCAGTTCTTTTCAAAATAAATAACTAGCCAAGTGAATTTAGCCCTTTTTTTTTCAAATTTGCTTTGTGTATAACCACAAAATGAGTGTCTCATTCAACACAAATCCCTCTGTTATTATTTACAGAAAACTGAGTTTTCTCTATTAAAGCTAACTGCATTTTAAGTATTGGGATTCCTCTGGTGCTGTAGACAAGAGAATGTAAGCCACACAGAAGCAACCTTACACACGCAGTTAGAGTGGACATCCAAGAGGACGTGGTAAGTCCTGCCCTTTCAATCCCTGCCCACAGTGCCTGGAGAAACGCCAAGAGTTTCACAGAGGCAGCTTCAGGCTTTCATTCCTTCAGCCACTCTCTTCTCAGGAAGCTCAGATGGACGAATAGAAATGAAATGTCCTTTCCTCCCATTTCTTCTCATTCTCAGGGCAAGTTGTGGCTGGTTCACTCTACACAGCACTAACTGTGGAGATAGGGCCTGGGACTGAGAGGGAAGCACAGAGAAATCACCCCAAGTGCAGGTTCCTGGAGGCTTGGGTAGAACTGCCCTTCACTTTGGCAGCATGAAGAATGACGCCTCTTATGCTGAGGAAATGGTCTCTGACCTTGGGGTCTGGGGTCTCACACTGGACCCCTGCAGCTCTGGGAACTCTTCACAGCTCCCTTGTCCTCCCCTCCCCGCCCCCGCCCCGTCCACATATGCATTTTATAGATGAGGAGAACAAGATCCAGAAAAAAGAAACAACTTACCCAAGAACAAAACTTAAATTCTTATTCTTTATTTTGAATTTTACTTTTATTTGACAAATAATCATTGTAACAGGCACAGTGGCTCAGGCCTGTAATCCCAGGACTTTGGGAGGCTAGGGTGAGAGGATTACTTGAGCCCAGGAGTTCGAGACCAGCATGGGCAGTGGCACCTGTCTTTACAAAAACAAAAAAATTAGCCAAGCGTGGTGGTGCTTACCTGTAGCCTCAGCTACTCAGGAGACTTGAGGCAGAAGGATAATTTAAGCCCAGGAGGTAGAGATTGCAGTGAGCTATGATTGTGCCATTGCACTGAACTCCAGCCTAGGAGACAGAGTGAAACCTCAACTAACAAAACAAAACACAATAATTGTATATATCTATGGAATATAGTGTAATGTTTTGACATATGTATACATTATGAAATGATTAAATCAAGCTAATTAACATATCCATCACTTCACATACTTGTCATTTTATTAAACTTTACAAAAACTTATCTAGATGGCTATGGCCTGTAGGGGAATGGGTGAAAATGGGAAACAGAAA
Source organism: Cephalopachus bancanus (assembly GCA_027257055.1). NCBI lineage: Eukaryota > Metazoa > Chordata > Mammalia > Primates > Tarsiidae > Cephalopachus > Cephalopachus bancanus. Next base: position 7,498,666 of record JAPVLO010000036.1, read on the forward strand.
GGGTATTTGACACAAACCCACTAAGGACCTCACATTCAGATGTCAACGTTATCTCCAAATGAGGTTATTCACACCACTGCTGAGATGCATGACAGAATTGGGGGGAAAAATGAAGTTCATCACACAGGCAGAAACTTGTGTTCCATTATGGAAAAACACTGTCCTATCTGTAATCCCTATTTTAGCAAATCTGTGATTAACTTGTATACAGCACAATGACAATGCATTTCAGTATTGTTTTTACTATTTACTTAAAGAGTTGATTTGTTCAGTGTAACCATTTAAAAACATAACATAAATTTCATAACTGATTAATATTTCTTCTTCTTTCCTTTTCCCATACACCAGGAGCCTCAAGATAATGGGGAAGCCCAGGTCTCTTGTGTACTCTCTGAGGCCTTGCACATTTAGACCCTGCATCCTTCATTTTAATCTGTACAGGGCCAGAGTCCACCCCATGGGAAGACAAAGGCTTGTGGTAAAAAGAAATTAACCTGTGGGAAAGGCACATGACAAGTACCAGATGAACGACCTAAGCCTTCTAACAGCCTCGGTACGTTGCCAAAAGACACTACCGATTCTATTACTAAAGAGAAAGGAAAATCCTCTCCTTTAGATCATAGCCTAGTACTCCTGCTATTTTGTTATAATGTACTTGTAATGCATAGCTATCCCAAGCCCCTTCTGGAATATGCCATGCTTTCAGACTCCTGGTCTAGCACCATGAGGAGGAAAAGGAATTGCATTTGCAAATGTCAGCCTACCTCATCCATCTCCCCTCATTCAAACAATACGCATTCGAGGTTCAGCAATCGGAGTTATATATTTTTCCTTAATGTTTTTGTAAGGCAATGGTTCTCTTATCTGAAATTCATCAGCCTGCTATAAATTTAAACTCCATTACTGCCAATAGAGAAAAGCTAAGCACCAAACCACTTTCAATAAATTTGCACTTATGCAATTGAACTGATACGGCCTCAGAGGAAAAGGTGAAACTCGTCTTGAGATATTTAAGTTAGTCTGAGTCACTGCTTCGTCTGGTGTTAAATTGGATCCATCGAGAAATGTAGGGCAGCACTCATCAGCCTTGAGTATAAGAAGAGATTTCAGGCTGGAAAAAAAAAAATTCTGTCTCCAGCATTCATTATTAGATGGCGTAATTCTAAGAAACCACTGGCTGGCTCTGTTATTTGGCACAACTAAATGCTACAAATGGAAACTTGATGGATGAATATTTTCATGAACAACATTAATCAGGCTCAGACCAGCCCAAGCCCTGGGGATTTGTCATGTCCAGTCATGAAGCTGTAAGTGAGGATGTCTATACACACAGAGCAAAGAGGGTAATTACTAACACTCACATAGGGCTTCACTGTGTGTAGAAAATACTGCTTTAAGTCTATAAAGAATAGACTGCTTTAAGTCTGCTTTAAGTCTACTTTAAGTCTATAACACCTACCCTGGGTACAACAATTACTGTTTACCATCTCCTGTTTCTGATGAGGAAACTGAGGCTCATATATATGAAATGACTACCCTCCCTGCTTGTGTAGCAACCGTGACTTGATATCAAGTCTTTCTGGCTTTGTGGTTTTGGTAGTGGAAGATCAAGAATACACCCAATTCAGCAGCCTCAAAAGTCCTGCCAGGACCTCTTGGTGAAGAAAGACATCTTAATCAGGAGCCCAAAAAGTCAAATGAGCTACTCACATCATCACTGCTGCAGCTTCCTTGGAGGGGAGGCCTCCAGAGGCTATCCTTCTGAAGCAATCCAGCTTTCTTGGAAAGGGCAATATCTGCGGGCCAATTAGAGTTGACAATTTGGCAAACAGGGGACAGGGCAACCAGCAAGAGCTCCTAGGCTATTAAGGAGCAGGTTTTAGAAATTTAGAAATTTAAGATGAGTTCTATTTATGGTTGGAAAACTCTTGCCTCTTGCATCTCTCTGCGGACTCAAGCATGGGAAGTTTAACTTCCAGGACATAATGAGCATGTTACAGGTTGTGGAACCTTAGCTGTCAGATACACACACACACACACACACACACACACACACACACGCACAAACGCACACAACACAACCTGCCCCAACCCTTTTTCCTACACCCAGACTCAGAGTGCCCACTCTAAGGCCAGGACTGGCATTACATACCAGTTGCTAGAACAGAACAGCATTTGCTCTTAATTGGACAATATGCATTATTCATGAGCCCTGAGTCTGTGATGACTTTGGCATTCATTAGGGGGGAAAATGGGCATTAGTTTTCTTGGTACAAAACATTTCTATTAAACTTCATTTGCTATCCACTTTTCAATGTGAGGAATTAGAAATGCTTTTAAGCAAAGTTAGAAAGCTATGAAATAGCTGGAAAACAAGCAGCAGCAACTTCTAAAGATGAAGAAGAAAGGAATAAGATCTGGGATTTTTCAAGCTCTGAATATAGGAGAGGAAGAGTCAGCCTTAAATTCAAACAGGTCAATCACAATAGCAATGACAATAATGATAAAGGTTTATATGAATATACATATGCTTATGTATGTATATACTATATATAATAGATATACCACATGAATATGTATATTACACATGAATATATGTTTTATATGTAGATATATATTTATCCTCAAAATTTTTTTCAAAGAACAGTTTTGGAGATTTTCTTCCTACCCCTATTTTTCCAAATAAAAGGCATCATTTCTTGAGAGACAAATGAGGCTTGGTTGAGGGCTGTATTTTACCCTTCTTCATTCTATACACAATAGCTTTTAAAACCTACTAGAAGCTTTTATAGAGTTTACTTTGAATTCTATCTCGTTTTCCCTCACAAGCATATCTAGAATCCAAACAAGAGGATCTAAATAAGTTACTTTATCTTGCAAATGAAGAAACTGGGGCACAATGACAGCTTTGGGATCATTTGTCAATGAATGAGAGGTGAAGAAAACAGCAATTTTTATAAACACTCCCACCCCCATGACCACAGCTCCCTGGGAAGACCTCATAGCCAGGAGTTTAGAAGTCAAACAAATCTGGGCCCAAACACTATAGCCTGAATTCTCCAATTATAAGATGGAGAAGCCGGGCTCGGTGGCTCAACCTGTAATCCTGTGCCTTGGGAGGCTGAGGTGAGTGAATTGCCTGAGCCCATGGGTTCGAGACCCGCCTGGGCAACTTGGTGAGACTTTATCTCTATAATAAAATTAAAAAAAAAAAAAAATTAGCCAGGCGTAGTAGCGCGCGCCTGTAGTTCCAGCTACTTGGAAGGCTGAGGCGGAAGGATCGCCGGAGCCCAGCAGGTCAAGGCTGCGGTGGCTGGGAGCAGCCACTGCACTTCAGTCTGGGCGACAGAGTGAGACTCCAACTCAAAATAAAATAAAATAAAATAAAATGGAGGTAATGTCTTCATTTTTAGATTTCTTTATGAAATGAAGATAAATCATGTACATTTGTTACAAGATTTAGGTGAGAGGTTATCATAGAGCAGTTTCTGTGATGTGCTAGACCTCCATAAAATAATGCTGTAATTATCTTGCTTTTTAATATAAAATCTGAACACACAACCCACCTGGATATTCTTGCTGTTGCTTTCCAGTTGTGACACACCAGGAACTTTGGCTAACTTCTCCTTTAGACATTGAGTTCCTTAGACCTGCTTTTAGTCTTATTTCGTATTCCCCAGAACCTGGCCCTAATTCAACTAGCAAGTGCTCGATAGTGATACAAATAGTGTCTTTCAGGGTGGAACCTTTTATAATATGCAGTCTTTTCACATGCCCCTACTGATGAGGACATACCTGTTGTCGGAAACCAGGACTGATCTGTGCTTTAGTAGTTAGTGAAGAAAAATCCCATTTGTGGGAATATTGATACACAGTGGCCATCTCTATTTCAGTTGATGCTTACCAGGACCCAGACAGGCAGATACCACCATCCCCATTTACCAGCAAAGGAGAGTGAGTTTGGGGGGAGATGGCATGGTGGGGCTGAAGTTCAGTGGCAAAGGGGTGGTGCTGGAAATTCATCTCTGGGCACCTCCCCCTCATCTAGCATGTGTTCCATTCAGCAACGTTTATCTCAATGTAGAACTCAGTGTCTGTTGTTTGTGTTGAACTCTAAAAAGCAAGGGCACTATTTAAAAATGATGTTTTCAGAAGAGTGGGATGAACAGGTTGGCTAGTTGCTGAGTTTTTCAATTAAGACGGCCACAATGCTAGAATAAAGTGATTGCCTGTCACAGAGAGGGTGAAGCATAGCTCCAAGAGACTCATCACAAGACTGAAGTTTCTTTGTAGTTTCCCATTAAAATTCACATTAATTTACATTCAACTCCAAGGTTTATTTTAATACATATCTACCCCTTACATCTGGAAGTAAAATAGACATTCCAGGAAACTGTATGATGTTTATTCCATAGTTCAGGATACCCATGTCTCATAGCTCTACAGCTCAGATTAGGAAGAATGGTGAGAGACTCTTTTTCTCTATAGTGAACCCCAAATCTCAGCTCAAGTCCAAGTGTACGATGACCCCTCCCCCAGTCTATTATCTTCAGGGTACAGCTAATGGGCCTGTATGAGGGTGTGCCGACAGACAGCAACCCAGCTTACTCATCCGTCAGTTTCCCTTAAGGAACCACCGAAGATGCTTGCTTTCCCACAAAAGCCCCAAGAGCAGCTGAACTCATTTCTCTTCTGTCCATGTGTATTAATTCCTGTTTCTGTAATGAGATACAGAAGAGAAAAAGAGGAAGAGGACTGATGTGGAGTCAGATTGGGCCTGATGAGTTATGGAGCCTGCCTTCTCATCAACGATGTAAAACAGCCTGGGCTCTATTTACTGCCGCTGTCAGCAGGATCGATAAATAACATTTTCAGTGACATGAAGAGGGAAAGCGTGAGCTCAATGAAATGAAGAGGAGCCAGAGGTAGAAGCAGACAATGCCCTTTTTCTCTTCCTGCCCTGCTCGGAGTCACCTCTTTGGCCGGCATGGGGAGGAGGACATAAATTTGGTTTGACTTTTAAAGAAGAAAGGAGATACATTCCTGAGAATGACAGAGGGGTCGTCTGTTGGAAAGAGAGGCAAAGAAGGGCATGAATTATTGTCACAATAACTTCCTTCCTCGATAGAACATCTGAGTCAAGAAGCCACCATCACCCAAGTGGCAATGCCCCCATCTTCTTGGCCACTTCAAAGGGAGTTATTTGCATATGGCTTATATTTTAGAAATAGTACAGGGTGGAACCAAAGGAGGCACTTTTGTTTGCCAGATGGCCGAGAGGGTGCTGACTGTTAAGCAAGACCTCCACGGTTACAGGGATTGGGTGGGGGCACTGGGGTGGTTAGTGATCTTATAGCACAGCAGAATTCCAGTCCTTCCAACAAAAGTTTAGAGTCAAGAAGTAGCAAAACCATAGAATTCCACTATGAAGGAATCTCTGATGTCATCTTGTCCAACCTCCCACCAAATAGCAAAATCATCTCTTTAGCACATGTGGAGAGGCCGACTCAGCATCTGGGTGCAGTGCAAATACTACCTCCAAAGACAGCACTGTCCATCAGAGATGCCCTGTATGCTGCCTGGGTGGTTGAAGCATGAAATGCAAGTCAGGAGCCCAGCTGACTGCAGTCTGTCTACTTTGCATGCCCTCAGAAATGGGCAACTACCGACCTGGATAGTAGGAACACCAAAAGTAGTCTTTCCTGTCTTTCTTTTGTGGACACCTATGTAACAAGTTGCTTCAGCCAAAAGACCATTAAAGGAAACTCAATTTTAGGTTTGGTGAACAAAATAACTTTGAGGGCTTCATTTGCATTAATTTTCCTTTTTCCTTGACATTTTCCTATCATGTTCATTTGGGTTAAAAACTGTGGGTGGTTGAGAGTGGTTTGTAACTCTTGGATATTTCAGACTCTTTGTGGCATTTAAAAGTTTTGGCAGAAAACAACTGTAATCGCTCCAGAAACACGTGGGGAAGAGAGAGGAAGAGAAGGAAGGAAGTTATTAGGGTAGGAGTAGAGAATAATGGTGAATAGAGAGTGAAGAACGACAGATAAAGAAATAACAGGAAAGAAGAGAGGAAAGAGAAAAATAGAAAATAGGAGAGAGAGGAAATAGAAGGGGGATGGGAGAAAGGAAAGGTGAGAAGGAGAAGACTGAGACTGTTCAGCAAATCCCTGCTCCCATCAGCTTTGCTTCCAATTTATAAACACTGTTAACCAAGTAGAAAACATTGCCAAAGAAGCTCTTCTGTAGACACTGTGCCAAATATACATACATATATTAATTTAATTCCAGATTCTGATTCCAAGTATCATTTGGGGAAATGCAATGAAATCCTCTGACTTGTGTCAGAATTAGAATAAAAGTCCTTTTCTATACTATTAATATTGGGTACTTACTAGATGCCATGCATTGCTTAAAGAACTTCACATGCCGAGTCTATGAAATTGGGGCCATTACCATCTCTGTTTTACCAGAAAGCATTGAGACTGAAAAACTGTCTAGGGCCACATGGCCAGCAGTGTAGGAGCCAGGTTTTGATCCCAGGCAGTCTGGGTCCAGAGCCTGCGTGTTCAACCACAATAGGATTCTGCCACTCATTCATTTTGGAGTCATTCATTCATTTATTCAATAGATATTTATTGAGCCCCAGCATGTGTCTGTCAGTGAGACTTGGAGTTTCCTCCAGTAACACCACCATGGCACAAAGAATACAAGCAAAAGCAGGCACATTGCCTGCTCTGAAGGATAATTGGTTTGATGGGTGAGACCTCACAATCAATGGGAATTGCATGGTTATTGGTCTCCATGCTCTGAAAGGAGTAAGCAAGAAAGGAATATAAGGATTTGCATTTCTAACAAGTCATGATGTCAAAGTTACTGGTCTGGGGAAGTACATAGAGGCTCACTGAATTAGAGATCCTGTTCTAAGCAGAAATAAGTAAAGTGAGACCTTGAATATGAATGAGAGATTTTCAGGTAAAGAGGCAGAAAGAATGTCCTCAGACCTGATGGTGACATACAGATGCCACTTCGAGAAATGGGCCAAGTGGCTGGGACACAAAGTTTAAAGCTAGTGAGTGAAAAGAGATGTTGAAGAGGAGACTCAGGGCTGATGAATTTAACAAAGCTCTCACCATGTCCAGGAAAGGGTCACATCCCTCTCAAGATCACACTGAGTTCTACATTGGACTTGTCATTTCCAAAAAATAGAGTCATCTTTTGGTATGAAGGTCAAGTCAGATTTCTAACCATTTATTTCACTTTCCCCCATCTTCTCTTGGAGAATACTGTATATTCTAGACTAGACTTATGTTTCTGTTTCTGCATCAGTCTAACAAACAAACATAAGTAGATGTTATGTCTTTGTCTATGACAAAAGTCAGCTCTTTATGGAGAGCACACAGGTGGCTATCTTATGCAAAGGATTTTGGGAGGAACTGGAAGGTTCCATTGTCTGCCGAGAGATTCCAATTTCCACTATTGATAGCATTAATTTGTGTTAAGTGATTGGATCACCACATGACTCCTATTAATATGCAAATGTGTATGCAGGATAAGTAATTTATTACTACCATAATCCTCATGAATACAGTCTTAGGATTTTATCAGATTATCTACTTGTTATCCATGGTGTGGGCTGGAGTTGGGGGAGTAGAGAGTCTGTCTCAGCATTCCCTGATGAATAGTTCCACTCAGAGACCACTGCCCTTTCTGATCACTAAACGATAACAGACACACACACACAGCTGTGTCCAGGATCATCTCTGCCCCTATCCAACTTGATAATCATTAACTGATTCATTTCAGTCCATGTGATAGTTGCCTGGGGAGGCGGTGGTCATATAGATAGACACAAGCATTCTCTCCAGAATGGTTTTATGGCAATAAATAATCGGACAACAAATGAACAACACACATTTAGGAGCCATATCTTAGAAGCAGAATATGACAGTGGGTACCTAAATGGTGATCAGTAGGAATAAGTAAAAATACAGAAAAAGGAAGAAGAGGGGGGAGAATAAACTCAAAGTTAAGTAGAAGAGAGAAGGATAGAGAAAAGAATAGATGGGGCAGTACTGGAGAATCGAATGCAAAGCTCCTTCCCATCAGGCTCATGGTTTAAGGTTCTGATGGGGAAGGAGTGTGCAGGATTTGCATGAACCGGCAAGTTTGGTTATGCACCCAGTGGACCAATTCACTCTCTCTCTTTCTCTCTCTATTTTTTTAAATGTGTGATTATATTTATTTGAAATGTTCACAAATTGCTCTCTAAATGAGCTAGCAATCTATGCTGGAATAATGTCATAGCCCAAATCTTTCATCAAGACGGAAACTAAAAAAAAATCAACAAAAACATTAAGAAAAAAATCATTTAAGTTAAGCTTTGAAACATAAATTGCAGTTTGACCTTTTCTTTTCTTCCACCAAGAGATGTGTTTCATTGAGTACCTTAAATTATCTGCCAATTAATTGGGAATGACATCATGGGAGTAGGGCATTACAAGGGATGGGGATAAAGAGTTCAAATGTTCTCGACCATTGCTGGTACAAAAGGAAACTCTTCTTTTAAGGTTTGGGCTAGTAAGACACAGTGAACTTTAGTTTACCCTCATCAGATGTTGATAGGAGAATTGCTAATGTTTTTTCCCTCTCTCTCAAAACCTGATATATGTCAGGCCCCCAGCTTGTTAACTGCTGATTTGGCCATCATTAGTTCCTGCTTCAGCTGACTGCCCCATTTATCTTGGCTTAATACATCACCATGCCAACATATGAGGGTATATAGGTATTCTTCTATTATGCTCAAGTAGCACATTGAAGCATGCTTCAATTAAAGTGACACACAAATCTAACTTTTCTCATCCCTTAATTTGACTCAGTGGCAACAGAATATGGGAATAACAGACAATGTACGGTCTATTACCAATTTTGCAGTGAATCACTGTTAAAGTCTGTCATCTTCGTATTTATTTAACTGAGTCTCATATAACCTGGTTGAACATCTCATACATGCCTGTATTTTGCTTCCTGACATCCCATGTACACATCTAGCACAGCATATAAAACATGCGTGCATTCTCCCATTAACATATTTATAAATACATGATGTTAATAGCCAAGAAATTAAACAAGGATGACACAATTGATTTTGTTCCAATATGCACAGTTATTGCATTTTTTATTTTTTTTATTTTTTATTTTTCGAATCTTTTTTTAAATTTTTTTTTGAGTTGGAGTCTCACTCTGTCGCCCAGACTGGAGTGCAGTGGCCGCTCCCGGCCACCGCAGCCTCAGCCTGCTGGGCTCCGGCGATCCTTCCGCCTCAGCCTTCCAAGTAGCCGGAACTACAGGTGTGCGCTACCACGCCCGGCTGATTTTTTGATTTATTGTAGAGATGAGGTCTCGCTGCCCAGGCGGGTCTCAAACCCACAGGCTCAGTCAATCCACTCACCTCAGCCTCCCAAAGGCGCGGGATTACAGGCTGAGCCACCGAGCCCGGCTGGTTATTGCATTTTTAACTCAATAAAGGAAACAGTCTGGTGAAGTGACTTTAAGAACTAAAGACACTAGCCTGGCATGGCGGCTCACACCTGTAATCCTAGCCCTTCGGGAGGCAGAGACAAGAAGATTACGTGAGCCTGGGGATTTGAGACCAGCTGGGGCAACTTGGCGAGACCTCATCTCTACAATAAATCAAAAAATTAGCTGAATGTGGTGGTGCATGCCTGTAGTTCCAGCTCCTTGGAAGGTTGAAGCAGAAGGATTACCTGAGCCCAGAAGGTCAAGGCTGCTGCACACCAGCCTGGGTGACAGAGTGAGACTCCAACTCAAAAAAAAAAAAAAAAACCCTAAAGACAGTACATTTTCTTTTGTGTTTCTGAAGCTCTTTCTGGGAGGAAGAGATGGGGAGAGTTTTCAGTTGACCACTAGACCATGGCAAAAAAATAATTCATTGATCTTTATGTGATTATGGTGGTATCTTTCTTTTTTTTTTTAATGTGGTGCTTGAGAAAATGTCACAAAGGACCTTTGAGAAAATTCAAATTTGTCTAAAAGCACTATTGATTCAATCACAACGTATTTACATAAATTTGAACAATGATGATATAATATAAACACACATGCACATACACTCATACATACTTGAGATAAATACAGTATATATTATACATATATATCCAGGATACTATCAATTTCTGTGAGTATATATACTTACATGCTCTGTGAAGGAAAACTATATCACATCCTCCATGTTCTCAACCTTCCTTTTGAACCATTCTTCTCAATTCATTTCATACTTGTCCTTCACGTAGTTTTAGATAACAGCCTTGTTTATACTCCTTTAAACATTCAGTTGACTGTGGCTTGGCTTTATTTAACAATGATGCTTCATTCCTAGATTATTAGAATCATTTTTATTGAAAGTGATAGAGACTTTCTGGTCATCTCAGACAATGAATTTCTTTGTTGCTGTTGATTTATTTAATTTAGTTTGAATGGATGACAGTATACACAGCTTTAGGCATTGCTGGATCGAGGTACTCAAATGATGTTATCAGGACGCAGGCAATTTTGTCATCTGAGGATTCTCCTTCCTGCTGTATGATTGTGTTATTCTAAGATAAGCTCTTTCTGAGGGGGACAGGAACGATGGCTACCAGCATCCCCAGGCCTTCATCCCAATGGTTAATGCTCTAAAAGGAAGATAAACATTCTTTCTTTCAGTGCCCACATGTAGAATCTCAAGGAAGTTTTCTGACTGGCCCTACTCAGCTCACACCCCTTCACCCTGGAATCATCACTGGATCTTGGGTCTACCATAGTGTTATGAGCCCAGTTTCAGATCAGGGGCCTGAGGGGGGTGGTCCATGACTAACAGCCCAATCAGAACCATATGGAATGATGTGTGCACTGGGGAGTGGGGTAGGGAAAGAGGTACCCATAGAAAAATAGAAGTAGAAACCACTTTTCCACCTTTAGGTAAGGTGCCATGACTCAGATAATCATCTCTCCCTATTTTATCAGAGCCCTCCAACTCCTCACTGGGCTACTCAGGCCTCAACTGTTATTTTTTTTCCCCTAAGTAGCCTTTAAAATTGCAACTGACATTGCTCGGGACTTTTCCAGGGAGGTCATGAGTCAACAAGAGCCCAAGAGATAAAATACTTGCATGGCCAACAAGCCTTAAAATAGGCAGTAAAAGACAAGCACATGGTCTCCATTCAAGAGTTTTGGAAAAGCAGTCAGACATTCTGTGCACACTCAATAAAAATAAAACAAATAACAGACATCCACAAAGATGAGTTCTGCTCATGACCGCTGGCTGGATCTCTAGAAGAAGAGAAACATAACCTCATTAGTTTTTCCTAGCCCAATTCCTGTTTTCATCCCCGAATTATCTCATATATAGACATTGAATAGAAGCCTTTTCTAAAATGACTAGTAGTACAGTACACAATGCTTGAATGCTAGAGTAAGGTAGGTCTGTGACAATGAGGATGAGTCACCTAATCTCTGTAAGCTTGGTTTGTTCTTTGTCAGTAGTATGGGGTAAGAATATTTTGTGAGATAGTTGTAAGAGTCAATCCTTAACCTCTCTAAGCTTCAATCTCATGATCTGTAAAATGGACATATAATAATACTTAGGGTATGCTCCTAGGGTAAAGCAGAGACGGGAGCTGTCGACTCAATAATCATTCTGTTCTTCTTGTTAACATAATCCTAGTTTTAGTAGGGGCAGGAATATGCCATGATTTTTAAAACCCCAGCCTTCCTTGCAGATAGGATGGTTAATAAGATATTATTAATAAGATATGAGTTGTTGTTGTTGTTAAGAGCGAAGTTGAGGAGTTCTTTTAAAGAATCTGAGCTGAGAGCCATACTCTTTGATCTTTATCCCTCTTTCCGTCTGGGTTTGGATATAATGTCTGCAGCCTCAGCAGCTATCTTGGGTCCATGAAGAAAAGACAAAGAATATTGCTGAGACTTTGACTCTGACATCCTTAAGCTACTGAAACAATACCAGCAACCTCTTGTTTCTGAACTTCTTGTTATACGAGAAGAAAAATACAATATATAATTGTATACGATTTTTTACGGATTTGAAATAGTAATCCATACAAAGCATTCATTACAAAATTTGCAATACCAAGTCTAGGACTTTGGTGCTGTTGGTTTTTTGTTCTTAAGAAGGTGCTAATGGAAAGCTTTCTCCCAGCTATGTCACAACCACCACCTGGCTGACAAAAAATGCAAACTGTGATTTACTTATAAGGTTTACCCAGTTTCTGAAATGTTAGGATGGGAAATTGTTTATCAGTAAAATAAGAGAATAGTGATAGGTAACATTCATAGAGCAATTCTTATTCCCACATGTAATGGTGCATAATGCCTTGCCAGTTACATGGTAGGTGTTCCAAGTGTTCTGTTCTTTCCTTCCATCCTTACCCCTTGTTATAGTTTGGGTATTTTTCCCCTTCAAATCTCATGTTGAAATTTGATTCCCAATGTTTGGAGGTGGGGCTTGGTGGGAAATGCTTGGGTGGCAGAGGGGCAAATCCCATGAATGCCCTGGTGTCCTCCCTTTGGTAATGAGTGAGTTCTCACTCTATTACTTCATTATCTGATTGTCACTTCCTTCTCTCTCTTGCTCCCTCTTTCACCATGTGACACACAGACATACCAGCCCCCTTTGCCTTCTGTCATGAGTGAAAGCTTCCTTAGGCCTTACCGGAATCAGATGCTTGCACTATGCTTATTGTACAGTCTGCAGACCATCAGCCAGATAGACCTCTTTTCTATATAAATTGCCCAGCCTCAGGTATTCCTTTACATCAACAGAAAATGGACTAGTACACACTCCTTCTTCTAATGCTAAGGCATGTTTGCCCAGGAAGAGTCAGCCTCTTTCAATAATAGATAAGCAGCAATAAGTTCCAGGTGCACACAGGCGGTGGTCACATGAACAGCACTTTCTTACTACAAGGAAAGTCCAAACATGGATTTTGGAAAAATAATGAGTTTTGTACCAAACTGTCTTTTACAGGGGACCTGACAAGGCTGGTCTCTAATTCTGGTTGGCTCTTCAGAGTAGGTCTGATTAATGGGCTGGAATTAGTACTCCTGGGACAGACCAGTTTATTGAAATATTCAGAGTCTCCCAATGTCACCCTCCACCCAGGCCTGGTGGGAAAGGCAGCGTTTCCATGACAATGCAGTACATTTAGTCAGCAGCACCTCTGGAGTAAACAGTAATCCTTCAGAAAAACAAGAAGGTCATTACAGCAACTTGTCAAATCAATGCAGAGGGTGTCGGGGCCGATTAAGGCATCTTCTCTCGCAGCTGACACAGTGTCAATAGTACTGGGCCACCACTGCTCAGGCAGATGATTGAAGTGAAGTGCCCATCAGTCAGGGCGTTGAGGTGGACTAACGATTCCCCGCGCTGCCTATTAGAGCTACATGACAACTCAATCCTGCTTGCTGGCAAAGAGAGAGAGGGAAAGAGAGAGAGAGAAAGGGAAAAAATAGTGACCTTGTTGCTTTGTTTGAAGCTGAATTAAATTGACAAGAGCAGCTAATCTTTACCTAGGGCGATTAACAGAATTAAGGACCACAACAAAGGCACCCAAGGTTTTAACATCTATGCAAGGGCTCAGAGATGTTTATGGTGTAGATAGCTCTCCTTGGGTATTCAGGTATGATCCATATATATATGCTGGGCCAAGTCTTCTCCAAATGAAGCGTGGGTAATCCCATTAACACCCTGCCAAAGTAACGTGTGAGGATGCAAGGCAGTCACTGAATATGCCTCTTCTACATCAGTCGGGAAGTCTACTCATCCCAGTGGTGCTGGCTGAACATTTTAGACTTAAAAAGCTGGGCTGGGGAAAGGCATAAATACACAGAGTTTTAATATATTTCCCTGGAGAAATATTTTGCCTCATTTGAAATCTTCTGAGCCCATGATTCCACAGCAATTTTATCCAAACCATTCAATGGTTTAACGAAAAAGAAAAGTGTCTCATGGCAGAAGAACAGAACTCCTAAAGAAGGAAATGAGCATTTGGAGAGATCCTTGGACAGAAATTTTTTTTTTTTCTTATTTACTGGAACTTTCTACCCTTGGTGCAGTTAAAATCATGGGATCCAGAATACCTTTTTCTATTAGAACAAATTTGAAACAATGAAATGGAGGATGAAAATTTTACTTTTATGTAAAATTTATGTAGTAGAAAATTTATGTAAAATTTATGTAAATTATGTACTAAAGCACCTCAATGTCCAAAATAGTTTTTCTGTGAAGGGCCTGACTTTGTGAGCCTGACTTTGTGAATCTTATTGTCCCTGTTGCAACTACTCATCTCTACCATTTAAGATGAAAAAAAGGCCATAGGCAATGTGTAAATGATGGGAGGTAGTATTCTAAGAAAACATTACAAAAACAGACATGGACCAGATTTGATCTCAAGTTGCAGTTTGGAAGAAAAGGCTCTGTCACCTGTTGGGACCCTGATCAACAAGAATACAGCAGTTTCATTCAACCAACTAACAGTTATGGAGTGCTTTCTATTTGTTAGGCATAGGACTAACTGTTAGAGAAATAAGATGGACTAGACATGGTACCTGCATTTGAAGAACTTGCAATGCAATAGAGAAGATAACTGTGTGGGTGCATGACTGTAATACAATATATTAGGTACTGTAGTTAAAAGAACACAAATGAAATTATTCCTAGAACAGAAAAGGTTAGAGAAAGTGACAGAAAACAAGAGGCTTTGGGACTACATAGTCAATAATTTCTCAGTAGGTAAAGTGGGTCAAGGCATTATAGAGTCAGTGTGGCCAGTCAGTGTGGTGTGTGTATGTGAGACAGACAGAAAGAGAGAGAGAGAGAGAGAAAGAGAGAGAGAGAGAGAGAGAGAATAAAAAGAGAAACAGACATGACAAGTGAAATGAGAGAGACAAGGAATAAGAAGGAAAACTTTGGGGGACAAAGTGAGTGGTTGGGGAAAAGACTAGAACTGTGTGTTAGAGCTAGTGAAGGAATTTGCATGGCAAGCCAAAGATTCAGATTCATTAGCCTATTGGCAATAAAGAGCAATTAATGACAATAAGCAGGGGAATAATGCCATCAGATGACTGTGTGGATTCAAGGAAAGACTAGGCAGAGACTATTCTAATAGTTCCAGGCAAAAAGAATAAAATCCTAGATTAGAGTTGGTCGGGAAATAGAGAGAAGGACGAGGATATAAGCAATGTTTTAGGGATAGGGCAAATATGGCTGGAGGATTATCACAGTATCTGTTCCAAGGAAGTTGGTCCTGGGGAAGTGTAGGACCTTGAGAAAAATTTGCAAGGGCTAGCTAAGGCAACGCAGCCAAGGGAGAAATGTAGTCCAAGAGGATAGCCAAGAATATCACTGGGGAAACAGTCTCCAGGAGCCAAGCACAGAAGATGATCCAAAGGCAAAAGTGAGGTCATAGATCACTGAGGCGAGGAGCTCATGAGACTTGGTGGAGGTCAGAATGCAGAGCTGTAAACATGGTTGGGGCAAATTATTCAGGACTGAGGTGAGCAGGAGACAGTTCCTCACTCTAAAGTGGTACTGGTATGTGGAGATTTGATGATATATAAGTCCATATAATCCCAGATGCAAGCAACTGCACCAGGAATTATTCCACAAATTCTAGCTGTGCAATTCAATGCAGGATGATGTCAACAGAGCTAGCTAAAACAGAAGACAATGTAGACAGAGCTTACTTTTGGGCATGATGAATCAGAAGCACCTACATGCTAATAGATGGTTTATTGCATGTAATGATGTGGAGCTTAGATTTGGAAATATCATTTTGAAACTAGACAGTATGTAGCAGTAGTTGAAGTCACAAGAATGGATGAAAACACCCAAAAAGAATGTGTCTGAGAAGAACATGGAGAAAGACAGAATCCGGTGAAAAACACGTAGGGAGAGGGTAGAGAGAGCTGACTCACCAAAAGAAACTCACTAAAAGAGAAAGGCTGGTCAGAGAAGAAGGAGGAAACTCAAGAGAGAATAATGTTCCGAAGGTGGGCAGATGGGTTAAGGTCAAATACTCTAAGGAAGTGAACTCAGAAAAAATCCAAGTAGAACAGAAGAGTCTTTGGACTACTTGTTGGCAATCCTGAATTAGAAGAGTAGTGGGGATAAAACCTAGCTTATTCTGGATTAAGGACTGAATGGAAATCACTGTCAAGACTTCTAGTAATAAAAAGAGAAGAGAGATATTGTAATAACTTTAGGAAGATGCAAAGCAGAAGGAAGATGGTTTTAAAATCAGAAATATTTAGAGAAAATTGAGGCCAGAAGAGAAGCCAACAGAGTACGAACATATTGGACAGGAGATACAGAAAAATCTAGGTTTCCTAAATTAGCCTGTAAACAAAAATTACCTGTGGGTACTTGTAACTGCATTCCTGGGCCACAATTCAGACCTTCCAAACTCATGTCTCCACCACAGGACCTAGGGAATCTTAATGACAAGCATCTTGGATGACTCTTATATTCAGCAGGTTTAGAAGGTTGCTCTCGGAACCTTCTAAAGATTGTAAGGCTGATCCACACACTTGACTTCTCATTGAAATAAACTGAGGAGCTTTAAAAATACATCAGTGCCTATATCTCACACCCAATAAATGCTGATTTAATTGGTCTGGGATTCTGCCTGGGGTTCTTACCATTTCCTTGATTCTAATGTGCAGCCAAGTTTATGTAGATGTGGGAAGATAAGGATGAGTGAAAATAAGTTTCAAGGAAAGGAAGGAAAAGATGGTGGTTTCATCCTTCCATGGCCTCTATTATATTGGAGAAAAGGCTTTGTCATCTGTTGAAAGTGATGGGGTAAGCCGGGTTCAGTGGCTCAGCCTGTAATCCTGCGCCTTTGGGAGGCTGAGGTGAGTGGATTGCTTGAGCCTGCGGGTTCGAGACCTGCTTGGGCAACTTGGCAAGACCTCATTTCTACAATAAATCAAAAAATTAGCCGGGCGTGGAAGCACGTGCCTGTAATTCCGGCTACTCAGAAGGCTGAGGCGGAAGGATCGCAGAGCCCAGCAAGTCGAGGCTACGGTGTCCGGGAGTGGCCGCTGCACTCCAGTCTGGGCAACAGAGTGAGACTCCAACTCAAAAAAAAAAAAGAAAGTGATGGGGTAGATGTAGGATGGTGGGCTTATGGAAAGGAGTATGGGGAGTGAACAGGATTATGGGGTTTAAGGGCATGAAGGTGTTGCCGACACAATACTTTTTCAGAACAGGGTATCCATTCAGAAACACAGTAGCTGTCTGGTACTCTGTACTGGTACTGAGGCTGTCAGGGCAAATGCAGCAGTTTGACCAGTGAGAGGACAAGGAACGAAGGGATAGAGTTGTACTAAAATCATTTAACTAGGAGCCATGGTAGGATGTAACTTTGAATAGCCATTATGGAAAACAGTATGGAGATGGCTAAAAAAAATTTTTTTCATGAAACTATCGTATGATTCAGCAATCCATCTTCTGGATATTTATTCAAAGGAAATAAAATCAGCACCCCAAAGAGATAACTGTACTCCCATGCTCATTGCCGCATTATTCATAATAGTGAAGACACAGAAACAACTTGTGTTCATCAGTGAATGAACAAATAAAGAAATCGCGGTATAACTCATAAGTGGACCCTGAACATCTATCATAATACTCTAAGAAAGGGATTGGTAGTAGTGGGACACTGCCAGGGTGGGGGGAGCATGTCACATCAATAAGGGTGCCTTATCCAAATCCAGGCAAATTGAGGGCCAATGGGAGGCCCAAACTCTACCCAATCCTGACTTTCACCCCACATCTTTAAAATTAAAAATTATGAAAAAAGAAATTGCATAAATACACAATGGAATATTATTAAGCCTTAAAAAGGAAGGAAATTTGTTCATTTATGACAACATGGATAAACTTGGAGAAAATGATGTTAAGTGAAATAAGCCAGACACAGAGAGAAAAATGCTGCATATCTCACTTATATGTTCAATCTAAAAAGAGGTTAATATGTAGAAGCAGAGAGTAAAATTGTGGTACCAGGGTAGGGGGCATGAGGTAGAATAGGGAGATATAGGCCAAAAGGTACAAATTTGTAATTGAGTAGGATGACTAAGTCTAGATAGCTAATGTACAGCATGAGGACTATTGTTAAATATTGAAATACATATAAGAAATTTGTTCAAGAGAGTAGATTTTAGATGCTCTTTGCATTTAAAAAAAGGGTAACTGTAAGATAACATAAGTTAATTTACTTGAGTGTAGTAATCATTTCACTATGTATGTGTATATTAAAGTATCATGATGTACACCTCAAATATATACAATAAGAATAAACAAATACATAATAAAAAGAAAGAGACATGATTACAGAGGAACTGAAATTAGTAAATAGCAATTTTAGTTTATGATCTTGGAACCTCAAGTCTACCAAGTATGCCCTCAGGGATGACTTACTCCAGTGAAATGGAAGTGAATATTTTTAGGGTAGAGTTGGTTAAAGAACTATGAAATTTTAGTTTTGATATGTTAGATTGCTTAGTGGGGTAAAGAGCTTGAACACTCAATTTATCATACCTGCCTCTTCCACTCACCAGCTGTGTTACCATGGACAAATTTTTCATCCCATGTAAGCTTCAACTTTTTTTAATCTATAAAATGGGAAGCATAATAATTATTAGAAAACTATATGAATGAGAAATAGTCAACATTTTCAGAGACTTGAGAAACTATTCAACAAGATAAGAAAAAAATCATTTGAATTGGTCAGTGTGATGGTTATTAGTGATGTATATCAGTGGAGTGGTGATGCAGAAACCAAATTCAATGGACTACAAAGGAAGGCCATACAATAGAGACTCTTTCAAGGAGTTAGTGAAAAGAAATATATTTTATGGTAAATTTAGGCAAAGCCATGTTCCGTGGAAGAATTTTAGAATTGTTGTGATGATTGAATTAAATAATGTGCATAAAGCATTCAGTCGGGTGGACACATCAGTACCCATGAAAAGTTATCTATTATTATTATTACTACTACTACTATTAACAATATAGCAATTTTGTGACTGACAATCCCTGGTTTGGGAGATAGAAATAACATTTGCTTTAATAAATTAGTGATTTATTGAATAGATTTTTAAAAATTATAATGTGAGGCCTGAAGTAGAGAAAAATTTTATATTTGAATCAGAGACATTGTAGCAGACATGATGGGTATGGTAGCTATGCAGGCAACCTAATTCTATTATACAATATTCTGACTATTTTGTTGATATGCTTGATGCTAAGATGGGGTTCAGTGACAAGTCTATTTATAAGTATTTTTTAAACTTGGGGTCATTCCAGACTTGTTTGATGAATGCCTTTATATCTACATCATATTTCTATGCAGTTCATCAGTTTATATTACTGACCTACTCAATCAAATACAACAAAATACTGACAGGAATGGGGGAGGGGAGCATAAGAGTGAGAAAATCCATTCCAAAAGATCTGAATAAGAGAAGGCATCAGAGAAAATCAGAATTAATAACTTTCATGACAGGTCCTGAGCGCTGATGAGCACATGTCTATATCTTATAATTTGACAATATGCTTTAGCATTCACAGAAAGAAGTCACTGCCACAGGTGCTCTGCTGTATGGAAGGGATAGATTTTAGAGAAGATCCAAAATTGTACACAACTGAGTGGGGTCTGGTAGATGTAGCAATCAGGGAAACACATTCTAATCTCTACCTTGGGGACAATCAGGCAAAAGTCTAGTTGTTTATACAAATAGAGCAGAAACAACCTCCAAAGCAATGAAAACTCCACAGTCTGGGAAGAAAGGCTTAATGGAATACTTGATTTTAAATTACTCCAGTAAGGCTATCAGAGCACTGTGACATAGAATTATTATAGTGATTTTTAATTGGCAGGACTGGACACAGTGGATAGAAGTTGAAATGAGGGAAATGTTAGATCTACTTAAAGAAGGGTATTTGTACAGCCAAAGATACCAAAGGGGGGGAAAAACAAGCATCTAGGGAAACTGATTTTTTGTTTGTTTGCAACTGGAGATTCACTAGATGAGATGAACGACCAATTGCTGGAAAACTTGTGGAACTCAAGCATTCAATGGGATATTACCTTCTAAGATTTTTTCTGACTCTGACACATTACTTTTGATGTCTTGAAAAAATCAGGGCCACATGTAATATTCACACGCTAAGATGATCTTAACTATTCCTTGCAGTGAGCCAAAACTCGTTTGCGCAAAGTTCTTTCTAATTATATAGGCAGAAGGATATTGTGGAAAGAATTCTAGAAAAAAAAGCTTTAAAGAGACATTTTTTGGTGAAGAGGGACTCAATTTATATTTTTGAGGCATATGATGTTAAAGAATATATTATAGACTTTTTGTAGTTTATTTCATTTAATTTTCACAAAAGAACCATGAGGCAAGTACTATAATCCCTATTTGTTGGATAAAGATAATGAGGGATCTGAGTAGCTAAATGAGTCATCCATGATCACATAACTAGAAAACCAATATTTGAAACCAGATTGATCTTATCCTACAGTCGGAGCTCTTAATCACTACACTATATTTTTCTCAGCATCTGTCACTAACTAGCTGCCTGATTTGGGGTATACTATTAATATAGCCTCAAAGTTTTTATCTTTAATTGCAAAGTGGGAAAGTGTTGTTCTACAATGACATATGAAGGACTTCTGGGTAGCCAAAAATAATGGCAGCAATCTAGGTCTACATCTTCCCAAATATCCTGTAAAAGCAAGAGAGAACAATAAGAAGAACAAATAAAACTACACAAAACCCAAATTCTTGGCATAACTAGAAGACAGAGAATTGCCAAACTTCAAAATAACTGTAGGAAGAAAAATTACCAAATTCCAGTGAGCTGTCACTCATGCTCCTACCACAAGATTTTTGAGATGATTAAGGAAAGTTTGAGAAAATCCTATTAGAGAGAGAGAGAGAGAGAGAGAGAGAGAGAGAGAGAGAGAGAGAGAGACAAGATAGGAGCTAAATGTAGACATAGATTTATCTAAAACCACAGCCAGAGAGAAAGTATACCTTAAGTGTAAAAATACTAAAAATATCTATTGGTAGATCAGATTTCTGATGACAAGAAAGTTTCTTAAAAGTGCATATAATTTGAAATGGCAATCTTAGAAAGACATGGCTATGGAAAGAAAATGAGTCACAAGTAGGAAGGAAGAAGAATGACAAATGAGTGGTGAAGGAGAAAAGAAAACTTCAGTCTGGCAAGACAACAAACAAATAAAAATTCAAGAAACAAAGGACACAGACCATCTCCCTTACATTACACACACACAGACACTTAAAAACCTCTTTAAAAACACTAGACTTTGCTACACTGGCAGAAGAGGGCAGTATTGAATTAGAAATATCCTAAATATCAGAATATCAGAAAATGAATGAATGACAACTAAAAAGTATACTCAGTTATTATTTTTTTAAAAAATCAGAAAACAAGAGTCAATACATTTCAGCTGATGAAAATGCTCCCTAAAAAATTAACCATGGGGGGAAAACCTTGCAAGACAATACTGCAAGCTTAATTAAATATACTCAGGCAAACATTTGGGAATATAAAAAATCATCTTGAATCAGAAATTTAAAAAACGAAAACAGAAATAGACAAAAAGAAGAAAAAAACGAAAAGTGGTTTTATTGGACAGGGAAAGGGAAAAAAAGTAAAAATCAAAATTACTTCAGAAATGAAGACTACAAAATATAACTGGGGAAATGAGAGTCAAATAGAAATTTAATAAGGGGCATTGTTTAAAGATAAAAAATAAAATACAGAAAAAAGGAAAAAAATCAGAGAAAAAATACTGGTAATGGAAGACAGGCAAAGAAGAAATAGTGTACATATAATTGGAGGCCATGACTAAAGAAAGTAGAAAATGGAACGTGTCCAATATTTAAAACTGCAATTAAATACTATTTCTCAGAAACAAAAGAAAACTTAAATTTTTGTTAATTTTAGATTTCATTTATTTATTTTACAAATAAAATAATTTTATTTTGTGTAGTTTCCATCAGATTCTTGGAAAACTAATTGAGGATGAGCAACACTAAGATATATCTTATATAACAGACTTCAAAAATAAAAGAAAAATTATTGACGCATCCATACCAAAAAAAGCAAGAAAATATAATCTACTAGTAAGAGACAAAGCAATCAGTGGGTTCAGACTTGGAGATGATCCAAATGTTGAAATCATCAGACAGGGCATTAAATATAGCTAAGATCAATATGTTAAAGACCAGAGGAAATAGTGGACAACTTCTATAAATAATAAAGAGTTGGAAATTTTTTAAGAAAAGACAGATCCATATGTAAATACTAAAAATAAAAAAAAAAGAAACAAATAGGAAAAGTGCTCTTCGTGGGCTCATCAATAGAGTCAGCACAGCTGAGGAAAAAAATCAGTGAACTTGAAGATAGGTCAGTAGCAATTACCCAACTGAAGCACAAGGAGAAAAATGAGTGGGAGTGGGTGGTTGAGGGCACAGAGTAGTACATCCTAGAGCTATGAGACAATATAATATGAACTAATGATGTCAAGAACAAGAAGATTTAACTAATATATTAAAATTTTCTTTTTGAAAAAAATATGTATACTTGGCACTAGTTTCCCTAGCAAGAATAAAAAATGAGGACATGTTAAAGAGACACAGAAGCCAACATAAACACAGAAGCCAACAGAAAGCTTCCAATGGCCAAGTATTAAAATTTCTGAGGAAGAAAGATAAAGAATAATAATAATCAATTATAACCCATGGGTTAAAATAAGAAATCATTGCTTCATACTGATACAGTTGACTGACTGACTGAGTGAATGAATAAGTGAATAAATGAGATAGATTTTCCTCCAACTAATGCATGTAGAAGGAATAGTGGAAATAGAAAATCATCATTTGAGAAACACCAGAGTAATCACTGCTTCAGACAAGAATCATCATGAAGTGGATGTTACAACCAGTGGTTAGAAGCATGATGAGAAAAAGGAAATTTATATGGTTTTAAAATATCTCTACAATAAAATATTTCTTAATTACACATGGAAAAATATAGGCACAATTAAGACACCTAGTATAATCCCCTTAACCAAGTGATGTTAGCATCATCAATAATGGCACAAATCAGCATGGTCTCGTGTTATACACTTTGAGAAGGACACAGGATCAATTTTGCAGTATTTTTGCCAAAAACTTAATTCAGAATTTAGTCATGGGAAACATTAGACAAATTCAAATTGAGGGTCAGTCTACAAAATACATGTCTGATGTTGAAAAACAAAGAAAAATCGAGGAACTATTCCAAAATGGAGGATATACAAACTACATAATAAAACATAATTATTAAATGCAGCTTTGTATCCTGTATTGAATCCTGGACTAAAAAGGAGCATTAGAGGGACAATTGGTGAACTGTGAATAATGTTTTAGATAATAGTAGCCTGTCAATAACATTGTGTTAATTGTGCTAATATTTAACTGTTGGGGACTCTGGGTGAAGGATATAGAAAAGTCTTTGTATATTTTTGCATATTAGTTTTAAGCTTGAAATTATTTTACACAGAGGAAAAATGCATCATTAGATGATTTAACCATTGGGCAAGTATCATGGAGTGTACTTACATAGACCTAGATGGTATAGCCTACTATATACCTAGGCTATGTTATAGACTATTGCTTTTAGGCTACAAACCTGTACAGCATGTGACTATATTGAATGCTATAGGCAATTGTAATATTAATGGATTTGTGTATCTAAACATACCTAAACATAGAAAAGGTACAGTAAAAATGCAGTGTTATAATCTTACAAGACCAGCTTTGTATATGTAGTCAGTCAACTGAAATGATGCTATACAGCACAAAACTGTAATACGTTGTTAAAAATTTCAAAGTTAAAAAAAATAGTAGCACATGACAGCAGCCTGCTGTCATGGTCATACTTCTTGTCAGTGTATTTTCTAGTGCATGAATTCAATCATGACTCTTTCTTATTCAAAATCTTCTAGGTCTCTGGCCCTCCTTACCTGGTCCCTGCCCAGCTCAAGAGACTCAGCTGTTGTTACTTCCCTACCTGTACCCTGTATTACCACCTTATTGAGTGCTTTGAATGTACTAGGCTCTCAAGTTCACAGGTGTCAGTGCTAGTACTCTGAGCCTATAGTACTAGTGCTGGGACTAGTGAATTTGACATCTGGAGCAAATTGTTTTTAATACCTCTTTCCGCCGGTCTCGGTGGCTCAGCCTGTAACCCAGTGCTTGGGAGGCCAAGGTGAGTGGATTGCCTGAGCCTGAAGGTTCGAGACCCGCCAGGACAACTTGGCGAGACTTCATCTCTACAATAAATCAAAACATTAGCTGGGTGTGGTAGCGCGCCTGTAGTTTCAGCTACTTGGAAGGCTGAGGCGGAAGGATCGCCGGAGCCCAGCAGGTCAAGGCTGCAGTGGCCAGGAGTGGCCACTGCACTCCAGTCTGGGTGACAGAGTGAGACTCCAACTCAAAAAAACCAAAAAACCCAACAAACAAAAACACCTCTTTCCACTGTAAGATGAAATGATTTTCAGTTGAAATATGTAATAATTAACAATAATCCTAATTTGTTCACTAGTTTGAAAACAGACAATTCACTATTAAAAAAAGAATAATGTCAATCACTGGGAGTTCTCTGAATTAACTTTCAAGTAGAATAAAATGTTTCTTAAAGAACAAATAACACAAATATGCTAATTTTCTGCTTACCTATATATTGTTCAAGCTCAATATTAACCCCTGCAGTTATTTAGAACTTAGACCAACAAATGATTTTGGAGAGAAGAAGAATTTTATCACTGATATTGTTTAGAATTGCCAGAACTTGGTGATAATTGAAAAAAAAATCTAACTTTCAGTTGATTTTGTTATTGTTTTAAATTTCTCCACAGTGCACCCCTTCATTGCCCACACCTGGCTACCTTTCCACCAGCCCACCCACACTCTGGGATGTTGCTCCATGGTACCCTATATTTCCTTCTCTAGTTATCTATCACCCTACTTTGCAATAATTTACTGATATTTCTATGTATTCTAAGATATTTGAGTTATATGAAAGCAGAGACCATGTTTTATTTATCCATCTCTGTATCCCCAACAATCAATGCACAATATGTTCTCAGTAACTGTTTGCTGAAAGAATAATCATTCAATAAATATATGCATACAAGAAGTGGCCAGGAACCATATACTGCTGGCAAAGTAAAAACACTGCCCGGAGTCTTAGGACTTCTCAACTGGAGTCACTGAAAACGTCTGATGAAGTAGAGGAGGTGATCCTAACCAAAGAGCCAAGCTCTCTTATCTTTTAATCAAACACTGCAGCAATACAAGGTGACAAAGAACTCAAAATTGGTGTCAGACAATACTAGGTTTATATCTCACCTCTGCCACTTGACTTAGTGGCAATGTTTAAAATGCTTGGAAACTTGATTGTCCTCACTAAACCTTAGTTTTCTCATTCGTAAAAATAGACTTAATCCTTACACTACAGGGGGTTCTTGTGATATATATATGAATTGTTTTTGTTGTCATGTCTCCGGCATAGTATCTGGCCATAGGAGGACCTCAGTAGATGTCGGTTGCCACTTCATTCTGCTCTTTTTCCCTGATGATTGATGCTCAAACACACTCCACATTAATTTACTACATTTATAAAATCCAAAGGACAGCTTCGGTGTTGCTTAACATTTCCCTTAACATAGGAAACATCTATTATTACAATTTGGGGATATGGCAGTTGCAAATATTTTTCATCAATTACAAGAAGATGCAGTTCTGGAACTCTAGGCTTCCTTTGATGCTGTCAGGACCATCCAGGGTGCCCAGTGGGTGGCTGACAGAGCAATTGGAGAAACACTTCCTAAATCCCTGCTGAAGGTTTGTATAATACTGACTGGCGACCACAGAGTCCAAAAGCAAGGATTAACCAGTACCTTGTTCTCTTCTTTCAGTAGGTACCTAATTGGTGTCTGTTAATCAACCTGATTCCCTTCCAATAATCACAACTTATTTTCCAATTTGACAGGGCACGATTAGAGGAAGAGAAAAAGGAAGACATGGGAAGTAGGTGTAACCATGGATAGACAATCAATATTTTTAATTGAATTTCAGGTTTGAGCTTAAACCTCCCATCGGAGAGTCTTTATTAGCTTATCAGAATAATTCTATTATCTTTTTCTCATTACTTTATTGGCCAACAAAAGAAAAAAGTAAAATACCTGAACATATATGTTATTTGGGAAAAATAGCTGAAATGAATGAAACAGTAGTTTAAACCAATGTTACCTAATAGTATTTGCCACAGTGAAGAAAATGTTCTGTTCTGTACTAGGTGATACAGTAGTTGTTAGCCACATGTAGTTATTGAACACTTGAAATATGGCTAGTGCAACTGGCCATATTGAATTTTTAATTTAATTTAATCTCATTTAATTTAATTTAAATTTGAATAGCCATATGTGGCTAGTGACTACTGTGGAGAGCACAGATAAATCACAATAAAAGTCAAAATCACTGGATATACTCATGCTCTCAGAGTGTTGGTGTTGAGCACCCCTGTAACATGGCTGCCTGACTCCGTGCTTCAAACTCTCCTGCATACTCCTGTACTGCTAGTGCTCCTCCACAATGTCTTTAAATTGCTTCCACTGAAGCGTAGCTATTGTTTTCTGATGTTTACCTCATAAACTGTCCTCTGCCTGGTTTTCTAAGACATCTGCAATTGATTTCTCATTATTATATGCTTTGCACCTATTTTATCTTTAGGTAATAGATTCCTAGTTTTCTTTGGAGCAATGTCTCTTCTCCTACATAAAATTCAAGTGGTTTGGGTGCAGCTGACTCTGTCTTGGGTCTTTGAAATCAGTAGATTTGACATGGTTGAGGAAAGAATTAGTAAACTTGGAGATATGTCAACAGAAATTTCCCAAACTAAAAATCAAAGAGAAAAAAGAATTACAATAAAATGGAGGCTGGGCTCAGTGGCTCAACCTGTAATCCCAGCACTTTGGGAGACCAAAGCAAGTGGATTGCCTGAACCCATGGGTTTGAGACCAGCCTGAACAACTTGGTGAGACCTTGTCTCTACAATAAATAAAAAATTAACTGACATGGCAGTGTGCACCTGTAGTTCTGACTACTTGGAAGACTGAAGTGGAAGGGTCGTCAGAGCCCAGCAGGTTGACACTGGAGTGACCATGAGCATGTCACTGCACTCCAGCCTGGATGATGGAGTGAGACTCCAACTCAAAAAATAAAAATAAATAAATAAATAAAATGGAACAAAATGCCCAAGAACAGTGGGACCATTATAAAAGGTGTAAACATGCACATGTACATGTAAACATGTTAGGGAAGAAGTAAATAAAAAAGGAGCAGAAGAAATATTTGATGCAATGATGACTCAGAAATTTCCAAAATTAGTGACAAATAACAATTCTTTGATCCAAAAACTTCAGAGAAAACTAAATAGCAAACACCAAGAAACCTGCACTAGGCATATCATATTTAAATTGCAGACAATATAAAAAAACCAAAAAATTCTCAAAAGCTAAAGGTTGAGGAAAGAACCTTATATATAGAAGAACAAGGTTAATGGAGTTAAAGATTTAAAGTGTTGAGAAGAAGAAAACATTCCCATTAACCTAAAATTGTGTATCCTGTATAATTATTCCTCAAAAATGAATAAGAAATAAAGAATTTGTCAGATAAACAAAAATTGAAGGAACATCTCTTCAGTAGGTATGCCTTGAAGGAAATGTTTTTTAAAAATTTTAGAGAAAAGGAAAATGATATAGATCATAAACTCAAATCTACAATACAAGGTGGTAAGAACTCAAAATGGGTCTTAGACAATGCTGGGTTTATATAGAAAGAGTGTTAGAGAAGGAATAAATGAGGGCAAAATAAGTATTTCATTTTTATTATTCTTAATTGATATAACATATAACATTCTGCTCAAAATAATAATGGAAATGATATATTCCATGATTTTTGCTATGGATAAATGAAATGAATGGCAACAATATAAGATGAGAGGACAAAATTGGGAAAATTGTTTTATAAGGTACTTTGAATCCCTGTTAATCTGTACAATATTACTTAAAAGTGGACTTAAAGGAATTGTAAATGTATGAGAGAGAACTCAAAGAAAACCCTGAAGTTTATTTATAAAAATTGCATATTTATTCTTACATGTTTAAACTTCAGACACCTTCAAGGTACTCTTTGTTTGATGAAATACAACTACTGAAACACCTTTTCCACTGCTCAGAACTGTTTTTGAACTTTTCCAATTTGAGGCCTTTTAGTTCTTCAGTCATTTTTTGTTTCACCTGCTCCATATGGGCAAAACATTTCCCTTTGAGGAATTTTTGTATCCAGGAAAACAAAAGAAAAGTGGCTCAGGGCAAGATCAGGTGAATAGGGGGAGTGAAACTTGGGGGTCATACTGTTTTTGGTCAAACACTGCTGAACACACAGCCTGGTGTGGCAAGTGCACTCATAAATCATCCATCATGAAATGGGCAAACACGTTGAAAGACTCTCCCCCCAAAATTAATTAATGCCAAATGCAGCCTCTCACAACAACCCTAACTTGTACACTGATGCCAATGGGCTCCTAGAACACTTACCCAGTGGGGAAAACCTGTGATACGAGGGGCCCGCCCTCCAAAAAACAATTCTATTTTTGGGGAGAGCAAGTTGACCTCATATATTGCAGACTCTAGTAAACCTAATAAAAATTTTTAGAAGTATAATTGGTATGGTAAGAGATGAAAGAAAACAGAATCACATAAAATGTTCAATTAAGGCCAGTCACGGTGGCTCAAGCCTGTAATTCCAACACTATGGGAGGCTGAGGTGAGAGGATTGCCTGGGCCCAGGGGTTCGAGACCAGCCTGGGAAATTTGATGAGACTCCATCTATACAATATGTCAAAAAATTAACTAGGTGTGGTAGCACGTACCTGTAGTTCTGGCTACTTGGAAGGCTGAGGTGGAATGATCACCCGAGTCGAGCAGGTTGACGCTGGGGTGGCCATTAGTGTGCTACTGCACTCCAGCCTGGGCGACGGAGTGAGACTCCAACTAAAAAAAAAATTTAAAAATAAATAAATAAAATGTTCAATTAAAAGCAGAGAAGACAGAAAAAAATAAACCAAACAACAACAAGAAATAACAAATAATTACCAATAAGATACATCTGAGCCAATTATATAAATAATCACTTTAAATGTCAATATATTTCAATGATTTAAATATACCAATCAGAAGAGACTGCCATAATGTATTGGGGAGGAAAAAAAGAAAAACCTAACTATGTTCTATCCATAAGAAATGCACTTTAAATATGAAGACACATAGAAGTAAAAGATGAAGAAAGATATACCATACTAACACAAATCAAAAGAAAGCTGGAGCAGCTAGGTTAATTTCAGACAAAACCAACTTCAGAGCAAGGAAAACTATCAGGGATAAATAGAGACATTACATAATGATAAAAGGGCCAATTCTCCATGAACACTTAATCCTTAATATGTACGTGCCTAACAACAAAGTGTCAAAATAGATAAGGCAAAAATTGATAGACCTGTGAGAAGTAGGCAAATTTGATATTATAGTTAAAGATTTTAGCACTAATAGTAATTGATAGATCCAGCAGCCAGCTATATAAGGATATATAGTTAAACAGAACAGCATCATCAATCAACTGAATCCAGGTGACATTTTTGTAATACTTCAACAATAGCAGAAAGTATATTCTTCTGAAGTTCATATGAAACATTAACCAAGATAAACCATATTTTCTGCAATAAAACATATATTTACACATTTAAAAGAATAGAAATTATACAATATCTATTCTCAGACCACAGTGGAATTAAGCTAGACATCAATAACAGAAAGATAGATGGAAAAATCCCCAAATATATGGAGATAAAACAATATATTTCTAAATAACACAAATGACAAAGAAGAAATCTCAAAAGAAATTTTAAAGTATTTTGAAATATATAATGTGTATGAATTTTGTCAAATACTTTTTCTGTACTTATTGATATGGTCATATAAATTTTATTCTTTATCCTGTTGATGTGATGGATTTTATTACTTGATTTTCAAATGTTGAAACATCTTTGAATACCTGGGATAGATCTGAGTTGGTCATGGTGTACAGTTATTTTTATATATTGTTGGATTCAGTTTGCTAATATTTTAATGAAAATTTTTATATCTATGTTCGTGACAGATATTGGCTTGTAGTTTTCCTTTTTTGTAATATTTGTCTCATTTTTATATTAAAATAATGCTGTCTTCATACAATGTGATAGAAACTGTTTCCTCTAATTCTATTTTCTGGACAAGATTGCAGAAAATTAATATAATTTATTTCTTAAATGTTTGGTATAATTCATCAGTAAAATCATCTGGTCCAGGTGTTTTCTGTTTTAAAAGGTTATTAATTATTGATTCACTTTTTAAAAAAAGTATAGCACTATTTGGGTTATCTATTTCTCTTTGTGTGAGTTTAGTAGATTTGTGCCATTTAAGAATGTGGTCCATTTCATATAAGTTATCAAACAGATGGGCACAGAATTGTTAATAATATCTTTTGTTATCCTTTTAATGTCTTATGGTATCAGTAGTGATGATTTCTTTTTCATTTGTGATATTAACAATCTGGGCTTCTCTTTTTTTGAATGGGAAAAGTCTCTCTCTCTCTCTCTCTCTTCTTAGTAGGCCTGGCTAGAGAATTGTCAATTTTAAGGAATTTTTTTTTTAAAGAACTAGCATTTTTTTGATTGATTTTTCCCTACATATTTCCCGGTTTCAACTTCATTGATTTTTGCTATAATTTTTATTCTTCCTTTTCATGAACTTTCTTTGGATTTAGTTTGCCCTTATTTGTATAGTTCCCTAAGATAAAAACTTTGGTTATTGATTTTGATCTTTCTTCTTTTGAAATATATGTACTTCCAAGGTCAATGACAAGCCACCAGATGTGTCCCCATGATTTACGGTACCCTTCCAATATACAATTTATTCCATGTTTAAGTGTCTAATGTAAATAGGAAAAGCCAGTATCAGTTTGAAAGAGTCAAGAATGAGGTTGTCATATAAAGTGGCACAAAAATCTTTCCACCAGAAATTTTCTATGGCAAACATGCTGTAAACCACTTTATGGGCACTGCTATTCCACTTCCCTGAAATAAATTTTATGGTGTGTTCACATTTTCCTTGATATTTTTCAAGTCAGTATAGTATAGTAAGTAAGAGGAAAAGCTCTGGAGTCAGATAGCCTGAGTTGATTTCTGATTCTACTACTTATTTGCTGAACGACCCTGGACAAGAAGCATCATATGTTTGTATCTTAACTTTCTCATTTATAAAATGGGGGCGATAAAAGTACCTATGTCATGGAGTTGTGAGGATTAAAATCAGTCAATTCATGGAAGGTGTTTCCAACACTGCATGGCACAAGCCATTGAATTGTTACTGTTGCCCAATGTCATTAACAACCAGTATTTATGCTTTCGACACCAGTCTATGACCTGACTGCTTTGTCAGGCTGTCTTCTTGTCCTTCTTTTATTTAATACTCTTCAGGTTGAAGCTATAACATCAGAAAAACTTTTAGAAAATGTTTTTCTAAGCTGGGCTCGGTGGCTCAGCCTGTAATCCTGCGCTTGGGAGGCTGAGGTGAGTGGATTACTTGAGCCCACGGGTTCGAAACCTTGGTGAGACCTTTTCTCTACAATAAATCAAAAAATTAGCCAGGTGTGGTAGCATGCACCTGTAGTTCCAGCTACTTGGAAGGCTGAGGCGGAAGGATCACTGGAGCCCAGCAGGTCGAGGCTGCGGTGGCCGGGAGCGGCCACTGCACTCCAGTCTAGGTGACAGAGTGAGACTTCAACTCAAAAAGAAAAAAGAAAAGAAAATGTTTTTCTGGAATTTAATATATGAATCATCGGTCCTAAAATCTGCTTCTTGAAAAAAGAATTTTTTTATCCACTTAGATTTATTCACATATGATTGCACAGCTCATTGCTTAGACTACTTCTCTTGTTTTTCTTCTTGCCTTTTGAAGTGTCTGTTCTAGTTCACTTGTTTGCTAAAGTCCCTCATAGAGTTTGCTTAAATTTTAGATTCAGGGAGTACACATTCATGCTTGTTACATGGACATATTGTATAGTGGTGGGTTTGGATCTTAGGTGTCCCATTCCCCAGTTAGGGAACATTGCACTCAGGTGATTTCTGTACCTTAAACTCCACTCCCTCCTCCCTCCTTAATGGTTTCCCCATTGTTATTTCCAGCTTCATGACCATCTAGCTCACACACATGAGTGAGAACATGCAGTGTTTGGTTTTCTGTTTCTGAGTCAGTTCACTTAGGATGATGATCTAGAGATCATTTGGCAAATTACATTCTTTTTTGGGAATACACAAACATATTTATGAATTAGAGGTTCTGATAATTATTGTAATAACTAAGGTTCTTAACTACATTTTTATAAATTCATTTGCCAAAGTAATCTTTTTTTTCAACTAATAACTACTAATATCTTGAAGGATACATGTTAATTGGAAAATACTTTGAACAATGCTGGAAACCATATATTAATACTCTCTGTTCCCACTGTTTGCCTTCTTGTTCTTTTCTCATATCATTGCCCACATGATCTAAATAAGAATCAAAATCTCTCTTTTCCAATGGCCTCTATATTGTTGGGATAAATTTCTCTTGAAATTCAGTTATTTGGAAAAAAGTGGCCCTTCTATGTTACCCATCTGATGGATAAGATTTCCTCTTGTGACCAGGCATGGTGGCTCAAGTCTGTAATCCCAGCATTTTGGAAGGCTGAGGCAAGTGGATTGCCTGAGCCCGTGGATTCGAGGCCAGTCTGGGCAACATGGAGAGACTTTATCTCTACAATAAATAAAAAAATTAGCTGGACATGGTAGCGTGCACCTATAGTTCTGGCTACTTGGAAGGCTGAGGCAGAAGGATCGCCAGAGCCCACTCAAAAAACAGATTTCCTCTTGCTGTTGGCAATATTCTATGCATCAGAAACACAAACAAAAATAACTGCAAATTGGCAAGCAGATGCTCAGTCCAGCATGGGGCTGCTTTGTGTAATGTATTGAGTGCTAGAAGGCAGTAAGTCTTCTGCAACGATGGGTACCAAATATCACATGAAACCGTAGAAGAAGTTCTTGACAAAAACGCTTAAGGGCCAGCAAGTCCCAAGCCACTTAATTGGGAAAGGAAGAGAGCTGAGGAAAAAGTCAGCAATCCTAGAGCTCCCCACTCCCTCTTCTGCTTAGTTAAAATAACCAATCATAAAATGGCCAAGATCCAAGCAAACCATAACTGAGGATACAAAAAAAATCAGTATTAGCAAAGCAACATCATTACCAAAGGAAAAAAGAATATCCACCATTTGGGGGTGGGGCACGAGGCTGTCTTTAAAAGGAAATCCAGGTCTGAAGGATTGGATCCAGTTTCTTCAGAGCTAAGAAATGTTTACCAGACACAGTGAACCCGTGAGATTGTCAAAAAGAATTAGAGCCCTTCTGAATTTGAAAAAGACCCTTCTCTTGGTGGCAGGAACCTATCTTGTTCATGACATGTCAGTATAGCCACATATCACAGAGTCTCACATTCTGCAGATGAAAGACATTATCCCACCCAGGAAGATGCCAGTTATGCTCCCAAATGAATTCAAGGAGGCCAGACTCATATGGATACCATTTGTAGAGTGTTTATATGAAAACTATGAAATTTAACCTAATAGGCTAAAGAAAATAATAAGTAAACAAAAAACTTTTCCAAAAAGCAAGTCTGAAAAAAGTAGTAATAAAAATTGATAGTTGCCTCCAAGATCTGTCTTAGGAATGTTATTATTTCCCAAAACTGTGTTCCTTGGAACATCAGACTTGAGCAAGAGGGTCTTAGGAGAAAATGTTAGCTCAGAGTAATCTGTTTACAGACCCTGTTGGAAACAGCATGTTAAAAACTTTGAAAGTCTTAGAATAAATAACCAAAAGTTTGCTTTATTTTGATTTATTCTAACTTTCCTCATATATATATATGTATGCACATATAGCCATTTTATCTGGAATGCCATTTAAACCCATTATAGTTTAGCAAGTTATAGTATGAAACATTTCCTCTTTAGATAGTAATAAGGCTCTGTTCATCTTTAAACAGAATCAGCCATTCAAAGTTGAAAACACCTGCCCTTACTTACTGGACAAGCTAAAAAATTTCTAGATAGAAGAGTGTTTTGAAAAGCTTATAATGTTTGTATAAATATATCTCAGGTACCATTTTTGATGAATGCCTACCAAAATGAGCATGTCCCTATTAGTAACGCTAATTAATTGAACGACTCCTTCCAGAATATGCCACCAATTTTAGGTTTCCCTAAAATGAGAATTTTTTTTCTGAACAAAATATAGTACTAACAAAAGATTATATAAATTATGATTTGATCGAAGGAGAAAATAATAAGCTCTGCAAGCTAACATGAGACAGATTGTCAACAATTAATTCTTTTCAACAAATTTTTATCAACCTCTGAATATTTAAGATTCTACATGAGTAATATAAAGTCTAAACCAGACTAACTTTATCAAAAGAAATTTCACATTACATTTTTCAAAAATTATCTCAGTCATATTTCCAAATGCTCTCCTAGAACATTACTCTTCCCCTTCTCTTGAACCTGAGCCAATTAAGTCCTCCTTCCACCAATGGAGGCTGGCAGATGATGCCATGTGACTTTCCATGTTGGGTCATAAAAAGGACACAGTTTCTTCCAGGTGTCAGATGAGATGCTTCCTTGAAGAAAAACCTGTCACCCTGATCTAAGGAAGCCCAGACCAGCCCATGAGGGAAGAGCACACGAAGAAGTTTCTGTAAATAGTAACTGAAGTCCCCAGCTAACAGCAAGCTTCAACTACCAAACCTTCAGATGGTCCTAGCTCCCAGTACTCGGCTACCTCTGTGAATAGCTAGTGGAGGACATGCAAGCTATCCCTGCTAAACTTTGCCCAAATGGAAGATTCACAAGTAAAATACATTTCCCATTGTTTTAAGTCACTAGGTTTAGGAGTAATTGTTATGCAGCCATTGTTACTTGACCAGAACTTACAAAAGAAAGTGTCTAGAAGTGTTTCTGGCTCCAGGCATAGATAGATCAGGGGCTCAGAGAGTCCTGGTTGGCTCTCCTCTTAGTTGACTCTTTTATCAAATGATCTCTAACTCATTGGACAAATTCAGTCCAGTGAGAAAAAAGTATCCTCCATATCCCAGGAATCCCAACAAAATCTTTGTACTACTTTCCTGGTTGTGGTAAGGTCATGAAGTCACATCTGGGCCAATCATAGGAACACAGCAATTCATAATGTTGATCAGCCAGACCTGATTCCAGACAAGCTCTCTGGAAATTAGAGTGGAGAGGTAGGCAGCTCTGGAAAAACCACAGACTAGGATTTAGGGCAAGTTAGTCCCCAAACAAAAATCAGGGGTTACTATTTGTAAAATATTGCTTTCATATTATACAGACCCCTCCAAAAAAATGAACAACATTTAAAAAAAGAAATTAAAAACAAATATTAAATAAGCACTCATTACCAAAAAAAATGAATACTTATTGAATGCTTAATTTGCATATAGCAGAGTTCTAAGTGCTTTGCAAGTGTTAATTCATTAAACCACTCACCATGACTATGACAGAGATACTGTTATTATTGACATTTTGCAGAAAAGGAAATGAAGAAGTCACATACATTGACCACATGTCTGCCTGGCTAACAAATAGCAGAGCAAAGGTTTGAACCACAGCAGTCCAACTTCAGAGGCATTATTTTAGCCACTGTGCTATAGTGACTGGGAGCACCATCATTCTACCCATTTTGGTAGTTGTGAGGGACCCAGAAATCAATAAATGGGCATCTGCCTTAGAAAAAAACTTTTTTTACTACTGAAAGAAAATAATATGTGACCAAGTGATTGTAAGTCAATGTGTCCACTTGTCTAAAAGAAAAAGTAGAATACATAAAATACTATGAGAACTCAAGACAGGGAGTGATTACCTATAGCTGGGGTGGTGACTGTACAGTAAAGAAATTGTAGTTAACAAAAATTCATTGTATGTTGCAAAATACCTAGAAAAATTGCACTGTCCTCAACACAAAGAAAAATGTTTGAGGTGATGGATATTCCAGTTATCCTGATTTGATCATTACACATTGTGTTCATATATCAAAATATCACATATACCCCCAAAATATATGCAATTGTGATACATGCTTTTTAAAAAATCAAAGAGGAGATTGCAATGTACCATTCCTTGTAATATAAATAGGACTTTTGCCTTGGGAGGGATAGGAAAGAAAAGGATATTCCGGGCACTATACGCAAGGAAAGATCATCCAGAGTTATCCATTCTTTCCAAAAATATATTTATTGAGCATCTACTATGTACCAGATATACTTATAAGAACTTAGGATATATGAGTGAACAAAAAAAACACAAAAATGCCTGCCCTTGTGAAGCCAATGTACTCATACTCAGCCAGGGGTGCTGTTCATGTTTCATCAAGAAGACAAAACAGCCATCTCCTCGTGTTCCTTCAGGCAGGCAGGCTCCTGGCCCCTTTAGCCAAGATAGCAAGCTCTGACATTTTCTGTATTTCACTAGATTCTTCAAAGAGAAAGGATAACTTTGCTCTCAGCTGTTGCTACCTGCAGAAAGCAAAGAAACAACCTGGAAGCCCATGTAGGGGACAAAGGAGTAAAGACCTCTTAGCTGAGCATGTTAGCTCAGGCCAATACAGCATGAAGCAGATTGGTGTGTGCATGGGAGCACACATGTGTGGGTCTCGTGTGTGTGTGCACTTGCACACATGTACATTGTTTGCTCCCGGTTGCACATGTGTTGTGTGTGGCAGGCCCGGGGGGAGGGAAAGCAGTGAGTTCTGTTCCTCTCTGGTGGCTCAGTGGTTCAAAGCTTGGAGAGGCTGCCTGGGCATTAATAATGCAGGGAAGAGAACCACATTTTAGTTTTCAGTATATGACAAACTTTATTAGAGAAAAGGAAAGAAGCAGACACATCCTGTTCTTTCCCATAGTTCCTCATGAGGCCATCAGTGTTCAGGGAAAGTCTGCAAGAGGCAAGAGCAAATGTCCCTTTTCCCAGGGATAATTGAAGTGGTCTGTACTGTTTTATTAGGAACAAAAAAATCCTCTCTCTTAACTGGCATCCTCAAAATTATGTACTGAAAATTTCCAAAGAAAAGTCACACCACACAACATGAATTTTAAAGATAATTATTCTTGTCGTCTGTTCTGGAATCTGTGTTCTGGGATTTAATTCAAAACTTGAATCCCAAAAAAAGTAAACTATGTCTATTGGCTTTTTTTCTCCCTGAACCCTGGACTGTTACACTCAATGCTCTTTCTTTTTAAAATATCCTCATCACACAGTAATCTCTTCCTTCCTTCCTTCCTTCCTTCCTTCCTTCCTTCCTTCCTTCCTTCATTCCTGTTTCCATTCAACAAATTTGTTTTTAGCACCTACTGTTGTCAAGCACTGTGCTAAGCAAGCTACCGAATGAAGGTGAAAACCTTACTCCCTGTCTTCATGGAGCTCACGGTCTAGCTCATGACTTATATCTGTGATGGGGCTAATGAAGGCATAAATTGGGAGAAAAAGAAAGGATCCTGGAGTACTTCAAATCCAGAGTTGTCCATAGGACTGCCATATGACAGAAGCTAGCAGTAACTTCCTCCCCCAAATTTGCAATTTGGTGTGCATTTTTTTTCTCTATCAAGCTGCCAAAAATAGTCATTTTAATGTTATGTTATCTGAACACATTGCATGGCAGTTGGGAGACATGCATACCAAGAGAGCAGTTGGCCCAGACCTCACTTCTTCATTAAGATGCCTCTACAGCCTTGTTAGCTGAGACCCTAGACTCAAGATCCAGATTGCCCGGGATCAAGCCTTAGCTTCACCGTGTGTTGTCTATGCTACCTTGGACAAGATACTTAACTCATAATGTGATAGCATTATTCCTAATACTATGACCATTTTAAATTCAAGGAAGCTGAGGCATAGAGAGATTAATTTAGGCAATTAATGAGCTCTTTATTTTTGGAAGATTACCTCTAGATAATGGGAATCATTCACTCAACAAATATTTACTGAGTGCCAAATTACCTGGTACTGTGTGAGGCACTGTAGATGTGAATGCAATACAAGGTAGGGTCATCCCTGTTCTCATGGAGATCACATCTGGAATTTCCAGAACATACTATCATTCATTATATTTCTTATCCAATGTATTTGTCAGGACTCTCCAGAGAGACAAAACCAATGAGAGAGAGAAGATTTATTGTTTATTAGTGGAGTTGGCCTATGTGATTATGGAGGCTGAGAAGTCCCATGGCAGGTTGTCTGCAAGCTGGAGTCTCTGGGTTGCCAGTCCAAGTCCGGTGTGCCTCAGTCCAAGTCCAAAACCTTCAGAACCAGCAAAGCTGATAGTGTAACTCTCACTCTGAGGCTGAAGGCCTTATCCTGGGGGACACTAATGTAAGTTCTGGAATCCAAAAGCCAGGAAGCTTGGAGTTCTGCCGTCCAAGGGCAGGAAAAGAAGAGTGTTTCAGCTCCAGGGGAGAGAGAGGAAAATTGCTTTTCTTCTTGTTTTGTTCTACCTGGGCCCCCAGCCAATTGGATGGTGCCTACCCAAATGGTGGGAAGATCTTCCCTACTCAGTATAGTCACTCACATGGCAATCTCCTCTGGAAATACCCTCATAGACACATTCAGAAGTAATGCTTTACCAGTTCTCTGGGTATACCTTAATCCAATCAAGCTGGTGCCTAAAACTAGCTGTTACATTCACGCTTCAGTGGTTTGAACAACTCTTTCCCAGCCTCAAGCTTCTCTTTCTTAGTCCTGTTGGGATGCTGAGTCAAGAAAAGTAAAAGTTATGGAGATGAGTGGTTTGACTATCCCTTCTCTTGCTTAAGAAATTATTTGTCTATTCTTCCTCCTAATGCACAACCCAACGTTTTCCAGGAAATTAACTATATCAATATTTTTTAAGCAAAACAAAACTTTGTGCCACTCATACCAGTTTACCAGTTCTTAGGTATTAGGGAAAAGTAGATATGGAAAAGCATTGTTCTTGGTAAGAACAGGTTTTAATTGTGGGAGAAGGCCAAACATCAGTCAAAAGTAAGTAAGTAAGTAAGTAAGTAAGTAAGTAAGTAAGTAAGAATGAGGACAGTTCTGAGTCAATAACAAGTGACTCCACTTTACTCACAGGAATCATGGCCATATGGGGGAATATCAGTGTGGCCTCTTTTGACAATATTTATGTCTTGCCATATTGCTTCTGGAATGCATCTTGTTCTAGAATATAAATAGTTTTGGAGTATCAGAAGTCTAGATTTAAATTCCAGGTTGACCACTTATCAACTGTATAATGGCAGGTAATTTATGTAACAACTCTGAGCTTCTATTTCCTCATCTCTAAAATGGACCGAAAAACACATGACAAGATTTATAGAAAAAAATAAATGTGGTAGCATGATATAAAATATCCAACACACTGGCTGTCATGGAATAGACACTCTCTATTGGTTCCTTTCCTGTGCTCTCTTGATCCTATAATGAACATTAGAATCAAATATGGAAGCAAAAAGGAGACACCAGCCAGCAGACCTAAGAAGACTATGGGAAATGCAGAGGACACAGCCCACCCTCAAGCCTTGGTGATCATTTTGGGGAGGTATGAGTTAGTGGAAACTTTCTAGCTTCATATAGAGGAAGCCACCTCCTTTGGTCTTCTTGTTGGCATCCAGCAATCAGAAGCAGGGCTAAGGGGACAGGGGTAGTTATGGGCCCGAAGAAGCAGAATAATCCTACTGATTAATATATAGGCAGAGCAGGGCAGCACTAGAGAAGGTCCTATTATCTTTCTTCTATCCTATCACTCTATTAGCAGAAAGGACTTGGTGAGAAATGGTTAAATCAAATGGAAACTACAACATTTATTTCTGAGTAAATCTCATTGAATGTCCATCATAATTGGCACTTTCTTGATGGATAGGAGTTAAATATTGATTTATAGCATATTATTGCTCCTTTCTTATAATCCAGTGCTGTTTGTAATCTAATTTCTAATCTTGCCACTGAGATGATTCTCTAGGGGTGTAGTCTGGCCAGGACATAGCAGCCCATAATTACAGAGCACAACTGGTAAATCTCTTGGCTCTTCCCACATGAATTCATTGTAAGTCAATTAATGGGGTATGACCAGCCAAGGCCATCCTGACCTGCCTTGCCTGCTGCTTGTCCTCACAAGTAGGTTCTTTCCAGCATTGGGGCTACATGTTTACCACCTACTTGGGCTCTCAGTCCACTCCTTTCCTAGGTCAAGAGGTAATAAGGAACTCAGATTTGTTACTCAGAGAACACACTGGCTTTGGATGTGGATTTTGGTTCCAGTTACCTCTCCCCTGAGGCCACATGCCCAGTTCCAATGGCTGGTTCTTGCCTTAATGTCTTGTTCTTTTGGAACTCTGGCAAAGCTGTGTTAGTCTGCTTGGGCTGCCATAACAAAACACCACTAAGTTAGCTTAAACAACATAAATTTGTTTTCTAACAGTTCTGGAGGCTAGAAGTCCAAAATCAATGTGCCAATTTCTGGTAAGGACTCTCTTCCTGGCTTTGCAGACAGCTACCTACTCTCTGTGTCCTCATATAACCTTTCTTCATTGTGTGCTTGCAGAGAGAGAGAGACAGAGAGACAGAGAAAGAGAGAGCGAGAGAGAGAGAGAGAGAGAGAGATCACACTGTTTTTCTCTTCTTATAAGACCATCAGTTTTATTGGATTAGGGCTTCACATTTAAAACCTCATGTAAACTGGGCTCGGTGGCTCAGCCTATAATCCCATGCTTTGGGAGGCTGAGGTGAGTGGATTGCCTGAGCCCGTGGGTTCGAGACCCGCCTGGGCAACTTGGCGAGACCTCATCTCTACAATAAATCAAAAAATTAACCGGGCGTGGTAGTGCAGGCCTGTAGTTCCAGCTACTTGGAAGGCTGAGGCGGAAGGATCACCGGAGCCCAGTAGGTCGAGGCTGCCGTGGCCGGGAACGGCCACTGCATTCCAGTCTGGGCAACTGGGTGAAATTCTAACTCTAAAATAAAATAAAATAAAATAAAATAAAATAAAATAAAATAAAACCTCATGTAGCCTTATTTACTTTCTAAAAATCACATCTAAAAGTCACATTGGAATTTGCACTCCAATATATGAAATTTGGAGGACACAGTTCAGTCCATAGCATAGCTATATTATCCTAGTTTTGCTGGAGCGCCTCAGTCTTGTATGTAGGATGCTGATTTCTGTGGCTACTCTCCACTTAGGTTTTCTACTTACCTGGTTCATGTCTGGCTTTTCCTTTACTTCTTATTAGCACCCTCCACCTGTTCACCTGTGGGAACATACACGCTTTTCCAAGGTCCACCCAGTGCTGACACTATGCTGTTTGGGATGCTCTATTTTTTATCACCTGCTGCACTTTGTACACTGGAAGAGAAGAGATCAAGTTAGAGATTAAGGGTTTACCCAGCTGCCTCATCTTACTACATTGAGCACTGCAGAGGATTCCTTAAGTGAGGAGCAAAGAGGAATGGCAGGAAAACTTACTATTATTATTGACATTAGAATGGACCAGAATTGGGGTCTAAGAAGGAGACAAAAATGGGAAGAGGAATTTTATATCTACTACAAAAAAGAAAAGTGAAAACCTTAATTTTATTTAATTTGGGGGGGATATTTTACAATACAGACAAAATTCTAAATAAGTAAATTATAAGTGAAAAGGCTGAGGTAAGGCAACAGATTACTATAAGCAGAATGTTTTGGGTTACTAGACCTAGGCACAAAAGAAAACTCACACATTGGGAATAAATGAAATCACTTTGTAGTCATGGTTCTTAGCTAAGAAAATACATGTGTGGAATTCCATCATTTAACAAACATTATAAAACACCTACTGTGCATGAAACCCTCTACCAGGTACTTTACTCAAATAAAATTTAGACTTGTGTGAAAATAAAAGAACATAGAAGAGCCCAATTGGAGATCATCAAAGTACAATTTCGAAGAGATAGAGAATGTTAAA
This sequence comes from Cephalopachus bancanus, assembly GCA_027257055.1. Taxonomy (NCBI): domain Eukaryota; kingdom Metazoa; phylum Chordata; class Mammalia; order Primates; family Tarsiidae; genus Cephalopachus; species Cephalopachus bancanus. Next base: position 7,541,010 of record JAPVLO010000036.1, read on the forward strand.
CCAATACTAAGATGCTGACATCTTAAACATTCACACTTTCTGCATTTGTTAGGCCCCTGTTGCTTTATCCAGTGGTAGTTGCTTTGAGAACAGAAAAGAAGCAGGTTCATAGTAATTTGTATTGTACTCATTTGTTTCAAAGCCACATTTTTACTGACTCCTTAATGCACCAAGCTATGGAAATGAAAATACATGTTTCTGCTGAAATAGAGACCTTGTGATTGCTAAGTTGGTGCTGGCTTACCTCTGATTTTAGTGAATGCTTACTATTCCAACTTCTGTTGGTCTCAGGCTTGACTCAACCTGGATACATAAATAGTTTCAGTGCTGAGGATCTCAGATTGCTGTGGCAATAAACCTAGTTGCTTCATACCAGGGGTTACAACTTGGAACAGATGGTTGAGTATTTCCAGGTCAGGTGCAGCCCCCAACCACAATGATTCTCCTGCCTCATATCTGGTGCTGAAAAGCTGGACAGCACTCTAATGACTGGCTAATGAGCATGATTAAAACCTAGCAATTACTCATCCTGGGAGAAAATGTTCAATCCTGCAGAATACATCCTGCTTTATTATCTGTGAACTTCTCACGGATGAGGACTAGAGATTGACAGCCTTCCATTATGTAAAGGGTGTGAGGTGGGCAGAAATGGAAGGTACCTTCAAATTGTCACAGCTGGAAACTTGGGATGCTCTTCTGCAGACAGAGGGCCCCTCTCAGAGTCACTCAAATAAGTACTTTTTTTTCTGCTTTAGAGCTACAGCTTCTGAACTGGCAAGAAGAGCAGTCATTGAGTCTAAACAGAAATGCATTGTTTTCTGTGTAGATTTGATTAACACAGTGCTGTCGAGTCTTTACGGTCAGAGCAGATTATATTACAGTCATGACAAGTAGTTAATGAATTTACATTGACTAATCCATACAATGCTAAAGATTTTTCTGTCAGAATTAATATCCAAAATGTTCAGGACACTCTGTCTGATGTATGGCTCTGCTCCTCACACCATTGTGGTGGGTGGTGGGTGTTTAATGTCCCATGATCAGAGCTAAGACAGACAGGAGCTGGATACTGGGATTTGGGATTGATTGGATAATTTTGTAAACAAGTGCCAAAGTTGGTCTTATTCCTCTCTGATTAGGCATCAGATACTACTTTTCTCTCCTCTAGCCAGTAGGGTAAACACCTTTGAGAATTCATAAAGAATTCATGACATCTTTGGAAATGACCATAGATTGGAAATGACCTTGCTATTGTCTGGCTACCTATCTTATTACTATTGTTTGTTCTAGTCCTTTGTTTTCCTGTTGTGTCTACTCAGTACAATTCTGACCCCTTGTCTCGTTTTGACCTTAGGTACCTACCATCCGCTCCATTCCGAACAAACGCACTCCAGACCGCTCACCTCTTCTAGAAGTCTGGCTTCTCCTTAACCATGACCTCACCTGTTCTCCTAGACTAAATTCAGTTCTACTAGCCATAGATTCACTCCATAAAATACAAGCTCTGTTGATGGTTGTCACTTGACTACCATCTTGTTGCTAGTGGATGGCTTCTACTGACCCATCTGGATGGTAAAACCAAAGTATAGTGGGATTTAGAATGACCTGGAGAACAACCACATGCCAGTTCCCCACTGTATCCATTAGATCTGCACCAAGTCCCACAAATCTGCTTTCTATCAAGTAGCCCAAGGAATTCCTTATATTTGACAAAAAGGTTCTCATGGTTCACACTTCGAGGACCAAGGATGCCCCCGTCAGGTCATCTCCAGCAGGTATCCATCCCTAGGTAGGAGTGTCTGCACTAACCAAATATTAACAGTGTGAAGTAAGTAAATATAGCCAGTTTGGGATCAAATTTCTGAGCACAGATTTTCCCCGTATCATAAGAATTCTGGTCTTTTCCACAGCTTGATCTAGGCCAACAAATATCAAAACCTCTGGACACCACTGGTTCTCTTTTCCCCAAAATCTAGTAACTAGTGGTGATAAAAACATGTGTTATATTGACTAAATGAGAGCCCTTTCAGGAGAGAATATCTGGGAGGGACCCCAGTGAGAAATTGGCAGAGGAGAGAAAGTGGGTGGACTAATGGTTCTAGCGGCTATGTATTCCATATGGTTATTTGTAATTCAATTAGCTATAAAGTTAAGGCTTACATGAAACTTACACAGTTACATAGTTTGGTTGTTTTTACCCTGCAAATGGAAGTCAGAGTAGGAAGTAAGAGGATATCATCATAGTTTGGGGATGATGAAGAGTATCTTGAATTAGGCCTATCAACAGTAATAATTCCATAATGAGTGAAGAGCAGTGTTAACCTGTACTGAGAACCTGATAGGGCCTGGAATTAACAAGCATCAATGCCTTTACACTTCACAACAACCCTGTGTTGTGAGTGAAAATGCTACCATTTCTCATTTGAGCAAATTCAGATTCTGATAAACTAAGTAACCTACCCCAAGTTACACATGTAACATTGACTAAATCAGGATTTGAACTCAGATCAGCCACTGCAAAATACTATGCCTTGAGGATATCAAAGTCAGCAATTTGATCCAAACCTGTGGAAGCTTTCTGTCTAAAAGACTGCATCATCATCTTTAACTCTTACCTTCATATCTGCCCTTCCAGGGAACAATACAGTGTTTGTAAGACCTCAGTTGATTCCTTATGAATGGCCAGCACAAGACTACTGAGATGTATCAGACAAGCACACCGACCAATCTGCTGCCATTATATTAAATGAACATCAAAAACCAAGATCCCAAATGTACAATTTTTTTTCTTCCAAGTAGATCTCAGTACTGTAACTATATAATTCCATGTTTATTTACTCTTAAATTCTCTGAAGGTTGGATGGAGCATGTGCTATCTATTTTCTTGTCATTTTTATATTTGAATTTTAGTTCATGTAATTCCTTCTCAACTGGACTGGATAAAAAAAATGTGGTATATATACATGATGGAATATCACACAGTCATAAAGAAGAACAAAACTATGGACTTCACAGCAATTTGGATGGGTTTGGAGTCTATCATACTCAGTGATCTATCACAATAACAAAGAACTGAGTACCACATGTTCTCACTCATAAGTGGACCCTGAACACCTGTCATAATATCACAAGAAAGGGATTGGCAGTAGCAGGACACTGCCGGAAGGCAGGGGAGCACATGAAATCCATAAGAGTACCAGATCCTAATCCAGGCACAGTGAGGATCATTGGAAGGCCCAGACTTCACCTATACTTAGACCACTTATGTACCCAACCCTGACTTGTACTCCACATCTTTAAAATAAAAAACTTTAAAAAAAAAGATTCTGGAGCAGAACATACAGAAAACAGAAAGAAAAATTCCTCCTCTACAAAGTCTTCTGAGTTTCATAATTGAAATTTGCACCCTCTTCTCTCTGACCTCCTTTGTCATTTCTGGAAACATCATCATGTTCTGCCATGGCAATTACTTGGGTCTATATCCATATGCCCCCTTCAGACTGTGCATGTATAAAGGGAAAGAATTGAATTCTATTCACTTTTGTTCAAAGCTAATGTTCAATAAATGATGATTGAATTCCCAAATGGGGAATAAACCATATTGCTAAAGTAGACTCTTTGCCCAAGGCTTCATACTTAATATGAGCCACAAAACGCTGGTCTCCAGACTCTGAGAAGTCAGATCATCACAAATATGCCCTACAAAAGCCTGATGGAAAGCCCAGTGTTGGCAGAAATGCAGATGAGTAAGTCAGCATCTCTGCCCTGGGTGGCTAAATCCTCCCTAGTCCAGACCCAAAAGAGCTGATCGGGGCATTTGGAAAGCTGAATCCTCCTCATTTCTCTCTACCACAAGAGGCCCACTTTTGTTTGGTTAAACTAGTCAGCAGGCATCTTTTCTCTTACTTCATGCCAGATCAGTGACCCCACGCTTGTCCTTCCTCAGAAGTGTCTGGCCCGCTGCAGCTTTCTCACCCTGTGTTCTCTGAACTGCCCCCAACTAATTCAATGGCATTTTCTACTTTCCTGGAGCTGAGCCATGGCCTGGAAGAGCTTATAGGTTTATGTCAAAGGCTTGTCCCAGCCTGTATATCCCAGCTGTGGGGCTGGAGCACCATCAGGCTTCCAGGAAGACTCATAAAGGGGCCAGTTATAACATTCACACTCCTTCAGAACACATTCCTTGTGTCTCAATTAGTTTTGGCTGACGGAATGGTTGGCCAAGAACAAGGAGGCAGAGGCAGACACATTTCCCAAGTCCAGCCCATGTGACCAGGGCACTGCAGGGAACTCAGTGGGAGACCTCCCTGAGGGCCTTCCCAAAGTGACTCTCTTGGGCTTCTTAGCATTCTTGGCATCTGTACCCTTTAAAGTCATTATATCTGAATGTTTTGTGATGTTTGTTTGCATGTTGGGGACTATTTCTCCCTGGTTTGAAAACTCCTTTCTGAGCCAGATTTTAGATTTTTCTAGAGTGAGGCAATTTTTATGCTCCTTTAAGTAGAGTTGCTGAAAGGTCCTGCTCACCCAGTGAGTATCTTCTATGAGAAGAGAAAAGCATATCAAAACATAATTTTTCTTTAGGCTTGAAGTGGCTGGGAAAATGCTAATTCTGGGTCTAACTTGGGAATCAGGCTTTCAATATCTACTCTTTCGATTTAAAGTCATTAAACACCGCCACGCACATGCAGATGAGTAAGTCAGCATCTGCCCCCAATGGCTAAGTCCTCCCCAGCATTGTGCTAGGTACCAATGTGCTGGAAAGGAAAATGGAGTTCCTATTCTTGGTGAACTTTCAAACAAGTTTCAGAGGCAAAGTCTTTATACAAGAACCAGCAGGAGACTAATTTCCAAGCAATAAAAAATACTCTACATTTTTGTGTTTATGTATTTATGGAATTCTAGGGCTTGTAAACAGGATTTTGAGAATAAGTGTTTTGTATGTGCACTTGTACATGTGAGATAGTTACTTATGTAGAAACACACACATAGATACGCATTTTTTATGGGGAGAAGAATCAATAGTTTACTGAGATCCTCAAAGGGTTCCCAAAATAAAATCACTGTGTTAGAAGTAACTTGCCACTTTAATATTGGAACTCCACTCCCAAATCTGCCTCTCTAGGCTAAAACATGCCAAAGTAAACAAATTCATCTTGTCTTTCTTCTTAACTTTTGCCCATCACCTTAGATTCTGACAGGAGGTTGTGTTTACCAGACTGCACTTGCTCAAGTCTCATCAACCTATGCATTAAAAAGCATATATTTAAATGTAGAAAGACAAATTCTTTCTCTCTTTGTGGATAGGATTTTGTTAATGAGAATTTCTCTACAAACAAGCTGCAATATCATAGGTATATTCTCTTTTTTCTGACTTGGCCAGATTAGGGAAATAACATTTTGCTTCATATGAGATAATATATAATGTACTCCTGGTACAACCATGATGGCGTTCAGTCATAATAAGACTGTGCCTTAACTGAGTCCTCTCCCTAGAGAGCATGTAAGTTCCCAGAAGGAGGGAGAGAGCTATGTCTAAAAATGTTTTAGCGTTCAAAAATGTTATGGATTGAAGAAAGCCAACAATCCATCTAATCATCATAACTGATAATGATGATTAATGAGGCCTGGTCTCCCAAGCCTCCACTGGGCCATCTCTTGTGGCAAGGAATGTAATAACTTTGGAGGCAGCCTTTCTGGCCAGTTATATGCTGCAGCACATAACCATAAGAGTCAATGGTACATTGCAGAGTTATGCAACATGGCAGCTCAGGTATGGCTATGAGAAAGTTCCTCCTTCCTTCCACCACCTCATGGTATGCTGACATACTGGACCTGCCCTCTGCCCTCTAGGACCACCTAGAACAGATCGGATCTTTTTTGTGAGGCAATTCCTCCCAATAGTAGAAGCTTCAACATGGAGCCTAGCACCATGGAGAACAGAGGCAGTAAGTTAATAAGAGAATGACAAAGCTTCTAATTAATCCTAAGCGAAAAAATAGGGATACTATGGAAAATGGCCATAATCAGTGACCAAGAGCTTGACAGGTAAGCTCACAGTCACTGGGAAATCACTCTTCGCTCACTTCTTTTTATACCTGCCTCTGGTGGCTAAGTCTGTGACTGGTTGCTTGGTAGTTAGAGTTCATTGCCAATAAAACCAAGGTCTCTGATGTGGTTCCTCTTCAGGCACACCTATTATTGTTATTCCCTACCGCCCCGGCCAGGGTTGCATTGCTTACTGTTAGGAGAAAGACTTCCCCTCTCTCTTTAATACACAGACACACACTTACAACTCTCAAAATTTTCTTATAAAGAGTATAGAGTTACTGTGAATAGAAGCACAAAACCTGAAATTTGAAAGCCATTCCATCTCATCTCTTGTCTAATTCCCACAGCCTGTCTATAATATCTTTGACCTGCACTTACCCAGCTTGATGATGACAGTAACTACTTTTACTGCTCTTACAATTATGATTTATTAACTCTTACGGTGCATGCATTATCTCATTTAATCTTCAAAATCACCCTATGAAATAGATACAGCTAGCAAACAATTTACTGATTAAAAAGTTGTAGCTGAAATGGGTTAGGTAAAATTCCCAAGATCTTGTAGATTTTAAGTGGAAATTGCCAAATTTTAACCCAGGTCTGCTTGACTCCCGAATCCAAATCCTAGTCACTGTTTTCTCCTATACCATTTTTTGTACCCACCTCCAGTGACAGAGTTCACTCTCTTTCAGTGTGAGAAAGTTATTTCCAATCCAAAGTTATTTACTCATACATCATTCCTCCATTCAACAAAAAGATATTGTCCCAAGTACTGGACTGTATGATTCCATATGCAGAGGTCTTACTAATAGGTTGCCTGGGGTCATGTGGAAACTTATTTCCTTCAGATATTTGTAGGCAGTTCAGATGAACCTGTGACATTTATTCTTCCTTGATCAAAATGTTCTCAGTTCCTTCAGAGCTTTTTATTTAGGATATTTCCTTTTCTCTCCCCCTACTGAGTCCCTTCTTCTTCATACAATTCTTCTTTTCAGTATCCATGGTAATGTCCAGCAGACAAACTCAGCACCTACCTCTGATCCCTACTAGGGCCAAGACTGTCTTTCTCCTCATGGAAGTACCCCAGTGACAAAGGCCATCATTTCCAAATGATGTCCTGGTTTTGCAACAAATAGTAACAAATGACAATATCACTAATTGAGAATTTACCTGCCAATGAGTATACCTGCTACTGTTTAAAGTGCTTCACATGAATTAACTTATTTCACCTTATCACCAGTCCTACGAATTACATACAATTGTTGTTTACAACTCACAGATGAGGAAACTGAGGTTCTGAGAGGTTGAGAAACTTGTTCCATTATTCAGATAAGTGAACCCAAGCAGTCTCGTTCCAGAGGCCACACTTTCTCTCTCACAATTTTTTTTATTGCCATAGGAAGGGTAGTTTCAAGGACTGTTGTCTGCCTGCTTTTCCTTCCAGAGTCCACAGAGGAGGCTGCGTAGATTCAAAGAATACTCCCTGCCTCAGTAACCCTAAGCCCTGCATCTGTGCTTCATAGTCAGAATTCTTACAAAGTTCATCTCTGCATCCCACATCCAGTTTTCGTTCTGCTTCTGAGGACAGAGTGTACCTTACCTGAAGGGATATTTTCATTATCCTTCTGAAATCTACCAAGAAGGAAAAATGCAAAAATATTCCAGCTGTTCAATGGAAACTGGGCATACTTATTAACCATTTAGCTTTTGAAGACACATATCCCTTAAAATAGCAGATATTTTTATTTTATTATTATTATTATTATTATTATTATTTTTAAAGCAGAATTTATTGAAAGGGCAGAAAAGCTCCCTCAGGGTGAGGGGACCCAAAGAGGTTGCCCTAAACAGCAGATATTTTTTTTAAAGTTATAGCATACTGAATATATGGTTACCTACTGCAAGTCCATTTTATAAACTATTAGTTAACACTTACCAGTCTTGTCTTTCTTAATAGAAAAAAATGTTTGTACCTCCTATATGAGCAGAGATTTCTCCCCAATGAGAAAACCTACACAAATTTAACAGCTTCTTTATTCTTAATTTAAAGATAATTCTTTTTTCTAAACATGCATAATTTATTTTTATACATTAATTCTGTGATCAATGGTTATAAAATACATCAAATATGTAAAGTGCTACATAAGTGCTTAACTAGAATAAAACAAACACCTAACCCTGAATTGTCCCAGATCTTTAAAATTAAAAAATAAAATAAAAAGGGATGATAATTAATTGTACATCCCCAAAACTAGACAGTATTATAGTTCACAGTGCCTGTCATTTAATATTTATATTGGTAATAACAAGCTCAACTTTTTATGTAAAGTAGAACATGATGTTAAAATTTCCTGGTTAAACATTGAATCAAAAGGAAAAAAAGTTCCTTAAAAATATTTTCACCATATAAAGCCTCTGTGGGAAAACAGCTTTCAAATTTCACATTTAAAATCCTTGGTTAGATTCAGTTTCATTATAAAATTTTTGACGCAAAATTATACTATTATAATACTACCATTTCTAAGTTTCTATTCCTCCCCAAGGAATCCTAAAAATACAGCAAAACCCAGAGAGAATTATCTCAGTTATAAATACCAGTTCATTAGTGTTTTAAATGGCTAATATGCAATAAGGATCCTAGAATGGGAAAAGGGACTGTCCCAAGCACTTTAGACGAATTATTCTGTTCATCTGACAAATACATTGAGAACCTACTGTGTGTTGCACACTGTGCTAGGTGCTGCTAGAGATACTACAGGAAATAAAAGCTGTCTCAGTTTCAACCCTGGTGGTGCCTGTGATTGAGGGAAGGACACAGACATAAAGCAAGAATTGCAAACAGAATGAGCACCACAAGAAGCAAACATTCCTACCTTGAGTTCTCATTTTGTAGATGTGGCAATTCCCATATCAGATGGTAAATGACTGAACATTGTCACATAACCTTCCTTTTTTTTTCTAAGTTGGTTTATTAAAATATCCTGCTTTTTAAAATGACATCTTCATAAACAATTCATCTGTTTTGACTTAACCAAAAGAAGATGAATAAATCAATGGATACTATTTGGGGTCAATTCACTAAAAATAGACAGACTAATTGTATATAGAGAGCTATTCATTCACCAGTTATTCTTACCAGATCACCGGACTTACTCAAGCTTTCTTGTCAATTGCACACAGTCATCTCTTGACTGGTAAGTCACTAGACCTGCCCAGCCTTTGCTTGGCTAGCTTGGGTGAAGTGGTAGGCATAGGGACCAGGCGGTAAAAGGGAATGGGCAAGCTTTACCTATATTAGTCCAGTGTCTTAAGAACCAGTTTCTGCCACCTGTTTGCAAGCTCCACTTCCTCTCACTGCTTACATCTTCCGAAGCAGTAGGCCATTAAAGAGAGACAAATAATCTTATTTTGAAAAGTGAAATATAACTTCCTGTCATTATGCTAATGAAGCAATAAAGTTAGAATTTACAAAGTATTGTATTTAATGAAAATACTGCCAAGAAAGGATTTAAGTGTGGTTCATTCTAGAATACCCACCCACACAAAGCTCTTCCTTCTGTGCATACTTTGGCACTGGATCTTATACTGTTTGGTATCAATACTTTTAACCCTGTGAGAGTAAAAGCTTCTCTCTCAATCAACTAGCATGTTTCAGAAGATCTCCTGAACTCCCTGGCAGGCAAGTGTCCATCTTTCTATATGGAGATATAATGTCACATCTTTGTCAGTAAACTTGACCCTCTCAGCCAGAAATTTTTAATTTGAGGTCCATGAATAAACTTCAAAGGATTAATAAACCCTAGGGACAAAAATACAACATTTTTTTCATATCATGGATTTGTCTTGGGGGAGTTTGTGGGTTTTTTTTATTTGACTCTCAAAATCATCTATTGATTTTTTTAAAAATATTTTAAAGACATTATTCTTTATAAGCTCCTGTGGTAGATTCCATGAATGGTTCAGATTCCTGACCTTTCCTTCTTTTCACACTTTCATCAACTGATTCATCCGATTTTGCAGTTTGTGCTACTAAAGAAGCAGAAGCAGAGTCTGTGTTCCTACTCCTTGAATTTTGGCTTAACCCTGTGACTTTGAACGACCAAATGAGGAAACAGATAGTATGTCACCACCAAGCTTAGGCCTCAAGAGACATTGTATATTTCTGCTTGGTTTCTTTAACTTCTGCCATCACCATAGGGAAGATGTGCCTAGACTAGCCTGCTGATCCCCAAAAGAGGATGAGAAAATCCTGAGATGCTGCAATAAAGATACCCCAGGTGAGCCTGGCTCAGAGTGGAGCTCCCACACAATCCTCAGACACATGAACAAGCCCAAATGAGTTGAACCACACTTAGTCTTGATTGGAAACACCCAGCTAAACCTCAGATATGCAAGCTATAATAATAAATTATTGTTACTTTAAGGCACTGAACTGTAATAATTTGTTACACAGCTTGATCCAACTCCAATGGGAGATTCCTGGTCTGCTCTAAAATCTCTGAAAATTTATTTGGGATCTGATACCCCTATCAATGCAGACATATTCTCAAGTTCAATCTTTGATAATTTTTCTCTATGTCTGTTCCCTGTGCATAACTCTTTCTTCCAGAATTGTTCTGTCAGGGTCCTGTGGTGAGCTCACCTAACCCATTTTGCTCCATGTCCACAGACTACTATTCAGACAATACTATAGAGAAGATTCATGAGACGTAAAGCCTTCTATTAACTTAGGCTAATATCAGGAGAGGATATTAGTAAAGTGAAAGTGAGGCGACAATAGAATACAAATGCTACTGAATTACTAAGGCCAAAAAGAGGGGCAGGCACGTTGCCTATGGTTAATGGGAGAGTAGATGCTTTTGTATCTAATCCATGTTTTCGTTCTCTTTAGGATCTTTCATTGTTTTAAAAGCAAACTCCCTGGCAACATTGTTTTTTGGACACAAATCATCCTGTAATTCCTTCACCTACTGGGTCAATTTTCTCTCTCCTTCTATGGTAGAACTACTTAGGGAGGAGGATCAAACCCATTTTCTATTGTCTTTTGGCCTTATGATATAGCCCATAGTCCACATTTCAACCTAAATTAAGACTTCATTGTATCCAATACACCCAGTTATTCCCCCTCCCACGCCCAGTATTCTCTTGTGTTATAGCTATATGACCTTGAGTAAGTGCCATCATCTCCCTGAGCCTCAGTTTCCATGTTTGCGAGTTGAGGAAACTAGACTACTAGACAGCCTTTATGGCTCATAGTTAAAGGAGTCTTATCTGTTCATTTCAATTCACATAAACATTTACTTTTAACTTTGGAAGGCACTTTCAAAACCATTCACCCCCAGCACCTTAATTTATGAAAGAAAAAACAGAGTTCCAGAGAGATAAAGTGACTTGTCTAGGCCCACCCAGCAAGATAACAGGAAAGCTGAGATGGGAACCTGGGCCTCTTTCCTTGTCAACATTATCTTTCATTCAACTTCCTTGAGGATAGGGGATAATTTCAAATTTGTTTTTTTTGTCTTCAGCCACACAGCCCAAGAATTGTAACCAACACTGAATAAATCTCAATAAATATTTGTTGACTTGAAATGGGAATGAGTAAGCATTGGTTACACAGCCAAGAAGCAAATTTCGGAGCCTATTCAGCCAAGAGAGCCAAATTCCCTGGAGATTGTCTTTCTGCATGTGGGGGGAAAGTATGATTGTGCATAACTAGTTTAAGTTTCATTTTTGATCAAAGAGCCAAAACAGCTCCTTATCCAGGACTAGGTTAACATCACTGTGTCTTCAAACACAGCATTGCTCACCATGGAGGCATGGTAGACAATTTACACATAATTTCTCACTCACAGTTTAGGCTTTGGGAGAATAGATAGGCTGTGGGCAAGGACATAATGGATTGTATTTAGGTAGACAGCCACTAATGGCACTTATTGTTTTAGAGGAAACTAATGTTTTTCTGAATAGAACATAATATATGCTCGATAGGATGGTAAAGCAAAGGAATCAACTCTTGAGTGCAATCAGGCTTGTATTATTTTTTGCTGTAGTTGGAAATATCCTTCTCTCCCTTTTTTTTGAGAGGTGAAAGGTTGAATATGGTCCCCTCCTGGGTGGCATTGCTGTTGAAATGAAAAGGCAGAGAGCCACACATCATCCTGGCCTGTATTCTTGGAAAACCACATTAATAAAGCTCAACTTGCTCCCAAATCAGGCACTTAAAGCATTCCAAGGGCACTACTTCCGCATGTTAATAAAAGCGCCTCAGAAATAATGCCCTGTCTTCAAACATGTTTGGAAAATTCCCCATTAAGTAACTTTTTAAAGTGTATTTGTTTTCCCTTTTAAAGTTACATGAAAAATATGTGGTGATACAGAAAAAAGAGCGTGTGGCATTACATTTGAAGATTAATATGAAGATTAATAGTAAAATAAATATCCATAAACCTCAATTAACTTAAAAAGGAAAACACTGACAGTAATCTCTGAATCTACCTGTAAACTCCTCCCTACTTCCCTCCACTGTCATATAAATGTGTGTATATATATATATATACACACACATCTCTCTCTATATATAATGTATATATACACATTTCTATGCACACACTACATGTATGCATGCATGTATTAAATATATTTAATTTTGCTTTTTAAAACTTTGTAGTAATTGAATTATACTGTACATAGTCTTCAATGACTTGTTTTTTTTTTCATAAGTCTTATCATAAGTCTGGGATTCATCCATGATGTACATAACTGTAGATCATGGAACTGTTAATGTTCCATAATGTGAATATCCTACTTATCTGTACTATTTTAGATAGACATTTAGTTGTTTCCCATTTTTAGTTATTGTGAAGAATGCTGGAATGAACAGTCTTATAATTTACTCCTACGACAAATATACAGGAGATTCTCTAATGTGTACATCTAGAAGTAAAAATGTTGGGCCGTAAGTATTGTGTATGTTTAAATTTAAAAGATAAAGACAAATTGTTTTACAAAGTGGTTATATTGATGCACTGTCTACCAGCAGTATATAAGGATGATGCTGTCTTTAGACTCAGGCAAGGGATCTTTGCTCAGGCCAGCAACTCAGGGATTTGTTTAGACACTGTCCTGAAAATTGTCAAAATCTCCCTACAGTGCCTAAAATTGTCTGGGACCAGGGATACTGTCATGAGCAGGGCGTTTTAGGCCTTATTTCTTCTCTTTAGGGTGTTAGCTGATCCTCTAATCCCCTCTCAATCTTCTACCCCCTTGCCACACACACAGGGCTTAGCAAATGCCCTGAGGAGCTCCCACCCCCCACCCCACCCCCCACTTATGGGGTTTTCATGGGGTCTCAAGGTGGGATATAATGCCTGTTCCAGGGATTGGCCTGGCTAGCACATTGCTTTTGCTGACTGAGGCAATATTCCTTTTGTAGGATTTCATGTTATTGGGCTCCCAGAATAGTGCTGACAAGTTGACTTGGGATGATTGTAATTGTTTATATGGACAGATTCCCTGAAAAACATATTTGCTCAGAGGCCCGCACATTTTTGCCTTCATCATGTGAAGTATTTCACAAATCACCATATAGTTTTGTCATACTTAATTTTTCCAACCTAGTAGATATGAAATCATAACTTATTGCAGTAATAATTTACATAACCCTGATTTTTCATTTGTTCCTATATTTATTTGTCATTATGATTACATTTTTGTAAAATGTCTTTTCAATTCTTTGCACCATTTAAAAAAATTGTGCTAAAATGCACATAGTAAAATTTACCATTTTAACCAACAGTACAATAGTACTAAATATATTCACATTATTGTGCAACCCATCTCCAAAACTTTTTCATCTTGCAAAACTGATACTCTGTGCCAATTAAACAATGAATTCTTATTGTTTCCTTCTCCCAGCCCCTGGAAGCCACCATTCTACTGCTTTTAGGAAATTGACGACTCTAGGTATCTCATATAAATGGAATTTTACAGTATTTGTCTTTGTGATGGCTTATTTCATCTACCATTTTTTCAAAGTTCAACCTTGCTGTAGCACATGTCAAAATTTTCTTTCTTTTTAATACTGAATAAAATACCTTTTGGTAAATACCACATCTTGTTTATCCATTCTTCCACTGATAGACATCGGGTTGCTTCCTCCTTTTGACTATTGTGAGTAATGCTGCTATAAACCTAGGTGTGCAAATAGCAAATATCTCTGAGATCCTACTTTCAATTCATTTGAATATACAACTAGAAGTGGGATTTCTGGATCAAATGATAATTCTGATTTGATTTGATTTTTTTTTACTTTAAACTAGTTTTTTGTTTCATTTTACCTTTTTTACATTGGAGGTACAACTGCATGTCTGTTACATGGGCATATTGCGTATTGGTGGAGACTGGGCTTCATCATTTGGGGAATAATCCAAATTATTCCCCAAATGATGAACAATTGTACCCAATAGGCAGTTTTTAAAACCTTGTTTTCCTCCTTGTCTACCCCTTTTGATGTCCCCAGTGTCTACCAGTTCCATCTTTATGTTCATGAGTACCCCTTGTTTAGCTACTACTTAAAAGTTTTTGAGAAATCACCATACTGTTTTCCATAGAAGCTACACCCTTCTGTATTCCTACCAACAGGGTACAAGCATTCCAATTTCTCCACATCCTTGCCAAAACATGTTATTTTATTTATTTTTATTTTTTATTTTTTGAGTTGGAGTCTCACTCTGTCACCCAGACTGGAGTGCAGTGGCCACTTCCGGCCACTGCAGCCTTGACCTGCTGGGCTCCGGTGATCCTTCTGCCTCAGCCTTCCAAGTAGCTGGACTACAGGCACGCGCTACCATGCCCGGCTCACTTTTGATTTATTGTAGAGGTGAGGTCTCGCCAACTTACCCAGGTGGGTCTCGAACCCGCAGGCTCAGGCAATCCACTCACCTCAGCCTCCCAAAGCGCAGGATTACAGGCTGAGCCACCAAGCCCGGCTTATTTTTGTTTTTTGGTAATAGCCATCCTAATAGGTGTGAGTTAATATTTCTTTGTGGTTTTGATTTCTCTAATGATTAGTGATGCTGAACATTTTCTCTCATATGCTTCTTGGTCATTTATATATGTTCTTCAGATAAATGTCTATTCAATTCCTTTATTATTTTTTGTTGTTGTGGAGTTGTAGGAATTGTTTATATATTCTGGATATTAACCCCTTAAAGACATATGATTTACAAATATCCCAGTCAACGGTTGCCTTTTCACTCTGTTCATTGTGTCTTTTGATACCTAAAAGTTTTTAATTTTGATGCAGTAAAATTTATCTATTTTTACTTGTGTTGCCCATGTTTTGGTGTCATAGCCAAGAACTCATTGTCAAATTTAATGTCATAAGACTTTTCTCTTCTAGGAGTTTTATAAATTTAGGCCTTATGCTTAGGTCTTTTTTAAAACCTGTTTTGAATTAAATTTTGTATATGGTATAAGGTAAGGGCCCAAATTTATTGTTTTACATATGGAGATCCAGTTTTCCCAACATTTGTTGAAGAGATTGTTATTTCTCCATTTAATAGCGTTGGCATTCGTTTGGAAAGCCATTTGGTCATTTAGGTGAAGATTTATTTCTGGGCTTTCTATTTAATCCGTTGGTCTATATGTTTGTCTTATGCCAGTACTACACTGTTTTGATTACTGTAGCCTTGTACTAAGTTCTGAAATTAGGCAGTGTGAGACCACCAACTTTATCTTTTTTCAAGACTACTTTGGCTATTCAAGATCTCTGGCAATTCCATATGAATTTTAGGATGCATGTTTTTGTTTCTTCAAAGTGCCATTGGAATTTTGATACAGATTGCATTCAATCTGTAGATTCCTCTGGGTAATATTTACATCTTAAACTATTCAGCCTTTTAATCCATGAACATAGAATACCTTTCCATTTATTTGTGTCTTCTTCAATTTCTTTCAGCATAGTGTTGCAGTTTTCAGTGTAAAAACTTCCTTGGTTAAGTTTATTATGAAGTATTTTGTTCTTTTTTTTTTTTTTTTGAGTTGGAGTCTCACTCTGTCACCCAGACTGGAGTGCAGTGGCATGCTCCCAGCCACCGCAGCCTCGACCTGCTGGGCTCTGTGAATCCCTCGGCCTCAATATTCCAAGTAGCTGGAACTACAGGCACACGCTACCACGCCCAGCTAATTTTTTTGATTTATTGTAGAGATGAGGTCTCACCAAGTTGCCCAGGCAGGTCTTGAACCCATGGGCTCAGGCAATCCACTCACCTCAGCCTCCCAAAGCACAGGACTACAGGCTGAGCCACCGAACCAGGCTGGTATTTTATTCTTTTTGATGCTATTGTAAATGAAATTTTTTTCATCATTTTCTCTTTGAATTGTTCCATGATTAGTGAATAGAAATGCAAATGATTATCTGGAATTGATTTCATATTCTGAAACTTTGTTGAATTTGTGTATTAATTCTAACAGGTTTGTAAGTGAAGTGAAGATATTCTCTTACACAGTTTTTCACATAATAATTGTTTAATGTTTATACTTAGTGTTTAATTTATCTGGAATTGGCTAAGTGTGTATTATGAGGTAAGTCTACAATTGTATTTATTTATTTATTTATTTAATAAGCAGAACCACCTACACCGGTACCATTTACTTACTCCAATAATGTGACATGCCTTCTCTAGCATATATAACATGTTAATATATGTATGAGATTCTGTCTGGACTCTATTTTATTCCAAATTAACTTTTTCTGCACAGTCATAATATTATCTTAAATGTAAGTTTTTGAAATAAAATAAATTCTGATATCTGGTAGGGAATATTCTCTCATCTCAATTCACCTTCTTTAAGAGTGTCTCGGCTAATTGGGGGCATTTGATTTTTCATATATATAATAGAGAGAGAGAGAAAGAGAGAAATAATTATTTTATCAAGTTCTTTGAAAAATTCAATTGCAATTTTTATTGGAATTGCATAGAATTTGAGAATCAGTTTCAGGAGAACCAATGTCTTTAGGATTTTGAGTATTTAAACTAATTATCAAGGAATGTTCTTTATTTAAGTCTCTTTAAAGTCCTCAATACATATTTTTAACAGTTTTCCATCAAGAAATTGCATATTATTTGTTAAATTTACTCTTAAGTATTTATTTTTTGATATTATTATGAGGAGTATCCTTTCATTTCAATTACATCTTCTAAATGTTTATTATTGATATAATGAGATGTAATTAATTTTTGTGTATTAATTTTATATCCAGCCACCTTGAAAAGCTCTCATTAATTTTTACAATCTATCTTTAGATTTTTTGAGTTTTCAGTGTTAATTATATCATTTGTGTCTATAATAACTCTTTCTTTACATTCTTATACTGTTTACTTCTTATTCTTTTCCTACTGAACCAGTTAGAATCTTCATTACAATGTTTAATAAAAGTGGTAATACTGGAACTCTTTCTTCCACTTGACTTCCTAGGGAATAATTCTAACTTTACTACTAAGCATGATATTTGATGTAGTATTTTTGTTAAACAACAAGTAAAGTTAAAAAATTATACTTTTATTCATAAGGTTTTTTATTTGTTCATTTTGTTATGTTTTTATTTCCATTTCATCAATAGTTGTTAAATTATATCAAATGATTCTTCTGCAACTATTGAAATAATTAACTATTTTTTCTTAATAATATATATTTGATCATCTTTAATATTTGCATTACATTCATAAGTCCTTTGATTGTAAACCATCATTCTATTTCATTCTTTCATATATTCAAGTTTATTGTGATGCATACTTTTTTATAGACTGCTGGTTTCAAATTAGGATACTTTGTTTAGAATATTTGAGAATCGCCGGGCTCGGTGGCTCAGCCTGTAATCCCGCACCTTTGGGAGGCTGAGGTGAGTGGATTGCCTGAGCCCGCGGGTTCAAGACCCGCCTTGGGCAGCGAGACCTCATCTCTACAATAAATCAAAAAAACAGCCGGGCGTGGTAGCGCATGCCTGTAATTCCGGCTACTTGGAAGGCTGAGGAGGAAGGATCGCCGGAGCCCAGCAGGTCAAGGCTGCGGTGGCCGGGAGTGGCCACCACACTCCAGTCTGGGCAACAGAGTGAGACTCCAACTCAAAAAAAAAAAAAAAAAAAAAATTTTTTTTGAGAATTGCCTAAACATTTTCTTTCTTATACTTACCTTACTGGTTTACCTTAAATTTATGTTGACATATTTTTCTATCCTCAAGAAGGTGTTGTATGTTGGAATGAACTGATTTTGGAAAATTTAGTAATAGTCACTTAGTTCTTGTTTTCTTTTGGTTATTGATTAAGTTTTTTTTTTTTTGAGTGGTAGTCTCACTCGGCCGCCCAGGCTGGAGGAAAGTGGCATGCTCACGACCACCGCAGCCTCAACCTGCTGGGCTCAGGCAGTCCTTCCACCTCAGTCTTCCAAGTAGCTGGAACTACAGGCATGCACGACCATGCCCAGCTAATTATTTTTTTTGATTTATTGTGGAGACGAGGTCTCGCCAAGTTGCCCGGGCTGGTCTCGAATCCGCAGGCTCAGGCAGTCCACTCTGCCTGGGCCTCCCAAAATGCTGGGATTACAGGCTGAGCCACTGAGCCCAGCCGATTAAGCATTTTAATGGTTATAAAAGTATTGCCTTTGTTTTTGAGTCGATTATAGTACATTATATTTTCAAAGAATTTATGTTTCATCCAGTTTTCAGTTTGACATATACTTGCTCATCATAATCTTATATTTTTTAAATCACACACTGTATCTATAGTTATGCCTCCCTTTTGTTTTTTATGTCAGAAATTTGATTATTTTGATAATTTCCTAAAGTACCAACTCTTGGTTCTGTCAATCTTCTTTCACATTTATTTTTCTACCACATTGATTTTTACTTTTACCTTTATTATCCTCACATCTACTACCTTTGAGCTTATTTTTTTACCTTCTTAAATTGAATGGCTACAACTCTAATTTTCTAAATCTTAACCAGAATGCTCATATCATCAATTACATAATTTTCCTCTTTTCTAATATAAGCATTTATGGCTATATATTACCCTTCTATTTCTGATATATCCCACAAATTTTGAAGTAATATTCAATTCTAAGTATTTTGAAATTTTCATTATAATTTTTCCCTGCCCCATGCATTATTTGACTTGTATACTTGTAATTTTCAGACATAGGAAGATTAAAACTGTTTTGTTATTGATATCTACCATAATTGTGTTATCCTCAGAAAACATTATATGCATATTGTCGATCTTAAAAATGTGTGGTTATCTGTTTTATGACCTAATAGGTGATTAGCTTTTGTAATTGTTCTCTGTGAACTTAAAATGAATGGATATCTCTAATTGTTGAATGTAGGGCTATACCAATATCCATTTAAAAAACTTGTTAACAATGCTACTCAATTCTTCTTTATTATTTTTTAATGAAGTTTTTGTGTTTGCTGTTTCTATCAGTAATAGAGAGGCATGTATTTAAGCTTTCTATTGTGATGGTGGATTTGTGTATTTCATCATCTAGTCCTATTGATATTTTTTTAAATGCATCTGAGGCCTTACATTTTAG
Source organism: Cephalopachus bancanus (assembly GCA_027257055.1). NCBI lineage: Eukaryota > Metazoa > Chordata > Mammalia > Primates > Tarsiidae > Cephalopachus > Cephalopachus bancanus. The sequence continues at coordinate 7,560,651 of JAPVLO010000036.1, forward strand.
AGTTGTCATATCTTCTTAGCAAATGATATTTCAAGAAACTGTATAGAAACCCTCTTTAACCTTAATTCTATTTTGTTACACTAAACTAAATTTTGTGTGATGTTAAAATAACTTCTCTAGTTTTCTTTTATTAATATTTTTATGGTATTCCAGGTATTTTTTTAAAAAACCCTCTCTCTCTCTCTCTCTTCTTCGCGCGCACGCACGCGCGCACGCACGCGCGCACGCGTGTGCACATACCATCTACTCACCATGTGAGCACATAGTAAGAAAACAATTCTTGTAAGTAAGGAAGAAGTCATCAAGAACCAAATCTGCTGGCACATTTATCGTGAACTTCTCAGCTCCAGATCTGTGAGAAATAAATGTCTGTTGTTTAAGCCACCCAGTATAGCATTTTTTTTATAGCAACCTGAGACTACCAAGACAGATTTTGGGATGCTGCTATAACAAAAACCTAAAAATATAGTCTTGATTTGGGTACTGAGTGATCAGTAGAGTTTGGGGATACATACTAGAAATATAACCTTAAGTGCAAATTCTGCTTATAGTTTAGAAAAAACAAAGAAGTGCTGAAGAGAACATCTCCATCTTCTTAGATAATAAATTAATAATCATGAACAGAATGTTGGTAGAAATTTAGATGTTAAAGGTGATTCTTGTGAGCGCTCAGGCAGAAATGAGGAACGTCCTGTTGGAAACTGTATCTAAGTCAATCTTTGTTTTTAAAAAAAATGGCAAAAAACTTTGCTAAATTGTGATCTAGTGTTTTGTAGAAGATAGAAATCATGAGTGATAAACCAAATATTTAGTTGAGGAGATTTCTAAGCAGTGTTGAAGTATTGGCTTTGTTTCTCCTTACTGCTTATAGTACAGCAGAAGAGAGAACTGAATTTAAAAAGAAATTTTTAAGAAAAGAAGAACCAGAATGTAAAGATTTGGGAAATTCTCAGTCTATTCATACTGCAAAAAATGTGTATTCACAAGAGGACAACAAGAGTGTGACTGGACTGTCACTCTAAAGAGAAAATGGGATTACATCAGCAAAGACATTGCCAGTTTGTACTAAAGGGGACAGAGAAAGTAGGATGGAATGAAGGAAGGCCATCAGACTTCTTGGATTCTACTAGATGGGATGGGAATGTTATTTGACTGTGAAGGTGCACTATTCCTTAGGAAAAGGGAAGAAGACACACTGAAGGTGATTCAGAAATCATCAGGGCTGCCCCTCCCTACAAGCCCAGGGGACAGGGCTGGTTCAAAGGGTGGGATTACCTCCACTGGTTTCTGATGGCCAGAATGCCCCATCAGGTATCTCAGGGGCAGAACATCCCCACAGAATGTCATGTGAGTGGGGCCCGTGCAGAGTATAGCAAGGATGATGCTCAGCTGAGCCAAAGGGACAGGGCCACCTTATTGAGCTGTGGGTGCAATGTTGCCACCCCAGTGGGCCTGGAAGGTGAGACATCAAGCCAAAGAAGGTTATTCTCAAGGCTTAACATCCAATGGTTTCTCCTTCCTTCTTTTTGATTTCTCCCTTTTGGAAAGAAAATGTATATTCTATGCCTGTCCCACCTCCATATTTTGGAAGCTCATGACTTACCTGGTTTCATAGGTTCACAACTGGAGAGGAATTTTGCCTCAGAGTGAATCCTACCTTGAGTCTCACCCATAATTGCTTTAAATGATACTTAGATGAGACTTTGGACTTTAGAGTTGATGCTGGAGTGAGTTAAGACTTTTAGGGCTGTTGGGATTAAAATGTATTTTCCATATGACAAAAGAAAATAGATAAATTTGGACTTTATCAAATTTAAAACTTTGTGCATCAAAAAACATTACCAGGAAAGGAAAAAGACAGACTTCAGAATGGGAGAAGTTTCCAAATCATGTATCTTATAAAGACTTATTATCTAGGATTCATAGTCTTTTTACAACTCAACAATAAAAAGAGAATCCAAATAAAGAATGGACAAAGGACTTGGAAAAAAATATATATATTACATATATATAATATATATAAATATATTATATATTATATATAAAATATAATATATGTAATATAATATATGATATATATATATAAAGCAGATATACAACTGGCCAACAATCACATGAAAAGGTGGTCAAAGTCACTGAGAAAGGCAAGTCAAAACCACAATGAAATACTACTTCACACCCACTAGAATGACTATAACTAAAATAGAAAGGAAAATAAATACTAGTGATTATGTAAAAGAAATCAGAACCCTCATAAATTACTGTTAAGAATGTAAAAGACTTCAGTTGGTGTGGGAAACACTTTGGCAGTTTTCAAAAAGTTAAGCTTAGAATTACCATATGTCCCAGCAATTCTACTACTAAATATATATTCCAAAGAACTTAAAACAGGTATTCAAATACATACTTGTACACAGCAGCACTAATCACAGTATCCAAAATGTGGAAACAGTCCAAAAGTCCATCAATGAACTAATGGATAACCAAAATGTGGTATATAGATATACACAAAAGAATATTACTAAGCCATAAAAAGGGATGAGGTACTAAAACATGTTACAGTTTAGATAAATCTCAAAAACATTGTGCTAAGTGAACGAAACCAGACACGAAAGGTAGCATGTTATGTGATTTCATTTTTTTTCCTTTTTTTAAGAAAAAAATTAATTTTTATTATAAAGATGTGGGGTACATTTCAGTTTTAGGTATACAAACACTGATCATGCAGATACCCTTGTTGATGAGGTATGCCCCTCCCTCCCCTAGCAGTTTCCCTCAGCTGCCGATTCCACTCCCCCCTCCCCTGACAGCTTCCCACTACTGCCAATTGCTTTCTTACAGCATTATAATTGTTCAAGGTCCACTTGTGAGTGAGAACATATGGAACTCCGTTCTTTGTTTCTGTGATAAATCACTGAGTATGATCAACTCCAAATCCATTCAAGTTGTTGCAAAGTCCATATATTTGTCCTTCTTTATGGCTGCATAATATTCCATCGTGTATATGTACCACTTTTTTTAATCCAGTCCAGCTTCGATGGGCAACATGGTTGGTTCCATGTTTTTGCTATTGTGAACAGAGCTGCGACAAACATATAGTGTGCAGGTATCTTCTTGGTAGAATGATTTGAGTTCCTGCAGGTATATTCCCCATAGGGGAATTGTTGGGTTATATGGAAGGTCAATTTCTAGTTCTTTCAGGAATCGCCACACTGTCTTCCAAAGAGACTGCACCAGTTTGCATTCCCACCAGCAGTGTAAAAGCATTCCTTTTTCTCCACATCCTCGCCAGCATCTGTTGTTGTTTGTTTTATTAGTGATGGCCATTCTTACAGAGGTTACGTGGTATCTCAATGTGGTTTTGATTGTATGATTTCATTTATATGAAATATCCTTCTGGATATTTAGGAAAATAAAGCAGATTGGTGATTGCCTGGGGTTGAGAGAGATAAAGAATGAGGAGTGACTGCTTAATGAGTACAGGGTTTTCTTTATGGGAAATAAAATTTGGAACTATGTAGACATGGTGATTGTAGGACACTGGGAATATACCAAATGCCCCTGAATTGTCCCCTACTGCATGGTTCATCTTATGTGACATGAATATTACCTCAATAAAAATTATTTGTAGTACTTTTCCCAATTCCAAGTGAATTTTAGCAGGTAGATGTGTACCTAGTTCATAGTACACTAGAATTAGAAGTAGTATAATAATATTTTCTGTTTTTTGTTTAACCATGGGATCCTTTACATGCTTTAATGTACTAATGTACCTTGACAACTTGAGTTGGAAATACCAAACTTTGTTAGGGGAGCAAGGATTGGATGTATGACTTAAAGAAGGCTTAATGTATAGTGGCAGTAGTAGCATCATATCAGCACCAGCAGTCGTAGTGGCGGTATGATTAGTAGTAGGAGTAGACGCAGGAGTATTAGAGATAGTGGCTGTTGCAATGATGGCTAACGTTGAGTGTTTACTTCATACTTTGTTCTAGGCACTTTATAGCTGTTAACTTTCATAATACTCATAACAACTCTATGAGGTAGGTTATAGTATTATCTCCATTACAGGAAACTGAGTCTCGTCTGTTAATCTACATAGATAGGGGCTCAGTCTAGCACTTGGATCTATCCACCAACAAATTCGCATACTTCAAAATCCCCTTAAGGCGGATAGTCACAGCTAGTCAGAAGCTCTGGGCATGGAAAGAAATGTGGTCTGTGAGAAAAGCAACTGAGAAACCCCTGGAGCATATCTATCCAAACTCTGTTGGAGAGTTATGAGTACAGGCAGTTGATTTCTGATTCCTGCACTCTCCTGTGAGCACTCACTTCCCTCCTGCCAAGAAGTTTTCGTTCCAGAGCTCTCCTTCTTTTTTGCTTCTCGTTGTCCCAGTTCAATCCAACTGACTCCTCCTACCTCTTAATTATAGTGATATATATATAACCTCTAACGTGCCTTTGATCCACACATGAGCCTTGAGTTCACACTACTTTGGGGGATAATGTATGCTTCTGTGTGTCTTTAAGAACGCATGCCACAGTGCTAATTCAGTGTGGCATTGGTACTAGGAAGGGAGGTCGACTTGGGATTGACGAATTTTCCTCCTGTGCCTACCCGGAACCAGCTTCTCAGCCTCCTCTCCACGGACTCCCATCACCCTCGGCTCCATCCATCACGGCTGCAGCTCAGCCTGGTGATGTATTACACTAACATATCATTAGTGCAACGGTAGAGCAAGGAGCTTTGATGATGTATTGGGGCCATACATCATCAGAATGAGTCACTCTGATGATGTATAACTCAAAAGATGGTACTATCTAGGGAAATGTGGACATACCATAAATCAGGGACAATGTTAAAGAAGAAAACCCAGGACAGCGTTGGAAGGAAAATAAAGGTTCAGGGGTCTCCCGCAGTAGGGATCGAGAGACAAAACTAGTAAACTCTTAACGGCTCAGATTGAAGCTTTCTGTTAGCTGCGGCATTCTTAATGACTAAACCAGATCTTCAGCATCCCAGGGTGACACTTGGATTTCCTTTCCATCTGGAACACAGTTTGGCTTCTTCTTTCCTGCAAAGCCTCCTTGTCTTGACGGAGATGCAGAGTCCATCAGATCAAAAGGAAAATGTTCCAGGTCTGCCGTGCATCCGGGTCCTCTTGGATTGTCATACACAGGGTGGATTCTGGAAGGCTTTTCAGTCTACAGTGGTTCAAGCTTACATTCTCTCAGAAACTTTCAGACTTCAACCATTAATTACTGAAATTCCTTAGACTCATGAAAGAGTGCGAGTTGACATTGGATTGTAAAAATAAAGCCAGGGGAGCCATTACTTGGCCTTAGGAGTTACAAACCTTTAGAACATAGCTGAGGATTTCTATTTGTCAGCAGGAGAGATCTTGATGAAACTTTCTTTGCATTTGTTTCTTCATATAGCAACAGAAAGGGGAAGAGTCTATGTAACATTTTATTTAAGTCACAGAAAAGCTACAGTTAGATATTCATATTACAAACTACATGATTGACCGAGAAGTGTTGACATTCGTGTTTGGGGCTCCACTGAAATCCCTACCATTCCATTCTCTAACGTTCAGTCTACTCCATCCACAAGGAGCTGGTATATTATGGAAATTGTTGGCCATCCTTCAGTCTCCGCAGCTTGGGGATATGTGTGGCATTTTCATAGTTAAGAGCATAAGCCTCTTTGTAACTTTAAAAACTGGTAGATAAAGAAAATCCGAAGGAAAGGGAGTTGAGAGCCATAGGGCAGAAGGGAGAGGTAAGACCACACGCAAGCACACTGGGGAAAAAAATTAACATTTGTGTTTAATGCTTTATTTAATGCCTAACTGTCAGCTTGAGATCTGAGGCCCTACCATACTGATTCTATCCCTCCACCCCTCCAAAATAAAATAAAAATCAAAGCCTAGGTGCTTTGGGACTGGAGAATATCAGAACTCAGCCCTTGGCATATGGGATCCATTAGAGGCAAGAAGTCTTCCTCTGGGGGTTCCTCGCCCTGTTCCCCACCCACGCACTAGTGGGGGAGGGGACAGCAAGCAAAGGCTCTTCTAGCCAACCCCGGCACATTGCTGTGACTCATTGCCTTTGTTTATTGCATGTTCCACCATGGACTCTGTCCTGGAGGGCAGCACAATTGGCTCTCCTTGGGGGTGCAGGAGAAAGGCCAGGGCCACCATAAAAAACAATCACCCCTCCTAGTGGGAAGGACCAAGGGGGCTCCACCACCTGAACAGCAGTTAAGAGAACAAAATGCTTTTTTTTTATTGTTCTCAAATAGCTGTGCCTTCAAAGGCTTTTAAAAGTTGAAGCAAAACAGATCTTGCCTCTGCTCTTTATTTCTTTTTTGGTGGGGGAAGGGGAGGAGAATGAAGTTGCTGATAAAGCCAGCACATTCCTCGGGAGTTGTTTATAAAGGTGCTGGCACTGAAAGGGGTTCCATAATGCCTTAGGGACATTCTTTTTGTTGAGAAGAGGTGGCAGTCACCTGTGTCTGTCTGCATGGCCTCCTTCTGCCTGTGCAGTGAAGAATCGTGAGGCATAGGCTTTGAGCACCCGGGGATGCATGCTCAGATGGGAAAGACAGGGGAATGACCGCAGACAATGCCAAGAGATGGGTTGAGGCAGCCGTTGAGACCTACAGGACCACACAGCTCAATGGTCAACATTGAGCAAGAAAGAAAGAACACAGGGAATTTGCCAGTACTATAGTTTGAGCTCCTAGTGCCAGTCTGCTTCATTTGAGAGTGCCTTCGGTCAAGCTGTGGTCATGTAACTATTGAGTGATCCTGCACATTTGGCTCACTGGGTCTGCAGCTCAGATCAGTGCTGTGTGCCCACTGGTCAGACCTGCTAGATCCTGGAAGCAACAACAATAAGAGGCATGGCGGAAGTGGCATCAACAGGTCCCACAATTATTGCGCATTGCTTGTATGTCAGAACTTTACCAAGCACTTCATTCCATCTTTATAATTACTTGAAGGGGTCGTTTTATGCACTCCATTTTTAGATGGGGAAACCGAGACTGGCATCATTGCATAGCTGTTCCACAGCCACATAGCTAGGAAGTGGAAGAACAAGATTTCAATTCAATTTTCTTGAACTCTTAAGCTTTCACTGTGAGTGCCCTGTAATATGAAATGCGGGGCAAACCCTCAGGGCCATCAAATCAGGCCTCGAACCTCTGCATTGCTTCATCCCCTTCTCAAGTTTCCTGCCTTCGGGGATGACTCACTTTCATTCTAGAATCCATGTCCAACCTCTCTCAAACTTGGAACAAGAATTATTCTGTCTCAGAGTCCCTGTTATTTTGTGCATGATTTAAAGAGCAGTGAAATAGCTCAAAAGACCAGAGGCCACTTGCCTGAAGGCACAAAGTAAAGGAAGAAAAGAGTTAGGTGAACATATCTCCCTGGGGAGCTGCTTTACTACATTCTTGAATTTCCATCATCAGCTCTGGAACTGGTCTCACCTGTGGCCCTTTGACAACATGTCCACCTCATTCTCTGCTTTCAGAGAGAATGTGCCCAAAGTCCAAAGGGCAGCAGAGTCACACAGAGATAAAACAGTTTAATTTGTTCTTAAATTATGTGAATCTCCAGAATAAATAATAATAATAACAATAAGATTAAAACACCCTTGCTGTGTTATTCTATGCCCCCTCTCATCTCAACATAATAATGCATGGTTTTACAAGATGGAGGTGCAAGAACTAATAAAATATATGGTTTAATTAACTAAACTTATGCTGTAGTCCACATTAGAAGGCCATGATTTAGCACGCACTCTCATCTTCAGGACAGAATAATGCAAACAGCATAATTAAAAGTTGATGAGAAGTATATTTATTGGGCACACAGAAAGAGGAGACACCCAGATTTATGATACATAAAGTAAACCTTTAGTTTACAATATAATTAATATTTTAAAAACCACAGCATGCATATAAGGCAGCCGAAGAGTCCTCCTCCGTGGAAGGATAATTTCTTTGGTGCTGATCTCGGCCCCATTTAATAGTAAATTATGTTCCTGAGCATATACAAATGTAACATGATCTATTATGATCTAGAGATGATGCTCATTGAGATGTCTGCAGCTATGATAGATCGTGGTTGTGTGTCTCTGAAGACATGGAGGATGGCTGAAGGGCCAATTATTTATCTGTGGCACAAATTCCATGGCTATTAGTCACACACACGGTGACGCAAAATGAGGGTATGCCACTACATTTTAATCAATCCCTGCTCAAGAAAACCCCTCGTTAGCACAGGCGGAGGACATGAGTCTGCAGTGAAGAGGAGAGCCTTAGAAAGACTCCAAGGGACAGACTCAGAGTCTCAGAAAGCACCTAGCATCCATGTTGACTCTGAGGACTCCTCAGTGTTTATGAGCTTGGGATATGGGTTTAATCTCATCCCATCCTCATAAAAATCTTGTGTGGTAGATACTATTTTTTTTTAATCATATCTATTGTGCAGATGAGGAAACTGAGGTCCTGAGAAAAAACCATACTAGTAAAGGCAGAATCAGAATCTTCAGGCATGTCCTGAAAACTCATTCTGTCCCACGACTTCCATGAAGGACTTTAGAACTATGTTTCTCTACAATCCAATCCACTCTTCTCCTTAGGGCCCAGGAGTTCCTGCACAGATTCTATGCTTCTCTTCTCACACATATCCTCAGGTTGCCTCTCTGGGGAGCAAATATCTTCCATTGTTCATCCTGTATATTGAACTGTGCCCAGGAACATTACTCCAACCTCATGGACATTCCTAATAGGGTTGTGTTTGCTGCCATTAATAGATTCATTTTTCCTTGAAAGAAAAAAGTCCTGATATATAACTAAATAAATTAGTTATCTGCAGTTTTTCTCTTCCAGTCTTCTTTCCTCCTTTCTCTTGTCTTTATTTTTTAAACCTGGGGATGGGATTTTAAAAATATACTTGTATTTTCTTTTTACTAAAACAGTGATACTACATACTTAAAAAAAATAAGACGGCTTTTGTACATATTCTTTAGTATTCTTCTTGTCTAAATTCCCCGGGCTGGTTAGTCCACCTCACTCCAGGGCTATGGAATATGTACACAGTGCTTATTAGCACAATACTCATTGAGTTATCTGTCTGCTCTGCTTGTTTTATAACCTGGACCATTACTATGGGGGCCACTGAAGGACTTTTTTTTTTTTTAGAGTCTCAGTCTCACTCTTTTGCCCAGGCTGGAGTGCACCTGGGCACTCAACATGCTGGGTTCAGGCAATCCTTCCGCCTCAGCCTTCCAGGCAGCTGAAACTGCAGGTATGAGCTACCACACTCAGATAATTTTTTTATTTATTGTAGAGACAAGGTCTTGCCAAGTTGCCCAGGCTGGTCTCGACCCACTGGTCTCAGGCAATCCTCTCACCTTGGCCTCCCAAAGTGCTGGAATTACAGACTTGAGCCATTGCACCTGGCCTCATTGAAAGATTTTTAAGAAGGAATACCTAGCTAACTTCTTTTACCCAATATACATGTGCTACAGCTAACTTCTTTTACCCAATATACATATACAGAACAGTTATGAGCTTCTTATAGAAAATGGGCAAATCACGTTAAGGCACATGGCAGAACTCTTAGGGACAATGAGTGCCTGGGCTTTGGACTTGAGATCTTGTTGTTTCAGCCACATCTTAGTCTGGGTCCTCTTGCCCAAGGATCAGGACCACTGATAGGAAGTGTCTAGTCCAACATGGGCCATAGTTCCTATTCCAACTGTAGCCCAGACTCGAAGTGGAAAACAGCATTACTTCCCTAGCCCTAGAAGGGCCCCATTTGACTTGAGGCCCGAGAAGGAATTCACTGGAGCCTGAGAAACACCCAGACCCCAGAAAGGGGGTATCATGTACTGGGCATTAGCTTTGAAACCTTGTCACTGGTGGTCTGAATGGGATACTAACCAGCTTTCAAATCAGGATGTTTACCAGGTTTCAATAGAACTAAGTGAAACATCTAAGATCCTGATGTTGGAAATGCTCTCAGGGAAGAGGCGTGCAAAAGAAACATACAAAATAAATTAAGTACAAAGTAGATAAAGAAAATAATATGAGTTCTTCTTCATTATCTGGTTCATTACACTTTTTAGTGCTTATTAAAATCGTTGTTAAATGATTTAATTTTGTTTGGGGAAAAAGTGAATGAAAAAGGGAATAAGAGATTAAGGAGACAAACTGCTGAGGTTTCCATTTTGGAATTGGTCGCAGAGCTAGGCTACGAAGAGAAAATTAATTTGTAGGTCTCTCTGGGGGAGCAGTCAACACCAGGCACCACAACACACGTAATTTGCCTTATTTTTTTGTTTAATTGGCATGGCTTTCTCTGGGGACAGCTCAGACTAAGCCAAGTAAGAGGATAAATCACCTTTAGTGTGGCCCCTTCTGGGTCACGGATAATTTTTCTGACAGCCATGTCAGATCGAGATGCTAATGTGTCAGCTTACTCCTCTGTATACCGGCATTGAGAGTGTAATTTCCTTCCTATTAGCACACATATTCACACAAACACACTCCCCGGGGTGGTTTAATGAAGGACCTGAGTACAGACTTGGAGAAGAAGGGCTCTGAAAGAATCTAGGATGTTCTAGGCTAAGACAGATGGCAGTCTTTTCTTTCAGAACCACATTTACTCCTCCTTCAAGAGGGTTTCTTTCATTCTATCACCGATTTAGTATCTTCTAGTTGCTTCAGATGTGCTGAGACACATGCTTATATGTGATCTTGCAGATTTATGATGGCAGCAGTTGTCCTGAAGAGGTCTTGGTTTTGTTTTTTTTTAATATAAATTTTATTTTAAAGATGTAGGGTACAATTCAGGATTAGGTATATAAGGGGACATTGTACAGGAGAAATTTGGTCCCCACTTTGCCTGGTTTGAGATCAGGTACCTTCATTGATATTGCGTTCCCCTCCTCCCCACCACCCCAGGATTATCCTGCTACTGCCAATCCCTTCTTATAGTATTATGATAAATGTTCAGGATCCACTTATGAGTGAGGACATGGGGTACTCTGTTCTTTGTTTCTGTGATAAATCACTGAGACTCTAAATGCATCCAAGTTGCTGTGAAGTCCATATATTTGTCCTTATTTGTGGCTGCATGACATTCCATCATATATAAGTACCATATTTTTTAAAAATCCAGTCCAGTTTCGATGGGTAGCATGGTTTTGATACTGTGAATAGTGCTGCAATATATATGTGTATGCAGACATCTTTTTTTATAGAATGATTTTTAATTCCTCCGGGTATATTCCCAGTAGGGGGATTGCTGGGTCATATGGAAGGTCAACTTCTAGTTCTTTTAGAAATCGTCACATAGAGGTTGAACTAGTTTGCATTCCCTTCAGCAGTGTAGAAGTGTTCCCTTTTGTCCACATCCTACTGGGGAGAGAAGAACCTATTCAGTAAATGGTGCGGGAAAACTGACTGATCACATGCAGAAGATTGAAACAGGACCCCTACCTATCAGCATACATAAAAATCAACTCTAAATGAATCAAAGACCTAAACGTAAAACCTCAAACTATAAGAGTCTTAGAAAACACAGGAGACACCCTTACAGAAATCGGAGTAGGCAACCAATTTCTGATCAAAACCTCAGATGTCCGTGTCATAAGAGATAAGATAGACAAGTGGGACCTCATTCAACTGAAAAACTTCTGCAAAGCAAAAGAAACCATCAAGACAGTGGAGAGACAACCCACACAATGGGAAAAATATTTGCTAACTGTATATCTGACAAAGGTCTAACATCCAGGTTCTACAAGGAACTCAAAAATGCTGAAAGGAAAAAAACAAACAACCTCTTTAAAAAGTGGGCAAAAAGTCGGGGTCGGTGGCTCAGCCTGTAATCCCGCACCTTGGGAGGCTGAGGTGAGTAAATTGCCTGAGCCCGTGGGTTCGAGACCCGCCTGGGCAACTTGGTGAGACCTCATCTCTACAATAAATCAAAAAAAAATTAACCGGGTGTGGTAGCATGTGCCTGTAGTTCCGGCTACCTGGAAGGCTGAGGCGGAAGGATAGCCAGAGCCAAGCAGGTCGAGGCTGCGGTGGCCGGGAGCGGCCTCTGCACTCCAGTCTGGGCAACAGAGTGAGATTCCAACTCAAAAAAAAACCCCCAAACAAACAAACAAACAAAAAAGTGGGCAAAAGACATGAATAGACACTATTCAAAAGAAGATATATGGGCAGCCAACAGACACATGAAAAGTGCCCAGTCTCACTAATCATCAGATAAATGCAACTCAAAACCAGATTGAGATACCACCTAGCTCCAGTAAAGATGGTCTTGTTTTCATGGCAATTAACACTGAAACATTCCACTTCAACCAGATAAAATATTGGAAGCTTAACATGCCTTTACGACACCATGCCTAAACCCACGTGACTAATCCAAGTGGTGGAGATGCTGAGTTTTAAGATAAGCTCATATAAAATTATCAGGAAAAGGGAGACTGTGTACTCTTCAAAACATAGCATGTATGCCACAGCAGACCCCCAGAATTCTCCTAACTGCAGTTTGGATGCCATAGGGGTGACTCCCAGTGCTAGGGGGTGCAAGTTTGGTTGTATGAAGACTTCCTTTAAAAGTAGGCCCTCTTTTGGGTCCTTAGATTCAGTCCTGGGATTACAGATGTCTATAAACAATCCTGGACGAGGACCTAAGCATGGCTTTGACCTCCTGACCTCAACTACAACTACCTTTCCTGAGTGACACTTATTCCAAACTATTTGACATTCCTTGAATGTCCTATGCATGAAGCTCTCTGCTCCCTGAGGAAAGGAGAATCTGCCCTTCCCATGTGTTGGTTGCTTATCATAGTACTCATCCCAGTGAGTGCTGCTTATTCATGTAATATGTTTCCTCACCAAGCTGTGGGATCCTTGAGGCAGGGACCATGGTCATATGCATTATTAAATGGATATCATAGATATTGTAGAATCTGTCACAAAGTAGGTCCTTGGTAAATTCTGAGTAGACTGAATCTTCCCTCCAAGGAAAGTCTGTGGTGGCCAGGAGCGGCCACTGCACTCCAGTCTGGGCAACAGAGTGAGACTCCAACTCAAAAAAAAACCAAAAACAAACAAACAAACAAAAAAGTGGGCAAAAGACGTGAATAGACACTACTCAAAAGAAGATATATGGGCAGCCAAGGAAAGCAGAGAGATAGATTATATGACTATTTCTACCCTTAATAGAGGTGTATGCCTTTACAGCAGTTTAGTGCAAGAAAGAACTGTGAAAAGATCATTCATGACTCTGAGATGCAGAGATATACTCACCATAGGAGCATGGCATGTGTCAGAGCAGTGCTGGGTGCAGGTTGACCCTTGCATAAAGGCCCATGGATCATTCCTGGGTATAGAGTATCTGTACCCATGAATCACTTTGAATTCTAGAATTTGGTTTTTACTACTCTGTCCAAACCTGACTTTTCAGCAACATGAGTGTCCCTACAATATCAAGTCCTTTTCCACCCTACCCTTAGTCTATGCCCAGTGATAAGACCGTCAGGCCATTTCCTAGCCAAGGGACAAAGGACCTCCCAACAGACAACTAAGAGTGTTGTGACTGACAACGATGACTCCTAGGGGAGGAAAAGCAAGCCCTTTGCTGCCTCTGACAATGGAGAAACTAGCAGGCTGGGGGCCTGGAAAGTCCTTGGCAGTGAGGACTCAACATTATTCCTCAATAAAGCATCTGAGAGTTCACCGACCATCCCTATTAGATGCAGAAAATTTGCTATGTTCTCTGGTAGAGATACACTGCGAAGTCACTCACATCTTTTCTGTTGTCCAGAGACTTCCACCCACTGCTCAGTTCGAGTAACATCATTAATCTGAAGGAAACAAGCGAGGGAGCTGGCACTGATAAGCTGCAGAGGCAGAGGAAGGGCTGTGCTGATGCGCTGAGCAGGGCCAGCCTGGGCAGGTGCCAGGGATGAGCCAAGCTAAATCTTCCCTTTATTCTGATGCTTCCCTTCCCAAGAGCCTTCGGTCTCCATTACTAAATCCTTTGCAAACTGCAGTGAGGGTGAAAAGCAAGCCTCTGCCTTTCAAAATGGATTTGGGCATAAATGAGGATTGTTCCTAGGTAACTCACCCTGCCCTACTTTCCCCCACCTGCTTTCTAACAAAGTCAACCAGAGAGCAAACAGAGTTGGGCTTTCAAATCCCGAGATTTAAAACAGAAAAATCCTTCCTTCGCAGTGCCTGTACTTACAAATATGTATTCTGTATTTATACAGCATATTAAAACCCAAAACCTATAGTAATGCAACATTAAAGTCAAGAAATGCAAAAGTGAAGAGTTTATGGCGTTGTTAGCTTGCCCACATTGTGCATTCTGCATAATGAACCTCACCTTGAAATTCAAGCCATATACCATGTGGCTGAGTTCACCCCACCAGGCAAACCTTAAACCTTTTGCATTTTGTGAATTTCATTACCTCAAATTGCAATATTAATAACTGAAATGTGCAGCCAAGAAAATGCTAATTTTCTGCTTTTCCTTTCATTTTATTCTTTCATCTATTTTTCCCTCTAATTAAAAAAGTGGAAAAAGTAAAGAAATAAAGGGGGGGGAGTCAATGAGGAGGAAACCTACCACACAAATTTACAAAGCTAGACAACTTTATGAGAGGGGAAACTGAGGTCCAGAGGGGAATGTAATTTGCCCAAGGTTATTCAGCTTAGTAGTGGCCTAACAGCAAGTTTCCCACTGTAAACTAAGAGCTCTTCAGCTTTATTTTCTAAGAGTTCCTTGATGAGACCCCAAATCCAAATGGGGAAATGAACCCAGCAACAAATAAAGGAAAGGCAAAAACCAAAACTTCTTTGAGCAGGTAGAACTACTCCTTCTTCCATTTATACTAACTGGTTTATAATCACTTACAACAACTCTGATCTCAAAGGGTGCAGAATGACTTTAAATAACTGGCATTCAAAGAAGGTTCATGTTACAAACAATAAAAGGAATGCATTATCTCATTGGTTGTATAACTCCCAAGAAGAAGGATAATTTAGCTCACAAAGTAGCCTGCATGGACAGAGGCCCAGGGGCCACACATGATAATCAGCAATAGTCCCATTCAGCCAGTGAGCTGGCACCCTTACAGGAACAACAGCTCCTCACTTCTTGTGGAGAAACAGATACAGGGGCATGAGATGGAAAGCTTGTTGACAGTCCTGGCTTCCTCTTAAACAGTCTGTTGTCTGGACAGTCTGGGTCATCTGGAAAAGAGAAAGGGTCATTGTGACCTTCAGTCAGATTTTACAGTGAACTGAGGCCACAGCTGCCTTGGCACTCAGGGTGCTCACAGAATCAGCAAAATATGAATAGATTTTTGTTCCAAAAAAATTGACCATAGAACATGCATTTGTCTGTTCCTTGGCTAGAATGCATTTGAAGGCAATGCCAATTTGGCGAATATTGGTCCCACTGAAAGAATGAGGAGGGAGTTGAGAAACAAGCAAATGCATGCCAGAAAGAGATACTCCTAGACGTCAAGCATCAGCTTCTTAAAACTCCCCTCCCTCAAGTATACTGAAGGTTTCCTTGTAAGGGGAATCTTCCAATAGAGATCTCACTACTCCTCACGCCTTATACACCTGGGAGTCATTTCTGCTCTGTGAGATTGTTTGAAATCATAGTATTATCCTAGAATGTGCTGGAAGACTGGATGTTCTTATGCCTGGGTCCTTGCTCCACAGAGATGTTTATGAGGAAGGGAGGCAACTTCAGGGCAGTGATCCAGCTCCTACTCCTGTCCAATGGGGCAACAAGAACCAAATGTTCCAAATGGGAGGTGGGGGCAGAATAATCCCACCAAGAGAGTTTTGCTTAGTTAGAGGACCCCTTTTCAAATGACCCAGAAACAGATTTAATGGGGCAGAAGATGGGGAAAAGAGGAAACACTCAAGAGTGGCAGATGAAAGTCAGAAAAGAATGCTCATCAAACAGAAGACAGGAGGAAAAGGGATTTTCCTTGCCCCATCAATCCTTTCCAGAAGTGACTTACCCTATCTCTGTCAGTTTATTGAATCCAAAAGATGCTTACCCCAGCCAACAGCAGTCGTCCTCCCTTCTCCCACCTCTCTCTTCAAGTCCCGGCTGCTCTCCTAACAGATGGTAGCACACACGAGAATTTTTTTTTTTTTTTGCTTCTGATGCTAAGCATGATTTACAGGCTTGAGTTATTATTTATCATTATTCATTTTCTGTCAGCAGTGCATTGAAGGTTAATAGAAATGCCAGCATGCTCACTGATTTACTTAGTAAAATATTTGTTCCAAGGTTTAGGTCATATGATTGGTGTCTGAGTGAGTTTCAGGTTTATGCATTATGAAAAGCAAGATGACTTGACCTTCAGCCACCAACACTAGCACCATATATTACTTTAGTGAGTGACCTTCAGAGACCCAAGACGCAGTAGATGTATTCAACACATGTTAGCCTCCTCCATATTGCTGGCATTGTATACATACCAGCTGAGTTTATGCAATGTAAGCTGAGTCCTGGAGCCCATCTAATGAATGGGAGGCAGATGAGATGTAAACTTAGGCTAAACCAGATCCTCTTCTTAAGATAATAAACTGGATTTGCAGCCCAGCTGCACTGAGGCTTTGTATACACACAGGGACGAATCGCTTCATATTGCCTCCTGGGCTTCCCGCAGCGCAGCAGAGAAATGGATGCAAACAAAAGGACAATTCTGGAAAAAAAAAAATGGTCTTGGATGAACCCCCAGGAGAGAATGGGCTTGGAGGGAGCCACTATGCTAGCATCATTGTGCTGTGGTTGCAAACTGGGAATGCCAAAGGAGGAGATGACAAAGAAGGAAGAGAAATGAGTCTTGGTTTCTAGAAGCTTGGAGCCAGATTGGTTGAAGAGACTTACATGACATTACAGTGATGTAGAAATAAAGACTATTTTAAAAGCAAAGAGTGCATAATTAATTTCTAAAGGGCCACTTCTAACCAAGTCTGTGAAGGTGATGCAGTATCACAGTGTCGCATGTTTAAGTCACAGACTCACATTTAGGATGTATGGAGTCCCAGCTCCACTAGGCAAGTTGACTCAACCCCTTTAAGCCTCAGTTTTTTAATTGAAATGAAGATAATTATACCAATCTCTTGAGACTGCTGAGAGGATCGATTGCTATAATACATCATGCCTAGCATGGAGACTGGTGCATTTACCAAATGTACACCATTATTGTAAATTCCATGAATAGATGGTGAAGAGATTGCTGAGAATAGCTGGTAAATGTTCATGTTTGAGAAGGGACTTGATCTGCTCGTGGCAAAAGAAATGACATCTGTTGGTAGATGGAAACTGAGTCCTGAAACAATAGAAAACCTCTGGGTAAGAGAAACAAGTCACAACTCTGGAGCGAGAAGTGAAGGTCAGAATATCTGAGAGTAGATGTTTTTGGTTTTTTGTTTTTTTTTTCCTAAACCATGTTCCTGCTCTAAAGTTCTTTAAAGAGGATATCAATGTCTCTTCTCAATAGTTCACTAGGTATCATTTACTTTCAAACCCAAAGAAATTTCTTTAGGCGTTTAGAATTGCCTCAGACATAGTTTTACACTCCATGATCAGCTGACACTCTCCAGGAGTTTCCCCAACCCGTCCTTTCCCCTCCTCCTTTTTGGAACAGGCGGCTACCAATTGGATTTACCCCCTCACAAGTAACACATTATGCCTAAATTCACGCATCTGGATTTAAGCCACCAGGCTTAAATCAACTATTATGCCAGCGGAGAGAGTAAAAGTTTTGTCCCTCAAATTACTGTCCTTGGTGTGTGCTTCACAGAAAGTTTTAATACCCCAGAACCCTATCCACTTCTCCTGGCAGTGAATAGCCTTCTTTCTTACATGTGGTACATAAGTTAATAGACCATACTGGGCAAGGGTCAGCACAGGTGGTTTAATAGCCAAAGGAAATTCTCTAACCAGAACTGAACACAAGGCTGTTTCTTCAGAAAAAAACAAATGTTGGAGATGGATCCAGAGATTCCCTATTCATCAGCACAAAGAAGGAAGCCATATTTTATTTGAAATAAGAAAAATTTTCCCTCACTGGGAGCACTGCAGTGAACTAGATCCAATTCACAAAGAACGGAAGACTGCCCACTGGTTATTCATGCATTCATTCATTCATTCTAGATGTTAAGGTTCCTGGGGGGTGGGAAGGAGCTCCTGCATTCAAGGCATTAGCTCAGGTTAGCAGCCAAGCTCCTCAGGGCCAAGCCCATAATACTGGAACTCCCTTCTTTACACTGATCGTTTACAATAGAACAAGAGAGTTTTAGTGCTAGATAGGTTCTGAAGGGTCATTGAGTCTAGGTTTTTCCCTTCTCCAATAAGAATTCTGATTTGTTGATCTGTGATTGATGATGACAGAGGCAGGCCTGGAACAGATCTCCCAGCTCCTGGAGATCTTTGCCACTCTCTATGTTGCTTCTGTTCCAGAAAACTCTTCTTGAAAGTCGTCCCTAACAATGAGCTGATTATTGCAGCTTTCCAGAATAGAGAATCACTTCCAGGAGAGCTACCCCTCCTCCTCTTGAACAAGTATGGAAATGCCAAGATGGCCATGGCATGTCAGAAATGTTGATGGTAAAACACTGCAGTATAATAACAAAGGCAACCTTTGGAAGAATAAGGAAACAAAGCAATTTAAATCTCATTTAAATAATTTTCCTTTCTTCCCCCCCATCTTCACCCTTGACTATTCAACGAGCCCATTTGAATTCCGAGGGCATATTCATTCTCCCACAATGGGGACTGAGTGCTGGAAATGTCCTTTCATTTAATTTCCAGTACTAGTTAAATTATCTATTGCCATGATCTGTGATTGATTTAGTTTTTATTGCTCTTGGCTGTGACAATCTATAAGGACACAGCTGATTTTTCCTTTTTGGGTTTTAGGCTTTATTACTGTCATTTTAATGACAGATATTAAACACAGAGAATTCTCATCTGTATTTTCTCCAACAGGCTGAACTGTATGCTGCATTTGAACATGAAATGATCCCAATAACTGGTTCTTCCAAAGTCTCCTTACCCTACTTCCTCCATGCAAAAAAGGCCAGGAGTTTATGGTAGTTCTGAGGAAGAACACATGTATCTTCAGGCTAATTTCATTATCATGCTACCAAATGTGTGGTAAAGATCAAGTAAATATTTGAATTGATTAATAAATGAAGACTTCATTAACCCTTTGGCATGTGGCATGGAATCCTTTTCCGTAAATCTGTCATTAATCCTCATCTCCAAACGTTAACTGAGCATTGACTGGCTGTGTACAAGGAAATTATACTAGATGTAAGAAAATTCAAGGGTGTGTATTATTATACTTTCCACGAACTTGCAATTTATTGATAAAAAACAAATGGGTACATAAAAATTCAATATTATAAAGTATAAATTGAGTTATGCTAAAGTGAGATTATACTATAAGTGAGATTGCTGATTTCCTAAGGATGAAAAGAATGAGATGTTGCCTTAAGGTGGGCAAGATGAAAGATAGGAAGGATAAATTAAATGGAAAAGGTAACCATTTGATACTGCATTAGGTCTTTCTCAGCTACAAGAGACAGAAACCCAATCCCAGCCAATTTATTGGCTCACATGACTATTTTCAGATACTGCCGAGTTTAACACTGATATGACATCATAGAAATCTAAAATGGCTGCTCACTACAAGACCAGAGGAGTGATTATTCCATTTGACCTTATGTCTGTACCCTTCTTTGTAGAATTTCAAACTAAACACTTCTTCTTTACTCTTCAAGCCTGGACACAATTTGTTCAACATAAGAAATATGTAATTTCTAGCCGGGCTCGGTGGCTCAGCCTGTAATCCCGCGCCTTTGGGAGGCTGAGGTAAGTGGATTGCCTGAGCCCGCGGGTTCGAGACCTGCCTGGGCAACTTGGCAAGACCTCATCTCTACAATAAATCAAAAATTAGCTGGGCTTGGTCGCCTGCACCTGTAGTTCCAGCTACTTGGAAGGCTGAGGCAGAAGGATCGCCGGAGCCAGCAGGTCGAGGCTGTGGTGGCCAGGAGCGGCCACTGCACTCCAGTCTGGACGACAAAGTGAGACTCCAACTCAAAAAAAAAAGAAAGAAATAATTTCTAAATTGGTTTTTGAGATGTCTTCTTAAGTCTTGAAAATATATGTTCAATTCGGTCTGAAACCCAAGAGCAGCATCATAGTTAAGTCAAGAAGTTGGCAAACAAATTGACTGAAAATCCAGAATTCAAATCTGCATCCTGCTTAGCAATGATGGGCCAAAAAAGGGTTGTCTCTTTTCTTTACCATGCACACATTTGTGAAATGCATTGCCCGATGATATCCCTTTCTTGACACTGCTTCTGATGATATTTCATTTGCTAATAAACAACAGGTGTTACTCTTCTTTGTTCATTCAGAGAGCTGACTCTGTCAGGAGAGAAAGAAATTTAATTCTGCTTGGTTATTGTGAAATTATTTATGCATGAATTAAATAATCCTACAGGACTGGATTTTTGCCTAGTCAAGAAGTACAGAAAATACATGTAAGCAGAAATCAACAGTGATATTTAATGTACATATACGTATAAGTATCGAATGCTAAATGATAGAAAAAGATAAATTTTCAAAGTGTGTTTATTGATTTTTTTGGTACAAAGACTTGAATGATGACAATGAAAGCATACTTATTAAATTGATAGATGACACAAAGCTTTGATGAAGGAATCTACATTCAGAGAGATAGCTTTTATTTAGTCCTCAAAATTCAAAATCCATATGACATACAAGTACAGAAATGGGTTTCAAGACAGCAAAAAAGAAAACAAGAAATTTAGCACCCCCTTTCCCTGCCTCTTTTTTCTATCCCTCCAAAAGAAAAGTAAGTCTGCCACAAGAAACCTGAGCTTGTAGAAGGCATGACAGGTGAAGACATTTGAATTTTTGAGAAGAATATATTTTGGTTAATTTGAGAGATTTAAATTTAACCTAAATATTTAGAGGTTGGTTTTTGTTGTTTGTTGTTTTTGGCTCAGAAAACTTGGTTCTCTTCATAGAAAAAAGGCATGTAGAGCATCTGAAATTTCAAAGGGCTCAAGTTAAATAAAATCCATTAATTAATTCAACAAATGTGTATCAAGTAGTTCCCATGTTCCATTTGTGGTTCTAGGAAAAAGGAATGCACTGACAAACAAAATTGGTAAAATTTCTACCCTTATGTGGCTTACAGTCAAAAAGAAAGAAGTGACTTTGGAACATACCAAGAGGTAACTTGGCATTTCCACCTCTACTAGCAGAAGCATTAGGTAGGAGGAGACAGACTTGGAAGGTGAGGAGAATGAAAAACAATGCTGACTGGAATGCAGGTGTATGTAAGCTTTGGGGCTTTCTGAATTACACAGACACACACACACACACACACACACACACACACACACACACACACACACATGCACACCCCAAGAAGAGTTTAGTAAATGTTCAATAGTCTATCGCATCTTTGACTTCCTTGCTTGAAGTTTTCTACCCACCTCTACACAGAAATTCTGCAACCAAGATTTCCACCAAACCCACTTTCTAATCCTCCAATCAGAGGGAACCTGAAATCTGCAGTGGTGTTGAGAGCCCATCTGTCCCCCTGCAAAGGCCCTGGGAAGAAGAATGCCCCAATAGAGGATCCAGATGTCTCAAATGAATTCAAAATCAAATCAGGGAATGTAGGACTGTCATCCAACTTGGGTGATGAAGAAATCCACAATCACAGATTACTATGTGCCAGGTACTTTGTGCATATTTCACAGTATTTTCAACATGGGATTTAAAAATAGAAAATGGGTTTGAATTCCAGCTATGATCATCTTTTTTCTTTCTTTTTTTTGAGTTGGAGTCTCACTCTGTCACCCAGATTGGAGTGCAATGGCACGCTCCCAGCCACCGGAGTCTCAACCTGCTGGGCTCCGGCGATCCATTCGCCTCAGCCTTCCAAGTAGCCGGAACTACAGGTGCATGCTACCACACCCGGCTAGTTTTTTATTTATTGTAGAGACAAGGTCTCGCCAAGTTGCCCGGGCAGGTCTCGAACCCGTGGGCTCAGGCAATCCTCTTGCCTCAGGCTCCCAAAGTGCTGGGATTACAGGCTGAGCGACTGAGCCCGGCCGAGTTATGATCATTTTTAGCTGTGACTTTGGTAGCAGTTTAAAACATAGTATCTTCTACTAGTATTATTGTTACTATTAGTCTACAACTATTATTTTACTGCAACTACTTGACTATGATGACAATTGTCTTGTTGGATGCTATATAATTCACTCTGGAACTTTATAAAGTAGATATTACTATACCCATTATGCCAAGAAGAAAAAAAAATAAACAAAAGAAAAAGAATTAAGTTTAAAAACTATTAAATAGTTTGTCCAAGGTTGTATAGCAAGGAAGCAGTAGGACAAGAATATGAATTCTAGTTTGTTTGACTCCAAAAGCTATGTGCTTATCTGATAATTATCCAAAGTACCTATATGAAGAATAGGCATCCAGATCCTTTCAGGTCAAGGAAAAGAGATGCAGGAGAATGGCTTCCCAAGACCCTAAACCCAGAAAAAATCTTCAGCAGAGCAAGGAGGACCACAGAGAGCATGTTTCCAGAACCATCTTGGACACTATCCAAGATGACCGCTCCGAGGACTGCTCATATGTCACACATTCCTTCTGTTGGCTTGACCACCAATCCCACCTCAGCCCTCTGTCAGCAACCAGACTTTGACTTATACAGATCACTGTTGGATCATTTTTTCAGTGCTGCCCTGGGGACGTACATCTCTTGTCTAGCCACATGGTCCACAATGGTTACAGTTTAAAATATACAGTCCTACACTTTTATAAGTCATTGAAATATTCTAGAAATTCAGATGTTTATGTGTCCAAAACAGCCTTAGGCTGACTCTCACACCTAGAAATACTTGAAAAAAATTATTTGACTTATTTTTAATTTGGAAAATACAGCTGTAAGAGAGGGACCCATCTCCATTTGAGCTCACAGAGCCTTCTGCTGCAGAACTCGTGTAAGAGTTGCATTGCTGCCTTTGTCAGGACAAAGAACTCAGAGTCTGCATCCTGAGGATGGGAGTAGCCACATCCAGAAAACTCCTCAGGGTACCATGAATAATTAACAAGGAAGTATTTTCTATCATATGCCATTTGACATTGGATCCTCACTCCTTGTGAGGAAGCCAGGAGTCTTACAGATGAAAAGGAGAATACACAAAGAGAGGGGCAGGAATTTCTTACCTTGTGGGCAAGTGTTTTACCTGGGCTGGCACGAGCAGGTGGAGGTGAGATATTTTCTCTCATTTATAACAAAGGAAATTCAGGCTCAGATAGTTGAAGTAATTCAGTCAGAGTCATACGGTTAACCCATAGTCATTTAGATCAAAGACTTTTAGCTCTTCCTACAGTTCCACACTGCTTTTCTCTCTCAGAAAAGAGAGCTTCATTCTCAACAGCCCACTTCAAGTGAAGCAGGTCCTAAGCCCTCACTGCAGAGAAGTAAAATGTTCTGGGTAGACTGTGAAGGCCTCCATGCTTGGGAATATGTTTTCAACCCAAACTATATGGAGGTTTTCCCATCCAAAAGCCTAGAGTTAGTCCCACTGATGTGAGCCTTCCCCAATATCTGAAACATCCTGTGTGAAAGGAGAAGCAAACTGGCAACACTATTATCTAGCACAAATGTCTCTTGAGGTCTTACATTCACAGAGTAGCCAGGGTTTCTCACTTAATCATTTTCATCTCCTTCAAGCATAGAAAACTGAGACTTAACCGGGCTCGGTGGCTCAGCCTGTAATCCTGTGCTTTGGGAGACTGAGGTGAGTGGATTGCCGGAGCCCGCAGGTTCGAGACCCGCCTGGGCAACTTGGCGAGACCTCATCTCTACAATAAATCAAAAAATTTAGCTGGGCGTGGTAGCGTCCGCCTGTAGTTCCGGCTACTTGGAAAGCTGAGGTGGAAGGATCGCCGGAGCCCAGCAGCTCGAGGCTACAGTGGCCGTGAGTATGCCACTACACTCCAGTCTGGGTGACAGAGTGAGACTCCAATTCAAAAAAAAAAAGAAAAGAAAACTGAGACTTGAGCCTTCTGTCTTCTTTGGAGGAAATCAACCTTAAACACAGTCTTCCATTTGGGGCAAATGAACTTTTGCAATGATAAAGAATTTTATCACATTCCTTCTACAATTTTTATCAAATTCTTCCTGTGTGCTCAATGCTCTAAATGCATGTATTTATTTTATCTTCACAACATCTCTATGAGGTAAGTCCTTTAATTTTCTCTCTTTATAAAAGGGAAAGCTGAGACTCTTAGTTACTTAGGGTACCTTAATAGGAAAGTAGCCAGGCTGGGATTCAAACCAAGGTCCTTTTGGTTCTACAGCATTGCATTTGAGCACCTTAGGATCCTGCAGAAGGGCTCCCTTGCTGAGGTTGCATCTGCAGCCTGGGCATTATTGAACTTTTCTGCAAGTACTTGCTCCATTTATTTTTGGGATGGTGGGTGAGGAGATATTGCCATAGCTTGGAGGGGTAGTTTGGGTTTACAGGACTAGAGTTCATGTTTACCTCCCTTCCTGTTGCCTGACTGCCATTCACTGAAAAACCGGGAAATATATGTGCTGTTATTGCCATGGGATTACCCAGGTTCAGGTGAAGGTGATATGCAAGAGTCTACCTTGTGCCCAGCCCAAAGTGGAAGGAGAGGGTGCTCCCTGGATGGAACAATGCATCATGCTCCACAACCCCTTCTGCCATCCTGTGTAGGCTATGGCATTCTGCAGGATCCAACAGGAAAGAATCTGAGTACAGAACACGAGCCATATAACCCCAGCTGGATCCTTTCCCAAGTGGTCAGCAGAACCCATTTGGGACGGCAGTCAACCACCAGGCGCCCAAACATCCCCCAGACGCAAGCTCCCTTTGTTCTCTTGAAAACTGGCCTTTGTTGGTGAGGTTGCTATTGTTGTGGTCTTGGGAGGGAGGAAAATGCCGACATCTCCAGTTTTTAATATGGTAAATGTCAGTGTTTATGCCTGCATGGGCTGGCCTAATTATCCTGTGTCCTCTAAAATCTTCTGCTGTAATTACCACTCACCGCAGTGACACCTATTGCTAAAGGGAGAGCCGTCAGCGGCAGGAGCTCAAAGCCAGAGCACACTCAGCAAACTGCAAGCGACACCAGCAGCTGTTTCTGGTTTCGAAACGGTGGGAGCTTCATGAGCCATTTTCCCTGGTCCCTCCGGAGTAAATGCCACCATGGTTGAAAAGTTGGAAATGTTTGTCAGGCCCAGAACAAAGCTGTGAATGAATACAACAGTAATTTGCTTTCCCACAATCCCCTCCTTTCTCTAAACCAGCCATGGAGGCAACTGATGGGGCTAGAGAGAAAAAAAAGAAGACTATTAGCACCAGTGGTATCTGGTATGTCATTGCTATTATGGGTATAATAGCCTTTGTGTTATCTACATATGTACTTTAATGCATAGAGAACTAGTTGAGGAGTTGAGACAGCTCAAGAGAATAGCTTTTAAGTAAAACGCTGTGTTAAAGAGACTGATCCTCCTTCTGAAAAAAATGCCCATTAGCACACATGGGCTGTATTGAATTGTGTTTGCAGCATAGAGGGATCATTTGGCCTGGCTTCTATGCCTGCAACTGTACAGAAGGAGGAGGGGAAGAAGAGGAAGAAGAAGAAGGAGAAAGGGGGAAAAAATCAATAAATTCAGTGTAAGCAAAGTCACAGCAACCTTTAAAATAATAAGACAAATCCATTTATTTCACAAATGTCTTCATTTCCAAATGCCATTGTTTGGGGCATTCTGCTGTCATTGTCCATGACATTTTCGAAAACTTGGCTCTTAATCATTTAGGTGTAGCCGGAGTTCTGCAACAGCCAAGTTAAAAGATTATACATTCACCCCACTGCTCTGGCAGGGAAGATCGACTTTAACAGCCTTGTCCTGTGGGGTGAAGGAGGGAGGCTGGTGGTGGGGGAACAGGCTTGGAGAAAGACAAGGCTTAAATATGGACAGAAAAGCTCAGCTGTATTGCTATATACAATGAAAAGTAATTACAGAGAAAAATGAAAGCTGTTTCTTGCTGTTAGCAGGAAGAATAAGAGAATTCTGTACCTTTTTAAAGCTCCGAGTCCATTTTGATGTAATTGGTTCTGGAATTATTTATGACATTAATTGCTGCGCTATCGACTGCCTGTCAGTGGCTCTGGCAGTTAGTCCATCTTTCTTAGCAGAGACAGCCTGCTCAGCCCAAACTAGACTGACAAGCTAATTATACCCATCTTCCCCTTCAATGACAAATGCTGCTCATCGGAAACCTTTCTAGAAATAAGCTCTCATTCTTTTCCCTTTTTCCTGAGCCAGACATAACGGATATCTCAAGGTGCAGATCGCAGCTAAAACTCAGCTCACAGGGCTATTAGCTCTGAACATCTCACTTGAGCCAAAAAACCTAAGCATCTTATGTTATCAAACTGTATGTCATTCCTTGATGCTAGTTTTCAGGGATGAGCAGGGGCCCGGCCTGTCAGTCAGAGCAGGGCAGAGAGAGCTACGCTGACTGAATTAGCCAAGCTCTTCTGAACTGTCCACCGGGTCTGACTCAGGTGATGATAAGGTGGCTGGGGAAATGCTTTGTAAAGCTACTGCTCTCAGGGCATTTTGTGGATGCTCAATGCAGGGTCCCATTTTGGGGAGGCAAAGTAGAGAGTTCCTCTGGCCACCTTATTGCTTTATCCAATAGTCCCATTTGTGACTGAAGTGTGTAGATGGTTCTTCTGTTTAAGACTGTTCTTGTGTGCAATCTTAGTAGGCCATTTTGGGAGCATGAGACCTATGCCACAAAGCACGGCCTTCAAAAGTGGGCACCCCTTTGTTTGGGACACTGAGAGGAGTAACATGAGAATAAATGATGCAAGTCTTTTGCTTTAGAAGCATGCAGACTAGTTTGGAAGACAAGACATGCACATAAACAGGCACATGTACAAGAATGATGGAAAGTGTCACAAAAAGTAACAACTCTCCTTTGGAAATGCCACATGGTTTATTCTCTGCCATGGATTTTCTTTTCTCTTTTTGCTCTGTTTTATACTGTCCAAAGTAAGTCAGCAAAATAAATTATCTTTTTAAATGAAAAAAGTGCCTCAGAAAAAGAAAGGCTCACTTGTGCCTTGTTATTCAGTTGGGAAGAAAGTCAGGAGCCTGGACTTCAAGGCCTCTTCCTTGAACTTTGGGCAAGACACAAACTCTCAAAATTCAAACACATAACGTGAATTTAATAACCTCGTTCTGCCTCTCAGACAATATTTGGTAGTAATACATTTAGAAAAATTATAAAGACACTGAAGAAATTTGTCACCCAGCTGCAAAGTATAGTGATGAGAACAAGAGTGAAATACAGGCTTTGTATCAGCAAAGTCATTGGATATAGCTTACTTTGAGTAAACTCTCAGAAGGCCTTTGAGACTACTGGCAGTGAGAACATCAGGATCTTCCATGAAATTATGTTATTTTATCTATGATTATAGGGGATGTTTATAGATGCTGAGTAGACAAGGGGTGGACTATGGTGGATTTGCATCATAACTGCCTAGCTTAACTGGAACTGCATTTCCCACAATTCCCTTCTCTGAATAGTTCCAAGTGGGCGCAAGACCAGGAGACATTTACAGGAGATCTAGAAGGAGGAAGTAGAGGTGTGACTCTATTCCTTTACTCTCCTGCGTGAGTGAAGGCAGATCCTGCATAGTCATGGTTATCTGCTGACTCATCTGCTTGGTATGGGACAGTGGTTGGGCTCAGGGCTCCTGCAGATCATGTTGGATCTTCTGCTTCAGCTTTTCCAGTGCTTGGCCTGGGAACCAGCAGAACAAACAGCGCCAGCTTCTCCTCAAAGTTAGAGGACAACAGGAAGTGAGAAGCCAATATGGATGTTAGGCAAACTTCCAAGGTTCTGGCTAGTCCTCATTTCTACTACTTTGTGTCTGCCTTTCTTTCCTTGCTGTCTGCTATGGGATTTAGGCCCCCACATCAGTATATATTTATTCTCATATGTGTAAAATTTTCTAGTGCTTCTGCTTCTTTGATCAATTGAACATTGACTGAATCAGATATCTAGGGCAGTATAAGATGCTTCAGGATTACTCATTGTCCAGCTGGTGCAAGAACCCTATCAGAGGAAGATTCTAGTAATGGAATCTTCACCTCAGCATATGAGAGAGGGAGTCAGTTACTGTGTGCAAGAGGACATGATATCAGTAGGCCTCATACAACCTTTCATGTTATTGTAAAGCAAATGAGAGAAGAAAATTTGCGTGAAATTTGAATTCTATCTTTATAATCTTAAATGCCTAGACATCAACTGATATTTTCACCATAATACCAAACACTGTGTAGCTAGAAAATAAGTCGTATTTTCATGCAGATGGCTAATACTCTATAAATGTAAGTTTCTGATTCAGTGAAACTTGTTGTACAAAAGAGTGTATCTAGAATAACTGTTATGGTTTTCTTAAGACTGAGGGATTTCATGGGACATGGGATGTTCATTGCAGACACACCAGGACAGCCCTGGGCATATTGGGATGGATGGTTGATTACCTATAAAACAACTTTTTGCCATAAAAAAAATTTGCAAGCCCAGAACCATAATACTTTTAGTTTCTCTGAGTCTGTCTCCCCATTTCTAAAATAATTTTTCTAAGGGTAAATTGTTTAAGTATACATCAGATACCATAGTTCTTGACAAATAGCAAACACTAAATAGTTAGTTAGTAATTAGTAAATAACATTATCACAAAGAGTGATACATGAATATATAAAAATGTCAGAAAAAAATTCATATGTGTTGTAATAAGTGTCAAGTGATGCTGAAAATATGCTACCAGACTCTACAGGAAGATGCACTATGATGAGCGGGACACTCTTATATTCATTCATTCAACAGGAGTACCCACTCTGTGGCAGGCATTAGGATAAGTGCCAGGGTTAATCTGATGAACAGAGTAGATATTGGTTAGTTTCTACCTTCGTGATGCTTTCAGTCTACCGGGTGAGTCATACATGAAACAAAAAACAGGCAAAAAAAAATTAGTATTATGGGAGAAAAACAATTGCATTCTCTCAGAGAAATTTTGAGGGGCGATCTAAATTATATAGAGTGATCAGAAAGAGGTTCCCTGATGCAGTGTCATCTCTGACTCCTGAAAGATAAGAAGGAGCCAGACAGACACAAAGCAGGGGAAAGGGCATCCCGCATGGGGGAAGAACAGGATTCAGAGAATGGATCTCAGAAGAAGGGGGCTTGAATGGGATCTTGAAGAGCAGGTGAGGTTTCAATGAACACAGAGAAATAATACCTACCATGGACTCTTCCAATTTCTTACTGATTTCGGGGAAATTATTTTCATCTCTGGGACACAGTGTCCTCTTCTGTGAAATAGTCACTTTCAACTGAATGATCTGATGGAGGAATTACATTGATAGGATTAAATGTGCCCAAGAAGATAAACACATAAGAATCAAAAGCTACTTGCCATTAACCATGGCCACACACCAATATCCCACAATAACTGGAATAAAAGCCATGGTTACTGTGGTTGCTACAGTCACTGCCCATGTACTGAATGGTCTAAGATGCCTCAAAGACTTGAATAAATGCTGGGGGTGCCAATTAGAACTCCCTGGGAGCACATCTGATGCATGTGTTGGCCTCTTTGGGAGGAATTTGTACTTCTTATTTTCAGTGAATTATTTCGATGGGTCAGAAAAAAGAAGTTTTCCTTTATGAAGTCCCTTTCCTCACTAGGAGGAAGGGGATAATTGAATAGCTAAACCATGGACATTTTACACTATATATATTTTTTCTCCTGGTAAACTCCTTGGAAAAACCTACATAAATTTAACATGAAGCTTTAAAAATTGGCTCCTTTAAACCACTCTCTGCCTATAAATTGTGTGGTGCTGAGGGCAGCTTTCTTAGGCCATTCTTTTCACTAAGTGTGCAGAGCTACTGAAATAGGTGGATCAGGAGGAAGATTACTATGCAAGTTCCCACCCCTCCTCCGGCAGCCAAGGACTCATTTCTGTGCTTTTCTCTCAAAATTGCCAGAAAAGAAGGAAATTAGGACTTCCCTGAGGACCTTCCGCTAAACCATGAGCCCCAGGAATGCAGAGAAGCCCTTTGCTGTGTCTGACTTATGGCACAGAGCCCGAGCCAAAATGGGAACTATGGGTGTCAGTCGGATGGACGAATTAACTTCAAGTCAAGATCTGGTCTGATTTGATCTGGCTAATGTGGAAATTGAGGAATGGCAAGAAGATTGGAAAGCATTTAGGGAAAGAGTATCGCCCTGACTCTTGGCAAGAAAACTAGACTCTCAGTAAAGCTACAGAAAAAGGCTTCCTCCTGGGGCCCTCAGCAAGGTGACCTTGACCTAGGTAACTGTTCTCTTATCTGAGCTCTGCAGGTAAAAACTCTCCTAACTGGAAAAATGTTCATTAAAGAAAAAGTAAACTTGGCACACAGTCTCTCAAATCTGTAGCTTAGACTTTTGAATAAGGATATTACAATGATGGTTTAAGTATAGCCCTGATTGAAGACAGAAATCATCTAGCAATTGCAATAAAAAAATAGTGACTAAACATATCATAGACTCCAAAGTCCTTTTACATACATTATCCCATTTAGAAGGGCACAACTACAACTTAAATTTCAGCGTGGGCAGGGGCCAAGTAGTTTTTACTTCTTGTTGTATTCTCCTCATTTTGATAAATATTTGCTGAATAAATTATGGTGGAGAATACGATGCTGAGGCTTAGAAATGTCATATAGTTTTGCCAATGTCAACTAGTTCAGAAGTGGCAAAGCAGTGACTTTTCAGCACAGGTAGCTCAGAATGTTTCCCAGGTGTGCTCACAACTCAGCCTTTCATCATGCCCACATGGCAAGTAGACTTATCTTCAGCTTCACTAATACAAGTAGTAGTTGAAGAACTGGAAAAAGTTTTAAAACATTAAAAATATACAGAGACCAGGTGTGGTGGCTCAGCCTGTAATCCCAACACTTTGGGAGGCCTAGGCAAGAGGATTGCCTGAGCTCAGGATTTGAGACCAGCTGGGGCAACTTGGTGAGACCTCGTCTCTACAGCAAATCACACACACACAAAAAAAACTAGCCGGGCATGGTGACATGTGTTTGTAGTTCCAGCTACTTGGAAGGCTTAAGCAGAAGGATTGCCTAAGCCCTGCAGGTCGAGGCACGCTTACAGCCAGTGCATTCCAGCCTGGGCGACAAGAGTGAGACGCCAACCTCCCTCCAAAATACAGAAAAACCTAATGAAGATTGTTTTATAGAAATTATCTCACAAATCCAAAAGAAAATCAACTCTCATCATAGCATTTTGTTATATTATGGCTTATCATGCTGTGTGGGTTAGTATTTTAAGGTCAATGAATAATTATTTTTAGTGTTCATCAAAATATTCAAGTAATAGTTCTCGTTCCTAAACTCCTTTGAATTTTCTGTAAATGTAACTTTTGATCAAAATTTAGCAGTTATAAAGATGATATGCATATGTCTTTCATCTTTAAGAACAATAGCATTCTGGCCAGTAATGCCAGCATTTTGGGAGGACAAAGCAGGCATCAGCCTGGGCATCATAGCAAAACCTTATCTCTACCAAAAAATAAAATAAATGAATGGGGCTTGATGGCATACACCTGTAGTCCCAGCTACTTGTGATGCTGAGGTAGAAGGATCACCTGAGCCTGGGAGGTTGCGGCTGCTGTGAGCTGTGGTCATGCCACTGCACTCCAGTCTAGGCAATACAGTGAGACCCTGACTAAAAAAAGAAAAGAATAATAGCATTCCACCCATGGATTGTA
Source organism: Cephalopachus bancanus (assembly GCA_027257055.1). NCBI lineage: Eukaryota > Metazoa > Chordata > Mammalia > Primates > Tarsiidae > Cephalopachus > Cephalopachus bancanus. The sequence goes on from JAPVLO010000036.1 coordinate 7,592,670, forward strand.
GAAATTATCTTCGGTATGCTTCTCTATTGCCTCTTGCAGAGGAAATCTTGTACCTGGCCACTTGTCAGTTTTTGATATGTCAGGATGAGGGGATTTTATACCCACTAGGAACAGAAAGGTTGCAGTACTGAACTCTGTATCCACTGGTGCTTTCTCTTTGTAATTTCTGAATTTAAGGCTGCAGTCGAAAAGGAAGAAAAATATGGGAGCCCTTTTTTCTGTCGATAAGCTCACATCAGCCTGCCCAGTACTCACAGACATTATCTTTACTTTGGGACATGCTGCGGAAGGGGTGGTTTACTCCCTCCTCACCCTGTTCTTTCAGGTTTCCAACATTTTTAAGACACATGTAGAATTTTTTTCAGGTGAATGCCACAAGAGATCTAATAGAAGATGCATTTGTTTTTGACTTCTAATTAATCAAGATAACATCTCTCTCAACCATTAGACAGTAAAATCAATACCTCAGGCAGCTGCACCGCCAGTTAGACTTATACACCAATACCTATTATTGGCAAATCAGTGATGTATTTAACCATGTTACACTCTATCATTTTATAATATGTGAACAATGTGACCATGTTGAAGGTGTGGAGAGAGGGTGCTTTCTGTCCCTGGAACCAGAATGAGGTTTCTACTAAATCCTCAACCCTGGCCTACTGCCTCCCACATCCAAAGCTGGGGTGATGATTCATTTCCCAGATTCTGATTGGCATGAAACCACTCACTCATTGAACATACCAGAATCTCAGGACATGAGAACCATAGGTAGAGCAAAAATCCTGGATACAGAGGTGAGACAACAACCATAAGCAATGTGAATGTGTCAAGAGCTCCTTCCATTAACAGGCAGCAGTGGCTGGAATGGTTGGGGCCCTGTCTATTCTGAAGCCCTGCTCTGCAATTGACAGTGAGAAGGAGAGAGGGAAGGGAAGAAGTGAACTATGGAGGATCTTGGAGGTCTAGCTGAGAGTGGAACAGATTTCTGAGGGATTCACTATAGAATTTGTGTGACACCTACCCTAGTCACTGTAAGCATTCTTCAAGGCAGAAACCACCAAGTCAAAAGTTCTATCGAAGGCAGAGGACTTTCTGCTTGCGTCAGCCTGCTACCTCCTCTTGACCTGGAGTAAGAGCACCAAGTGCATGGTGTGCTCCAGCAATTGGTTAGGCACTGTGACACTGTGTGGTAGACTAAGAAAGTCTACAAGGCAAATGATTCCCCATGACCCCCACTTATAGCACTGTCAAGTTGCTCAAATCCTGCATCATTATTGTTCTTAACTGGGATCCCTAAGTCTACATCTCAACTAATTCTTAGGTATCCTGTGACAAAGAATCTTGAAGGCATTATGGGTTTGAAGTGACCTGGGATCTGGAGAAGACCCTCTTACTGAGACAAGGAAGGCCTAGCAAAGTGACAAGACTGCAGTGACAGAATAAAGCAGCCTTCTGGACACCAAGGCACAATGGAATTAGTGCTAATTTTTAGACAAGAATGCTCTTCTGAGTGATTCTTTTCCAGAAAGTATATCTGACCTCTCCAAGCATCCTCCTCTTTGCCTTGACTTTACTTGGAATTCCATTCCAAAACTCCAAAATGACAATTCTTCAGTTTTCACTTTTTCCTCAACACTCAGTTTTTCTCCCAGACTTGATAGTACTTATGTTTTCTCATTGGAAAACTACACTTGGAAAGTCAATGTATATAGAAGTGTAAATGTACAGGAATATAGGTATGTTACTGAGATCTATTCTTTTGATACCAAGATGGTGGATCATAGGTGTTCCCCTGAAGATATATGCACAAACCCTCCATGAGGGGAGAAATAAACCACAGTGTGTGTGTTCTGTTGTTCTGCGGACACTGCCTTTAATCTAAAGGCCTCAGTTACATGCCTTAGTTTGTTTGCCAGTAACTTGAACTGTGGTCTTAGTGACAGATTCCTCTTCCATTCCTTGCTTTTTAACCAAACTGATAGTAGCTAAGAGCTTATATTTCTTTGTCTATGAGCTTGGTTCAATTTCTCATTGAAAATATTTTATTTAAACATGTCCTTGGGAGGGAGACCATTGCTGTGATTTGCAGCACAAGTTTGTGTGAAATGGGGCATAATGCCTCTGGTCTGTTTTTGTGGTGTTTTTTTCTCTTAGTGACATTATTTTACACTCCAGTCTCTTATTGTCTTAGGCTATACAATCTGTCCCATTCAAATAGAAAGTCCTGTATCAACCACCACATGCAGCCACCGCAGTGTCCATAGGTTTGTGAGATTGAATCAGGGTTTGGATTAGTTATCTTGTGTCTTAGCTTTGAAGTCAAATCATACCCTCTGTGTATTACCATGTGAACATGTACTATGGATTGCAAAACCACTCACCCACACAGGAAGTTGTTTAGCTGATATTTTAATTTTACCATTTGTCTGCACTATGACATGAGAGACAAGTAATCTTTTGACAGGAAGTGCTCTGAGTTCACCTAGACATTTTTTTGGTGATGCACCAACCCCTGCTAGACATCTCCTGACCATACTTCAAATCGTGAGTTTCTGCTTCAAACCCTTTTTGGTTTGAGACCTTTAGTGTTAATCAGCAAAGTCAAAGGCAGAGCTGGTCCTTCACAAAACATAGGCCAGTTAGGCCTGTCTTTGATTCATACTTTCTTCTGGTACCCCATTCACTGTGTAGTCGTTTCCTCTATAGTTCACAGGAGCTTCAGGTAACCTTCTTTCCCTGGTCCAGACCACATCCAGACTTGCTGCTGTGACCCAACCACCAATATCAGGCATGTCTGCTTTCTTGCATTGATTGTTTATTTTTTATTCATTTATTTAACAGATATTAGTTACATACCTACTATGTGTCAGGCACCCTGCCAGGAATAAAGGGCTGATTATGATTGACTTGTCTTTATATTCATGAGCCTTAGAGTTTACTGGGGGGGACATATTTAGTAATCAAGTATATTAAAAGACATAATTACCATAAGAAGATCCAGGAAGGAAAATAATGGCATGCTATAAAAATTGTAATAATAACTTTTTAATTTTATAAAGCCTCTAATTATTATTGCAAGCCAACTAGGCAACCTCTTTTAGGCTGATCTCTATTATTTTTAATATGATTCCCAGGAACTGCTGAAGATATTCTTGCATTTGACAATATCAAGGTATTCTCTGCCCCCAACATATAATAAGTAATCTCCAGCCAGGCTCGGTGGCTCAGCCTGTAATCCCGTGCTTTGGGAAGCCGAGGTGAGTGGATTGCCTGAGCCAGCGGGTTCGAGACCCACCTTGGCAACTTGGCGAGCCTTCATCTCTACAATAAATAAAAAAATCAGCCGGGCGTGGTATTGCGTGCCTGTAGTTCCAGCTACTTGGAAGGCTGAGGCGGAAGGATCGCCCGAGCCCAGCAGGTCGAGGCTGCGGTGGCCGGGAGCAGCCACTGCACTCCAGTCTGGGCAACAGAGTGAGACTCCAACTCAAAAAAAAAATAAATAAAAAAAAATAAGCAATCTCCAAAGAGTCCTGGGTATCCTATCTTTTATCTATCTATATTTCTATATTATCTATCTATCATCTATCATCATCTATACACCTATCAGTCTAGCTTATCTTTCTATCATCTGTGTGTTTATTTATTGGAAAACAATTAGAAGCCATAATTGACTCTAAGAATACACACGAATTACTTTAAAAGGACTGTATGAGGTAGGCATGTGATGCTAGCAGGGCCATGCTCTCTCTGAAGTTTCTGAAAGGAGAATTCACACCTTTCTCTTAGCCATCCAGTGTTGCCCACAGTCCTCAGCTTGTAGACACATCATTCTAAACTCTGTCTTCAGCATCATGTGATGGTTTCCCTTTTTCTCTACGTCTGCATATTCTCCTCTCCTCATAAAAACACCATATACAATGGGTTAAGGCTCATTCAATATATTTTTAGGGGGATACAATTCAAGCCATAACACTAAGTCTTAAAGCTCTGCAGTTAGTTGCATATCTTTTGGGGATTGTTACCTTCTTTGTAAATTGACTACAATTGTGTAATATTTATATTTATCCTTGGTAATTTTTATTTGCTTCAAATCCTACTTTGTCTGATAGTAATACAGACATTCCAGCTTTCTTTTGATTAGTGTTTTCAAGATACATTTTTTTAAGCTCTTAACCTATCTAAGTATTATACTTCCAGTGAATTTCTATAGTTTCTTAATCACATTTTAATCACTTCTGATGGTCTCTATCTTTTAATTGGTGTGTTTATACCATTAAATTTAGTAAAATTGACATGTTAGGTTCAAGTCTAACATTTTATTATTTTCTTTGTTGTTGTTGTTATTCCTCTGTCTCCTTTCTCCTACCCTTTTTTGGGGGTCATTTGGACCTTCTTCAGTGTTTGATTTTAATTTATTTTTATTTTTACTACATTTCTTGATATAATTTTATGTAAAAGTTTTAGTTGTTGCTCCAGGATCTCAAAATACAACCTTAACTTTTAATAAGCTACACAGAATCAACATTTTACCACTTAGGTGGAATGTAGAAAGTGTACCACCATAGAGGTTCCTTTACCTTCTTAGTATTGCAACTGATTTATTATCCATTTATCTACATTAAAACCCCCTTGAGATGATGTTTTAATTTTTATTTCAATGGACAAATACATCTTTAAAGAACTCAACAGGAAAAGGATAATCCACTATATTTACCCTGATATTTATTATCTGTTGCTTTTTCTTCATTCCTGTATTTTTTCAGTGAAAGAGATGGCATGGAGTATGTTTGCTCCACGAAACCAGGAACTGAACCCTGCATACAAAGACTTTCCATTGTGTATGATGACCATTTGTATACCTAATGCTGAACTGTACCTCACATCCTCCCCCAAAAAAGGAATACATAATTTTTAATTTAAAAAAGGCTTTCCATTGTTTTTCTTTTTTTAAAAAAAAGTCTATAGATCAATTTGGGAAGAGCTCTCGTTTTCACAATAATACATCTTCCAATACATGAATACAATATATAGCTCCCTTAACTTAAATATATTTAAATTATCTCAATATTCTTTTTTACTTTCCAAGGTAGAGAACTAGTATGCCATTCCTTAGATGTATTCTCAGAACTTGATGTCTTATGATGCTATTTTAAATTGTATTTAAGAAATTTCATTTTCTAAATGCTTGTTTCTGGTATAAAATAATATAATTAATTTTTAATATTAACTTGCTTCTTGCTACATTTACTCATTAATACCAGTGTGTTTTCTATAAATATTTAAATATCTTTTTTTTTTTTTTTTGAGTTGGAGTCTCTCTCTGTTGCCCAGACTGGAGTGCAGTGGCCGCTCCCAGCCACTGCAGCCTCGCCTGCTGGGCTTCGGCGATCCTTCCGCCTCAGCCTTCCCAGTAGCCGGAATTACAGGCATGCGCTACCACGCCCGGCTGATTTTTTTTAATTTATTTATTGTAGAGATGAGGTCTCGCTGCCCAGGCGGGTCTCGAACCCGCGGGGCCAGACAATCCACTCACCTCAGCCTCCCAAAGGCGCAGGATTACAGGCTGAGCCACTGAGCCGGGCTTAAATATCTTTTTATAAAACAATCATGTCATCTGCAAATAACATAGTTTTATTTCTTAATTTCCAAGCTTCTTATACATTTCATTTCATTAACCTCTGCTATTGAATTGGTTAGAACTTTACCAATGCTAAAAGAAAGCTAAAAGAAATGGTGAAAGCTGGAATCTGTGTCATGTTACTGAACTCAGGGAAGAGGCTTTCAACATTTGACCATAATATTCGGCAGTATCTGTAAAATTTCATTAGATGCTCTTAATATATTTATGAAATTTCCTTTCCACTTTCTGAATTGATTTTGAATTTTGAACTAAACTTGAATTCCTTGCATAAACCCAAATTAGTTGTGATAAATTATTTCTAGATTTAATTTTCTTATATTTCGCTTGCTAATATTTGTTTAGAGTTTGCATGTTTCTTAAGTGTTATTAATCTGTATTTTTTTCTCATATAATGTCACTATAATGTTTTTGTGTCAAGATTATGCTTGCCACATAATATATATTGGAAACCATATCCACTTTTTCTCTTCTCATGAAATGTTTATGTAAGATTGTTATTTCTAATTTACATGTTTGGAAGAATTTTCCAGTGAAGTCATCTGGGCTTGGAGATTTATTTTGTGAATTGTAATTAAAAATTCAGTATCTTTATCAGTTATGAATAGCCAGATTTTCTATTTCTTCTTGTGTCAGTTTTAGTGAGTTGCTTTTTAAAGAAAAATTGAATGATTAATCAAGATTTTCACACTTATTTTTTACATATTGTTCATGACATCCTCTTTCTGTCTATACAATCTGAATTTTTTATCCTCTTATTAACTCCTGATATGTGTAATTTGTGCCATTTCTCTTTTTTCCTTGTTAATCTTCCTGGCAGTTTCTAGAAAAAGAGAAAATACATAAATTACAAATACCATATATATCAATGGTAAATGCAGATCTAAACATTGAGTTACATGTCTTTGTGTGGATATATGTTTTCATTTCTCTTGGGTAAATTTCTAAAATTACTGGATCATAACAGTAAAGTTATCTTTAAAAATTTGAGAAGCTGTCAAATGGATTTTCTAAGTTTTTTGTTCTTTACATCTTATCAATACTTAGAATTAGACTTCTTACTACAGCCATTCTAGTAGGTAAATAGTAATATCTCATTGTGATTTAAATTTCTGTTTATCTGATAACTAATGATATTAAGCACCTTTTTGTGTGCTTATTGGCCATTTCTAACATCCTTTGATAAGACAACTATGCAAATATTTTATCTATATTTTAATTGCACTATTTATCTTATTATTATTGAGTTGCAGAAGTTACTTGTATATCCTAAATGGAAGGCATTGCAGATCCAGGATGTTTTGTCTCCCTAGGTTTTATTGTCCTCCAGTTCCTTTTGAGTCTTATGTTATATGTGCAGCCGCAGGGTAAGCCAAAAGTGTGAAAGCAGCTTGGAGGCTCTCTGTCTCCCATGAGTACATGTGGACTCAGCAAGCAATGTGCTTCCCAATGAGAACTACAAACCTGAGGCTACAATACTGAAACCACTAGCCTTCCAATTTGTTTGTTTGAAAGAAGTCATTTCCACTGAACATAGGCATTACTCACTGCCCCAAAAGAATATATGCCCTTCAACTGCATCAAAGAAGCTATTAGTCCTCATAGCCTATCCCACCCTGGCAAAACCTCCACATCAGCCAGCCCTTGGGAAGAGGGATGAGCAGCCCCAGACTTAGGCCTGGATACTATAGATTTCCCCTAATCTTACCCTAAGCTCAGAAGTTTATTGCAGATTGTTGAATGACTTTAGTAGGATTACACATTGATGACATGATTTTTTTGTCAGTTTTATCCAGCTTCATAATTACTTTTTGGGGAGAAGATTTGCTCATTTAATTTGGCCATAGTTAGAACTCCTAACCTTGACTTGACTAACCATAGACTTGACTTTTATCTTCTCTTGCTTTTATTATATGCATACAATTCTACAAATTTCCTCCTAAGAACAGCTTAGGCAGCATTGCATAAGTTTTGATGTGTTTACTTTAGAATAATTGAATTTATTTTGTTTTTTTGTTTGTTTGTTTTTGTTTTTTGAGTTGGAGTCTCACTCTGTCGCCCAGACTGGAGTGCAGTGGCTGCTCCTGGCCACCGCAGCCTCGACCTGTTGGGCTCCAGCGATCCTTCCGCCTCAGCCTTTCAAGTAGCTGGAACTACAGGCATGCGCCACCACACCCTGCTAATTTTTTGATTTATTGTAGAGATGAGGTCTCGCAGGCGGGTCTCGAACCCGCAGGCTCAGACAATCCACTCACCTCAGCCTCCCAAAGCACGGGATTACAGGCTGAGCCACCGAGCCCAGCTGAATAATTCAATTTAAATTACTTTATAATTTCCACTTTGATTGTCTCTTTGCTCGTGGGTCATTTATAAGTGTATTTTAATTGCACATTGTGGGGAGTTTTTAGTGATCTTTTGCTATTGATAACTGACTTCATTAAACCATTTTAAAAGAATGTACTTTAAATAAGTGATTTTTCTCTCCATAGGACATTTGGGAATATCTGGAGACATTTGTTGTCATAACTGTGGGAGAGGAACCGATACCAGCATCTAGTGGATAGAGGCCAAGGATACAGCTAAATATCCGATAATGCTGAGGACATTCTTTCACAAGAACGAATTATCTAGCCCAAAATGTCAATAGTGCTAAGAATGAGAAACTCTGAAATATATTGAGACTAACTTTAAGGTCTGGCTTGTCAGAAATTTTGGTAAGTATTCCTTACTTTCAAGAAAAGAATGTGATTCTGTCACTATTTAATGTAATATCCTCTATTAGATTCCTGTTTGTTAATTGTGACACTAATGGATTCTATGTTCTTATTAATTTTTTTTCTTGTTGTATATGCTACTAAGAGAAGTATGTTGTTCTTTCATTTTGCTTATGGATTTCTTTGTTTCTCTTTTTAGTCCTGTCAATTATTGATTTATATATTTTTAGGTTCATGTAAATATAAATTTTTCTGTCTTTTTGGCAAATAGAACTGCAATTTGTCATCATTAAATTATCTTTAATAATGCTTAATTCCTTATTAGATACTGCACCAGGTTTTTTTAGTATAGTTAATATTTCAGTATTTTTTCATTCTTAATTTCAGCTTTTCTATAAGTTTCTTTAGTTGTCTAGTTTAGTTGAATTTTTAACTTCAAGCATAAAAAATTGAATTTGAGGTTTTATTCAGTCAATCAATACTAGGACTTTATATTGAAATTCTCAGGTGCCACACATTTAATATTGTTAATGTATTTGGGTTTATACCTACTATCTTACTACTTTTCATTATCACCTACCTTTTTGATACTTCTATTTTCTTCAAAATTTTTTGGTTAATAAAGTATTTTTATTATTCTTTCCTTTTTATTTTCTTGTTTGTTATAAAAAAATTTTTTTCTATTCTTCTAGTGGCTGTCCTAAATATTAGAATGCATCCTTAAGTGATTAAAGTCTATTGTAAGTTAGTACTTGAAACTCTTCCCAGCTAATTCTGAGATTAGATAATCACCACTTACTCTTAGCATCTTGGGTGTCTTTTGTGTTCATTGTTATTATATATTTTGAGTCTCTATGAATTTTACATCATAGGTGTTATTTTGTGTAGTCAATATGCCTTTGGAGTTACATATTTGTGTTTTCCATTGTGTTCATCATTCTTTCATGCTTTTATTTTATCTGAGATAATTTTTCTTCTACCAGAGTACTTTTGAGTATTTATTTACCCCAGGTTTACTGAAAGTAAATTATCTAGTCTTTGTCTAGAAATTGTCTTTATTTTTGTCTTTCAAGGGATATTTTTGCTGGGTATAGAATTATAAAGTAGCAGTTGTTTTCTTTCAGAACTTTAAATATGTCATTCTGTTGTCTGTGGGCTGCCAGTTTTTTCTCTAGGAACATCTGCTGTCTGTCCTATGATTGTTCCTTTTGAAGGTGGTGTGTCTTTATACCGACTGCTTTCAAGCCCTGGAAATGAGTTAAGAATGATTTGGGTCAAAATGCTAGAGCATTTGATGATTAGAACATGGTATAGATGGAAGTATATAGGCTTGAGATGGATACTTACGTTAGCTTTTGTAGATTCTCTGTGTCATGGGAAGGGGCTCTGTCTTAGCTCAGGTTACTATGACAAAATGCCATGAACTGTGTAGCTTAAACAACATATATGTATTTCTCATGGTGCTGAAGGCTGGGAAGTCAAAGATCAAGGTGCTAGCAGATTTATTTAATAGTTCCTGGTAAGAGCCCTTTTTCTTTCTTGTTGATGGCTGTCTTCTCACTGTGTCTTCACATGGTGGAAAGAGGGAGAGCTTTGGTCTCTCTTCCACTTCTTAAAAGACACCAAACCTATTATGGAGACCTCACCCTCATCACCCTCATGACCACATCTAAATGTAAGTACCTCTCAAAGTCTCCACCTGTAAGTACCAACACACTTGGGGGTAGGGTTTTATCATATAAGTTTGGGGGGAGACACAAACCTTCAGTCCATGGCAGGTGCAGTCAGAGGAAAAAATCATAGCAAGACCCTCTAAAGGAGGGCCAAAGACACATACCATTTTGTCTAATAGTAGTACTGATGCTGAATATTGAGTATATAACAAAAATTACATTGTAAACTTAGTACTAAAAGTAAAATAAAATTAGTGATTAGGGTGACAGTATAGAATACAAATAATACATGCTTCAGGAATAATATAAATAAAAATTGAGCAGTGATGGGAAAAAAGATGGGAGGTAGAAAAGTATGCTGATTTTCTCAACTTAACAGCTGGAAACCAAAGAATACCACAGAAAGCTCACAGATCAAATGCAGTTTTCACAATGCATGCACATATATATATATATATATATATATATATATAATTTTTAAAGTTTGGGGTACAATTCAGAGTTAGGTATACAAATGGTCATTATGCAGGCACTCTTGTGGATGAAGTGTGCCCCCCCATGCATATTTTTGTTACATGAATTAGCACATATGTGATGTGAAATTAATTTGGTATTGAAGATGCTGGTATACTTTGGAAGTCACATTGATTCATGTGTGATATGTCTCAGCTTGCTAATATTTCAAGCCACCAGGGAATAGTGGATGAATGTTGCAAGCCACAGACAAGTACAGGACTGTACACTATGCTAAGCCACTGCTTATTTTTTATTGGCTCCTTTTGTCAGTGTGCACTACTTTTGAGGATATATTGTTCTTTACTCCTAATCATTGTGCATTTTGCCCTTGTTTCTAGAAGTCAGCAGATGCAGCTCTTGCTTATAACTCCTCCCTTCAAACTACGTTCATTTTTATTTTTAAAATACTGTAATTACTGCTGAGCATGGTGGCACATGTTTGTAGCTCCAGCTACTAGAGAGTCTGGGGCAGGAAGATCACTTAAGCCCAGGAGCTCAAGTCTACCCTGGGTAACATAGCTAGACTTTGTCTTTAAAAAGTAAAAATAAAATAAAGTTACTGCTTATTCCTTTATCTATTAGAAATTTAGCATTTTTAAATTGAACAAACGTTTTTTGTTGGGCTTATAATTGTTTTGCACCAATGAAGTAGCATAGATTTCTTAAATAGTCTGTTCTTAATCCTATTTTTTTTCCCGATATGCTGTTCTATTTAGGAGACAATTGAACAGAAATGAGGTTTGTTTGTTTTTCTCAGTATATGCTCACACACACTCTAAACTTTAATGACACCGAAAAGGATACATAATCAAATGCAGACATCAAATAAGGATGAAGATACAGAAAAAAGTTATTTATTTGTCATTTTAGGATAACACATCAGCCAGGGCTCCTCTAGAGAAAGAATCAGAGGTTTGAAGCATAAATCAATTCACTGTGAAGAATCGGCTTGCATAATTGTGGGGCTGGCTAGGAAAGACCAAAATCTGCAGAGTAGGGTGGAAATTCTTGGGCAGGAGCTGGTGCTGCAGTCCATAGGTGGAATGTCTTCTTCAGGACAACCTCAAGTTTTCTATTCTTAAGAACTTGCCACTTATTGTATCAGGTCCACCCAGATTATCAAGGTCAAACTTCTTTACTTAAAGTCACCTGACTGTAGATGTTAATCACATCCACTGAATTCCTCACAGCAATACTTTATCTAGTGGTTGATTAACTGGATACAAATAGCCTCACCAAGTTGATACTAAAACTGACCACCACAGAAATTAATAGATAATATCTAAAAGGCATGATTAAGGGAATAGTATATAGTTATAGATATGAAAGTGTGCTTTATCAGAAGTATAAGCTTTCTGAAATATTGAGAATCATCCAAAAAACACATATTGAAACATTTCAAATGATACAAACAAAAAAGCATACCATAGAATAATGTGAATAGGAAGCAAACATATCAAATTTTTCAAATGAACTATATCTGCATCTCAAAACATAAAGAATTTCAGGTCGGAATTAAAAGCAAAACCCATGGATGTTCATTGTGAAAGTCTTTCAACTTTGTTGATTGTTTGAAATTTTTTCATTATAAGTATTTATACAAAAATATTAACAGGAAGATAAAAGCATAACACAATTCTGTGCTCTATATATGAGACATACTTAAAATGTCTCAGAAATTTTGAAGCAAAAAAGGAAAACATAAACAAGGAAGGTACAATTAAAAAGAGAAGTGGTATTACCAAACTTAATAACATGTAACGTTGAATTTCGGCCAAAAATCCTTAAACAAAACAAAGAAATGCACTTTATAAGGGGAAAGAGTACAATGTATAATGAACAAATAACTGTTGAGATCATATATATCTAACATATCTAATTGCCTCTTTTTCCTGCAACAAATAGAAGATCTAAATAATATAATTAAAAAGGTGTAATAATCAATATGTTTTGAGTTTCAAACACTGAAAATAAAGTCTATATCTCATTGCTAGGTGTAAAATAGGCCTAAAAATTGACCAAAAATTTTTAAAAGTGAAAATGGTACTAAAAAATATACTATGCTTACAAGGATATAACACTGGCACTTAGTAACAAAACAATATGAGACTTTTCTATTTTTTTCTTTTTTACTTTTTTCTTTACTTCTTTCTTTTTCTTTTCTTTTTTTCTTTTCTTTTCTTTTTCTCTTTTCTTTTCTTGAGTTGGATTCTCACTCTGTCACCCAGACTGGAGTGCAGTGGCCGCTTCCGGCCACCGCAGCCTCGACCTGCTGGGCTCCGGCAATCCTTCCGCCTCAGCCTTCCAAGTAGCTGGAACTACAGGCGTGCATTACCATGCAGGTTGCCCAGTTGCCCAGGCGGGTCTCGAACCCGCGGGCTCAGGCAATCCACTCACCTCAGCCTCCCAAAGCGTGGGATTACAGGCTGAGCCACCGAGCCCAACTTAAAAAGTCTCATAAGAAGCTCTTTGTTCAAATATAAAATTAAAACTAAAATCATGGGAGAAATATATATGGAAAGATATGTGATGAGAAATGCATGTGTTTGGACAGATATGCAAAACACAGACTCATTTGTATTTTCAAAAGATATTTCTAAATAATCACCATTGTATTTGTATCAATTTTACCTTGTCCCACAATTTAAAACTTCCAGGTAGATAATTTTATAAAAGAAGCCTGGCAAATTTTTAGTAAAGAATAATTATGAAAATACAAATATAATTTTAGATAACTAATTAAAGGGAGAGCCCAAATCCATTTTATGAAGTAAGTATAACATTGGTATCATAATCCAATGAAGACTGTAAATAAGAGAAAGCTACACAAAGCTCAAACATGTATATCAATTGTAAACTACAAAATAAAATAATTTCAGACCAGAATCATAAGCATATTATTAGAATAATACTATATAATCAAGTGGAATTTATTCCAAAAATACAAATACAGTTTAATAGTTTAAAATATAATAATACAACTTAACATCATACAGAAACAAACCTTAGGATTATTTCCACAAATGCTGAAAAAGTATTTGGTCATTAAACATCTATTCCTGATTCAGTAAAATTGGAATAGGTTGTTAATGTTCAACTTAAATTTATAATTTAACAAAATAGCAAATGCATAAAAATAAATCTAACAAAAGATATGGAAGACTGTTACAAAATAAATATAATACTTTTGAGTAATAATTTAAAGAAAGTTCAAATAGAAGGATGCACCATTATCAAGGATTGAGGACATAATATTCTAAAAATATAATTTCTTCTCAAAGAAATACATAGCTATAATCAAAATCCCAGCAGGCTGTTGTTTGTGAAAATTAACAAGATGATTTTAAAACTAATATAGAATTTCAAAGAGCCAAGAAAAGTGAAAAGAACAGAAATAGAAAACTTGTTCTAATGGATGTCAAGTTTTTGTACAGTTACGTTAGTTAAGACGATGTGGTCCTACTTACGGACAGACAAATAGATTGATAGAACACAGTAAAGAACTTTCCATCATCTTAACAAAACCACACATATATGGGTACTTTGTGGCCAAGATGATATCACACAATGGTCTTTTTGGTAAAGGGTAGTGAATCATTGGATAGTCATGTTTAAAACAAGCAAACAAAAAATACTCGATCACTATCTTGCAACGTACAAATCGTCTTGATTCTCAATGTGGATTTTAGATCTAAATATGAAAAACAAAACAATAAAGATTCTGAAGACGATAACATTAGAGTTTATACTTGTAAAGTTCAGGTGGCATAGATGTTTTAAATAGGAAAGAAGAACACTAATAATAAAAGAAAGGATAAGAAATTTCAGTACATACCATTAAGTCTAAATACATCCTTAAGAGAGTAAAGGGGCAAGCCACAGAATGGAAAAAGACATTTGCATCATGTAAAACTAACCAAAGGTCAAAGTAAATAATAGTTAATAAAGGAGTAAAAAACAAGCTAAAGATATGCCATATTTTATATAAAAAATTAATAAAACTAAGTGATTAAAACTGCCAGCCTGTAGACTAACCAATAGAACAAAATAAAGCGTCTAGAATGAGTGGGGAAAGAAAAAATGGTTCCCGCTGTTTTCTCATATTAAAAAATGCAACTGGTACCTCATGCCAATCTGCCATAATCACATTCATATGGTAGATTAAAGACATGAGTAAAAAGCAGTTTTTAAACTTTCGAAGACCATATAAGACTATCTGTACATTTCATGGTCAAAAGACTTTCTTAAGAAAGATGTAAAAAGCACAGATCACAAAGAAATAAAATAATAAATTCAACTATATTAAAATCTTTCTATATTACAAAAGACAGCAAAAAATGTAAAACAACCAAATATAGAATTAAGAAAGATATTTGCAACACATAAGACTAACAGTGAATAGAAATCAAGCACATATAAATTATCCTTAAGAACCAAGAAGAAAAAAAAAAAATCAAGCTCATGGAATGTGGACAAAGGATGTGATCGGATAAATCATAAAAAAATAATTTTAGAGGATCACTAAACATTTAAAAAGATTTTCAATCTCAGTACTCAGAAAAATGTAGGAAAAAATTGTACCATTTAATCTCTGCTAGATGAGAAAATATGAAAAAGGTATGCTAACATGAAGTATTGATGTAGTTGTGAAGTATTAGGAAGTATCACACTGTCCTGGTGATGGCATCACATTTTCCTAGATATTTGGCAGTGTGAAATAAAGTTAAAAACACAGTTTACATATCACCCGAATCCGTCTTTCAATGTGTATCACATAGAAATTCTCACATATATTAAGGATTACAAATGAATAAGAGTATATAGAGAGAGATTATATATATTATATATAGTGAAAAACTGAAAACAAACTAAATACCCATTAACAGGAGAACCCTGAAAATGTTTGAACTAGAGCAACATGTTTGGCATTAACAAATCTTACAAAGGTAATGCTGGAGGAAGAAAGCAAGAGATAGAATGTATGTCCAGTATAATAGCATTTAAATACATCTGAAACACTCTGTAAGATACTATACCATATTTTTCTTGGATGCATACATATGTAAAGTTGCCACAAAATCATGTATAGAAATTACAAACACCAAATTAAGGACACCAAAATATTCCTCTGTGGAGGAATATTGGGAAACAGAATGAGGAGAAGGCACCTAAGATGGTGTACATGAGTCTGAATGTTTATTTAATGGAACAAAGATATTCAAAGTAAATAAATACAAATGCTAAAATCTACTGAAGTTGATTATTGAGTATATCATACATGTCATGTGGCTTTATTCTTGAAATAAATTTTGTGATACAAAATATACAAACAAAAATAATGATTGAGGGTGGTAAAAAGAGAAAGGAATCTCTGATTTCTATAATAGATAAGAGAAATATGTCTATAATATAAACACTGTGGGGGAAAAAAAGAATCTAACAATGGGCCAAGCTGTTATTTAAGTAAAGGAGCAGTGTGAAGAAGTTTTCAAACGTGTCAGAACTTGAGCAAATAGCTCTTGTTAGTCTTTTGGGGAGTGGGTCGGGTAGAAACAAAACTGTTAAATGATGAAATATGGCCAAATTGGGGGGGGGAGTGTACTATGTACCAAAACAAAATACTCAAAATTGGAGAAGTTCCAGAAAAATGGCTGGCGGTAAGCAATAAATTAATTTAAATAAAGAAATAAGATGATTCATATCTGAACATTATGATTACAGAATGCAGATGTCATAACTCTTGGTATGTATACTTGGGAGATGGGGTAGGGAATCTTGCCAGGCAGGACTAAGGACAACTGCCCCCTCTCTTAGTATGAATGCAATCACAACTGATTAGAATTGAAGTGGAATTTTAAGAAGTCTAACACTTCCACAACTTTCTTAAACTTGGAAATTCATATGATTTTAACTATGGATAATTTAGGCATTTATATCTCTTGTGGTAAAGAAATAGCTGAAGTTAAGCAATTCCCTTAATTCTTATTGGCACTTTTCCTGTTAAAATCATTATACAACGTTTTTATTAAAATAACCTAGTCTCTCTTGTTTTAATACAATATTTTTCTTCTGTCCATCCATTTTTCATTCATCCATCCATCTATCCATCCAGCATCCATCTATATATGTACATCAAGATATAAGTCGAGATGAATGTCATCTAATTTTATATATTTATGAGTTGTATGATTTTGAATATTATTTAAAAGTTCTTGTTTTGGTTGAATTTTTCTTTCTTCTTTATGCTTTGCCATATTGTTTGAAAATTTCAAGATGGCCATGTGTAATTTTTTAAAAACTATAGGATTTAGAGTCTACCATACTCAGTGATCTATCACAGAAACAAAGAACAGAGTACCACATGTTCTCACTCATAAGCGGAACCTGAAAATTTACCATAATACTATAAGAAAAGGCTTGGCAGTAGTGGGATACTGCCCGGGTTGGGAGGGGAGGGGGACACAACATCAATAAGAGTACCTGATCCCAAACCAGGCAAAGCGGGGGCCAAAGGGAGGCCCAAACTTTACCTGTACTATGACCATTGTATACCTAATCCTGAATTGTACTCCACATCTTTAAAATGAAATTAAAAATGAATAAGTAAATAAAATAAAATTAAAAGACCTATAAAGACATTTCAAAATACCAAAGTGGAAGGCAGATCTAGGAGGTTTTGTATACATCTAGGAGGTTTTGTATATACTGACAATTAAGTTCGTGAACTTGCCACCACGCACTTACACTGTCAACACTGTACAAACAACTCAGTAAGGTTTCATAACCTTCATATATCACAGTGTTTCACAGTTGTGTTTGTGTTGACATGTGGCAGTGTCTTTCTGAGTGGCATTCATCATTATTGTTGCACATTTTTGTGTGCCATTGTGAGAATGTTGGAGCTTGAATTAAAGCAATGAACAAACATTTCATTTCTTGCTAAACTTGGCAAGAGTGGGAGTGAAATCAGGGACATGTTAGTCCAAGTTTATGGGGATAATGCCATGAAGAAAATGGCAGTGTACAACTGAATTAAACGTTTCTGAGGTGAGAGAAAGTATCACTGATGAGGAGAGGTCAGAATGGCCAGTAATGAGCAGAGCTGATGAAAACATTGCAAAAATTTGTCAAATTGTGCATCAAAATTGTTGGCTGACTGTGAGAAGCACAGCAGGTCAAATAAACGTCTATAGAGAAAGTTAGGAAAATCTTAAACTGAAAATCTTGGCATGAGAAGCGTGCGTACAAAAATGGTCCCAAAGGAGCTCTTGCATCACGACAATGCACCAGCTCACATAGTACTGCCTGTGAGGGAGCTTTTAGCTAGTAAACTGTATTGGAACCCCTACCTTGCTCACCTGATCGACTTTCTTTCTTTACCTGAAGATAAAGGAAATTTTGAAAGGAAGACACTTGGATGACATTCAGGACACCAGGGGTAATATGATGATAGCTCTGATGGTAATTCCAGAAAAAGCGTTCCAAAGTTGCTTTGACAGGTGGACTAGGTGCTAGTGTTGGTGCATAGTTTCCCAAGGGGAGTACTTTAAAGGTGACCATAGTGATATTCAGCAATGAAGAATATAGCACTTTTTCTAAGATAAGGTCCCAAACTTAATTGTCAGATATTGTAGCAACAGATCTCAATGACTGCCTGATTATGAGAAACAAAGAGAAGTCAAAATCATGCTGAGATGTAGAGGCTGGGTCACAGACAGAATGGCAGAATCAGGAATAGAATAGGACACCCAGCAGAGAACAGGAGAATCTTCAACCCCGGATATATGCATTTCAGGTGTTATTGTCAGTATACGGTGCATACTTAGAGCTTGAAGGATAGCACCAGTTAGGAAGACATATTTAGAATTCAATGCTCTTGAAATGTGAGCTGAAGTCATGGAAAAAGATGAGATTCCAAGAGTGGTGTGTGCTTGGGGAGCCCCCGTGGGTCCTGACACAAGTTGACACTATCATCACATTTAGACAGGCTCTTTGGAAAGAGATATTCTGTTGAAAGGGTCATCTTTAGTCACCAAACAAAACCAGGGCAGAAAATGGTTGAAGCTACGATGTAGCCACATAAGTGCCCCAAACTTATCTTGACACTCCCCAGTGCAGGTTACAATAAAAACATCTACTCTGGGTCCCTGCCATTCTCAAATTTCAGGCCCACTTAGGTCACTGTGACACCAGTTCGTTTCCCACTTCAGCATTGACTTACGGCATTTGGAAAGGGAGACCAACACAATAGTTGATTTATCACCGTGCCCGGGGCTCCAAAGAATTTTCAGTGGAAACCAGATTCGGCGCCTCTATGTGCCACTGATTATTTTATCAAATACATTTTTGTCCAATTTTTTAAAATGAATACACTTATCAAGTCCTTATGTTATTTGAAAATGCTTAACTACAAGCCAATATGCTGAGTTAAGAACTATTAAGTAAATACATCATCTATTAGTAGGCTGGAAGGCCGGATCAAAGATCATACACACACCTGCTGTCATCCATCATACCTAATGTCAGTTAACCTTCATTCCTGGGCCGGAGCTAATCGAGCCAGGCTCTCCCACCAGGTGAGCGGTTACCACCTGTTACTTTGGCTGGGTGAGAGGCCTGGCCATGGATTTTTATTTACAAGAAATATTTGACTTTGGCAGACTGTTAAAAGAAGTAATATTTCAAAATAATGCAACAGAGCAATATTTATGAAACTATTTGCACAGTGTTACTGAGAAGCTAGCTCTCCTCTCCCTTTATAAATCACTCTCCAGCCAGGTCAGAAGAGCAAATGTGCCAACTATTTAGATCCTGGGAGATCTGCAGTACAGATCTTTATATTAAAATAATAAGAATCATCAGCAAAAGTTATTGGTGGGGAAAAATGCTTGCAGCACAAAAATTACACACAGTAATGCAAGGACGAACTGGCAGATTGAAAGCCTTGACCTGGAGGGCAAGGCAGAGAACAGATAACAGAGCAAACAAACTCACAACGAACCAGTGTGGCCAGCCCCATCTCCCCCTTCCTTGATCCTTCCCAGTTGGCGTGTACCCACTATGGGTGGCCAATCCCACATTATTGTGGCTTGGCAACATTACATGGTCGGGAATGGATTTTTTTAAGTTTCCTGAATGCTTCCCGCTAGCTCTTGTCCATTTGTAGATACCATTCTGAGGTTGGGGTGTGACAAGGATTGAAACTGACATCCACCAAACTCCGCATGTCCTGGAGCCAGCCTCGATGGTTCTGCCACTGTCATGTCAAGCTTCATCCCTCGTGGCCACTCTGTGGCTGCACCCATGACACCTGTCAGAATCTTTCAAGTGCCTGCTCGTTTCTTCATCAGGATCGCCTGTGCAGCCTGTGCAAGGAAGGGATGACATTTGGGATGAGGGAGTGATGGGAAGTGCCTTCCTCTTTCTACCTCCTCCAACTGTCAGTTTGGGTTTCCTCTCAACATATCAAGATTTAGACCCAGTCGCCTTGTCATTTAGAAATGCATTCAGTGGTAACCAGGTTTGAAAACAATGTGGGAGAGAGAGAACTTGAGCACGTCTCCTTAGAGAATGTTGCATCAAGAGGAAATTAAACAAACAAAAGAGGCATGGCATGAGGCTATCTCTGCCCTTTGGAAACGCACTGCTTTGGGAGATGGGTGGATGCTCTCAAGCCATCTATACACATGAATTCCTTTGAATTTCTTTGCTCTTTCCATCAAAGTGGAATAATTTGGCTTACACGTTACCCAAACAGCAGAGGGTTTTTTGGTGGGAAATTTTAGTCATCGTTTTAGTTGTCTATTGTTTTCCTTTTTCTTCTTTTTAATAATGCTTTCATTTAATAAAGTATTAGGGGCAAACATACAGGACTTAATTAAAGCTAAACCTTCACAGTGTTGCAAACCCAATTCTCTCTTCCATTAACACAATCTGGACAGATATATAGATGAGGAAGTGCTGCTTCTGATCCCTCCATTTTTTTTCCCAGTAGTTTTAACAGATAGTACCATAGTTTCCTCACTAGCCTTTCATTAAGACAAAGTAAGTGTTTCATCTTTCCTTTAGTTCCTCTGAGCTATTATACTATTCCAAAAAGATTTCGCTGAGTTAAATAGTGTCACTCAGCTGTTTCGTCTCCCATCAGTTTCCAGTGGCCTTAAGCTCTGGCTCTTGCCATCAAAATGCCATCCAACCCTTCTGTGTAGCTTTTTCATTGACTCCATATATTTTTGCCCCCATAGTTATGTGGTGGCTCATTCCTGTAATCCCAGGACGTTGGAAGACCGAGAGAGGGTTGCTTGAGCTCAGGAGTTTGAGACCAGTCTAGGCAACATAGTGAAACCATGTCTCTAAAACAATAAAATAATAAAAAATAAAAAAAATTTAGCTAGGTGTGGTGGTTCCCCCCTTTAGTCCCAGCTACTGGGGAGGCTGAGGCAGAAGGATCGCCTGAGCCCAAAAGAGCCAGGCTACAGTGAGACATGGTCATGTCACTGCACTTCGGCCTGGGCAACAGAGTGAGACTCCCCCCAAGCCAAATAATAATAATAAGAAGAAGATAAGGTTTTTTCTCCATTTTTCTCAGGTTACATTTCTTTTTAAGCAGCTACACCAAAACAGGACATTCACCTGGGGCTGATTTGCCTAGCCTCTCCTGGAACAGCTTCTTGTTACCCACACCAGAATCTTGGTGGTGGCCCAGCTGTCCTGAGGTATGGGCAGTCAGACGCAGTAGAAAATGCACTGGCCTCGGTGTCTCAGGTGAAGACTGAGTCCAGTTCTGTCCTTAACTCTCTTCTCAACCTTGGGCAAATGACTTCACCATTTTCTGCCTCTGACCCTGGATATGAAAGGGGAAGATAGAATTAAAATTGGCCACACTTATGACATTACTTTGAAGTCCAAATGCGATGAAAATTTAAAAATTACTTTGAAAAGAATAAAAAAGGGATGGTTTAGATAAATAGTACAAATGTACCTTCTAAATACTGCAAATGAATTCTGTGACTTGAATTTTCCCCAACAACCCATATAGGAAGAAAATTGAGGCAGAAGCTACATTTGCTGGGAGGGGTGTCAACTAACTTCTGGAAGGTGCAGGAGAGACACATAGATACAGTAGTAAAGACTGTAAAAGAGCCAGGCTCGGTGGCTCAGCCTGTAATCCCACGTCTTTGGGAGGCTGAGGTGAGTGGATTGCCTGAGCCCGCGTGTTTGAGACCCGCCTGGGCAGGTGAGACCTCATCTCTACAATAAATCAAAAAATTAGCCGGGCGTGGGGGCGCGCACCTGTAATTCCGGCTACTCGGAAGGCTGAGGCGGAAGGATCGCCAGAGCCCAGCAGGTCGAGGCTGCGGTGGCCGGGAGCGGCCACTGCGCTCCAATCTCAAAAAAAAAGACTGTAAAAGATGTCTGGTACCCTTTCGTTGTTCTTGGTTGGAATCGGAGATTGTAAAAGCTTCCAAGGAACTTGCACAAGACAGGAGAACAAGTTGCAACCAGCTAGGAAAAGATAAGACGATCATAATGGGGAATAGTGAATATAGAGGAGCTTCTTCAGAACTTGTCATAAGGGTAAAAAGGGAATTGAGAGAGAAAAACAATACACATATGTATGTCTAATATCCTCCCCCTCAAGTAGCAGGACTAAAGGACATGTCAACAGCAATGTCCATCTTCTCTGGCCAGTATGCCCCTCTCGCTCACACCCCAAGGAAGCATAGCTTTGAGGACTGGGACTTGGCGGAGAGAAAAACTAACGCTGGAGCAGGCGCCTCCCTCCACAGCCAGGTGTCTGACATCAGATCACACCAGCCCTTCCAGAGTGCAAGATTTCAAAGAGAGGGAATGACGTGCTGGGGAAAGACACAAGCCAGTCCTAGACTGAGGTCTGTGTTATCAGTCCCTCTGATAAAAACCCACAAAGCCATGGAGAAAGGCTCATGGCTACAGAGCTTGTGTGTGGATGAGGATATGGGGTCCCCTTAGAACAGGTACACGCACAATTTAGATTTCTCCAAGCTGATGAGGGTAACAGGATTCAGTGCCTATTTGTGTATGCAAAAGTGGGGGGAATGTTCTCTCCCTTGTTTAGTATTCCTTGTTGGCTCAGAAAATGAAAACAGTCACTATTCCAGAGTAGTGCTTCTATCCGCCCCAAGGGCAGAGGGCATCTGGTGTGGGACATTAGGACTTAGCAGATCTGGCTCTCTGTGCTCTCTTTCTATGCTGCCTATCCACCTACTTGCCTGATTGCCTGCCTGTGGGGCATTTATTTTCCATTTTGTTCTGGTTGCCAAGAAGAAGGGTAAACTCCCAGGAGCAGAGCACCTCCACTGTGCAAACGGCAAGCAATCTGCACAGGCTCCACTGAGGCCATGCCACATACTTACTTATCAACAATAAAGCTGAGCTTTGTTTCAGTGTATGCTCCTATATCTATTTTTAATTGTTTTTTGACTCCTGGAGGGAAGAGTTATTCAGAATCTTAACAGGGGATTCTTGCTAATAAATCCTTAAGTTATAGAATACTGACACAATAAATAGAACTGTGGGAAGTGATTAAAAGTGAATCACAGGCAAGCTCTCATAGGCAATGCATAAGCTTTCAACTATGCATTGACCCCTGAGTGTTTCTCCCCATGATCTTGGTAGAGACTGTACCCTGTTAGAAGTGACTTGTGTTAGTATAAGGAACTTATGCCAACTAAAAGCATAATGTAGTAAACATAATTGTGAACCTGGTTCCAAAAGGCAGACTTCACAAATATGCAATGAGGGAATGTAGATATAAATAAAGGGAGATATACCATATGTAAAGAAAATGTGCCGGGCATGATGGCTTATGCCTGTTGTCCCAGCTCTTTGGGAGGCGGAGGCGAGAGAATTGCCTGAGTCCATGGGTTTGAGACCAGGCTGGGCAACATGGCCAGACTTGACCTCTACAATAAATCAGAAAATTAGCTGGGTGTGGTGGTGCATGCCTGTAGTTCCAGCTGCTTGGAAGGCTGAGATAGAAGGATCACCTGAGCCCAGCAGATCAAAGCTGCGGTGACCGTGAGAAATGTGCCACTGTACTCCAGCCTGGACCACAGAGTGAGACTCCGACTCAAAAACAAACAAACAACAACAACAACAACAACAAAACAAGAAAATGTGCAGTGTGCACCCATAGTCTCAGCTATTTAGGAGGTTGAAGAGGAAGGACTGAGTGAGCCCAGGAGGTGGAGGCTGCAGTGAGCTGTGATCCTGTTGTGATCTTACCACTGTGCTCAAGGCTTAATAGAGAAAAACTCTGTCTCAAAAAGGAAAGAAAAAAAAGAAGAAAGAAAATTTGGATTTGGCAGTAATCTCTAGGATTATATGTGAATGTCAATGAGAACTCTAGACATGAGTGATTAAAGTCTTGCCTTCCTTCTGCTTTCATGGAACCACTCCTAGAGTTTTGAGACAAAAACTCATGTTTTGTCTCATTTCTTGTCACGTGGAACATGACATTTTGAGTAGGACATGGAAAACACTAGAGCAGGCCTAAAGAAATAAAGCAGGATGGTGAAGGGCTGAACCTGGGATCCAAGACATGGGGCTGTATCTCCTGGAGAAAGGAGGAAAAGGCATGATGGCCATCTCTAAATATCCAACCCAGCTTATTCTGTGCAGCTGGAAGATAACTATGGTGAAAATAAGACAGTGTTTTCTAAACAATTAGATCTAATTGAAGTAGACTACCTCCCTCCCTGCCATGTAGTAAGTTCTTAGTTATAAGAGTGTAGTATAGACAGAATTCATATATTAGGTAAGAGTGGAATGGGGTAAAATGTCAGATAGGTATCCAAGTCTGATATTTTGTGATTCTGGAAATTATTCATAAGAGCCTTATCTAGCACAACCCTGAATTATTTTAACACTCAGTATGAAATTTCTTCTCTTCTTTTTTTATTTATTAATTCATTCATGAGGTCTAAATTAGTGTCTTTCCCTTGAGCACTTGATAAATATTTTCTGAATAAGTGAAGACTCTCAGACATTTTTAATGATGATGAAGATGATGATACATCCAATAATATTTGACTAATGGATTGATAAACAAAGAAGGATGATAAGTATTAGCAAAGGGTTTTTTTTTTGATACTGTTTACCGACAGAAGTAATCCTTCCTGATTTGGTAATGTTTGTCTTCAGCAATTCTTTACATAAGGACTGTACACAATAGACTGAAAAGCCTTGAGGTATCTCTTAGTTTGAAAAAGAGCAATATTTGTTACATTTTATTAAAAATGCTCATTATCATCTCTTTGCAACACTCAAAACAACTCTGTGAAGTTGACATTGTTTTAATGAGAAAACCAAGGCCCAGAGATAGGAAAAGACACTTTCAAGGACACAAATAGCAGAGCCTGAACCAAAAACAAGGTCCGTGAATTCTATGTCATACAACCTTTCCGCCATATGTCAAATGCCCTACATGAAAAAGAAAGAAAGGTTGTGGGCGTCCATGTAGTCAAGTTGGTCAGACTCACCTATGGCTCATTTACCCATGTGTCCCTCTTCCTAGAGTTCTGCTTTCAGTAAAGCTGCCCGCTCTCAGAGGAGATGGCCCTGGTTTGCCTCGATGCTGAGCTGACGGTGATGCTATGTGAACATGACCACAACATAACTTGTCTTTATAAATATCCATTCCTTGCAGGCTTGTGAAGCTATTCACTTGAAGTCTGAGTCTGTTTGGCAGGAAAGCAGGGACAGGGCAGCTGTAGTATGGCACAGTTACCCTAGGCTAGTCCATCACAAGCCACCTCACTTAAAGGAGGACTAGAAGCTGGTGCAGTGGTTTAATACCAGGACTGCTGGCAGCTCCCACCTTGTGACCTGGGATTTCAAGGTGATCTGTGAAAAGAGGCCCTGGAATATCATCAGACATACTCCGAGGGTATGTGTGCTACTGTATAAGTGCTTTGGAGGAGGGACATCTATGAAATGTGTTCAGTATTCTCCTCTTGCAGCACATCTTCTTTCACTGTTCTCTTTGTCCCCCTCCCTGAGGAAACAGCAAAAAAGGAGCAAGTTCTCATAATTATCAGATTGCTTGGTGAATTAATAAGTTTCTTCACATTAATCCACTTAAAAGCTACATAATATCTAGCCTAGCATTGGTAGTAAACCATAGGTGGTAGTAAGGCAAATTTTCAGGTGCCTAAAAGAGATGCCTCCATAGCATAGAACATCAAGTACTGTCTTGGAAAACAAATCTCAGAGAAGGAGTAGGAGGAGGAGGAGGAGGAGGTAGAGGAGACAGAGGAGGAAGAAGAATAAGAGCAACATAATGAGATTCAGCAGGTCAAATATACAGGAAAATTACATTCCATGAATAACAGGTAATAAACCAAGTTGGAAGAAACTTTCTTATTGAAAGGCAAATCTGGGGGAAAAATTCTAAAAATGAAAAGCATAGCTAAAATTTTCCAAATTTAATGAAAACTATAAAACCACAATTTTGAGACACTCAACAAACTCCAAACAGAATAAACCAGAAGAAACCACATCACAGCACATAATGATCAAATTTCTCAAAACCAGTGATAAAGAGAAAATTGTAAATGCTGCCTGAAAAAAAAAAAGCCACATTCTATACAGATGCATGAGATTAGAATGACCACAGATCAGGAATGATGTTAAGACAGAGCACAGTGAAATGACATAATTAATGTGCTTAAAGGAAAAAGTGTCAACCTAAAACTCTATATCTAGTGAAAATATCCTTCAAAATGAAGGTGAAACAAGCAAAAGTTGAGAGAATTTATTGCAAGCAAAAACCACATTAAAAGAAATGGTAAAGGCACTTTGGGGACTAAAGAACAATGTTTCCAAATGGAAACTCAGTTTTACACAGAGAAATGAAGAACACTGGAAGTGGTAAATATGGGAATTAGAAAAATATGTGTGTGTGCAAACCTTTTTCCTTATTTTAAAAAAATTTTATCAGACAACTGACTGTTTAAATAAAAATAATAAAAATG
The DNA here is from genome assembly GCA_027257055.1 of Cephalopachus bancanus. Taxonomy (NCBI): domain Eukaryota; kingdom Metazoa; phylum Chordata; class Mammalia; order Primates; family Tarsiidae; genus Cephalopachus; species Cephalopachus bancanus. The sequence continues at coordinate 7,619,227 of JAPVLO010000036.1, forward strand.
TATTACTCAATTATTAAGCATGTAGAAATAAAATATATGATATTAGCACAAAGGATAGTAGTGAGAAATGGAAATATCCTTTTGTATGACACGGTAATGCATGGAAAGTTAATATTAATTAAAGATATACTGTGATTTTTTAAGATTTAAGAAATAAAAATTAAACGTGGGGAATAGATAAAATCAGATAGTTAAAATATTGATCATTGTTGAAGGTGGTGATGGGACTATGGAAATTATTACTATTGCTATTGTCTGCATTTATTTATGTTTTAAATTTTCTATAATAAAAAGTTAGTAAGGGAAAAAATATGTACTGTGATAAGCTAAAGATGTATACTGCAAACACTAGCTCAACCACACATACAATAAAAGATAAGCTGGAATACTTAAACTACTAAATTAATCAATAAGAAGGCAGGAAAAGAAGACAGGAACAGGAAATAGGACCAACAGAAATCAAAGAGTTAAATGGTAAAATTAAATGAAATATTAATAATTTTATTACATACTAGTGATCTAAACATTCCATTTAAAGGCAAAGATTGTTCAACTTAAATTTTAAAAGGAAAAACAACAATATTCTATGAATAGGAAAATAATTTTAAATACGAAGTCATAGTTTAAAAGTAAAAAAATGAAAAAAGGTAAGTCACATGGACACTGAAATGGTTCTATTAATAACAAAGTAGATTTCAGGATGAGAAATATTACTTGAAATATGGAAAGCCATTTCATACTTTAAAATGACAAGTGCATCAAGAATATGTATAATTCTAAATGTGTAAGTGACAACAAACAACAGAGTTGTAAAATACATAAAGCAAAAACTTACATGTCAAATGATATTTCTGGAAAAATAGAAAAATTCAAAACTGTAGTTGGAGATCTCAACATTTATCTCTTAGTAATTAATCAAAATGTCTACATAAAGAGTAAGGACATAAAAGACTTAAACAAAAATAAAAGTCAACTTGTGTTAGTTGACATTTATAGGACAATACGCTCAACATTAGTATACACCTTCTTTTCAAGTGCACATAAAACATTCACTGAACTAAACTATAAGCTAAGCTCAAGCATTTAGAAAGATCAAATTCATATAGAGTATATCATCTTACTACACATATATTAATTTAATAGGAAGTAAATGCCAAAAGAACCTGAAAATTTCTCAAATATTTGGAAATTAAATAAGGAACTTTTCAATAATTCATAAGTAAAAGTAGACATCACAAGGATATTATTACATATTTGTAATTGAATGACATAGAAATCACTATATAGAAAAAATATATAGAATTAAGCTACAGCAATATCTAGAAAGAAATTTATTGCTTTAAAGGCTTATATTAGAAGACAGTATAAAAATCAATTATTGAAGTTCCCCTATTAGAAAACTAGGAAAAGAAAAATAACTCAAATAGTAAAAAATACACTAAAGATAAAAAATCAGGGAAATGAAAACCTTATTCAGAAAATACGAGAAAAATTAATGATCTAATAAACTCCTTTATTACTATTAGCAAAAAGACAATCAATTAGTAGGACTATCAATACAATTTGAGTAAGTTTGTATTTTAAGATTATTATCTAATGTTAATTTTCTGATTTTGATAATTGTGTCATGGTTATTTAAGATGGTAACATTTAGGGAAACTGGATGAAAATATACAGAAACTGCACTATTTTTTGTCAATTGTTTTTAAACTTGAAATTATTTAGGACATTTTCAAAAAAGATAAATTTCCACAGAGTCTTTGAAAGACTCTGTTGAGAAACTAAAAAGGCAAGTCACTTATTGGGAGAAAATATTTCCAATATGTACATCTGATAAAGACTCTTATTAAGAATATATAAGGAATTCTTACAACTCAGTCAGAAGAAGACACACATACCACAAAAAATGGAAGGTTATTGTAGCCTTGTAGTAAAGTTCAAAATCTGAAATTGTGATACCTCCCATTGTTCTGGCTATTTGTGCTGTTTTTTGTTTTCATATGAATTTCTGTATTGTCATTTCTAGGTATAAGAAAAATGATGTTGGTAATTTGATGAGTTGAATCTATAGATTGTCCTGATATTGGTACAAGAATAGGCACATAGATCAATGGAACAGGACAGAGATTCTGGAAGCAAAAACTCAGTCTCTCAACCAATGCATTTTTGACAAAGCCACCAATAACAACCACTGGGAAAAGGAGACCATATTTTGCAAATGCTGGTAGAAAAACTGGCTGACCACATACAGAAGAATGAAACTAGACCCCTACCTATCACCATATACAAAAATCAACTCTAAATGGATCAAAGACCTAAACGTAAAACCTCAAACTATAAGAACCCTAGAAGAAAACATAGCAAACACTGTTATGCATATCAGAGTAGGCAACAAATTCTTGACCAAACTCCCCAAAGCGAATGTCATAAAAGCTAAGATAGACAAGAGGGAACTCATCAAACTGAAAAGCTTCTGCACAGCAAAAGAAACCATCAAGAGAGTAGGGAAACAAACCACAAAATGGGGGGTGGGGGATTTGCTAATTGTGTATCAGACAAAGACCTAACATCCGGATCTACAAAGAACTCAAATGAGCTGAAAGGAAAAAAAAACTATTAAAAAGTGGGCAAAGGATATGACTAGACACTTTTCAAAAGCAGATATACAAGCAGCCAACAGATACATGAAAAAGTGCTCAGCCTCACCAATCATCAGAGAAATGCAAATCAAAACTACAATGAGATGCTACCTAACTCCAGTAAGGATGGCTATCACTGATAAGTTAAAAAAATAACAGATGCTGGCAATGGGGCAGAGGAAAGCAATGCCTCTGTTGGTGGGAGTGCAAACTAGTTTAACTTCTTTGGAAAGCAGTGTGAGGCTATTCCTAAAATAACTAAAAGCTGACCTTTCATACAATCCACCAACCCCTCTCCTGGTGATATAACTGGAGGAACATGAATCGTTCTACAAAAAAGACACCTGCACATACATTTATAGCCACACCTTCACAATAGCAAAATCATGGAACCAACCCTACTGTCCATCAGAAGTGGACTGGATAAAGAAAAAGTGGTACATATACATGATGGAGTATTATGCAGCCAAAAAGAAGAACAAAATCATGGACTTCGCAGCAAATTGTATGGAGTTGGAGATTATCATACTTAGTGATCTATCACAGAAACAAGGACTAAATACTGCATATTCTCACTCCTAAGTGGGACCTGAACATTAATCACATTAGCAGAAGGAAGAGATTGTCAGTCGCTGGGCACTGCTGGGGAGGAGGATTGGCGGGGACAAGTAACAAAACAAAGGATATCAGGTCCCAAACCAGAGGAAGTGGGGGCCAGCTGGAGGCCCAAACTTCACCTGCATGCAGCCACTTGTGTAGCTAATCCTTACTTGTACCCAACATCCCTATAATAAAATAAAATTTTTAAAATTGAACAAAAATAAAAATGGAAGGAAAGAATGAAAGAAGGGAGAGAGGGGGGAAGGAGAGAAGAAGGAAGGGAGAGAGGGAAGAAAGGGAAAAGAGAGGGTAGAATAAAGTTATACAGCTATAGTAATTAGAGTCAGGTAATATTGGCACAAGAAAAGACAATTATGCAAATTGAGTAAAACAGAGAGGCCAGAAAATAATTCCTCATGTATGCATAAACTTAACAATAAGCCGGGCTCAGTGGCTCAGCCTGTAATCCCGCGCCTTTGGGAGGTTGAGGTGAGCAGATTGCCTGAGCCCGCAGGTTCGAGACCCGCCTGGGCAGGCGAGACCTCATCTCTACAATAAATCAAAAAATCAGCCGGGAGTGGAAGCGCATGCCTGTAATTCCGGCTACTTGGAAGGCTGAGGTGGAAGGATCGCCAGAGCCCAGCAGGTCGAGGCTGCGGTGGCCAGGAGCGGCCACTGCACTCCAGTCTGGGTGACAAAGTGAGACTCCAACTCAAAAAAAAAAAAAAAAACTTAACAATGACAGAAATGGCATTAAAAAGGAAAGAAGAGTAGAACAGGCTATCTATGCAGTCAAGAAGTTTAACTCTATCTCTACATCACACCAGCACACAGTAAATTCCAGATGAATCAAACACCTAAATATGCAAGAAAAAAATTTTACAGCACTTAGAAAAAAAATATAGAGTAGCTTTATGATTTCGAGATATTGAAGAATTTCCTAAGACACATCATCTTTGCACTTTCCTTATACATGTATCATAAAAATTAAGAAATTTTATCACATCAAAATTGTAAATAACCTGCGAAAGACAATAAATAAAGTTAAAAGGTAAACCACAGACTTGAGGAAGATATTTGTTCACGCATAAAAGCCAAGATTTAGTAGATAGATTATTTAGGCAGTCCCAAGAGTGTAAAGTGCAGTTTTAAGCTTTAATCATTTCAAAAATTCAAGTGCTACTAACTTACATTAACAATATTTGAAAAGTTAACTATTTATATTTTTAAATATTGATATATTTCTTATTAAAATTCAATAGAGGCACCATCTTTTGCTACATATCACTCTAGTCAACTTTCAAAATTAAAACTTCCTCAGCTGCTGGTCAATGATAGAAAGAATTGCATTTATAATCCTGGCCTCAAGATCCTCCAAAGAATTAGATTTCAGTGAACATGTGACAGACATCTTGGATGTAGCGCCATGAGGAAAAGTTAAGTGGAGACAGACCAGGTGACCTAGATAGCCAAGTAAAAGGTCTCCCTCCACTAAAGCATTCTCCGAGAAAGTGTCTTTCAGAAACCAGGGCACCCAAGTAAACTAAAATTTAAAAACTTACTTTTCAAAATCACAAAGTACATAAGTGAAAGAACAATGTAAATAATTATATGATCAAATGATATTTTTGTAATTTTATAGCATTCAAACTTTGAGAGTCATTAAAGCTTAAAATGTCACTTAGATTTTGAAACACTTTACATAATGAATGTCTACAAATTTCCAACTAAAATGACTTATTTTTCTTTTTCTTCACACTGTTCATCAGTTGATATATATAAGATATCGATACTACATTGATAGATATATATGTATTAATAAACATGATATATTTTGGGTTAGTATTTCTTTTAGCAATATTATACTATTCTTTTCTATTCTCTAGAGGATGTTAAGTGGGGGAAAAAAGAGGTTTAGGCCATTGGATGGGCATAGACATCCATTTGTATAAAAGAAGGCATTTTGTAAAAGGGATGTATTCTACAAAATGACCCCAAAAGCCAAAGGAGCCAAGAAACCAAAGAAAGAGGCAGAAAATCCAGTTTATCAGTTTGGGGTGATTTATTGAGTGAACTCACAGACAGAAGCCACAAGACAGGTAGATCTCTGAAGAGTTACTACCCAGAGCTTTTATACCACAGGGAAAGAATATGTTGACTCTGTGTAGACAATTAAAGGCAACCCTCCAGAACAAGTAACAGTGCTATATGAGTCATAGCCTCTTATTTGTGTGACAACAGAAAGATTGATTTGATCTAAAAACAGAATTACATATTCTAACACTAGGGATAGTAAATACAGAAATAAAGTAGAAATCAGGAGGTATTCATGGAACTAGGGCTAATCAGACGTCTACACGGCAGATTGCATCCAAGATGGAGTCACTCTCATCTCCACAGAAGGGATATGGGAAGTCTCTGTACCATCTGCTAAATATTGCTGTGAACCTAAAACTGCATGACGGAGTATAGAAAATAAAGTCTAGTTTAAAAACACACATATACCAGGTGGGGTAGCTCAAGCCTATAATCCTAGCACTTTGGGAGGCTGTGGTGAGAGGATTGCCTGAGCCTCGGGGTTTGAGACCAGCCTGGGCAAATTGGTGTTACCTCGTCCCTACAATAAATTTAAAAAAAAATTAGCAGGGTGTGGTGGCATGTACCTGTATCCAGCTTCTTGGAAGGCTGAGGCAACAGGATCGCCTGAGCCCAGGAGTTCAAGGCTGCGGTGATTGTGAGCATGCCACTCCACTCCAGTCTGGGCAACAGAGTGAGAGTTCAACACACACACAAACACACACACACACACACACACACACACACTGGTTCCCAGTTCTTCTAGGTGGGGAGAAACAGTGTGAGGTAAATCTGGGGCTCATTCTTCTCATATGCCAGTATTGATGAATAAAAGATGTCAATCTTTTTCAGTTTTCTGCCAAACTTTGTAGAAGAGGAAAACAATGTCCAAGAGAAGAAGTAAAAACCACTAAGAATGGCTAAAAGAGCTAAATGGGGAAATTGCAAAGATAAGAGAAACCATCATAGATAAGACTTAGCCTTCAGTAATAAAGCTAGCTACCAGCCACAGTTTAGGATTTTTCGCATAAATTAAACCAGTGCTGAGTGTTGACAGGCCCAACGATTTTTAAATATACAACAAATAAGCGATGTCTAAATTTCCCTCATTTTCCCTAAGGGGCCTAATCTAGTCAGAGTTGGGATTACAGTGGTCTGATATGGAGTTTCTTACCCAAGGCAACTGGGGACATCAAAATATTGAGGAAAGTAAAAGTCTGGGTAGAAGTATCAAGGCCCGAACGCCAGGAGGAATGTTTGAAAAATTACTAATACCAAATGATGAATGGCCAAAATTGGGAGTGGCACTAAAGTTAGGTATACGGCAAGGGATACACGATCTCTCTAACCTTTGAGAGAGAATGAAAACAGATAAAATAAGTTGGAAGCAAGAAGGTAAGGAGACTTCTGAGTGATTACCAAGAACATAAGCTGAATTTCTTTTTTTAGCATACAAATGTGGACTGAAGTGTATGGGGTATGGGATATGAATTGTGGGTTTGGGGACTTTGATGCTTTTTAAGAATAGAACAGAACAGGTGAATATAGTGCGGTGCTGAGTTGTGTTGAATGGAACCTGGGGCAAAATAATGTTTTTGTTTATTTTGTTCAGTGTGAATTTTTTGCATGAATTTTGAATTTTTAAAAAGTTGCATTAAAATATTATTTACCCAAGTTACCGAGATTTTTGGTGTCCGCTTACAATTGCTGTCAAGGTGAGTTACCTCACTTGCCTTACCCTAGTCTGGCCTGGTGAACAAATAGGAGTCAGAAATGGTAAATTCATACCCTTTGATTATGAGGGATACATAAAGTAGGAAGAGAACCATGAATGACTGTGACCAAATGAAAACATGGCACATTAAAAATACCACTCATAAAGTCTAAACAACACTAAAGCATATATAGCTGAATACATGCTTAGCTATAAAATGGTGACTAATTTTTAAAGTCCTCACTCCAGAAATGATGCAAATATTGTAGTTTGTTTTGCTTCCAAGTAGTTGTCTTGAGAGACTACACCTTAATTTCAAGAAGGAATCTGGTTACCTAAAACATTTTCCAAAACTTCTTTTTTGAAAATGCCTTCAGAGTTTTCAGGGTACCATATAATCATTTACACTTGGGTAGCATTTTGTTTTGAAAGCACTTTCATATATATTACATCTCATAGACTCACTGAATCCCAAGTTTGGAGAGACATTGGTGATTCCCAGTGTCTTCAGTAGAGTTAGCCCCACCTGCCTTTGAACAGTTTCCAAGTCCTCCTTACACAGCACAGAAACTGAAAAACAGAGAAATGAGTGAAGTCAGTGAAAAAGCAGAACAGAAAGAGAACCCAGGTACACTGGTCTGGTGCACCATTCATAAACATCTACTAAGATAAAATTTGGGTTTTCCAAATTTTCAACATAACTATCGACTGCCTGTTGACTGAGTGGCAGAAATCTGGATACAGGATTTTCAGGCTATAGATTCTTTTATTACACTAAGTGTACCTACAAAGTCTTCAAAAATCTTAAATCAGAAAATAATTTTAATTTGAGGGTAGCTTGGATTTATACAGAGTATCCGGTTTTTGTTTGTTGTTTGGTTTTAGAACTGATTCCAGGCAATGCATTGGAGTATAAAGCTATGTAATGCCAGTTTTTTTTTTCACACTAATCCTCATTTTATGTATGATTTTTAAAGGAGTTTTAAAATTTGTTCCATAATAGAAGTTTCAAGAATATCTTGAGTACTATCCCCATCACCAGAAAAATATATAGCTTTATAAGGTAAGGGATGTCTGCCATAGAGACATTACAGGGATGAAGAGTATTGACTCCGAACCTAGACAGCCTGGATTAAGATATTGACTTCCACACCTATTCCTGTGTATGGCCTAGTCCATGGTTTTGAGCCTCACAGGGGTTTAGTTTTCTTCTCTGAAAATGGGTATAATAATAGCACTTATCTCATGGAGTTGTTGGATGAGTAAATTAGTTAATACCTGTAATGAGTTTATAAGGGCATTTGTGTAAGTGATTATCATTACTCAACTAGATTAATACATTAATTCATTCTTCCCTCACCCCTGCTAGGAAAATAAAATCCTACAGCCACCAATCAAAAGTTTTGAGAAGGTTTGAAAGAATGCTAAGTTACCAAGTCAAAATGAGTTACTTCCCTTCATACCTTAAGATAAAATCATAATTTAATAATATCTAAGAAGAATTTGTTTTATAAATAATATTTTACTGCCTTTGAATTTGTCTTCAAATCTTGCTTTATTTTTTTGGTAGAGATGGGGTCTTACTGTGTGGCTCAGGCTGGTCTAGAACTCCTGGCCTTAAGCAATCTTCCCACCTTGACTTCCCACAGTACCGGGATTTCAGGTATGAACTATCATACCTGGTCTAAATCTTGTGTTAATTTTGTATATCTTAGAATTATAACAAAGAATTATGCTTTTGATTGATTTTTTAAATTGAATAAAGAAGAAGATCGTCCACTTCCATACATGTAATCTCTGGTCTACATTGCCTAGGTGTAACTACAACCAATTCCACACAGACTGCTGGTTGCGGGAGAAGTAACTGAAAAATCATTCTTGAAAGCCCACACTGCATCTCAAGTCCATCCAATGTCAGGTTGCATAGCATCTAGCCATTCTGCTTCTTGGCATTCATTTTCTTTCCTATTTCAATATTAACCCGTGTTCATTGCCTCATGCTTCCTCATAGTACATTGCTCTGAAATTGAATGAAGTATTTTCTTGCTTGATCCAGGTTAAAGAAAAAGGGTGGAACATTTTCTAATAAAAACTCCTGTGATGAAAGAGACTCATCCTGTTTAACATGCAAAAACATGCTTGTAAACATTGCCTAATACAGCAGTCCCCAACATTTTTGGCATCAGGGACCAGTTTTGTGAAAGATAATTTTTCCACAGATGTTGGAGGGGGATCATCAGACATTAGAGTCTCATCAGGAGCATGCAACCTAGATCCCTTGCACACAAAGTTCACATCAGGGTTCACACTCCTGTGAGAATCTAATGCCACTGCTGATGTGAGAGAAGATGGAGCTCCACTTGCCAGCCACTCACCTCCTTCTGTGTGACCCAGTTCCTAACAGGCCAAAACCAGTACTGATGTGCAGCTTGGGGGTTGGGGATCCCTGGCCTAGCAGACTTCTGTGAATTAGAGCCATTCATTCATCACTCATATGATGATTATTTATTGAGTGATTGCTCTATGCAAAGTACCCTGTAAGCTCAGAACAGATCAAATCTCTTTTCTTTGTTTGAAAAATAAGTGACAAACCAAATAAATATCTAATATGTGAAGTGGTGGTAACTGCAACAGACTAAAACAAAGCAAGGTTGATTTGTGTGTTGGGGGGTGGGGAGGGGGCGTTACTTTAGTTAGGAGTCCAAGAAGCCCTCTCTAATGAGGTTGCATTTGAACAAAGACCTGAATGAATGCAAGTGGCAGCTCATGAGGTTGTCTACAAGGTGAGCATTATAGGCGGAGGGTACAGCAAGTGCAAAGTCCCAGAATTACAGTGTGCTCCTTGTAGACTGGTGTTGCTGGAGTGGAGAGCAGTAGAGGATGATATTTGCATTTATTTCTGTTTCATTCTTACAACTATTGGGTCACTGATTCCTCTAGGACAGATTATGTAAGGCCATGGAGGGTCTTGTAAGGACTGTCTTCTACTCAAAGTGAGATGGGAAATCACTGATGAGATATGGCTTGGAGAACTGCAGGATGTGACTTAACATTTTTTGAGGATCACACTGGCCTTCCTATAAAGAATAGGCTGCACAAAGGCAAAAGTAGAATCAATAGACTGGTAAGAAGGTAGTTGTAATCAATAATCCAGGTTAAGAAATGATGTTGGCCAGCTGGGCTCGGTGGCTCAGCCTGTAATCCTGCGCCTTTGGGAGTCTGAGGTGAGTGGATTGCCTGAGCCTGCGGGTTCAAGACCCACCTGGGCAACTTGGTGAGACCTCATCTCTACAATAAATCAAAATTGACCGGGCGTGGTAGTGTGCACCTGTAGTTCCAGCTATTCGGAAGGCTGAGGCGGAAGGATCACTGGAGCCCAGCAGGTCGAGACTGCGGTGGCTGGGAGTGGCCACTGCAGTCTGGGCGACAGAGTGAGACTCCAACTCAAAAAAAAAAAGGAAATGATGTTGGCTTGCATCAAGATATTAACTGTAGATATGGTTGGATTTTTTGCAAATGATTACATTTGGAAATAATGTCCCTTCATCATTTCTGGTGCCTTAATTCATGTAGTTCTTTAGGGCAATTTCTAACTTAGTACATAACCCAGAATATAATAATTTTTATATGTAGTGGTCTCCACCAAATAGACATCCAAAAGAAGGGCATCCTCTTATTCACCTGGTATTTCTAATTTTCTAGCATACTAAAGGTGCCCAATGATTATTTGTGGAATAAGTGCATGAGTGTGCATACTTAAAGGCATGAATTATCATAGTTTTCAAAAGAGTTTTAAAACCAAAGGGGAAAACCTAGACCACAGATTTATTTGGAAAATATTTCTAGAGAAACCAGTGACCCAATAGCAGTGGGAGTAAATCAGAAGTAAAACCAAATATTGGAGTCTTTAATTATTTTGAGCCACTTTGCATTCTTAAGTTTTTTCATATACATATATTACTAGCATATAGATACCTATATGCTAGTAGTACATACTAGTAGTATATATTACTAGTAGTAGTTTCTTGATCACTATATTTTAATAAAAATTACAGTTGTATTGCTTGGTTGAATGTTGATATTACAAATAATTCTAATAAAAATTATTCATGTGTTTATGATATGTGTAGGTGCACGGGCATTTGTGTACATGAATGAGCTAGAGCAAAGAAGCCTCTGATATTACTGCCCACTAAAGAGGTCCCTAGAACAAACCAGTCAAAAGAGAACTGCAAAATCAATTTTAATATTTGATAAACCAATACCTATATCTATAGTATGTATATAAATATTCACAAGTGTAAATCTATAAGGCTTACCTAATAAATGAGAGTTGAGGGTCTATTTGTTTTTCAGTTAAATGTAATTTTCTAAGCAATGGTTAAACTTAATTTGTTAAAAATATCTACACTGACTTTTTTCTGATGACAGTAACCCCCATCATCATCATTCATTCTTAGACCCTCAAGGAATGTGTTGACCAAGCCTCTCATACGCTAATGTGACCTTCTGAAAATGGATCATTCTGATTGGGCATGCCAAATAAAGTTTTTTATAAAAAAGGGGAGGGGAGAGAAGTGTTCCATTTGGAGGCATTCTGAATTCATTGTGTTTGAGCAATGTAGCCAATGTGACTATAGAATGTGAGGCTATGCTGTAGCTCTGTGGAAAATGGAATGAATCATTTTGGGGAAGACAGTCTTTGTATGCCAACAGGGAAATATGGACATTGGGAGTAAATATAAACAAATAGAAAAATATGACTAGTCTATAAACAAAACTTGATTTTATATAACTTTGTGAGCTAACTCATGTAACGTATTTTTTCTTTTAGCATCAGAAAGCTATCTCTTCTACAAAAAATTTATTTTAGAGTTGTGGGGTACATGTGAGAATTTGCTACATAAGTAAATTGCGTGAAGGTGAGGTTTGGGCTTCTAGCAAGTCCTTTCCCTCTCCTAGTAGTGGATATGGTAACCAACAGGTGGTTGTGTGACCCTTATTACCCTTCTTCCTCCCCCTCACAATTCCACCAACAGTGTAGAAGCATTCCCTTTTCTCCACAGCCCTGCCAACACCTGTTGTTTTTTGACTTTTTAATGATAGCCATTCTGACAGGTATGAAGTGGTATCTCATTATAGTTTTGATTTGCATTTCTCTGATTAGCAATTTAATTGAAATAAAATTGCTCTATGTTATACTTTAAACAATGATCCTGGGTGTTCAAATTAAGTTTAAAAGGCCCAGAAGAAGCCGGGCTCGGTGGCTCAGCCTGTAATCTCGCGCTTTTGGGAGGCTGAGGTGAGCGAATTGCCTGAGCCCGCAGGTTCGAGACCCGCCTGGGCAGCGAGACCTCATCTCTACAATAAACCAAAAAATCAGCTGGGCGTGGTGGCACATGCCTGTAATTCCGGCTACTCAGAAGGCTGAGGCGGAAGGATCGCCGGAGCCCAGCAGGCCGAGGCTGCGGTGGCCGGGAGCGGCCACTGCACTCCAGTCTAGGCGACAGAGTGAGACTCCAACTCAAAAAAAAAAAAACAAAAAAAAAAGGCCCAGAAGAAAAAAGCAAAAAGTCATGACACCGTTGCACCAGAGTCTGAGCATGTTGTGATCCACATAAAATGTAGATCAGTAATTCCAATGAAAGGAGGGCACAACGTAAATATTCATTAAGTAGGTATGAAATAGATGCATTTTGTTATGTAACATGGTAATGGAAGTAAACCATTAATTTATTTTAGAGTCCACAGAAAATTTTTAAAAATTATTTACACACCAATAATAGAAATCCTCTACTCAGATCCTGAAATCTCTCTCATATACACTTTCTCTCCCTCCTGCCATTCCTCCCTCTAATAAGTCAAGTAATTAGTTAAAGAATTTTAGAAGGTTGGACTTGGTGGCTCAGCCTGTAATCCCAGCACTTGGAGGCCAAGACCAGTGGATTGCCTGAGCCCACATGCTCAAGACCAGCCGGGCAACTTGGCAAGACCTCGTCTCTACAATAAATCAAAAATTAGCCAGGCGTGGTAGCGTGTGCCTATAGTTCTGGCTATTTGGAAGGCTGAGGCGGAAGGACCGCTAGAGCCCAGCAGTTCGGCCATGGGTGTTCAAATTAAGTTTAAAAGGCCCAGAAGACAGGGTGGCCATGAGCATGCCACTGCACTCCAACCTGGGTGACAAAGTGAGACTCCAACTCAAAAAAAAAATTTAGAAGACTTAGTAGCTATCACTGTTATTATTTCAATTCAGTTATCATCTCTCTCTCTCTCTCTTTATATATATATATAAATATATATATATATATATCGCCACACACACCAAAAAAACTATTTCTATCATAGTCATAGCCTGAAAAACTAAATGTGAGGTAGATGTCAGAGTACTTTTTTATTTCATAAAAGATTAAGTTATTTATTTATTTGTTTGTTTATTTATTTATTTATTTTGAGTTGGAATCTCGCTCTGTCACCCAGACTGGAGTACAGTGGCTGCTCCCGGCCACTGCAGCCTTGACTTGCTGGGCTCCAGCGATCCTTCCGCCTCAGCCTTCCAAGTAGTCAGAACTACGGGCGTGTGCTACCACGCTCGGTTAATTTTTTTGATTCATTGTAGAGATGAGGTCTCACCAAGTTGCCCAGGCAGGTCTCAAACCCGCGGGCTCAGGCAATTCACTCACCTCGGCCTCCCAAAGCACGGGATTACAGGCTGAGTCACCGAGCCCAGCCAAAAGATTAAGTTTAATAGTAATAACATACAAATTAAAACACCACTTTCTACTTGGGTGTTAAATTCATTTATATCTTGCTTCAAGTGGAATTTCTTTATAGTAGTGCTTAATTATTATTTAAGCTGTAATTTAATAAATTTAACCTTTGTGAAGAAATAATATATGAATTCTTAGCTATCTACTCCATCAATGAAATATCCTAAATATGGTGGTCAAGCACACCATGAGGGCTTTGACCCTCTCATCACAAACGCACAAACTGAAAAGTTAGCGTCAGCCGGGCTCGGTGGCTCAGCCTGTAATCCTGCGCTTTGGGAAGCTGAGGTGAGTGGATTGCCTGAGCCCGCGGGTTTGAGACCTGCCTGGGTAACTTGGCAAGACCTCATCTCTACAATAAATCAAAAATTAGCCAGGCGTGGCAGTGCGCGCCTGAAATTCCAGCAACTCGGAAGGCTGAGGCAGAAGGATCGCCGGAGTCCAGCAGGTTGAGGCTGCGGTGCCGGGAGCGGCCACTGCACTACAGTCTGGGCGACAGAGTGAGACTCCAACTCCCCCCCAAAAAAAAGAAGAGTTAGCGTCTAAAGGAAATCATTCCCAGGAGTTTTCAAATTAAATATTATTTTTAAAGTTCAAGAAATTATTCCAATATGAAAGAGGAAACGTTGAGTTAAAGTAATTGATGTGACAAAACATAATTTCCAGAATATTCTGCATGTTAATTTGGGTCATCCACTTGAATTCAGAAGCTATTCACACTTCCCATGAGCTGAGTTATCATTTGCTGCCTGCGTGCCAGAGACTATCAAATCACATTGCCAGACATCTCCAGCCCCACATAGAGGTGTTTATCTTTTCCTTTAAATATCTCTGTGCTTAATGTTATCCTGGCAAGGTACCCATCTACCTCTGAACTTAATGAGTAAGTGAAGACTTACATGAACATAAGACTATTCTCTCTCTTTGATAGTATTGCCCATATAATAAGTTTTCTCTTTATTTATTTATTTTTTTTGGCCAGTCCAGAAGCAGGGCAAGTTACCTCAGGATGCTGGTTTTTATATAACATTAGGTACAAGTAATAGTCACCTTTGTCCATGTGCAATTACCATGCATATGATCATTTATGAGTGTTTTGCAATCCATCTTTTTCACACTGCTTAACTGTCTTGGGCAGAAAGTCTTATAAAACATTAATAGAGGCAGCACTCATTTATATTTTAAAAAATCCATTTTGAGGAGAAAATATTCCTAAACATAACCTTAGTGCGAAACATCAACAACCTTTTAACTGGCAGAAACTATCTTTTCCTTTCCCATTCCCTTCTTATACTAGGATAGCAATTTACCCCTATCCACTGAGATTCCACATATTAATTCTGCTTCATTCTCTCCCTTGGCATGATCCAAATGATCGCCATTTATATCATCCCTACTCTTGCAACTCTCCCCCATACACATTCTGTACTTAGAATTTCCCCCACTCTTTTTAAGCAAAATGCCTTTGTCCTAGGTTGTTTGTTATCTGGTCCACATTCCATGCTACCTTAGAAGAATTGGCATATGGTAATATGCACAAACATAATTTATTACCTACTCCACCCAAAAAGTGACAAATTAACATTTCAGATTATAATTACCCAAAGGAGTACTACCAATGCTGGCAAATTTCAGGTAAACTTGGAGGAAGACATTATTTTTGGACAGTGGCTATCTTTTAATGTTCTTCAAGTCAACTGGAAGAAGTAATATACAGTACTGCACCAAGGGCTTATGATCTGGTTGTCATACAAACAAGTAACCATCATGCTTTGTGCTCCTCTGGTCCCATTTTCCTTTCCAGGTCTTACTCACAATAGATTGCTGCATGGTATTTGAACAAGTTAGAGAAACTAGAATCAAGCAATGGAAACACCCTTCTGAAGTGAAGGTTTCTTCTTAGAAACAAAATTAGAAGAAGCAGGTGGTGAAAGGTCACATTGGATCAGCTGCAATGATGGACAACACAGAAAAGTCTCCATGAACGCTGGTGCATCCACCCTGGGTACTGGGCAGTCACACAGATCGGACTTAGGCTTCTCTTGTAAGGAGCAAGTACTGAACACTGTTATTGTTTTGATGAAAAGAGCCCTGTGGATTGTTTTTGATCTGCATATTAACAAAGAAAAGAAAGACAGCCAGGTTATTTCTTGGAAACAGCAAGAAAGACATTTTCCCTTGAAAATGTGCAAGATACATCTCTGTGCACACATGCGCGCGCGCACACACACACACACAAACAAATGAAAAATCCTTTCATCCAGAATCTGTGGCTTGCTTTCTTTTATTCCTTGGTATACATGAATACGTGAAAACACCCAACGCTCAGACATGCAGCCTGATCAAGTGATAATCTCTTATAATGTGCTTCTATTTAAAGCAACAAACAGATGGAGGGTTTATGAGCAAGGCTGGTAAAAGTAAAAGCAAATGATTGCAATAGTTGTACTTTTAATAGGATTCCCCACAATCTAAAACATTATTCCCCAAGGAACAAATTGTTCTATAAAATTATGTTACTTAGGAAAGAGACAGTCACCCTGACATTGCTGAGACAACAGAGAACTACAGAATGGCCTTGTATTGCAGAGGTCTCTCCACTCCGGTCAGTGCCCTGGGGGAGGGGAGCCAGGGGTGAAGGCACCATGGTCCCCAAAGAACAAGCTCAGTGGAGTGAGATGGAAGAAAGCTTTCTTTGGCCCTTGCCAAAGGGTAAAGGGGGATATGAAACATGTCTAAGCTTTGATTGAATTTATTACTTTCTAATTCTCTACTTTGAAAAACAAGGTTTGGGAAATTCCTACAGATTTAAGATAAACATGCAACATGGCTTCCTTTTCTGCCAATTCAGCTCTAACACATCAAATCTTGCTTAATAGTGGAACTGTAGGAAATTCAGCACTAACTCATTATCATTATCCCTTCTTAAGTGAAATAAAACTCCCTATAATTCTATCAATAAGATGAATATACCGTAGCAATGGCCTTTACGTAAATTATAATTAAAGCTAATCTTATGAAAGTTATTACACCATTTTGGAAGAAAATAAACAGTCCAAAGAGAGGGAAACAATGTGGTCAATAACTCACTCCAAAAATATTTTTTGCCTCCAAAGCTCGCACTGAGGGAGACATTCCTGCGCATGATACAAATGGTTCTGACATTAAGAAAAGTAAACAAGTAAGAAAAATAAAGATGGAAAAATTCTGTGGTCAGTTCACAAGTGCTTTTTTATTGTTTGAGGCAGGGTTAAAGCCTTTTATAAAGACAAGGATATATGTGCCGCTAGATTGGATATGACATCGGACTAGTCTAGCTGCCCTTGCACAGAACTCCGGCTGCCCATAATATGCCATGGAGAAAACGTGTGCTGATGCTTCTAAACAAAGACCCAGAGTGGGCCCTAATGCAGGGAATTGAAAGCATTATCCCGGTCTGTTTTGTAGATCAAACAGAAAAAAGGTACTCAACTCCAGTTATTAATGGGTTTGAGAGATGAAGGCAAACATTCTACATTCTCTAATTATTAATGATCTTAAGGATCTTACTGTTAATTTGTCTAAAGAACTGATTAACAAAGGTTGTATAATCTCCAAGTGGGACTCCTTCCAGCCTCAATGCATGTCACTCAAGGCCTGTGTTGACTCAGCAGGCCAGAGGCTATGTAAACAGACTAGAGTTGAGAAAGTAGGTTCTTCTCAGACAGCTTAGGGATTCTGAGTCTCCAAAGACTTTTACAATAGCAACTCTCTAGTCACTCAGAATCCATAACTTAGAGGGATTCTCTTTCAGGCTCTGCTGTCATCAGAGTGCCCCAATACTGGATAGACAATGAGCACCTGGTCTAAATAGAAGCTGCAAAAAATAAATGCTGTTGTGTCAAGACTAACCAGCCTTCCAAACATCTTTTACAGTGATTTGACTGGCACATCAGTAACTTAAATGAGTTTGTCATCACTCAACTAGCATGACCACGCTTATGTTCCTTGTGACATTAGTGGTAGAACACAGTCAAGGATGTACAAAGACACAGCACCAGCTCATAAGCTATCAATTTAATTTCTGAAAGGTCTTGAGAAAGATACGAAATCCAAAAGGTTTGTACCTTTTATAAAAACTGTCTGGTCTGGTGGGTGTTTTCCACAGTCTTCACTTTGTTTTTTAACCTTCTGACCCAACACTCTATCTTTCATCACCTCACTACCTGTAAGTAGCCCCCCAAGGCGCAAGCCAGCCCAAACACAAATATGTCCACAGGCATAGCTGGAAGTATGTATGGTTAAAATAAATAAATAAGAGTCCCTGATGTAAATACACCCTTATTCTGGGAAAGATGGCTTATACTGTGTGGTATTCAAGGCAAGAAGTAGACTCAAAAATGAATGAAACAAGATTAAGTCCATGCTTTTGTAGTCAGGGGTTTAGGAAAAGCTATTTACTTCAATACAGGGATTATAACAACTTGAAGCTGGCCAAAATGTATGAACTGACTGAGAAGTTATACCTTCTGTTCTCCCAAAAAACTGCAAACAGAAATGCATCGCCTCTGCTAAAGATGAAGCTGAAGGGTGATGTTAGGCAGCAGGGGGAAACTCTGTCTATGCAGCATCTAAAAGGTTAAGATTTAAGGGAACAAGAGAGAGTGGCCTCCCCCTAAACGGTCACAATTCACTAAAAATAAGCCCATAGCACAGTGATATCAGAGGGATCTTGACTCAATAGGCAAGCCGAAGACAGCCTCTCTCACTTGACTGCAGCCACTGAGCATGCCCAGGGAGGCCCCAGGTGTGACCTCTGCTACCCTGTGAGCAGTGGCAGGACCAGGCAATCTATCATGGTGTTCATGCTGTCAGCCCTGGTGCTTCGCCGCCGTTGTCTGTCACCCTGCTGGATGAGACCTGCTTAAGGGCAATCATGTCAATCTCTATGTGACCACTCTGTCTAAGGCAGAAGGATGATCTTGACAGGCCTGGCAAAGTCAGCAGAAGGTACCACAAGCTGAAGTCATAGCCTTCCCAAAGAGATGCAATTTGGGCCATTGTTTTTCCTTCAGCTTTTTCTTTATTTTTTATTTCCCTTTTTCTTTTATTTTCATGATATAGGTGAAAGCACACAGAATTTGGCTTCATAGCTGGTCATCTCGGATAAACCTGTTGCCCTCCGAGTTTTTCCCATAGTAAATGTAGCGACACTTCCCCAGGACACCTGAAAATAAAAAGAAACACATCATCACAGGGGGCACAATTAGTATAGCAGGGAAACACAAGTGCTGCAAAACAAACATGAAATGTAATCACGAGTCCAATGGGTGGCAGAAAATGGATCAAGTCCTAGAAAGAAAGGACCCTATCTTCTTGTCCTTAGAGTTGGCATTCAAATAAAATGACACTACCAAGTATAAGTTCCTAGGAATATGTTTTCTGCATAACTTCTCGTCTACTTTTCAGGGACTTTTCTAATTGGGCTCTCCATCTAACATAAGCCTCTCCTCTCTTCAGTTTTCCTTAGTAGAGTTTTTAAGAATGGAATTTTTTTTTTTTTTTGAGTTGGAGTCTCATTCTGTCGCCCAGGCTGGAGTGCAATGGCATGCTCACAGTCACCATAGCCTTGATCTGCTGGCCTCAGACAATCCTTCCACCTCAGCCTTCCAAGTAGCTAGAACTACAGGCACATGCCACCACACCAGGCTAATTTTTTTATTTATTGTGGAGATGAGGTCTTGCCAAGCTGTCCAGGCTGGTCTCGAACCACTAGGCTCAGGCAATCCTCTCACCTCGGCCTCCCAAAGTGCTGGGATTATAGGCGTGAGCCACTGTGCCCAGCAGTAAGAATGGAAAATTAAGGCTTTAAAGATGGGCCCAGTCCAAGATTGTTCTGGGAAGAACAATCATCCCAGAATGTGACTATTTTGAAATCCTTGATCATGAATCAATATTGTCAACTTCCAGAGAGAATCTTCCACATCCTGTGAGGCATCAAGCAACTACAGGATGCCCATGGAGGCCCCAAAATACCACATGGAAAGTAACTTTCAACATTAAATGGCTTCTTATAGGTGTCCTGAATTTTCTTCTCAGGTTGGAACACATTTGATTTTCATCTTTAGTTTAATTATTTTAATTTTTATTTTATTTTAAAGATGTGGGGTACAATTCAGGATTAGGTATATGAGTGGTCAATGTACAGGTGGGCAAAAGATCGTTTTATTTTTGAGTCAGGGTCTCACTCTGTCACCCAGGCTGGAGGGCAGTGGCACAATCATGGCTCACCTCTGGGCTTGACTTCTGGGCTCAGGCGATCCTTCTGCCTCAGCCTCCTGAGTAACTGTGACGACGGGTATGCACCACCATGTCTGCTAATTTTTTGTTTTTATATTTTTATATAGATGAAGTCTCACTATGTTGCCTAGCCTGGTCTCGAACGCCTGGGTTTATGCAAGCTTTCTACCTCAATCTTCCAAAGTGCTATCACAGGCGTGAGCCATCATACCTGGCCTTTAGTTTTATTTTAAATAATTCTGTGACTACATATAGAGCTCTCCTCACATTCAAGGAGATTGTAGGAGACCTAACTATGAAAAATGCCCCTAAAATAGTGTCAAACTAAAAACAAAAACAAAAAAGAATAGTGTCAAACTTTTTAATCAACTCATTACTTATTCTAAATACCCATAAGACATCACCTGCCATCATTATTGTGAGAGTTTTGTAAAATTATTAAGAGAAAAAAAATCTGTTTTGCTTTTTGCTGCCATTTTTTCTTCTAATTAAAAAAAAAACAAACTTTAAATTCAGTTGTACAGAGTTGTCTTTTTTTTTTTTTTGAGTTGGAATCTCACGCTGTCACCCAGAATGGAGTGCAGTGGCATGTTCCCGGCCACCGTGGCCTCGACCTGCTGGGCTCTGGCAATCCTTCTGCCTCAGCCTTCCAAGTAGCCAGAACTACAGGTGTGCGCTATCACTCCTGGCTAATTTTTGATTTATTGTAGAGACTACAGAGTTGTCTTAATACTATTAGGACTTGAGTCTCTGAAATGTATACAACTAGCAAAAAAACAAAGAAAGGAAATTTCCATAAATCATTCATTTATGAAGCACAAATCTGCTTGTGCAAATAGCCACCAAGATGCATAATTATTTTTTTCCATCAGTTTGATAGTGTGAAACCAGCAAGCTCCATTTTTTGTGTTAATTTGAGATAAGTTAGAACTTGAAATTAGCCAGGACTTTCACATAAGAAGTTCTAAGTAGCAAATGTTTTTGTGACTGTAAAAGAGAGGTTTCTTCACTATAAAATTTTAAACCTTGTTCTTACATATGGATTAAAATGACTCTTAGAAACTTTTAAGAACAAGGCAGATGCTCCCTAGTTTGGATGGCTTGGGACAAAGTTAGAAATTGCCAGGGTTCCAGAACTTCTTAGAGTTGGCAACAGAGAGAGTGACATCGTTCCATGGCCTCAAAACTGGCCTCGAGCTCATTCTCATTACTTTTATTTCCTGCCATCTTCCCATGAGCAGGTTTACTGTGGATCATTCCTCCCCCTTGGTCATGCTTTCTCCCTGGCCCCCAATCTCCAATTTCTGGTTTTCAGTATTGGTCTGGTGCCTGGAAACACTGAGCTTAGATGAAGCCTCACCAAGACCCTTCTTGGGGCCTTAATGTTCCTTAAGTTGTTAGCACTGAACTCTTTCCTTTACTGTGCTGAATTATGTAGCAATTGGGGTTGTACTATTAAAATATTGTCACCAATGCCAGGATCCCGGATCCTGGTGGTCTGTGGGCTTATCTGGTCAGGCTCTACCTCAGGAACAACATCCTTTATAGGAGTGGGTGGGAGTGTCTCAGATGTGTCAGAATATTCACAAGAGGCTTCCTTAAACATAATTGATTCAAGCAAACCCTCAAGAATCTGGAAGAATGGGTCCAAAGAATGCTAATTTCTTTCTACAGCACCAGGACAGCATGAATTTTAATAAAAAGAAATGGATAGGGCTGTCGTATATCATAAAGAACACAGTCTTTCTCTGGAGTAAAAGAATGAAAGGCAAACACACACACACACACACACACACACACACACACACACACACACACACACACACACACATTCCACTGTGAGTGTACTCTCTCTGTTAAACTCTCCAGTACATTCTGGGATGCAATTGCTTTTCTCTATCCTCTCTCCACGGTAAACTTCAACTCCGAAACTCACTTAGACACAACCCGGCTCGCGAGAGTCACCCAAGAAACAGGCTGGATGCTCCTAAAACGTATGCAATGATGTGTTTTGAGCCACATTCCCAGGCCTTCCTTCTGGTTGGCATTGATAAAAGTCCTTTTTAAGGCCTACCCTGTTTCTTTGGGTCCTGGAAGTAGGAATGTTTATAGACATCCTGGTGAGAGAAGGCTGTTTGATGAATGCAGGAGACTGCGACTAGGTGTCAGCGCTTGGAAAATGAGGCAAGGACATGAGGTATTAATATTGTCAATGATCTCTTGACGGGAAAACAGATACCGCATTCACTGTCAGATTTAAATAGACATCAAGTGCATTAATGACAAAAGGGCAGACTTCAAACAAAGGGGCTGTGTGGTGGAGAGCTGAGCTAGTCTCTGTGCTGGCAATAACCTGATCTGAAAAGACACCGTCAGGACTGCAGACAGGCCCAGGATTGTGTGCGGTGACAGAAAACAGAGATGCTGACAGAGATACCAGCGCCATATTATGCCAAGGATATTCTAAAAGCTGTCTGCCGCTCTAACAAAAGCTGACATCACTCCCCATCACTTGGGGTCTTCTCTGCCTGCCCCCGCAGAACATTTCTCCCCAGACATCATTACAAAATTCGCAGTGGCTGTGAAGGTCCTGGCAGCCCTGTTCTGTCAGAGCGGCGGGGTCAAAGGGCCTAAGGATAACCTCAGTCAATCTAAATTTGGACTTTGCAGGAAGAGCACACTCGTCCCTGCTGATATCTCAGCTACTTGAGGTGATCAGAAGGCCAATGTGTGAGGAGCTGTCACCTTGAATAAAATCCTGAAAGGGAAGGCACTCAGTCCGTGAGTTGTTCCCAGAAGGCATGGGGACGGCCTGGCAGCCGAAAATGAAATCCAGCTGCTGGTGCTCGCCCGGAGAGAAAGGTGCTCCCACTAGTGACAGTTAAAATTGGCTGAAATTTTAAAACTTGAACCCCGTACAGTGGCTAGAATGAAGCAAGCGTTGCCTCTGTGAGTCTCCTACAGGAGCTCAGCATAGGGATGCGATTACCCCCAATATGCGACTTTTATGTTCAAAAATAAATAAATAAAAATTAACAAGGGAAAGCAAACAAACACAAAACAGCACAGTCCCACGTGTGGCCAAAGGACTTTATTTATCATGAAGGTTACTTCTAAAATGTGAGGCTCTGCTCATAAATTAAGTGAGATGGCATTGTGCTTCCCTCTCCCTTGCCCTCCCCACGGCCCTCCTTCTTCTACCATGGCAACTGCCATAAACTGTGAAAATTACAGAGGGAACAGTTTGCTTGCAAAGAGCATTTTGATGGGGAGGTGCTCCGAGGCTGGAATTTGGGAACCCGCTGGTTGTGACTCAGTAGGTGATGGTTTCTCTGCACATCTGCAATGGATTCATTTGTTTGTATCTCCTCTAACTATAATGTCTTGAAACTGGAGGGGGAACACACATTTAATGGCATATGTAGTGTTTTTAATTAAAAGATCTGGCTTTGCCATAATAAGTGAAGCCGGCTTGCCATGCGTCAGGCCAACGTGCAGCTGTCTGTGTGGGTTTTTTTTTTTTTTTCCCCAGGGACCCTGAAAAATGACAGTGTGCCATCCCCCGGGGAATCCTCTCCTGCCAAATGAGACTCCTAATTTTTCTTAAGTAGCCAGCTTTCCCATCACCATAAGCTCTTAAAGCTATAATTATGAAAAAAATGTATTGGGAAGAATCTGTTTTAAAGAGGCCCTTTATCTTTTCAATGTTTCCCCCCTCTGGAATGGATGTTCTAATTATGCAGGTTAAGTTATGACCTTGGGGCTGCCTAAGGGGGTGGAAATCAGCCTCTTTCCTTAGATGCAAGGCTGAGATGGCAGGGTTAGTACCAGAAACTTCTTTGCTGGAGGGTGTCCAGGGAGGGCAGTTCTTACACACCCGTGGACTGAGTCCAGCACAGTCTCCAGATCTCCTGATCTCCTAGATGGTCTCCCACTTCCAGGTGCAGTTCAACAGTCTATTTCGTGAGGCGCTGCTCTTTTCAGGCATGTGACCAGTACAAACTCCTTTCCCTGGCTCAGTTGGTTTCCCCATTTATAAAATGAAGGCCGGTGGCTCAGCCTGTAATCCCGCGCCTTTGGGAGGCTGAGGTGAGTGAATTGCCTGAGCCCGCGGGTTCGAGACCCGCCTGGGCAGCGAGACCTCATCTCTACAATAAATCAAAAAATCAGCTGGGCGTAGTGGCGCATGCCTGTAATTCCGGCTACTCGGAAGGCTGAGGCGGAAGGATCACCGGAGCCCAGCAGGCCGAGGCTGCGGTGGCCGGGAGCGGCTACTGCACTCCAGTCTGGGCGACAGAGTGAGACTCCAACTCAAAAAAAAAATGAAGGCAAGGGACCCCATAATCTCAGAGTCCATTTTAGTTCTGAGATAGATGATTTAGTATTTTCAAATGTTTCTCTTGTGAAGAACATCAGGCAGGTCCAACATTGCCTGATGCAGGAGGCAGATCCAATGGTCAGTCAATAAAAATTTTGATTTGGAGTAAGTCAGCTCTTGTATCTCATCCAGATCATATTCCCGCAGTATAGCCTGGACAGAAGAGGAGCTCTGGAGGAGCCCAAAATCACCAAGGGAAGGATTTCCACTAACTTTTCTGAAACCTGTATTTCATACCCACGGCCAGAAGTGCTGACCACTAACTAGCCTACGACCCACCGGCTTTGGCATAAGCCCAAGTCTCATAATTCCACATTCAACACAACTAAAGCCCAATCATCAGAGCGAGTGGTCTGTCATGAATATTTTAGTAGTGGGGGGGAGAATTTGCACATGCAAACACTCAAACGTATCTGATATGAGAGTGCAGGTTGAACCAATAAATTCATATTTGTAAAACAGAGAAATTAAGGTATTAATTATCATTATTGTTCATTTTGGTAATCATCATTTTAGAGATCATTATTTTAAATGCTATTATCATAAGTGCTCATAAGTGTAGCCGTGTAATGACAAACACATCTTGATTCAGTTGTAATCACTTAGAGCTTATAATTAGTGGTAGGAAACAAGCAAAGGCTGGAGTATTCCTCATAGGACTCCTGTTTGAGTTGGATGGACTTGGTGACAGAGAAGAAAAGGGTACTAGGGGAGTTATTCCGGTCCATTGTGGAAAGCTTTAGAACAATGTTTCCTTGGGACACTATACATTTCCACAAACACGTAATCCCTACAATATTCTCCTTCCTCCCCAATTTCTGACATCCAGTGCCTAAAACAATACAGAAGCTCCTCAGTTTACAACAAGGCTATGCCCCCAAAAACCCCATCATAAATTGAGATTATCATTAAGTCAAAAATGTATCACAAGTTGAAACTATCTTCAGCCATAAGTCCCTTAGCTTTCAATGTGATTACAGTGCCTACTGAATGTGTTTTGCTTTAGTCCAACTGTAAAGCTGAAAAAACTATCAAACCATCATAAACTGGGGAACATCGGCACTGGTACAGAGGAGGAGTTTGATAAACATTTGTTAAATTAATCAATACCATTAAAATGATTACGTCTATAAAATTTAAACAGAATCCACAAAGTTAGGAATTGTAATTTTTGAACACTCATCCTTTCACCTTTGGTATGACTTCAGACATCTGAAACACTTAAAAATATATACGGATTAAATATTTGCCATACTGAAGAAGGGAACAGAATAACAGAAGGCAACATCCTCAATTCCTGAATTCTATTGTTGTTTTTATGCTAACACTTTCTCCCATGAAAACAAAGCAATCACAATGTCTGGATAGAAAGAGAGAAGTGAAATGAAAATTATCATCCGGCCTAAAGAGCTGTAAACATCATACGCTGTACAGGGACATTTTCCAGAAAGCACATTCCTCAGTCTTTGTTATGTGCAGGCCGTGAATAAACTGGGAACTGGAAAGGAATAAACACCCATGTTTTATGATCTTGAGAAGTGGCTGGAGCAATACCCCGAGGTCAGCCCGTGTGATGTGCTATCAGCTCTGCGGTGGATATCACACAGGATTTAGCGGAGCCTGCAGAATCATAGGCACCTAGCACAATATCCTCCTTCAGTGTAAGCTACTTAAATACTAAGACAAAATGAAAAGAAGAGAGACTTTAAAAGTTCTCAAGGGAAGAGGTTGCATGGGAGCAGTTGTTGCGGGAGGAGGACACGAAGACCTTCCTCCACGCCCGATGTATTTTCCCTTCATCTGAGAGCCCATCTGAGACCCTCCAGGTGGGAGATGAGATGAGGAAAGGCTCTCAGGCTGACCCAAGGGAGGGTGGGGAAGGCAAAGAAAAGGTGAGACTTCTTTCCCAAACACGCTGAGTGTGACTTTAGGCAAGTGTCTTGGGTTGTGATGGGGTACCATGGTTACCACAATGCTTGCTAACCCCCCCAAACATCTGTTAGGCCTCCTGCTACCTTTGCCATATTGCACACTGTCCTTGCTAAATACTGCAGTGACCACCTCAAACCATGCTTCTTGCTTCTCTTTTATTGCACAAAACATCACCATGAGTGGTATTTCTACCCTGCTATGCTAACCCTGATATTTTGTACTGGGGGGCATTTGAATTCTGCCATCCTGACCCCAAGGATGCTTTGACTTCAGGCTTCTAAATATAAACATGTATAAACCAGCCTTGCAATTTTTCTTTGAGAAAGCATTAATTTCTTACAGCAAACCCCATTTAGCCAATTTAATTCCTTAATCAATTTTTAAATGCAAAGTTAAACCATTTCTATTTTTAACATTTTCATTCCCACTTTGTTGAATTGCTTTTCAATGGGATCAGTTCTTTTCCATGTAATTTTTACAGAGGGGTTAAATTTCTAAATCAGCTTTTGCCAAATATCAAATTTCAACTGATTATATCTTCTAAATCTTTAGAGTCTTTTATTTTTACAAAGTCCCATTTCCTTGAGTAAAAATTTGCAGATCTAAACTGTGTCCGGAAGACTTGAATCTTCCGTTGAAGTTTAGTGAACAAATTTTATCGTCTGTAGTATTAGTTCATTTCACTTTTATTTTGTTTTCATTATTTCTACCAAGGCTAATTCCTCCCCATGACTTTGTGTGGTTTTCAATATACCAACACGATATAAATCTTTGGTCCGTTTTTCATCCACAATAAGTTATATTATATGCAGGGTTTAGTTGCTGTCATTTTTCTTTCGGGCTGGTTATTTCTACCAGCACTGTTTATCATAAATTAGAATAAATGATAGTTTTTATTCATTTCTTAGCACTAAGAGTATGACGGACAAAGATAAATACTCTGAGTGCATGATAGGGTCCAAATTGCGGGGTTGCAATATGCTGTTTCCTATCATGCACAGGACAAAAAAAATCACAGTATGGATCACATACTCAAGCGTTAGGATGCATCCATATCCTGAAAGAAAGCTGACAAAAATGCCAGGCAACCTCTCCCTTTCAGACAAGGACATTTGGCTCCAATGCTCAGACCTGCCCAGTGAGGCTGGATGCGGATGAAGCTTTCCACTGGGAAAAGATAGATTACACAGCCTGCTCAGGCAAATGCTGGGCCTTGTCAAGTCTCACCCAAGTGTTTGTAGAGAAGAAAAAGCAGGGGAAGGAAACCAGTCAGCAGGGAAAGGATCTTGGCAACATTTGTACTAAAAGTGCTCGGCACACAAAGCTAAGACACTAGTTTCCCAGAGCAGGAGGCTGCACACATGATCACGAGAGAGGGCAGATATGATGCTGTGTGATAAACCAGGATCAGTGAAAAATACCCTTTGGGCTCCCAGGGCAGCCAAAATGGAGGCTTTTCATCCTAGAAGAAGAAAAGGAGGTGAGGAGGGAAGGAGAGGAGAAAAAATACAGGAAAAGTTCTTCCCTGATATAATCTGTTAGTGAAAAATGAAAAAGCTGGTCCAAGTCTGAGAAATACCTGCAATGTTAAGCAGATTCTCAGTAACAAGTTCTACTACCCCACTGCGGGTCCCTCGACTCCATGCTCAGGGGTCTCCCATCTGCAGATGTTGTGGCCCTACCTAGACCTAACCAGGCCCTTCAATGTCCTTTCTATATCAAGGAAATATTAGTCTGAAAAATATCTGGCAGCAGATATTTCCATTATGTGAATCTTGAAAAGGAAACAGTCAACATGCTTTTGCTCACATGTCAATGCTTTTTAATTTCCTTTTTTAAAAAAATGTATTGGGGGCAGTGAGGGGTGAGCAGCAACTGACAGGAAAGAATGAATCTCAAGTCTGAAAATCTAGGTCCTCAATAGCTCCCTTTTTTGAACTTCACCAATATGATTGGCTTTTACCTCTACACATGTTGTATTTCAATCAAACAGAAACATATTAGAAATATGAGAGATCAAACTCCAAGGTAAATGTTTCCTTACTCCAGTAACCTCCATCCCCGCAAAGAATAAACTGCTAAATCTTCTCAGCAATCCAAATTTTGTTTTTTTATTCTCAGGTTGCATTTTTTTTTTTTTTGTCCCAGCCAAAGATGATGCCAGAAACAGTTTTTAATCTTGACTTCCTAAACAATGATTTATTTATACTCTCCTATAAGAATTCTATAGTATTTATTACATTTCTCAGTAAGCTTAGATAGAGAATGCTAAACTTCTCTTTAAAAGTGTTTCTTTAACTGTACTGGAAAATTGTCAGACTGGACCAGAATGTAAAAATTCTCATTTTAGGTGAAGTCCTTTATTTGACAAATGAGGAAAACAGATTCCGGTTGGTTTCTCTAAGGTGATAGACCCAGACCAGGCATCCATACAACCCTTTCCAGTTCAGAAATATCTCTGAGTTATAGGACACCTCCTTTGTGACAGGAATAGAAATTTTGTTTTATGCTTATTTTTCAAATCCATTATTTATTTGTTCAATCCTGTTCACAGGAAGCGCACAGAACTTCAGACACTACCAACAACCTTAGACTCATTCTCACCTACTTTTTTCCTCGAGAGAAACTTAAACTGTAAAGCCAGTTTGGTGTGAATTTCCCTGTCTCCCATGTCTGTATTCTAAGTGGGGTTTAATGGATTTGAGATGGGCTGGATTCCAAAGTGCATGCCGAGATGGGATGCAAATCAGTTAAGATTTGTGAAGTGCCCTTCAGTGCATCCATCACTAGATGGATGTCATATCAACCGGTTGTCAGTCAAAAGGACAGTGGTCAAGTGGTATGGCTTCATGTTGATGAAGGAACTCAGAAATCTTTCGACAGGAGAGAAAAAAGGAAGAAAGAAAAAATCCACCCCTTCGCACCCTCGGCAATACCCACCACTATCTCGACATTTATCTTTTCCACCTTCTAGCCAAAGATTGGAGCATCGCCACTAGAGGGCAGCATGAATTTAGAAAAGTAGCAGCTTCTTCAAAAAAAAAACTATTCAGGGAGGGCCATTAAAACCACACTGTGCTTTTGGTCACCAATTATAGGTTCTTTAGTGATCAATATGTCACGTTTGCTCAATCTGTGCTGAAGACTTTCTGGGAATAGAGTTAACAGACACCCTTCCTTTTCTGAATTTTTCTTGCCTCAATTTCAGGGACTGATTTTCTTTACCATCAAATGCTCTAATTAATCTTCCAGGTTCAGGGGTTGGAGATTTTTACATATCACCTGCATAAATGTAAAGAAGCATTCAAACTAATAAAGACAAATTCCCCCCCATTTCTTAGAGAAAATATATCATTTTTACCATGGGAGTCTAAAAGGAAATATATTATCCAATGGCATGGAGGTGCCATCTTTTGATAGCTAATAATAATAATAAACAAAATAAAAATGGGATCAATACACACAAATCACAGCTACCTCCTTTTAAGGCCCTATCTATTTAAAATCTACCCAATAATTGTGTTCCCTCTCAGATACTTGGTCCAGAGTCGTCAGAAAAGAGTAGCAGAAACTACTCAAATAAAAATATAATAACAATTCCAGCTGCTGTTTGAGCCTCATTTAATCCCCATCATTGGTCTCTGGCACATGAGTCAAGTAACCATTTTCATGCCTAGAACAACAAGTGACCACCTCCCTTTAGAAGAAAGAGGTATTCATCGGCTTCCACAGATTTCAAACAGATCATGATTTTTTTTAAAAAATAGCAGTAAAGATATAACATTCTAGAGAATGAAATTTTAAATTAGAATTTTATAGAGTGAGAATAAATGAGTGGTTTCAACCGGGGAAGGGAGTAAACAAAAATTGGAGTTACTGGCCTTCCAGGCAGGGGAAGCCAGAGTTGGGTCCAGTGTGGCTCTCCGTTTCCACTGAGAGGTCTCTGGAGTGATCGGTGAAGCAAGCATAAAATGACCCTCACACACTTCCTTCCCCTATACTTCCCTAATATAACAGTCATGTGATTGACTAGCCACTTGGGGGAACACTGGGCTCTAGTTAATTAATGAAATTATCTCATTAACTCATGGTTACCTAGAAACCTTTTTGAGCCTTCTCTCATACATAAAATACTAAGACTAAAGTAAACTTCATCCTCTTGCTAGGTACAACATAGTGACCACAAATGAGTATTTCTTTGAGTATTTATAGTGAGGATGATATAGTTAGGAAAGCTAGCTGGGGTGGGAAGACTGCCGATTGAACATTTCTCAAGGTCTTAGCATCTCCTGCTTATATGAGCTCCAAAGGTTGAAGACAACAGCTTTTCATCCATGCATCATGAAAGATAGGGCATAGTAAGTACACAATAGATTGTTTTCCTTGTATTGTGAAATAGATGAAAAGATCTCAGGATACTTATTTCTAACCCCAACATTTATTTTACATCGCTGGATGTTTACGAGTAGAAGAACTGTTTGGGTGAGCCCCAGGACAGTGGTTCTCCAACTTGCCTGTGCATTAGAACCACCTAGAAGGTTTGTTAAAACACAGCTCACCAAGCCCCATCCTCATAGTTTCTGAGTCAGTGGGTCTGATTTGGGGTCAAGAATTTGCATTTTTACAAATTCCCAGGTGATGCCGATGCTGGGAGATGATCTTTAAGGAACACTATTTTGGGACAATCTAACAGAGACCTCCTTTTCCTTTTTAAAAAAACAAATCCCTCAACATTAGTTTTTATTCTTGAAAAATCAATACTATCTAAAATCAGAGACTGAAAAATCTGGTTAGCTGAGGGGTCTAATATGTTGAGTTTTGGTAAATAGAGGTTTTATTTTTTCTCCAATAGCAGTCTGAAAACTAAGGGTACCTAAAGTAAAAAAATAACCATCATAAAATGTTGCCCCAGCTCTTCATAGAAAACAAAATTCATAAAAGTTTAAACTGAAGTGCTGTGAGGATTACGTTAACTAAAGAAAGAAGAAAATTGGAGGTTTGGTTTTTTTTGATAAGTAGAATAGAACTAAACGTGAAAACCATAATCTATGAAGTATTAAAAAAAAAAAACTGAAGGAAAAATTTCCCAGAAAAGTCTTTAGACTCCCCCTAAACAGACAGAATCTTATAGGAGCAAACCTGAGCAGCGGGGGTCCTCCTGCAGAGTCAGAATAGGAATTTGGCTTTGCTCTCAAGCAGAAATTTGCTTTTGGGTTTCAGATCTGTTCCTATTAGAGAGCTCACATCAAAAGGTGGGGAAACATCCACAGTTCTCTCTGGTTCTGCATGCTGAAATTTCTCAAGAGAGTCATTGAAAATAAAGACAAGTTCCTTTTTTATTTTTTTAATTTTTCAAACTACAAAAAAAAGAACCTCTCAAATAAAATTAAGCAGACCTCGTAACAACTCAGTTTGTCATAATTCAAACCCTGCAAGGATTGGGAAAAAAGCCTTCCTTTCTTGGGCCCATTGATCCATCCTCCACCTGCCCTTCATTAAAATCCAAACAAACTTTTCCTGTACTGATATTACTATAATCCTTCCTAATTCCAATACACTCTAAATTGCTTTCTCCAAAAAGAAAACAAAAGGAATCTGCCGATATATGATCTAAATGAAAGAAGTTTGCATTTAAAAATAATAATAATAACCAAAAGTCTGTTGTTGTAAAAAGCAAAGCATGATACTTGGACACTAGCTAATCCCACTGCCAAATGCCAGAATATGTTCATTGTTTTCTGTTCTTCCACTCCCTGTCCTCTCGTCTGCTTTGGAAAAAAAAAAGTGTGTGTGTGAGTGTGTGTGTGTGTGTGTGTGTGTGTGTGTGTGTGTGTGTGTGTATGTATATGCATATATATATATATGTTAATATAAGAAACTCTAGATTAAGTAAAAATTAATAACAGAAAGCAGTTTATAAGAGCAATATAAACCTCTGTACATTTCCCCCCCAAGATAAAGACAAGGAAAATAGTATCAGAGCAAATTATAAGGGCCTTCATTAGGGTCAGGCTCATTAAAACTTAATGAAGGCACCAGAGTCTCTCCAGCAATATTAAGAGGAGCGTGTTTTTTGCCTATCAATGGAATGGCCCCAGTCAGAGAGACATTGCTGACAGTGGGTGGTACCTGGTGTTATCTGTCCCTGGAATGTACCACTTTGATGACTTGGGATATTACCCCTTTTATTTGGCTGGCTTGAATTTGTCAGGATTCACCCTGTGGTGAGTTAACATGCTTCTACATTGGAGGAAAAAAATTACTCATGGACCAGTGTGCGCCTCACACCTAATAGAATACATCTGGCTCTGACAGTTTGATGCCCAGCTCTGAGCCACATTCGGCAACACAAATTAACAGCGTAGACATTGCCCACGCTGAGCAGGAAGTAATAACCTGCTACCTGCTACTTGGCCAAAATCTCATTATAAGCCATTACGGTAATTGAGGGCCAAGACTCTGTGGATATTAGACTCCCTGAGCGCCAGTGGTTAGTTCAGAAGAAGAAAGACTCATAATGGAGGGGGTGGGGCAGACTGAGGAAAAATTGTGCTTTGGGCCATAGAAAGAATTCTGTCCATGGAATGCTCTGTGGTGCTGGGAGAAGCCTACATGACCTCTCCTAGGGGGGCTCAAGACACCAGGAAGATGATGTCACTTTTGGTAGGCCTCCAACAATGCTATACAATTAAAATTTGGTTTGAATGAATATTGGGGATAGCCACAAAGGGAAGAGGAGGGCAAAATAAGTCAGAATGTTCCATGAGTAATAAGCACAGAAACTGGGGTAGAGGGAGGGGAAAGGGGAAGCTACCCATTCCCCTCGAAGAAGGAGGCTGACTGGTATTTACTGCATGTATGTGAGTCTCATCCTTCTGGTGGATGAGAAAAAGCCAACACTTTTGCCCATAGGGTTGATGCGCTAAGATTCTGTCCAGGGTTGGGCAGCTATGGGTGAAGGGGGTGGGATGTGAGTTGGGGGGAAGGGAATAGGACAGAAGAAATCCTATTAATCCATCAGTAAATGAACTGATCAACTAGCCTGAATTTTGGAATTATGAAGATGGCTCTGAACACTGCAATAATCTTGACAGCTTTCAATAAACTTTCTTAGAAAGTGTCATATAGGGCCAGGGAGAGAAGTAATTGAAAATACAATATACCGTCTCCAGAAACTCCTTCTTATCATCTCCCTTTACACACACACACAACGCACCCCAAACACACAAAGCTACCTCAATAACAACCAGATTCTCCAGTCATGAAAGCAAGCTTATGAAAGGTTTTACCTAATGTATAATAAAAGCTCCTGAGCACTGTGTTTTCCTGAAACTGCTGGAATCCTGGTGAATAGACCTTCCTGAGCATCCCAAAGTTACCGTTTCATCCCATCCCATGTGGCATTGGTGTTTTAAAGAATTGATATTTGGGGGGAAATAAGGAGTATGGTAGAGGAAATGCAGTGCTCCTGATGGTGCAGACGCCTTGTGAGCATCAAGCACACACTCTGCACACCCTAAGATAATCCTCCTGTCTCACACAAGCCAGCCTCATTATTATTTCTCTTCACTTACAGGGTTAAGTGCAGTCTGGAACCTGGAAAATGGCTGCAGTTGGTACAAGTGAGGCCTTCCCTATAACTAGATCCTTCAGGAAAAAACAAATTAATCAACAGCGAGCTGAAGTGGGTTTAATGATTGCATTCTGCATACAATCAGCTTTTCCCTTTTCAAGGGCCATCAATATGTCAAGGGAAGACATATCTGAAGGATATAGCTCTTAACATCAAGGTTATCTATTCTCCACAAGGCTCCCACTCCTTGCCTGGCTGATACTCCACGCTGCCTGTGTCTCACATTTTCATCAACTCTGCAATCAATCAAGGTAATAATGTTGTGCAAAAAATCAATTAACAACGCAATTAAACTTTCCTTATTATCTCAAAGGGCTGAAATAATACCTAAAGGGAAGATAGACTTACTGAACGCAGACATCCATAATCCAATGTGAAAGTGAATTATGAGGTTAGACAGATGCAGGCATGTGCTGGTGCTGTTATTTTCCAGGGGTTATATCTCATCACGGCAGTGTATCAGTCAGCCCCAATCCCAGACCCTAAAATTCCAAATTACTTTTAAGAAATATATGATGTGCAATATCCATTTCATATTCTCTTTTAAAGATAACCCCCTCCCCTCCAAAAAAATTGAACGGCCATATTATTCAAAGACAAAATGATCTTTCAACAAGAACATAAAATATAAAAGCTATAATAACATTTACATCTGTATAGCACACATCTCTGTAAATGCAGGTCATCTATTATACATAATCTGCAGTGCCTAAAAGGCCCAGGATGCAGCACAACATTTAAAACCCAAATGCGTAAATGTGCAAACTCCTATATGATGACTGGCTTCCCTCAAGTAGAGGCCTCATCCATGGCTGCCCTTATACTCATGCAAACACACATACACACATGCACGTATACATGTGCGCAGACACACACACACACACATACAGAAGCATCTGGAACAACGGAAGTATTACTCACTTAAAAAGAGAATGACTATATTATTTAGCAATTACACTCAACTTGCCCTGAAACACTACTATCCTTAGGAATTGAGCATTTATAGTACATTAAAAGAAGACAACTATTAACCTTTTGCAGCAGTAAGGACTGGGAAGTGCTTGAAATTTCACACTGAAATGAGATACATAAGAGAGGAAGAGGCAAGGGCTCCATGACATCTACAGAACTCATTTCAAACTATTCAGGACCCGCATGCCATGGTCTGACACCATCAGGAGGCCTGGAGATAGAAGGGGAAACAAAGCACAGAAGAGGAAAAAGAAACCAGCACCAAAGCAAGAGCCAGTAAACAGAAGGTGTTAATCTAACATTAACATCATTTGAATATGCTCTTACTCCTGGAAATACAAAACAACATCACTGACTTAAAGAATAAATATAATCAAACATCAAATGTTAACGCCCACACCAAAATCATCTAGTTCGATTCTCCCGCAACCCATCCTTCTCCATATGGCCCCAGAGGCTGTTCTTGGCAGAGTTTGAGGCTCTCTCACCAGTCCAAGAGATCCCAGGAGCCAAATGAATGGATCTAGGAATGTACAATTTTAAATTAGGGTCTCAGACATGTATCTGAATAAGACTAGGGAATTATTTCTTTCTTGGTTAAACATGTTGCTACATGGGTTCTAGGTCTGAGTACTACATGGTTAATCTCATTGCAGTGTGAATGTCCACATATACCACGAAGAGTTGTGCAGGTATTGTTGTTTTAAATATTATTGCTCAACAATGAATTCCTTTTTTTTTTTCTTTTGCAAGTTACTTACTTGTAACAAAGATCCAGCTTTGCAAGACAGCCTTCCTCCATTTTCAGCATAAGGCAGCAAGGCTGAGTCCCAAGTGTAGATTTAAATGAACAGTAAAACAAGACACACACAACACTCATTCTGCAATTTCTTTAAAAAAATAAATAAATAAAGAGTCAACCTGTGATGTACTTTTGGGTACCAATTTTCAACAGAGAAGTTGGACAGGTTGAGTAAATTCTGCCATTTCTCTCCTAACTTTAAGGAACATAATTAATATGTTTTCATTTCCAATGACTATATTGTGTGTGTATCAAGTGGAACTGCTCCTGCTGAGTATTTGATTCCACTGACGATGGGGTGGGTTGGATTTTAAATGATGTGTGAGCACTTCTGTTCTTTCCGTGCTCTGGTTTATGTGTTATTCATGACTTGCATTACAGACATGGCTGATACACAGATGTAAATGTTATTAAATCTTTTGTATTTTAGAGGCTTTGTGAAAGACTTCTTTGTTTTCAAATAATTCTCTTAACCACCAGAAATAACCAGTAATACATGACAATGCCTTGGGAATTTTTTTCACTGTTTTTTCTGATGAAGAGATCGCTCCCTGCACTGCTATCTTTTCATCATAATAAAAATGGATAAGTTGGAAGATAGAAGATTTACATCTTTATTGTAATGCTCAGGCACAATTTCACATGTGTGTGCATGCCCTCATGTATGTTGTATGCTTTGTGTGCATATATTGCATATGGGCCTGTGAGAGTTGTTACAGGTACTGTTGTATGTGTGCTCTTCTGTAAAGTGGTATACAATGCACAGAGTTTGTGTTGTGTGTCTACTTTGTGTGTGTATCTTGTGTGTGTTGTGTGTACATGAAGTGTGTGTGTGTGTGTGTGTGTGTGGTGTGTGTGTGTGTGTGTGTGAATATGTTGACATCATTATGCCAAATCAGAACTCAGTCACCCAATTCTTGATTATCTTTCAAAGACACAATTGTTTCACCCAATTTTGGTATCTGACAATTTTTAATCTGTTTTCGCCTCACTCCATCCTCTTCACTCCATCCTCTTCAGAATTTCAGCAGAAATGTGGCAGAGGATAAACTTGTTCATATAGACAGCACTTAATCAGTCTGTGTCTCTTGCTAGTTCCCTTTTCTCTACTAATTTTAAAATTAAACAATGCTTCAAAACTGAACAATGCACTTCCACAAATACAGCTGAAGGAGGTCAAGAAAGACAAACGTATATTTCAGTCATGAGATTAGTAGCCTGGCTGTAATGCACTCTCATAGGCGAGCACACTCAGGCCCTCAGCTCGCCCCAGGGCAATGGGGGTGCCTGCTTGATTTCCGAAGAACCCTCTTGCAAGCACAAGAAGGATCCTTTCAATTCAGGGAGCTTGGTAGAGTCAAAAGTCTGAATTTCCAGCTCCTGGTCTGTGAGTAACTGTCCTTGCCAACTGTGTCATCTCTCTGGACCTGTTTCTTAGTTTGTAGAGAAAATGCTCCTTGAGGCCTATTTCTGTCCTAACGAACATCACTCATATTATCATCTAGGCAGATTTTCCATGCTATGCATAGGTCACATAGCGGACACAGTGATATAGCCTTTTTCCTTTCTGTGTCCCTCTTTTCCATTCCGTGGTTCTTCCTCCTTTCCTTCTAGAATATCTCCAATGTTCATACTCTTTCTTTTGGGGGGACTTCAATTCCAGAATTAAAACATCACTGTTCTTTTCCTCATCTGACATTTCATACACTTTGTAAGAAGCTACTAGCTCTATGATTAACTAATGCATTAATTATATAAAATATAACCAAATATATATGTTGAATTAAATTTCAGGCAAAATAAGTAAGAGGGGAAATAATGTGTGCCAGGCACAATCAATGCCGCTACTCCCCTCAGAAAAAGGAAAGAGACAGAGACAGAGAGAGATTCGTTCTACATTTGAGGACCTAACAGGCCACAAAGGGAAATGATTTATCAAATAAAAATAATTGCAATAAAATTGCTACTGTACTTTTATATGCAAAACGTTAAGCAAACGTAGAATAAAATTAGCTCTGTTTGGGGAGTGAAGAGGTAGACAGAAGGCCTACAAAGAAGACATTTTCACTCAATGTAGTTCTCGTTTTTTTTTTTTTTTTTTGAGTCGGAGTCTCACTCTGTCGCCCGGACTGGAGTGCAGTGGCCGCTCCCGGCCACCGCAGCCTCGACCTGCTGGGCTCCGGCGATCCTTCTGCCTCAGCCTTCCAAGTAGCCGGAATTACAGGTATGCACTACCATGCCCGGCTGATTTTTTGATGTATTGTAAAGATGAGGTCTCGCTGCCCAGGCGGGTCTCGAACCCGCGGGCTCAGGCAATCCACTCACCTCAGCCTCCCAAAGGCGCGGGATTACAGGCTGAGCCACCGAGCCCGGCTTGTAGTTCTCTTTTTACTTGTGTTATGTCACTAACATAATATATATATTTGTAACAAATTAAACAATATAAAAAATGATTTAAAAAAAATTAACAATTACTCCTTTCAATATTTCCATGACTGTCTGGTATATAGTGACTCCAGGGTATGTTTGTATGTGTATAGATATGCACATTTATACATACATATGTGTGTGTGTGTTTGTGTGTATGAGCAAGAGACACTGCTAAGAAAAAATGCAAGGAGAAAAAAATGCACAAACTCATTTACTTTGGGGTAAGAAGTAAAAGCAAAACATACCCACACACCCACACACACACAGACATACAAATGTCCTTCTTTGTTTTTCAAAAAGAACATAGGAAGGCTAAATCATTAAGCAATAAGAATGACAATGGGTAATGGGCAGGGTGAAACAGGAAAAAGAAAATTGGGATGGGATTGAAATTTCTAAGAATATGTCTCTTTTTATAGTCATATATTTTAAATATTCGAAAAATGAACTAAATGGAGGAGAATACAAATCCTAAACCAAATATAAACAAACAAAAAAAGGGTTACATATTTAATCTATAATGTAACCACACAAATACATTAATTAAATTAATTTTGGAACAGAGTACTTCAACTACACACCTAAGTGAGCTAGTCTGAGTACCAAAAAAAAAAAAAAAAAGCCAAAAAAAAACTGCAAAGAAATCTTGGGCTTTACTTAGTAGTCTTATCACTGTTAGTGTTACTGCTGTTATCATCCTCAAACTATCTTGTATATATTGTAGGATAGAGAAAATGTGTACATAAACTAAAGTTGTTGGAAAGCAGAGAGAAAACGGAAATAAAACAAGGAATGAGGGAAGATGTGGTAGGTTGGCAGAATAATGGCCCCATGAAGCCCACTCTCAAACCCCTGGGACCTATCAATATGTTACCTGACATGGCAAAAGGGATTTTTCACATGTGATTGAGGGTACAGGCCTACAGATGGGGACAGTATCCTGAACTATCCAGGTGTGCTCGATCTAGTCACATGCCTCCTTAAAAGGGGAGAAGCTTTTAAGGCTGTGGTCAGAGAGTGCAATGTGATCTTGGAAGAGTGGTCAGAGGGGTGCAATGTCAATGACTCTGAATATGGAAGAAGGGGCCAGGAGCTAAGGAATGTATGTGGCCTCTGAGAGCTGGGAAAGGCAAAAAAAAAAAAAAAAAGAATTTTCCCCTTGGACCTTCAGAAAGGACTGCAGCTCCACTGATACCTTGATTTGAGTTTAGTAAAGACCCATGTCAGATTTCTGACATACAGAACAGTAAGATAATTTTGTGTCATTTTAAGCTACTTAGTTTGTAGTACTTTGTTACAGCAACCCTAGAAAATAATAAAAAAGAAGAAGGAGAAGGAAAAGAAGAAGTTAAACATACATATATGAATGTATGCGCATGCGTACATGTATGTAGGACACCTAGCATCTACATACTGGTTTCTAAAAATTATTTGCTACTAAAAATACCTAGAGATACTTGGAGAAATGGCCGATTCAGATTATGAAGCAGGAAACATACAAAGTGAGTCTAGAATGTCTTGCTGTGCCAGAAAGAGAAAAGAATACGGAGAATGTGGTTTGAACAGGCTCTCTCTGTCCAAATTTGGCACTATTTGAATATCAGCAATAAAAATGATAGTAATTATTTGACACACTGAATTAAAAATGAGTCCATAATGATACTTAAACAAACACACAAACAAATACATGCAGAGGAAGAGAAAGCTCTTATTTAAAGAATGACAGTTAATTAATATAGAAGGAATGACAACACTAGAAAAATCACCATACTCCAACACAGTAATTCAGGCAAGTATTATCAGTGGATGTTACAACTATTGGATGAAAGTTTATCAGGGAAGAGAATACTCACACAGCCTTGGATTTTCACTCTTTAGGTTACTTATTAATTATAAAGAGGAACATACGCCTGAAGAGTGGATCCATCTGGTGATAACCACGTTAACCAAATGATCGAGCTCAGCATCGCTAAGAAAGGGATCATTAAATATCATGTGCCTCACAGCAGGATGCAATAAAACGTGCTCCATATCACCTATGCTTGCCAAAATGTTAAATCTGAATCAAACCACAAGAGAACAATCAGAAAAACCCAGAATGTGGGCCCTTCTGAAACAAAATTGACCTGGGCTTTTGAAAAAGTGAAATGTCAAAGGGTGAGAAGTAGGAAAGGTGAGAAGTATGTTCTAGATCAATGGTACTTCGGTTTCATCAGAATCACCCTGAGAGCTTGTTAAAACACTGATTGCTGGGCCCACTCCCAGAGTTTTTCATTTAGTGAGTCTGGGGTACATAAAGTTCTAGCATTGTTCATTTCTGACAAGTTCCCTAGTGGCCTGATGCTGCTGGTCTTGGGACCACCCTTGAGAATTACTGACCTAAATTTTAAAAAGACTTTTAAAACTTAACAACCAAATGCAAAGTGTAAGCCTCGATTAAATATGACATTAAAACAAAAAGATTTACAAGAGACCATTGGGAAAACTGGATAAATTTTACTATGGACTGTATATTAGGTAATGATTTTGAATTAATGTTAATTTTCTTAGATATAATAATAGTATTTTGCTTCACAAGAAAATGTCCTCATTCATAGGTGATATATGCTAAGGTGTTTAAGGATGAAACATGACAATGTTTGCAATTTTCTTAAATATCTTATTAAAAATGGCATACACAAATGCGAACTCATAGACCTAGAGAAAGAACACACGTGCAAAATATTAACAGTGAATTTAGGTAAAGAGTCTAATGCCCTATTCTTTAACTTTTCTATGGGTTTGGATATTTTCACAGTAATAATTTTGGAGAAAAAGACTTGTTATTCTTGGCATATGACACTTGTAACTGGGCAGTAATGACCCAAGGAGCTGTTTTCAAATCTATGTTAATGTTCTTTGCCTTCTCCTCTTCTGATTGCATCAGGTGACCAATTTGACTATCTCAAGCTAATATTAATTGAGATCCTTCCAGGCCAATGTGTCTTCCACAAACAACAATCAGTTGTTTTAAAAAGAATAGTTAAGAGTGAAAAATTATTCGTTCCTGCCCTCCCCAATTCCATTACCCTCTTTCCTCTTCCCCCATCTCCCCCATAAGAACACACATTCCATATGTAATCTATCCTTCTTTTATTCCTTTCCTCTTTATTTCTTTCCACAAAAATGAATAACACCTATGTTTAACTTGCTTTACAAAATTCCTGGCTTGAAGTTATTTTCTAGTCATTTTCTCATGCCTTCTTACATTACACAACTATTCACTGAGCCCCTACTATGAGCCAGGCAATATACTGGTAGATGGGGATACAGCAGTGGATAAGGTCTCAACTCCGAGGCACTATAACCTAGTGGTGAAAGACAGGCAATAAGCAAGAAGACAAAATTTAGAAACAAATAACTATAATAACTTTGGATATAAATATAATGAAGGTGATAAAAGAGGACAAGAAAATAGAACTAAGAAAAAGAATATCTTGATGCTACTACTAATTCCTTTGTAGTCCAGGCTTGTAAATTTTGGCAGGTCACAAGACTTATGTGGACCCCAGTGTTTATATTTAAAATGGGAATGAGCTGGGTGCAGTGGCTAATGCTTATTAATCCCTCCCCCCATGGGAGGCGGAGACAAGAGGATTACCTGAGCTCAGTGGTTCGAGACCAGCCTGAGCAACATGGCGAGACCTCGTTTTTACAATAAATCAAAAAATCAGTTGGACATGGTAGCACATGCCTGTGGTCCCTGCTACTTGGAAGGCTGAGGTGGAAGAATTACCTAAGCCTAGCAGGTCAAAGGCTGTAGTGGCCGTGAGTGAGCCACTGCATTCCAGCCTGGGTGACAGAATGAGACTCCAATTTTAAAAAATAATAAAAAATTAAAAACCAAAATAAAATGGGAATGATAATTGTTGCCTATGGTCACTGCCTCCCATGGTCACCATAAGAAACTCCAGCTTATGAGTAATATAATATGTTGCCAAATGATAGCATTTCTTGGGGTAGGCCTTGACAATTTGTCATAGTTTTTATAATAATAAGCCACCTTATAACTTTTCTACTACTGGATTAGTAAGAATTATAAAAGCTGTTGTAACAAATAGGCCCCCAAATTTCTGTGGACCACCACAAAGCCTAGTCATTCTTACTCAAAAGTAAGCAGCTTCTTCCATGCGTGATGTTTATAGTTCTGCCATTTCCTAGCAAGTCCTCGCACGTGCATCAGGCCAGTGGAAGAGAAACGAGTTTCTCAAAAGCCTTGTCATGAGCTGATATACATTCCTTCCACTAACATTTCTTTGGATAAAACATATTCATATGACCATATCTAATTATAAAGGTTACTGAGACGAATTCTAGCTTGAAAGGCCAAGAAGAGGAAGAAAATGTGAATTTTAGTGAATAAAAAAAAATCAATCTCAGCCTATTATGACCAAAAAATTCCCCCACTCTTCTTAATAAGGAATGATGTAATATGTTAAAGAGAATGGAAGAGTAAATTTACAGTTAATTATGGACCAACTGTGTACACCAGACACAATATTATGTTTATGTTTTAACATGTGTAGCAAAGTTTAGCACCTATCACAGTGCCTGGTGCATAACACGGTATGTATTCACAGGCTGATGAATGAATGCGTGTCCCACTAGAATCCAAGTTCGATGAGAAAAAGTCTGATTTGTCTACTGCAGACACTTAGGGCCTGGCATTGTGCCTGACATAAAATAAACAGTAAATATATGTTACGACTTTATGTTTTGAGATCTAAAATTATATTTTGGTCCCCAAATTGAGCATATGCATTT
This sequence comes from Cephalopachus bancanus, assembly GCA_027257055.1. Lineage (NCBI taxonomy): Eukaryota > Metazoa > Chordata > Mammalia > Primates > Tarsiidae > Cephalopachus > Cephalopachus bancanus. The sequence continues at coordinate 7,662,252 of JAPVLO010000036.1, forward strand.
ATGGCATATTTTTAGAGCAAAAAATTTGATGACACATTTAGTCATGTTAGAATAATTCCAAGCCATCTAGGCTTTACCGAAATACCCATGAATACTTAAATACTGACAATGCTGCAAAGCCATTATAGCTATATTTTAGTATCAAAGAATAATGAGCAAGTCAAGTAAACAGCATCTATTTTTAAAATGGAAATCAGTAGGTACCTTTAACAGAAAATTAGAAACAAGGGACCCTAACTTCCAAAGAGCTTCCAGTAATTAATTCAAGCAATAAATTATCAGTTTCCTGGATGACAAGAAAATGTTCTTGGAGGTCTACAAGTTGTATAAAAGCAAAAAAAAAAAAAAAAAGCAACAATTTCAACAACAAACTCAGGTCCTATATGATAAAGATCTAGACACAGTTAACAGAGATAAGGAAGAAGTGTTCATGAATTTACACAAAGACTTTTTTTTTCATGGTATATTCAGAGGGCACTGAATCACAATCAACTAACTTGGGGAAAATTCCATGATGTGCTATTTGAAACTAATGGTCACATTTTACAGGTGCTTGTGATCCATATTCTCTCTCTCTCTCTTTCTCTCTCTTTCCATCACAAATGGTTGTTTTGTTTTGTTACTGGAATATCAGCACTCAAATTAAGATCTATTTCAAAGACCACATCTTCTTTGAAAATGTTTATTTAAGTTTCTAATACTGAGTGATCTCTCACAGAAACAAAGATCTGAGTATCACATGTTCTCACTCATAAGTGAACCTTGAACATCTATCGTAATACTACAAGAAAAGGATTGACAGTGGCAGGAAACTATGGGGGTGCAGGGAAGGGAAGGGAGGTGGGATTAACGATAGTCAATATCTGTCTGGGGACAGGGGGACACTCCTTATCAACAAGGGTGCCTGAACGATACATATTTGTACACCTAACCCTTAACCGTACCCCACAATTTTAAAATAAAAAATATATTAAAAAGAAAATAATAATTTAAATAAAATTAGGATCTAAAACTCTGAGAGTCACAGTGAAGCAAGAATTCAACATACATCCACTCTGTAATAAGATTATAGCAGGTATGTCAACTAAAGTTTGAGAAACACATACATAGAAGAATTGTGATAACTAAAGCAATTCAGCTTTTTAATTTACCAATTAGATTTTGGGCCTCCTGTTCAAAATAAGGAATTCCTGAAGTAGATGTTCTTACCCCAAGAAAAGTTGAAATGCTTGTTCTTTCAAGCTTCACATGGCACTTCATGTGATTAGATTCCTCTCTGCCAGATAAAAGTTTCCTTATCGTTCAAGACCCAATTCAAATGCCATTTATTCTTAGACATCTTTCCTGTTTTTCCCTAGGCAAAATTAATAGTTCCTTGTTTTCTCTTCCTGTGCACTATTCATCACATAATCATTATACATATCCTACTGCAACATAGTTCAGTATTTTATTATTCCCACTTAAATGTAATTTTCTTGAACTCAGTGATACTGTTTTATTCACCTCTGAATCACAAACCCTATTGTGGATCCTGCAATTCAAAATGTGGTTAAAATCTTTGCTGAATGAATGAAAAAATGAATGTATGAATGAACTAGCTTTTCTCTGTTTACCAAACAGAAGACCAGGAGGTTATGAGAAGAACTTCTAATCAAGTTGTGAATAATGCCAACATTATCTGATGGCCACAGTGATTAAAATGAGAAGTCTAAAGGGGGTGAAATTTATCTTTAAAAAAAAAAAAGCTTAGACGCTAAAGAAGAAATGAATAACCAAAAGGACCCTATATCTATTAAAGAAATTGAATTCATAGTTCAATATCGGCCCATGATGATAACTCCAGGCCCAAATGGTTTTAAAGACAAATTCTTTCTTTTGTTTGTTTAATTTCAATAACTTTAGGAGTACAAGTGGTTTTTGGTTACATGGGTGAATCACATAGTGATGAAGTATGGACTTTTAGTGTGCCTACACCTGGAAAGTATACATTGTACCAGATAGGTAATATTTCATCCCTCACTTCCCTCCATTTTCCGCACTTTTGAGACCTCAGTGCTCATTATAACACTCTGTATGCCTTTGTGGACCATAGCTTAGCTCCCACTTATAAGTGAGAACATGCTGTATTGGTTATCCATTTCGAATTACTTCACTTGGTTATGATAATGGTCTCTAGTTTCATTCAAGTTGCTGCAAAAGACATCATATATATATACATATATGGCATTTTTGATTCCACTTATTGGTTGATGAAAATTTAGATTGATTCATATCTTTGCAATTGTAAATTGTGCTGCAATACACATATGTCTACAGATATCTTCTTCATAATACTGTAATGACTTTTTTTTTTCCTTTGAGTAGATACCCAGTAGTGGGATTGCTGGATTGAATGGTAGAACTATTTTTAGTTCTTTGAGAAATGTTCATATTGTTTTCCATTTGGTTTTACTAATTTACATTCCCCCCAACAGTGTATAAGCCTTCCCTGTGCATCACATCCGAGCAAATATCTATTCTTCTTTGGACTTTTTAATAATGGCCGTTCTGACTGGGGTAAGTTGGTATCTCATTGTGGTTTTAGTTTGCATTTTTCTGATGATTAGCAATGTTTAGCTTTTTTTTTCCATGTTGTTTTGGCCATGTAATGGCAAATTCAACCAAAGATTTAACAGAGTAATATAAATTCCACATAGACTTTTCCAGAAAATTTTAAAAATAGGAATATTTTCCATGAGCCCAGCATTGTACTGATACCAAAACTAGACAAATACATTACAAGAAAAAAACTACTTAACAATATTCCTCATGAACATATATGTAAAATCTATAAGAAATTATTAGCAAATAAGATCCAACAATATATAAAACTGACGCTGGGTGGGATGCAGCACAGAACCTGTAGATTCTTTGACTCATTTCTAAAATGAATTTTAGAGTGGCCAGCAAAGTTTTAAGACAAAGTCTATTAGTGAGAAAAAGAGAAAGAAAAAAGGAAGATTCATGGCAGAAAGACCTGCCATGGGCAAGTTTTTCAAAGAAGAAAAACTTTTGCTCTCAACTCCAAATTAGATATAGCTACCTAGTTATTGTTATACTAATAAGGATGGAGCACAAGTAACTGCTGCCCTCTCTGGCTTTAATGGGAGAAGGGGTGGTCTTATTATCATATCTATGGTTTTGATCAGGTAAGGGATGGGATTGAGCCTTTTACCTTCAACAGGGTACCTGAAAGATTTTTAATGATTATGAGCTGAAAGGTTGAGCTGTCCTATTCTTATATCTGATGGGATTTTCTTGATTTGCCAAGAGGATGGGGTAGGCTGCCAGCTTGGCCTGCAGTAAAATGTAATTTTTAAAATGGCTGAATGCTTCCTAAAACCTATCTATGGGAAATTTATCTATCTATGTCGAACCTGTGCTCACTACCCTGCCTCAATAACTATAATATATCATGACCACATATGGTTTATCCTAGAGATGCAAGGTTGGTTCAATATTCAAAAATAAATATGTCACTATATCAACAGATAGAATAAAATAAAATAAAATAATCTCAATTGATGCAGAAAAAACTAGAGACAAAAATCAATATCACGATAAAACTCTCAGCAGCATAGGAATAAAAAAGAAGCTTCTCAAATGATAAAAGTTAGCTACAAAAAAATAGCTAACATCATATTTAACATTGAAAGACTGAATACTTTTTTTCCATCAAAACCAAGATTTAGTATCTACTCTCACCCCTGCAATTGAATTCACATATCCCCCTCTTCCCATCTTGAATTACTTAGTCCTATTTACTGTACAGACTATGTGGTATGACACCTAGCAATCCACTCTTAGATTTTAAAGGTAATTACAGTACCTGACTGCTTCAGCACAAGAGCTAGACTCTTCCATATAGGATAAACACTAGGCAGATTCCTAAAGGCAGGAAGTGTTAGGGACACATTGACCATACTACATTGTGGAGACCGTGACAGGGTCAGGGTGGGAATCTTTCCAACACAAACAGTAAAAGCATAACAAAAATATGTTCCAAAATGTGAAATAATACGTTGCTTGGTCATCTAAGCATTAACATAAAAAGTTCTCAGTTATGAGTATTCTTTGTATGTAATTCTCTTCTGTATCAGGTATATCACTGGAAACCGTGGTAGAAGAAAGACTGTCCGCTAGAAGCATGGTACTTTCTGAAGATCTCTATCAGCCCTTCACAGCATCATTTTTTTATTTGATCATCTCCTATATGAAAACACCATATCGAGTATTCTATAATGTATTATCTCATTTAACCCCCACAACCACTAGGGAGGCTCTTTTACCTCTAGTCCACAGATGAAGAAAGTGAGACTTAGGAAGACTAAATAATGTGTTCAAAAAGACTAAAATACTACAGGAAAAAACTGTGGCTAATTGTTCATTCAAATCAGGGATTGATGACTCAGAGAAGAGTGCAAAGAACAGTGTCTCTGTGACTTCCAGCTTTCTTAAAAAGTTTGGTTTCATTACAGGATAAAATTTTCAGAATGCATTTTTCAGCTATAAAAGCAAAGCTTGTTTTCAATGTGAATTTTCAACTGAAAGACAATTTACAGAGCAGATTTCTTGTCCCTCTCCTTCTCCTTTTCCTCCTCCTCCTCACCACCATCACCATCATCATAGCTAACTATACTGAGCTTCCTATGTGTAGGTACTGTGAGAAGTATTTTAAGTGGATTATCTTACCACTTGATCCTTTAAGCAACCTTACGAGGTCACTATTATTATTTTTGCCCTTCCTTTCTTTTACAGATTGCCTATAAAATGAATCTTAACAAAATTCAAATCCGTGAGTTCTTGAGGTAGTGTTTATGTTCTCTCTCGGGCCCACCAAATCAGTTTGTGATTGTTCAGTTCATGAAAATGCTTCCCCATAGCTTTCATTCCCTCTCCCTTCATCCTCAGTGCATAAATCTATTACAAACTATGACTTATTCTGTTGGTTCTGATCCACTGCAAGAAACAATAGTTCCAAAATTAACCAACAATGTTTCCAAAATTCAGTTGTCTTGAGAATCTTCCTGGATTCAAGTTGGAAATGAGTCTTCTGGAATCTTTAAGCTGCATGTCTATGCTTTCTGCTTGGGGAGTCTCTCCGCCAAATGTAGAATTCCTCATTGCACCTCTACTATTAGTGAGCCAAAAAGAAAGTTAGAAGAAGTCAGGTATATGGTAAACACTCTTGATCTTCCTGGAAACTGTTGACCTTCCCTTGCAAATCAGCTCTTATGCTTGGCCTCAAAGACTTTCTCTTCAGAAAAAAATAACAATCCTACCAACAAAGTCAAACCTATTGGCCCAAGTCTTCTCACCTCTGAAAATCCCTACACTACTGTACACGAGGCAACTTCAGAAATGAGTGGCCTGTTTCCATGTGAGAAGATAAAGCCTCCCCAAAAGTTGGCATACTACTAAGATTATCAATTCACATGGGCTGTAGTCTCCCTGCCAGAGAAGATCAAGAAAAGGTTAGAGTAGAATTCAGGAGCCAGAAGAGTCCAGTCTGAGGAACATGCTCTTTGCCACATTGCTGGATAATTAAGTTACAGTTGGTAGAGCTGAGAGCAATTAAGTATAGTTTACAGAGCACCTGCAGCAGAATCTGATTTCTGATCATAGACATCTATACTTTTTAACATGTTTGTTGTGATTCTTAAGCACACTAAAGTTTGAGAGCTGATGTCATCAACTTAGGAGTCAGACAACCTGGGTTCAAATCCCCTTGTGTCTCACTCTCTGCACCTGTAACATGGAGACATTCATAATGTCTAATTTCCATGAGCAAATGAGATACTTCACATAAAGAGCTCAGCAGCGACTAGCATGTAGTGAGTACTTGATTCCTGTTAGCTGTGATTAATCTCAAAAAATTACATTTGCATAGCACACTTAGCCTTTCCAAAGGACTTTCACAACTATAAAATCATATTATCCTCACCACAATCCCAAAAGACAGTGAACTTTTCATTATGCCTATTTTAAAAGGGAGGAAATGAAAGCACAGAAGGTACCAGAGGCTTAGAAAGGCAAATGAAATTCATCTGGGGCACCAAGCACAAGTGATAATAGTGGGTGCATATAGTAGGCTTTGCAATAGCCTTTGTCAAAGTCAATCTACTATTGAGTGGCAGAGTTGGAATTAAAATCTGAAAGCAGGGCTACCTACACAGTATCCACACTCCCCTTTTATCTTACACTCAGAGCCCCTGTGCTGTTGAGTAGGGCAGTGCTGGCTTGCCTTTTCCTTCCTGCTACTTGGAACATGGAAGGAAGGGCTGGTGCAACAGTAATAACATGGTGACCATAAATCAAACATGAGGATAGTCAGTCTTTTGGAAGGTAGAACGGAAATCAAAGAAGCCTGGGTTCCCGGTCATGCTATACCAACTATGAACTGTATACAACTGGGGCTCATGTTATATGAGAATATGAGCTGAATACAATAACTCATTCAAACCCTTTCTATTACTATTACTATTTTTCCCTCTAGATCAATTTTCATAAAGACAATATTGTTGTTTGAGGGTTTGTTTCTAATGTTTTTATTATATCTACATTGTAAAAATGCTCATTGTAAAAAATGATGTGTAAAGAAAAATGAATAAAAATCATGTATAAAGCCAATGCCCAGAACTAACCATAGTTAGCATTGAGCTGTTTTGTCTTCTAGTCTTTTTTCTATCCATATGTTGTAAATATGCTTGAATTCATATATATTCCTCTTCATTTATTTTATTGCTTAAATATTTTCCTTTCATATTAAAACTATCCTAAACACAACTTGAATGCAATTCAATAACATTGTGTTCTGTGGATGTGCCAAAATTTACTTAGTTTTCTTATCTAATTAGATAATGACTATTTTTGGTGTTTTGATGTAATAAGCATTACTATAGTCAACATTTCAATGTAAAAAGATGTTTTGTTTATGCATTTCAGATTTTTAATAGATTCCTAAGTCAATGTATCTAAATATTTTCTAGCCCAAATGCATAGGGCCAAAATGCTTTTCAAAAACATCAATATACAACCAATCCACTCAACAGTACCAGGTATGGTTATTTTATCATCTTTTCTAGTTTAATAAGTGGAAATATTATATCCCAGGGTTGTTTTACTTTTCAAGCACTTAGTTATTATTGAGGGTGAACATTGCTCATGGTCATCACCATTAGTGTGTTTCATTGTGTTTTATGCATCTTTGCATCTCCAACATCTACCACATTGTCTGGATTATAGGAGATACTCAAGGTGGTTTCACAGGAAGGATATGGTTATTCTTAATAAGAGTATACCTGAGATGGCCTATGAAAAATTGCTTTAGGAATTATTATAGAATAGATTATATCCTATGGAGTCTTAGCATTTGAATGCTAATCATAGTAATTATAGCTAACACTGAGCTTTTTCTGTGTCTCACATATCGTTCTAAAAACTTTCAGCACATTATCTCATTTAACTATCACAACAACCCAATGAGGTAGTTAGTATTAGTCTCCCCATTTTAGGATTCAGAAGTTGAAGCAAAGAGATATTAAGTCAATGGAACAAGGATTTGAAGTGTGATTCTCAAATGAGTTTTTACTGAGTGTCTCCAGTGTAAAATGGAAACTTGTTAAGTGTAGCAGAATACCAAGAGGGAAAAAACATGGCCCTTGGCCTCTCAAGTTCAATTTGGTCATGTAAACAAAATAAAACACCAAAATGTGGCTAATAATGACAATAATAATTACCAACATTTACTGAGGTCCAGACACCTGCTCTAAACTTTCAATCTTCTCAAAACACTCATGCTGTAGAAACCACTATTATTTTCATTTTACAGATAAGAAAAATGATGCAGAGTTATATAATTTGTCTGAGATGACACTGGTAGTAACTGATGGAGTCAAGGTTTGGATCTAGACAGGCATACTCTAGCTCATCTTCTTAATCACTTTGTGCAGAAATTTAATGGTTGAATACAAATGACAGAAGCTAACACATGGCAGTGTTTACTCAACTGACAAAGAGATAGACCCAATGTGTTAAGTGAACTCAAAAGGCAGTACATTCACCATGAGCTGAAACACTTGGGAATAGCCTTCACTATGAAATCATCCTTCACTATGAAATCCAAATAGCAGCCAAAGAAACATGGCTAGAGACAAGGTCTAGCGTAGAGACAGACAAATGTAGGTTCAAATCCCAGCTCCACCACCTCCTAGTGTAATGGGAATAAATATTCTGTAACAAGTTGGTTGTAAAGACTATAGAAGCTGGTGGGCATAGTTCATCTAGCAGAATTGCAGGCCTTCAACAGGAACACAAAAAATGTGATTTATCTTACATAGTAAGTATAATGGATTGGCTCCCTGTTATCCTTCCTTTTTCGATTGTAAGAGCATGAAAACTGAAATACGCGATTTCCCAGCCTTCCATGACATGGTCTGGTTGAGAAAGAGGTAGACAACTTTAGGAAGCTGTCAATCTACAAATAAAAAGTGAATTCCTTGTAAGGAAAAGACTTTCTCTTTTTATTCTACCAAGGATGATGAAATGACATGAGGAATAGAAGCAACCATTCTGAGAACATGAAAATAAAATTCACATGCTAAGGGTGTGGGACAGAAAGAGGCTGGGTGCCTACTAATCTACTCTTTCAGCCATCAGAACAGTCCTGGATTGCCTACCTTCATTCTCACTTCTGTGTGAGGAAATAAATGCCTACACATTTAGGTCACTATTAGCTGGATTTCTGTTGCTTGCTGCTGGACATATGTTTATCTGAGTTACTTTTCTCACCATTTGCCAGAGTGACTTGTGCTTCCCCAGATCATGGAAAACACGTTTCTGAAGGTCACATCATCCAACCCCAAATAGCCAATGTCTACTTTGTAGAGTTAAGGGTTTTTTACTACAAGCAGGCCTCAGGGCATCAGATTTAGGTGGAAAAGTGAACCTAATCCTTCTGTCCATTAGCAGCCAGTTGGAGAGCCAGTTGGTCAAGGTCAAAGTTGGGTTCACTTAGTGAGATTTTAACCATCAACGACAAGATGAGGAACAGGAACACGGGGGTATATTACATAGCTGATATAGAGACAAACAGGCCAGGAGTCAAATTCTGGAATTGCTAGATAGTAACAGTGGCTGTGAATCATTAGCTTCAACTGTCTCAACCTCAGTTTTTGCCTCTAGAAAATAGAGACAATTAAGCTTCTAGAAAAACAATGAAGATCTGGTATTATATGTAAAACAACTATCACAATGTCTAGAAATTGAAACATATGATCAAAAAAATGGAGCAGTAGTTATGATTATTAAAGGCAATATGAAATTCTCACCCTTCATTAACTTATCTGTCATTTATAAGAACCTACTATGGGCTAAACTCAGGAATTCTAGAAGCAAAGAAGAAAACCGGGTTCTTGCCTTCTCTCTACTATGGATCTTAAATTCACATGGTGGAAACACAAAATGAATAAACAGGCAGATAAATCAATTCTGTAAGATAGTGAGAAAAGCAAGGGAGAAAAATAAAGAGTTGAGAGACTTCAGGGAGAGTGGTGGATGGGATGGCCTCATGAATAACAGTGAGCAATGTCTTAGTCTTTTTTAAATTTTTTTTGAGTTGGAGTCTCACTCCATTGCCCAGGCTGGAGTTTAGTGGCATGCTCACGGCCACCCCAGCGTCGACCTGCTGGGCTCAGGCTATTCTTCCACTTCAACCTGTCAAGTAGCTGAAACTACAGGTACATATTACCACGCCTGACTGGTCTCGAACCCATGGGCTCAAGTAATCCACTTGCCTCGGCCTCCCAAAGTGCTGGGATTACAGGCTGAGACACCAAGCCTGACCTAGCCTTTTTTTTTTTTGAGTCAGAGACTCACTATCACACAGGCTGGAGTGTAGTGGCACACTCATGGTCACCGCATCCTTGACCTGCTGGGCTCAGGTGATCCTTCTGCCTCAGCCTACCAAGTAGCTGGAACTACAGGCACATGCCACAAGGCTGGCTATTTATTTATTTATTTATTTATTTATTTATTTATTTATTGTAGAGGTGAGATCTTGCCAAGTTGCCCAGGCTGGTCTCAAACCCTGGGCTCAGGTAATCCTCTCACCTCCACCTCCCAAAGTACTAGGATTACAGACTTGAGCCACCACACCTGGCCAATGCCTTATTCTTTATAACAAAAAGTTTCTCCTCATTTTGCTTATGGGATGACGAAGGGCCAAGAGGATCCATTAGTTTGGCTGACTAATTTACTATCACACAGTGCTGATTTCCTCTGCCTCTCAGGCCCATTAGAACGCAAATTCTTGTCATTTAAAAATTATTTTAGCCGGGCTTGGTGGCTCAGCCTGTAATCCTGCGCCTTTGGGAGGCTGAGGTGAGTGGATTGCCTGAGCCCGCGGGTTCGAGACCCGCCTGGGCAACTTGGTGAGACCTCATCTCTACAATAAATCAAAAAATGAGCCGGACGTGGTAGCACGCGCCTGTAGTTCCGGCTACTCGGAAGGCTGAGGCGGAAGGATCGCCGGAGCCCAGCAGGTCGAGGCTGCGGTGGCCGGGAGCACTGCACTCCAGTCTGGGCGATAGAGTGAGACTCCAACTCAAAAAAAAAAAAACATTATTTGATATATAAAAATGTAATTCATATATTTTTAAAAAGCTGATACTCATCCCCTGCCCCTTCTTCCTCATTCTCCAGCTCTTCCTCAATATCCTCTGAATTATTTTCTTTAAAGCCCTGCCAATAAGTGTGTCCTCAGACACCGAAGAGGACCTGAGACAATTTCCTTCAGAAGGGACATTAAAAACATGCACTCCATTGTTTAAAACGTTTCTAATTATTTTAATAGAGTGTGTGCCATTTTCCAAAACCCCATACTCCACAAGAATAATGTATTTCATCTGTTTCATTTTTAGGAAAAAAAAATGAGAAGCTGAACTGTGTCTGTATTTTTTTTTTTGTTCAGATGAAGCCATTTTTCTCCTTTCGTCTCATCCTGTTTCTGTCCAGTGAGATGGCACTGCTCCGGGCAAAGTCCATTCTCTTTAAACCACCCTGGTCCTACCACTCTCATGGCAGCGCTACAAAATATCGACTTGAAAAGTAATTAAGATATAAGTATTCCAAAAGAGAACACATGGTTATTCAAAGTCATTGGACACAGTTCAAAAGGAAAGATCTATGGAATACAAGGGCTGAGAGCCATCATGCTGTTTCTTCCCCACTTCTCACATTAAGGAAAAAGACTAATTATAAATCTCCAGCAAATATGACCTGGTAAAGAGTTTTCAAACAAAAGCCCGCACTGAAAGGGATATCTGGCAGATCTGGGCACTTGTTTTCGCTAATAACCATTAAAGTTGTTCCTAGTAAACCATTTTACAGCAACATTAGAAATATCAGAGTTTACGTTTTCGTTAATGAATTGCCGCAGACCGCGAGTGCTGCACCACGTCTCCAAGCGGCTCCCATCCTCGCTTTGTCTCTGTTGTGCTTTTTCTCCCCCTTAACATTTCACTTCCAATGACACGTCAGCCGTCTTTCACCAACCTCAAAGGAAAGTTGAATGCGGGGCTCACAAAGTTAAGCTGACATTTGCTCCCTTCCAATAAAAAATATTTAGTCCATTAAACATAAATACCTGTCATTATGATACATGGACTGGGTGCAAACCTCCCGGTTCCCTCTGATGTTTATTACATCCAAACAACTGCAGTGCCTGCATGTTTTCAACTTTAGTGTATTGATTAAACTTTTAAATGGCTGCCATATAACCCAGGGACAGCGGGAAGATTAATTTGCGTCAATGTTCATCTGTAATTCATTAGCCATTTATTCTTTACAACCACATGGGCTATCAAGAAAATGCAGGCCATTTTTCACTCGGCACAGGCTGAGAACAGATTCTGAAATTTGTGCTGCATACAAATAAGATCCCTGGGCCTGGCCAGTTAAACTGCTGGGCTTTTCAAAAGTTGAAGTCGAGAAACGGCAGCAGAGAAGGAACATTAAAACCCAGAAATGGGGTAAAACATACATCCTCAGGGTGCTCGCTATTTAACTGAGTTTGGCCACTGTCTTTTCATCCGTGGATTATGGTTTCTTAGTTCAGCCGGATTAAAATAACGGAAACTTGTGTCTGAGCAAAGGCCATAAATAACACGGGCTGCTCTTTCCCACCCCTCCCTTCCCACCCCCTTTCTAATATCTCCTAAAATGCTGTTTCTGGCAGAAAACTCCAGCGAGTGGCAGTGAAGTAGAATAGTGCGTAGCCTAGAGGAACTTGGAGCTGTGATCTCAGGGACAGTGGCATTTGAACCAGCTCTCCCTCAAACAGTGGAATCTCACCCTGTCTTGAGTTGGGATGGTGCCCAGCTAAATAGCGGCGTGTTTCCTGAGGGAAGAGGTAAGCCATCTGGCTTCTCCATGCGCCCTCCTGACCCCCCTGGCAGAACACAAAATGCATATTAAAAGCATAAATGGAATGAGCACCCCAGTGAAAGACCCTTCGACATACCAGCCACTTTGGGGAGGGAAGGAAGGAGGAGTCCGCGTGTGCTCAGGTCGGGGCTGGAGGAGAATGAAGCACACGGGGGAAATTTTTCTTCATAAGGATGAATAATTAAAGTGGAGAGCTAAGTGCCCAGGACTCACTGTGGTTAATAACTGCAGTAGTGAGCAGCAAAAAAAAAAAAAAAAAAAAAAAAATCAATGGTCAGGATGACATCTGGGGAAGATGGCTGGCAGGTACCCATTTGCAGGATATGTGAAAGCCAGTGTGCAGATGCTCAAGGCGACAATACTTTTTCTCTGGTCTGCAGTGCCCACAAAAATCAAAGGCACCAGGCACACTGGTAACCTTTGGTAACAATGTCCATGAAAGAGCTCACAGAGGAGGCCTTGGGGAGGAGGCGGTAAATCACCCATTTATAATATAACTGCTCAGGCGGCTTACAACCAAGGATAAAAGGGAGCCCTCCACAAAAGCCTCCATCTGGAGTCATCCTTGTCCCAGTCCAGGAGGCACTAGCACCAAAAAATCAGCGGCATACGACTCCTTTTCAGGCCCTTGGGAAGATGCGTGAGACTTGGGGGTCATCACAGAAATGCAGCTCAAGAAGTTTTATTTGGCTTGTGATGTGACCTATAAGTATCAAAATAAGTGCACATCAATTGTATAAAAAAGGCAGTGGAGGGAATCTCAAGGTCGTTAGATTCAACCACCCTATCATGTATAGGAACCATCAACTTTATCTGGTTTATTTATTTATTTTTTTGAGTAATTAGTACACTGGGTTTTACACCTCATAGGAGCTCAATAAATATTTGTAGACTGATTAATACAACCTAAGTACACAGACTCATTCATTCAACCATTCAACAAATATTTATTAACTGTGTATCATATCTCCAACACTGTTCTAGAACTAGAATAAAGTCAGGAACGAGTGTAGCCGCAAACTCGTGGCAATCGGGTATGTCTATCATAGTTGCACTTTGCTTTCCTTTGGAGGGAAGGGGCTTTCTGTAAGCCTAGGACATCAGTTTTAGAGGATCAGGGCTTTGTCCCATCTTTCTATGGACAAACCCTGAAGATTATGGTGGAATAGTTTATGTCCTGTTAATTAATTGGATAAGAGCTAGAATAAAAGGAATCTGAAATTCTATAAAAACTCAATATACACATGTTTACTGAAAATTTCAGATAGCATTGACTCGAATGATAAATATAACCTCTACAGGTGAGGTTAGGGTAAGAGTTTACTTTTTGGAGATGAGACTTCACAAAATATGCTACTTGAAGACAAGTTCATCTATCATAATTGACCTTGAGTCTGAGGAACCAAAGAGGAATGTTGTGAAGGTTTCAATCACTTATAAAACAAATACTGAAGATCACTATGTCTTCTACATTTTGGGGGGGATACTGTGGGGCATAAAAAAATAAATACAAATCATCGTCTCTAGCCTCAAGCAAGGACCTTACAATCTCTTTGGTAAAACAAGAATAACATGAAAATTAACTGGTACATGACAATACAGAATTAGGGGCAAACATTATTAAGGCTCTTTTCTTCTTAAATAAACAACGAAAAACCATTTATATCTGGTGAAATCAAGGCTACTACGGTCCTAGAACTCTCACACATGAAAGTGGTAAATGAAAGTCATCTGATAACTCTTGAGATCCTGAAAATGTTCTTCCCTTTTCCCTCATAAATTCCAATTATTGATATTTATTTTAAGGAAATAATCTCCCAAAGAAAGGAAAGCTACACAACAAAGATTTTCTCTACAGAGTTTTATATTATAAGAAACAGAGGGTAACCACCTCGGTTCCCCCCCCACTGGGGGAGCTTTTCTTTCCTCTCAATAAATCCTGCTTTCAAAAAGAAAAGAAAAGAAACAGAAAGTAAAGCAAAAATTAAGTAAATAAGTACATTGACTCTATAAGCTATTGGACAGTCATTAAAACAGTAATAAATAGAATGAAGCAACATAGAAAAGCATGGAACTATGCTAACATAGTATACAGAATTGTAAATTCACTAGGGTTCTAATTATGAATTCATATTAAAAATATTGTAAGGGAAGACATATAACTCATAATAGGAAGCTAAAGTTATACAAAATATGTCTCCTCTTTTTATCAAATGTTCTATGAGTTTGTTTTATTGCTTTTATAATTAGAAAAAGTTCTAAAATGTTTAAACTGTGCAACAGATATTAAAAGAAAGCTTCATGATGAAGGAGCTAGAGCTTGGCCTTAAAGGGTCTTTAAAAAAAACAAATTTTAATAAACAAAAAAGGAAGAGAAAGAATATCCCTGGCAAAAAAATATTTGCAGCAAAGACTGAGAATTTGAAATGTGCATGGCCTGAAGCTGGAATAATGAAGAGATTTGTCTGGCTGGAGTCAATGAGGCACCTTGGAGAAATAATGTCAGATAAATAACACTGGATAAATATTTTAAAACTTTGGACATGTGAGATGTAACTATTTCCTTTCTACCTTCTCCTTTCCAAATTAATGGGCATATTTCTTACTTTAGAATCCTACTTCATCTCTCCCCAAGCTTATGGGTTAAGTGAAATTTAAAAATAATATATCAGAGACTGGTTAAGTTTGTATTTTTTTTAACTTCAGAAAGTAATTCTGCATTCATCTTCGTTAATAAATTATAAAAGAATATTTGAGATAATTTTATAAGAGCACAGATAACAACTATAATTGTTTTTTAAAATATCCAATAAAACAGTGCAAAAAATTTTTAAAGAGCATAATTGAGATGGTTGGGATGGATGTTAAGAATTATCCTTGTCTCACAAATAATGCTACAATAATTAAACAATGTGAAACTTGTAAAAAAAAAAACAACAAAACACCTTGAAAGGAAGGTTAATGGTACAGAATAGAAATAAAAAGATTGTATTATAAAGAGATTAAGATGATGATAAAGTTGACATTTCCATGAAGAAATGAAGTGTAGTTTAATACATGTTAGAGGCATAATGAATTTTCAGTCCTAACCAGATAGTAAAATGCAAGAAAAGTAATGTGGACAAAACAACCAAAAATGATTAGATATTCTCCAATTTCCAAGGATATACATAGGAAGCAAAGGAAGAAATAATACAAGAAAATATTGTTAGGCCTGCCTATGTAAAAGTTAAAAACATCTGAATGATAAAATACCATAAAAAAGAAAAACCCAAATTACAAACTTAAAAAATACAGTTTTTATTATCTATGACAAGCAAATGGAATTATCTCTACTGTAGTAAGCATTTCTTACAAATAAAAATAAAAGTTACTGAGTTATTTACAACATAAAAGCTAAAATAGCCAATAAACATACTGAGCATGTTCAGCCTCACAAGGCATCAAATAATGTTGTTTTAAAAGAGAGGTGTTTTGTTATTTTTTTTAAAATGGTAATACACATGTGATCATATTAAAATCAGCCATCTTACACTCTGTTGATAAAAGTTTAAATTAGTATGGCTTTGTGGGAAAGGTGTCACTATGTATCAAGTACTTTTTAAAAATCATAAAACAAGCCAAACCAAAACAAAAAAAAACTATCTCTTCTTGTCCTTCCCCTTGCCAAATATATATGAATGGGTTTTTGTCTCTGCAGGACAGTATGGATAAAGGAAAATTTTACTTTTTTCTGAATACTCTCTTGATTTTACAAGATATGCTTCTAATTTTTGACCATTAAGAACAATGTATGCCATAATAGCCTTTGTGATTTGTTTATTTGTTTTAGGTAGTTACTTTTTATTTAGTTAAAAAGTTCCACTTAACTCCTTGTTAAATGAAAGAGTTTCATTATAAATGGTTACATGTCACTATTTTTACACATAGTTTTTAGCTATAGGAATTTTTAATTTCCATTATTTTTATGAGCCACAGGTTATAACAGTTATTTTTAAAATATACAAACAAATAGGGTTTTTCTAGTTAACTTTTTATTATTAATTCCTAAATTAAATTTGTATTGAAAAACAAATGTGTGTTTTTCAACACAAAACAGTTGTGTGATGCCTTGCTTTTGAAATTTGTTAAAATGTACTTTATAGCTTAAAATGTGGTCAATTTTTAAAATGTTTTATTTATGTTTGAGAAGAACTTGTATTTTCCAATTGTTCATGTTCTATACATGTCCATTAAAATTAACTTGTTATTCATCTTCTATGTCTATATCTTTTGTCTATTTGACCTATCACAAATTGAAAAAAGTTTGAAATATCTGATGATTAAGTAGATTGTTATATTCCTTTTCTGTTATATAAATATTTGCTTTATATGGTGAGAAGCTATCATAGTTCATTGATTCTAAGACCCTATTTTTTTTACATATACCATCTCTGAAATGAAGATCTCTTACAATTGACATAATATAAAAGCTTTATATCATAGTTTAAATGCATCAGTGATTTATTGTTCAAATCAGTAGATAAAATAATGGCATAGATTCAATGAAGTATGATATTTTAATAGGGACATACAAATTTAGATTTTCAAAAGTCTTTTTGGTGAATCAAAAGGATTATTATTATTTAAGGGTCCCTTTACCCTGAGTAACATTTCTTATCTTAAATTCTAAATATGAGATATATGTATATACACCTAACATCACTTTGTTTAGGTTGCCGTTACTGGGTCTATCTGGAACCATCTATGTCTCTATGTTTGGGTGTATATTGTAAAGAATATACAGTTTTGTTTATTTTTTAATCCAGTAGGACAATGTCTGTAGTCCATGTTCAAATTCAGTTCGTTTACATTGGTTATGACAGTTGATCCATTTATACATGTTTCTAGCATATTCCTTTGGAATTTGTATTTGGTCCACTTCTTCTAAGCTTCTTTTTCTCTTTTCTTGATTAAAAAAAAAGTTCTCTTGTTTTTCCTTCTATTTTCCTTCCTCACTGGTTTGGAATTTATAGACTTTATTTTTGGTGGTGGTTATATGGTAAAACATATAACATATATATGACTTTTTTATATATATTATATGCATATAATACATTGCTAAGAAAATCTAACATTAACATCTTAAACCCTTTGTCCCAACACCCCTTCTGACTTAGATGATATGTTTAACAGTGGTTTATTTCTGTCCTTTTGTGAAATCCACAAATTATTTTTTTAATAAAGAAAACATTTATTTAGATGTGCTTTCATGTTTACCAACTTTTTGCTCATCATGCTTTAAATCATTCCATACTTTCCTTCCAGGATTATTGCTACTTTAGAAATTCTTTTAGTTGAAGATACAGATTGTGAATTCTTTCAGTGCCATTCATATCAGTGTTTATTTATTTTGCACTCCTTCTTGAAAGATAGTTTTACTTGTAACACAATTTTAGGCTGATATTTATTTTTCTCTTAGTATTCTGAAAGCATAATCCCACTGCTTCTTTGATTCCATTTTGATGCTGAAAAATCTGCATTGTGCCTTCACTCTTTGCACTCTTTCTCATTTCTTTGCAGGGAGTTTTTCTTTTCTCTCTGGCTACTTATAAAATCTTCCTTTGTCTTTGGTGCTCAGCAGCTTTAATAATTTTGGTTAGATGAAACTTTTAAAAGTTTTTCTGCTTGGTCTCTTGTGCTTCCCATGTGTTCTCATCATTTTGAAGAATTCTCACAGCTGCCATTTCTTTAAGTGTGACTCCCCTATCTTTTCTCTTTTCTCTTCCTGGAACTTTGATTTGATGTATGGAAAACCTTCTAATTCCAGCCCCCATATCATCTAACCTCTTGAACCTTCCATCTCTGGGTATTTCTATGCTGCATTCTGTCTATATATATACTTATTTGTTTACTAATATTTTCTTTTTAATGATCTAAACTATTTAGTTTAACTGTGGGTCTTTAAATATACATAATATTTTATACTGAAAGTTTTATTTGAATATTTTTCAAATTGATTGCTTTGGAAGACTCGTTTCTTTCTCTGTTTTATCTCATCTTTATTTCTTTTAATTATTTCATACAAATTTGCTTTATTTTCTGATTGTGATAATTTTGATATTCAATGCTGTTGGGAATTTAAGTCTGTATCTTTTGCTAACTCTTACGTGAGGTTTCCTTGAGTATTTAAGTAATTAATAATTTTGAGCTCATATTTACCTTTTTTCAACCTGTGGAAATCTTGAGAGTCTAAACTGATAAAGCTGTCTTCCAGAACGAATCTGTGTTACAGACCTGAGACCACTTGACTAAACTTCAAGGATCTAGATTTGATAAAGGAGTTTCTGGTTCACATTCCCCTGCATATTGTGGATCTAAGTTTTATCTCCATATTCCAACGTCTGAGTCTGGCAAAAATATCTGCTTCCTTCTCAGATTTCAGCTCAATGCGTTTCTTGACACACACACCCCCCCTCCGCCCCTTTTGGTGATTTCCCCTATTTCCAGTTGACCCATAAATGTACTAACAATAATTATTTATTTGGAAATAATACCTACTTAAGAGGATGAGTAGTCAAGATATAAATCCACCTCACCTTATAATATATATCCATTATTTTTTTAAATGACTTAACTTAAGTTAATGTAATTATGCATGTAAATTCAAGGTTAAATTTGCTCCCAAATAATCACACTGACTAATGAAAGTTTCTAAAAAAAATTTTTCAGTAGATATACTGCTTGGTCTTTAAATTTATTTTCTAGACATTTAGCTTAAGGACCTATTCAGAGATGTTTTAAATTTAAATTCAGGTAGACTATGGAGTTGCAAGAACAAACATTTTCACATACTCCCAAATCTTAAGATTAAATTAAGTCTCCAAATTAATAACCAAGGGTAAAGATTCTACTATAAGTGAGGTGTTCACATATAGAAGAATAATTCTCACATAGAACAGAAGCAGATATACCACAGCATTTGCATAGTATTTTTTAGTTTTCAGAATCTCTAAGAGGCATATTCAGTAGGCTTGGACATGTAAAGCTTTGCAAGGTAAGAGAAAGCTCACTTTTTTTTCACTTTTTTCTATGCCCTTACCATTTTATACTCAAAGCTTGCATAATCATTCCATAAGGATGTATAACAACAATGTATACACTTCCATTTAGAAAAGTGTTCTGGCCATGTACTCTCCTAGTTCTCCGGGTGGAGGGAGTAGTCAGTACCCATCTGTAGTTGAACAAATGCTCTGTTTCCATATTTATAGCTTTCTGGAAAGCTCATTTCTTCACAGATTCCCTTGAAGACATGTCCATCAGAATGGTGACTACAGCATTATTCAAAGTATTGTAATAAATTGTCTGATTCAGGTTTTGATATTTGACCACTGGGACTTTCAGGTCCCATTTCTCCCTTTCCCCTTTGCCCCACATCTGGGAAAGCTGGTAAGAAAGCCAGAGTGCTCCCTCCCTTGGCACCAGTAGAGAAGTTCAATTCTTGCAAACCTTGGCCCATATGTGGAAACTCTCTCCCAGCACTACCCCTAACCACAATAAAAAACAAAGCCCTTGCCCTTTCCTTCACTCAAGTCAAATGGACTGATTTGGATGCCTGCCCTGCTCTCTCCAGAAAGTCTTGTGATGTGAGTAATGAATGTTTACATATTTTCCTGGTACATGTGTGGCAATATCATTCAAACAAATTTTTGGAGGGGCGATTGTGATTGACTCTATCTCTCGTCTAAGCAACCACGAGACAGTTGGCCCTGTGATCAGGAAGATCTATGTGATTGATGACCACTGTCACCTGGGGAACTTTCTTCTTTTGCTTGTATCTTACTAACAGACTCCACTGCCAGCTGGCAAGTATGCACTTTGAGCTGCATTTGCTGAGTCCTACTGCACCTCTTTTATAGATTTAGCCAACCTGAAGTTTCAATATTGGCATTTAGAGACATGAGTATGGGATTGAGGCACTAAACAAAGTAGCCCTAGGTCATGCGTCTCATTGTGAGCCTATCTTAGTGCCTCACATTAAGTCTCAATTCTAGTATAAACTGTGACTTATGACAGGTTCAAGGAAGCAAATCTTACCCAGAGACCATTGGTTGTGTGTGTCAACCAGGCACTGATCCTGTTCAATCATAAGGGGAAAGACTGATATTGATATCCTATGCAGTACACAGGCCTACTGGTGCCGGTCGGGTGGAGGAACAGTCACTACTTGACCTGCTGAGGTCTGCATTCCTAGAAACAGATGATTCACTCAGACTTACCTTCCTGTGCCTTTGCTACCAAAAGCTAACCTGCTTCTCGGTGATATAGGGAAAGAATACTCATGCCCCTCACAGCACAGACCCTCATGAAAAATAGCCTTGAATGCATTATCCCTTCCTCCTTTTAAAGGGTCAGAGAACATCATCACACTATCAGACAATTACAAAACGGACCAACAAAGACACTGTGTTCCATTGAGTGATGTGGCTTATTACTGTGTAAAAGGGTTAAGTCAAACTCTACTTAAGCCACCATCCCTACGCTCAGTAAAACAATTGCCATGGGGTAGGTACCTCAACTTGATGATACTGAATTGGTACTTTTTGGAGGATATAATATCTATTCATGAGTTTAAAAAGATCCCCTGAAAGTATATCTAGCAGCCACCTAGCTAAAAAATAAATAAATAAGAGTGAGGGGTGAAGGAGAACTGAAACAAAGATCCACAATTTGACCAAATTAGAAATCTAAAATTTACTTTTAAAAAATTAACGATAAAAAAGTAAAAAGGGACATTCGAGCAGCCAACAAACACATGAAGAAATGCTCAACCTCACTAATCATCAGGGAGATGCAAAACAAAACCACACTGAGATACCACCTAACCCCAGTCAGAACGGCCATTATCAACAACTCAAAAGATAACAGCTGCTGGAGAGGGTGTGGTGAAAAGGGAACACTTCTACACTGTTGGTGGGAGTGTAAACCAGTGCAACCTCTGTGGAAAGCAGTGTGGCTACTCCTAAAAGTTCTAAAAATTGACCTTCCATATGACCCTGCAATCCCCCTACTGGGAATATACCCTGAAGAACACAAATCACTCTATAAAAAAGATACCTGCACACGTATGTTTATCGCAGCATTGTTCACAATAGCAAGAACCTGGAAACAACCATGCTGCCCATCAAAAGAGGACTGGATAAAAAAAATGTGGTACATATACACGATGGAATACTACACAGCCATAAAAAAGAACAAAATCATGAATTTCACAGCAACCTGGATGGAACTAGAGTCTATAATACTGAGTGACCTCTCACAGAAACAAAGATCCGAATATCACATGTGCTCACTCATATAATGGACCTTGAACATCCAATGTAATACTATAAGAAAGTGACTGACGGTACTGGGAAACTATGGGGGGAGGAGGATGGGATTAACAGTAGCAAATATCTGTCGAGGGATGGGAAAACACCTCTTATCAACAGGGTGCCTGAATGAAACGTAATTGTACACCTAACCCTTAACTACCCCACAAAACCATAATAAAAAATACTGATTAATTAAAAAAAAAAAAAAAAGTGAAAAGGATGCCAACTGGCTGTTGTGCTTTAAAGCATAGGTTCTAAATTAACTCTGCTAAGAAAGAATTGGCAAACTTCATGGCCTTAACTGTACTGGGGCTCAAATTACAGTTACATATAAGAATTTCACTAAATGTAAAGGTACCCCATATTCTTAGGGGAGTTACCAAATGTAAAATAGAGGACAAACAGGTATGCCATATCTTAACCATCTTAACTACTGCCTTGTCTAAATCCTCCATGGTTTTAGCACCTATGGCCTTAACATATCACATAGTGGACATAGATTTCTGACTCAATGAAAAATAAACTGCATCAAAATTAAATCTTTGACATTTAAAATTAGTATGAAAAAATGGAATCCCATGGACCTAAAATGGGACCTTCACCCCCACCAGATTAAAACAGTTACTATGTCCTAATATAGATTAAAACAAGGCCTACAGAAAGTAAGACTCATTTATGACATGTATATTCTTCTATTTAATAATGATACTTAGTGTTACTATTTTTTTCTTTTGTTGCTTTGCTTTTGGTGTCATAACTAAGAAGATTTTACTTAATTCAAGATCATGAAGACTTAGTGTGTACTATGTTTTCTTCTAAAGGTTTTATAGTTTTAGCTCTAGCATTTGGGTTTATGATTCACTTTGAGTTCACTTTTATGTATAGTGTAAGGAAGGGGTCAAAGTTTATTCTTTTGTATGTGGATATCCTGTTGCCTCATCAACATTTGTTGAAAAGACTAATCTTTTCCCATTGATATAAGCTAGCATCCTTGTCAAAAATTAATTGACCTTAAATATAAGGATCTATTTCTGAATTTTCAATTCTAGTACATTGATCAATACATCTATCCTTATGCCAGTACTATACTTTCTTCCTTGCTATAGTTTTATAGTAAGTTTTGACACTGGGAAGTGTGAGTCCTCCAACTTTGTCTTCTTCAAGATTGTTTTGGTTATTCTGGATCCCTTGCATTTCCATATGAATTTTAGAGTTAGCTTGTCAATTTCAGCAAAAAAAAAAAAGCCAGCTGGGATTTTGATAGGGATGATGTTAACTCTAGATCAATTTGAGTTATGTTGTCATTTTAATAATATTAAATCTTAAAATCCATGAACATGGGTTGTTTTTCTATTTATTCAGGTCTTCTTTAATATTTCAATGTTTATAAACTCTTGTGAATGAATGGAATTATTGACTTAATTTTATGTTTGGATTGTTCATTGTAAATATATAGAAAAACAATTGATTTTTTTGTATATTGATCTTGTACCATAAAATCTTGCTAATTCATTTATTAGTTCTAATGGGGTTTTAGCGGATTCCTTGGGATTTTCTAATATGTAAGATCATCTAACTCCATTATATGGTTACTGACAGCTATCAGACTCCTTCCATCCCTCTTCTCACTTGCCCCATATCTAGGCAAGTCAGTAAAAAAATTTAGGGTCTCTTTTTCTTGGTAGTAGCAGGGAAGTTGAACCATATAAATCATCCCAGCTGCACATGGGAATGAACCTTCATGCAAGCCTACTCCTAACCACAATAAAAACCAAAGTCATTTGCCCCTTCCTCATTCAAACCAAACAGACCAGCTTGGATGCCCCCTCTACTCTTCGCAGAAAAAAATTCAGGATGCAAGTAATAAATGTTTCCATACTCTCTTGGTGCCTACATGGAATCATTAGTCTTAACGCTGAACCAATAAGAAAGGTATTAATCCCACCCTCTGTAAGGCACCCATAAGAAAAAAGGCAAAAATAGAGACAATTAAAATGTTCCACAATAGTGACAAGATTATAGACTCCTCATTCCTGCTTTTTTAAAAGTAGTTCCATTTTTATCTACCTTGCAACCTGGTTTTCAAAGAAGGAATTCTCTGCAAGATGAGTTTAGTATTCATAAAAAAAAAAAGCTTGAACTTCACACAGCTTAACCTAAAGAAGATTGGATAGGTGCAGCACTTATGTGAAAGGCAGGTCCAGTAGGGACTTAGGGACAAGATTTGTCTCACAGATGGGATTGTGGAGAAAGCTCTGGCAAGGGGATAATGACATCTGGGGTCACCTGAGGCTCTGGAAGACTTCACCTCAATGATGATCATAAGACATCTATTTGTGTAACATAATTTCAAAGCCACAATGAACTATATAAAATTATCTAGTCCATCTCCCTCACTGAACAAGTGAAGAATGAATCTCTAGAGAAATCAAGTGGCTTTCTCAGGTTTACTTGATCACATGACAATTTTGTGGCGGTCTTAGGATTGGAATTTGGTTCTTCTGGACTTCTTGTCTGTGCTTTTCCCACTATACTTTCTAAGTCTGCATGTAAGATCAACCCTCTTTTCAATTCTCTGAAAACTGTAGTTATCAGCCTAAGGATTCTAATCACCATGGCTTATCTTTCTACTCTCTACTCTCTGAGAGCTTTCTAAAAAAAAAAAAAAGAAAAAGCCACAGGTTTGTCTGAAACTTGTAGAACATCAGGGTATCTGGGACACTCAGCTACCTTCACAGCCTATTTAGAGCACAATGGCCCTAAACCCCAGCCCAGGGCCCTCCTTTAGATCCCTGCTTAGTAGCCCAGACAATCAGCTTGGGGCCTGAGTTTGAGACAGTCCAGACTGAACCCACTTCCCCAACCCAACACACACATATTTTCACTCATCATGGCTTAAGCATGTCTATTCTGCAATAGAAGTGACCTGAATGTTGTACACACCACAAGGCCAAAAGGGAACTATACCAGCAACGAGATGGTTCATGGACTTCCACCTTCACACAGACAGCCCCAGTGTTTTCTAGTCCAATTTCTACTCTCAGATCTTTTCCAAGCAGTGATCCTGTAAACCATCAATCAATGCCAGCAAGGGAAGAACAACGTGATTCTCATTTCCGCAAAATTAAGCAAGGCTGACATTTTGTAGTGGTTGTATTAATCACCCTATAACATAATCTTAGAAGTGGTGATCTTCTATGTTCTTTGTGTATTGGCATGCATATTCAGTCCTCTGTGTCATCTGGAAGTCCCCATATCAGCATAATTTTTAAAAATGCTGGACAATAGTTAGAAACTACAGATGCAAGATGCTTTGAAATGTGAGTCAGTGTTCTCTGCAACTTTTTGGTAGAGACACACTTGCTCTCTCAACCCTTCATCACTCATGTCCAGGGCAGTGAACTCATTACTTATGATTGGTAGCAGCTGCCTAAGTCCTATCTTGGAAAGGATTCTGGGGTTCTGCATTGGTTGCACAGGGTAGGAGTGACATAAGAGAATATTGATGCATCATGGCCTGGAAGAATAATCACCATGGAGAATAGTCAGAAGCTTTTCTGTATGTTTTTCATCCCTGAAGTATGTAGAACAATGATTCTGTAACTAAAGGAAAAGGAAGGGGGCCACACTCATTCTGTAGAGTCCTGAGCTGGTCTTCTAGTCTCCCCTTCAGCTAACACTAAGTTCATCCACTATTTCTCTCATCCACACACTCTGAATGATGTCTATTTTCTTCTTATAATCTGACAACATTCCAAAACAAGGCCCGAGTAGCTCTCAGACTCTAGATAAGATAGAATTGACTTTAAAATATACATTTATCCTGAAGTTAAGCTTTAGAAGTAAAGACCCCTAAAGACTTATAATCCTTGGTTCATGCCTACCATATTAAAATGGATTATGAGGTGGATACAAGGACCCTTGAATGTGGAGATAGACCCATGGGCCTTGTCTAGAATCATGACTTGACTGGCAAGAAGCTCAGAATTTTACAAAGTTTATGGGAGAAGTTTCTTGCTCTCGTCTATGACCCACCCTAACCCCACCACCCTTTGAGAACCACTGGGATAGATGAGGTTAGCTGGGTTTGGTGGTTGGGTTGTAGTGGGTAAATTGTAAACAATATACGTTTATCTGGAGAGTGGGAAGTCCAAGAGCATGGCACCAGCATCTTATGAAAGCCTTTTTGTCATGTCATACCATGGCAGAGGGCATCATATGGTAAGAGAGCAAAAGCTCAGGTATTTCTACCTCATCTTGTAAAGCCACCATTCCCATCATAGGTGCCCCACCTTGATGACCTTACCCAATCCTAATTACCTTCCAAAGGTCCCACCACCAAATGCTATTAACATATAAATTTGGGGATTAAGTTTCCAACACATGAAATTTGGGGAACACATTCAAACCACAGTGCCTACATATTTTCTATCTCAGTGCTGAGAACAAAGTAGGTACTTTTAAATACTGAGTGAATAACCTAGCTCAGAATTATGTAGCATTTGAGTGCCCACTATGAAACAAATACTATGCTGGACAATTTCCCATGTGTCCTTTCATTCAGTCATCGCAACACCCCTGAGAAACAAACAGCATTAGATTCACTTTAAGGATAAGAAGGCTCAGAGACATTGGGAAGATTTTTCAATTCAAGAGTAGAATTTAACTTAAGTATGAATGTTAGAATTAAAATAACTGGTTTCAAAAATCAGCTCTACCACCCGCAGTTGTGTGACATCAGATGTGTTAATGTCTTGCAATCTCAGTCATTTCACTAAAAAAGTTAAGTTTGCTAATTATACCTAACTCGTAGGGAGAAAATAAAACAATATTAATGTTTTAGAACAGTGTTCAGATCATTATTTCTAAATATCTTGCTCCAATAAAAGTTAGATTTGCTTGGAAAAATAAAATGTCTAATTCCAGAACTAGAGCAAGAAAAGTATAAGACAAGCCTGAAAAAGAAAATAAGAAATATCATAACAAATAGCAAGGACATGCAAAAAAAATTAGAGTCAAGTAGAAGGGTCTTCCAATGAGCAAATCTTGAAAAATTCAATCAACAAAATAACAATAGTAATGAATTACAACCCATAGAATAAGAATCCATGAAACTATAATGCTATAAATAAGTCCCTAAAACATCAGTAAATAGGAGAGAATGATAAACTCTTTCTTATGGTAGTATTTGAATGAATAAATATGGAAGAAATGACGGACATAGAAAAATCACCTTTGGCAAATGCCATAGTAATAATTATTTCAGGTAAGTACCAATGGATACTAAAATTGGCAAATGAGACTATGATGTGAAGGAGGATACTTACATAGTCTCAAAATATCACCCCATAGGATACTTATTAAATACAAAGGAAAATAGGAACTCTTTCCAGAAACCTGACAAACACCACCTTAACCACATAAACAAAGTTAGTATCATTGGTAATGGGACAAACTGATATCACATAACTCCTGAAATAATGAAATGAGAAATTCACAACATGCTATCCTTGCCAAATATGGATCATTTAAATTTGCTCATGAAAAAGCATCTAAAAAATTCAAATTAAGGAATATAACATAAAATAACTGGTCAGGAATCTTCAAAAATGTCAAAGTCTCCTCAAATACCCAAGGCAATCTTGAGCAAAAATAACAAGCTGGAGGCATTACCCAACCTAACTTTAAAATAGACTACAATGGAACAAGGTGATCAATTGGTTAAGGTGATAGACTGCTAAAATATACTGCAAAGCTATAGTAACTAAAATAACATAGTACTGGTACAAAAAGACACATGGACCAGTGGAACAGAATAGAGAAACTAGAATTAAACCAAGGAATTTACAGCCAACTTGTTTTTGACAAAGCACCAAGAACATACTTTGGAGAAAGAATGGTCTCTTCAGTAGTGCTGGGAAAACTGAATATCCAAACACAGAAGAACAACTCGGTTCCTATCTCTTAACATACAAAAATCAAAACAAAATGGATTAAAGACTTAAATGTAAAACCTAAAACTCTGAAATTACTAGAAGAAAGCAATGAAGAAATGTTTCAGAACACTAGTCTGGGCAAAGATTTTTCAAGTAAGACTTAAAAAGCAGAAGAAACAAAACCAAACACTGACGAATGGGATTACATCAAGGTAAATGACTTTTGCATAACAACCCTGAGAAACAAACAGCATTAGATTCACTTTAGGGATAAGAAGGCTCAGAGACATTGGAAAGATTTTTCAATTCAAGAGTAGAATTTACAAAGTGAAGACACCACTGATAGAGTGGGAGAAAAATTTGCAAAGTATTCATTTGACAAGGGATTAACAACCAAAATATGTAAAAAAAAAAAAAAAAACCTCGATAACAAATCTGATTTTAAACAAAAAATAAATAATCTGATTTTTAAAAGTTCTAAGTAGACATTTCTCAAAAGAAGACACGCAAATGGCCAACAGGCATATGAAAAATGCTCAACATCACAAATCATAAGGGGACTGCAAATCAAAACCACAATGATATATCATCTCACCCCAGTTAAAAAAGCTTTTATAAAAAAAAAAAACAGAACATAACAAACAGATGCTAGTGAAGATATGGAGAAAGGGGAATGCTTGTATACTATTGGGAATGTGAATTGGAATAGCAACTATGGAAAACAGTATAGAAGTTCCTGAAAAAGCAAAAAGTAGAGCTACTATATGAATCAGGAATACCACTGCTGGGTATATAACCAAAAGAAGTAAAAATCAGTATATTGCAGAGAAGAACAAACTTCCATGTTTGTTGCAGAGGTACTCACAATAGCCAAAATAGTAAATCAACCTATTTGGAGGTGGTGCCTTTGAGAGATGATTAGGATTAGATAAGGTCATCAAGGTGGGATGATAAGAGTGGTGGCTTTATAAGAAGAACTTCCCCTCAACAGATGAATAGATAAAGAAAATGTGGTATACACACAATGAAATATTATTCAGCTGTAAAAAGTATAAATTCCTGTCACTTGCAACAACATGGATGGAACTAGAGGATAATTATGTTAAGTGAATTAAGCCAAGCACAGAAAGACAAATATTGCATGTTCTCACTCACATGTGGAAGCTAAAAAAGTTGATCTCATGAAGTAAGACACTGGAATAGAAACTACCAGAGGCAGACAAGGGTAGGGAAAAGGAAGGATGAAGAGAGGTTGGTTAATACTCTCAGATGGAAGAAATAAGTTATAGTGTTTGATAGCACAGTAAGCTGACTACAGTTTTTTTAAAAAGTATAATATATTTCAAAATAGCTACAAAAGAAGATTTGGAATGTACCAAACACAAAGAAATAATAAATATTTGAGGTGACAGATATCCCAATTAGTCTGATTTGGTCTTTTTTTTTTTTTTTTGGAGTTGGAGTCTCACTCTGCCACCCAGGCTGGAGTGTAGTGGCATACTCACAGACACTGCAGCTTCAACCTATTGGGTTCAGGTGATCCCTCCGCCTCAACCTTCCAAGTAGCTGGAACTACAGGCTTGCGCCTCCACATCCGGCTATGAGTTGGTCCTTATATATTGTATACATGTATCAAAATATCACATGTACCCCATAAATATGCACAACTATTATGTCCCAATAAAATAAACAAATGGCTTCATATAAGAGTCAAATTTTGATTTTAAAATGTATGAAAATAAAATGAGAGAAAAATAAGCATAGTGTGATTTTCCTTGATTTCTTTTATCACTTGAAAAAAATCTATATTTTGTATGCAAAAATAATTCACTAAGGAAAAGAAGCAAATTAATAATATTTTTAAATGTTAATATCACTAATAAGCAAATGCAAATTAAGGACATGGTGAAATTAAATTCTAAACATTAGAAAAAGATGAGTTTCCTCAGTGCTCAGGATATTGTGGTACAACAGGCCTTTTCAGAGTCCTGTAGGAGTTTATATTGATATAATATTCTTGGAAATCATTTTAATAATGCCAATTAGTTACCTTAAAAGTTTCATCAGAGAGAAACTAAACATTTAACAATATATGCTTGAGGGAATTATATACTAACTACAATATAGATTATTATGAGAATATTTAGTATATTTTTAAGAGTCCTTAATGCATGGAACATGTTTATGATATAATGCTTCTTAAAAGTGAATACAAATTATATTTTCAATAATATGAATAGAAAGACAAAAGTAGACCAAAATGTCAAAAGCTACCATCTAATGGTAATGAAATAACAGGTGACTTCTATTCATTCTATCTTATGTGTTTTATATATTCTTCTGCAGCGAACAGTTTAAATTTTAAAATATAAAAGTAACAATAAACATATCTTTAAGTTGAAAAAAGCCAAAGTCTCAAAGACAGAGAAAGAATAAGAAAATGTTCTAGATTAAAAAGGAAAAAGAAGACATGACAACTAAATGCATTGTATGATCTTGGGTTGGATCCTGTACCAGAAAAAAGCATATTAGTGCAACAAAGGAAGGAATTTGAATAAGATTTTTAGATGAGATAAAAGTAGTACATCAATGTTTGATGATTTTATTGTGATTATGTAAGATCTTAACATTTGGGGAATCAAGTAGAAGAATGCATGAGAAATAATCGTACTAATTTTTCAACATTTCGAAATTAATTTAAAAGGAATTATTAAAAATAAAAGTACAGTACTTAGTACCCAGTAAAACTCTAACATGTGAAAATCTAAGTGCTCATCATTGTATTGACAATGATTAACAAAATGTAATATATCCATACAATGAAATATATTATTTTCTAAAAACAATTATTATTGTTTCCATACAATGAAATATATTTTCATTGTTTCTATAAAAAAAGGTTGAATTATTGACACAGGCTACAACATGATGAACCTTGAATATATCATGGTAAGTGAAAGGAGCCAGTCACAAAAGATCACGGTGTATGATTCAATTGACATGAAATGCCCAGAATAGGCAAATATATACAAAGAGAGAGTAGATTAGAAGTTGATGGGGCTGGGGCATACAGAAAAATGGAGAATGACTGCTAATGAATATGGGGTTTCTTATAAGGGTGATGACAATAACAGCGGCACAACTCTGCAAATACAGTAAAACGACTGAACTGTTGTACTTTACATGGGTGAATTTTATTGTATGTGCATTATATCTCAAATAAGCTGTTAAAAAAAGAATAGTGCCTGGTACATGACAAATGTTCTAAAGATGTGGTCAATGATAATAATGGTGATGATGGTGTTCATTAGTACTACTACTGTTGTTTTATTTTTTTCTCCTCACTGGAGCATGTGGCCTTTCTTTATAAGGCTTATAAATAGACTAGAGGAAAAAGAATGATGTAGTTATTTGTTAACTGACTTTTCCATCCATCCATTGGGCAACCAAACAATCTCCCTCTCCCTTAACTAAGGAAAGACCAAGAGTAAAGGAGGACCCATTTCAATTGCAAACACAAATGTAGAAAACAAAGGCAAACTGACTCAGGAAAGAAATGTCAATCTGTTTAGCTTTTATAGATTTGTCTTGAACTGTCTTCTCACTTACTACACAATTAATAAAAATGTTTTTTTGGAACTTTCAAAGGGTTGCACTCCTGCCATGCATGTATCAAGTAAGAAATGCTCCAGGTGTATTGGAGGCAAAGAATTGACCAGGCTGACAAAAGCTGAGAGTTTTCATAGGAAAAGGCAGAAGGCAAACTGTGAAAGGACTTGTATGTCAGGCAGAGGGAGCTTATCACACATGCAGGTGGTACCTTGTACAAGCCCACATCCCATCCCTTGGTGCTTGTAGACCATCTCTTTCTCTGGGTTTAGTTTTGAACTAAAAGTGGCAATGTTGAAGCCAAGTGAGTATAATGGTCTCTCAGATCTCAGCACAGCCTCAGAGAACCGGGGCTGCCATTAATCTTTAGGAACCTTCAAATGCAGTATTTGGCTTGGATTTATGAGAGGCCTTTGAGGCTTGCTAATGCTGGTCACAACCCCAAGTCCTTGATTATTGTGAATGAAGCAAAGCCAAAGAAAATAATGCTGAAGGCTAAGCATAGGCAGAGTTAGCCCTTGGTATCACAATCAAAACTCACAACAACTGTTCCAATTTGCAGGACCATTAAGTAGCTTCCATGAAATTAATAATGCCCATGGAGGTCTCTTCAAGAGAAAGCTCTGATATGGGGAGAAGGCCAAAAGAAATTGCTCTCTGAAGCTGCATTCTTAACTAATTTGTTCTGAATATCCTCTAGTCAAACATGTGAGAAATGACATCTGAGGGCAAAGGGCTATAGTTCAGAGATAAAACAAGTTGAAGGTATTTAAAGTACTTGCCAAGGAAAAGTGCTCATCTGATAAGAATTTAGAAAGGAAGGATGCCAAAATCCAGGAGAGACACAGCTGAGAGATATGATGAGGTGATTGCTGCTCCAGCTGTCAGACTTGTCAATGGTGTGGAGATGCCAGATTTTAACTCAAATGCATGTCAGCCCAAGAGCTGCCTCTATTTCCCTGTATGGTTTTTATTAAGAAAGCCCTAGGACTTAGTTCCAGCTACAAATATCCTACAAATAGCCAGTTCATGATATAAGTCTGTTAGTTGATTTGTCTCCTCTTCAAAAATAGAATTAGAGGTAGGAGGAAGAAAATATAACCCAACATCTTCACCATTGCTCTACTGGATGAAATCAGTAGGGGTGTACTTGAGTTGGAATAGTGGGCATGGTGACAGACATGACATGAAGGAGAGGGAAGAGCTTGAATTGTCTAGGGCTAACTTTTTCGTATTTGTCTTTAATGGTCTTACAAGAAAATAATGGTACAAGGAGTGGCAACTTCCTTTCCTCCATAATTTTGAGATAGTGAACCATCAGGATTCTGTGTTATTTAACACTGGCCGTATAGGCCTAGGCACACATGGACTATCAACTGTGGACAACACTGAGTTCCTTCTACTTGCTTAAAATATATGTGACTTGTATAAGGAGAAGGTTTAAAAGAATTTTTAAAGGGAGAAAAATGATTAGGTTCATGAAAGAGCATACCCCTCTTGAAGAGATGACAAGGAAGTAGGTGAAGGAGAAAATATATTTTAAAGCTACTAATACAGTGCTCATTATTAAATGCTTTCCATTTTTCTTTAAATAATCACATTCCGCATTATAAGCCACACAACTGACCATAATTAATCTGTTAAGCTCTTGGAAGACAAGAAACCTACAAAGCATCCTACCACCAATACATAGTTAAAGAACAAAGCGAATATTTTCTTACACAATTAAGAAGTCAGCACTATAATATTGATACAGATTTTTCAGGTCAGCCTGGGCTTCGACAATGTCAGCCTAATGGGTCAACCAGCCAAGCTCCAGAGAGGGTCGGCTTGAGGGACTGGTAAGCCTAGCCCCGTAAGAGTCTGCTCTAATGGGCTGACAAGTCAAGCCCTGAGAGTGTTGCTAGTTCAGTGGGCTGGCAAGCCTAGCCCCCTGAGTGCCTCAGCTTAGGAGTCTCGCCTTCTTCCAGCAGCTCTCCCAGTTTTGCTGACTCAGCTGGCTGGCAAGCCAAGCTCTGGGGTGCATGGCTCTTCAACTCCAATGATCTTCTGCAGCTTTTCAGGTCAGGGTTCTTGTCTCATGCCAGGAAGAATGAAGGACATGGACAGTCAGAAAGTGAGAAAGCACTATTTATTAAGAGGACAGAAAAGCTCCCACAGCGAGAGGGAACCAGAGGGAGTTGCCAACTTGGAACTGAAACCTGGGGCTTATATAGCCCTAAGACTGAGCAGATTGGTTGGTAATTGGCAGCGAACTGATTGGTCGTTTTTCTTTTCTTTTTTTCTTTTATTTATTTTTATTGTATAATTGTGGAGTACAATTCAGGGTTAGGTATACAAATATTGATTGTGCAGGTAACCTTGTTGATGAGCTGTGCCCCCGATTGGTCATTTTTCTATCCCAGCAGTGAGTACTTAAGCTCTAGTTTGAGAGTCTCACAAGAGAGCTTGTTTACCAGCAGGAATGTATCAAACTGAGAGGCCTGCTGAAGTTTGCTACATTGTTACCAGAGGACCCATCCTGTCTGTCTGCCCAGCCTTTCTCTAGCCATCTCCTGTCTCAGTATCAAGGCCACTTCTTCCCTTTTATGCCTACCACCTCAGTGCTCTCTCACTTCTAAGTAGAGTAAAGCCAGGTCTTTAGAAACATTGACTTTTTAGCCACACATGCAGATTCTTCTTGGTGTGACAAGCACTCACATTTAGATCCCAAAGGCAATGTCCCCGAGGGAAGCATCAGCCAGGAGACTCAGGAAATGCTTGAGTTCCTTGCAAAAATGACTTGGCTATATCTCTCTTGCTTTCAAGTAGGTAGTAGAGTTTGAAATGTAATAATCAAAAGCCAACAAGCTTAAAAAAATATTGGATCAAAATGATACTTCCACTTGCAAACAAGATAGGCTAACAGGAATCAGCTTTACCCCCCAGCCCCCAACCAACTTAAAAACTAAAATCCTGTTAAAAAAAAATATGAAAGAACTGTTTTCAGACATTAGACATAGGACAGCACAGGACTATGTGTTCTAAGACAACGCGAACAAATGAGGTAATCTCTAGGATTGCTCCAGTTTACTGCCTGGAGAGAATTTCCAGGTCACAAGACAGACAATGAGAACCCAGGTGGAGCCCAGAGTCCCTCTGAATTGAGGAGGCGGAGCTGAGGTTAAACGAAGGGTGAGGTGGCTATACTTCACAGGGAAACTACTGAAGCAGATAGAGCTGCATCAAAAAAGCTCTGGAAAGCTACAGACAGTTCCTCTCAAGTCCTCAGCTGAGAACTTGTCAGATGATGTATGTGAGGCAACTGCATAAGTCTTCAGAAGAGAACTAGAAGAGAACTACTAGAAAGGAGCAGAAGGAACAATTCTCATTACACAAAGCTGGGAATAGTTCATATTTCCACCAGTTAAAGTGGAAAATCTAGTAAATGTGGGGCATTGGGTAAAGTACCAAGAAGGGTATTGGCTCAAAAGTGGGGTAAAATTAGCTGCAGATGAAGGCTGCTTTTGTCCCAACTAACAAGTCTTGAAAGGTAATAAATAAGTCAGAAAAAAAAGAAGAAATAATAGTAAATACTTTGGAAAAGAAGAAAAAAGCCGGTCTCTATTAGCAAGACAAGATTGCCTACATAAAACATCCCAAGAAATCAGCAAAAGAACTTCCAGAGTTAACCCTGAATTGTTCCCCACATCTTTAAAATAAAAAGTGAGTTCAGTAAAGTGGCAGAACACAAGATCAACACACACAAATCAACTGCATCTTCTATATATGGCCAATGGACAAGTACAGTCTGAAATAATGTTATATGATTTACAATTGCTCAAAGAATATGAAAGACCTATGTATTAATCTAATAAGTATATATAGGATTTGTATGACAAAATTATACAATGCTGATGAAAGTAATATTTAAATGACCTAAACACTAGAAGAGGCTTGCATGTTCCTGGATTGGAAGACTCAAATGCCTATCAAAAATGAAATAAGATACTTTATAGACATATAAAACTTATTCTTGAATTTATATGGAAAAGAAAAAAGAGACAAAGTGGGAGGAATCTCTCTTCTCAATGTGAAGGTTTATTATATAAGTGTAGTGATCAAACAAATATAATGTATTTATAGAGAGACAGATACATTAATCAGTGAAAGAGTATAAAGAACTCCCCAAAATCCTACACAAATATGATCAAATAATTTTTGACAGAGGAGAAAATAATTCAATGGAGGAGAAAGAGACTTTATAATAAGTGATGCTGGGGCAATTGTACATTCACCAGTAAAAAAAGAATCTCAACCTAAACCTCACATCGGATACAATTTTAACACAATGGATCATAGATTCAAATATAAAATATGTTTAAAACTGAACTTTCAGAAAACTTCTACAACTTCCAGAAAAGCCTATAAGAGAAAATATTTGTAATCTAGGATGAAAAAAATTTCTTAGCATTCCTACCAAAAACACAGTCTATGAGAAGACAATTTGATACATTGGTCCTCATCAAAATGAAAAACTTCCGTTCTTTAAATGATCTTGTTAAAAAAGTACAAAGACAAAGTACATATTCTGACTAAAATTAAATTAAATTGGAAGTCAATAACAGAAAAATAACTGCAAAATCTCAAAACAGTTTAGAAACAAAAAATGAAATAGAGATAGGAGTTAAAAGGTAAATTATAAAGTATTTTAAATGAATTGGAAACTAAAATACAATATATCAAAATTGTGGGAATGCAACAAAGCATTCCCTAGAGCAAAGCTTTTACCTTTAAAGGTCTATATTTGAAAAAAGAAAAGTCACAAATCAATGACTTCTACCTTTAAAAAGTCAAAAAAAGGAGTGGACCTTGAACATCCAACGTAATACTATAAGAAAAGGACTGACAGCGGTGGGAAACTATGGTGGGGGAGGGGAAGGAAGATGGGATTAACGGTAGTCAATATCTTTCTGGGGATGGAGAGACGCCTCTTATCAACAAGGATAATTTCTTATCCTTGTTGATCAACAAGGGTGCCTGAATGAAGCATATTCGTATACCTAACCCTTAACTGTACCCCACAATATCAAAATAAAAAATATTGATTCTAAAAAAATTTTTTAAATAAAATAAATAAAAAAATAAAAAATAAAGTCAAAAAAGGGCCAGGTGTGGTGGTTCACACCTATAATTCCAGTACTTTGGGAGGCTGAGGTGAGAGGATTGCCTGAGCCTACGGGTTCGAGACCAGCCTGGGCAACTTGTCGAGACTTCATCTCTACAATAAATCAAAAAATTAGCTGGGTGTGGTAGCACACACCTGTAGTTCCAGTTACTTGGAAGGCTGAGATGATAGGATCGTCCGAGCCCAGCAAGTTGAGGCTGCGGTGGTTGTGAGTGTGCCACTGCACTCCAGCCTGGGTGAAAGTGAGACTTCAACTCAAAAAAAAAGGGTTCCTTTTTCTCCACATCCTGGCCAGCATCTGTTGTTGTTTGTTTTATTAATGATGGCCATTCTTACTGGGGTTAGGTGATATCTCAAAGTGGTTTTGATTTGCATTTCTCTGATGAGTGAGGCTGAGCACTTTTTCATGTGTCTGTTGACTGCCCGTATATCTTCTTTTGAGAAGTGTCTATTCATGTCTTTTGCCCACTTTTTAATGGGGCTGTTTGTTTTTTTTTCCTTTGGGCACATTTGGGTTCCTTGTAGATCCTAGATGTTAGGCCTTTGTCAGAAAAATATACCTGCACACATATGTTTGTTGCAGCTCTACCCACAATAGCAAAAACATGGAACCAGTCATGTTGCCCATAAAAGCTGGACTGCATTTTTAAAAATGTGATACATATACACAATGGAATATTATGCAGCCATAAAGAAGGACAAACATATGAACTTCACAGCAACTTGGATGGATTTAGAGTCGATCATACCTCAGTAATCTATCACAGAAACAAAGAACAGAGTACCATATGTTCTCACTCATAAGCAGAACTTGAACAATTATAATACTATAAGAAAGTGACTGGCAGTAGTGAGAAACTCAGGGGAGTGGGGGAGTAATTAGCAATTGAGGGAAACTGCTAGGGGAGGAAGGGGCATACCTCATCAACAAGGGCACCTGCATAATCAACGTTTGTATACCTAACCCTGAATTGTACTCCGCATCTTTATTTTTTTTAAAAAGTCAAAAAAGAGGAAATCAAATATGATGTAAGCAGCAGGGAAATAATAATAAAGGACAAAAGTCAATTATATTGAGAACAACAAAAAAGAGAAAACTTATGAAACTGGAGTTGGTGTTGAGAAAGGTTAAAAAAAGTAAGCCGTTAAGTGTCCAACAACAGATGAATAGGCTTTTAAAATTGTGATGTATATATACACAGTAGAATATTATTCAGTCATAAAAAGAATGAACTTCTGACACTGAGGTAACATAGATGGAACTGGAAGTCATTAAGTGAAATAAGTCAGGAACAAAAAAATTACCACACATTCTCACTCATTTGTGGACACTAAAAAACGTTGATCTCATAAAAGTGAAAAGTAGACAAAAGATATTACAAGCTTGGAAGGATACAGGAAGGTCAGGGGATAGGGAAAGATTTGTTAAAGGATACAAAATTGCAGCTAGATAGGAGAAATAAGTTCTAGTGTTCTACCACTATAGGATGGCTAGCGATAACAATGATTTATAGTTTCAAATAGCTAGAAGAAGGATAGTAGATGTTCCCAACAGAAATAAATGATATATATTTTATATAATGCATATTCTAATTACCCTTATCTGGTAAATGCATATTATATGTATTGAAACATCACTAGGTACCCCATGAATATGTACAATGTACAAATATTATTTGGCAATTTGAAAAAAATTAAGTTAGAAAAAAACAAACTAGAAACAACCCAAATGCCTATCAGCAACAATATATACATACATATAGAAATACATAAATAAATTTTAGAAAACTGTATCTGGGAGCTCCTACCAAACACCAAAGTAGAAAATAAAAGATGAGCTAAATAAATGCAGCCATACCATGTTCATGGACTGAAAGACTCAATATTATAAAGATCCCAATTTCTTCCCCTGAATTACTCTACTGTTTCTTTCTCTTTTTTTTGAGTTGGAGTTTCACTCCATCACCCAGACTGGAGTGCAGTGGCCACTCCCAGCTACCACAGCCTCGACCTGCTGGGCTCCGGCAATCCTTCCACCTCAGCCTTCAGAGTAGCTGGAATTACAGGCATACACTACCACGCCCAGCTAATTTTTGATTTATTGTAGAGATGAAGTCTCGCCAAGTTTCCCAGGCAGGTCTCGAACCTGCGGGCTCAGGCAATCCACTCACCTCGGCCTCCCAAAGCTCTGGGATTACAGGCTGAGCCACCAAGCCCAGCTCTACTGTTTCATTGCTACACTAATTAAAATTTCAGGAGTGTGACAAATGGCCTTTAAAATTTCTATAGAAAGGCAAAGAGCTAGGAATCTCTAAAACAATCAAGGAGAAAATAGAGAAGGAGGAAAAGAAAGAGAAAAGAGAGAAGGAGGGAAAGAAGGTGAAGAAAAAGGAGAAGAAGTAGCATGGGGAGAATAGAAGGAGGAAGAGAAAAAGGAAGAAGGGGGAAGGCAGGAGGGCAAAGAAGGGAGAGAGGACGGGGAGGAGGACTATGAGTAGGAGTCAAGATTACTCAGATACTGTAGCTCAAGACTGTATTAATTAATACAATGTGGTTTTGGAAAAAGAGGTAGATAGCTGAATTGTGGTGGCAAACAGAATTTTCTTTCAATAAACAGTGATGAACCAGTTGGCTATCCATGTGGACAGTAATGAATCTTGAACCCAGCTTATACAGATGAACTCTAGACCTCAATATATGAAAGATAAAACAATAATTCTTGTGGTAGTTTGTAATATAGTTTTTGTTTGTTTGTTTGTTGTTTTGTTTTTGGAAATGCTTTCTCAGCCCAGTCTTGAGGTTCTGGCTGGTGGACAATAATTTCTCCTTTCTGAGCAGTTTATTAAAGCCACATATCAACCACTTTCCCTATAGGCACTCACACACCAAGGCCACTATGTATCTGTCTTCACTGCCCCAGAGCCAGGTACCAGACAATTAGGGATAGTGCCTATGTCCCAGAGCCTCGAAACTATCCAATAAGTCAATTCACAAGGAGTCTGGGAAACTTAGCTAAGCCCATCCTGCTTACCATATGTATACTGCCCCTTCCAGCTGTTTCCCTGTCTCTAGGTACAATCACCCCCGTGGAACCCTGCCTGGCAGCTTTCTCTCATTTATAGCTATAAATAACAGAGTTCTGCCTTTGACCTGTCCAAGTATCATTGTCTGGATACCACCATCAAAAGATTCTTCAAATCTTAGAAAGCATAGCTAATATTTCTTAAACAGAACATTACAAGCACTCACTATTAAGGAAGCAATGACAAATTGTATCACAATAAAATTAAGAACTTTGGTTCATCAAAATACACTATTAAGGGAATAAGCCACAAGCTACTATATAGGAGGGAGAAATTAAAATTCGTAATCTGACACAGAACTTGAATCTGGCACAAAATAGAATGAAAAATTCAATTTTCTTTTAAAATGAATAAGGACTGAGGATCCATTTTATAATATAGGATATTCAAATAATCAAGAAATGTATGAAAGAGTGCTCAATTTCATCAGGCAACCCAGAAAATAGCAAATTAGAACCATGATGAGCTACCACTACATATGGACCGTTATGGCTTAAATGAACAAGGCTTATAATACCCAGTGCTGATGAGCATGTGGAGAAACTGAAAATTCTCATGCGCTGCTATTGGTAATATAAATTGGTACAACCACTCTAAAAATATTGTCTGGCAATATCTACTAAGACTGAACATTGCATATCCTATGCACAAGCAAGAACATTCCTAGGTGTTTGTCCAGCAGAAATGTATAAAAGTGTACACTAAATGACAGGTACAAGAACGTTCACTGCAACATTACTATAGCCCCAACCACAAACAAATCAAATGGCCACCATCAACAGTAGAATTAACAAATAAACTGTGATAAGTTAATCCAATATATACTAAACAATAAGAATTAATTTCATATATATAATTCTGGCCAAAAGAATCCAGACACAAAAGAATACACACAGTATGTTTCCACTTATATAATGTTCAAAAACAGGCTAACAACTCTGCTGTGTTAAATGACAAGTACAAAGTACCTTTGATGGGCAGAAGTAATGATGATGGGGGGATATAAAGAAGGTTTAAGGGTGTTAATAATTTGGTTACTGGTTACAGATCTGTTCACTTTTGAACATTCAATGAACTGCACACTTATAACTTTTACACATTTATAAATGTATCTTAATACTTAATAAAAAGTACTCAGAAAGCATATTTAATGACCTATTAGACATGGCAGGAAAGAAGAGCTAATGATCTATGTAAGGTATTTCACTTGCCCAAACTGAGTAATAGTGTCATGTTTTAAACCAATCAAGAAAATATAATAGAAAAAAAATGAAAGGAAGTGATAGAGAGGCGTGGTATTGACACAAGGATAATAATAAT
The DNA here is from genome assembly GCA_027257055.1 of Cephalopachus bancanus. Lineage (NCBI taxonomy): Eukaryota > Metazoa > Chordata > Mammalia > Primates > Tarsiidae > Cephalopachus > Cephalopachus bancanus. The sequence continues at coordinate 7,703,203 of JAPVLO010000036.1, forward strand.
TTCTGTTTAACTTGAAGGTTCCTGAATGAAATCCAGGTAAAAATATCCAACATAGATTTGGAGACCAAGAAATACAGTAGTCATGAGATACACATCTGTGATTCAATGAAGTATTCAGAAGTGATGTTTGGGCTCATGAAAATGGATGCGTTACCCAAGAAGTATGTACAGAATTAGAAGTAAGGATGGGCCGGGCTTGGTGGCTCAGCCTGTAATCCCAGCACTTTGGGAGGCTGAAGCGAGTGGACTGCCAGAGCCCGCAGGTTCCAGACCAGCCTGGGCAACTTGGTGGGACCTGTCTCTACAATAAAATTCAAAAATTAGCCAGGCGTGGTAGCGCGTGCCTGTAGTTCCCGCTACTTGGAAGGCTGAGGTGGAGGAATCGCCAGAGCCCCTCAGGTCGACGCTGGGTAGCTATGAGTGTGCCACTGCACTCCAGCCTGGACAACGAATGAGACTCCAACTCAAAAAAAAAAAAAAAAAAGTAAGGATGATTGATGGTCAGCACCTTAGGAAATATTAGAGAAGCCCAGTATGTAGGAGGGCTTGTTACTAAAAAAAGACCTGCAAACTAGGACTCAGGATCTTATAAATTGATCTGACTGTGCAGAAGAGCTACCAAAACTAAAAGGAAAACATTCATATGTATTCCTATCGCACAAAGAAAATTGGAGATAAAAAAGAAAAGCTTAGCCGGGCTCGGTGGCTCAGCCTGTAATCCCGTGCCTTGGGAGGCTGAGGTGAGTGGATTGCCTGAGCCCGCGGGTTCGAGACCTGCCTGGGCAACTTGGAGAGACCTCATCTCTGCAATAAATTTAAAAATTAGCCAAGCATGGTAGCACGCGCCTGTAATTCTGGCTACTTGGAAGCCTGAAGCAGAAGGATTGCCAGAGCCCAGCAGGTCAAGGCTGCGGTGGCCGGGAGCGGCCACTGCACTCCAGTCTGGGTGACAGAGTGAGACTCCAACTCAAAAAAAAAAAAAAAAGAAGAGCTATACTTATACCTGAGATCTGAGATCTTTGGCCAATTAGTAAGATCATTTCCTATAATTTGCTATTTTTTTTCAATGCTGGTAGACACACCCAGTGATCCATGTGAGACCCTGCAAGACCAAAAGAGGAAAGTTTTCTGGAGTAGAAGCATAAAGTTTAACTTGTAAACAGCTTGTAGCTCCAAAGCAGCACGATATTTCTTCCTTTTTCTTTTCTTTTTTTCTTCTTCTTCTTTTTTTTTTTTTTTTTTTGAGTCAGACTCTCACTCTGTCGCCCAGGCTAGGATGCTGTGTTACACTCACGGCCACCCCAGCATTGACCTGCTGGGCTCCGGCGATCCTTCCGTTCCTAAGTAGCCAGAACTACAGGTGTGTGCTACCATGCCTGGCTAATTTTTTATTTTATTATAGAGATGAGGTCTCGCCAAGTTGCCCCGGGTTTTCTCAAACCCATGGGCTCAGGCAATTCACTCGCCTCAGCCTCCCAAAGTGCTGGGATTACAGACTGAGTCACCGAGCCTGGCCAAGATACTTCTATCTCCCTCAAGTAGATCTTTAAAAAGCCAGTCTTCATCTACATCAAAAATATGCTGATTCGACTCATCAGAGGAACCAGGTCTAAGTAAGACCATTTCAGGCCCTTTGCCAAGTCCTGTAAGACTGAGCATATTAAGGTTACAGTCTTAGAATCAAACATGGGGTCAGAGATGTATCTTGAAGAGTTTTGTTTTGTTTTAAGTGTACAATCAAATAAAGAAAACAACCACAAGTTCTGACTCCTTGGTTTAAATATCATTTAATAGCATTGTAGAAAGAAGGAAGAAATCAATACGTCCTTGTGATCCATATTAATTTATAAAATTACCCCTCTTGATGGATCCCAAAAGTAAAAATCGATAAGCTAAAAATATGTTTCCCAATTCTAAAATGATCCAGAAATATAAATTAGAATATCTCTCTTAATCTCTCTGAATGCTTCATTTTTTATTCCATTCCCATTATTCATACCTTTAAGTCATGGCATCAGTGACAGAAATTCTTGTTCCTCAACACACATGATTATTTGATTATTTGTAAACTGGATTTACTGAGAAATTGTTTTTCACTAAGTTATTTTAAGAGGACTACTCAGAGAAGCTACAAAAGGGTATAATTCACATATACAGCATACCCACAAACTACCTCCATGCAAGTTATTTTCACTGAAGAAGAAATACGTCAAACTATTGAATTGGTTGTTTTACTTCATTTATGTAAAACGGGCCAAAGAGAGACAAGGCAATGTCAATGAGCCAAGAATTCACTTTAACCCGCAAATTATTTTCCTCAATTTGTCACTAATGTCATACATTGACTATGTGAACATAGATAAGATATTAGCCCTATCTAAGCCTCAGTTTCAACATCTGTAAAATGTATGAGTTGTCACAGGAGTGCTTTAAAATTTCTTTCAGCTCTAACAATCTATGGCTTTAGATATAAGTTTATCTTCCACTTCCTAACTCAGTATTTTTGTTTCATGTAGAGTATTGTATTCTCAGCCTAGGTATTTAATAAATCTTGATGCAATGTGAAAATATCACTGACTTAGGGTTTGATAATAGTCTAAGTATATAACAGTAACATATATCAGTGGATTCCAACATGGATTCTTCTACTAAGACCTAATATGTTTTGGGGAAAAGTCAATGAAGGAGAGAGATGCCTATGGATTTCAGGTATTATTTAATAGCAGTTGAGAAGTCAAAAGAAAAGGCACATCATTTTCTTTTCATCTTTCTTAACGTCTCCGAGATTCAGTTTCCTTATCTATAAAGTTGGGATAATCATAATCAACCAAAAAGATTGATGGGAAAATTAAGTAGAACAATATAAATGATTAGCATATAACTTTATCACTCATCAGAAATTCTCCAGGAATCTTAATTGTTTTTGCATGGAACCTACTGAGTTGGCAGTTTCTTCACAAATCTCCTCATAATCAGAAATAAAATAAGTAAAGGCTATAATCATCTAAATTTCAACAGGCCAATTAATGGATGAAAAGGAGGGTCAAGGCATATAAGGTTCATATAGGGTATATTATCAGTTTCAGGAAACAAAATAAGAGACAAAATGCCCAACTGCCTTAGACCCTCCACATTCTTAGGTACATTTAATAAATCAAAGCAACTTTCCTGAAGAACACACACTATTTTTGAAAACTTCAAATTAGGTTCAAGTAAGCTAGTTAAAAATTACAGCCCTTCCATGTTCAACCATACTTAGCAATCAGTGTTTCTCATCAGGGCATTTTGGACAGAGCAAACTATTCACTGTGCAGGACTGTCCTGTGCACTGCAAGACATTAAAGGATCCCCAGTTCCTTCCCACTATCTGTAGTATCATAACTGGTTACATATTTTGTGGGGCCCAGTGCAAATGAAAATGTAGGACCCCTTGTTCAAAACTTACAAAGAATTTCAAGACGGCAAACAGCAGAAAATTAAACCAAACATAGGACCTTCTGAGCATGGCGTGAGGCTCGTATGGCTTGCACACACATGAAGCTGATTCTTCATGGGAGGAACTCTCTTGCTCACTGTAACCGCTAACAAAGTCCCTCTCCCCTGCACCCATCGTCAAGTTCCTTGAACTATTTGTTAGCCCAAGCATTATCATAAGAAAATAAACTAAATCCACAAATAAGAAAATCTTCCAAAGTCACATTGGTAGGAAAAAGCAAATGTAGGATTGTATCCATTTTCTGACTTCTGTTTCAGTCTTTAAAAGATAAAAAAAGAAAACTTTATTGAGTTATAATGAACAGCATAAAATTCACTTTTAAAGTATATATTCAAGCTTTTATACACTATCACAACATTATACAATCACGACCACAATTTGAGAACATTTTCATCAACCTAAAAGAACTCCCATGCCCAGCATCATAACTTCTCACTTTTTTCCCTGGCCCCTTCTGCTCTAAGCAACCACTAATCTTTTTGTCTCTATGGATTCGGCTTCTACCAGATATTTTGTAAGTGGGTTCTTTTCTTTAGCATAATGTTTTCAAGGTTCATACATGTTGTAGCACACATCAGTACTTCATTTTTTTAAATTGCCAAATATTCCACTGTATGAATACACTACATTTTATTTACCCATCCATCAATTGATGAACATCTGGGTTATTTGCACTTTTTGGCTATGACACATAATGCTGCTATGAACATTCACGCACAAGTTTTTTACCCGTGTGGGCACATTCCTGGGTATATACCTAGGAATGGAATGCTTAACCTTTTAAGAAACTGCCAAGCTATTTTCCAAAGCAGCTTCATCATTTATAGCCTCAACAGCAAGGTGTGAGAGTTTCAATTCCTCCACATCCTACACTTGTCATTATTTATCTTTTTAAATTTTTTTTTACCATTCTAATGGGTGTGGAATGATATCTCTGTGGGTTTGATTTGCGTTTTCCTAATGGTGAATGATGTTGAGCATCTGGTAGTTTGTTTATTGGCCATTTGTATATCTTCTTTGGATAAATATATATTCAGATCTTTTGCCCATTTTTAAAATGGGATAACTGCCTGCTTCTTATAGAGTTATAAGTATTCTTTATTTATTTTGGATACTTCATCAGATATGTGACTTGCAAAAAGTTTTCCCATGTTGGAGTTACTTTTTCACGTTCTTGGTGGTGTTCTTTGAAACATATGTTTGAAATGTTGATGAAGTCCAATTTGTTTATCTTTGTTTTGTTCCTTGTGATTTTGGTAACATATTTAAGAAACTATTGCTTAATCTAAGCTCACAAAGATTTATGTCTATGATTTCTTTTAAGAGTTTTCTATTTTTAGCGCTTATATATAGGGCTTTGATTCATATTGACATACTTTTGTATATGGTGTGAGGTAGAGTTCCAAATTTATTCTATTACATGTAACTATCCAGTTACCTCCACACTATTTGTTGAAATGACTATTCTTTCCTCTAGTTGTCTTGGTACCCTCATCAAAAAATCAATTGACTGTAAACGTAATGATTTATTTGTGGGCTCTCAATTCTATTCCATTGATCTATATATTTATCCTTATGCCAGTACTGCACTGTTTTGATTATTGTAGCTTTGTAATAAGTTCTGAAATTAGGAAAAGAGAGTCAATTGTATTGAATTTGTAGGTGACTGTGGGGAGTACTATCATCTTTACATCCATGAGCATAGGATGTATTTCTATTTATTTAGGTCATTTTAAGTTTATTTCACTAATGTTTTCTTGTTTTCAGAGTATAGGGTTTGCACTTCTTTTATTAAGTTTATTTCTAGGTCTTTTATTCTTTTAATGGTATTATACTTTAAATTGTTTTCTAAATTTCACTTTCAGATTGTTCATTCCAAGTGTATAGAAATGCCATTGATTTTTCTTTTTCTTTCTTTTTTTTGAGTGAGAATCTTACTCTGTTGCCCAGGCTGGAGTGCAGTGGCACAGTCACAGCTCATAGACACCCCCAACTCTTGGGATCAAGCAATCCTCCTGTGTCAGCTTCCTGAGTAGATGAGACTAAAGGTGCATACAACCAAACCCAAACCCACCTAACTTCTTCTTTTCTTTCTTTTTTTTTTTTTTTTTTAGAGATAAGGTTTCACTATGTTGCCTGGTCTTGAACTCCTGGTCTCAAGCATTCCTCCTGCTTTGCTGAGTGTTTTTATTATGGAGGTGTGTGGACTTTTGTCACATGCTTTTTTTTAATAGCATGGAGATGATCATGTGGTTTTTGTCCTATATTCTATTGATATGATGCATTGTAGTAATTGGTATTACAATAAATTAAACCAATCTTGCACTGCTGAAATAAATCCTACTTGGTCATTATGTATAATCATTTGTATATATAGTTGTATTGGGTGTTCTAATAATTTGTTAAGAATTTTGCATTCATATTCATGAAATATTATATTTTTCTTTTCTTGTGATGCATTTGTCTGGTTTTAGCATCAGAATAATACTGGGTTCAGAGAATAAACTAGAAAATAATACTTCCACTTCTCCCACTTTGGAAGAGTTAGTAAAGAGTCAATCTTAATTTTCTTTAAATGTTTGTTAGAACTTACCAGTGAAGACATCTGGGCCTGGGCTCTTCTTTGTGGGTAGTTTTTTGTTTACTAAGTTAATCTATTTACGTATAGGTTCATTCAGATGTTCCATTTCTTCTTGAGTCTGTTTTGGTAATTTATGTTTCTCTAGAAATTTACATTTCTTTTTAATAGGGCTGTTTTTTTGTTTTAATAGGGCTGGTTTTTTTTGTTTTGTTTTGTTCCTTTTGGCACGTTTGACCCTGGATGTTAGGCCTTTGTCAGATATATAGTTAGCAAATATTTTTTTCCCATTCTGAGGGCTGTCTCCCCACTCTCTTGATGGTTTCTTTTGCTTTGCTAAAATAATAATAATAAAAAAGAAATTTTCATTTCATCTAAGTTATCTAATTTGCTGGGTTACAGTTGTTCATAGTATTTCCTTATAATCCCTTATACGTTGGTAGTAATGCTCCTTCTTTCATCCCTGATTTTAGTCATTTGAGTCTTCTCTCTTCTTTTCTTGGTCAATCTATCTAACTATTTGCTAATTTTGTTGATCTTTTTAAAGAACAAACTTTGAGTTATTTTCTATTTTTTATTTCATTAATTTCTGCCCTTTGTGATTTCTATCTGCTTGCTTTGAGTTTAATTTCCTCTTGTTTTTCTAGTGACATAAGGTAGATAATTAAGTTACTGAATTAAGAACTTTCTTCTTTGTAATGTTATGTAAGCATTTACAACCATGTATTTCCCTCTACTTTAGTTTTAGCTGCACGCTATATGTTTTGGTTTGTTATGTGTCTTCTTTTTTATTCATCTCAAAGTATTTTCTAAGTTTCCTTGTTTCTTCTTTGACCAATTGGTAATTTAGCAATGTATTGTTTTCTACATATTTGGGAATTTTCCAAATTTCTTTGTTATGAGGTTTTATTTTCACTCTATTGTTATCAGAGAACATGCTCTGCATGATTTCAATCCAGTTAAATTTATTGAGGATTTTTATGGCCTAACATATAATCGATCCTAGAGGATATTCTTGTGTACTTGAGAAGATTGCACATTCTGATGTTGCTGGGTGAAAGGTCTAAAGATGCCTGGTACGTTAAGCTGTTTTATGATGTTGTTCAAGTTTTGTTTTCTTGTTAATATTCTGCCCAGTTGTTCTATATGTTATTGAAAGTGGGATACTGAACTCTCCAACTATCATTGTTGAATAGTTTATTTTTCTCTTCTGGTCTGTCAGAAGAGATACAAACATCTGTTTGAGTCCTTGTTTTCAATTATTTTGGGTATATGCCTAGAAGTGGAATTGTTTGATCACATGGTAATTCTATGCTTATATACAATTGCTTTTTACGTTTTTAAGAGAAGAAGGGGAAGAAACATGCATTTATATTGTCTCTTATTGTTATACAATTACTTTTATTTGTGTTCTTTGTTTACTCATGTGGTTTTGAATTAATGTCTGGGGTCCTTTGCTTTCTGACTGAAGAACTTCGCTTGGCATTTTTTGTAAAGAAAGTCTGCTAGCAATAAGGCTTTTCAGTTGTTGTTTACCTAGGAATGCCTTTATTTCACTGTCATATTTGATAGTTTTGTTGGATATAAGATTCTTTTTTGACAGTTCTTTTCTTTTGGCATTTTGAATATGTTATTCTAATGACTTCCTGCCTCCATTGTTTCTGATGAAAAGTTAGTTGTTAATCCATGCCAAATGAGAAGTTATTGCTTCAATGGTTCCAGAGTTTCTTCTATTATTATTATTATATTATTATTATCATCATCATTATTATTATTGAGACAGGGTCTGCCCAGACTGGTATTAAGCTCCTGGCCTCAAGTGATCCTCCCCCCTTGGCCTTCTAAAGTGCTAGAATTACATGTGGAAGTCACTGGACCCAGCTACTTTGGAGTGATGACAATGTTTTGGAAATAGATAGTGGTGATGGTTACACAATATTGTGAAAGCTATTAATGCCACTGAATTGTACAATAGTTATTAATGCCACTGGATTCTACCTTATGACCCTTGAAGTTAGTAGTGCCACTGAATCGCCACTGAATTGTGTATAGGTAGTTTTTGAGCCTAGACCTTGAAGTTAGTTGTGAACCGAAGAGAGTTCTTAGTTATCTCTTTCCATGGTTCTTTTTGGTAAATATGCTTGCCTCTGGTGTAGGTTTTTGCTTTTATAGAGTGTTAGACTCCTCTTAATTACTTGTTGTTGTTGTTGTTTGAGTTGGATTCTCACTCTGTTGCTCGGGCTTGGAGTGCAGTGGCCTGCTCATGACCGCTGCAGCCTGGATCTGCTGGACTCAGGTGATCCTTCTGCCTCAGCCTTCCAAGTAGCTGGAACCACAGGCATGTGTCGCCATGCCTGATTAATTTTTTTTTAATTGTCGAGGTGAGGTCTTGCCATGTTGCTCAGGCTGGTCTCGAACTCCTGAGCTCAGGCAATCCTCTCTCCTCCGCCTCCCAAAGTGCTGAGATTAAGGTGTGAGCCACTGCGCCCAGCTAACATCTCCATTGTTTAAGAGAGTGGCCTTTGCCTTGAACTTCCCCACACTCTGGTTCAAACAAAAACAGTTCCTTTAAGTACAACTTCAGAGCTCTGTATTTATGGACTGCCTTTCTTCCTGAGAAAAACCTCTGAGGCACTGCTTTAGACGCTGAACCAGAGGTGGCAGCTTCTAGTCTCCTCAGCTTGCCACTCCCAGTATTGAACAGCTACCCTACAACCAAACTTGGCCAAGAGTGATCGGGGCCCAAGTACTCTCAGCTTGCCTCACCTGTGGTAGAACCTTCACGCTATGAGTGGGGGTTGAGTAGAGAAAAAGAGCCCCTGACCTCTTGGCTGCACTCACCAGGAACTTAATCTCTGCAACTCAGAGTTAGAGCGAATAAGAAAAGCTGGTTCTGCTGCTATTCTAGGTAAGATACCATACTCCTAGATTGGGAGCTGAGGGGGAGAGGAAGCCCCACCCTCTTAGTCACACCTGCCATAGTGGAGCTTCCTTCAAATTAAACTGGAGAGCAGAGGAAGGAAAAGGTTCATGGGTTAAGTGCCACAAAATCTCACTGTTCCTTTTGAGGTTTAGTGGATTTTCTTAAATAAATGTTACTTCATTTGCTGTATCCCCTAAGACAATATCTGGAAACTTGAAATGGTTAGATTTTTTTTTTTCATAATCTTCACCAGCTATGCTCATTTCACTAGGGAGCATGTCACAGAACTCTTCATACTTCCATTCTGTAAATGTATCTCTCTCTCCCTACTTCTCCCTCTCCTTCTCTCCATTCTCCCTCTTTCCCTGTGGAGCGATGTTTTGAGGCCTTGGGATTGTTGTTGACGAGCAAAGGAAATTTGTTACAGGTGCTATCATCCTGCCTTTAGACTATACTTGAGAGTTAGGCAACCCATCTGTGGTTTTCATGTGTTCTGTGAAAAGTTTAATTTTTAAATCCCTGCAGTTTTTCCAAACACATGCCTTACTTAAAGAATAGCTATTGTCAGATGTGTATACCTGAAAATGATTAAAAAGTAGTAAAAGCAACTAAACTGCCTAATTACAAACTCCCTGCTGAATCATCCCTCAAGTGAAAAAAAAATGTTTTCTTTATGGTAACTTTATCTTTTCTGGTCTATGCAAGGTTCATAGCTTTCTCTAAGACTATTCAGAAAGAGCCCAGTCTACTCCATTTAAAAGCATACAACAGCTTAAATAAAACAGAAATATCCTCCAACACTCCCCCTGAAGGGGTCAGCAATTATTAATGAAAAGCAAGCCTCAAAACTTGCCAGCCAGTGATTAAAAGACATTTGCTCCGGAACAGTCTCGCTCTCTCGAATAAAAGAGATGAAGGAGGAAATTAAAATCCTGAAGAAATAAATTTTGACTGAAGTGAGAAATCACACTAAGAAGCTAATTTAAGGGAGATGAAATTAATTTTGGTGACATTTATTCTATTTAGCAAAAATGGTGACAAAACATATAGTGGCTCTGTTAGCCAGAGATAAGAGGCGAGTAATTTAAGGTTGGGCATAGCTACAGTCTACAGCGATTTAATCCCGACGCTCCACTTCCCTTGTGACCTATCATTAAAGGTTTAAAGTAAAACTGACAATTATTATTAGCTAGTAATTGGATTTTGGAGATTCAGTATAAAGTTAGGATAATTTAAATGACTGTTGACATTGGAAAGATTATGTAAACGCTCTGAATCAGCTGAATTTATCAATTTATTTAGTCTTATAAAACCAAGTGCATACCCCGCACCAGAAACCAGCACAAGGGGTGGCGATTTTCTCAGAATTGTCCTCAGGGAGTCGGCAAAGGCTGGGGCTCAGATGTTCCGCACCCAAGCTGGCATGCCAAATTTCTGTCACAAAGATGGGTTTCAAACACCCAGCTCAAAACCTTCCAGACCTTTATCCTCCACAGAGGGCCAAGCAAGGCATGCCTCGGAAAATCACAGCATCCCAGGAGAAAAATAAAATTGTCACAGACCAATATTTTATGATATGGATTTTTAATTACAAAGGCTGAAATTCAGAAACTAAAGATGGAATCAAAAACACAACCGTCATTATAGATTTATAGCAATGTCCTCTGGCCAGAGTAATTCTTACAAGGCTACACTCCATAAATACTGATAAAAACTCTGCCTGCTCCTTTGTCCAACCATAAGCACCAAGTAAAATTGGATTATTTAGAGAAATGCTTTACAAAATTAGTTCTGCTAAGAATGCGATTGCATTAAAATCAGTAACAACATGGTTTCTCCACCAGCTGAGGCAAATGCTACTGTTAATATTCTCCTCACCTTTAAATGATTTCTTAAAGGGAAGGTTTAGTTTTTCTCTAAAATAATTATTTTCCTATTGCTCACATTCAATGGACATCATTAAAACCTTCCTCTCAACTTGATGTAGGACACTGTAATCTCACCCAATTGTATTACAAAACAGAAGAAATCATATATAATTCATGTTTTGTATAGCTTAAAAAATGAGTTTTTAACCCTAAAAAAATCTTCATACTTTTTGATTTAGTAAAACCACTTCTAAAATCAATACTAAGGGGTGACTTAAGGACATGTGCTTAGATTTAGTGGGCTGCAGTCCTGTTTATAAGAGTAACAAAATTTTAAAACACTGAATAGCTAAGAATAGGAAGTTGGTTAAGCAAATGTTGATATAGCCTTATGATAAAATATACTATGCAGCCATTAGAATTCATACTTGGGAAAAGATATTGGAGTTTTTTTCATGATATGCTGTTAAGCTATATAAGCAAGGTTATAGAGCAGAATATGAGTTTTGTCTTTTTTTTGAGTTGGAGTCTCATTCCATCACCCAGGCTGGAGTACAGTGGCACACTCATGGCCACCCCAGCATTGATCCACTGGGCTCCAGCAACCCTTCTGCCTCAGCCTTCCAAGTAGCCGGAACTACAGACATGAACTACCACACCCAGCTAATTTTTGATTTATTGTAGAGATGATGTCTTGTTAAGTTGCCTGGGCTCGTCTCGAACCCACGGGCTCAGGTAATCCACTCACCTTGGCCTCCCAAAGTGCTGGAATTTAAGTTTTTAAAAGAAGCTGAAGAAATGTGTGGTGGTTATCAAGTTATTGTCTCTTAGCTCAAATCCATCCTTCAAAAACATGCCCTGTAGTACTGGGGCTGTGAGTTACAGATTACATTTTTCCTTTGCAAATGGACATCTGTTAGGTCCTGCCTAGAAGGGGCACTAAAGCAAGACCGGAAAACTGAAAAGGGGAGGAAGGATACGCTCTTCTGAGGTTTCTCCCATGCTCCCAACACCAATCTCATTGTTCACCCCTCATAAATGCCAATACTGGCTACTAGTACCGGCTCCCTGCTCAGAGGTCTGGGAACTAGTCCTGTAAGACTCTTTCTCCAAGCTTCTAAGTAAGTTCTCATAACGCCAATCTCTTCTTTTTACTTCTCCAGTCCTAAAGGTGGAGTAGCTGCTTCTTGCAGTTATTGTTTTTGTTATTTCAATGTCCTGTTTTTTCACTCTTCCTGTATCTGTTTGCTATGGGCTGAACTCTGTCCTCCCCATCCCAAAATTCATAGATTGAAGTTCTAACTCCTAATACCTTGGAAAATGACTGTTAATTGGAGATAGTGTCTCTGAAATGGTAATTAAGTTTAAAAAGATCATTGGGATTAGCCCTAATCCCACAAAACTGGTGTCCATAATTGGTATACGAAAAGGAGATTAAGACACAGACATGCGCAGAGGGAAGACTATGTGAAGACACAGGAAGAAGATGGCCACATACAAGCCGAGGAGAGAAGCTCCAAACAGATCCTTCCCTCATGGCTCTCAGAAGAAACCAACACCTTGATCTTAGACTACTAGGCTCCAGAACCGTGAGAAAATAAATGTCTGTTGTTAAGCCATCCAGTCTGTGGTATTTTATGGAAGCCCTAAATTAGCCTAAACTAATACCCTGCTTAGACAATTCTTATATCTGTCAAAATAACTCATATGCTAGTGATCAAAAGTGTCCTAGAAAACAGATCCTCAGCTGGGATAGGTGGCTGAGCCTGTAATCCCTGCCCTTTGGAAGGCTGAGGCGAGTGGATTGCTTGAACCTGTGGGTTCGAGACCAGCCTGGGCAACTTGGCAAGACCTCATCTCTACAATAAATCAAAAATTAGCTGGATGTGGTAGTGTGCACTTGGAGTTCCAGCTACTTGAAAGGCTGAGGCAGAAGGATGGCCTGAGCCCAGCAGGTCAAAGCCGGGGTGGCAGTGAGTGTGCCACTGCACTCCAGCCTGAGTGACAGAGTGAGACTCCAACTCAAAAAAACAAAACAACAACAACACAAACCAGATGGGTTTCCAGGGTTGTTTTGGACACATCCTTAACTTGTCTCTATCATAGGCAGTTGAACTAAGATTAATCAAATTTATTGTTGTGGTTCACTATGCCTACTGCACCAAGTGTCTCATGGGAACAAATAGCTGCTGCTCTTAGCCATTAAGGTGGTCATGATGTCTATAAGGACAGTGGAGCAGGAGGCTGCTCCTGGGGGCACTCAAATACTTATAGAAAGGAAATGACACATGCAGGTCTTACAATTTCAGCTCAAGCCACAAGAGAATCAGAAAGTCTCTATGGCAGCTTTTAATGAATCTTTTATTTCTTGGAACTCATATGCCCATGACTACACATATTCCTAGTGACCCCTTCTTATCATAGGAATGGTATCCAAGGAGCTGACCACCTGAGCACTGCAATCACAGAAGAACAATGGACACAGAGAAATTGCCCATTACCTGGGAGGTAGAAATTACATTGGATTCAAATGGCCAACTGCATACAAGTATCAAAAAAGGAGGTCAGAGGAAATCATCAAACAATATTCATTTGTAAGTGTAGTTTGTGTTCTGGGACTCTTAGCTCAAGATCACCAGGATACTATAGGCTTGGTTTCTTTTCCTATGCATTTTTCTGAGAAGTAATCATACCAGATAACATATACATTTGTACAAGATCAATTAATTAATTAATTAATTAGTGTGACTGTGGAAACATTCTGGCACTGACAAGCCACCAATAGTTGCTGTGTACCAAAATATACACTTATCTTTGGCCTTGAGAAGCAGTTCTGTACATGAGCACAGCCTCTCCAATGCTGTTTGCTTCCCCTGTGTGCCCACGTACCTGCAAAGCCACACCAAAACAGGGAGAGAAGAGCTGTTCCACACCTTGAGTCAAAGAGCATGTCATGTACCCTATTGTATTCCTGTGTCACATGCCCTCCACAAGATCATATAAACAAGTCTATGTATATGGACACATAAAGATCCATACCCATTACCTACTATGGCAATGAAGACATGAGGGAAATTTGTATAATAGAAACCCATAGATCATTTAGAAGCCTTATTTTGGTTCAGATTTCTAAGGTATTTGAGTTTTCCTCATTCTTCTGGTTCTTTTCTTATTTTTGCTCAAAGAGATAAACAACACGTGACCAATAGACAAACTTGAAGAGTGAGACATAGCAACTGGAAAGATAATCCGTTTGGTAGGACAAATGAATGGTCCTTGTTTAAACTTTCCAGTAGGTTCATCTGTACTGAGTTTATACAACTTTCTCAGCCATTCTCTCATCTGAGAACCTGCCTCCACCTTGCAATGCTTCTTCTAAGTCCTTTGTCTGCTGTAGGCATGCTGACTGGGTATTAAGCCATTCTAATCTCTCACCACTTGTCCACTCATACCTTACACTTGCAGTGTTCAACATACCAGTTTCTCTAGCCTCTGTAGCATCATAATACTCAACTCTATTCCTGGAACACCCTTCCCTGCCATCATAATCCAAAGCCAATTCCTATTCTTCCTTCAAGTCTCAGAATGCACATAATTCCTCCAGGAAGCTATTACTTCCCTCCATTTTCTTGCCAGTCCACGGTGCTTCCCCCCAGGTGTATCTTATACACATCTCTACCACAGCCCTTATGCACAAATGAATTCATTGTGTGTTTGCTTGCCTATTACCCCCAGCACACTATGGACTCCTTAAGAGCAGGAAATACTCATATTCGTCTTGCATCCACTCCCCACTGTCCACTTAGAAGTGCAGGCCCACTGCACTTAATAAATGTTTGTTAAGGACTATGCAACAGAATACCTGAGGTGCCTTCTCCAAGAGTTCTAACAGACTGAAAGAGAACAATGGGTATACACAGCTTCTTGAGGGAGCCAGAAGATGGCTTACATTCGTATATATACTCTTCCCCATGAAGTAAAGCAACCCTCCCACCTACCATTCACCAAAATATAAAGATAATCTATGACAGCTCTAAAAATTGCCAAAACAGAAATAGTCGCCACATACTAAAAATTGTTATTCATTCAGCACATTTATTGTGCACCTACTGTGTACCAGCACTGAACTAGTTCTGAAGATCTAACTATGAAAAAGAAAGACAAGAGCACAGCTTTGCAGAGCCCACTTTCTATTTGAGTAGATCAATAAAAGATAACACATAGATGAGGTAATTTCAGTTAGTTACAAAGGCTGTGGAACGCATAGATGAGGTAATTTCAGTTAGCTACAAAGGCTGTGACGAGAACAAAGCAGTGGTGCAGCAGAGAGTGAGTGGGGTGATCTTGCAGCTATACTTTCTTCTCAGGATCCAGTTCTGTTCCTTTGAACCCCTTCCCTGCCCCCACCTGCTAACATCCAACAACCCTCTTCACTGGGTCTCTTAGGCCCATTCACTCATCTACTCAAACACTCTAAAACGTGCAGCAAAAACCATGTTGTTTTGTCCTGGAAGAAGTAAATTACAAATCCAGCCTGTCATCACATTGAACCCTGATACCCATCTACCCGCTAGTGTAGGGGAGTCTACCTTCCTGGTTTTGGGCAGCCAGGGCCCCACAAGATCCTGGTGGTAACCAAAGCACCCCATAAACTTCAGCAGCAGGAAGAGGCCTTTTTAGAACTACCGCTTTGCCTTCTGATTTACTGTCATTTCCCTTTCCTGCATTTCCAACAAAATCCATAGGTCCCACTCGCCTCCCATTTCACTGCTGTTGGCTGTTTTCCCCTGGGGCAGCATCTGGTCCACAATTACAGTACTTAAGTTGTGTTTTAAGGTTTTCTGGCTCCTGCAACTCTAGAGCTCTTCCATGGGCCTGCCTTGAATACAGAGAAGTGCTGAGGAAAGGAGGGCAGTCTGGAGATAGAAGATCCGCTGCTCAACCTTGTAGTTTCCCAAGGCTACAGTCTAGCAAACTGAGGCCAGGCTGAGTAGCAAATCAATCTTAAGAGATTCTTTATGGGGTTCTGAACGAATAAGTTGCCAGCTTTATGCATTGTGGCTCTGTGTGCTGCCTCGGTTGGGTGGAAGGAATGAAGCACTTGTAAGGTTATTGAGCACAGCATTTGCACAAGGGAACAGCGGGAAGTGATTTAGCAGCTACACAGGTGTTTTCTTTAATTATACACTATAGGGAACACTCGCTGAGCTCAACAACCCCCACTGTTCCCTGTGTATTTTCCCAGTTGTCCAAGGCAGGATGCGCTAACTGACAAGGGCTGTTGTCTGGCTCAAGTGCTGCCTAGTGCCACAAGACAGTCCTCTCCTGACATGAACTCCTGGAACCTGGCCTGCCTTGAAGTCTCCACTCCACTCGACTTGGGCAGAGATGGTGCCGGACGCCAGGAGGATCGTGTGTCCATGGGAGAATTTCAATTTCTCTTATCTGGAATTGGATACAGGTGGGACATGTAGCTGTGCCTGCCAGACCTCAAAGCAGCTTGAAGGGAGAAGGGCATCCAAGAAAATTGCCAAAGAGAAAGTAGGTAAGGACTAAGAGGATGGATCGTCTGACCATTAAATCTAGACCTTTTTCAGTGGAATCCTTTTACTACCAAGTATCATCAGCCAAAGAAAAAGGACCTACTTTTTTCATGGGCTTTATTTTACTTTTATTTTTATTTTGAGTCACGGTCTCACTCTGACACCCAGGCTGGAATGCAGTGACCCAATCGCAGCTCACTGCTCAACCTCAACCTCCTGGGCTCAGGCGATTCTTCTCCCTCAGCCTCCAGAATAGCTGGGACTCTAGGCAAGCACCACCATGCCCAGCTAACTTTTTCATTTTTTTTGTAGAGATGAAATCTTGCTATGTTGCCTAGGCTGGTATCAAACTTGTAGACTCAAGCAATCATCCCTCGCTGGCCTCCCTAAGTGCTGGAATTACAAGTATGAGCCACCATACCCGGCCTCGTAGTTTTTATTTATTTATTTATTTATTCATTCATTCATTCATTCATTCATTTATTTGAGGTGGAGTCCCACTCCATCACCCAGGCTGGAGTGCAGTGGCACACTCATGGCCACCCCAGTGTCGACCTGCGGGATTCTGACTATCCTTCTACCTCAGCCTTCCAAGTAGCCAGAACTACAGGTGTGTGCTACCATGCCTGGCTAGTTTTTTTATTTTATTGTAGAGACAAGGTCTCACCATGTTGCCCAGGCTGGTCTCCACCCATGTACTCAGGCAATTCTCTTGCCTCAGCCTCCCAAAGTGCTGGGATTACAGGCTTGAGCCACCGCACCTGGCCGGTTTTTATTTTTATATATGAAGAAGCTTAGATGAAGATGGAAATAATAATAATAATACCAAGTCAGGTTTCCTAATGGTCCAGTTCTAAGAGGTTATCATCTTTCTCCTCAAACTTTCAAGTGTATAGGAATTGCACAGGGCTCTTAAAAATGCAGACTCTGATTCATGAGGTCCAGGTATTGTGTGAGTCTGCATTCCTAACAAGAGCTCAGGTGGTTTGTGTGGACCACCCTTTGAGCAGTGAGGAGAGTTATCAAAAAACAGCACTTCTCACAGCCTCTCATAATAGTTTGCTGAAGATTCCTGGCCCTCCGAGTGATCATCACCCTCTTCTACCTTTACTGCTCTATCGGGAGCTATCATAACTATGAAAGCTCACTGCATTCTTAAAACACATTTATGGTTCTGGAGTTAAGGCACTTTACCTATGGGGAAGAACATTTGCTGAAAACCACTAAGATGCTGGATGTCTGTTTCATGCAGGACATTCTGGAAAAATGTGTTAAAGGTACCAACAGGTTGCTGTGGAAATCTCAATGCTAACAGCCTGCTTCCTAACTCATAAGCGATATAGATACAGGACTGATGTTTCAGTAGAGTTCACTGGCAGAGAAGTTCAACAAGGGCTTGTCTCCATCTTCATTACCGAGTCATTGGAGACTTTCCATGGGGCAGGACTTTGGTTCCTGATGGATGGTCCTAGACACGTCTCACCATCATGCATCTTGAGGACAGGATGAAGCAAAAACACGACTCATCTCCCTTTGCTGCTTCACACAATCTAAACACACCTCCGCTGCCTTTCTAGGAAAAAGTGTGTTTGCTACAGCATGGTTATAAACAAAAGGCCTGCTGTGGCTTTTGTGTTTTATATTGTCCTTAGAACTGCTTTAAGCACAAACTCATTTAATTCTCAGAAGCCTGTGAAGATGTTCTTGTCCCTATTTTATGAATAAATAAATGGAGGCTTGAATATGTTAAGTAAAATCTCCAAGATCATATAAGTAGAAACATCAGAGCCAGGATGTTAATACAGGTTTTATGACTCTGAATATAGTACTCTCTGCAATTGCTTTAAAAGTAAACACTAAAAATGTGCTGTCCCCTATAGAGGGAAGAGAGGGAGAGAAGAGTAGCTCTGGAATGCAGCTAAGAATTCACAAATAGAAGGAAAGAATTTTCCTCAGGATTTCTGAAGAAAGGGGAAAGCAAGAGCTCTGCTGATATCAACACCACTTTCCCTCCACCCTCCTAAGTTCTCTTGGTTAACACCATTCAAATTACACTTCTGTGGGTCCACCCTGTGTTGAGCACCTTAGGAGAACCAAGAAAAATTGAAGATACAAAGCTCCTGCTATTAAGGCTTTTTGTCTAGTTAGAGAAAAAGAGCCAAACCATGGGAATTTACCAGAGAAATTAGTATTAAATAATAATCTATCTTACCATGTACATTCATTAACAAGGCATTGTGGAACATGGATCTCAATCTTGGCTGCACACTAGAATCATCAGAAGAACTTATACAAATACTAAAGCCACACCAAGATTCTGATTTAATTGATAAAGGAAAATCCTCCTCAAGGGTGATTTTGGATTAGCAATATTAGCAATAATTATTAGAAATACAAATTTTTGAGCCCCAGACACACTAACTCAGAAATTCTGGGTGTGAACCCCAGCCAACTGTTTTCACCTGTCCTCTGGGTGATTCTGATGCATGCTAAAGTTTGCAAAGCACTGATAGAGGGTGCAGCTCAAACCCTGGGGCTTTTCTAGTGCTGCTGGCAATTCTACTGTGCAGCCATGTCTGACAACCATGGATGTAGAAGACAATAAACACCAGCCTCTCAGAGAGATGTCTCAGACCAGTCATTCACTCAATAAGGAATGAATTATGGAGGGCTTTGAATGTTAGGCTGAGGTTCCACCTTACAAATCACATATTGTGTGTTCTGTCTCTCTTAAGAAGGCACTGGCTCTCCAGAGGCAAAGGCCATACCTTCCAATTTCCATGTCCCATTCTAGACTTATCACATAGTGAGCACTCATAGTTTCTGATTGTACAGAGTGTAAACAATTGTGAGGTGAGCCTTTGGAGACTATGCCTATGAGAAAGAAGCCCAGGAGCATGATCGAATAGCCACAAGGAAGAAAAGTTGGGAGAAAACAAGGAGTGCCTGAGTTATATACACACATCTTGGATGCTCACGCTAAAGTGCTTGACATTGGTAGAAAGCATTAACAGCAACCACTTCTTCCTCTTTTGATCCCCACCCTCACTCAACCACACATTTTGTAGTGGCACCATAGCATGTAAAGCATTTATTAAACAGCATGAAATCCATTTAACGCTTCTCTGGATGCACTAATTAGGTTTTGTATTTGGGGGCAGAGCAATGCAGAACAGAGGGCAAAATCCTAGGCTTATTAACATTCTGTGTGTCTATTTTGGATTCCTCCATGAGGTATAGAACCCCACCCCCATTTTCAGTCCCAAGTGATGGAGAAAGTTCCTTTAAGGGAGGCTAGAGAGGAAAGCTTTCAAACCCTAGAGTAAAAAATAATAAACACTAGTAACAGTCTATCAATCTGTGGGATTTCACCCTGGTCCACAAAGTTCCCCATTTCCATTAATAAACATCTCCAGGAACATTACAGTTCCTTTGGAAAATCCAAAGTGCTTGGCAAGGAGGTTTAGATTTCCAGCCAGCCCTTATTTGGTGCTGTGTGTGGAGGATCTGTTAAGCTTCATGCAATTAGCAGGCAGAGACGAGCTCCGAGTAGGAGATATTTTTTAGTTCGTTGAATCATACCAAATCTGAATCTATTTACCAAAAGGAATAAGAAATGTGCATCTGGCTAGGCTCTTAGTAGGGGCCTGAGAAAACCTTCACATTTTACTGATTTCTTACTGCTATTTTGTCTTGACACTAGGAATTCACAATCAGAAAACAGAAGGATCACAAAGTCTCAGACTGGGTTTGCAGAAGGAGAAAAATGGCCTTATTGGTGTCTGTACACTAAATGCCAAATGCTATTAATATATTTTGAAAGCTTCATAAGGTGTATACTAAGGACTCCCTTAAAAAAATCAAAACAGAATACTGTAGCCAAAGGTGGTACACAATCAAGATTTCTGCAGCCCTGTGCAGGTGGGTTTCTGACACAAATGATACAACAGGGTGATAGTCTGGGGTCATTACAAACTGTGTCTGAAGTGAAGTAGAGTTCAGGTCATTCCTTAAAGACAGGTGCTCAGCTGACAGGGCCCTGATATTACTACCATCCAAGAGATAAGCTTCCCCAAATGCCATCCATCCCCAGGTACAACTGCCAGGAAACAAAAATGTCATGTCAGTTTTACTCCGTATCCATAGCAGTATGTCAGCCAAATCAACCGACAAACAGAATTTGACAAAAGTATCAATAAACTTGCCTGCACCTAAGCTATCAATAAGCCATTTTATATTCATCTAAATGTTTACATGTGACTAAAAAAGTAACAGCACATTCTTCCAGGATTGATTAGTATTGGAAATGAAAACAGTATTAAATATCCAATGCAGGCTGGTGCAGATTCAGAGATTTATTGCAATGTTAAGGTTTAACATAAAATTCAACAACTCACCCTTGTTTGGAAGAGAGGGGTGGCTCCCTCCATGGGTGTTCAGACTGCAAATGTATACATAACATACTAATTTTTCAATTAAACAGCCAGGAGGTAGGTGTGTGTGTGTGTTTTGGAAAGCACTAGGGGTGTGAAAGAAAACAAGCTTCGATCCAAGTGGAATGGGCTAGAAAATGATGCATTTCTATCTGGTGTGTTAGAAGTTCCAGGCTGAAGGAGAATACTCCCATCTCTCTCACTGTAACATGGCCATACAGAACATAATGCATGCACTTCCTTCCCTGGCAAATTATGCCCATAATATTTATCTTCATCATTACAGCTAACACTTGTTAAATGATTACAGTTTATTCTTGTAATATACAGTAATTATATTCTATAAAGTCACACCAAACACTTAATTTGAAAATATTAAACCATTGCTCCTAAGAGCGATACAGAGTTAGGTTCCTGAAAGCCTCTGGTCACAACATTTCTGTCAACCAAGTAAGACATAACCTTGTTTTTTCTGTGTTTCTGTGTAAGGTAACTTATTTATGATATTTTATTGTTTCATTAATATCGAATTCATGGCCAACAGTACTGTAATTCGTGAATAAACAAAAATTATCTAACATCGATTTACTCAGTAAGATATCTTCTTGTGCTTAGGAATACTAGACAGCACTCCAGCACCGTACGTGGAGGTCATTTTAAACAACAAAGTCGTCAAAAAAATGCACAAAAATAAGAAAAGCATAGCACTAAATAGACTGTTAAAAAGACATCTGTTTATAGCATGAGAATGTAAACAAGAAGGCAAAGCATCACCTTGTTTTATCTCAACTGGAACATGCACATTGAGCACCTCAAATTTTTCACTGCTCTGTGTATGTCCATGAATGAGAAAGTATGTTATGAGTATTGACAATGGAGTTAAAGATTTTAGGCCAGGCTCAGTGGTTCAGACTATAATCCCAGCACTTTGGGAGGCCAAGACAAGTGTATTGCCTGAGTCCATGGTTTTGAGACCAGCCCAGGCAACTCGGCGAGACCTCGTCTCTATAATAAATCAAAAATTAGCTGGGCATGGTAGCCTGCGTCTGTAGTTCCAGCTACTTGGAAGGCTGAGGCAGAAGGATCACCAGAGGGAGATCAATAGGTCGACACTGGGGTGGCCATGAGTGTGCCACTGCACTGAAGCCTGGGTGATGGAGTGAGACTCCAACTCAAAAAAAAGGAAAAAGAAGATTTTAGTGAGCAGGAAATTTTGCAAATATGGAATCCAGGAATAATGAGGATCAACTGTACATGACTTGAACTGAGGCTGACACAGAGAAAAGAAAATGGAAAAGCATTAAATTTTGAAAAGTTAAAACTAAAATCCCAAATGCTCTCTTCTAATAGGAGACTGGCACCAAGTACTTTCTTGATCTGTAGTAAAGAGTAGCCTGAAGGGGTGGAAAGGAAAGATTCATGACAATTCTTGGAGACAATGAAATGTGACTTTGACCATCCCCAGGTATCCAAGGAACTGCAGAAAATATTCAAGGTCTGAGTTATGACTGAGATCACAATTAAAAAAAAAACCACTCAAACTTCATGTCCCTCAGTAAATTAAAGGCAAAGTTTAAAACAACAAGAATTTCACCCAAGCTCTGTGTTGCAGGATTGCTATTTCAGGCCCCTAAAAAGAAAAAAGAAGGGATGAAGGAGGTGACATGGCAAGAATGAAAGTCTTCCTTCAAGAGCTGGGAAAAAAAATCTCTTAACAATAGGAAGGTGAAAAAAGACAGGCTAGGCACATCAGATTGCTGATTTTTATTTCAAGTTTTGAGTTCTCAAATTCTTATCTGTGGCTTTCATCTGAAATGTGTCCTTTTGGAATGAGTACTACTTTCTCAGAAAGTCTACTCCTTGGTCTTCACTGTGCACAAAAAAAATGAACAGGCCGGGCTCGGTGGCTCAGTCTGTAATCCTGTGCCTTTGAGAGGCTGAGGTGAGAGGATTGCCTGAGCCCGCGGGTTTGAGACCCGCCTGGGCAGCGAGACCTCATCTCTACAGTAAATCAAAAAATCAGACGGGCGTGGTAGCACGCGCCTGTAATTCCGGCTACTTGGAAGGCTGAGGCGGAAGGATCGCCGGAGCCCAGCAGGCGAGGCTGTGGTGGCCGGGAGTGAAGTGAGACTCCAACTCAAAAAAAAAAAAAAAAGAAAAGAAAATGAACACTTCCTCTAAGTAGTTACCTAATTAAAATGGAAGGCACCCCTCTCCTCAAAGCAAGACTCTTCTCTTAAAGGCCTTAAGACATTTCCTTAGCCATTGTTCTAAACAAATACAGCTTTTCAGAGGATATCTGAGTAGCCCCTGTAATTGCTTTCATAGTGGCCGGGGAAGCTCCAGCTCAAGGCCTGACCTCCCACTAGGTTTTCTTTCGAGAACCTAACAGATGCTGAACATAACATGCTCTTTGGCCTCCACGATAAAATTTCAGAGTGGAACACTGTGTTGTGACATGCTTGGTTACAGAATATATTTGCTGAGTTAACTAAAAATAGTGGGGAAATGACCTCAACACACTCTCCTCTAAAAGCCCGGTCCATGCCCAAACCATAATGTTGAGACCGAATCTGGCTATTATCCCTTATTGTTTATGGCATCAGGAAAAAAGTAGAGACTGGATGCTGAGCAAAGGGGTGGACTCTGAGGGATACTCATCCCCTTTCTCAACCTTATCAGCCTAACCCCTAAGGAGGAAGAGAAGAATGCTAGCAGGGTTAGCCAGGTTAGAATAACTTTTCTTCACTGCAGTGCATATAGATGGAATCACTGGACCTATATAATTGATTGGCCCTTCTAGATTCCTTCTACCCTACTCTTCCACACAGTCAGAATAACAGGACACATCCCTTGGGACAGGACATTTCCTTCCACTCTTTTTTTTTTTTTGAGTTGGAGTCTCACTCTGTCGCCCAGACTGGAGTACAGTGGCCGCTCCCGGCCACCGCAGCCTCGACCTGCTGGGCTCCGGCGATCCTTCTGCCTCAGCCTTCCAAGTAGCCGGAATTACAGGCATGCGCTACCACGCCCGGCTGATTTTTGATTTATTGTAGAGATGAGGTCTCGCTGCCCAGGTGGGTCTTGAACCCGCGGGCTCAGGCAATCCACTCACCTCAGCCTCCCAAAGGTGCGGGATTACAGGCTGAGCTACCGAACCCGGCTCCTTCCACTCTTAAGGGGATTTCTTCTCTCCCATGAACTAGTTCCAGAAGATACGCCTGCCCTCTCACCTCCCCAATCCCCATACACACCCATGACAGCCAGTGGGCCACACACTCCAATTCTTGTGCTTTCATCTGCTGCTAACTGGTGTTTGAGACCCTGTCTCACAGCAAAGTAGTAAGATTTGCTACTGGAATTTGAAGTTGGACTCAGGAGTGAATATAAAGAGAGTCAACCTTGGGTGTGCTTTGGTTCTAGCATAGACTCTTACATTAGCCGAAGCAGACAAAGGCAAGGAGTCTTCTGTGAAATATATCCTAGCCTATCAGTGGCTAGTATTAAGATCTCATCCCATCCTGTATCAGCTTCTGTGCATACATCTACCTTGAGCCCTTGCAGGAGGTCACTAGCAAAGTGTAGGATTCACCTATTATGGCCTGGGGAATAAACAGCATTTTAGGTCCTTCAGAATTTCACACCAATCCAATGTCATTAATATATGTGGTCTGATAATTAAGTTTGCGAACTCATCCTAGAAAAAGTGCATACTTCACTGCTGAATATCACTATGGTCACCTTTGAAGTGTTCCCCTTGGGAAGCTATGCACCAGCACTAGCGCCTAGTCCACCCATCAAAGCAATTTTGAAACTCTTTTCTGGAATGGCCATCAGAGCTGTCATCATATTATCCTTGGTGTCCTGAATGTTATCAGAATGTCTTCCTTTCAATATTTCCTTTAACACTGGGTAAAGAAAAAAGTCATCAGGAGACAGATTAGGTAAGCAGGGAGGTTGTTCCAAAACAGTTATTTGTTTACTGGCTAAAATCTCCCTCATAGACAGTGCTGTGTAAGCTGGTGCATTGTTGTTGTGATACAAAAGCTCCTTTGGTACCATTTTTGCAAACACCTTTCTCATGTCAAGATTTTCAGTTAAGATTTTCCTGTTTTTCCATCATGATTATTTGGTCTGCTATAATTCTCACAGTCAGTCAACAATTTTGATGCATAATTCGATAAATTTTTGCAATGTTTTCATCAGTTCTGCTTGTTACTGGTCATCCTGACCTCTCTTCATCAGTGACACTTTCTCTCCTCTCAGAAAAACATTTCATCTATTTGTACCCTGCCATTTTCTTCATGGCATTATTCCCATAAACTTGGACTAATATGTCCCTGATTTCACTTCCATTCTTGCCAAGTTTAACAAGAAATGCAATGTTTGTTCATTGCTCTAATTCAAACTCCAAAATTCTCACGATGACAGCTCTGATGGCCAGTCCAGAAAAAGAGTTCCAAAATTGCTTTGATGGGTGGACTAGGCACTGGCACCAGTGTATAGCTTCCCAAGGGCAGTACTTTGAAGGTGACTGTAGTGATTTTCAGCAATGAGATACGTAAGACTTTTTCTAGGATGCATTCACAAACCTAATTGTCAGATTTTGTATTTTATATTTTCCATTTCTAAACAAAGGATTTGGACATTGAGTGAGAAATTGAACTAATGTCCTTTAATACAGCCTTAACCCACTTTCTATAATATTCACCAGTTCTGAATAGCCGTAAGATGTTAATTCAAAGGACAGCAAACAAGTTTAGGTTCTAGGAGATAATACCTTCTATAAACAAAGGCTCTCTTACTCTTTCCTGCAGACTTCATCTAAAATTGACTTTGATGGGAGATTGATCAACATGACCTTCAATGGCCTCGCAAACTCTGGCATTCTGGGATGAGGAAGTCATGCTCCAAGCTAAAACTTTGTACTCATAGTGGTTGCTCCCTCAATACACGTGGAAAAAGAGGTAGAAATACAATTCAGCCCTAGTCAAACCAGATCCCTGCCTTGGATTCTCTATCAAAGAGAAACGCATGTGAAAGCTCCACCCAATGTGTCCTTCTCTCAACATCCCTAAACTCCTTTGTGTTGCTGTGAATCATCAGAATTTATCCTTCTCAGCATATGAGACCTCTGTAAAGCCAGGAGATTACAAATAGTCCTGGCAATTTCCAGAAAAGTGTACTGTGTCATTGGGCACAACAGGGAAATCCACACATCTGGCTCAGGAAAAGAAAATGGAAAATACAAATAAAAGGGAAGTCAAAGTCATGGGTGATGAGAACAGCGTGCTCTAGCTGAGCAAACACAGACCAAAATCACCCTCAATTCTCATTGGGCCATTTTTTTTTCCTTTATGTTGAATCAGACACATGGGTTTTTAAAGTTTAACTATTTCTAGGTTTTCTGTTTGCTTGTTTTAGGACAGACAAGTTGGGACAAAGAATAGTGTAGGTCGGGTTTGGGGTTCAGCCTGTAATCCTAGCACTTTGAGAGGCTGAGGTGAGTGGATTGTCTGAGCCTGCAGGTTCAAGACCATAAATCAAAAATTAGCTGGGAGTGGTAGCGTGCGCCCGTAGTTCCAGCTACTTGGAAGGCTGAGGCAAAAGGATCGCTTGAGCCCAGCATGTCGATGCTGGGGTGACCATGACTACGCCCCTGCATTCCAGCCTGGGCAACAGAGGGAGACTCCAACTCGAACAACAAACAAAAAAAGAATAATGTAGTCTCAGAGTGACCAAAATCTGCCCTGTTTCTCAGAGTCTGAAAACCAGAGAATATGCAGTGTAGACTCTGCCACTTTAACAATGGGAATAATATGATAAATGGCTTTTTTTAACTTCAATTCTGTCATCCAGCCTGTCAATAGAGACAGGAAGCCTTAACGCAACCATCCCAAGATCAGTCCTTTATATATTTCTCCTCCATCTGCCTGATTTATCCTAAGAACTATTTATGTATACCAAATCAAAAAACAAGTCAAAATGGATGTTATTCTAGATTTAGCTTCATAGTGTCATTGATAGCCCCCAAATATGGTTTCAAAATAACTTATCAACAAAGCAGTTGTTGTATATGCCAAGAACAGTAGATTATGAATGACAAGATGTGATTCTCAGTTCAGACTCTGCTTCTAATTGACTTTGTGACTTTAAGAAGTTCCCGAAACTTTGTGAACCTTCATTACACAAGTATCTTTGAAATGAGTTTTAAGAATTAAATATAAAGTTTCATGCAAATGTGGGACATATACATACATTTGTTTTCTTCTCATAACACACTGTGTTTTTATCTTGACTCACTTATCATACCTAATACACCGAATGGTGCAGTTATGAACATTAGGACCCTTAGCCAGCCAATGGAGCTCTAATTTAATAAAGGAATTTCTGGAATCTGTACACCCAACTGCTGAGCTACATCAAAATCCATGCTATCTTCTATTTAAAACATAAATTTTTTAGTGTCTCCAGAAAAAAATCACAAATGCATAAATTCATGTTTTAAACCTAGTATAAAACATGCTGCTGTGGTTACCAGTTTATCCATCCTTCATGATTTATTCATAAACAATGTAAGACTAGATAATCCATAACATGGCAAACAAATGTGCCCTGGTTTTGTTCAGTTCATTCCTTCAAGCAATGCTTATCATAGCTTCCTCAAAGTAAAACAGATGTTCCACTGCTGAAAGTCTTGGGAATATATGCTACGAGAAGACTGTGTATGTTGTGGAACCCACAGTAGATGTGGAGTGTTGTCTCCTATTGACGTTCATATATACTTTATCCATGAGATTTCATTAAATCTTAATTGACAATGAAATAGACCAGAAAGTTTATGCATAGAAGAGCAGCAAATTTAGCCTGATGAAAATATTTAATGAGTCCAACCCACCGATCAGTCCTTTCAAGGGCATTATGGAACTCTGGAGAATCCCAACCACTGCTGATGATGACTATCTTATAACTGTTCCTTAGAAACATTCCTATATCCCAGAGACCTCTAACTGTGTATATATGCAATATTACTTATCACTCATCTCATATGTATATTTATTCAGTGGTTACCACAAGTGAGGTCTTGTGTAAGGCACAGGAGATTCAAATATATAGAAGTGCAGACCTCATTCACACAAAACTTACTGTCTAGTAGAGAAGTTACAGGGTACAGTGGAAATACTCCTTATACTAAGAGTTGGGAAATCTTAGATATAACCCACCACGGTGCATGAAACATATTTGATAAACATGTGTTTACTTAATGAGTAAATAATATACAAAGATTGAATAAAATAAATACATGAAATGAATAAAATAAATGCATGAAAACTTTGCTGTTAACCGATCATATTATGTTACTTAACATTTAAAATCCTCCACCCCCAGGGCCTTCTCAAGAAATTTTAATTAAACCCAAACTTCTTACCTAGTTTAAAAATATTTTCTCAGCCTGTAATCCTGCGCCTTTGGGAGGCTGAGGTGAGTGGATTGCCTGAGCCCACGGGTTCGAGACCCGCCTGGGCAGCGAGACCTCATCTCTACAATAAATCAAAAAATCAGCCGGGCATGGTAATGCATGCCTGTAATTCCGGCTACTTGGAAGGCGGAGGTGGAAGGATCGCCGCCGGAGCCCAGCAGGTCGAGGCTGCGGTGGCCGGGAGCAGCCACTGCACTCCAGTCTGGGCGACAGAATAAGACTCCAACTCAAACTAACAAACAAACAAATTTTCTTTTCTGGATCCTGCTTCTCTCTCCATTCTAGTCTCGTACAATTTTCCTGCTATCCCACTATGCTTCACTATTCTGGCTTTCTTTTAAACTCCTCTACTTCACATCTTTGTACCTGCTCTCCTTTCTCTCCTATTTTCATCTTTCTCTGACTGATATCTTATCATTCAGCTCCCATCTTAAATTTCACAACATTTGCCTATAAAAGGAGTTGGAGTAGATAAGTTCTAACTTTATAAAATTTGAGTGATTTTAAAATATTTTGAGACTGGTCTCAGTGGCTCAGCCTGTAATCCCAGCACTTTGGGAGGCCAAGGTGAGTTGATTGCCTGAGCCCACGGGTTCAAGACCAGCCCAGGCAACTTGGTGAGACCTCGTCTCTATAATAAATAAAAAAAGAATTATTCAGGCATGGTAGGGCATGTAGTTCCAGCTACTTGGAAGGTTGAGGTAGAATCACTGAAGCCCAGCAGGTTGATGCTGGGGTGGCCATGAGTGTGCCACTGCACTCCAGCCTGGGTGACAGAGTGAGACTCCAACTCAAAAAAATACATATATATTTTGAGGGCAGCAGAAACAAGTAAGAGATTAGGGCTTTGTTTAAAAGAGAGTATGATAGCTCATGCCTATAATTCCAGTACTCTGGAAGGCCAAGGCAGGAGAATTGCTTGAGATCAGGAATTTGAGACCAGCCTGGGCAACACAGCAAGACTCCATATCTTAAAAAAAAAATTTTTTTAATTAGCTGGGCATAGTCGCACATGCCTATAGTCTCAGTTACTCGGAGGCTGAGGTAGAAGGATCACTTAAGCCCAGGAATGCAAGACTGCAGTGAGATATAATCATGCCACTGCACTTATTCTGGGTGACAGAATGGGACCTTGTCTCTAAAGAAAAGAAAAAAAAAGTTTTATAGTCTGGACCTCATATGGCCTTCCCACATCCTGTCTGCAATGAGATGGCCTTTGAGGTACTGACCTAGGTCCCCAGGCATTCTTACCACTTTTTATATGCCAAGCTATATATGCCCTGCATTTAATGTATATTTGACGAAGCAGAATAAAAGTATAGAACATAGGCAAACAAATTGGCTTAAGTCACATCATAAGACATCATTTACTTCCTGGCTACTTTGGTGATCCATCTGATAAGTTCTCTCTGAGTCATACAGGGCTAGAATCCTAATCTCAAACTCTTCAGCTTCCCTCTCTATGCTATATCTCTTCATATTATACCTCCTCCCCCAAACAAGGAAGAAAATAGAGACAGATTTGGAAATAGTTCTTTCCTTTAAAGAAAAACATTACAAATGGGTAAAGAAAGCACTGGAGAAGCAATGACTAAAGAACATAGTCTTTATGTGTAGAACTGTTCAAAGGAAAATGGAACAGTCATCTCACTTCCTAGCTTGCTCAAAATATATGAAAGTTCAATTCACAAGAGTCACACAGAAGAATGCTTCCTAGACACCTCAAATTCAGTTATATCACTTCAAACTTCAAGAGTAGACTCCTAGCCGGTCTCAGTGGCTCAGCCTGTAATCCCGTGCCTTGGGAGGCTGAGGTGAGTGGATTGCCTGAGCCCATGGGTTTGAGACCTGCCCGGGCAACTTGGCGAGACCTCATCTCTACAATAAATCAAAAATCAGCCAGGTGTGGTAGTGCATGCCTATAGTTCCAGCTACTTGGAAGGCTGAGGTAGAAGGATTGCCGGAGCCCAGCAGGTCGAGGCTGCAGTGGCCAGGAGCAGCCACTGCACTCCAGTCTGGGCGACAGGGTGAGACTCCAACTCAAAAAAAAAAAAAAAGAGTAGACTTCTACTAAATTACAGGGGGTAGAATCAAGGAACAATCCACAGAGCCTGCCTGTTGGTTCTAGGACAGAATTACTAGTCCTATTCAAAGATGAGCATAGACCAAGTAGACCTGGAAAGCAGGGCTGGTTCAACATCCAAAAGACCATAAATGTAATTAAATACATCATCAGATGTAAAAACAAGAACCACATGATTATATCATTAGATGCAGAAAAAACTTGATAAAATTCAGCATCTCTTCTTGATAAAAACCCTTGAATACCTAGGCATAGAGGGAACATACCTCAAAATAGTAACAGTCATCTATGATAAACCCACAGCCAACATATTGTTTAATGGACAAATATTGGAAGCATTTCCCTTGAAAATCAGAACAAGATAAGGCTGCCCATTCTCAGCCCTCTTGATCAACATAGTGTTGGAAGTCCTAGCTAGAGCAATCAGACAAGAGAAGGAAATCAGGGGTGTCCAAATAGGAAAGAGGAAAGTCAAGTTATGCCTCTTTGCTGATGATATGAGTCTCTACATTGAAAATCCAAGAGATTCTGCAAATAACTTTCTTGCACTGATAAAGGACTTTGGCAAAGTCTCAGGGTACAAAATAAACATGCAAAAGACAGTTGCATTCTTATACACCAACAATAAACGGAAAACCAAATAAAAAGCACAATCCCATTCACAATAGCCACACAAAAAAATGAAATACCTTGGCATCTTCCTAACCAGAGAAATGAAAGACCTTAACAATGAAAACTACAAAACAATGCTCAAAGAAATCCAGGAAGACACAAACAAATGGTAAAATATTCCATGCTCATGGATTGGAAGAACTAGTATTGTTAAGATGTCCATCCTGCCAAAGGCAATGTACAGATTTAATGCAATACCCATTAAATTACCAGCAACATTCTTCTCAGAACTGGAAACAACAATGCAGAAATTATATGGAAACATAAAAGACCACGAATAGCCAAAACAATCCTTAGCAAAAAGAAACAAAGTGGGAGGTATCACACTTCCAGACTTTAAACTCTACTATAAGGCTACAATAATTAAAACAGCCTGGTATTGGTACAAGTACAGGCATATAGACCAATGTAACAGGATAGAGATTCCTGAAGCAGAACCTCGATTTCTCAATCAACTCATCTTTGACAAAGCCTTCACCAACAACCACTGGGGAGAGGAGGACCTATTCAGTGCTGGGAAAACTGGCTGACCACATGCAGGAGATTGAAACAGGACCCCTACCTATGACCATACATAAAAACCCACTCTAAATGGATCAAATACCTAAGTGTAAAACCTTAAACTGTAAGAATCCTAGAAGAAAATGTAGGAAACACTCTTGGGCAGATTGGAGTAGGAAACCAATTCTTGATCAATTCTCCAAAAATGAATGCCATAAAATATAAGAAAGACAAGTAGGACTTTATCAAACTGAAAAGCTTCTGAAAAGCAAAAGAAACCATCAAGAGAGTAGGAGGCAGCCCACCAATTGGAAAAATATTTGCCAACTGTATATCTGACAAAGACCTAACATTCAGAATTTACAAGGAACTCAAATGTGCTCAAAGGAAAAAAACAAACAACCCTATTATAAAAAGTGGCAAAAAGATATGAATAGACACTTCTCAGAAGAAGACATATGAGCAGCCAACAGATATATGAAAAAATGCTCAGCTTCACTAATCATCAAAGAAATGCAAATTAAAACCACACTGAGATACTACTTAACTCCAGTCAGGATAGCCATCATTAATAACCCAAAAAACAACAGATGCTGGTGAAGATGTGGAGAAAAAGGACAGCTTCTATATTGTTGGTGGGAATGTAAATTAGTACAACTTCTGTGAAAAACAATGTGATTCTTAAAAAATCTAAAACTCCACCTCCCATGTGATCCAGCAAGTCTCTTCTTGGAATATACCCAGAGGAACTCAAATCATTCTGTGAAAAAGATACCTGTGCACGTATGTTTATTTCAGCATTATTCCCAATAGCCAACCATGCTGCCCATCAAAAGTGAACCAACCATGCTGCCCATCAAAAGTGAACTGGATAAAGAAAATGTGGTACATATACATAGTGAAACATTATGCAGCCATAAAGAAAAACAAAATTATGAATTTTGCAGCAACTTGGATGTATTTAGACTCTATAATACTCAGTGATCTATCACAGAAACAAAGACCTGAGTACCACATGTACTCACTTATAAGCCAATGTTGAACATTTGCCATAGAATTATAAGAAAGGGATTGGCAGTAGTGAGACACTGCCGGGGGAGCACACCATAAATAAGGGTTACCTGATGTCAAACCAGGTGAAGTGGGGACCAAGGGAGAGCCAGACTTTACCTGTATGATGACCACATATGAACCTAACCCAGAATTGTACTCCACATCTTTAAAATAATAATAATAATAATAAAGATGAGCACGGAGAAACTCATACCCATCTGCCACTATCAATTCCATGATAAGAGGCAACAAAATCATCTAGAAAAAAACTCATTCCTGTTAATTCAGATAAGGAAGATGTACTAGAAAATTTATTTCTATATAATACAGAAGAAAGATTTAGAATATATCTAATTGCTATCCTCAAAAATGTATAAGAAAACACTGACTCTGTGAAACAGGGCCAGAGTGCAAAAGAGAAACTGTTCTGAAATGAATGCAGAAATAATAGAAAACTGGTTGAATTAAAGAAATAACTAAGAAAACCCCTGACACAATTAAAATAACAATCCGTACTAGAGGCAATAAAACCAGAAGCAATACTGCATAGAGAGAATATTTAGAATAGAAAAAGAAATAGCAGAGAAGATGGCAGACATGGAAGACAATTTATATCAAACTAAAAACAAGTGTTACTAAAACAGAAACAATTTATCACAAAAGATTTAATAAAATAGAAAAATACACACAGAGAGAAGACATTATACATCTTATACACTTATGAGGCTTATATAAGTAAAAGAACCTAGTGAGAACCGAGTAAAATAAATTTTAACTGACTAGAAACATTACTGACATTTTATTTTGTTTTAAATTTCAATGGTAAATTTAAAATCCTTCAAAAATCAAAAGAGAAACAAAATCTTATCTCTAAAGTAGCAAAAATAAGACTGACCTCACCTTTTTTTTTACAAAATCAAATGTCAGAAGACAATGAAACAATTTGTATAGAGCAGGAACTGGAAAAGTTTATCATCTGAGAGATTTATGTCCAAGTTATTCATGTAAAAAGTTTGCAGGAAGACATTTTGCTAAGTCTACAATCATGAAAAGCTAATCATTCTTACTACCTTCCTTAAAAAGCACAAAAAAGAAATACCGTCAACTGATAAAGAACAAGAGAAATCCAGAACCCAAGACTGCAATAAAATATAAGAAAAATAGCAAGGAACTTTGAATCCAATTAATTTTTTAGGAACAAATATGGACAATTGTCATAAAATGGGCAGCATATTAAATTCAAAGGCTGAAAAGATTTTAAAAAACAAAGTAGGATTTTGTTATAAAAAATTGATAGGCCAGGCTCGGTGGCTTAGCATGTAATTCCAGCACTTTGAGAGGCTGAGGTGAGTGGATTATCTGAACCCGCAGGTTTGAGACCAGCCCAGGCAACTTGGCAAGACCTCATCTCTACAATAAATCAAAAAATTAGCCGGGCATGGTGGTGCACACCTGCAATTCCAGCTACTTGGAAGGCTGAGGCGGAAGGATCGCCGGAGCCCAGCAGGTGGACGCTAGGGTGGCTGTGAGCATGCTACTACACTCCAGCCTGGGTGACAGAGTGAGACTCTAACTCAAAAAATAAAAAATAAATACTTTTTAAAAAAAGTTGAAAGCACACTAAACAAAATAAATAAAAACCAGTATATACAGAGAAACAGAAAGGGTAAATGCAGATAAATTAAATTCCTCATTCAAAATGTGTTCTTCCTGGAAACAACCATGCTGCCCATCAAAAGAGGACTGGATTTAAAAAATGTGGTACATATACACGATGGAATACTACGCAGCCATAAAAAAGAACAAAATCATGAATTTCGCAGCAACCTGGATGGAACTAGAATCTATAATACTGAGTGACCTCTCACAGAAACAAAGATCCGAATATCACATGTTCTCACTCATATAATGGACCTTGAACATCCAATGTAATACTATAAGAAAATGACTGACGGTACTGGGAAACTATGGGGGGAAGGGGGATGGGATTAACAGTAGCAAATATCTGTCGGAGGATGGGAAAACACCTCTTATCAACAGGGTGCCTGAATGAAACGTAATTGTACACCTAACCCTTAGCTGTACCCCACAAAACCATAATAAAAAATACTGATTAATAACAACAAAAAAAACAAAAACAAAAACAAAATGTGTTCTTGAATTTGATAGATAAATGCAGGTTTTAACATACATTTATAAATAATTGCTACTAGTAAAATTTATAAAAAGATTTCAACCTTAAAGTCTACAAAAACTAAAAGTAGAAAAACCTAATTAAAAAAAAAAAAAACAAGTAAGAAAGCATTAGACAAGATGATAAAATTAAGCCCAAATGTGTTATAGCAATAGATATAAATGCCACAAATTTTCCTGGCAATATGTGTTATAAAATTAAATACATACAGATCACCCAAAACAGTTAAATAACATTTAAAAGATGATTTTAAAATTGAAATAATAGTATGTGAAAAAGTCTTACAAAAAAGCAAGAATAGCAACAATATTCAAGGCAGAAAGCAACATCTGAGAAAAAAAGATAATATTCTGTGCTGATAAAAGAAATCTTCTGCAATGAAAATATAAAGGACATATAACTTATGTCATAGATGATACAATCATCAAACACCAAAATATATATAGCACAAACTACCAGAAATGATGAATTAAGAAACATCATACAATTGTCAGTCTATGACAGATTAAACAAATATTAAAAGGAATGAAACCTTTTAACAATATAAGTGTAAATAGATACATAAACCTATGTATACATATATTTTCTTATACCCTTCAAAAAGAAAATATAGGTTTTCCTATATTTTCCAACACCAATGAAGCATTTTTTTTCTTTTTTCTTTTGAGTTGGAGTCTCACTCTGTTGCCCAGGCTGGACTGCAGTGCACACTCATGGCCACCCCAGCATTGACCTGCTGGGCTCTGGTGATCCTTCCACCTCAGCCTTCCAAGTAACCAGAACTACAGGCACACACTACCACACCCGGCTAATTTTTGATTTATTATAGAGACAGGGCTTGCCAAGTTGCCTGGGCTGGTCTTGAATCTGCAGGCTCAAGCAATCCACTCGTCTCGGCATCCCAAAGTACTGGGGTTACAGGCTGAGCTACCAAGCCTAGCCTAATGAAGCATTTTTAAATGTGTCAATTCATTTAGTTTATTTGATAGAGTTCTTGTAAGAAAAAAAAAGTGTTCTCATACCTCAATGCAATAAAACTAGACTGTTAGAAATTTAAATAAAAATTGAAGTACCTCTGGAAATTTCATATATAAAAATTGGATCAAATAGTACATAGAAATCAAGTATAACCTACTTTTGAAATAATTAAAATAAGTATATTCAATCAGGCGCAGTGGCTCACATCTGTAATCCCAGCACTTTGGGAGGAGGAGGCGAGAGGTATGCCAGAGCCCAGGGGTTCGAGACTTAATCTCTACAATAAAAATCAAAAAATTAGCTAGGCATGGTAGCATGTGCCTATAGTTCCAGCTACTTGGAAGGCTGAGGGGGAAGGATTGCCTGAGCCCACCAGGTTGAGACTGGGATGGTCATGAGCGTACCACTGCACTCCAAGCCTGGAGTTGAGACTTCAACTCAAAAAAAGAAAAAGAAAAAGAAAAAGGAAAATAAGTATATGAATAAGTATATTCATATCAAAGTTTATAGATACAGACACAGAAACAATAAAATATGCAAGTTCTATGAAAAGACAGGAGATAACTAAAATGATTTAATGATGCAATCAGCCTAAGGAGTCATAAAATAAAAGAATGTGTGCAGCAAAAGGATGAAGAAGGAAAATGCATATAAACAAAAATCATGAAAAGCAGAAAATATTAAAACTTGTTCTCTCGGTAAACCAGAAAAGGGGAATAACATAGAGAGTTATTTAGAATACAAAATTAAATTTAAAAATTTAAAAATTAGAAATTAAGAAAGCATATCAAAAGAAACATAGGAAATTTTCAGAGTACTAACATATAAGCATCATTTTTATCCACCAAACTGATAAAGTTGGAGAAATAATACCTAGTACTGGCTAGAGTATGATTATACTACCATTGGAATGTAAACCAGAAACAGCATATTTGGGTAGAAATGTCTCACTATGTATCAAATGCTTTAAAAATATTCATACTCTTTTACTAAGTAATTACTTGTTAATTTATGCTACAAGAGATATTAAAAAATTTGGATGATTTATGTTTTTATAGTACCTCCATATGTTGGGACATTAAGGAGCTGTTAAAAAATTGCCTTTGCAGATTATTTAATGGCATGGTAAATCCACCCTATAATGTCTGGTATAAAAGAGAAGAATATAAAACTAAATATATAGTGTGAGTCTTATTTAGTGGAAAGCAAAACATAGATGACAACATGCTGACATGTTAACTGTAATTATTTTTGTATAGTTGTATTTTTGGTTATTTAAATATTTTCTATATGCTAGTCAATAGTTTCCAAATCTATGATAATAAGTATATACTCTTTTACAATCAAAATAAACTCTTTACATAAATTTTAAAAATTTCTGGCCAAGATGGCACTGTACATTTACATATTCAATAGTTCTTCCTTGATATACCACAAAACGCAATTCTAGCTGAAATTTCAAAAGTTAAAAGTCATATCCACACCCAACACAAGACAAATAAATATCTTTGTATACCAGAAATGTATTGCAATAGACATCAGGGAGAAAAATGCATGGAATCTTTGAACTCTAGGTTATAAACTGACAAAGGCAAAAAGAAAGTTGTCAATGACAGAACACTGAATCAGCGTCACAAACTAGGTTCACAACATTAAATGGGTAGGGTATCCCAACCAGTGGGGAGAAAAATGAGAAAAAATAGTACTGTGAATTGTATCACTATGTACATGTGAGACAGGAAGGAACAGAGCAAGTAACAGAGATCAGATTTGTGACAAGCTGCCAAGTACTAAATTTGCAATATCCCAATTTCACGACAAAGCAGGAATCTCGGCCACTAATATAGAACTTGTTTCTGGCCTGAGATTCTCAGGGAGCCATGTGGAAGCTACTGCAAATCTGCAAAACATGATAGATATTTGAAGATTTTTAAAGATGTTTCATTCTAGATGCACAAACAACTTAAAATTTAAAACCAATAAAGAAAAACAGAACCAAGAAGCTATCCAATAAACTCAACAACAGAGAATAATTAGACTTCTGAAAAAATACATAATAGTTTCTGAATAAACTTAAAATACTTAAGTATATAAAGTAAAAGACAATCTATTTTAAAATAAGAAAGCATTAAACAAATTAATACAGACATAAACTGAGAAAATGACTAATAAAAATAATCAATTAGAAACTAGAAGATAGAATAATGTAATTGAAAATTCAAAATTCTAGAGATGTATTAACCCAAGAATTTCAACAGTTAAAAAGAAAACTGATGAATTGGAAGATAGTTACGTGGAAATAATTCTGAATGTTGTACTGAGATATAATGAAGTAAAAAACAAAAAAGAGAAATTAAGAGGTATGGAGTCTCCAATTTTTACCTAATAAGATTTCCAGAATTGAGCAACAGCAGAAATACCGAGAAGAGATTTAAATAGATAACAACAGAGAACTTTTTCATAACTGAGGAAAACCCTAAATTCTCACACAAAAGACACACCTATAATGATTAATGACAAGTTTGCACCAAGAAATACAGCAAAACAGGTCTGCCCAAAGGGCTCTGCATGGAAGTAACATGTGCCACTCCTTGGCCCAAGCATACATAAGTGGGTATGAGTTTTTCATGGGGTCTATCCCTGCAGCTCCAAGCTGAGTGAAAACACTCTCTGGATCTGTGAGTAACCACATGGATTGCAGGAGTCACATAATACACAGCTGACCTTGCACAAGACTTTTGCTGCATTAACCTACTAGATTTTGGAATTGCTTGTCACCAGCTTAACTTGACTAATAAATAAAACAGCTTTATGGGAAATAATAGATATGATTGCAAAACATTAAGAAAGACTTAATGTAGAAGACAAAGCAGAAAAGTTAGCATCTTGACTTAAAAGATATCTATATAACTCTTATTCCAAGTTTTAGAGTTTTTTCCTTCCATTTCTTCTATTTCTTTTATCTGACTTATTTTCTATAATGAAAAAATTTTTCTATAATGAAAATAAGTCAGATAAAAGAAAAAAGTGACAAGAGATTACGGATGTTTGAGGATACTATATTAAATGAGATAGTCAGAAAAGGCATTTCTGATAAGAAGCTCTTTGAGTAGAGACCTGAATGAAGTAAGGGGGCAACACAAGCAGATTTCAGGCAGGAGTACCAGGAAGTGCAAAGGCCCTGAGGCAGCAGCAGGGGATCCACAAAAAAGGAGAAAAAGATTGTCACAAGACAGGATAAGAGAGATAACAGGGAAACAGAGCATAACGTGGTGTGAAGGCAATAACAAAGACGAGGATTTTATTCTGAAAGAAATGGAAAGTCTTTGGAGGGTTTTGAGCAGACAGTGACATAACTGAACTTACATACTTAAAAGTGCCACTCTGCCTGCTACTGAATAAAGACTGACGACTTTACCTGCATGGAAGCAGTTCAGAGGCTACTAAACTAGACAATAGTGTGGCATTATCTGTGGAAATGTTTGGAATAGTCAGATGCAGACTATATTTTGAAGGAAGAGCCAACTAGATACATTGATAATTTTAATATTTGTATGAGAAAAAGTAAAGAATTAAAGATTCTTCTGAAATTGTTGGTTAATGAATGGAAAAATAGTGTTATCATTTTTTTAAAATGAGGAAAACTAAAAAAAGCAAATTTGGGAGTTGAAGACAACAAAAAAATACATTACTTTAAAGCATATACCAGACATAAAAATTTGCCACGTGCTAGGGTACAAATGAATCCCCCCAAATTTCAAAGAATCAATATTAGTCTGTGCCCATGTGCAATTAAAAGAGAAATCAATGATAAAAAAAAACACCATGACTAAGAGACGAAAGAAAACAAACCCTAATGATTTATGGGTCAGAGAGAATTTTAATGAAATTACAAAATAGATGTACAAATGTCAAAGAATAGCTGCAAAACCTTTGGGATTCAGTTCTTACAGAAAAATAGTAGACATGGGTGAATTTATTTAAAATTAAAGAGACTGAAAATCAGTAAGTTGAAATACAAATCAAGAAGATAAAAGGACTGAATAGATACACAGAAAGTAAAAGGAAAGAAACAAGCCGGGCTTGGTGGCTCAGCCTGTAATCCCACGCCTTGGGAGGCTGAGGTGAGTGAATTGCCTGAGCCCTTGGGTTCGAGATCTGCCTGGGCAACTTAGTGAGACCTCATCTCCACAATAAATCAAAAAATTAGCCAGGTGTGGTAGCACGTGCCTGGTAGAGTGAGACTCCAACTTAAAAGACAATCCTTTTAAAAGAGTAATGAAATATACAAACTTCTAACACGATTGCTTAAGAAATCAAGAACACAGAATTAAGTTAGAAAGAATGAGACTGAAAATAAAGAATGAGACTGAAGATAAGTATACTGGCAAAACATAAGTAAAGTCTGGATACAGTAAGCACTGGAAAAGATGGAAGGAAAACAAAACTCTCATACCCTCTGGATTGGAAATTACCGCAGTGACTTTGGAAAGCAATTTTGAAGTACATAATAACAGATCTCTAAGAAGATCAATCTTAGGTATGTAATCTTAAAAACACAAACAAACAAAAAATCTTCACACATCTGTGCCAGGGGATCAATATATACTCATCCCTTAGTTTCCACTTGGTTCCAGGACCTCTCAAGATACCAAAGTCTGCAGATGCTCGAGTTCTTTCTATAAAATGTATATAAGTGTAGGGAAATACTAACAAGAAAAAAGTCTGTACATGTTCAGTATGGACACCATATTTTCTCACAGATACAGAGGGCCAACTATACATGAATGTGTTGCAGTTTTATTCACAATAGCAAAAATTTAGAAATGACCAGTTGTACAGGAATGAATAAATAAACTGCGTTATATTCATATGATGGGATACTCTGCACTACAGTTAAACTGAGTGAAACCTATGTATATACATCATCATAGATAATTATCAAAAATACAATGTTGATTGAATAAAAACACACTGTCAAAAGGTACGGTAAAATACTACTGTAGTAATCTTTAAAGGTAGTTAAAGTAATGCCCCATTCTGTTTATGGCTACATAGGTATCTATGCAATAAAAGGGCAAAAATAGATGACTTTACACCAAATGCAAGATAATATTTGCTTTGGGGCAACTAGGACTAGGGAGAGGAAAGTGAGGGGTTTCAATTTTTTCTAAATATTTTATTTCTTAATAATACAAACAATCTGAAGTTCATGTGATAAAATGTTAGCAGTCTGGAAGCATATTCAGTCTGGAAACATAGGTAAGATTACATTTTCCTCTGTACTTTTTAATTTTAAAAAATGTTTAATGAAAAAGCAAACAAACAAAACCTTTCATTGTTTCCCTTCATTCCAAGTTGACACTAGTCTACTTTTGGGAATGTAGCAAATCTTAAACTTGATCCTTGGCAGGAATGGAATAAGATATTATCCAAGAAGGGACCCTGACTCAAATCTCTCCCTCTGTGTAGTCTCACCAATCTGGTTTGTTGAACTTATTTCCTGGAGAACAAATCCCATCTATATTTTCAAGGCTTTCCTGATGAGCAGTTGGAATGATATAAGCTATAGCACGGCTGTGATTAACTTTGGCAAATGAAGAATTTACTGCTGTACATGTGTCCTGAGTTTAGGTAACAGACAAATAAACATCCGTAAGGACCTGCATCTGTAGGGTCAGAATCAGACAGACCTCTGAGGGGAGTCAGAGTCCTGAAGAATGTTAATGCTTCAGAATCAGAACATGCTCTTGCCAAGATATCCTGAAGCAAAGAGAGACAGTGCTGGTTGGATATCAGCAGATACCTTTCCTAAAAGCAGGCACTCTAACTAGAAAATGTGATCACTGCCTTTCGGGAGCAACTGTTGTGATATGAACTTTCTGTTGTTTATCACTCACAAAATCCAGGGGAGAATTATCCTATATCAGCTACCAAATCATGGAGGAAGGTAATAGGATAGCTAATGGTTTTAGATAAACAAATGCCCTCTAGATTCCTTAAGAAGAGGACCTGTATATCTTTCCACTAAGTATTTCCCATAGTGCTTTGCACTATGCTTTGTCTTTCATAGCCATGCTATATACATACAGTGGAAACACACACACACACACATCATATATTATGAATATATAAAGTTTGCACACATGTATACAAATACATATAGTATGCACACACACATATTCAAACTGATCCAATTTTTTTTTCCCTTTCTCATTCCTCCTGGCCTCTGTTTAATATTGCTCACCATCTTAGACTCCAGTGTCTCTAACAGACTCTTGCATTCTCCCTCAACATGTGATGGGGGCAGCCTGAGTTAAGAACAACTTAAGCCCATACTTGGCTAGATGTGTAGCCAGCCATCAGAATA
Source organism: Cephalopachus bancanus (assembly GCA_027257055.1). NCBI lineage: Eukaryota > Metazoa > Chordata > Mammalia > Primates > Tarsiidae > Cephalopachus > Cephalopachus bancanus. The sequence goes on from JAPVLO010000036.1 coordinate 7,745,375, forward strand.
AAGATTCTTTGCGACAAGGAGTACCAGAAGGAATAGAAGGGATTTCTAAATGAGCTGAGTTGTCAACGTGCAAGTGAGCTACAAGTTATTGATGGACTTAAAAAAAAAAAAAAAGATTTGAATCCAGTATCAAATTCTCTTGCCCCTTGAGAACTACCTGTCACCTTTCCACATTCACACTGAACTCAGACTGAGCTCAAGCCCAGCTCTCATTTCTCACTTCCACCATAGCTTTTGTGATCCCTATTAAAAAAACACCTCCTCTTTCAGCTTTGTTCTGAGCAATCAGTTTGTACTCACTTCTGGGCTGAGCAGGAGAGAGGTCTTAAAATAAAGACATGAAAGAAATTGTCCCCTGAAACAGCAGAGGCATTCTATTAGATTCAGATTAGGTCACTTTCATGTGATCTCTGCCAGAGAAAATCCTCACCCCTCAACTCCCTTTTCTAGAATGCCAGCATGTGTTCACAGAGGAAAGGCAAAGGCAAACACTCTTCCCAGAAAATAGCTGAATGAAGCTTTGGTTTTATGAAATGGGAACCAGAGGCCTGAGAAGTAAAGAACTATCCATTCTGTTAGTCATGTCAAACACCAACAAGGATAGTTGGCACTCATCCACTCAGCCTTCTACTGGGCTTCATTACATCCAGAGATAAAACTTTCTTGTCCATAAGCCCATCCTCAACACAAACTTTCCCTCCCCTCTGATTTAGGTCATCCAACCAAAGCCTACTACAGAAAGGAACTTTCTCAACCAGCAGTAGGATTTATGCTGCATTCACCAAGGTCAGGCTTACCTTAAAGTCATTTATTTTCCTGTGCATTGATTATTAGCAAACAGGACTTCAAAGGGTAATTAACAAAATAAAAACCTAAAGAAGAAACCAATATAAAACCCCAATAGGTGATATTAAATTTGTTAATCTTAATTTCCAAGCTCTTACTGAAGCACGCACTTATCTATTCCAAAAGTTTTTAAATATTCTGGTAACCAATGAAGACAGCCCCTAAAAGCCAAAATATCATCCTATGACCCCGGGCAAGTTAAAATCTAGATAGCTGATGGTAATAGGTATATGAAAACTTCCACCTGTCATGTCTAGAAGAAATAAAGATTTGGTTGAAACATAAATATGGATGAAACACTTTAAACTCTATGCTACACTGTACTGATGGCTACCAAAGTGATACTAAAGATTTCTTCATCTGTTAAGACCCTTCAGTTTCTCTCAATATAACACTAGCTATTATAAATATCATTGCCTATGTATTTGCCATCCCAGAATACTAGAAAGCTAACTAGCATTATCTAGTCAATAAAGTACTAAGCTAAAATGGCAAATTCTAGACTAGAGCCAAACTTGTGCTCAGATTATCACTAAGCATCACTCAAAGTTGTGATGCAGGAGTTGAGGATAAACAAAGAATGGCCAGTGGAAGGATGACCATTTTGGAAAAAAGAATTTGTAAAAGAATGCAAAATTTTAAAAAGCCTTAAGCCAAACAAATATACGTATGTTGGATTTAGCATCTGAAACTGTATACATCTGTTTGTCTTAAGGCTGTTTGATCTGAGTTCATGTGTGAAGAACCTTTGTGGCTCTCATGATTCTAAGTATAGTACTGATTAAGAAACTCTCAACTAGGAATAAAAGACACCAAAATCCTATTCCTGACTCCATAGCTAATTAGCCTTTGGACAATTTCCACGCCCACCCCCCGCCCAGTTCCCTCATCTGTTAAATCAAAAGGTTAGATTCACCATTATGGTGTCTACACACCCTAAAATCAAATAATCCTATAAGATCTAAATAGGGTAAATCTTCTCTTGTGTCCATTTAAATAAAGAAAAGGAAATTGCAAGAAAGGAAGGGTGATTGCATCTTCCTTTAGAAAATAAAATGTTCTACGAGGAGGGGATACCAAAAACAACCAGAATTATTTTTTGGAGGGCAGGTTCCTTGTAGTACAGGTGTCCTTGCTAGGTAAGTGTTCTAGTAGGCACCTTTTGGCATCAGTGTACCAGCTAGTGTTGCTGTGAGAGGCAATGTAGAACTTCAGTGGATTTTTTTAAGAGATTCTTTCAACGTACTTGCATATTTCATGATGGATGATTTATAAGCATACCTGCCCACACCACGCTGTGTTCAGCAGTTTTTATAAAAAATGGCATGAACCTTGTGCCCTAACCTCACTATTCAGCCAATTTCACCATGAGAAACTTTTTTTGTTACCCTGGATGAAAAAAAGTCTTCAAAAGGAAATGTTTTGCTGATGTGGAAGAGGTGAAACAAAAAACGGCAGAAGCACTAAAAGGTATCAAAATTGACAAATTCAAAAACTATTTTGAGCAATGGAAAAGCATCTTGATAGATGTATTGCATCAAACAGAGAGTACTTTGAAGGTGACTGAAGTTTAAACATGTAAAAATAAATACACAATTTTCTATAAATAAATTCAAGGTTTTATTGGGTCTCCCTTCTTCTATTAGGAGACAACTGACTACCAAAGAGCTTATTCATTACAGAGTGCTTGCCTCGAAAGTTCAGTAAATAATATTTAGATATATATCTAAGAATCCCTAAAAGAAGAAATCAAATGATTATAAAGCCAAAAGAGATTATGTTTATTATATGATTTAGTTTATCTCTCTAATCTTAAGGTAAGAACATAAGATTAAGTCTCTGAGAAGGGAGGCAAGCTTGTATGAAAAGATGTAAAATATCTAGTATGCCAAGCTCAGTGGCTCAACCTGTAATCCCAGTACTTCGGGAGACCGAGGCCAGTGGATTGCCTGAGCCTGCGGGTTCAAAACCAGCCCGGGCAACTTGGTGAGACCTCATCTCTACAATAAATAAAAATGAGTCAGGCATGGTAGTGCTCGCCTGTAGTTCTGGCTACTTGGAAGGTTGAGGCGGAAGGATCACCAGAGCCCAGCAGGTCGACGCTGGGATGGCTGTGAGCATGCCACTGCACTCCAGCCTAGGCAACAGAGTGAGACTCTAACTCAATAAAAAAAAAAGAAAAGAAAAGATGTAAAATGTCTAGTAGTAAAGCCACATGATACGTGTTCAATCTCAGCCACAGGATCCCAAGTTCAGGGATTTTTCCTTTGGTTACTTCATTCTACTAAACATTTTCACTCTGACAGATAATGATAATAATTTTCCTGCAGAAAACCAAGAGGTAGCACTTACAATCACAAATTTATCCTGTGTGCCAAACTAGACATATTTTTCTGGACAATAACCTTACACCAATCTCAATGGTGCCACAAAAACCCCACCTCTGGCTTTTGCAGCTTAGTCTAAGAGTGGCAACCAGAGGTGATATATATGATTACTGGGGCCACAACATACAAACAGAAAATCTGCCTCAAGTTAAGCAAGAAGCGGGCATGACACATGCATGTGAAGTTTAGGGAGTCTTTGAAAGTCGAACAAGAGGAAGCCTGCAGCTGGGGAGAGGAGTGGAAGGGACAGCACTGCAGGTGCAGTGGGAGAGGCTGCAACTCCCACTGTTCAATTCTGAAACCCTTCTGGTATAGGAAGATGACAGGGGCTCTCTATTGGTGAATGAGTGACATATTAAAGATGGTGATTTATGTTTATTTTGGCCTGGGTGTTTAGTTTGGATTTAGCTCTCTATAAGCACTGTTTCATTAATTCATCCCTATGAATTAGGTATTACTGGTATCTTTATGACACAACTGTGGCACAGAGATCATCGGGAATTTTCTCAAGTTCCCATAGATAATAAGTGTAAAATTGAGAATAAAAAACAACATTGGCCATGCAGTTATTAGTCCTTATCCACATTGTTTCCCTATGTTGGGAGAAATTGAGAATTGCATTGTGTTTTGTTTAGAAACTGAGTCCAGTTTACTTGATTTCCCTCATCTTTCATTGCCACAGCAAAATCCTAAGTCAGAGAGAGAGAGCGAGAGAGAGAGATCTTCACAAGATTAAAGAGTCACTACAATATAACTCATGCACCATCTGGGGTGTGTTCCCCTTCTCTGTAAATAATGAAGAAGCTGTTGATGGAAGGAAGGAACACAAGTGAAGAATTTACCAGTAAGAAGGAATATGAGAAGAAAAGAATCCTAGGTTGGTTTATTATGAGCCCAGTCAATTATAAGCAGCACATTTTGACACCACTGTAAATAATACACTCTGTCAGAGTCGGCTGATGGAGATTTTCTGTTCAATATATTGTCATAGACACATGATGAAGGGGAGATGTGGGATGGCATATGTGGTACACAGGAATAAATATGTGAATAATCTCACAGGCTTTGAGACTTCCAAACACTAACTATGACAGATATGAACTACAGTGCATTCCCATTCTAAGACTACAGGACTAATGATGATAAGTTGAACAGTCTAATATCCATCTTTACAGTGTACAGCTGTATCTGATGGTTATGCTTGAAGGGGCATCATTTGACCTGGCCTATTTCCAGTCATGTAATAATGAGAAGCGTTTAACTGGGTCAAATGGAATGTTAGAGCTAAAAGGGATCTGAAATCATCTACCACAACCCTCCCATTGCACAAATGAAGGAAATCGGACTAAGTGAAGTTAATTGCCTTGTCCAAGATCAGTTACAAAGCCAGTTACAGACAGTTCTGAACTCAGCGAAACTAAGAGAGGGCTGACCTTATTTCATGTTCAGATGGGCTAGTCAGGAAATGAAGGCCATTTTGAGGTGAGAGGTGATACCCTCAATATTTAACCCACCCAGAACCATGGCTATAGAAGATTATTTATTCAGCCATTTGAAGTGATATGTATTGTTATTGTTTAACCGCTTTGTCCATGAATGATAAGATTACTCTGATCCAGTATTGGCTGATATCATCTAAATCTTTCATGGCCAATAAGTTTTGCCCAAGTTCCAAACCTTCCAAGAGGCATTCCCAGACTACATCACTCTCTTTGCCCTCATTGCCTCCCACAACTTTGGTATCACTGACTCACAGAGTATACTAGATTCCCAACCACTCTTATATCTTTATACTGGATTTCTCACCACTCTCATATTTTTATACTGGATTCCTAACCACTCATAACTTCACTTGAAGCATCAATTACTTAAGAATGCAGCTCATGAGGCACTACCAAGATTGAGGTGAATTTATAAGCTTTACTCCAAACCTTGGAAATCAGAAGTTCTGATGGGTGATGGGTAAGATTTTTAAAGAACTCCCCAGGTGGTTCTTCTGAATGCTACAGTATGAAGACTTCTGCCCTAAAGATCTTGCCTTTTGGCCAGTATTGATTCAAAAGACATAATGCTAACTGCTCTTGTGCTTCTGAGATTCTAGATACTGCACTATTTGAGGTAGGAACCCCAAAAGATACTCCTCTACCCATATCCCTGCATTGCCACTGCCAGCATCCATGTCGGCTAGCACCTCTCAGAAGCACGGGGTGAGACCATAGTAGCACTTTGACAGCCTGCATTTAGTAGTGACTCTCCTGACCCTCTTGTCTAATCATGTGATTGCTTAGTCCTGTGGTTTACACGCACTTGAATGAGGGAAGGAAGCTCACTGAATTCTTCCTCAACCTCAAAGACAATATCTTTCTTTTCCATTGGTTTAAGCCATATCTTCTGCCTGGACCCTCTCTCTGCTGAGGACTGAGCAGTGCAAGGACAGAATGGTATTTCTGAATCAGAAGAACAGATTTTGCGTGAATAACAATGCATCTTCAACTCAACTACAATCCAGGCAAATATGAAGTAATTGGAACTAATTAGTAAAAGTAATAGCAATATTGGGAAACAAGCTAACAACACACATTTAAATGTCACACATATGTCTTTGAGCATCCCTGCCTCACCAAAACTGCCACGAATTTTTAAAAATTATCTTTGGAGCTTGCTACTGCATTTCTTTTAGAGTCTGAAATCTCCCTGTGTGCATGTGTGTCACAGAGATAATATTAGACCTGAAGAAAAATTTGTATGTTTGTCTTTGCCAGACTCAAATTTAATTTAGGTAAAATATTAATGGAGTAAGCAGCCAAAAATTAATTTCACTCATGTTTATATTTCCCAAATTAAGTACTGAGCTCAAATACTAAGTATTCATCATAAGCTTACTTATTTTACCTTTTCATCAGAGTCCACTTAGGCTCAATTTTGACAATACAGTGTATGTACATATGGCAGGTCTGCACATATACACTGTCTAAATATATATCTATAAATTGCCAGAAATTTGACAAACTTTATTAAAAAATCTGCATGTTTGAATCATCCAAAAGCCATCTGAATACACATTAACATATACATTTGGATTCAAATTTATGAAACAGCATGAGAAATCGTTTTCTTAACTCCACAGTAATAAAGAATCAAGAAACAGATATTTTTTCAATTTCTTCCCATTACATTTTATATCCACATTTAGATGTATCTGGGAAGATCTCTAAACTGACACCACTGTGAGAGGCCCCTGGGATTCACAAATATCATTTCCATGACACTCAGAAAACGGGGGAAAAGAGGAAAATGTGAACAGCGATAAATTGGAGCTAATCTCTTTCTGCCACAACCTGAAATGACACTTGGCCAGGTAATCTTCCCATCCTCCATGCTGTAATAAGAGCTTGTCTATCTCTCCCAGATGCCCAACCCGAGTACTGGTATCTGCCCCCAAAAGCTTGTACTAGAAATTTTCTAGCAGGATTCCAAGGCTCTGAAAGAAAAAGAAAAATGAAAAATAATTCTGCCATGCAATAAGCATTGTAAGTTTAAAGAAAACGCAAAGCCTAGTGTATGAGGCCTTCAATAAATAAAACAAATAATTGATTCTTTTGGGTCATAAAGCTCAACCAACCATAAAGCACACAAAGAGGCTCTGACGAGGGTCCTCTGAGCCTCTTGGAGCTCTGTTCAATATGATGCCCCACTGCTTACACCTCCTCATGTCCGAGAAGTGAGATTCTTCCATCTAAGTATGAAGAGCACAATGGCCAAGCGGTGGCCAGGCTTTCTGCAGCACTGTGTTTCTTCTACATTTTGGTCATATCTTTGGGCACACAAGATCTCAAATACATTATTGTTTCACACTAAGGGGAAGTGAAGCCCCATTAGGGACAGAAAGTTGTCTCTGACTAGCTGGGTGACTGTGCATACATCACTAACTTCCCGGCTCCTCAATTTCCTCATCTGAAAATTCATGGTAGGACTCACACCTCATGATTGCTGTGAGGACCAAATAAAATAAGCAGGTAAAGTCACTTAGCAGAGGGCTAGCTCAAAGGAAGTGTTAGCCATAACCAGCATTCTTTACATCGGCAGAAGAAGTGGGATAAGACCCAGTCTTGTCTGTTGGAAATTCAATCAAACTAACAGCCAAAAGTAGATAAGGAGAGGTGGTTTATGCACCGGTTGTGTGTTTTTCTCTGTGCTCCTTCAGGAAAAGTATTCCTGCTTCCTCTGTTATCACATTTTCTGTTACACTTTAAGGCTTGGTAGGACTGTCACCAGGTTCTGTGCATTGTCTTCTCTTGCCTTTCAGTCTTTTTTTTAACCCTTGTTTACTGTTTTCCTCACCAGATGAATATCACCTGAGTTCATGGATCATGATCTACCCAGAGAAATCTGTCCAGAACATTGAGCATTAGTTCCTCATAAACACTTCCAGGAGGGCTAACTGAATGGAAAACAAACAAACGAAACAAAACAAAACAAAGGTGTTGGAAGATGCTGTACTCTTATCTTGGTTCTGGTAACAAAATATCTCTTTAACCTTGGAAAAATCACTTAATTTCTTTGGACATCAGTTTCTTCATCTCTAAAGATAATCTCCAATTTCCTTTGTTGCTCTAAAATTCTATAACTTGAAGAAAAACAGCTGCAAAAAGGATTCATTGTTATCTGGTCTGCTAAGCTGTTTTAGCAGAGGAATGAGACCAGCTGAGCCTGGATCCATCACTAAGTCCAACTTTTTAAGCTTAAGCTCCTTCTAGTTCTTCCAGCTGTTCCAACCTGTCCTGCTTTATTTATGATTTTTTTTAGACTGTGCAACTTCAAGGCAATGAGCCCATTGCTATGATTAAAACACCACTGGGTCTGTGTCATCACTGTCCAACAGGGCTGGAACCAAAAGCTCTGTGCACAAGGAGAAGAAAACGTGTTCATAAAGCAGAGAAGTCTGGTGAGGAGTGGGCATGAACTGGCAGCTCAGGTAGGTAGAGGGAAGAGGAAGGTGGATCCTGCTGATGCTAGCTGTGGTCTCCCCTAATGAAGCACTGTCCAGCTGACAAATCGAAGGCTTGGCCAGATTTATGAGTTTTCTAAACTCAATCAGAACAGAGCCTGCTCTGACCTACAGAAGGTCACTCAACTGTATTGAATCTTTGTCAGCACTCCATGGCTAAAGATAAAGTGAGTGAACATCCAAGACAGATTTAGAAACGTCCCTGTTTATCCTGGAAACTGTGAGTGTCTGTCTGGGTGCAAAGAACACAGGAGTGGATTTCCCTTCCCTGAACACAGATGCTCTCTGCATAGGGACCTGCTCAAAAGCCAGTATCTTGTCACTGTCACTCAGCAGTTCAAGAAGCAGAGGCACACTGCTTGCCCCACCTCACTGCATGAGGTGAAACCCCTAGAGGTGGTGAAACCCCTAGAGGAGGTGAAAGCAGCAGAGTTACAAGTCATCCCCATGGTCAGACTTCCCACGTTCCACACAACCTCATGTGAAATGCCAAGTGACCTAGGCCATCACAGTCACCCTGAGAAGGGACTACAAGCCTGACTCTATTTTCCTCACTTTCAACATTCACAACCCAACAGCAACAGAGCTACTTCTTCACACGCTTATTTTCACTCAAACAAAATATTAATTAAATTAAATATGTGTTCTGTATTTGTCTTTGAGCACTATGGGAAATGGAAGTTTCCCCCCATTTCACTAATCCTCCCACTGACCTCTACTCATTTGCCTCTCAAATGAGAACTTTAGAGACGCTGTTTGGCGACCACAGGAATAGGCTCTCAGCACATCTACGGTTCCTCTCGGCCTGCTGAACAGATGTGATGTTTTCGTATAACTAAAGCATAGAGTGTTTTCTTATGTCTGGGGTAATAAATGGGATTAAAGTAAAAAGTGAGAAAATAACTAATATTCCAGAAGTTGAAGCATTTTGCTTAGTCCACCTGGTTTCTCCTAGACCTAACAGTCCATCTGGAATATAATCTTCTTTTTTGTTATCTGTTCAATCTTTTTTATCATCATCCTTTTCTGGAAAGATGAGTGTTAGAAAGACCTATAAGAGAAATCTTCATTCCTGAACTTTGCTTCTAGGTTATGGCTTCTGATAACTGGTGTGGCCTAATGACCCAAGGACCAACCCCACTGTGAGTCCAGTGCTCTGAATATTTGTGTAAAGAGTATTCATCAAAGGCAAGATGAACAGGGGTGATGTCTACTTAGCCTTTCAACTTGTCCCAACCCAGAAGGAAGTGTGACATCGAAAATGTAATCACTTGCTGACCTGGGCATTGAGTCTCCTTTTAGTTGTTTCTGGTTTTAACCTCTCTGGAGAGCAGGAAAGTAAAGTGCTTGACCTATAAAACCACTCTTGATTCAGAGTCATGAGTGGCCTTTTCAGTCCACTCCCTGCAGGGAAGCCTCTCCATTCTGCTCTGAGAAGTATCAACCAATGTCCTCAGCTCACTGTATCATCCTCTAGTGGCCTGAGTGAATTCATGCTGACCCAATGCCAAGTCATAGTTCTGCCAGTATCTTCCTTTATGGCCTGAAGAAGTCACTTCACTTCCTCCTGAGCCTCAGTGTTCTCATCTGCAAAGAGAGGGCCTCAGGCCAGATAATCACTAAGTTCCTTTGCAAGTGAACATCTGATGATTCTTTCCCTTCCTTGAAAACCGGAAGGAATATGTAGCATAGATGATTCTTAATTAATTTATAAAATTAAATAAGCTACCAAAGAGTGGTTCAGGAATAAGAAGGGTTTATGTTTTATTTACTTTTACAAGCCCAACACCTAACACAATGCCTCGCTATTGGTAGTAATAAAGAGATGTTTGATTCATCCACAAATGAACAAAAAGTTCAAAAGCCAAGCAGCATGGTTGGGTAGCAGTGTGTGTGTGTGTGTGTGTGTGTGTGTGTGTGTGTGTGTGTGTGTGTGTGTGTTTATATAGGTATACATACACACACACATACATATATCCATACCACTTATCACATTTCACTTAGCACCCAGCACTGGTTGTCTCTTTATTTCCACTCGACACTGAGATCTTTGGGGATGGGAAGCTCATCATATTCATTACTGTATTCTGAGCATGTCGCTGGAGCCTGGTTAATGGTAAATGCTCAGTGGAGTTTATTGGATGGATGGATGGATGGGTGGATGAATGGATGGATGGATGGATGGATGGATGGATGCTTGAATGGGTGAGTGGGTGGAATGTTTTTGGGCTAACCAAGTGGTTACATGCAGTTTGTAAAATATTCTGTGTAACCTCAATTCCCATTTCCATTTGTTCTTTAAATAAAAGAGACAGAAGCAATCATGTATCAACTTTTTCTACATTGGGAGAAAGGAGTGGGAGAGACAGGAGGGAAGAAAGGCTGGGGGTAAAGTGACAGGAAGGGAGAGGAAGGAGAGAGAGACAGACAGAGGAGAGAGAGACAGTAAAAGCAAAAGAGAGAGAGAGAGAGAGATTAAAACTTGACAAACCGAGAAAAGTCAGAACTATTTTTCAGTGAGCAGGAATGGATGGCTGTTCAGGGTTCACTATAATGAGGCACTAGTGTCTTAGCAAAATAAGATAATAAAGTTCTGGAATGAGGAAAAAGGAAAGGAGATGTGAAGGCAACAGTTACCAAGAAAATGAATTATGCACAAAAATAGAAAACGAATTATGTTTTTTATTCTTCTGTTACTAATTCTCTAGAATTTTAATTTCTATGTTTTTAAAGAAACTTTAAAAATCCTCAGCAAAGGTAAGGTGAAGTGGGATAATAATACACTTAAGTATCAATCATGAATTTGGATTTGAGAATTTGTCAGAAGTGAAGGATTGAATTTCTGCCTTGACATGCAAATGCATTCTTATTTCCTATGCTGTCCCCCAAGTCATCCTAGGTACATCTGTGTTCCACTGGGACAGGGATTTTAACCTGACTCACTCTAAGTAGGTGAGAATTTGATTCCATGACAAAATAGAATGAATACCTGGTGATGCAGGTAAAAAACAGACTGGAGCAATCTAAGGGTTGGGCCAAAGTAAAACACAAACCCGCAACATGATCCATGGGCTCATCGGGAAAGGCTATTTCTGTTTCCCCAGCACTGTTTTTGAGAGTAGTGTTGATTACCAGATAACCAGAGCCTTTGGTCTTTCACAGAATCAACAGCTTGGCAGCCACAAAGTGACAGACATCAATACTAATCGCACAAGCCTGTCTGCAACTGGACCCCAGGACAGGCCGTGCTACACCTGCCTGTCCAGGAAATGCAGCCAGGTCCTCCCCCATGGAAACCACTAACAACACTTATTAGCTGTTTTCTTGCCTGCTAAGTGGTCTGTGCTGTGTTCTGGCTCCTATTATTATATTCATTTCAGCCTGTGTCCTGAAACCTGATACCTTTGTACTTGGGGGGGGGATACAGTGTCTGCCACCTGACAATGATTTGACATGACACAGTGACAGAAAACAGGGAGAGGGGATGGAAATAAAAGAACAAGGGATCCAAGTTGCTGCACTGGCGGCTCCAGGCGGGGGTGCCCATCAACACAGATACCTGCCAGCAGGAGCGTAGGCCCCACGGCTGCCACAGACAGATAACTCACATCAGCTGCATTGGACTGGGAGATGTCAATCTTCCTTTGCTGGTCAAGGCCCTTGCAAAATTACATTGAGTTCTTCACCTACACTCTTGAGTTTAATGTGGCTCAACTTCTGCCCCCACCTCCCATTTCATTCTCCCAGCAATTCATTTTGTCTTCCTTCCTGGGCCTCTGTGGTGATACTCAGTGCTGTCACTGGGCTGATAGTGTCCACGGCCACCACATGCTAGATCTATAATTATTCAAGAGACCATCTTGAATGATTATAGGCTATGTGGAGAAGGAAGCATCAAGGTGAGACCTCAGGCCCTGGAAGCCACTGCGCAGGCACAATAGTGGAAACAGTGGGGACTCCAATGAGCAGTTTCAAGGGTAGGGCCTACGATTAACTAGCAGTGACATGAGCAAGAAATAAGCCTGCTCTGACTTCATCTATAAAATGAACAAGATGGACTAGACCACTGGTGTTAGAACTCTTGTTGTTATTAGATTACATTTGGAAAATGTGTATTTAAATGATATTTTCCATTAGACCTCAGAATATAAAATAAAAATGGACTTGGAAGCCAGGTTTGGGGAGCCCTGGTCACCCTACTCAATCACACACTTGTTCCTCTTACACTTCTGACACATCTCTTTGGAATGCTAGAATTCCACGTAGCTCAGTGGAACCACAAAGCCATGGCATCAGGTGATTTCTAAGTTCCCTTCTAGGCCAAATGTTGTTTGGGGATAAGGCATGGGAGACAGGGAACTTACAGAGAGGGAATGGGAATTTGCGCCCTGATAGAATTATCCTCTTTCTACCATTGTATGTTTCCTTCATGTTATCAGTGGCCCTAAAGCTCAGGGCCCTGTGGAGACCTATGGGAAGACAGAACAGGTAAAGGAGGAACAAGCCAGGAGAGTTCCCAGCCCACACCCACGGTAGTTTGGAAGACTCAGCTTTTATTACTATACATATTGAAACCTACAGGGGAAGAGAGAGGAAGTTTGGAAACAATCAGCCTTGAATCAAGTTTTACAAAAGGAAATTAAGCACCAGGAATATTTCCCAATATATTTGATATATTTAAGATCTATTTTTATTTTTATCATCATTATCACCTCCACCATCACCAATGACGACAACAAATACAGGGAAGGTATTACCAGTCACTAAATGAGGAACATCACCATAGGTAACATTTAATATACTCTTGATATGTGTTACTCTGAGGATGTTGCATTTACAACTGTCCTGGAGGAAGGCACTATTATTCCCCCTTTTTGACAATGAGCAAAATGAGCTCCATACAGGAGTTAAGTCCCAGAGTTGGTAAGTGAGAGAGCAAGGATTTGAACTTACACAGTCTGACTCTGAAGTCCGTGCTCTTAACACTACCACCATCCCGAGACAACACTGCTAAGAAAGAGCTGAGCTGGTCAGGCCTCAAACAAAATGTGTAGTCAGGAAAGTTGTTTTTTTCATGGCATAAACCTCCTACTTATAGGTCTTTTTGCATCTATGCCCCTCTATGTCTCAGCCCATCCAGAACATGCAAATTCACTCCCCAAGGTACCTGGCTATTATCTTGGTTGTTCTCTTCTTAAAGTACTCAGCAAATATTTAGATCCTGTTTTCTCACCCAGATGTAAATAACTGATAACAGGTTAATCTGCTTCCTCCTCCCAGGGAGAGTTGTATTTTTCGCCAGAAACCAAAGCCTTGAACTAAAGAGATAAAGCTCCACTTGTAAAATTTCAGTGTCAGCATATGAATAGGGATTATGAACTCTTGAAATCATCAGAGTCTTCCTAGTGCCCTGAAATCTATTCGGTAGTTTTTTTAATTCATTAGAAAAAAACCCATCCAGACGAGGAAATGAATATAATCTCTACTCCAGATACAATTACATGGAAAAAAAGCAGAAAGTTTTGGCCTTAAATGTGTGGGAAGGGGAGGGAAGGTGGGACAATTAGAAGTTTAAAGTCCTTCAGTGACCCCATCTGAAACTCTATATTCTATACTGCCACCCTTGGGTCACCCTTGGGTTAACACTTCCTCTGAACATTCAAGTTCCTTCAGGGTTTTTATTTACATTTGGTCTTTTCTTTTCCAGAGTAGAGAAAATGGAAGGAAAACAACACTCCCATCCCCAAAAGCATTCACTGTAGCTCCCTAGAAGGAAACAGCAGAGCTCTAGGAGATGCAAACCCGGCTCTCCCTCCCACACTACTCTCTTCTGCTTGCCTGGAGAAATCACTCAGCACCCGTAATGAGAGGATGCAGTGGCTAATTTTACACCATAAATCATAAGGCTAATACTATGACTAAAAAGTGATACCATCAGCTCCTTTCCTTCAAGGCTGTTAGATCTTAGTCAATTACTTATGAACGAAGATTTAAAGACTTCAGAAGCCCCTTTGCCAACAAAAGATACTTTTACTATTAGCTTTCTTTCCCCTTGAAAAGATTCTTGAACTGCCCTGGAAAGGGCTCCAGCATTTATAGACAGGGTGTTTGCAAGGGAGCAGCAATTAACAATGCCAGGCTAATAAAAATCCTGGAGCTGTAGTATCTTCTATGTGATATTGACCACCAACACTCCTAGGGTAGCCCAGTACAAGAGGAGAAAACACTACAGAGATAGGGGAAAAATATACCTTGTTTCCGACATATTTTTCAAGCTGTTTAAATATGAAACAAAATCCTACCAGGCTACAAGTTTCCAGCTGTTATGATATCATAAGATAAATTTACAACTAGAGAAACAGCATGTTTGCTTTTATAAAGTATGGAAATATAAATGTTCCAAGTGTTAAAACTGTCCAAACAAATTAATTCAAGTAAAAATAGTTGTCTCGGATTTGGTTCTCTCGCATTTGCTTTCTTTTTATAGAGCTCATGAGCACACTTCTCTCAAGGCAGAGAGGAGAGGAAGTGTGCTTCCATCTCAGCGGGGGCCTTTTCTACATGTGGAAACCCAAGGAGCCCTAAAGCAGGGAAGTCCCTGCCTGTTCCTATGCCCCCGCTGCTGATCTATGAATTAAAACCTTAATTTGGCCTCTTTGCAGCAGAAGAAAGACACTGGGTGAGAAGACTGAGGCTAGAAGTCTTATGATGTGTTCCAATTTTGGGGTGTTCACTGTAGCTAAAATGAAAAAAGAGTTTCTTTCCTCAGTGACTTTGAAAAGAATAGAGTGGTGATTAACAGCAATATTTTTTTTAATGAAACGCAACCCGTCATCCCTGTCATCTTCTGGCCATCCTCGCTTGTACGCGCCTCCCTGACAAGAGGAATAATAATGGTCATACATCACTGCTCTCCACGTCCAATCATCTAAATCTTCCCTCGCTGCAGCCTCTGAGACTCAATTACTTTATTGACATGCAATCTTCATAAGGGGAGAAATATTGTGCATGTAAGGTCACTTGGTTATGAAGACATATTATCATATTATCTGCATGAGGGTTGCAGGGCTAAGACCTGACAGAGCTAATTATAATGGTACATGATAGAAAGCTCAGTACACATTATCCGCTTGGCTGCACTAAAGGTGAGGTAAGTCCATGACATCATGAGTTTTTGAAAAATAATGCAACTTCAGCTTGGTAGCTGTAACATTTTTTAAAATTCCCCAACATTTTTACTTTGGGATTATCATGGATGACGGAAGAACCAGACATGGAGAAGAGGAATGGCATGCCAAGGCAGCATGTGTGTGTGTGTGTGTGTGTGTGTGTGTGTGTGTGTGTGTGTGTGTGTAATTGGCAGGGTTATTCCTCCATCAAACACAAAGGTTTCAGTCCACTTCCCAGCAAGTGAAATGAGAATGACTCAGGGGAGAAAGGTAAAGGGATACAAATGGGTCAATTTGACAACAGACTACAACTTCCCCTCACCCTCAATTAACCCCTTCTCAGATCCTTCCCCCCTTCTTTCGCTTGGCCTTACTGGAGGAGCCTTAACTTGCTAGGATTTAGCACTCGTGAATGTGGTTTCTTTGTTCAGACATATCAGGCTATTTGAGCTTTTCACCATCAGACACATGCTAGAAGTTCCATCCCTTGCTGAGATACACAACTAGTTGGTCATTCTCTTCTTTGCGTCCTCAGCCCATTCACCTTCCTCAATCACCCTAGGTGTATCTCACAGGGAGAGGCCAGGATGATGAGCTTTAGTGGCAATTTTGCAAGAAAGGAGTATCAAGGAAAGAAATCTGGGCCAAGTGCCTGTGTCTTCCAACCCTGGCACACTGAATGTGGGGCCTGGAAGGAAAACTGGGATGGATGGGTCTATAATGAGTCATCATGAAGTTAAAACTATGTCAACTTCCACAGATGGGCTTGAGCCAGCACCAAAGCTGAAGTCCTGGACACAGAATCTACTTTAGTAGGGGTTTATGAGCTTTTAAAGACAAGTAAAAAGCCATTCAAAACATCACTACAATCCAAGTCAGGCTGGCTCCTAGATATTCTCATTCTCTCTCTCTCTTTCAATGAAGAATTAATTCAATACAAAAGAAAAAACAGATAAAGCCTTTAAGCTCTATAAACTGTTTTAGTATTGTAACATGAGTGTTTTGGATCAGCCACAAGAAGCACAGAGCAGAAAAAGAAACTGAGATTGTCCAAATTCTCCTTATTTAATACTCTAGTAACACAAACATCTGAATTTCTTATACTGATAGCTCGAAAATAATGGTGATATTGGTAACAAAGTTACAAAGATATGTAAACTTTTTTTCTGAATTAGAAATTAAAGTGTACATAATGTGATATTGATGCTAAGTATATTTGATGGTGCTTCATTACAGTAGAAATGGTAAATCTCTAGACACCAATGTTTTGGATTGTTGAGTTTACTGTATTGCAGCTCCACCTTCAGCATTTCAAATATCTTTCTGAAATGGGGAGTTTCAAAAAGTTCTCATTTCCAAAAGCTGGTATACTAATTGAGATAAAATTGTATGGTCAGTAGAGAGTTGGGATAAGTTTTATAATATTAAAAATCTAGTCCTGACCCAACCATTCATCAAACTTGGTATAGCTTCTTCACAAAGGCACAATGTCTCTATATGTGTTGGAGAAAATACTTGGGAGAGACAGCAAGGTATTGTGAAAAGTCTATGGTATGGCAATAAACACACTGGTTTTAAAATCTGGCTACATCATTGATTGGCTTCATAATATTGAGCAAATTCACTGCCCACTGAGCCTCAATTGCCATTTTTAAAAATGGGTAATGGCATTGTACACTTTAAAGGATCTGTATAAGAATCAACTTATAAGAAATGAAAGTGAAGACATTTTGAAAACAAGATACACTTGATGAATGGCAACTGTTGTTCTTGTTACAGTCCTACCTGTTTCACATGGTATTATTAGTAGTAGTATTTCTTAGTATGATTGTTATTCATGTGGGTCACCACACCAGACTCTCAAATATGACAGTTCCTTATACTATCAGTGTCAAAAATCACTATTAGAAAGTTGTTGGTGGTCCACAGCCATTGACAATGTTTCAGAAAACATAGGAAAGCTGTGATGGCAGAAAGTGATGAAATGGAGGAGAGAGTCACTGAAGACCAGACTATTACCCCATAGAAGGTGACCAGAACCTGGAATCACAAAGTAGCCCATCTGGGCTTCCAGGAATCAGGGCATACTCTATAACATCCTACCTCATAGCCTAGAAGTTAGGAGACCCCAGGGCTACTAGTCTTAAGCATTCCCCTTCACCCCTTGAAGCCGCATATTCTTTATCTGGGGAAATGACTCCAAGTCATTGGTTTCCTATAACACCTCCTCAGTTGATTGAGGTTCACTGTTTAACTAAAACAGACACAGGGGAAAAGGGGGGGAAAACAGTCTAGTCAAGTTAGGGTGTGAGATTTTTATCTGAGTCAAAAGGGGACTGGAATCTATTACCAAACGGCAGTGGAAGCTCAGTTTTTGTTTGTTTGTTTGTTTGTTTTGTTTGTTTTTTGAGTCATACTATATCACAGGTAGAGAGGAAACAGGAAATAGATCTGCCCTCACAAAATGTGTAGCCCAGTTTCTTGTGGACTAAGTCCCTAACAGAATTGAGGTGATATTTACCCATCCTACCAGCCTTCCAGAAACAAAATAAGTCTTCTCTGGAGGAAAATAACACTTTCCAGACCTTAAATTTAATACTGACATTAAACAAGAAAGAAAAATTCTAGGATAATTATTTTTATCAATATAGAATTAAAGTTCATAAACAAAATACTGACAAATCAATTCTTTGTTTACATTATGTGTGTATGTGTATTTACTCAATCAAGGTGAGTAAATTCCAGGAATGCAAGTTGCTTTAATATTTAAAAGACTGGTAGAAAATGTTTGCAAAAGATATATTAGATAAAAATTGTTATCAAAATATACAAGGAACACTTAAAACTCAACAACAAGAAAATGAACAACCCAATTTTTAAAATGAAAAAAAGACCTGAACAGACACCATACCAAATATATACATATGGTAAATAAGTATATGAAAAGACGTTCAACATCATACCTAAGGGAATTGGAAATTAAAATATCAATGAATAAACTTTGCACAGTGGCAGTATCGTAACCAATGAGGTTTATCCAAGGTGTGATTATGATAAAAGGTTCAATCCATCAACAGAAATATCCATCCTAAGCATATATGCACCCAACACAGGACCACCAGTATTTATAAAGCAACTACTAAATAAAGTGAAAAAAGATATTGACTCTAACACTATTACAGCAGGGGACTTGAATACCCTACTAACAGCCCGATATAGATCATCAAGGCAAAAAATCAACAAGGAGATCCAGAACCTAAACTTGACACTCGACCAAATGGACTTAATAGATACCTACAGATTATTCCACCCAACAACCACAGAATATACATTCTACTCATCACCACATGGAATGTACTCTAAGATTGACTACATCCTTGGCCATAAATCAAGCATAAACAAATTCTATAAGGTTGAAATCTTGCCATGACACTCTCAGACCACAGTGGAATAAAAATAAATATCAACACCAACAACATTTCCCCAAAGCTCACAAAGACATGAACTCTAAACAACATGATGTTGAACAACTACTGGGTCAACACTGAAATCAAAGCAGAAATTAAAAGATTCCTGGAAGGAAATGAAAATGAGGAACCATCTTACCCAAACCTCTGGGATGCTATGAAATCAGTTCTAAGAGGGGAATTTATATCTCTACGAGCACACATCAAGAAAATGGAAAGATCACAAGTTGAGAGCCTAACAAATCACCTAAGGGAGCTGGAAAGAGAAGATCACCAGAACCCCAACTTTAGCAGAAGAATCAAAATCACCAAAATAAGAACCCAAACACAGGACATAGAAGATAAAAATGTCACAGAAAACATCAACAAGACAAAAATCTGGTTCTTTGAAAGAATTAACAAGATTGATGGGCCCTAGTCAGAATAACCAAGAAAAAGAGAGAAAAAGCCCAAATAAACACAATCAGAAATACAAAAGATCAAATCACAACTGACCCCGAAGAAACACAAAAGATTATCAGAGATTACTATGTACGCCTATATGGAAACAAACTTGATAACCTAAATGAAATGGAAGACTTTCCGATATCACATAACCTCCCAAGGTTGAAAGATGAAGACATTGGGACACTAAATAGACCTATAACAGCCCAGGAATTGACTCTGTCATTCAAAAACTACCTACAAAAAAAGTCCTGGACTGGATGGCTTTCCGTTAGAATTCTACAAAACGTACAAAGAGGAGCTGATACCAATCCTATTGTAAGTATTCCAGGCAATTAAGAAAGATGGGATTCTTTTTGAAGCTAACATCACACTGATACACAAACCGGGTAAAGATAAAACAAAAAAAGAGAACTACAGGCCAATATCCCTTATGAACATAAATGCAAAAATCCTCAACAAGATTCTAGCAAATCGGATCCAAAAATATATCTTAAAAATCATCCACCATGACCAAGTAGGCTTCATTCGCAGGATGCAGGGCTGATTCAACATTCATAAGACCATAAATGTAATTAAATAAATCAATAGATGTCAAACAAGAACCACATGATTATATCATTAGATGCAGAAAAAGCTTTTGATAAAATCCAGCGTCCCTTCTTGATAAAAACCCTCAAACACCTAGGTATAGAAGGAGCATACCTCAAACTAGTAAGGGTCATCTATGATAAACTCACAGCTAACATATTGCTAAATGGACAGAAACTGGAAACATTACCCCTGAAAACAGGAACAAGACAAGGCTGCCCACTATCGCCCCTCTTGTTCAACATTGTGTTGCAAGTCCTAGCTAGGGCAATTAGACAAGAGAAGGAAATCAGGGGTTTCCAAATGGAAAAGAGGAAGTCAAGTTATCGCTCTTTGTTGATGATACAATCCTATACCTTGAAAATCCAAGGGAATCTGTCAAAAACCTGCTTGCACTGATAAAGGACTTTGGCAAAATCACAGGGTATAAAGTAAATGTGCAAAAGACAGTTGCATTCCTATACACCAAAAACAAGCAGGTAGAGACCCAAATAAAAAGCATAATCCCATTCACAATAGCCACAAAAAAAAATGAAATACCTCGGCATCTTCCTAACCAGAGAAGTGAAAGACCTTTACAATGAGAACTACAAAACACTACTCAAAGAAATTCAAGAAGATGCAAACAAATGGAAAAATATTCCACACTCATGGATAGGAAGAATCAACATTGTTAAAACGTCCATCCTACTAAAGGCAATCTGCAAATCCAATGCAATACCCATTAAGTTACCAACATCATTCTTCTCAGACTTGGAAATGACAATACAGAAATTCATATGGAAACATAAATGGCCACGAATAGCCAAAAAAATCCTTAGCAAAAGGAACAAAGCAGGAGGTATCACACCTCCAGACTTCAAACTTTACTATAAGGCTACAGTAATAAAAACAGCCTGGTATTGGTACAAGAACAGGCATATAGACCAATGGAACAGGACAGATATTTCAGAAGCAAAGCCTCAGTTTCTCAACCAACTCATCTTTGACAAAGCCTTCAACAACAACCACTGGGGAGAGGAGGACCTATTCAGCAAATGGGGCTGGGAAAACTGGTTGACCACATGTAGAAGACTGAAACAGTACCCCTACCTATCACCATACACAAAAATTAACTCTAAATGGATCAAAGGCCTAAACGTAAAAACTCAAACTATAAGAATCTTAGAAAACGCAGGAGACACCCTTATGGAAATTGGAACTGGCAACCAATTCCTGATCAGAACCCTAAATGCCCATACCTTAAGAAATAAGATAGACAGGGGGACCTCATCACACTAACAAGCCTCAACAAAGCAAAAGAAACCATCAAGAGAACAGGGAGACAGCCCAAAGAATGGGAAAAAATATTTGCCAACTGTACATCTGACCAAAGGCCTAACATCTAGGATCTACAAGGAACTCAAACGTGTCAAAAGGAAAAAAACCAAACAGCCCCATTAAAAAGTGGGCAAAAGACATGAATAGACACTTTTCAAAAGAAGATATATGGGCAGCCAACAGACACATGAAAAAGTGCTCAGCCTCACTCATCATCAGAGAAATACAAATCAAAACCACATAAGATACCAGCCATCCCCGGTAAGAATGGCCATCATTAATAAAACAACAGATGCTGGTGAGGATATGGAGAAAAAGGAACACTTCTATACTGCTGGTGGGAATGCGAACTAGTGCAACCTCTTTGGAAGTGTGTGGCAATTTCTGTAAGAACTAGAAATTGACCTTCCATATGACCCAGCAATTCCTCTACTGGGGATATACCCAGAGGAACTTAAATAACTCTACAAAAAAGATACCTGCACATGTATGTTTGTTGCAGTTCTATTCACAATTGCAAAAACATGGAACCAACCATGCTGCCCACTGAAATTGGACTGGATACAAAAAATATGGTACATATACAATGAAATATTACGCAGCCATAAAGACAGACAAACATATGGACTTCTCAGCAACTTGGATGGATTTAGAGTTGATCATACTCAGTGACCTATCACAGAAACAAAAAACAGAGTACCATATGTTCTCACTCATAAATAGATCTTGAACAATTATAATACTATAAGAAAGGGATTGGCAGTAGTGGGAAACTGTTGGGGGGGAGGGGTGGGATTGGCAGTTGAGGGAAACTGCTAGGGGAGGGAAGGGCACACCTCATCAACAAGGTACCTGCATAATCAACATTTGTATACTTAACCCTGAATTATACACCTTTTATAATAATATAAAAGTAATATAAAATAATATATAATTATATAATATATATAATATATAATATATATAATATATAATATATATAATATATATAATATATAATATATAATATATATAATATATAATATATATAATATATAATATAATTATATAATAATATAAAAATAATATAAAATAATATAAAATATAACATCTTTATAATAATAAATAAATACATAAATAAAATAACAATGGATAGATACCACTATACAACTATTAGAATGTCCAAAATCCAAAACACTGAAATACCAAATATTGGTGAGTAAGTGAGGTGAGAGGAACACTCATTAACTGCTAGTGGGAATGCAAAGTGATATGGCTATTATGGAAAACAATCTGGCAGGTTTTTTTGGTTTTTTTTGTTGTTGTTGTTGTTTTTGAGTAGGGATCTCACTCTGGCACCCAGGCTGGAGTGCAGAGCAGTGTTAGGCTCAGGCAATCTTTTCATCTCAGCCTTCCAAGGAGCTGGAACTACAGGTGCATGCCGCCACACCTGACTAATTTTTTGAATTAACATAGAGATGAGGTCTCACCAAGTTGCCCAGGCTGGTCTCGAACTCCTGGACTCAAGCAACCCCCTCACCTCCACTTTCCAAAGTGCTTACAGGCATGAGCCACTGTGCCCAGCCAGCAGTTTCTTATAAAACAAAAGATACTCTTAGCATATGCTCAACCATGCTCCTTGGTGTTCACCCAAATGAACTGAAAATTTATGTTTACACAAAACCTGCACACAGACATTTATAGCAGCTTTATTAATAACTGTCAAAACTTGGAAGTAACCAAGTTGTCCATCAGTAAGTGAACAGATAACTATATCATGGTACGCCCAAGCAATGAATTCTGTTCAACACTAAAAAGAAATGAGCGATAGCAATAAAAAGACATGAAGGAAACTTAAATATCACTACGTGAAATGAGCTAATCTGAAAAGGCTACATATTGTGTGATTCTAACTATATGACATTCTAAAAATGGCAGCACTGTGGAGATAATTAAAACATGAGTGGTTGTCATGGGCTAGTGGGGAAGGAGAGATGAATAGGAGGAACAGTGAAACTATTCTGTGTGATGCTATAATGATGGATACGCAATACATGTCATCATGCATTTATCAAAACCTAAAGAATAAACAGCATCAAGAGTGAGCCCTGTTGTAAACTATGGACTTTGGGTGATAATGATATGTCAATATAGATTCATCAACTGTAACTAATATACCACTTTGGTGTGAGCTGCTGACATTGTGGAAGGCTAGGAAAGTGTGAGGGGAGAGAGTATTTGAGAACTCTCTGTACTTTCTGTACAATTTTGTTGTGAACCTAAAACTTTTCCCAAAAACAAAGTATTTTTTTTAAAAAAAAGATCAATGTAAATCATCCCATTAATAGCATGAAGGCAAAAAAGTAAATGATCCCCTAAATAGATTCACAAAATAATATTTGACAAAATTCAACACACATTTAGATCGAAAACCTATAATGAAACAAAAGAGGACTTTCCCAATTAATCAAAGATAGCAACAGAAATCATTAGAAGTTAGTAGTGACATTAAAAGCTGAGATTGAAAATGAGACAAAAATATCTTTCAAGACAACTTCAATTCAGTATTATAGTAGAGGTCCTAGTCAACACCATGAGAAAAAAATAATAAAAGGAATAAGGATTAGAAAGAAAGAAATTATCTACAAAACATAAGATTTTATATATAGAATATTTTAAAAACTAAAAAAACTCAGAATAAATAAGTGAATCTAGCAAGGCTTTTGGCTTCAAAATTAACATATGAAAATTATTTCAATTTTTATATGCTAGCAACAAAAAATAGGTAAATTAAATTATAATAACATTTTTTAAAATTGTATGCCTAGGAATAAATCTAATGAAATATGGACAAGACCTCTATATACACACATATAAATATGAAAACTATGAAATATTATTGAGTTAACTAAAAAAAGACCTAAATAAGTAGAAGAATATTACATGGTCATTACTAGAAGATATCATATGGCAAATATTACTAGAAGATATCGTATGGCAAACATGCCAATTCTTCACAAATTGGCCTATACATTCAAAGTGATTCCAGTCAAAAAGTGCATCATTTTGTCATACTTGTTGCTATTATTAAGATACATAAAATGAGTCTCAAATTTGTATGGAGATTCAGGGTCAAAATAACCAATATAGTCTTGATATATAACAAGAAATCAGGCCACATTGTAAAGCTGTAGTCATTAAGAGAGGGCATTGACCCAGAAGAGACACGTATACAAATAGAACAGAATACAAAGAGTCCAGGACAAATTCACATATATGTAGACAATTGATTTACAACTAAAGCAGTAAGGAATGGAAGGTCTTTTCACGTATCCTCACAAAAAAATAACTACTGACCCCTTATTGCATACCATACATAAAAGTAAATGTCAGGTGTATTGTAGTTCTAAATGTGAATGTAAAATATCAGACTTCTAAAAGATGGCATAGGAGAATAACTTCATGGCCTTTGAGTAGACAAAGGTAGCCTAAATAGGACTTTAAAAATACTGGCTGGGCTCGGTGGCTCAGTCTGTAATCCCAGCACTTTGGGAGGCCGAGGTGAGTGGATTGCCTGAGCCCGTGGGATCGAGACCTGCCCAGGCAACTTGGAGAGACCTCATCTCTACAGTAAATCAAAAATTAGCCAGGTGTGGTAACACACGCCTGTAGTTCCCGCTACTTGGAAGGCTGAGGCGGAAGGATTACCGGAGCCCAGCGTGTCGAGGCTGCAGTGGACTGAAGCGTGCCACTGCTCTCTAGTCTGGGCGACAAAGTGGGATTCCAATTCAAATAATAATAATAATAATAACTAATTATAAAGAAAAAGACTAATAATTGGACTCAAATATTATGGAATATTATACAATATTGAATAAGAACAACAAAAATCTCCAAATTAATGCATACCAGATACTTTCATTTATATAAAATTTAAAAACAAGCAAAATTAATTCACAGCATTAGAAGTCTGACTATTGACTATCTTTGAGGAAGAAGAAGCAGCATTCAGGATGGGATATGAGAGAATTTTGGGGATACCAGTGGTATTTTTATTTGTCTAGACAGTAGTAGCTTGTAATAACTCTAGTTCACTGAAAAATTTATTTAAAAATAGACTCTCATCAGGTGAATACTAAGCATGTAGTACAATACTAAGAACTCTTTTCATTTTCTTTTTTTATGAGTTGGATTCTCACTCCATTGCGCAGGTTGGAGTGCAGAAGCACACTCCTGGCCACTGCAGCCTCAACCTGCTGGGCTCAGGGGATCCTTTTGCCTCAGCCTTTCAAGTAGCCGGAACTACAGGCATGAGCTACGATGCCCAGCTAATTTTTGATTTATTGTAGAGATGAGGACTCACCAATTTACCCAGGCTGGTCTCGAACCCGTGGGCTCAGGCAATCCTCTCACCTCGGTTTCCCAAAGTGCTGGGATTACAGGCGTGAGCCACAGCACCCGGTCCTCTTCATTTTCAATGGAAAGATAAGAAGCACCTGAAAGACATGCTAACAAAGCAGATATGAAAGATAACTTTCAACATTTTGCCTTGTGTTGATCAGAAAGAATGATCTAGAGAAAAAAAATCAGTTAAAAAATATACATCAACTGTTGTGACCCAAGCTGTGATTGAATTAGACAGGGCTACCAAATTATATCTTAGCAGATCAAATTGTTGATGCAATCATCTGCAATTTCCCAGTTAATTCTACTGAGCCAAAAATATATATATATATGATATGTTACGAAAATTAACCTGCATAAGGAAGTCAGGCAAGTTGAATACACAGAGTGGGATTGTCCAGCTCATCAGTGAAACACTTACAACCCAGGAGATGCACTATGTCTCATCCATCACAGATAATGTTTATTCACTGTATTGTAACTGCTAAAAGAAACACAAGAATGGGTAGTGCAAACACACACACCTATGCCACATACATGCATACATGTACACAAACACACATGCATACAACCATACACATGTATGATTCCTCAATCATTCCTTAACTACAAGCAATGGAGTACATGTCTGAGCACAGCAGAGATAGCATAGAATAGGAGACACAGATATTTAGCCTCTGCCAGGAAGGCAGAAGCATTATTATGATTATTGGATCTGTATCTTAGGAATCATTAAACTCTGAATACGGACCTGCTAAGTGGACCCCTTGAAGTTACATGTCAAAGTTGTCTATATATACACGGAGGAAGTTTTTTGCTTTGTTTTGTTTTTGTTTTTGGTGAAAGCTTCTGCAGTATTGAGCACATAACCAAGGCCACATTATAAGTGGTAGAGTTGAGGGTTGAATCATGTGTATGACTCTTTTAAAATCTCTGAAAAATACTTGACACATACCCATGCAAACCCCACCAGGGGTAGAAAAGCATGATTCCATGAGATACTCTATTTCACTCTAAGGGTCACATGAACTGTCTCAGAGAGCCACAAATCTTCCCATTATGAAACTTCCATCTAGTTCTACTTCTAGAGGTCTGTTTTATTGATTTAATGTTTTGTCCTTGAGTCATGCCACCATTAGGATGGTTGAAGTATGTATCTTACACTGTGCATGTTTGTATGTGATACACAAGTGTAGGCTTGATACTACAATGTGATACAGTGAATGGTGGCCTCGCAGGCCTTCCCCGAGCCTGTCTCATAAGTATGTGCAAGCTGATTAGAAGCCCACACATACATTCCTCCTTTCACAAAGCCAGGCTAGTGTGGGAGTTGCAGCTGGATTTAGGATTCCTCAAGGAGCAGCCAGTAGAACAAGACACGGAGTCAGCCATCACAAAGCCTGTGTCAGCACATCTTGTGCACACAGGAACATGTGGTATGCTGAGCTGTGATGTGCAATAAAGGACAGCCAGGCTGACAAAGTGTGGGAAGCATATGGCACGGGTGGGACCCATAGCTGTGTCAGGAATGCATGCACATATGGTGACGATAATGTGCATGGGATAGTATCCTTAATCATTCCTTCTCAAAAACATTTGTGTACACACACACATACACACACACACACACACACACCAGCCAAAGATTAGAGAATGTCAATATGGAAACTGGTATTAGTTTCATTTAGTCCAGCTCTCACATTTTATAGAAGAAACTGAAGTCCAGAATGCATAAGACAGAACATATTCTAGGTCACACAAACAAACCCAGGAGCTAGAATCTAAGACTTCTATTCCCAGTGTTGTTTGTCGTCCATACCAAGCTATTTCTCAAAAAGAACAGCACTTAGCTTCATTTCTCCTTCCCCAAATGGAACTAAGGCTCTTCTGATACGAATGACCCTGTGGCAGGTCTTAAGGCATAAGAAGATTCACACTTTGGACTGTCTTTATGTCAATCTTTGGCCCTAAAACTTAATTGGAGTCTTGGGAAGTCCAAAAAGAAACAACTATGTCAGCTTTCCAAAACCAGAAGGTCACCAGACTAAAGTCTTGAAGTCATGCACAATTGATCCCTCCAGCAAAGAAACAAAGTTACCATAAAGGCAGAGACACATGGAGCCACTTGAAATTCCCCTCCAAAAGGACCCCAGGAGGGAGGGGCCTGGATATTAGCAAAGAGAGGTGGTAGATTCCACATGTCTTGTAGGATTCCCTCAGACCTTCAGCCAAAGAAACAAGAACTTACAGAGTCTCACCCTCCCTTTCTTTCCACTCTACTGCATAACTGCAGATGCCTTTGCCTGGTTATCCTGAAGTCTCCATCCAAATATGAGATTCCTTTTCTAGCCACTTTCCCATTCTCCTGTTTCTTATCCAGGCTGGTGATCTGCAAGTGACATTTTAAGCCCTCTCTGCCATCCATGGGGACCTAAGTGAAGACTTTAAGGAGCCCATGGTGAAGCAGTCAGCTAAACCAGGGCTCAGTCAGTATTCTCAAGGTTACATATCTTTTGACACAAGAGAGAAGAGCACAGAAGAATCAATCTCTTCCATTTTCTCTGTTGCTGAAGTCCTGCAAGTTTCCTTCCAAGGCCCTCTCATGACAGTCTTCCACAGGAACGCTAACCAGCATTATTCTCTCCCTTGTCTGAACTACAAATCTATCTCTTCGTCATATTCTACTAAAAGCATATGACGGTTTGCTAACTTGTCTCTTTTTCACATTATTCCTGAAATTCTGAGGCCTTCAACAAGCTGCTAATCTTTCAGAATCCAGCAAATGTCATGTCTGTTGTCAGGGCTTCCTCAGCATCACAACCCGGAAGTTCTCCTCTCTGCAGGGTTCCCAAAGGTCTAAGTTTACACATGTTAGAAGAGCACCCCCCTACAGTGTACTGCAACTGTCCCATTAATCTCAGCAGACGTATATCTCTCTACTACACTACATGGATTTATCTTTGTCCTTTTGTCTCTGGCCCAGGCATAGCAACTGGTAGGATTGCAGGAACTATTTGAGGGAGGGAGGAAGAAAGGGAGAAAGAAAGAATGTGAGTCTCTTGAAGCATAGCACCATAACTTCATAACTTGTGGTTTGTTGCTTTGAATTTTCTGTTTGTTTGTTTTTTGTTTTGTTTCATGGCTCTGTAAGTCCTAACAGACTCTTTATGCCATTTTTTATTTCATAAATATTAATGATACCTTATTTGAAAAATAACACTGATGCTGTATTACACAACAGTGTTTGAAAAGCTCTTCGATATTGCACTATGAAGTCAGAGGTGATGGCTTTTTAATAGATGAGGAAGTTGAAGTTCAGATAACTTAAAAAGTGTTTTCATGTCCGTATGGCTGGTACATGGCAGAGATTAGACACTGACCTCCAAGTAGAACCCAATGGTTGAAAGCTTGGACTTGGGTCACTGTGCCTGAGTTTGAAACCCATTCTGCTTCTCACCAGTCATGTGGCCTTGAGACAGTGGCCTTTGTTGAGTTTCACAGTCCTTGTTCATAAATTTAGGTTAATAATGTTCCAACCTCACAGAATCTTTTCACAATTATGTGAGGTAGTCAACATAAACTTAAAGTGCTCAGAAATATTCTTTCTTCAGCATATGCTCAACAAATGTTAAGCTAATATTTATTCACTAGTTCATCATATATTTATTGAGCTAATACTATGTGCTGTGCTCTAGTTTAGGCACTAGGAATATACTAGTAACAGAAACATAAATCCCTTCCTTTGGTAGAACTTACTTTCTAGTGAGGGAGGACATGCAATAAATAAAATAGATAAACACTATAGTATTTTTGAGTTCAAGAATCAAATAGAGATGCAGGTCTGGAGTACATGGGAAACCGGAGTTGGAAAGATAAAAGTGGAGGCATCTTTCTAGGAGGGATGGTTTAAGATCCCAAAGTGGCTGAGATTGTTGAAAAGAAAGAAACAACTCAAAGACTCTTGAAAAAAAAGCCACACTTAAGGGATGTGAGGAGAAGAGAAAGGGAGCAGACAGAAACACTCGAGAAGCATCAGGAGAGTAGCACGAAGGCTCAAGAGACGAGAGGGTTCAGGGTGACCATAAGGATTCATGCATGAAGAGTCAATATGCCAAAGACTGTGCAGGGGATGTTGAATCACCAACCAGGAAAGCAGCTGTCATTGAGAAATGAAGAAGGAAGTCAGGGGACAAGGAGTAAAGAAGTGGGGAAGAGGGGAGAGTGGGCAAGAGAAAAAGAAGAATGACAGCAAGTCTAAATTACTCTTGGCAGCAAATCGAAGATGACGACACGGGAGAGTGAGAAAGGAAGAAGACTACAGGACAGACGTTTCAGGCTGAGGAGATGGGGGATGTCTGTGAGCACAGAAGCATCACAGAAGAGTCAAGCTACTTACTGAAGATGGTGTAGGTTCAGGGTCAGAGACTAAGAATGCAGAGTCATTCCTTATTCGGTCACCCTCTATCTTTCCCCCTTGCAGTCAATCGTTCTATTTGTATGCTAGGACACTCTTGTCTATATTAATAGAGTCCTACACCATCGTCTCACCTAGAAAGAGCCTCCAGTGGAGATGCCTGAATTCTTTTGATTTTGTGTCCTCTCTGCCCACACAAAATGTTGAGTACAGAGTTATGTTCAAACTATACGTGCTCCAAAAACTTAAGGTTAACCCTATAACCATGAACCAGAAGAAAGAATAAAGTTGTGAGCCTTCCTTACTGAACTCTTACATCAGAAGAGCCCATCATCTTTCTGAGGTACATTGAGGGTGTAAAGCGCTCCCTCTCCATTTAAAAGCAGAAAAAAAAATTCAACAACTCATGCTTTGTTCCAGGCCAAGGATTACCTAATTTGGAAAGCAAACCACAAGCTAGGCAGCCATAGGCACTTTTTCTTAACCATTACTCCAAAATAAAGCAAGAGTTTTATTAATTTTTCTCATGCTCTAATGCTGGATTTTCAATTCCAGGCCTCCAGCTGGTAAGTCAAACAAAATTTGGGATGTGTTCAAAATGTTGAGAGAACTCAAAGGGTAATTTGGTCTCATCAAAACCAAACTAGACCATTGGCAAACAGAGGTTGGTGACTTGTAAATGCACTAGGAGGTGTCCCAACAGTGCTCAGAGATTTTGCAAACACTCTCCATTCCCTCAGTGGATTTCTCACCAAGTGAGGCCAGAGCCTCCATCTGCCTTCCATCACTGTCCCAACTGTTGCTCTCTGGCAGAGCCTGCCCCAGTTACATTTGTTATGTCTCCAAGGTGGCCCTCTCCAACAGAGCACAGCAAGGACCAGACAAGGCTACCTCGCCTGATGCTGAGTTCCAGAGACTGTGCCACCTTCCAGGGGCATGGCTCCATCCTTCCACCCTTACATTTTACTTCTGTCTACTTCAACTTTCTCCTTCAGGAGAATGGCTCATGCTTTGAGATCCCATGATGGACAACACCATGCCATAAACATAATTTTGGCCAGGCAAGTGGAATCTTTTAACCTGAAGTACTTTAAAAATAGGAAAGAATTGATCTGAAACAGAACTATAGAAATGCTCCTTCAGGGAAATGATGTAGTTGACCTTAGGCAAATGCATTCGACCCAAGGAGTTCATGAAACATAGCTTTAATGTGTGTGTTGCACATTTGCACACACATTTGCACAATTGAATTGGATTTAAAAAACCATTTGCATAGAACTGGCAGTAGGCTAAGTGTGGCAAT
Organism: Cephalopachus bancanus; assembly: GCA_027257055.1. Lineage (NCBI taxonomy): Eukaryota > Metazoa > Chordata > Mammalia > Primates > Tarsiidae > Cephalopachus > Cephalopachus bancanus. The sequence continues at coordinate 7,776,707 of JAPVLO010000036.1, forward strand.
TGAGAATCCAGCAAATGATGCAGCTTTGGAAGATATATACATCTGGATAAAATATAGTCTGCACCACATAGATTATGAAGATCCATCCTCAAGAAGGTGCCCTTCGCCCATCTCTACCATGTTATACTGAAATGACCTGTGTCGATGGGCACAAGAACAAATTCAGCCTGCAAGGGATCTTGACATGTTGTAATACTTTTCATCTTTTCTAATGAAATAATACTTCATACAGCATGATAGCTATGCATGAAAAATTCATCTCAGAGTTACTATGATTGTAAAAAAGGGAAAACCAGGTAAACAACCAACATCTCTGGCATGGATTGCATCTCTTGCTCCAACCCGTTTCTTGGTCTTTCTGCATCTACCCATGGACTGCAGCCAGAATGATCTTTCCAGTAAGTCGATAGGATCTTTTAGTTCCTCTACCTTAAAACTTCTTGGTGATTTTTCCAAGACTCTATAATACAATGCCACTCTTTAAGCTGGCATGCAAACTTCTTCATGATCTTGCACCTGTGCACCTCTCTTACCGACTCCCTCACATCTCCTCACTCTTCTCTTTATCCCTCTGTCCTCTCCTACAGCAAGCTCTGGCCAAATGAAAGTTCACTGCCTTCAACATCCCATGCCTCTGTCCTGTGATCATATAAGCTGTTTCTCCAAACTGAATTCTTAACACATTTCTCTCCTGTCAGTTGTGATATATTTGTCAGGTCTTTCCTTCAGTATCACCTCTTCCAAGAAGTTCTCCCTGATCCTTGCCTAAAACAGGATTCTATGTTTCTTCAAACACTCTATTAACTCTGTTACTATGAAGCTCTCACCATATTGAGTAGAATAATTCTATCCTCTGTGACAGCAAAAGTCTGTTTTGCCTACAAGTTTATTCTAAACACTATGCCAGCACATACTAAGTACTTAAATGTTCATTTTAATGTTGCTGTCACATACTGGGAAATGCTAAAGTCAATTATGTACTTGCTACTCATATTTAAATAGAGTAATATGCAGTCAATAAAAATAATATGCAAGGAGATTATATAATATAAAACCACTTGTATTCATGTTATTGAAAAAGTAAAATATACATTTTTACCATGATCACAACTACACACAAAAACACATACACACACAAAAAGGCTAGAAATAAAGTTAATGTGTTAGTAGTGAATTGTTTGGGGGTGTTTTGGGGAAGTGTTATAAGTATGGGTATCTTTTTCTCCCAAAATTATTAATTTTCTAAGTTTTATAAAACATTTTTAGAATACAAAGGGTGATCTGAAAATACGTTAATAAATTCTAAGTACAAAATTAAATATTCTCATTTCATAAAAATATAAAACCACCAGAAAGCTCAAAGGAAAACAGTATGAAAATCACTGGCAATCTCATTACCACTACTGAGTGTAGTAAATATCAATCCCGTGTGTGTATGTGTGTGTGTGTGTGTGTGTGTGTGTGTGTGTGTGTGTGTGAATGTTTACTTAAAAAAATCACCCAGACAGTCGCCACAAAGTAGCAAACTGAATGAAACTAGACTATGTAATACAGGATCTCCTTGGAGTCTCCAGACAGCAGTAACTAGGGGCAAATATTCCCTCTTTTTGTTTGCTTCCATCATTCATTCTTCTATTCACTGCTAAAATATTCCTGAAGCTCCTACCAGGTAATAAATGCTGAGCACAAGACTAGGGAGAAAATGAGTCCAGTGTTCTGGAGACATCTGTCCATGTTTATAAAATGGCTGCTACAATAGGGACTTTCTTTATAAACCACCAAAGGAAAGTGATCAAGAGGGGAATTCTTTCTTACGGGAAGTAAAGAAGGAAGGAAATGCCTAGTAGTGAAGATAGTAACTAGAAATGAACAAGTCCTGGGGCTTTGGAGAAGAAAGAAGAATCCTGCAGAAAAACAAAACAAAAGAAAAAACAAGAAAGCCAAACTAGGTAGTTTTTTATTCTTTTTTTTTTTTTTTAAATCAGGGTCTCACTTGTTGCCCAGGCTGGAGAGCAGTGGCACAATCACAGCTCACTGAAGCCTTGATTTCCTGGAATCAAAGATCCTTCTGCCTCCATTTCCCAAGTGGCTGGAACTACAGGCGTGCTCCACCATGCCCAACTAAGTTTTGGAGTTTTTGTAGAGATGTGGTCTTACTATGTTGCCCAGGCTGGTCTCAAAGCCAGGCTGGTGCTTAAACAATCCTCCCACCTTGACCTCCCAAAATGTTGGGATTACAGGCATGAACAACCATGCCTGATCCAGAGGTAGTTTCAAAAAGCAGGAAAGGGTCCAGCGCAATGGCTCAAGTTTGTAATTCCAACACTTTGGGAGGCTGAGGTGAGTGGATTGCTTGACCCCACAGATTAGAGAACAGCCTGGGCAACTTGGCAAGACCTCATCTCTTCACTAAATCGAAAAACTACCCAGGTGTGGTAGCGCGCACCTGTAGTTCCAGCTACTTGGAAGGCTGAGGTGGAAGGATCACTGGAGCCCAGCAGGTCGACACTGGGTGGCCGTGACTGCCCCTGCACTCCAACATGGGCGATGGAGTGAGACTACAACTCAAAAAAAAAAAAAAAAGGCAGGAAGGAAACTGGCCACATTGGTCCTCAAACATCACAGCTCTTATCTCATCAAAGTTACATCAATATGAATGGGCAATCTCTGCTCTGGTGTCTGAAGGACCAAGTTTGGCTTTTGGTTAAATATTTGGGCCAAGCTCAGTGGGTCAGCGGGTAATCCCAGCACTTTGGGAGCCTGAGACAAGTGGATTGCCTGAGCCTAAGGGTTCAAGACCAGCCCGGGCAACTAGACAAGACCTCATCTCTACAATAAATCAAAAATTAGCCCCCTGTGTGTCTGTAGTTCTGGCTACTTGGAAGACTGAGGCGGAAGGATTGCAGGAGCCCAGCAAGTCAATGCTGGGGTCGCTGTGAGCATGCCACTGCACTCCAGCCTGGGGGACAAAGTGAGACACCAACACAAATAAATAAATAAATAGGTAAATAAATATTGACTAAAGTAATTTATATTTCTAGAATCACGTCCATAGGATGTTTCCTTGCAGACATTTGGAATATAATCAACGAGAAATCTGCTTTTAAATAAACTTTTCAATGGTTGAAATTATTATGAAAGCAGGACTGACCAAAGGCGAGTGTTTTTAGATAGGCATGTATTCAAGGCCCTTTCTCTAGTTCTATAATATTTCCGCCATATCCAGCTAGTGTCTGGTGGTATTTGTTGACCTAGACATCACCATGGTTCTGCACTGGTGTTCTCAAGCCAACACTTGAATGACACGGAATGATACATTTCACGCTATGTTCCTAACCCTTCTCAAGCCCAGACTCACATCCAATCTAATTGCTCTGCATCTTCCTCTCTTTGGATTATAACCTTGATAAGCGTGGGTAAAATAAAAAGCAGCAAGTATTTGTTGAGATAATAATGGTAGGAGTAGGAAATCTTGTGTTCTGTACTCAGACCACAGATTTTAAAACTGTTGCCTCTCATCTTTAATATAGCAGATGATTGACTGATTATATCTAGAATTATAATCTCATACAAGATCCACCTCTGATCATCTAAAATTCTGTGTTTAACATATTGCCCTTTTTAATAGAGATGATTTAAAGATCATATTTTAATTCCAAACAAATGTTTAATATAGGTTTCCTTGTAAGTGTAAATAGAAAGATTGTCCTGGCCTGTATAAAGTCATTCATTGAGTTTGGCTACTTATAAGCAAGATGGAGTAATGAAATAGAAACAACCCAGGAATTGAAGACAGATGGACAGACTTGACCCTCATTTGGTCATCTCCTTGCTATGGATTCTTACACATAACTCTTAACCTCTCTTGTGTATCCTTCTACTCATTTACAAACTGAGAATCATAAAAATTTACTTTACAGAATTTTGGTGAGCTGAATGAGATAAAACTCAGTTATTCTAATTAACCAAATCTCAAGGTAGAGAAGAGCTTAGGAGTTATCCTTAAATTGGATAAAAATTGGACCCAATAACTTCTAGGACATTCATGTATGAATTATTCTACTAAGTTCCTCTGTGAGCAGAGGGTATGTGTCTCAACTCCTCTGAGCAGTCCAAACTCTGAAATTTTGATGGAATGAGAGAACCAAATTAAAATAAAAACACACAAATTTTAATTTTGTTACATTATGTAAAAGCAAATTGAAATAGGATAGGACTGAGTTTTCCCACACCTTTAACACCTAGCAGACAACTACACTTCCCTTGAGGCACACCCCCAAATTTGAGGAACCTTTCCTGCTTTCTTCTACGGAGCCCAGGCTGAGTTGCTCACCCCCTCTTCTGTGCACCCACCAATCACGCCCTTAAAGAGAATGGTCCACTTGGATTATTTACAGTAACACCTAGTTCACAGTCTGCATTCCTGTCCTGACTATTTTCAGGTGAGGCATGGCTGAATCTTATTTATGGGCATTCAATGAATATTTTGGTATTAATGGAAGGATCAAAGGATGGGTAAAGGGGGGAAGACGACTGAGTGAACTGTAGCTCAGTTGTACTAAGATCTCAAAAAATTATTTCAGTCTTAGTTTCTTTTTTGTTTTTGTTTTTTTTAACGTTGAAGTTTTTCTACCTTAAAAAGTAGGTAGAATCAAAAACTATCTCCAGGAACACATGATCAGGTTCTATGGACCCAATAACAATGGTTTCATGTTTTGCTTCACAAATCTGCTCCAGGGAAGGTCCCTATTTCACTAAATGTGTTTCCTTTTAGAAGGGAGAAACCCAGGTTCATGATGGATGAAGGGATACCTGACTATCCACCACAAATCAACCCCACACATCAATTGAGGGTTGATAGCATAGTTAACTCCATTCCCATAATAGTCACAGAGGTATAGCAAGGTGAGAAAGACCACCATGATCATCTTTTAACCTCTCAAGGGGGAATAAAATCTATGTAATCAAAAGACCATGAGAATCTGTAACATTCGTCTTTGGAACATAAGATGTTCGACAAATATCTTTAAGTGACTATACATCTCATTACCATTTTGTTAATAAAACCCAAATGTGTCCCTATTCCAACATCTCTGTGCCAGACACTTAGAATACAAGAAGACACAATATTTCATCAAAAGTTCCTTTATGATATTCACACTTTTCTCCCTCCAACCTTTGGTATGTTAATAGTTTGTGTGACATGATAGGATCTAACAAAGATGCCACAAAAACCTTTACTCCCTTCCTGCCACAGAACAGGCAGTAAAAGATGGCACTGTAACGTAAATCCCACTATGTTCCCTTTCTGCATGTCAAGTTAATACCACAGGATGTGTGGACTTGTGCACAGCCATCCTTTCCAGAATGCCTTCCATATTTCCCAAACCCATCCGCTCAGCACTTCTCTGGTTTTTAAATAAAGAACATATGCAGATGTAAATGAGCTCTCTCAGCTCTTCCTGTTGTTTCTCTTACTTGGTAAGTTAAGTTGTAGGTTTCTCTCGCTGGTCAGTTAAATAAGAGGACATTGGGGAAGAGAGCACTTTTGGACTTTCTGATCGCCTGATGAAATGATCATATTTTTAAAATAATGTTTCAAGTGCTAAGGTTATCCTCACAACTGCAGATAATTTCAGGAAATGGAGGGTCAGGGAAAAATGTGACAAGAGAGATGGTGAGAGAGAGAAAGATTAAAGTAAGAAACAGAGGAGAAAAGAAGAAGGCACAGGGACTACAGGGACTATATGGATTATATTCGAAAGTCTTAATCTCCAAAAATTAAAACAGGAAGGACTCCATGAATGAATGAACAGAAACTGGACACCAATATTCCCCGCTGTTCTTCCCACCCTGTTTGGATTCGGTTCTTACCAGGTACAATTACAAACCCTTCCCAGCAGCCATGAGCTCTGACTCCTGAAGTTTGTTCTTAGAAAGGAGCATGTAAAGACATTACTTCCAAAACCTACCAGACAATCACACCCTCAAACTGAAGAGAATTGTCCACTTGGATTAAAATGCTGACAGGTCTGGGTTCTTTATCCAGAGAGAGGAGCATAACTCGATTGTTCCTGGCAGGGCTGCATTTGCTTCTCCTCAGCTCCTCACCCTTGCCTGAACTATCTGGAAACACATCTGGCCACCACACCTCCCCTCAATGTCCAAAACAGCTTTTATTTCACCAAGTGACAAAGGTGGCCTCAGTTAGTAGAGGAAACCAGGATGCATGTACTGCAAAGGTTTCCTCTGTCTTCAAGTCAGAAAGAAAACCCTGAAAGAAAATAGAAGCTTTGTAGCTTTTACAGAACAACCAGAGACCAAGATGGTCAGATTATTTCGGGTCTTATGAGTCTGGGTCCTTGCCAATTCTGTTAGTTTCCTATTGCTTCTATAGCAAATTACCACAAACTCAGCAGTTTAAAACAACACAAAAATTTATTATCTTATAGATCTGACAGTCAGAATTCTGAAATGGGTCTCACTGGGATAAAATCAAGGTGTCAGCTGGGCTGGTTCCCTCTGGAGGCCCCAAAGAAGAATTGTTTCCTTTTGCTTTTTTCCAGCTTCTAGAAGTTGCCTGCATTTTTTGGCTTGTGGTCACTTCCTCTGTATTCAAAGCACATCACTCCAACCTCTATTTCTATTGTAACATCTGTTGTGACCCTGATGTTTCCCTATCATAAGGAACTTTATTGATCACATTGGGCCCACCTGAATAATCACAGATAATGTCCCCATCTCAAGATCCTTAATTGTCTCTGCAAAGTCTTTTTTACAGTGTCAAAAGTGGGAAGTTATGATTTTATAGGGCAAGACATGGGAAGGCCTCTGTGAGAGGGAGACTTTGGAGGAAACACCTGAAGGAAAGCAGAAAGCAAACCATTTGGCTATCCAGGGAAGAAGCGCTGAGGCAGGGAATACAGCAAGGGCACAAACTGAGGAAGGAGCATGCCCAGTGTGTTTCCGAACAGCCTGGAGGTCAGCATGGCCACAGCAGAGCAAACAAGGGGAGAGAGGGACAGATGAGGTCAGAGAGTTCTCCGAGAGACTCAAATGTCATTTTAAGAACTTGGTTTTCATTCTTCGTAAAAGCCCCTCATCAAATAAGTTCATTTAGGGTTGAAGATTTTTAGGGATTTTTAAAATTTTTTTTATGTTTTTTAGCTTGCTCACACACAGACATTTAAAAATAGCTGCTAAATGCTTCTTTCGGGGAAACTTGAAGCACTCATAATAATAATAAAAAAGTGCCTTGGGCTTTCTTACAACTGGATACATCAAAGGGTTTTCACTAGTAATTTGGGGAGCGTCCGCCTCTGGGTGCCACTGCTGTGATTTCAAAATAGAATTATCTCGTGCTATGTGATTTCTTGAATCATTAGTTTTCCATTTTCTTTTCCTCTTTTATTTTGGCTCAATTTTTTTTAGTCCAGCGCTAGTATATGCAAGAAGCCAGAAAAAAAAAAAAAAGGTGACTCGTGGGCAATTAGGTAAAGGGGGCAATTGTAGAAGAGGGAAAAGAAGGAATATAGCCCCTTCCTTGCACTCTGACAGGACCCACACATCCTGGAGCTGTGTAGTCAATGGAGATTGGGGCCAGTCAGGGAATCTGGCCTTTTAAAATCAGTGGGAAGCCAGGCTCGGTGGCTCAGCCTGTAATCCCGTGCCTTTGGGAGGCTGCGGTGAGTGGATTGCCTGAGCCCGTGGGTTCAAGACCCGCCTGGGCAGGCGAGACCTCATCTCTACAATAAAATCAAAAAATTAGCCGGGCGTGGTAGCACGCACCTGTAATTCCGGCAACTCAGAAGGCTGAGGCGGAAGGATCGCCGGAGCCCAGCAGGTCGAGGCTGCGGTGGCCGGGAGCGGCCACTGCACTCCAGTCTGGGCGACTGAGTGAGACTCCAAACTCAAAAAAAAAAATCAGTGGGAATGTTGTAAGGAAGAGACTGAAGGCCAGAGTGAAAATTAGAAAAAGAGAACTCTTCACAACCCAGTGGATTACTTTACTTGATTTAATTAACCCTTTCACTGCACCACAAGTCTAGAACGAGGGCATTCCTGCTGCACAGCAAAGAGTTCTTACCAGAAGCACAACCATCATGAACAAAATAGAACCCTGGTCCCACCCCTTTAATTACTTGGCTGACAGCAAGCTGAAATTCTTCAAAATTATAATTATCAACAATTCTAGCTCATTATGCACTGAACAGTACTTATCTTTGAAGATTAATAATTTTAGCATTATCAAGGAAAAATAACAAAATTACTTAATTTTCTCAGCTAAAGCCCCCAATTTTTAAAGGAACAGCCTGTAGGCAGGAAGCCAGTGAAGCACCACTGGCCTGAAGGATTTCCTGCTTAGCTTCTACTGGGGATACCACAGAAGGGGCACCACAGATTGGTGGGCCCAGGGGCTCAGGAATTAGGACTTTGCCCTCTAGCCTGCCTTTCCCCACCTCTGACTTCCGAGATTAGTGAAGAGAGGGGACTGGCAAAGAGGATGAGGGAGAAACATCTCAGGGACTCTAATTCTCCCACTGGGAATTTGGCTCTGTGGTCCAGCTACATGCCAACATTTCTAGGTCTGCACTATACAATGGAGTATCATTTTCTAACAAGAAACAATTAAAAAGAGGGATTCAGGCACAAAGGGAAGTTGCACAAGCAGGAAACTACAAGAGAGACTAGGACAGATCTCTCTGGTGACTACAGGGTCCTTGTAGGGGCACTTCAGTTTGGTTAAGGGCAATGTGCAAAGCAAATAAAACACTTTTAGGGCCCAAATTTGGGGCATAAGGTGCCAGTGTGTGACCTTTGGAACAAATCCAATAGTCCTTAAGGTTCTGTGAGAAAGGAAAGAATCCCATTTGCACAGTTCTCCCTAGAAACTATACATTCCTTGTTCCACCTAAGATTATTTACATCCTTTTTAAGTACATATCTTTGTACAACGTATCTCTATTTAAATAGAAAATGTAAAATAGCTATGTGGATACAGAAGAAGGAATTAAATTAAGGCGGAAACTGCAAGGACAGCCTATTGCTGTAAAGTGCCTCCTTAGTGATGTTTAGGTGAGAAAATACAGGGCCTCAGACTCTAGCAGGCTCAGAGGTGAAGTGTCTCTTCACCATGGCCAGACGATGCTAAAGGATTGGTTTCATCCTACCACCGCCACCACTAGGTCTCCTCCCCCCCACCCCGAATCACTAGGCTCCTCCAGCATTGGCTTTTGTGTTTAGGTTTTGGCCACTGCAGCCTTGACCCGCTGGGCTCAGGCCATCCTTCCACCTCAGCCTTCCAAGTGTCTGGAACTACAGGCATGCTTGTGTACAGGCCCCTGCCAGGGTTAGAGGGAGCAGATGGTTTAGGACCCATCCTGGGGAGGCAGGAGGCACTGGAGAATTCTCTAAGCCTTTGGTAAATACCTCACTATCCTATGGGACTTCACTTAGAAAATACAGATCAAAAAATAAAAATATTAAGAGTTTCGATATGGTGACTGCAGGATGCCCTTCTAAGCATGGTGCCCATGAGTCCAGTCTTGTCCCAGAAAATGCTTGGTGTGGTAGGAAGTGAAAGAATAAATGGAAAAATAAGCAGGCAAGTAAACCAATAATTTCACAAACCACTTCTATGGTGCTATCTTATGGGCAAACTGGCTTGCTTTTTATGAATGAGTAACTCTTCCGTGACTCAGCATACCACCTATAAGTCTCTGAAGACATGGAAAGATGAGCAGCCTCCTTTCTCATAAAATCTGCAATCTAGTAGAGGTTGAATATCCCTAATAAGAAAATCCAAAATGTTCCAAAATCCAAAACTATTTGAGTGTCAGCATGAAACTCACAGGAAATGCTCACTGGATAATTTTGGCTTTTGGCTTTTGGAATTAGGGATGCTGATCAGGTAAGCATATAATGCAAATATTCAAAAAAAAAAAATCCATGGAACTGTGCTACCCATTGAAACTTTACTGAATAAAAAAAAATGTGGTACATATACATGATGGGATATTATGCAGTCATAAAGGAGAGCAAAATTATGGACTTTATAGCAACTTGGATGGATTTAGAGTCTATAATCTTCAGTGATCTAACACAGAACAAAGAACCGAGTACCGTATGTTCTCACTCATAAGCGGACCCTGAACATTTACCATAATACTATAAGAAAGGGATTGGCAGTAGCCAGAAACTGCCAGGGGAAGGGCAGGAAGGGGGCAAATAACATTAATAAGGGTACCTGATCTCAAACCAGGTAAAGTGTGAACCAAAGGTAGACCCAAACTTCACCTGTATGTGACCGCTTGTATACCTAATCCTGAACTGTAGCCCACATCTTTAAAATAAAATAAATTCAATAATAATAATAAATCCAAAATTAAAAACACTTCTGGTCCTGAGCATTTCAGATAAGGGCTATTTAACCTGTGGGATAGGTATGTCAATTCCCTCAAACAACTACCCTTTGAGGAAAAACAGAAAAGGGACCCAAGATACAGAACGATGGCCCCTTAGAGTTCTATATAGCTTCAGGGATCACATTTTTTGAAAACGGTGATGTTTAAGTGGGCCTTTAAAAAAGATATGGGATTTAGTCATAAAGAGAATCCAGGAGATGGTAACAATGTCAGCAAAGGCAGAGAGTGAGAAATATGAGCAGTACAGAAGCAATGGTGCTTAGAAGGAGAGCTGGAAAACAGCTTGAATAGGTAGTTCAAGATGAAATACAGAGAGACTTGAAGACTGAGTATTTCTGAGCAAAATATGGGCATTGTCAGGTAGAAATGTGGCTGCCCTAGAATATTGTTATCTACTACTATGTAACAAGTTATCACAAATTTAACAGCTTAAAATAAATATTTGTTATTTCACAGTTTCTGTGGTTCAGAAATCTGAATACAGCCTAGCTATGTCCTCTGCTACAGGTATCTGATAAGGTTGCTATCAAGGTACAGGCCAGGACTGGGGTCTCATCTGAGGCTTGACTGGGGAAGTGTCCGTGCTCAGATGATTGTTGACAGGATTCAGTTTCTTGTGGGCTCTTGGATGGAGTGCCACAGTTCCTTACTGGCTGTTGGCCAGAGACCACCCTCCACTGCTTGCCATATGGGCCTCTTCAACATGCCATCTTGCTTCATCAAGGCCATCAGGGAGAAAGTCTGCTAGCAAAACAGAAGTCATAATCTTATATAATCATATAATTTAATTGTGGAAGTGACAACCCATTGTCTTCTCCCTAATCTACTGGTTGCAAGCAAGTCACAGATCTCATCATAAGGAGAAGGGATTTTACAAGGGTGTGATTACTAGGAAATAGGTGTCATGAGAACAAATTTAGGACAGATTAGCTTGGTGTAAAGATCTAAGATGTAGAAACTGTTAAAAAGGCCAGGAAGGAAATAATTAGACTCAGTGAAAAGAGTAGATTTAGGAAGAAGGAACATTTTCAAGGGCATTCTCAGTGGTACGATTCACAGGACTTGGCAACTAGTTTTATGCATACAATAAGAGAGTGGGAGAAAGTAAATGAAGATCCCAAGGTTGAACTTGAGTAACTCAGATTAGTGGAGAGGTTAAGAGAAAGAAGGAATAGAGGAGAGGCTGGTTGCAGTTGTTTGGGTGGGACAAAGAGAATATACTGAATTAGGGATCCTAGACTACTATTCAAGGTGATCATATACTTAGCAATGCTGAATTTCAAAAAAAGCTGTCAAGGCTAGAAATCTATATTTGAGAGTCATGTGCACATAAGTGACAGCTGATGGCATTTGATTGGATAAAGAGGATGGTGCTATCTCCAGAGATTTTATCAGCTTGGCATGAGGAAGCTCTGGCAACTCCCCAACCCCCACCCCCCATGGGAATTCTAGCCTGACTTCCAGGCTGGAGTTATTCAGAGGGCTGGAAGAGGACCTTCAAGTCAAAACAAAAACTTTAGTATGTCTGTGAGTTCTGCCAAGAGCCAACCACTTGGAACACTGATCTCACCAGGATTTTTCGAGAGACAGAGAAAAGTTTAGATGCAGGCAAAGGCCCCCAAAATATACAAACACACTCAGACTTGTAAATAATAATAACACTTTGATTTTGTATTGATTCTGAACATTTTCAAATCAACTATATCACCAGTTGAACCTTGGAACCACCTTGTATTTAATTCTACAGATGAGAAAACTAAATCAGACAGCAGCCATGACTAGAATCAGTGCTCTCTTTATTCCATGTTCCAAAATCCCAGACCCAGAATCTGAGTCTAAGATAGGTTTTTCTAGATTTTCAAGTACAAAGTCAAGGGACTGCTTACTTAACACAACTGTGCACACATATCCCAAAGCTTTCCCGAAGATCAGTTAAATTTGGAAACCCCAAAGACCCAAATTTTCTAAGTAAAGAAATGATCTTGGTATACTGAATCAGGTGGGAATAAGGAACCCCTGGTGTCCCCAGAGAAACTGTCTTTTTGTGGGAAAGTCAAGTTTAAGGTTAAGGAAATTAGCTGGCTTCCCAGTTGCAGTTATCTAGTATGGAGCTAAGCAAACTTTCAAGCCAGACCAAAAACCCAAGGCACTCCCCATTGCCAATCCATATCATAATCAATGTTGATTGAATGTCTGAACGTAATTTGAATGAAAAGCATTTCAAAGCACAAAGGTTCTGTTCCCAATAAGTTTAGTCTATATAATCAAATGCATTCTTTCTGGCCCAATCAGCAGAGACTTGGCAGAATAAAAGCCTTTGGTATGAGCAAAAAAATCCAAGCTTAAATCTTACAATTGCCCCTTTGAGGGTCGTTGACTAGGCAAGTTTTACAGTGGTGTACTGAAATGAATACTGCCTCTATGCAAAGCAACAGGAGGTCACATTATAATTAGAATGCAATCAGTGGAATTGGTTATGGCTTGGTTTTCTTCCTGAAATGACAATCTATGCCACATCTGCCATTACATTAATATTTTCTGCATTACTAGAAGAACAGAGAGAGAAGGGGAGGGGAAGGGGGAAGTCAGTGTCTTCCCACTGAGCAGCTGATAGAGTTGTCTTTAGCTAGGAGTCCGCATGAGCTAATCAAGGCCCAAACAGTTCACCTTTAAAATACCCAAACCATCTGGCAGGCTGTCCCATGATAAATCTCAATGATAAATGTCTCCGTTTTGATGTTACAAAGGAACCGCAGACCTGCTCAGTTCTGGCACAGCTGAAAACATACTGGCAACAGTAGAATAGAACTCAGATGTCCCAAAATAGAGAAGTAAATCATTTTGACCTGCAGGGCATAATATATTTGGAGAAAGCCTGATTGTAATAAAAAGGTTGGACTCATCACAGTTTCTGATCTAGGAGTGGCAGTATATTTTTTGGTAATACTTTTTGGTTTAGTGAAAACTCCAGCGTGTATAATTTAAAAGCCTTCATTCTTTTTGTTGCAATTGCTCCCCCCCTTCTTTTTGGGAGTCTTCAGACATCTCCCTCTGCCACTTGAGAGCTACAGCAGTCCCCTCTCTCTGGTTCTCAGACATCCCGCAGGGGAACTGTTGAGGCGAGCATGCCTTCAGAATGATTAATCCACTCGCCTTTCAGAGGTCTGTTTTGCTGGGCCCACGGCCACTGCCAAGAAAGGACACACTGTGACCACCAGCACCAGGAAGCGAAGGCACAGCCTCCAAACTCAAGGTTAGTCCAGACCGGGTGCCGAGAGGGGATTGTAAAATAAATTATGTTGTGTGGTTTTGGAAGGTAGACTTTTATGTCCAGCCAAGCTTCAGAGACAAATTATGGAGTGGTCAGTTGACCTTATTTATTTCATCTTTTCCCCCACAAAGTTAGGAAATTAATTAAACATGGATATAAAGTGTTAAGGGCAAGGTACTAAAGCTTCCGGGTGCTAGCGGGCCCTACCCGTTTCCCTGGCTGGACACCCTGGCTGGTCCTGAAGTTCAGGGTGAAAGATCTCAGCCTAACACAGGGTGGCCAATAAAAACAGGGCCTCGTTGGCTCAAGGTCTCCTGAGGAGCTGTCTGGGCCTTCTGACAACTGAGCAAAGCCCAGCCTCCTCCTCTGCTCTGGTCTGGTTAGTAGCAACAGCTTGACCAATTCCCTCCACAGCTGCTGGGGTCACTTTCTGCTGACTAATGGGAAAGACAGACTTCCCATCTGCCCCCTGACAAATGGTTTAATAAAATGATTCTGCTCACACATCCGAAAGGGGAGCCAGAAACAAGCATGAAAGGTGATGTGTCTCCAAGGAAAGGGGTTTCAATCTCACCCTCTTGATCTCCTGATCAGTTGGGGGAAAGAGGGGAGGCAATTTCCCTGGGTAAGCAGAGTTGTGTGGAGCAATGGAGGCCGCTTTGAAACTCGTGGAGACTTGCAGCACTGAGAGTCTGCGATTACTCAAACTTGGAGAAATGAGTGCAAATAAATTTGAGGTAACTATTTTCAATAAAACTTTTTAAAAATATATACTGATAGTCCATTTGGAGAAGAAAAGACACAATAATTTATTGGCTGTTGGCAATTTCATTGGAGACAAGTTACCCCATACCTTCTTGTCTGCCGTGGGCCAAACAACACATATCTAGTTATTTGACTGTCTTCCCAAAAGTCAGTTCTAATGGTGTGGGGAGGAAACACCCACTGGATCATCGACCTCCCCAGCTCTTTAATCATTTTTCTGGCTCTTATTCGAATCTCCTTCAGGTCACTGACATCTTGCTGGTTTAGAAATGCGTGGAAAAGAGCAAGGCATTTCAGTTGACGTTCCTGCAGGTTCAGTGGGGGAGCAGAAGTATAGAATGGGGCCCCTCACTCTACTAGACAAGAGAGCACGTGTGAATAGCTACAGCTGAAAGCACTGCATCGTCACTTTCTTTCTGCACCATATGGTCTCTCCCTCTCATATCTGATTTATGACTCCTAGTCGCCACAGATCCTTCAGCTAGGCCACTTTCCACATGTCTTCCTACTGTTGAATATTTGGGTGCCAATATTTACCCCAGGGAAAAGAAGAGACAATGAATAATGGTGTCCTTTCTTCTGTCCTCCTCCCCACCCCCTCTCCATTCAGCCTTTCTGGTTTTGTTTGGATCATATGACACAAGAAACCCAGGCTCTTTCTTTAGCCTTTCAAACACAGCAGCTTCCAGCCATCCTCTTCAATCAGAAATTTAGCATCCTACCATGGGCTGTGTTTTTTCTCCATAGGTTCCATGGCGGGGAAACACAGCCCATGGTAAGATGCTAAAGCCCTTAACTAATTCATCAATTCCAATCTTCTAATTGGATTTCAATCTTCTCTTTTCACAAGGAACTTTTTTGTATCAGGTAGTCCTCAAAAGAAAGTAAAAACAAAACGAACAAAATAAAATGTTGTCAGTACTATTCTGTATGGTGCTATCTCTTATAGCTATGTAGTTTATATTTTATTTCCACCAATTCAACTCAGTTTATCATGTTTTTACACGGTTTAGGAATACAATTATCTCTTGATTACCAGTAAGTGCTGAAAAATATTTATTCATTTGATAAAAAGTATTGACTACCAAGCACCATCCTAGATTTAGAGCTATGAAAAGAGTTCTCAAAGAATTTGACAATCTGACTAAAATCGCCTAATGTAATACTTAGATTAAGGGAAAATAGTATGGGAATCTGATCTGAATGCACACCAGAGAGAAGGAAAGAACAACAACAAAAAAAACACTTAAGCAAAAGAACACAAATGGCTCTAATTCATGTGGTGTGGAGGCAATGTACTTTTGGGAAGGGATTCAAATGCACTCATCAGTGACTATTGTCAGTGTTATGAGGTGACAACATTTGTGGCATATATGTGAAGCCAAAGCTGCCCTGTGATGAGCCAAGTATGCATTTCATTCCCATCCAGATCACCCATATTGTATGGGCTGAGGGGCAATGACTACATTTGTCTGCTAAACACACTACAGGGGCTATGAATCCAAAGATGCATCTTATATAGAAAAGCAGCAATTAGGAGAGTCAGCCAAGGATACAGTGGGGTGATATAATTAAGCAAAAGCTTTAAAAAGTCTGGAGCTGATGGTGGACTAGAAATATTGTTTGATTCATTCAGGTTGGTCAAACTTCATACCAGAGGAGATTGTACTTACTTCCTCCTCCTGTAGTTATTCTTCTATGTTGCCTTATTTAATCCCAGTGATGTGTATCTATTCACCTTTTCAAGGTCAGGGAATGTGCGACCTTTAAGTGGAGAGTTTAGAAGTAGGATGTTTGGAACTCAAAAGCCCACTCTTCTTAGATTTACTCTGGTTCTGGGAATTAAGCCCAAAAGAAGGCATAAAAAAGATGAATCACATCTCCTTCATTGTTTGATTTGAATTTTATTTTGCATGCCATGTGGGTAATGCCTAACATGTTTCAGGAAATGACAATGGGAGAAACCACTTTGGGAGATTAAAACGTTATGCCCTTCCAGTGATTAAAGTATGCCTGGGCACAATCTCTTCCAACCGATTACCAAAATTACAAAAAACAGAAAAGATCAATCATTTTTCCTTCTTAAAATTAATAATAATACTAACAAAAACATTGTAGTAGTAGTAGTAATCATCGTGGTAGTAGCAATCCGCCTTGCAGTTTGTTGTGAAGAGCCATGCATTCCACCCGCCGCTGCTTAATCGCAAAGACAAGCATCTTTCAGGGAATCAGCTGCCCAAAAGAAAACTGAGTGAGCGGATGCTCAGAAATAGCACAGGGTCTTCATCTAAGGGGCCATAACTGGACATAGTATAACCCCAGAGTCAACAAACCAAGGCAAGATTCATAATCCTCAAGCAGGAACACATCCTTCTCCAACATAATGCCTATGAAGAATCTTTATAAGCCAATTTTCATCTTTATGGAGTATTTTTTTTACTAGGTGACAAAACATGATTGCCAATGAAAAAAAGAAGAATCTGGTTATTCACAGAAAGATAAGAGTGATATAGAATGTTTGGATTCTTACCTCCCACTTGCCTGACTTTCTTGCACCCTCTGAGGGCAAATATTCCAGAGAATGAATTAGAAACTACCAATGGCCCAGACTTTTGTTTCTTGTAGTGCCCACATCTATAAGTGGCATTCTTTAAACTTTGGTTTCTGAGAACATCTTTTAAAAGTAAAATAAAATTATCACTTGCTCGCTATTGTATCACATTCTGTAATACTCTGTTAATTCTGATGGCACTAGGCTATTAATGGCAAGTCTGGGAAGGGTGTGGTCTGTGTGATCTTCCGTCTTACAATATTTGACAGCCATCAAGACACACAGACTAACAGAACAGAACGCCCGAAATTAAATCCACACATTTACAGTTAATTGATTCTCAACAAAGGTGCAAAGAACATACAATGGGGAATGGAGAGTCTCTTCAATAAAGTTCAAAAATGTTGGGAAAATCAAATATCCACAGCAGAAGAATAAAATTATACCCTTATCTCACACCATATACTAAAATCAACTCAAAGTAGATTAAAGGCTTAATCATAAAACCTAAAACCATGAAACTACTACAAGAGAGCAGAGGGGAAAATCTCCATGACATTAGTCTGGGCAATGACTCCTTGGATACTACCACAAAAGCACAGGCAACCAAAGCAAAAATAAACATCTGGGATTACATCAAACTAGACAGCTTCTGCATAACAAAGGAGTCAATGGAGTGAAGAGATGGCACAGAATGGGAGAAAATATTTACAAACTATGCATCCAAAAATATATAAGGACTCACACAACTCAATAGCAAGAAAACAAATTTTTAAAAAGGCAAAGGACTTAGATAGGTATTTCTCAAAAGAAGACATACAAGTGGTCAACAAGTATATTTAAAAACCATTCAATTCATTAATCAATAGGAAGTGCAAATTAAAACCAAAGATATCATC
This sequence comes from Cephalopachus bancanus, assembly GCA_027257055.1. Classification (NCBI taxonomy): domain Eukaryota; kingdom Metazoa; phylum Chordata; class Mammalia; order Primates; family Tarsiidae; genus Cephalopachus; species Cephalopachus bancanus. The sequence goes on from JAPVLO010000036.1 coordinate 7,794,617, forward strand.
TCACGCTTGTTAGAATGACTACCATCAAAAAGATGGGAGGTAAGTGTTGGTAAGGATGTGAAGAAAAGGGAAACTTTATACACTACAAATGAGAATGTAAATTAGTACAGCCATTATAGAAAACAATATAGAGGTTCCTAAAAAATTAAAAACAGGACTATCATACAATCCAGAAATACCACTACTAGGTATATTTCCAAAGAAAATGAAATCATTATGTAGAAGAAATATATGTACTCCCATGCAGCATTATTCATAATAGCCAAAATATGGAATCAGCCTAAGTGTCCAGCAATGAATTAACAGATAAAGAAAACGTGGTATATATACACAATGGATTACTACTCAGTCTTAAAAAAGAAGGACATCTGAGCCAGGCTAGGTGGCTCAGCCTGTAATCCCGTGCCTTGGGAGGCTGAGGTGAGTGGATTGCCTGAGCCCGTGGGTTCGAGACCCGCCTGGGCAACTTGGTGAGACCTCATCTCTACAATAAATCAAAAAATTAGCCGGGCGTGGTAGCGCGCGCCTGTAATTCCAGCTACTTGGAAGGCTGAGGTGGAAGGATCACTGGAGCCCAGCAGGTCGAGGCTGCGGTGGCCGGGAGTGGCCACTGCACTCCAGTCTGGGCGACAGGGTGAGACTCCAACTCAAAAAAAAAAAAAAAAAAAGAAGGACTTTTTTGTCATTTGTAACAACATGGATGTACCTGGAGATTATGTTAAGTGAAATATGTCAAGCAAAGAAAGACAAATACCACGTGCTCTCACTTGTGTGTGGATTTTAAAAAAAGTTACTCAAAAACAAAGAGTAAAATGGCGGCTATCAGGAGCTGTTGGGAAGGGAGTCAGTTGGGAGATGTTGGCCAAATGATACAAAATTTCAGTTAAATAGGAGGAATATGTTCAAGAGATTTACTAAACAACATGGTGACATAGTTAATAATGTATTATATTCTTGAAAATCCCTAAGAGTATATTTTAGACATTCTCACCATGAAAAAATCGTAAGTACATGAGGTAATGCATATACAGGTTGAGCATTCCAAATCTGAAAATTCATTATCTGAAATGCTCCAAAATCTGAAACTTGTTGAGCACCAATGTATTTTGTATTTCAGATTTTAAAATTTGGGATGCTCAACTGGTACCAAACCCCCCAAAATCTGAAATTCGAAACACTTCTGATCCCATTTTAGATAAGAGAAACTCAACCTAATTGATTAGCTCAATTTAGCTATTCTACAATGTATGCACATTTCAAAACATCATGTTGTACAAGATAAATATATGTAATTTCTGTTTGTTGATCTAAAACATGTTTCAAAAGAAAAAGAAGAAAAGAATTTGAGAGCCATCAAATAGAACAAGTTTATTACCTTGACCTAAGAGCCATCCAAGTCCTGAACCATAAAATGACATAGTAAACATTGCCTTTTCTGTTCCACTGTGAATGGAGATGGTATTATTGAGATAATATTAGAGACTAAGCTACATAAATTAAATATACTAATACAAATCATCACTAGAAAGACAGTTAAATGTACTAAACAATCAATTGGGCTTGTTTATAACTTATGGTCAATATTACTAGAATTTGGTTTTTCTTCTTTTTTTAGCTGAGTCCAAACTGCTTTTCAGATTGCCAAAAATGAGATGCCATTCTGATCTAGGACTAAACTTTAATAACCCAGACAATGGGTGAATATTTGTAAAATATAAATTGTGCTAAAATACCAAGACTCAGTGGTGATGTAGTCTCCATAAATCCATAGACAGATATGATTGGCATAGATCTCAAACTGGACTAAGAGTAGATACTTTAAAGAAATATTTTATTACCTAATCTCCAATCTATTAATACAAAATGCTTCTTATGACCATAAAAGATTAGGTTCCTTGAAAGACATAAGCTATGAGAATCAGAAGCTGGGCTGATCCAAAGGCTTTTATGATTTTGATTAAAGAAAGAGTGGACTGCATGAATAGCTTTCTAGTTGTTTTATTTCATGCTGAATAAGGTCACCAAGGGAGAATAATTTTCACTACCAAAAATTAGCCTAAACCTTAGTTTAATTTGCATGGCTTTCCACCCTAAGTGTGTATTCTGTCAAACATAAACTATATTTACCAGACATAACGGATTTTGGCAGGTCAGAAAATTGCAGTTTGGTCTCTATTACACATAAACCACCAATGGAGAAAATGCTATCAGGGTTGCCAATAAAATACATAGTAGGATATCTTTACTTATCCTGCAGGCAGCAACACTGATATCCCTTCTGGTCTTCCCCAAACAAAACAAAACAAAACAAAAGCCTCATCAGCTTCTGGTAAAATTGTAGGCTGCCCATCGTGGAGAGCGTGCCAAATGAGCATAGTGAATCTCAGTTTCTTTGTTTGCAGCTAAAGGCACCTCAGGAGAAAGTAAACAACCACCTTCTCTGGAATAAGCTTAAGTTGAGGTAGGGAAAAAAGAATGTTCCTTCCCAGATCCCTGGCTTCTGAAAATCTGGAAAAGTTACCACATTCTGCCAATGTGCATCTTGAGCATAAATTACCTCAATGGAACGTTAGAAGTTTTATTCTTCCTCATAGCTGGTAAATTGTGAATAACTTTATCATAGAGTCACTGCAGAGGGAAACTGCTTCCTTCAATAGTAACTTCTTAGATTCTATGATTATCATACGTCAAAAATTCCTAAATCTCTTTCTTGGGAGCTAAGAATGCTAATTATCTCCACTTGAATATATAAACAGGTCTCAGAATAAAACTTTTCAACTTTGATGAACTCCTTCCACATTGGTACATGTGTCAAGAAATGGTACTACCACCTGGGGGTAATATGCAAAAAATGTAACAATCAGCGAGGAAGAGCCCTGACCAATCAGAACGGACACTGGCCACTGAGCTAGAGCAGGGTCTAAGGCCCCCTTTTCTGCCCGCTGTGCCCAGCATTAATTCTTAATTAGGGGGTTGTGAGGCATTCTAGCAGTCGGGAGTTCTAAAGATTTAGATGGGAGGAGCAATGAAGGGGCACTCAGGAGTATCTTCTGGAAGCTGCAGTGGAAGTATTTAAAAAAAAATTTTTTTTTTGAGTTGGAGTCTCACTCTGTCGCCCAGGCTGGAGTGCAGTGGCACACTCAGGGCCACCACAACCTCGACCTACTGGGCTCCAGCGATCCTTCTACCTCAGCCTTCCAAGTAGCTGGAACTACAGGCTTGCACTACCACACCCAGCTAATTTTTTATTTATTGTAGAGACAAGGTCTCGCCAAGTTGCCTGGGCTGGTCTCAGACCCTCAGGTTCAGGCACTCCACTCACCTCAGCCCTCCAAAGTGCTGGTATTACAGGCTGAGCCATTGAGTCCAGCCTATATTTCAGCATTTTAATAGTCAAAATGGCTTCATCAGTACATACTGGCTGAAACCAGCCTTCATCCCATCATCCACTCAACCTGGAGTAACCTTGTCTTTTTGTTCTGCTTCATCTGCAATACAGTCAATTCTATCTCCTGCTTCTCACAACCACCACCACTGCTCCATGCAATTTCATTAGTCACATGACTGAAGGCTTATTATCTCTTGATAAGACTAGTGAAACTTATTACCTGGTCTCCCTGCCTTCGTTCTGTCTCTCCTCCCACCCTTCTACTTTCCCCCCAGAGGGATAATTCTAAAGAGTAAATCCACAGACATTTGTATACCTCCAAAGAAGGTATACAAATAAGCACACAAAAAGATGTTCAATATTACTAATCATTAGGGAAAGGCAAATCAGAACCATAGTGAGGTATCACCTCATATCTATTAGGGTGGCTATTATTTAAAAGCAAACAAACAAATAAACAAAAAAAACAGAAATAACAAGTGTCAATGAGCCTGTGAAGAAATTGGAATCCTATGCAATGTTGGTGGGACTGTGAAATTGTGCAGCTGCTATGAAAAAACTGTATGGTAACTCCTAAAAATTTTAGGAATAAAAATACCATATAATTCAGCAAATCCATTTCTGGGTATACACTCAAAAGATGTGAAAACAAGATCTCAAATATTTGTACACCCATGTTCATAGTAGCATTATTCATAATAGCCAAAAGGTGGAAGCAACCCAAGTAACAACCAACAAATTAATAGATAAACAAAATATGGTCTATCCATACAATGGAATATTATTCAGTCTTAGAAAGGAAGAAAATTCTGACATGCTACAAGAATGAACTCTAAGGACATTATGCTAAGTAAATATTTATATGAGGAACCTCATATAAATGGAATAGTCAATTTCATAGGGAGAAAGTAGAATGGTGGAATAGAATAGAATTTCAGTTTTGCAAAATGAAATGAGTTCTAGAGATTGATGGTAGTGATGGTTGTATACAAGGTGAACATACTTAATGTCAGTGAAATTTAGACTTAAAAATGATTAAAATGGTACATTTCATGTTACATCTATTTTATTATGATTAGAAATGCAAATCGAAATAAACACATGCCTAATTGATGGGAGAGGGAAAAAAGTTCAGTTCAGTCATATAACCAACCTGGCTATCTCTCTATATGGTGACCAAACTCTTTAACACATTACTGGAATCCCCAGGTCCTTCTGACGTGATTCCTGCCAATCTTCACAGCTTCATCATTTGAAACTTGCCACCTCAGCTCTAAATTCTAGTCCAGAAGAGAAACTTCCCTGATACCCTGTGATCTCTTTCCGGGGGCCTTTGTACATGATGTTTTCTCTTCACAAGATATTTTCCCATTCCAGCCAGCTACCCACAGCCTAGCCAACTACTGTACATTCTATTGATTCTTCACAACTTGGTTTACTGGGTTTTGTTTGTTTGTTTTTATGACTCAGTTTAGCTATTGCTTCTTTGAGGAAGCTTTTCTTGACCTGCTCCCCACTCCCTGTCCTAGGTTAGGACTAGAGAGATCTTCTGCATACTTCCATAGTAATCTGATCATCTTAGCTAATTAAGAGCATGGACTTTGAAGTCAGACCACCTGAGTTTGAAGTCCAACTTTGCACTACTGTGCAACCTTAGATGAGTTATTTACCTCCATGACTCTAGTTTCCTCTTTATAAGCGGGGGAGATAATATTACTTACCTCATGAATTATGGTGAGGATTAAATGAATTAATTGAAAGAAAGCAATTTGAACAATGTCTAACACATAATATGGTCACAGACAATATCTCTAATCCCATTTAATCTTTAACAATGTGACTTTGGCACTCCTCCCATCAAGAGGTGGTATCCGTGTCCTCTCCTCTTGAATCTGGATATATTTGTGACTTCTAAGCCTAAGTCAGACAAACTTCGGATGCAGCTTCTGCTTATTGAATAGAACCCTTGGGCTTGGAGCCTTGCACTGCCATGTAAGGCCAACTATTTTGAGGGTACAAAACCATGAGGAAGCTGAGCCACAAAGAGTATGTCTGTGGGTCCTCTCGGCCCAGACATCTGAATGTATGAGCATGAGCCTTCAGATAGTTCCAATCTACAGTCATGTCATCCTCAGTATTCAAGTTTTCCCAGCTGAGACTAAAAACATTGTGGAGTAGAGAAAAAGTCATCTCCTTATCCTGTCTGAATCCCTGACCCAGAGAATAATACGATGGTTGTTTTAGTCACTAAAGTTTTGGGATAATTCATTACACAGCAAATTACAAAAACTACAACAACTATATAAATTGCTTCTCTATCTTCATCATCATTATTATTATTCTCCTTATTATATCATCAAAGCACTTAATACAATAATACTTATGATTCCATATGTGTCTGCTTATCTAGCTGTACCCTTCATTTGCTTCTAAGCTCTGTGTTTCAGAATCTGGCATACCAGACTCATAACACACACTACAATTTTTATTCAAAGAACTAATGAACTCTTTCAAACCAACAAGATCTTCAGTGTTCTGACACTTAGCCTCTCAGTGACACAAACAAAATGATAGAACAATGATGTTTCACCCTGCCAAAAAAAGCATTCATAGTGTATCTTATCTCACAATGAGAACCACAGCTGATATTTCAGTAAGCTTTCTCCAAGTCTTCTGTGGGTTCATTAAATTGAGATGTTCTATGTATCTTTTAATATTTCTTCCCCACCTATATCATAAGGATAATGTCATGTTATTCTTTAAACACTGAATTTTTGAAATAACAGGCTATCATCTGAATACACCACTTTTTTTTCTTTTTTTACTATTTTACCTATTGTTAGACATTTAGGGTGTTTTCATTTTTCCTTTAATAAACATATAAACAATGCTATGAAGAATTACTTTTAGCCTGTTACATAAATCTTGGGCACATCTTTGTACCCTAAAAGATGGAATTGTAGAGTCAAAGAGTAGCGACCATATTTTTGTAGTAATAAAAATTACAAAATTGCGTTCTAAATATGTTGAAATAAATTACTTCTGGAAGAAAGATAGTACCATAGAATACTAATATTTATTAAGTATTACTATTTCTTTTTAACTCCAAATTTTAAAGTCCCTCAATAGTGATTTTTATTTCATTTCCAGTAAGTCTAGTAAACTTTCTATGTTTACTTGCATTTCTAGTTTTGCATAGACACATCTTTTATCCAATATTTCTACTGTATTTTTTGGGGGGGTAGAATTTATAAAAGCTCTTCCCATAGTAGAGGGATAAAACCTTTCAGCATATTTTAAAATATTATCTCCTAGCTTATCTGTCTTAATTTTGCTTACAATTTTGCAGATATATAAAAGTACACATTTTTATATTCCAAAATCTGTCAATAATTTCTTTTATAGAATTTTAAAATTATTTTAACATCTTGGACGAGTTAAAACATTGACCCTATTCATAGTCTATCCCAAATCTCAAATATGGAGTATAAGATTATAATAATTAAACCATTTTATTTTGCCTGTAGTGTTAAGAACATGTTCCTTCACCAAGATCGAGGCTGCCTAATAAAACTGAAAGGAAACTACATTTTTTCTTCTCAGAAGTTATTCCCAAACCAGCGAATGCAAAGACATCAACTTTTGGTCCCTGTTGTCACATTTTAGTCCAATAAACTTTCCCATGTAGAAGATAGACCATTAGTATGAAAATGGGTGGGCAGCATTAGTAACTTGCAGCTTTGAGAGCCAGGGGGGATCTAAATATTTTCTTTAACAGATTTTCTAGCTTTGGTTCTGAAGGGAATTCATTCATTTATGCTTTTAATAAATATGTATTGAGCCCTCGCTTTGTAACCCAAATAAGGTCAAGGACATAAAGGAGAATAACATACAGACTCTGTGCTTAAGAAGATCCTATCCTTGTTGAGTTTAGAGGAGAGTAACATAAAACAATTACTGGCAATAATAGCCAGATATATCAACTGATAAAATCATTCAAAATAATTTGTATATTACCGAACAACACTGAAAGAATTTATCAACTTTAGAGTTTTAACCAAGTGTTCAAAGTTCTTCTAGATTTTTTTGTTACCTTTGTTTTAAGTTATATCATTATATCACTACTTGCTGTAGTAAAATTCACCAATGACAAGATGAGTCAGCTAAGGTATATAATTAGCAGCAAATATTTACTGAGCATTTACTATGGTCACTCTAAAGATATTAAGAAGTATGAGGCAAGGTTCCTGCCCAATAATAGCTTAAAGTCAACTTGGGAAAACAAGATGTATATCCATTAAATAACTATAATAAAAGGCAAATTAATAAAGAAGTATATGAGTGATTCAGAGAGTTAAAAGAGGGAGAATTCACTTTAGTCAATGAAGATAAGGTGAGGAAATGACAGAGACACAGAAATGTCAATGGAAAGAAGACCATAGGGCCTTCCAGAAGTATAGGACATGTTTAGTGACAGTAAAGACAAAATTTCTTCTTTACCTAAGTTATCGCTGGATATCCAAGTTCACTTTTATTGTCTGAATAGTCATCAATGCATAAGAATTTCAAAGTGGGAGGTGGTTATGAGGCTATCTAGTTCAAACCATTCACTTATTTTTGAGATAGGAAACTTTGGCCAAAGAGAAGAGGCAAGATAGACACACAACTACTACTACACTCTACAGGCCTCTTTTTCTACTACTAGAATTTGAACAGCTAGAATAATTGAGTTCAGAGATCACAGACAGACCACACACACTACAAACTGTACCTCCTTCACTCTAAGGCCCGTTATAAAAGTATCATTCCTTGTGGGGGTTTCTAGAATACTGGCCTGTGATGAGGCTTTCCAAAAAGACCACTATGAACATTACTGTATAAATTGGTCAGTACTTATTTTTAGAGTTCCCTTAGACTGCTTAAGAAGCACCAACTGAAATACAGTACACTGGATTGCTACATAAAAGTAAAAGCAAAATAAAAGTTTCAGGTAAAGCACAGCCATAAATCTAGGAATGTAAGCTCCTCTCCTCGGGCAACTGAAAACCAATTCCGCATTTCCTCTTACTCGCTGACAGCCTCTTGGGCATTCAAATGGGAAAGAGTTGAAAACCAGGATTTCCGGCCCAATCTAATACTGGACAACACTTAATGGCTTAAGTAGATTAATAATACTCTTGCTATTGGAATTTTGCCTTTCACCACCTTTCACCATAAGCTTTGCCTGTACTTGATCTACAAGGAGGCTGAAATGCTGAAGAGTCTTTTACCAGACCTGCTCTTATTCAGATTCGGCATGCCGTCTGGAACTGACAACTAAATTTCGACACCAATCAATCAGTAAGAATTTATTGACTGCTATTATGTTTCCCACACTGCCTATGATACTGGCAGAGACCTACAAGAATTATAAAATATGCTTGCTTTCTCAAAGAAGATAGAATTGAGTTAGGGTTTTCAATATTAACATATATGGAAAAAGTGTAAAATCATCATCCGTAGAAAGCTCTCAATTTTAAAGAGCCTGAACTCTGCATGCTAAAGAGAAGAGCCCAGAGGACAAATGGAAACTGATGGGGTTGACGGGTTATGTAACCGTAACTATTAAAGGGGAAGAAAGTCCTGAACTAGCCTTAAAGAAAACAACAGAAGGAAGAGAGTTCTAGAATACAATAATAATATAAGTGAAGAAGGGGCCCAGTTGTGGGGTAAGGAAGAGAAAGCCTTATTGCAGGGTATATGGTTGGAACAGAAAGAAATCAGTTTGGCTAGAAAAAGAAAATTGGATGTTAGACAGACAGGTCTGAATATATATAATATTTGATATAAAATATGAACATTTGTTTCTACACATGTCCCGCTCTATTTCATCATATCATTTGCCTGGCTGAATCTTCTCTGACATGTACAGTATCTTGCCAAAGTATCTGGCAAAAATAGTAGATAACAAATAGCAGTTGAGTGAATGAATTGGTTAACCGAAAAATGTATATGATGTGAATTATAACTAAAATATGTTGTCAAGCATGTTTTTTAAATATGAAAAAATAACATAAACTTTACTATAAGTGTCATGCTATCCTCAGCCAAACACCCACAAAACAAGGATACCACTCATTCAACAAGAACTATTGAACACATAGCATAGTCATATCACAGTGAACAGGATGGATGAGGGCCTTACTCTTGGAGTTTACAATTTAGTAGAGGTAGAAGTGGAATGGAAAGAAAGAAGAGGGAGAGGGAGAGAGAGAGAGAGAGAGAGAGAGAAGGGGAGGCAAGAAAGAGAAGGAGAGGGAGGAAAGAGAGGTTGAAGGAAGGGAAGAAAGGGAGAGAGAGAGAGAAAGGCTGAAAGAGAGACAATGGCAGACATTTATGCATGTTACAAGGAAAGTGATACACTGAAAAATGATGGAAAGCGATTGGTGGGTGGGTGATTTTTGCTCCTTTAAACTAAATAATCTGAGAAGACCTCTGTGAGGAGTTGACAGTAGAGTTAAAACCTCTGACAAAAGAAGCCAACTTCACAAAGATTATAGGGCAGGGACTTCTAGTCAGGGTAAATAGCCCTATGAGGAAAAGACACTAGTATTCTCAAGAAACTAAAAGGTGACCACTGTGTCTGAAGTGCTGTAAAGATCTGGGGGGCAGAGGACTATAGAGGAAGCAGGGCCAATCCATGTAAAGACTAGAAGGTTTGAAAGAAGTCTTTCAGCTAAGGGTCAAAGCATTGGCAAGTGACCGGTACTCGAAGTGCAAAAGACTTGCCCAGCACCCAAAGGTATGCTCTCTGTAGGCATGCCCATTCTCATCAGATCCTATATTTGTCTCTGGGCCTGAAAATGCAGTTGTAAATTCAGATCAGACTTCAAGATTCCAAAAGCATTCCTTAATTTATTTGCAAATGTGATTGAGACATGTAGCTTGAGGATTCAACTTTCTTTTCACAGTGGTTAATATAGTGACTAGCTCCTATAAAACCACTAAAAACAAAAATTCTCCTTTTTCTACACAGAGCTGTCATTTTTTTAAAATTCCCTCATAAACAGAGTTTCAGCTGTAGTATTTCTCTTCTTTCTCCTCTCCTGACAGCCTGGGTAGAGTATTTAGAGCTGTGAGAGACAAGCACAGGATTCATAAAGATGGCTGCACTTTCAGGCCTCTGACTCAGCCTAAGGAAGAGCAGAAGCAGAAACTCCCCTTCCAGATGTGCAGGGAGGGGAGAAAGTCACTCTGTCCCCAGGGGACAAAACTGTGCTTTGAATTTCAAAGGCGGATGCCCCAGAGCCCCACCAGACTCACCCCACAAAAATGTTTGATGAATTACCATGGCAAGCATCAACTTTGCAGATTAATGGCCAGAAGGAGTTTAGTTTATGTCTCAGTGGAAGAGGATAAATTTTCTCTTGGCTTTGAGAATCTGAGGGATTGAGAAACGCAGCTAACCACAGCACCTCTCCCTTCATTCACAATGCTTTACCATGGGTCGTTTACTCTCTACATTCCCTTTCAGCGGGTTTTCATAAATTTAAGTGAAACAGACAGCATGTCTGTGCTCTGCTTCTTTTGCAATACGATGGCCACCAAGTGATTAGAAATTGTCTTTGGGTTGGTGTAGTTGGTGGAAAATCATTGAGGTTTGTTGTGAAATTCATTCTCAACCCATAACTCAACTAGACACTGAGTGTCTATTTTTCCAACTTTAGACCATGCTGTTAAAAAGTACTGGCATCGAATTTAAAAAGTATGTCAAGGCCAAACCCCCATTCTTTGTGTGTTTGTATGTGTGCATGTGCACATGAGTGTGTGCCTGTGTGTATCCATGTGTTTTATATAATCTGGAGTCTCTACCCAAAAGTAGTAAGACACTAAAACCTTAGCCCAGGAGTCAGGATTATGATCATTTTTTTCCTATCTCAACAAAGGCCTTGTGCTTTCATGTCCTGTTAAATGTAATGCATGATGTTTCCAAGAGATTAGATATTATCACTTATTTACTACCACATCATATTTTGCAGGTCCCATCATTTGCATGAACCATTGATCATCTTTCTTGAAAAATTATAATCTGCCTAAACTTGTTCTAGGTATTTTGGGGGGATACAAAGGAAGAATGAGGCATGATCCCTGCTTCACAATCCCTCTGGGGAGAGAGTACATGAAACTTCACAAGATACTACAAGATGGTAGCTGAATCGAAAGGCATGTAGTACATAGAAGTATACAGAGGGTGCCAAAAAAAAAATGCATACACATTTTAAGGAAGGAAAAATATATACCAATAACAAAAGATGAATGCAAGTCACGTTTGATTTCTGCAATCACAAGAGGTGCTCACTGTAGTTACCATCAGCATCCAGACACTTCCAAAAAAGTACTTAAAATAGTAATACATAGACAACACTTCTTAAAATGTGTATACATGTTTTTAGCACCACCAGTAGAGTTAGAAAATGATCTAAAGAAAGTTTTATAAAGCGAAGGACATTTTCACGGGGCCTTAAAGTAAGACAAAATCCAAAGAGCTAGAGGAGATGGATATTCTGTCATAAGTACAGAGATGCTTATATGATGTGAGGATGGGAGAAAAAGTATGGGCTTGCACGTGAGAGGTAGGTAGTGATAAGGAAAGAACACATCATGAGGTCTTAGAATACTAGAAAACCCTTATGGGTTACAAGGAGAGGATGAATGAGGGGTAGAATGATGAAAATAAAAGCTTCATTTTCCAACAACTAGACTTTAAAAGACATTTCAGTCTCCAGTCAGATACTGATATGTATAAGTATGTGATGCACATCGTATTGGTGAGATACATGGACAACTCTCGTCATTCTACTTCAGCTTCTTATTAAAGAAATAAAAGCTTGATGTTTCTCCTTTTTCCAATTAGCACAAACAAAAATTAAGACATTGGATCTCAAATAAATTACATTTTTAAATGATATAAAAAGATTCCTAAATAATATACAAATGGCTTGAGAATTATTGGCTTCACTCCCACATATAATCGATAAGAACAAGGCAATAGTGACTCTTTTAGAGTCAGTGGCCAATGTGAGGGATTAATTGTACCCGGTAAGAGGCAAATAATAAAAGTTAGATTTGTTTTTCTGCCTTAAAATATGACTCAGGAAAAGTACACTGTAGAAAGTAGGGTAACCAGCTTTTTAGAGAGCCACTCCAGGGTTCAGTCATACCAAACTCAAGAAGCAAAATAAAAAGAAAACCAACAAATATAACAATATATAATAAATAATTGCAATATATGTTATTACTTTAACACAAAAATATTAAAAATGGAATTTTATTTGAAGATATATAGATATATATATATATATATATATATATATATATACACACACATATATCTTTCAGTTACACAAATTCTATTATTTAAATTACAAACAGTAGGCCAGCCAGGCGTGGTGGCTCAAGTCTGAAATCCCAGCACTTTGGGAGGCCCAGGTAAGAGCTCAGGGGTTCAAGACCAGCCTGAGCAACTTGGCGAGACCTCGTCTGCCTCTACAATAAATCAGAAAAATTAACCAAGCGTAGTGGTGCACACCTATAGTCCCAGCTACCTTGAAAGACAGAGGTGGAAAGATCGCCTGAGCCCAGGAGGTAGAGGCTGAGGTAGCCACGAGCATGCCATTGCACTCCAGCCTGAGTGACAGAGTGAAACTCCAGCAAAAAAAAAAAAAAACAGCAGGCCAGGCGTGGTGACTCATGCCTGTTATACCAGCACTTTGGGAGGCTGAGGCAAGAGGATTGCCTGAGCCCAGGAGTTCAAAACAAGCCTGAGCAACATGGTGAGACTCTGTCTCTACAATAAATAAATAAATAAGTTAGCTGGACATAGTGGCATGTGCCTGTAATCCCACCTACTTGGAAGGCTGAGGCAGAAAGATTGCCTGATTCCAGTAGATCAAGGCTACGGTAGCCATGAGTATGCCACTGCACTCTGGCCTGGGTGACAGAGTAAGACTCTGACTCAAATAAATAAATTAATTAATAATATTAGCATTTTAATAATTTTCTGTCCTCTGATACAGCATTTTAACTTTTTTCAAATTCTTTATTGACTAAATTTTATAGACTATATTATTGCATATTCTTAAGACACATCAATATGACTTTTTAAAAAAAGAATGAAAATATAAACAGCTATTACTTATGAGTAATGAAAAATAATAATGACATGCTTCCATCTGTTCCATGATACAGTAGGATTTTTTTACTCTGTTTCTTTTTCCAGTAATATTTCTTTAAACTGCCTGCAACCATTAGGGTATCCTTCTATTTCTTTACATAGTGGTAAAATTGAATACTGTGAAATGTAAAATTCTATTTGACTTTTGGCTGTGTTCCTATCAAGCCCACTCTACACTCTCTTGGTATCACTCCAACGTGGTACTATCAAGCCAAATATCCTCTCCACAAAAACATTTACACACAGAATACTTAGGAGTTTGTTTACTAGCAACAGCAAGGCTTTAGGCTTGTGAGAATTCATTTCTAGGTCTCCAGAAATGTTCATCCACTTTGTATTTACATGCCTGCTTTGATAGGCCAGCAGTTTGTCAATGAGATCCGTTGTCTCTATAAACTCATCATAGGCGATCCAATATGTCCATCAATTTCAAAACACTGTGAAGCATATTGGATGTCATCATAAATAAAACTTCTCTTGTCTGGTAAAATGGTTTTTAAAATGGTTTTAAAGCACAGGGTAATTCAAATTTGTGAAATCAAAGCCAGATTTCAAATAAGTCATAGTCTTAGTAAAGAAATTTAGAAAAAAAAAAAAAATCTATCTAACTTGCCTGTCCTCTGGTGACATTTTTTTTCCATTCAGAAGCAGTCTTTTTCCCAAAACATGAGTGTGTTTTTTTTTCTTTTTTTTCTGAATGAGTTTTTGTCACATCCCACACATAACACCCAACAACTTGAGTGTAGTCAGTTGTCCTTTTCAAGGCTCCTTATGGCTTCTTCAAATATCATCAATGAATTTTAGAAAAACAACACATAAACTTGTTTTACTGTAATCCCTTTTCTCCATTCTGACCTTCAATATATTCTCACACTAGAGAAAGATATTATTTTTGCCTCATACTTTGAAAACATGATTTAGGGCAGGTCAACATTTTAATATGTTTTCTATGACCAGCAATAATGATAGTCACTTTGTAGACATATATTTAAAACCGCTATCTCCTTTCATTTCCATAAAGCCAAAAATCTCAATAAAGTGCTCCTGTATGTTTGAGGAAGCTAAAAGTCACTAAAGACTTTTATTATAAAAGCCTCAATATCATAGCATATCAAATCACATCCCTTTTTAGCATCCTTGTGGAAAAGGTGTACAGAACTTTTAACAGGTAAGATCTTTTCACCTTCTTTAGAAAGAAATGTCCATACTGAATGAAGTTTGCCAACATTTACATTTACACTGCTTACCACACGTGCAGATAGATGAGCAAAGTCAACTTGTATTTAGTAAGATATCAACAATCTTTTGTTTTATGCTTTTGCAGCTCATCTTTTTAAAAATCAAGAAGACTGAAACTCCACTTTTCAAGTTCAAATACTAAAGAGCTAGAGAGAACACCATCTTGTTGCCAGGACTTGAGGATCACTTGATATACTATGGAAATCATGGTCATTGGTCAGATCTGACAGAAATAACTCTGCTAAGCAGGGGTCCAGCATATCTGTTACCCCAAATTTTTCCTTTTGTTCACCCAGAGGACATTTTAAAAGCAATTTATGACTCAGGAAATATAATTAAATTCATTTCAGAAAGCAATCAAGGGAACAATATGACAACATTGCTTGTTTGTGTGGAATTACCCAAGATAATTCAGTGGCTGCTATATCCAACTGAGTGTTGGTGTCTTCTTGGGAGACAAGAAACTTTTGATTGACTTAGAAATACTTGTTTGCCTCGTGCCAGAATTGTAGGATTCATTCTCCCTATATGCTTTTATATCTTCTTTTCTGCCTTTTGTGCAATATGTTCTGTTTTTATTATTTATCTGCCAAATCCAGTTGTATGAGTTCTTTCATCTGTCATTAAAAAGCTAGCATTTGACCTTCTTCTTTTGGGACACTCACAGTGGTATGATAATTATTCTCATTTTTGTTATAAGAACTCTTAGAAACTATGGTCAAAATATTCATAATGTTATTAATAAAAATTAAACTGGCATAACCTTGATATAAAGGACACGTAATAGACAAAGTCAAAGACAGATGGACTGCTATCATTTATAACTACAATATACTTTAAAGTGCACACTTGAGCTGCATCAGTGGAGTGAAACAACAATGGATGACCTATTAGTGTGAACTGCAAACCATGGTTGTCAACATAAGGGGGGAAATAGTAACAATAACTATGGAAGGTAGCTAATCTCTGCTATAACTATTTGACACTAAAACAGCATTGATTCCAGCACCTGTATCTTGGGCCATATGGGTTTGTACTTTTCCCCCCAAGCTTTGGCATTTATCACTGAAAATTAAGACTTTTTGTATCCCAGAGAGAGGATTCCCAGGATGGAAGAATAAAGGAAAAAGAAGTTACCTTGTCCACTTCCCCACCTGTAGCAAGCTCCAAATGCTGCCAGAAGATGCATTACCTATGGATGAATTTCAGAGTTTTGATTCTTTACCCTAGACTATTTAGACAGACTCAGGTAACCAAATCAGAGGACTTCATAATACCCAAGAGTGAGCAGCAAGCAGGCTCTGGGCACCAGCAAGGGCAGAGAAAGATCTAGCCCTACAGAGTAGACTTATAGAAGCAGTTGTGAGAAAAAAAATAAAATGTGTTCAACCCTAAGATGAACTACTAAACCAACATTTTGTTAAAAGCACCAATGGTTTCCTGTAAAGCATCTGAGGACAATCCTGACACTTCATGATTCACAGACCTACTGCAAGGAGGAGGAAGACAACCACCACCTTGAATGGTCACACACTTTCATATCCAGCATCTAAACTGGCACAACCCTGCAAGATAGCTGGGTAGCTAAGATTATTCCCATTTTATAGAAGAAAAAAACTGAGGATCAATCTTAGTTGACTTACCCAATATCTAAAAATTGAGACACTCACAGATTCAACTCTTAGAGCTCTTGCCATCCAAGCTTCTTGTTCAGTGCCTTTTTCAACATATAGTAGTCTCCCCTTATCTGTGATATGTCAGGACCCTGAGTGGAAGCCCCAAACCAAGAATAGTATTGAATTCTATATACAGATGATCCTCACCTTATAATGATTCAACCTACAATTTTTAAATTTTGTGACGGTGTGAATGTCAAATGCATTTAGTGCACTCCTCTACTCACATATAGTAAGTACCCTACATACGAACCAGTTCCATTCCAAGAGTGCCTTCATAAGTCCAATTTGTTTGTCAAGTCCAGCAAAGTCAACTAACACAATCAGCTATATAGTACTGTTCTGTAACAGGTTTATAATACTCTTCACACAAATAATACATCAAAAACAAACACAAAAAAATGTTTAATCTTTCAGTATAGTACCTTGAAAAGTACAGTACAACAGCTGGCATCAAGTGAACAGGCAAGAAGAGTTACTGACTAGAGGAGGAAAAGGAGGTGGGACACGGCAGAGCTTAAGGATCATCTGCAATAAGAGACAGAGGGCAAGTTGCACTTTCACTTACGCCTGTCACAGGTTGATGGCACAGGTCCTGGTTCTTTGCTGGTTTCAATTCTATTTGCCCTCTTGAAAAAATGATTCTGTAATATCTGGGTGGTAACCCTTTTTTTCTCATCATAGAAGACAAGGTAACACTGGATTCTGAACAGCTGATGCAACCTTTGTATACAGTTTTATGTTTGAGTCCTGTGCCTCAAAAACCAACAATGCCTCCTCAAATAAAAACAATTCCCTTGGCAGTAGTAAGAAACTGCCAAGGGAGGGTGCGTGTGGGATTGGCAGTTGAGGGAAACTGCTGAAGGAGGTAGGAGCACACCTCATCAACAAGGGTACCTGCATAGTCAATGTTTGTATAACTAACCCTGAATTGTGCCCCACATCTTAAAATTAAAAAAGAAAAATTTTTAGCTTAAAAAAAAGAGAAAATTTCCTGCCATTTCCTGTGTCATTAATTTCTCTGGCTCTTCAGTTGTTTCTTCTTCCTCTCGTCTTTCTTTGGGTCTCCAATTCCTTCGGGTCTTTATTAGTAAGCTCCTTGTGTTGCACAGCAAGGAGTTCAATGAAGTCATTCTCTTGCAGATGGAGTTCCAGCTTCTCACTGAGGGTCGCTAAGTTGCTGAAGACCTCTTTGGACTCCTCATCCACCTTCTCAAATTCACAAAAATCAAACTGTGGGTCATGTCTTCCACATGACAATGTGCACCAAATATGTGAACTAAACTGAAGGGATTGGGTATGTGAATGCATGTTCACATCTTTGAAAATTTGCAACTTGAAGGTTCATATGTAGGGGACTTACTGTACTATGTTTTTCCTACACATACATACCTATAATAAAGTTTAATTAATAAATAAAGTTTAATCTATAAATCAGGAACAGTAAGAGATTACTAATAATTAATAATAAAATAGAACACATAACAATATACTATAATGAAAGTTATGTGAATGTGGTCTCTTTTTTGTATACAAAAATATCTTATTGAATATAATATATTTGGACCATGGTTGATTGTGGGTAATTGAAACCATGGAAAGTAAAACCACAGATAAGAGGGTACTAATGTATACACTATTTTCTTTAAAGGACAGGAAGAGAAGTCACTTGCAAACTCTAGGATTCATTTCTCTAACATGATTGGAAATGACTTCACAGTGAATAAAACTGAAATAATTACGACTGTTAGGCAGGGTTTTCAGATAGCAACATCAGCTTTGAAACAGAGTCAAGAGTAGCATAAAACAGTATGACCCCAGGCAGAGTAGATTAAAGCCATGATCCAAACCTGGGCTGGCTGCTCTTTATAGTTGGATGGATTTTGTTTTTCTCCCCTTAAATAATTTTAGGAGGTAGGTCTCTTTGATTACACCAAAACAAATAAAATGCTTGTGTACAAGGAATTCTTTTGGCATAAAGCACTAGGACTTATTACTTTTTTTGTTTTAAACTGGCACAAAATCTAAGAAAAGCCTCAAGGTGCAAATGATCTGCAGTCTATTTAACATCATGGTTTTTTATTTTTATGGGACCTCATTATTGCTCTTTACCCTAAATTATAGGTACATTCTTGGCTCCACTTCCCGCTGTGCTACAAGCTCCAGATACTGTGCTCTTTTTCTATATTTCCAAATATTTTTCAATACTTCATCAATCAAACATTCAGCATCTCATAGATGATATGTTAGACCAAAGCAAGGATCTATGGAACCCAGTAGATTAAGCCACAGCTGTGACCCGAATTCTCAACCAGGAGAAGCCCCATATGTCTATCAAGATTATGAAGGAAAATTCCTAGGTTGCAACATTTCACAAAGATTGAGTCCTCTGCTCCATGTTGGACTAGCTTTCATATTCTCACATTTTTACCTAGCTAGTTATGTTGCAATTATAAAATGAGCCATCTTTTTGCCAAGACTTAATTAATACCCCTTTTCCTCTTCCCCACGTCCTTCCCCTAATCCTTGACACCTCACTTTTGCTTCTGTCCCATTGGGAGTCAAGCTCATAAGGCTCCTGGTTTCCCCAACATAAAGAAATTCCCTGGAGATTTTTATATAAACAAGCTGTTCTAAGTTGCTGCAATCTGGGGTCAAAATTTCTTCAGCCTTAACAAAAGAGTAGCTTAAAGTAATAACGACCACCTCTTGAATAGCAATAATAACCCCTTACGTCTATGAATTATAGTTTTTTAGACCACTCAAATTTATGACAAGTAAAATGGTAAAGTGTTAAACAAACATAAGATATGATTTTTATTATTATATTAAAGTTGTCTCTTTTTTTTCAAAAGTCCCACTTAAACTGTAAGGTTGGGTTTAGATATCAAATCAGTGAAATTGTGCCAAATCCCACAAGCAGAGTTAATTATCCCTATCTTTGCACTCTCCCAGGTCTTTGTATATGCGACCCTAAATAGCCTACCCTATGCCACTGGAGTTAGTTCCACACATACCTTCACTAAAAATTCCCTGAGGAAGGGGACTGAAGCTGTCTTCACAAGGTTAACAATTCTGGAAGGAAATATAGATATAATTAACCATTACAAGGATGTACTTTGACCCACTTCCTTGTAACTCAAAGTCAAGTAACACTAGACACTGATCATTTGCATTCTCATTGTTTATATAGATAGGCTTTCTGACATTAGAATCATAAGGTTTTTGTTTAAGATAAATAGAATCTTTGACCTTTAGACTAATATGGCTTTTGACTGAATTGCTTACGATATTTTTGAGATCCCAAATTTCAGTGAAATAGCTGACAACCACTTTGAAGCCTCCCACAGAGGAAGGTACCAACATGAGAACACAGATACTTCATCTCCCTGTATGGCTTTACCCTGCATTCTTTGACCAATGATCTCCACATGGGGTTACTCCAAAATATTTAAAAACCCTAGCCACAAACTCCTCAGGGAGATGGTGTTGAGGTTTCCTCCCATCTGCTTCTCCTGGGATCTATGATTAAAGTTCTTTCTTTGCTGGGGGGGAAAAATCCCTGAGGGTGTAAATCTCCATCTTCAGGTCCTGGTTGAGTTTCTAGGAAGTCAAAATGTTTTGTTGAATTGAGTAATCAACAACCGTATAAAGAAGAAGAAGGTTATGGTATCATTATCCCTTTTGTAAGACAAAGTAAATTGAGCCTCACAAAAATAGAGTAATTTTCAGTCATAGAGCTAGTTAAAAGAAAATCAGAACTTGAATCCGGATACCCTAAATTCTAATGTTAGTATGCTGATATCATATCATACACCCTATCTTGGAAACATCTTACATAGAACATTCACTGTAAGTCAAAACAACTAGCTATGGTCATTTAGTTTTATTTAACCCAGTGAACAAAAAAATTTCTACCTTTCTTTCATGGAAAAAAAGATTGTGCCATCAAATAAGACAGAAAGAAAGGAGAGAAGGGAGAGAGGAAAGAAAGGAAGGAGAGGGAAAGAGTAAACAAAAGTATTTCATGCTATCCAGAACTGCCTCACCAGTTCTATATATCACTACTACCCTTCATTCAGCCTATGCTCCAGTTAAATTGGTCTAGTTGTGGCTGTATTAAGTACAAGGAACTATAACAATTCGTTTGTATATTAATCTTGTATCTCACAACTTGCTAAATTCGCTTATTACTTCCTTTTTTTGAGAAAGGGTGAGACAGGGTCTCACTCTGTAGACCAGGCTGCAGTGCAGTGGCACAATATGGGCTCACTACAGCCTCAACCTCCTGGACTCAAGTGATTTTCCCATCTCAATCTCCTGAGTAGCTAAGACTACTGGTGCACACCACTATGCCCAACTAGTTCGTTTAATTTTTTTGTAGAGCTAAAGTCTCACTATGTTGCCCAGGCTGGCCTGGAACTACCGGGCTCAAGTGATCTTCTCACCCCAGTCTCCCAAAGTTCTGGTATTATAGGCATGCGCCACTGCACCCAGCCATTTATTGAGTTGGACTCTCATTCCGTTGCCCAGACTGGAACGCAGTGGTACACTCACAGCCACCTCAGCATCAACCTGCTGGGCTCTGGCGATCCTTCCACCTCAGCCTTCCAAGTAGCCAGATCTACAGGCACATGCTACCATGCCTGGCTAGTTTTTTATTTATTGTAGAGATGAGGTCTCTCCAAGTTGCCCAGACTGGTCTCGAACCTTGCAGGCTCAGGCAATTCACTCACCTCGGTCTCCCAAAGTGCTGGTACTACAGGTTGAGCCACCAAGCCTGGCCCCATTTATTACTTCTAATAGCTTTTTGTAGATTCCACTGAATTTTCCACATAAGGGATCATTTCATCTGTAAATAAAGACAGTTTTACTTTCTTCTCTCCAATCTGGATGCCTTTTATTTCTTTTTTTCTTACATTTGTCCACTGGCTGAAACCTCCAGTACAACAAAGTAGAAGTTAGCAAGCCCATATGTAAATATTTTTGTAGCAACACAAATGATTGTTTAACAGGAACTGAGAACAGCTCATGGAAGTTAAAGATAAGAATCAGTCCCCCCCTAACGACTTAATGAACTCATGACTATGATCTTATGAGAAGCTCTGTCCACTGGTAAAACAGAAATTTAAGTAAACCTGGAAAAATAAGGCAAAATGAGGTCATCGAATAATAAAAACGACAGCAGCAGCAGGAAGAGCTTTAATACCTATAGGATTAATGCAGGCCAAGCACTATTGAAAGTTCCTGACAGGTATTAATTCATCTGACTCTTCCAACTGACCCCCATTGTATAGGTAGGGAATGAAACAGAAGAACGATAACTGACTTTTGTTTGCATAGTCACTGTTCTAAAGTGCTAGCGTAAATTGCCTTCGGTTACCATCTCTTCATTAACAGGTATTGAATGACCACTCTTCGCCAACTATGTGTTACTTTTAACTCATTTAATTATCACAATAATCCTGTTTTATAAATGAAGGAACTGAAGTTCAGAGAGATTAAGTGACCTGTCCAAGGTCACCCAACTAGCACAAAATTCAAACCAGGATATTCTAACTTCAAATTCAATACTCTTTCCCCGGCCCTCTTGACATTGCTTCAAGTAGTTAATATTTATGTGGCACTTGACAGTTTACAAAAATTGTGATCACATTTGTGCCTTAAATGCCAGTTAAAGAGATTGAGATTTTATTCACTAGCCCAAGGAGAATTTTTGTTAGTTTTTGAAAGGAGAAAGCACGAAGAGAAAGGTGTTTTTGAAAGGCTATGGCAGTGTGATGCTCCATGGGTTTGCTAGGGCTAGACTGTTAGGGGCCTCTACGGTCCTCTCTGAACCCATGAGTCTTCCCTTCAAATGCACTTGCCAGGCAAGAGAAGTCCTGTTTTAAATAATGTTCCTGGAGGGAACTCCCAGAAGAGCAGAGATAATAAAAGTACTTCTTATGTCACTTCTTCTCCCCACATTTAACTTTCTGGAATATTTTTGTTAACTTAGAAGAGCACACCAAGGAACCATTATCACTGATACAATGAGAACACGGATGGCAGATTCCCTCAGCCACGTCCCGTCAGTGTCAACAATTTAACTAAACATATAATAGTCATAACCTCATCAGTGTTAAATTTTCTAGGTTTCTGGCACATATCTCTTCATCCCCCTCATTAAGTTTATAGAGTGCTCTTTGGTACATTTGCTCAGTATGAGGATTTCACTTTCAACTGGCACATATTGGAGTCGAACAGGGGAATGATTTTTCTGCCTTAAGTAGTTAGCAGAATAAGAGAGTATACAAAACGGATCAATGCCCTAAGCTAGGTACTTGGCAAGTAATGGCAGATAGGTTTGACCCCATCCATCACAATCCTGCCCATTCACCAGGAGTGGGTCCAGCACAGGCAGCTCAA
Organism: Cephalopachus bancanus; assembly: GCA_027257055.1. Classification (NCBI taxonomy): domain Eukaryota; kingdom Metazoa; phylum Chordata; class Mammalia; order Primates; family Tarsiidae; genus Cephalopachus; species Cephalopachus bancanus. Next base: position 7,817,541 of record JAPVLO010000036.1, read on the forward strand.
CCAAGTCCAGAATAGAAAGTTATTCTGTTTCCATTATCTTACTGCTCTACGTCCTGTACCACTATTCTCTCTCTCTCTTTTTTTTTTTTTTTTTTGAGTTGGAGTCTCACTCCGTCTCCCCGACGGGAGTGCAGTGGCACACTCCCGGCCACTGCAGCCTCGACCTGCTGGGCTCCGGTGATCCTTCCAAGTAGCTGGAACTATAGGTGCGCACTACCACGCCTGGCTAGTTTTTGATTTATTGTAGAGATGAGGTCTTGCCAAGTTGTCCGGGCAGGTCTCAAACTCGCGGGCTCAGGCAATCCACTCACCTCAGCTTCCCAAAGCGATGGGATTACGGGCTGAGCCACCAAGCCTGGCCACCACTATTCTCTTTTTGGGGCTCTCTTCCTTCACACTTGGAGTCCTGAGATCCCCACTTTTATACTACCATCAGATGGCTACTCCTAAACAAGTTCCCCAAACCCAGATAAATCCTGGTCCCCCTTTAGTTATCTTAATTTTAAAATGTTAGCATTCTGTGTTCAACCATCTCAGATGAAAAAAGTTCTTAAAAAATCATTCAGGTAATTGATTTAAGCAGTAGTAAGCTTGTTGTGGCTTCTCTCCCAGGGGTATCTGCATTTTAAAAAGGAGTCCCAAAGTCAGAAATGACTTTACTTATAGAAGAAGTTCAACTGAACTGCAGCAGGTGAGGGGATGAGGTAGGGTATGGGGAAAACTTCGGGGCAGCAGCTGTTCCCAGAGTCCATCAAATATGTCCTGTGAGAAATATCTAACTCTATCTCACTTGTAATGTAGGGCTATAAAACTAACCTCATATAATTGTGGGAATTAAATAAGTTGGTTAGTATTTGCTATAAACTTTTCAGAAAGCTACATAGTACTATGCAGAAATGAGAATTTTTAATGACCTTTGTGTTTTGCCCTTTATATAGATAATTTACTTGATCTGTCTACAGAGGAATACACACTCTGTCCAACTAAAGATTAGTCATCCTATCTCTAGTTTTCAACTACCCACAAAAATACAGGCTCTGTTTCTTGGATGAGTTTAAGAGAAACCACCTTGAACGCCGGTAGTAGAGGTATTCTGGTACCTATTCACAAGGTTGTCATACCAAGACTGTGTGAACCAAGGAAATAAAAAATACCACTAAGCCAATCCAAGGAAAATAAGAGCTCTTGATCCTGAGATAAATAACTGAATCAAGAACAATGATACATAAGGAATAATAAAACTAACTGCTGCTTCCCTTTGAACAAGAGTTCTACTCCTAGCCTTAACAAATCTTTATATTATTATTCAAAATGGATTTTCATAGACTTCTATGAAATGCCGCTGTCTTCTAATGAAGACATTAAGGCATCAGTCTATGCCTTGTTCTACTATTTTTTATCCTCAGGGTCCTTAGACTATTGGAAATCTACTTAATTATCTCTTTTAATTCCTGATCAGATCTAAGTGTCATAGAAGGATAGTACTGAATAGTACAGAAAACATCCTGATATATCTTTATTTTACAGAGGAGGAAACTGAGATCTGGGTTGATAGACACATGCTGGTGTTATAAGACAGATCTGAAATACAGACTTGGCTAGAGTGTACTATCTATCCACTTTATCACATAGCTTCCCCTTCCTTCTGTTGTGGATGCCATCAGCACTAATGTAACCAGTTAGCAGCCTATTTCATAACTACCTTGTCTTGTCATTGTTCCCTAGAAGTTCGTGAATGTCTCATATTCTCACTCACATTTTAACCATCTGTCTCCCCTACCATGGGTCTTTTCTTATTTCTTCCTCAGGTTTCAGGGCAGTACTGTGGACTTGTCAGCATTCACTCACGTTTTCTCAAAGACAAATGAAATAAATGAATAAATGGCCACTCATGTACTTGCCACCAGGATTAGTCTGGCCTGTTAGCTGACACTCCAATGTTCTCTGCCTTCAGATACAACCACAATGACAAAATGGGGTGGAGGACAGTTTCTGCTAGCTAGCTTTGTGGGCCACCTATAGTGTGTCCTGTGGCTTGCAACCGCAGGAGACAGAGTGGATGGACTGAGACAGGTGATATAGGACCTCTCACAATGGAGACCAAGGAATGCTGCCCCTGCTGAACATCTGCCTGGTGATGAGATCGATGATGGGAGGCAGAGCACACAACTGGCCAGATGCCAAACATCTGGACTCAAAATCAGAATCATAATTGTCAGCCAAAATGTCATTTTAACTTTAGGATGTCCAGAAACAAAGGGATATTACATTCTTCATTCTTAGAGCACCACAGGTATCGAATAATGCACAAGGTTTCCTCTTGGCATTGAGTGCTTATTCAAATAAAAGAATATATAATCAACAGATATTGTCAATGCCTACTATGTGCATCTAGACAGCTATGTGGTCAGATGGGTAACATTCAAGTCCTATTTAACTCCCACATTCCACTGCTCTCTGTTCCAGATGCCTGGTATTATACTAATCAAATATTCATATTTTGCACTGAGCATCTGTTGGCATATGTTGATATGGAGATTAAAAACCAAAGTTAGGAATTACTTCACCAGCATTTTAGTAGTACTCCTGTTTAGCTCCCTTGACAGAGGCCAAGGACAGTGTACCCCAATCCCTCAACCATCTCCAAGACCATCATGCCTCCTGAAGCCTTCTCTAATGGAATGCAAGGAAGCTAGGAGGTCCATGATCTCTCCCATGGCACCTGGGAGATAGGTGAGAACACCATTAGAAGAATCATCTTTCTGAAGTCAGTGTTTGGTTGCCTCTAGGCTCATAAGCACTCAATGCCAAGAGGAAACCCTGTGCATTGTTTGATACCTGTGGTGCTCTAAGAACAAAGGATGTAATATCCCTTTGTTTCTAGACATCCTAAAGTTAAAATGACATCTTGGCTGACAATTATGATTCTGTATGCTCTTATAAATCAGGCTATTTACAAAAGAACATAAAGCAGGTGAATGAACATTCTGTTGCCTCATTACTGGAGTTTCTCTTTTGAAGACTGCCAAGGCCTTTACTAACACTACCACCAAGCTTTGTAGTCATGAATTGAACAAAACCAAGAGATTTGCTTTTAGCTTGCTTGAGGCTATTACTGTTTTCATTCTTCATAAGAAAAGCAATCACTGAGGTGAGGGTGGAAGGCTCTCTCCATATGGGATGGCGGTCTCTGATTTTTCAAGCTCCTCTAGCTATCGTCATACAGGCTCTGTACACACTTCACTGACTAGAATTGAGCTTGTCTTTCCTGTTTTCACAATGGCCTCTAAGGTCCTCAAAGTCAAGGAGTTCTTTCAGAGGCCTTACATCCCCAGGTTCCTAGTATAAAGACCTGCATAATAATCATGATAAGGAGTTTACAGATAGGGAAGGAAGGAAACACTAAGGCCAGGCTTACTCATAGCCTTCCTAAAGGAGACTGGAGGTGAGAAAAGCTGGAAATTAGGGTCTCTAGGCCTTTAGCTTTGTGTCTGCCTTCTCAAAGGAATGAAATCAAGTACCCCTTTGATCATTTCCCTTTTACATTTACTTTGCCCCCTTAAGAAGGTGGTCTCTGCAGCTAGTTGACTCTTTGAGCCACCATCCTTCCTCATCGTCTGTGCTTAGCTACCCAAGAAAGTACAATATGGGGTGGTTTGCAGAGAAGCTTCAACTCTAAATCTCTGCTTCCTTTCCTACGTATATGAATAGGCTTGGACTATCTGGAAGAAGCTTAAAATTCCCCTATCCAGGGACTATGCTGTTCTAGACTGCACTTTGGATGAATTAGAAAAAGGCACCCCTCTGGATCGATGTGCCTATACACACGTATATGTAGTTTGGTGAGTGGAGCCCAGGCCAGATTTCCATCCTGCCAACTTGAACCGGATGGTTTAGGAAACCTTGTAGCACTTTCTCAGTCTTAAAGGGAGAGTCCACAGCAAGTCCTGAATGATCTTTCTCCTCTTGTCTGACACCCCGGCTCCATTCAAGAAGAAAGTTTCCAAGATAGCTTCATCAAAACAAGAGTTCCAACCTAAAAGTCCAAGCTCCTTTGTATAATCTCTTGATCACAATCTTACCCCAGCAACAGCTTCATAGAGCAGAAAGAAGGTAGAAGAGGGGTAGTGGGTATCCATACCTCCTATCTCTTTCTATGCCTTGCCAATTTTTTCAATTACATGCTCAACCTTATAGCACCTTTCTCATTTGCCTCTGTTTCACTAGTTCTCCTCTAATCAACCTTCTTTGTCACCAATTATGCCCACCTGCAATGGGCAAAAATTCCAAAGTCACAGTTTATACCCTCCTCATGCCAACACTCACATGGAATTATGTGACCCAAAGATGACCCAGGGATACAAGTTGGGATTTCTTTACCATAGAAGAACTATTTCTGCAAAGAATTTTCAAGTTGTCATTTTCATTTTAAAAATAAGATGATAAAACACACACACAAGCCATTACTTGTAAAATGCCTACAGATGATGAAGAGGAATGCATTTCAATATATATACATGCATACATATGAGTGAGCAACCACATGTGTTTGTATCACCCATGGAGGCCAAGATGAGACTTTTCAGATGAAGAGAGTAATTGAATACCAAGGAAAATGTCAGGAATCAAGAATGATTTCAAATTTCTTCTAGTTTTTATTTCCACCAATCCCTCCAGATTAAAAAAAAAAATGCAAAGCTTTCTTGATATTCCGTTTGAATTTGATACCTAAATTAGTTTCAGAAAGCAGTCACATGGGTGGCAGAAATGCAGGGGTTACTAAGTAGGGGTCTCATTGCGGTATGCAAATGATTGCCAGTTAGAAAGGAGGATTTTCTAGTCCTCTTCTGGTATTGCTTAGCTAAACAAACTCTGACACCTCTGTGCCTCAATGCTTGGTATCTTGGATTCTTTCTAGGGCTTGCTAGGATTCTGTGGTTATATTATTTAAAAATTATGTGGATATTTGGAGTAATAACTACCATGTCCATGATGACCACGAATATCACCACCATCACCATTCTGACATCTTTTCTCTCTAAAACAATTTGCAATTGCCCAGTTATACCTGTACCTTAAGAACTGAACAAATAATGGCTTTCCTCACTTTGTAAGGAAGAATACAAACAGACTCTAGATTTTAGTTAGTTACCCAATATATCTAGATGGTGCCAATTTTAAACTTTGCAAATGACAAAGCTCAGTGCAAGTAATGATGGGAGACCCTCTTTATTGGGTTTCCAAATAAACTGTCAAGGGGAATAATGGAAATTCCAAGAAAAATTTTGATTTTCAGAGAACTCGGGCTTCACGTATAGCCCTGAATTTGGGCCAGGTTCAGACTCTTCTAATGCTATTCCAAATATTCCCTTAACCCAATAATTTAGGCCTGTATTCAATGCTAATTTAATGTCCCTTTCTTTTACAATCAACATGTAACTCTTTATACTATATATATCTTATGAAGTTGGACATGTCATTTTTCCACTACACAAAATTAGACCCAGCTCCTCAACCCAAATATATCTTGAATGAGAAGTTCATTTTGAGAGTTTGGTAAGTGGTAAAAATCATAAACTTCGGAATCAACAGATCATGAATAACTTAAAAGACCTATGTAAGAGAATTTAGTATCTGAGAACTACCCACATGCGTCCTTTGTGTGTATTATTCTCTCCTGATCTCATCAGATGTAGTTGTTGGCACATAGCATGAACTCAATAAATATTTATTGAATGAAATTAATCCATTCTCATATTGAACAAATTTACTTTCACTTAAAGGGGGCTCTATGATCCCTTGGTAACTTGATGCTGTGCTTCTTACAATTTCTTTTAGGGAGAGTCATGGGTTTCAGATATTGGTGTCTTTGTCCCACCTCATCCATAAAGCTTCCTTGACAACTCCAGTCCACCCTATTCTCATTTTCCTGACTCCCTGTTGTACTTATTCCCAGTTCTACTCACTTTGGCACATACGTAGCGCTTATCTTGCCATGTAAAATGTGTTTCATAAACACATCATCCTTTCTATGAGCCCATAAGCTTTTCAAGGGCAAAGATCATGTTTGATATTTATTTTGTACATCCTGTGGCATACAACACAACATGAAACCCATAGCAGGCTCAGAACAAGTACCTATTGAATCGAGTTGAATTTTCGGGCCAGCACTCCATTGCCAGTGAAGATTTTGTTTCAGAGAGTTATCAAAAAGCAGAATTGGTAGGGGGTATGGGAAATAGAAAGGGGTTGGTTAATAAGTACACACATACAGTTAGATAGAAATAATAAGTTCTAGTATTCAATGACACGATTGTGACCACAGTTGACAATAATTTATTTTACATTTCAAAATACCTAGAGAGAAGATTTGCAATGTTCCCAAAACATAGAAATGATAAATGTTGGAAGTGATGGATATGCTAAATACTCTGATTTGATCATTATATATTGTTGCATCTATCAAAATATCACATACTCCCCATAAAGACATACAATTCATTATGTATCAATTTTTAAAAGCATGGACAGGTTTTTGTTTTGTTTTGTTTTTGGCAGAATTGGCTGTTTTCACCATTCATTTTACCTAAATTAAAGCCGGGGGCCTTATCCTTGAAGTGCTAGTTAGAAAGCAGAGAATCAGAAAGCAGCTGGTTAGTTTCAACAAAGAGAAGATTATATTTCAGTAATGGGTTGTGGGATTTGATGCATTAATCACTAGTAACTCTTGGCCAAACCTTTTGGTGTTATCAGGAATAAAAAGTAACCCAGAGATATACCAAATATCAATTTCCAGTGACTTCCCTGTGACACATTTCTACCCACTTGGGGAAACTCCCAAGGGATCTGTTGCCCCCTATCAACTCAGATCTGGCTTCTCTTTCAGTCAAACAGGTAACACTTGGCCATACCCTGCTCAACCTCCGTATCACAATGTCCTCCTTTGACATCCAGATTCTCTTTTGAAGTCTTCAATATTGACTTACACTGTCATCAGAGACCCAGTCCAATTGTGGAAGACCTTTTAATATTATACCCTGTACCATATGTATCAGCGTGAGATGGGGGTAACTCTAACACCTGTGGTCATTTGTTGTCCCTAATGCTTCCCAGCCTTAATTTGCATCGGGATGTTGAATGCAGGAACAAAGCTTCCTGTTAGACTTTTGCAACTTCAACTCCAGCCCAAGAGGAAAGAAATGAGTCCCTAAAGTCTTAGCTTTGATGCTGAAAACACAGAACAGCATTTCTACCCTCCAGATCACAGAAAGCAGACCACAGACTAATTTTAAAAATCTTTGGTATTAGGGACGTTAAAACTGAGGATCTGCAAAAAGCCAGAAATCACATGTCCCCTTTATTACAAAGTAATGGAGCAGAATTTGGAAAAACCAGGAAACATCTCTGGGTCCATAAATCAGCCCAGTTGGAGGAAAACACAAATGGCCAGCACCTGGAATGAGCCTTCATCTGGAGCAGGAAAGCAGCCTAAAGAATCGAACTTGGGGCCAAGGCTCCATCCAGACTGTGCACTATGATTAATGACTTGAGTGAAAGGTCTCAGTTGAGGCTGAATAATTAACTTGTGCTCTTCACATCTCAGAACTCTCCACAGCATAGCTATGTCTTCTCTGATTGTACATATTTACCAAAATGCAAGTCAGTCTGGGGAGCTTCGAACGTGTCATCATAGACTGTTTCTGACAATCTAGAGAGCCCTGGTATTTGTCAGGACTACTTTAGTCAAATCATCTGTGTTGATGCTGCATGAATGTCTCTAACCTTGTAGTTTAGTTTAGTTTTGTTTTTTTTCAAGTTTAAGAACCATCTTAACTAAGGGAATGGCATTGGCCTCCATCTGTCAGGAAAAAAAAAAAAAAGTCCACTGCTCAGAGGATTGCAAATGGACAGCACATGGCCTGACTCGTTTCTGGTCATTCCCAAAAAAGTTCATAGGCAATTGGATGTCCGTGAGATTAATGATTCCCTCTTGTCCTGCCTTTATCCTCTGGAATAGGTTTCTCTAATCTCTTTCAGATCCTCTAAAGCATTTACAGTAAACCAATCACTCCTCTTGAATCTGCAATTGAGATTCTGATAAGACCTGCTAGAACCAAAGCAAGTCTCCAAACCTCTTTCCCTTTCTCCTCGAGGTAAAGCCGTAGATAGAAAAGAAAGACAGGGATCCCAGAACCTGATTTTAATATGGAAGTACTCAAGGAGGAAATACCCAAGAAATCCCGTTTCCTCATTTGATCTTCAAAACCTGCTTCATTTGGGACTCATGGGTTTACCAGAAGTGGGTATGGCCCCCATCATAGTAGGATTTGAAGGGTACTAATTGGCATGCCTAAGAACATCCTCCCTACTGACCTGCCACAGGGACCTATTGCTATAATTGCTCTATTAGTTTATTAGTTATTGTTATCTCTTACTGTGCCTAATTTTTAAAACAAACTTTGTCATGGGCACACAGGAAAAAAACACAATACAGAATATACAAGTTTGGCATACTATCCATGGATTCAGGCATACGCTGGGGGTCTTGGGACATATCCCCCCAAAATAAAGGGGGACTATTATATAGCACTGTATAATCCAGTAACTCTTTGAAATATTTTACTTACAGCAACTTATACAACCTTATGACTACCCAATTATTATTTTACCCTTTTCATAGAGAGTGACACACAGAGTAGTCAGGTAATTTGTCCAGAGTCGCAAAGCCAGTGTTCAAACACAGATCTTAGTTTTATGCTTTTAACACCATACTACCCCGCACTATACTATAATATGTCCGTTCTCTCTCTAGACATATTATATGGCACCCATTCTCCACTGCTGATGTGGTTAGAGAACCAACTCTTCTCATGTAGCACCTGTGTAGCAGTCAGGCCTGATGAATGCTGATTTTGCTACTCAATGTGTAACCTCCAAGGAGTTCTAAGTCTCTAGGCCTTAGTTGTCCTCATCTGTAAAATTATCATGATAATAACCTACCTCATAAAATTCTTTTGACCATTCACGAGATAATAATGCATATTCAGGCCCTAGCACAGTGCTTAGAAAAGGACAGTGCATAATAACGGTAGCTGTATTTATTACTGGTCAAATCCAATAATACCAGCAAATGGGATAATAAAGGGTTGAAAAAAGATGAGGTAGAAACAGCCACAGCTTCGAAGATGGATATGAACAGACAGATCAATGGGGCAACCCCAGAGAAACTGGAATGCTAGGATACTAAAAATACCAGCAAAGGTTACCTACCCTCCTGGCCTGTCCCGATTTATGCAGCCTTTATGTCAGCTTATCTCCACGAAATAAATAATTCCACTTTTTAAAATATGCTACATAAAGGAAAGCAAAAGAACAAAAGATGACCAGACTGGGGGAATTAGCATACTCTCCCTGAAATTCCTGGTTCAAAAAGTGCAACCGTCCTCCCTGGCCGTAGCTGCCCCGGAACCAACACGAGGAGCTGCATCCTTCATTCTGCATTTCCTCCATGTTCTTGCCAACCCCTGACACATCACATTCTTTGCATCAATAAGTGCTGGTGCCAGAACACACTAAATTGCCTTTGACTACATTTAACTGATCTAGTATTTTTTTATGATTCTTTCTTGTTGTACCATTTTTCACTTTTGACTTTATAATTCTCTGCTGACTTTAAATAAAGCTTTACCAGACTACCCAAGGTGGTTTTTAATAGAGATTTAGGGGCTAGGTTGTGTTGTGGTTTGGATTCAGATTCTACTCCAGCAACAACGGGAAATTAACGAGGTGGTTTCATCTCAAGTGCCCATTTATACTCGGAATGGACAGAGAGTTTATCTTCTTCCAAGTCTTATAATCATGACACTACAAAGTGATATTCAAGAAATAAAAAATATGTAGCAATTGCTTCTACACCACAAAACCGCTACACAGTGTCCCTGCAACCCCAGATGACTGGGATAATAAACAGACAGCAATGGAATTACTTTCTGAGTGACATGGAGGATTTTGACCACATACTGTCCTATGCCAAAGACGATGCTTGTTCTCCTTAAGATGGGAAACTCAAGTGACCCTACACCAGCCATGTCAGTCCCTTTATGACATTCTGTTACTTCTTCTCTGTGCTGTTCCTAGTTCCCACTGCTGTCTGCCCAGACAAAACAGAGGAAGCCAGCTGGTCCTCAGTCACCTGGAGAGGTGACATAACTGGAAAGAAACTGAGTCAGACAAAAAGTTCCCAAAATGAGCATTACTTTAAAAAAAAAAAAAGCATAACCTTGAGTTACTTATTTCTTGAAAAAATATAAAATTGGTAAGGCAGTGAGATTTTGATATTGTCTTGCTTTTATTATCATGCAAAGATTTCTTTTTTATGAAGAATAGGTACAGCATAGGCAAAATACTGAAAACATTAATTTTAAAATATCTGTATACCCATTACCAAGCTTAGATACACAATACCCTTTGGTTGTTCCTGTCAGATCAGACGTTTTTGCCTCCACCTACCTGCATTTTGGGTTTTTCTTTCCCATGGTTTTTGTCATAGTTTTGCCACAAAGGTAAGGACCCTTTAAGAATAGTTTTATTTTGCTTTTTCAAACTTCACATAAATGATATCATATAGTATCATTCAGTGACTTACTTTTTCTCCCAATTTTGCAGATTTATCCATGTTGAGCGTTATTACACTTTATTTAATGAATCATTTGGGTTGTCTCCAATTTTTATTTTGATTGTTTTTTGTTTTGTTTTGCTATTATAAAAATGCTGTGAATGTAGTTCATATTGACCTGAGCATGTGCAGTAGTTTTTCTTGGGTTACAGTCTTAGGACTAGAATTTCTAGATCCTGGGGTTGGCTTATTATTTAAATTCACTAGAAGATAACCAATGGTCTTCCAATATAGATATATTAATTCACACACCCACCAAAACCGCTTTTGAATTTTTGTTGCTCTACAACCTTGCCAGCACTTGGTATCAGCAGATTTTTAAATTTTGCTAAACCAGTGAGTACAAAATGTATTTTGTTATTTTAATAATAAACATTTCCATATTTAATTGTTTGTCAATAATTGTCTAATTGAGTTTGGCTAGTTCTTTATTCATTATTCAAAATAGCCATGAAATGCAGTGTTTATATAGAGTAGGTATGATTCTGTTTACATAGAAAGATGCAGGTACATGGATATATAGGAGTCAACATATCTGTATTTAGATGTATATCTGCTATCCATAACTACACATACAGCAAGAGTGACAATTGAGGTCCCATGGGCCAAATCTGGCCTACCACCAATTTTTCTAAATAAAGTTTTATTGGAAAATAGCTATACCTATTTACTTATATATTGCCTATGAATACTTTCCTACTACAATGGCAGAGTTGAGTAGTTACCACAAAGACTGACTGATCTACAATGTCTAAAATGCTTACTATAGGCCCTTTACAGTAAAAATTTGCTGACCCATGACCTAGAATATCTCCATTTACAGACACAGATATTCCACACTCAACATTTCTCTTTACATCTGCTCTTCCCAAATGCCATTCTTCATAAAATAGCTCCACCTTCCACAGAGGTGCTCAGGCCAAAAACCAGTTATCTCATGCTCTTTTCCCCCATTCACTATTTGCAACCAAATCTGTCGTACTACCCAATATTCCTCAACACCACTCCTGTAAGTCCTCTTCTCTAAATCTATTGCCCCCTTTTGTTCAAGCCTTACATTGACTTAGGCATCCCTTCACCTAATGACCAAACCCATTTGTCCCCATTTTCCTATACAAATGCTTTTTCACAGCACTTGTAACACTTTGTTGCATTTATTAGTTTGAGTTTCTATCTGCTAGCTTCCCCTAAATTATAAGTTACTTGAAACAGGGACCTTTGCCATTTCTGTACAAAGAACAATGGCTTGCATAACAAATATTAAATAATAATTTAGCCTCCACAAGGCTGTTCAATCCCTCTCAGAAGCCATTGAGAGACTGACATGGCAAAGTATTTGTGGCTGCCACTATTCAATAGTGTTTAGAAATAATCACTATTCTCCTAAATCTCATGGCCAAGAGGACCAGGAAAAATAGATCTCTTGTCAATACCATTTAATGCCATGGTCTTCAAATTTTTGTGTGCAGAGGAGTCACTATAAGAGCTCATTAAAAATAACAGATGCCAGGGTGTCACCTAAGGACCACCAAATCAGAATCCCTAGAATCAGGAGCTTAAGCTCTTTTCCTATATGAATGTTCTCTGGGAAATTCTAGAGAAGCACACCTCTACTAATGGCAGCTTCCTGAATACGTCCTTCTAGCTTTATCCCATCCTAGCACATTGTCCCTGACAGATAGCTAACACTGCACAGGATTCCCCCCAATACTTTTCTTAGGTATCAGACCTTCCCTAAGCTTGTTCACCCTCCTCCTCCTGTGGCCCAGAAGTAGCCTGATTTGAGGGGATAAGCGTATACTTTTCTCAGGACTGTGTTCTGATTTTCAAAATGTGTTTTTCATTGAATTGGTTGCAATCCTAGTTAATGATGGGGTCTATTCCCTACACTGAGCATCTTTACTGTTCAGCATCTCTAAAAGCAGAAGTCTCCTGCTATATCCAGCACCACTCCCTATATGTACCATGCATCCTAGTACTTGCCCGAGGGAAGAAGCATGCAAACATTTGTATAATGCATATATTATTAGTATGCCTGTTTTAATTTTTACTGTCCTCTTCATTTTCAACATATTACAGATCATTTAATATGTAAAAAAAGTTAATAAAAGGGTTAGACCAACGATAATACCAATAAGATGCTGTTAGTATTTATTAGAGGTTTTTCTTATTAGACTTAATTTTTTCCTAAATTGCATGTGACCCATTATCATTATGCTTGGTGGATAATATAACAAAACAAAATTATCAGTCCATTTTACTCAAAGAGAACATCTAAGGTTGCTTGGGTTTTATAACACCAAGCATAGTACAAATTTAAGGAATTTTTCCAGTGCTGCACTCCATGATTTTTAGGGGTCTATTTTCCCCAGAGGCATGTAAGTACTAAAATTGCATTGGATTGCGTTTTGCTCTCAGCGGGTGAGAAAGTGCATAGTCAATGGGTTATTTGCCATTCTTTATTTCCATTTTATGCAGTCACACGGAGGTATCTCTCAGGTGGTTGTTGAAGTTTACTAGACACTCAGGAGCCATCTTGTGCTTTCTCTAAATGGCATTTATAATCTATAACCAAAGGGGTCGTCTATGAAGCCATCAGTGTAGTATACCTAAATTCTGCTCATGCGAATTTAGGTTACAGAGATAAGACCTTTCACTAGGAGATTCCAGTGTGTGTGTGTGGGGAGGAGAACTACATTGTGTATCTAAGCAATATTTTTAGTACTACAAATAGAGATACAAGGTCTTACATAAAGGGACTGATTTAGAATCAGTATATGGAGATAAAGGACTTCAGAATATGCAAATCAATGAATAAAAGCACTATACAAAAATCACACCAATGATTTTGTTATGTCTTTATTTATCTGTAAGAAAAGTACTAAATTCTGTCAATGCACTATTACTCAGTAGCTTTCTTTCAACTGGATATCTCCAATTAACCATCATTTCCATGCTCCACTAGTACTTTGATAATTGATTTTCATAACAGGATTTTTAAAACACTGAAAAAGCCAGAAGTGCTTTCCTGAATAATCAAGAAACAGATTAAAATATATTCAGTGTAGCTATATTGTTAAGTATATTTCATTAGAGAGACAGTAGGGAACAGAGGAAACAACACAGGCTTCAGTGTTAGAGACCTGGTTTTGAATCTCAAAAAAGACACTTATTAGTACTGGGACCTTGGGTAAACCACAGAATATCTTTCTAAGCTTCAATTTCCTCATATGTAAAATGGGGATAACATCTACCTTTACAAGATGTTTTCAGGATTAAATGAGATCACAAACACGTGTAAGATAACAGCATGGTGTCTGACTCTAAAGAATTCACTCAATAAATAGGAGCTATTATTAATGCTGATGTCTTCCTCGCCATTCTCAGTAAATCAGAAGTCATTCTATATACGCATGTATCTCTACATTTTTCTCTGTATTTCTTTATTTACCAGAATGTTTGATTCATGTCACCCCATTCCTCAACAGTGACAGAATATAGATAATATATGTGGCTTCTCAACATTGGAATATTTAAACTTGAAAAAGAAAAGGGATGCTTTCACAGAAACAATTTCTTTATCACTTGGCCTTCGGGAAGCAAATTTGCAAAACCTCCAAAACAATGATAAATCACCTAAAGCTATCACCTTCTTTGAAAATTTTTAGTAGTAGTAGTGTGTGAGTCAAATATTAGCATATTTAAAAAATAATTCTAATACTAAGAAAAATCTGAAGTCCTTTTTCTCCCTATTCTACTCTTTCCCACTCCAATCCAGGTCTTTCTCCAAAGCAACTGTTGTTAGGGTTTTGTCTATCCTTTCATAACAGTTTTTGCATGTTTATAGACTTGTATGTGCATTTGTGTATAATTCTGTACTTTTAAACACATAAATGTGTATATGTAGCATTGTATTCTTACATACGTAAATTCTGTTACAGTATATAAATCTTTTGCTCTTAAATTTTTTTTGCTTAAAAATATGTCTTGGAGATCTTTCTGTGTTAATATCTTCTTTACCTCAACCTTTTTAAAAAAAAAAAAAAAACTACTGCATAGCATTCAGTGTCATGAACTTACCATACTTCAATCATTTCTTTCCTAATAGACATATATATTTCTGTATTCCGAATAGACATATATATTTCTGTATTTTTTCTTTTTCTTTTTTTTGAGTTGGAGTCTCACTCTGTTGCCCAGACTAGAGTGCAGTGGTCACTCCCGGCCACTGCAGCCTCAACCTGCTGGGCACCAGCGATCCTTCCACCTCAGCCTTCCAAGTAGCTGGAACTACAGGCACACGCTACCACACCTGGCTAATTTTTTTTTGATTTGTTGTAGAGACGAGGTCTCACCAAGTTGCCCAGGTGGGTCTTGAACCTGCAGGCTCAGGCAATTCACTCACCTCAGCCTCCCAAGGCGCGGGATACAGGCTGAGCCACCGAGCCCAGCTTATTTCTGTATTTTTTTACTAGAAAAATACTACAAAGAATATTGTTCCACGTCCTTCCTTTGACAAGTGTAATTGATACGTTATTGGCCACGTGAATTTTATTTCAGTCTTTTAAAATTCAATTTGTTTATTTTTGAACATGACCCAAAGTTTTAAAGTAAATTCACATTTATAGTGAACAGTCTCTTTCCTATCCTGGTATCCTCCTATGCCTAGTTCTCCCCATCCATAGACAGTCACTACTATCAAGCATCTTTCAGGGTTGTTTTCATAAATATAGATTCTTATATTCCACATTTTATGCATAAGTAGCAATACACTATCATACTGTTCTATACTTTGTTTATTCCCTTAACAACCCATACAGTATAGACTCTCAAATAAGTATGTAGAGAACTTCTTCCTTCTTTTGACAGAGATATACAATATTCCAGAGATTGGATGCACCATAATTTAACCATTTTTCAATTTACAGATAATTAATTAATATTAAAATATGGGCCAGGCAATTCCAGCACTTTGGAAGGCTGAGGCAAAAGGTTGCCTAAGCCCAGGGGTCTGAGACCAGCCTGGGCAACTTAGCAAGACATCATCTCTACAATGAATCAAAAAAATTAACCAAGTGTGGTAGTGCACACCTGTGGTTCCATCTACTTGGAAGACTGAGGTGCAAAGATCACCTGAGCCCAGCTCATCGAGGCTGCAGCTGCTGTGAACATGCCACTATATTCCAGACTGGGTGACAGAGTGAGACCCCAACTTAAAAAAAAAAAAAAAAAATTAAATATTCTAAAATTTGACTCATGTATTACTACTGATAAAAACTTTCAGGATTTAGCTAGTGTACATGTATTCTACAAGAAATATTATTGCGTGTGTGTGTGTGTGTGTGTGTGTATTTGCACACAAGAAAGTGTTTCTAGGAGTGCAATTTCTGATCTATTTTTATTCTGGGTTATTAATCACTGTATTATAGACTTCTAGGAACTCTTCATATATTAGAAATATATGTAATTGAAAGACCCCCATTTAAAAAATCAACATAAAAGATAATATATTGGGGATACTATATATTTACATTTATAGTGAACAGTCTCTTTCCTATCCTGGTATCCTCCTATGCCTAGTTCATTGTAATATAATTTCTAAATTTTAAAGTTCACTGTTCATCTGTTGACTTAAATGTTTTATTTTTCTGGGTAAAAGTTTTTATTTTTTTAAATAAAGTTAAGAATATTTCTAATAAAGTCAAATTTGTCAATTTTTTAAATATCAGGACTTCTGAATTATAAGTTATCTCATGCCTTCTTAGCACTTTTATGGTTTTTCTTTTCCATTTAAAATTTTAATCAATTTGCAATCTATCCTGTTGTAAAGTGTAGGGTACGTATCCACATTTTTTTTTCAAATACCTACCTACCCATTTCCCCCCAAAATATATACATCTTGAATATAATCCATTTTTCCATACCTGTTTAAGTACAATTTTACTTTATCATATATGAAATTCCCACATGTAATTGAGTCTAGTTCTGACTTCCTATTCTATTCCAATAGTCTGGTGTTTTTGTGCCAGTACCACACTGTTTTAATTATTGAAGCTGTATAATATACTTGATATCCAGTAAACTCTATTTTTTCTCATTATAATTCTTTTTCAGAAGAATTTCATCTATTATTTTTGCTTATTTTCCCCGTGAACTTTAGATTCAGTTTTTGAATTAAAAGGACAAAAAAAACTTTGTTATGTGATTTCATAGTGAATTTATAAATTACAAAGAGGTCATTGAGATATTTATGATCTTGAGTTTTCCTATAAAAGAAAATAGTATGACTGTTCATATTGCCAAGTTTTCTTGTGTGTTTCCTTCTAGAAGTTTTTTAAGTTTTTTTCATGAAGATATTATATATTTTTGCAAATTTTTAATGATAGTATTCCCATTATATTATCTTTTATGTTGAATTTTTAAATGGGGGTCTTTCATCCAAAATACTTTCCAATAGGCTTTTACTTTAATATAAAAAGACTAGTGATTTTTGTATATTGTCTTTATATCTTACTTTCTCACTGAATTATTTTGTTAATTTTATAGTTGGTTCTCTTGAGTTCCCAAGTGTCAATTTAAATAATCTGTAAACATAAGAGTTTTGTCATATGCTTTCCATTTCATGCCTGTAATTTTTTTCTGCTATGTGCATTTGCTAGTATTTCTGGTAAATATAGTAAATATTAGAATAGTATTATTAAGTAATAGCGGTAATTAGATAACAGTAGAAGTACAGATATCTTGTTTTGTCCTTACTTGCACAGGAATATCTTTATGTTTGATGTTAGCTTTTGGACTGAGCTAGACATGTCTTATCATATTAAGAAAATATACATCCATTTATCAAGAATGGTTATTGAAATTTTGGTCAAAGGATTTTAGCAACTATGGAATTATGGTCTTCATTCTTAGATCTACTAAAAAGGATAAATAAATAAATGGGTATCCCAACAGTACAATTTCATTGCATACCTGGAATAAATCATACTTGGTCACAGTATGTTACTCTGCTGTTTGTGCTCCTGGACTCTGTTTATACTTATTTGAATAAGGATTGTTGTACTTATAATTGAGATAAATATGTAGTTATTTTCTCTGTAATCCTTATCAATTTTTCTATAGAGGTCTTATGTACTTCATTAAAAAAAATGAATGTACTTCTTTATCTGTGTTCTGGGTCAATTTAAATAGCATTGAGATCTGCTCCATAGTAGTTAAGAGTTAGCTTGCACTGACTCAGAAGGCCTATTCGTATTCCCTTCTCTACTTTAAGTGGTGTCACATAGGTAGCTTAGAATCAGTCATGATGGAAGTATTTTTGCTAAAAAAATAAAATTAAATTAAAAAAAGGTCAGACTTAGTGGCTCAGACTGTAATCCCAGCACTTTGGAAGGCCAAGGTGAAAGGATTGGCTGAGCCCGCAGGTTCGAGAACGACCCGGGCAACTTGGCAGGACCCCGTCTCTACAATAAAAAATAAAAAATAAAAAAAATTAGCCAGGTGTGGTAGCATGTGCCTGTAGTTCTGGCTATTTGAAGGCCGAGGTGGAAGGATGGCTGGAGCCCAGCAAGTCGACACTGGGAAGGCCATGAGCGTGCCACTGCACTCTAGTCTGGACCACGGAGTGAGACTCCAACTCAAAAAAAAACATTTCTAACAATCAGGGCTTTCTTCTTCCCTTTCCCACCCCTTCCCAAGATCCAGTTGTTAAACATTTAACAGAATACTACTGAATATCTAGTCTCTTGGAGCTTGGTAAAATTTCCCTGTAAAACCACTTGGACTTGGTACTTTTGTGGGAAAAGTGATAACTTTATTAACTTTAGTTTACCTGTGCAAATCATTCTATTTCAATTTTCTGTGTTTTCTGGAGTCAGTTTTGGGAAATCAGATATTCCTAGAAAATTATTCAATCAATCTAGATTTTGAGATACTTGCACAGGATTGAAGAGTTGGTTCTCAGGATTTATTTTGTTTTATCTTGTTTCTGTGGCTTTTCATTTTTCTTAATTTGCATATTTGTATTTTTCATTTTAATTAGAATAGTGATTTAGTTTTTTTAAAAAATTAGTTTTTGAATTTTTTTATTTATTCTTTTGTTTTTGGACTTATTATTATCTGTTTTTAGCTTTAGAATTTCCTTCCTTCAATACTACTTTGGTTTATGTAGCTGATTTTTTTTAAGTCAGATGCTTAATATATCTTTTATATTTTTTACTTATTTTTTCAAATGAATATATGTACTTAGGGCTATCTGCTTTCCTCTAATAATTATCTTAGATCTATCTATAGGTTCTGATGGGTAATGGTTTCATTATCATATTTCTCTAGCTGTTCTACAGTTTGGGCTTGTATGTTACCATTGACTTGACATTTAAGAATACTAGAGCATTTCTTGGTGTAAGGACTTTTTGGAATCTGATTTTGTTATTTCTGGTTGTACTACATTGTGACCTGAGAGTTTTTGCATGATCTATATCTATTGAAATTTACTGAAATTTTGTTTGTGACCCAGTATATTATTGGAGAAAAGTATATTTGTTAAAATTGATTAGAGCCATATTTCTAGTCCCACAAGCTCTTCCAGAACCTTGCCACTACCCATCAAGAGGCAGAATCTATTTGTCCTTCTGGACAGAACTTTTGTGACTACCGTTTTGAACAAAATGTGGCTAAAGTAATGCTGTATGACTTCTGAGACATAAGTCATAAACGATGATAAGACTTCTGCCTGACTCTTCTACTCTCTTGAAACTCTTGCCCTTGGAACTCTGATGCTGCACTATGACAAAGCCCAAACTAACCTACAAAGGAAACCACATGGAGAGGCCCACATGGAGAGGAAGTCGGACCCCTAGTCAACAGCCAGCATCAACCAACAAATATACTTTCAGATAATTCTAACTTCCACACTTCAAATTTTCTGTTGAGGCTCCAGATACTACAGAGATAAGTTATTCCTACTAACTTCTCTTGAAATTCCTGACCCACTGAATCTGTGAACTTAATAAAACATTCCCTCATTACATTAGATTTGAGGGTAATTTGTTACCCTGGAGTAACAATTAGTGTTTATGTTTATTTGAAAAGAAGTATATCCAATATTGTTAAGATACAGAGTTTAATATACTTTAATCAAATCTACCTTAATTTTTTGCCAGGCACAGTGGCTCATGCCTATAATTCCAACACTTTGGGAGGCTAAGACAGGTGGATTGCTTGAACCCAGGAGTTAGAGACCAGCCTGGGCAGCATAGCAAAATCTCATCTCTACAAAAAAAAAAAAATCAAAAGATTAGCTGGGCATAGTGGCTTGTACCTGTAGCACCAGCTACTCAGGAGACTGAGGCAGAAGATAGCCTGAGCCCAGGGGTCAAGGCTGCCATGAGCCGGGTTGTTGTGATCATACAACTGCACTTCAGTATGGGAAACAGAGTGAGACCTCTACTCAAATAATAATAGCTCGGTGGCTCAGCTGTAATCTTGTGCCTTTGGGAGGCTGAGGTGAGTGGATTGCCTGAGCCCGTGGGTTCGAGACCCGCCTGGGCAGGTGAGACCTCATCTCTACAATAAATCAAAAAAATTAGCCGGGCGTGGTAGCGAGCGCCTGTAATTCCGGCTACTTGGAAGGCTGAGGGAGAAGGATCGCCGGAGCCAAGCAGGTCGCGGCTGCGGTGGCCAGGAGCGGCCACTGCACTCCAGTCTGGGCGACAGAGTGAGACTCCAACTCAAAAAAAATAATAATAATAATAATAATAATGTTGCTACCTAGGTCTTTTATATCCTTTTTACCCACTTGATCTGTCAGTAAATGAGACAGATGAAGTACAGTCTCCTATGACTAGTATCATTTTCTATTTCTCCTTTCACAGCCTATGATTTCTTTATCGCTGAGCATTGGCATTTTATTTTGTTACATGGATATCCATAACTGTTATAACTAATATGAACTTTACCCTTCAGCACTGCAAAGTACCTTTCTTTGTCTCATTTACTGTTCTTGTGCTTGAATTCTACACCTTGTGATATACTGCATGGACTGTAACCCCTGCTTGCTTTTTGTTTGCATTCATCCATTTTTTTAATTGCAACTTTTCTGAGTCAATTTGTTTCTCTTTCTCTTGTATAACACCAAGAATTGGGTGCTAGCCGGGCTCGGTGGCTCAGCCTGTAATCCCGCGCCTTTGGGAGGCTGAGGTGAGCAGATTGCCTGAGCCCGTGGGTTTGAGACCCGCCTGGGCAGCGAGACTTCATCTCTACAATAAATCAAAAAATCAGCCGGGCGTGGTAGCGCATGCCTGTAATTCCAGCTACTCGGAAGGCTGAGGCGGAAGGATCGCCGGAGCCCAGCAGGTCGAGGCTGCGGTGGCCGGGAGCGGCCACTGCACTCCAGTCTGGGCGACAGAGTGACACTCCAACTCAAAAAATAAAAAATAAAAAAATAAAGAATTGGGTGCTGACCTGCTAATCCTTCCACCTCAGCCTTCCAAGTGGCCGGAACTACAGCTTTATAATCCAGTCTGAAATTCTTTTAAGTAGGTGAATTATGCATGCACACTTACATTTTTTTTCCTATTAATATATGATGGGTCCTAGTTCTATCATGTTATAAGGGCAGAATTGAGTAATTGTGACTGATATCTGGCCCCAAAAGCCTAAAATATTTACTAACTGGTTTTTTACAAAAAAAGTTTGCTGACCTCTGATTTTAGTGATAATATTGACTGCAAATAATGTTTTATTTACCCCCAATCTTTATTGCTTTCTTTGTTGTTGTTGTTGTATATCTTATTGCTTTGGCTAGTACCTCTAGGGGAATGTAGAATAGTCCTTTCTTGTCTGTCCTGGGACTTTAATGGGAATTTAAAAAATCTTTCTTTCTCTAGTATGCAGTTATTGTAGGTTTCTGGTAGAGATTCTTTACTAAGTTAGGGAAGTTTCCTTCTATTTCTTGTTTGTTAAGAGATTCTAGCAGAAATGATTGTTTAGTAGATTTCTTCCTTTCCCTCGTTCTTTTTGCATCTAGTAACGTGATCATCACATATAATCCCTTTTTCTTCTTAATATGGCAATATGACAAATTTATTGATAAATTCTAATAGTAACCTATCCTTTCAATTTTGAGATAAACCCTACTTAGCCATGAGGTACTATATTTTAAAATATATTACTAAATCTTTTTTATTTTTTATTTTTTAGTTGGAGTCTCACTCCATTGTCCAGGCTGGAGTGCAGTGGCATGCTCATGGGCTGGGCTCCAGCGATCCTTCCACCTCAGCCTTCTAAGTGGCCGGAACAACAGGCGGATGCTACCACACCCGACTAAAAAAATATATTACTAAATTTTGCTGTTAATTGCTCATAAAGGACTCTTTCATTCACATTTAAGAAAGAGACTAACCAACACTTTCATTTTCATGTGTTTTCTCATTTTTTAAGGTAAGTTATAAATTCCTAGTGAGATTAAATAAGTAGTTTTCCATCTTTTATAAAGTGTGGGCTATGATTATATTCTGGGATAAATGCTAAAAAATGGGATGTTTCTCTTCTTTCTTTCAGTTTCTTTTTTATTTTTATTTTTTTGAGTTGGAGTCTCACTCTGTTGCCCAGGCTGGAGTGCAGTGGCATACTCATGGCCACCCCAGCATCGATCCTTCTGCCTCAGCCTTCTAAGTAGCCGAACTACAGGCCAGTTTCTTTTATAGTCTATTTTTTCACTATCTGGACTTATATTTCTCCTTGAGACAATGTTGGTAACTATAATTGCCTTAAAATTGCTTGTTTTACTTAGATTTTCAAATTTATTAATACAAAACTCTATAGTAGTTTTAATTCTCCTTATTCCAAATGCTACGTATCTACCTCTATTTTTTTCTAACTTAGAACTACTACATTTATTTTTTTAAAAAAGTATCTGTTGGTATTATTGATAAGGTATATTATACATTATTTCTTTTTGATTACATCCTTTCATATATGATTGGGTTTGGTGTTTTTTAATTAGGATATAGAAAAGCACAGTTCATTTATTTATTTTTTAATTCCTTGTTTCACAGTTCATGTTTTTAAGAGGAAAGATCTTTAATTACATTGTTTGGCTACAACTCACAATTTTTAATATACTACAGTGCTATCACTCTCATTTACTTTTAAAGAATAATGTATATTATTTCACCACAAACCCAAAGTTTCATTTATTTCTTATTCTGTAGTGTTTTTCTTTTTCCCTGTTGAAAGGTGGAGGAAGGAGATCTTCCTTTTTGAATCTAATTTCTAATTTTATTTAGTTATGATCAGTTAATTTGAACTGGGCATGATATGCTTTTCTTTATGACCCAATTTGTGGATAGCTTTTATGACTGTTTCTTTTTTTCTTTCTTTTTTTTTTTTTTAGTCAGAGTCTCACTCTGTCACTCAGGCTGAAGCGCAGTGGCACGCTCATAGCCACTACAGCCTTGACCTGCTGGCCTCAGGCAATCCTTCTACTTCAGCCTTCCAGTTAGCAGGAACTACAAGTGTGCACCACCATGCCCACCAAATTTTTTGATTTATTGTAAAGATGAGGTCTCACCAAGTTGCCCAGGCTAGCCTTGAACCCCTGGTCTCAGGCAATCCTCTAGCCTCTGCCTCCTAAAGTGCTGGGATTACAGGCTTGAGTCACCATGCCCAGCCTAGTTTACATATTTTTTTAAAAAATCATTCTGTTTTCTATTTAACAAAATATATATGCTGTGAAATTTCTGTTCACCTAATTGTCATTTTCTGTAGGACATGTGCTAAAGTCTTTATCTGTGATTGTCATTTTGTCAGTTTTTTACTTGTGTTTATAGAAGTTTCTGCTTTATGAATTGCAAAGCTATGTTGTTGGATGCATTAAGATTCATGCTGATTATGGTTTCCCAACATATCTTGTCAATTATACAAAATATCCATCTTCGTCATTTCCATAATCATCTTGAGTCTTACTTTGATATCAATAATGCTATTCCTGGATTTTGTTTTTAGCATGTATTTAGTGTTTTTCCCTTTAATCCCTGTATTTTTAAGCTTCCTATGGCATTTTATTACATGTATCTCTTTAAAAAGCATTTTATTTGACATTTCCTTGTTTTACCAAATCTGGGAGTGTTCTGTCTTTTATTTAGCCCATTCCCATGTATTATAATTTTGCATTTGTCCCAACTCTTGCCATCTTATTTTACTGATTTAATTACTCATATATACTGCTCTGACTTAGTGATAGCTCTGTTGCTTGATACCTGAACTAAGAATGGGGACAGGTATACAGATGAGTTGGCCCATGTGGCTGTATACACTGAGGAGGCCTGAATAATACCTGCTATGAAATTTTTGGTAGCTTTCCCTGTGTTTAAAGAACTCCTGAAGCTAGCTCTACATTGTATGTATGTATTTTGTATGTATGTATGTATTTTACTTTTACTTATTTTAAAGAAGGGGTCTCACTATGCTGCCCAGGCTATAATGCAGTGGCTATTCACAGGTACAATTATAGCATACTATAGCCTCAAACTCCTGTGCTCAAGCAGTTCTGCCTTGCCTTGTAAGTAGCTGAGTCTACAGCAATGTGCCGTCCCACCTGGCCTTGGTTCTGCATTTTGAAACTCTGTTACATTTAGTTTGGGCTGTGATTAACCTCTTCAGTTCTATCATTTTATACATCTTGCATGACAAACAACAGCACCTTTTCTGACTTTTCCAGTTAGTCATTAGTTTGGAGGTGGTTGTTATTTTCAATAGGGAAAATACCATTTCTACCACTTCTACTAAGCTTTGAAACGGTTTCTTGTCTTACTTACAATCAATGGTGTCAAAATAATCTGTTGGTATACCATTAGGCTAAGAAAGCTCAACACACCTTGGGTTCCTACATAAGCAAAAGAAAATCTAAGTCACTGTGAACAGTAAAATGAAACTTAAGCTTAACTAATCAGAAACCATTAATTAACCCCTAACCAGGAACTCTCTACTTTAACCAAATACTTTCTTTGTCTTGCTTCCACAAGCACCTTCACAACCTCCTGGACCAATCCCTGGACCGTTTGTGGTCTGGTGCTGCCCAATTCATGAATCGCTATCTACTCAAATAAACTCTTTAAAATTTTAATGTGCCTAAGTTTAACATTTAGCAATGGTCTACTGTTCTGGCATTTCTACCACTCTTCTTCTAGAATACTCACCCCAGCCACACTGGCCTCTTGGTTGTACTTCATGTGACCCAGGAGTGCTCCTACCTCAAGGCTTTATGAGTGCTCTTTCTTCTGCCTGGATCACTTACTCTCATATTCTCAGGGATCCATTTCTTACCTTCATTTGGTCATGACTCCAGCATCACCTTCTCAGTGGTGACTTCTCTGACTATCAGATTGCAAATTACCAACACACACTCCCTCATGCCCTTTGCCTGCTTTTGATTTCATCTTAGTACAGTAAGTTCCTCACATACAAACCTTAAAGTCGCAAACTTTATTTTTTTTTTTTACTTTTATTATAAAGGTGTGGAGTACAAGTCAGGATTAGGTACAAGAGTGTTTACAAGCAGGTGAAATTTGGGCCGCCATCTGGAGCTCACGTCACCTGGCTTAGGATCTAGTACCCTTAGTGAGGTTACATATCCTCCCCTCTCTCCCTCCTCTGGCAGTGTCCCACTACTGCTGATCCCTTTCTTCTAGTATTGTGATAAATGTACAGGATCCATTAACATAAGAACATGACATGTGGTATTCATGTAGTTTCTGTGATAGATCACTGAGTATGATGGACTCTAAGTCCATCCAAGTTGCTGCAAAGTCCATAATTTTGTCTTTCTTTATGGCTGCATAATATTCTGTTGCGCATAAGTACCACATTTTCTTTAGTCAGTCCACTTTTCATAGGCAGCAAGGTTGGGTCCATGATTTTGCTATTGTGAATAGTGTGGCAATGAACATGCATGTGCAGGTGTCTTTTTTGTAGAACAGTTTGTGTTCCTCCAGGTATAGTGCCAGGAGGGGGATTGCTGAGTCATATGGAAGGTCAATTTTGAGTTATTTTAAAAATTGCCACACTATTTTCCATAGAGATTGGACTAGTTTGCACTCTCACCAACAGTGAAGCATTCCCTTTTCTCTGTACCCATGCCAGCATCTGTTTATTTTTCATTTATTGATGATGGCCACTCTTACTGGTGTTAGGTGGTAACTCAGTCTGGTTTCGATTTGCATTTCTCTGATGATTAGTGAAGTTGAGCATTTTTTTCATGTATCTGTAGGCTGTTCGTATGTCTTCTTTTAAGAAGTGTTTATTCATGTCTTTTGCCTACTTTTTATAGGGCTGTTTGTTTTTTTCTTTTCGGCACATTTGAGTTCCTTGTAGGTCCTGAATGTTAAGCCCTTGTCAGATATACAGTTGGCAAATATTTTTTCCCATCCTGTGAGTTGTCTTCCCACTCTCTTGATGGTTTCTTTCGGTTGGCAAAAGCTTTTCAGTTTGATGAGATCCCACTTGTCTATCTTATCTTTTATGGCATGGGCATTTGGGGTTTTGATCAGGAATTGGTTGCTTATTCCAATGTGCATAAGGGTATCTCCTGTATTTTCTAAGATTCTTATAGTTTGAGGCTTTTGTTTAGGTCTTTGATCCATTTAGAGTTGATTTTTGTGTATGGTCATAGGTAGGAGTCCTGTTTCAATCTTCTGCATGTAGTCAGCCAATTTCCCCAGCACCGTTTACTGAATAGGTTCTCCTCTCCTCAGTAGTTGTTGGTGGAGCCTTTGTTGAAGATGAGTTGGTTGAGAAATCAAAGTTTTGCTTCTGGAATCTCTATCCTGTTCCATTGGTAAATGTACCTGTTCTTGCACCAATATCAGGCTGTTTTGATTATTGTAACCATATAATAAAGTTCAAAGCCTGGAAGTTTGATACCTCCCATTTTGTTTCTTTTGTTGAGGATTGTTTTGACTATTTGTGGTCTTTCTTTGCTTCCATGTGAATTTCTGTATTGTCATTTCCAGTTCTGAGAAGAACGGTGTTGATAATTTAATGGGTATTGTATTGAATCTGTGGATCACCTTGGGTAGGATGGCCATCTTAGCAATATTGATTTTTTCCAATCTATGAGCATGGAATATTTTTCTATTTGTTTGTGTCTTCCGTGATTTCTTTGAGCAGTGTTTTGTAGTTTTCATTGTAAAGGTCTTTCACTTCTCTAGTTAGGATGATGCCAAGGTATTACTTTTGTTTGTGTGGCTATTGTGAATGAGATTGTGCTTTTTATTTGGGTCTCTGCCTGTTTGTTGTTGGTATATAAAAAGACAACTGTCTTTTGAATGTTGATTTTGTGCCCTGAGACTTTGCCAAAGTCATTTATCAGTGCTAGGTGGTTTTTGACAGATTCCTTTGGGTTTTCAAGGTCAAGGATCATATCATCTACAAAGAGATTTAACTTCCTCTTTTCCTATTTGGATACCCCTGATTTCCTTCTCTTGCCTGATTCCTCTAGCTAGGATTTCAAATACTATGTTGAACAGGATGGGTGGTGAACTTTCAAAGATGCAAACACACATACTATACTGTAAGATTAAAAACATTTTATTTTGTGAGTTTGTTTCTCATGTATTATTTGTGTGCAAAGCATTATAAACCTATTACTATATAGTACTACACAGCTGACTGTGTTAGTTGGGTACCTAGACTAACTTTATTGGACTTGACAGACCAATTGGACTTATAAACACATTCTTGGAATGGAACTTGTTCATATGTAGGCGACTTACTGTACTTATATAACATACTACTATATGGTGCTTTAATCTTAATCTTACTTCTGGATCTTCTCTTTCACTAGAATATAAGCTATTTGAAGGTACAAATGTATCTTTGCTTTGTGCAAAGCTCTATTCCTAATCTGTTGAATCGGGGCTTGACACATATTACATACTCAGTAGATTTCTCTTGAATGAGCTGATACATTTCTAGGGATTTGGCAGAAGAAAGGAGGCTGTGAACTATATATTCATTATGCTATTTCAGTTCCCCTTATGCTTTATAATCACCCACAGATGCCAGCATTCCCTGCCCTACCTAACCTGCTGTCCATGGGACCTTGATTGTTTGATTTGAACACTGTAAGAAGTAAAATTTCCAGAGAGATCCCAAGAGAGAGGATGAAAAAAGGGAGAAATTATAAATAAGAAGGAAAGCTCTCTCTTGAGAAAAGAAAATCTGTGGAAGAAGATGGTTGTGTGGGTTTTCTTAATCAAAAACAAAAGAAGGGACTGCATCTTATCCTCTTTGACTCTCCCTGATTTAGGAGAAACTGATGAGGTATAGCAAGATAAGTAAAGGAATAAAGAGCTAATCCACAAGGGAGAAGACTATTTTATTGCTCTCATGCAGATGTCTGTCCTAACAACACAGGATATATATTTTTTTTCCTTTGGGGGAGGGTAGGGATAGAGCTGAGGGAGTGAACAGCAATTTAAATTGGGACCTTTGGGCAGTCTGTGTTTGGGAATTAGCATTGCATTATCTTCCTGGCTCCCCACCCCCTCTTGTCATTTAGTTGAGAAACATTTGCCCTGGAACAGCGCACAGAGTTTGCATTAGCATCCCTGAGGACAGAACTTTGACCCCACAGACTAAGGAAGCTACAAATGGAAAATTCGGAGTCACTGTACTCTTTTATTTTCATGCTAATGTTTCTGCAGAGAGTATTTAAGGAAACAGATGCACAAGAATAATAAAGAGCTGAGAACTAAGAACTCCTCTGGCAACACTGGAGTGGTGTTCCAGCATCAGCTTATATCTCTCTGTGCTTACTGAAGTCCAGAGGGGTCTAGGTGAAACTGTGATTTCATTTTATGAAAAAGGTGAAGTACACAAAGAACCAGGATCAAATCCAGTCAGGATTTGAAAGTTGTGTAAGTGTCATCTCCCTTCCTTCAGGCTACTTCAAAGACAGATGAGCATAACCTTCAGTAAAAAGTCTTGGGGAATAGTGATTGCGATCTCCCTTGCCAGTCCATACCTGAGTTCAACAACATTCATCCTTTCCTTGGATCTAGCCTATAAATGGCACTCACAATATTTCCAACCCCTGGCCACTTCCTTGTGTTTTGTGCAAAAAGAAAAACTTCTCATTTTGTTCTGAGAATAACCTCATCCTAGGTATAAATCCTCAAGTGGGAGACATATCAGAGCATGACACTCTGGAAAGCCAGATCATCTCAACATTCTTCTCTTAATATGCAAGCAAAACTTATATTTAACTTCACTCTAGATATGCTTTTCAGAGGAGAAGCTAATCAGAAACATAAAAGTAGAACCATCTCTAACTCCTGCTGTAATGTTATCCACCCCTCCACTCCCACCTACATTATGAGCAGAAACTAGACATGAACTCTTCCATGGATTTCTTCCCCAAATTCTCTTTCACACCCAAGGGAAAGTTCTCCTCAACTCGTGCTCACCTTCAGTTCTCACCAAGGTTACCTCTAACTCTGTCTTCAATGATCTCCCCCTTCTCTGTAGTCTTACATATAGCTTGGCCTCTGCTTTCTGTGTGTAAAACCTTTTCACCAGTTAGATGGTAGGGTTCCTGAAGGCAGAGTCCACAGCTTCTTTTCTATCTCCTCCACATCTGGTGCAGGCTTTATGTGGATGGTAGGAGCTCTAGAAAAACCACAGTTGATTGACTGATGGAAGAAACAGAAAGACCCCTGCAGTGACCTGAAGCAGATGGAATTCTGAGTAAGGGAAATGAAAGGCCCAAAAAGTCCAATACCACACCCTTTATAAAGTACACACATCCCAACAAATCCAAAGTTATTGGAAAAGTAACAGCCCTCTCCCCAGACTAGCCCCAACCAAAAAATTTCATTAGAATGGATAAAGAAACTGCAGTAAATATTAATGGCTGGAAGGAGGAAGCTGGAGGACAGCAGGCTGCACTGAGCAGGTGTTCACCTCACTCAATTTCAGTTCATTTGCAGCCAACAACGTCATCCTTTGGCCTTCTTGAGCTCACCGACAGGCCATTTTTCATGATTTTACCATTTCTGGCCAAATGCAAACTTTTTAATTAAATGTACCACATGATTCCAGATGTTTGTTTATTTGTTCCAAAAAAGGTTGTAAAATCACTGCATGAAGAGAAACCTGGGGCAAGGGTAAAGTTTTCTACAAGAGTCAGGGAAACAAAATGAGTCAGAAGACCAGGGACTGGGAAGTTAGTACTGGGCAGAGCTCTCAGCAGCACAATTTAAACCAAATGCATTGGCTTCAAATCTGTCTCCTTCCAATGGCCCAAGATTCAGAAATAAAACACATTGGGCACTTATTAGTTTTTAAAAGAATGTAGCTCATCTTTAAGCCAAAGTCTTGAATGAGAAAAATTTTTGTGGCTGCTTTGCCTGCTTTTTGTATGTTTGTTCCTGTTGCCACACGCTCCACTACATTAACTCCACCAGTCTTGCATTTAACAGGCCAGATTATAGTTTATGCATGAGTGGTAGGGGAGAATCCTGTGATGGGGAAGAATTGAGGGCGAGGGGACAGGCAGAGACCACAGTTTCCCACACACCATGCTGGCTTCCTCACAGCTTTCTGCTTCTCTTTCTCTACCCCAAAATATAATCAGTCATTCAGTCTATTGTGTTTGCTACAGAATGTTTCTCATATTCCTTCCTTTAATCTCAGTGCCTCCAGCCAGTCAGCCACTCCAGGCCTTGATCATCAAATGCTGGATAATTTTAACATTATCCTGGGCTCCACGTTTTGGTTTTGAAAGCCAGCATCAGAAAGATTCTGAATAATATGGGGAGGAAAAACACTGACTGTCCATTTTCTCCGATGCCTGAGCCCTGGGGACCAAAACCACCGACAACCTCAAACAACAACTCCACATGGTCATAAGGTTCCTATTGCATGGCCCCTACTTCTGCTCCACTGGCAGCATCTATCTGGCCCCAGCTGTCTTCTCCATCTGTTACCAGGTTGTTTCCTAAATTACCTTTGCTAGAAACCTGCTCTTTGGAGGCATTACAGTCTACAGACACAGAACCCAGTATCTGGAAATCTAAGGCTGCTAAAACTGGAATAAACTTCCTCCAATCCCATCCAGGCTCTCTTCTTTCCAGTTTCCCCACATATTGCTTACAGATTAGTAATCCTGTAGCACAGCTTTAAATCAAATATAAGCCTTTCTCCCTACCCAAGGCCTGCCTTAATAGGGACCCATCCTTCATAAGAAATCTTTCTGATTTTTTCAAAATGGGGTCCCTTTCTCTACCCAGTTCTACCTGCCCTTATCCTTATGCTTCTTCTTTACCCATTTCCCTTTGGGGTATGTACTTCTTTTGCCCTCCACTTAACATATTCTTCAAAGTTCAGGGCCAATATCCTCCAAACAACCATGCTTGACTATTCTAGCCTTCACTGATTCCTATCTTCTCAAAACATTTATAGCACTTGTAGTTTTTACCCACTTTTATTTCCATAGTATATAATATCTTTTTGGTTATTTCATTTTGGGGATCTCCTCAATCAAAACCTAAATTCCTGGAAGATAGAGATGATACTCTCTTTATGTGAGTTTTCCACAAGTCCTAACAAACACTTGGTATACTAAATAAAAGCATGTTCGAGGAATCCTCAAATGACTGTGCTCATAGCAATCCTTGTCACACTGACCATGTCCCAGCCCTTCCTTTGTAATAAAAGGAGCAAGGAACAGCCGAGAACTCTAGAACAAGAGCATACTTAGAATCTTCTACCCTGTCCATTCTAGGCTTCCAGTTTTTAAAATAGAGGGAACATATTTTTACCAGCATTTTTTATTGGAACTGTCTTTTGGGAGAAGGGTTGTCTTTCTGGTCTCTCGTTTTACAGAATTCAGGTTTGTTACTGTTTGGGGGTCAAGGGAGAAGTGAAGTCCATTTTCCCCTCTTTGTTTTGTTTCTGGAACAACAACAAAACAAACAAACAAAAACCAGATCCATAGTCTTTCTGTGTCTATGAGTATACCACAATTCTGCTCAAAGAATAGAAATAAAGCAATCGCAGAGACTGCAAATGAAAAATCATCCTTGGAGAAAAAAAGATAGGAAATGGACCCCTATGGATTTCAAATGCTTAAAGGAGGTTGCTTAAAGTTCCTGACTAAACTCCATGCCAGTCTTGGTAATAGTCTAACAGATTCATCTATCTTCAGATTCTACTTGGCTGGCTCTTCCATCACTGCCACCCTCCCAGACAGCGCGTGCACACATGCACATCTATCTATATATATGCGGAAGTTTTAATCTACACTACCCTCCATTTCAATCCACCCAGCCCGGCTCCGTACAGAGGGAAGCTATTGACCCTGCAAAGTAGCAGGGAGATGAATTTGATGACCCAGACTAGAGTTTTTTTAAACCATTTCAATAAGGTCTAGAATAAAACGAAAGCACAATTTATTCAGCACTTAGTAAAGTCCTTTTACTTTGGAACAGAGTGCACACACTGAAAATAGACTCCCACTGCCACGCAGATAAAATAAACCTGTCAACTACTACTGTCAAATCACTAGTCACCTTGACTAAATAAAGGAAACTTTAGCTTCTCTCAACATCTGAGAATTCCACCAAGATTATAAGCCCATAAAAGCATTATGAAGGAAAGAAAACTAAAGTAATGGGTTATGTTAAAAATGTCATCAGAGGAAATCATTTTACATAATTAGAAAATGCTAATAATAGTTCTGCACAAGGAACCAACACACTCCTTCCCCACATAGCCAGGGCAAAGTGGTGGCAAGAAGTCTAAAAAAGAGGAACCAAGACTATGCTTTTGACATGACCCCTGGACAAAATATGTCTTTGTCACCAGGGAGGAGGTGTTTGTTTTTCTCTCTCTCTCTCTCTCTCTCTCTCTCTCTCCCTCTTTCTCTCTCTCTCTCTCTCGCGTGCACGCATGTGTGCAGCAGTTTTCAATTCATTTTCCATGGGGAAAAGTCAGATCTGTCATGCTTCCATGAACCTTCAATGAATCAGTGACAATTTTTTTTGAGAAATCATCTGCTGCTTAGCTCTCATGAAAGACTAATCAAAATATTCTAGAAGACAGAAGGCAATATATAAGCAAGCTGCCTTAATCACAGGGTCTGATCTTAGGTGAGACCTACCTTGTAAAGTCACCAGAACTATCAGGTTGTTTATTCCATCTTTTAAAATGATCAATGAGAACCAACAGGCAGTAGACAAAAAAATTCCTTGATACTGAGCTATTAAGTTAGCCTAAATAATTGCATCTATGTTCCTGAGTCTTTGTTATTGTTTTGTATAGATTTTGTTTATAATGATCAAACCTACTTAACTTTCACATTCCCTATGGGTTGACATGGAAAAATAGCAGAAATATAAAAAAATAAACATTGGCTAAAAGAGATATATTGCTTCTGTCAGGGCTCAGAACACAATATGCAAAATTATGGTACCTTGGCACGCTGAGTGCTTTGAACTGAAAGATACTAGACAGGCCTCAGAAGCAAGGTCATTTTGGTCTTCTGTTGCCCCTCTTTCTCTTGCCTCTTGTTCCCTCCCCCTGAATTGAGTTATAGAAACCAAAATTTCTCTTCCACAAGGCAGGTCATAGAAACTAGAATCCTTCTCCTACCAAAGCAAGCCATAATGCCTAGAAAGGTCACTCTCCCCCCTTCTCCCATGAAGATGCTTCCAGAGACGTTCTGCCCCATACTCAGGGGGAAAGAATGCCACATAGAGAAGTCAAGAAGAATCTGAATAGCCAGGCCTTGCTGGGTTTACCCTTCAGTCTATTATTGTTAGATTATACTCTTTCTCTAATCACATTTCTACACAGCTGTCTATTCTTCTTCAAACCTAATTGTCCAAATAGACAGTTTTCTCAGGGCTTTGGATCTTCATTTCTGAAGGCCCTCATGTCACAGAAAACTTTGATTTAAAAATAGTATTATGCTTTTCTCTTGTTAACCTGTCTTTTGCTAATGGTATGCTCATCATGACTTTTATGATGGATGTAGGTATCAACATCTTTCTGCCCTTACACCTCCAAATCCTATAAGCTCAAAACAAATTGTGATGAATAGTTTAGTCATTAAGCAGCTTCCTTTTGAGCCCTCCTGAAAGTATTCTGCTTGTTGGCATGAAGTTTTCCTGGCCAACATCTTCCTATCCCAAACATCTTTGTCTACACAGCTACCTCTTCACATGCATCCATTTAATTTTCTTTTTATTCATTTCACTTTGGCTGATTTAATGAGTCAAAGCAAAACACCCTGTATTTATGGCTTCTGTGAAAATGTATTTTATGATATCTCAGGCTAAAAATGTTTTTAAAAATAAAAAACGCTCACAATTTTTCTTTCTGTCTTTTTCTTCTTTTTTTTTGGATGGAACACATTGAGCTGCTTCATGGAGATATACAGAAAAATCAATTGCTAAGCATAAAATGCAACTCACATTAAGGAAACTGCAAACGATAACTAATTATGATAAGTTGCTGTATAAATTACTCTGTGACAGTCCCAGCAATCAATTTCAAACATAAATAGACCAAACCCCTGGTTGGAGAGGAAGATGAGCATCTAACAACTGTGTCAATAGAAATAATGGCAAGATTGCCAACAGTAGTCAAAGTAGGATGGTTATCATCTCCAAGAAAGTTTCACAGCAGATTTCCTCTTAGCTTTTTGCTTTTTTTCTTTTATACATTTCAAGTCCAATGCTTAATATGGCAAGCTAACTATGGCATGTCTTCAAGACTGTATAAGGAGGAAATAAATAATTCAGGGACAAATTTACTGGGCTTGCAATTATTTTGCAAAATGTTATGCAGACAAACTGGAATGGGATCCTCCACTCAATAGCTGTTGGCAAGGTAGAATTATGGTGGATGTCCCTGATTATCTGTTTTAACATTCCCATCACCCTCTTTCTTCTAAGGTCTTCTCTGCAGCTCAGTGGGGAAACTGGATGCTACATTTTTCAGAATTGCCTTCAGTGAATCAGTCTAGGTTACAGTTGGCCAAAGTGAGGTACTGAAAATCTGGATAGAAGGAGGGGCAGGGCAATGCCCGAAGTGTTGCAATATTTGAAACAGTTTCCAGGTGAACCTGAGAATCCCCACACAGATGCTGCAGATTAAGAAAGTTCATAGGAGATTCCCAGGTGTTCCTGAGAGCTACAAAAGCTTTCTAGCAAGCTCTTGAGAATCACTACCTCAGTGCTGTGGCTGAGACTCCAGGTGGTGGCATCACCTCGAATTCCTCACTTTCGAACCCTTTATAATTTGAATACATAGTGTGTCTCCATTTTCCTTGCCTGAATCCAGACAGATATGGAGTATTATTCATTTTTATTTTTAAACTTTCTCTGTTCCTGATTTTACTGTTCTGTACTTTAAATTATAGAGTGGCAAGGAGGGAGACACAGGCAATTTTTTTAACAGAAGCAGGTGAGAATGAGGATCTTGTACCTCCTGGCATCCTTAGCAAAGGCTGTGGAAGTTTACTCTGGCTGTGGACATTTCCAGGCCATGCCTCTCCCTCTACTTTTTCTTCTCTTCCCTCCAACACAATGACACAATTAGCCCTACTTGCATTTGCTTCCTATGTCGTATGTGAAGAATGGTTGTTAGGGATGACCTGGGACTTGAGCACAGAGTTTGTTTTCCCCTTTCCTCCATTGCTGAATGGCTCCATCACCCCCAGCAATTCCTGGTGTCTTCCTTTGTTCAATGGGAATAACATGTGTCCTCCTCACCTTACAGGGTTGTCTTGAGAATATGGTCTACATTCTAAATAGAAGTGCTTTCCCTAAAAGACTCAATGATCTATATAAATGCGAATTTAACATTTTTTTTCTTTTTTGAGTCAGAGTTTCATTCTGTCGCCATGGCCATCCCAGCGTCAACCTGCTGGGCTCAGGCAATCCTTTCACCCCAGCTGGAACTACACAGGCTTGCACTACCACCACCAGCTAATTTTTTGATATATTGTAGAGACGAGGTCTCACCAAGTTGCCCAGGCTGGTCTCGAATCCCTGGACTCAGGATATCTTCTTGCCTTGGCCTCCCAAAGTGCTGGGATTACTGGCTTGAGCCACCTTGCTCAGCTGTGAATTCTACTTCTAACAGCTACCACATAAAGGGCGGCTATACCCTGGCATGCTGGGCATGACTTGTACCCTTAACATGCTTAAAGAGAAATTTCTCCAACAAATATTTCAGTGTTTCTCATAGCATGGACATCCAATGAGGACAAAATATGTAAACTGCTACTAGGTAACAGTTGATATCACTGACATAGCCCTGTGTCCCCATACTCCAAAGATATGCTCAAACCTAAGGCAGCATGCTCAGAATTCAGGTGAGCCATTCTAAATCTGTGTGCATACCACAATTTGTATCTTATTGAGAGTCCAGCCCCTTCTTTGAGAATTTCACTTCTAGAAAATAATTCCATTGGTTGCTTCAATTCTTCCTATTCCCTTCCCTATCAACAGAACATCAACAATTGAAAACTACAACATTAAAATAATCATCTAAGAAGTTCAGCTTTGTAGCTAATGCTCTCTGTTAATCAATCAATAGATATGACTCCCATTCATCATGATTTTGGTTTCTGAAAGCAACAGCTGAGGT
This sequence comes from Cephalopachus bancanus, assembly GCA_027257055.1. Classification (NCBI taxonomy): domain Eukaryota; kingdom Metazoa; phylum Chordata; class Mammalia; order Primates; family Tarsiidae; genus Cephalopachus; species Cephalopachus bancanus. The sequence continues at coordinate 7,853,875 of JAPVLO010000036.1, forward strand.
CTGAGGTCCACACAGCTAGCTAGAAAGGCATCCTTTCTCATATGCAATCAAGTTGCCTCTCGAAGGTAACTAGGGTACTCACTCTTCCCCTGTGTTTCTATCCTTTGCTGAACAAATACCTATTGAGCTCTCATTAAGTAGGAGGTCCTATGCAGGCACTGAAGATACAGTGGTGAGCAAATAGATGCAAATAACTCCACTCTTCCCAACAGCTTATGACCTATCTAGGAAGACAGTTTCTGAATAGAAAACACTGACCTAATAAAAAATATGTAGGGGAGATCAAAGGAGTTTCCACTGGAGCTGTGATATTTAAGCTGATACCTGAAGAATGAGTAGGAGTTAGTGATATGAAAGACAAGAGGAGTTAGACTTACTATTGCTTCTCAGGGAGTTTTCCGGTATAAGGAGTGTAAGACATATATAACCTGACCCCTTCATATAACAAAAAATATGAAAAATTGCACTAAGGAGATAAAAATAGATATTATCAGTAACTATAGGAGGGAAAAAAACCAATATAGCTCAGATCAGTAAAAGTTTTATGCAGGAAGCAGAAAGTTACAGTCCCTATGATGCATGGATTAGCTACACATTACAGATGGAAAATTGAGTCCCTGTCTCCTGATCATTATTCTAGGCTCAGACTTCCCTAGCATTGGAATCTATAGTTCTTAGGACATGAATCTTGGGACTATCATACTCGACATTGGAAGTTACATAAAAGGACACATAAAGGGAAAATGACATATACAGAAAAATAGCAATTTGCACATGAACTACTGCCCGCCAGTTTTTGTAGTTGTTGGTGCGGAAGGAAAAGAGATTGGGAACTGGATGAATCAAAAAGGATTTACAAATAGAACTTCAAGTTAGGATTTTATAGACCAAGTTTCAGACATCACAGGATTTCATTTGGGAAAGAATTGATGTAATTTGTCTTCACACCGTAAAAGGTCCTTTTCTACATAAATGTTTGAGGGCTGTTTTCGCACAGGTATTAAATGACAAATAGTTTAGTAATTTCTGAGTTCAGAAATTTGAAATAATTTCCTTAACTTGCATATCTTTTTAAAAGATGACATTAAGTGGTTTCATTTTTGGTGCCAACAAATAATGGCTTTCCCCATTAGTTGGTGTAGAAAGTCAACCTGATTCAAGCCAAGTTCGTTCATGCCAAGCTGAAACATACTAACTAGTCTCACCTTTCCCCTACATAGATTAGTCCAACGATAATCCAGCTCTAATGAACTTCTCTGAACCTCTCTTTATTGGTCTCTTCATGACCATAGGCCAAAGAACATCATTTGATGATGCAAACTTGCTTTTTTCCAACATCCAAGTCCTCAGCACTGATCAGGAAACCAATGTTAAATGCATAGGGATATTCCTCAGTAAAATTGAGATGCCTGTTGTTGGCTCCCTTTAAACGGCATTTTTTTTTCATTTGTCCCATTGATGTTAGGCTCTGATGTCATCCAAGTGCACTTATTTGAACTCAAACTATTGTAGGTATTTTTCCATATTCCAAATAATACTCAAAATACCTTCCAAATATATTATCTTATATTTGGAATCTTCAAGGCTCAGATTTCTTATATTACTGTTAACATGACAGATGATATTTGCCCTATTCTTGATGATTGTCATTTATCTGAACACATCCTCCCACTGTGAAATCTCAATTTCATGGCCAGCTAAACTTTACAAGTGTCCTTGAGGTCTCTGAGACTTCAGTCCCTATGCAAGTTATTCAATAGGCTATAAAGTAAAATTACCTTTATTCAAATACAAGAAACCAATAAATAAACACATGGATGTGATGCTAATTTAAGGATTAATGTGTTAATCTTTTTAGATGTGGTATTATTTGTCTAGGGATATTCCCCATTACAGTCTCTAAAGGGATATGCTCAAGACCTTCATAAGGACATTCAGTGAAAGAGACCTGTTCATGCCTCTCAAAACATAATACCTGTTTTTGAGAAAAATTGATTTTCACCAAACTAACACTTAATGAAGGGAATCACACTGAACCCAAATTAAACCAAAGTATATTTAAATGTAGAAAAGTTCTATTGATGCCCAGACACCAAACAGGCAGCACAGGTCTAAGTCACAGACCCCTGGAATTCTATACTACTCTCTTGATCATCTCCTGTGGAATACAAGTGTTCTGTTTTCCCAGAACCCAGATTGTCTCAGAAGGTCAGCTCTATTGCTTTCTGAGGAACTCCATAGCCTTTCCTCCTACCCACCCATATAGCAATGTTGCAGGGATGACAGGAAAAAAACCCCAAATAGCCCTGTTACAAACTGGGCAAAAGATATGAATAGACACTTCTCAAAAGAAGACATAAGAGCAGCCGACAGATACATGAAAAAATGCTCTGCCTCACTAATCATCAAATAAATGGAAATTAAAACCATACTGAGATAACACCTAACTCTAGACAGGATAGCCATCATCAGTAACTCAAAAAACAAAAGACAATGGAGAGAATCGGGGAAAAGGAAACACTTCTACACTATTGGTAGGAGTGTAAACTAGTACAACCCCTATGGAAAACAGTTTAGCAATTCCTAAAAGATCTAAAAATCAACCTTCCATATGACCCTGCAATCCCCCTTCTGGGAATATACCCAGAGGAACTCAAATCACTCTATGGAAAAGATACCTGCACATGCATGTTTACTGCAGCATTATTCACAATAGTAAAAACATGGAACTAACTGTGCTGCCCATTGAAAGTGGACTGGATTTTTAAAATGTGGTACATATACACAATGGAATACTATGCAGCCAAGAAAAAAAAAGAACAAAATTAAGAACTTTGCAGCAACTTGGGATGGATTTAGAGTCTATCATACCGAGTGGTACCTCATGTTCTCACTCAAAAATGGACCTTAAACAATTATCATAATACTATAATAAAGAGATTGGTAGTAGTGAGAAACTGCCAGGGGAGGGGGGTGGCACACCTCATCAACAAGGGTACCTGCATAAGGACCATTTGTATACCTAACCCTGAATTGTACCCCACATTTTAAAAATAAAAAATAAAAATAAAAATTAAAAAAAGAACAAAAATACTCCTTATTCAGTGTCCCCTACATATACAAGGGGAATTTTCTACTTGAGAAACAATGTTCAAAGCAACGAGTTTAGCAATGAGGCATTTTCAAATGATATTCTATATCAGTATTCTACCTTGCTTTTGAAACTGAATAGTCTAGAGATGACAATAGAAGTTTCTGGAAAAACTGGGTAAACCAAATTAATGTTTTGAGAATCAGAGAATTCAGCAAAAACCACACATGGATTCTCTCAACATTACCAGGCAAATTGGAATTCCTTTTAGCTGTAATACAGAATTCATTCATTTTGAAATTACAGATGTCAACTGTTCGCTCCCAATGATATTTTTACAAATATTAGTGAGTTTCCCAATTTCTCTCCATCACTATTATTGGAGGTAACAATCTCCTTAGTAATTTGTAAGTGCCATAATCTATTTAAAGAAAAATATCACAAAATTATATTATACCACGAATTTATTGGCCTCCCCAGTAGACTGCCACTAAATTCTGTTTAATATGGGTTAAAATCACTAGGTTTGACAGGTATGGTTTTCTCATCAAGGACTTAAAAAGCACTGTGTTCTTTCTAAAGTGCCGAGGCAGCAGTAATGAGCCCAGAGCTCTGCACAACCAAGTGTCCCTCCTGCACCCCCTGAGAGTAGTAAAAAACTGAGTTCCAACCTCGGTGACTGGTGAGTTCCCTGGAAGCAGAAGGCAGGGGTGTGTAGTGGCGCTCTGGAGAGGCGGCAACATCCTCACTAGAAACCTGTGTGATAAAAGCAAAGGTCAACATGAAGCAACACCGAAAACCAAACACTTCCGTTTTTTCAATATGTCTCCTTGGGATCTGAGTTTGGAAAAAACATTCACCGAAGTTTTTCTTAGGAAGCAAAAGTTGTCTTTGTTGTGATAATATTCTGGCAAGTGTAGGGTAGAATCTAAAACTTTAAAGGGCCTCAGTACAGGTGGAATAGCTCTGAGACATGGGGACAGTGTGTTTATTGTACTGAATTGAAAGGAGTGGGAGGAGGGAAACAAGAGACACAAGGTAGGTGTGAACTTAGACTTCTGTCACAGGCCTTCTCCCAGTAATTCCCTCAAAGTAAAGGCTGGTGGTGAGCAGATTTCTATGGAAACCAGTGAAAAGGCTAAGCTTTGCCCCCAGGGTGAATGGGGAAAGTCAGGAGTGGTTTCTATGGGCCTAGTAGCATGGAAGACATAAGACTCAACTGCGAGGATTCACCGTAGTGAAGAATATAAATCATGTCAGGCTGTGAAATGGGGCTTCTGGCTAAGTTTCACAACAGCACTGAGAAATTCATCTGACATGTGGATTTGGGATACGGTAGTTATCAACAAATTTTTGTCATTTTAAAGCCTAAAAGAAAATGACATAAAATGTACCTAGGATGATACTTTTTTACTGTACACAAACAGCTCTTTAACCATAGAATTGAGTCTAGGATTCCCGGGCTGCTAACTCTCTCTCTCTCTCAAATGATACATCCTTGTGAGCTATGGGGTCAGCTGTCACTCAGGACTGATGACCAGTATATCACATATCACAATGTGGTTGCTTATAATAAGAAGCATTACTGTTGCAAGTCTCAACTAGAGATTTCTAAATCAAATGCAACTTTTTTTTAATAACCAAAAAAGAACATCTGCTAGGATCAAAATCCTAAGCTTACAACATTTCCAAGCTTCATGAAAAAGTAAATTTCATTAATGCTACATTTTTCTTTCCGGAATAGGAAATACATTCTATGGGATATATTTGCCCTCCTAGAAGCAGGCCTTTTCTCCAAAGAGATTACCTATATTATAAGAATCAAAACTAAGTAGGAGATTAGACCTACTTGCTAGAAAAACCCCTTAAACTTCATTTCTGACATTTGAGATGTTTGACTAAGCAGCTTTCAGTGAAGACTTACAGAAAGAGTTCTGAATGAAGCAAAATTGGAAGCTCTGTCCCTTGGTAGACACAGAAACAGGAGCATTTCTTTACTGCAGCTAAGGCGACTATATGAGGGAACCCCCCCCCAAAAGCAGAGTTTATCTTTTGGAGGGTGGGCCCCTACAGGCTTCCCCCTGTAAGATAAGTGTTCTAGGAACCCATTGACATCAGTGTACCAGTTAGCGTTGTTGTGAGAGGCTGCATTCGGCTTCAGTGATTTTTTTTTTAAGAGATTCTTTCAACGTGTTTGCCCACTTCATGATGGGTGATTTATGAGCACACCTGCCCACACCACATTGAGTGTTCAGCAGTTTTTGACCAAAAACTTCATGACTCCTGTGGTCCACCCTCCCAAAACAAAACTTTTTTTGTTTTCCTGGATGCAAAAAGTCCTCAAAGGGAAATGTTTTGCTGACGTGAAAGAAGTGAAATTATAAAATGCCAGAAGCACTAAAAGGCATCAAAATTGATGAGTTCAAAAACTGTTTTGAGTAGTAGAAAAAGCATCTCAATAGGTGTATTGCATCAGAAGAAGAGTACTTTGAAGGTGACCAAAGTTTAAATATGTAAGAATAAATACAAAGTTTTTCATAAATAAATTCCAGGTTTTTTTGGAGGGGGGTTCTCCCCTCACGTGATGCTTAAAGTTTGAAACAAGGCATTGGTTCAGAAAGATAAAAGCTCAGTCACCAAGAAAACATTGTAAAAAGTAGATAAGACTTTTGCTACATACTACATCACTAGACTTGTAGGATGTGGCAAGAATGTGAAGAAATCAGAAATTAGATTTAAAATCATATATTATAGTCACCACATGTCTCTTGATTGGGTATTCAAGGTTCTTCAAGGTCTCCTGTAATCTCTACAAGATGAAACACAATGGCAGTGTCCTAAATATGATGTCTATTCAATACTTGAGGCAGGGCATATGGGGTGGGGAGATGGGGACCTTCCTTCCACAGATCTACCATCCTTCCTCCATAAGATGCCATAGCTTCTCTCTTTTTCACAGTTTGTGCTCCACCTCATCACTTAAAAAAAATCCAATATGAGTTTTAAGTTGCTATATTGTGATATTTCTTAGAATTTTTAATCTCAATTTGGGCTGGTGACAATTCGATGACAGCTTTTTCTAAAATTACTGGAATAAATGCTACTTTTTAGCAAATACCTCTAACTGTGCAAAACATTAGAGTTCTGTAACCAAGAGTAAAAGAGCTATTTAGCTTTATTTCCAATTATAGACAGAGCAACAATGGCATGGCTTCAGTTGTTTTGCAGTCACCATTCTATGCCCAGCACTTATTATTTTCTGCTCAGTGTCCATTGATAAACTCAAGTCATGGAAAATAATTGAGGCAAAGAACAATTTTGCAACCTCTTCCTCTTGGTAGAACTTCCACAGCTGGATGTTTATGAAAATTACTACAAAGCAAGATTCCAACTACCAGCTCTTTGACTTCACTTTCCTCAAAATGAAGCCCGTGTGATCTTTTCTACAGTGATGTTCACACTTGTTCCTTGAACCTTAGGCTTAGAAATATCATTTAGAAAAACAGTTATCATATGAAATAAATGGACAAGAAAATAGCTTAAATTTGCACACCATTTGCCAAAGAATAAAGAACTCACCTTGAAATGGAAGCAATATACACAGCATACTGAATATAAGATAAGATAAACATAACTAGAAAAATTTAAATAATGTTTTATTTCACCTGGATTAAGAAGAGATGCCTAAGATGGGTATAAGGAAATTTGGATAAATCTGCATCTTCAGGACTATAAAGACTCTTAAAGATCTTTGAATCCTTGTCATATTTCCTAATTGCCTACAGCAATGGATTATAATTTTACATTTTATTTTTTAAATTCTCCTGTCAGAAAATATTTGCAACATCTACCATAAAATATTTGCACCTAGAATACATAATGTCCCTAAATCAATAACAAATATAATAGAAAAAATAGACAAAGAAAGTTTCAGGAAATTCAAAGAGAAAACCTGAACAGTCAATAAACATAAGAGAAATTGCTCAAATTTACTAGTAGCGGGGGCAATGAAGATTAAAACAAGATATGAATGATTTTTCCACTCATCATATTGGCAAACTTTTAAGTCTTGCAGTAACAAATACTAGTGAGAATGAAGAGAAATGAAACTGTTTGACCCCCATCCTTTGCCAGTGGGAATGTACATTGGTCCAACTACTTTGGAGAGAAATTTAACAATATCTAATAAAATTGAAAATTGGTGCAGCAATTTCATTTAGAATATACACACTATGGAAAATTTAACTCAGGACTACAAGTTGAGACATAAAACAATATTTATTGCAGCATTATTTATAATAGAAGAAATTGGAAATAACTCCAATGTCTGTCAGTGAGGAAAATGAATAAATAAAATGCTGTATATTCATTTTAGTATAATAATATAATAATTTAGTAGAATAATATTTAGTATTTTAGAGCAATAAACCTGATTTATATATCTCCATTTGAATAGGTCTAAAAATATAATACAGAGTGAAAAATCAAGTTGCAAATTGATAACGTAGTATAATGTTATTTATGTAAATGTGTAGTCCTTTGATCTCATATGTGTATGGAAATATCTAAAAATTATAAAAGATATACACTAAATTCATGAAAATGGTTGCCTCTGCCAATGGGTAGGGTAACAGATCTGGGGCTAATAGAATGCAGGGAAGGGGGAGCTTCAGCTTTATATATGATAGTTCTTTCTATCTTTTAACAAAGATGTGCAACAAATATGTCAAAATATTAGAAACTACAAATTCTGGATAGTAGCTACATGTATTCATTCTTTTTTTCACTTTTCTACATTTTTTAAATTTCTCAAAATTAAGTATGAAACTTAAAAAAAAAAAAAACTCAGACATAGACTGGGCTCAGTGGCTCAGCCTGTAATCCCAGCACTTTGGGAGGTTGAGGCGAGTGGATTACCTGAGCCCGTGGGTTTGAGACAAGCCGGGGCAACTTGGCGAGACTTTGTCTCTACAACAAATAAAAAATTAGCCAGGCATGGTAGCATGCACCTGTAGTTCTGGCTACTTGGAAGGCTGTGACGGAAGGATTGCTGGAGCCCAGCTGGTCAACACTGTGGTGGCCGTGAGTGTGTCACTGCACTCCAGCCTGGCTGACAGTGTGAGACTCCAACTCAAAAAAAACAAAAAAAGAACCAAACAAACCAGCAAAACAAAAAAGCAAACTTCTATTGCTTCTCTAATCCATGTAGTCCTGTATTCATATAAATTCATAATGAGAGAAAAAAAATCCTATAGCAATTCTTTAGTACTTACATAACATGGATTAATGTCATCTCTGATTGGCTTTTTATGATGAAATATCCCATTTTGTTTCTTATAAAGCTACTGAGTTTGACCCATAGAGTGGAAAAAAGCTGAAAATGGTAAATATGTATCCTCTTCACGTCAAGGCTCAAAATACTCATTCCAGCCTTGCAAGTCCTGTGGAAGATATGCCAAAGAACACTGAAGGTTTCTTGACTTTCCTCCTTCTCACAACTAAAGAGTTGCTAATAATCTTTTAAAACTTACATCAGTAAAGGTAACAGTCACTAATATACTGTACTCTGCAATTTCTATAATGCAGGAAGGAAGGTAGAATCTTGATGACCTCGATGGAAAAGATTCAATGAAATACAGTATACTCTACAAGAGACTTGCAAAGTGAGAATTTCATTCAGCAATTACAGAAAACGAATGTCTTCAGATAAATGTGTAAAATTCAAGCCCCTTTCCAAAGGGTGCATTCAATGAGAAACGGCAGTCCAGTGAATATTTCCAAGCGTCACGGATGCACTGAAGGAACACGATACAGACCACAGGAGGAGAGACTTGGCAGACTTCGAAACAAGAAGGGGGCAGCTACAAAGTTGTTTAATAGCCATAAATCTCCCACTATTTTTCACAAAATACCATCTAAGACCACAGCTCTGCAACTCATTCCCCATCGCTCAGCTCAAGTGGAGCGCTTTGGCATGCCCACTCACCCTTAAATCATACACCGCATAAAGTGATCCTGGGTCTGGGAAATTTGTCAGCCTCTTTCAAGTAAAAGCAATCTTCACTTTTCATCACAATTCATTCCCTGAAACCATGGTATAAAGCTGACTCTTCTAAAAACATTTATTCTCTCTCATAAAAAAAGCATCATTCATTTAGTTATCAAGTATTTAATAACCACCTATTATATGCCAAGCCCTGTGCTGAGAATTCCAAGAAAAAGAAAAATAAGGACCTTGGTTACATTCCTGGTCCATAAAAAAAGGCATACCATGAATTAATACTGATTATGAAGAGTCACCAACTCATAGCAACCCTCACACTTCCATACTCTGTATTATCACAGAACATTGTCCCTGACCTCTATTATGACATCTAAACACCAGTAATGGTAATTATGCCCTCACTTGTGTCTCATTCATACGAACAGAGAGTGTTTGAAATTTACCCATATTAACTTTCTGAAATTAACTATACTATTAACCCTTGTATACAATAACTGCCAGAATTATAGAAGGAAGTTAATGCACGACGATTGAATGAATAAAACATTTTACAGTCAAAGATAAAACTATATACTATGAGTGTAATTCAACATAAAAGTGTGAGCCAAGTTGCCAGAATCAGAAGATAAAGGCCTGCCATCATCTGAAGGATTAAGTCAGAGAAAACAAAGAGCCAACTTGAAGGCTGAGGCTTCCTGCTCCACTCACAGGTGAGGGTGGCATGCCTTTTAGTGTAAAGAAAGATAGAAAGCATAAAAGACAGATGGATTAAGTTGGGAATGACTGACAGATTTGGGAGCATGAACAGTCATACCCTGTCTGGAGCCAAAAGTCAAGAAGTCAGGAGGAATAAACAAAAGGCAAGGCAGGACGAGGGTGAGTCCATAACCAAGAGACCCAGAAAAATCCCACTGGAGCAGAGCTCAAAAGTCTGGGCAAAAGCTGAGCATTAACCTGAATAAGAGAAGTCAGGTAATTCAGGTGAGAAGTTGGTCAGAGAACAGGCAGGTTGGAATGGGAGGATTGTGTCAAAGGCCTTTTCAGAATGGCGAAGTTCTTTAAAGACATAGCCTGGAGGTTTCCATCTGTTTCTATCTGATCTACTTGGATCCCAGTTCTGCAAGGGCCTAAAATGGCATGTGGCCCAGAGTATTACTTCATAAATGTTTAAGAAATGGAGGGAGGAAGAGAGGAAGGTTGGGATTGGGGGAAGGAGAGAAAGAACCAGAAAAAGAAAAAAAGAAGGAAGGGCTATGGCTTGGGCATTTTGTGGGTTACTATATGACAAATAATAGAATGTAAGAGATGTGAAAGATTTCACAAATCATCTAGAACAGTAGCTTCCAAAACACTTACATAATAGAAGAAAAAATCAATAATCTAAATATTGGACATTATGGAAATTACCATAATTTCTTATAGTAACCAAATAAAACTTTAAGTACAGAAAAGAAATACGCAAAGATGCTTATTATATAATATTAATTGAACACATTGCAATATGTATTAAAATAGTACATATGACATACGCTGTGATTTTTAACTATATAAAATTTGCAATAGGTAGAAATTCATAAGCAAAGATCAAAAGATTTTTGTTAACAATGTAATTGGGGTGGTTTGATTTTTTTAAACTGTATTTAATATGTAATTACTTCTCTACTTATATTCAAGGGCTCATATGAAATAATGCTCCATCAAATACCTTTCCAGTCTCTCCCAACAGAGTTTAAGGAAAGGTAGAAGTAGAGGAGGGAGGTAAAATAGGAGATAAGAAGGAACTAGAACAGAAAGGAAGCAAAATGTTAGATAGTAGCTAATATTTCTTGTATGTATACTAAGTGTTCATGGTTTTCCAATGTATGAGATGTGTCCTATTATTCCTCTCATTTGAAAAAATGAGAAACCTGAGACTTGGAAAAGATAAGTAACATGTCCAAGGCTATACAGTTCTTAAGTCCAGAGTGACATTGAAAGCAAGTCAGCCTGACCCTCAAAGTCCAAATTGTTTCCCCAGCTCCATACCCTCTCTGCCACGAAGCCCTCAGGTTTTTCTGATATTCCTCTCCTGACCGTTACTCTACTCTTCCCTGTGTCACTGTGCATCGGGCACTCTTCCCTTTTGCAGAACTATAGACTTCAAGATTTTGATGGTAAGTCCTAAAGTGATAGTTGGATGCCTTGCAGTCCCTAACAAAGTAACTTCTCAAAGCATTGAGAAAAGATTATACGATGAGAAGGAATGTACTAATAGCATGGGTAATTTTTAAAAAGACAGAACATCCTATGCATAAATAATTACCTTTATCCAAAGTAGTATGATGAAACAAACTAATATTTGGCTGAAGTTAATTCTTGCTAAGGATTTACTTTACATCATATGCTCAAACACAAAACATAATCAAAATGTAACATATTATAACCACCAAGTAATGTGTGTGTTTATCTCATTTCTTGAGCACTAATTATATGCTGGTATTTATATACATTGTTTAATTTAACTCTCTCAACAACCTTATAATAACCATTATTGTTGCCATTTTATAGATAAGGCAATTGATATTTAGAGAAAGTTACACAACTTGCCCAAGAACACCCAGCTAGAAAATGAAGAGTTTGGAATTTCAAACAACACAGCTTGATTCTATAGCATAAATCCCAATCAATGTACAATGAAGTTTATGTTCAAAGGTCCCTGGCAAAGAATACTCTATTAGGTTTATTTATGCACATATGAAGGTAGGTAATATATTTGTAGTGAAATATGATTCATTCGATGTTAATATGCAACATGTTTTTGTGACTTGGTTTTGGATAAAATGATCAGTTCATTTAATAACAAATAAAATAATTAGCTATGCAATGTAGATGTATGAGTGCTTTACACCTTTGGGGTTCATATAGCCAGTGGTGTGCTAGAGTTAACATATACAGGTTCTCAATAAATAATGATTAAGTTTTCAGGAATTTTGTCAGTTGTTAAACACAGAGAGTATTTAAAATTAAATTATATATAGTTATCATTGACTAAATGATCTTAAAAGCAAAGGTCATATATATCAAAACTCATCACTTCCTAATTAATTTAAACAATTTTACTGTTATTTATAGTCTTGAAAATTATTTTATTCTATTGTATCTGCATGGTAGAAATACTATATAATGTTGTGCTACCTCTTTCCAGCTCTTCCATGACCTCACTTTGGTAGCTTGACATTGGCCATAGTGGGAGTATTTGCAGCAGAAATTGGCAAATGCTACAAATTAGAGTTTGATTTATTGGTTTGTTGATTTGCTAAACTTAAGAAAGTGATTGGAGAAAATATTAATGATGCAAACAGAACTTAAAATAATGTTGTATCTGTAGCCTAATTTTAGCAAAATAACTCATGCTCCATCATACTTCTTTTGCTAAAGATAATTGTTCATTTGTAGATAGGATGTTCAATCTTTATTAAAATTACTCATGTTCTTAGTAAATTCCTTCTCATTGGATAATCTTTTCTTAACACTTTGAGGAGTTGCTTTGTTAAGTACTGCAAGGCATTGTGAACAGCACAAAAAACTGAAGAAACATTCTTCCAATATTCAAAAACTATATCCAACTCAGAAAAGCAGTTGCTCATGTCATTAACAAGTGAGTCAAGTTCTGGCATACTTATTAAGGTAAAGAAAAATATCAACCAATATTCCCGTTGGAACTACACTAGCTCATCAACTGCAACCACAGATACAGCTACAAGATACAAGGGTTTGGCCAAAATCACTGAAAGTTTCTGTGACAATCAAGTGGCTGCATGGAATTTGTTATAAAGAATATTCTAGCCAGGTGCAGTGGCTCACACCTATAATCCCAGCACTTTGGGAGGCTGAGGCAAGAGGATTGCCTGAGCCCATGGGTTCGAGACCAGCCTGGACAACTTGGTGATACCTCATCTCTACAATAAATCAAGAAAAAAATTAGCCAGGTTTGGTGGCACAGACCTGTATTTCCAGTTACTAGGAAGGCTGAGGCAGAAGGATCGCCTGAGCCCAGCAAGTTGAGGCTGCGGTGGCCATGAGCGTGCCACTGCACTCCAGCCTGGATGACAAAGAGAGACTCTGACCACCCCCCAAAAGAATATTCTATATTTAATTTTTATTTGTAAATTGTGCTCTAAATATCCTTCACAGAAGTAAAAATACAATAAATGTATGTACATGTATACATGAATACACTTTTTTTTTCCTGGAGACTCAGTTGTTAGGCATTTACCAGCATACCAACACCTATAACCCTTATCAGGTAGTATCCAAAGCATGTCTGGAGCTACAGAAATAAGGACTATCTTATTGTCTAAGAATGGAATAACAGTAAGAAAAAACTAGTAAAGCATCAAGGGTTCAGTTCTTGATGTATCCATAACTTATATATTGCATACCTCTCTCTTTTCTCTGCTCTGATGTCTTACTGACCAAGACTAAGAGTCAGCCTCCATCTTGCTGTGTATGTAACCTTGGGCAATATAAATTCTTTAAAACACACTTGGGCATAAATGGTAATGGTGATAATAATGATCATGATGATGATAATAGTTAAAAATTGATAACACTTATTGGTGCTTACTTTGTGTCTGGGACTGTGTTAAATACTTTTCTTATACAGCATTCATTTATTCAGTCTTCACAACAGTTTCATGATGGAGTTACAACTCCTAGTTCTGTTTTACAGATGAGGAAGCCAAGGACCAGAGACATTAAATAACTTGACGAAACTCTAACTTAGGTTCTTGGGTTACCAGTACCTGGCAGAGCTGGGACACTAATCTAGGCAGTTGGCTTTCAGTGGCCACTGTCTTAAACAATTATGATGTTATTATACTGCCTTTCTTTCCAACAAAGGTAAAGATTAAATAAGTTAAAACATAACACACTTAGCCATTGTTCCTTGAATATTAGCTATGATTTATTTTTATTTCACTCCAATTTTGCTTAACATGTTCTCTTAACTAGACTTTAAATTTTTTGAAAGATAGGGCTAATGTTGCATGGTTTTTCCTACCCTTTCACAGTAGCCATAACAGGAACATGTCCATTCTTTGTAATTGAATATTCATTACATAAATGAATTTTGCACCTTACTTGTCAAGCAGAAAAGCACTGTTGAGATCCCTTCTGAGAGCAGAAGTTGTGGGATCTCTAGCCTTGTTATAATTTGAAAATATCCATAGATTCATCATATTATTGTGATGGTCTAATGATCTTTAGTAAATAGCTCCATACGGCATTTCTCATCTGGGTTTGTAGGGCTGTCTTAGAAGTAATATTATGTCATGGTAGTACTAGAGGCTTGATTTATTTTGGCTTAAAAGAGGAACTCGTCTCATGTGTCTCTCTTCCTCTCACATATATATATATTTTTTTTTTAATTCTCAAGGGCTGCAGGTCAAGTTCTGTCCTTGGAACCAAAGTAGTTTTCCAAAATGAGGTGAAGCCAATTCTGTCAAGCTAGGCCAGAACTGCTGTCAGTGCCTTTCCCAAATACATCAGACCCTCTGCTTGTAAAAATAAATTGATACCAATGCAAGAAATTTATTAGGAGATGACAGCCCGGTTCATAATGGAAATATGGAGAAAACATCATCCTTCAAAACTGACAGTTTATCCATCATGCCTCAGATTCCTGAGATATAAGCAGACACTGTCACATGCAATCCACTGAAGACACGTATTCTTGGATTTCCTTATGACAGGAAACTCTGAAATAATCCAGAAGAAGGGAAGGACTTGCACTGCCTTTATTGTGCTCGGCCATAAATTATCAGCATTAGCAGAAGAAACATGTGGCCAAGGAAATGAATAATGGAGAAAATCAGGAGGCCTGGAATTCTCAAAGGCCCCTTCTTTTCTCTCAGGGATGATGAACTGGGACAGGGGTCAGGGAGGGTTACTGCACCACTGTGAGGGACATCAATACCCTGTTATGTGTAAGCAAAGCCAACAGGTGGCAGGGCATCGCTGCAAACTCACCACAGTTTGTTCTGCTTGGGGGCCTGGTCATCTTGCCCTGCTAACTTTTCAACTGTGGCTACTTTGCTTAGCTGGTTATTTGTATTAATAAACTTGCAACAATTTAGAAGGGCCATTTTAATTAGGAATAAATGCAAGAATATATGTGGGCATCACAAGAGACCTGATCTTTGCAGGCTTAATGAGGCGACCTACCCAACCCCATATGAAATAATTGTGTATTGTATTAAAAGCTCCTTTGGAAAATATAATCGTGGTAGTAAATTGGAATGAAATGAACATGGTATTAAAGGGGGAAAAATATTCACTGCCAATTTTATGGGGCCTTAAAATATTTATGTTCTAAACTTGCATTCTTTGGAGATTTGCTGAGTGTTGCTAGAGCTAGGAAACTTTTTTAATGAGATACATGCATATTTTTCAAATTTACAGATCTTTTTAGTGAAAATAGAAAGTCATAAATGTAAAATGGAAACCTAAACAAGGCAAGTGCAACTGTAATGGTCTTATATTCTAACTGTATCCTTTATACTAGAAAAATTAAAAGCATGGAAAATTTCATTTAAATGTGTATAATATGCAAGGAAACTTTACTTGATGTAAATTTCTATTTGATTGAGGTACAGAGAACAACAGCATAAATATGATAACCCAAGTAAACTCAGGTTTTGTGCATTTCTTATGTTATGTGGACAAGGATAGGATATGTACATTCTTGGGTTACTTAAACACAGAGTCAAATACTACATATTGATGTACTTCCCAGAATAAATCCCTAAGAACAGCAGGGAAATAAATTACATGTTGATCAAGTCTTTATTCATAGGTACCAGCAGTTGAAAAAATGCAAGTGGGTCTATAATTCTTAAACACTGAATTCTTCTTTAAATGCTTTCATTCTTTGAAAGAGGTAAATGAATTTCTAATTGTTCACATTTGTTTCAGCCAATCTTCCTGATACCCTGTCTCAAGAAAGACCTAAAACTCGGTTGACTTTACATGTCCAAATTAAATATATCTCTGTTTTCCTTTTGCTTTCTCCGTAAGTGCAGGCCAGCATGACTTAACATTCATCCAGAGTTTATTTCAATATTAGCGGAAAACAAGCCATTTTTCAATTTAATGAATAGCTTCAGTGTCACTCATTTAACCAAAAATGTGACCCTAAACTTGATGGATCTCACCAAAAAGCACATTTTCAAATTATTTTTCTATTGAAGGTTATGAATATCATTTCCCAAATTATTGTGACAGCTGTGAGAGGAAAACCCACATCACAGATACAGAGCTTAGAAACAAAACTCAGACCTAACAAAATGGTAGTTTCATTTGTGAAATGAGAAAAAGGGAACGGAAAAGAAAGCACGAACCATATGGGAGAGAAAAAATACCTCTTTTGAGACTTATGCAACAGGAAAAAAAGAGTCATGTAAAGCAGCTGAAATTCCCATACTTTTTTGTTACTACCATTTTTGTTTCCCAATCATTCTAAATTGGGAAGATGAAGGCTGAGCATTACTGATTCAAAAAAACTACAAGAGGACATCTGATATTTCTTCCTTATTAAGGATGATGGAGTGTAATTGATGTGCCTGGTGCCTGGCCAATTCCAACTTTTTGAGAATACTGCTTAATGTGCGGACATTATTTTTGGACTACTGAACGCCAGAAAATAATGAGCTGGCATTCAGCTTTGGTGAATAAGACCCTGAATTTTCATCTAAAAGCAGTTTTGAGTTATTGCTGGAGATAAGGTGTAACTGTGCAAGGGAATTTTACCCATGTTTCTCCCATGAATCATAAATGAGGAAAAAAATTACAGTCTAAATTGCACTTAAAAGGAATAAAGTCTTTTCATGTCATACATGATTTATCAAAATGATCTCATTTTAAGGGTACTGTGGTGTATCTTGATTAATCGCATTAGGAAGCGTGATGAATGGCCTCTTTAATGGTAACACAGGATTTATTGGCAACATCCCGACTTGAACTAGAAGGGTAAGAAGTAAAATATACAATAGATAGCTAATGCAGATAGGGTATAAGTAATGCTCTGACTTGTTTCAGAATTATACCAGGAGACTTAGTTTCAGGAGCTTCTGAAACCACCAGGGGGTAGAGAGCAAACAAGGACCTTGGGTGGCACCACGAATCCAGCCTAACCCGTCTCTAACTTGTTGCAATGCAGGTAAAACCACTCTGCTGGACCACCAAAAGAAGGTGTCTGTGAATCTGGACAAACCTTAGAAATTCCTAGAAGGAAGAGGGGGACATCACCTTTTGAGATCAGCACTGCTTTCCCTTTTGCCCTATTTTAATATCCTCTTCACATTTCGCTTTAATATCTTAAATGCCTTTTTTTTTTTTAAGCCTACTCGAGTCTGCTCCCACTAATTTCCTCTAAGGCTGACAGATCAGAGGCTTTCCTCGAACTGTTCCTTTTAGAGCTGAGGAGCCCTCCTCGTAATCCTGCTGCTTGTCCGCAATTAATCCTTCCAGTTGCCACATTATTAACACCACCACCCACAGACAGAGGAAGCTCCGACCCACTGGACACTGGCTCCCGACTGAAGCTTCAAAGGTGCCAATCACACCCTCGTCAGAAAGGTGCCTGCTGTCAGCATCAGAGGTTTTCATCCCCTCCTCCCCGCTGATCAAACATTCTTCCTCAGAAGATTAATTCAGAGTCCCCGCCCATTTCCTCCCATATCCTCTTTCCCTTTTTGGTTTACCCAACGATCCATCTTTGCCTCCAAAAGGGAAGCCACGGATAATAGAAACCCTTTCAAAACAAAAGCTGGGCAAAGGCAAATTTAAATCCCAGCTGTTATCAACTTTTAAAAAAAAACCCATTTAAACATCTTAAGGCAGTGAGGATTAGGGCCTGGCCTGAAATGCCATTCTTTGATCAAAGACCCCAAGACTTTACACAAACATAATCACAAGGCAATGGATGCCCCTCTGAAGGCTGAATTGATTTGTTTGACTACAGTGCCTGGGATGGATAGAGAAGCCCCACACTTATTTTCCTTCCTAACTCCCAACATATGTATTACCGGGCCAAGCAACTTATAAATTATATTTCTTTTCTTCCTACGTCTTAATTGGAGTTGCTCCAGGCAGAGCAATGGAGAGAGGGTGTGAGGAGAAGGGAATGTAAGCAACATAGGTATCTGCCATGGACTGCTCCATCGGGGCTGGGGGGGAGGGGGAGAGGTGAAAGTCAAGTTGGAGAAAGAAAGGTGAGAAAGAAGCAGCCCCGTGGTCTCTGATGTGGAACAAAGGTGACTTCACAGACAATGACCTGTGTTTACATTGACCAGTTCTACTGGAATCTTCTCCAGTCGCTTGATAACTGTAGTTACCTATCTCTGTGAGAGTGGTCTTGGGAGGAGAAACCTGCAGGGCCTTTCCTGAGGTCCATGAACAGCTGCCCTGTAGTTCCAGACCCCACTGCTTATCTTAGTCTATCAAGACCAGGTGCCAGGAATGACTCAAAGGAAAACCTTCAAAATATGCATGTGAACCGGGCTCGGTGGCTCAGCCTGTAATCCCGCACCTTTGGGAGGCTGAGATGAGTGAATTACCTGAGCCCACGGGTTCGAGACCCGCCTGGGCAACTTGGCAAGATCTCATCTCTACAATAAATCAAAAATTAGCCGGGCGTGGTAGCGCGCGCCTGTAGTTCCAGCTACTTGGAAGGCAGAGGCAGAAGGATCGCCGGAGCCCAGCAGGTCGAGGCTGTGGTGGCCGGGAGCAGCCACTGCACTCTGGTCTGGACGACAGAGTGAGACTCCAACTCAAAAAAAAAACAAAACAAATGCATGTGAGATCACTGCATGACAAATTCTCATGGCTCAACAGGGCGATACTGATCTACAGGTGATCATTTTGAAGTTGCATAATAAAGAAAATATTTAAATGGAAGTTGAAGCAACCATTGAAAATCAATATTCAAGAATACATAGGTATCTTTATAAAGAGAAAGTTAATCAGGTTTTTGGTCCTGGATTTGGGGATTTGGGGAGGTTTTTTTGCAGAAGGGAGACATAGAGTTACTTTGTCATTTACATTACAAAGAGGCTGTGAGAAAATGAAATTGAAAGTTATACATAATTAAGAATTTTTGGCCAAAATGACTCTGTGGGGACCATTTACCACATTTCCAGGGTAGGCTGAAGAATCTACCCTTGTTGAACAGTTCAAGAAAAGATTATCTTCTTGGTTGTCAGTAAAGAAATGCAACTCAGTGCTTTAAGAAAATAAATGGGAGGGAGGTGTTTTAATAAGTCCAAGGTATATAGTTTCATGTACCATTGGATTGAAGTGTTCAAACTTTTCATAAGGGCTTTCTAACTCAGCTTTGTTTCCTAGCTAGTTCTTCCACGTGGTGACCACCCAGAAGTTCCAGATCTATATCTTACCATCTTCAAAGACAACAGAAAGAGCTTCTCCAGGACAAGGAATCCTCTGCCTGACTGAGTTAAATTGTGTACCCACTCCTAGTGCTGAGAGAGTGACTGGGCCCACTAGACTAATTAAGCAACTGGGCCCACCCTATTAATTAAAGGTGGTTCCCCAGAGGTAAATCTATCCAGAATACAGTACAATGGACACCAAAAAGGCCAAAAAAGCAAATTCCCCTTCAAAAGCACTATGTAAGTCTTTTGGAGTCCCTCATTGCATCCTAGACATTCAAGACATCTCATCACCATCTTTGGGCCAAATTGAACCTGTTATGCAATAGCCCAATCCTGATCCAACATCAATATCAACAACAGGTCTCTGTCTCCAGAAAACCCTCCTCACAAGGTCTTGCAGATATCACATATTTTCATCTTTTCAGGCTCTCAGTTGGCATAAAATAGCTTTATCATGCAATTTTTTTTTTTTTTACAAGTTTGGGTATGCCACAGAAGATTAAAAATAGCCACAGGCATCTAAAGGGAGGAACATGAGAGGTAGGCAAGCACAGTTGCTGGGGTCTCAGTATGACAAGGGAAAAGAGACCAAAAAATAGACTAAGAGCTGAACCATAAGACATCACAACAGGTCTTTGAAATGACAATACCCCAAGCCCCCTGCACCATTTCTCACACATACATGTCAACAGGATAAAGTTAAACTTGGTTTAGTATTTCCTGTAAATGTCAGGAGTTATTTAATTACTAATCAGTATGCATCCAGTAGCTACTGACATCAACCTTTGGGACAAGACATCATTTCCATTTCTTCACGTGGAACAGATAACACTCAAGGGAACTTGCAACCAGGATGAAAGAGTAGCACAAGGAAGTCCTCTGGAAACAACATTCTAAAAAGCTTTTATCATGGTCTACATAATCTTCAAATGTCTAGGAAAATAAATTCTAATGTACATCTCTCATTTTCCAAAGACATTTCCCTGTTACTCCCCTCTTAGCCCTTTTTATCTCTCAAACCTATTTCTGAAAGAGACATCAAGAATGCTTGCCCTGAACACATTCAAGAACCCAGGCTCACTGCTGTCTTAGTAGACGAGGACAATATGTCCTTGAAAGCTTAGGTAATTCTCTAAAGATTCATGTCATGTGTCTTGTGTGAGCTAGGATGTGAAACTGGAACCCTAGCAGACTTAGGATTGGCTGCTAAACTTGAGTTTCATTTCCCTCCAGAGACCCAAAGAAAGTAGGCAGGATTCTCTGCTTAGCAACTCAACAGCACCCACTATGGCAACCAAAGTGGGATATGTACAAACACTGTGCTAGTCTGCTAAACCCTTCTGGGTTAGAGCCCACACACTCTTATAGTCTATAATCAGGACAGCTAAACTCTGACAAAGAACCATGCAGCTTGCTTGTTGATATTTGAAATTCGCAAAGGGTTGCAACATATAGAAGTGTGTATGTTATGTGTGTTGATTGCAGAGGAGAGGATAAGGAAATGAAAGACTGAGTCTCAAACACAGTCCTCTTTGTAAAGTTAATATTAATCTTCAGTTTGTGAACCTTTCTAGATAAGGACTTTACTTTCCTAGATAAGAATTCTACATTATTAAATATTAATTTTCATAATCCTAATGCTTTTATTATAAAATACAGTCCATATAGTAGAATGAGTCAAGAAAAATTGTGGCAGGTGGTTTCATAGATGAAGAGTTGTTTGAGAAGTAATCCCCAAAACATCTTTTTTTCTTAAGTTTCTTCTTTTTTCCAAAATTTTCTGATAATCATTCCCAGAGCTGATCTTTAAAAAGGCCTTTTTATTTGTTTTACACTATCAATAATTGTTGATGTCAAAAGTTTCATTTATCTAAACATATATGTAAAGCTGTCTCCTTGAGAGATTTCATATCCAAATATATGATTACTACATGAAAAATGACAAGCCAAGTATCATAATCAGTACATTTTATGTCCTGTGCAATATTTCTCATCATTCTAGCAGTCTTATTCTCCCTGTGGCCAAAGGAAAATGCAAAACTGACTCAAAGTTTTATTTCCTAAAGAAACACTGCCCTGAGCTTCTGGAATGTTTGAACACATTGTGGTTTAGCAGGACTCAGTCACTGACAAATTGTATATGAACCTACCCCTACATGCCATTGTGGGTATACATAATACTTAGGACAGTCCCAATGCTAACAATAAAGAATGAGAGAACAAGGGTGGAGGGGAGGGAGAAAAAGGAAAAAAAAAAAAAAAAAGGAAAAAGAGGTTTAGGGGTTATTTTCCAAATGACTTTGTATTCTTTAAATCATTTCCCAACATTTCTCCTGACTCCATTCTATATACCAACTGTACTGCATTCTACAAACCCTCTTTTCCCTTTTTTCCACATCTAGGATTCCTAGGTTCTAGAGGTAAACACAGTCACAGATACCCAAGTCTGCCTTCTCCAGTTCCTGGGTTTATCCTGCAACTGCACACTCATAACCAGCTTACACAAGCACTGATGGCACTGTGGGAATTAACACCATGAAGCACTAAGTGCTAAAAGGCCTCTATAAAGATTCATGGGGTGGGGACTGGAGTGGACTGGAGCCTCTCTGCTTAACAGACACGTAATAATTTACTTGATCTTGGGGTAAGTAAAAAGTACCATATGTTTCCGAGAAGGCCCTTCTCTGCCCTGGCTCCTGCCTTCTTCTCAGCCCATCTCTTGCCTTCATTCCCTCACCCTGTAAACCATCAGGCAATCCTGACCAGTTCCCTCAGTGTGCTGGGCCCCACTCTGCCTGAGATCTTGCACAGCTTCGTCTTCCTTCTTAACCCTCTCCTCCAACATATTTTGCCTGAGAGATGCTGTCCTACTAGACAGTTTACTCCTGAAGGGCAGTGTCCCACTCTGCCTTGCTGACTCATAATATCTTCTTGATATGGAACAAACAGCATTCTTCAAGCTCCAAGGGTTGAGGGTAAAAATAAGTTCGCATCTTTCCAGACCAAGTAACCCTCTGCCCTGTCATCTGGTGGAAACTCTCTCCCCATTCCCACACTGCAAACAGGGCTTAGGAATGCTGGAAGAGTGGCATGCACAGCCCCCCTCACTCTGCAATTCCCCACGAGCATGCTCATTTGAAGCATAACCTGGTTGATTCTTTGTATGTGAAAAGACGTCAAGTTATAAAGTATGCTTCTGCCAAAAGGAGTCATCCAAAGGCTGCTCAGAACAAAACAAAGGAAAACCTCCTTCCTGTACGTCAGGCTGGGCAAATAGCAAACACAAAACATGAGCCTGTAGTTAAGGCAGGAAAGACCCTGGTAGCGAATGATCTGAGGTAGTAGCCACTTCGCTCAGCTTTTCTTTTGTTATACTGTCTTTCTCACTCCTTCGATTAAAAATTTTTGTCCCTTTTTCCTTATGAATGAGTAATAAAAAGTGTAATCCGAATGAAGACCCCCAGGAATGCAGGTGAACATCCCACAAGTCCCTAGCCTGCTCTACCAGAGACCAAGGGGAAGGGCTAGGAAGGTTTGAGAAGGCTGTGGAAGGGTCTTCAGGGCTGTCATCAGGGAAGAAAACTGAGTTGTAGTGAGGCACTCTTGTCACACGGCTCCGTCGGCAGAAGGGGGTGCTGTAGTGTAACCTATTTAGGATGCAAATAGTGTGCTTCCCGAGCTGCGGATTAAAGCAAGCGTGATAGCCGCTGCCTGGCAGGTCCTCAGCAGTACTAAATGTTGGATTCCTGCTTGTCACTGCTCACCGCAGGTCATTAATAGAACTCAGAATGGTGTTACTAAATGTGAACATTAAAAAAAACTGATCGCAGAGAGAGAGAGAAAAAGAGGCAATCCTACTTCGAGGGAACTCAGTTCATCCAGCTGAATGAAGATTTGTTTATTCAAGATCACTGGAGTTCAACAATTTTATTAGCTTTAGATTGACAACTATCTATCACAGAAGTACTACCCAGCAAATGAAAGAAAGAAAGCGAGAGAGAGAGAGAGAGAGAGAGAGAGAGAGAGACCTCATGTGTGCGCCTGTGTGCCATGAAAAGGGCAAGAGACCACTGCAAACTAAAGGTTTTCCAGACAGTGCCAGGGAAGTGAGCACTAGAGGGGCACCTCTCCCCTCTTGGTTGGCCTTCCACAGAAGCGGGATAAAAGACTCGGAACAAAACCTCCAGCTTCACAGAACCACGCCAGCTGGTACTTATGCTTTATTTTCTGACTCAGTCAGGTGTTCATTCTGCCAAGCGAGTTTTCATTTTTCCCTTTACTCTAACCAATTCCTGTTTTCTTCAACTGGAGCTCCCCAAGACTCATCAAAAACACAATTTAATTACATCTCCACAAAAAAAAAAAAAGGGAGGAGTGTAAACATGACTCCTTTTTATCTCCTGATACATCTGGACAAGTAGACAATGTGCTAAAACAAAATAAATCTGCCCTGACAGTCACATCAAAGAGTTCAGCAAGGGGCTTGCAGCTACTTAAAGCACAGGAATGCTGTTGCTAAGCATCGGCCTACAACTTATCAGTCCCTGGAAGAAATGCTTTTTTCTTTCTTTCAGGGGGAGATGAGGAAAGTTAGAGTGGGAACCAGACTGCAAAAGGAGATTGGGGATTTTCAGGGATTTTGAAGCTTAAAATGAATTGTGTGAAGAAAAGGGGTTTTGTTGTGTTGGGTTTTCCTTTTGACATACTGTCTATATTTTTATAAAGGTAGTATGTGGAAACCTACTAGAAAGGGCTCTTTGGGACTCACAGAAATAGGCGATCACACAAAACACTTCCATATAAATTCGCGCCATATCTCACTTCTAGGGATTTTTTTTTTTTTTGTATGAGAAGTACCTCATGCTAACTCAGCATCTGAGGAAATATCCCACAATCACCAAAGTCAAAAGTGAAAAATCTTTAGATCATCATAATAAAAAATAAATCATCACAACCAACGTTTTTTCTAGAAGGCAGGGAGTAGAGAGCCATCTACTCCAGCAAACACAACACAAAAGAAAACAGAACTCCCCCCAAAGAAGCCAAGTGTGAACTTCCATGTGCAATGAAATAAATCTAGCCAGATGACCCAAAAACACACGTACAGTCTTATAACTAGAGTGTTCACAATAAACACAAAATGGAACTGACCCTGAAATCTGGCTAACACCTTCAGTCCTTTCTCCCCACCACCCCCCCGGGGAAGATACCGAAACAGATGCTGTGAAATTCAGTCTGATCTTCATCCCATATGCTAGTTCTCAAGAGGGAGCAACAGGGAGATTTTCCTCTTCCCATGAACACACCCTCAGGTGGGCACCTTTGCTCCATTTCTTCCCTCCAGCAAGGCTACTAAATTTAGTTGTGCTGGAAAATCTGAACTGAACATAAAATGGCATTGCTGAGAAGTATGTTCCATGAGGGCCTGAGGGTACTCTGAGGAAAAAAAAAAAAAAAGTGCCAGTTCAAAATAACCCACCAGTTCTCAATATGCACCAGATCAGACAAAGCCAGAGAGATTTTGCCCTGGAAACTGAGGGGCTAAAAATATGTAGATATTTACTCTGGCCTAGGGAGGCCATGGTCATTTTAAGAAAACAACTTGCTCTTTTCTTTTCTTGGATCAGAGGAAACAAATTCTGAAACTACTGTGATCTTCACACAGACTAACTCTCAACAACACGAACAATTACCACGTCTGCGATATTGCACAAATAAATAACACTTACCATTATCTGTAGCGCAATCATATTTATTAAACAGTGACAGAGGGCATCAGTAACCATTTTTATTGTCCCATATAGTTCCTATTTTCTAATTAAGCAAAAGGTTATTTCTACTGTTAACATAGCTATTTGTCTAGTTGGATCTTACATAATACTTTTCGCCAAGCATGACAGAATATAAGAAATTGTGCTCTGTGGTGGTTTTGTTTTGTGTTTTTTTGTTTTGTTTTGTTTTAATTTTGCATGCTGGGTTGCTACTTAGAAAGCTCTGTCGGTTCATAATCAAAGTAAGAGGCTATTGTGTGGAGAATTCATAAATAAACTTTGGCAATTTTTCCTAAAACATGATGAAGCAAGCACTTGGTCCTACCCTTTAGCCTCAATCCAAGGGCAATGATCTGTATTATTAAAGATATAGGTCAAGCCAGCTTGCGTTTCTCCGTCCTGTGGGATGTTTTAGAAGCTGCTGTCACATTACCGAGGTCTGTTCTGTGGCTCCTAATTATTCCTCTTGGCAGCTTTGGATTTCAAGTGATTTCTCTCACATGTATGTAAAAATTTATAAGCTGTTTCATAGAACAGCATGAGTTATTTCCATGTTGTTTGTAATTGCTGAAGATACTGATTAGAAAAATGCTCAAATTTCACTGACAAGGATAACGGTAACTTAATAAAATCTGCATCATGTCTTCTGCGAACCACAAAAATGCTTCATATCAACATCTGAAATGGTAATTTTTTTATTTTAATATAACTCTGAGTGCAGGGCCATCTTTTTTCTGAACATCTTAACCAGGAGGAAAAAATAGCATGAATTTCCTTCTCATCATCAAAATTTAATTTGGGGCAGAAGCTATATATTAAGTTGCCATTTGTATGTAAAGGATTGAAGGAAAGAAGCCTAATGTTTACTGTACACCTAGTATGTATTTGGCACATTCCCATAAACCATCCTGATTAATTCCCAAAACAATTATGTGGAGCTGAGGGAGCATCCCACAATGGTATCCTTGAAGAAACCAAGCACCTGGATTCCAGAACAGAATTCCATTCCGATTCTGCATTCCCAAGTCTTTCTGGCTCAAGCATCCTGCTCTTTGCACCATACTGAGAGGAGTAAACTGATGAAATTTAGAGCAGTTTACAACCCAAGCAGAGGAAATAAGTCAAAAATTGCCATACAAGGAAGAACTGAAACAAGTTCTCTCTGAGGACAGCCCAAACAAAATAGTCTTGGGACTGAACCAGGGAAGAGAGTGCATCTATTCCAGGACAGAAAGACAGAGAACTTGTTACTTTGCTTCATTTTCACATGTGAAGTATATTGGAAAGGTATTAACATCCCTATTAGATAAGAACATGGTGACTTAAAGAAGCAACGTATCTTCCCCCCAAATTAATGGCATTTCCAGTAGAACACAGTTTTCTTGCCTGCTTTTCTGCCATCATGAATGGATAATAATACCCTGACTATTCCCTCCCTATTATTCTGTAATAATAGCCTGAGTTTAGATTTTGTGCCATCAACCCAAGTGCCCCTAAAAAGCGGCACAATTTTTCTAGATTTCAGGATAACACATGGCTTTGTCTCTATAGGTATATAGCAACCCCATTTATAGTGACCACAGATTTTATTTTATTTTTTTTTTTGAGACTGGGTCTTGGTCTGTCACCCAGACTGGTATGCAGTGGTGCGATCATGGCTTACTGAAGCCTCAAGCTCTTGGGCCCATGCAATTCTCTCATCTCAGCCTCCCAAGTAGCTAGGACTATAGGTATACACTACCATGCATAGCTATTTTTTTTTTTTTTTTTTTTGAGTTGGAGTCTCACTCTGTCGCCCAGACTGGAGTGCAGTGGCTGCTCCCGGCCACCGCAGCCTCAACCTGCTGGGCTCTGGCGATCCTTCCCCCTCAGCCTTCCAAGTAGCTGGAATTACAGGCATGCACTACCACGCCCGGCTGATTTTTTGATTTATTGTAGAGATGAGGTCTCGCTGCCCAGGCGGGTCTCGAACCCGCGAGCTCAGGCAATCCACCCACCTCAGCCTCCCAAAGGCGCGGGATTACAGGCTGAGCCACTGAGTCCAGCTATATAGCTATTTTTTAAAGCAAATTTTTAGTGGTGACAGGGTCTCGCTATGTTGTCCAAGCTGGTCTCGAACTCCTGACCTCCAGTAATCGTCCTGCTTCAGCCTTCCAAAGCACTGGGATTATAGGCGAGAGCTACCATACCTGGGCTTACAATCTATTTTTAGTAACAAATATTTACACGTCTTTAAATATCACCAATCAATTATTTTCATAGGTGCATGGTTAGTCATATATCAGTTTCTAATGAAAACACTTTTATTTATTCTCAATTCTACCACTATATACCTGCCCCTGTACAAAGGAGAGATTATAACATCTTTCATACTTAACACACTATGACTACTCCTGGTATTTGAATTGATTTACAGTGTCTCTCATTTCTTTTGAGATTGGGCTGGGTTTGGGGGAAATGAGAAGGAGTCTTATTTCCTTTTTATTTCTTTGGAGATTGGGCTGGGGTTGGGAGAGATGAGAAGGAGTCTTATTTCCTTTTTACAGATGTAAAGCAGGAAGCTGAGTAAAATGACCCATTTTATCTGAATCCAATTCCTACAAACTTGAGTCTCAGGCCTCTATTTCTTTGTACAATGGAGATGGACATCTTTCTAAAAGTCAAACTCATTCATTCCTACAACCAGCCAAAAGGTAGCTTTTACTGGTTTTAGAATGAAGTCACCAGACTGCAGAGAAATAAGAGGAATTCCTCCAAGCCTCTAATTACCAAGTTTTGGTTCCCCCTAGGCAATGGTCCTGAAAGGAATCAGGAAGTTATTTTGCAGGCAACTGTCTTTTAGGGATGATTCCCACCAAATGAAGGAATGGTTCAAAGACATTGTAACTGACCATTCACTGTACAAGCAGACGAAGTGGGAAAAAGGAAGGGAGCACAGATTCCATATACACAGATTCTAGTGTAGACTTCTGGGTTTGGGCAGAACCTTTGGAGAGACAAACAGAAAGTATTTTTAGGGTTACGATTACCTGGAAGACAATAGGTAGAGTACCTGGATGAACTAAAATGGCGTAGCTTCGTGTCTAAAGGAATGAACACATTATTAAATCTACTCCCCAGGGCCTCTGGAGGTCCAAGTTGTTTTATAAGGTTATATCAGTCATGCAAACTGGAGGACTCTTGAGAGATCTGAATGTCCCAGAACATGTGGACACGCAATATATGTAACACATATCACACACACATACACACACACACACACACACACACACACACACACACACACACACGGTCTTCTCTCTCTCTAACAACAGATGTTTCTAGCATGTATGCAGGAGGAACATCTATCTGGTACATTCTTTTGTTTGTTTGTTTGTTTGTTTGAGTTGGAGTCACTCTGTAGCTCAGGCTGGAGTACGGTGGCACACTCATGGCCACCACAGCCTCCACTTGGTGGGCTCAGGAGACCCTTCTGCTTCAGCCTTCCAAGTAGCTGGAACTACAGGCATGCGCCACCACATTCATCTAATTTTTTGATTTATTGCAGAGACAAGTTCTCACCAAGCTGCCCAGGCTGGTCTCAAACCCCTGGACTCAGGCAAACCTCTTGCCTTGGCCTCCCAAAGTGCTGCGATTACAAGCTTGAACCACTGCATCTGGCTATCTGGTGCATTCTATGTTTCATTGCCTATGCTATGGTAATTTGGCTTTTGTTTTTAACTGATCGATTTGAAAATAAAAGAAGGGGTGCCAACTGACAACACATCCCCTAAGTTTTTGAAGCTATGAGGAAAATCAAGAATACTATGGAGATACAGTCCCTTCCTAGAGGGGTTTATGGTGTAGCTGGGTAAAATGATGTCAGAAACAAGAAGATAGTAATAAGATGAAGATAAGAAGAGAGGACTCATTAGACCCTCCATCATAGAGTTAGAAATTTTCTTCTTTTTTCTTTTTTCTTCTTTTTTTTTAATTTTAGATTCAGGGGTTACATGTGCAAATTTGCTACATGGAATTGTTGTATAATACTGAAGTTTGGGCTTCTATTGAGCCTATCACTCAACTAGTGAACATAGTCTCTAACAGGTAGCTTTTCACCCTTGCTCCCTCTTTCTCTTTCCCCTTTTAGAGTCCAAAGTGTCTACTGTTTCCATCTTTATGTCTGTTTGTACCCACTGTTTAGATCCCATTTATAAGTGAAAACATGCAGTATTTTATTTCCTGTTTTTGTGTTAATTCACTTGGGATAATGGCCTCTAGCTGCATCCATGTTGCCTCAAAGGACATGATTTCGTTCTTTTTTATGGCTGTGTAGTATTCCATGGTGTATACATACCACATTTTCTTTATCCAATCCATAGTTGATAGGTACCTGGATTGATTTCAGGACTGGGCTATTGTGAGCAGTGCTGCAATAAACATGAGTGCTGGTATCTTTTTGGTAGAATTATTTCTTTTCCTTTGGGTAGATACCTAGTAATGAGATTGCTGACTCAAAGGATAGTTCTATTTGTAGTTCTTTGAGAAATCTCCAAACTGCTTTCCACAGGGGCTGAGCTACTATACATTCCCACCAACAGTGTATGAGTTCCCTTTTCTCCACATCCTCACCATCTGTTATTTTTTGACTTTTTGATAATAGCCATCCTGACTGGTATGAGATGGTATCTCACTGATCTTAATTTTCATTTCTCTGATGATTAGTTGAGTATTTTTTTCATGTTTGTTAGCTACTTCTATGTCTTTTTTTCTTTCTCTTTTCACTTGGTATTGGTTTATGAAGACCATCATTGGCAAGGTAACTATGTCTTCTTTTGAGAAGACAGAATCATTTTTGAAGACCTATAAGAAACTGAGTAGAAAGATATACTTCATGAAAGAAACAATTCTAGAAAAAAAGGTTTTAAGGCACAACTCAAGTTGTTCCTTCAACCAGAGGGTCTCCTTGATGAAATTCTGTTCACCCTTCAAGGTTCAACTTAAGCATCATCTCCTCTTTGGCAACCTTAGGCCTCTCGGGGTTGGGTTATGTGGCACCTCGTGGGTACCCATGTGAAAATATCTGGTGTTGAATTGAGTGCTTGGCAGATCGTGAGAGTCTCTACGTCAGAGTTCATTTCTTCTCCCACCTTTGTAATTTAGGAACTAGTACTGGGCCTGACGCACAGAAGGCCTTTCATACAGGACAAGGATAGAGGACGACAGACATTTCAGATTATTTCTGTCTTCCTGCCTTCCTCTTCCATGCTATTTGTAAGCAATTGACAATCTCTTACCACGTCAGACTAAAGCGACATGGGATTCTCCAATACGCAGCTGGTACCAGCTCCTTCCCCATGCTGCTAACTGGATGGGGGTGGGAGGCAGAGATGTTAGCATGATGTTTTACTCAGCAGGCACAGCACCGAGGTGCATTTTTAATGATTTACCAGTTCTACTTGACTGAGCCTGCACCCTGTAAGTGGATCATATGATCAGCGATCACAAGTTAAACTGCTTTTGTTGCTCGCAAGGCATGCATGGTGGGCTGGCGGCACGGCACCAGCAGCTCGCACGCAGCTGTGTGTAAGACAAGGCGAGGTTACGTACAACAGGCAGTTAATGGCTCATACCAGCAAGCCCTCGACTTCAGTCGGCACATGCGGCTGAATTTTAAAAAGGTAAATGACCTTGCGGCTGGGAGTTTTAACTGTGTGCTTTTACCTATTTGTACCTGGATAAGTAAACATTTGCAGCACGCCACAAGGCCCTGAAAGCACTAGTGTAGCCATAGGCTAATCCCTTTCTCTCTGGATGAAAGACTCCAAAACAAACCAGGGGGGAATATCATTTTCTGCCTCAAGTAGCACAAAGGTAAAGGGGGGCAGTGGTGATAATGATTTCCATTTGTTATAACTTTCACAAGTCACCAAGGTTCCAGTCCTAACCAGCTGCCCACATTTAGGATTCTACTTTCCAGGAAGAATGACAGAAACAACAGGCCCCCAGACAGAGAGAATGACTCCAACCAGAGTCGAACAGAACAGCCTCCTACATGCCAGTGAATCTGACACAAGAAGAGCTGGAATTAACATCTCCAAGCTTGTTCTACTACCCCAAAGGACTGCTTCTCCCAACTGCTGTCACTCAGGGCCAAAAAAGCAGGCCCATCTTAATTCTTCTCTTCTGCTTTAACTTCAAATCTGCAGGGCAGCTTTCACATCGTGGAGTCCAGGCCTTCACTACCAAATCCCTGCTTCCTGCGGGAGTTGTCCGATAACCATTTAACCCTTCTGGTAAAAGGCCCTTCAGATACTTCCAGCTAGCGCGGGGATGCCTGAGCCATATCTGAAGTAGTGGTTAACCACCCTGAATGCTTTCCAAAGAGCGGAATATTTGTGATTTACAATGTGAGTGGGAATTTTGGCAATGTTATTATTTTAAGAACTCGTCAATCAGTTGAGATTAAGATAACATTTATTGCAACATAAACTGAGATTGCCGTGAGAACAGGCAGAAGGTATCCGTGAAACATTTAAG
Organism: Cephalopachus bancanus; assembly: GCA_027257055.1. Taxonomy (NCBI): domain Eukaryota; kingdom Metazoa; phylum Chordata; class Mammalia; order Primates; family Tarsiidae; genus Cephalopachus; species Cephalopachus bancanus. The sequence continues at coordinate 7,885,690 of JAPVLO010000036.1, forward strand.
ACATTTCACAGGCAATGAATCAATGGAGGGCAGTTGTGTGAAGTGATAAGAGCACTGGACTGAGAGCTGAGAGCTTCAGGCTCTTCCACGGCTCTGCCCCTCATGAGCTGCGTGACTCTTAGCACATCATTCTACTTCTTTGCACCTGAGATCATAATCCCTCCTGGAACAACTCTATCAAGTTTCAGCTATGTGCCAGGAAGTACCCTAGGCACTGATATTAAGCACGTTGGATTAGATGATCACTAGGTATCATTCACATATGTATAGACAAAGAAATGAATAAATAAGAAAAACTACACTCTGATGCTAGCCACCAACTGTTGAACCAAAATAAACTTTAAAGGACCAGAAATCCTTTCTCTCCTGTGATTCAGTTAATCTGGGTCAGCCTAATGAGGTTGGTTTATATCCGTGAGAGAAAACAGTACTCCTTGGTCCAATATACGGTTTTAATACACTTTATTAAATTTCCATTGATCCATATGCAAAAATAATTTGTTTACAATTTGAACTCAGCCTACTAAATGGTGTCTAACTCAATAAAGGAGGAGGCTGAGAAACAACAGCTGTATGGCTATTAACACATTATGCTATTAAAAACATTAAACAGTGGTTTGGTGAAAGAGTCAAAGTTAACCCCTTGAATAACTCTAAACCAGAGATCAATATTACTTTGCAATGGGAAGCCAGGCACTTAGAAAGGAATTTTTTTTTTCCTCCACCTCATGAATGAACCTGCAAGAGTGGAACATCTGCCTATGGCTTTAACTACTTAGCCTTCCAGAAACTTCCTCAGCTTCACACAGATATGAGAAAGGGGGTCAGGGTTTAGAAGCATGTCTTAATTATAAGCAAACTAGGCTTGTTTGATAGTTAATATGATTCACATGGCATCCTATAGTTTAGGTATTTAAGTAAATTGGTTAGTTTCAACCTTGTGCTAATGAGATCAGAGTCAGGACACAATCCATTTTAGCCAGTTGGTTCTATGTGCTGATCATATTTGTAATCCAATCAGTAAGTCAATAACAAGTATTAATGGAGTACTAAGTAAGACAAAGTCCCAAGGGACTTTGTTGTTGGAAAATAGTGAGATAGCATTAAGAGACATGAGAATTTGAGAGACATTAAGCACTACATTGTATAATTCCAACGATGTATTGAGACCCAAAGAAAAGAAATGAGTGAAGATTAAAAAGTGAAGACTTTAGGAAGGAAATGGATTTGAACTGTGCCTTGAAAACAGGGCAGGCTTTCTGTAAATGCAAGGAGATAACGTGGGGGTCAAGAAAGGATCTGTACGTGAGATTAAGGAAGGTCTGGAGGAAGGTGGAGCAGAAATAGCTTAAATACGGGTCAGAGGGTGGTGAGAGACAATGAGAATACCGTTAGTACTTTTAGTATTTGTTGGTTATATGAGTCACAAGAGAGGAGAGCTAGAACTGACCAATGCATGTCCATCACACTACTATGAAAGCAAAGCGGAAAGCACACCAAAGAGGTGGCAGAGGTAGTGTCCATGAAGTGTTTAACTTTTAGAAAATCAAACTGTGCTTGGTATCCAGGTTGGTGACCATGTGATATTTCTAACTTAGAATTCTGTGTGATAACCTGAATGTGAACAAGGAAAGGACTAAAAATGTGTGGGCAAACCTTGAAGTTCTCAGTATAGCAGTGAATTTGAATTAGAGAGCATCTTTGCATCCTGTGAGGTTGACCTGCCCAGCTTCCAAAGCAGTTGTAGATGCCTCTCCTACAACACCTTACAAAAATGGCCCTCCAGGTCTAGTCTCAGCACTTTCAACACAATCAGCATTCACATCTTTGCAAGAAAGCACATCATTCTGTGCAGTAAGATTCCTTTATAAAAATTTCCTTTTTATAACTCTAGGTTTGTCCTTCACAAATGTGACATCCTCAACCACATGATAATGCTTCAACTATTTGAAAAAAGATTCTGTGTATCATAAATATATATATTTGAGTTGGAGTCTCACTCTTGTCACCCAGGCTGGAGTGCAGTGGCATGCTCATGGCTACTGTAGCCTCACCCTGCTAGGCTCAGGTGATCCTTCTGCCTCAGCCTTCCAAGTAGCTGGAACAATAGGCATGTGTCACCACTCCCGGCCAATTTTTTGGTTTATTTTAGAGATGAGGTCTCGGCAAGTTGCCCAGGCTGGTCTCAAACCTCTGGACTCAGGCAACTCTCTCAGCTCCAACTCCCACCATACTGGGATTATAGATGTGAGCCACCAGGCCTGGCTTTAAATTAATTCTATATATCATCTTGATCCCCTCTGTTCTAAGCAAAGTATTTCTAGAACACTCAACTGTCCAGTGCCTCTCCTGAAGATGCCCATTCATATTTCAGTTTTTCCTAAAACATGAAACCCTGCACTGAACCTAGTCCTCTAGACGATGGGTCAACTATATGGATCTCAAGAAGACACTCAGTTTGACCCAAAGCCTTCATTACACCCAAATTCACAATACCTTTCTAAGATATAGCCTATGCTGGTATACATCAAATCTCAGCCAAATAAAATATCCCAATACCCCTGCCAAGTCAGACCTTTCAAGAACATATTTCTACAATTGATTTTTTAAAAATATAAATCTACAACTTTAAACTTACAATCCTATTAAATTTTGTCTGGTAGGTGTCAGGCAATGTTTTAGCTTGCTGAGACCACGGGAACTATGATCTAAAAACCTCTGGTATGTTCTGACCTCTCCAACTTTATATTTTGAAAGCTAATAAACAAAGCCTGTTTCCAGGTTCCTACAAGTTATTGATAAAAATGCTTACTAGGTCAGCGACAAGGACAAATTCAAGTCTGAAGCTAAGATATATGGATAAAGTCTAAGGCTTAGGGAAGGAAATAAGACATATTTTATAAATTCTTTGTGACATATGAAGAAAGACAGCAATAGATGACTTCAGTAGTATAAAGGTAAATAGATGAGCCATGTCACTTTTTTCCTAAGGCCTACATGTATTAGGTCTGGAGCAATTAGCAAAGCAAAGAATTTCCAGTGTAATCTCTCTCAACTTAAAAATTTAAAAAGACAAAGTTAGCCTAGGTACCCAATTAACACAATCAGCTACATAGTACTGTACTGTAATAGGTTTATAATACATTTCACACAAATAACACATAAAAAACAAACACAAAAAATAAAGAAAACATGTATAATCCTACAGTACAGTACCTTGAAAAGTACGCCAGACACATGAACTAACTTATGTGATTGGATATGCAAAACACATGTTCACATCTTTGAAAGTTTGCAACTTAAAGGTTCGTATGTAGGAGACTTACTTTACCAACTTTAGAATGTGTGGTTATTGTTCCCCCACCTCCCCCGAGAGGTTGTTAAATGAATTTATGGGCAAAACCAATTCAAGAACACTCATACTTGTCAACTGTCCTACCAAGGGAAGTGGGAAGGTATATTTACTGTAGAAGTTCAAGAAAGCATTATTAAGAATAAGAACTAAAAAATCCTTCAAGGGCCACTACTACCCTGTGGCTGAAGAATGGTTACTGTACCCAATAACAGAGAATATGAGTATGAACTGCTTAATTATGAGTGAGTGACATGAGGTTAAATATTACATTGTTACAACAAAGTAGACAGTAAACAGATTTAATGGTCTTGAGTTATCCCTCAAACTATATTGGAGGGATGGGTGGTTGCTTGAATCATTTTTCATGCCCCAGTTGGAATCATATACATAAGAGATGAGGTAACATAGGAACTTTATAATGTTTGTAGAAATCACAGATGACCTTGTCATATAAGACTTTGACTCATTAATCTGACCAATTACAAAGACCTCTAACTCATAATAGTTATTTCCCTAAGACTTGAACTTGAAGGGTCTCTTGTAAATGCTAAATTATGGCGACCAACCTAGGTCAAGTCACATATAATCATCTATCTGAAATGACATCAATGCAAATATGAGATGCCATTTGTATAATTCTTCTTTACACTTTTTTAAATGTTTCAACAAAATTACCTTTTTTGGTAGTCTCATCAATCCCATGAACATCATAAGGCAAACATTATACTCTCATTTTACAGACATGGAGTTAAAGAAATGAATAAAAATATTTGCCTAAAGATATACAGTAATGAAAATACACAGCCTATTTTCTCTTTTTGCAAATTGTAAGCACAAAGGTCCTAATGATTTGGTTTCCAACATTTTAGGGTGGACTTTTGTTCAGAGATGGAACCACCATGTTTAGAAATGTCTGTGTCATCTTACTGCCCGGTTGGGACAGATAGTAAAAAGTTTCTCTATATTAACTGTCCAATGATGAATCTATAAGTTATTGTCATAGGGCTTTCTGGTGTCAGTCAAAGCAGGCCTGTGTGAGAGACATCAGCCCCATCTACCTGGAATGCAGGAGCAACACAAGTGTGTGCATTAAGAGTCATAAAGTAATATCATGAGGGCTTGTCACCAGGAACACCATTAGTTGATAAAAATGGAAGTAAAGGCTATCATTATTTCATCAGTCTAGTCAATCTTCATTGGAAACAAATATACAGAGACTTTCTATTATACTACCAGCTACAACATGAGCAAAGAGTCTGCGCATCCAGTTACATTTCAAGCAAATTGCTTATTCAGGGCAACAATTTGGCCTTAAGACACTCTATTAGAAACCCTGTGACTGGAAGCAACATGGTGGGGTAAAACGCAGACTGAGATCCTGAAGACGCGGGGTTCAGGCTCTGCTCTGTCACGGCCCCAGCCGTGTGTCCTTGGTTTGGCAAGTTACCTGATGGCTCTGGACCTTGATTTCCCTTCTGCAAAACTGTGGATATAACTATCACCTTGAATTCCTTCAGTGGATTACTATGAAAATTAAGTGGGACATTGCATTGGAAGGCTGCAAACGTGTTATACAAACAGAAGGAACTAAAATGCAGCCTTATCTCTGTGATTGTTTAATGCAGGCCACTAGGCAACCTTATATTGACCTCTCCTGGCCTGCACCAGATAATTTAGTGCCACTATCATCATTAGTAAACATCCACTAGGGGCCTGCTATGGGCTTAATTACACATTGGCTTGTATGATTCACTGACATTTTCATGTGTATTTGTCTGGTCTTCTTTAAGCAATCATATCCTAATCCAGAGACAAGAACCTGTATATACACAGGTATATATTTGTATGCACATCTTAGTCAGCAAAAGAGTGTACATGGTAAATTCTAAATAAAGAGGAAGCTTAATTATCCTGGAAACCAAGTCAGAAAAATAGAAAGATGGTGAAAACAATAGAGTAGAAGATAAAAACTTCTTACTCATGGAAAATCTAAGGTTTTGTTTTTTTCTTTTAAAGAGATGGACATAATAGCATTTCCCTCTGTAATCTCATATGGAAAGATATTTAAAGAAAAAAGAAGAAGAAGAAAAAAAAACCTACCAAGGGTCTTAATCAAGCTATTCCACTTAAGAGCATTAATGCTAAGTATGCAAACGTTCACCTGACTGATCATTAAGGTATCAAGAACTAATTTTCCTCCTTTTAAGAGCTTATATGTCACATCCCACCCCTTGGGCCTTCCAGAAATGTATTTAAATGCCTAACTGGGAGAAAGAAAAGCATTCCAGACAGCCAGGTGTTAGTGATTCAGCCATTAAAACTTCAGTTATAAAATATCCCCCACAATTGTAAAACATTTCAGTCATTAGAAGATCATAAATAGATTGAGATGACATTTTAAATTATTATGACACCATGTGTATGAAATGTACATTGCTCATCACAATATCCCAGATGACTGTGACTCTGATTATCTGAAGTTAAAGATGAAGTGCCTGTGTTATTTATTTTGAGACCTAACAGTGAAAGACAGGGAGGGGGAGAGTGAAGACAGCAGACATACAAGGAGAAACTGTGAACTTTGCATCCCTTCTGAGACAGAGAAAAACTTTAGATTCATGTTGCATTAACACTCATTGGCTGCTCCTTGAGCAAAAATAAATCTGTTTCCTTTTCAGAGCATCAGGCTGAAATATAAAAGTGTTCCCCAAATCCACAGCTTTGAAACCATCATCTAAAATGTCATGAACTCACTCTTCTTTGAGATAATTTAAAGGTTTTAATTATAGGTAAATATTAACTTGTATAAAAAAATAGAAAAGTAGCTCATGACTCCTTTTCATTTCATAGAAACCCATAACTATTCAGCATCACCTGGTCTCTCATGTCTTCCCTAAATACTAAATAGACAAAACATGTCTCTGTCTTGAAGATGTAGTACCTCCTTAAAAGAAGTACGGCAGATTTCTCTACAAAAGATGTACCCATTCAGCTGCTTCCATCAGAGAAGAGGACGGACTCCCTAATGACCGTTTCATGTAGAGAGAAAAGAATTCTAAATTTTACAACAATTACTTGTAAGATGGTCATATGAATCAGTAATATAAATAATTCAGTCTGGCTGCAAATCTATGCTTTTCAAATTAGACTTACAAAGAAAACAAATTCCTTTTAGAGTTTAAGTATTTTGGGAAATGTGTTTAAAGGCCTAATTTAGCATCTATACTTACCTTTCTTAAATTACTTTACTTATCTTACCTTACTTAATCTATAAACCAGCTGACTCACCTGAAGGATTAGGCCCATTAAGGAGATTACAACAAGCTTGAGAGTATTTAGGACACCCTATAGATCTGTGTGTCATTCTGTTACATACGTTGGTAACTCATTCTGCCAAAGTAGGCAGGAATAGGTATGCAGGCCAGGATAGGTATGTGTGAATATGAGCCTAGGCATACAGTTCATAATGGTTACAATTTAATTTTGTCCTGAGAATTTCAAATAACTTGTTAGGACTAGAAAAGTGGAAGCATTGCAGGTGTCAGAGAACCTGATATAAATGCTCCTCCTTCAAAAGTCTTCTCTCAGAATCAGTCAAGGAACATCTCTATGCTTTTTTCTAGATTACCTTGGTTCTTTGGAATAATTGTTCTCAAAAAGTGTTCCAAACCTAAAAACATGAGACCAACAACCTGGCACAATCAGATGCACCAAAAGGATCAGTGCTAAAAAGAAAAGTTAAAAGCCAATTCATCCAAAGACCCATCCATTTTGCCTGGTCAGTTATGAGGCACATTGACAAATAGCTACCAGGTTTTTGTTATACTCATGGAATTGAAAGCCATCAAGTCTAACACTTAACTGTATGTGTAAAAGTCTTCCTGAAACTGCCAGATCATAGTTAATCAGAATCTATCACAATAGTCTGTAATAAGGAGATGAGACAATGCATTTTGTTAGGTAATGCTTCCCAATATCTGCCTCCTTATAATTTACCTCCTGAAATACTATGTAGGGTAAGGCAAACATTCCATGTCTATGGAGCCCCTTAAGTGTTTTCTCCACTGCAAACACTAAGGAGAAGGTGTCAAAAGAAAAGCACTGCAAGTAGTCAAAAAGAAGGTGACCTCACATTCTCAGAGGCCAATTCTGCCACTCCGATGATTTGGCAGGTATGACTTAGGCCATCAAAAAGAGACTGTCTATTTTCCTGTCTGTACACATTAAAAGCTTGGGAATGGAAAACAATTTAGTAAAGTCCAAGTCCAGTTTTTGTTTCTTTTCTCCAAATTTCCCCTTCATTGAGGAAGGATCCAGAAACATCCACTTCAGCACCACAGGCTAAGTATATCCTTCTTAGAGAAAAATGTTATGAATGTCTCTGATCTTATGTAAATTCAACACCCTACCCCACCTCTGCCTTTCCACTGTAATACATCCTTGCCCTTGGTTTGGGCAGACCATTAGTAAATTATGCATTCATTTAATCTTTAAACACACTCTAGTTGAATGGGCATTTTATTAAATATCTTTTGTTTTTGTTTCTTTCAATAACTGCCTTTCTATTGAAGGAAACCTGTTATTGTAAGAGAATCCTTATTCTCATGGACAGTGAGCAAAGCTTCATTTGATTTGCTAGGGACTGGCACTCCATCATGTTTCCTGATTGACTCCGGCTTTACACATCCCGAGTGATTTTCCAAGAATCTCTTTCTGCCTACTACACAAAGGAGTCACAAGTTTCTCCTAAAAGTTTAGAAGCATTGAGGACTAGAAGTGCAAATCTGATCATAGTATTTTAAAAGAATTGTAGTGGTATTGAAGAATTCTCCTGTTGAATAAAATTTACAGGAGGCCATTGTTTTGGACTGAGATCCTGCACTAGGCCCCAACAGGACAGACCAAACCAAAATGGAGTCACTCATGCTAAAGCCCCATGTTACCAAAAAGAAACTAAGTTGATTATCTGTTATTCCAAAAAATCAGAAGAGAAATGATAGCTAAATCCCCAAACAGGCCAGTTTTGGCCAGCATAATAAGGAAGTCCCTCTGTTTTAACCCTTACAAGGAAATCAGCCTGAAGTAACCTAATGTTGACCAATCTGCTCCTTCTATTATGTTGTTTCCTTGTTCCTGTTCAAACTACCTTATAGAAACTGACTTTTCTTCTGCTCCCAATGGAACACCTCAATTTTTAGATGAGATCCTACCCAATTCATGTATCACTAATAAAGCCAATTAGATCTTTAACCTAAATATGTTGAAATTTTGTTTTTTAACAGTTCTCAAATAAATGAACTGGAAATTAAATCAGGAGGCAAGCTTTAAGAGCCAGTTCTGATTCAGTACTTATTTTCTGGGTGTTCCTGGTGCAAAACTAATCCAAACCACTTATTGTAGCACAGCTAATGGAATTAAAGTTCATATTAGATCTGGAAGGCCTACTGTGGCTGGAGTTCCTCCAGAGATTTGTTTATTTGGTGGTCTTTTTACAGAATTTAGAGATCAGAGTTTTAGCTTTAGCAAGAACTTTTTTCTCTCTTGGAAATAAACTAACAATGGTGTTACCAGAGATATTTATGAACACAATGTTAAAAAGTAGACCAAAACAAAACAAACCTTATTTCTACTTACTAAGAATGCATTGCCATTCCCAACAGGGACAGGCTGGCATAAATATTATTTTATTATACTAAATATTAGTAGTAGTAGTAGTAGTAGTGGTATTAAATATCTACCACTTTGGAAGATTCCAAAGAATTACAGGATGTCTGTCCTCAGAAAGCTTAGGGTCGAGTTCAATTAACATAAATCAATGATGCATAGTACAAGACATTGTGTCATGTAGTAGGAGCATTTTTAGTCCCACTAGGTTCTGAAGGAATTTAGAACAAGATCTTCGTGGAATCTAGAGTGGCTGGGCAAAAGTTCCTATAAAGATGAAATTGGGTCTGGCCCTTGATAAATAGGATGTGTTTGTTAGAAACAAAACTAAAATGCAAGAATGAAGATAATCCATAGCTACCTGTGTGCTGGGAGTAAGATAGGGAGATGGAAATATAGAGAAGAAGCATCTACAACTTGACTCACTGTAAAAATGTTCAGGTAAATGGAAAAGACGTTTTCAGATAAAAGGATACTGTTTAGGAATGAGAGGGGATACTAAGTAGATGTTATATCTTCTAGTTTCAAAAGATTTCCATGCGGCCAAGCTCAGTGGCCTCAACATGTAGTCCCAGCACTCTGGGAGGCCAAGGTGAGCGGACTGCCTGAGTCCGCGGGTTTGAGACCAACAGCTTGGTGAGACCTCGTATCTACAATAAATCAAAAATTAGCCAGGCTTGGTAGTGTGCGCCTGTAGTTCTGGTTACTCGGAAGGCTGAGGTGTAAGGATCTCCGGAGCCCGGCAGGTCGACGCTGGGTTGACCATGAGCAGGTCACTGCATTCCAGTCTGGACAATGGAGTGAGACTCCAACTAAAAAAATAAAATAAAAAATTCCACCCAACAAACTCAAAAACATGAATTCAAAAGTAGTGATATCTTATTCTCTGCCATTAATAACAGAAGACATTAAAAGTACTCGGTGTACCTAAAATAATGAAACAAGGAGAGTACTAAGCCTTTGAGTAGGGGCTGCCAACCCTGTTAATCACTATATAGATTCTCCATGTCAAGACTCATTATGAAGTGGTGAATCTAGGATTTGGTGAAACAAATTTTTTTTTTAAATCATTTAAAAAGATACATTTGCAAATCTAGGTAAGCAAATTATTTAAGGTATCTCCACTCCCAAAAGAATAAAACATTCAATTCATTATGTTTTGTTTTGTTTTTGTTTTTGTCTTTTTAGTTGGAGTCTCACTCTGTCGCCCAGACTGGAGTGCAGTGGCACGCTCCCGGCCACTGCAGCCTCGACCTGCTGGGCTCCGGTGATCCTTCCGCCTCAGCCATCCATGTAGCCAGAACTATAGGCGCGCACTACCACGTCCAGCTGATTTTTGATTTATTGTAGAGACGAGGTCTTGCCAAGTTGCCCAGGCGGGTCTCGAACCCGCAGGCTCAGGCAATCCACTCACTTCAGCCTCCCAAAGCGCGGGATTACAGGCTGAGCCACCGAGCCCGGCTCAATTCATTATGTTTAATCCAACATCTGCCTTGACAAACTTTAGAGAGCATTTGCTTCAGATATTTTAGATACCTAAAATGTGGGCAGACCCTTCGGAATTCTCCTAAGCTACAAGTGGGTTGGTTTCTGTGGTGGAAGTGAGCTACTCACTTTGCACAAAGGAATGAGGAGTTGGAGAGCCCAAAGCCCATTGGCTGGTCTCACCCTTAGGGTTCTTCACCCTATCTCCCCTAGGGTCAGTCAGCACAACAGCTAAGAAACCTCAACATCATATTGGTACCTCTTAGAATGCAGTTTAAAAACCACTATTCTCTCACAACTCTCTCTTTAAAAAAAAAAGTGGATAAACTGAGCCTCAAAGACTGGCAATACGTGGAGTCTCTGGGCTGGTTAACACAGGCAGGGGTTAGAATCATTTGATTTCTAGTCCTCTGTGCTTTCTCCAGGCCACATGGCCCCTTAATGTTCCAGCAACAAACTAGCTGCTTTTAAAATATGGTAAAGCAAGGAGTCCAGTGAAGAATATCCAGTGGGAAGATCATTGTCTTTTTCACCTTCCACACTGTGTCAAATATTGATATTTATAAAATAATGGAAGAACTGGCATCAGAAAATGTATGCTACAGCGACTCTTTGAATGAGGGCCAGAAAGAGAATAAAAAGCTCAGAGTGACCTGCAGCACATCCACACTGCTTCCCCAATTAACTCCAAACAGACTTTGTCTGGGATGAAATGATTTAGTCTCAACGCAAGGTCAGTCCCACATATCCAGAATAAAGATTGCCGAATATGCTTATTTGAGCTGAATTACATTTGGTAGTTTAATAATATGAATTTACTGCCTTTTCAAGAGGGACTCTAGCACTGGGGAGAACTTTAAAATGCATCACACTTAAAACATAAAATTAAATTCAATTAACTTTTATTGGGAGGCTAATACACTAGTACCCTAGAGGGAGAAACGAAGCTCTCAGCTTTCCCAAGGCTTTCAAACCAGGTCTCTGGAATCCAGGCCAAAGATACTAACCTGGCTCACTCCCTCATAAAGCCTTCATTGGAGAGTTTAACATTTGTACTCAGAGGAGAGGACTGTGCTTATAAGTCTCCAGCTAAAAGACCAAAGACCCTTGGGGGCATAAAACCTGGAATTAAAAACAAGGTAGAAAACACTACCTACGTACCTACCTATCAAAAGACAAAAAAGCCAAAACAAGCATGGAAGCCTATGAGGGTCCTAGATGCCATATTCTTTTTATTAAACCCTCCTACCTTCCTGATATCAGAATAAAAGGTCACACCTTTTATTTCTTAATATTTAGCACAATTAACCATTCACATTGACTTATTAGAGATTCTTATGTCAGTCTTGGCTTCCTAGTGCCTCAATGCTCCTCTCGCTACATTGAGATATTCCAAGTTTGTGGACAACTCGAAGTAGAGTTCCTCAATACTATATGGCTTCATAAAGAGCAAGCTATGATATCAGCAAGTTGAGCTGTGGGAAAAAAATTCCAGACAGATTGGCCAACATATCCTGGAGATAGGATAAAGTAATCTCATTTACTCTTTTAACAAATATTTAATGAGTACCTACTACATACCATATGCCATACAGGGCACTAGAGATTCATGAGTGAATGAAACAAATGATTATTGCCCTTATGGCTACAAAATAGGGGAGAACAGTGAAAACAGAAATCAAAAAGCACTCCCGTTTTAAACAAATAGGCCAAATATCTCATTAAAATCAGACATACTCTCTGTAAAGCTGGTCAGAAATTATCCAATACTGTATTAGTTTCCTGCTGCTGCTGTAACAAATTCCCTTGGTTTTAATGACTTAAAACAACATGAGCATATTGTTTTACAATTCTGGAGGTCAGATGTCAAAAATGAGTCCTACAGGGATAAAATCAAGGAGTTCCTTTTGGAGTCTCTGAGGGGAGGACACGTTTCCTTGTCTTTTTTTTTCCAGCTTCTAGTAACTGCTTATGTTCCTTGTCTTGTGTCCCCTTTCTCCATCTTCTAAAGCACACTGGTCCAATCTCTGCATCCTTTATCACATTTCCTTTTGGTCTGACTCTGACTTTTCCTGAGTCCCTCTTCAGGACCATTGTGCTTATATCAGACCTACCTGTATGATACAGAATAATCTCCCCATTTTAAGATCCTTAATCTGGTGGGCGACAGATTAAGACTCTGACTCCAGAAAAAAAAAAGATCTTTAATCACATCTGCAAAGTTCCTTTTGCCATATAAGGTAACAATCACAGGGTCTAAGAATTAGGATGTGGATACATTTGGATGGCCATCATTCAACCTGTCACCAAGACCAAATGTACCATCCCAAACCTTAGCTACTTTAAGGGAGAGAGAAACAACCTGAGAGCTCTTGAAGATGTGACCAGCAGGCATAACAGTGGGATTGCCTCCCAAAAAACATTCATTTAACCTGTCTAAAAGCAATGTAACACAGTGATTAAGATCGCAGGCTTTGGGATGAAATACACCAGGGTACTGGTTGAACCAGTTCAAGTTACTTAACCTCTTTGAATCATAGTTTCTTTAGTTCCATAATGGAGATCACAATAGTGCTCACTTTCTAGGGTTATTAAAAGGATTCATAAGATGATACATATATAATATTTATTATGCATATAGCAAGCATTCAATGAAAGTTTTTTTTTTTTAAGTTCTTATTATGTTATTATGTGTATTTTTTGAGTTGGAGTCTCACAGTGTCACCCAGGCTGGAATGCAGTGGTGTGATCATGGCTCCTGCAACCTTGACCTGCTGTGCTCAGGTGATCCTTCCACCTCAGTCTTCCAAGTAGCTGGGACTACAGGCATGTGCCACCATGCCAGACTAATTTTTTTTTTTTATATAATTGTAGAGACAAAATCTCACCATGTTGCCCAGACTGGTCTTAAACTCCTGGGAACAGGCAATCCTCTCACCTCAGGCTCCCTAAGTGCTAGGATTACAGGAATGAGAAATTGCGTCTGGCCTTATTATAATTATTCAATCACTGGCCACCCAGTCTGGACTTGAATTCATGGCTGAGTGTTTTGGAGGCCTCTATTAGTGCAGATCATTGAAATTTCTAGAACTCCCTCTTTCTCCTACTTGAAGTCTGATCTATCCTTCAAGCACTTGTCTTATACGTTCTCTTTCTATGCCTTGTCAGCTGGGAGAACTCCTTCTCCCGTTCCCACTGTGCACCACCCATTTGAGGTTGTCACTAGTTTTGCCACATCTAGTTTTATTTTTTTCACATTATATGTAGATTATAAACTGCTTGAGGGAAGACTGCTGCTGTACTAGTACTTACCACAGAGATGTGGTCATAGTAGATAATCGATAAACTGTTTAAATAAACTGATTATAGAGTTTATTCCTCACTGAGCTGTAGGGAAACACAATTCCACATTTCACATTAAAGGGGAGCCAGCTGTCCAGCCCTGAGGTACTCTGCAACCTTGAAGTTGAATTTCTGAAGTGAATTTAATCCTCATCATCCTTTTATATTATGTATTCTGCATTGCCCTCTATCGCAGGATGAGGAAGTCCCCTCTTCCTCCATCCGTACATCAAGACGTTCAGGTATCAGCAGCACACCGAGGGAAAACAGGAAACAGACTTCTCTTTGGACACAGAATTGAACAAAGAGCTCACACCAGTCAGGGCCAGTTTGAACCAGTCTGTGCTGCTGTGACATCTTCCTGACTTCCCTTTGAAGCTGGCACAAAGACAAGAAGAACATCATTGACTTCAATCTTTGGCCTTCTAACCAGGAAAGGACTTGTGAAGGTGAATGGTTTGCAGACGAAGGGGATATAAAAGAGACAAAACCAGGATAAAAATTAAATAAAAAGTAGCTGTCTTAAACTGTAATTGCAGTCCTCTGCTGAGCACGCTTGCAGATATATAAATGTGATTTACCATCAGCTTGCAACTACAAATCAGGTCTTGAGAAACACTTGTGCTATGAAATTGTTTAATCTCATCAAGCTCTGCTTTCACAGCAAGCCATAAATCACAAAGTCTTTGTTATCATAGACCTCCACCAGCGCCTCTCTGGCAGGCTATGGATCGTGGGTATATATAATCTTGACTGCACAAACACTGGGGTCGACGCAGGCTGAAATACTTTCATAATAGCCACTGTGCAGCTGGTGGAACACAAGCCTATGATGGATATCTCATTTCCTACAGTCGGCATCTATTTCGAGCAAATTATTACCACATAAATTTCTTGTCAACAGAAACGGCCAATTAATTAAGTTAAAAATTTACTTGTGATCACATCTACAAACCAAATAGAACTGCAAGGCAATTTTCCAGTTACTGAATATACTGCAGGTCAGTTTAATGAATAATTTTTAACTTTGTCATAAACTCAAAGACAGGCTAATATCTCCAGAAACCTGAATGGAGACCAGCTGCTGACAGATTTACACAAAATATATTTATGTGGAATTTGATTGCTGACATCTGGGGACAGAAATAAACTTTCTATAATTACAGAGACATCTTTGCCATAGATATGGATTTCTTTTACCAAAAAATGCAAATCTGTCCCCAGAAAGAGTATATTTACATTTTTCAGGCAGGGCTGCAAAGGAGCTGGATGGTTCTTGGAAAAATCATTGCATTAAATTCCTATGCTAGTGATGGGTTCATTATCATGGGAGAAGACAATAACAAGCCAAGACCTGTTTATCATTGCCCCTCCACCATTCACCTTCCACACACAAAAAATCAGGATGCTTTCTCGCTTTGAGGCTATAAGCCACTTGGCACATGTCCAATAGTGGAGGCAGTACTAGGAGGATTTAAGGCTCTGTCAGGTAGGGCAGATTGACACAGCTTCCCCTTAGGGTTATTATGCATATAAAACAGATCTACATGGAAATAAGGCCAGGAGAGGGCCTTTCATAATTCCTGTTCTAACCATGTCTCTTTGAACTGAAGAAAACCCATGAGGGGTGAAGAGGCGCTTACCCAGGTGAGTATAAAGGACATGGATTTGGGGAACACATCAGGTTTGATTGCTAACAGTGATTTACTCAGTGAGCCACCCATTGGATATATAATTATGGTTTTCATTAGGGCCATTATCCACCCCGAATGTAGAGGGCATTCAAGGTCTTTCAAATTATGACCCCAGTCTATCTCTAACAATTTCACTGCTCCTTATGCTCAACCCATCACTGCTAAATGATCAAACTAGATCTTGATGTTTCTGCACCATGCCTTTGTCCTTTTGTGACTTTGCTCCCCACAGAGAATCTTTGAAGTCCTTTTCCATATAACTTCATTTACCAAATTCTTATCTCCAAGATGACCTTCGTGGCTTTTCCTCAGCTAGAAAATACCTTTGCTCTTCAGAGTAAGATACTTCCTCCTACACAAAACTTGAGAACCCCATTGTTCTACCCTGAGTAGAATTAGAAGTAATGAGTTCACTGTCACTGAAGTGTTTAAGAAAATGCCAACCACTTGGTGGGGATGTTGTAATGGGGATTCAATGTGTACGGAGCATTGGACTAAATAACTATGAAGTCCTCTCATCCCTGGGAGCTTAAATTCTTCAATGGTTACTTGTTTCCTTTTTAGTAAGCTTCTTGAAGGCAGGGATGATTTTACTCTATTTATTGTTTTCTCAGCAAATAGCCCAATATCTTTTTTTAAAAAAGAGGCAGATTCCCTATAAAAGTTATTGAGGGCTGACTCTATGGTATTTTTCTCACACTTGCTACACTCAGCTCCAGGAAGTATTTGGCACACTATTACCGTTGTCATTAATATGAACAGCACTGAAGAGTACCTATCATATTTAGAGCACTCTGCTGGAATTCTGAGAAATCCAGGAGGTAAATACATTTTCTCCCCAAACCAATTTTAATCAAAGAAACAAGTCACGCAGTGATTTCATAGTACACCCTGGACAAACAGGGACTAAATAAATGAATGCCAATCTGTAAAATACAAACTAAAATAGAAAATAAACATTAAATCAATGGTATTCATAATTTCCAGTTAGCAGGGTGGTCAATGCAAAAATCTTTGTATTTCAGAGCCTGAAGGGTACAGAGAAGTAATTCCATATAATTCTTCATTTTACCACTGTGGAAACCCAAGTCCCCCACCCCAAGTTAAGTTAGCTTGCCCACGGTCACTAAAACAGAAGATGGCAAAAAGGGAATCATATCCAGTTGTCTTGAATACCTGTCCATCATTCTTTCTGTCACGTTCCAGATCCATTATCCACTATACCCCACAACTACTTCTCATTTTTTCCTGTTTAATTTCATGTACTGTGAAACAAATTATGAGTACTTCTTCCCTGGCTCAGACCTTGTCTCCATGTGTCCCTGGATGATTTCTGATAATGAAAATATTTCAAAATTTCCTCCGTAAATGTGAAGACACTGCCCAAAATCTAATTTCACCAATAATCTAGTATAGATTCTTCCACCCCACATCCCCCAACTCAAATAAGGGTTAAGTTCAGAGGTTGGTTGAGTTCAAATCTTGGCTCAACCATATACTACTTACAGGAACTTGGGCTGGTTACTTAACTTCTCAGTGCCTCGACTTCTTTGTCTATAAAATGTGCCTAGTACCTACCTCATAGTTTTTTATGAATATTAAATTAGATAACACATGTAACATTTCAAAACAATACCTGTAAGAAGTACTGGATAATCCTAAGACTATATCAACTTTTAATTTAATAAACTCTATTTTTATCTCATGCTGTTTAAGCTTTATTTATGTCTTTTCATTTGTCCTGTATTTACCTTACTAAATCTTGAAAGAATAAAACAATGGCTTATAGAGATGATAGCAGATGGCATTTTTTTAAACCTATATTATGTTCCAGGCACTACTATAAACACCTTATAGTCATTATCAAGTCCTAGGAGGCAAATATTCTTATTATCGCCAATCACATATGTGATCTTGAAAGGTTAAGTAACTTGTCCAAGGTCATCCAGTTATAATTGGTCAATCTCTAAGTTCATGCTCTTAACCACTGTAATGACCAAACCAGCAGTGGTTTTGTATTTAACTGTATTTGATCAGCAGTTCCTTAGCACTTTATTTTTCTCATTTATAATGCTATGGGTATTCCTCATGATTTCCATCATGTTCCATTTTTTCAGAACAGCCTTAATCGTTAATTATTTCTATCCTCAATGACCTCACAAAACAAGAAAATAGAATACATATGTATGAAAAGCATATCCAAATAAAATCTCAGACTTGTTCAAATCCATCCACCTCTATCATGCTTACTTCTCTCCACCCAGCAATGGTAGTTTTTGAGCAAATATATAACCAACCATAGTACCAAATAAGTATTTAAAGATGTTAGGCAAAGTAAAGGAATATTCCAAGAAAGTCCAATCAGCTTGTGACTTCAGATTTAAAATATACACTAGTGGCTTTCAGAAGGGGTTCCATAGCAGAGCTTTTGTGAAATTAGATTCACAGTTTCTATAAAGGAAAATGTTTTATTATAGAGACATTGAACAGAAACATGGGGAATTACCTATATGCGGTCTGAGTGCTACTAACAAAGGCAGGTAATAGTGTGGTGAGTCACCACTGACTGTCAGGTGATCTTGTTGAGGGTCAGTGCTGCCAGAGTGTCAAGGTCAGGATAAGACAGAAAAATGTAACAGAAAGGAATGCCTGCTTCTTGGGTCAACCCACTGATTATAGCAGCAAAGGTGACACGAGTAATGATAATATCACAATCTCACATGCACTGAGCACTTTATAGTTTATAAAGCACTTTCACAGTCATGATCTCATTATGTCTTTAAAGAATTTCTAGTGGAAGATTCAGTAATGACCAAATCTGCACAGGAACACTTCACTTTTCAGGGCATATTTCCATGATTTAAGAAAAGATGTCTATTTTGAATTGGGTACCACATGAGCACAGATTTAGAAACTGGAATTCAATGAAGGAGACAGAGATTCTGGGGTTGACTAGAGGTATAGCACAGCTCATCTCCAAATAACACCAGAAATCATCAGTAATTACAGAGGAAATCCCCAAAATCCTAAAAATTCTCATTAATGCACCCAAATATAGGCATTCTTTTCTTCTCCTTTTACCTGAGTAATGGATTAAATAACTACTGGGAAAACAAGAGAAACATAGAGAAATAAAACGTGGGTAGATTTCCTAGTGGGTAGGAAAATTCCAAGACTACATGTGGAATTGGATAAATGATCCAAAGCCCCAAAATAAACCCTGATAACGATTTTACAGATTGGCAGATGAGATATTTTAATAAAGTCTGGATATTTTAATAAAGATCACAGACCTCTCAACTGAGCTAGAATCCTCCCTATACTTATTTCCCAAGCTACAAAACATGAAATACGTACTATTCAAACTGTAACTCTGAGGGTAAAAGAAACTCATTTTATATGAGGTGGAAAGATAATTAAGAAGTCATTCACACTGTATATCTCAAAGTCACTCAAGTGTGATCAAATAGAAAATACATAACATGGCAAAAATGCAGACCTGCTAGAAAATAACAACAATGAAACCATGAAAAAGAAGACAGAAGCATATTATGAAAAAACAAACAAAAAACTCCCAAAAAACCAATGACCAAAGCAACAGGAGAAAAAAACAAAACACCTCTATGCCACTGATAAAACAACTTAATAAGAGCAATACTTTATTACAAGAGGGGCTCAGCTGAAAGTAATTTATTTGGATGGGTCTACCTCCAGCACGATGGGGTAAGCCCACTATATCCTATCTCTTCCACTGATTACAACTAAAAACTCTCCATAGAATACAAGGATGCTGAGGATGCTGAAAAGCAAAACAAAAGCAAGTAAATTGTGGAGAAAGTTCCCACCAGCAGGTGAGCTTCTGAGTTTATTTCTCTCTCTCTCTTTTTTTTTTTTTTTTTTTTGAGTTGGAATCTCACTCTGTTGCCCAGGCTGGAGTGCAGTGGCACACTCACAGCCACCCCAGCGTTGACCTGCTGGGCTCTGACAATCCTTCTGCCTCAGCCTTCCAAGTAGCCAGAACTATAGGTGTGTGCTACCATGCCTGGCTAATTTTTGATTTATTGTAGAGACAAAATCTTGCCAAGTTGCCTGGGCTGGTCTCAAACAAGTGGGCTCAGGCAATCCATTCACTTTGGCCTCCCAAAGTGCTGGGATTATAGGTTGAACCACTGAGCCCGGCTATTTCTCTTTTTTATGTTGCTTTACCCCAACTGTAGACCCGACTCACAGTTATGCAGCAGGGGAGCAATGTGGGAATTTAAAACTCTGGTTTCTATTTCTATTCTAAATTTCTGGGCTGAAGAGCTGAGAAAAACGGGCTCTGAAGGACTGGAAGATGTAGAGGGAGTTATAGAGTGGAGAAAGCTGGAGAAGGGAAACTTCTAATTCTATATATGAAACTACACAAGTTTCCAGCTCATCTCTGAGTTGTGCATGTACAGGACATACTTGAAGCTTAGTAAGGGCACTGAGAACTGAATGATGACTGTAAATCACCACTCAACTTTCATGCTAACCCTTAAGTGTACATGCATAAGACAGATGAAGAGGAAGATGACAAAGGCTTTGAAAGCTGAAGTGAGATAAGAACCCACAAAAGGCAGGCAGAGCCTGTGGTCTGTAAGGAATGAGGTTCATTCCCCACTTAAAAGAAAAACAAACAAAAATCAATATTCTTCACAGGGATATAATATAATATTGAAGCAACATAATGTTAAAAATGCCCAGGACATAAGCAAAAAGTTACTTAGTACATAAAAAAATAGGAAAATCTACTCTTTTTCCCCATGAGAGATGTGACCAACTCTCAAGGGAAAAAACAATCAAAATATATAAACCCCAAGATGACCCAGATGTTGGAATTACCACATAAAGATTTCAAAGCAGCTGTTATTCATGGTCCATGAGGTAAAGTTAAACTCACTTAAAATTAATGGAAAAATAGAAGTTCTCAAGAAATAGAAGCTATAAAAAATGTTGAAATTTTAGACTTGAAAAGTACAGTATAAAAAAATGAAAAATTCACTAGATTGCCTCAATAACAGAATGGAAATAACAGAGGAAAGATCCAGTGAACTTGAAGATAGATAAAAAATAAATTATCTAAGGTGGAGAAAAGAGAAAAAATGAACAGAGACTCAGGGACTTGTGGGACAATATCAAAAGGTCTAACATATATGTAATTAGAGTAATATAAGAAGAGAAAGAAAAGATTGTGAAGAAAAGGTATCTGAAGAAATAATGAGCAAAAACTCACCAAATTTAGTGAAAAATTTTTTTGCAGACTCAGGAAGCTAAGCCAACAACAAACAGAATAAACTCAACACACACACAATTGAATGACTTGGAAAAGAAGACCTAAGCAAACAAAACAAGAACCAAGAGAATATGATTCAAAACTATAAAGAAATGTGGGCAATAGCCACAAAAAAAATGAAATACCTTGGCATCTTCCTAATCAGAGACGTGAAAGACCTTTACAATGAAAACTACAAAACACTGCTCAAAGAAATCAAAGGTGACACAAGCAAGTGGAAAAATATCCCATGCTCATGGATTGGAAGAATCAACACTGTGAAGATGTCCATCTTACCCAAGGCAATCTACAGATTCAATGCAATACCCATCAAATTACCAGCAACATTCTTCTCAGACCTAGAAAAAACAACACAGGAATTCATATGGAAACACAAATGACCAAGATTAGCCAGAACAATCCTCAGCAAAAAAAAAAAAAACAAAGCAGGTGGTATCACATTACCAGACTTCAAACTTTACTATAAAGCTACAATCATCAAAACAGCTTGGTATTGGTATAGGAACAGGCATATAGATCAATGGAATAGAATTGAGATTCCAGAAGCAAAACTTCAATTTCTCAACCAACTCATCTTCAACAAAGCCTCCACCACCCACCACTGGGGAGAGGAGGACCTATTCAGTAAATGGTGCTGGGAAAACTGGCTGACCACATGCAGAAGATTGAAACAGAAACCCTATCTATCCCCATACACAAAAATTAACTGCAAATGGATCAGAGACCTAAATGTAAAACCTCAAGCCATAAGAACCTTAGAAAATGAAGTACATACCCTCATGGAAATTGGAACTGGCATCCAATTCCTGAACAAAACCTGAAACCCACAGGCCATAAGAGATAAGATAGACAAGTGGAACCTCATTAAACTGACAAGCTTCTGCAAAGCCAAAGAAACCATCAAGAGAACAGGGAGACAGCCCACAGACTGGGAAAAAGTATTTGCCAACTCCAGGTCCAACAAAGGCTTAACATCTTGGATCTATAAGGAACTCAAACGTGCTGAAAAGAAAAAAACAAACAACCCCATTATAAAATGGGCAAAAGATATGAACAGACACTTCACAAAGGAAGACATCCAAGCAGCCAACAGACACATGAAGAAATGTTCAACCTCACTAATCATCAGGGAGATACAAATCAAAACCACACTGAGATACCACCTAACTCCAGTCAGAATGGCAATTATCAATAACTCAAAAAATAACAGCTGCTGGAGAGGGTGTAGCAAAAAGAGAACACTTCTACACTGTTGGTGGGAGTGTAAACTAGTGCAACTTCTGTGGAAAGCAGTGTGGTGATTCCTAAAAGCTCTAAATATCAACCTCCCATATGACCCTGCAATCCCCCTACTGGGAATATACCCTGAAGAATTCAAATCACTCTATCAAAAAGATACCTGCACACGTATGTTTATCACAGCATTGTTCACAATAGCAAGAACCTGGAAGCAACCATGCTGTCCATCAAAAGAGGACTGGATTAAAAAAAATGTGGTATGTATACATGATGGAATACTATGCAGCCATTAAAAAGAACAAAATCATGAATTTCGCAGCAACCTGGATGGAACTAGAGTCTATAATACTGAGTGACCTCTCACAGAAACAAAGATCTGAGTATCACATGTTCTCACTCATATAGTGGACCTTGATCGTCCAATGTGTTACCATACGAAAATGACTGACAGTGGTAGGAAACTATGGGGGGGAGAGAGGGGAAGGGAGATGGGATTAATGGTAGTTAACATCTGTCTGGGGACGGGGAGACACCTCTTATCAACAAGGGTGCCTGAATGAAGCATATTTGTATACCTAACCCTTAACTGTACCCCATAATATCATAATAAAAAATATTGATTATTAAAAAAAAGAAATGTGGGAAGATCAAAGAACAGAGGGATAACACTAAAAATCAAAGAAAAGGTTGACAATCACAGAGAATGCACATAAAATTAGATCAAGTAATACTCCCAGCAAATGAAAATAACATAGTTATGGAACAGAAAATATGCTACAAAAAGTCCCCCAAATGAAGAAAAAAATGTAGATCACAAGAGTTTACAAAGTTTTTAAAAAATGATATGCAGAATGATCAACAATCAGATACATCTTAACTAAGTTACTAAAATTTAAGGGAAAATTTTCTCTAGACATCCAGATGGAAGAAAAATCTCCTATAAGGAAGAAAAGTCAGTCTGACCTCATACTTATGCAGAATCACATTCACTGCCAGGAAACAATGAAGAAATATTAATATATATAAATAGTATATATCCTACAGCTATTATACCAAATTAAAATGTCATTCAAATATAACAAACACAGAACTTAAACTCAGGACTCATGATCCCTTTTTGAAAAGGATACTGTCCTGAAAAGAAAATCCAGCCAATTAAGGTCTTAATAAGAATTTAGGAACGGAGAAGCTATGATTAAAAGAACTGCTAACAAACTCTTAGTTCACTTAAATGTGGAATCAATACTAAACAACTATGGAAAGCATTGTTATAGATGATAATATAATTTTCATTGACAATATAAAGATAATAATGCAACTAACAGAAATTGAGAGGTGAGGAATGGTAGGAGAAGTTGTGATCTTTATCCTTCAGAGCAGAAAAGTAGTGATCTTATCTAAAATTAACATATATTGAATAAATAGCCACTCCAATTTCAAAACATGTATACTCTATTTTTCTACCATTAGAATGATTGTTGATCCAAATTTTATAAAAAGTATGGGTATACGATCATTCCTTTTTCTCCCCTATACCAAGCAAAGCAGCCCCCACAAGGATGAAATCTGAAATTCTTACCTTACTGGTGCTTTGTTCTAACCAAACAAAATTTCTAAAGAATACAGACACCTGTGGGATGTACCAAGTGCTCTACTTTACTTTTCAAAGACACACACACACTCTCATATAAATGCATACAATATCCACCTTTAATGTCTGGCCATGCATTACTTATTCTCTGGAAATGGCTGTATTCCTATAGACCTGGTCACATTAGAAATATCCCAGTTGGTTTTCAAATGAATATACACAGATTGTGTCCCGCGCCCATTATAACCAGATGATCCATATCTAATTTGATGTTAGAAAAAACATTTTCTCATTTCATTTAATTCTTCTGATTTATATGCAATAAGTTTAGATGGGATTAACTAAAGAGAGGAAACATGGGCAAATATATTTCTCTTCCAAATGTGTTTTAAGATCTTCACAAAATATTTGTATAATGACTTATTCTAACACCTGAAACTTGTGATATTGAAACAGTGTAGGATATACTATGAATAACTCAGATACTATTAATATGGGAGAGTTGGAATACCAAATGATGACAGCAGGTATCTTCAAATATCTTCAAATGTTTAGAAATGTATATCCTGCTTTATCTGAGAAACGGCAGTTTACAAAAAATCCATAAAAGAAGACACAGATATTTGAAGATAATAAAAATCATGACAGCAATATCTGAACTTGTTTCCTATATGGCAGGTACTCTGGTACAAACTCTACACAAATCATTTGATTTCATCCTGGAATATCCCCATTAGTTAATGTCTTTTTCATTCGCCTGGTCTAGGGATACTAAATGAGGAAAATACAAGGGGACATGAGAGTCTATCTTCACTTCCCTGCTTCTGGAGGAGTCACACATTACCACAACCCCAAACCCCATTTATGAGATTTCTGGGCAGAATTTAGGGGCCATGACTTTATGCTCAAATTTAGATTTCTTTGGAGAGTAACTTCATGGAACTTTGTAACACATACTGAGTAGATAATAGTACAAGTTGCACAGAGATATGAAAAAGTTTAAGAATGTTATATACAAACAATGAACAAACTAGATATCATACTACTTAAAAAATGATAACAAAGGTTATACACTTTCAATGAACTCTGAATGAAATAGTTTGTGTCCAATGGTTATAATGATTCCATAACATATATAATGTGACATTATTAACAATAAATTTCAGCTAATTATCAGCTTTAAAAGTTTAAATATATTAATTGTCAAGTATAAATATTCTATTTAAATAAAATTCAATAACAGGAATTCTAGGAGCTTAGACCTAATGGCACATTCTAGCCCAAAAGACTAAGCATTTCCATGAAACCATATTAGGAACTTTTGGTATAGGGGATATATGTGTGGACATATTTACATTTAGGAGCATGACTCTATTATAATATAAACAATCTATATAGCACTGCCATGGAATTTCCCACTAAAAAGTCTGTCATAAATGAAAGGATGTTTACCCCATGTGTGATTATATATGTAAGCCCACAAGGGGGACAAAAATAAGGAGTGGCCAGGTGCGATGGCTCAAGTCTGTAATCCCAGCACTTTGAGAGGCCAAGGTGAGAGGATTGCCTGAGTCCAGGGGTTCGACACCAGCCTGGGCAACTTGGTGAGATCTCTTCTCTACCATAAATCAAAAAATTAGCTGGGTGTGGTGGCGCACGTTTGTGGTTTCAGCTACTTGGAAGGCTGAGGCAGAAGGATCGCCTGAGCCCAGCATGCCAAGGCTGTGGTGGCCGTGAGCATGCCACTGCACTCCAGCTTGGGCAACAGAGTGAGATTATACCTCAAAAAATTAAAAAATGATAAAATAATAAAATAAGAAGTTAGTCTTCTAGACCAGCTTTTTCTAATACATATTCTGGGGAACAGGCCTTTTCTGACAAAGGGTTCTATGATCCATTATGTTTGGAAAATGCTGAGAAATTACTCTAGACTCTCGAAGCCCTTCACACGCTAATATATATTATTAATACCCAAGAGAGAAATTGAATTTAAAGCATTTCCCAAATCCTTCCGATGACAGAACTCATTCTACATGGCACATATACAAACCTCTGAAACAACATGGGAAAATGTTTCTCCTCACATACCATGGTTTTCAGGTTCTATTGAAGAGATATAGAACCATCTGGAAATAAAGCAGCCCTTGGATGAAAGCCGTGAGAGCTATGGCCTATACAAGTTCCACGTGGCACTAAGGGGCTCACCTTCCATTGAGGAGGATTAAATTTTAGTGGACATATTATAACCCTCTTCCCCAGATAAATCATTTTGACCAAAAATCCAAGGAGGATCTCTGACTATCTCTCAGCATTCCTGAGACTTTTATCTTGACTGAAGTCAGGTCAGAGCAATGATATGCTGTCCTCTGAGAGAAGTATGATGGAAGACCAATGATCCCTCCCTATTCCTTCATGTCTCCTTCATGCTGGGATAGTAGAAAGGGACAGAGTCTTTAGCCTTCTAGCTTTTCCTACTGGATGACTACACAGGGCCCCGTCTTCACTCCTGAATTTAGGTTCACTTTTCTATTCCACAAGCCTCAACTCCAATTTTGGTTTACTTTGACTCTGCTCATCTCCCTTGGTCACAAGTATATAGAAATAACTAGTCAAAAAGGTGAGGGGAGGTAATTCAGACCTCTGGGACTGCATATACAAAAGTACTAAATTAAGAAGTCCTGGGGTAAAAGCAAAATTCTTCCAAAATTCTGCTGAATTTAGATCGTCCTTTAGATTTTCCAACATCCATGAAATTGAGTATATATCCACAGCTAGGCAATGACCAGGCCTATTTTGTGTCCACTAAACCTACACAACTGTCCAAAATGAGATCACAGACGGATATACAGGAAAACAATACAGAAGATGGATAAAGCTGAAAGAGAAAATGCATATTTAATCACTCTCCCTAGGAAGCATTCCTTTGTCACCAAGCAAAAGACTGAAAAGTTTAAAACTTCTGTTTCAACTGAAAGGTATGGAATTTTTATTTTAACATAGAAATTTTATAAAGTAGAAATGCTTGATTACACATAGATCTGCAATAAGATTATTCAAGAGATCGCTGTACACTCAGCCAGGGTAGCCTAAGGTTTGGCATCTAGGCAAAGGACAGGGGAAAAGAGATAGCTATACTTTGTGATTATTTCCACTGTGCACTTATCAAATCAATAGAAATAATAACTGTTATTGATGGTGGACTTACCACTGATTAAACAGGTCAATTTAACTGCTTCTGTGAAGTCACACAATCCTTAAGTGTATATCATGGCGTCAGTTAAGAGCATACAACTGCCCCTAGCTTTGTGGACAGGATGTGCACGGCATTGATTTAATTAGAGCTCTTAGGCTGCAACCTGCACTCCTTCCTGAACCCCTCTCGGCTGGAGACTTCCTCTGTTCTTTTTTAATGCTGCCCCGAGCTGGAACAAAGCAAGGTGCCCAGCAAGAGGCATTGGGCTGCATCACAGAGAGGATTAAAATGCCCATTATGAGGTAAGACTCAAGTCAAGGCAGAAGGAAAAGAAGACAGGCTGTAAAAGAAAATGGGCTGCAGGCAGTAAAATATTGATTGAATGAACTGAAAACACCACAGCATCTACACTCCCCGCCCTGCTCTGCACACCCTGAGGTTTGCCAACTTCCTGACTTCACAATCTACCCTCTCTCCGTGGCTAATAATGTTGCAGCCACTCTGGTCTTCCTCTTGGCTTTCCAACACGAGCCACTGTTCCTGCCTTGGTTCTTTGCAGTTGCCTGTCCTCTATCTGAATCATGCCCCCATACGCCTAATCCCCAGTTACTTTTCATCGTTTAGGTTTCAGCTCAAATGTCCTCTCCTGGGGGAAGCCTTTGTTTGACCATTCTAGCTAAAGTAGCTCCCCTTCCCAGCTGGACAGTTTCCATTGCACCACTCCAGTGTATTTTCTTTGAGGCACGAGTCAATGTTGGAAAGTGTATGGTCTGTTTATGTGTTCATCACCTGACGGAACTTACTAGAATAGAAACTACAAGAGCAGGAACTATTAGCCATCTTCACTGCTGTGTCCCCAGAGTCCAGAACAGGGTCTGCACATAGTAGATGTCTTGCAAATACTGATGGGAGAAAATAAAGAGGAGGTGAGGAGGGTCTTGAGTGGATGAGAAATTTACATATATCTCAAGGTAACTGCTTCTAGCCCACTCCACATCGTGCCATTGGATAGTGTTAAAAACATCTATCAGACAATATGACATCTAGTCCTAGCAATGTCACTTACTGTCTGTGTAATCTTGAGAAACTTATTTAACCTCTCTGAACCTGTTTCCGCCTCTTCGAGTGGGTTTACAAAAAAGGATCAGTCTCATGGGGCTGTTGACAGAATGTTTTTAAATGCATGCAAAGGGCTTAGATAATTAAACTAGTGGTAAATGTTTAAGTAATGATGCTATTGTTGTTGCTACTGTTATTATTAATTCCTACTAACTGCCATGAAGAGTATCAGGGACCAGGAAAACTTCAAATGTGTGCATCACTTTTAAAACACTTCTAATCTAACATAGCCTATTCATTCAAGATAACTTAGTGCCTATCTACAAACGTTCTTTTCCATCTCAATGTATCATACAGTCGACAAGTTCAACAACTGAGCAACCTTGTCTTCTATATGGACCAGTAAATTTCTACTGTCCATGTCTACAAAGTCCTGCCCCCTTTCTGGCATACTCAAGAGTGGCCTTTATGAACAATTTGGTTGGAGAAAGCAAAGTTTTCATTGTTGAAAGCTACGGAAAAGACTCTTAATTCAAACAGTATTAGGTTGGTGGATGAGGCAAATTGGAGCATGTAAAATTTATTGGACGTCATAAAAGGGAAGCGGGGAGAGGGTCAGGGAGATGGGGGGTTCGATTACTGCTGAATTGCTGGCATAATAACCTGCAGCACATCAGAGTGTACCACTGGGCCTGGGAAGCACTCTCCCCAGATGATTGCTTTATGTCACCACTGATGCTGCTAGCCCATCAACTACGACCCCGAGAGCAACAAACCCCATCATAAGAAAGGGAGAAATGTAAATTTCAAAATAGATATATAAATATTCGGTGGCCCAGTGTTCCATTACTCATTTATATTTCTGACTTTGGAATGCAAAAATGTAAATCCAGGGCCCTTCTGCAGTCAGAAGTCACCCAGGGTTCATATAATAATCTCTCAGTCAAGAGCTAAGCTGTGGTTGGCAGTAAAATCTAGGGGGCCAATAAACTCACTAGACATACTGGGAGAAAACAAGGGAGAGATACACTCTTAACCTCCAATGGGGGGGAGAGAGATTCACTCACTAATCAAGCCCATCCCACAAAGTCAGAGATTTCCCTGATGTGATGGGGGTGTGAGGACAGAGCTGATTTACTCACTGACAAGCCTATATCCCTGTAAGCAGAATGCTCCAGGGCTCATTCTCCAGACTCTGAGGGGCATGGCATTTTTTCTGATTTACTGCCATTTTTATCGCTGCTAGAAATGGACACAGTGCAGATGCCCACAGTTCTAAATGAAGGTAAGTGATGTCCTTGGTGCAGGCTCTCCTAATGTCCTCCTTAGAAATGAAATCATTAAGAGTTACATCAGACTGAGTTTGATCTATCATAATAGGGGAGAGAGAAATGCAAGGGGAGGGGGTGAAAATACTACAAGGCCCAAGAAATGGAAATCCCTCCAGTACAACCCCACAGAATTCAACTGCAGAAGGATGTGCTAGCCCCATCATTCCTAAACAAGGGAGAGGAAAGAAGCAGAGGGTCCAGGAATGAGGACAGAAGGAGATGATCTATTCCAGCCTGCTTACGACAGAGAGGAAACTAAGGGCACAGAGGACTGTGTCAAGATCACACAGTGATTAGAAGCCGTTTTAGGCCCGAACTTGAATCTTCTCATTGGCTGCCAGTCCATCTCCTGGACTTTCACACCAGGTTATATTTGTTGTAACTCCTCTCCTCTTTATTTCTATTCAATAGAGGATTCAGCATTCTAGTGTGTACTGACACAAAGCCACCCCCACAAACTTGGGGGTTAGAGAAGTGATTTATATCCTACATGAGGCTGAGGTAGAAAATACACTTTAGCAAGTACACAGACAAATATGTGCAAATAATTTTCACCTAAATATGTGGTATTAATTCAATCAACTGACTCCATGAAGACTGCTTAGGACAAGATATGATAAGTATTTAAGATTTTTTAAAAATGAACTTATTTCAAGAAAAACATTAAGCAAATAATAGTGCAATAGTCTGTAGATTGCAAAGTACAATTCTAGAAATATCCTCAACAGGTCTTCCAAGTTAGTTTGTCAAATAAAACATTTGACACAAAATTGGTTATTTTACTCACAAGATCTAGTCATGAATGGAATCCATATCTTCATTCATGATGATTATGCTTGCAATGGAATATTATTCAACTATAAAAATGAATGAAATTCTGATACATGCTATAACATGAACAAACCTTGAAAATACCATGCTAACTAAAATAATCCAAACACAAAGGACAAATATTGTATGATTCCACTTATATGAAGCATATAGATTAGGCGAATTCATAGAGGCAGAAAGTCAAATAGAAGTTACTAGGGGCTGGAAAATAGAGAAATAGGGAGTTACTGTTTAATAATTACAGAGTTTTGGTTGGAATGATAAAAGTTTTGAAGACAGATAGTTGTGATGGTTGCACAATATGGCAAATGTCATTAATGCCACTGAATTATACACTTAAACTAGGTAAAATAGCAACTTTTGACTTTAAGTAATTTAAAAATTAATAACATAAGAAAGATGTCAAAACCCATTGAATTATATAATGTAAATGGGTGAATTGTATGGTATGTGAATTATATCAATACAGCTGTTTAAAAAAACAAAAACTGGCCGGGCTCGGTGGTGGCTCAGTTTGTAATCCCAGCACTTTGGGAGGCTGAGGTGAGTGGATTGCCTGAGCCCGCGGGTTCGAGACCCGCCCAGGCAAATTGGTGAGACCTCATCTCTACAATAAATCAAAATGAGCTGGGCGTGGTAGCGCGTGCCTGTAGTTTCAGCTACTCGGAAGGCTGAGGCGGAAGGATCGCCAGAGCCCAGCAGGTTGAGGCTGCGGTGGCCGGGAGCGGCCACTGCACTCCAGTCTGGGTGACAGAGTGAGACTCCAACTCAAACAAATAAACAAACAAACAAAAACTATTATGTGTATGAAGTTAAGATATTCTTAAGAGTATTCATGTTGTCAAGACAGAGGAGGCTACATATGGCAATTCCTGTGGAGATTCGTATTAATTATGGGAATGTCATTCTATACCACGTCATCTGGTTCATTAGTCCCCTAAAGTGTCCCTAGAGAAGGAGGCATGATTACTTGGGTCTATCTAAGGGAGGTTAGGTAAAATTTGAACTTATCAAGACTTTTGACAATGTGTTCCTCCTATACCATTGCCCCATAAGAGTTACCTGGAAAATTCTAGACTATATTAATTGGATCATCACCTAGAGATTAAATGTTCCTTGAAATCAAAGCAAACTTACCTCCTGTTACAGCTCTAGTAACTAAGTTCTAATGTATGGAGTTGTGAAATTAAGTTTCAAATTGTCATCCACTCAATTTATATAAAGATATTAGGGCATTTCTCAGTACTCATCAAAAATGCCACTTTGTAACAAACATAAAATCATTAATAATCAAATTAGTTCAAGGTCCAATATTCTGAGTTATAAGTGGAGAAGTAGTGTCATAGACATACCACATAGACATAGTGTCACAGACATGGAACTTAATAGACAGAGCTAAGCCTAACCCCCAGCTCTGCCACCTGCTAACTTTTTGTTACTTCCTTGAAACTTCGTTTCCTGTTGTGGGAAATAGAATTACTCCTCAAACAGATAGTACGAGAACTAAATTAGGAAATATAATGAAAAGTACAATATTACTGCCTATAGCAAATGTTCTTTAAATAATAGTTAAATACATACTCACAAACAAAGCAACATAAAATCTAGAGAAAGAAGAGTCAGTGGATAAGAAACTGTCAGTGTGCCTCTAGCAATTAACTAGTAATCCTGTTCTTACAAATAAGTATTCCATGGAGAAGCAGGTAGAAGTCTCCAGATTCTGTCATTATAGGATGAAATAGCCTAGAAAAATATCCAATTACCTTTGTTACTAGACAAAAATAATTATTATTACCATACTGATACAGATACAAATATTTATTGTGTATGTATTATGTGGCATACTATTTTACTGTCCTGGTTAATTATCTCAACAACTCTATGAGGTGAGTACTCTTACTATCTCATTTTCTGGATCAATTAATCAAGGCTTAAAGAGGCTAAGTGACTGGCCTAAGATCTTATAGGGATTAAGGATTAGTGCCAGGACTCAAAACTTAGGAAATTTGGTCTGTAACTTTGACTATGCCTTCATCCATGCTTAGAAATCTTGCAGATTATTAATTTACTTTGCTAATTACCCCAATCAGGAAAAGGGGTCCCTCGAAAGCAGATATGAACAGTCTAGTAGCTCCCTGACTGCTCAAATGCAAATAGCATGTTAATCTTTTGGTGTAAACCAGGTTCTTATGGGTGAATTAATAAGATCACTTCTAACTCGTGGATGAACTAATAATAACATCAAACCAAAACACATGGAAAGCTGAAGATATGACTCTTCACCCACAGTAACCCTTGTTTAGTGACCTTGAGACTCAAGTCCAAAGAGTCTGATGGGTCCACTATGACCATTCCCCCAACCCATACTTATGTATAAACATGGGGTTCACATCAAGCCTTCCATGTGTTTGTTATAGACACCTGAAACTTTCTGCCCATGTAGAAAGTGAGGAGCACTTCCTGAGAATGGTCTCATAGTTGGAGAAGGACACGGGTCCCAGAGTGCTGCCAGGACAAAGGAGGTAGAGGCTGGCTGTCTTGGGTGAGAGTAAGAAGAAGTGACTCTATTAACTAGGGCTCAGTGGTCCTTGATGAGAACCACTGAGCGCAATATTGACTGTGAAGTGTCTAGCTTCTGATACTTGACAGATGACACTCAACTTTCAGCCCAAGCGGAAGAGCAATAATACAAACATTGCCCTCAGAGAAAGCACTCTAAACCGTTCAACCTTTCCTTTGGCAATGTGACGTTTCTCCCTAGAAACATGAATAAAGTATTGAGAACAGTAAAAAGACAGGGAAAGACATAAATAGGGCCACATCAACAATTGTCTGCTCTGTCTCCTGCTGTACACACACTCACACATACAGTGTCCCTGTGCAGGCCCAGAGGTCATGAGGATCAAATATAAATTTCGAAAGTTGAAAAGGGGGAATCCATTTCAAATGACTTAGAGGATAACTGTCACTGGAATTAATATGGTTGGTATGTTTAAAATTGCCACAGGTTCCTTCACTTTTGAAAGGTGTCAGGCCCCTGTCTTGAATGCTGAAAGTCTGACTGTGATACCACAATGAAAGGTTGTGCTATCACAGATAGTTCCGGGCTAAAGAAAGCTTATTTAATTTACTAAACTGCACATAGAAATTGGCAACGATGAGTCCAAAAGGTTAAGCATGGGGCATGATTCTTATCTCTCTCCATTTCCCCAAGTACTATAGTGTCCCATTAAATTTTCCTTTCTCGAAGGTGCCTGAAAATATGTTTTACGTTTTTCCGTGTGTTCTTTTCTCTTTAGTACTCAGGATTCCTGTCCCAAGGAATAAAAACAGGACAGAAGAAAGGAAGAGAAATCTGCATCTCTCCAATGGGACCACATTTCTGGAATTTAAGGCAGCAAAACCTGAAGTGCTGAATTGCCATCTGCACAGACATCATGAGAAGCAACCAAGTTGATTGAAATACTTGCGCTGACACTCTACCAACTAAAATGGCCATCCCATTTGCAAATGAAAAGCACATTTCAATGTGCCTCCTTTCAACATTAAAGGTAAATGAACATGTTACTGCTAAAAGGGGGGAACAAAAGGTAAATGAACCCAGATTCTCAGTTTTCCTTTAGAGTGAACTGAACCCTTCCAGATGGCAGTTCCGAAGTTCAGCCCTTGCAAGACGAGTGTGTTATGATGACAGCAAAATCCATCATTATGATGAGGGAAGAGTTTGAGATAGCTGAATAGAGCTTTCCATTCTTTTTAAATCTGCAGAAGACTTCAGAGTTGACAGATGTTTTGCCACTATAACAAAGGAAGGCCTCCAAGTTACAGTCTTCTCTATCTCAGGGTCACCTATCACCAAAATCAACTTACTTCTTTCTTTCAATATTTACGCATTTTCAACAGATACATTTCACCCCTTCAAACTATTCTTCCACTTGAGTCCATGCATGTTTACTACATAGCAAGCACTATGCTGGATGTTAGAAATCCAAGAATGAAAAATGTACCATTACAGCCTGGGCTTACAGTCCAGTGGGGGACAAAATGGTATAAATATAGGAGATGAATTATGCAGAAACTTGAGCAATGTGGTATGAAAGAGTATTTTATTGAAGTCTGAAAGGTAAAAAAGATCAAGTGACCATCATGAAAACCTGGGAAAACAATGCTTAGTGGAATCATCACTGAATTCAAATAGGTCAACTCCATTTTTCAAACTGGAGAGTTTTTTTTCTGTTTTGATTTCTCTTTGAATTCCATACAGCTATAAACGGATTTTGTGTGTGTGAAAAACCATAAAAAAGAAAGAGGAGAAGAGAAATTGATGACCATGAACAAAATCGTTTTTTGGATGTCTCTTTTGTGGTCCCAGATTATAATACAACAAATTGAAACATTTCATTAGAAGCAAGTTTCCCTTGGAATCAACTTTCTAGAGAAGAAAAGATTACCTCAGAGGTACATCATTTCAAAGTAAAGATCAATTGTTTGAAGTTTGGGAGATATCCATCAAAAGAATGCTATTTGACCTTTTTTTTCATTTCTGAAAATGAGTTTATAAATAACTAGAATGCTAATGTTAACAATATTATAAAGTTCTAGGAAGATGATTCTATTTCATTATGAGGAAAGTTTTCTTTATTGGTTTTGTTTTTGAGTTGGAATCTCACTCTTATCTCCCAGGCTGGAGTGCAGTGGCATGCTCACAGCTGCCACACCCTCGACCTGCTGGTCTCAGGCAATCCTTCTGCCTCAGCCTTCCAAGTAGCTGGAACTACAGACACATGCCACCATGCCCAGCTAGTTTTTGTGATTTACTGTAGAGACAAGGTCTCACCAAGTTGCCCAGGCTGGTCTCAAATCCCTGGGAATCAAGCAATCCTCTCGCCTCAGCCTCCCAAAGTGCTAGGATTACAGACTAAACCACCGCGCCTGACCATGAAGAAAATATTCTTAGGGCACATCTGTATATTTTGCAGAGAAAATGGTTATCAAGGATTGAAATAAGGACAAATGGCTGTCAGCAAGAGTGTGCCAGCAGCAATAAGGCACAAACCAGGGTCAGCTGTGCCAACAGAGGGTCACAAGTCACCCTGGCCAACACTAGTTTTCCTGGTAGGCTTGCTGGAAAGCATAAATTTGTCAAGAGGATTCTCTTTGTGAAGGAAACAGGGGGCTAGCAGAACCTAAAAACCAAAAGTCATGGATTTGGAAGCTTGGGAGATAATTCACAGAGAAGAGATCAGTGCACATTACCCAAGTCAAGGGCTAAGAAAGTTACACAGAGGAAAGGTGATGAATGACCAATCAGAGAAGATGTAGGTGCAAGACACATATATGCCAGAGAGTTCTTTGAGATCAGTTACCCTAATCTTTCTCTTGATAGATAATAGAACTGGGACCCATAAAGGGGAAGGGACTTATAAACTTCACACAGTGCCACAACCAGAACTTAAACCTGAATACTAGGTAAGTTTACTTTCCATCACCCCACTTTGCCTACTTCACTGAGAATCATCCAGAAAATAATAAAGCATGTCAAGAAGAAACTGAGAGCATAAGTGGAGCAGGTTGGGAGCATGGAGCTGGCATGAGTGAATACTGGTGGTGAAGATTCAAACACTGAGAATGCAAGTGATTCCTGGCGCTTAATTGTATGCATTTGAAGTTATTTTTATTTTTATTTTTTTGAGACAGGGTCTTGTTCTGTCATAACTCACTGTAACCCTGGATTCCTGGGCTAAAGTGATCCTTCTACCTCAGTTTCCTGAGTAGCTGGGATTACATGAAGTTTGTTTTCTAATTCTATCACCAACATTTTTGTTCCCCATTACTATTCTTCCTTCTCCAACAACTCTATAAATCTATGTACACTGCTCAAATATCATTCTAAATTTCTGGGTTTTAGTCATATTCCACCTATTGTGCACATGTGGCACATCAGTGAGATTACATGATGAGTTCATCATGCAGAAATGCTACCTACTTTATAAATATGTTATAAGAAATGTTTGTACACATTACTTTGAAAACGTATGCAAAACAGAGTCCAACTTGAAGACTCATTACAGGTATGTGTTGCTTTTCAAGGCTTATGAAATGAGAAGTAAGTTTAAATAGTAATAAACCTAAATAGAAAAGCCTAAATCTAATTATCTCCTTGATGTTGTGACTCAAGCACATGAATGTAGTCAAAGGCTCTTGTTTTTGCTTGCCCAGAATTAATTCACTACTCACCTGGCAACAACCAGAGTCAATTTTCTTTGTAGAACCAGTGCTTCCCACCTTTCATTTCATATGATTCAGATGGGTCTGACCCCATCTCCTGATACATGTGGGCCTGACCTAGGTGGTTAGTTCAAGGATTGAAACACAACCCAAATCCAGTCATTAAAAGTTAACCTTGCAACTTTGTTTGACTATTGGAAAGAATATTTTATTCCGTGAGGTTTCTAAGCTGGCAAGAAGTAATCCATTAGCTGTCGTTGGTCATCTTATCAAGACTTATTTTTTTTAAAAAGTGCTCACTTAGGCTTGGTAAATTGACTCCTGTAATTCCAGGACTTTGGGAGGCCAAGGTAGGAGGACTGCTTGAGGTCAAGAGTTCAAGACCAGCCTGGGCAACAGTGAGACCCTGTCTCTACAAAAAAAAAAAAAAAATTAGTTGGGCATGGTGGCAGATGCCTGTAGTCATAGCTACTCAGGTGGCTGAGGCAGGAGGATTGCTTGAGCCCAGAAATTCAAGGTTGTGGTGATCATGCCACTGCACTCTAGCCTGGACAACAGAGCAAAACCCTGTCTCAAAAAAAGCCACTTTTTTTTAATGCTCATTTTAGGGGCACATATACATTGTGCACATCGGAATGATACAAAGAAGACTAGCATGGTTAGCATGGCCCCTGCACAGGGATAACATGCAAATTTGAGAAACATTTTATATTTTTAAGAGAAAGGGAAAAGTTGCAGAAAACATACTTAACGAAATAATAGCTGGAAACTTTCCAAGTCTTAGGAGACATATGGACATCTAGATCCAGAAAGTTCAAAAGAACCCCAAATAAAGCCAACCCAAATAGGTCTTCTCTGAGGTTCTTTGTCAAAAGTCAAGACAAAGACAGAATCCTAAAAATAGCAAGAGGAAGGCATTAAGTCACGTATAAGCAAATTCCCATTGCATTAACAGTGGATTTCTCAGCAAAAATCGTATAGACTAGGAGAGAATAGGATGATATAGTCAAAGAAGTTAAAGAAAAAAAAGCCTGTCAGACAAAAATATTATACCCAGAAAAGATATCCTTCAGAAATGAAGGACAAATAAAATATTTCACAGACAAGCAAAAACTAATGGAATTCATCACCACTAGTTTGAACTTACGAGCAATGTTCAAAGGAACCCTATATCTGGAAGTAAAAAGACAATAACCACCATCAAGGACTGCTTGAGCCCAAGAATTCAAGATAAGCCTGGGCAACATAGTGAGACCTCATCTCTACAATCAAATTTTAAAAAATTAGCCAGGCATGTGGCATATGCCTGTAGTCCCAGTTACTCAGGAGGCTGAGGTGGAAGGATCACCAGAGCCCAGGAGGTCGAGGCTGCAGGGAGCCATGATCATGGCACTGCACTCTAGTCTGGGTGACAGAGTAAGACTGATGAGAGAGCGAGAGAGAGAGAGAGAGAGAGAGAGAGAGAGAGAAATACAAACTATCACTATGGTAAATACCCAACTGCAAAAATAAAAAATAAGAGAGGAAGTAACAAATAAAGAATAACAAAAACAACCAGAAAAAAATCAATTAAATGACAGGAGTAAATTCTCATCTGTCAGCAATAACCTAAGTAAATGAAGTAAATTCCCCACTTAAAATATATATACTAAATGAGTGAATAAGAAAACAAGACCTAACTATATGCTATATGCTACCTTCAAGAAACTCATCTCACCTATAAAGACACATACAGACTAAAAGTGAAGGAATGGAAAAAGTTATTCCATGCAATAGGAAACCGAAACAAATAGAAATGACTGTACTTAATCAGACAAAGCAGATGTCAAGTCAAAAGCTGTAAAAAGAGACAAAGAAGGATATTATATGATAATAAAGAGATCAATTCAGTAAAATATAGCAATTATAGACATACATGCATCCAAAACACCTACATACATTAAGCAAATATTATTAGATCAAAAGGGATAGACAGGCCCCAATACAATAATAGTTGTGAACCTCAACACCCCACTCTCAGCAGTGGACAGAACATCTGGAAAGAAAATCAACATAGAAACATTGAATTTAAACTGTACAATAGACCAAATGAACCTAAAAGACATTTACAGAGAACTTCACCCAATAGCTACAAAATACATGTTCTTATCAGCAGATGGAATATTTTCCAGGATAGAACATATGTTAGGATACAAAACAGTCCTGATTTTTTTTTAAAGTTGAAATCATATCAAGTGTCTTCTCAGGGCACAATGTAATAAAACTAGAAATGAATAACAAGAACTTTGAAAACAATGCAAACACATGGAAATTAAACAATATGGTTGTGAAAAACCAATAGGTAAAGAAGAAATTAAGAATGAGAATGGGCATGTCATCTGAACAATTATTTTTCAAAATAACACATATAAATGGTCAACAAATATATATATATATATGTTGTTTTTTTTTAAGCAGGATTTATTGAGAGACCAGAAAAGTTCCCACAGTGGGAAGGGACCCAAAGGGGTTGCCCAACAAATATATTTTTAAATGCTCAATATCACTAGTTATCAGGGAAATGAAAATCAAAACCACAATAAGGTTTTTGTTATCCTTTTTATCACAAAGACAAAAAATAACAAAAGTTTATGAGGATGCAGAGAAAAGGAAACTTTTTTACACTCATGGTGGGGATGTAAACTAGTACAGCCACTATAGAAAATGGTATAAAAGTTTCTTTAAAAACTACAAATAGCTCCCGCCTCCCGCGGCCCCGGCGCTCCCGCCTCCCGGGGCCCCGGCGCTCCGCCTCCCGCGGCCCCGGCGCTCCGCCTCCCGCGGCCCCCGCCCCCGCGCGCTCCCGGCGCCCCGGCGCTCGGCCCGCACAGCTCATCACAGCCCGGCCTGAGAGGAGATCCACACAGGTCGGCTTCAAGGAAGGTCTGCAGGGATTTCTGCCAAATCTCCTGTGTCTGAGATTGTGCTGCTGGCTCGTGTGGGGCTTCTGCTGCCTGCTCGGAGGCAGGCAGCCATCTTGTTCCTGTCCGGCCCCACCCCCTCTGGGGCGAGCAGATGAGACAGCACCACCTGCTGGCGACTCAAGGTAACAACACCGAAACGGGAGAAATAAGCCTGATAAAGACATAGACCAAACTGCTGAAGGAAAGCTGACCTGAGCTGTCCTTCACAACATATCAGGGGCAATTGACTCTAACTGCAAACTAATTCACCGGCTTGAAAAGAAAACTACAAATCAGACCTGAAAGGACATTGGACTTAAACGAAAGGTCTCAGAGTGTGCTTCATTGATTCTATTAGTTTAAGGACTTAATTCTATTCCTACAGTATTGTTCCCCTTCTTTCTCTTTTCCTTTTCCTTTTCTTCTCTTTTCTTCTGTCTGTAAACCATGTCTTTGTATAGAGGAACAACACACCAATAAGGTGGTTGGATAGCCGGTATGTTAGCATCACAATATGTTTTATTTGTGGTTGTATGAGAGTTGGTTCGACTGTAGCTGTGGTCCATCATTTTTAGCTGTTTTAGTATAGACCTCTCTCTCTATTTGTTGGCACACTCGTTAGTTTCCTCCCTTACTTCTCTATCTCTCCACTCCCCTCTTCAACCCACTATCTGCTCCATTCTCTCCCCCCTGCTAACCACATTTTATTACAGGGAGTAAACCTACAGCCCCACTGCACGGACAGACTCCAGGGCAGTGGGAAGTGGGTTCCACATTATCCACACGCCTGTCAGCGAACAGCGGGACCTGCAGACAGATTTTGAATCACAGCTGTCCCCTTAAATACATCTCAAAACTGCAAAAAGGACCACCTCCAACCTACAGTGCAACTTCAAAATTGAACAAAGTAAGACGACATACATAAAGAATGGGAGATTGAATGAACAGAAGTAAAACCAGTCCCTTTACCCCTGAAAAACAAAATTAAAGAAGACGGTGACGTGGAGGGAAGGAAGAAGTAGGGAAGTGGAAAAACCGCACAAATGAAGAAAAACCAAAAGAAGAATATAGGGCTTACACAGACCCCTGGGAGATCAGACAATGAGAAAACAGATTCTGGAACACAGACAATGAAGACTCCCCAGAATGACTGGCTACATGCAACAAACCCAGACATCAAAACATTAATGGAGAGAATTAAAAAAATTGAGGAGAGACAAGAGGAAAATAGGAAGGAGCTGTTGTCAGAAATGACAGCAGTAAAGAATACTGTGATGGAAATGAACAACAGACTAATAAGCATGGAAAGCAGAATCAGCCAAGCAGAAGAAAGAATCTCAGAGCTCGAAGACCAAAACACAGAACTAACCCAAACTGTCAAAAGCATAGAAAAGAAGCTCAAAAAGACAGAACAAAACCTGCAAGAGATGAATGATCACTTCAAGAGACCAAACCTGAGAATAATTGGGCTTCCTGAGGCAGAAAGAGAAACAGAAGCCACACTGGAACAAACATTCCATGAAATCATTCAAGAAAACTTCCCTCATCTCAGTAAAGATGAAAAAATTCAAACACAAGAGATTCAGAGAACCCCTGCAAGACAACAAACGAGAAGACCAACTCCCAGACACATAATAATTCGACTAAACAAAGTAGCTATGAAAGGAAAAATCCTAAAGGCAGCAAGAGAAAAAGGCCAGACCACCTACCAGGGAAAACCAATCCGAATAGCAGCAGATTTATCCACAGAAACCCTTCAGGCCAGGAGAGCCTGGAGCCCTATCTTCAAAGTACTAAAAGAGAAACAATTTCAACCAAGAATAACCTACCCAGCTAAACTAAGCTTCATTAGTGAGGGAGAATTAAAATCTTTTCCAGACATCCAATCCCTAAGAACCTACGCTGCCACCAGACCACCGCTACAAGAAACACTCAAGAAAGTACTGAACACAGAAGAAAAAGAAAAAAGAACATCAGCATTCTTCACAAGAGTACAGGCAAAAGATTAAAAACACACCTGAACCAACTCCAAAACCCAAAGAAAGACAACAAATAAACAGTAACAACTCTGTAAGAACTTTATGACAGGGATCAACTCTTGCATTTCAATTATTAGCCTAAATGTGAACGGACTAAATGCACCACTGAAAAGACATAGATTGGCAAAATGGATAAAATATCATCAGGCAACAATCTATTGCCTTCAAGAGACTCACCTCACTAGAAAGGACACCCACAGACTCAAGGTAAGAGGATGGGAAACAGTCTTTCAGGCGAACGGAATACAAAAGAAAGGAGGAGTAGCCATCTTAATTTCAGACAAAATATCCTTCAAACTATTAAAAATCAAAAAAGATACAGAAGGTCACTACATAATGATAAAAGGTTCAATCCATCAACAAGAAATATCTATCCTAAACATATATGCACCCAACATAGGTGCACCAACCTTCTTAAAGCAACTTCTTGGAAAACTAAAGAAAGATATTGACTCTACCACTATCATAACTGGGGACTTTAATACCCCACTCACAACCCTAGACAGATCAACAGGACAAAAAATCAGCAAGGAGATCCGGAACCTCAATGTGACTTTGGACCAAATGGACTTAATTGATACTTACAGAACACTCCATCCAAAGACCACAGAATACACATTTTACTCATCACCACATGGAACATATTCTAAGATCGACCACATACTCGGCCATAAATCAAGTATAAGCAAATTTAAAAGGACCGAAATTCTACCAAACACCTTCTCGGACCACAGTGGAATAAAAATAAATATTGACACCAACAAAGTCCCCCCAAAACCCACAAAGACATGGACACTAAACAGCATGATGCTAAACAACTCCTGGGTCAATGACGAAATCAAAACAGGGATCAAAAGATACCTGGAAACAAATGAAAATGAAGAAACATCTTACCAAAATCTCTGGGATGCCCTGAAAGCTGTAGTAAGAGGGGAATTTATATCCCTACAAACACACATGAAGAAAATGGAAGGAACAGAAATTCACAATCTAACAAGCCACCTAAAGAAGCTGGAAAAGCAAGACCACAAAAACCCTAATTTCAGCAGAAGAATCCAGATCACCAAAATAAAAGCCCAAATCCAGGACATAGAAGACAAAAAGATAATTGAAAAAATCAATGAAACAAAAAGCTGGTTCTTCGAAAGAATAAACAAGATCGATGGTCCCCTAGCTAGACTGACCAAGAAAAAACGAGAAAAAAAACAAATAAGCATAATCAGAAACACAAAAGATGAAGTCACATCTGACCCTGAAGAAATACAAAAGATCATTAGAGACTACTATGTACACTTGTATGGAAACAAACTTGAAAACCACAAGGAAATGGAGGACTTTCTGACATCACACAATCTACCTAGGTTGG
Source organism: Cephalopachus bancanus (assembly GCA_027257055.1). Lineage (NCBI taxonomy): Eukaryota > Metazoa > Chordata > Mammalia > Primates > Tarsiidae > Cephalopachus > Cephalopachus bancanus. Next base: position 7,928,366 of record JAPVLO010000036.1, read on the forward strand.
AACAAGAAGAAATTGAGTCCCTAAATAGACCAATTACAATCAAGGAAATCGACTACGTAATAAGAAAACTTCCTACAAAAAAAAGCCCTGGTCCAGATGGCTTTCCAGCAGAATTCTACAAGACATTCAAGGAGGAGCTGATACCAATCCTACTGAAGGTATTCCAGGCGATAGAAAAAGATGGAACCCTCCCCAAATCATTTTATGAAGCCAACATCACACTGATACCCAAGCCAGGTAAAGATCCAACAAAGAAAGAGAACTACAGGCCAATATCTTTGATGAACATAGATGCTAAAATTCTCAACAAAATCCTAGCAAACAGGATTCAACAATACATCTCAAAAATCATTCACCATGACCAAGTAGGCTTCATTCCTGGCATGCAAGGCTGGTTCAACATTCGTAAAACCATAAATGTAATTAAATACATCAACAGATGTCAAAACAAAAACCACATGATCATATCATTAGATGCAGAAAAAGCTTTTGATAAAATCCAGCACCCCTTCTTGATAAAAACCCTTGAACATCTAGGCATACGGGGAACATACCTCAAAATAATAAAAGCCATCTACGAGAAACCTACAGCCTGCATACTCCTAAATGGACAAAAATTGGAACCAATTCCCCTGAAAACTGGAACTAGACAAGGATGCCCACTCTCTCCCCTCCTGTTCAACATAGTATTGGAAGTCCTGGCTAGAGCAATCAGAGAAGACGAGGCAATCAGAGGTATTCAAATAGGAAAAGAGGAAGTCAAGTTATCTCTCTATGCAGATGATATGATGGTGTACCTTGAAAACCCAAGAGAATCTGTTAAAGGCCTCCTTACATTGATAAAGGCCTTTGGCAAAGTCTCAGGATACAAAATAAATGTACAAAAGACAATCGCATTTCTCTACACCAATAATAAACAAACAGAAACCCAAATAAAAAACACAATTCCATTCACAATAGCCACAAAAAAAATGAAATACCTTGGCATCTTCCTAACCAGAGACGTGAAAGACCTTTACAATGCAAATTACAAAACACTGCTCAAAGAAATCAAAGCTGACATGAACAAGTGGAAAAATATCCCATGCTCATGGATCGGAAGAATCAACATTGTGAAGATGTCCATCTTACCTAAGGCAATCTACAAATTCAATGCAATACCCATTAAATTACCAATAACATTCTTCTCTGACCTAGAAAAAACAACACAGGAATTCATATGGAAACACAAACGTCCAAGAATAGCCAGAACAATCCTCAGCAAAAAAAACAAAGCAGGTGGTATCACAATACCAGACTTCAAACTTTACTATAAGGCTACAATCATCAAAACAGCTTGGTATTGGTACAAGAACAGGCATATAGATCAATGGAACAGAATTGAGATTCCAGAAGCAAAACCTCAATTCCTCAACCAACTCATCTTCGACAAAGCCCCCACCACCTACCAATGGGGTGAGGAGAACCTATTCAGTAAATGGTGCTGGGGAAAAATGGTTGACCACATGCAGAAGATTGAAACAGGACCCCTATCTATCCCCATGCACAAAGGTTAACTCCAAATGGATCAGAGACCTAAATGTAAAACCTCAAACCATAAGAACATTAGAAAAGGAAGGAAATACTCTCATGGAAATCGGAACGGGCATCCAATTCCTGTACAAAACCCGAAACCCACAGGACTTAAGAGAGAAGATAGACAAATGGGACCTTATTAAACTGACAAGCTTCTGCAAAGCCAAAGAAACCATCAAGAGAGTAGGGAGACAGCCTACAGACTGGGAAAAAGTATTTGCAAACTCTAGGTCTGACAAAGGCTTAACATCCTGGATCTACAAGGAACTGAAACGTACTGAAAAGAAGAAAACAAGCAACCCCATTATAAAATGGGCAAAAGATATGAACAGACACTTCACAAAAGAAGACATTCGAGCAGCCAACAAACACATGAAGAAATGCTCAACCTCACTAATCATCAGGGAGATGCAAATCAAAACCACACTGAGATATCACCTAACTCCAGTCAGAATGGCAATTATCAACAACTCAAAAAATAACAGCTGCTGGAGAGGCTGTGGTGAAAAGGGAACACTTCTACACTGTTGGTGGGAGTGTAAGCTAGTGCAACCTCTGTGGAAAGCAGTGTGGCGATTCCTGAAAGCTCTAAATATTGACCTTCCTTATGACTCTGCAATCCCCCTACTGGGAATATACCCTGAAGAACACAAATCACTCTATAAAAAAGATACCTGTACACGTATGTTTATCGCAGCGTTATTCACAATAGCAAGAACCTGGAAACAACCATGCTGCCCATCAAAAGAGGACTGGATTAAAAAAAAGTGGTACATATACACGATGGAATACTACGCAGCCATGAAAAAGAACAAAATCATGGATTTCGCAGCTACCTGGATGGAACTAGAGTCTATAATACTGAGTGACCTCTCACAGAAACAAAGATCCGAGTATCACATGTTCTCACTCATATAATGGACCTTGAACATCCAATGTAATACTATAAGAAAATGACTGATGGTACTGGGAAATTATGGGGGGGGGATGGGATTAACAGTAGCTAATATCTATCTGGGACTGGGAAAACACCTCTTATCAATAGGGTGCCTGAATGAAACGCAATTGTACACCTAACCCTTAACTGTACCCTACAAAACGATAATAAAAAATACTGATTATAAAAAAAAAAAAAAAAAAAAAACCTACAAATAGAGCCGGGCTCGGTGGCTCAGCCTGTAATCCTGCACCTTGGGAGGCTGAGGTGAGTGGATTGCCTGAGCCCAGGGGTTCGAGACCCGCCTGGGCAACTGGGCGAGACCTCATCTCTACAATAAATTAAAAAAAAAAAAAAATTAGCCGGACGTGGTAGCACGCGCCTGTAATTCCGGCTACTCGGAAGGCTGAGGCGGAAGGATCGCCGCAGCGCAGTGGTCAAAGCTGCAGTGGCCGGGAGCGGCCACTGCACTCCAGTCTGGGCGACTGAGTGAGACTTCAACTAAAAAAAAACAAAAAAAAAACTACAAATAGAATTATTGTATGAGTCAGAAACTCCACTACTGGAAACTTATCCAAAGGAAAGTAAATTATCATATTGAAGAGACATCTTTGCTCCCAAGTTCAATTGCAGAAATATGGACTCAACCTAGATGTGCAACATAGATGAATAGATAAAGAAAATATGGTATACATATACAATGAAATACTATTCCATTATAAAACAGAATGAAATACTATCATTTGCAGAAACATGGATAGACATGGAAGAGATTATCTTTTTTTTCCAAGTTTTTTTATTATAAAGATGTGGGGTACAACTCAGATGTTGACTATGCAGGTACCCTTGTTGATGAGGTATCCCCCTTCCTCCCCTAGCAGTTTCCCTCAATTACCAATCCTGCCCCTCCTCCCCTGACAGTTTCCTACTACTGCCAATCCCTTTCTTACAATATTGTAATTGTTCAAGGTCTGCTTATGAGTGAGAACATATGGTACTCTGCTCTTTGTTTCAGTGATAGAACACTGAGTATGATTGACTCTAAATCCATCCAAGGTGCTGCAAAGTCCATATGTTTGTCCTTCTTTATGGCTGCGTAATATTCTATTGTATATATGTACTACATTTTTTTATCCAGTTCAGCTTCAATGGGCAACATGGGAGGCCGAGGTGAGAGGATTGCCTGAGCATGAGGGTTCGAGACCAGCCTGGGCAATATGGTGAGACCTCATCTCTACGATAAATAAAAAAATTCGCTGGTGATAGTGTGCACCTGTAGTTCCAGCTACTTGGAATGTTGAGGTGGAAGGCTCGCCTGAGTCCATCAGGTCGAGGCTGCAATGGCAAGGAGCATGCCACTGCACTCTAGCCTAGGCGACAGAGTGAGACTCCAACTCAAAAAAAAAAAGGCTGTAAAAATCATTTTACTTATATATACTCCTCTTTGCAATGTGACCTTGCTGTTCCTCCATTAAAAGGTAGAGTCTAGGGCAAACATCTTTTGGGTCCCCTCCGCTGTGGGAGCTTTTCTGCCTTCTTAATAAACTCCTGCTTTCTCAAAAAAAAAAAAAAAAAGAAGAAGGTAGGGTCTGGTTCTCCACCCCTTGAATATGGGCTTGAACGTGCTACTTATTTTTGACAATGAGTAACTAACAAATGAGATATAAGCAAATGCTTGAAAGATACTTAAACACAAGGTTTTCCTTCTGTCAGGAGAACTTTTCTGTCACTGGGGAACAAGCATGTGAACACTATTGTGAACTGCGCATGCCAGGGATCTAGGTTGCTTGCTCCTTATGAGACTCTAATGCCTTATGAACCCCACTCTCTCCTCTGCCCCACCCCACTCCAACCATGGAAAAATTGTCTTTCATGAAACTGGTCCCTGATGACAAAAAGGTTGGGGGCTGCTGCTCCAAAGGACCCTAACTGAAGCACAACAGAAGTATTGAATGAATATGTTTACATATGGGAGAAAATTCCCAGTCAGATGATTTCAATATTGACCTAATATTTCCAAATTTTCTAGAAAGAGAAATGAAGATGGATGATGGCTCTAAGCACTTCCACACAGTGACGAAGTAGGACTAATTTTTCATTGGAGGGAAAGGTAACCAAATAGACTTCACTATGATACTCTATTGCAATTTAGTGTAAACTTCTAATTTCAGAAAGTCTTTATGTTTCTCTGGACCAAGACAAGTCAACAAACAATATCTTTGTTCCAATTAATTTCCCATTAATCATACATCTCCTTTAAAGTGAATTCCCTCTGTTAGGAATCAGGTAAAGCCCTAGATTTTCTTGGGAAAGCTAAAGAAATTATACAGTGAGTCACAGAACTGTAAAGATGATACTGATCACATGATACCATTGATCTATATTAACCTATTCCCATTAAATGTCTATATGACTTGGCTACATATTTTATTCATTTGGTTTATAGCTGGTCAGTAAGTTCAATACCCTTCAAACTGAAACATATTTTATTATCTCCAATATGTGCCTTTTTGATACATTTTATTCAATTTGATATACTTCTTAATTCTTTTGTAAGTTTCATTTCATTCAGCACAATGTATCCATGCTAGGAATTATTTCTTTCAGAATGATTTAAATCTATTTTGGTCAATGCTGCTTTAAAGCTACTGTATGCACTATCTATTCCCATCCACTGGGCCAAGTGGTCTGTTTCAATCTTCTTGGTTGAGGAAAGAAGCACCTTTCTAGCTTGGTGTGATGTAAAATGAAGCTTGCTTTTTATCTATGCTGGCAATGGTTTTGAACTGAATAATAAGAATGATGTGTAGCCATGAGTAGGAATGTCAGTGTATTTCAGATATTCAAAGTTGAGATGGGTAACTGAAGGCTCCTAATATTCTTAGTATGAAATCATCTTTCTAAATCTGTGCTTCTAAAATTCTATGTATCATTGCCAATAGAGGAAAAGCAGTACACAATAACCAAGTGATCTCTCGTAAATCCTTGTTGATTTCAAGAACAGCTGAAGATTGCCTTCTTTGGTAGTATTAATTATGAGTCACTTTTAATGTTGGTTGGCTCTAGACTTTATGTTCTTTCTAAGACTTCAAGAGTTCATTTTGCACAATAAAATTATTTCATTCTTACAGAGAAAAATGAAGGCAATGAAAGATATTGCACTTTAATAAACTTTTTGGTGACTTGCCTTCTATCTAAGATAACTAGCAAAGGTCTGAGGGAAAAGCCCAAAGAGATAAAAGTATAAAAGGGCAAACCATATCCAGTAGCTATGAGCAGACCAGTTGATTTGAAAGCCTGAATTTAAATAGGGAAAGTCTACAAGGTTAGGTAGTTCATTGAAGTCAAGATTAAGAGGATCTTAGAAGCTAAAGGTTTGTGACTGTACCCTAAATGTACGGAGAAGCCCCCGAAGGTTTTTGAACAAGGGAGTAGCTGACATGGTAAAACACACACACACACACACACACACACACACACACACACACACACACACACACAGTTCCTATAAAGCAGGTTGTAACTTCTTAAAATAAAATGAATTTGAAATAAGCTCATGGTGGTGAGTAATCATGCCCAGAATGTGACAATTAAAGAGTACACCTTGTTCAAAAGAAAGACATTTCCATTAGAAAGGGAGGAGAATAGCAGATAGGGGTTTGAGAAGAAATTCTCTTCAGAAATCAGGAATATTAAGCAGAAATGCATTCTGTGAACATATAAGAAAGTAGTAACAAAATATAATATAGATTGTAGAGCATAACAAATACCAGCATGATCAAACTTATAAAATATAACAATTGATGGTATGAAAGATATGAGACCCCAGGAGAAAGTAACCATGCCTAATAGGAACTAACTACAGAGAAATTATGGAACATAAATATACAAATACCCTGATTTAATTCACTTTTTTAAAAAATCAGAGACAATAGTATTTCCACATATTATAGTATAGTATAGAATAGTATAATATTTATACAGATACTGACTCTAATAGGATAGGAAATTCAAGAAGGAACAATGCTACTAAAACAGAAATTCTGAATATATAATTATAAAAATTGATAACACGAAAGGTTGAGGAAGCTTGAGGACGGGGAAACAGCAAAAGAAACCAAACCAGTACAATATGGAGAACATTCTGATGAACTCAAGATTTTAAAAAGTCACTTACAAAAGCAACCCTCAAAGAAAAAAAAAATCTACTGTTAGAAAAGGTTAAAAAGAAAAGTTCCAAATGACAGAGAGAAGGCAGAATGTCTAAGCTCTTGTTTTGTTATTTTCTCCATCATGAAACTATATCTTTAAACTAAAATGATGAGTGAAAAAATAAAAAAAGAAATGAAAGAATAAACCCTAGAGAGGTTATGAGATATGTGAAGCCTGGTCTCTAGACACATACAAATAGTATTTTATTTTTCAACAACAACAACAAAAATGTATATAAATCTCATCATAGAAACAATGATACTAATATTTGAAAAATCACAGAGAAAAGCAGATTCAGACTAATGTTATTTCATTTTTAGTTTTTTAAAAAGAGAAATGGAAGAGTCTAAAAACAGTGACTCAAAAATTATAAAAGATTATATTAAATAAATAATATATGAATACTTCAAGAAGATAGCACCAACTTCTAATAGCCAGCACCTTTTCACCTAGGATGAGCTGGGCCAAATTAATCTCTCTGTTCTCCCACCCCTAACTCTCTCTGTCTTTTGTAAACAGTTATTAAACTGGTAGATCAGTGAGACCATAGACATAATATATTAATTTCAATGAGGCATCTGACGAAAATCTTTTATGATACAGTCTTGCAAAAAATATAAAATAAAATAAATGAGATTCAGGTCAATTCACAGCAGATCAATTAACTATACCAAAAAATAAATGTTGATCCATGAATCAATGTCACTAAGAACAGAGGATCCTTAAGCCTACCCACAAGACTCCATCGTTGCCGCCAGACTACTGGATAAAACCTAGAAATCTATGTTCTAACTACAGGCTAAACCCAAGTACAAATAAAATGCAAAATATAACAAAAGTATCCACTCGGGTCTGAAAACTCAATTTCCCAAGAAAGGGACAAAAGAGTTTCTGGGCAGTAGCTTATATAAAAATCAAAGTCCAGCAGGCACTTATTGACTCTGAGCTCTATTAAAATAGCACGCAGCAGATGCTTGGCCTCCCTGGAAGTCATCCACTAATACACGGCTGTCTGCATGTCCTGGGTGGGATGTGGGACAAAATGTGTCTTCCAAACCTCAGATCCCATGACTCTAATACAAATATGAATCACTGCCTGGTGTCCTGTGTTATTATTGCTAAATAACTTCGGAGGAGTAATCACAGAAAAAGAGGGTGATTATGGGTTTTTCCAAAGTCACTGATTTTATGATGGGCCACATACAAAAACCCTTCTGATAATTGCTCTAATTATCAGAATGCATGGATCCTCCAATATCTAGTTATAGGGACATACACACAAGCTGACAAAACCATGACTTTAAGACAGGCAGAAAAACCTAACCTCTTTCTACCATGACAAAAGCAACTAGAATTGCCAAATCCTATACACAAAACATTTAATTTATAACAGTTAAAACCTGGCCTCTGACCAAGTCCAAAAGAACTATGTCTTATTTCACTTGCTCTTGAATATGTCTCTTTCAGAGATAAATGACTCTGCTCTTTGCCAGTTCTCCCCTCTGTGTGGTGTTTTGTTTAGCTGGGCTTATGACAAGCCAAGAGTTGATGCATCTGCTTGAATGTGTAATTTACCTCTCTGGTCAACTTAGCTTTTTTTTCCTTGACAATATTATGTCAAACAATCACATCACAACTGGCTCTGATCTCTTTGTTGTTAGCTAATAAATTAGAGAGTATTTATTATCTGCAATCCTTTTTTCCTCTTTTAATGGTGACACATTTGTGGTGAATTACAGGGCAGCTTTATAAACTAGGCTCCAGGCCAGTCTCAGGCCCTGCGTCCATGTGAACGTTCCCTCTCCCGGTTGGCCTCCTGGACTGGTGGTAAATCAAGGCAGCTGTCACAGCACACTAAGTTAGTGTGCGTCACTGGGGAGAGCAGGAAGCGTTGGGGGTATAATTCTGTCCATCAAACTAATATGTTATATCAGTAGCTTTGTAATCTTCTGCCATAACTTATGGGAAGTGACACCCAAGAATTCACTTTGAAGGCAATGCGTTCCTCAGACTTTAAGTCAAAACAGACCCGATTCACAGCAACAGTTCCTCTGTTTACATGAGCAGATTTCTAGTGCTGGGGAATCAGGTCCCTATCAATGTGGCAGAATTTAACACGTTCCACTACTGGCTGAACTCAGTTTACAGCCCTTGCGGCAGGATTTGTAAACTTTTCAAACAGGGTTTCTTCTCTTCTTTTTGTTACCCTTGTCTTAACCTCCAGTAGCAGGATAGATAAACATGCTCCTTGAATGTTATCATGACAAAGCAAACCTTTGACAGACAAGAATGAATGGGTGACCCATTTCCTTGTCCGTTCCCCTTCAACCTTTGCCTTGACAAATGTGGGAAATGGCTCTGTGGGACAGAAGGAGAAGATGCACATCACTGTGATAGCAGAGTCAGCTTTGTGTTGGTGTGGTTAAATGTCCACAGGATGCCTTAGACAGACAGTGTACTTTTTAAGTCGTGACATCGGAGCCCCCAGACTTACATTGTGTGTAATAAGGGACGCCTTATTTTCTGGGATTTGCTGTTGGATCGTCCCTGTCTTCTCCCCCCACTCTCTTCCTTGAATGTTTTTCTCAGCAGGCCAATGAGAGAAGCCCTTTGGGGAAGATTAAGTAGCTCTGTGCACTGCCATCTGATGGAAAAGAAATCTACAAGAACTGTTCAAAGGATCTCTTCCTCCCCCAAGCACAAGACTAAATATGCACACTAAAGAAATTTGAAAAATGTCTGCCCTTGCCATCCCCAATACCCCTTTGATTGATAGCAGAGAGGTTTTGCTATGATAATTTTACTTTGACAGGTCCCAGGCATAAATCCCACAAAGTTGTTGCTCTAGTTTGACAACCTTTGAGGGCTCCAGTTAGGAACAGGAAACAGGCCTCTATTTTTCACCCTCAATGCTCCTTCAGGTGCAAAAAAAAGACCGTATGGAAAAAATAAATCCTTATCTGAGGGGGAAACCAAATTCAATGCAGTTTTAATACGTATTCATCAGAACGAATGTCCAACAGAGAAGGATGTGACCTCAGTTCTACTTCTTCAAACTTAAATTTAAATCTTCCAAATAAGAGATCTGAAACCCACTCAGGATGAGAAATTGATCCTCCTTTTCCATTCATATTTCCATCCAAAGTTATGTTAGTATTTTTATTTCAAGGTCAGCCTAGAAATGTGCCATAATATTTTATAAAAATCACTGCTTAAAAGTGAAGGTGCATACATATCCTAATATCCATAATTTACTATCAGAGCTTACAATGTGCCAGCCTCTGTTACTCGATATATCCGCTCAATCCTCATAACCACCTTAAATGAATAAAGTCTCAATAGAAATGCAATTAAAAAAGAGAATCAAAGTAATGAATTATTTTCAGTATCCATCTTTTGTCTTGCTTCATGAAATGTCAGGGGGATATTTGGGGATCAGTGCATCTTCATCCTCTTCTACTCCATCAGAATTACAAACATATGGAATAAGAAATTTCATCATAGAAATCATATTCAACTGGGTTGAATGGAGGAGAATTTGTGGTTTGCCCTAAATTAATCTGGAAATTAAACTTACCAGAGCCCATTTTCCTAGCATTTTAGTTGATTTCACCTCAAAATGCAGTATTGTAACCTATTAAGCATTATTAAGTGGTCAAACTCAGGCAAATATCTAAGAAGAGGGAACATTTTCTTTATTTTTAAAACTTTTCATAAGTTGAATATTTTCCTTCCAATTGTCTACCTATTATGAATGTGAGAAACAGCTTTCTCTTGAATGTAGGTTCTATTTAGCACTAAGAGAAGGTTCATGAAACATGAATGCCATTAAAAGTGGATTTCTCCTTCAGTCCTACCACCCTGAAAGGCCTTGGGTATGTGGGTACCATTGAAGCTCTGCAGATAGTGTGCTCTTCTGAGAGTTGCCAACAGCAGGGAAGTAAGGATTCGGTCTTGGCACTGTCAGTAAAAGATGTCTTTAATTTAATAGAACTAAAACACAACAACCTCACCCTGGGCCACCTAAACGAGACTAACATTCTGCGGTCAATATTTTATGACTATACCCATCTTCTGGAGAATCCAACCACTGCCCAGGAGTTCTAATCATTGGTCCATGGGTTTTCCAAGAAGTCTGTGAAGAAAATAATAATAGAAAATAACAATAACTCCTCATAAAAATGGGGAGTATTCATGACCAGCCTGGGCAACTTGGCGAGGTCTCTACAATAAATAAAAAATTAGCCAGGCACAGTAGCGTGCGCCTATAGTTCTGGCTACTTGGAAGGCTGAGGCAGAAGGATTGCCGGACCCCAACAGGTGGCAGCTGTAGTGGCTGTGAGTGTGCCACTGCACTCCAGCCTGGGTGACAGAGTAAGACTCCAACTCAAAAAGAAAAAAAAAGGCAGGTGGGGAGAGTAACATATGAGATTTTTAAGTCATAAAGCAGCTCAAGCAAATCTCAAGAAAAAGAAACTTGCTAAATGATTCTCTCTCACTCTACTGCCCCTCTAATACCAAACAGGATATGCTTCCTTGTAAATGCCTATAAATTTTCAGAGAGAAAAACAAGTCTGATCTTGTGTACAGAGCTCTAGGCTGCAAGGAACATGGTTAAATTTCTGTTTCCTTTAGAGGAAGATGCCAGAGCAGCATTTTCCCATCAAGTGTTGATAAGAAAGGCATTTAGTATTTCATTTGATAGGTCTGTTGTGAGTGGGTGGTATGACAGGATAAATTATGGCCAGTGTCATATTAAAAACTACAGGCCCATCCACACATGCACACTCTGTTCTCAAGCCAATAACACACTATCCTGTGCAAAGGCTTCAGTTGTGGCAGACATAGTAGAGATGTTCCTCTCCCAGGAAAATTTTAGAAAATAGAATTCTCAAAGATTTAGAATGGTGGTGGCAATTTGTGTGGTACATAAGCAAAAACTAAATGGAACCCTTACTTTCTGCAAGTGTAGCCCTGTTTAAGTCTGTGACTTCCCACTTTGATCTACGTCCTTCCCCAGGGGATTCAATCTACTTTTATGCAATATAAGCATAAGAAATTGGGCTAGAAAGGCATCTTAAAACCAGAAAATAAAATAATCTTCTCTGTCCAACCCCAAAGAGGGTGTAAAGAGATGTTTTTGATTCTGCCTCTTCAAAGATTCTGAAGAAGAAACTTGCTCTTGAGGAAGATGAGAATAGGATTGGCATTGAGTAAAATATTGCCTAGATACATCAAGGAACTCTTTTTTTTTTTTTTTTTTTTTTTTTTTGAGTTGGAGTCTCACTCTGTCGCCCAGACTGGAGTGCAGTGGCCGCTCCCAGCCACCGCAACCTCAACCTGCTGGGCTCCAGCGATCCTTCCGCCTCAGCCTTCTGAGTAGCCGGAATTACAGGCATGTGCTACCATGCCCGGCTGATTTTTTGATTTATTGTAGAGATGAGGTCTCGCTGCCCAGGTGGGTCTCGAACCCGCGGGCTCAGGCAATCCACTCACCTTAGCCTCCCAAAGACGCGGGATTACAGGCTGAGCCACCGAGCCCGGCTCAAGGAACTCTTAAAAACGGTGACATGAAGTCAGAAATTTCCTAGACTGGGGTATCTCAACCTTGACACCATCAAAATTTTGGACTAGATAATTCTTTGTTGTGGCACTGTGTATGGAAGGATGTTTAGCAGCACCCACTAGATGCCAGTACCACACTAAAAAATCTTCAGATATTATTAAATGACTCTTGGGGATCAAAATCACCCTTACTTGAGAATGACTGTCCTAGAATAATTAGGTAAGAACATTCTTTGGAATCCCTGTGGGCCATTATTTTCCAGTGAAGAGGGCTGGATTTTGCATACATATGGCCACATGTGTCCTTTCCCCATTATTTGAAGAAACATAGTAGAGCTGCATATAACAACATCCTTCCACTTGGACTTCTTAGCAAAACTGAAGGCATCTTCACTGTAAGGTTAAAGTTAAACCAGTCATTTTAAGGTAAAGGACAATGGTATCTCATTAAATATTTCTCCATGAAGTGAGTTTTGCTATACTCTTTTTATTCCAGAAACTTTGAATCCCAGTATATTAGTCAAAAAAAAACACCAGACTTCAGGATAGGTAATTCAATTGAGGGAATTCAAGACAGGATATTGATTCAAAGGTATTAGTAGAGCTGAGATAGCAAACAGGAGAAAGGAAGGACATCCTAAGAATTCCTGAGAAGAGCAACTTCAGGAAGCCGTTACCACCCCTACACTAAAGGAACCAACAGAAAAGGAAGTGTTACTAGAATCTGGAGCCAAGGTCCACCACAGAAGTTGGACTCACATTAAAGCAACTATGAAAGGTTTTCCTGTAAGAGATGGAGCCATGGAAGAGACAAAGCCACTGCCAGAGAAGGCTATCTAAGACAGACAGATGGGGAAAGAAAGACCCTGGTTCTTTCTCTTCTCTGCCCATCTATAAATTTCTCACTAGTACCTCCTACTGGATAAAGTTTACTGGAGTCCAGTAGGCAAGGGAGCCTGAGAAACACAGGTGTGTCCCTGGGACACATGCAGAGCTGAACAAAAGAAGAGTTTGAGAGTGAATCTGAACTCAGACAAATTGCCAACCGCATAACTACCAAGTTCAACTGCAAGGACAAGTGAATGTAGTTCAGACTTATGAGTCAGGAGAGGGAAGAAATTTGAATGCATCTGAGGGGGGAAAAAAACAGGTAGAGAAAAAACTTGTCTAAACAAAACAAAACAAACAAACAAAAAAACAATTTAAAAGTTTCCTATTCTTCCCTTTCCAGACCAAACTAGACTTGGAAAAACAAAATCTAGACTGAGACTATTTTCAATAACTCTTATGAAATTGAGCTAATATCTAAGAAGAAAATCTAGGGTATACCAGCTACCTATCACTGTGCAACAAAGACAATAAGCTTAGTGGCTTTAAATCACTGCCATTGTATTTGCTCATGATTCTTTTGGATAGAAATTGGGGCTTGGCTCAGCAGGGCAGTTCTCAGGTCTCATCTGAGATTATTCACTTATCTACAGTTAGGCTGTAGATTTGCTGGGGCCTAAATGGTCCAGGGACTCTCCCCTGGTGACTCCTGTCTGTTCCAAACATTCTCAACCTACACAAGGCACCTCAACTTCTCTGCACGGCAGTCTTAGGGTATGAAGAGAGAAGACAAGGCTCAATGCACAAATGCTTTCTAAGCCTCTAATATATCATGTTTGCTAATGTTCTACTGATCAGAACAAGTCACAATGTCAATCCCAGATTCAAGGAGTGGCTAGAGGAACTCTACCATTGACGGAGGAATGTTATAGTCACATTGCTAAGGGGAACACATAAAGGAACAGGAAAAAATGTGGCAATTTTTAACAATCTATCATACTAGGTGAATGGATTTCTTAGCAAGTGTTTTTCTAGTCAAAGTGTTCCAGTTTTACACGGCTAAATAGTGTGTGTGTGTGTGTGTGTGTGTGTGTGTGTGTGTGTGTGATTTTATGAGCAAGTTACTTTATATTTCTTTAAACTATAAATAACTCATCAGGTGACAACATCTGTTCAGGGACTTTATGAATATTAAATAGCAATATAAATAAGATTCTAGCATAGTATAGGCATTCAGGAATTATATATATATATATATGTTTCAATAGCTTTAGGGTTTAGGGTTTAGTTTTCGATTACTTGATTGCATTGTATAGTGACAAGTCTGGGTTTTAAGTGTACCCCTACTCCCACCTGTGCATAGGCAAATGTTTTAAAAGGATATATATTTATTTTCCAAACAGCGAATGTGTTTGGTTGCCACAGAGACACTGAACTCTGAAATGGCTCTTTCCAATACCTTCACCTAAACCCACTCCATTGGGTTTTTTTTTTTTTTTTTTTTTGAGTTGGAGTCTCACTCTGTCGCCCAGACTGGAGTGCAGTGGCCGCTCCCGGCCACCGCAGCCTCAACCTGCTGGGCTCCAGCGATCCTTCCGCCTCAGCCTTCCGAGTAGCTGGAGCTACAGGCGCGCGCTACCACACCCGGCTAATTTTTTGATTTTATTGTAGAGACAAGGTCTCGCCTGCCCAGGCGGGTCTCGAACCTGCGGGATCAGGCAATCCACTCACCTCAGCCTCCCAAAGGCACGGGATTACAGGCTGAGCCACCGAGCCCGGCTTCCATTGGGTTTTATGGTTAATAGCCAAACAACTTCACCCAACATTAAGGATGTTGCCTCAAATTTAAACTCAGATTCAGAAAAGTCCCAAGACTCCTTTACTTTTTTCCATACCTTAAAGAAGGAGAAATCCAGCTTCCGGTACAGCATTGTGGGGAAATATCAAACTAGAAAACAGTAAGTGTGGGTTTATACTCTAAGCCTACAACCAATCATCTAAGTAAGTCTATTCTCTCCAACTCACAATTTCCAGATTTGCAAAATTGTGAAGTTAAACTGTTCTGAGATAGTTGAAGCAAGAGTGAGGGGGAGAGGAATAGAGGAGATAAGACAAGATGGTAACTGGAATGAGTAGAGCTGGTTGGTATAAAACAGACAATCTAAAGAATGCCTGCCTAGTTAACGGCATTTAAACTTTTCGCCTAAAATGTGTTGGCCCCAATGTGACTGCAATCAGTAACTAGACACTCTCCAAGACCTGGTCTGGCTCTGTTGTTTGCAGTCTCTCCCCTTCCTCTTTCCCTCAGGCCTCAGCTGTGCACATCTCTGCCAAGAAGTTATCACGCCCACCTGGTCTTCAGGACAAGAGGTGCTTGTGTGCAATACAAAGAGCAGAGCACAGCCTCTGGTCTCTTCCTTCAAATCATCTTGCTTCAATCCCACACACCCCTTAAAGCAGGATTGCAATTGACACGGCTCTTGCTTTTATATAAGCACTGCCAATTGGACTGATCCAGGGCCATAATTCTGCTGCACGCACTCCTATCTGTGCTTTGAGAAAGGCTGCAGGACCTTACACCCTCAGATCCAATCACTGTCCCACAGTCAGCTGTGGATTAACATGGCTTTCCCTCCACCTCCGGTTCCAAGCACTGCCTGTCCCAGAAAAGATGTGCTCCAAAAATATCTGCCTTCTAATGACCATGCCATTTCAGAGGGAATTCTCAGGAAGTTAGAATGCCAAAGATAATAGGTTATTACCTATGAGGCAGAAGATGAGAAGCCTTGAAGAGGTCCTGCAACTACTGTGAGGTCCTATGCCGAGCTGGTCGGAATCTGCAGCATTAAAAACATGATCATTGCCGGGCTCGGTGGCTCAGCCTGTAATCCCGTGCCTTTGGGAGGCTGAGGTGAGTGGATTGCCTGAGCCCGCGAGTTCGAGACCCGCCTGGGCAACGAGACCTCATCTCTACAATAAATCAAAAAATCAGCCATGGTAGCACATGCCTGTAATCCCAGCTACTCGGAAGGCTGAGGCGGAAGGATCACCGGAGCCCAGCAGGTCGAGGCTGCGGTGGCCGGGAGTGGCCACTGCACTCCAGTCTGGGCAACCGAGTGAGACTCCAACTCAAAAAAAAAAAAAAAAAAAAAATGATCATTGATGTATAGCAAGGCTGTTTCCATACAGGCCTTTGTAGTTTCTTTTCCTCCATTTAGCTCACCAGGACCACCTCAGACCAAACTCATTTTTCTTAGTGAGCAAACCTAACGTGGGCCTTAGGTTCCCTTATTTGATGAATAATAACATTAGCAGAAGAGCATGCAAGCCAAACAGCCTGGATTTGAATCCCATTTCACTGTGGGAAGTCCAAATGCTGTGAACTTTGGTCAAATTTCCAAATCTCTCTATGCTCTAAATTCCCACACTGACTTCCCCAGTTCCATATTTGATGGGATGTAGTCAGTCATGACCTTCTGGACCTAAAATCAATGACCTGAAGACATCCAGCAAAAAGCCATTTTACATCAGCTTCTTTCTGCAACCCAGAGTATTATAGGCACTCCTCTCCCACATGCTGTCTCTTCTTCATGGCTTGGAATGTACCAGGAGACCTCCTTGTGTAAGAGAAACAGACCCCAGCTGGCCAGCCACACTGCAGTTCCAATATGGACTTCAGCTGCTTCACTATAAAGCTGCATTCGGTGAATAGCATTTTAAAAAAATTTAATATCTATATGGCTCTCACCCAACTGTCTTAAAAACACCAGCTGTACCATGCTTTCCCCTCTAATTTGACAGTCCTAAGAACAGTTTCTGAAGAATAGAACATTCTTCAGGGGAGGGATGTTGGTTTTGCAGACAGTTTAGGAGGCGTAGAAGATGAAAGAGATTTCAAGTTGAAAAGTCGTGCAGGGAAATGGGTAGGAGGTGATGGAAGAAGGAATCTGATATGTACTGAATGCCTGTCATGTACCAGGCACTGGGTTGGGTGAGTTCTCATGGCTTATTCCAGTTGACCCTCACAATACTGAGAGGCAAGTATAATGACCAAAATTTTACAGATGAGAAACTGAGGCTTAGAGAGACTAAAAGGCTTGCCCAAGCTGGGCTCGGTGGCTCAGCCTGTAATCCCAGCACTTTGGGAGGCTGAGATGAGTGGATTGCCTGAGACCGCGGGTTCGAGACCCACCTGGGCAGCGAGACCTCATCTCTACAATAAATCAAAAAATCAGCCGGGCGTGGTAGTGCATGCCTGTAATTCTGGCTACTTGGAAGGCTGAGGCGGAAGGATCGCTGGAGCCCAGCAGGTCGAGGCTGCGGTGGCTGGGAGTGGCCACTGCACTCAAGTCTGGGCGACAGAGTGAGACTCCAACTCAAAAAAAAAAAAGACTTGCCCAAAGTCATACAATTAATTTATGGTATAACTGGTTTTCACTTCCTAGGGCTTGTTCTGGGTGTTTCTTGCAAGGATACTTGTCATTAAATTTAGGACCCACTTGGATAGTCCAGGATGATCTCATCTTGAGAACCTTAGTTACATCTGCAAAGACCCATTTACCAAATAAGGTCATACTCACAGTTTCAGGGGGTTAAGATGGAAACATATTTTTTGGGGGGGTCACCACTCAACCCACTATGACTGTGCTTTAAATTCAGACCTGTCTTACTCCATAGCACATTTTCTCACATCATCATGTTATTTCCTGCCTTGTCCTTTGTTTGCTTTCTGAAGGATGGTGTTGGCCAAGATAAAGGTTCCAAGGTAGCCACAATATACAGAGACACAACTCCTGCATTTCCAGAATTATCCAGAAGTTAGTGACTGAGTTGAGGTTTACGCTCTCCTCACACCTTCCTCTTGCTCTAAGAACGGAGGGGGAGAATTGTCCCAACAGACATCTTGCCATTGCCTCTAGTCATCAACTGGTTGACTCTTTTGTATAGCTCAGCCCTCCTTTGCAGAAATAAAAAAGTTAGCAGGTGTCAACTTAACCTACAGCCACCCACTAATAAGTTTAAGATAAAAGGGCAATACATTTAAATAAGATTCAGACATAATGTAATAGTATTTGTTACCAAGCCCCATGTAATTATATCAGTCAATCTTTTATTACCAGACCCGTGAGTGCAGAGAGCTCTATTATAATTTCTCTTTATAATGATCTCCTCACTATCTGACTCCTAGAACTCTGCAATAAATTAATCATCTGCTGGCAATCATGAGTAAACATCAACTCAATTAAGAATTGATAAATAAACAGTTTGCTCCGAGGTTGTTCTGATACGGATGGGAGTACCACTGGGCGCCTGCCAGAACAAGCCTGGTAGGGGGAGTTCTGAGATGTGGTCGAGCTCTCAGAGGCTGTGCTGCTTCTGTTGTTTATAGGAGATGTTCTGGCTTTTGTTTCCTGCCCCCATCCTTACTTCCGAGGTAGAGAAGGATTTATCATTCATTTGCCTGCTCTGGGTCTAAATGTGGAAGAATTGCTCATCTTATCCTCACTCTGCACTACATAGCATCACATATCTGAAAGAAAGCCAGTAGGGAAACAGTAAAATGTAAGAAATGTGCCTCTGCTGCATCAAGCAAAAAAGTAGAAGGAACCCTTGTATATGTGAAGAGGTAGGACTTGGTGTTGCCTGGTTACATAATTGTTATGGGTTGAATTGTGTTCCCCCAAAAGGAATGTTGAAGACCAAAACCTCTGAATGTGCGCTTATTTAGAAATAGGGTTATTGTAGATATAATGAGATGGGCCCTTAACCCAGTATAACCAGTGTCTTTATAAGAAGATAGTGTAAAGACACAGAGAGGAGAATGCCATGTTTGGAGACATGCAGGGAGAAGGTGGCCATAAGATATCAAAAGCAGGTATTAGCATGATGCATCTCTAAGTGAAGGAAACCAAGGATTGACTGCTACCACCAGAAATTAGGAAGAGGCAAGGAAGGAGTCTATCAACAGGCTTAAAGGAACAGCACCCTGCTGACACCTTGATTTTGAATCACTAGGCTCCAGAATGGTGAGATAATACATTTCTGTGGTTTTAAGCCACTCACATTACAGAACTGTATTGTGGCAATCCTAGGGAACCAATACAACAATTTATTACAATAAGAATACTCAAGCTAACATTATTATCAAGCATTGCTCTACAGCAGAAACTACAACAAGTATTTTGCACATAT
Organism: Cephalopachus bancanus; assembly: GCA_027257055.1. NCBI lineage: Eukaryota > Metazoa > Chordata > Mammalia > Primates > Tarsiidae > Cephalopachus > Cephalopachus bancanus. The sequence goes on from JAPVLO010000036.1 coordinate 7,947,675, forward strand.
TAGCACACTGAACTTCACAACTATCTTGTGAGTACTCTTATTTCCACTTTACAGACAAGGAAACAAAGTTGACCAAGGCTAGCAGCCCCAAAGTCACAGAGTGTGCATGGTACCTCCCTGTGCTAGAGGCAGACTCTTCATTCTCCCAGACCTCACATTGTAAGTCTGATGCAGGCAGGAGTCAGCCAGTGTTATGCACCAGGGTGTTTCCCAGTTGTGTTGCTGGAGCCCAAGGGCTTCTCCACCACAGGTGCAGAGGATGAAGGGAAGCCTGTAATTGTGGGGACCCTCAGTTTTCCACTTCCAGTGCAGCTGGTACTCCTTTATGGTCATGTTTCATATAATTAATGCTTATAGAGGATATGTTCTAAACCAAGATCTCTGCTGCTAAAAAAAAAAAAAAAAGATTTAAAACAACTGCTGAATAGAGGATAGTTATTCTTCATAGAAGAATTCCAGGCAGTAGAAACAAAAGAATGATAAAATTTAAAAATTACCACTCTGCAACTTATAATGAAACAACAGACTGAGGTCACCATCATCAAAAGGCACTCAAACATTAGGTGAAAGATTGGTTGGGACTTTACAATGGAAGAATCAGGCTGACACTATTTGAACCTACTGACAAGATACTTTGTTTTTATTTTTTAAAACATAGGCAGGGCTCGGTGGCTCAGCCTGTAATCCAGCACTTTGGGAGGCTGAGGCAAGTGGATTGCCTGAGCCCGTGGGTTTGAGACCAGCTCGGGCAACTTGGTGAGCCCCTGTCTCTACAATAAATAAAAAAAATTATCCAGGCGTGGTGGCGTGCACCTGTAATTCTAGCTACTTGGAAGGCTAAGGTAGAAGAAGCCCAGCAGGTCGACGCTGGGGTGGCCATGAGAATGCCACTGCACTCCAGCTTGGGCGAAACAATGAAACTCCAACTCAAAAAAAAAAAAAATTGTTCTAGCTATATTGGGGTATAATTAGCCAATAAAACTGTGTATAGTATTTACAGTGTAACATTATTTGATATATTGTGAAATGACTAGCACAATCAAGTTAGTTAATACACTCATCACCTCACAGAGTTACCATGTTCAGATATTATGTCTCATGAGGTGATGCAATAGGAAGTATAAAGTGCCGCATACCAAAAAAAAAAAACAAAAACAAAAACAAAGAATTTGAATCAGGTTACAGAAAATGCAAAGGATAGAAAAACAAGTTAAATGAAACAGCAAGGAAATAACCAGGCCAAATCAGCATGTGGGTCACTGTCCAGGACAAATCATTTCACTCCTTGAAAAAAACAAATGAATGCGAGAGAGAGAAGGAAAGAGTGAGAAAGAGGGAGAGGTCGGGCTCGGTGGCTCAGCCTATAATCCCAGCACTTTGGGAGGCTGAGGTGTATGGATCACCTGAGCCCGCGGGTTCGAGACTCACCCAGGCAACTTGGCGAGACCTCGTTTCTACAATAAATCAAAAATTAGCCAGGCGTGGTAGCGCATGCCTGTAGTTCCAGCTACTTGGAAGGCTGAGGCGGAAGGATCGTCAGAGCCCAGCAGGTCGAGGCTGCACTGGCCGGGAGCGGCCACTGCACTCCAGTCTGGGCCACAGAGTGAGATTCCAACTCAAAAAAAAAAAAAAGCGAGAGAGAGAGAGAGAATGAAAAAGAAGAGAAGGGAGACTATTAGAGACGAAAAAAGATCAAAGAAATACAACAACCAAATACAAGGTATGGACCTTGTTTTAATCCTGAATCAAACAAACTTGACACAAAAAAATATTTTTGGGACAACTGGGAAAATTAGAATATAGACTGGGTATTAGAAGTACTATGCAATTATTGTTCATGTTTTAAATTGTATAATGGTATACTGACTATGTTTAAGGGCAAATGGTTCTTATTGGTTAGAGAAACTTAGTATGTAGAAATGACTTGGTGTCTGAGATGAGATAAGGATGGAAATAGAGGGGCCAGAAAAAAATAGATGCAAGCAAGCAGCTGCTTTTGTTGAAAGCTGGCTGCCTCCTATCATCCAAAGTGACTACCTAGGGTGTGAACTACACTCCATCTGTGCAAGGATTATAGTTTTGGGAATTGCTTAGATATGCCTAAAAGTTTTGAGTTGGCAAAGTAGGTCATAAGGCAGGAAAAGATGCCTATCATTGCCCTTGGGGAGGTGATCTGGTTTGTCTGGCTCACCTCCCCTCTCCCATTATACCTGTTTGTTCAATTCATGGCTAAGATTACCGCAAATATTAATACAAAATCAGTAAGGAGAATATGCCTCTCTGTGTTTCTGTATTTGTGATCGTGAGGCCTTCCTGTCAAGTGTAAGGGAGGCTTTGCCATCACATACTCTTCTTGTTGTGATGTGTGATCAAATGAAAAATCGTACAGAAAATGCCTTAAATGGTATGCAATCAATAGCTACTGTCATCATCATCATCATGATTACTATTATTATATTGTTGATTCTATACATGCTTGTCCTTGAACATTTTCTATGTGTTCCCTTTGTGTTAGCTTTATTTATCCAATTAGAGAAGTTAGGAAAGTCAGCTCAAGAACAAGGATATCCTTAAATATTTCTCTCTACCGTCTACCTTTCCCCTCCTGCATGCCCACCTAGGACACACTCTGTAAATAACAGGTTTGCAATAAACACCTGCTAAGAAGGCCCCTAGGTAGGGAGGGCCAGTGGTGCTTATTCCTTCAATGAAAAGGCTATATGGTCTGAGAAACAAAGATGAGCATTAGAGGCAACACACTTGAGTTAAAATCCTGGTTCTGTCACTTAGTAGTGAACTTGTATATATTGCTGAATGTCTTTTAGTCTCAGTTTCCTAATAATTAATATGGGACCAAAGTGCCTTCCTCATTAGGCTTTGAGGACACAGGTGGAGTCTATCTCAACCCCTTCCTGCCATGAACACCATGCGCCATAGTAATCCCTGAGCTTCTCTTTTCCCCTCTAGGGTGGGGATGGAGATTGCTTACTGGATCCTTCTGAGTATTAACTGCAAAAGGATATTAAAGACATGCATAAAGAAGATGTAAAATAAATATGCATTCTTATTCCTTTACATAGAAAGTTTTCAAATTTTGGTTGGCATGACAGGACAGCTTTCCTGGAATCTCTGTGGCTGTGGTCTTTGGGCTCCACTCAGCCCTGTCACTGACAACGGCACCAGGCATTCACCAAGTCCCCAGGGGAAGACAGGAGTTACCAACACTGACCTAAGGTTTGGAGCAATTTCTTGCTGCTCCCAATTTGAAAAAGACAATATTGCAAAGACAAAGAAAAGTTCAACACTACAGACCATGTTAGCAAAAGCCACCAATGTCACAGGAGAAAGTGAAAAAAAATCAACATGCATATTTTAGGTTTCCCTTATGCTCTTTTAGTATAATCATTTCTAATCTACATCTTACCACTAATTCCTGATGGATTTGGGGTCATCTGATTCCTTTCTCTGGACCTCAGTTTCCTCATCTGTAAAAGCCAAAGTATTCTTAAACTAAGCCTTGCATACCTATAGAATTCAGGGGTTTATGAACTTTGATGAGAAGAAAAAAAAATTAACTACATAAATATCTACATAGGTATTTTACATAATATATAGTTTATATAAAACATATCTTTATTTTCGCTAACTTTTATGAGAAATTTAACATTTTCTTTTATTATAAATGCAGGTAGCCGGGCTCCGTGGCTCAGCCTCTAATCCAGTGTTTTGGGAGGCCGAGGTGAGTGAATTCCCTGAGCCTGCGGGTTCGAGACCCACCTGGGCAACTTGGTGAGACCTCATCTCTACAATAAATAAATAAATAAAAATTAAATAAAATAAATGCAGGCAGCAAAATGATCAAATTTTTGGGACTATCTGTGACTCAGATATTGATAAAAATCAGATATTTTCATTTCAAATTTTGAAGAAACCTAAAATACTATGTACTCATCAATTCTTTGAAATACTGTAGCTGTTAGCTATAAGCACATAAATTACTGTCAAAAATTTGATTTTTAAATATTGTGGTACAGTATTTCAGCACACTTTGTTTGCTTTGTTATCCTGTGTACGTTTCTATCCTGTGTAGTTTTCAGATTAAAAACTTTAATCTGAGGGGGTGGTTGGGCTTTCCCAGACTATCAGAGAGCTCTAACTAGATCTTCTCTGTTCTAACCCACCTCTGCCTCTCACTAGTTGTGTGACTTTGAACAATTTGTTGACATCTCTGACCTTAAATTTTGTCTTTTTAAAAAAATAATTATCATCATCATCTTAAGGACTGTTATGAGAGGTCAGTGTTAAAACTTAGGACACACCACCCTAAAATATGACTGTAGGAAACCAGAATATGTCTCCTCCAAATATACTTTTTTGGCATATCTCAAGCTAGTTATTCTAAGAAACTGCACCCATAGAAGTAGCTCTGAAAAGCTGTCTTTTTTTTTTTTTTTTTTTTTTAATTTAGTGGGAATCTCACTCTTGTCGCCCAGGCTGGAGTGCAGTGACATGCTCACAGTCACCACAGCCTTGACCTGCTGGGCTTAGGCAATCCTTCCACCTCAGCCTTCCAAGTAGCTGGAACTACAGAAGTACACCACCATGCCCAGCTAGAAAAGCTGTATTTTTTAAAAGAAATTCACATTTATAAAAGAAATCTATGTAGGTAAGTATCAGTATCAGGAAAAGAGCTGCTCCAGATGACGTTTATTACCTTTTAATCTGCGTAGACTTTTAAATCTGCATAACAAGATGACCTTTATTCGTCATATGATTTCCACTACTGCCTTCCCATAACTTGTGTTCCCACCACCCCCTAAGAGTCTCCAGCCCCTGTTTCTTTACTCAGTTGTCATGAATCCCCTCCCCAGGAATCCTATCAACCAGGGAAGATGAACAGTATCACAGGAGAGGAGACTAGAGGTGACACTGAACCCAGACAGACCTTGTCACAGACAGTCACATATTCTGAGGACCCATTCATCTTTCCCAGAAATCCTTTACAGGACTACCTCATTTTATTCCACTTTGCTTTTTTATCATGTAGATAGATACTGAGATATTGAGTTTTTTACAAATTAAAGGTTTGTAGCAATACTGCCTCGAGCAAGCCTATTAGCGCCATTTTTCTAATAGCATATGCTCACCTCCTGTCTGTGTCATATTTTGGTAATTCTTATAATATTTTAAACTTTTTCATTATTATTATATCAGTTATGGTAACTTGCGTTCAGTGATCTTTGATGTTACAATTAAAATTGTTTGGGGGTACCAAGAATCACACCCACAGAAGATGACAAACTTGATAAATGTGTGTGATTTGACTGCCCCACCAATTAGCCATTCCCCAACTCTCTCCCTTCTCCTGGGCCTCCCTATTCCCTGAGACACATAAGTGTTCAAGTGAAAGAAAGTCACACTTCTCTCACTTTCATTCAAAAAAGCTAGACATGATTAAGCTCAGTGAGGAAAGCATGCAGAAAGCCAAGACAGGCTGAAAGCTAGGTCTCTTGTGCCAGTTAGCCAAGTTGTGAATGCAAAGGAAAGGTTCTTGAAGGAAATTTAAAGTGCTACTCCAGTGAACACATGAATGAGAAACAGCCTTATTACTGTAAACCAAAAATAAAATTTTAAGTACCCCAGCTGACTGAATGGACCCACTTTGGGCCAAGAGAAACCTGAAAACCTAAATTCCAGGCTATGATGGGAGAGGAGGTTGGACAAGTCTCATTATATTTCCTTCCTTGTGCAGTTTTAGGCACAACTGACTATCATTAACATTAAAATAGAAATCATGAGACTGACTAGACTCTGTGGCAGTGAGATACCCAGTTCCAATCTGACTCTGGTATAGCATCACATGACAGATAGCAGGCCCTAGGGGAAATAAAAATATTTTTACGCCAAAACCTGTTTCTTTGACATATTCTGAAGTGATCTTGCAAAACCTTCTCTTGGGGGGAAATTTGCATCTGTAGAGAATTTCCTTTCCTAGGAAGAGCCTGATACCTTTTAAGACACTACCTAATCTCTTTCTGAAGCCTGCTACTTACAGGCTTCATCTATATAACAAGAATCTTGGCTTCCATAACCCCTCTTGTCTTAACTCAAGCATCACTTTTAGTGACTCAATTTTTTCAGACAGAGCTTAATTCTTTCAACCAACTGCCAATTAGATTCCATCTATTGAATCCTCCCACCTTCAAGATGTCCTACCTTTTCAGGGCCTGACCAATGTATAAATATCAATTTATTGATATTTTTTACCTATAATTTCTATCTTCCTAAAATGCATATAACCAAGTTGTAATTCAGTTGCCTCAGGCATATGTTCTTAAGACCTTTTGGAAGTGCTTCAGTCCTTGGTCACTCATCTTTGGCTATGAATAAACCTTTTAAATATATAGAGTGGCTGGGCATGGTGGCTCAGTCTGTAATCCCTGCACTTTGGGAGGCTGGGGCAAGAGAATTGCCTGAGTCTGGGGCTTCGAGACCAGTCTGGGCAACTTGGTGAGACCTCATCTCTACAATAAATCAAAAAATAAGCCAGGCATCGTAGCACGCATCTGTTGTTCCAGCTACTTGAAAGGCTGAGTTGGAAGGATCGCCTGAGCTCAGCAGATTGAGGCTGCGGTAGCCATGAGCATGCCACTGCACTCCAACCTGGGCGACAGAGTGAGACTCCAACTCAAAAAAAATAACTAAATAAATAAACAAACAAATAATAAATATATATATAGAGTTTCACTTTTTCATCAACATTGCTGATATGGAGAAAGTTTTAGTGATATGAATAGATCAAACCAGCCACAACTTTCCCTTAAGCCAAACTTAATCCAGAGCAAGGTTCCAGCTCCCTTCAATTCTAGGAAGACTGAGAGAGGTGAGGAAGTTGCAGAAAAAAGTTAGAAGCTAGTAGAGGTTGGTTCATGAAGCCATCTCTGTAATATAAAAGTGCAAGGTGAAGCAGCAAATGCTGATGGAGAAGCTGCAGCAAGTTGTCCAGAAGATCTAGCTATGATCATTGATGAAGAGGGCTACACTAAACAACAGGTTTTCAGTGTAGATGAACTAGCCTTCTATTTGAAGACGATGCCATTTAGAGCTTTCATAGCTAAAGAGAAGTCAATGCTTGGGGTTGGGGCTTCGAAAAAATACCCCCAAATGAATACTCCAAAAACATCCTCAGAAGCAAAAGTTTTTCTCTGAGTTTCTCATACCCTCCTGTCTCTCAGTCCCATTTTCCCTTGGAGGCTACAGAAACTAAAATCCTCTTCCCCAGGATGGGTCATAGAAACCAAAACCCCTTTTCCCCAAAGCAAGCCATAAAACCTAAAAATATTACTTACTCTAACTTTCCCTCTGCCCTATCAGTGTAAAAACTAGCCATGAAGAAATTAAGTCAGCTATGTTGTTTCACTGTAGGTCTCATAAGACCCCTATTTCAGAGAGGGTCCTGACTCACAACCAGAAGGAAGGAATGAAAGCTCAGAAAGGTAAAGAAAAATCTAGACAGTTAATCTTTGCTGGGTTTTTTCACTCAGGCTATTAGCAATAACTCATACCCTTTTTGTTCAACCATATTTCTATGCTCTGTTCATACTTTGTTGAATCTAAGCATAAAAATAGACAATTTTCTCTGGATTTGGGGATCTTCATTCTGAAGGTGTGCAGGCTCCCAGGTATATATACATGCTAAATAAATGTGTATGCCTTTTTTTCTATTAATCTGTATCTTGTTAGTGATGTTTAGCAAACCTTCAGAAGGCCAAAGGGAAAAGCTCTCCTTTGATCCCGACATGGGTTTCAAAGCTTCAAAGGACAGGCTGGCTCTCTTGTTCAGGGTTAGTGCAGCTGGTGACTTTAAGTGGAAGCCAAAGTTTACTTAACAGTCTAAAAAACCCTGGCCCTTAATAATTATGCTAAATCTACTCTGCCTGTACTCTATTTGTGGAACAACAAAGCCTAGATAATAGCATATCAATTTGTAGTATAGTTTACTGAATATTTTAAGCCTACAGTTGAGATCTACTGTTCAGAAAAAAAAAATTCCTTTCAAAATATTGCTGCTCACTAACAGTGTACCTGGTCACTCAAGATCTCTGATGGGGACACACAAAGAGATTAATGGTTTCATGCCTGCTAATACAACATTTATTCTGCAGCCCATGCATCAAGGAGTAATTCTGACTTTCAAGTCTTATCATTCAGGAAATACATTTTGTAAAACCATAGTTTCCTAGATAGTGATTTGTCTGATGGATATGGGCAAAACAAATTGAAAACCTTCTGGCAAGGAATCACTGTTCGGGATGCCATTAAGAACATTTGTGGGCTGGGCACAGTGGCTCAACCTGTAATCTCAGCCCTTTGGGAGCCTGAGGCAAGAGGATTGCCTTAACCTGGGGGTTCGAGACCAGCCTGGGCAACTTAGTGAGACCTTGTCTCTACAATAAATCACAAAAACTAGCTGAGAGTGGTGGTGTGCATCTGTAGTTTCAGCTACTTGGAAGCCTGTGGTGGAAGGATCACCTGAGCCCAGTAGGTCCAGGATGCAGTGACCATGGCATATCACTGCATTCCAGCCTGGGTGACAAAAATGAGACTCCAACTAAAAAAACTAAAAGTTAAAAAAAAAAAACAAGAACATTTGTGATGCATGGGAATAGGCCAAAATATCAACATTAACACAAGTTTGGGAGAAGTTGACTCTAATCCTCATGGATGACTTGGAGGTGTTCCAAACATCAGTGGAGGAAGTAACTGCAGATGTGAAAACTAGAATTAGAAGAGGAGCCTGAAGATGTGACTGAACTGCCACAATCTCATGATCAAACCTGGAGGGATGAGGAGTTGCTTCTTATAGATGAGCAAAGAAAGTGGTTTATTGAGATGGAATCTACTCCTGGTAAAGATGCTGTGAACATTGTTGAAGTGGCAACAGTGAACTTAGAATACTACATACATTTAGTTGATAAAACAGGGGCAGGGTTTAGATTTGGGATGACTGACTCCAATTTCAAAAAATGTCCTACCATAAATAAAATGTATCAAACAGCATTGCATGCTACCGAGAAATCTTTCATAAAAGTCAATCAATTACTGTAGTCCCATTTTAAGAAATTGTCACTGCCACACCAACTTTCAGCAATCACCATCCAGCTCAGTAAGCAGCCATCAGCATCAAAACAAGACGGTTCACAAGCAAAAAGACTTTGACTCACCAAAGGCTCAGATGATCATTAGCATTTTTTAGCAACAAAGTACTTTTTAAATTAAGGTATACATATTGTTTTGTTTGTTTGTTAGTTTTAGACAGAATGTTATTGCACACCTAATAGACTACAATATACTATAAGCATAACTTTTAAATGCACTGGAAAACCAACAAGTTCGTATGACTTTGTTACAATATTTGCATTATTGTGATGGTCTGGGGCTCAGGTCTGGAGCTGAGCCCACCGTATCTCCGACTATGCCTGTACTCTCCCCTGTTGCCTGTATCCCCTTTCTCCTCTCTCCTATGAAGGGTATATAAGCTTCTAGGTCTCCCTGAGTATTTTGGTATTCATCTTTCTTTTATGTGATGCCTCTACGCATGTAATAAATTTGTATGCCTTTTCTCCTGTTAATCTGCCTACTGTCAGTTTATTTCATAGACTCAATTATCAACCCCCTCAGAGGGCAGAGAGAAAGTGTCCACTTCTCTACAGTATATTAGTAATATACTTTAAAAATCATTAGCACAATACTCAGTAAATGATTGTGTTTTTGCTGTTATGTTTGCAACGTCTTAATGTCTGGTTATTTTAAACCATATCACTTAAAGACAAAGTTTTCCAAAACTAAGATTGCTATTATTCAGACTCTTTGAAACATGCCATTCAATATTTCTAGAAACAAAGACAAGACAAATAAATAGAATAATGGAAAGATCTAGAAATCACTGGGTTTCACCTCTATTTATTCTGAACTATTACAGAAGAACTATCCGACAATGGGATATGTTTTAAAAGTCCACACTGAGTTCATTTCCCTAGAATTCTCTTTACAATTCTCTTTACTCTGGGATTGTATATGGTTTTTCCCCTCACTTAATTTTCCCCCTGTGGTTTGTATATAGAAACTGATAAGAAAGCCCTAATCTCAAACTAACTGAGATTTTTGTGGATATGCCCTTAATGTAAATAATCCAATCTCTCTCCTACAAACTGTTTCTGTCACAAGGCTATTTGAGATAATAACTACAGCAGCCACTTAGAGACTTTTGTTCTCCATTAAAGGGGTGATATCTCTACTAGCAAGGATGGTTTTATTACTTTGCATAAACTTCTGTAGCTTAAAAGCAGCAGTAGTAAAGTTAGTTCAAGGCCCTTTATGACTTCTTTTGTTCTGCAAAGTTGAGGAGGAAAAACATCAGTGAGGTTTAAAAAAAAAAAAGAAAAAAAGACTGTTTGTTTACAGTCAGTACCCAGATCCCTGCCTTTTTCATAAAAGGAAAGGAAACCAGCAGGAGAACCACAATACCCAGCACCTCCTTGGGTCTCTCTGCATTCTCCACACTTGTGTATTAAGCAGCCAGGCAGCTGTTGAACAAGTATTATCAACAAAGCAATCTTCCAGCCCTTTGATTCAGGCTATTCATATCTTCTGCCCTGAAATAAAATGACTTTCACAATTAAAATACCGAAATCAATGCGGTATCTATTGTCATGTCTGCTGGAGAAAAGCTTTAATTACACCATAGTTAGATAACACAATCATTACACCTCCTTAATCTCAAATATAAAACCAGCACCCTCTGAGTACTTTGCCACCCTTTCTTTGACTTTTTTTTTCTTTTTTCTTTCTTTCTTTTTCCCCCCAACGTGAATGGTTTTTTATCTAAGCACTTCAATTTGCATGCCTTTGCTCGGAGGCAGCTCCCCATGATATGTTAATTGCAGATTGCTTTAAGTACTAAAAGATTAACATAAAACCTTTTGCAAACAAGCTAATAGTTTATGATAATTTTTGCATGGCCTTTGTCTGTCTATCACTGGATTGCCTCTAGCTGTAATTTTATAAAGAAGCTGTAAAATATCATTTAAACAAGTTCATTTACACATAATTATTACCAGAATCACATTATTCAATTTAGATACTCCAGCCTATTAACAATCCATGAACTAAAATGTAATTAAACTATTTTCCTTTTATGAACCTATTCATTACAATGTGTGGGAGATGGATCTCCCAGTTTCACTGCAAATTTCAGCACTTTGTTGTTGAAATTGACAAGTCTGGCACTCATTATGTGCTTTTAATTATATTAAAAGTATTGCAAGACAGATCGAATAAAGAATATATTTAGAAAAGAATGCCTGGAAATGCCAGAATGGTGTCATCCCCAAATATATATTTATTGTATCCATGCATTTTTTTAATTTTATTTTTGCCATCTTAACAGTGAAAAATAAAATCAGGCTGGTTGTTTTCATTGAGATTTTCATAGTTTCTCTTGGTAGTTTTTCTAATTTAAGTCAAGGATAAATATCTCATTGAATTAATTGTGTTTACTCATTTTTTCAGATTTCTATCTACTTTTTTTATATAGTTGGAATTATACCCAGAGAAGTATATTCTCCCAGCATTTACATACAGGTACACAATTACCTTGGATATGAAAGATGCTGTATTTATAATTTGATTTAAAACTGCTGAACAGCTTAATTTCTAACACAAGCTTTAATCTGTGTGGAAGCAACAGAATTAATAGAAAACAATCTGTTTAGAAATGGGCAAGTTTCCTTTCCTGTTTCTGCCTGGTGTTGTTGATTTCAGAAGTCACTCAGCTCTCATTGAGAGCACACCCAGAATAAACACCATAAAACTGGGCACTATAAGACTGACTGACCATTGGTGGACACCCAAGTCAATGTTAATGACATAGGGCATCCCAGGTTGGGTGCTCCTAGAGCAGCTATAAAAGAGGATACCACCTTATCCTGAGCCCAACTGGACACTCCCCACCCCTCCCACCCACAAAGATGTTGGGACTCAGAAACAGTACTCCAAAGTATGGCACTTTGACATGCCGAGTACTTTGAACTAAAGAAACAGCCTTAGAACCAAGGTCTCTGACCTATTCCTGCCCATCCTGTCTCTCACCCCTCTGTCTCTCTCCAAGCACAGAAACGGGCATGCTTATAAGTTTCTCCAGAAGAAGTGCAGTTGCCTCTAGCCCCCTCCCTATCATCTCAACAAACAGGGAAGATTAACTTGCAGGAAAGTACTAGAGTGGACACCACACCCAGAGCCCAGAAGGACTTTGTCCCAGGACACTATCTGTTCTTGGGGCCCATCTGTCTCCCCAAAAAATCATATACTCCTTCCTCTGAAATTGTTTATAACCCCCTCTTCCTTTTCCCCTCATAGGAGGAGTGTATAAGCTTCTGAATCTCAGTGGGTCATGGGTACTTACTTTCTGTGATGCACATAGTAAATTTATATTTTTCTTCTGTTGATTAGTCTATTGTCAGTTCATTTCTCAGACTCAAATATTGAACCTTAACAAGGGAGAGAAGGGATTCCCTCACTCCAGCAAAGACATACTTGGAATATAACCATTCAAAGCTTTGCTTTCCATTGCCCCATTTCTACCCTCCCTGGGATGCACAATACCCACCTACCACTACAATCTGGATTGTATTTATCCTTCATAGATTAAATCATGGCCAACAATTTTCATTAAGAAACTTCCCTGCTCTCAGTAGTCTCCACTGACCGAACTCCAGAAGCACTTGACATTCTGCACACATTTTCTTATATAGCTAGCTATGTGTTCCGTGGCTATCTCTTGTCTCCTAACTACCTTGTGAGTTTTTCTTCTTATACAGTAAGTCTACTACATATGAATGAGTTCATTCTGAGAGCGTGTTTCTAAGTCAATTTTGTTTGTAAGTCCAACAAAGTAAGCCTAAGTACCCAACTAATACAATCTACTATAAAGTACTTTATTGTAATCGGTTTATAATACTTTTTGTACAAATAATACATAAAAACAAACACAAACAGTAAAGAAAATTTAATCTTACAGTATAGTACCTTGAAAAGTACAGTCATACAGTACAGTACAACAGCTGGCATACAGGGGCTGGCATGGAGTGAACAGGCAAGAAGTTACTGACTGGAGGAGGCAGAGGAGGTGGGAGATGGCAGAACTGAAGTATCGTCCTCAATAAGAGACAGAGGGCAAGCTGCAATTTCACTCACCTGTCACAGGTTGATGGCATAGGTTCTGGTTCCTTGCTGGTTTCAATTCTATTTACCCTCTTGAAAAAATGATTCTGTGATATCTGGGTAGTAGCCCTTTTTTTCTCAACATAGATGACATGGTAGCACTGGACTGCATTCTGAATGGCTGCTGCAATCTTTGTGTACAGTTTTATATTCAATTCCTGTGCCTCAAAAATGAACAGTGCCTCCTCAAAGAAAATCTCCTTGCTGTTTCCTGTGTCATGAATTTCTCTGGCTCTTCAGTTGCTGCTTCTTCCTCTTGTCTTTCTTTGGGCCTCCAATTCCATCAGGTCTTTATTAGTAAGCTCCTCGTGTTGCACAGCAAGGAGTTCAGTGAAGTTGTCCCCTTTCAGATCAAAATCCAGCTTCTCACTCAGGGTCACTAAGTTGCTGGAGACCTCTCTGGATTCCTTATCCACCTTCTCAAATCCACAAGAATCATGAACAAACTTCAGGTAAAGATTCTTCCAAACCCCATTCATGGTGGCAGTCACAACCTCATGCCAAGTAAAGTCAATGTTTATTATGGCCTTGTAGATGTTATAGTCCTTCCAAAATAGTCACAAGGTTGTTCCTGACTCTTCACTTGCCTTTATTGTCTGACAAAAGTGTGATGTAAATAATATTTCTTGAAAGTCACTATAACTCCCTGGTCCATAAGTTGGATGAGTGATGCAGTATTTGGTGGCAGATGCATTGTTTTGACATTGGGATGAATATCATCCATGAATGGGGGGTGGCCCAGAGCACTGTCGAGCAGCAAAAGAATGTTAAATGCAATGTCCTTCACCAAGCAATATTTCTCTAGCTCTGGGATAAAGTGGTGGAAAAAAACAGTCCTGGAAAATGGCCTATGTAACCCAGGCTTTGGGGTTACTCTTCTACACAACAGGAAGAGAGTCTTTGGCTATGTATTAAGGGGCTCTTGGGTTCTCTGAATGATAAACTAAGAGAGGCCACAGCTTCGTATCACCAGGCACATTACCACCAGACAACAGAGTTAGCCTAGTCTTTGCTGCTTTATAGCCTGGCATCAACTTTTCTCCTTAGGGATATAACTTCTATCTGGCATCCTCTTCCAGTACAGTCCTGTCTCATCCACATTAAAAACCTGCTCAGGTAAATATGTGACTTCATCAATAATTTCTCAAAGCATCTCAGGAAATTCCTGGGCAGCTACTGTATCTGCACTTGCTGCTTCACCACTTACGTTTACATTGTGAAGGTTGACTCTAGCCTTGAACTGATGAAACCAGCCATGGCTGGCATTGAAAGATGTGCCCTCTGATTCTTTGCTGTGTTTCTTCTTCAAGTCTTCATAAAAGCTTTTAGCTTTGTCTTGAATCAGCATGAAACTGAGCAGGACTTAATGCTGATGCTGATCCTGAATCCATACGCTGAAAAGTTTCTTCATCTCCTTAATCACTTTTCCACACTTCTTTAATATTATTGTTGACATTATTAGCACCAGAGACTTCACAGATTCCATGATCTTGTCCCTGTTCTTTAGAATTGTGCCAATGGTTGAATGAATCATGTTATAAGAACGAGTTATGTCATCCATCTTTTTGCCTCACCTCACTCTTAGTTGTTTTCACTTCAGTTTTCATCATTAACACTTGGTGCTTCTCAGCAGTACCAGCTAAATGACCACTGCTTTTATATTTGCTTCCAGACATCCTGGGTGTGAAATAAAGATACTGTACTACTGTATTCTATATAGTACTGTACAATAAAGTACACAAAAGCACCATCACTTGTAAATGATGCGTGCACATGACAATGTACACCAGACACATGAATTAACTTATTTGATTGGACATGTGGTATATGTTCACATCTTTGAAAGGTCATAACTTGAAGGTTCATATGTGGGGGACTTACTGTACTCTATTTTAAGATTCTTGCCAAGAATAGATTTAGAGTGATTTTTAAAATCTTAAAACAAATAAATGCAAAATACCTATGGCCTTTGTTTCTGTATATTTTGCTGATATATTTATTGGTATCACTCATTGGGTAGAATTTTTTTTTTTCTGAGTTGGAGTCTCACTCCATCGCCCAGGCTAGAGTGCAGTGGTATGTTCACGGCCACCCCAGCATCGTGACCTGCTGGGCACCAGCGATCCTTTTGCCTCAGCCTTCCAACTAGCCAGAACTACAGGCACATGCTCCCACACCTGGCTAATTTTTTATTTATTGTAGAGACAAGGTCTTGCCAAGTTTCCCAGGCTAGTCTTGAACCCACAGGCTTAGGCAATACACTCACCTCGGCCTCCCAAAGTACTGGGATTATAGGCTGAGCCACCGAGCCCTGCCTAGAAAGATTTTGAGTCAAGGAGGCACACAGTAAACAAGGTCACACCAATATGAACATCCACTTGAAATTCCTTTTTGTCATTCATATGTCACAAAATTTGATAGAATATCTTGCTTATTTGAACTAATCCAGGTAATGAGGCATGAGGCATCCACACCATCCTGTGGTTCAGCTAACAGGTAGAGGAAATTTGACAGGCTTTCTATATTTTTTTTCTTCAGCATATGTATTTCTCTTACCTTAAACCTCACAGCCTTGTTTGTGTAATTCATCATTGTACATTAAATTCTGGCAAAGGGTCTTAGTCCATCTGCATTGCTAGAAAGGAATACTTAAGGCGGGGTAATTTATAAAGAAAAAGGTTGATCTGGCTCATGGCTCTGCAGGCCATACAAAACATGTGGTACTTGCATCTGCTTCTAATGAGGGCTTCAGGCTGCTTCCACTCATGGAGTAAAGGGAAGGGAAGCTAGTGTGTGCAGAGATCGCATGGCCAGAGAGGAAGAGAGAGGGGAGGGAGGAGGTACCAAACTTTGTTAACAACTAACTCCTGCAGGAGAGAACTAACTCATTGCCTAGAAGTCATTAATGAGGGTTCCATTCCCATGACCCAAACACCCTACCTCGAACATTGGGGATCAAATTTTAACATGAGGTTTTGAAGGGTCAAATATCTGAACCATAGTATACAGTGCCTAGCACATAGAAACAACCCAATAAATTTGTTAAAAGTTAAATTAATTACTAGATACCTAACATACTAGTTGGGACTTTATTACAGGATGAAGTCGTATTCAAACCAGATACACTAAATTTGGTTCATTATTGAAAAATACAGATTCAAATGCTGGGATTATATTCTTAAGAAAAAGTACCCAAAACTTTGTTATAAAGGGGGAGGGAGATGAGGAAGGACAGAATATCCTTTTAATGGCATACTGTGGCATCGTGGACAGATCTTCCCAAAGATTACTTCTTTAGGAGATCATACCTATGTTTGACTTCACTGCTCACTACTTGATTACAGCCTAGACACAGTGAATTTACATATTCAGTTGTAGATTTTTTTTGTCCAGTAAAAAAAGTGAGGGGCCTAGAGATTATCATTGTATTTCTTCACAGAACATTGCCAAGTTTTGTACCTAACCTAGCAATCCTACTGTAACATTCTTTTTTGCAAGTGCCTATAAATACCCGGTTCCACAGATGCTCTTGGAACCAGCTTTGCCACTAGCTTCCTCACTCATGACTTAAATATATTAATAACTAAAAAGCAATATATGTTTTATATAGAATTTGATTAAGAACCATGTTTTTTATTTTTGCAAATTACAATGTCCTGGGACAGGACTCAGCAGCCTCCGTGGTGCTGAGGGGACCTGCCGATGCACCAGTCACAACTTTCCAATCCTGATTCATAAATACATAAGGAATACTCAGGTACACGAGAAGAGACAGAATGGTTGGCAGGTAGCTGATCCCAACCAATCTTCCATGTCTGGCAGGCAAAAGCAGGAAGTTAAGGTCAAAGGCTAGACCGACAAGAAAGAAAATTCCCCTAAAGAGGAAGTGAAAAAAGAGGGTCTAGAAGAAAAAGTAGACAAGTGAACAGAGAGAAAAAGACTTTGAGGAGATGCTGTCATAGTCAATGCAGCTGCTATAACAAAGCACAACAGGCTGAGTGGTTTAAATAATGGAAATTTTTTCTCATAGCTCTAGAGGTTGAAGTCAGAGATCACAGTGTCAGCATGGTTGGTTCTGGTGAGAGCCCTCTTACAGGTTGCAGACTGCCAACTTCTCATTGTATTCTCATGCGGCAGAAAGAGAGCAGGAAAGCTCTCTGGGAGCCCATATATACAACACTAATCCTATTCATGAGGGCGCTACCTCATAACCTAATTACCCTCAAAGGTCCCACCTCCTAATACCATCCCATTAGGATTTCAACATAAACATTTGGGAAAAACACAAACATTCCGTCTATAACAGACATCTATCAGATGGAGGTAGAAGGTGCCTCATGGGAGTCTGCTTTGATAATTATACCTCAGGAGAAAGAAATTCCTCACCTCTGTTAGAAATGATTGGACCAGATAATTCTAAAGTTCTGTGTAGCTTGGATATGAAATTTCCTAATGGTTTCCCCATTCAATATTTAAGAGGCCTCTAATTCATTCTCCTAGTATCCACCGGCAATCACAAAAGGCTTTTGCATCCACAGTTCCTCCCAACACTTCTGGTCCATACCACTTTGTATGTGGTTATATTTAGGTTCAGGAACCACATGGATTCCATCTTCTCTCTGGCCTAGGACTGCCCCAGGACAGGCTGTTCACCCCCTCCAGCATTACATTGACCACAGGATGGTGTCTAACACCAAACTTCAAAGAAAGAAGCCCTCTCTTTCAGGTTAGGAACCAGAATTTCCCCAGAGCTGAGTGATTGCCTTGCCTTTTTTTTTTTTTTTGCATGGAGTCTCACAGCTCTTCTCACTCACAATTCTCAGAACGTTGGCAAAGCAAAAATGGAGATTTGTTCCACTGACTGGTCATCTGAGTGCCCATACACAGCCAGGTGGGGCTAGAACTTACCCAGGCAACCAAATAAAAGACTTCCTTGTACATTTCACTTTTCAAGTTTCCTGCATACTTTTCTGACTCAAAAAACATGGTGCCTCTTGGATATCTATAAGTTGCAGGCAGCTAACTACGTTCCCCTCCACGCCTGGGGGAGACTTTCAACCTCAAACAACTTTATTTAAACAATTTCTTACTTAACATGTTTTTCTCAGTGCTTCAAATCCAATCACTGCCTGCGTTGCAGGGAAGAACTGCTACAGGACAAAAAGAACAACACAACCTGTTTTTATTTTAATATCTTCCGGGTTTCTCGGCACTGCCATCATTTGGGCTGTCAGCCCTGCACCGCCTGAGGTGGCTTCCCGCGCTCTCCAGACAATCTGCCTCCCCACTAATGGCACTGTTCGGGCGAGGGGGAAATGCAATTTTCCACTCCATTACAAGCACTGTGTAAAAGGACCTCTTTTCCTCACTGCACACAGATAAGGACCTAATGAAATTCCATTCACTAAGTATTACAATAGCCAACACCACTCCAAATACAGGCATTCTATGCACCCGCCAGGCCCTCCACTCCAGAAGTGATTGCCATTGAATGTCCCTGGATTGGATCATGTCAGGATGAAAAACTATGGGTTAAACAGGGAGAAGGGAAGGACACAAAGATGGCAGTAGATCCATGTTTTTGGATCTTCCCTCTATCCACGACATCTGGATGGGGCTTCTTATGGACACTGGTAGAAGCTTGAAATTTCTTAATTTGGAAATAGCAATACTGGGAGAGTCAAAGGATCCCCTAAGAACTGTAGACATCACATATCCTACAGGAACAGGTAACAAAAGTAAGAGAAGAGGGGTAATGAACTGTTTGCATTTTAATATAGGAAGTAAAAACAGATGAGGACTATTGAGAGTATGAATCTCACACAACAATTGAGGTAGAAACTGTTGAAATGGTAAAATTATTTCTCCATATTCTCCAACCTTTCTATCCATATCCCTTTCCAATTCGTTTTCCCTTGATTCATGGAAAAGCAATATGAACATAATGTACAACATTCCCTTCTTCCCCGTTCACAGTGTCAATATCCTCCTGGTTCTCAGGAGTTCCCAGATTGTGCTGCATCCTCCCTGCCACCAGTGCTCACTGTGTATAAGGAGCTCTAGGTTTACCTCACACTAGAACTTATCACTCTCATCCTCATGCCTCTTCATTCTACTGCCACCAATAATCCATGTCATGAGAGAAGACCTTGTTAGGGTCTAGTTTAATAGCAAATAAAGAAGCCACTACTAAAGACACAATGCCTTGGCTTCAAAGAGTTAACTCCTAATGTTGAATTTGAAGGTATAGCTGCTAAGTGGATAGGATGCAGTTATGGGGCATGGAGCCTGTGAAATCTCTTCAATCATGTCACAAAGATGCCCCTATATGTCAACTGAGCCACAAAGTTCAGCCATGAGGAAGATGGAAAAACATTCTTTTCTTTTTTTTTTAATTTAATTTTTTTTTTGAGTTGGAGTCGCACTCTGTTGCCCAGCAGATGTGGGGTACAATTCAGGGTTAGGTATACAAATAGTCATTGTAAAGGTGAAGTTTGGGCCTTATTTTGGTTCCCACATCGTCTGGTTTGAGATCAGGTACTCTTATTGATGAAGTGTCTCCCCTTCCCTCTCCTTCCCCAGAAAAACATTCATATACCATATACATAGATACATATTTAAATATATACATTAACATATATAAAATATACTTACATAATAAATACATTTATATTTAAAGAATTTATCCTTATTTCCTACTCACATCTGCTCCCTCACAGGCAATGATTTTCATGCATTTGGTGTGGTTATTTCTATTATATGAATTCTTGCAAAATGTATTTTTTACTTTCCACCATTTTGTAAGATATACAGTGTTATTACCTGTCACTTTATTTGTTTTGACTGCTGTATAATATTAGATTGAGAGTATACATAGCAATTCATTCATTCACTAATTGAAAGATTTTAATATGAAAGAGTAATTCTAAGGATTTTCTTTACATGTCTTCTGTCATACATTTACATGCCTCCTATTGTAGTGGAATTGCTAGTCATGAGGTATATTAATGTTCAACTTTAGAAGAACAATTCTGCAAGTGTTGCACCAATTTGTACTCTCATCAACAATGTAGATCTACATCCTCTCCAACACTTAATTTTTTAAAAACGCTTTGCCAATCTTTTGTATGAAAAAATCTTATTGTATTTTATGTACAACTCCCTACTAATTAATAATGAACATATCTCTTCACAAGTTAATTGGTCATAAACATCTTCTTCTCTGCAAAATGTCTCCATATTTTGTTTATTTCTTTATTGAGTTGTCTGTCATTTTTCTATTGGTTTATAGAAGTTCTCTATATACTCTTAATACTGATCCATTATCCATTGTGCATACTGAGAAATCTCCTATTTTGTCATTTGTCTTTTAAAGGTGCCTTCTGATGAACAAATTTATTCATTTTAATAAACCAGAATTAACAATCTTTTATAGTCAACCTTTTAAAAATTTTTTAAGGAAATCTTAATGCTTTTGTGCATTTTTAACTCACATAAGTTGTAATGTTACTCTGTTTTCTCCTTTCATCTTTCACTCAGAGCTGTGTTTCTCATTCATTGCATTGTGATATATACATCTGCTCAGCTGCTTCTAATCACTGTGTGTAATCCATGGCATCTACCGCATTTTATCAATCTACTCTTACTTATGCCTATTTTATAAATCAGGGAACAAAAGATCAATTCACAAAAACTTTCCTCCTAATTACTCTTTTCTCAAGAACAAAGTGGTTAAGTAGAATTGGGAAGTGGATAACATCTGAGGTAGAAGAAAATTATTACCACTGTGTCCTTTTATGAAGTCAAGTTCTGCTCTGCACTTAAAAAGAAAGGCTTTGAATGACCCATAAATATGACAGATGCACACATTTTTTGAAGAAAGAATCTACTACTTAATCCAAATCTTGACAAATAGATTTCATCTCCTATGCCAACAACTGTCATTTGAGAATGGCTATCCAGAGAGCTCTGTTGAAAGGATTCTGTGGCTGTTGGAGATCAGAAAGAGAGCTGTGATCGATTAGCAATGTCTGCCAGTGTGTGAGGATGGCAGCACATACGCCTTGCATTTGTCATCTCAGGTAGAACAAGATATGCTTTCTTCCATCCCTCAACACAAACCTTGCTGTTTTATAGGAACACAAGAAGAGACAAACTTATGTATGCTTGGTCCACTACCTAAGACAAATACATTCACTCCTGTAGACACTCATTTCTGCTCAAGCAAATACATAAAACAGTAGACTGATGAGAGAAACAGCTCAGTCCTAGGTCTTTGAGTCCTGCTGACACCCCACAACCACTACCTAATGTACACCATTCTCACTCAAATGCTCCTAATTTACCATTTTAACTGGCTGTGAGATGATATTTGGGAATTAGGTTTCTGAAAAAGAACAGGCAGGTTCTAAGAACAGCTGCAACGAAACTGATTTTCCTTCTAAGCTCTGGCCCCATTAGTTATGCAGCAGGTGGTTGCATTTAATCTAAGCAGAATTTATGGAGAGTTCTGCTGTTCCCAGCACTGCACTTGATTCCAATAGCAGAAAACAAAAGCTACAAAATTACCAGGCATGGTCCCTAGCACATACTGAGTACCCAAATGAGTGTTGGTTTCCTTTGCTTTCTCTTTTTCTTCTTTCCTCAAAGAGATTACAGTGCAGATGAGGAGATGAGACTTGCCCCATGCCATAACCACCCACCTCAGCAATTCTTCAGAAATGTAGGTATCACTTACCAGGTGAAACAGAGAGTGAGCTATTAATAAATGACATCCCAACTCCCAAGTGGACTGCAGTGGTCCCTGGTTGGTAGAAGTTATATTGAGTAAATGGCTTGCATAAAACAAGTATTCCATAAATACTTGTTTCAAGTGACACCTTACAGTAAAAGCACAAAAATGTTTGCATTAGAAGGGATATGGGAGATTATTTAAACCAATTTCTTTATTGTACAGATGAGGAAATAGTGTTTTTAGAAATGTTATGTGACTTCTGGGATTACAACTCTATTTTCCTAACCCCTAATTCAGTAGCCTTTGTGCTATGTTATGTTGTATTTTATAACCAAGCTGAAAGTCTTAGGAGAATTATGCCTGGGAGCATTTAGGTGAAATTCAACCAGAGACATACCTGTCTCCCTCACCTTCATAGAGCCATGATATAACACACAACTCAGGCAGCTGGAATCCAGGCCCTGATCCAGGTAAATGTGCAGTGCCCCTAACTTTGCATGACCTCCAAAGGCAATTCCCCCTAGCTATGGTTTTAATTTTTAAAAATTGCTCCACTTAGAGTATCTCTATATTTTAAAAGCATTACCATTAACAGGTTACTTCAAATTGTCCCTGTCAGCTGGAGCTGGGGGAAGCTCCAATGATGTTCCCCCAGTGAATAATAATTTGTTTCAAATTTTAAAGGACAAAACTTATTCTTGGCAACCTCCTGTAGGGAGAAGAACTATTTCCAATGCGCTTTAATACATCTTGAAATAATTTATGAAACTTTACGAATATATTAGTTCAGGAATGTGCATTTGCAGTCAAACAAAGAATAATTATTCACCGGTAGAGGAGTCTTTTGAAGGGACATTATCTTTCCTTTCATAGGTGATGGCTGAAAGAAACAATGTTTCAATGCCACATCCAGGTTAAAAACCTCTACTTAGGAAATGAAAGCTAATTTGATTAGAAAAGATGTCTAATTAACCACCAAGTCTATAACTTTGCCATTGAGGAGAAATCTTGATGTCATGCATTTGAAGCTGAAGAGATTACAGCTAAAAGATAATTACTTTTCCTTCTCAAATGATACATCTTCTAATTTCATTAAATGGATACCACCAAGGTTTTGAGTGAAATTACAAAGGCAGCATCTTCCATTCACAACTCAGTGTGGTCAAGGTGTGCTCCCTGATCTTGTGTAGAATCTGAATAAGCCCCGACAGCGTGACATGCCTCCAGTAATGGATGGTGGTATAGATGCCAATGCAAAAAGCTCTGAGAATTAGCCAATGACATTGTGAGAATCATCTATATAGTTTTTAAAAGCTGTAGCCATAACTAAAGACATTCAAGCAATGGGAAATGCTTGATTGCTACTGAAGATCACATAGGCATTGGGTGCATTTTGGGGATGAGATGAAAAGCAGCACAACTCACAAAAGAGTGGTTCATTGGGGCCCATTCATGAAGGCAAGGATGAGTTCACAATATTAGGAGGGAAGGGACATTAGATGGCTGGATTTAGAACAGTCAGCAATGGTGCACTGAAGGGAATGAATTTATGGAGAGTGCCCAGCTCCCAAACACCCCTTCCATAGCTTAACCAAGTCCTGGTTATTACAAGGCCTAAGTCTACCTACATTGATCTTGATCTTCTACCATGATTATGAGCACATTCCTCAGTATAGGAGCCCCAATGTGTTGAAGATCCCTAGTATTCCCAAAAATGTAGTATGTAAGTTTTCTCAAAGTTAATGTCAATATCTAAAATCAGTAGACACCCAACAAATCAACCATGTATTCATTTGCAATAAGATATTAAGGCTAATGAAAATATAAAGCTTCTTTGTTTTGTACTGAAACTATCATTAGTCCAGTGCAGACATCCTGGTTATCTCTTTCTTCTTTGCCAGAAGGGATGATTGGCAAGTTCATATTTTTATTGGGATGTGAATAAATTATTGTTCAGTAAATGTAATTTGGCAGGCATTTTCCCCTCCAAATAAAGAGAGGCCCAAAAGTAGAAATAATAATAAAAAGGATCCTTGAGTGTAAAAAATGGATCCAAAGCTTAGCCCTTTCTAATTCTCCATAGTGATTTCTCCCTTTTCCAAATTCCCATAGTACTTAGGAACCATTAGCACTTGACCATTTAAAAAATGTTTTCCTACAGTTTTTAGTGAATGTTTATAATATCTGCAACACACATACACACACACACACACACACACACACACACACACACACATAGGGCAGAATCTGTATCACATATTAATTCTGTATTTTCCACTCTAACAAAGTTTGGCTTGAAATAATAATATTTCATATTTTTTGATTATTGGACTTATGTTATATCTCCTTTTGATAATCTATGAGGTCCTGCCATGCTAAAAGCCTTGTTTTACTGCTGTTGGACCGATGAGCTAGTGAAGTGGTTCCTTTTTGAACATCAGCTCCCACACTGGTGGTACATGGGATGTATAATTAAGGAGAGAGAAGGTAGCAACTTGAGTTGGCCACCAAGACCCACATGGAGAGCTCCAGTGCCAATTCTATGCACCAGGAAGAATCACAGTGGTGATAATCAGAGAATATGGAAACTATTTGTGAGGCCCTGAAGATATTTTTACTTTAGCTAAGGCTGCCTGGGTACAAGGGCCAGTCACAGAGTCAGTTCTTATCAACAAAATAAGGAATTGCTTTCTGAAGCAAACAATGCATTTCTATTTCATATTTACAAATCTCCAAGATTTCCTATGGTGATGTTAAAAAGACACTCTCAACCACTGATGAGTCTGTACATGTCAGCTTGGCAAAGCCTACAAACCTATCTTGTACAAGTCACTCAAATGACACTTTTATTGCAGCTCAGCAAACTACAAAGTAAAAATTCTAAAGTATACTTTACGATTCTTTGTAGTTTGTGAAAGACGGCGGCGCGCAGTGAGACTCAACACCCTTTAAGGCCAAGAGATTTAATGGGGGTGAGCACGTTGGCTACAGAACCTGAGATCAGATTGCAGCATGGAGGTAGGGGTGTGGCAGGTTTTATAGAAATTTAAAGCGACCTGTTGGTTACCTATTGGTCAGCAGGTGAGGTATTTTTGGGATTGGCAGGGGGTTTCGCGGGAGCAGGAACGGTGGGCTTTGTTGTGGAAGAAGAACCCGGAGAGCCTTGTCCGAACCTCCATGTT
Organism: Cephalopachus bancanus; assembly: GCA_027257055.1. Classification (NCBI taxonomy): domain Eukaryota; kingdom Metazoa; phylum Chordata; class Mammalia; order Primates; family Tarsiidae; genus Cephalopachus; species Cephalopachus bancanus. The sequence continues at coordinate 7,972,872 of JAPVLO010000036.1, forward strand.
AGTTTGTCCGGGCACCTTCTTAGGCGGGAGCGCCATTTTAGGTGGGGGCCACGCCTAGGCTTAGCTTTTGGAGGAGGCAGGTTCCTCATGGCTGGCTGGCTTTCAGTTTGGGCAACTGAATTCTCTCGGGCTAGAGGATCATTTTATTTTAACCTACTGTCAAATGCTTTTACATGTGTGGAAGGTAGTAGGATTTCTTGAGTAGTCAACTGTATGTAGTTTAAGGCAGAGTGGAAGGAAGAACCATAAGTGAACACTGAATGGTTCCTCACTTGAGAAACTGATTATCTAGTCAAAAAGACAAGACTCACACAAATTATTAAAAGATGGAAATACGAGCCAGACACTGAGAGTCTCAGGAGTTAAGAAAGAGAAGAGGCTGGGCATGGTGGCTCAAGCCCATAATCCTAGCACTTTGGGAGGTTAAGGTGAGAAGATTGCCTGAGTCCACGGGTTTGGGAACAGCCTGGGCAACTTGGTGAGACCTCATCTCCACAATAAATCAAAAATTAGCTGGGTATGGTAGCGTGCACCTATAGTTCTGCCTACTTGGAAGGCTGAGGCGGAAGGATCGTTGGAGCCCAGCAGGTCAACTAGGGTGGTCATGAGTGTGCCACTGCATACCAGCCTGGGTGACAGAGTGAGACTCCAACTCAAAAAAAAAAGTAGAAATCACCACTGACTGGTGCAGTCTGGGAATACTTTGCAAAGGGGGCAACCCTGGAACTGTAGGATATTGACAGGTTCAACTAAAGTAAAAATGGCAGTTTAGCACAAGTTGAGCAAAGACATGGAAGATGAGGAGGAAAGCCATATGGGGACCAGAAACACAGATGAGTGAGGAGGATCCACATCCCAGGACAAAGGGCAGGACAGATAAAGTGCAGGACCAATGGTAAAAACCCTTAATAAAGAGTACAGAAGACTTTGTGAGTGAGTGGGTTAGAGGTTGAAAAGGTTATCACATCCAGGGGCTTCCAAATCTCCTTTTAGCAACTTTTAGAATGAAACTCAGCAGTAAAACAAGACTTTTAGCATCACAGGACCTCACAGATTATCAAAAGGAGATATAATCCAAGTCCAATAATCAAAAAATATGAAATATTATTTCAAGTCAAACTTTGTTAGATTGGAAAATACAGAATCTAACACATAAATGAAAGATATTTTCCTTCAGATGCCTCTATCTCCCAACACACATACACCATGCAGTCTCTGGTATACCTCTGAGGCATCCAGGAGAATGGAGTTGGACAACCATTAAAGCCCAATATCCGCTTCCTCATTTGTTAGAGATTGGGGGTGAGTGGGGCAAGTGGAATGAGCCCAGAGAACTGAAGTGATTTCCAAGAAGCATGATGAATATCTCTACAATCCTGGTCGTTCTCCGTTCTCTCTCTTCCTCCCACTTCCACCCCACTCCACATCCACTGCTCCCCCCATCCACAAACAACTGTCAGCAATGATTTTGGTCACTGCCACCTCAAAATATATCCCAAACATCTGCTAACTTCCTTCTATTTCTAGGGATATAATTTCACCATCCATGATTACAAATTATCAGTGCATGTTTACTGAGCACTTACTTTGTACTATACACTCAGAGAATGAGTCAGACTTGGGCCCAGCCTCTAGAAACGCTGTCAGTCAGGGAGGAAAGGAGAGTGAGCAGGGAGGGTAAACTGCTGAATTATGTATTTGTGATTCTTTGCTACTTTGCATTCCATTCATACTTTTAATTCGTATGCAATCATTACTTAGCTTGTATTGCAGAGAGGACTGCCTCTTCCCCCACCTCCACCCCCTGCTTGTTGTAGTAGCAGGGCTTGAAACCATGGTATAATTAACATAATTAAAGTATTAATAAAGATTGAAGGGGTTGGACACTGTGTGAAATGCTTAATTTTGTGTATCTTTAACTGATTGAATGTTTAGGTTTGCATTTCAGCTGTCACCCAAATTATGTGTAATTAAGCCAAAGCTCGGATCTGCCTGTCTCGTACCCAGTGTGGATGGCAGACAGATTTGATTCTGGGGAGAAGGTGGTAAATCTGCCCACTCATTTGTAGTTGTGTGCTTTCACACTTTTTATGCATCTCTTGCCTTTTCCCAGAGCATTCATCGATCAAATTATCCCATTAGCATGGAATGAAGAATAGATAGCTACAGTGGGAACAAGTCAAATGCTTTCAATATATTCCCTGGCTACTTCTCCCACCCCAACTTCCTGCCATTGCTCCCCAGATAGTGTCCGCATGTGCTGTTGCTACAGGGTGCTGCTGTCTCTCAGAGTAGACACAAGTAGATGCCCATAAAGTGATGTACATCACATGTCAGCAATGGAATCAGCCACAGATCCAAGGGGCTGGGCTCCATGTTCAGAGAGATACTCTTCCTTGGAACCAAAACTGCTAGATCATCAAAACCATTTATAGAAGTCACTAACAAGACATTTTAAGATGGATCAGGCCGGGCACAGTGGCTCATGCCAATGCTCTGGGTGATCAAAGTGAGAGAATCACTTGAGGCCAGGAGTTCAAGATTCCACAAAGAATTAAAAATTAAAAAATTAGCATGTGCCTGTAGTCCCAGCTACTTGGGAGGATTGCTTGAGCCTAGGAGTTTGAGTGTGCAGTGAGCTATGATCACACCATTACACGCCAGCTTGGGCAACAGAGGGAGAACCTGTCTCTAAAAAACTAAAAAAAAAAACCACAAAAAAACCCAACAAAATTAAAACAGAACAGAACAAATTATTATCTTGATATTGAAGGAGGCATCACTCAGATGCCCTAGAAATTAATCAGTATCCATCACAAAAGAGCTCTGCAGGTGTTCATATAGATCATGGTAAAATTCAATCACTCCAAGAAGCTTCTGGATTATGTACAATATATCCATTCTCATGCTGGACATGAAGAGGAAACAAAATGCATCCAATGTAGACATACAACACTGTCTGCCATTAAAAACCACGCTTGCCTGCCCTTGTATAATTTGTTAGCTTCTTTTTTAAAAAACTCGGTAATATTTCTTTTATGAAAAATTTCCAAAGCATTTAACTTAGTATTCATACCAATGACAACTCTTCAGTCCTATACTCATAGTTCACTGATTTATATAATATTTAATTAACTATGTTTACAAATCCTGTACAAGAAAACCTGGCATAAACAAGTTTGGGAATAAACTTAACTATATCCGGAGAGAACAGAGTCTATGAACAGAGTAGAGGGAAGGACCTCTTGTTGGGCACACAGACACTGGTCAGCATGTTTTATGGAGGGAAAAATGGAGCTGGAAAAGGTGAGATGATCCAGTTGGTTAGGTGGGAGTGGGTGAAGAGGGCTTCCACAAAACATGAAATGGCTCACATGCCCATGTGAGAAAGTAACACACTGGGCATTGCTCTTTAAATAATAACCACCCCAATTCCCCAACTGAAAGTAAATACGGAAATCAATAAAAGTTTGGCATGGTTCTTAATGAACAGGACAGAGTCAAAGGCAAAATGCCAACTCTACCTCCCGTCCCCTCTTCTTAGGGCCTCTAAGATGTAGGATCCCTGAGCTGAGTCTGGTGGCAGAGGCCCTCAATCTCAGAAACAGAGTGACTTAAGGGTTGCTCTGAGCTTGAGAAAGTCAAAATCAACCAGCTAGAGGAATCTACTGCAGTCCCTTGTAATTATTCTCTTGCCCCTGGTAAGGTGTATCTAAAACAGCACACCATTCAGAGCAGTGTTTTGATCAATTATGTACAATGGTAGGTTAGCACCTTCTTGTGTTTCCCTGGCTGATTCATTACCCCTGTTGTGGCACAGAGCAGCATTTCAAAGTCTCAATTAGTAAGTCAGACAGCCCTGAGTTTGAATCTCAGCTCCTCCTGACCACCTTGCTGTGAGCAAATTACTTAACCACCACGAGCTGCAGTTTCCTCCATATGAAAGGAAAATGATGAAACCTATGTTTGCAGAATTGTTGTCACAACTAAAAGCGATGATGTGTATAAAGCAGTGTGTGTAGAGAACTGGCCACAAGTAAGCCCTGGAGAAATGGGTGCCAACCCTTTAAGGAGATAGTCAGGCTCAGACTGGGGAAGGGTAGAGATTGGCAACATGGAATGTCATTCAACCTCAGTACAGGGACTAAAGGATAGTCTGGGGCAATCAGGGAGCATCATAAGGATGCCAGGCATGAGAGAAGAAAGCAGTTACTGTAAGGCCCTGAGATGGTCTTGGCCCACTTGACAATTTTGGTCAGTGCTAATCTAGTCTATATCTCAGGAACCTCAGGGATCCAGATACTTGTTATTAAAACATGTGGCTGCCAGAAAGAATGAGAACTCCCCAGAATCTCCCAAAAGGTCATTCTCAGATGGTTCACCGATATTTTCATTCAGTCATGTTACAGCTATGGATTGAATGCCTACTCCATATCAGGGGCCAGAAACATAGGGGTGATACAAGCAGTCCAAGATTCTCAAGGAGTTCATGGCCCAGAAAGGGAAATGGATATTCACATTTTCCTATTTCACTGTGACTTAACAGGTGAGAAAATGAACAGAAGATAGAGTCTCTAATTCTACCTGGGGAACATGAGGACTCTTTCTCAGAAAAGATGCCATGTGACTGAGCTTCTTTTTTTTTTTTGAGTTAGAGTCTTACTCTGTCATCCAGGCTGGACTGCAGTGGCACGCTCATGGCCACTGCAGCCTCAACCTGCTGGGCTCAAGCGATCCTTTCACCTCAGACTTCCAAGTAGCTGGAACTACAGGTGTGCACCACCACGCCCGGCTAATTTTTTGATTTATCATAGAGACGAGGTCTCGCCAAGTCATTCAGGCTGGTCTCAAACCCCTGGGCTCAGGCAATCCTCTTGCCTCGGCCTTTCAAAGTGCTGGGATTATAGGCCTGAGCCACCGCGCCCAGCCTTGAAAGAGTGACGGGAGTTTGATGAGCAAGGCAAAAGGGGAAAATCATTCTAGGTAGTGGGCCAAACACAGGGTGGTGAAATGTTTCGACATGTTCTGAGAACAGTGAGAGAGTCAGGGAGGCTGTAACAGTTGGTATCTGGAGATGAAGCAGCAGAGTCCCACTGCTGGATTCAGTTCCCATAGGTAAATACATTTCTCCTAGGCCACCATCAATCAAATCAAGAACCAACCCAAATGTCCTTCAATCAACTGAAGAATGGGGGGATATGTGCCTTGCATCATTCCCAGTGAATTTCTTATCTAGGCCAGTGCATCTCAAAGTTTAATGTGTATATGGGACCACTTGAGGTCTTGTTATACCATAGATTCTGGTTCAGTAGGTCTGAAATGGGGGCCTCTAAAATTCTGCATTTCTAACAGTATCCCAGGTGATCGGGTACTGCTGATCTATGGACCCCATTTTGACTAGCAAAGGTCTAGATATCCTTCCACCAATTGATTTTTCCCAAGAATTACTTTGTGACAGCAAGGCCCAGCATCTACCCTTGCATAATCCACCTACTGGAATGATTAAAATAAACCACTGGCACTCTGCCATCTAGAGCATACTGACAATTTCTCCTCCATCTCCTCCCCCCTACCCCCTTGAAGAAAAGTAATTTAGGGAAAAATAATCCTATATTTTCTAACCTTCTCAGTAGCATTATGATTCAGACAATTCTTCAAACGTTCCCACCCTTTATCAATTTGGAATGTGAATAAGACATCTGACCCAAATTTCCCAATTTCCTGTAACTGAGCCACAAGGTAAAAATCTGAACATTCTCACTGAGCAACTCTTTGGATTTTCAGTTTCAGACAGAAAAACACAATTCTCTTTCATTTTAAGCCATTAAAGTCTGGGAAACTTTGCTTCACATTACTGAACTTGGGATCAAACAAAACTGCCTGGGGTGGATGATGGGGTCTGTTTAAAGAATTGAATCCACCTCAAAACCCAGGATATATCCTTCTTTATCTGGAAAGAGACAGAAGAGGCACCCCCTCTGTTTTGCCTTCTCACCCCAAGATTTATATGAAATATGCTCTTCCAGGTCCAACAACCTCTTCCCTAAGCCCCTCTGGAGTGACATAACAACTTTCCAGAGAAAGTTCCCCAGGAGGAGGTGATTTTCCTTCTCATTTTTTGTAAGTACTCTATGGGGACCTAGGGTCAATTGGCAGTTACAGGAAGCTAGGGTCACTATGGGCCTCTTTCCCTTTACTTAAGTTCTATGAAGATGATTACTTACGATATGGGACCTTCATTTGTTAAACATATCACTGTCATAGGTAACTAGAAGGAAGGACTCCCCCCCAAAACTGGAATTATCTTTCGGACGGTGGGCCTTCTGTAGTACAGGCTTCCCCCACTAGGTAAATGTTCTAGGAACCCATTGGTATCAGCGTACCAGCTAGCAATATTGTGAGAGACTGGGTTCAGCTTCAGTGAAATTTTTTTTTTTTTTTGGAGATTCTCTCAATGCATATACCCATTTCATAATGAATGATTTATAAGCGCACCTGCCCATGCTGTGCTGAGCGTTTAGTAGTTTTGGACCAAAAACAGGATGACCCCCATGCTGCACCCTCCCTATTCACCCAATCTTGCACTGAGCAAATTTTTTTTGGTTTCTCTAGTTGAAAAAAGTCCTCAAAGGAAAATGTTTGTTGATGTAGAAGAGGTGAAACAAAAACAACAGAAGCACTAAAAGGCATCAAAATTGATGAGTTCAAAAACTGTTTTGAGCTTTGGAAAAAGTGTCTCAGGTGTATTGTATCAAATGGAGAGTACTTTGAAGGTGACTGAAGTTTAAAAAAAGCACAGTCCCATTCACAATAGCAGCAACAACAAAATGAAATACCTTTGCATCTTCCTAGTCAGGAAAGTGAAAGACCTTTACAACGAAAACTACAGACACTGTTCAAAGAAATCAGTGATGACACAAACAAATGGAAAAATATTTCATGCTCATGGATTAAAGAATCAACATTGCTAAGATGTCCATCCCACCCAAGACAATCTACAGATTTAATGCAATACTCATTAAATTACCAGCAGCTTTCTTCTCAGACCTGGAAATGACAATACAGAAATTCATATGGAAACATAAATGACCATAAATAGCCAAAACAATCCTCAGCAAAAGAAACAAAGCAGGAGGTATCACACGTTCAGACTTTAAACTTTATTTTAAGGCTACAATAATCAAAACAGCCTGGTATTGGTACAAGAACAGGCATATAGACCAAAAGAACAGGATAGAGATTCTGGAAGCAAAACCTCAATTTCTCAAACAACTTATCTTTGACAAAGCCTCCACCATCAACTACTGGGGAGCGGAGAACTTATTCAGTAAATGATGCTGAGAAAACTGGCTGGCCACATGCAGAAGATTAAAACAAGACCTCTACCTATCATCATACACAAAAATCAATTCTAAATGGATCAAAGACCTAAATATAAAACCTCAAACTACAAGAACCTTAGAAAATGGAAGAGACTCCCTTATGGAAATTGGAACTGGCAACCAATTCCTGGTCAAAACCCCAAAAACTCATGCCATAAGAGATAAGATAGGCAAGTGGGACCTCATCAAACCGAAAAGCTTCTGCAAATCAAAAGAAACCATCAAGAAAGCAGGGAGACAGCCCACAGAATGGGAAAAAATATTTGCCAACTGATCTCTGACAAAGGCCTAACATCTAGGATCTACAAGGAACTCAAATGTGCCAGAAAGAAAAAAACAAACAGCCCCATTACAAAGTGGGCAAAAGATATGAACAGACACTTCTCTAAAGAAGACATACGAGAAGTCAACAGATACATGCAAAAATGCTCAGCTTCACTAATCACCAAAGAAATGCAAATTAAAACCAAACTGATATACCACCTAACTCCAGTCAGAATGACAATCATCAATAACTCAAAGATCAGCAGATGCTGGAGAGGATGTGGGGGAAAAGGGAACACTTTTACACTGTTGACGGGAGTGTAAACTAGTACAACCTCTGTGTAAAACAGTGTGGCGATTCCTAAAAGACCTAAAAATCAACCTTTCATATGACCCAGCAATCCCCCTGCTGGGAATATACTTGGAGAAACTCAAATCACTCTATGAAAAAGATACCTGCAATACATGTTTCTTGCAGCATTATTTACAATAGCAAAAACATGGAACCAACTGTGCTACCCATCAAAAGTGGACTGGAAAAGAAAAATGTGGCAAATATACATGATGGAACATTACGCAGCCATAAAGAAAGACAAAAGTATGAACTTTGCAGCAACTTGGAGTATTTAGAATCTACAATACTCAGTGATCTATCACAGAAACAAAGAACTGAGTACCACAAGTACTCACTCATAAGCAAACCCTGAACAGTTATCATAATACTATAAGAAAGGAATTGGCAGTAGTGGAAAACTGCCAGGAGAGGTGGGGGCTGGGGCACACTTCATCAATAAGGGTATCTGTTCTTAAACCAGGTGAAAGTAGGGACCAAAGTGAGACCCAAACTTTACCTGTACAATGACCATTTGTATACCTAACCCTGAATTTACCCTACATCTTTTTTTTTTTTTTTTTTTTTTTTGAGTTGGAGTCTCACTCTGTCACCCAGACTGGAGTACAGTGGCCACTCCCGGCCACTGCAGCCTCGACCTGCTGGACTCCGACGATCCTTCCGCCTCAGCCTTCCAAGTAGCTGGAACTATAGGTGCGCGTTACCACGCCCAGCTAATTTTTTATTTTATTGTAGAGATGAGGTCTCACTAAGTTGCCCAGGCGGGTCTCGAACCCGCGGTCTCAGGCAATCCACTCACCTCAGCCTCCCAAAGTGCTGGGACTACAGGCTGAGCCACTGAGCCGGGCTTACCCTACATCTTTAAAATAAAAATTTTAAAAGATATGCAAGAATAAATATACAATTTTTTATAAATAAATTCTGTTTTGGGGGGTATCCCTCCTCATAAAGTGTATTAGACGCTCTCAGTAAATTCTAGAAGATAGAGATTCTCCCAATTTTTCTTTATTCCTCATAATGTTCATCACTCTTCTAGCCACAGAATGCTCAAAAAACTACTGTCTTGATTTACCTTGGAAGATGGCAGCTCGAATAAAGTTTTTCTTGTCACTGAACTATTAATCCCTAAATTGGGTCACCCAAACGTTAGGAAATATATGCCAGGTTCTGAGTTTTCTAGGACATTTTACAAGAGGCACAAAAGTGGTGAGGAAAAAGCCCTGGGCCAATAGTTGGGGATTAGTCCAAGCTTTGTCCAGTATAAGTTGAATGGTGGTGGGTATGTGACAAACTCTATTGGCCTAACTTTCTTCATCTGTTATTTAAAAACTACGTTTTGTTTTCCCACAGCATTTGGAAAGATTGAGGATGGTAAGCACAAGAAACTTCAACACTAACGTTTGGAACAAATGAAGAAAATAAGAACATGGCAGATAGGTGGAGGGATATATGGACAGATGATATATGGACAAATGAGTGGATGGGTACATAGACAGACAAGTGGCACAGTCGCTATCAGAGCAAGGATTTGGTTTTGTTTTGTTTTGTTTTGTTTTGTTTTGTTTTTTTACAAAGCGTCTCCTGCCATACATCCAGTAAGCATTTCACATCACCTTTTCTGAATCACTGAATTCCAAACTTATAACCAAAAAGTAAATGTCTATCTTTCTAAATTATAGGCTTTTCTGACAGACTGAAAACTTTGGAATCATTTACTCCATTATTGTCATTTTAAAAGTGAAGAAACTGAGGCTAGAAAGGGGAAGGGAATTGTTCAAGTTGATAAGATCACACGAGGCAGAACTGGTGAGATTCTACCAAGTTGGGACCCTAAACCTCCCATTTTCTGATGGGTCCGCAAAAAATTCCTGTGCTCTCTGGCATTAGAGAGTATTTCCATTCCCTTTTGACCAAGAGCCCAGCATAGGGCTGAGTTTTTAGAAAAGTAAACCACTGCATACCATTTACCAAAGAGTAGCTCTTTCTCAACGACAGGAAAATTGAGAGATGTGTTTCCAATTAGTCAGGGAAAGAACTCAGCCACAAATGCCTTGCCATTTAGTGTTGCTAAGCTGGTGATTTCTCCCCAAAGCAGAGAACTGGTATAACTGTCATCATCCTTTCTGTTATTTGCATCCAAAGAAGTCACATGTGTCTCCACAATGTGAAATATTCTCTTTCATCTGCTTGAGAATTATCATCTAGTGTCCTCTCCTTCCTCCAGACTGCACATCATTAAGTTTCCCTTCCATGAGCTAAACTCCTTGACACAAACTTTCATGCAGAGTAATATGTTTTAAAAAGAGAAAAATCATTAAAGAAGGGTTTAGCTTTCCTTCATTCCGTAGTCCTTTTTCTAAGGGGCTCCTGACTGCTAGATAGCTTTCTCTGGGCACAAAAGACTCCTCTTCATTTTGGTGAACACACCTGATAAAGCTTCATTAAAATTCTTTCCCAAACAGAAAACTTCTGCATCCAGATTCCAAATAAAGGCATGCATCTCTAAAAGGAAAGCTGACAAGGAGATGTTATATATACACCATTAAAAAGTCAGAAAAGCCCTGACTAAGAACAATCTTTCAATTCATTAATGCCAAGCAGCCCCGTAGAGGGGAGTAGGGAGTCAGGGCAGCACCACTGAAAGAAGTCAGGGCTTGTCAAGGGCCAAGTTTTGAGGCAATTGACGGTTTTGAGGCAATAACAATAAGGAAACACCTCAGTAGAGAGAGTGTACCTCCAGGGTTTTCAGGACTTTGGAACTTCACTCAAAAAGTTTAGAAGGAAGGGAGAACTTGATGTGGCAGTATGTTAGACTGTTGTGGTAATGGCTCCCAGTCTGTTCAAACCTCTCTGTGTGCATGTCTCTGGGTAGTCCATGTTGGCTCTGGGCTCAGCCACATAACTTGTTTTGACCAATAAAACAAAGAGATACAAGCAGACTTTAAAAGTGCTTATGCACTGGGGCTTGCTCTCTGCTGCCTGTGGAACTCTGTAACCACCATGTGAACAAGACTGAGACTAGCAAGCTGAAAGATAAAAGACCACTTAAAGTGAAGCTCCAGACATATAAGCTATCTCAGGGATCCCAGCTCTGCTACCAAAGACCTATGAGTGAGACCAGCTGAGAAGAGCTGGCACAACTCTAGATCCAAAGAACCTTCCAAACGAGTCCTGCCCAAACTGCCCAACTTGGAATTAAATAAATATTTGTTGTTTTAAGCCACAGTTTTGGGGGGTGGTTTGTTACCTAGCAAATGCTAACTGATACAGCAGTTCGGAAACTCTCAGCAAGAATATTTGTCCCAGTTTTATATGGCTTATCAGTTGATTAGCAAGAGTTAAGAGGCTTATGACCTGAAAAGATATTTGACACAAAGTACACAGTATCCTCAGCACCCCATGGAAAACGCATCCAACAAATAAGAGATGAGGATTAGATATGAAAGCGATGCAATAGGCACTTAATTCTACTCCAAGGACACTATGACAATCATGGCATTGTGGTTTATGTGGATTCAGACATACCCAACAAGCTGGACAATCAATTTAGAGAGAGTAAAACTTGGTTAGAGGCTCAGCTCTGGCACTTACAGGTTATGTGACTTTTGGTAAGCAATTTAACCTCTCTGTCTCTTTCTTTAATAATGATATGGGGCCACTAAGAATTATCACACAGAAATCTTATAAGAAATAAATGAAAAGCATACACGTGAAAATAGCTTATAATATGTAGCATTCTATATAACATCAAGTATAATTTTATGACAAAGATGATTAGTAATAAGTCTGTTGCTACTGGCCCAAAATAAGATTTTACAGCATACTATTTCCATATGCATATGCATCCATCTGCTCATCCCACCTCAGTCTTCTCTTGTGAGAATAACAAACAAAAAAATCATCCAGTTAGATTGATGAATGCCCTCAAAATTTTAACACATGGAGCTTTTATATTTACAATCCATATTATAAGCTGACAAAGAGTAGAAATGGAAGGCATTTGCCACTGTAAGAAATTCTACTGTGAATTGTTTAGTAATTAGAATAATCACTCCCTAATCTATCTATCATTAGCTCCATTAAATACACATACAGATGCATGCATACTATGTTTTAAAAAGCAGGGTCTTACTCCATATATCTTTACAAAGTATTTAAAATTGATCAGTGAACCATAATGATCCTGTAAAATCAGAAAGAAAGAGGTTTCAATGTGTGTCACATGTGTGGACTCAAGATATTTCAAAGCATGTGAAAAAAGAAGCAGGGTACGACTGACGCACAAATTCGGTCTCAGCAGAACCCTTGTGCTTCCAAAGATCTTGTGATAAAACTCATTAATGAAAACAGTTTCCCAATTTGTGGGAGTAAAATTGCCATTTTAAAGGACAAGATTTCTTCAATTTGATAATTTTCCTCTAATCATGTTTCCTATATCCTTGGTACCTATTACTGTTGTCTCTGAAAGAATGCACCATAGGATAGCATTTCTGATTTGCCAGGAAATGCCATATTTAGCTGTTTTAAGTTTGAGAGACTTATTAAAAATTATTGATAGTCTCCATACAGTGCATACTTATCACGTGCCTGTCATGAGTCCAAATGCCTGTTGTTCTAATCCTCTGAACAGTTCCATGAGAGAAACACCAATATAATCCCTATTTTAAGGATAAACTAAACAAGGTATAGAGAGGTTGAGTAACATGCACAGTGTCACACCACCAGTTCATGGAGGAGCTGTGATTCTCTCTGGGCTACCTGACTCCAGAGCCTGTGCTCATAGATCAGAGCACATATGAAATCCATGGTATTCCTCAAGGACCACCAATTTCCAAATGCCCTGACTCCTTGAACATATTTGAGAACCTCAGAGTTAATGACCTGATAAAAATAGGACCATTATCATAGAACTTGATACAATGCTGGCTTCCTGAATTTGAGGTTCCAAAACAAAGTTTAAGATTAGAACTACACTGATGATGTCTGTATTTTGTACATATGCACACACACATACATTCATACTACATGCTCTAGTCATTTTACTAGATAACCTGCCTAGATTTATTTTATTTTGGCTGTGAATGAAGATATTCCGCTTCCAATTCAATAAAAAAGCACAACAGAGCCATAAATATAGAGATGAATGTAAGAATTCAACCATTTGATTGCATTAATTCGAAGAACTGATTAAAGAGTCTTGATACAATGGTGGAAATCAGTTTGATTTATTAAGCTACATCATCCATGAAATCCGCACAGAGTGGGGAAAAAAATTAAACCTGTCACTTTAAAGAAATACACTCTACAATAAAGGGAATGAGGAAAAGGAACACCTAGAATAATTTATAAACATATGCATAATCTGGAGAAACCAACTCACAACTGGATATTTCACGCCTCCAAGTCTATGACTGGGGGCAGCTCCTCCCTCATTTCTACCTCCAGCTTTCAATTAGGACAGTAATATTACTTTGTGGTTGTTTCTCCTGAACATAGAACAGGGTGCAGCAAGGACCTGTAAGTTATAAACAATGCTTGGCAAGTAAGCAGACCAATAGTCTTCTCTCACATTATAACATCACGATGCTCAATTCCTCTGTCCCGCCACATATCCTGGGCTGAGTGAGATAGTCAACAGATCCCAGATTCAGACACTTATACTCAGTTCCAAGGGAACAGAAGAAGCCCTTGACCAAAGAATGACAACAGGAAACACGCAAAGGCTCTTGTGATCCACTGGCTTCAAAGTGTGGTCCACTGGCCTATTACCTCAGCACTGCCTGTGAGCTTGTTAGACATGAAGAGTCTTGCCACACTCCAGACCTACTGAATTAGAATCTGATATTAACAAAATCAGATTCTTTCTGATGATTTCTATGCATAGTAAAGTTTGAGAAGCACTATCTTAGGTTTCAGATACCAACCAAAGCATTTAGCTCTGAGAGCGGTGTTCTAACTGCAAAGTGGTAGGTGAACATCAGGTTAAGAAACTGGAAGTCTTGGAAGAAATGGCTGACAGAGGGCCTGGAAAGGCTTAAACCAGAGGAAAACCATCTTACTGAATAATTATCAAAGAGTTGCAAGATTCCAGGTAGCATAGGACCACGGTCTGCTTCATGAGGCACCATGACGACTGGGTAGTCTAGATCAGAATTTCTAAACAATGGCACTACTGACATTTTGAACTGGATAATTCTTTATCATGGTGGTGGGATGAGCTGTCCTATGCATCCAGGATGTTTAACAGCTTCCCTGGCTTCCACCCAGTAGATGTTAGTAGCACCACATACCCCCGCAGTGAAAATCAATAAGTTCGCCAGATACTGCCACCTATCCCCAGGGACACAAAATTACTCCCACTTTTGAAACTTTCACTGGTTTAGATATCCAGGAGTTCATGTGAATCAATACAATGGCATGACTGCTAAAAATGCAATACAATAAAATAACAAATAGTACAGTCCTCAATTATAAAATTCATCTAAGAAGAAGTTCAAATAATGACAGGCAATGTTCTGGCTCTATTCTGTCCTGGTCCTTCCTTCCTGTAATACTATGCTCAATTCTGGCCCCACACTTATTAAGACAAAACAAATTTTAAAAACCATGGGCTAAATTGACTATGTTGATATGAAAGTATTAAAAATAGAGAAATATCGGGGAACCGTGTTACATGAGGACTGAAGGAATTATGTTAAATCTGGAGATGAGAAGCATACACCATGTGTCTTCTAATATCTGAAAAGCCCTGTGAAAGAGGAATCAGAGCAACAGATATATGACTATACATGTAGACCCAGTGATGTGATAGCTGACCAGATATTAAAAAGAGGAAGGTACTGTTTTATAGTCAGAGTTGCCCATAGAGAGATGGGTTGCACTATAAATGTAGCCAGGGTTCCATCACCAGGAGACAACGCATGATACAGCTGGATGTCACAGAGGTGCAGAATGGATCCTGAGTTGAAATATGGCAAGATCATTTATTCATTTTATCATTCATACATTCAGTAGATACTTATTACATATTCAATGTAATGAAATTACAAGCATGTAATTCATTAGAGATGAAACAGAATTGGTCTTGGTCTTTAACACATTCACAGAAAGGATGCCAACTGGAGACCCACAATGACTAAGGCCTAGTTAAGTGGGATGGGAGGGGGAACTGGCCCAGCATTCTACCCTGTTCTAACAAGTCACTTGATAAATCTTGCTAAGCAGTTGATATAGAACAAAGAAAATTAAGGAAAGGACATGTAGAGAAAGCACTGCAGAAGGAACAGATTTGGGCTCTTGTTCTGCTCTGAAACCAGGAACAAGACTCAGGTGGGGTAGGACATCTCTAGTTCAGAGTTTAAAGCTAACAGAGATTTCAGTAACTCTGCTGTGGAGTCCTTGCTATCTGAGAGATTCTAATTACACGCAGTTCAGGTCCTAACATCGAGTAGGCAAGTTTTGCTGAAGAAATGAAACAATG
Source organism: Cephalopachus bancanus (assembly GCA_027257055.1). Lineage (NCBI taxonomy): Eukaryota > Metazoa > Chordata > Mammalia > Primates > Tarsiidae > Cephalopachus > Cephalopachus bancanus. Next base: position 7,988,350 of record JAPVLO010000036.1, read on the forward strand.
ACCATCCAATGTGAATAAAGGGCCCGATGTGAGGCTTTCTGCCTGTGGTGGATAACTATGTACGAGCTCATATAAACACTAAATAGTTCACTTCCCGTTCATTCATTTTGCTAGTTGGTAAAACAGACAGAGCTGTGCAGTTACTTAAAAGAAAACAGCTACTACCATTAGTACAAGTTTTTTGTAATTTATGCCTCACCTTGGGCCAACAATGGCAAGGTCCTCTTAGCTAAATACTAATTATCATCACATGGATGCAATTAACTATCATTTTCGTACAAATAAAGGATCTAAACCAAATTCAAGTTTTTTTTTTTAAATGTGGCACAATGCTGACAAGGAGACCAAAGTAAATGTCTCCATGTGTCTTTAATAATAATCTTAAAGGAAGACATATTTTATCCTAAAAGAAGCGGGTCAGTCACATGACCCTACCAAGCAAGTATTAAAACAGCTGTTCTATGCATAGAATAACATTCCTTTAATTTACTGTGTTTGCTTTTTAGACCCTATTTTGTTTTTCCATTTTGAAGAACTAAATGCCCCAGATGAATCAGTCAACAATATGTTGGCTGCTCTCACATTCAGCCTTCTGCTGTTTTATAATAGTACCCTGATCTTATTTCAAGAAAAGAATGACAAACTTATAGCTGCAAATGCTAAATTTATGGGGTTCTTTGTGGCAGGCATTACTGAGAACAGGGCTGAGGAAATAGGTAAGATGTACGGGAAAGAAAAAACGTCCATAAATACAAGACCAGGCCTCAATTTTCATCTGAGCCCTGCAATCCAAGCAGTGAAATCTTACATGCTTGAATTTTTTTTTTAAAGACGTATGAGGCAATCAAAGGTGCTGAGTGCTAATTAGATGGACAAATGAATGGTCACCCTCAAAAGGCACATTATGCCTAGTCACAGCTCTTCTGAATGCCCTGGTCACTGCTTTAATAGCTCTGTGACTTTCAATGGTACAAGGTCAAGAAGAGTTGCATTTTGCTGGATCCTTCCCAGCAGACCCCATGTTGCCCACCAGAAGCTGAGGCTGTGTCTTTGCAAAAGTGACCTGTAAGAATGGGAAGAATGTAACCTTTTATTTCACCAACATGATGTCAAATAATTAGTAGAAGACATCTTTTGTTTTTGCTGAATGGTCTGATTTTCACCCCCTCTGGCACTTTAGGGACTGAGTAGACACAACTGTTGATGAAGGAAATTCCATTCAGTATACAATTGGGAGGCCAGTAAAAATGAATATTGAGGATGGCTTTGCCCAGCATTCTAGAAAATACCAGTTTCACAAGATGCTTTGAGCAGGGGAAGAAAGGCTTCATACATAATTTTAGTAAATTATATAAAGTTAGGGCACATTTTATCAACATCTTGGAAACTCATATTGTACATTAGGACACAAAAGCTTAGTTTGCCCAAAAGAAAGGCTTGTTTGACTTTGAGTATTTGGTGATCTTTTATTAAGATGCTCCTTTTTCATTTAACACCCGTTAGGAAGCTAAAGCAAAACTTTCTGGATCATGGAGTACTTATTAGACTTTTTCATCCAAGTGTCTGACCCACTGTCAATCTGCAGCAACAAGTTGTTATAGTAGTGAGATAATCTCCAAAGAATAACTAAAGCATTGAAGAGAACAAAGCCTAATGTTTTTCAACTGCCTCGCAAGCTAACATGAGACCTTGCACCTGTCAGGATCCCCACATGTGCCACAAGTATTATCAAACTCTAGAAGAAACATGACAATGCCTGGATATGTAAGCCTACATGAAGGTCAAGCTCATAATTCTTTTTTTTTTTTTTTTTTTTTGAGACCGGGTTTCACTCTATTACCTAGGCTGGAGTCCACTGGCATGATCATGGCTCACTGCAGTCTCAAACTCCAGGGTTCTAGTCATCTTCCTGCCTTAGCCTCCCAAGTAGCTGGGACTATAGGAATGCCACATACCTGGCTAATTTTCCCATTTTTTTGTAGAGACAGGGTTTTGCTTTGCTGCCCAGGCTGGTCTTGTACACCTGGCCTCAGGCAATATGCCCACCTCAGCCTCCCAAAGTGCTGGGATTACAGGTGTGAGTCACTGCACCCAGTTTATTACATTAATTTTTTTACTCTTCTTTCTTTTCCATCTTCATCTCAAACAATGTCAGAGCTCAGCCATCCCTGGCTGTCCCATGATAAGTTAATGGAACCACATGGCAAGAAAGAAATATTAGAGAACAACAGATCTCTTCTTCCATTTTCTAAAGGCAGGGATGAAATGGAGAAACTACTGATTCAAAAAGCCTCTTCCTAAAACACAGACCTTGTCCCGTTCAAAATTACTCAGTGGTTCACCACCGCAAATGAGCCAAAAATCTAAGTACTTTTGCAACAGACACAAAATCCGTCATGTTCTTGGCCCTGCAGACCTTTTAGACTTCAGAGGCCAGTGGCAACTCCACCTGCCTTGTGAATGACACTCCAATAATACTGTATGTGGCTAATTTTCTGATATGTCATGTCCTCTAAAGTCTCTGTACCTTTGCCTAAACGAATGTTCTGCACTCGGCCTCACTGAATACCCTCATTGTCCACCATGAGAATATCAAGTATGGATTGATGCAAGATAGAGCTCTCAGGGTAAATCATGAATACATAGATTCTTCCTCTTGGTTTGAGTCATTATTTCCCCCTGAAAACCCCAGTTTGAATTTAACTCCTCCTGCTTTAGGCCTCTTCTTATACACTTATTTTATCACGTTTCACTATAATTGTTCATTTACATTCCTGACTCCCCAGGGCTATGTTTTACTCATCTTTGAAGTTCAGTGCCTGACCACAGTGCCTGGCATATTGTAGATCACAATACACTTTTGTTTCTCTACGTCAATTTCATGGTCATACATTCTGTTCACTGCCACTGAGGACTGCACAGCTACTAGAAATATATAAGAAAAGGGGACATTCACTTTAGCTCCTTCTATGAAAATATGCAATCATAGTAAATATTTGGTGTATTTGAGATTAAAAATAACAACAAAACAAAGCTGAATATTCTAAAAGTCCTGAAGATCTCCAGCTGAATTTCTGAGTAAGTTCTCTTTGGTTACATGAAACCAAGGCATTGTCAGAATGAGAAGTGCCTCTCCTTTAAATATCACATATTTCTAGTCATGGACTTTTTAAACCACCTGAAAAGAGACTGATTGACACAGGAAGCCCAATTATTATTTCAAAAGACGATCCAAAACAGCCTCCAATCAAAGACTTGCATAAATTTGTTAAGAACATGTCAGTGATCATTGAACATGGCACTATCCCCTGCACTGGCAAGTCTGCATTTCTGTCTGGGCTCTCTGTTTCCCTTATCTTCCAGCACACTGAGAACAGGCCTAACTTTGTAACAGCTAAGGAAATGCTGACATATGTACAACTTCAAGAAACACGCTCATATCTGTAACTAAATATTTATGCAACTTAGCCCTAATCCAGAGAGTGATGACCACTCTCTAAAACATTTTATAGGGCATATGTAGAAACCATAAATGTTTTAAAAGAGGAGGAGGGTATAAAAAAGATTTTATAAAGTCTTTTTAAAATCTCTTTAGTATAACTGCAAACATACCATAAGGCACTAAGAGTCATAGAGAACATAAAGTGATGGGATATATACATACATTTTCAGGCCTTAAATTTAACTGTACAAAATACTGTATTTGGGATGATACAAGTTTGGGGTCTACCTAACTGAATTACAGGTTCACAGACTATAAAGGACACCATTCCTTGCCTTTAGCAGGAATGAGTAAAAAGAGTTCCAAGTTAGTTCTACTGTTTTGGGAAATCGCTGGGAAATTTTTGTTTTTATTTCTCTCCATGATGGGATATCTTAACTCAATTTATAACAGTTTAAATGAATCTTGTGTTGTTGCTTCAATTATATCCAGTCAATGAAATTTTAACCATCATCAAGAAATAGCAATTTTCGAGAGTCGTCCTATTTTAACCTTTGCATTTTCCAAGATATTCTGAGGGCCATGTATTCCATAGCTGGCACACCTCAAAATGATTGGCATTAAAATAGCCAAGGCCTAAGATGAACACAATTACTCAAACCCCAGAAGTTCCATCTGCAATCTCTGTTTGAAGATTAGTCATGGACCTTTCAGAGGGCTATTTTTGTCCAATGGAGCAGTTGTTTTTTCTCTTGGCCCAGAGTTGGGACAGTCTGCAACAGAATCACCTTGGTACTTTTTGAAGGAAACAAAGTTTCCCAAGTTCTTTGGCATATCTAAGGAGTCAGATTCTCTGGGCCTGGTTTCTAGGAATCTACATATTTAACAAACACCCTAGATATTTCTAAAAGAGCTCACTAGAGTCTAAGAACCAAGGAACCAAGTGACTGCAGACAGCTTCTAACATGATGAGTGCTGGTTACAGACTTAGCAAGCACATCAGCCTACCCAGTTCCTATGAGTTTCTCCTGCTTATGCAAAGGACTAAACAGCCCTAATCCATATAATACTTTCCCCAAAGGACATACCACATGAAAGCCATGGGTTTGTAATTCTTGACATCTTGGCCAATTTGTCTATAGGTCCTTTTCTGAACTTCTCGTGTGTTCTTGCTGATTCTGAACCTGGTGCCACTCCAGGAAGATGTCATGCAACCTGTGTCATGTTCAGAGCCCATGTGGGAAACGGCTCTTTTTAGTCTTTGTTTCCAGTGACTTGGCAGTAAGTTGGATAATTCACTTATAAACAATCTCATGCTGGGCTCGGTGGCTCAGCCTGTAATCCCGCGCCTTTGGGAGGCTGAGGTGAGTGGATTGCCTGAGCCCGCGGGTTCGAGACCCGCCTGGGCAGCGAGACCTCATCTCTACAATAAATCAAAAAATCAGCCGGGCGTGGTAGCGCATGCCTGTAATTCCGGCTACTTGGAAGGCTGAAGCGGAAGGATCGCCAGAGCCCAGCAGGTTGAGGCTGCGGTGGCCGGAAGCAGCCACTGCACTCCAGTCTGGGTGACAGAGTGAGACTCCAACTCAAAAATAAAAAATAAAAACACAAAAAACAATCTCATGCCCTTTACAAGGTAATCAAAAAAGTCATTTTGGCATTTCCTTAACTGGCCACTGGATTCCCTTCATGGGATTTAAGAACCCAAACCTCAGACCGTCTGTCACTAAACAGCTGCTTTCACTGCCTTCCTAAAAGGGCCTTACAGGGCGGTTTCCGCAACTCAGAAATCTGACATTTAGAAGCAAACACCTGCCTTCTACCTACTCTCCAACTCACCAGCCACATTCCCCAAGTTGCCCAGCCATTAGCTCAAACACAGACTCTCAAAATTCAATGGTTTAGTCTAATGCAGTCATTGGAATCAGCTTCTTATCAGGGGCTGAGGTGTTTGGAGAAAGGTTAGAAGGAATGAAGTGACAAAGGATTCAAATATCCTGCAGTTGAAGTTGAATAAATAGCCGCTCATTTCAAAGCTTCAGATTTTGAAAGGAAACAGCTCAAGGCTATAGAAAATAGTGGGGAGGGGACAACCAACACCATCGGGATATATGTATTCTGTTTGATTTATTTAAATAGAAAGAGACATAAGTGCATTTATAAGAATCACTTTAGCTTTTGTATTTATCAGTGTCCCCCATCTTACCCTCCATTACAGCTCTGACAGAATAATTAATTTCAGTCAATCAATCATTTAACAAAAACTCGCAGGTGACCTCAACATACCATATAAGCCACAGAGAACTAGTCACAACAGCAGTCTTCAAATTCCCTTGGAAAGGAAAATTAAGCCTGCTATGTGTGGCTTGGGGCAACCTAAGCCGTAAATCTCTCTTTTCTGATCTCTTCATATAGATGAAAGAGCAAAGCCGCTCCGGGTTACATACAACAATTATGTGTTCACCAAACTCAGGGAATCAGCTTGCAGACAGCCCTAATCATTACCAATTAACCACGTCTGCTGACATCCTGTAAGAGCTGCCCCAGTGCTGCTGAATACCCGGCCCTCCCTTCAGGCAGCCAATCCCTTATATTACAACGTATGTGTTTTGGAAGGCCTATTAATGTTTGTTGACAATTCCAAATAGAGGTCACCTGTTGTCATGGTGCAAAATACCCTCTTTCCCCCCTCTGAATGCCAGGCAGGGAGGGCAGCTTTGTTAGAAACACTTCAATGCATTTCTATATTGCCACCAACATTCAGATCTGATGAAAAGAGATTTAGAATCTCCCAACTCTTCAATGGCAATTCCCACCTGCTACCGCATACCCAGCTGGGGCTGAAAAGCATCTTCGCTGGATAATAAACTTGACAGAATGTGTAGAGGGTCCAGGCCTCCATAGGAAGATGTTCAGTCACTGGCAGCCACATCAAAATATGAAGATTTACCAAAATCATTGGCAAGGTAAATCTTGAAAGTGTTTTTTTGTTTGTTTTACATTTAAATCATTCCCATTTAGTCCCTAGACCCCCCTCCCAAACAGATACTTGCATTTAGGAATTCTGCTACCCATTTTACACAGACTTTTTTTTTCTTCAGGAGGTCTCACTCTGTCACAGTGGAACAATTATGGCTCACCACAGCCTCAATCTCCTGGGCTCAGGTAATTCTTCAGTCTCAGCCTCCCAAGTAGTTAGGACTACAAGCACATGTAATCACACCGGCTAAGATTTTGATTTTCTGTAGAGACAAGGTCTTGCTATGTTGCCCAGGATGGTCTTAAACTTCAGGGCTCAAGTAATCCTCTCTCCCACTTCAGCTTCCAAAAGTGTTGGGATTACAGGCGTGAGCCATGGTGCTTGGCCCAAAAAAACTTTTTATGCATTTCCAGGGTGTGTTTGGTCAGCTTGAGGTTGGCGTCACTTCAGAAGAAGCCATGTGAAGATTGAAAACAAAATTCTAATTTGATCTCATTGATTGTAATCATTATTTAATTATTTAAATTCAATTTCATTTCCTGAATTTGAGCCAAGGAAAGAACTGCCTGCAAAAATGTCAAATATGAATCATGAGCACTTGGACTTAGAATCTATGTCCACTTTGAGTTTGTGAGAGTCTCAACAAGATTGCATTCTCCTTGAGGGTGAAGCTATGCTATTAAAAGAAACAGGTCCCAGCCGGGCTCGGTGGCTCAGCCTGTAATCCCGCGCCTTTGGGAGGCTGAGGTGAGTGGATTGCCTGAGCCCGCGGGTTCGAGACCCGCCTGGGCAGCGAGACCTCATCTCTACAATAAATCAAAAAATGAGCCGGGTGTGATAGCGCGCGCCTGTAGTTCCAGCTACTCGGAAGGCTGAGGCGGAAGGATCGCCGGAGCCCGGCAGGTCGAGGCTGCGGTGGCCGGGAGTGGCCACTGCACTCCAGTCTGGGCGACAGAGTGAGACTCCGACTCAAAAAAAAAAAAAAAAAAAAAAAAAGAAACAGGTCCCACAGTCCCTGTTAGAGCTAGCTACCAAGGAGGACCTCAGTGCAGGGTTATTAATTATGATGAGTAATCACCCTTTAGAATCATAAAGTTCAACACACTGTGTGCAGGGTGGAATTTTTGCACTTTCTGATAGTGATGGGTCAGAGATAAGGTTACAAGGAGAAGAGACTGGAATAGCCCTAGCTCCCTTTCTCCTAATTTTGGGTTATCTGAGGGCATCTTGTGCCCAGGACACGGGTTCCCAAACTGTGCTGAAGGGCCGTGGGTCACCACAGCAGACTACAGAGGTACTGCAGGATATTTAAATTAATTTTTAAAAACTTGAGGCTGGGCGCAGTGGCTCAAGCCTGTAATCCCAGCACTTTGGGAGGTTGAAGTGAGAGTACTGCCTGAGTCCACAAGTTCGAAACCAGCCTGAGCAACTTGGCAAGACTTCATCTCTACAATAAATCACAAAATTAGCACGGCATGGTAGCACACACCTGTAGTTCTGGCTACTTGGAAGCCCAACAGGTCGACACTGGGGTGACTGTGAGCATGCCACTACACTCCAGCCTGGGTGACAGAGTGAGACTCCAACTCAAAAATAAAAATAAAAGAATAATAAATAAATAAACGGAGCACTGTGTAAATGTGTGTGTACACATGTGCCGTTATGCACTTCCAGGCATTGTGAAAAAGTGACTGAGACACGAAGGGTGTCATGAACACAAAGGTTTGGGAACCATCCTTCTCCAATTGGGTTTGAATGCCTTTCTTTGTTTCTTTATTCTTTGTAACAAAGTTCAGGCACAGGTTTCTGGTCTTTGGAGCCTCAGGAAGCTCTCTACAAACAGATAAAACATTTTCCTCTATCCACTTATCCTCCCTAGAGGAGCTTGAAGACAACTTGAAAATGAAAACACAAATCTACACATTGCCCAGAACTGAGTGCTAAACCCCCTGTATCTTCTCAGCTGTACACACACTTTGGAAGTGTTATTCCATCAGGTGAATATGGATTGCCAAACTTAGACACATTCCGCCATCTGGGATAAAGAGGCCCTGCAAGAGGGAACTAGCCAACCACAGTCAAGTCAGAAGGAAATAGAGACCCATCACCTTGTGCACTGCAATATTGCTACCAACACCACAGGAAGGGTCTAATAAAGATCCATTTCTTTGGGTGGTGTTTTTCTCACCATCACCTCATTACTCTTGGAATCTGGCCAGTCCTCAACTGAGTTTCTTTGGGTAGAGGACAGAAACAAATTATCTGACTTTTCAAGAAACAAAATGCACAGCAAATAAATTTTCTTAAACTACAGAGTGCTATCATAACCCAAGCCAGGAGAGGAAGCAATCTAATTTCAATCTGTGATCGAAACCAAACACAAGAATCGATGGATGCATCAGTCCCTCTGCAGCAATGCGCTAGGGGTTTCCGGCTGACCTCTGAAACTCTGCCCAGGAAATGAAAGCAGGAGACTGGCAGATACCTTGATGGAAAAACCAGTGAGCTCCATCGAAAGTCAGACAGGTTGCAATAACACCTGGGAGTTACCCAGGGTCCCTGGTGGGATCCTGCTTGCTGCCAAAAACTGCTGCTACTTCAATTGCCATTAACCACTTCTAATGTTGCAATGAATCAGCCTAGGTGCCTGGAAACTAGGAAAATGACACCCTCATTTTCTTGCAAATGTAGATTGCAATCCCCAGGATGAAAATTTTAAAAAATTGAATGCCTTTCTTTGGGTTGCTAAAAATGTAGGGAGTTTTCAAGTCTTCAGTGATGAGCCCTCCCAGGACAAAACAGTACCCTGACTTCACCTCACAGTCACTCAGAGGACACAGAAGTAAGATCTGCCTCCCAGCAAGTCTCTTGGCAGGTTCATGCTCCACTTCCCTTCCTTACCCCTGTCCCCACACCAGCACCCAGAGTGAAATAACATCCATTGAGTTCAAGCACATGGAACAGAGCATAGTCCCAGAATTACTTTATTTGATCTTCTTAACAACTCCATGAGGTATGGGGATAATCCCCATTTTACTGATGAGGAAATTGAAGCTCAAAATGGTTATAGGTTGTGCTTGAAGCTACACAGCTGGTTGACTTGCATACTTAGAACTGGAATCTCCTCTTAACTCCAGTACTTTTCCCTCTATTGCCGTAATGAACTAGAGAGGTTATCCTGGTCCCTGACATGACAAAGAAAGGAACGAGGGACCCACTGGTTTATAAAGTATCTTCATGTGAATTTTAAAAAGTATGTCTCCAATTTAAGATTCATTTAATACATGGGAAATTCTTCTTAATATACTTAATATATAGTGACTTTCTTAGAGCAAAACACTATCATCTGCCAGGAAACCATAATTCTAAAAATAAAAATCTATATTCTCTATGATGTGGATAGTGTCCTTTTATATGTAGCCCCATCTTGCAGTGGATAACTTTTCCTGCGTCTCCTACTGACCTTCCAGGAAGGGACAGGCAAGAGGGAAAGGAATACACTATGCCTAATCAGTCTGGGAGAGGCTGGAAGGGTAGTGGAGAGTGCAGAGTCTAGCACATGATAGGCAGTTAGTAAGTACATACTAAATCAGATCACACTCAAATCCCTATCTTGAAGGAATTAAAACTAATGTATAATCATTAGAAATGCCATTATAAAAATGACTGTAAAGGCCAAATGGTGGTCCCAACTCAGTGAGTTGAAACTCAATAAATAGAGTGGAAACTAAATTGTACAAACCAACAGAAAGACAGATGGGCAATATCCTTAATAAGCTGCTAGATATTAGCTAAAATGTAAGTTCCATGAGAGCAGGGACCAAGTCTATGGTGTTCACAACCCTGTCTTCAGGGTTAGCATCCTGCCTGGCATACAGTAAATACCCAACAAATGTGCACTGAGGGAATGAATGGGGCCTCTGTATTTTCTGACTACTGTTCTGTCTCACAGCTCAGAGAAGTGGCTGAGTGTCTGCTTGGTGCCAGGCACAGAGTGCGCTTAACCTACAAGAGCTGCAGGACCTCTCAGTAAAGGAAAATCATTGCCACCAGGACAGCCTAGGCTCAGAATGTTCAGAAAAACCAGAGCATTTTTCGGCATTCCTTCCCTACAGCCCAAGGAAGCATGTGGTAGATAAAGTTTGACTCGCCATGTTACTTGCACAGCCATCCCTGAACAGTTTCTCATACACTCTTTTGACAAAAAGACAAAAACATACTCAGCTTGGATTAAAGTTACCTCTCTGCCTTTTTCTATCAAGCTGGTGCTACCCTGGGGGTAGGGGCTGATCTGCCAGCTTCTTGGGTCTCCAAGGCTAAACAGAGAATTTCTGCCTTCCAGGACCCCCATCTGGCACATTGCTGTGAGTGGCACATTCAGGAAATAAATAAAAAATAAACAAACTGTCCAAGATCCCACTATTAACATTCCACACCTCAGGCTAAATGTTAGTGCCATCTTATCAGGCTCGGCTTGGAATGTATAAATGGAAAAAAAAAAAATCCCACCAGCTAATGGCTGTATTAAGTTCCATTTAATCAAATATTGCATTATCTGGAGTTATTTTAAACAGATGCATATTGGATTAATAAGAAACTACACAAAACTTGAGATTAAACAAGAGATTTTGCTAAGTTGACAGTAAGGCCCACTTTAATGCAAAGTCGTATTAAACAGAAGTCTTCGATATTAGTAAAACTCATAGAGATCCCGAATTTCTGGCAGTTGAATAGCAGCAAGCCATACTTTATTGTGGAATGCTTTCTTTTTTAAAAAATGTACTTTGAGCAAATTGTGTACTTAGAAAATTAATTGGAAACATAGCTTGGGTTCTTACCAGACCCATTTCAAAACATCTGAAGGATGTCTGGATAAAAATATACCCAGTATCCTGTCTGGGACCCTAACAGGGGGACAAGAAGATACTGAAGCTTTCGCATATCCCCGGCAAAAATATGCTAAGAATTGTAAGGGATTCACCATGGCTGACAGAAGGCAGGGGAGGACTTCTGAAGATGGGTTTTGTTTTTTTTTTACAGACCAGAAAGAACCCTTATAGTCATAATAACAATATTTGTGCAAGACTTTGCAGTATATGAAATATTTTCAAACTGCCATGTTGTCTGGTCCCCAGAATTCTCTTTAAGAGAAACACAAAGTATTATTCCTATTTTTAGAGACAAATTTCAACGGTTTTCCCAATATCTCCCAACTGGTAAATGGGAAAGATTATAGAGTAAACAAGCTCTTCTGATTCCAAATCACTATGTGGTCTTCTGGGAAAATTTCTGTGGTACTCCTAGTAGAATGTTTAGCCATGAAGACTTATGAACTCCACTAGAAAACTTAAAGGCAGACTGGACTTTGGATGCATAGAACAAGTTGTAAACGTCCCCTCATACTAACTATAGTAACTCATCACTGACTATTATACATTTTGTGTGTACTTACAGAGTCACATTAAAGTCAGAGAGGTTATTTTTAAAAAATACACAAATATCTTAAAGAAGGCCATTTAATCCATTATCTTACCAGGATTGCATTACATTTATACAAAAATTCCTCTCCAGTCTCCTAAGAGAGTATTTAACACATTGCCATTTTACCGCTGCCAAGCCCCGAAAAGTTTTGATTCAGCATTTGCAACCCGTTTCTCATGACAAGTTGCCAATATGTAGATTAGTCCCAAGAATTAACAGGCTTCAAAAAGTGCACATCATTCCATTTTAGCCAATTACATGAGCACCATCCATCATGAAGTCTTCCTTGTACAGGTCATTAGTACACATCCTGGGAAGCCAAAAAGAAGATACTTACAGGGAATGTTAGGGAAGGGAATAGGTTCATATCTGGAGAACTGCAATGCCCAACACATATTTGAGCAAGGGCTACTGGGGAAGATTTAGGAGAACTTAGAAAATTCCACTCTATACGGTGTGATCTCTCTACCACCTTTCTGGTATCCTTATTCTCTACTCACTACTTTTTCCTGCTCATTTTCCCAGATTTTGGGAATATTTTCATAAAAGCTACAGGACAGGTCCTGAGATGGCACTTTGTTTTAACATAACAACTGCCATGTATTATATATATATTTTTTTTCTCTTCTTTTATTGTATGAAATTGATCATCTCGTGCCTCAACTTCTATTGAATGCACCAGGAAAGCAAGACCTAGTACTTCAGTCCTAAGGATAGATGACATAATTTTAAAAGATGTAATATGATTCCTTATTCAAAAGAAACTTTCACAAGTGTAGTACATTTTGATCTCCTCTAGCACCCATATAGACCTTTGTGTATTTACCACCACCTTGGGTATTTCAAAATCTGGCCTATCTCACCCTCCAGTGATGACTTAGTCCTAACCAGGTCCTGTATGTTTGACTAATTTCAGTTTGCTGAACTGAAACATATCATCTGGATGCAAATAAATGATGCCTTTTTCTTTGAAAATCAGAGTCTTTTTCTCTCAAAAGGTGGGGCAAAGTAAACCAAGCTAATCTTGCTAGTCACTAGTTTAGATGTCTAGGCCTTGTCACTTCTGATAATCTGCATTGCAAGTATCTCATTAACCAGGTTGAAATCTATTTGAAATATTATCATTATTTTTGATAAAAAGGCCATGGAAAAAATTAAGATAATACCAGCCTGCCATGGCTTTTGTTCTTTGAAAATAAATTACAATAACAATTTCTGTATTTTTAAAGAATTCACACTATTTGAGCTAATGTAAGTCACACAACTGAGGTGAAGGAAAGTTTACTTTGTCAAGAAAGTTAAGAGCTATTTACTTCCATGGAGAGTGTCCAAAAGAAAAATGAGAGAAGACTTCTGCTTAGAGATGGGCAGACTGTCCTCTTTCAGGTCCATGTAGTCCTCTGGTCCTTTTAAACATATGCGGATTCTGGACCATGTCTGGCTGGGGAGAATGGTAAAACCTCACTGTCCCAACAACTTATTTTATAATTGGCTTGTTCTCAAGTTCAACTTTGGTCATACTTGATGCTGATCATCATGCTCTTCTGGGACCATCACACCTCATCTCCTCTCCTTCTGTCAGTCTCCTTCACTCAGTCTTCACCCCTGAGAATATATGTAGCAAACTTTATATTTGGATGCTTTTCTTTCCTTCTACAGTTCTTAACTGCTTTAATCAATACAAGAGCCCAAATGGCTATTTTAGGGACATGTGTCCTTTTCCCTCCTGGCACATCAAACATTTTCCCAAGTACCCTGTCTGTAGTATGCCAGCTTAATACTGTAAAATCTGAGTGATAAGAGAAATTGATATCAGGATTCTCCATGGGACAAGACAGAACACAACAAAACTGTTATCCAGGTGTTTCCTATGGGGTCCAACAATGATGGTTCATATACAACAGCAGCTACCATTCATTGGTGCCTAGGTGTGTGCCAAGCATAGTGCTAAGCACTTGACATGCAATGTTTCATTGACATCTCAAAACAAAAGCCTATGGTAAGTAGTGCTAGATCCACTTTCGGTGATAAAATGGGCTCCGAGAGGTTAAGTGTCTTCCACATTCTGCAGAGAGTCATAAAATATGCTGAATAGAAACTCAAGGTTTCACTTCTGCTATGCTGAGACGCAGCCCCATCTAACAAAGGACTTTCTAGTCCCAAGCAGGAGACAAATGATGTGATTCTCAATTTCTAGAAAACCAGCATCCCTATGTAATTTAGTTGCAAAGGCCTTCAACAAATGGTAGGCTAAGCTTTCAGTCAAGATGGCTTCACCTGTTCCTGTCACTTCCCACTCTCCTACTGTCTGAAAACGGTAGGCACTCAATAAACAGTTCTGATTTATTGGCTATTTTCATTTACAGCAAAGATTGGAAAGAGATCCTAACTGATCTCAGGTCCTGAATGCTAGTACTTATGAGTATATAGACTCTCCTCCCACCCCCAACATAAACACTCTTCAAGGGTAGGTATTTCATAGCTTCTCCAAATAAATTTACTCTTTCCCATTCAGATTTACAAGCTGATAAATAACACCCAAGGGAAAAACGTATCAGTGTCTTCTCATGCTCATGTACAATTCAGATGGGATATTTGATGATTAAGTTAGCAAACAGGATTGGTTCCTTCAGGAGGAAATTGAGAAGTACTGAGGATGATTTAAACATCTCAAAGTCAGCTGAGATCCTGGGGCAAAAAACACAAACAAAGCAATGGACAAGATTAGTCCCCTTGGATTAAGTACTGAATGACTTGGAATGAGTGCAAGGCTTTGGGTTACACATCACCAACCTGGAAGATGTCAATGGGCCCTTGAGAAATGTATATAAAAGATGTGTGTACACACAAAAAAAGAGGGCCTTAGATATTTGTGTTCACCTAAACTTGGGAACAACCTTTTCTAATGGGCTGGGAATCAGGTTTCATTCTAGAAGGAGTCTGTCAGGAAGAGAGGGACCAAAGGAGACTCTTCAAAAGGACTCACAATGACATTCTTATAGCAACTAGGGAGAAGCTGACAGGACCCAGTTCAAACATGAACCCAACATGACAGGGTTGTCCCTAAAACCTCTTTGTGTCCTGAACTCAGAGGCAGGAGACTCCAGGGTAGGTTGATGAGGCCAAGGAAAGAATTCTGGAAGAAGTAGATCTAAGCATCAGAGATTCCAAGTAAGATATGCAGAAATGACAAGAGTCAAGAATCTGGACCTTAAAGCAGCAGTCCCCAACCTTTTGGTATCAGGGACAGATTTTTGTGGAAGACAATTTTTCCATAAGGGGGAAGATGTGCAGTCAAACCTCACTGCTAATGTTAATCTGTATTTGCAGCCATTTCCCAGCACTAGCATCACCATCTCAGTTCTGCCTCAGATCATCAGGCATTAGAATCTCATAAAGAGTGTGCAACCTAGATCTCTCACATATGCAGCTCACAGTAGGGTTTATGCTCCTATGAGAATCTAATGCCACCACTGATCTGACAGAAGATGGAGTTCAGGTGGTAACGCATGTAATGAGGAAAGGCTGTAAACACAGATGAAGCTTTGCTTACTTACCTGCTGCTCACCTCCTTCTGTGCGGCCTGCTTCCTAACAGGCCACAGACCAGTACCAGTTCATGGCTTAGGGGTCGGGGACCCCTGCCTTAAAGGATAACCAGACTAGTGAGACCAAGAGATAGGCAAAGGACAGGCCAGTGTGATGGAACCAGCAGTGGGGGAGGACTTAATTTTCTCAGCCCATTCTGGAGCTCAGACATTCCAGTGCCCTGAATCTCCTTTTTAGTGGCTCGTAAATCTCAGAGGCACCTATCAGCGTACCTTTTAAAGGGTTCTTCCAAAGCAGTGGCCTTGCCTTCCTCTGAGGCCTGGTCTCTTCTGGGCTTAGAGGAGTCTTTCTGACCTAGGACTGATTTACCATCTTTAGACTAACAGGAATCCCGACCATGGATGCCCTTTATTTATTTATTTATTTTCCTATCACTGGGTTTACCCAAGAACAAAACTAACACATCTCTACTTTCTCTCTATAAGTAGCAGCAGCCCTTCCTTTGAAAGCTATCCCCTATCTGGGCTCTACAACAGCCAAGGCTAATGACCCCAAGACTCATGGTAGATCTAGATTAACAAATTGCTCTGGAGATGATTTGCTTTGCAAAAGAATGACACCTTAAGGGTTTTCATTAATTCCACTTACGTCTACATTTGATGGGGGCTCAGGGACTCTAATGTGGACCATAGTGATTCACTTTAGATTTGAAAAGAAGATTTCCCATGTGAAAACCTCCTTGAACATATTTTTCTTTTCTTTATTATTTTATTTTAAAGATGTGGGTACAATTCAGGGTCAGGTACACAAATGGTCATTGTACAGGTAAAGTTGCACCTCACTTTGGTTCCCACTTCACCTGGTTTAAGATCAGGTATCCTTATTAATGAAGTGTGTCCCCCTCCTCCCCTGGCAGTTTTCCACTACTGCTGATCCCTTTCTTATAGTATTATGATAACTGTTCAGGGTCTGCTTATGAGTGAGAACATGTGGTACTCAGTTCTTTGTTTCTGTGATAGATCACTTAGTATTATAGACTCTAAGTCCATCCAAGTTGCTGCAAAGTTCATAATTTTGTCCTTCTTTATGGTTGTGTAATATTATACCATGTATATATACCATATTTTTTAAATCCAGTTCACTTTCACTGGGAAGCATGGTTGGTTCCATGTTTTTGCTATTGTGAATAATACTGCAATAAATATGCCCATAGAGGTATATCTTTTTCATAGAGTGAATTGAGTTCCTCCAGGTACATTCTCAGAAGGAGAATTGCTGGGTCATATGGAAGGTTGATTTTCAGGTCTTTTAGAAATTGCAACACTGTTTTCCACAGAGATTGTACTAGTTTACACTCCCACCAACCGTGTAGAAGTGTTCCCTTTTCCCCGCATCCTCTCCAGCATCTGTTCTTTGAGTTATTGATGATGGCCATCCTGACTGGAATTAGGTGGTATCTTAGTGTGGTTTTAATTTGCATTTCTTTGATGATTAGTGAGGCTGAGCATTTCTGCATGTATCTGTTGACTGCTTGTATGTCTTTTGAGAAGTGTCTATTCATATATTGTCTTCAGAAGACTCATCTCACCAGAAATATTGCCATGTACCTTCTCAGACCACAGTGAAATAAAAATAAATATCAACACCAACAAAAGCTACCCCAACCCCACAAATAAATGGACACTAAACAGCATGATGCTAAACAGCTCCTGGGTCAACATGGGAATCAAAGCAGAAATCAAAAGATCTCTGGAAACAAATGAAAATGTTTCCAGAATGGACACTCACAGATTCAGAGTAAGAGGATGGAAAACAAATTTTCAGGTGAATAAAACACAAAAGAAAGCAGGAGTTGCTATCTTAATATTAGACAAAATATCCTTTAAGCTATCAAAAATTTTAAAAGATACGGAAGGTCACTACATAATGATAAAAGGTCCAATACATCAACAAAAAACATCCATCCTAACCATATATGCACCCAACATAGGAGCAGCTTCTAGGTAAACTAAAAAAAATATTGACTCTAACACTATCATAGCTGGGGACTTAAATACCCCCACTAACGTCCCTAGATAGATCATTGAGGCAAAAAATCAACAAGGAGACCCAGAACCTCAACTTGATGCTTGACCAAATGGACTTAGTAGATACCTACAGAACACTCCACCCAACATGCATGGAATGTACTCCAAGATCGACCAAATCTTCAGCCATAAATCAAGCATAAACAAATTTCATAAGATAGAAATACCGCCATACACCTTCTTAGACCACAGTGGAATAAAAATAAGTATCTACACCAACAAAAGCTACCCCCAAACCCACAAAGAAATGGACACTAAACAGCATGATGCTAAACAACTCCTGGGTCAACATGGAAATCAAAGCAGAAATTAAAAGATTTCTGGAAACAAATGAAATAAAAACACATCTTACCAAAACCTCTGGGATACCATGAAAACAGTACTAAGAGGGAATTCATTTCTTTATGAATACATATCAAGAAAATTGAATATATTTTTCAGTGAACTGTTGCTTCTTCCAAGGCAACAGACTCGTTCCCCTTTCAGGTACACCAGGTCCTTACTGAAAGTGGATCAAGCTTGGCATGGTGAGTCATGCCTGTAGTTCTAGCACTTCAGGAAGCTGAGGTAGGATTACTTGAGCCCAGTAGCTTAAGTTCAGCCTGGGCAGCACAGCGAGACTTCGTCTCCACAAAAAATAAAATAAATAAAAAATGGAAGGAAGGAAGGAACGGTCAACATCTTCCTTACAGAGTCAGACTCATTCTCCATAAAAATATGGCCATGAGGTCAGGTGCACGGTTCAAGCCTGTAATCCCAGCACTTTGGGGGGCTGAGGTGAAGGGATTGCCTGAGTCCACATGTTCGAGAACAGCCTGGGCAACTTGGTGAGACCTCATCTCCACAATAAATCAAAAAATTAGCCGGGCGTGATAGCACACACCTGTAATTCCGGCTACTTGGAAGACTGAGGTGGAAGGATCGCTGGAGCCCAGCAGGTCGAGGCTGCGGTGGCCGGGAGCATGCCACTGCACTCCAGTCTGGGCGACAGAGTAAGACTCCAACTCAAAAAAAAAAAAAAAAAAAGTCCATGAATTCTAGTTGTGCCCTTAGCAACTACAAAGAATAAATCTCCTCACACTATAGTGTGGCAACCCCTCAGATATTTAAAGATGGTCTTTATGATCCCTTGAAGCATTTTCTTCCTTGCTGACAAGACAGACTTAAGTTCTTCAAAACATCCACATAAACCCCCTGATCCTCTCAGTTATCCTCCTGTCATGCATTCTTGCCATAAACTATCTTCTGCAGAGCAGAAAAAGTATTCTAGTTATAGAATTACTCATTGGTTGGCTGTGCCACTTGAGGCAAACACCTTCACTCTCTAAGCCTCAGTTTCCTCATCTGCTCACTCTGAGAATTAGGCCAGTACATGCTTGGATAAAGCTCCTTTCAGTTCTGGGATTCTTTAAGTCAGTCCAAGGTCTAGAGAGCTGAGAGAACAAGGGAATGTCTTCTATTTTCCCACCCCGCCCTCCTCCTCCATTGTACTCTATGCTTTTCATGCAACCTAAGGTTGCAGAAACATTTTCTTTTAATTAGTCATCAACCCTATTCTACAATAGCAAATAGCAGTGTTTGGGTTAAATGGAAAAGGAAATGGAAAGGGCGGGAACATAACTGGTTTCAATGAAGTCCTCAATCAACAGCTCTTAAAAAATCTAAGGAAACAACCAGAAATTCTTCTGTGTTTCTTACTGCTGTGCTTGGGGAAGTTCTGTCTGGTCTCTCACAAATCCCAGCTGGGTTCCCCTGTGAACAGACACGGCGAACACTATCCAAGGGATTTTTATGCCCAGGAACATACTCCTAAAGTGATTGCTGCCTGCAGAAACCATCACACAGAGCTGGAATGCGGGGGGTTCTTCCAAGAAGTGTCACTGGGCATTTCTTGAAGATGAGACAAGCCTCAAGGAACAAGCTGCCACTTGAATAAGCTGCTTTTCTGAATACAATTGTGATGACAGCTGCAACGCCACATTGCCACAGAGGGAAATATTTTGTTCTTCTGGTGGGTCAGATTCTTTGAAGTAAGCAAGTTGATCCCACTAGTTTTACTAAGCAGAGCTGACCTTAGGCAAAATCGTCAAGTAAGGGAAGTTTCATTACTCTTCTCCTACTCCCTGTCCTAATCAAGTTCATGGGACCTCTCTTTCCCCACCACTAAAAAGTACCCTCTGGAATCCCCTTTGGCTTTCCTTTCCTTCTCCTCTTGGAATTTGTCCATTTTCCCCAAACACACTGTTATATTCTAAGGACTTATGTCATGCTCCAGTGTTAATGGATGAAAATTCCCCACGATTCATTTATCCAATTACAGCCATGTACTATGTGTTTTCAAAGACACAGTGGGAAAACTAGTGGAAACTTAAGATCCACAGCAACCAATGAGAGTGAGATCTGCACCAGAAAGCCCTTCTGACCCCCTCATACCTGGCCAGGTAGTCCTCACCATGTCGGTCTGGCCCCCATAAAGATGCATTGCTCACTCAGTCCCAGTGAGAGCCCTTTGGCAAATGCCTGCTTACATTTTCAATGCAGGGCCCTGAGGGCTGTGGAAACACAGGGTGGTTTGGCCCCTGACTTTGTGATACCATTCCTCTGGTGAGCAGATGAACATTTCATTCAGAATTACATTTTCTAACAGAAGACATCTGCACCAGTCTCTGGGTGCTACAAGACCAGTGGCTTTTGGTTAGACATAGACAGCCCATGGCAAACAGCCAGGCAGGCTGAGTGGCGTGGGAGAGTGAAGGGAGCAGAATGCTAGCTTGGGAGCTAGATAAAACAGTAATTCGGTTTGGCTTTAACACCTTTTGGAAACCTGGACCAGCTTACTTCATTTCAGTTTCCTCATCTGGAAAATGGTTATACCATCTTCAGCAAACAGCTTTTGTGAAAATGAAGTTAAATAAGACAACACATGCAACACAAGCCGATTTCTTTTCCTTCTCCTCTCATCTGGATGCAAGGCCTTATTACTTGTAAAACTGGGCAGTCTCTCGACATTTTTTTTGAGTAGGAGTCTCACTCTGTTGCCCAAACTGGAGTGCAGTGGCACGCTCACGGCCACCACAGCTTTGACTGCTGGACTTAGGCGATCCTTCCACCTCAGCCTTCCAAGTAGCTGGAACCACAGGTTCCACGCCTGGCTAATTTTTTTATTTATTGTAGAGACAAGTTCTTGCCAAGTTGCCCAGGCTGGTCTCGAACCTCTGGGCTCAGACAATCCTCTCACCTCTGCCTCCCAAAGTGCTGGGATTACAGGCGTGAGGCACCATGCCCAATCTTTACATATCCTTACATTTCCAAAAGGGGCAACACGGTTGTTAATCCACCTAATATTAAAAATGATACAATAGCAAGAATTTTTAACCTACATAGAAAAATGAGCCATTTTCAAATAGTTGAGCATCTATTTACTATAATTGATAAACTATCTTTAATTTAATGTTCCATTAAAGCAAGAACTCTGAAAGAATTGGAGAAAACTTGCTAGGCTTCCTTTGAATTATTGCAGTCACCATCATTAAAACTGATACAATTATAATTCCTTTCAAGTTGAGTCACTTTATTTTTCTTTGAACCAATTCAAAATGATTTACGCATAAATTAGTTGAAATTGATTGTCTTTTCCTACAATATTCCAAAACACACGATTGGATACAAAATCTAAATCCTCTGCCACATTGACCTCGGCAAGTCATTTTCTGGAATTTGAAATGTTATCATATGATGCATACTTTTTTTTTTTTTTTTTTTTTGAGTTGGAGTCTCACTCTGTTGCCCAGGCTGGAGAGCAGTGGCACACTCACGGCCACCCCAGAGTTGACCTGCTGGGCTCCTGCGATTCTTCTTCTTCAGTCTTCCATGTAGCCAGAATTATAGGCATGCACTACCATGCCCAGCTAATTTTTTTGATTTATTGTAGAAACAAGACCATGCCAAGCTGCCCTGGCTGGTCTCAAACCTGCAGGCTCAGGCAATCCATTCGCCTCAGCCTCCCAAAGTGCTGGGATTGTAGGCTGAGCCACCAAGCCAGGCCAGATGCAAATTCTCAAGATGCCACAGCAATTGCTAGGAACTGTACTTGACAGGTAGTGAAATTCTTCTCCAATTAAAAAGGGTGCCTCCAAGATGGCCACATATGAAGGCTCCAATGCATGCCTCATGCATAAACTTGAAAAATATACATGTGTATGCCTTTGGGTGCCCAAGCCCGGTTCTCTGGATGATTCTATTGGAAAATCAGGCTCCATGGGTATAAACTAGACTCCAGGAGGTCTGAAAAGTACTATTAATTGGATGGTGTTGGAAGAAACATAC
This sequence comes from Cephalopachus bancanus, assembly GCA_027257055.1. Classification (NCBI taxonomy): domain Eukaryota; kingdom Metazoa; phylum Chordata; class Mammalia; order Primates; family Tarsiidae; genus Cephalopachus; species Cephalopachus bancanus. The sequence continues at coordinate 8,010,214 of JAPVLO010000036.1, forward strand.
GCAGTGTGAATTATTGGGATGGAGGTGCTTTAGTATTGCTTTGATGCAATCACACTTTACCTATAACCCCTCTTGTGTTACAGTCAACACCAGCAATTTATTATTTTAAGACAATAGTGCCTATGGTTTTACCTGTAGCTATTTCTTCTGCACATACACGAGTGTGTGCCAGTGTACATGCCCCCAAGCGATGTCAGGCCCTAAACAGTCCCACACAACTTCTGCAGTTGAAGGTGCCCTTCTATTGTAATCAGTTTTCATTACCACCCTTTGATCTTATCCCTTCTTGGTACACAACACTTCATCACCTTTATTTTCTGCCATAATTGCACGTGAAAGATTTCCCTTTTGATAGACACTGGATGCCAAGCTGGTACAGAAGAGAGTGTTGAAAAGTGTCATGTGACCTGCCTGCTTTAGAAGGAAGCCCATACACCTGTGGAAGACAAACAGTTTCTCAGAGATATGACATATCTATCATCTGTCCACAGGATATGAGCTGTTCTGTCTGCTTAATAGCAAGAGTCTATGAATGGCAAAATACGAAGTGCTGAAAGAAATTGGTAGCATGCAGCCCACCGTCTGGCAGGCCTCTCCAGGCCCGGCTCATTCCTGGCCGGGTAGAAATCTGCACAGTGTACGTCGCTGTGGCAGGCAGAGAGGCTAGCTGTGGCCCTGTTTCTGTTTCCTGTCATACTGTCATTCAGGTGCCATCACCTGCTGACAGGGCCACATGGTTCTCAATTATAGCCCAGGTTTCCATTCACACTGCATCCCATTACTATTCGGGAAGACCCGACTCCAACCGGGCGCGTCTCTAACAAAGTATTCCCCGTCTCCAAGATAGATTGCTGTCAGGGCCTGCCCTGCTTCTGCCCTGCAAGCCGTCCTTCTTCCCAGGTGCAGCTACTAGGCTTTCTCTGATCAGTCCTGGCCAGGCAGGTCTGCTTTCAATGAGCCAAATCAAGCCTGTAGGCTGAGCAAACTCAAGGGTTCAATGACTCTGTTACCTGGTGTCCTTACCTAGATTTTTGAATCTTTTTTGCTAGAACCATTTCTTGCTATGCTATCAGCGCCTTAGCTGACCTGTCAACAACAATAGTGACAACACCAGTGGCCAGAGAAATAATAATAGCTTTAATAATAATGGCTAATGCTTGCTGAGCACTCACCTGGAAGGGGGCCAGGCATGTTCAAGAGCTGTAAGTGTATTAACTCAAAGGAGTCTCACGATAACTCTTCTGAATAGGTGGCCCTGTTAATCCTATTTCACAGACTAGGAAACTAGGCAAGATATCACAGATAGAAATATAGCAGAGCTAGCCGGGCTCAGTGGCTCAGTTTGTAATCCCACGCTTTAGGAGGCTGAGGTGAGTGGATTGCCTGAGCCCGCAGGTTCGAGACCCAGCTGGGCAACTTGGCAAGACCTCATCTCTACATTAAATTAAAAAAAAAAAATCAGCCGAGCGTGGTAGCGCATGCCTGTAATTCCGGCTACTCGGAAGGCTGAGGCGGAAGGATCGCCAGAGCCCAGCGGGTCGAGGCTGCGGTGGCCGGGAGCGGCCACTGCACTCCAGTCTGGGCGACAGAGTGAGACTCCAACTCAAAAAGCAAAAAAAGCCAGGCTCAGTGGCTCAGCCTGTAATCCCACGCCTTTGGGAGGCTGAGGTGAGTGGATTGCCTGAGCCTGTGGGTTCGAGACCCGCCTGGGCAGCGAGACCTCATCTCTACAATAAATCAAAAAATCATCTGGGCGTGGTAGCACGTGCCTATAATTCCGGCTACTTGGAAGGCTGAGGCGGAAGGATCGCCGGAGCCCAGCAGGTCGAGGCTGCGGTGGCCGGGAGCGGCCACTGCACTCCAGTCTGGGCGACAGAGTGAGACTCCAACTCAAAAAACAAAAAACAACAACAACAAAAATAAATAAATAAATAAATAAATGGTGAAGCCTGGGTTTGAACCAAGGTCTCTCTGACTCCAAAACTCATGTGCTTCTCGAACTTGCTGAGGATTGTGGGTTCTAGATTGTTGCTATCCTGCTACCCAATTCATGACAAATATTAGGCCATATGAACAGGTACTTTCTGTTTAAATCATTAGCAGATCCCCAAGGACTTGAGGCTTTCCCTTACCCATTATAGTGAGAAGGAAAGCCCAGTGCTCTACAAGAAAGAGGGTGAGACAGAAAAATAATGTTTTCCTTCTACCCAAGGGTCCCTGCCCATATTTAGAATGTTAAGACAACTTTGCATTCCTCCAATTAACCCCACTTGGGCATGATGTATTATCTCTATATATTGTTGGATTTGATTTACAAAAAAATTTTTTTAAAAGTTTGCCTTTTTGTTCATAAGAAATAAAGAGTTTTATTTTCTTTTAATACATTGTTATGGTTTTGGTATTAGGATAATACTGACACTATAGAATGAATAGGAAAGTATTTTCTCCTCTTCAATTTTCTAGAAAGGTTAAGGAGAAATTGAAATTAGTCTTTCATTAAATGTTCGGTGGAACTCATCAGTGGTTCCATCTTAGATCTGAAGTTTTGTTTGTGGGAAGGTTCTTAATTATAAATTCAATTTTTAAAAATGATATATGGCTATCGAATTTATCTATTTCTTCTTGACAGCATTTTGATAGTTTGTGTCTTTAAAGGAATTTGTCCATTTCATCCAAGTTGTCAAATTTATTGGCATCAAGCTGTTCATAATATTTTCCAATTACATTTCAACATCAGTGATGTTTATTCTTTCATTCCTGATATTGGTAATCTGTGCCTTCTTTCTTGTTTTCCTCATCACTCTGGCTAGAGGTTGATCAATTTTATTAATCTTCTCAAAGAGCAAGGTTTTGTTTTTATTGATTTTTATCTTTTGCTTTCCTCTTTTCTACTTCATTGATTTCTGCTTGTACCTTTATTATTTTCTTTCTTCTGATAACTTTGGAACTCTAATTACAAGCATATTAGTCAGCTTCAAGTTGTCCCATAGCTCACGGTTTCTCTGTTCATTTCCTCAGTGATTTTTCTTTCTGGTTCATTTAGAACGGTTTCTATTGTTATATTTTCAGGTTCACTAACTTTTTCTTCTGCTAGTGTCTAATCTACTAATTCCATCTGGTGTGTTTTTCATCTAGACATTGCATCTTTCATCTCTAGAAGTTTGTATTTTTCATCTCTAGAAGTCTGCTTTGGGTTCAAGTTCCATTATCTTTTCTATATCTTTCTTAACACACCCATGTGTTCTTTACCTTCTTGAGCATATAGAATATAGTTATAATAACTATTTTAATACCTTTGTCTACTAATTCTATCATCTGTGTCTGTTTCTATTGATCATTTATTTTCTCCCCATTATGAATCATATTTCTCATATTTCTTTGGATGGTAGATATTGTAAATTTGATCATACTTGGGGTCAGACATTTTTGTATTCATTTAAATATTCTTAGGGTTCCTTCCCCCCAATCTCCCCAACCCTGCCTCAAGACACAGTTAAGGTACTTGTAAACAATTTGAAGCTTGCTCTTATATTTTGTTAGGCAGGACCAGAGTAGCCTTTAAATTTGGCCTACTAAGGAGACATTATTCTTCTGAGTATACTATCAGATACTCTGTGGACTCTGATTTTTCTACTCCAGCTATGGAAAGAGTACTACTTCTGGGTCTGTTGCTCTGCCTGCTCCTTTCAAGAGTTTCTTTCCCCAGTTTCTAGTAGTTTCCTCACATCATGCTATGATCAGTAAGCACAAAGATGAGGACACAAGAGAGTCCCTTATAAAGATCTCTGGAGATTTCTCTTAGTGCAGCTCCTTCCTCTCCATCAACTCTCTCCTTCCTGGTACTCTTCTCTGAGAATTCTAGCTACTTTGGCCTCCCCTCATTCTCAACTCTATCTTCTCAGCTCAAGGAAGTGAGTAGACTGTGAGTTTGTCCTCCCTGTACTACAACCTAGATGTACCCTCCAGACAGTAGACTGCGGAGCTTGCCCTATTTGTCCTTCTTCTCTTGGGGATCAAGTTCTGTGCTACTTATTGTCCAATATTTGCAAACTGTTTGCTATGTTTGAATGTGGTTTTTTCCCACCAAAACATGTTGAAATTTGATCCCCGATGTGGTAGTGCTGGGAAGTGGGGCCTAACGGGAGGTGTGTGAGTCACAGGGCAGATCCCTCATGAATGGATTAATGCCTTCTCAAAGGGGTGAGTGAGGAATGGATCTGTTTCCCTGAGGGCGGGTTGTTAAAAGGAGTCTGGTTTCCTCTGTCTCCCTCCCTTGCTTCCTTCTTACCATGTCATCTCTTTGCACACACCCACTGAGTTTCTGCCTTCTGCCATGAGTGTAGGCAGCATGAAGGAAGCCCTCACCAGATGCAACTGCCCAATCTTGGACTTTTCAGCTACCAGAATTGTAAACCAAATAGATCTCCTTTCTTTATAAACTACCCAAGCTTTGGATATTCCATTACAGTAACACTAAACAGTCTTAAGACACTGAGGTTGCATACCTTTTATCTTTTTAACTGTGTAAGGCAAGAGAGTAAATCCAGTCTTTGTTACTGTATCATGGCCTGGAGCAAAAATTCTCATGCCCACTTTTTATAAAGCCCTGACTAAGGAGACTTTGGCTCCATTCCCTAAAAGGAAGCACCTCCCTAAAGGATCACCTACCACCTCCAACTCCAGGACTCCCTGCTGTGGTTACATTTCAAATCCTCCTCCTTCCCTTCTACTCACTGACCCATATGGAACTAAAGGTCAGAGCAGTGGGTAGTGGAGGGGCTGACTGTGTCAATGAGCTTGGTAAGTTTCTGATGAACCCCAGACTAACCAGTCTCAGGAAGCAGGAGGAGAGTGGCCTCTTTCAATTTCCATTCTGAAAACATCAAAGATAATGTCATCTACTGGGCAGGCATAACATGAGAGCCAGACTGTGTCTTCCATTCTTCTATAAACTTAGGGACAAAGAGTTTTAAAGCCAGCTTCTCTCTTTAGGCACAAATGTAGCTGCTCAGGTCAGTATACATGTTTTTCCTTCTCATAAAAAGCAAATTCACATCCATCTATGAGACATGCCCACTTTTGGGGCATAAATATTAATCTAGTCCTGGTTTAGTACATATAATAATAACAGCTAATATTTACTGTATGTTTATCAAGTGCTAGGTATTTCTCTAAGCACTTCACATGCATTAACTCACTGAATGCCAGAAACACCTCATGAGACTGGTAGCAATATCATCTCTGCTTTATAGATGGGAAACTGATGTAGGTTCAGAGAGTTTAAGGAACTTGCTGAAGGTCACAAGATTAGTGGCAGGAGCAGGAACTGACTAGCAATCTGACTTTTGCTGTAAACAACACAATCAACAAGAATTTAACATAAATTATTGAGTTAGACTTGAATATAGACCTATGGTTGTCTCTTGAGGATGTGCCTGTCTGGCCAAAAGCATCTCTCTACTCTATGGTAGATTAGACAAAGCAGTCTTTGTTTTCTTCAAATTCTGAGTTTTTCTAAGTCATCGACCAGGCTAGTGTATCAATTTCTGGACTATTGGTAAGGAGACTGTTCTTACTTTTCTAGCCCCAAACCCTTGCTGAACACAGTTTTATTTTGTGTGTGTGTGTGTGTGTTTTAATTTTTAAATCCTATTTTAAAGATGTGGGGTACAATTCAGGATCAGGTATATAAGTGGTCATCATAGAGTATGGGCCTCCCTTTGGTCCTTACTTTGCCTGGTTTGAGATCAGGTACCCTTATCAATGTTGTGTGTCTCCCCCCCCCCGACCCCCAGCAGTATCCCACTACTGCCAATCCCTTTCTTATAGTTTTATGGTAAATGTTCAAGGTTCACTTACGAGTGAGTACATGTGGTACCCTGTTCTTTGTTTCTGTGATAAATCATTGAGTATGCTAAGACTCTAAATCCATCCAAGTTGCTGAAAAGTCCATAAGTTTGTCCTTCTTTACGGCTGTATAATATTCCATTGTGTATAAGTACCACATTTTTTTAATCCAGTCCAGTTTTGACGGGCAGCATGTTTGGTTACATGTTTTTGCTATTGTGAATGGTGCTGCAATAAATATGCACGTGCAGGTATATTTTTTGTGATTCGAGTTCCTCCAGGTATAGTCCCAGCAGAGGGACTGCTGGTCATATAGAAGGTCAATATCTAGTTCTTTTAGAAATTGCCACACTGTTTTCCAAAGAGGTTGCACTAGTTTGCAGTCCCACCAGCAGTATAGAAGCATTCCTTTTGCTCTGCAACCTCGACAGCATCTGTTGTTTGTCTTATTAATGATGGCCATTCTTACTAGAGTTAGGTGGTATCTCAATGTGGTTTTGGTTTGTATTTCTGTGATGATTAGTGAGGCTGAGTACTTTTCACGTGTCTGTTAGCTGCCCGTATATCTTCTGTCTTTTTTTTTTTTTTTTTGAGTTGGAGTCTCACTCCATTGCACAGGCTGGAGTGCAGTGGCATGTTCATGGTCAAGCCAGCATCAACCTGCTGGGCTCTGGCAATCCTTCTGCCTCAGCCTTCCAAGTAGCCAGAACTATAGGTGTGCACTACCACACCCAGCTAATTTTTTATTTATTGTAGAGACAAGGTCTCGCCAAGTTGCCCGGGTCGGTCTTGAACCCGTGGGCTCAGGCAATCCACTCTCCTCTGCCTCCCAAAGTGCTGGGATTACCAGCTAAGCCACTAAGCCCAGCCCTGTATATTTTCTTTTGAGAAGTGTCTATTCATGTCTTTTTAATGGGGCTGTTTGGTTTTTTTTCTTTCAACATATTTGGTTCCTTGTATATACTGGATGTTAGGCCTTTGTCAGATACACAGTTTGCAAATATTTTTTCCCATTCTGTGGGCTGTCTCCCTGCTCTCATTATGGTTTCTCTTGCTTAGCAGAAGCTTTTTAGTTTGATGAGGTTCTACTTGTCTATCTTATCTCTTTTAGAAAGGGCACTTGGGGTTTTGATCAGGAATTGGTTGCCAGTTCCAGTTTCCATAAGAGTATTTCCTGCATTTTCTAAGGTTCTTATAGTTTGAGGTTTTATGTTTAGGTCTTTAATTCATTTAGAGGTTTTTTTTTTTATATATAGTGATAGGTAGGGATCCTGTTTCAATCTTCTGTATGTGGTCAGCTAGTTTTCCCAGCACCATCTAGTGAATAGCTTCTCCTCTTGCTGAACTCTGTAGAGCATGAAAGTGAACTGCAATTTGTGTGGAGATCAGAATCTTTGAAACAAATGAATACTCTAGGATATAGGAAACTTTTTGTTGTTGTTTTGTTTTTGTTTTTTTGAGTTGGAGTCTCACTCTGTCTAGAGTGGAATGGCATACCCATGACCACTGCAGCCTCGACCTACTGGGCTTAGTTGACCCTTCCATCTGAGCCTTCCAAGTAGCTGGAACCACAGGCATGTGCCACCATGCCCGACTAATTTTTTTGATTGTAGAGACGATGTCTCTTCATGTTGCTCAGACTAGTCTCGAACCCCTGAGTTCAGCCAATCCTCTTGCCTCCGCCTCCCAAAGTACTGATATTACAGGTTTGAGCCACCAAGCCTGGCAATACAGGAAACTTTAGTGAAGAAATGGCCATCATCCAGGGGTAAGACAGTAACAGTGATTTCCAACCAGAGGCATTATTTTTCACTAAGAAGAGACTGAAAATTGTAAGAATTTTTTTGTTGTTGTTCCAGTGATTGTGAAGTACTACTTACAGTTAGTAAATAGTAATGGAAGGCTAAACTTCTTAGAATGCATGAGGCAGCCTCACACAATGAACTGTCCTACCCCAAATAGTAATAAAGCATTCTTCTCTTATTATACACCATTCTACGACACTGGGCTATCATCTTTTCTTCACTAACCTCAAAACCCTTGATAACCTTGAATTTTATAGAACCTTGAGAATCTTGAATTTGGTAGAACCTTGAGTTTGCTTCCTTCAATTTGCTTCCTTCAAAAACCCATGATTTTCGGGTTTTTGAGGAAACATTCTAGCTATGACTAGACATTCACCATAGACCTACTACAGAGATTAAACCAACCTTGCTTCTGAGTCTTCCCAGATGACCACTGAGAAAAATTTTTAGGAAGATATAACAGCACATCTTTCTTCTTTTGAAATGCTAATGTAGTGCTTCCATGATTAAACTATCAGCCCTGGTACCAACTTCCCATCTGCTCTGACAGAGGGCTCCAATTTCTCATCTGTTACAACAGTGGGATAAAAAAGGTCCAATAGAAGAAGCAGCATCCCTTGGCCATCTGTGAGGGAAAGAGTATTTTAGAGGCTCCAAAGACCATGGCTACAAGAGTACTTAAGATTTTTTTTTTCATAGAATGGAGACCAGCATGGATTCAGAAATAAATGTAAATATTTCCTTAAGTTGAATTATTCTGGGAACTGAAAACATTGGGAAATGAATGGTCAGTTGTAGCAAAAGATTCAGCGTTGTGCTAAAGAATTATATCAACAACATATTTTATATAATTACAGGCCTGCACCAAATTTTTCTGACAATAATTTTAGAGTTACTATGGTGCAGGCTGGAAAGAGCTGCTCTATGGAAAGGAAGACTGTTTATCAATAGTTTCTAATTCCCCATACTATGTGATACATGTTGTCTGTTTCACTCCTTGGATTTCTATCTTTCCTCCCTTGTTATCTGCAATTCACAATGTGTCTATACAATGGATACCTTTCTAATTTCACTTTGCTTTTGTTATGTCTTCTTTACTGGCTCCAAGAATAAACAGTGGGTTTCATGGAATGCATACGTGTTTTAGAATTCTAAAGCCAATGATAAAATGAGATCTAATTTTAAGAATGTGAAACAAAAGAATATGTGGAAGAGAGATACGAAAATAGATCTGATTACTTTATACCTTTTTTTTTAGTAAAACAAGATTACAATAAGAAATATACACATAGGGGAATATTCTTCTGTTCCTCAGCAATTGTCTATTATCCATTCTTAAACAAATTCCTGCTAATATATTTTGATTTTGTATCCTAATAAATGTGTTTAAAAAGCCCTCCAAAAAAAAAAAGAATAAAAGTTTCTGTTGAGAAAACTGTTAGAAACAGAACTTGGTTTCATCCACTCATGATCCCCTTTCCTTTCCTTTTCTTGACATCATTAGCCTCCCACTGCCTAAACTTTAAAATCACTGCCTAAACTTTAAAATCAGTGCCAGATTCAAACAAACTTCCAATTATCATCACCAAGTTTACCAGGCCCTGGAACAATGCTTACATTTGAGCAAAGTTGTTCGAAACAGTGATGGCAAAGACGCTGAGGACGGCCATTGCCCAACTCTGGAACCTGAAGCCACAAGGACCACAGAGCACCCTTCTACCCACAACGCACATTTTCTATACCAACATGGAGCACAGCTTCCCAAATGCCATGGGAAACCTGGTGTAAACCAGATACATTCCCAGTAATGTGATATATAAATTCCTTAACCAGATGTTCCTGGAGCTCAAAACTATTTTGAGGTGGTTCAGGAAATAGATGTGGTTATAGTGAGAAATTGTATAATTCAAAATCCTGGGCTAAAAAGTCAGTAAAAATTCTATGGAAAAGGAGAGGGACAGATTTACCCACGTTTGGGTTCACATTTAATTTACAATTCATAAAGCAGGTGGATTATTCCTGAGGACAAAAAAAAAAAAAAAACTATTCCTAAAGTTGGTAGTCACCTTTTAAAATTGGGTTCCCCATTTTCCTACAGTCCATGACTCATTTTAAATACATAAACATTGCTGGGCGTGGTGGCTAATGCCTGTAATCCTAGCACTTTGGGAGGCTGATGCAAGAGGATTGTTTGAGCCCAGAAGTTTGAGATCTGCCTAGGAAAATAGTGAAACTTCGTCTCTACAAAATAAGCAAATAAATAAATACAAATATAAACACAAAAGTATTGTGGGATCTACAAGGAAGGTCACAAAGCGTTCTTTTCTGAATATTTTAGACCACAGATCAGCAAACTTTTTCCTAAAGGGTCAGATAGAAAATATTTTAGAATTTGGGGGGTACATATAGTCTTCATCACATATTCTTCTTTGTTTGGGGGATATTTTGTACATTCTAACTCATATGTACAAAAACTCATATTTGGCCCATGGGCTATAGTTTGCTGATTCCTATTCTAGAAAAATTGACGGACACTGTTTTTCTGGACCCTACTCATTGGGGAGTAAAATAAACACCCACCCTACCCTCTCTGTCAGGTCTATATTCTGATGGAAGTGAGAAAGATAAATCTGCAAAATTTTCAACAGTTTTAATCATTAAATCATTAATGGACATTTAAATATTTGACAAAACAACAACTGTGTCTTAGTAAAAACACGAAGACTTTGTAATCAGTCTCCTACATTGCAAACTCACCTTGGAACTTAGAGAAAATTTCTTACTTCAGATTTCTCAATGGAAAAAAAAAATCAAACATTGTAATTAAATGATCTCTAAAGAAATTTCCAACCTTGGTTCTCTGAGATCCCATGAATGTCGCTAGAAAACTTCAGAAAGCTGTTTAAAGAAATATCTCAAAATAATCTGCTTTATATTCAGAAAAACTCAGTGGGATAATTGTCATCCAACTAAAGATGTCCAGAAAAGCAAATCTTCCTCATTTTGCCCTAAATCTTCCATCACAGAAGATGATATTCCAAAGAGTTTGGCTACATGTATAGTCATGAATGACAGAGATAAGTCATGAGACTCATCCTTACAAATAAAAAATGTGGGCTTTTCAGTGGTCATTTTAGGAAGGAAACAGAAACTGTGGCCCAGAGATCAACACCATGAGAATTTCCTATGATCCCAGAACCTTTCAGACTCTACCATATTTTATATTTTTGTGATCCCCTAAGCCAGCAGTATAATCAATTAAAACACATCTTCCTAATTCTTAGTTTTATATAGCTATGATTCCTCAAAGCAACAACAGATCTGGCTAAGCCAAGTGTGAATTATGTAGAAAGATGTCTTCTATATACTATTTACATAGTGGACAGTAATTAATGCCCCATGACCAACGATTCCCCTTCTTGGAATATACCCAGGGGAACTTAAATCACTCTACAAAAAAAGATACTTGTACATGTATGTTCACTGCAGCACTATTTACAAAAGCAAAAACATGTAACTAACCGTGCTTCCCATCAAAACTGGACTAGATTTTTAAAAATGTGGTACATATGCATGATGGAATATGATGCAGCCATAAAGAAGAACAAAATTATGGACTTTGCAGCAACTTGGATGGACTTAGAGTCTATAATACTCAGTGATATGTCACAGAAGCAAAGAACCGAGTACCATATGTTCTCATTCATAAGCAGATCCTAAACATTTACCATAATATGATAAGAAAGGGATTGGCAGTAGCTGGAAACTGTCGGGGGGCAGGGGAAACACATAACGTTAGTAAGGGTACCTGATCTCAAACCAAGCAAAGTGGGGACCAAAGGTAGGGCCAAACTTTACCTGTACAATGACTACTTGTATACATAATCCTGAATTGTACCCCACATCTTTAAAATAAAATACATTTGAGCCGGGCTCGGTGGCTCAGCCTGTAATCCCGCGCCTTTGGGAGGCTGAGGTGAGTGGATTGCCTGGGCCCGCGGGTTCGAGACCCGCCTGGGCAGTGAGACCTCATCTCTACAATAAATCAAAAAATCAGCCGGGCGTGGTAGCGCCCGCCTGTAATTCCGGCTACTCGGAAGGCTGAGGCGGAAGGATTGCCGGAGCCCAGCAGGCGAGGCTGCGGTGGCCGGGAGCGGCCACTGCACTCCAGTCTGGGCGACAGAGTGAGACTCCAACTCAAAAAAAATAAAATAAAATAAATAAAAAAATAAAATACATTTTTAAAAAAAGAGTAGCATGTTTTTCTTCAAGTTGAAAAAGATGTTTACATTCTCTTTCTCTCCAATCAGTAAAACAGTCAATGGCAAATGCATATCACTTTCACTGATTTACCAGATATACATTTAGAATTAAACTCAGCTATCTGGGACTCACGTTAAGTTGTATTAATAAAATATTTCCCATCTTGCATAGCTGGAAGCCCTTGGTCCCACTCAGATTTCTCTATTCATTCAAGCTCCCTAAAGATAAATGAGCTTTATACTACAGAAAGGATGCAGGTCATTTATCTGACATCACATTATTTACTGACATTAAAAATGATAATATCCATCAATAAGCAGCCAAACCCCAAGTGGGTCACACTGAGAACAAAGCTGCAACTGTCTTTCTTTGATATAGTTACAAGGAGATGCTGACTGACCTGCCATTTATGTTCCAATAATGTCACTATTGTCACTAAAAACTCATATTTTAATAATATTCACATAATTTCCCATGTGTTTATTTGAGACCAGACAAAGGACTTTTTGGAACTTTTTATAAAACTAAAGTCTGGAATTATAACAATAGAGCTATACATGTGATTTGCTTTGGGGGGAGATTTTTCATTTACATATATATGTATCTCTGTGTGTGTGTGCGTGTGTGTGTGTGTGTGTGCACTTCCCTTTCTCTTATTTTCTTTAAATGCCATTATCTGTAATTCTCAAAACAACCCAACAAGGCAGGTATTATCTGCATGTTCTATATAAATAACCAGAGGGCTAAAGAGGCTTGTTAAATAAATTGCCCAAATTCATAGGGTGAGTAAATGATAGATTCAGGATTGGAACTCACTGTTTATTCTCACTCTGCCAGTGATCTTTCCCCTTCTCTCTTGCCTTTCTCCCTCCCTCTACCTGCCTACGTATCTTCCAAACAAAGCTTTGTTCTTATAAAAAGCAGTTTTTTGAGAGCACCTTCCTACAATGATATAATTCTAACCCAAAGCAAACACCATAGCACATAGTACCTCAACAAAAACCTAAGGACATGCAAATAACACTTGCAGGATGGACTAACATTTTGGGTTATTAGCTTGAACTTAAGAAAAACCACATGCAATTGGCAGGAATGACCTGCCAGCTGGGGTTATTCAGAAATAAAGTCAAAGTAACTGTGAACAAAGATTGTAAATTTAGTTACTGAAGAATATTGTTTTACACCCTTAAAAAGTTAGCACTATGAAATGTGAGCTAAAGCTCAACCACTAGTTAAAAACAGACTGTGCTGAATCCGATTTTTCTTTCTGCTGCATTCACTGAGTAGAATCAGCGACAATGGCCCTTCCCTTGGTTAAATTTTCTACGGCGCCACCTCTAATCCTATCTTGTTCCCCTTCATTCTCCTCAGTCCTGTTAAAAGACAGGGCAGGAAAGCCGGCTGGACACTCACAGACCCTTGGCCTCATCAGTGACCCCTTTCTGTTCATCACCATTTGTTTTATGTATTGCAGTCTGGCTATCTGGGACTGTCTTGCTAATACAGAACAGCCTGGTAGGAAAAGAAAATATGTCATATGACAATTTATTTGCCAAGATGACGCCAAACAATTGATTTCACAAGTTTTGTTTGTTTCCCAGAACTGCCCAAACTGATGACAGTGCAGACGTTTTCGACGTGAGGAAGAAGGACTGGCTCCAGCATATGACCGGCATTCTCATTTCCAACTCACACATGGGTCTCGGCTCTCCAGCTACATTCTGATCAGGATGAATTACATGTATAATTCAAAATCAAGAAAACTGCTTAAGTACAACGTGTGAGGCTTCTGCCAAAGCTGAAAATCATTAGGAGCCATGATTTTGGCTGAGCATGCAGCTCTGTTTTGAGCTCTTTTATTTCTGTGTTATTGCTCACTCACTTAAAGAGAAATACATGAGTCAGAGACAAGATCTCTTTCCTTTTTCATGTTTCTCCAATTTATCTTCCTTGGCATAATAAATTTCTCAAGCCAACGAGAGGAGAGTGTTGTCTTGTTTCCCTCTGTTTTTTCCATTATCTCAGTTATCTCTCGTTTATTTTTTAGTCTTTTCTCTTATCGCAACCATTTCCTGGGACATCATAAAAGTTGGAATGAGTAACCTCCCACCTCGTGGATTCTTGTGGATGCTTCAGGCCCCACACTCTCAATCACGTGGTTTTGTTGATTTGAAATGCTTGGAAAGAAAAAGAGCCCCTAGATTCACCTTGACTAGAACTGATGGGGATTATTTTCGTATATAAAAATTACTTTTTGTGTTAAATGTTCTCTAGTAAGAAAATAATTTTAAGCAAAACCTGCAAATGTACTGTTAACAATGGAAGGCGTCTAACCAATCATGGTCTCAAGACAATGCACTGAAAAGAACACTAGATAAGGAGTATTGGTTCTAGAACTTATTTTTATTTTTATTTTTACTTTTTGAGTCAGAGTCTCACTCTGTCGCCCAGGCTGGAGTACAGTGGCACACTCACAGCCACTGCAGCCTTGACCTGCTGGGCTCAGGCGATCCTTCCACCTCAACCTTCCAAGTAGCTGGAACCACAGGCGTGTGCCACCACGTCTGGCTATTTTTTAAATTTATTGTAGAGATGAGGTCTCGCCATGTTGCTCAGGCTGGTCTCTAACCCCTGAGTCAGGCAATTCTCTTACCTTCACTTCCCAAAATGCTAGGATTATAGGCGTTAGCCACTGTGCCCAGTCAGAAATTTATTTTTTTAAAGACCAATTTAAAAAATGTTGGGGGAGGGTACATTTCAAACAAATTATATTCTTAAGTACACAGATGATGGAATAATGAGACCTCATGTATCTATAAATCAATACACAGTTAATCTTATTTCTACTATATCCACCTGCATCCCTTCCCTCTTCTCCCAAGCAGATTTTTTTGAGCTAATCTAAGATATCATATAATTTCTTCCATTCATACTCATAGGTATCTCTAAGAGATATGAACTTCTAAATTTAAAAATATATAACTATCATAATGATCATACCTAAAAAAGTATAATTCTTGATACCAAATATTCAGTCATTATTCAAATTTCCCTGATAATCTCATGAAGGCTTTTTTAGCTTAAGAACTTTTCATGCTGGGCTCGGTGGCTCAGCCTGTAATCCCGCGACTTGGGAGGCTGAGGTGAGTGAATTGCCTGAGCACGTGGGTTCGAGACCCACCTGGGCAACTTGGCGAGACCTCATCTCCACAATAAATCAAAAAATTAGCCGGGTGTGGTAGCACGCGCCTGTAGTTCCAGCTACTTGGAAGGCTGAGGCGGAAGGATCTCCGGAGCCCAGCAGGTCGAGGCTGCGGGGGCCGGGAGCGGCCACTGCACTCCAGTCTGGGCAACAGAGTGAGACTCCAACTCAAAAAAAAAAAAAAAAAAAGAACTTTTCACTCTTAATTATAAAATATTTAAATCCTAGAAAGTATAAAAACACAAATCTACCACCCTTCCTAACATTTTTCTAATATTTGCTTCAGATTTCTTTTTTTTAAAAGACTATTTTTTAAGCGAAGTTTTAGGTTAGAAAACAAATCGAGAAGAAAGTACAGAGATTTCCCATCTACCCCTGCCTCCACACATGCACAGTCTCCCACGTTAGCAACATCCCACATCAGAGTGGAACCTTTGCTACAACTGATGAACCTGCATTGACACATCACTGCCCAAAGTCCACAGTTTACATTAGGGTTCACCCTTGGTGTTACATATTCTATGAGTTTGGACAAACATATCATATGTGTCAATCACCAGGGTATCATAGAGAGTATTTTTCACTGTTCTCTGCCTATTCATCCTTTCTCCCCTGTAATCTCCAGAAATCACTGATCTTTTTTTTTTTTACTATTGCCATAGCTTTGCTTTTTCCAGAATGACATAGAGTTGAAATCATACAATATGTAAACTTTTCATACTGACTTCCTTCACTTAGTAATATGTGTTTGAGTTTCCGCCTCCAAGTCTTTTTACGGTTTGATAGCTTATTTCTTTTTAGTGTTCGATATATTCCATTATCTGGAAGTACCACAGTTTACTTATCCATTTACCTACTGAAGGACATTTTATGGTATCCAAGTTTTGGTAGTTAAGAATAAAACTGCTATAAACATTTGAGCACAAGTTTTTGTGTGGACATTAAGTCTTCAACTCATTTGGGTAAATGGCAAGGAGTATGAATGCTGGATCGTAAGGTGAGTTGTTTTTAGTTTTCTAAGAAACTGCCAAACTGTCTCCCAAAGCGGATGTCTCATTTTGCTTTCTCATCAGTATGAATGGGAGATCCTGATGTTCTCTACATCCTCACCAGCACTTGGTGTTCTCAGTGTTTTAGATTTTGGTCATTCTAATAGGTGTGTAGTAGTATCTCATTGTTCTAATTTGCATTTCTGATAATGTAAGATGTGGAGTTCATAAGGTTTTCAATGACAGTATTGTTCAAAATAGGGCCCAAACATGGTCCATACACCAAGCCCAACTCTTAATGTGTTTCCTTATTAGAAAATAAAAATGTTAGATAGTTGTTTCATTTCATATAACCACTTAAAAGTATATTTTTTTCAAATTAGAAAACAAAGCACATGAATTAATATTTAAGAGTTTACAACATTCATGTTTATCTAGAAATAAGATGATTGTTTTCATTTTAAATGGTATGATCTTGCATATATTCTACTATTTACCATATGACTTTCTTTGACTTCTAGTCCTTTTGATTCATTTAATCTCCATCAGGAATTCTAGCTCATGAATAAACTGCATTTTATCTGTCTAATTTTTGTGTTTTTTGCGGAGACAAGGTCTTGCTATGTTGCCTAAAATGGCCTTTTACTCCTAGGCCCAAACAATCCTCCCACTTTGGCCTCCCCAAGTGCTGAGATTACAGGCATAAGCCACTGCACTTGCCCCCTCACTTTTTTTTTTTTTTTTGAGAAGTGGCAGCTTTGACCTCCTGCACTCAAGTGATCCTCCAGGCTCAGCCTCCCAAATAACTGGGATTATAGGCATGAGCCACCAACATCACCTTTTAGAAAATGAGATCCAGAAGCTTATTTTCTGATGTGGAAACTGGATCATTTTTTCATTGGTTCTAAATTTATTTTGATCCAATTTCAAAGAGTCTCCCAACTCGGTATTCAGGATTTATGTTCCCTTTCAACCTAGTCACTCCCATGGAAGATTAAGTAGATCTTAATCATGACACCTCAGTATTCTCCTTTCCAGACCAAACACTCTCAGTTATTTCAGTTTGATACAAACATTATTAATTGAGCACAAACTACGTCTCAAGCTTGCCTTTAGGTACCAAGAACCTAGAGGTGAATACATTATATTCCCTGCCCCTGAGGAATACCCAACACAACAGGGAAAGTAATTCAGTGGGATATATAAAATGACAAAGGGCTCTTTGGGGGAAAAGAAGTGGTATCTTGGAAGAAATCTGATCTTACCTGCTCTCCTATAAATGTCCCATCATTCTGATAGCTATTATGAGCCTTAAGTTCCCTGTTGACATTCCATGGCATGTCAACACTATCATGAAGAATCTAAACCAATGGTCTGTAACCCTCCCCTAATACCATAAATCAAAAATGCAGCTCAGGGACCTCTAGGCCTGGAGTTGGTCTCTGAATGTTGGATAAGCCCACATTTTCACCAACTCTCCCCCTCATCAGTGGCCATCAAAAGGGCAGCCTGAGAGCAGATCAGGCTGCTAAAGGAGGAAAGGTCAGAAGTCAGAGGTCCCCAGTCCACCCTCTTGTTCCTGCCTGTCTTTTATGACACTGTTTGGAAAGGACAATTGCAGAAACAATGAAATCTCCCTCAAGATCTTCAGCTGGGTCTAATTTATGAAGGAAACAGTCTGTTTTGTCCATAGAAGAGAAGTGAAATGCTGAACTATGAGTTTCCATCATCCATGAGTTCCTTGCAAGCTCTCAAGGCCCAAAGAGATGCCCTCCAGGGTTTTTCAGCCCTCGCTGAGGGTTTGTTGTTGTCATTCCTGGAAGAAGCAGCTCAGATGGTAAGCTAAAGGGCCCCATTAACCTAAGCACAATAACACTGACACTTTCAATTAACCAGAGGCTGTCAGGTTTAGCTATTTACATTGCATAAATCCTCTTCCTGACTGTGTTTGAGTTACTTTCTTAGAGCACAGATAGAGAAAGTGATTTTTTTTCTCTCTCTCTTTTAAAGGAAGACTTCTCAGATGAACTACATCCAACACTAATCATGCTTTTGTTTTAAGAACACAGTTCTACATAATACTTGGCTTACAATTATCCTTGAGTTGCTATAATCAGACAATTTAGCTACATTAGAAAGTATTTGAGAGCAGAAACATTTCCTGTTTCTAGTTGGTTCTAGAACTCCATAATCAATGACTATGTTTACACTTGGAGGCTGATAAGTACTTGCAAAGTGTAATAGTCAGGATAGACTAGGTCATGCTGTAGCAACCAGAAATCTCCATATCTGATCACCCTAATATAGCAAAACTTGAATAGTTTAAGTATCTTCTGTGGATCTAAGTAACTCTCCAAGGCAGTTGTCTAGTAAGCTAGTTACTTAGATTTTGTGACTCCACCATCCCCAAAAGCAAGGTGCCCTCCAAGAAGATCTCAGCTGGGATGAAGGGTAACCAGAAAGCTGCACAGGGGCTTTCCAAGCTCAGAAAGGGAAGAAAACCTAGTACCTACCATACTAGTATTGTCCCCCTATAAAACAGTTTCAGAATAAGTAGCACTCTACCTTTAGGCAGAACAAACAACTGATGACTTCAGATGAACTTTAGGAAGAATAGGTAGAGATTTCAGACATGTCTACTTCATCCTATGTTTTGGGTTAATGCTGGCAAACTAAGAATGTCCCACAGCAGCATCACATCAACACATGCCTGAAATATGAATCCACGAGTCTCTGGAATATCAGATTTATGTTCTTTTCCTTTAGGATCACTAGAGGTCTTGACTAAGAGTTGTTTTATCTTGATTTAGCTTTTCTCATTTCTTTAACAAAATATTATTATTCAACAGAGACTGCTGGTTGTTCCCCAATAGCTACTCTATCATCTTTCTCCAGGAAAAGAACTGCTAGGTTTTTAATGGGAATGTGTAACTAGGCATAGTCATGTGGCTAAGTTCTGGCAAAGAGACTAAGAACAGATGTGCCTTCTGAAACTTCCAGGCTGTGTCATTACTGGGGAAGGGCATATTCTCTAGTTCTTTTTATATTTTTGCTTAATGTGATACAACCATTGAGAGGTCACTCTTCTATACTATAGACAATAAGTGTAGTCCATGAACTAGCTAGAATGAGCTGGGTCCCTGCCACAATGGAGCCACTGCACAAGTCCTGCCTTGCTTATGCCTGGACTGTGCCATGAGAAAGGAATGGAGTTCTATCTTGTTGATGCTGAATGTTCATCCTAAATAATCCAGTGAATCAGAAGCCTTCAAGTGCCAGGAACTGTAATACAGATAAAAGCCTTAATTATAAAGGCCAATCCCTAAGCCTTCAGAAAGAGCAATGCTGGTACCACAGACTACATTCCTAGAAAATTCTCCAAACAATCAAGATGATATTGACTCCATATAGCATGTGAGATTTGGGGAAATTAGGTGACCATTTAACCCTTATTGGCCATATATCTCATGAAAGATGACTATCTCCTCCCTCACTGAAAATCATTGTATTATATTACTTTTTCTGGAAGACACAGAAGTTAGCTATGATATTGTTTGGTCCACAGACTCTAAATGGCATTCTGAATCTTGTATATATTGATCTTATTTTCCAGTTCCATAAGGGGACACATTCTTCTGACACATAGTCTGACATGTAATGTGACAACAGAACAGAATACCTGGGACCAGGGCTGTCAAAGACATGTGTTTACCCTAGTAAAGCTTGTTAGTTTGTTCTTTGATACCTAAGTACGAAACAGGATGTATCCACCAGAAGGAGTCAAAATCAAACATCAGGCTGAACAAGAGAAAAATGACCAAATTCAATTATTAAAAAAGGCAAGGAGTTATACCCAGAGAGCAATTTAATGCAAAAAAGATCAGGCACAACAGATTTGACAGAGACAAGGGGTCCAAGACAAGAGTGGCAAATGTGTCACATCTATGTTGCCTATCTCTCTTTTCATGCAGTAACCTAAGAAACCTAAGACTTCTAAACACAATAGTCCAAATAGCCACTTCCAACATTAGAAACTGCCACACAGGTTAAGACCTATGAGTTAGCCACATCTCGGGAACAATGATTCTAATGAATAGAAGTAACAACAGGTACCTACTCTTCATCTTGTTTGGTGACTGTATTAAATACAGGCAGCACTAAATCTCTGTTGCCAGTATTCCATCCCAAGTCTACAGTCCTCATGAAGTCAATGACATTGACTAATCCTCACATTCCAGTAAAGAGCCTATTGCATGATTTAAACTCTTAGATTATCATCATTATATAGAAAACGATTTTGATTGATAAATATGTTTTTTTAAAGGAAAAAAACAACTAACAGCATACAATGCTTTTAAAATCAAGAACTTGACAAGTATGCCCACTCTCTAGTCTTGTCAACATATGGCACTACAACTGGATATCCACATGCAAAAGAATGAGTTTGGACCCTCTACCTCATACCATATACAAAAAAATAATTCAAAATGGATCAAATAGATGAATAAGCTAAAGCTATAAAACTCTTAGAAAGACACAAAGATGTAAATCTTCATGACCTTAGATTAAGCAATAGTTTCCGAGATATAATACAACCAAAGAAAAATAATAAATAAACTGGACTTCATCAAAATTAAAAAATGTGTTCATCAAACGATACTAGCAAGAAAGTGAAAATATAGCCGATAGAATGAGAGGAATATTTACAAACCATAAATCTGATAAAGAACTCCTGTAATTCAACAGTAAAAAGACAACTGAATTTTAAAATGGGTTAAGGATTTGAATATACATTCTTTAAAGACGATATCAATAGGCCAAAAAACACATAAAAAGAAACTCAACATCATTAATCATTAGAGAAATGCAAATCAAAGCCAAAATAAGATGCCATTTACCACTCATAGAATGGTTATTAAAAAAATAACAAGTATTGGTGAGAATGTAGAGAAACTGGAACTTTCATGGATTACTAGTGAAAATGTGTAACATGGTACTGTCTCTGTGGAAAACAGAAAAAATTTAAACACAGAGTTATCACAGGACCCAGAAATTCTAATGCTAAATTTATACCTAAGAGAATTGAAAAACATGTTCACACAAAAACTTACAACAAAAAATATTAAATACTAAATAAGTAGGAGTACATACCATATTTATGGATGGGAAGATTCAGCCCTCCCAGTTTGATCTAGAAAACAGACGTAGTTCCAAAGAAAATCCCAATAGGATTTTTAGTGAAATACAAGTTGATTCTGAATTTTACATGAAAGACCAAAAGGCCAGGAAAAGCCAAGTCACGCCCACAGAAGAAGAAAGTAGAAGAATTTATTCTAACACATATAAAGGCTTATTATATGTAATTTAGAGAAACTGTATATTGCAATTAAGACCATTTTGTAATTAAAAGGGTATGGCTTTGGTTCAGCAATAGAAAACAGACCAGTGGAATAGAATAAAGAAGTCAGAAACAGATCTACTAATGAATAGAAACCACAAAGAAGGCACCACAGCTCAGTGATGAAGGGAAGAATCATCTATGTCACAGGGACAAGGAATTGTCCATGTAGAAAAATAACAGACAGACATGGGGCAGGTCGGGAGTGGGGTAGACATTCGAGAAACACAACCACAGGTTTTGAGTCTTTTTATCCAAAAGTCAAGTAAAGACTCATGAATCCTCTGGAATGATGACAGAGGTTGGCATGTAGAGCACTAGTTCTGGGATGATGGGAGGTGTTCACGTGACAAAGACATGGTTGATTAGACAGAGGGTGAGTGTTAGAGCCTGTGCCTATGATTAAGGAACGGCTGGACAATTATGCTCCTGGAAAAAAGTCTTTCCATACATTCCTTCATTTATTCATTCACTGATTCACAGGATGAATAGCAGAATATGCCATCCCAAAACATGCCAATTTAGCATATTGATTATTTTGAGCTGAGGACAATTAAGAAGAAGCAAATACAAAGAAAGCTCTCTGTTGTCCCCCTACTTGCCTCGAAGCAGGAATAAATGTGTAAAGGTATCCCCCTCCCTTCTCTACCAAGAAGAACAGAAGTTAATTCCTGGAGAAAACTAGACCCTTATCAGCCCAAAGAATGTCCCAAAAGAATCCACACAGTAAACTTTACTAACTAGTCCTTATCTTCCATTAGTTCATTGTACATTTACCCTCCCATAATTTGCTGCCCTAGAAACTCAAAATCCTTTTCCCTTGTCTAGTCAACTCTCTAAAAATTGAATGTCTTTGGTTAAAGAAGCCATATAAGTCCAAGTTCTAATCACTCCTTTGCATTACTCATCACTGAATGCATCCAAATATATGTATGAAGCATATGTTAATAAACTTCTGTTTGTTTTTCTCTTGCTAATCTGTCTTTTGTCAATTTAATTTACAAGGCACAGCCAATAATCCTAAAATGGGTAGAGGTAAACATAATTTTTTTCCTCCCTTACACACATAATAAATATATATTGGTTCCCTGATACCTGCCAGGCAATGATCCTTAGGCTACGCCCTAAGGATACAGGGGCTTACATTCTAGTAGTCAAACAGACAAGAAATGCATAAGCAGATAAATAAAATTATTTCAAATAATGGTAAATGTCATAGAGGAAAAAAATAGCAATGGAATAGAGGTGACCAGGGGAAGTTTGTGGGCTTAGACAATTGCTTTAGAAAAGGTGGTCAGGGAAGAACTTTCTGAGCAAAGGAGAATAACAAACTCTGTCATTTAAACAAGCTGAAAGAGCTATAACTAAATAGCACCACAAAATGTCCAATAACAGGAAAATCAGAGTCTGATTGGAGGGTGTAGAAGTCATCAAGAACTGACAACAAAAATCCTCGCACCATGGGAAATGTAAACTTAGAGGATGGAGGTGCTCAGTTGGTCCCCATCTCGGAGGCTGCCATCCTTCCTGTGTCTGATCAGGACTGGAGACCCCAGCTGGGCCAACCAGAGGTGCACACAGGGAACCTGGGTCCTACTACCCCACTGGGTTTTAATGGAGCACCTCTATTAATTATCTGAGTGCTGGCATTGCTCCCCTGGATTCATGGCTAAATAAAGCCACCCCAGTTGCTTGGCGGCAAGCTCTTGAAGGTTAAAACAAAACTGCATCTCAGTGGATGCAGCATTTGGCGCTTATCTAAAAGTTGTAACATCACTTTGCAGTTAATAATTAGCTCTGCCTGGGTCCCCACAAAAGGTGCCACCAAAACAAAAGCAGACGTTAAGTGTGTTCGCTATACTTGCCACTGGCATAAATAGGCAAAGGGATGATTAATGAATGAGGGGGGAATTAAACACAACAGTGAACAAAGACAAAGACCCATGGCTCGGCTGCCCACAAACTGAGACAAGCTGTATCCAGAGAGGCTGCAGAAAGCCACACACACAAAAAAATCTGTTTAATGGACAGGTTGTGAAGACTTCATTTAACCTTGGGTTATGACAGCCATAGTGTTTTATTAACATTCTGACATGTTAAGGGGCCAGGGTCAGCCAGGGCAAAACCACGCGTTGCTGGGGAGTTTCCTGGCAGGGAAGGGGAAGGGCACATTTTTGTGTGGGTGACAGAGGGAAAAGAGAGCAGGCCCTAACATGTTCCACAACACCCTTCAGTCCCCCCTTTGTGAGGTGGGGCCAGAGCCCACATTTTTAAAGAGTTGTTTGGATGTCAAACAAAGCAGATGAGGCACCCATACAAATGCCCCAGCTGAAGCCCTTTGACAAGGCCTGTCCACGCCTCAAAATGGCCACATTATAGACTGGGCCAGATTCAGGACCAAATAATAAAGAATACTGCTCAGAGGCATCTGCCACAAAGTGTAGAGAGTTCAGGGGCTTTTAGAGGGGTTTATAGGCACAGGAGGGCTTGGGGCTTTCTCTTCTAATTAGTTCTAAGGGGAAACTTTCCCCCTTAGAAAGTCTCCCGTGTTTGGCCATTTGATTTTGAAGGTCTGGGTAGGGATAAGCCAGTGGGAAGTAGCAACTGGCCAAACCCTAGGGACCCCTGGTTGGCTTTCTGGGCACATCCCCCTTTCTACAGCCTTTCTTCCCTCCCAGGGCCTCCCCACATCAGCCAGGTGCCCATTCCCACAGGCTCTGTTTCCAACCAGGTGTCTGATGGGGAGGGATCTGATAAATTAATCCCTGTGGAAGATTTAGGTGATAATGAGCCTAAAGGTTCTCCCAACCCTCTCCAGGGACATTTGCATTTTAATGGAGCCCTCTGACAAGCCCAAAGGCCTTCAAGAACCATAGCAGTGAAACAGTAATTGTGGAGGTTATACTCTACGGGCAGATCAGAATGGAGATATTTATGGGCTTGATGAACTTCCTGGACTACTCACAGTCATACCCCCAAGACCCTTGCCAAAATCTATAGGCTTTTATTTCATCTTTTCTCTGTCTACATTACTCAGGTATTGGAAATACCACACGAGAAAACGGATGTCAAACACTTTAAATACCTGAGTCAATGTGATGTTTACTGAATGATGAAAACCTAGACCAGAGCATATTCTTAGCGATCAACACCCTCAATTAACAGATGAGGAAATGGAAACACTGAGAAATGATGTCTTCATGTGAGTCACTCAGCAAATCGCTGACAGAACTAGCACCAGGCATTGAGTCTCCTGATTCAAGGCCAAGGCTTTTTCTATTGCATGACTTTTCCTCTGTCCTCAAAGCCTATCCTAAACATGCCTTGACTGCTGGTCTTATTTTTTAACTTGTGTTTTATAGCTTTAATGTGAGCTACCGTTCTGTAAGTGTAAAGGAAATGCAGAATTCCAGTTCTGAAAATATCACCTAAGTAAACATGGAAATTCAAACTAAGACTCTTATGTCCAGGATAGCATTTTATAGCAATCTCATTGTTAAAAGGTAAGTCAGAAGCTGGGCTCGGTGGCTCAGCCTGTAATCCCCTGCCTTTGGGAGGCTGAGGTGAGTGGATTGCCTGAGCCCGCGGGTTTGAGACCCACCTGGGCAGTGAGACCTCATCTCTACAATAAATAAAAAAAATCAGCCGGGCGTGGTAGCGCATGCCTATAATTCCGGTTACTCTGAAGGCTGAGGCGGAAGGATCGCCGGAGCCCAGCAGGTCGAGGCTGCGGTGGCCGGGAGCAGTCACTGCACTCCAGTCTGGGCAAAAGAGTGAGACTCCAACTCAAAAAAAAAAAAAAAGGTAAGTCAGATCATAAGAAGTGTTAGAATAGATGTGTAACCATCAGAATCTCTCCTGTCATTGCTGCTGGGAGTATTAAACCAAAACAACTCTTTGGAAAACAGGTTGGTTTTTCCAGTAAAGTTTAAGGTATGCATATCTACAGATCCAGCAATTAAATTCCAAGAGAAGCTCCAGCTCATATGTACCAGGAGAAGCATGTAGGCCTGTTCAAAATGAGCAACAATATAGGAACTATACAATACCCATCTTCTGGAGGACAAACTGTTGCACTTTAATATGATGGAATATTATATAGCACTGACAATGAATAAACTTCAGCTATAAGCATCAACATAGATGAAATTTAGTAACATAATGTTGAATGAAAAAAAAATCTCAGAAGAAAACATCAGGCACACCGTCCTTCTTTTTTTCAAAATAAACATTTTAAACAGCCAAAACTAAGAAATATATTATTTAGGTGCATAAATGTATATGTGCTAAAATATTTTAAAAGTGGAATGGCATATTAAATACAAAATTCAAGATAATTATGATGCTGAAGAGGACCACATAGAAAAACATAGTTACTATCCATGTTATTAATAGAATTCTTGTGTTGGTTCATTCATTGCATTATTTAAATATGTAAATGCAGGTATAGAATTAGAAATGCTCTGCATAGACCAATTGATGATAGAGTGGAATAAGCCAAGAATTATGATGAATTCAATTACATGTGCCAAAAATAAAAAAAATTAATAACCATCTACCTTAGGGAAAAGCCAAGTCCTAAAGCAGACAGAAAAACATGTCTCCCATTTTTGACATTTAAGTCAAAAATTTCTGCCAGCCTAGAAACACAGAGAAGCCATGGATAGAGACAAAGTAAACACTTGAGGTAATGTCTTTTCCCAAAACTTGCCCAACTGGGAAAGTGGTATCAAATTAAGAGAAGAATCTAGACACTGATGCAAGTGCATCAGTGATGTGAACAGGAGATCTAGTGAAAGTTAGAACTGACTAGGACACTAGAGCTCTGCATAAAGCAATAGGTTTAAACAAGACAGAAAAGAATTAGGGAGATGGATACACTAAAGTCAAGTTGAGGGTCAAAGGCAAAATCCAAAGGGGCAAAGAAAACTCTGTGGTTTGCAAACCTTAGAATAAATTAGGCACTGGGGTTGATGGACAAAGGGGCTCACAAACTGGACACAGGTCCAATTCCAGAGAGATATGTGACAAGTCTATAATCTCCAATCTAGGTCACCTTTCTAATTTAATAAGGTCTCATTAATTTGAACAAAACTAATTTGGAATGGCTGGAATAATCAGTCTGGAATGAAACTGATCTTTCAAGTATAAAAAAAGTGTTTCCTACCTGAGCCCGTGGGTTCGGGACCCGCCTGGGTAGCGAGACCTCATCTCTACAATAAATCAAAAAAAAATCAGCTGGGCGTGGTAGCACATGCCTGTAATTCCGGCTACTTGGAAGGCTGAAGCGGAAGGATCACCGGAGCCCACCAGGTCGAGGCTGCGGTGACCGGAAGCGGCCACTGCACTCCAGTCTGGGCGACAGAGTGAGACTCCAACTCAAAAAAAAAAAAAAAGTGTTTCCTCAGCAAATTAATAGCATGAGACACATCAAGTGGGGGTACTTAACCTATGTAGGTGTACAAACTTGTCATAAATATCTACATTCATTTGGTCTATAACAATTAGTATGTTAATTACAGATGATCTTTAGTCATTATAAGAGGCCCTATCCTAAGGGCCTAAGAATTATCCAGTTCAGGGAGTATATGTTACCAATATATTTCTAAGTAGTAAAGCTGTGCTTTGAAAATAATATTTTAGTAATCTGTTGCTGCCAAAAGAATTATAGGAGGGGATAAATAATTTTCTTTCTATCCTTCTTAGTTGGGATAGGCCCCTGTACAGATTAAAAGACAAAAACAGAAATTTATTAACATGAACTCCTCAGGAGTGAAGATAATTTTTTCCTCCTCCTCTGAAGATTTGACCTGCTGAAGTAAACTGACAGTAGATGAACAGAATAGGCATACAAATTTATTAACATGCAAGTATACATGGAACTCAAAGAAAAACCAGGTGACTAGAGCTTAAATAGCATAGGGGAGAGGGAGATGGTGGAATGCAGGCAATTTTGAAGAGCTAGTAAATGATTTTTAGGAGAGTTGATTGGGCCTAAAGAATAGACAATAGCTTGTAAATGATCCTCTTTGAAAACTGAATGGGGCCAAAGAACAGACATAGCTTGTGACAAAGTAATTCTAGGTGTGGTTACATTCCTCAGTCTTCCTTTCTGCAATATAAAATCAATCTGCCCTAGTTAGTGCAAGTTCAGAAAAAGGACTGAAGGCGATGTGTTCCTTTTAGGGAAGCTTCAAATAACTAAACTTCAGAGAAAGAGAGATTTCCACTCTCTGCTTGGGGGGAAAAACAGAAGAAATTAGAAAGGCTTTGCTTCCGAGGCTTCTAAGATCATGTACTTTCTTTTAGTTCAAAGTTCTCAGTATACCAAAGTGCCATACTTTGGAGTATTGTTTTCTGGGCCCCAACAATACCTCATGTATGCATGGGAGATGCCCAGAAAAAAACGAGTAAATTCAGAGAGGTGGCTTGAGTTTGGGCTTAAATACCATCTTCAATTGAAGCAAAGAAAGAAAGGTGTTTGCGGGGGAGACAAGTAATAAGGAGGTAGCCAGGTGTAGTATGGAACACAGAGCAAGGTTTGTTCCACAGCTTTATGCTGACACCTTGTCTAATGATAAGTGTCTCCATGATATGGAGTCTTCCTTCTCTTTCTGGCACAGGAGAGACGCTCTTAAGAATGGAAATTTCACCAGGTGTAGTGGCTCAAGCCTGTAATCTCAGCACTTTGGGAGGCTGAGGTGAGGGGATTGCCTGAGTCCACGGGTTCAAGAACAGCCTGGGCAACTTAGAGAGACCTCATCTCTACAATAAATCAAAAAAATTAGCTGGGAGTGGTAGCGTGCACCTGTAGTTCCAGTTACTTGGAAGGTTGAGGAGGAAGGTTGACACTGGGGTGACCATGAGCATGCCACTGCACTCCAGCCTGGGCAAAACAGTGAGACTACAACTCAAAAAAAAAAAATGGAAATTTTGGCTGGACACAGTGGTGCCTGCCTGTAATCCCAGCACTTTGGGAGGGTAAGGCAGGAGGATTTCTTGAGGCCAGGAGTTCAAGATCAGCCTGGGCAACATAGAGACCTTGCCTCTATAAGAAAAAAAGAATTTCAGAGCTTCTCCTGTGGCTGTAGTCTCTCCAAATAATCAGCTGAAAATAATTCTTACACCAAAGAGACCTATTTTATAGTAGCATGTTCTGGTCTCCTATAGGGTAGAGATTGGCTCAGATTAAAACAGATCTTAAACCCAAACCCAAAACCCATGAAAAGAGTCTTTTGTGTTCTAGAAGGTGACATAAACAGAATCAGAAAATTGATTTCAGTCTTCCCACATTCCAAACAATATTTGAACTGGAAGGGACTTCCATCCCTAGAGAGGCACTGTCCCTCTTCAGCATGCTCCATAGAGAGACTTAAAAGCCTCTGTCCCTTCTTCGGGACCTGATGTGGTCTAAGAAAACTGTTAATCTGCTTTTTCATCTCAATAACTGTCAGAAGAATAACACGTGCATCCTTAGTTTGACATAACAGTCGGGTCTCATTGAGTCCCCTACATGTGTCTACTTCTCTGTTCTGTGAAAAACACTGTTATAATTCTAAAACAAGTTCAAAAAGAAACTGAAGAGTCAAGTTCCCCATCAGTATCACATTTTGGAAGTACAGAAAAGGTTAGAGGGGATACACAATGTTTTTATAATAACTAGATAAACCACAGCTTTACACATATCAACAAACTTAGATTTGAACATATTGCAATGAGAATGATTGACAAGTTTCTATCAACAGACTTAGAAAATATGGTTCCCATGTTAAAAAGTCAGTTTATGTAGAATGTTTGAAACCACAGTGTGTGAGCATGTGAGTATGTGTGTGTGTAAAGAGGAGGGTGGCAAATTGAGCAGGGGTGTGTGAAAAAAATTATTAATTAGGTTAAACAGTAGAACAATATGCAAAAATCATTTTAACTAAATATAGTTTTATTGAAATATTAATAAGATAAATGATATGGGTCTTGCAAGATCATTTGATTCATCTATGAAGAATATCATTCAGAATTTTTCTTTTTAAATTTTCAAATAGCTCTTTTACTGCAGGGCTGGCAAAAAAAAATACATTTTTTTCCAGCCCTTTTAGTAAATGTACACTAGAGTGAGTTTAATTGCTCTGAAGTCTAATGTCCTCTGTCTTTGAAACGGTTCAGGAAGGAAGGCATAGAGCTTTTTCTAATTTGGCAGCAAAGGAATACAGCATGTTTATCTCTGCTTGCTTTTTGGAGGTGCGGATGAACACACAAAACTAAAGGGCACTGGAAAGATAAGTTTCCATGACATCCTCAATAACTCTTTTATATTGGCGACTGGCTTTTCTATATGTAGCATTCAGAGGCAAATATAAAAAAAATGATGTAAAGCCAAAATTATTTCCTTGATAACACTTGTTTTAAACACCTCACCACTAAATAGCTAAAAGTCTCCAAAGTGAATGCATAAACCATATAAAAGCCACAAGCATACTTACATAAATTCTTAAGATTAAAGTAATAACTTCTAGAAAAAGGTGGGAGAAAACACACTACAATAAATCTATTTGTAATGGTATTTGGGCTCTACCAACTGCTTTCATTGGTCTCCAGTGGCTTACATATAAAACAATACATTTGATGTATGATTTCAATTCCTTATGGAAAACTGTTCTATCTACAAACAGCCTGTCAAAGAGAATGCCAAAAAAACTCTCTCTGCGTCCCAATATGAGGCAGGACTTTAAGATATAACTTAAGGTCACCATTTGTTCTTGCTTGGTCAGGTTTAAGACTATAATTGAGGAATGCCTGACCTGGGGGAGGCAAGTGAATAGGGGGAGTAGGTTTATTTATAGTGAAATAGAAATAGGCAAGGTATCAGAACTTGAAGTTAAATGGCATTGTTTTTTTGTTTGTTTGTTTTGTTTTTTATTTTTATTTTTTGAGTTGGAGTCTCACTGTGTCGCCCAGACTGGAGTGCAGTAGCCGCTTCCGGCCACCGCAGCCTCGACCTGCTGGGCTCCGGCGATCCTTCCGCCTCAGCCTTCCAAGTAGCTGGAATTACAGGCATGCACTACCACACTCGGCTGATTTTTTGATTTATTGTAGAGAGGAGGTCTCGCTGCCCAGGTGGGTCTTGAACCCGCGGGCTCAGGCAATCCACTCACCTCAGCCTCCCAAAGGCGCAGGATTACAGGCTGAGCCACCGAGCCCGGCTGCATTGTTTTGCCGGGAGAGTGGCTCTACAACATCGGCAGAATTCAAGGAGTGGCTCTCTGGAAGCTGCCTGGAACTTGTCCCCCACTTCCAAGCCCATGGCGTATGGCAGCCATCAGCTCCAAAAAACCACCCTTGAGCTCAAAAATCTACTTTCCTGTTATTGAGGGGTACACTGGAGGGAGGAAAGTTGCTGCAGAATGAAAACAAATGCCATTCTAATTGGCCTGTAAATTGCAGCCCTTCATCATTAGAACATGGCTCTGTGTTCCAGCCATCATTTTTTAATCCCAAATTAAAGTTGTCCAGGTTTAAATAGGGAATTATAAAGTGAAAAATGTCTACAGTTGCAAGAGGGCAAAATACAACTCCTGTGGGCTATTCTTCTTGAGAAATTAGAATCTTCCCAAAACACCCTCCTAATTTAGTTCTGACCACTCCCCAATTCTTCCTCATGCTCCTAACTTTAGAATCACAGTCCCTGGGGAATGTTGACCAATCTGTTGTGGTTCAAATCTCTTAAAGGGACATTCAGCTTTGTCAGAAGATCAATACGTTGTAACCCCAAGTCAATGTTTAGTTCTTTTTGCCATAATGACTGGATTTGTTTTTCAAAATAGTTTTTAAATAAACACATTTTGTTGTTGTTGTTATGGACTTTGGTCATTTGTTGAGCATCTCACTGCATAATTTGCCTATGGCATAAATAAACTCCATTTCACAGAGGAAGGGCCTAGCTAGAACACATCTCATCACTTCTCCTGACTCCCGGGAGGATCTTTCTTGTTTTTAATCCTCTTCAGGGAAGTATGTACCAACACCAACAGAAAATCTGACCACATAAATAACATTCCACCAGCAAATTCCATCTACCTTAAGTTTCTCCCCAACACCTTTTCTTCGAAGTCCAACTTGCATGGACAATGGACAAGCAATGTTGGCCTTCATCTTGAAAAATGATTGGAGGTTATCATTAAGCAACACCTCATCAAGTGAGATCAATTATTCAGCACTATTTACAGACAAGGAACTGAGACATTGTCTAGTATAAATATATCTTCCAGCTGGGCTTGGTGGCTCAACCTGTAATCCCGCGCCTTTGGGAGGCTGAGGTGAGTGGATTGCCTGAGCCCGCGGGTTCGAGACCCGCCTGGGCAGCGAGACCTCATCACTACAATAAATCAAAAAATCAGCCAGGCGTGGTAGTGCACACCTGTAATTCCGGCTACTCAGAAGGGTGAGGTGGAAGGATCAAGGATCGCCGGGGCCCAGCAGGTCGAGGCTGCGGTGGCCAGGAGCGGCCACTGCACTCCAGTCTGGGCGACAGAGTGAAACTCCAACTCAAAAAATAAAAATAAATAAAAATAAATAAATAAATAAATAAATAGATAAATAAATAAATAAATCTTCCTTGGTTGAGCTGATTATAGCTAGAGACAAGAATGGCTGATATGAAATAATTAAGTATCTAAGTATATTATATTAATCCTAAGGGTTTTAACTTAAGGAATAGTCAGTGCAGAATAGAAATGTCCTAGAAGATTTGACAAAAGGCTTGGGAATTGAACAGGAATTAAAAGAAGGATCAGATGTATTTAATCCAGCAGAGCAATGCAGGACAGAGCTCCCAAAAGGAGACAACAGCATAAACAAAGGCATGGGGGTAGGAATAGTTTGGTATAAGGGGGCCTAAGAAAGTAAAGGAAAAAGAGATTTGGCTGTGAAGAATGGTTAGTTAGGCAGACATTGCTAAGTGCAGCTTTTTGGTTTTGTCTCCTGGATCTTTTCCAAATTCCACAAACCTCCTTTGAGGGACATGTCACAAACGCTGTCTTTGGTTGAAACCTCACACATAGGCGTCCTTGACGTTAACCACATGGAGTGCTGCCTTGGGCTCTTGATATGACTGGCCCTCCTCAGTCTGGTACAGTATATGGTCCTCCATATAGTTTCAACAAACAAATATTGAGTATATTTGATTTATTGATTTTTTTGTCAAAAATACAGCTATAGAAAGCTTAAGGACAAAAAATGTTCATCACATCTTCTATTTTATACAAATAAACATTCTTATCCCTAAACTGTCTATAGCTATATTTTATCAAATATAGTCATTTTTGCTGCTTTATTATTTTTTTAAAGTTTGTCTAAAATTTTCACTTAATAAAAGATAAGTTTTATAAATAAATAAAAGATAAGTTTCTGGAAGAGAAAACACATAACTTCTTCCTTGCTAACTCAAGACTCAATCATTTGCACATACTAAGCAATAGTTAACTTACAACGCTGAATATCCTTTCTATATCAGCATTTGAATCAGATAATTTAGACTATATTGAGTAGTTTTAACAAACTTGCAATATAAGGTTTCCATGGGGAATTTATTGACAAGAAAATAAATATTCAGTTCAAGGCACTGACTTCTGCAAAGACAGAATTACCAGAGGGATTCTTCTCCCCAAGGTGCCATTCATAAAAAGAAGATTCCCTATAAATGGCCAAACTCTCAGCTTCAAATGATGCATTTTTGAAAGGAAACCAATTTTCAAAGTTTCTTGTGCTTTTGAAGTGAATTCATTGACTTCATGAACTGTAAATCTGTCTTTTCCTGGTACAAATATCATATTTAAAAATGCCTTTTTTTCCAAGAAAATTCAGGATTAAAATGTTATTCATTTATTAATTTAACAAATATTTATAAAGTAGCTACTATGTGCCTGCTCTTTCCCCTCAGAATAGCAATCTGAGCTTTAAACTATGTGATGAAGTATAGGACTTCTCGAATTAAATTTCCTGAGTAATACAGTTATGGGCTGAAGTGTGTTACCCCAAAAAGATGTTGAAGTTCAGTCTCCAGTACCTGTGAATGTTACAAGTTAAGATAAGGATATTAGGATGGGCCCAAATCCAGTATGACTGGTGTCCTTAAGAAAAAGGGACAATTTGGATACCCAAAGAGGGAAGACAAGGTGAAGACTCAAGGAGAATAACATCTGCAAGTCAAGGAACACCTGAGGTTCCCAGAAGCTAGGAGAGAGAAATGGAACCAACCCTGCAGACACATTGATTTTAGATTTCTAGTCTTCAAAACTGTAAGGCATTAACTTTCTGTTTTTTAAGCCACCTGGTTGGTGGTGCTTTGTTACAACAGTCTTAAGAAATTAGTGCAAAAACTTTCAAATTTTCAAGATTAATGCCAAATAAGTGACCTTTTGACAAGTTGAAGTGTACTTGAAGTGTTATCAAAAGCACAAAACATGTAAAACTCCATTCATAGTTGTGAATGAAGCTACCACCTGAATCCAAAATAAAATGCTTCTCAGAGACCACATGTCTCCATTTGACATTTTCACTTTATAGTTCATCCATCCATGTCAAACTGAATATACCTTCTCGATTCTAGGACTTTATGATAACTACTCTTTAGTTTATCATTTTATTTATTTATTTATTTATTTATTTATTTATTTATTTTGTGAGTTGGAGTCTCACTCTGTCGCCCAGACTGGAGTGCAGTGGCCGTTCCCGGCCACCGCAGCCTCGACCTGCTGGGCTCCGACGATCCTTCCGCCTCAGCCTTCCGAGTAGCAGGAATTACAGGCATGCGCTACCACGCCTGGCTAATTTTTTGATTTATTGTAGAGATGAGGTCTCGCTGCCCAGGCGGGTCTCAAACCCGCGGGCTCAGGCAATCCACTCACCTCAGCCTCCCAAAGGCGCGGGATTACAGGCTGAGCCACTGAGCCCAGCTAGTTTATCATTTTAAAATTAGAGGAAGTCAAGGACAGGGACTCCCTCACCTAGAATCCCCCACTATAAATGATCCACCAACACGGGAACATTTGTGGGTATCATGAGCTCTTCAGTGGCCACCTTTCTCCGCTGGTCTAAGAGGGTCCCTCTGTCTAGGATAATTCATGCTTCTTGAAATTTTTGTAAAGACATTTGATGTCATGATGATTATTTACCTGTCATCATCTCACCTGTCAACTCTTGAGCATAGCTAGAACCCTTTATCCAACAACAGCAATGAAATCTATAGAAGAGCTTGAAATACCGCTTTCAAACTTTCAAAGGGCATTTATTTGCTCTTATGGGGTCATTTTATGTTCTGCTATTTTTTTCCATTTCATAATTCTCTTATGTGGAGTCACTTCTTTTCTGGTGTGGTTTTTGCCTCCTAGTTTTATTACTTCCTTTTAGAGTTCATTCATTAGGTGTGTTCATTTTTCATTCTTATTTATTATTTTAAAATTTGTACATAGTATATTAAATTTTATTGAAGGGAAATCCTGTTCTAGTATAAAGCTGAAATTCTCTATCTTAATTCCTCTCCACTACCCTCCCCCACAGACCAATTATCAAGGAATCTGTTGGGCCTATCACTCAAATTATATAACTAGTTCACTTGACTTTATATTTGTCAGTACCCTCTCTTTCAAAGAAAAAAAAATCAATAAATGGGATGCCTTTAATAGAGAGTGAATTAATAGAGATCAGCTCATAATAGAATTGCTATTTTCAGCAGTTATTGCCTAGAAATGATTGTAAGGTCATCACCTGGTTTGTGGCTATAATAGTGTCACCAGGAGAGAAAAGGCAGGCACAGACTGAAAGACCTTTGTGAGCTGGTGTTTTTTGTTCATATCTTGGGAGGAGTTTCAGTCCTAAGAGTAAGGCCATGGATGGGTAACAAATAAGGAGTCAGCATTACCACCACCCTTTTGTCTTGGTCTGAGTGAAAATATTTGGGTCACACTACAGCCCTGGGAACAAGGTTTGAATAAAAAAAAGCCACGAATTTCAGTCCCATCATCGTCCAATGTGCCAATTTCCAAAGAGCTGGCCCTAAAACCTGCTGCTCCCTGGACAGCGCCCCTTGACACTCTCTCAGAAGCTGGATCCACCAGGCCATGATCCAGCTCTGCCAGGAATTCTTATGAACCCTGCTTTAGGAGTGGTTGATTAAAGCAAAGGGTCAGCTGCAGCAGTGGCTGCAGTCCCTCTAAAGTCCTCTGAGATGGTGCTGTAATTACAATAGCACACAGTTCCCTAAGTCCCAGGCCCTTCATGGGGGAAGGAGGATGGGCAGCCACAGAGTTCTGGTAAAACCAGGGCCTGTGGCAAGGGCAGAGATGGCTGACCTGACAGTTCAGAGTTCTCACCACCCAACAGCTTTGCCTGACTTGCCTCCCTCACCCCTTATTCTCATCTCCCCCCTTGCCATCCCCAACTTCAGTGCAGGGCTGTCCTATCTTTTGTTCTGGCAGAGATAAGATGTATAAATGATGAGTGGTTGACAAAGTGTACTTCAGTGCCGCAGGCAGCTCATCAATCATTTTCCACATGTCGACGGATAATTGATGCAAACCCTGCAGGCGAAGCTCCATCAGGTGAGAGGAGGGAAGAATTAAATCTGCTGTCAGGAGCCAGGCAGCTGATCTGTATTTAACATTCTTTTTAATTTAGCACTTGTTTGTTTTAAGCTGAGTTTGTGGCCCCCCTTGCTCTCCACACTTGAGGGAGTAGCCTGGCCTTCGCTGCGCCTACCCCCACTCGGAGCCCTGAACTCATGGGTTTCCTGGACAAGGCTGTGGGGAAGGAAAGCAGACAAGACCACCCAGGACTGCTAGGGAGGTGCAGGGAAACTTTCTGCCTAAGTGAAGCTTAACATCAAAGGCTGGGCTGTCAAGCAATTATCTGTCAACAGGTTAGGTTGGCAGGTGCTACCTGAACACAAGGAAGAAACCACTTATTGCTTTCTTTACTTAAGAAAAAAAATGCAAAACTAAAAATAATCCAACCCCATATTTCCTTTATGTTATGAGACTGAGTAACACTTTGAGCATAGAGTTGAAGAGGTTTTGGTTTCCTTACTTCCCTTGCTTCAAGCAAACTATTCCAAAGTGAAATCACCCTTAGAAGGTGCTTGTCAGCTGGTGAAATCTGAGAATCGGCAAGAATGGTCAAGCCTCTGTATGTTTCCTTCTCTTAGTGGACTCCAGCTCATCTTTCTATCACCTGCCTCCAATGCTCGCACTCCTGTGCTCATGTATACACACAAACACACGCACCAACTTGCACACCCACTCCCACAAAACTTTTCCAGTCTACAGAAATCTTTGCTTTTGGTGACTCGGGTATTCTGGTGAATGGAAAATTACCACATCTTCCACAATTGCCAATTTTCAAAAGAATGATAATATAATTTATAAGACCCTTAATTCCAAAGTGACCCTGAACATCATCTTGCAGTATGGGGTCATTTGTAAGAATATGATGTAATGAAAAATGTTCTGCTTGATAGAATGCCAGATAAACCAGCTTTTATTAGATTTCATTTTCTACAAGGAAATGAGCTGATATCTAAGAAGACGCAATCCTAATGGCCAGGTGTCAGTCTCTGAAGTCGTTGCTATGCCATCTCAGCTGAACAGCAGGCATCTTTCAAAGCAGAGGTCTGCTCTGACCCTGCTTTCCTGCATCTTGGGCTCTGAAATCAACTATCTCTATTTTGTCGAAGTTGAGAAGTATAAACAATGTTCCAGGACCATGGACTGCCCCCAAAGGTGCTCTCTACCCTAATTATTTTTATGTTTGCAAATATAACTTTGGGCCCCTCTCAGCCAACCTCAGTAACAGAGTGCTTATCAAATGAGAGGTACTATTGGGATCACACTGAACATTGCATTCAAGATTTGCATCTTGCATTGGACTGGAGATAAATTAGAGTCTAGATATATTTAAATGCATATGAAACACAAACCATCATCAGCTGTACATATAGTCTTTTAACAAATGTGTAGCAAGTACCCATCAAGTGCTGAGCACAGTGGCGGAGGCTGAAGGGAGAGCTGTTTGTCCTTTGGATCCTTGGTAGCTGATAAGTTCACAAAAATGCTATGATATAAAAGTGTCAAGTGCCCTGTCAATGAGCAATTTGAAGAGAATATGCATGGTTAATACACACTTTTGAAATGTTCAGTCCATTAGATATTAGAGCAACACAATGTGAATTAAAAGTTTTGTTTCTGTTGGGTTTTTTTTTTTCTTGGTTCTTTTTTTAAAAAACACCTATCAAAATAACGAAGGTGGGGGAAAATAAAACCCCGGGTTATGAAAACTATGGAGAAATGGGCACTGATACACAGACAATAGGGAAGAAATGAATTAATATTGCCTAAAAGGTAATTTGGCGATACACATCAGAGACCTTAAATATTTCTAAGAGGTTTTCCTGAAGTGATCATCAGAGATACATGCAGATTTAGACATAAAAAATGTTCACTGAAAATACTCTTATATGTAGCATTAGAAATGGTATATTATATGCACATGATGAGGGATAAAGGGCTATGGCACTTCAGGGGTGATTCCACGTGGCTAAGAAGAATCAGGGAAAGATTCTTGAGGAAAGTGACTTTACACTAACTCCTGAAAAACGAATAGGACTGTGGTCTGCTGGTCCAGAGAAGGATAGTTAGGAAAGTAGGTGGATGGGAATGAAAAGAGCAGAGAATGAAGAAAGCAGAGAGCATTTGAGACAAGCAGGTGTCAGCCAGTTTGGCAGAAGCACCATGATTGTGAAAGGTGCCGTGGAAAATACAGCTTCCTGGCCCACTAAGCTGCACCAGGCTGTACTGCAACATTCGCAGGCATTTTTGGCAGGCAAGGGAGTAGCCCTAGCTGCTTTTCTACATTTAAAAAAATGTTTGATCAACATTGTGCCTTTGGAAGATGACTCCATTTGTACTAAAATAGGCTAGAGTGGGGAGAGGCAGAAAGCAGGGAGACAGGATAGATGATCACAAAAGTCATGCAAACTGCTCATCAAGAAACAATATGCTCCCCATTAGCACACAAGGCAAAACACTGTCTGGCTTAGTTTCTTAAAACAGCAGCTTCTGACCAAAGGATTTTTTTTAAGTCTACTTATCAAAACATGGGCTAACAAATGATCAGTCTCCATTTACAAGTTATCAGAACCTGTTATCAATCCCTAATTAAAATTTAAAGATACAAGGAATTCTAAGACATTTTAAATACATAGAGTAACTGAGAGTAACAGAGGTGAGGTTCTACGCTAACAGCCTGCCCTAATGGGGTCAGTCACTAATTACTTGATGGGCTAGAAACATGTCATAATTTATAAATGTTTATAGCTAAAAGCCTAAAAAAAAAAAAAAGAGTATTATGGATGAGTCTAAGTGAAGATTGGGTATGAAGCTAGTAATTCCTCCTGAACCCAGCATCTTTTGTATCTACTGATTTACAATAGTTCTAAGAATTGTCCTAACAAAAGGTATTTGAACAGTCTCTGTGACTGGTGTTCAGATGTAATCATACCAACAGTTAACATTTGTCAAGTGCTTACTACATACCAGGCACTATTAAAAATATGAAAACCAACTCGTTTATTCCTCACAATAACTTTTATGTGGTACACACTACTATTATCCCATTTTACATATGAAGAAACTAAAATAATGAACCCAGCATAGCAAAGCTAATGAGTGGAAGAGCCAGGAATTGAACCCAAGGAGTCTAGTTCAAGAGCCATTACTATTAACTTTTTTTCTAGACCAAATCTCACTAAAACACTTCCTATATTAGTTGCAGGCATGACAGTGGATGGTGGTGTGTATGTCAGGGGGTGGCATGTACATAGGTGTAGGTGCTAAGAGAAGATGAGAAACTGAACCCCAAAAGTGAGCAGGACTGTAAAGCCCAGTACTGGAAAGAGATTCTCACTAGGGAAGGAAGATCAACAGACAAACCTGCTTTAGCAACAGGACCTAAGGGTAGGAAAATAGTGGTTCTGGGTAGTTCTCAGAACCCACCTTCACCTGGGCAGCAGCATATCTTGTACATATCCTCTAGGGAGAGAGGGACATAGCTCAGTACCCTAAGCCCAAGCAACCAGGCCCTCCAACCTAAGGTCTATTTTAGGAGACTAGCATTAAGTCTTTGAACCAATGTGCAATGGGAGCTTCAAATAGTATTCTGCCCACTAGAAGTGGTGATTTGGGTAGTAGCCTGGGTGGAAGCAGGAGAGTAAAGCCTGGTGGTGTGCCTGAGAAGGCAAGGGACTGGAAGACTGAGGGGTGGGAGTTCAGGATGGAGGAGCACCAATGGCAAGGCTGGGAACTTGAGCAAAGTGAAGGGGACCATCCCAGAGATGAGAGACAGCAGTGGGTTTGCTAGCCCAGCCCAGGGTTCCCTTGTGAATCAGGTGGCCCTGACATCACTGACGTTGGTTAGGAAGCACACGGGAATGAGTCCTGAGAACAGAATCACCCTTCCGAGGGGATACCTAGAGGTGTTTAAAGGAGGAAAGAACCACAAGGGGTAGAAGATGCTGAGACCCACTCGTATTTTAAAAATTATATTTAAGTTGTTTCTCACTTTCATATTTGCAATGGAGAGTTTATTTTACTTAGGATAAATGAGTCTCCAATTGGATGTCACTGGGTATCCCTCACAGATGTGAGACCACAGTAGCTGCTCCTTAGAACACAGAGAGGAGGTTCTCTTGTAAATAAGTTTGTGTTGTACAAAATACATCCTGCCCAACACTCACCCATCTTTAATAAGTGCCTTCTGATGGGCCCTGGGCTAGACAGTGAAGAATCATGTCAGCAACACAGAGGCCCTGACCTGTACTCTGGGGCGTGCTACTCCCAGGGACTGCTCCAAGGTCTCTCTAGAGCCTCTGGGCATCCTCATGATGGGCAGGCTTCAGGGATGGATTTCCCTACAAGTTGTTTTTTTCTTTCCCACATCAGGGAGCAAAAACACCCATCATCTCCATCAGTAAAGCCAAGTGAACAGCTTTACATTGAGCTCATGTGGCACCTGGCCTTTCTCATGGAGCTGCCACTTCCCATGCATTCTCTGAGTCAAAAGCAAAGTTTGCTTTTTAATTTCTGTAACTAGAAGCTCTCTTTGTTGACAAGACAGCTGCATGGGCTGACATCAGGGCCATATTCCTGAGCAGGCTCACAGTCACCTCCAACTTCCTTAACCTGTAGAGCACTAATAGAACTTCAACCTCCCGCTCTTGGTTGCCTCCATCCACATCAAAGACTCAGAGTTTTCTGTCTGTGCTTCCCCTAGGTAAGTGAAACACTGGCAGTGTTTCATGCAGTGAGAGCGGAGCAGCGGACTTTGGAGCTGCCCTGGGATCCCGAAAGCCGTCATTTTCCTCCACAAAGACCTCCATGAAAATGCCTGCTTTTCCTGTTACTATCTAGAACCAGAGTTCCATGGAAAAAGAAAAAAGCAATGCTCACACGTTGTTAGAGAATAAATTCTTTTCTTTGCCAGTCCTCCCTTTTCTCCTCTTAACATAACTACCAGACTTTGATTTTATGGGCAAGTATTTGAGACAGCAGAAGCACTTTATATGCTGTGATCTGAGTCAGTAGTTGCTTGGCTAGTTTGTTTTGTTTTGTTTTAAGCTGGTTAAAATGTTACATTCATACTTAAATATTTTAATTTAAATCATGTGAATCAAATTAGTTTGATCTTTTGATGCAGGCTTGGGCCTTTTCTTTTGCATATGAGATTGTTGACTGGAGCTTAGCATGGACTATTTTGTGCAAACTATTCTTACTACATAGCTTCCAAAATTTCCTGTTTTGTTTTCTTTAAAGGAGAAACAGAACTTAAAAACTCCTGCAAGGCAATCTAATTGCAGACTTCTTCTAGAACTTTATTTTATTTTTTCTCCCAAGCTTTTACAGCTGCCTTGTCCACACTTGGTTGTATTTTTTTTAACTAAACTTCATTGAGTCTCTCCAAAACATCTACATTAGTTTTCATGAAAAAAAAAACTGCATGCTCACATTTCATTGGTTTTATAACATTTAATTAAACTGTATTATTACAACATAAACACAACTAACAAAAGTAGGTTTGGAAGTAGACTCAACTGACTCTTGGTAAACATGCAGTTCACCTGGTAGGAACAGAAGTACCCAGCTGTGCATATACAGGGTGATGTGCATCAGCCAGCATGTTTCATGGGAGGATGGCAGACCTTGGTGAGTACACCAGGCTGGTGAAATGCCAGTTGTTTAAGAGCATGTCTGCTGTATGTGTGGACTGATGCATGTATACGCTATATTCACACACATATACACATATTTTTTGAGATGGTATTTAGTTTTAGAGAACAAGACAATATATTTATTAAGATTGCCTGGCAACACCAATGTGAAAAAAATGACCTTATTTCTACCTGCAATTCAGGTTAGGCAGGTATACAACAGGATCCTGACATCCCCCTCAACAAATGTCAGTGCTCATAATGGCTGCACAGTGAGCATCCACTTGGCATTTCCTACATGAGCAAACGATTTTGTATCCACATTGCTGGCTTTATGAGCAAGGAGCCTGAAAGTCAGAATCTGCTTCCTAGGCTCTATGTCAGTGAAACATTCAGCCAGGTAACTGGTCTGAGGAATAGCCAGCCTTCAGCACAATCTGCTTAGGATGGTTTTTGGTTGGCAATGGTATCAGGAAGAATGCTGAGAGCCTTTTGTCCAAGATTGTTCCTTTCTTATTCCATG
The DNA here is from genome assembly GCA_027257055.1 of Cephalopachus bancanus. NCBI lineage: Eukaryota > Metazoa > Chordata > Mammalia > Primates > Tarsiidae > Cephalopachus > Cephalopachus bancanus. The sequence continues at coordinate 8,052,489 of JAPVLO010000036.1, forward strand.
CAGAGAGCCTGTCATGACCATAGCTCGCTTGTGGTTTTTAACATGCAACTCCACACTTCTGCCCACAGCTAAATGGCTCAGAGGAAAGCCTGAGCTAAAAGAAACCCCTCCAATAGGCTGGTCAGCAGTATATGGGACCTTGCATGAGAGCAACAAAAAGAACACAATGTATTGCAAGATATAAAGACTACACCAGAGGTAGAAGTGGAGAGACACTGAGAAACAGAAGCCCGAATGTAGAGAGGGGCGAGTAAGGCAACGTACAGAGGTGAGATAATTGGCAAGGATGGAGGACCCTCGCCATGAGTGGACTCTTTCTTCTCCATATTCCCTTGCAGTATTCCTCTTGCTATCTGCAAGAATCCTACTAGCAGCTCTGTAATTCCAGCAACCACAGGGTATGTGGTGCATAAACACAATGGAATATTATGCAGCCATAAAGAACAAAATCACGAACTTTGCAGCAACTTGGATGGACTTAGAGTCTATAATACTGAGTGATCTTTCACAGAAACAAAGAACTGAGTATCACATGTTCTCACTCATAAGTGGACCTTGAACAACTATTGTAATACTATAAGAAAAGGATTGACAGAAACAGGAAACTGTGGAGGGGGTGGGGAGGGGGGCGGGAGGTGGGATTGGCAGTAGTGGGAATCTGCCTCGGGAAGGGGCAGGGCACACCTCATAAACCTCATAATGAATATCCGTATACCTAACCCTGAATTGTATCCCACAATTTTCAAATAAAAAATTTAAAAATTAAAAAAAAATGCCCAGAGGTTGCTGGATTCAGAATACCTATGGATTACCTGTAGTTGTGAATGAAAACAGAAAAGGCAAAATTGGGCAACCCCCTCAGGTTCCCTCCCACTGTGGGAGCTTTTCTGTCCTCTCAATAAATCCTGCTTTAAAAAAAAAAAAAAAAAGGCAAAATCATTGCATAAGGATGGTATTCAATTTAAGATGTGGGAAGAAGGGAACAAGTAGTTCCTATTGGTTCAGAGGCAAATGGAAAAGCCAGCTCCATCATGAACATTCTCAATGGTCTTGAGGTCAAATATATCATAGAGCTGTTTTTTTCTTGTGAAAGCTCCATCTCAGGGGTGGTCTGTGGATTTGTTAGTCAGGACATTGACTCTCTGCAAACCTGCATGTGCATGTGTATGTGTGGAGTTTGAATGCCCAAGACTCATGAAAGGTCTTAACACTCCTTCATTGCACAGTATTACATTCTGTAACTATGTAAGAACAGATGGGAAAGTCAGGTGGCTTCTCCAAGTAGAGGCTTTAATACTCTCCCCTCTTTGCTTAAGCCTCCAGGTAAAGTTAAAACATATAGTCAGAGCTGAGCTCAGTGGCTCAGCCTGTAATCCGGCACCTTTGGGAGGCTGAGGTGAGTGGATTGCGTGAGCCCGCAGGTTCGAGACCCGCCTGGGCAGCGAGATCTCATCTCTACAATAAATCAAAAAATCAGCCGGGCGTGGTAGTGCATGCCTGTAATTCCAGCTACTTGGAAGGCTGAGGCGGAAGGATCACCGGAGCCCAGCAGGTTGAGGCTGCAGTGGCCGGGAGCGGCCACTGTACTCCAGTCTGGGCGACAGAGTGAGACTCCAACTCAAAAAAACCCAAAACACATATAGTCAGGACTTTGTATTGTTTCACCCAACAATGGCAAGGGAAGGAATTGCCTACAGAAGTAGGACAGCACAACATTCTGGGTTGAAGCCTTGGGACTGGACAGAGATGTCCCCTTCACAGAAACTGAGGAAGTCAACATGGTCTCTGGGACTGCTTCATCTTGGGATGGCTTGCTTGAAGCGCTGTCCTTCCAGCTGGATGTGGTCATGATATGGGGCATGAACACCAGAAACCCAGACTGTCCCTTCCAGCCATTATACCATCCTCCCCTATGAGAGAGACCTACACCTTTTGGGACCCTCCTCCCCCATCTCCCTTGAACTTTGGTTTCCTGATTTGACAGATGGTAGGCAATTTTACTTCAGTCAACCACTCAGCCATCAGTGGCTTAATAATTTTTGCTACAGAATCTTTCATCATTTCAGGTACAATACAGTGAGAAAAAAAGATATTCAAAATCTAATTAGTACATATAACTCCCAAATATACATCTTTAAACATGGCAAGTTGTCCTCAAAAACACTATTATGTCAGCACTTAACTGAACAGGAGGTCACCTCATTACAAAGTGATAGTAAACAGAGAGGTCTCTAACGAATGAAAATCCTTCAAATAATCTCAATGCACAACATAGCCAAACACAAGAAGACAGTCACCCGTCTAAGCTACTCCACCTCTGAAAAAAAAAAGTGTTAACAAGAAGGAAGAAGTAGAAACTGTTTGCTGCTTTCTATCATGGTCACCTGAAATGAGTAAAATCAATTAAGCATTTGCAGAGGAAGGAATGAGAAATAAATACTATCCTATTTGCTTCTTCCAAGGCCAAAAGAAAAAAAAAAGATAATTTGAATCAGAAAAATAATCCAGATTCTGAATCCACTTTGAGTTTCAGCCTTTACTTAAAGTTACTGATTAAAGAAAATACTTCCTAGAAATATCTTCTTGGTTAAGTAAAAATATTACAAGTAATAATGATTATGCCACATATTTTTCCACTGACAGTATGGTCCCAAGTCCTGCTTTTGTGACAAAAAATGATGAGGACCAGACAGCCCCCAGCTGCTGTTCACAAACTGCCCACAGAGCAAATATCCACAGATGGTTAGTGAGATTATTTAAGGAATGGGCTAGCAAAGCATGGACGTGTACTGTCCAGATGGTGAAACTGAGGCCCCAAAAGTGAGTCCTTCTCAGTTGTCATCTGAAAAGAATTTAAACGACTTAGCCTTGCTAGTGCTGAGGGCACTGACCCAAACTTCAGGTATTCTGTGGCCAAAGGGGCTGGACTCAGGATTTCCACGGGGATCTGAGTCCTAAGGAGTGGCCTGGTACAATTACTATTGAGTTTTGCCAGCAAGAACAGGGTTCTTTTTATCAAGGGCAAATAGCTTGCCAGAGGCATTTTGATAAGAACTTACCAAAATATAGCATTAGCTCTCCCGACACATTACTCCACTGTTTGTTCAATAGCGGTGACATTTAAACAGCAGTAAGTGTAGAGCAGACAGAGGCAGCCTGAGAAAAGGTGTGAGTTTCCTGTGTGCTGGCGGCATCAATTTCAGCCAAGATGATCTGGTGATACAGGGGATGTCAAAGTGAGGGAGGGGGACCCCATCGTCTCACCTGAGCAAATGATTCTGGGTCATCCTGAGGAATAGTTATCAAATGAAGAGAGTAAAATCCTAAACCCCTTCACCTGGGTCACTGCACTGTGAATGCTCTAGATTTGGAATTTAAGGGATCTGGGGGATACTTTATGCTCATGATAAAGAGACAACAGTAGACATGGAGTGTCACTGGGCCCAGAGACCATGAGAGTGGTGGCTCAGGAAGAACAGGTAGAAGAAAGCAAGAATTAAGGCAAGGTTCAAAAGGTGGAGTGGGAAGGAAAAGATAGGGTTGGGGAAAGAAACAAGCTAAAGGTCTCCCACCTCCTTGGAAGTTTTAATAATAATAAGCTATAAAAGGCTTATATCTCACTCATTCATCCATCAGTCCATCCTACGTCCATCCGTCCATCTACCCACCTTTCCAACCAGTTATTAATTCATTCTGCAAATATTTGCTGGATCCCCTAATATGACAGAGTTTGAGGTACACAGGAAGATGACAAAGTATCTTTAAGAAAGTTACAATCCATGGAGGTAACAAAGTTAAGGCCAAGAATGGCCTCAGCCAGGATCCTGTACCTTGATAAGCACCAGCTTCTTAGACACCACAGAATGCTGCTTCACACCCACTTTTTAGTGGGAAAAAAAAAAAAAACTCCTCCAACGTCATACTTTCAGAGAAGACAGGACTGTCCTAATCTGCCTGACTTTTAGAATCCATACATGTATAAAACACACTGAAAAAATATTAGCAACAATAATAGTATCAATGATTTATACCTATAGACTGCTCATCAGCACTTTTCTAAGTGCTTTACATGTATTGACTTGTTAACCCTTCGTATTAAGATGGGGATCATTATTCTCCCCAAAATCACAGAGCCAGCAGAATTCAAGAATAAACCACGTAGACTCTGATTCTAAGGTCTGTTGCCATCACACTATGCTACCTCCACCAGAAGACAGCATGACAAGTGAAGAGTTGTACTGATGAAAGACTGCATGCAGACAGCATTAGTAGACAGTATTTTTGGGGACCCCCTATATACACAGAGTAAAAACATCCATACCTGGGCACCCTTTGGGTCATCCTAGATGATTAAAGAGCCATAAAAGAGGTGGAACCTTCATCCCTGCCCCGAAAGAACTTAAAGTTGAGGAGAAAAGACTGGTCTCCATGAACCAAGGGGAGGTAAATAGTCTAAAGTGCAAAATCAGCTTCACAGCCTTGGGTTGGGGTGTGCTTCATGTGGCTCAGGACAGAGTCCAGAAAGCCAGGGCTGACCCAAAACCTTAGAGTTCACATTCATGTTCGACTCCATCCCTGATTTTATAGGTGAGTAGCTCCAAAGAGGAGACTGGCTTTATAGTAAAGATTTTTTATTTGCTAAAACAAGTTAGCAGCAATTAGCAGCAATAACAACAATAACAGCAGCTAACATGTGTATGGCACTTATTATGTGCAGATTATGTTCTAATCATTTTCATGTATGAACTCATTTAATCTTAGCTGGGGCAATTTTTATCTGTTTTACAGATGAGGATACACAGAGACACAAAGATGTTAAATAACCTCACTAATGCTACATAGCTATTAGGTGGCAGAGACATCTGAATTCAGACCGCCTAGTTCCAGAGTCCTAAAAAGCCCCACAGACAGGCAGGAGAAGGAAGACACCAGAAGGTGCTGATGGGTTAAAAAGGACTGCTGGTGCCAACCGAGCTTGGACACAGCCCAAGCAAGACACAATCTGCAACAGCAGATGTTGGAGCATCTGATTCTGAGGCGTAAGATGATCTGGTGTCTCTGAGCCCCTTGGGATGCTGCTCCTGGACTCACACTCCCTTGGAGATACCAGAGACTAGAGAAGATACACTTACTGTTCTCCCTCTGCCTGGAATTCTCATCCACCTGCCCAAATAATTTTATGTCATATGGTATCAAATGTCACTTTCTCAGAAAGGCCACCACTGACCACCTTGTATGTAATAGCACAATCTCCCACAACCTGTCTGTGGCACACTGCTTAACACATATTTATGTATCTTCTCATTATCTGTCTCTCTTACCTCCTCCACCCAGAATGTAAGCTCCCTAGGCAGAAACTCAGTCTCTGTTCATTGCTGTATCTACAGTGCCTAGAAAAGTACCTGGCACATACTAGGTCTTTATAAGTATTTGTGGAATGAAGGAATGCAGGATTTCCAATGGGAACCATAGTTGGATTTAGAGGAGAAAAGAAGAGATAAATAATGGTTTCCTTTGAGAAGCTCCTAAAATAATACAAAAGACACTGATTCCCATCATTAGGGTGATTACAGTCTGAAAAAACTAATAAAAGATGTAGATAGATCCACATAGAGGGGAGTTGAATGTAATAGTGCAGACCTGTCCTCCATCTTTGAGGAATTCACCATAATGAGAAAAACAGGACCAATGGCTACTCACAATGACTGAGAAGGAAAAAACACGTTGGTGTGGGAGGATGAAGTAAGAGGAGAAGGTTCTTTTCATTTCATGACAACCCACTCCAGAGTCAGGAGAGTTGAAACACGAAGCCAGGACATAGTCCCAATGCAGAAACCAAGACAGGGCCATGTCCCCATCTGACCTGCATTAAACAGATTCTAGGCAATTGTGTGTTGATTGTTTCCTGGCCTCAATCTTTGGGAAGCCTAATTCTCCCTTCTTAAATATCTGATTCAGCTTCTCATAATGGTGCCTCAAGCCCACAGAGGTGGGCTGGAAATACTTCTGCCAGATAACTGCCTCATTAACTACAGCATCTCATTAATCTTACCATTATCCAGGCTAATTAGAGGACTCCCTTCTCCTCTCCTTTCTCTTTCTTTACACTCATTTCTGTTCTCTCTCCATTGCCTTTTCCTTAATAACTCCTCCTTCTTCTAGGTTAGTCTCTCCCAAGAACATAATTCATTTACTGGAGCTGGCAAGTCAAAATCCTATATGTGGATGGAGTGCGGAACACATATTAAAATCTCAATATCAACTGATGCCTCAGATAAAGAAAGAACAATCAGACAAGCAATGATTTATGTTTTTATCTACCTACCCAGTCTCAGTGCAAGTCCTTTGTATGTACATGCTCAAAATAATTTTCTACATCAACCCATGAGGAACTTCATGTATTGCTTTAGTATTTGTATTCTAGAAAAGCATTTTCTCTGTTATCATCTGCTTTTTGAATATTTTCCATTGTACTGGTGAGGTCCTATTTTTGTTGTTGTTTTATAGTTTTTACTCTTATAAGCTACCTCCAATCGTAAAACAAGTTAGGGTATGAAAATCAAACATCAACACATACACACAAACATGTCACCAATGGAAACATGTACAAATGGAAAACAAAGAAGGTGTAGTAGACATAAAGCCAGTCAAGGAAAAGACAAGAAAGGCTATTCATGTACTTGAGTCAAGGGGGACTGGTATAATGAAGACAGATAGACAATGTGAGAATTCTAGCACCCGAGAAGATAGAAACTGCAAGGATACAACAGCCACTGACAAAAAGACCTGAGGCTGTTATCCACCTAATACCAGAACTGGGAAGCTCCTCTTTAGACTTGAACAAGGTAATGTAAGATGTGGCATTTCTCACTGGAAAGAGTCAACTGACAAACTTCTCTGTCTTAATAGGTGGTTCATGATTAAAATATAAATGGACTTAAATTGAGATGAATATATGTATGCCAAAGCCATGATGAATTATCATAACAAACTGGGATGTGCATTTGGGAGAAAGCCCAGAGCCTCAAGAATAAACAGAATCACAAGGTTCCAAAGTGCTGCTTTCCTAAAAGTCCCTTGGGAAAATATAATTTCATGGGGGTGTGGAGCATCAGCCTCTAGTCTTGAGAGTGACTGTCCTTTGATGGAAGCAGGAGCACGGACATACTTCGCCTAGAAAGTGAGAACAATAGCTCCCTTCTTAGGTTAGCATGGCCAGTTCCAGGGAGGGAAATGTATGGTCACAGGACAGGCAGAAAATCCAGTTTCTGCACTCTTTCCCTGACCCTGCATGTCTTGAAAGCTTAACATACAATATGGACCAATAATAATAATAACAACAACAACAATAATAAAAACCCTTATAGTTTCAGGGAGAGATTTCTAGTCATTTTCCAGGACCCTCTTATTTTTAACTTATTCCATATGCTTTGCTATCCACAGACCCCAGCCTCAGCAGCAGAAGCAATCTATGCTGCCATGCCATTTAAGTGTGAGGAGCCCCGGCTCTATTGAAGCTTGTCATCTTGCCTATTAGCTTGATGTCTTTATTCACAGACCATCTGTACCACCGAGAGATACAGAGGCAGCTAATGTCAATATGAACAAATGCCTCCTCTTTTACAAGAAATGTCAAACACAGGACAGGCTAAGAATGACCCCAGGAATACCAACAGATGTTCACTACAAGCCTCTCAAAAATCAATCCTTTCTACAGGGACTAATTAAGATGAAATAAGGAGCAAAAGTAAAGAAATTTGTGTCATATTATCAGGAACTTCATCCTCACTTTCCAAGCTCATTATGGGCAGATTGGCCTGTGCCCTTTGAAAAAATGCTAAAAGAGGGGCTGCAGCTACCAGGGCACCAGGGAGACCTTCATTTGCCTCAAGTTCCAAACTACAAAAAGAAAATCGCCACTCAAAAAAAAAAAAAAAAAGTGTATTTACACAGGCTGATTTTTCTGGGCTAGTTTCTTTAAACAAACACACACAAAAGGAATTCATTTTCAGAAAGTCTCCAAAAATTAAATAGCAGGATAGAAAAGATATGATTATAATGTTTTTTAATCTAAAAGAGAATAAGAGGGCTTGGCATCCTAGGATGGAAGTCCAGGCTAATGGTGGTACAGAATGATCTTGTCCTGCAAGGTTAGTGAATGTCTCCAGCACTTTAAATTCTTCTTATGTTTTCATCTTTCATGAAAGGGCAGAATCTTGCATATGCGTTAGCCTCTAATGAACCTAAGTTTGCATTTCCTGAATTTTAAATATAGCTCATCTTTGCCTTTAAGTAAAGAAATATCTGCCATCCAGAATATTTGCTGTTCTTCATTAAACTATTTGTCACACATTCTGGCTAGGTAATAACATTAGCACACTACATCTTAATATAGTAGTTCTCAAACATTTCTCTACCCAAGTGCTTATGGATGATTTTATTGAGCCCAACCCATTCCCACGGGCTCCCTTAAGGTGAGATGCCATTCTCCCTTAGGTAATTAACTCCACTCCTCTCTCCTTGCTAAGGAAATTATAGAGAAAAGCAGGTGATAGGAATCTGCTCTAAGTTACTTGAGTGTACATCATTCACAAACTTGAGCACTTTATTGTTAGTCACCATTTGCTTATGGCCTTGCTCATAAAATGACTCCCAAATTTTACCAGTGGGTCATGGTGAGACCCCAAAATATCTTCAGGACCTAAAGACAGCACAGCTGAGAGCCACCTCTACAGCACTCTGGCTCTACCATGAAGTCTTCACCATAAAGGAATCTGCACAGAGAAAACCTTGGGAAAGATGGCTTGTTTTTGTAGGTCATGAAAGGCTGAATTACTGGCATCTCAATCTATATAGCAACAGGAGAAAGGTATAAGAACTTCATGATCCACCAAGACAACCGATTAACTCTGTACTAAAACACATCACCATTCCATCAACATCATTGCACCACAGCAGAACCTCTGCCTGGATACTAATAAAGGCTAAGCAGCCTCTTGTGTCAGTCTTCCAAAGTTTGGTCCAATTTTTCTATCAGTTCATAGAAACTGGATGATTCCCCTTGACTGTGGAAGGAGCTCAGTCTCAGCTGGGTTGTGTTTTGTATGGTTCACTCAAAGACCACAGGAGCCATGGCAGAAATCATATACCAGAACTCTGAAACTAATGCACATTTATTTATCCATAATTGATCCCCCAAAGTCTACGCTGTAGAATTGTAGCCTGGGGAGAAGTCATCTCTAGGAGGGTTTGCCTGTTCTGTAATGCTGCCCTGGGGACTGTAATAACTCTTGGAAGGTTTTATTGTCCCTCAAGTGGGGAAGAACTTTGTCCCACAACAAGAAGAGCTACTTAAGGATCATCAACATCAAAATGCTACATAATCAACCACTTCTGGGAGACAGAGGAATCAACATGCTCTGGTTGGGTCTCTTATTCAACCTATTCCCTCACTGACATAATCAAGTAAAATCCAAAACAATCTTCATTCTTCATTTTCCTTCCTTTGTGATCATGATGCTGAGTGTGGCTTTGCTATTAAGGCCACAGTCATGACTCACTGAAGAATATGTACTGTTTGTATGGACAAAACCATGCTGCAAGGTAATCATTTTCCTGTCTTGCAAAGATTTCCAACCTTAAACTCCTGCATTGGGATCAAGCAGATGCAGGGTGCTGATCACTATCCAGCCCAAGCTCTAATGCAGATACTTTGATTACTGTGTGGACACAAGAGCAAGAGTTATTGAAGAGATGTGTATAAAAGAGGGAAGCTGGCACCTCAACAGCCTCCTGGAAAATGGTTGAAGATGGACGTTCTACAAGACCACCTTGCAGCCTTGGAATGACTCTTGAATGTGGGTGATGAACACACGGGGCATCACAGATGGAAGAAGAGGAGCCAGACTTGCCAGATGAAACCCAACACAATTCAGTTTCTGTTTAATGTCAAAAATGGTCTCCCTCAGGAACCGTGTTAATCTAGATGGCTGCCTTAAGAGCATAGTCTTCTCTCCAAGATGATATCTGGGAAGAGTGCTAGCCCAAGAGGACTCATCAAGACTTCATTTCAACTGAGGTTTGAACCTTTTACCTGCAGGTCAAAGTGCTTCCAGGAAAGGCAAGAAGAGTAAAGACCAAAGTCTCGCTGCAGAAATCATATCTAATAAAAAGTTCTGAGCTTCTTGACAACTGACTAATCGAGAGTTTGTTATATAAAACTGGGAACGCGAAGCCTGGGTTGCTAGTCTTGACTTCCACCAGGCAGGTAATTTACCTTCTCTGGACCTCAGTTTTCTCACCTGTAATCTGGGTCACCTGAATTAGAGATTTCTATTGTTGACTTTAGGTCTAAAAATCTATACTGCAGTTTGTCTGTAAATCCATGTTAAACTTCCATGATATCCTTCTAAGTAGAGCATTCAATATAGTTTATAGGTATTGGTCCCAGAAAGCAGTAAATTGAAACGTCAGCTCTACTCATTTGATGTGTACTTAATCCCCTGCAGAATGGAGCACTTGTTCTGGTATATCCGCATGAAGACACATGCCTATACAGGCACAGGTGTGGGTATCTCACATTAATACCCGCAGGGTCCACAGTGGCCCCATCCCATCCCCTCCCATCCCATCCCCTCCCCTCCCCTCCCATCCCATCCCATCTCAGAACATAAACCATGAGTGATAACACGCCATGTCGCACTGTGCTTCCCACAAGTCCAAGCTGGCAGTACTTGATGCATTGAGGACCGGGAAACATCTGCAGTTTTGTGATTCTTCCTCGTTTCCATTCCCACGATGCTCTCTGTGCCTGCTTGGATCAGAGAGAAAGGTCGCAGGCTCCATCTGGCCGCCCTGCCCCCTCCATTCTCTCCCTCACCACTCTCGTCCCCCCTAAGGAGTTTCTGCCCATTTTGTCACTTCCACCTGTTCTGACAGGTTCCCCTGCCTGACCCCAAGATAGCCCTTGGGGACATTAATCATATAACAGCCGGAGCCGTGAAAGAAACAAGGGTTTGGCTGGATACTGTTACCGTCTCTGTCACCTACTAATCATGTCCTATGACACGGAGGGGCTTAATCAGATGGTCTGCTCTCTCATTAATCATCCTGGGCTCACTCAAACTTCACAGAGAGATTAAAGTTTAGCTCCCTGGCTCCCCACACCTCCTCTTGTCTCATCCTCCTCTGAAGCAGTTTCACTAGGGGTAGGTCTCAAGTTCCTTTTGCTTTGCCAACTGGCAGGGCGACCTGAAGTGTCCGATGCCTATCAACACTACAATGTTCAGGAGGAGAACAACTCTTTGCTTCCTCTTGACTCTTCTCTTTCAGCCTCACCAACCCACACATGATTCAGAGACACGAAGATAAAAAATGTGCTTAATGGGAAGGCTGGGAATCGCAGACATATACCTATACTGAGGAGTCACATGAAGATTTATATATATGAGCAATCTCTCTAACCACCTTAAAGAACTAACAAAGGAGTATTTTCTTGTATTTAATCAGTACCAAGGAAAATGCAACAAAAAAATCATTTAAAAAGTGAATCACCGAAATAGGCATTTGTGGCATGATTGGCTGGAAAATGGCCCCACCACAGGGAAAGGCACTGTCTCTCAGGATGGCAGCCCAGGGTCATCTTCACTTGCCACTTTATCAAAACCATAGCTTCAAGCAAGTCAAAAAATAGCCCGTATCCTTTATGAATTCTTTCCGGACCAAAATAAAAAATGACTAAAAGGACCCTCCCCAAATACCCAGTATGTGACAGTCAGAACACACTTGAGCTCAGCTGATTCATTCGTATCCTATTTGCAACTTTCTGAGCTTCAAAGGGGAAAAGCAAGTCCTGGCAAAGGCCTTCAGCAAAGGGCTTCTCTCCAAGTGTTGCTTTTGTACTTGCTCTGGGTGCTGTTGACTTTTGCAGCGCCGTACGATTATGGGAAACAAGGATAATATTTGCCCTCAGAGCCAGGAAAGAACAAATATTTTATCAACATCTAAATCATCTCTCATCTGGCAGGGGAGGAGACGCTGAATGCTCAGCTGCACACACGTAAGCTGATGAGGGAAGGAAAAGGGCTGCTTGGGGAATCTTCTACCTGTGTAAACTTGACCTATCAATACCTGGGACATTATCCGTTGCAAAGAGCTGTCTCCGTGAAAATCCAAATTACCTCTGTCCTTCCGGGTGCCCTTGCTACTACCCCACATCCCAGAATAATTGCCAAAGTTCCACCATGGGGCGTTTTTCATTTCTAAAGCTGGAGGCCAGGCCCGGGACTTGGGAAGGTAGAGTTGTTCTACGGAGATTTTGGGGGGTGAGGGCTTGCCCTGTTGTTATGTTTGTTTCCATTCACTGATCCTCCACCACTAGCCCAGAAATGACAGTAGGTGGAAACACTATCTTTCATTACACAAAGTATAAATAGTGTAATCTATCAGCGCCGTCAATCACAATGATTGATTACAGGCTGTCATAGAGAAGAGTGACATATTAGAAAAGTTTTGTTAACAATGCCTATTGCTAGTCAGCCTGCCACAGAGGCTGGTGATTAATGTGTTGTCAGCCTGTAATCCCACACCCTTGGCTAATGAGGCAGGAATTTATCATCTTTACAGAGTGGCAGATGTCAGGGAGAAAGGAATCCAAGTGCTGGAAACAATATACTTTTTCTTACTAGGCCTGACAAGTCTGACAGGCCGAAAAAAACCACAAAGCAGCTTTGTATAAGCACCAACTTAAAACGAGGAACTTTTCATTTGGCATCTTCGCTTTAAATAGTGCTGCAAACCAGCCTCGATCCCTTCAGGAAAAAAAGGACAAGAAGGGAGGACACAATGCTGAGCTCTGTGAACTTTGCACCCTGTTCTTGACAGCCAGAGACCCCAGGAAAAGGTTGCCATGGTGAGCAGACAGCTTTCTTCGGAAGAGAAACCCAGAGTAACTTCTCACTTTTACCTGTGAACTTGTGAGAGTTGAGTGGGGGTTGGGGACAGCAGCTTCCCTTGCCACTGGCCTGGGGTGGCTTTTACTTGGAGACACATCTCAATTTCAAAAAACACTATCCTTTCTGTTATGGATAAGAAATGAAAGATAAGAAAGGAGGCTTTTCATTGGTCAAGAAAGAGCAACACAGCAGGAAGGGAGGACCCTTGGAAAATGACTTCCACCAATGTTCTGTTCTTATTTTAAATCACTCTTGGGTTGATTTTTCCCTTCTCCTCTTCTTTCCTCTCATTCATCTCTTCCATTTTTCATATGGGGCAGTGACTGAAAATCCTCCAAGTCCAAGGAAATTCAGGACCTAGAGGGTCGTTTAATAAATGCCTTGTCCCTCAGCATCCCATGCCCCCAATTGTGTCCGCCACCCATCCACACAATTCTAGTAGCAAGAGTTGATCCTTTGGGAGAAATCTTACCTTCTAAGACACTGTGAGAAACTTCTGAGTATTTCAATATGGTCTAGATTTTCTATTCTGTTACAAATAACTCGTAATACTGCCCCTACAGAAGACACCCCACCTTTTCCATGGAGTATTGGAGATATTTCCAAACTAGAAAACGTAAAACTCTTTTCTCTCCACGGATGTATTCTGCCCATACTGGAGGCAGTAGGAGGAAGTCAAAGGGGAAAGGCCTGGGTTAAGGAGGTTAAGTCCTCTGGTTTGGAAGCTTCTGTTACCAGTGCCCTACAAAGACTTAATGTGCTGTTTATTCTCATGTCAGTTTCCAAGGAAGAGGGCAAATCTTAAGTGGCAACATTCTGACTGATGTAATCCTTTTTCAAACACAGATACCTCTGTAATGTAGACAAATGAGAGGGGGGAAAAAGATGAAGAAAAATAAAAGAAAAATAAAAAGAAGAGGGAAACAGCAACCAGACGGGGGAAACCCTGCCTTCTGTCAACAGCACCCTCAAGCTAAAACACGTAGCAAACACACAGCAAAACAATAAGTAATTTAATCTCCAAAAGGCAGCATTCTGGCATTAAAAGAGCACTAGGGTCTCTGCAGCAGGACACTGCAGCTAGAGATGGGTTTAGTAGGCCAGGAACCCAAGTGCCCAGGGCAATACCCAGGTCTCCTGGATCTTCCTCAGATCCAAGGAGCTGAAGGTTCCCACCCTGGAGACCTTCCCCCAGGAGCCTGGGGTCAGGAGCTGGACAGTTGAAGCTCTGGGTGGAAGTACCCCCCTCCTCGCCTGCTCTTTGGGGGATCCTGCAAGAGGCTAGCTGAACCCTGATGTTAATCAGGAGGCTCTGAGTGAAGGGTGACGAAGGCCGGCGCCGGCTCCACTCTGCCCAGGCGCGGTCCTGGCCACAGATCTTACTTAGCGATAAGTAGGGAGCGGCGCAGACGCCCCCTACTTTATCCTGCACGCCCCGTGTGCTCAGACTAGACAGGGCTGAGCGAACCCCCCACCCAGAGCCTCCTGGCAGAAGGGAGGGTGCTTTGTGGGGCTCCCGGAATCATTCCTCACTGCTGCAAGGAGACAGAGCCCCCATCTGGCCCTCCCGCCCCAGCTCCTCCAGGCTGCCCACCCCTCCTCCCCTCCGCGTGCTCGCTCATGCAGCTTTCATTAACTCCCCCGGCCGGCAATTTCCATCCATTTGACGACAGATTAGAAGTGGAATTCAAAAAGAAAGTCACTTGACCTCCCATAATGTGCTTCTCTTAATTACATTAAAGATTTTCAAATGTAGCCGTACTGGGTTTGACAGGTAAGATTTTAATCAACTTCAGGTGGCCACTTTTAAGTGCTCCCCGGACTGGTGCCACAACGTTGGCGTCACCTACGCTCCCAACGTGGTTCTAATTTAAGTGGCTAATTTTGACACGACGAAAAGATGAGAGCCTACAGAGCCCCCGCCATTTAGGCGGGGGTGATTTCTAAATTAGGATTAATGCAGCAAGCTGAAGCATGGTTGGAGGTTTATTTTATGGAGGTTGGAGCAAGTAAATAACATTTATCCTTTGTATACGTCTGCATATAATTACAGTAAAGTTTTCTTGTGTGTTAAATTATACAAACTCTTCAAAAGTGGGTACCTAATGTCTTTTTCTAAAGCTGTGTTATTATTTTGGTCAAAAGTTGTTTACATTAAACAAATTCAATTTACTAAACTTTGACATGTTTGCACAACTGCATATAATTTATGCTGGATGCCTGAAACATGACTTTCAAATGAACTTTCTTGGTTCTAACTTTGTGAGTTGGGGTTTGAGCATTTAGGTGTGGTGGCTTGCCCTGCCCAGATTTTGTGACCAGTGTCACTGATTTCATTTTCCTCTTCCACAGTCTTCTAATCATCCAGTAGATGTGTATTATGTATTGTGGTCCAAACATTATGCTGAGTACTGAGGATATAATGATAAGCACAAAAAGATATGGTCTCTGTCCTGGGGAGCTTAAAGATTATTTAAGGAAGCAGAGAAACAGAATAATACTTGAAGATGTTAAACTGCAAAGGCAACAAGGGCTAGGAAGGAGAGGTACAGGCTGCTTTAAGGATCCATATCATAGCAGGATCTGGTCTTGTCTTGGAGTAAAGCTGCCCTGGAAAGGGACAACATGAGCTAAGAACTGGAGGATGAGATGAGCAGAGTTAACTAGGTTACTAAGAGAAGGGATTTCAAGTGTTGCAGGCAGAGAAAAAAGTCACAAGCAAAGGCTCATGGTTAATGGAGAATGACAAGAAAGGCTAAAAAAAGGTCATTGTATGTGGGGGGGGCAGGTGTGTATGTGAGGGATATTGATGGTAAAAGATGGAGCTGGGGAGTAGAAAGTAGGGCAAGGTGATGCAAGAAAAAGTACAGGCCATGTTAGGGAATATGGTCTTTACCCTAAAAGCAAGACTAGGCTAGTATAAAGTAAGATTTAAAGCAGGAAATGACCTGATTTGTTTGTATTTTGCAAAGATCTGTTGAAGGGACCAGAGTAAACTGTAAGGGGTCAAAATCTGATGGAGATAGGCTAGTTTGGGGGATATAATAATAATCCAGAATCTAAAAAAAATGAAAGCCACAAACATGATATGGTTCGACCTAGGTTATGATGGCGAACAATGAGCGTAAATGACTTTGAGAAATGGTAAGAGAGTATGGCTAGTGCAATGTGAGACGTATTGGTCAATTCAGGATTCTGACTTGCATACCTGTAGGGATGACAGTACCATTCACTGAGGTCTCAGAGGTCCCTGAAGGAGGACCAGCTGTACACATGAGTGATGGGAAGGACCTTTGAGGCATCTGAGATGTAAGTCAAATACTTCTCTGAAACTCAGAGACAAAACCCTGAGTGCATACAGGTGTTAGCCAAAACTATGGATATCAATGAGACTTCGAAGAAAGTATAGACTAGAAGAAGAGAGGTCCTTGGCTCATCCTTGAGGCATTTCAACATTTATTTGCTGGGTGAATGTAGACAAATCTGGACAGAGATGGTGTAAGAGTGACCAAGGAGGTGATCAGAAAGCCATATAGGTCACAAAAGTCAAGAAAAGACAGTGTTTCAAAAAGAAAGAGGGAACAATGGTTTCTGGTACTGACAAAAGGCCAAGTAAGATATATACTAGGCCAGGTGTGGTGGCTCATGCCTGTAATCACAATGCTTTGGGAAGCCGAGGCTGAAGAATTGCTTGAGCCCAGCAATTGTTTGAGACTAGCCTGGGCAACGCAGTGAAACTCCATCTTTACAAAAAAAGATTTTAAAAAATTAGCCAGGTGTGGTGGTACATGCCTGTAGACCCAGCTACATGGGGGCTGATATAAAAGGATGACGAAAGCCCAGGAGGTAAAGGCTGCTGTGAGCTGTAATTGTGCCACTGCACTCCAGCTTGGAGACAGAGTCAGACCCCAACTCAAAAAAAAAAAAGAAGACAAAGAAGAAAGAAAAGATGTGCACTGAAAGATCCACTGGATTTGTCAACATGGAGGGAATTTAAGGTAATGGCAGAATAATGAGGCCAAAATCCATGCTGATGTGAGTTGCTAAATAAGTTGAGGGTAAAGAATTGCAGAGTGTAGCAACAGACACATCTTTTGAAAAGTTTGATTCTAAGGATAGAAGAGAAAAGGTTGAAGAGGACTTCCGGTAAACTGTTTGTTTGTATGTTTAAAACGAGAAGACAGAGTTCTTAAAATCTGATGGGAAAGATTGTGTTGTGAGGGAGCATTGACTATGCAAGATAAAGAAGGAAAAAATGACTCTGCTTTCCCCCGAGGGGAAAGAAATTGATGGCATCCATCACATGGGTGGAGGAGCTAGTCTTAGCTAGGAGGAAGACTTGATTGATTTTGCTGTATATTTCTGGAAGAGAAGATTTCTCTTGGGGATGGAGTGAACGTTTATCAGCAGACCAAAAGGTGCCCCACAAGTACGGAGGCTTGTCACTGATGCTGTTAAGGGCATTAGATGTCTTCCTCAGTCTTGATGCAAAGTGCTCAACACTTTGGAAGGAGGGAAGAACTAGCTCACAACTGGGCCTGCTGGTCATCCAGGAGATGTGCTCTCAGGCCTCGCCGCACTGACATTAAGCTGGACTCTTGACCTTTTAGTGGGCGATGGCTACAACCAAGGTTAGTGACAAGATGGGGCATCTGGATGAGAAGATGGCATTTCGGTCTGTTTTTCACATTTTCACTTCTATCCTTTTAGGAATGTGTTGCCCATCGACCAATAAGTGTCTACAATGTGCTTAGCTATACTCAGCCTTCTGGGAAATGAGGAAAATATAAAAAACATATCTGTTATATTTATATAATTCACAGTCCACTTGGAGAAATAAGACAAACATACTTAATTTAAGAACAACAACTCAGCAAGAATACTTCCAAGATAGAGGGACAAGGGGCTGGTCAGGGAAAGCTTCCTGGAGGAGGCAGAACCTGAGCTGTGTGGTAGATTAAGCAGGATTTGGATAGATGCTATGCAGGGAGTGCAAGACACTGAGCTCTATTTCCTGTACCACACTTGACATTTTCTTTACAAAACAATTTCATTAAAGAAAAATAGAAAACACAGACAAGTATTTAAAAAACCAAAAATATTCTACAGTTACAGTACCCAGAGACAAATATGATTAACATCTGAGTGATTTTCCTCTTTTCTCTAATGATGTGTGTAGGGGTGTTTATGTATACACATACCCATGCACACCCAAATGGAACATTAATCTGTTTACCCTAGTCTGTTGTTTTCTAGATAGCTTTCTGATTTGAAAATTGATGGTTGTTTGACATTACACACATGCATAGTGTATAAATGAAATCCCCCCAAAAGCCCAACTCCAGAGACATCTAGTCAGGTCATGGAAGCACCTATAGCAGGGTTGAGCCCAGGGTATGGGCCTCAGTGACACTATGATGACAGATTTGGTGACCAATCAGTTGGATCAGAGACCCAATTAGTAAGGACACCTTCCCCAGGCTGCAAGCAGGCCTTCTACCTTCCCAGTCTCTAGTGATGAGACATTTAGAGGCTGGTATTTCCCCAAGCTTGAAACAGGTAAGGATAAACCTGCCATATTTCCATTTGTTATACACTTCTTCCCCAATTTATTTTAGACTCTACAGTAATTCTACCTTCTACTGTAGGTGACAAGACTGCTCTTGAGATAAAGAATGATTCTGGCTTAGTCTGTCTAGAAGACTCTTTTCCCCCAAGGAAGGAAATATCTGAGAACAGGGTACCAGCAGGAACTAGAATTCAACACATATGGTTCAAATGAAAAATGTTAAAGAATGGTCTACTTAAAGAGCAGGGTCAGAGGAGACACACAAGTCTGTCGAGGAACCCAGGGACCAGAAAAAGGGGAAGCTCTTAGCACCCCTAGGGCTGAAGGGCCAAGGGGAGGAAACAGCACTAACAGAGACAGAACCGAAGCCATGGAGAAAGGTTGCTCCTGGTAGACAGAGGTAATTAGCACAGATGGGTGGCGTAGAATCAAGATCT
The DNA here is from genome assembly GCA_027257055.1 of Cephalopachus bancanus. Lineage (NCBI taxonomy): Eukaryota > Metazoa > Chordata > Mammalia > Primates > Tarsiidae > Cephalopachus > Cephalopachus bancanus. The sequence continues at coordinate 8,071,448 of JAPVLO010000036.1, forward strand.
GATTTTACTGCATTCTAGAAACAGAGTGAGACAGACCCAGGCCCAACCCCCAAATGCTCAAACTGGCTTGAGTAGGAGAACTGGGGCCAAGACTAGGTGGAACACAACAGGAAAACATCATCTCTCTGTACCTAAGCCGGTGGTTCTCAGACGTGGTTCCTGAGTCAGCAGCATCACATCACTGGGAACTTGTGAATAATGCAAACTCTCAGGCCCTAGCCTAGACCTACAAAATCCCAAACTGTAGGGGTGGGGCCCAGAAACCTGTTTTACCAAGCTCTGTAAACTGCAGTTTGAGAACCATTGCTCTGAGTGAATAGATTTCCCTTGACAGGAGATCTAATGAGCAACACCTGGAAGGGGTGATCCAGCCCAGCCAAGGCAACTGATCAGCCATGTGCAGGCCTCTACCTTCCCCTCCCCCGGCGAGACAAGGCCTGGAATCTAGGAAGCAAGGAGGCTTTTGTGAAAGATCAATGCCTGAAATAAGCTCTGTGAAGCTTTCGTTGCGTCCAGGCAGAAATAGCTGCTCTGGGACTCTGGGATATTTTAGAATGATGGAGGCTCTGTTACCAGCAGCCCCTGCCTCTGAGGACTCTCTCCTCACTCTGGCAAAAGAATGGACATGATCAGGACTCTGCTGTTGCTAACACCACTGGGAGATGATGTATTTCTGCTAATGGCACCTTCTGTCGCTACAGAGAAGCTGCTCCAGCTTCCTCTTGTCCCACAGAGAATCTGGCAGCCTCTGGAAGATGTAATAGAGACCTGAGGACATTTGGAAGATGCACTACACAGGAAGGGTGTTTTCAATTTGATTTACCTTCCATCTCCTACAAGGAACCCGATAGTTAGTACCACACTGCATCACAAACTCAGCACGCACCAAGACTGGGCCTGGGGGAGACAGAATAACCCTTGTCAAGTATACGAAGGGCGATTACATAGATGCCTGTGCCTGGCTCCTTCAAAGACACAATTACTGAGAATTAGCTTAAATACAGCAGGAGGGACTCAGGATAAAAACAGGGAAATGACCCAGGGATACTTTACGGCTAAAGACCAATAGGGGTTCCCATCCACTGTCTGAAGAACAAATAGTTTGTGAATTCATTCTCCATATGCTATTGGCAGGCTTATAGTAGAAGCAGTAATTTGGGGGTTAAGTTGGGCCTTAAGGTTTTAAGTGTAGTGAGTGAAAATATTCAGGAAGGTTAGGTTTCTATTGCAAAAATGTACCATTACCAAAATTGAAATATCTCTTCAATGTCAGACATGTTCACGTTTCCTTACAGGCACTGATAGCTATTAAAAGCAGAAGATTTATTTCAAATGGAGGTCATATCAGTGTCAACAAGGCTTGCATTTTCTCATTCAACAAATGCTTATTGGGCACTGTACTATTTTCCTGGCGCTTCTAAAACAAATTACCACAAACTTGGTGGCATAAGACAACATAAATTTATTTCCTCACAGTTCTGGAGGCCAGAGTTCTGAAATCAAGAGGGTCACAGGGCCACACGCCCTCCAAAGGCCCTAGGGAAGAATATGTTTTTGCCTTTTCCAGCTTCTACCTAGCTCCAATCCCTGCCTGTCTTCTTATGGCCTTCTCCCTGTGTCTCTATGCCTGTTTCCCCTTCTCTTCTCATGTAAGAAATTGTCATTGAATTTAGGGCCCATTCTAATCCAGGAAGGTTTCATCTTGGACTCCTTAATTTAATTATATGCAAAGACCCTTTTTTCCAAATAAGAACACATTTACCGGTTCCAGGTGAACATATCTTTTGGGGTAGGAAGGGCACTATTCAACCTATTACAGGTACTTCTATGAATTTGGCATTCCTCTGGGAGTCTGGGATACATCCATGAAAAAATATATATAACAAACTCTTGCCTTTATGGAGTTTAAAAGCTAACAGAAGGAGACAGAGGATAAATACTAAGCATAATAAATAAGTTATGCCAGGAACAGTGGCTTGTGCCTGTAATTCCAGCATTTTGGGAGGCCAAGGTGGGAGGATTGGTTGATCTCAGGAGTTTGTGACCAGTCTGGGCAACATAGAGAGATTCTATTTCTACACAAAATTTTTTTTTTTTAAAATAGCCAGGCATAAGCAGTGTGTCCCTGTAGTCTCAGTTACTCAAGTGGCTGAGATGCAAGGACTGCTTGAGTCCAGGAAGTCAGGGTTGCAGTGAGCTATGATCATGGCACTGCACACCAGTCTGGGTGACAGAGCAAGACTCTGTCTCTAAAATAAAATAAATAAATATTTTGTTTTGTTTTAGTGAGTTAGAGTCTCACTCTGTCGCTCAGGCTGGAGTGCAGTGACATGCTCACGGTTACTGAGCCTCGACCTGCTGGGCTTAGGTGATCCTTCTGCCCCAGCCTTCCAAGTAGCTGGAACTACAGGCATGCGCCACCACGGCTGGCTAATTTTTGATTTATTATAGAGATGAGGTCTTGCCAAGTTGCCCAGGCTGGTCTCGGACCCGTGGGCTCAGGCCAGCCAATAAATATGTCAAATGTAGTTTCTTAAAAAGCTGTAAGTGGGCTGGGCTGAGTGGCTTAGTTTGTAATCCTAACACTTTGGGAGGCCAAGGTGAATGGATTGCCTGAGTCCATGGGCTTGCGATCAGCCCAGGCAACTTAACAAGACCTCATCTCTACAATAAATCAAAAATTAGCTGGGTGTGGTAGCATGCACTTGCAGTTCTGGCTACTTAGAAGGCTGAGGTGGAAGGAACACTGGAGCCCAGCAGGTCGATGCTGGGATGGCGATGAGTGTGCCACTGCACTCCAGCCTGGGTGACAGAGTGAGACTCCAATTAAACAAACAAACAAACAAACAAAAAACACTCTAAGTGTTCTGGAAAAGAAGAAGAAAGAAAAAAAACCCACCTTATCAACAGGGGTATCCGCATAGTGAACATTTGCATACCTAATCCTGAGTTGTACCCCACATATATAAAATTATAAGTTAAAAAACACCCCACAAGGTGAACTTGACCCTCAACTGCTGAGGTGATATTGGTGGAGGGCCGTTTATAGTGCTAAAGTACACTGTTTGGGCAAGCCAGCGAGAACAGAAATCCATTACTATGATGCGTGGTGAGATCCAGCGACATGAGCGTAGAAGGTAGGGCTGTCTGCCTTGCAAGACTGTAGTCCTGGAAGGACATAGCTGGAACCACACACCTGCAGGGTGGGAATGAGGGAAGAAATACCCCTACTTGTTTTCCAAATCTAGCCAGAGGGCAAAGGATCCTAGGGGGTTCATGGCAGTGCCTTCTTCCAAGCATGATTGGAATTTCTATCAGGACGCAGAGCAAAATAAAGAAGTGTAAAACATAGACCTGGGTTGACAAATGGAATAGGCAACACAGCCAAGCCTAGTGCCATCTGTGGAGGCTAGAAGAGCCATGATTCTTGCTAGCATGGGGCCTGCATTCTGGTAATGGATAGACATTAAACAAATACACTTTTTAAAAAGATTCTAGAAGAAATTCCATCATGCTTGGAAAAAGGGAATAGTGCAGAGCTTTTAACCTAAGGGCAGGTACCAGTCTGCACCTTGTTGAGGCAGCTAAAATTCTGATAGAAAACACATGTTCATTCTGGCTTGACTAATCAGAAGACAGATACAAATTATTCACTACAATCTGGAAAAAGAACCTGAATATATTGATACATCATTCTTATGACCTACCACAATCAAAAGGGCTAAAAATTTGCTACTCAACCTCAGGAAACAAGGAAGAATGAGTCAGGCTCCATCATGCTCCCCTTGAACACAGAATTCTACTGCTAGAAATGCCTCAGAGGTTCTCTATGCTATATCTCCTGTTAGGAAACAAAGGCTTTCAGGATCAGAAGGTTAAAGGTCAGGTAGTCCAACAACTTTGCAGGATGAAGAACCTCTCCCAGAGGCAACTTTAAACCCTTTTTATTATGGGAAGCTCATTACCTTTGAAGAGCGCTCTAAATGTTACAAACAACTTTTTTAACACTCAACTGCATTTTGCCATGTTGTATTTTTCGATCCAAGATGGTGATAAAATTGCTAGAAAAGTCCTAAAGGAGACCTCCAAAAAATCATCCTTGGAGAAGCTACAAAGGCTCTCCTATGTGAGAATAGTCCAAAGATGACCTCCTCGTCTTTCTCATTATAATAATGAAAAGTCAGGGCACTCTGGGAAGACTGAACCACAGAAAGTGATATGATTAAAAATTATAGGTTCAAGCCGGGCTCGATGGCTCAGCCTGTAATCCCACACCTTTGGGAGGCTGAGATGAGTGGATTGCCTGAGCCCGCGGGTTCGAGACCCGCCTGGGCAGAGAGACCTCATCTCTACAATAAATCAAAAAATCAACCGGGCGTGGTAGCTCATGCCTGTAATTCCGGCTACTTGGAAGGCTGAGGCGGAAGGATCGCTGGAGCCCAGCAGGTCGAGGCTGCGGTGGCCAGGAGCGGCCACTGCACTCCAGTCTGGGCGACAGAGTGAGACTCCAACTCAAAAAAAAAAAAAAATTATAGGTTCAAAAGGAGATATCAGGCTTCTAAAAAAGTTAAATATAGAATTACTATATGACCCAGCAATTTTACTCCTAGAGACATACCCAAAAGAATGGAAAATAAGTGCTGAAGCAAGTACATAAAAAAGGATGTTCATAGCAGCATTATTCATAATAGCCAAAAAATACAAACAATTCAAATATCCATCAGTTGATGAGTGGAAGAAGAAAATGTGGTATATTCATATAAGGGAATATTATTCAGTCACAAAAATGAAGTGAAATACTGATACATGCTACTATGCAGATCTATCTTGAAAACATTACACCAAGTGAAAAAAGTCATTCACAAAAAAGGCACATATTGGAAGATTTCATTTATTAAAAATATATAAATTCTATAATTATATTTATAAAAACAGGTAAATCCATGGAAACAAAATATAGATTGGTGTTTGCCAGTCAGGGTCTGGAAAAAGGAGAAATGAGAAGAAACTCCTTAATGGGTTAGGGGTTTTACTTTGGAACAATGGAAATGTTTAGAACTAGGTAGAGAAGGTGGTCACACAACTTTGAGAATGTACTAAATGTCACCAAATTGTTCAGTTTAGAATTGTCACATTTTTTTTTCTTTTTTTGAGTTGGAATCTTACTCTGTTGTCTAGGCTGGAGTGCAGTGCAGCGTCGCCCAGGCTGGTGGAGTGCAATGACACACTCACGGCTACCACAGCCTCGATCTACTGGGCTCAGGTGATCATTCCACCTCAGCCTTCCAAGTAGCTGTAACTATAGGCACATGCTACCATGCCTGGCTAATTTTTTTTTTTTTTTTTAGAGATGAGATCTCACCAAGTTGCCCAGGCTGGCCTCGAACCTGTGGACTCTGGCAATCCTCTCACCTTGGCCTCCCAAAGTGATGGAATTATAGGTGTGAGCCACTGCACCCAACCTAAAATTGTTACTTTTATATGCATTTCACTTCAGTAAATTATTTTTTAAAAGGAGGAGGGGAAATAGTAGGGTGAATATAGATATATTCAGTGAATTCTGCCATACTAGAACTTTTGGTTGAAAGATGTAGATTTAGAACTAACAACAAAAAGCCAGACTTATTACCAGGTAACAACTTAAGGACCTAATTACACCAAGATGTGGCATAGGATAAAAATATAAATTGGTTCACAAAGATACAGACCAGCACTTCTTAAACAATCAGTAGTTATTGTTTCATATTAAATTCTCATACATCATAAATACTTTTGTAAAACAAAAATGAGCTACTAGGACTTCTAGCTTTCTCTTAGAATATAAAAATTTGGAATATTACTCATGCATTAACAACAAGAAAAAGCTGAATAATTTGCAAAAGTATTATTTATATTGATCCCATCAGGGAACTGAGACAGTGGGAGGAAGATGGGTCCTTTGTCAATTGGATGTGAATAATTCAGCTGAAATTTTCGTTAGATTGCTAAAGGCCAAGCATAGGCTAGCATGAGAGGATAGAATTCTTAGAGCTGCAGACACTGGGAAGTCCAAACTTACTCTTTTCCAAGGACATCTCTATGTGCTCATAAAGACTAGGGACAGGACTAGGGTCCAGGTAAAGCTACCCTCAATGGTGTAGTCCTGGAGGAGGGAGTGAATGCTGCTATCAGAAAGACAAACAGCTTCTCATAATTATTTCTCCCCTAAAATAACAAAAGCCTTAAATTGCTGGGAAAGAGGCAGCATATCCTGTAATGCTATGGGTGTACTGCATATGGGGTAAGGGTGAAATAATAAGATGCCAGAAAAGGAATAGGCAGTGATCCTGGACCAGGGACTCAGAGGTTTTCTACAGTCATCAATGAGTAAGACCCATCCATTTAAAGCAAAGAACATTGCAAGAAAATTAGAAGAATATTACTTAATGACAAAGAGGTCATTTACCAGGAATACAGAACAATCCTAAATATATATGTACACAACAACAGAGCTTCAATCTACATAAACCAAAAATGATAACACTGAAAGAAAAAAGAGACAAATCCATGATTACAGTTGGAGATGTCATCATTCTTTTATCAATAATCAATAAAATAAGTAGATACACTCAGTACAAATCTGGAAGACACAAATAAAACTATCAACTAAATTGACCTAACATTATGAAAACTTATATGAAACAACAGCAGAAATACACATTCTTTTCAAATATATACTGAAATAGATATTCTGGGCAATAAAGAAAACTTCAGCAAATCTAACAGAACTTAAATCATACGAAGTGTGTTATTTAACCATGCAAAATTAAACTAGCAATGAGTACAGAAAGATATCTGGAATATTGCCAAGTATATGGAAATTAAACAATGTGAGTCTAAAGAACAAGAACATGTGGGTCAAAGAGGAAGTCATGAGACAATGTAGAAAATATATTTTAACCAAATGAGGCAAAATATGTGACATGAAGCTAAAGCAGCATTCAGAGGGAAATTTATAGCATTTAAAAGTACAAATCAATAATCTAGGTTTCCACTTTAAGAAACTAGGAAAAAAGACATTAAATGCACATCCAACGGAAGAAAGAAATAAAGACAAGGCATAAATCAATAAAATAATAAAATTTTAAAAATTAGTAGTACAAAAATTTGGTTATTTGAAAAAAATTAAGATAATTGATAACCTTTTCATCAGAATTAATAAGAAAAATAACACTTCTTTATAATAAAGAAAAAAGAAAAAGAAAAAAGACAAATTATCAATATTGGAAATGAATGAGGGGACATTAATACATATATTACAGATATTAAAGGAATGATTAAAAATTACATATTTTAGGCAACAAAATTCAACAACTTAGATGATGTTGAAAAATCCCTTTGAAGAGTTTATCTACAAAATAAATAGAAAATTTGAATGATTCTACATCAATTTAAGAATGTATATTTATAGTTAAAAATATTCTGATAACTGTAACTATAAAACTGATTAAAAACTACAGACCCATTTTCATCTTGCCATGTTCACAGATACCACATTTTTTTTTCTTTTTTTACAAAGGTGCCGAGGAGTGCACATGTAATTAATCATGAAGGGGTAAAATTTTCACAAAGTACAGTAATAGGATCCCATTTCCTTGACTATGTTTTTCAGTTTGTTGATAGTATTTCATGTTTGGGAATCATGACTAAAACCCATTGGAATGTAACAAAGACAACTACAGATCCAGATATATTTACTAATTAATTCTGCCAACTGCCAAACATGTAAGTAGAAAAAATACTAACTCTACACAAACACTTCCAGAAAATAGGAGGGACCACTTTTAAACTCATTTTATAAGGCATAATACTAACATCAAAGCCAGACAAAAATACTACAAAAAAAAAACTACAGACTAATATTACTAGCATAGCTAATAGGAAAAATAAGTTCTACTATTTTATACCACCATAGGATGACTATAGTAAACAATAATATATATTTTTAAAGCTTGAAGGATACTGAATGTTCCCAATGCAAATAAATAATAATGTTGAGATGATAAAAATATGCTAATTACCCTGATCTGATAACAATACATTAATGTTGAAAAGCATTATGTACCCCATACATATGTACATTTGTCAGTTAAAAATAAATAATTCCTCAACAAAATATTAACAAATCAAACTAGCAATATATTAAAAATACATTATTACCAAGTAGGGTTTATCCTGGGAATAGAAGGCTGATTCAACATTCAAAAATCAATCAGTGGAATTCGCCATATTAAGATAAACTATGTACTCACTTCCATAGATGTAGAAATGCATTTGACAAAATTCTCCATCATTCATAATGTTTATTTATTTCATTTTTTTATTTTTAATTATTATAAAGATGTGGGGTACAATTCAGGGTTAGGTATATAAACATTGATCATGCAGGTGCCCTTGTTGATGAGGTATGTTCCTCCCTCCCTTAGCAGTTTCCCTCAACTGCCAATCCCACCCCCCTCCACACCCCTGACAGTTTCCCATTACTGCCAATCACTTTCTTATAGCATTATGATTGTTTAAGGTCCTCTTATGAGTGAGAACATATGGAAGTCTGTTCTTTGTTTCTGTGATAAATCACTGAACATGATCGACTCCAAATCCATTCAGGTTGCTGCAAAGTCCATATATTTGTCCTTCTTTATAGCTGCCTAATATTCCATTGTATATATGTACCACATTTTTTAATCCAGTCCAGCTTCGATGGGCAACATGATTGGTTCCATGTTTTTGCTATTGTGAATAGAACTGCAATAACCATATGTGTGCAGCTATCTTTTTTGTAGAATAATTTGAGTTCCTCTGGGTATATTCCCAATAGGGGAATTGCTGGGTCATATGGAAGGTCAATTTCTAGTTCTTTCAGAAATCACCACACTGTTTTCCAAAGAGGCTGTACAAATTTGCACTCCTACCAGCAGTGTAGAAGTCTTCCTTTTTCTCCACATCCTCACCAGCATCTGTTGTTGTTTGTTTTATTAATGACGGCCATTCTTATGGGGAATTAAGTGGTATCTCAATGTGGTTTTGATTTGCATTTCTCTGATGATGAGTGAGGCTGAGCACTTTTTTGTTTTTTTGTTTTTTTGTTTTTTTGAGTTGGAGTCTCACTCGATTGCCCAAACTGGAGTGCAGTGGCCGTTTCCAGCCACTGAGCCTCGACCTGCTGGGCTCCGGTGATCCTTCTGTCTCAGCCTTCCAAGTAGCCGGAATTACAGGCATGCGTTACCACGCCCGGCTGATTTTTTGATTTATTGTAGAGATGAGGTCTCGCTGCCCAGGCGGGTCTCGAACCCGCGGGCTCAGGCAATCCACTCACCTCAGCCTCCCAAAGGCGCGGGATTACAGGCTGAGCCACCGAGCCCGGCTTGAGCACTTTTTCATGTGTCTGTTGGCTGCCCATATATCTTCTTTTGAAAAGTGTCTATTCATGTATTTTGCCCACTTTTTTTTTTTTTTGAGTTGGAGTCTCACTCTGTCGCCCAGGCTGGAGTGCAGTGGCCGCTTCCAGCCACCACACCTCAACCTGCTGGGCTCCGGCGATCCTTCCGCCTCAGCCTTCCAAGTAGCCGGAATTACAGGCATGCGTTACCACGCCCGGCTGAATTTTTTATTTATTGTAGAGATGAGGTCTCACTGCCCAGGTGGGTCTCGAACCCGCAGGCTCAGGCAATCCACTCACCTTAGCCTCTCAAAGGTGCGGGATTACAGGCTGAGCCACCGAGCCCGGCTTTTTGCCCACTTTTTAAAGGGGCTGTTTGTTTTTTTCCCTTTGGTGCATTTGAGTTCCTTGTAGATCCTAGATGTTAGGCCTTTGTCAGATATACAGTTGGCAAATCTTTTTTCCCATTCTGTGGGCTGTCTCCCTGCTCTCTTGATGGTTTCTTTTGCTTTGCAGAAGCTCGTTAATTTGATGAGGTCCCACTTGTCTATCTTATTTCTTAAGGTACTGGCATTTAAGGTTCTGAAGAGGAATTGGTTCCCGGTTCCAATTTCCATAAGGGTGTCTCCTGTGTTTTCTAAGATTCTTATAGTTTGAGGTTTTATGTTTAGGTCTTTGATCCATTTAGAGTTAATTTTTGTGTATGGTGATAGGTAAGGGTCCTGTTTCAATCTTCTGCATGTGGTCAGCCAGTTTTTCCAGCACCATTTACTGAATAGGTTCTCCTCTTCCCAGTGGTTGTTGTTGGAGGCTTTGTCAAAGATGAGTTGGTTGAGGAATTGAGACTTTGCTTCCAGAATCTCTGTCCTGTTCCATTGCTCTATGTGCCTGTTTTTGTACCAATACCAGGCTGTTTTGATTACTGTAGCCTTATAGTAAAGTTTGAAGTTTAGAAGTGTGATACCTCCTGCTTTGTTTCTCTTGCTAAGGATTGTTTTGGCTATTCATGGTCATTTATGTTTCCATATGAATTTCTATATTGTCGTTTCCAGGTCTGAGAAGAATGATGTTGGTAACTTAATGGGTATTGTGTTGAATCTATAGATTGCCTTTGGTAGGATGGACATCTTAACAATGTTGATTCTTGCTATCCGTGAGCATGAAATATTTTTCCATTTGTTTGTGTCTTCTTGGATTTCTTTGAGCAGTGTTTTGTAATTCTCATTGTAAAGGTCTTTCACTTCTCTGGTTAGAAAGATGCCGAGATATTTCATTTTTTATGTGGCTATTATGAATGGGATTGGGCTTTTTATTTGGGTCTCTGCCTGCTTGTTGTTGGTATATAGGAATGCAACTGACTTTTGCACATTTATTTTGTACCCTGAGATTTTGCCAAAGTCCTTTATCAGTGCAAGCAGGTTTTTGACAGATTCTCTTAGATTTTCAAGGTATAGGATCATATCATCAGCAAAGAGGGATAACTTGACTTCCTCTTTTCCCATTTAGATACCCCTGATTTCCTTCTCTTGTCTAATTGCTTGGGATAGGACTTCCAACACAATATTGAACAAGAGGGGTGAGAGTGGGCAGCCTTGTCTTGTTCCAGTTTTCAGGGGAAATGTTTCTAGTTTTTGTCTAATTAGCAATATGTTAGCTGTGGTTTTGTCATAGATGGCACTTACTATTTTGAGGTATGTTCCTTCTATACCTAGGTGTTTGAGGGTTTTTATCAAGAAGGGATGCTGGATTTTATCAAAATCTCAGCAAACTAGAACTAGAAGAAAACGTCCTCAAACTGATAAACAGCATTTATAAAAAACCTATAGCTAACTTCATACTGAGTTGTGATAGACTGACTGTTTTCATTTCAAGACTAGGAGCAAGGCACATATATCTGCTTTAATTATTCCTGTTTGATATAGTATTGTGAAATTGTGGTACTAGGATACTATGGTTCTAAATACTGTGTTTCTAAGTTGTGAACTAAGGCAATAAAAAATAAAGAACATATAGATTGAAAAGGAGAAAATAAAGTGGTCTGTATTTACAGGTAACATGATTGTCTACATAGGAAACAATCGTTTTTATTTAAACCAGCAATTAACAGTTAAAAATTGAAAACTTAAAACTAGTACCATTTATAATAGCACAAAACACATAAAATATTTATATACAAACCTAACAAAGCATAAGCAAGATCTTTATGTTGAAAACTATAAAATGGAGATGAAAAAATCTTAAAAAGATCTAAATGAGTAGAGAGAGATACCATGTTCGTGGACTCAATATTGTTAAGATGTCAAGTCTCCTCAAAATTCTCTATATATTCAACAGAATCTCAGTAAAAGTCCAAGCACATTTTAAAAATAGAAATCAACAAGCTGATGCTAAATTTTACAGGGCAAGGCAAAAGAATTAGAATATTCAGAACAATTTACCAAAGAAGTACAAAATTAGAAGACTATCTGATTTCAAAATATACGATGCAGCAATTACATTAATGTGATATTGCTGAAAGAACAGACACATAAATCAATGAGACAGAATAGAGAATCCAGAGAGACCCCACATGTATATGGCCAATTGATTTTTAACAAAAGTGCAAAGGTTAATAAATGGAGAAGGGATAACCTTTTCAACAAGTGATGCTGAAACAATTCAATACTCATATACCAAAAAACAAACAAACAAAAAAAAAACTTTGACTTATACCAGGCACCAGGCACAAGTAACAACGCAAAATGCATCAGAAAATTAAATGTAAAAACTAGAGCTATAAAACATTGAGAATAAAACAAGAGAAAATCATTATGATCTTGCATTAGCCAAGACTTAGTCATGGTACCAAAAGTATGACAATACATTTTTTAAAACTGATAAAGTGGACTTCATCAAAATTTACAACTTTTACTCTTTAAAAGATACTGTTAAACAAAATAAAAAGAGAAGTTACAGACTAAGGTATAATATTTTCAAGCACATACTTGATAAATGGTTTGTATCTAGAAATCTCAAAACTAAAAATAAATAAACAAACAAGCAGCTATTTATTTATTTAGAGTCTCACTCTGTCACCCAGACTGGAGTTTAGTGATGCAATCATGCTATAGCCTTGATGTCCTGGGATAAGGCGATCTTTTTGCCTCAGCCTCCCAAGTAGCCAGAACTACAGGCATGCACCACCAAGCTTAGCTTATTTATTTATTTTTTTTTGTAGAAACAAAGTCTTGTTATGTTGTTTAGGCCAGTCTCAAACTCCTGGGCTCAAACAATCTTCCTGCCTTGACAGTGGCATGAGCCACTGTGCTTGGCCAACAACACAATTTTTTAAACAAACAAGATTTCAGCAGACTTTAACCAAAGATGATGTGTGAACTGGAAATAAGCACATGAAAAGGTGCTGGACATCGTTATTCATGAAGGAAATGCAAATTCTGACCACAATGTAATATCACTACATGCCTATTGAATGACAAAAATTAAAACTAAAAATACTGACAATATCAAATTATGGCAAGTAAGTACAACTGTTAACCTTCATACATTGCTGGAAGAAGTACACAGTGGTACTCTGCCAGTCACTCTGGAAAGCAGTCTGATATTTTAAAAATTATTTTATTTTATAATTATAGGGTACATGTGAGGATTTGTTACATAAGTATACTGCATAAAGGTTATGTTCGGGCATCTGATGAACCCCCCTCCTCCCCTAGCAGTGGGCATGGTACTCAATGGGTAGTTTAATATTCCTTATTTCCCCTCCCTCTCTCTTTCCTTCCTTCCCTCCTTTAGCAGTGTCCAGTGCCTGTTGTTCCTATCCTTGTGCCTGTGTGCCAATGTTTAGTGCCTACTTATAAGTGAGAACGTGCAGTATTCAGCTTTTTGTTTCTGTGATAATTCATTTAATGCAGTCTCCAGCTGCATCCATGTTGTTGCAAAGGACATGATTTTGTTCTTTATGGCTGAGTAGTAGTTCACAGTGTATATGTACCATATTTTCTTTCCCAGTCCACCTTTTATGGGCATCTGGGTTGTGTCCATGTTTTTACTATTGCGAATAGTTCTGCAAAAAACATAGTTCTGCATGTGTCTTCTTGGTAGAGCAATTTGTGTTCCTTTGGGCATATTCCCAGAAATAGGATTGCTGGGTCAAATGGTAGCTCTATTTTTAGTTCTTTAAGAACTAAAAACTGCTTTCCATAAAGGTAGAACTGATTTACATTCCCATCAACAGTGTATGAGCATTCCCTCTTCACAGCCTCGCAAAGTCATCCTGATTAGTGTGAGATGGTATCTCACTGGAGTTTTGATTCGCATTTCTCTGATGATTAGTGATACTGAGCAATTTTTTCATGTTTGTCGGCTGTTTGTATGTCTTCCTTTGAGAATTATCTGTTCATGGCCTTTGCCCACTTTTTAATGGGTTATTATTATTATTATTATTTTGCTGTCAGTTCATTTGAGTTCCTCATAGGTTCTGGATGTCAGCCCTTATTGAATGCACAGTTTGCAAATATTTTTTCTCATTCTATGGATTATCTCTTTACTCTCTTGATTTTTTTTCCTGTGCAGAAGCTTTTTAGCTTGATAAGATCCCAGCTGTCAATTTTTGTTTTTTCTGCATTTGCCTTTGATGACTTAACCATGAATTCATTGCCTATGCCAATGTCTAGGAAGGTGTTCTCTAGGTTTTAAGATTTTTGTAGTTGAAGTTTCACATTTAAGTCTTTGATCCATTTTGAGTTAATTTTTGTAAATAGTGATGGGTAGGGGTCTAGTTTTATTCTTTTGCATGTGGTTAGCCAGTTTTCCCAGCACCATTTGCTAAATAGGCTTTCCTTTTCCTAATGTTTGTTTTTGTCAGCTCTGTCAAAGATGAGTTGGTTGAAGGTCTCTGTTTTTCATTCCAAGTTCCCTATCCTTAAAAAAAAAAAAAGCTCAAGTAGCTAAAGAAATCCTCAGTAAAAAGAACAAAGTTGGTGGCATCATACTCCAAGGCTTCAAATTATACTACAAAGCTAGAGTAACCAAAACATCATGGTACTGGTACAAAAATAGACACATGGTGATTTCTTACTTAAACATACACTTATCATGAGACTCAGCAATACTACTTCCAGGTAGTTATTCAAAGGAAATGAAAATATATGTCCACACACAAAGTTTATGTTCACATAAAAACTCAACACAAATGTTAATAGCAGTTTTATTCATAATCACCAAAATCTGGACACAATATAAATACCTCTCAACTTATGAATAGACAAATAACCAATTCATGCAATGGAACATTACTCAGTAATAAAAAAGAATGAACTATGGATACATGCAACAACACAGGTAAATTTCATATGCATTATGGTAAGTGAAAAAGCTAGACTCCAATCTGCTGTATGATTTCATTTATTTCTCTCAAAGGAAAAATCTTAGGAAGAGAAATTGAATCTGTGTTTCTGGGAAGTAGAGATGATGGGACTGTTTGACTAGAAAGGAACAGGAGGTCATTTTTTAGGAGGATAACTGTTCTTTATCTTGATTGCTGTGATAATTATCAGACCACTTATGTTTATCCAGACTCATGGAAGATTACACTAAGAGTAAATTTTACTATATGTAAATTATTCCTCAATAAACTTTAATAGATTAGATCTCTAGTTTTCCCCTTAGTAATGCCTTAGAAAGAAATCTGCTAAGTAAAAAAAAAAAGCCAGTGGAAGAGTAATATAAATTGTGTCTTCTCACATATTTGAAAAACACTGGGGGGAGGAAGAGGGTGGCAAAACACATTAAGTGTAAAACATGGAATGATTTTAACAGTAGTTACTTCTGTTAATGGACATTTCATATGTAATATTTTGTGTTAAATTAGTTTTTAAAATGAATTACTAGATATAGGAATGTTACATTCTCTTAAATGTTTCTGAATGCTTATTCATAATTCCTGTACTTATATCATACATCTGTATTAATTTTCAGACTGGTACCAGTTCACAGACAGCTTTGAATAGTACTGATATAAATAATTTCCTGGAATAACGATGTAATATATATATTTGAAATTAAAAATAAACAATAATAAGCAATAGTATAATGTATAATATAAAATAATATATAATTTTCATTAAATTCATCTATTCCCTTTCAGTATATGTAGTGTTCCTAAGCAACAAAAGATCATAAAGAAATATATAAAATATAATCCTATTTTTATTTCATAAATATACATCTTTCACAAAAATAGAAATAAAACTCTAGGAGTTAATATATCTATCTATCTATATATATATATATAAGCAGTAGTTATTTCTAAACAAGTTTATTACATTTAAGTGTTATTTATTTCCTTGGTATTTATTTTATGACTTATCTACAATACACATGCATTGCTTATGGAAAAAATGGTTTCTGCTCAGTAAGTTAAGAGATAGATTTGGAGTCCTTCTTTCCATTTCAGAGGCCAAGCTCATCAAAAACCTATAAGTCCTTTCAAAATATGTCAGTAGGATTCCTGGGAGACTAAATTCTGGAATGCCTCTTCTGGAAAGTCCTACTCACTTCAAATACAGATTTACTTCTTTCCTACTATGTGTGACGTACTGTATCAGGTGTCCTACAGAGGACACAAAAATATGTATGAGAGTCTGTGGCTTCAAAGACTTCTGAGCAATCTTGGGGGGGTGTGGCAAGGAGGGATTGAGGTCCCCAGAGGCTCTATGGGAGAAGTAAACTCAAGATGGGCTATCAACACTGTTGACTTAAGGAAAGAATATGAGAGCTAAAGATGTTCTAGGAACAAAACCCAGCAGAGGTGAATGCATAGGTGGGGGTTGTGAGGTGTCAATCCATTGAGCCATGATGCAGGTAGAGTTGGGTGGGTTATTTGGAACTTGTCAGGGACCCTGGGGAGGACCACATAAAGACCATGCCAACAGAAGAAGCCAGATAAGATTTTAACAAAGTGGGTATGATGTGAGTGGTAAGCCGGTGAGGGTAAGACTGTTCTTAATAAGGCAGTGAAGGAAAGGGAGAAGTGATGAAGAGGAGAAATAGGAGAAGGAGAAGGAAAAGGAGGAGGAGGGGAGTTTGAGGTTAGTGATAGTAATGGTAGGCAAGGCTTTTTTTCCTTTCTTAAGAAGAATCCATGAAACTTTATCTTTTGGATAAGAGAAGGAGCTCATGGTAGGGAAAGAGAGATCTAAGGCATGCAGGGAGTTTGGGAGAGAGAGTTGCTGGTGGAGGGCTGATGGAGGCAAGAAGGGGAAGATCTCAATTTTTTGGTTGTAACAAAGGTTCTCAGACTTTCTCAGTTCACAGTGCCCTAAGTACCCCAGTAAGGTTTTTCATGGAAAGCTTCAAGACCAAAAGAAACAGTTAAGAATTCCATTTTATGGCAAAATTTAATAAGTACTTATGTCCTAATAACTTAACAGGCATTTGATAAAAATAAGTAAGCATAAATTGAAACAAAACATTTTTATTTCATTCTTTAAGGCTCACACTTATTTACTAAAAGGATGTGTGCACCTGTTGAGCTTGGCGCAACTTCTTAAACCTTGGCATTACCCATACTGTGCACTGCCACCCTCATTGCCTGTTCTACATTGATTTCATACTACACTTGCTTTTTATCATAGCAACTATAAAAAAATTCAACTTTGTGAAGATATAGTATTATTGAAAAAAATGCAGCATGATCTATTGCTGAAAGTGTGAACTACCTGAGCTGGTAATTCACACAGCATCTGTCAGATGGTACATGTTGCAGTGTTGCCTTCAAACATTTAGAATACCCTGTAGATCCCTGTGAGTCTGCGGCAGCACTCTGGGGAGCTTCAGCACACAATTTGGGAATCACAGGGCTATAAGAAGAGAGAGAGAGATTAGATATAGAGCCACCTGAGGTGGAGAGGAGAGAAGTGGAGCAGGCTCGGAAAGGTAAGTGTCCAAGTTATCATCTGGTGGTTCCCCAAGTGCTACAGTCCTTAATCTCACTAATTTACATTTATAATTAGGATCTAAGAGCCAGAAAGCTGTGCTAAGCAAATCCTGCACTGCATAGCCTATATAACTCAACACAATTTCAGGATTACCAGTTCTTACCACCCCAGTTTACCTGCAGGGTATGAAATTCCTCAACTAATTTGCTCCATGATTCATTAACTAGGGGAAATTATTTAAGTGCACCCTGGCGAAACATTAACCAAGGTCACCATTTAACCTTCAGGGGAAAATGACTCTTGACTGCTTGCATACAACCAAATTGTGCCACAGGCCCTGGAAATGCCAACATCCCATTCCCGAAATGTCTTAGAATTGCTTGGCTCAGAACCTAGAGAGGCCAAGGAAGTATCAGGAGCCAGCAAAAGGAGGAGTTTTGGAACAAAGAGACTTGGTAAGAGGATAGGTACATGGCAAGGAGGGAACACCAGGGAGGCAGCCCCTGGGGTGGGATGAGCAGGGCTGAGTACCCCTAGGTGATGGTGAGTGAGCTGCCTAAGGAACATAAAGACTACCAAGCTAACAGGAAGTGAGATGTACACCACCCAGGCCTCACCTCCTCTCCAGAACACCCCATCTGTTTTCTGATCCTTCAATTAAAGGGATGCAGGGGAATTGAAGAAAATGCAGAGACACAGTCAAAGATAAGAAAATTGATCTTTATGAATAAAGGTTAATAGAACCTAAGTTCAGCCCAGAAAGAAGTCTATGTGTAGCATGCCATAAGACAAAGATTTTACACACACACACACACACACACACACACACACACACACGCACGCACACATGCACACACACATGTATACAAACACATTTATTTCAGGGGAACAGTTGGGGTAGGCATAAGAGATTTTTGAAACACCAAAGTGAAGGATACTAAAATTTATTGAGTACTTGCTATTTTACTACCCTTAGAGCAGATATTATTTCACAGTTGAAAAAAGCAGCTTCCTAGAGTTTACTAATTTGTTCGAAGTAACACAGCAGGTTAACAGTGCCAGTGAATCCACCCAAGTTCCTACAGATGGATTCCCTCTCCTTATTTCTCTTATAATGAGGCAGTAATTTTATGCATTGTAAAACACATATAACATACAACTTACCATCTTAACCATTTTAAAGTGTATAGATCAGTAATGCTAAATACATTCACGTTGTCATACAACCAATCTCCAGAACTCTTTTCCTCTTCCAAAACTGAAACTCTGCACCCATTAAACAACACCTCTTTTTCTTCTCTTCTCAGTCCCTTGCAACCACTATGCTTTCTGTCTCTAAGAATTTGACTAGTCAGCTGGGCTCAGTGGCTCAGCCAGTACTCCCACGCCTTTGGGAGGCTGAGGTGAGTGGATTGCCTGAGCCCGCGGGTTCGAGAACCGCCTGGGCAGCGAGACCTCATCTCTACAATAAATTAAAAAATAAGCCAGGCGTGGTAGCGCACGCCTGTAGTTCCAGCTACTTAGAAGGCTGAGGCGGAAGGATCGCCGGAACCCAGCAGGTTGAGGCTGCGGTGGCCGGGAGTGGCCACTGCACTCCAGTCTAGGTGACAGAGTGAGACTCCAACTCAAGAAAAAAAAAAAGAATTTGACTAGTCTAAGTACTCATATAAGTGGAATCATATAGTAGTATCTGTCTTTTTGTGACTGTCTTATTTCACTTAGTATAATGTCTTCAAGTTTCATCCATGTTGTATTATGTGTCAGAATTCCCTTTTTTTAAAAGCTGAATAATATTCCTTGTATGGATATACCACATTTTGTTTATCCATTCATCTGTCAATGGACACTTTGGTTGCTTCTATCTTTTGGCTATTGTGAATAATGCTGCTATGAACATGGTATACAAATATTTCTTATAGACTTTCAATTCTTTTGGTTATATATCCAGAAGTTAGATTGCTAGATTATGTATTCCAGTAACTCTACTTTTAACTTTTTGAGGAGCCACCATATTGTTTTCCATAGCATTCTGCATCCCACCAACAGTGTACAATGGTTCCAATTTCTCCACGTCCTCTTAAACTCTCTTTTATACAGTTGTCCATAAGTAACCTCACAATGAAACGGTTGCTGCATAAACCACACATTCCCAAACCAAACCAGAGTGAGACTGGCATTGCTTCAGCTGCCCACCAACTCATAGCAAGATAGAAGTAACACTTAAGAAAACAAGCCTACCCTTGAATCCAGGAAGGTACTCCAGGGACCCACACCTGAGTCCCTACCACTGGGAGGGGCTGCCCAGAACCCTGGGACATTCCCTGGTATGAAGAAAATGCTTAACAAGAGTCCATGTTCCACTTTCCTCAGGTATCTCAGGACTTCACTCCGCCTGGTGTTTAGTTTATTTTCCACCGCCAACATTGCCAGTGACTACATTGAAAAGCTGTGTCAATCGCTTCTTTGTCTGAGAGAAGGACATTTATCATTTGCTGTTCTAAATCTGAAAACATCATAACCAACCCGTGGGTGTGGGCTCACATTTCACTCTGTAATTTCAGTTATTGAGTTAATGGGAAAGATGCATTAACATTCTGTTTGTGGTTTAAAATACATATTTACACAGTTTGACTTTTCATATCCCCAAACTTATAATTTATCCATCATTATGTTCTCTATTCTCTACTCTTAAACATTAACTGCCCTCATTTAGGTGATGAAAGATGGGGAGGCAGGCTGTGGTTGTTGCGTGCATATGGAAAGCCGATCAGCTCAAGGCAGAGTACTGCACTCTCGCCCAGTGGTCGGGGGAGGAAAAGGCGCTGCTGAAATCTATGAGTTAATGGGTTCATGCAGAGCTGTCCCCTCCAAGCAAAACAGACAAGGATGACTGAGCTGGAGCCTGCGTCAACTCTACCATTTTATGTCCGGGGCCAGACCAAGCCATGACTCTGAGCATGCATACCAAGAGCTCAGATTCCCACTAAAAGTGGCTGCTGAAGATCCCAGGACACTGGTAAACTTCCTACTTCATTTACCTACTTGTTTTGTTATAAAATGTCTTCATCTTTCACCAGTGCAGTTAACTTATCCAACTCATTTTCAAATCACATAACATTTCCCTGTATTTCCATGAATGAAGGCAGGAAGTGTTACACAGTGGAAAGGATGCAAGCTTTGGAGTCAGACAGACTTGGGTTCAGATCCTGGTTCTGCCATTTACCAGTTGTAGGAATATGGGTGATTCACTAACATTCTGAGTCTCAGTGAGTTCATTTTTAACAGAAGGTAGGGAAAAAATGACCTTGTGAACACTGGCCAGTGTTTGAACTGCACATCATATTACTCTACCCATTAAAACTTACTTGGTTCTGCTACAGTCCTATATAAAGAATGGCAAGAAAGGTGTCTCTCACCTCTAGCCTCAGTGTCTTGCTCAATGACTTCCATAGAGTATGAACTTAAATGTTTAGAGCATGCCAAATAATCACAGAGACAGAATTGTCATAGTCAAACTAATGAGAACAATTAGAAAGACTTTTGTTTTAGAAAGAAAGTCAAATATTGAGAAGGGATCCTATCAGAATCAATAGAATCACAAAGAGGATAAAGAGAAAATACTTGTTCGTACCGTCCTAGAATATGGGAATAAGAAGAGAGTCTTGAAGCTTGAGTAGAGAAGTAAAAGATGATGAAAGAATTATTTTACTGGTCCTATAAATTCATTGCCCACAGAATTGGTACAAGTTAAAATAACCAACATGTTCCAAAAAGGTAAACTCACCAACAATAGACCCATAAGGAATTAACTGGCTATTTACCAAATACATAAAGAGGAAGTCAGTTGTGTACCCAGCAAATTTCCCTGTTGAGGGCCTGAGCTTCTCTCCTGCCTGGTCTCCCATTCAGATATTGTGCCAACTCTTCATTCACATTCCTTTCCTTTGGGGACTTCCTTATTGGCAACCAATTAAATCCCATCAAAGTCTCAAGATATATATTTCCTCTAAAGAGTAGACACATTTTAATAGAACTCTCCTAGGGAGAAATGAAACCTCCTGAATTGGAGGAACAAAGTTCTGCAGGGAAGAGGAAGATATGTCAGGGTGGTAACATTCCTCACTCAGGTCATGCAGCCAACTCTGAACCCAGACACAGAAGATAGCCATGGAAGAAGCAGAATGGAGTGTCTTCCCCTCTCTGCTATGACCCTGCTGTCACCCAGCCTCTGCTTGATTACAGTAGTGATGGATCACTATCCTCTCTGCCAGGCTTAGATGCCACAATTGGACAGTTCTGATGGTTAATTAGTTCTTGCTATATCTTCAAACAGTGGATAATCCAAAGTTGGTATCACTGAACAATGGTACAATGACTGCTGGTTTATCTTTTCTTTCTTTTGGGGCCCCTGTAACTTCAACTCAGTGGTCCTATTTCTGGACTGCAGAGTAGGACAGCATACTCAAGAGATTTTATTCTTCAGACTAAGTCTCCACTTCTCTCTACAATGGCTCTGATGACCTGACTTTGAGGGATCCCATTCATTCTCCCGAGATCATCCTGTGTGAGTGACCTTGCAAGGTAGATGGGGATATTTTTCTTTCTTGCGGCAATTATCAGCAAAGAGTGTAGTATGCAAAAGTTGAACCTATGGAGAAGTCATAAAGAATACGAAGGCATAAAATTAGTGTCCAGAGCCTCTAGGAACTTTAGAGATAACCCGGTCCCCACTCTATTTGTCTGAAGGTTATAGAGCAAATAAGTGGCAAAACATGGCTGAGAGCCCTGGCCCTACATAACTAGGACAGAACAAACAGTTCTGCCCTACCCTGCTTCCTTGGATGAAGACAGCTAGTACCCGACCCCTATGTTTTTCTCTGCTATAAGGAGAACACTCCTATGTAATTCCTCCACCTGACACTGGGGTGCACTGACATGCCACCCACCCCCAAGGCAGATCTGAATGTCTGCCAGCGCTGGGGATGATTTACAGGGCCTGCTTGGGAGATGATTTTCCAAGAAAACACTCCATATAATTGGCCTTTGGTATATCTCCTCGATGGTGATTTATTTGTGTAGGACAAGCCAAAGAACATCTCTCCCCACCTCTGCAAAGCCTCCGGTCCCTGGCCTCAAAGTTCAGCAAGTTTCTGGCCAGAGAATGTTCTTCCTCTCCGCCCACTCAGCCTTTTTTTCTGTGGTTTGCAATCTCATTTGCTAAATATACTAAGATGCCCTGGACACAGCGGTCTGCAGTTCTAGAATGTGCCTGACTTCCTTTGGCTGGGAGCATCACTCATAAATCACTGTGCTAGCAGCTGCCATCCATTTATATCCATGACCTACCAAGACTGAAAGCTCAAGTTCTTCCACAGTGATGCCTGTTTTATTCAGAACCCTCCATAAGAATAGAACCTTCTCCCTCCCACACATATACACACAAGAACTTAGGCTAGTAGTAGGCACAGAGAAGGGACTCAGTGAGCACTTACTAAACAGTGTGCTTAAAAATATTCAAGGAGTAACTTTAAACCTGGCCACTTATGTATGAGTGTTGAGTGACAAAGGCAGGCCTAAGCCAAATGTCCCTGAATGCAAACCTGGATGATGAGTATGACGAAGCACATTCTGAGAGGAGGAAGCTAGGACTTGTTGAAGAAACAAGCTGTGAAGTTTCCCAGCCTCGCAAACAGCATCCAACTTTTACCAGCCCCATTCATGTAGCCATGACCAGAAGTCCCTAATGGATTTCCTGAGAGGTGAGAAGTTCCCAGAAAGGAAAAGGTAGAAAGTATGAATTGACGAGAGTGAACGTTTTTCCAAAAGTTGGGAGGGGTGCTCCAGCAAAACTTAACTATTTAGCAAATCTCACTTAGCAGAAGCCCCTGCACTGAAGTGCTCTGGACTCATCTAAACTCAGGAAGTATGGGAACTTTCCTGAGAGAATGGGGTGAGGCTGGGGACTAGGAGAAAATATGAATAATTCACTGGCCTACAGTATTGAAATTTAGCTTCATGCATGTCAAGCACAGTCTTTAAACTCAAGGAGGCAAAAAAAAAAATCAGGCGGTGGGGAAAAACTGGGAGTGGGGAAGTGAGAAACACAAGAAGGAGGAGACAGAAGAAGTCAGTGACTGATCCCCATAGCTGGGAACAGTGGCTGGAAACAGATGCTAGTGTTTCTGCAAACATTCCTCTGTCTGTAGACAGGCTACCTGCAGGTAAAATCCTTCATGAGGAGAAGGATGAGGACAGGAGTGGGGGAAAGTCAGGATCACTAGGAAAGATGGAAGGTGTTTGGGTCACATGAAAATGAACACTTGAGGCCAAGTCTCAAGACCAGAGGGATTTTCCTTGTGGGACTGCACTCCCTTGGCTGTCGCAGGCAGTCCAATTTCCTATAGCATTCCTCAGCAAGACGGTGGGAGATGGGAAAGAGAGCTGCTCTCCAAAAACATAAGGTTGGAGTGGGGTTTAGAGAAAGGAAAATGTCACCATCCCTGTGAGGTAGGGGCTGGGGGGCAATAAAGTGACCCTTGCCTCCACCCCAGCCTCAGCAAGGCCATTCTTCAGGAGTGCGTGGGGCAAGCAGACTTGATCTTGGCTGGCGAAAGACACTTTTTTCTCCCAGTTGCTCCAGGGAATTGCTGGAAAACACAGCGCAAGATTGCATTACCAATTTCTGTTGGCCTAACACAATGAAAACCCATATCTAATTTGCTGTCCACTATCCCTCAGGTCCCCTTCAGCACTTACTGCTTTCCAAATATCTTCCTCCCATTGAATATCTGTGTTTCAGATTATTTGTCCCCAGATGTATTAGGATGCATTTACTGCAGCTGAAACTCATCTAGTGATTTCCTGTCCATATGCCTGACAGCTCCAGGTCCCTTTATGTCACATCTCTGTCATTGGTGGGGTTTGTAATACCTCTCTATTTAGGGGAACATACAGATTTAATTAGCATATTCTTTACAACCTTTTCTAGGTTATTAGCAAGGATGCAAAACACAACTGACACAAAAATTCCTGTGGCACCCCATGGCTTCTGAGTCACATCATGTGCCTCTCTCCAATGCTGGAATGAAGAAGCTTGTGCTGCGCTTCTTTGATCAAGAAATAGGCAAAAGAAGACATTGGGCTAGGACCTACCTAAGCAAAGTAGGTAGGTCCCACTTCTACTATTAAGCTATGTGACCTTGAGTAAGCCACTTCTATAGTCATATAGTTAGTAGTGAATATGTTTGCTATTAGTCCTCATAAGAGATCTAAGGATGATATTAGCAGTATCAATTCAATAATAATATGCTAACAACAGCTAATTTTTACTAAGCTACTACTAAGTACCACATACTTCACATATATTGTTTCTAACCTTCCATGTAAACTTGTGAGGTTAAATTTCACAACCTGCATTTTGCCACTGAGAAAAGTGAACTGAAAAAGTTCAAAGGACTTGCCAAAGGTTACAGTGATTAAAAACCGTAACTTGAATCGATAGCTCTCTGATTTGAAAAAACACAATATTCTTGTTGAGCAAGTCCTATGGATGCTAAGAAAGAAGTGCTCTCCCCGGTAGTGGCTTCTCTTCTCTTTCCCTAGCTGCTTGTCTACACAGTCCTCCATAGTTCATAAAAGCTACTTGGAAGCCCACCATGTCCACGCCCTCTGCTAGACAGAAAGGCTCAGGTCCTCTGAGAAGTTCCCCACTAAGTCTCGTCTCTCTCACAGTATTCAGGTAAGTAGGTGTTACTGGGAAGGATTCATGGGCAAATGAGTTTGGAATACACAGGGTTAAACAAGGTCCAAGTAACTTCTTTCCCACAAAGCTCCTGAGAGCCTTTAAGACTAGGGCTTAAGGGTTCCTGTAACCCCACATCCCAGCAATATTTGCTAGTATCTGTTTTTTAATTGTTCTAGTCTAATAGGTACAAAGTGATCATTTATTTATTATATTAATGTACATTTCTCTGATTTCTAATAAGTCTGATCTCATTCAGCTTTGTTCCCTGTAAGTCTGATCTCATTCAGCTTTGTTCCCTACTCAAGACTCCCAATGTACAGTAGATAGTCCCAACGAGGGTCAGGATACTCAGCACTTCCCTCCAATTTAATTGTAGGGACCTTTTAGGTGTAGCATCTCAAAAACCAGTTCTTCCTGGAACAGACTTTGAGCGATGCTGAAGCAGTGCACCTGAAGGGTACAAGTATCTTCCAGAGCACTCACTCAGTCTCAGCAAGCTCTTGCCTGACTCTGGATTCCTAAGCATGGGCCATCCAGAGGAGGTCTTCAACCCGTGAACTATGTTGCTCAGTATTGTTAGGTAACTCTCTGGCTGTATGGCCCCAGTTGTAAATTCACAGAAGTCAGAGCAGGTACTTGATTCATCCTCCCTGACTTCAAAGCTTCTCTTTTAGTTATTCATGTATCTTATTCTTCCATTTCCAACTTTGATTCCTCTTCTCACCATATACACCTACTCTAATGTTAAAATGAATTCATACAAAGTAAGTTTGTGGTAATTTTTCCATGTGTTTTAAGGTATGTAAGTGGCACTGTGTAGGTATTTTGTATCTTCATTTTAGAAGTAAGTACTTTTATATCTATATTATAAAATATTGGTTTTGTTGTTACTTAGGTATGGTAAAGTCAACAGATTAAGAGATGACTGCCATTGAAAAGATGGTTTATTACTCACAGCTCCTAAGAGGACGAAACATTTCATGCTACCCAAGGCCACACAAGAAGCACCAGAGCAGGTGAGGAGGCAGAAGGGAAGAGAGAAAATGTGGGCAAAGGCTTTATTACGGTTTTTGCATGCAGAAAGGAAAGAGTGAGGCAAGGTCATCAGGCCTAGGTTGGACTAGGTTGAATAATTTTAGCAGGCTCTAGTGTGCAGGGGCTGTCCTGAGTTGTCTGGTACCTGGTCCTAGGATGATAAGGGCAGAGAGGTATATTACCTCCTACAGTGTGAGAGCCAGAGAGAGAAGTGGTTCAGAGTGAGGGCTGTGGATTGGCTAGTATGCATATGAAAGACAAACTTCTTAGTGAATCATTTGTAATCTCTAATAATTGGTTAGCCCTGGAAAGGAACAGTCTTTCCTTGGTCAGTCAAGTCCCAGATGCCAGAGCATCAAAAATACATAAAATAAAATATAGACAGTATAACCTAGCTCATGTGCCATGCATGTTGCCATGCATCCTCTGAATCCCTGCTCTCAACGCACAGTACTCCAAGGCAGCAACTTCCACATCTGACCTTCCAGTCTCCCGGTGGTGACCTCTTCAATTCGAAGCTGCCTTCAACTCTCCACCACCACAAATAATACATTAATGAATAGTTTCATATATACCTTCTAATGGGCCTAAGTAAGAATATCACTGGGATATATAGCTTACAGAGAACTTGCTGGGTCCAAGGATATGAGTATATTATTCCTACCAGTAGGGCTTAAGGGTTCCTATAACCCCACATCCCAGCAATATTTGCTAGTATCTGTTTTTAATTGTTCTAGTCTAATAGGTACAAAGTGATCGTTTATTTATCATATTAATGTACATTTCTCTGATTTCTAATAAGTCTGATCTCATTCAGCTTTGTTCCCTAGAAGTCTGATCTCATTCAGCTTTGTTCCCTACTCAATACATGTTTGTTAAACCAATTCCAGGTGAGCAACAAACATCTAATGGAAAATGCTACACATATTTTGAGTCACAGGTACAAAGGTTGCCTAGCTCTGGCTCACCACCAGAAATCCATGGGGAAAGGCAGTAACTAAAACAGACACAAATAAACCTTTGTTTCTTGACTTTATGGCTGAGATCAGAGTGATGCAACCATTTAGAAGACAAACCTCATCATGCTTAACAGCTCACCGCAAAGTGACAGGTGGGGAAACCCAGGCTGAGGAAAGGGTATAATTCTTCTAGGTAGTACCATCATCCCTTAGTATACTTGGAGAATTCATCCCAGGAACACCACATATACACAGATCTGTGCATACTCAAGTCAGGAAGTCCACCCTGTAGGTTTTGCATATCGAGAATACTGTACTTCTGATCTGCGTGAGGTTGAAAAATAATCTGCATATGAGTTGACTCATGCAGTTCAAACCAGTGCAGTTCAAGGGTCATGTGTGGTTGGAGGTTGAAGGACTAGGATTTGGGAGTGCAAAGAGCACTCTCATTTCCATGCTACTTGGTTCTATAGTATAGCGTTACTAAAATCTTAAAGCAAGAGGAGGAGATATAGTCTATTAAATGTCAATCAAAGCAAACATCCATACAATAGTGTAAGTAATAGTAATAGTATTTAACATCAGTATTTCATAACATGCATATATAGATATGTTTGTAAATATACAAACACATAAATGTGCTCATCTGGTAAGCATGCACATGTTTATACAACACACATGCTTCATATACAAATATATTTCTGTAATTTTTTCTGTCCTTCAAATAAACTACAAATCTAATTTCTAAGTTGGTTCTCAGCTTAGTCCCCACTCTAAGATCCAAAACATCAGAATACCACTTATATAGATGGATTTTCCCTGAGGCCATCTTAAGAAATTAGTAGGATTAAAAAGAAAGTGAAAACTTAAAACATTAATAAAAATACGTATGTTATATAAAGTATATATCATCCTGTACATGACCCGTGGATGTATCTGATTTTATATAAATACACACACTATAAGCAATCTAATAGTGCTATTTTATTTTAAAAAAAGAACGACTGGTAAGTGTGAATACTACTAACTAGAGGCCAATACAAAATCTGATGCTGAGTGCACTGGGAAATATAAAGTTGTCACCAGGGTCATTCCCGATAGTTCTCTCTCAACTTTATTTTTTTCCCTGCCTCTAGTAAGGAAGCCTTTAGTGGAAGTGCTGAAGGTAAACTGGCTGCGGCAGCCATGCTTCCCACTACAAGTTTTCGAGTTGAGATGTCATATGTGAAGACGCAGCCCACCTTGAGGAGAGAGATTGCTAACCTGCTAATTGAAAACATAAGCAAGCCCTGACATGCCACAGGCCTTGGGAAGAGACATTTGCTTTTGAGTGCACAGCCGATTCCACTCTCTGACTTATGTAGATGGGACAAATGGTGCCCTGGGCACACTCATCCACACATCAGCCTGAATTAGCTAGTAAATCACAACTGCAGTAGCTAATAACAGCCATAAAGCCTTTTGAATTTTATAAGGTGTTTATAATGGGCAACTCACTATGATTTATATAAAAAACATGAGTCAGCTCCTGAGACAAAGCTGATATGTGGACAGTGGCCTTGTGGTATGACCTCTAGCAAGCATCCAAATAAATTGCAGAATTTCCCTCTGGCCCAAGGCTGGTCATTGTCTCATACACATATTTTCAGAATAACACTTGGTGGAATAACTAAGTGCTGGCACTCTGGCTCTTCCCTGGTGATTGTCATGAGAGAGAAGGTGTAGCTCAATATAGTAGATAATGATAAATACTAAGGAATAGTGTGGGGCTATCTCTAAGTTTGGCCCCGTGGGGTATAACAGAAGATAGATGAGATACACTCCCTGTCCTCTCAGTTAAGAAAGCAAGAGAGATACACATAGATATTAGAAAATATAACATGAATTGTTAAAGGGAAACTCTGGGGTCTGGGAATTACTGAGTCCCCAATTTCGAGAGGGAGCCTTCACAGAAGACAAGAAATGAATTGTAGCTGTAAGAGAAAGAGGAAGAAAGTACATTCCCTAGAAGGGAGATGAGAGAATAAAGATATTGTGTCAATAATAATAATGGCATCTCTATTTTGAAGGAAAGGAATGAGGAGGAGGAGGAGAAAGAAGAACTGGAGATATACATGGACCTAGTTGAACTGAAAAAATACACTGAAGGAAAGTGGGAAATGAAGTCAGAAATCACGAAACAAAACCCAGAGCAGAACTGGCATCAAATAACCACAGATGCCCTAGAAGAAGACCTAGATAGAGTCAGGTCCTTTCCTTTAATCCTACCTGCTATAAAAGCTGAAACAAAATGACTTATCTAGAGCACTTTTTACTAAAGAACAAAAAAATCCATCTCCATTATTACCAGATGATTCTAGACTAAAGTCACGGTCTAATCTCTCTATATTCTGATATCCTAGGAAAAAATAATTTCATTCCTTTTGTTTATTTTCTTTCCTCCTTCTCATGGTTCTCAGGCCTTTCCCTGCAGTTTAAATATTTTGATGGCAGGACTCTCTTTTGTTAGTGGGAGGTTGTTCTCCCAGTGTCCATTTAATTTGGGGCTCCAAGCCTTTTTCCAAATTGCCTCAACTCAATGGGACTTCACTGCTGAAAACCAGGACTTCCATAAAACTGAAGAGACCTACTCCCATGGACTGAGCTGCCCTTTCCCTGAGGTTACTGAGGAAACTTTATAGACAGGAGCCTGGTGTCCTGCTAATTACTCAGGCTCTCCTTTCCAGCCTGGAGAGATGCAGAACCATATATCCTGCTCATCTATCTGGAAGTGTACATAACTGCAAACCCAACTTCCCATGATTCTTCCTTCCAGGGTCAAATCAAAAAGCAATCTATAAAAATCCCCCTGAAGAATTCTGTTCATCAGACTCTAACGATAAGAATGTGATTAACAAAAAGGGAATAAGAGTACTATCAGGCACAGAAGTCAAACTATTTAAAATATTGAATCTATAATATATGCATACTTCGTCAGGCACACAGAGGAGATAAAAATCTGTTGGCACCCAAGCACTGTAGTAGAGGTCCATGAAGTAAGATAAAGAAAATACTTGAGTCCACCTTCCCTAGAAAGTGCCCTTGTGAAGGCCATGACGCTGTTTTAGTTGATTTTCTATCTAAATCCTTCCAAGGTCCCAGATATACTCAGTAAATATAAGATGGATGAATAGAGGGGAAGAAGAACTGAAACACTGAGGCTTGGTGCTATGTGGGTAGAAACTGGCAAATGAATGAGAAAGAAAACTTTCCAAAAAAAGATCATGGGATCCCTTTTACAATGTGTGGTATAATCAGAAGAGAGGGAGATACCACTATGCATTAACTCTCTTGCCTTCTTGATAACTATCCCAAGCGACTTGGTGCTACTTTTCTTCCTTCCAATGAATAACAGCCACAATAACTTTCTCAAGAGCTGAGAATCTCTGCTACTGTCCTTCCACTATGGAGTGTCTGTTATTGCTTAAATAGCTCACCAAAGGGTTAAGATTGCAGTGGGTGTGGAAGAGAGAGTGCAAGTTACATATATCTGGACCAAGTATATCAAGGGAGTGTGGCCTGAGAAATGACCTCACCCTTCTTATTTTACAGCTTGAGAATGCTAAACTTGGGCTTGGGTGACTTAATTTTCATAGCTGGTCTGAAAATGCTCCCAATCTTGAGACTGTACCTGTATCTCTTTCCATCTAAACCTCTGAGTGACGATGCCACTGCTGCTTGGCAAAGTTACAAAGGACCCTATTTCCCAAAAAGAAGAGGATATTGAGTAGCTTCTTCTGCCCTCATCATTCCAAATTCTCTTTTTAAAAAAAGAGTCCAGAAGAATTCCTCCTAATTTTGAAACCTAGATAATAAGATCATAAATAAATGGTGACCTCCCAGAAAGGACTGAGCAACTATGACCTTGGAAACTCACTTCCTTCCTTCTAGCATGATCATATCCCTGATAGAGAAGAGATCTGTCTCAGTTCATTTTTAAAATATGAATATTTTTCCTTCCCAGTGGTCATGGATAGCATAAATTGCCATTAGCCATGACAAAGACAGATAACCTGGCCTACAGGAGAGAGACAGCAGAAAGGCTGAATCCGCTGTCATTTTCCTATGGTTTAAAGATCTCCAGCTGTCTGTAGTGCATCTCAAAATCTCACTCTGCTACAGAGTTTGTTTTGGATAAAAGTGAAGCAAAACATACTTTTTTCCCTTAAAATAGTTTCTGGTCGCTACGAATTCTAAGCAGGAGGATGGTGCCTGGCTCTGTAGCTCCAGCATGATCAACAGAACCAGGACATGAAAATACTCACTGGGCCCTGGACCTCCATCTTCACCCATGGCTAAGGGTGGGAACTCCAACCCTGGGATCCTTTTCTGCAGTATACAAAACTAAGAATTGGTGGATTGAAGATGAGAGCCATGTCAAGCTCAATACATAGGGGCAAACATCATTTAAAGGCCATGTCATGCCCCATGAAAGTGTAGGGGAAATCTAAGTGATGTGAAGTACAAAGACGAGTAAACCCTGGTCCCAAACTAGGTCAAGTCAACGTAGTCTCCATCAGGCAGATTCAGGAACATTTGGAAGCTAAGCATTTTCTTTCTATTCCTGGGTGTAGATGCAACATATTTGTTTGCAAAATAGATCACAGGGCTACACCAACTGACCCTTGAAAGAGTTGCCATTTCCATTTTGTGCTTACTGAAGGAACTTTATGGACAGGGACCTGGTGTCCTGCTGATGAACCAGGTTCTCCTTTCCTGAATCATGTTATCTCATGCTGAGCCCAGGAATCCTCAGAATGGCCAAGTTAGAGATCATGTAACCACAAGGCACTGGACCAAGAGGAGACCTGCGTTCACTTTCACTTCTCTCTGGAATCCTCGGTGAACCTATAACCTCTCCATCTTAGCGCTCCTTATTTGTAAAATAAAGTACCACTTGTCTCTCTCAGGAGGATCAAATGAGAGATCACATGTGTAAAACTGCTTCCCAAAGTTAACATCTCTCCATCTTAACATTTAGGTCTTTTCCATGAAAATAACTGAAAAGAAAATAAATATAGAAAAACAAAAAGAAGAAAAGGAAAAAGAGAGAGAGGGAGAGAAAAAGTTGCGTTGAACTTTTATTTTGTTCCAGGACCCTGGGATAAGTGCTTCATTCTGTATTCATTACTATATTTAATCCTGAATCCAACAACACTTTCAGACAGTTACTAACCCCATTTTAAAGATGAGGTAACTGAGGCACTCACTTGCCCAAAGGCCCATAGCAAATGAGATGGCCAGGTTTTGAATCCAGGTTGAACCCTAAACCTGGGTCCTTCAGCAAGTTACCACGTATCTTCCCTGAATCCCAAAGGCAAACTACCGAACTCATACCTGACACAGATGTCAGCTAAGGGTCTATGCACACGCCAGGACACAAAACCACAAGGATACCCTCAGAGATCATCTAGATCTCTTCATCCATTTAACAGATGAGCAATCTGAGCCCTGGAAGGAAAATAGGACTTGCCCAAGAGTTCACAGCAGCCGACTGTTAGAGTAAAACTAAACACAAGCAGGTACTCATTGTGGTGGAATATGGTTCAATGGTCACCACATACATTTACTTCTGTTTTGGGGCACTTATCCGAGCTGCTTTATTAGTTTGCTAGGGATTCTATAGTGCCAGGTGGCTAAAAATCAGACCTTTATTTTCTTATAGTTCTCATGGCTGGAAGTTCAAACTCAAGGTAATTGCAGGGTTGATTTATCCTTGGCCTGCAGATGGCCACCCTTTTGTTGCCTCTTTACGTGGTCATCTCTCTGTGCATGGGCACCCTGGTGTCTCCTTGTGTGTTCTAATCTCCTCGTCTCATAAGGACAGCCAAATTGGATTAGGGCTCACTGGAACAGTCTTATTTTAACTCAATCACCTCCTTAAAGGTCCTGTTTCTAAGTACAGACACAATCTGAGGTCCTGGGAGTTAGAACTTCAGTGTATGAGTTTGAGGAGCACATAGGTCAGCATATAACATAAACACTTCCCAGACTCTCTTCCAGTTATGAGTGTTCATATACTTGAGTTCTGGACAGTGGAATGGGGGCAGAAATTGTGTGTGTTGCCTTAAAACCCAGAGTGTGAATTGTCCTGCCCAATTCCCCATCTCTCAAGCTTGTTCCATTCATTGGCTGAACCCAGAGAAGGACTGTAAGGTCCAAGAAAAATGCAGAGTCACTGGATGGAAGGAGCCTAAGTCCCTGGACACTCCTCACACTCCGTCCAGGAATTTTTGTGGACTGACTAAGCCGCCAAGATCTGGGACTGTTTGTTACAGCATTTAGTCTCTCCTAACTAATATACCCAGTTCCTCAGTCAACATTCTTTCCATAATACACCAAAGGAAGGACAATGAATTTTACCTAAGAAGAGAACGAAAACAAGCTGACACTAGCTCCAACGTCAATGCACAATTCAGGTGGGCTGCAGAAATACGATGGGAAAACATACTTCCCCTTCTTGAAGTACCAGGCACCTCAGTGAGCACAGCCGCGCAGAACCTCTCTGACTTACAAACTCCCATGGGTCTCCAGGCTCCTCCTCTCTACACAGGCTAACCACTGGGAGGGGGAGGGAAAGTGTAGATGATAATAATCCCTTTCTTATTTAAACAGGCCATTTTTCTTCCCAATAAATGCATTTTTTTGTCAGCTCAAATATTCCCCTTTGATAGAAACCTGAAAATAATTAGCCTTAATAGCTCTGCTGTGAATAATGCTACACAAGAAGGAGGTAGATGTTAATAGGAACCTTCCACTCCAAAACTAAGTCAGCCTCTCGGCCCTCCACCCCCCAAAAAAGAAATGTAACAAGAAAAAGATTATAGGTTTAGCGCTACTTGGGAAGAAATGTATATTTGGAATAAATGCATGAAATCCTTTAAAAACAGCACACGCTGAAAACTTCATATTTAGTTTGATTTGCTTTCCAAATCACACAGACTGCACAGTTGCATACAATCTTTAAACAAGTACAACCCCTGAGAAGTGTGGATAGATTTAAGAGAAATAAAAGCAAGATCAGCCAGCTTGTAATCTTCTTTTCTCTTTTTTTCCTCCCCAAAGCTGCATTAAATTGGCTATTGAGAACAATAACATATTTGTGCTTTTATAGGTAGAATGATTGGTATTATGCAAAGATTTGGCTAACAGTCGAAAGGCACATTCACACTGATCGGGACTGCATGCCGTTAATAATTTTCGGGATGCTCTAGGGAACCTGTAATTCCCTACGACTACAACTTAGCAGGTCAATGCATGCCTTGCTTCCAGAACCATACCAGCCATAAGACTCTAGAAAACTCATTCCCAAAGAGGGTCTTGGAAATGTTAAGTGTCCCTTTTGACCTACATTCTCTCTGGCCCAGGTAGGTGGAATGACTCATCCAGGATAGGCTGCCAACTTGAAAAATGGCACCTTGCAATTCTTACATAGGGCCTAAAACCTTTGTGTGCTCACACCCTGTGACCCATTAAGCCTCACCATGGAAAATTATCCTAAGAATGTAATTTAAAGGAAACAGACACACAGTCACATAAACACTGACACATATACAACAAGCAGTACTTTATTCATAAGATTAAAATCCAGAAACAGTAGGAAAATGTTTTAGCAACTGATAGTACTTAAATCTACTTAGATCAATTTGTTGGAGAATCATACAATCCATAAAAAGAATAAATTCAAGGAATAAAAAAACCAATAAAAATATTAAGTAAGAAATTAGAGCATTAAATACCTAAAATACATGTAAAAAGGGATACCCTCTGGAAGGGAACAGAGTAAAATGAAAAGTCATAGAGTTAGCATGTAGGGAGTACAGTTGAATGATTTTCTTTGTTAATTTCCCTTAATGGGATCATAATATAAAATGAAATGGTCCCTTGGTCTTTTTATCTCTGATTACCTCACATATGTCTATGCCCTGAGAGTCAAAATCCCATTTTAGGGAATTCAGGAATTCCTTGCTAAGGAAGTTTGTGGAAGGTGGTAACAATTGGTTGCATGGACAAACACAACCAGACCACTGGCAGACTGACTGTTGCATCTGGGATGCTGGGAAAGCAAGTCGCACTACACACCTAGAACATGGAGATTGGGAAGGCCTACTTCAAAACTGCTCCACAGGGAAGTCTGTCAACATATTCACACACAGCAGCAGAAGTATAGAAAGACCTCTGGTTGTGATGCAACGTGGCTTACAAGGACCATTCACCTTAGCTATGAATGAGAAATCTCATGGCAAGAAGCGGCAGTGATGAACACCTCTCTTCCGTCTCTGGGAATAGCAATGTGACAAGGGCCAACAGGATGCTTCTATTCCCCATGAACAAAATATGTCCTTCTGGCATTTCTGACACATTTGTTGAGTGATAAAGCAAGCAACTTATTCATTCTTCGTGACATTTACACTAACCTCTCACTAAGTGGTTAAACTTTTCTTAGGTGCATCCTAGAGTCATCACAGAACACTGCTGCTGGAAGTACCTAGAGAGCTAACCTAAATTACTCTTTTTAGAAGAGTTGTTTCTTTTCACTGAGCACCTACTAAGTGTCAGACACAGTGTCAGATGTCTCTTGTCTATTGTAACCACAAACCTGTCTGCCAGGAATTATCGTCTTCATGACACAGTCTGGGGAGGTTAAAGAAATGAAGAGACTTCCCCAAGGTCTCTTCACACCCCTTTAAGTGATGGAGAAGGATTAAAACCCAAATCTCTGGACTCCTTGTCCAGGGCTCTCAGCACAAACTATTCTGCCTCTTGGACACACTCAGGACAACTCAACTCAAACTGCTCTTGTGTAGGGACTATAATTAGTTGTCTGGTCCCAGTTGCTTGCAGGGTAAACAACGTCTGATAAACCCACAATGCTGTAAGTATTTATTACACTGCAACCCAGCTGCCAACTGTCTAACCATTTTAATAAAAAGCTATTTTCTAAGGTTTATGTTTTATTGCGTGTATGACTCCCTTATTGGTTAGCATTTTGGAGTTGTGGAAAAGGTTATGAATTTAGAAACTGGCTGCATTCATATCATATTTAAAACTTAATGCTATTTTATTAAAGACATATGGGCCTCCAAAGTACACATATTAAATGTCATGTAAGAAAAGTAGCAGTTTAAATCATGGTCAAATTCATTTTTGACGTGACTCCTGAGGCTTCCCAAGATCTGAACTATTTCTTTGTAAATCTGGCAGTTTAACCACACTCATAAATCACTTTCAAAGCATATTATTTCTTAATTTTACTGCATTAGAGAGCGTTTGGCCTACACAGTGAACTGTTTGTAGCAGTTATGTGAACAAAGTTGCACATTTAGTCATATAATGTACAAAGGAAGAGGGGAGGGAAAGCAAAGAAGGAACAGCTTTTTATTCTTTGGTCTGTTTACTCACCCTGTTCATTCTTACCTAAGCAAACGCAATTCATAGTGTTCAACTTAGTCCTCTGTCATCTAAAAGTGTAGAAGTTGTAAGTCAGTACTGAGGCTGAATACAAGGAAGAAAAAAATAATTTGTAATTTAATCTTTTCCAAAACATCCCATGACTAAAAATTAGAATGAGTCCAGACATTCAGACATTAGATTCTCCCTCCCTCCCTCCCTCTCTCTCTCTCTCTCTCTCTCATTTTTAACATTATACTGAACAGATTTTGTTTTTTAATGTGGTAATATAGTACTTCGTTGTTTTCTATTATCCAGAGATCCAATATCTCAACCTTGGGTTTCAAAGCTCTTCTAATGATGAGATAATATTCTTTGGATATGCATAATAAGCCCCCAAATTTCACTCCCCAGTTTTCTCCATTTTACTCTGGGAGCAGAGGGGGCTGATTCCAATGACAAATCCCAGGATGTAAATATCGGCCTTGATTTCCAGATTCGTCAAGGGAGTTGGAGGAGGATTAAGAGAGTTGAGTCCGATGTCACCCAAACAAACGAACTTAAGGTCTTACTTTTGCACCAGGCATCCTTTCCTGCATGGGTCCTGTGCAGAGACTTCTCTGCTCCACAGCTGTCCATCCAGGTTGCTGTAGCATCATCCTCCTATCTCAATCTGTGACTGTGGAGCCTGCCCACACCATACTGCCCACGCCATACTGCCTTCCCTCATGCCTCCCTCTGCCCTGCTGTATCCCTCCACTATTACCCAAGAACAAAAAGGTCTTGTGTGGTGGCTGGAGAGACTTCCCACATTCAGGGGCCCAGACCTCCCTAGGATAAATGTGAGGTCTTCTTTTCCCTCTCATTTGCCTTTCTTTTAGATGCTTCACTCTCATCAGGAAGTAGATGTTTGTAAGAGACTTAGAAATATTTCATTGAAGTATAAATCCCAGAAAACCCAGGTGAGTCACCAAAAATATAAGGGCAATGCCCCCTGCTGTGGACATGGCACTGTTTCTGGAAACAACATCTTTAGGAAATGATTATGGTTAAACGAGGCCTTAATCTGATGGGACTGTGGCTTCTAAGTGAAATAGATCTTTCTCTCTCTTCACTTTCTCCACCATGAGAGGAGGGCACAGTGAGAAAGTGGCCATCTACAAGCCAGGAAGAAAGCCCACACTGGAATCCAAACACGCTGGCACCCTAAGCTCAGGCCTTCAGCCTCCAACCCCGTGAAAAAAATGAATTTCTATTGTTCAAGCCACCCAGGCTATGGTGTTTTGTTATGGCAGCCTGAGTTGACTAATATACACCCTTCACCTCAAGCCAAAATTACCTTCCCTATGTTCACCCACACAAACTGATGATATAACAATACCACAAAGACAGAATCTTTGTACATGACCAAGAACACCACATGACCAAGAACACTGAAATTACATGACCAAGAACACTAGCTGCTATGCATCAGAGACAGTGTCTGCTCCTTTCACAGATTATCTCATTTAATCCCCACAACAAACATCCCCTCTTTTAATGATGGGGAAACGAACAACACAAGGTAGGAGTTCAGCCTTTAATCCAAGCCTAAACATAATCCTGAAACTTGGGGTAGGTCTGGCCCCCAAGTAAAACAGCAAAGTCCAAAACAGCTCATGAACAAATTAAGAATCACAGGTTTTTCATAAAATATAATAACCACAATAAATTCAGATTTTAAACCTCTTCCCCAAAAGGGCTGGGGTAACTACTTAAATCACGTCAGGAACAAAAGTAAAGGCTGGGCAGTAGGTAGGAATGAATAAAAATGAGCCCAGTAAAACACGTAACAGGTCCCTGAGCCAGATATCCTCTGTGACTAATTCAAAATGCTCCCCCATCCCATGAAAAAAGAGATGACTCACTTCTAAATTTCACATATAAGCTTCATGAAGGAGAAGCCCCACTTAAAACTTCCCACTTCAAAAAAAAAAAAAAAGCACAGCTTTTGAGCCTAGACAGAGTATTCGTTCACTGTTGAAAAAAAATAATGAGTTCTAATTCAGGTAATGTAGCTCAAAATTTACTGCCATATTTTAAAATGCACATGAAAAATAAAATTATC
Organism: Cephalopachus bancanus; assembly: GCA_027257055.1. Lineage (NCBI taxonomy): Eukaryota > Metazoa > Chordata > Mammalia > Primates > Tarsiidae > Cephalopachus > Cephalopachus bancanus. The sequence goes on from JAPVLO010000036.1 coordinate 8,110,077, forward strand.
CTAAAATGTCCTTGGTGAAAAGGCTGAGCATAATTGCTATCACTGACAATGGCACTGAACTTAGCTAAATTAACATCAAAGGAAGCCCCAATTACAGAGCATCTGTGCATTATTGATGGTGCCCTGTCTGTTAATCTAAGACACTCTACGGTAAGAGCAGAAAAGCAAATAAAAGAGCTAATTGTACCACCAGCCTCCAGGGACCTCAAGGGCGGACCTATCCTATCATGCTTGTGAAACGCCACTTCTACTGGTCAGAGTGACAAAGAGGATACATTTGAAATCAGAATGTGCACATGGGCCCCGGAAGTAAGCTATGGTGATCACAGGCAGGCAAAACAACTGAAAGGCAGAAACACACTTCCTAGAGAGTTGCGACAAACTCCAAAACTGGATCCAACAGCTTTCTGGGGATGTGGATGTTCCTGGAGGTTTTGGCCAGAAGAAACAAGGCTCTGGAGAAACAGGTTCTCTCTGTTCTTCAAAGAACCATTTGGGGCAAGGGGCGCCTCTAGGAGTAGAAATGATTTCTTTTTAAATAAGAAGAACCTCTTTTGTAAGTCTACAGTGTAGGGGGGGAAAGTGCCATTACTTGAGTACTACTGTTTGCTCGTATTTGCATACCTGTTTGGCATGTACCCAAATGATACTCTGAAAAATATATGAGCCATATTCAGACAAACATCAAATTTTTATTTCGAGACTTTTAACTCAGTACAAGTTGGATATCCTAAGGTTATTTTACTACTTTATCCTATTCACAACTTTGCTTTTGACCCCCCCCAAAAAGAGCAAGTAAATGAAATATTCCTTTCATTATGAAGTGCGTATGAGTTTTCTTCTATGTCTTCATTTTCATGTTTAATTTTTTATTTTGTTTTAAAGATGTGGGTACAACTTAGGGTTAGGTCCATAAGTGGACATTGTACACGTGGTGTTTGGGCCTCCCACATGTCTTCTTCCTAATGTTCTTGTCTGCTATTACCTGTAGCAGCCAGCAGTCTGGAAAGGACCAGACTCCAGAGTAGAAGATGCGACCAATGCCATCCTCATTTTCTCCTTCTTCCTTAGCCATAGAATCACAAATATGCTAACAAGTCATTGAAGGTGGCTTCAGAACAATGTTCATGATTTTTCCCCAGTAGCCTGGCATCTGTGGGGATGACCTCTGATCCATCCTTCCTGCAGGTTTCTTTAGCTTCTAGGATGCCTAAATGCCTGAGGGTTCAGTCTCTACAATCTTGCATCTGATGTTTCCATAGGCCCAGAAGGGACTTTCCAAGCAAGGCAGGGCTCTATTAAGCTGCAGTTCAGGATAAACAGTAAGGCCTGAGTCCAACAGAAGGGAAGGGGCACTGATGCTATCATGACCCTCCCTTCACTCATACATCAGTCACTGGCCTTTTGTCTCTACTCCTAGACAAGTTGTCCCCGTATTTCCAACTCACATCCCCTCATCACTAGCCTAGAATCACCAGACTTGAAGCAAAGAATTGGTGGGGGAGGGGTGGAGGGTGGAGAAAAGCACATGAAGGCAAGGCTCAAGTTCATCAGTGCGACTGCAACTGGAGGATAGCAACCTGCCATGTCCTGAAGCTGCACATAGATCCTGGGGCAATGTTAATGTTGAATGTGGGTAACTTTAAATCAGCATCCCAACTTTATTCTCCAAGATCTCAATATCTTAAGAAAGCATCTTTATTTTCCCCTCCTCCTCCTTCTTCTCTTTCCTTTCAAGCTCTATTTAAAAATATAAAAAGAATCTAAATTACAAAAACAAAATGCCAAAAACCTTTTTCCAAAGTGGATCAAGAAAATGTCAAGCTGGTAATGTGCAGATTACAGGCATAATCGGCTATTAAGGCTCCATCTCAATCACTGCAGCGATCACGCAAATGAGGACTTTTCATGGCCTAGTTAAGAAGCCTTACATTTACTCCTTAAAACTAGGACAACTAATACCATAGGGGACAGGGGCTTTTGGGGAAAAACATGTCAAAAGGACATTTTGGAATGTCACGGACTCATTGCCAGGGCAGTCACTATGGGGTCTCTGCTTTCTCCTCGCCCCAATGTCAGGGCTATTCATGACCACTCAGATCCTTCCCTGCAGTCCCAGAGAAAGGCTTTTGGATCCAGTTTTTGACTGCTATGGTCACCTGAGTACCCACACTGGCATGGGTTCTGGGAACATTGGCTCCCTTGGACCAGCAGCTCCTACCGCAAAGATTGCAAAGATATCCAAATCACTAAGGTACTTAATGCACAATAGGGCTCTCTCTTCCAGGCACCCCAGGAGCCCAAAACAGGCCTGTCCAGACTTTCCCCCAACTTCAAACCCCACCAAGGTTCTCTCTCACCCTCAGAGGAAATTGCAAATGTGGTCTAACCTAGAGAGTCCTCCACAGCCTTGGCTCCCGCAACTCCCTGCCTAACCCATGTATTTCACCAAAATAAAGTGGAGGGAGTCTCCACAAGGTCGAAATTGGAAACTGATGAGTTTGGCTGCCTCCTATCTCTTGGTCTTCTTCTTCTTGGTCCCTGCCTTCTTGGTCTTTTTGCTCTTGGCCCTGCCTTCCATCATACATCAATGAACCGTGTAACTTGAAAAAGAAGGTATAGAGTGGAAAGAGCACAAACTCTGAGGTTGACTTCGTTCCCTAAAGTAATTTAAGGTTTACAGGGGAAAGAGTATGAGCTTTTGGGGCCTAAAACGACCTAAGGAAGACCCTCATTCCATCTTGCTCTGTAATTGTAGGCAATGTATATAATTCCTCTGACCATCAGTTTCCTCATTTGTTGATTCAAGGTTTAGAAAATTAGAGATAAAATTGTTAAGTAACCAGTACAATATCTAGTAGACAGTGGACACCTAATACATTTAAGGTGTTCTTTTAAATCACATATCAGGAAAGTTCTATGCCTCTAATAATGCACTACTGTGCAGCCAGTCGACCCTTAGGCCAGACCTGCTATCCCTATTAGTTAAGCATCCAGAAAGCCTACAGCAGTTGGTAATGTAGCACCGATAACTGCCATCAACCTCACTCATCTCCACACTGTGTCCTAATTAAGAACCCTGGTTCAAATGACCAGGGAATTACCAAAGGGTAGGGTGCATGGGTGGGATAACCTGCCTATGTGTTCATCAGGTTTCTGCAGCAACACTACTGCTTAAAATCTTAGTGGCTTATTATAAGCATTTCTGTCTTGTACAGAGGTCTGTGGTTGTCTGAGGTGGCTCAGCTGCAGGCTTTAGGTCAGGTTCAGGTCTGGTCAATGTGTCTCTCATGTTGTTTTCATAGCAAATGGCAGACGTGTGAGAGCGGTGAGTGGAAACACATGGTGCCTCACGAGGCCTTGGCCCAGAATTGGCATGCTGTCACTTCCACTCAAATTCCATTGGCCAAGGTGTCACATGGCCAAGGCCAGGGTCAATGGGATGGAGAAGTGTACTCCTCCCATAGAGGGGGAGCCACGGTGAGGGCAGAGAGGAAGGAATGGTTTTAGACGAATAATGCAACCTACCACGCTTCTCCCAACTGTTGGGTTCCAGAGGCAGTACAAAGGATCCTGGGGATATTTGCCTCATTCCAGATACTTAAAAAGTGCCACTGACTTCCATGATCTTCTTGGCATGTGCCTGTCCAAACCTCTTTGAACAAAAGTGAGGATTTGGGAGGCCCAAAAGAGGAAGAGTTTGGAGCTGGGCTGTCAGAGTGCTGGGCAAGCCAATAGCTCCATCAGGGACACAACATCTCCCCGAGCACTGGGCTTTTGGACAGTGGACTCTGCTACACACTCAGCACTTGGCAAGGTCTAGGAATTCCTGGGAGTGGCTCTGAGAGTTGCCGCCACCCTCCTTCTCTTTATCATGGATTTCAGTTCTTCATCCATAGGGCTTCACCAGCATGGTACAAACCTTCTTTGATTCTGGAGGGTCATTACCCAAATGCAAGGCTACAGGAGCTGCCTCGAAAGAACAATACTCTAAAAGCATTTACTCGAGACACAGGATGCCATGGTGTTAAATTGGAGATATAAAATCCTCAAACAACTCCTCCTAAATGAATGTGGCACACTGTGAAGTCAAGAATAAGGTTGAAAAACAAACAAACTGCAAATGTTTGGCTCCCGGAATTGTTTCTAAACACACCGCCTAAGCATTTAAAAAAAATTAATTAAAAATTTTTCCTCTCTTCAAAATTTACTACAAAACAACTGAAAATAGAATCTGAATGTGTCTCTAGACAAGGAACATCTGTGTGAAAACAGAAGAGAACCATAAAAACACTAACATATTCAGGTAGTTAGAAATATCCAGAAAAATCAACCAACATTTTTAGGTTTTTTAAAAACGTTTGGCACTTTAAAGAACTTTTAACATATATCGGCTAATTGTCTATTTAATTGTACTTGTGGCTTACAATATTTATTTACTGGTGTTTTCTAGCTTTATATAAAATACATATTCTCAAAATATTGAGTATAGACAAACGACGTTAATTGTAATAAACCTAGAAGTAGTTTCTGATAGTCTTTTACGTGTTTGCGATTGGGCTAGACAGGGTAACAAAAGATATCAAAGACATATGCAATGAGGTTTAGAATAAGATAGCACTTATTAAAGTGCTAGGCTAGGCATAAAATACAAGTAAACCGTAGAAGCCACTAGGTAAGGTGACTTTATGTTATAGACAAAAAAATATAATAGCAGCTAAGACAGGGAAAATCTCATTTTGACTACATCAAGACTGTCAGGTGGCCCAACACATTTTTTGAGAAAAGCTACTTCTTATATCCTAAAAGTCCTAATATGAACAGGACAGTTCTCAAAGAAGGACTCCAGGAATACCCCAAGTGAAGTAGGACAGACTTGCAACTCAGATCATACCCTTGCCTCCCCGAGAAATGCTACCTACTAGAGAAGCCAAGGCACAGGATTTGTGGCAGCTGTAGGTTTTCCCATCATAAATAATTCCAGGGAAATTCCTTCGGAAAAATAAATGACATCCAGAAGCTGTCTTTTCTGCTAGTGTACAGGCTCAAATTATCACAATATTTACAGACAGTGGTTTCTTACCTGTTTTTCCAGATGAGCTTGTTGAGGTAATTAGAAAATCTGCAACCTTTCATGATGGATCTCCCCATATGCTCTACTGTTCATGGTTATCCCTTTGGGGTGTATTGATTGAGCTTCTGCTATGGACCAGACACTGGAGATCCGAAAGTGAACAAAACAGGCAAAGTCCCTGCCCTCAGGGAGCTGGCACCCCAGGGAATGAGCAGCTTCCTCATCTCCAATGAAGAGCTGGCACCCCAGGGAATGAGCAGCTTCCTCGTCTCCCAGTGACTCCATTCCCCATCTTTATTCTGGGCTGCCTTTCTCCTGGAAACCCAAAAACGTAGACACAGATGGAAAAACTAAAGGGACTGATGGGAGTGAGGACCTAACTCCAAGTATCAAGAGCAGGACGGTGTAGTGTCTCATAGGAGCAGATGATTCTCAGACCCAAATAAGTTCCAACTTTCAGTTTAAGGAAGAGAATAAGAGATATTTCCAGAAGTGTGCATGTTCTCCCAAGTTTATTTCTTTAACACGTTATATCTGCCTCCCTCCCATTCTCCCCCTCCTCTCATAATAGCCCCCTGCCTCCAAAATACCCAAAGATACACATACACACACACACACACACACACACACACACACACACACACACACACACAAATGTACAGGCCGTGCCAAACTACACAAATACACAAACCATACCTGATGGGAAAATCGGGCAAGTTCACATAAAGAAACGAATGACATGTCTTCAAGGACATGGACATCAACACTTGTGGACATATCTATTACTGTATCTTACCTATAGGAGAATGGACACAAATACAAGCAAAGCCACACTTTTCCAAATATTTCCTAATGTTAGCTGTGGTTCTCAGTCCAGCTACCCATATAGCTGCCCTCCCCATGGCTTCTATAAGGTTCTGAAGATTAAACAGTAGCCCCAATTTTGTATACATGCCTGTAAACAAGAGGGCTCAGCTTTAAATAATTATGTCAAAGAAATGACAACCATGCTCTTTGCCAGAACAGGGATGAATAATTACAAAGCCAGGACATAATTAAGCAATTCTGACTGTCGGATTTTTTTGAGCTGTCTCTCTGATGTGCAGGGGCTGGTATGCCCCTTCCACACCTCCTCCTGGACAGGCCTTGTGCGTGTACCCTTTAATCTTTGTTTCCCAGTGTGGTGAGGGGGGTCTCAGTCTGGTCACTATAGAACCCTTTCTTTGGGGGCCTAAAACTTCTCTATATCCAGCTTGGGGCTATATCGACAATGGCATGATTAAACGGCCAATATTTGACAAAGATATATATTTTCTTTAAGATTCTGGGAAATGAGCAAAGCCTAGCTGTGGCAGGCCCATTAACTAATAACACACACACACACACACACACACACACACACACACACACACACACACAAAACACACACACACCAGTCTGGAAGAGTCTATTGTGACATCAGCTATCACTTCCTAATAAATGACAACATCTTTCTATAAAACAATCAGAGCTCAGACAGAAGGCAGCTTTGAAATAACAAAGCCAAAAGGCAGCAATGAAGGAGAAATGTGTCATCATGGGAGAAAGTGGGAGAGAACTTGCACTCCAGCACCGGCCCCTGCCAGGTACCAAATCAGACCTCTGTGACATAGCGCATTTATTAACTCCTGGATGGTTCTGCATTTGCATCAGCTGAGAACACCCAGACTGCCCGTTCCTTACCTCCAAGGCAAGGTCTGTGATTGGAGAAGCATTTTCCATTCTCCCAAATACTTTATGTCAGGAATAAAATGAAAACAGCTCCCCAAATCATAGCCCCCTTGATCATCCATCAGAGTGTTCTGCTGAATAAGCACAACAGGCCACCACTGCCTCAAAAAGGACAGAAGCCAACTTGAGATTCTGATTCCATCATGAAAAATAGTTCTTCATCAAGTGTGCTCAGCACAGTGTTGGCAACACACAGGAAGGAAATTGCTCTCCACTTAGAAGCCGACTCTGGGTGTACACATACCTCCCAGAACATACATATGTATATATACACAGAGTTGGAAAGTGTATATACACACCTGCATGGGAACAAACATATTTCTGTACACACTGTGAACAGGTGAGAACCAGTCTTTTCAATGCCAGTTTATTAATTCAGCAAGGAGCTCATTTGGCTTCTCTCTATCTGCAAGAAAAGTACCGGTGCACATCTCAGAAAACAACAGACAAAAGGGAACTGCCTGCCATTCAAGAGAGGCATACAGCTTGCGAGGCAACCAAGAACACTGAGAAAACTTCCCAAGCACTTGAAGGATCATGGCACAAATAGAACACTTAACTGGAAGTGCAGACCCCTAGGGGTTCTAGCCCCAATTCTGTGGGGACTTAGGAAACTGCACCCTCTTCCCACTCCCTAACCCCTAAAATGAGAGCACAGCCTAGGTGATTCCTGAAAGTCCTCTTGGGTTTGGAAGTCATGTGACTCTATAAAAAGACAACCAAGGTTCTCATACTTTGTCAGAGTTTCTCTCTCTCCTCAAATAATTAACAGGCATTTCTAAGCTTAATATAGTTAGTAAGGATGTCAGAGTCAATCACACAAACATAAGCTAATTCTATAATTGATTAGAAACTAATTTCTAACTCTGATGAGCACTTTTGCTTCTGTTGCTAATGACTCAGACAAACAGCTTATACTGGATTTTAACAAGCCACTCCCAGACATTTTCAGAGGCAAGGGAGAATTTCAATACCCTCCATCTCTGTTTGACAGAACAGCCCTGCTTTTACCTGTTTTCTTCATTTAGATCTTCCTGTGAAGTTTTGTTTGAACAAGGAGATTCACAGGATAAATGTTTAGCTCACTGCTCCAGGGGTAAGAAAGCAGAATGAGAAGAACATGGGCTAGGTGGTCAGACATGCAGGTAAAACTCCAGCTCTGGCCAGGTACAGTAGCTCATGCCAGTAGTTCCAGCACTTTGAAAGGCAAAGATGGGAGGACTACTTGAGCCCTGAAGTTCAACACCTGCCTGGGTAATATAGCGAGACCCTGTCTCTAAAAAAACAAATTAACTTGCATGGTGGCATGTGCCAATAGTCCTAGCTACTGGGGAGGCTGCGGTGGGAGGATCACTTGAGCTGAAGAGTTTGGGGCTGCAGTGAGTTATGATCTTACCATGGTACTCTAGCCTAGGAGACAGCGTGAGACCCTGTCTAAAATTAAAAAAAAAAACAAAAAAACCTCCAGCTCCGTTACTAGCCAGGTGACCCTGGGCAGCCCAATTAACTTCTCTAGAACTGAGTTACCTCATCTGTAAAGTTAGCCAATGACTTCTTCCTTCTAACTTATAGTGTTATATGAGGATTCAAAGCTCTATATACAAAGAACATTAGAAGAATGGTAGGCACGTACTGAATGTTCCATCCAAATATGGTGGGCATTACATTTATTACACCTTTGGATGGTCAATGCCAATGTAAGCTTCCTATGTCAAAAACAATGAGAGCAGGCTAAATACTGATCTACTCTGTACACACACACACACACACACACACACACACACACACACATATATAAATGTATACATGAAGGTGAAAGATGTAGGGTGGGCAGGTATTTATCATAACCTAAGATATTATAAAGAGTTCACAGGTACTTTTGTTGAGTTTCATGATATTGACTTTGGAATTTTTCACCAAAAAAGGAGAGGGGAGGCCAAAAAGTAAATTATTTCATTTGGAAAAAAATTACAAAAGCTGGAATAACTAAAGGTAGTCATGTGTAATACGTCAAACTCATGCCTTGATAAGGAGAACGGTTAACACTTTAAGAGTTATGAAATGAATCATTCAGTTCACTTCCCACATGCTGAAACAGGTAACAATCCATTTATCTGCCAGTATTATACCCCCTGTATCGTATATTTTCACAACCGCTAGCAATTTTATTCAGCATAACGGGAAATAAGTTGCACCTCGTGGATTCAGGGAAACAAAGTGAGTGGCCTGAGGTCTGCTGCCAGCTGAGCAGCTTGATGGAAGAGATTTCATTGTTCTGTTTTTTTGTTTGTTTGTTTTTTCTTCCCTCCCCCCCTTAATCACTTCCAATGCACATACAGAGTACTATTAGTCAATAGTTGAGAATAAACTAGACCTCTAGGGTTTCTGTGCCAGCATTTTCAACATACAAACTGCAATCTCATGGGAGGTGACTTCATAGTTCCACAGAGCCCCAAGGCGGTGATGTTACTCCAAAGGGGTTACTGGGGGTCATTGGGTCCATTCCCCAGCATCTGGCTTCACTGAAGGACCCCAACTCCTCCCAAAAGGAGTCATCAATATCCTTTAAAAAAAAAACTCCTTTTTTTCTGAATCCAAGACCCCAAACCAAATCTCCCCTGTGTCATCAAAGCTGCCATTAGGATGACACCAAATTCACTTACACAACCTCCTTGCAGACTCAGCTGGTTAAGGAAAGGTCAGTAAACACCATTCTGATAAGCTCTGGAGAGATACATGTGGGGAGCACATGCCAGCCTGGGGACATATTGTCAGCCTTCCATACTAATGATATCTCAGATTGTTGTTGAGTCCTTGCCTGTAATGGAAGAAAATCACTTTCCCCTAGCTCCCCTTTGATAGCAAGAAGGAAGAGCTCCCTCTGAAGCACTAGAAGAATCCCACCCACCCCAGAATCCTAACCATTCCCAAAGCTTTCTTCTTTCTCAGTTCCAAACCTGCAGAAGTCCCACTTTGAGAACATCTTCAAGAAGGAGGCCTGAAATTCCTTGAAGAATTTCACCACTGGGCCACGCACAGTGCTGCTCTATTGGTAAAACAGTCACCTGGGTGAGACTAACTTACAAATAAGGTCCCCTTACCTTAGCATGGGTCACAGGAAAACACAATGCATACCCAATCCTAGTTCATGTTTGATCAACAGCGTATCCAGGGTATATGCCTGGTGTGAGATCCCACCTGCATTTTAAACATACAGTAAGGCATCTTCCATGCCCTGGAGCATAACCAGTGCCATGTGATGTAAATCCCTTGTGAAGACCAGCAAGTAGGCAGCTCACCTTGGGCTTCACTACCTTCATAAAGGCTCCTCTGACTAACGCCTCCTCTCGTTCTTGTCTGGTGACTTTCTGGGCATCCAGAAACTTCAGGTTGGGAAGCTTATGCAGAACAAAACATCTAGAAGAGAAGAGTCAGAGACAACTCAGGAGGGTTGAGGTGACAGCCTCAAAAATCCAGAGAATTTGTCTGAGTCTCAAGAATCCAAACCACTAGGTCTTCAGGAGTTTAAATTTTGGCTGCTGCTTCTCCTCTCTTCTTTCACAAAGAATGAACAATCATTCTTTGGGAAAGTCAGAATGATTATATTTCAAACAGATGCAAAACTAAACTTTAGAAACACACACTAATGGCTGCACTTGGTTGAAAGGCAGACACACACACACATACCTGAATAACCCAGTAGGATCCTTTCAGTGCTACCCAGAAGTTCTGAGTAAAACTAACCTATGATTTGACTGCACCCTTTATGCCATTGTCATTCCTATAGGTCATCTGTATCCTTCTCATCTCTGAGATAACAACAGATCTTCAATTTGAAGATGAAACAGGTCTTGACTTGCCATTCAGGACAATAAAACTAGACTGGAGTTTCCTGGATGACTTTGGAATCGAAATAAGGAACATGAGAAGCTGAGAAATGCTTCCTTGAAGATCAAGCAGGGGTCTTGAGAACTTTGTCTCACCATCACTGGGTTATTTCCACACTAGCACTATGATTATCTTTATCAAGGAGAAACAGAAGGAGTTGACTTCTAGGGAATAATAATAGCCCAATAAATGCTTTGTGCTCTCTTTTCCCCCAGAAAGACTCTTTGGCAAACAATATGGACTCCAAAGACAAGCCATGTAATGAACTATACTCAAACAGGTGTATTTGGAGTTGACAAGAATATCCATTTGGCCAGGGTAGAGTTATGTAAATACATAATAATATATAAAAGGCATAGACATGTGTCTAAGCTTCTCTCTCTTCAGTGACAGTCACCAACCCAGATGCTTTCCATTAAACTCCATCAATCACTTGATTAGACCCTATCCTGCCAAGGAAGAAGATGTGAGTAGTCAGTATCAAGTGTAATACACCCAGCTTCCTCAGTATACACTTATCTCTTAAGCTCCAACCCCATGAGGTTTTTTCCACACTTCCAGCCCACATTGCTTTTTCCTCTTCTCAGTACTCCTAGAAAACACTGCCAGTACCAGAAAATCTAAAATTTTGTTCTTATTATTTTCTTGGTGTTCAATAGACATCCTCACCTAAACTATAAGCTTCTTGAAAACTGGGGCAAACTTATTTGCTCATTTTTATCACACCTTAGAAACTGGCATTTGAATGGAGTCAATAACATACCAGTTCATTTCAGTTGCACAGATATTTCTTGACTAACTACTAAATGCCAGGCCCTAGAGATACAGAAGTGACTATATGGTTCTTAATCTTAAAGAGGTTCTCAATGCAATGGAAAATATATACTCAGAAGAATCAGAAATCAGCATATCTAAGTGCCAAGAGTGAAGTTATGCATAAGGCAGTGATGAGAGCACAGAGAAGAGGGCCAAAATTCCTCACAGAATGACAGAAAACTTGAGGGGCCATCAAGGAACCAAACTCTAAGGCACCTTGAAGTACCTAGGTCTTTCTCAGTGCAGATGTTACTTGGAGTATACAGTGTGCCTTCCTTTCACCAGAGCCTTGGGCTCCCAAGGCTACTTCCCACATTCATGAGGTAGTCTCATATCACCAAGTGGCCTTCATATGCTTCTCTGGGTAAAATACTTGGCTGATCACTAAAAAGTCAGAGATAATAGTTTAGAGACCTCCAGGAATAATCTTCATATAATTCATTGTTAAAGTCAAAATACTCCAACATTCTTTTTTTGAGGTAGGCTTTCTTCCTTCAGAAATGCTACCTCAATACCTGAGGTCCTGAAAATTTGACTTTCTAACTATCTCCTCCTTCCTCCCTGGCCTCAATCTATTCCCTCTTTCTGACCCCGAATTCCTCCCTTTTCCCCACAAATGCCCCCTAATTGTATCCCAAATCAAAAAAGTTCCACAAAGGGCCCAAATGTCTTTTCTATCCTCCAGTAGAACTCCCACCGGCCTCAGTCAATGTCAGAGAAAACTTCCATCTTCTGCTTGTAGCAGGAAAAGCCTTGATGACAACAGACTCTTTCAAATAAAGACATGTACAGACAGAAACAATATGTCAGGAGTGACGCGCAAGGGAGTAAAGACACCCACTAAGTGTAGGGTGGGAAAAGATGAATATTCAGGTGAAGAAAACAGCAGTATTAGAAAATCAGCCAATGTTTAACGATGGAGTGAAAGATGCCTTCACGGGGCTGGCAGGAACCACGATGACAACAGACCGCACATTGTCATTTTGCCGTACTTTGGATCGCAGCCCTGAAATTAAAGGAGAAAGAGAGAGAGGTGCTGGCTTTTAAGCTAGTTAAGAATTTTAGATGACAAAGAGCTGCTGTTTTCAGATCACTCTTCTTCTACAATTTAAGAGACAGCCCATGACACAGGCTGCCAGTCATCCGTGAAACCAGGGATGACTTGACATCCATCCTGAGGGCCAGCCTGTTTCCAGGTGGGGTTGCTGCTAGAAAGGTTTGAGGGGACACTAGGAAGACTTGCCCCAAATAGTTCCACCTGAGACTCAGCCCAGGGTCCAAAGCATCTCCCATAGAGATGTCTTCTTTCATGTACTTACTCATATATTCACTCATTCAACAGGTAATTATGAAACAGCCACTGCCTGTCAGGAACTGTGCTGGGAGCTGAGGTAAGGTGGTGAACAGAATGGAAGGCTTGTGCTCTCAAAGAGCTTATATTCTGTCTAGCAGAGCGGCGGGCATCTGTATCCCTGGAGGCTTGTTAAAATACAGATGGCTGGGGCCTATCCCCAGAGTTTCTGATTCAGTAGCTCTGGAGTGGGGCCTAAAATGTACATTTTCTAATATGTTCCCAGATGATACTGATGCTGCTGGCCTTGCTGAGAACCAATGTCCTAGTGAAAATAACGCCATGAGGAGTAATAGCTTTGGAATTATGAGGGTGGCAAGGCAGTGATGAGTCTCCTTCCCAGTTCTGCTAATGGTGTGCCCTGGCCCAATGCCTGTGGTACACAGACCCCAGACAGTGGCCACGTCTACCAGATCCTCCTGCCCCTTGGTGGCTTGGAACTGGCTCCAAACATTATTGCCAAGTGATAAGTCAGTGGGCTTCCTGCCTGCCTGTCCCACTGTGGTCTTGGGAGATCTATTTCTCTTTGTTCTAGGTCATGTCAGAGTGTCAAAAGCCGCAGCTTCAATCCTGAGTATAATACAAGTTTGCCATAAAAATACAAGAGAGGATTCCCGAAGCCACAGAATGAAGGCTTTTACAATATCAATTCAACCCTTGTAAATTTAATCCAGGGTTATTTGTTGCACCAAAATCTCTTTACCGTGATGTATTACTTAGTTACTGGGGTTATCACAGCCGTATCCTAAAGTTGCATAGTACATAAAACATTTCAGTTAACAATGCAGGAAGGTTAACTCCCCCAGATAACCTGCAATCACAAGGGCTAGTCCAGATGACATCCCTCTGTCAGCTTCCACGAGCTATTGATGGTTCAATCAGTTTGTTTTGAAGGTAAAGTACAACAAAAGGGCACTAAACTTATTCAGACTGTCAACAGGGGCTATCGGGAATGGGGCTTGCAGGTAAGTAATTCTGGGTGTTTTAAGGCTATTATCAAACAGCAATGGTTGAAGGAAGAGACAGCTACTAATAACACAGAAGGCAGCCATCATAAACCACTTTATGGCAGAAACCCCCGTCTATAAATCCTGCGACACCCGGAGACAGCCTCAGATTTATAAAACTGCTTGTTAAGCCAGGGCACTGCTTAATGAAAAGAGATCCGTCTAAGTTCTAAGTCTCACGTCCCTAGCTCCAGAGGGCAACTCCAATTTTTCTGACCTTCTCAAGGTGGCTGGGGGAAAGCCCCCAGGGCTGGGGGTGGTGGTGGGGGAGGTGGGACTCAGGTCTTGGCTGCAATATGTAGGGTGAGGTGCTGGACGGGAGATCAGGGATCCCAGGAAGGTGCTTAAAGACCCATTTGTCTCTGTCTGGAAACAGATTTCCTACATGTGAGGACCGGCACACAGAGCTTTTCAGACTTTCTCTCTTCATACAGAATGTTCTATTTCTTAAAGGATTCCTCTAAGGATAGAGCTAAAACTAGTAGGAGGAGCAAAAGAACAGGGAGAAAAATTTTTTGTTTTTCTCCCTCCAAAATCAATTTTCTCTGCTTCAATCCTGACGCTCTGGTATTTTTCATCTAGACCTCAAAGAGAGAGGAGGATGTTCTTTCCTCCTGCCCACAAGTTACCCCCGGGGAACTGGCTGCTCCCCAGTAACACTGTACAACCACAGAAAAGCCCAAATGGGTCTCCATGGCCTGCTAGTGGGGTTGACTGCCATGTTTCTTTCTCTGACATTCTTTTCAAAAAATACCAACTTTCCAGTTCTTGACAGAACTGGGCATGGGGGTTACTGGAGTTTGTTTATTTATTTATTTATTTTTTACTTCCTTCTATTTATGGCATTCTATGTTTCCTCACATTATTTCTTGCTGCCTTCTTGCTCCCATGCATGGGGATGGGCAGGGAGACATGGTGCAGGCTATTGATGCCCTATCAGGGCACGAAAAGGCGGCAGTGGGTGTCCTATGAAGAGTGCTCAATCTTTCACAAAGCTTAACAGAAGAGGGTGAGGTCGCCAATGAAACATCATGAATCTTTGCTTTTGACTAGATTACATCAACTCCATTTAGGAACACTGGTTACCTCATGCTGATCAAAAGCACTGCTCAACTGCTGAGTGTATCTGATTAATAATAATTTTATAAGTTAGCAATGGCTTAAATGCAGCTTATTTGAGACACCACAGCTTTGAAAATATGGAGGAGAAAATTAAAAGGAGGGGAGGTCTTCCTAATGAAAAGTTTGAGAACTAACAGGGTGTAGGAAGGAGCCAGACTGAGTGTATCTTTCTGTGTGATCTTGGTTCAGTCTGTCTCCTTTCTGAGCCTCAGTTTCCCTATCTGTGCAATGAAGGGAATGGGACAAATGATGTTTAAGTCTCCTTCAAACTTTACCTTGCTTGAATTTGATGTGCCTCAAAGTTGATTTACAATAAATACATCCATATTGTCCTTTCTCATTATTGCAGTTTCCTTACATAACCACCATTCCATAGCTCCAGGTAAAAACAGACTATGAGAAAAAATTAATAAAGACCAAAGAGTAATGAACAAACACTGTGAGTGGAATAACTCCAGATGCTCAGAGAGATGACAATGATCTCACTCTAATGAGCTGAGGTGAGCTTACCTACAGCATTAATGAATGCCTGACTACTGGCAAAGGCCAGCTGATTTTCCTCACAGTTCACCAGCAGCATGTTTGAAGTCTCCCTGCAAACAATACACCCACAGGACAGACCCAGGCCCTCTACAGAGGGTAACCGGCAATTACTCTGTGGGCTTCTGTCACTTTGATCTTTGGGTCGTGACCTTTGCTTTCTTGTGATCTTCAAAGCCCAGATTGTAGATTAGCTGGAGAATGCTCGCTGGGTTATGTAAGCCACAAGTTTTACAGCTCCTATTCGGCTGGGAATTGGTGGCAGCCCAGGGAGGCCAGACAGTGGAGGGTCCCTCCCTCCTTCCCCATGGCTGAGTGCTACAGACGCTGGGCAGGCCCCAGGGCTGCTTCATGCGAGGGAACAAAGAAAGGGTGTCACGTTTTAAATAATTAAACGTGGCAAGGAACACAGAAGGGGCTACCAGGGAGGAGGGAGGAAGGCAAAGCCAACCAGAAACTGGAGTGGCGAGAGAGAATGAACAACAAAGGACTAGTGACCGAAGAAGAGCAGAGAGACCATGAGACCAACTTCCTTATTTGAAAGGCGAAGTCCAGACTTGTCTACTGTGGGCCATTGTTCTTTCTGCAGTGAGAAGAAGGAAAAAGATTGCAAAAGGAACATAAGAAATATACCATTCTGAGCACCCAAGTTTCTCACACTAATTCATTACTCTGGCCAGTGTGGAAGTCTGCAAGGGGCCCAGCATGGTTTCTTAGCATGATGGTGGTCTCTCAGGCCAAGCCTTGCCTTGCCGCTCTCTTCCTGCCCAAATCCTGGAGGCTTCTGGTTATCACATTCGCCTCCATTCAACATTCATCCCAAAATAGCAGCACAGTGTATATACACACACAGCAAAGCTCAGACAGGTTTAAGCTCCTAAATAACATGGCAGTGGATATTTCTCAGCCATAAACTATGATGAATGGCAAAGAGAAACCCCAGGCATAGTTTCCCTCCTGCCCCAGCAGGGCCAGGGTGCTACTCAACAACTTGGTAGTATGTTCATGCTCACATACAAATTTAATGAGCCCGTTTTACTATGGGGATGTGTGCCAAGAAAATCCAACTGGGTGCACAGGGGGTAAGTGAGGAAGCAAAAGGGATAGATGTGGGGGGAGGGTAGGAGAGAGTCTCAGAAACTCAAGCTTTGTGACGCCATTTCCAATAACTATATAAATCGAGTCACTTCCCATTTCTGGTCCAGTGGTTGGCCACAGCATGACCTAAAACTGGGCTGACCTCCTTGAAATCAACAACTCCCGTGGAAATGAAACAACAGACACACTTGTTTTGATGTATGGCTGGGTGACATATTATAAATATTACATCACATAACCACAGAGGATGCCAATCAATAAGAAATTTTTTTAGACAGCACTAAATGAACCATGGGTTCTTGCTTCTGAATACACTCCTTTAAGGCTCCTAGTATTGCTTAAATGATTAATAGAAGACATATTGTCAGAAAATGTACTTAAAGTGAAAAACAGTAAACTGTAGAAATATCATTCATTTTTTAAGCAATTTTCTAGTGAAAATGTCACATAAATTTACATAGAGGCTTTTCTATTAGGCTTCGGGTAACAGCTAGAAGGAAGGCAGACCTCATGCTTTGTGGATGAAGGGCCAGGAAAATATTTTACCAAAAAAAAAAAAAAAGTCAGCTACATTGCTTTGTATAAACACAAATGTCACAGGAACTCCAGATTCAAAAGTCATATTGTGAAACCCCTAAAATTTCTCAAAGGCAAATGGAGCACAAACTCCAGGAAGAACAAAGCAGAGCTGCTTACGGACCATAGAATGGAACTGCATCATACGCATATTCATCTCTTCCAAATACAAGTGTGAATGCTTATCAAACCAACAATAAAAAATAAAATTAAATGAATAAAAAATTTGAATGTGCTGGAGAATCAGCCTACCATTCCACTCAGCATCGGATGCTGTGGAGTAAATGTGTAACTAGATGGGAGCACATTTACTGTTGTTCCCCTTGCTGTTCTTAGTTCCTATTTCTCTCAGAATGCAAGTATCTTGCCATCATTGTGAGTGGCTTATAAACTTTCTAAGGTAGTATTGACTGCGTATGATTTTGGCATTGTGTGGCCTCTAGAATCCAGTCCTTCATGGCAACTTTGCCATATGTGCATTAACAACCAGTCTTCCCAGCCCCATTCCTCAACTCCTTCCAGGGGAATAGACCTGGAGTGGGGAGAGCAGGCTTGGAGGGTGGCCAGGCTGGCCTATGAAATGGATTACTCTTGTAGAATGAAGTCCTCCCTAAAGAATCATGACCCACAACCTGCACTTGGATTAAGTCAGAATGATAATGTCTTGCTTGTTATATCCAAATAGATCTGACTCCAAATGGGCACTGGGCATCTGAAGTGCCCAAAGGTTTCTGTATCTCCCCGTAAGTACTCGGCTTCTGAGAGGGAAAGGTAGCTTCAAGCCACCTCCAGCAAACAGGTAATCAAGCCCCCTTTTCAAGTTAGAGAACAAATGAGAATCTCCCAGAGTTCAGTTTCCTAAAAATGTTTTTTGAAGCCGGGCTCGGTGGCTCAGCCTGTAATCCCATGCCTTTGGGAGGCTGAGGTGAGTGGATTGCCTGAGCCCGCAGGTTCAAGACCCGCCTGGGCAGCAAGATCTCATCTCTACAATAAATCAAAAAATCAGCCGGGTGTGGTAGCGCATGCCTGTAATTCCGGCTACTCAGGAGGCTGAGGCGGAAGGATCGCCGGAGCCCAGCAGGTCGAGGCTGCGGTGGTCGAGAGCGGCCACTGCACTCCAGTCTGGGCGACAGAGTGAGACTCCAACTCAAAAAAAAAATGTTTTTGGGGGGCTGGCCATGGTGGCTCACATTTATAATCCCAGCACTTTGGGATGTCGAGGTGAGAGGATTGCCTGAACCCATGAGTTCTAGACTAGCCTGAGCAACTTGGTGAGACCTCATCTCTATAATAATAATTTAAAAATTAGCCAGGTGTAGTGGTGCGTGCCTGTAGTTCCAATTCTTGAAAGGCTGAGGCGGAAGGATCACCTGAGACCAGCAGGTCAAGGCTGCAGTGGCCATGAGCATGCCACTGCATTCTAGCCTGGGCAACAGAGTGAGACTCCAACTCAAAAAAAATATATTAGGAGAATTTTCTTAGACTTGGTTGACCCTTTCCAGACACATCATAAAATAACTTGGCTGCAAGAAGATAAAATATGCCTTAAATGACTCCTTCACACCTGAAATCAGGCTGTGAAATGCTTCAAAGTTGATAAGAGTGTTAAAGAAGCAAATCAAGTGATTAAGTGATGAAGCAACTTAAAGTGATGATTTAGTAGTTTGTAAGTATTCACCTGCTGAATTTTAAGCTTATTTCTTTTAGCAGAACTCATATTCAAATCTATAGCATTACATCCTAAAAGAAAATCTTCATAATGAATAAGGATTCAACAATTTTTTTAAAAGTAGGATTAGAGTTGTCTTCTAAGATGGTTTAATAATAGTCTAAGAACCCTATAAAATTAAGCAAGAAACCTAGAAATCGAAGTCAAAGGTATAAAATTATCCCCAATAAAGAAGTACAACCAAATTCCTACTGTAGCCTAACGTGTGTGTGTGTTAATCTACAAAATTCAGTAGCCTTCAGTATTTCTAACAGCTTTGTCTTTATACAAAATGAATGCCCCCCACTACTTTCCTTCATCAGTTACCACAGATTCTCATATGAGTCCCAACAGAACATGTTTCTCCCAAGCCATTATTTTTCCCCAACCCTTCCAAATCTATTTTCCAGGTGTTCTACCCACCTAGTATTTCCTTCTTCCTTCCTTCCCCTGACTTCTCTTCCTTTCCTCTTTCCTTTCTCTCCCTTCCACCCACATTGATTTAGGTGGAGGGTTAATGAGAGCTTATATAATAATAGAGGGGCTACACATATGAAAAGGTCATTAAAACAGTTATAAAACAACAATCAAGAATGAGAGAACAAAGAATTTTAAATGAAGAAGGAGAATAAAACACGAGTTTAGTAAAACGGGTAAGATCAAGAAGATTCCTAAGAGAGGTGAGTTTGGATTAGAGGTTTCAAAGTTGATGGTTGAGAGGCAGAGAGAAGGAAAAGAAAAGAAAAAAAAAAGCATTTCTACTTGGAGCCCATCAAAGCACATGGCTGGTAGACACTGAAGTATAGCTTATGATGAAGAGGTCCAGGACTTGTGGGACTTCCTCTTGGGACTGTATATGAGCTCCCTAAACTTTGGTGTGAAGTTGTTTCTTTCCAAAAAGTGACTCTGAGGCCGACTATAGAAAGATCTTACAACATAGAGCAGGGGTGAGCAAACTACTTACAGTCCCATGGGGCAAATCTGGCTGGCTGCTAGCTTTATAAATAAAGTTTATTGAAACATAGTCATGCCTATTCATTTACAAATCATTTAGAGCTAATTCTGCATTACAACTGAGGAGTTCAGTAACTGCAACAGAGTCCATATGACTTTCAAAGCCTAAAACACTTATTATTTGGCCCTTTATTTTAAAAAAGCTTGTCAACCCCTGACCTAAATCACTGAACAACTTTTCATTTTTTTATGGCTTCTGTGACCTCAACAAAGGAAGACAATGATTCTAGGTTACCAAAAGGTGAAAGCCTACTGATAGCCACCAAACATCTATAATGCACCCCTCGTATAATATCATCCACCCAAGCTGCTATTTTTCCCTTCTTCCATCATGATCCAACCTGTGGACACTCACCTGTATCTCTTGTAGTCTTCCTCATCCTTTTCCAAGCTGACCAGCTCATTGGGACAGGCCACATTGCCCAGCAGACTGAGGTACTCCAAAGCTGGTGTTACTTCTGCCAAGTGATCCAGCAGACACTCCAAATCAGTAATGTGACAAAGGTTAAGGATCCTGGTCCAGGAAGACAAAAGGCTTAGCCAGGAGCATAGGCCATAACTGACAGGCACAGCCTAACAGCTGACGATCCCAGTCTGCTCCTGTGAGACGACAGAGGGTAAAGAGTTGAAATCAAACATCTTCAGCTACGGGTGTATGGTTTTGCTAGTTTTTCACTCCTATGTTTGGGAACACAGCCCAACTCTTCCCAGGGCAGGTAAGGCTGAGCCCAGATTACTTGAGGGAGAATGAATGAACTTGATTATTTCATTATACTTTTCTTTATTCTACAATTTTGTTTTTAAAAAATGATAAGAGGGTAGATTCTACATAGTAAAATTTTACCATCTTCAAGTAAATAAAACTTAATTTTTTCCTAGTAATGAAGACAAGAAATTATTTCCAACGACCACATTAAAAATACATTCTTTCAGCTGGGCTCGGTGGCTCAGCCTATAATCCCACGCCTTTGGGAGGCTGAGGTGAGTGGATTGCCTGAGCCCGCGGGTTCGAGACCCGCCTGGGCAGCGAGACCTCATCTCTACAATAAATCAAAAAATCAGCTGGGTGTGGTAGCGCATGCCTGTAATTCCGGCTACTCGGAAGGCTGAGGCGGAAGGATCGCCGGAGCCCAGCAGGCGAGGCTGTGGTGGCCGGGAGCGGCCACTGCACTCCAGTCTGGGCGACAGAGTGAGACTCCAACTCAAAAAAGAAAGAAAAAAAAAAAAAAAAAAAAAAAAGATATATATATATATATATATATATTCTTTCTCTCAGTGGGAGGGAAATGTATCATTGAAATATATGGGAGTGGCATGGATGCAAACAGGACTGACCCCTCTTCTGATCTGGTGGCATAAAGCAATGGGTTGGGGGAAAGGGAGAACAAGGCTAGAAGGAAAAGACAACAGAAGTTAAGTTAGGATAAGTTTAATCAAACCAGGCAGGTCAAAATACATTTTCTGAGACTCTATTGTGAATCTAATACTCTATGAAGGAGATAATGAAAGAGAAAAGACAGAGAAGGGACACAGCAGTGAGGTTACTCTAGGAGCTGTCCCCCAGTGGGATCCATTGTCCAATCAAGGCCAAACCAAATAAGGCACGAACCAAAAATTCATGGAATGACAGATATTGGAAAGGATTTAATGACAACTTATATCAACTCCTGGCTCAAGCCATATAGAGATGAGTTGAGTCTAGGCAAGGTGATAATTAGATAGGCCATGATTTCCAGAAGCATATGGGAGAAGAGCTAGACAATTCAGCGTCCCGTTGTCAGGGAATGGCAGCAGAATACACAGGGCTGAAATGAGTAAGGGCAAACGCCATAGACAAGAGTCATAGAGACTCAGAGTATAGTTTCCAGGAGTGGGGCCCACTTGCACCAAAGAAAAGGGCTGCTCCTGCTCTGGCAGGATGTTATCCAACCTTGGGATGATATACAGATTTTATCAAATTTAATTTCAATTTGCCAGAGAAGAATGAACTCCAAATCCAACCAACATCTGAATCCAGTCCCTAACATATTTACCAAGGGTCACCACAACAGAGCACATTCCATTTCTGACAACCACAATCACTTCTCTTTCCCTTGGGATTGAATCTTCTTCTAACTTCTACCCAATGACCCAATTTAACGGCTTGGGGTCACAAAGAATAAAACATTCTTCTCTTCCACATGATGAGCCTGCAGATATTTGAAGCTCATTTGAAGCTCATGTGCCTTTCTTAAATCTTTTATTTCTCAAACTAAGTTTCTTCAAGCATTCTTTGTCTGCATGATCTGTTGTCACCATCTACAAGACTAAATACTGTACTCTGGGTAGAAGCAGGAGGGAGACAAGAAGCAGAGCACAGGCAAAAAAGAGGGAAAACTAGCAAAAGAGTGGCGTGAGCATACTCATCCACTGCTGGCTTCAATTTGCCAATATCCTCCCCATTTCCTAAACAAAGACAGAAAACATGAATATGGAAGTTTCTTATCATTCACAGATAACATCCCAGGATGACCACAAGGAACACTAATATGAAGAGGATGGGAATGAGAGTTCATGTAGCAGACCAGAGAGATAATCCCACCAGGGGGATAAGGTTGGAAGTATGGGGGGTGGTTGGCCAGGAATCAGACATTAACCTATTTCATCACCGAAGATAAAACACACTACTTCTTCAAATTCAATCACCATATTCTTCAAGAAAATTCTTTAAATATAATCAATCACAGTAACCAATTCTAGGGAAAATGTGGCTTTTCCAGTAGGTTCTATCTGCAGATGCTTCATATCAAAAAAAGAAAAGAAAAAAATCAAAATGAAAAAGAGTCCTGTCAGCACTGCCCTTAGATACGGGCAGAGGCACTTCCAGGGGCCCTGTGCTTTGAACTGCCTTCCTCAAAACTTTCTAAGTGTCCATCCAGTACCCAGGACTACCCAGGCCATCGGTATCAGTCAGGTGGAGTACACCAGGCTTGGAATTGAACCTGCATGGACCTCAGACCCAGGCCCGGTTTGTTCCCTTCGGGGTTCACTCTAATCCTCTATCCCACCCATGGGACCTATCAGATGCTCCAAGGAGCACTAGGACTTCTGCCTATCCCAGGTTGTCCTGCAGTCTTGAGGCTAGGCCCTCCTTCCAGGGGGGGCTACCAGACACACTGATCACTCCTTCTGGCCAGCAGAGTATTTCTTTGTGTGTGTATGGGACTGCAAGACAGTGGGGTGCCAATGGTGCTGAAATACTGATTTGGAATATTTCCAATTATTTATGTAGACAAGGGCCCTAGATGATATGGGGAAAGTCCTCTCTACTATGCATGGAAAAGCTGGAACTAAACCTATTTTTCTCTTATGAAAAATTCCTTGAACCTTGGCTCCTTTTCATCTACTACATGAAGGTGGGAATATGCAGAAAGAGAACTCAAAACCGGCAAGATCTTTATGTTGAAGAAACATTGGGCAACCTCGATGGACTGAGTTTCCAGTCATTTCTCAACACTTAGTGATGACTGAAGGAAGTCTAGCACGCCATCACCCAGGGAAGCAAGCCCAGTTTAATTGGAGTAAATCTTCACATGTAGATTTACCATGAAGCTATTAATGCTGAGGTGTGAGGGGCTCCTTGCTTGCACAGCCTCCTTCTAAGACCCTGGGAAAGGCTCTAGTAATAGGAACATGGCCACGTATTTTTGTAAAATTTGCAAAAGTAGGTCATTTAAACCATAATCAGTTAAGATCGCTCTCTCTCATCACTGTCTTCTTCCATCATATTTCCCTTTGAGTTGGGTGACAATGGGAGTAGCTATGGGAATCCTGAGGACCTAGCTAAGGGGAACTTATGTTCATTTACTCATGATTCACTTGGTTCTATCTGTATGGTGTGCAATCATTTCTATGTCTGCTTAAATTATTTTAATAGTACCAGTAGGAATGGCTTGTAGTAATATGCCCACTATCTACTATGATGACACAAATATACAGAGACCAATACAAACTGATGATAAAATGATTAATGAACTCATCAATTCAAAGAACATTTAAGATACAGTTACTGAGTGTATGCACATGTACACATGTACACACATATACATGCACACACAACTAACTCGAAATGTCCTAAAGTCTTATATAGCTCATATGTCAAAGAATTGTGTAAGAGTTTCTCCAAAATGAAATAACCCTAAAAGTTTACTAATAATGTAGTGGTATAATTACCAATAATGAATGATGACACAGAAAGAAACATTTCTAAACTGTTAAAAATTAAAAAATCAATTTTTGGTCAACCATGCCACAGATGGAACTATCTTTTTATCCTCTCTACAGAAAATGTTACCAAATTTTATCATATAATGAAGCTATATAGAAATTTGCAGGAAAAAAGCTCTTACACAGGCACATCTAGTTTTAAAAGTTTGTTACTTTCCTAGGTATTTTGACATTTGTGGAATTTATCAACTTAAAAATTATCTTTAGGCCAGGTTCAGTGGCTCAGCCTGTACTCCCAGCACTTTGGGAGGCCTAGGTGAGTGAATTGCCTGAGCCTGCGGGTTCAAAACCAGCCCAGGCAACTTGGCGTGACCTCATCTCTATAAGAAATTAAAAATTAGCTGGATGTGGTAGTGCGTGCCTGTAGTTCCGGCTACTTGGAAGGCTGAGGTGGAAGATCGCCCGAGCCCAGCAGGTCGATGCTGGGATGGTCATGAATGTGCCACAGAATTCCAACCTGGGTGACAGAGTGAGACTCCAACTCAAAAAAAAATTGTCTTTAATATATTTTGCTTTAATTTGCTTTGATATATTTTAATTCCAAGTAAACATTCGTCTTCTTAGCTAATATTGCATTTATAATTATATAGTCTTTGTCTTTAAGAGGGCTCCCTCAAATTATATAACTTTCATACTCTCCAAAGCCTGGATCTGCCCCCTGATCAGGAGACCATAAGAAGTGGATCATTCGAATGCCCTGGTCACAGTAAGTTCTTGGACAAATGGTCTGCAGGTTCGAAGAAGCTTCAGTCATTCTATGCAGGGGGTTTTCAAGAGTCAGCCTCATTTAGGGTACTTTGTGTGGCAGAAGCTTCATCTTTTTAAACCTTCCAACTGCCAATAAATGACACACTGGGCTGAGTCAGGTGGTCTGCCCCAAATCCACACCAGGCAGGAAGTACTAGCACCTCCTCCCTGCATGCTGTGGACCAGCCCTTCATCCTTATGTTGACAGCACCACCAGAGGATGAAACACGAGAAGGAGTTCTAATTGGTTTCATGGTCTCCTGGGTCAGCAAGGACAAACACAGCCCTGTCTTGACTGATTTTGAGGTCTGAGATAGAACTTGTCACATTCCTTTTTTGTCAAGTTGCATAGAAAATTAACCAGGGGCAATCAGTGGAAGAAACTTGGTATCCCTGGGCTAATCAAGACCACCACAGTGGAGGCCGTTTCAGGGATTCTCCTAAGGGTGCCTGTTTTTTTTTCTTCTTCTTCTTTTTCTTTTTCTTTTTTTAAATGTGAAGCTACCTGGCACAGTTTCAACTCTCTCCAGCTGGATTCTCGGCACACACCTGGTTTCCCTCATCAAGTCTTCTCCGGAGTACTTAGCGTTGAGATTTTTTTTCAGTGTTGTCTACAGAAAGTTGCCATCGCGGAGCCCAGCTGTCGTGACTAGGCTTGCCAAGGGAGATTTTCTGCAGAGGGCCCAAGATCAAAGCATCATCTTGCCTTGAAAGTTTAGAGCATGAGGGAGGAGGGGAGCCTCCTGGCATGCATGTCCAGTTACACAGGTCTGAAGCTGTCTCCCAGGTGAGAATGGCACATCCCTCTCTCTGAACTCGGCCCCAGGTCAAAGGACAGTCTCTATAACCAGTGGGAAGATTTTAGCCAGAGCTAATCCTAATACAGGATTTTTGAAAGCTTAATATATAGTTTAATGACATATTATCTCATTTTTATTCACACATACACGTGTCAGAAATATACCACTTCCAAAGAACAATTAAGGAGATTGGGGTTAAAGGTCATAGGGCCAGTAAATGGAAGAGTCTAGATTCATATCTAGGTCCTAAAAAAATTGTATATGAAGAGGAAAAAGTGACTCTCCATTTCCTAACACAAAAAAGGGAATTTAAAACATTGCAAAATGAGGAGTCTCATGTGTTTCTGTGAGAGACCACAAGATGCTATCACCCAGCTTTGTTATCTCAGATATTTCCAATGTGGGCTTCTCCTTTTAACGCAGTGAGGCCTTGGCTAGCAGTAAAATGAACTACGAAATTGGAAAGTCTTTGGGTGTCAGCAAAGTGATTTCCGATGTATTACACGACATCAATCTCTCAACAATACTCAAATGTGTATTATACTACCCATTTTATAAAGAAACTGAAGCCCCTGGCAAGGTACAGAGACTTCCTCCAAAACAACACAGTAAATCACTGTGGGAACTCTAGTCCCATCTTCTAACTCAGCACAGTGGTCTCCTTGCCACAGACCAGCTGTGTAACATGTAGCACAATTCTTTCTTCCTGTTGGCACAATTCAAACTCATTGTCTCTTCAATACATGTGCTGAAGCAAACAGGGAGCCTGCAAATGAAGTATCACCCTTCCCAAAAGGGAAGGTGAAGAGAATAATTTGATTGTGCAAAGGTAAAATACCTACATTTTACTGAATTTTTACTTGGTCCCTTACTTGGGGTTGAGTACTTGGACATGATATAGCTGAGATCATTACCAAATACCCTAGCCCTACCAGTGGAAGAGCCTGGGATAGTACATACATGCTCATGGATGGGTGAGAAAGAGAGAAGGAGAAAGGGATTAAAGTTGTTAGCCTGTGATCACCTGGTTGGTCTAAATGAACTAAAGGAAGAAGGATGAGATAGCTACAAACCAAGATGAGGTAATGAAACAACCAGGCTTTCAGATACTCAGGACAGAACACCAAAGCTGAGGTCTGAACACAGTGGAACAAAGGGCTGGTAAAAAAAAAAAAAAAAAGATGGGAGTCCAGCAGGAGGTATGCAGATGGCAGGGAGGCATTGATTGGTGAGCACAGAAGAAATTTGCCAGATGTTGGGTCTGGCCTCTGGAATCCCTTTTATGAGAAGACTCCCTGCACCCCCAGCTGGGAACAGAGCCTTGCAATGGTGGGCATAGGTCGCTGACTTCTCCCCATTCTTAATTCCTCTCCTTGTACCCTGATTGCCTCTCCTTTAGGTTTTGGACTCTGAGGTTGGGAATCGGCACACCTGGGTTCTAGACTGATTTCCACCACTGACAATCTGTATGACTTTAAAAGCTCAGACTCTCCCGGTTTTTCCATAAAATTAAGCAGAATTATTCACCAAAAGTACCCAATACTCACAGAATGGCATTAGGGTAGTAAATCATGCAACTCAAAAAAGCACTCTAACTTTATACTCTGGCCTTGGTTATAATGTGGCCCAAGTCAGACTGCCTGAGCTTATACAATTTTCTAGGATAATAATAATGACAATAATAACTAACGCTTACATAGCACTTACTATGTTACTAGAACTATTTGTGAGATATACTTAGAATAATACTCAAAATAACTTATGGGCTTGGTACTATCATTGTCCCCATGTGACAAAGGAAACCAAAGCACAGGGATGTCATATAAATTGCCCAAGGTCATGTAGTAAGGTGGCAGGCTCAGGAAATCTGGCTTCAGAGCCTGTTGTTCTTAATCACGACGTGATAGTTCCTTTTGCTAAAGGATAAAATAAGCCAATGACCTAAGTTCCCATGGTCTAGTAACACAGAGGACTGTCATGGACATATTTAACTGTGAGTCAAACCAAAGTGGAAATATCTGTATCTATATGGCAGATAAATTAGGGTGAATAATCATTCTACATGTGCCAAAAAGCAAAAAATAAAAATAAAACAAAGCTCACAAAATAATTTGAGATAAAACCCCATTTGGAAGCAAGTTTCCTAATAACATATAAAGATTCAATTTATTTAAAAAAGCTATTACCTTTTTAGGAAGCTAATAGTTACTTGTTTCTAGAGCTCCCTTTAAAATTTTAAGGAGACAAGATGCCAAGACAGATGGGACAGAGTGTTATAGGAATGACCTATGCCTTTTTACACGCACACTTTGTGCAGTCTCCTACCATACTTTTTCAGCAGTTGGTACATGACTTCCTTTGTTCATGGGACATGTGATATTAGTAAGACTTAAGAAGTACTTGCACAATGGAGCTTCTGCTCTTAAATACTCCCCCCATGTGAAATGGCTTATGCTAGCCTGTTAGAGACATTTAGTCCAGACAAAACCTGGTACCAACCTCCACACATATGTCTGAAGCAATTTTAGACCATCCAGCACCAGTTGTACCACCAGATAACTATGGCTGCATGGGTGACCCAGGGTGAGACGAGCAGAAGAACCAGCCAGCTGAGCCCTGGTCAAACAGCTGATCCACAGAATTGTAAATAGAATATTTATTGTTTTAAGCCACTAAGTTTTGGGGTGGATTATTATGCAAAAAATACTGTTACAACCAGCATCTAGGGCATTTTAAGGATAGAAATAGTAATACAGAGCCTAGAAATATTTGGAAAGCCTGAAACATTTTCACAATTATGTAGAAGAGTCAGTTGGCTGAAAAGGTGGAGTCTGTACTGTTATTGCCTGATTTTACCTACCTTTCATCTGTGACTTCTGAGAAGCAGATGGAGAAGCTGATCTTAACTATCATATTAGTAGACCAGAGGAGAAAAAAGGAAAGAAGTCATAGTGTATATCCTGAAACAGTTCTTTGTGTATTTACTGATAATTAAGTGCACTGAAACAGCACAGTGACATCACCAGTCAGGTTTACAGCCACACAGTGCCTTCAGCTTAAATCCATACCAGGTCATTATCTTGACCCCCTCAGTATTACTGCTACAGATTTAAGAAACTGAGGCTTAGAACAAGGTAAGGACTTAACCCAAGACAAAGAAAATCTCTCAGTACTGTGGAGCCAAGAAGTCCACTAATCTCTGGTTATAATAATACTGAAAATAAGACTATCATCCAGTGCAACTTATTTCTTTAAAAATAAAAAACAAAAGATCATAAAGGACAACTTGTCCAAGGCCATATACCTCAACATGATTAAGTTGAACCATGAACCCACATTCATGGACTCTAATAGTCTATGGAGACCTGGGGCATAGGACACGAACAACCACATTATCTAAATTCTGGACTAATAATTCTTCTGTCCTAGATTGATTTGGGAATACTGTCCAACTGAGCACTTAAGATAGTCAAGGAAAACATAAAACACATTAACTACGATAATTTTTCAAACAATGACTTGGAAACTTTGTTGACCAAACAGTAGAGGAAGGGAAAATGCACCAGAATTTCATTATGATAAAAACTGTTAATTTACTGGTAGACCTTCCTCTTCCACTTTTATTAGAGTACCAATTAATAATGGAAAGCCGGGCTCGGTGGCTCAGCCTGCAATCCCGCGCCTTTGGGAGGCTGAAGTGAGTGGATTGCCTGAGCCCGCGGGTTTGAGACCCGCCTGGGCAGCAAGACCTCATCTCTACAATAAATAAAAAAATCAGCCAGGCGTGGTAGCGCTTGCCTGTAATTCTGGCTACTCGGAAGGCTGAGGCGGAAGGATCACCGGAGCCCAGCAGGTCGAGGCTGCGGTGGCCAGGAGCGGCCACTGCACTCCAGTCTGGGTGACAGAGTGAGATTCCAACACAAAAAAAATAAAAATAAAAATAAAAATAATGGCCACAAGGAGTATATTTATTATGGACTGAAGTTTGTGTCTCCCCCAAATTCATATGATTAAATCCTAATCCCCAATGTAATGGCTGTGCAGATACCTTTGGGAGGTAATGAGATCATGAGGGTAGATCCCTCATGATGAGATTAGTGCCCTTACAAGAAGAGATGTGAGAGAGCTTGTTTCTATTCTCTCTTTCATGTGTTACAGCAGAAAGTATCATCACCAAGAACCCAACATTTCTGACATCCTGATCTCAGACCTCCAGCCTCTAGACTGTGAGAAGTAAATGTCTGTTGTTTAAGCAATCATGTCTGTGCTGCTATGTTATAGCAGCAAGACCTGACTAAGACAATATTTTATATAACAAAACATTAACTTATGGTATGACGCATAACCAGTGGCTAATAAATACTTTTTAAAATTATTATTATAAGTATTAATATTATTATTATTATCTATCAATGGGGTCTTGCCATGTTGCCCAGGCTGAACTCAGACTTCTGGCCTCAAGCGATCCTCCTGCCTCAGCCCCCATGTGTTAACCTTAACATGTACATCTGCTTTTATTTTATGTTCTAGAGGGAAGTGCCCTGGTCCCTTTTCTATTTCTAACTTATTGTGTGAATGTGAACACGTGATTTAACTACTCCAGATCGCTAATGTTCTACAAATAAAACAAGGCCAGCCAGGCATGGTAGTCTATGTCTGTACTCCCAGCACTTTGGGAGGCAGAGGCGGGAGGACTGCTTGAGCCCAGGAGTTTGAGACAAACCTGGACAACACAGCAAGACCTTGTCTCTAAAACAAAAATTTTAGCCAGGCAAGTAGCCTGTAGTCCCAGCTATTCAGGAGGCTGAGAAAGAAGGATGCCTGGCCCCAGGAAGTCGAAGCAGTGGTGAGCAGTGGTCACGCTACTGCACTTCGGCCTAGGAGACAGAATGAGACTCTGATTCCAAATAAACAAATAAGTGGAAAAATAAATAAAATAAAAACAAGGCCATCGGACTTTAAGCAACACA
Source organism: Cephalopachus bancanus (assembly GCA_027257055.1). Taxonomy (NCBI): domain Eukaryota; kingdom Metazoa; phylum Chordata; class Mammalia; order Primates; family Tarsiidae; genus Cephalopachus; species Cephalopachus bancanus. The sequence goes on from JAPVLO010000036.1 coordinate 8,140,824, forward strand.
GCAGAGTGTATTGAGCTTTGGATACAACCACAGTTGAGACTGAATCCGGGACCTAGCATCTTGGTAACCATGTGGCTGTGGGCCTAATACCTCACCTCTTTTCACATCTAGACAGATGGAAGAACCACACCCTTCTCACAAGCCTTCACAGGAATGAAAAATAATGCAGGGAAAGGACGGGTAAGGAGCTAACGTGGAAGAGGCCCAGCACTGTGCCTGATCCCTAGGAGAGCTCAGTAAAGAACAGCTAGCGGGCCGGGTGTGGAGGCTCAAATCTGTAATCCTAGCACTTTGGGAGGCCAAGGCGAGAGGATTGCCTGGGCAACATAGTGAGACCTCGTCTCTACAACATATCAAAAAATTGGTTGGATGTGGTACCGCAAGCCTGTAGTTCTGGCTACTTGGAAGGGTGAGGCGGAAGGATCACCAGAGCCCAGCGGGTTGATGCTGGGGAAGCCGTGAGCATGCCACTATACTCCAGCCTGGGTGACAGAATGAGACTCTGAATCAAAAACAAAGAACAGCTAGTGATAATGATTCTTTTGATCTGAAGAAACTCCCCACCCCAGCCAGCTGGTGTTCTAACGCCTGGTAACCCATAACACCAACAATGAAGGAACTTAGGTGCCTGTCATCGCAGGAGAGGTACCCTGACTCCATTCCCACTACAGAATCCACAGCATCCCAGGCTGGATAGGTCCTTACCTCCTTAAAGGAGGCCTTGTACTATCATGGCTCTCCTTGGCCTCTCTCATCACCAGCCCAGCATGATATCTACCCTCAAGGGCAGAGCCAGGCCTAGGCTTCACAGGTCTCTTCCACATTAGCTCCTTACCCTTCCTTTCCCTGGCCAGAACTGCCCCCCCAAAAGGCCTGCACCAGAGCCTTCCAGAAACCTCCCAGAAGGCAGTTTGCTTAGCGGCATTACACCCTGCTTCCCACCAGAGGTCGCCCTACAACACAAGCCCAAGCAAACAGAACCGGCTTCGCCTCCTCGGCAGCAGTGACATTATTTTCTTTCTCTATTTTTATCTATTAAAAAGATTTCTTCACAGCCATAACTTAGATCTCCACACTAAAATGGAGCAACAGGAAGATATAATGGTGCATTTCATTTATGAATGACCTATAATAAATTACTCTGAAGTGTCCCGAGTGCCAGAAGACAGAACGCTTTGTCTGCCCACAGACTGTATTTCACATACTTTAATTTAGCTGACACATAAAACTCATTTGACATTCTGCAGGTATTTGTGTGGGGCTGGGGTGGGGGGCGAGGTGCGGAAGGGGACAGCTGTGGGGCCAGGCGGGGAATGGGGGCAGCGGCAGAGGGAAAGGATATTCGGTTCTTGTTGAGGGTTAAGGTATGGAGTCTGGGTAACCCTGGCAACACGAGGTCGTCCCCCAGCAGATTGTTGTCCAAGATGAGTTCCTCCAGGCTCCTGAATGCGCTCAGTCCTTCCAGTGACCTGCAATGACAAAGGCAACAGGAAAAATGATCCTGCACTAAATCAGGGAGGCCATTATGAGCCGAAATAAATATTTTAACCTTCCCTTTCAGGACTGGGAATAGTTTGGGCTTGGTGCCTGTCAGCAAAGTGAATGACAAGAATTAGTAGCAGGAGCCGGGGCGGGGGCGGCGGGGGAGAAGGGGCCGCTGGCACCCACCGCATCCTTCACGCATTGCCAACATGAAGGATGAGGGTCACTTAGTGAGTAGCCAGGATCCAAAACAAAGGGCTTCAGATACGGCCTGCAGGATAAATTTGTCAATGTCTTGTGCCTTCAGGCACCCAGCCTCGGCTGACCCTAACCTCCATTCCCAAGATAAATAACTCTGTCACAGTTCACCTTCATTCTCTGGACACAAATTTAAGTTGTCATCCATCATTCCTGCCCAGAAATATCATACCCTCTTACAATAATAAATATAACTTCAAGTATCATTTCTTAGCGGTTCTCCTCTGTACAGTCATGGGGGAAATGGCAGGGAAAGCTCCCTTTCTTTCCGCTCACATCCTTTGACTTTTTCTCCCCTCTGCTTTTTTTCTTTACTAATCACTTAATTTGCTTCTGCCCAGTGTCCCTGTGGCTGCCCAAAAGGAAAGGCATCTGCAGAATTATATAATCACTCTGGTCTGAGAGGGCTTTTTCTCTTTTTCTTTCATTATTTCTTTTTACTTGCTTTTGTTTTTGTTGGGGGGGACGGGGGGGAGAGGGGGCTGGGGGAATTTCTGCTTCAAAGTTCCTGGCCTGAAGTTACTGTTTTAATTTATGGAAAGTGGATTTCTCACTTAATTTTTGAAAGAAGTGTAGAGTGCGGCCCGGTAGATGTTAAGGCAGTAAATAAAAAGACATCTGAAAGAATTAAGTACCCAGCTCAGGGAGGAAAAAAAATACATAACAGAAAGGGAAAAATAGCCTTGCTTATATACGGTGCTGAAAGTTAACTCTTAATTTTATGGGCTCTCATGAGTGCTGGGGGTGGAGGTGACGTGGGGTAGTTGTGCACAAGTGCTTGCCTGGGCGCACACAGACATTAATTAAAGCAAGCTGCCCAGCTGAGGGACTTACACAGAGACACATACTCCCGGCTCGTTCACCTGCCAGGCCCAAGAGATGTGCTGAGCTTGCACAGGCTGACAGCTGAGCTACGATGTGGACCAGGGGGTGGAGGGGACTCGCATGGGATCCCTGGCTGTTCTATAAAATGTGACGAATCAGAGAGATGTCGTCCACGCTATTTATTCATTTATGGGTAGCATGAACATTCCAGTCCCGTGTGCTTGCGTATGCAATGCTTGCACATCTGCTGTGAGTGTGAACTTCAGCACCAGAGCTCTCCCAAGGCATCCCAAGCTCCCTTGTGGGATCTCTGCCAGGACGACTCCAAAAGAGGGAGTCAATACTTTCTAGGTGTAAAATGCGTTGGAAGTAATTAAATCTGTAGATTCCACCGGGCCCGAAGCTCCGCCTGCATGCTCCATTCCTGCCAGACCTCAGGGTGGTCCCACCCAGGGCCCCATGCCCAGAGCACGCCTGCTCCTTTGACCAACCTGTCTGCTCCACAGGCATTTTGGATTAGGGGTCCAGGGGGTCATCATGTTTCATTTCCTCCTCCTTTCTCCTTTTTGTCTGCCTCTGAGAGGCACAAGGCAATGTATGAACATCTAGGCAGGAAGGTTTGGGACTCTACCTCCAACACTCCACCATTTCCCATAGCGTGAATTCGGGCATATAGCCCCTCTGAACTCTCTTGCTCTGTGTCTTCCAGCTCATAGGGTCATATGGAGAATAAATGAGAGAGGGCTAATGAGTGACTAGCAAATGCTGGGTTTTTCTTTTCCTTCTTCCTTTTATTCTTTGATTTTTTTTTAAACAAAAACCCTGACCTTGTGGGTGTGTTTGGATGCAGAGTTGTGCAGTCGTTGAGCTTGAGCAAGGAGGCTTTCTGGCTCTTCTGAAGTCCCTTCCTCCCTTAGGGGTGAATGAATGATGACGCAAAAGGCTTCTCAGGACCAGGCCTCTGTTGACCACAAGGAGAGGTGAGGCCACTTCCCGTTAGGGAGCCTTATGGGCACCTAAGAAGTCCTTTGTGCACAGACATCAGTTGGGCTCTGCTCAAAGGCAGCCTCTAAAATACACATTGTCCCCGCGTTCTGTTATGCAAATATTAGACTCTGATGATGAGACTCAGCAAATGGTTGGCTACTGGCAAGCAGAAGAAAGCTCCCTTCCAAGAGTGCATCAGGGGAGGCATAAAGCAAAATGACACAGTATGAAGAGGGACAGCACCCAGGATCACCAGAGGGAGTGCCCACCCCCACTGAGACAACCTTCCTCCCCCTACAGGGTGGCCTCTGAGGCAGAGCTCTGTGCCACAGTGAGACCTCTCAGAGCTGGGAGGATCAGCCTCAAATCCCCTGTCACCTGTCTGGTTTTGAGATTCCTTACTTGCCATGTGATGTTATTAGCTGCTCAGTAAAAAGGGCACCATGTTACATGGGCGGTCGCTAATTGATAAATCCCTGTTTTCATGTCATCAGTGTGGAGTGCACCTGGTGATTTAATCAGCTAAATCCAGGGCTGAGGGCTTGGGGACGGGAGGTGGGGAGCAGAGCGTAGTGACACGGGTGCCGGAGAGGACAGGATTTGAAGAGCTTGCCTGGCCAATAAACACACACCCGGAAGGAAGATGGCTTTATCTTTTGCTTTTTAACAAATTTCATTGTTGTTACTTGTGTTGCTGTTCTCTAGGGAGGAATAGGACAAAGAAATATTGGTGTCAATCTTTGAGTTCCTATCCCTCTATACCAGAAGGCTGCAAATAGATACGTGATGTTAAATAAAATGACAAGGCAAAAAATGCTTTCACGATCCATGCAGATCTATGCTATTTAATAGGACAGTGACAGCAGCTATGGGGAAAAGATGATGGAACTGGGATTTTTCTGCTACAACCTTGTGTCTGGACAGCAAAATATGCCCCAAAATGAAAGCCCCGGTGGAGAGGGTGACCATCACTCCAAGGTCACTTGCCAGCTTCCTGGCAGTGGCTGCCACGTCGGGGGTATGGGTTAGGGACTGGAGGAGAAAGGAAAGGCTTCATCCACGACCTAGGGACAGCCAGCTGGAGATTGTCCAAGCCAGGATTGTTCTGGAAACTTAATCAGCACCTCCAGAGCACCCCACAGGCTGCCTGCCTCCCCCCTCCACCAGCAGCAATGCTGCCAGTATCCCAACCACAGGTACCATCTTACCTGGTTCCCTAGTTCCCAGGGCTCTGCCTGGGCTCCCCAAGGAGCCGCAGCGGTTGCGGGAGAGTACCAGTGCCTTTTCCAAAGTCACATCAAAATGACAAAACATCACAACGCATTCAGCTCCAGTGGATTCAAACAGAGAGAACTTTTAAGTTTCCACTGTAATTAACCCTATCCTCGTTAAGATAATTATGATCAAGCTTCCTGTCACAGTTAATATCCCAGCATCATCGCCTGTGGCTCACACTCTGCCCTCATTAGCTTATAAAAACAGCGGCACTAAACAGGCAGCCGTGGCCTGCCCAGGCTTAGGCCAGTGGCCCGGAGCCGGCACGGAGGAGCCTCAGGCTGGGTTGCGGCCCCACAGAAGGGCTGCCCCTTGAACCCACTTGCCTCTGCTCCTGGGTGGGCACAAAATCAGCCACCTTCATCCGTTCCCCCCCAAATTAGCCACTCATCAGAATGCAGAAGAAGGACCAGGACCAGGGCAGGGCTGGTAGGTTTGGAGCAGAAGCATTCTAATTTGTAGCCACCCCTCCCTGCCTCTTCTCCAGAAAAAACCCAACCAGAACACCGCGCCATAAAAATCACTGGAGGACACTTCTAGAACCCCAGGTTCAATCCGCGGGTTATAGGCTGTGCTAGGAGCTAGGGCCCCTTCCCTACCTCGCAGCCTACACCAGAGGAGTCAGCACCACCCAGAATGAGATGGGCAGAGAGCAGTAGGGACAGATAACCAGAGCCTCACAGAGAAGTCTCTCTCTCTCTGGGACCATATTTGGCCTCAAATCCAGGACCAATGGTCAGGATGTTCTCAAACCAATCATGAAAACATGATCTCTACTAAGATCTCTATTTCCTCAACTTTATCTATCTAAATATCCATACCCATATTTGCAACTGAGAAAATGGGGAGGCCATGGAAATTCTAGAAGGCCTCACCCACACATCTAAAGGCTACCTCCCTGGCTAGGTCCTCAGACCTGCAAAGTCCGGCTGTTGCCTGATCTGTACAGGTTTGTCTGGATGATTTCTGTCTGTCCAGCTGCCAGCAAAAGTGGCTCTTAATGCAACCTCCACATACCTGGAAAGCTGTTAAATGCACTGAGAGGGCCCAAAGCGGCCTCACCCACTGACTATTGCTCAGCCACAATCCTGTGAATGTCTGAGAGAAAAGCAGTCAATAAATCCAAGCACAGGACAGAGAGACGAACTAGGAGGGCACGCTCTAAACTTGCATTCTTTCAGAGGCCAGAATGCCTCCCCACCTTTACCCTGGGGCCCTGTGTCTGAGAATAGGAAGGAGTAACAGTCTGTGAGTCCGCACCAGTATACCTGGACTAATTATTAAAATAAATACTTCCTTACCAGTAGGTAAATAATTGTAGCTCTGAGTATCCTCCCTGTTAACCCTGGCCATTCCTTGGCAACCCCAGGCCTCTTCATAAACCAGCAACTAAGTGGTCAATGCCCACCACAGCACGGGACCACTACAGATCCGGCTCCAGCCAACAACTGTTCTGATTAGTTGGTACAGTTGTTAAACAGTCTAAACATCACCCTCGAAAGCAGAAATAGTAATTTGTTCCTCTCTTATTCCCCATACCATGCCAAATGCAGTGCCTGGTACACAGCAGATCCTTGGGAAATGTCTGCAAGTCAACTTCCCACAGAGGCCAAGGCCAAAGCCACAAGAACAAGATGGAAGACACAAAGCTAACTGGTAGGGAAGAAAGGGAGAAAGGAGAGAATCCATGAGGTGTGATATGACTGCTCATGTCTCAGTAAACGGTGCAGTAGCAGCACAGACATTTTTACAGTCTGCTTACCTAGCCCCATGAGAGGCATTCTTTCTTTTTTCCAAAACACTTTTTATATACTTAGCTATATAGCTGTAGACAGATATAGATATGCAACTATATACAGTACTATATTATACGCACTATATATTGTACTAAATATCACATACAGGAGGGGTCCCCAACTCCCAGGCTGTGAACCAGTACCGGTCTTTGGCTTGTTAGGAAATGGGCTGCACAGCAGGGAATGAGAGACGAATGAGTGGAACTCTACCTTCTGTCAGATCAGCAGCGGCATTAGATTTTCATAGGCATGTGAACTGTATTGTAAACTTGCGCATATGAGGGATCTAGGTTGCACACTCCTTATGAGAATGCCTGATGACTATTCAACTAATGCATACTAAGTGTATCAGTAGGGGGAAAAATGTCTTTAAGAAACAGCAGAGGCCAGGTTCAGTGACTCAGCCTGTAATTCCAGCACTTTGGGAGGCTGAGGCAAGTGGACTGCCTGAGCCCACAGGTTCGAGACCAGCCTGGGCAACTTGGCATGACCTCGTCTCTACAATAAATTAAAAAAAAAAATTAGCCAGGTGTGGTAATGCGTGCCTGTAGTTCTGGCTACTTGGAAAGCTGAGGCAGAAGGATCGCTGGAGCCCAGCAGGTCAACGCTAGGATGGCCATGAGTGTGCCACTGCACTCCAGCTTGGGCAACATAGTCAGACTCCAATTCAAAAACAAAAAAGAAAAAAAAAGAAATAGCAGAATATGGAAAAGGCTCTGGGCTATGTGAGACAGTGTATACTGACATCAAGAGGCAGTGTATCACATGACTTCAGGGTCAAAGTCAACCCCAAAACTCTATTGAGCCTCCCCCATAATGATAGATAATCCCTGAGCTACAGAAAACAAAATTTAAAATTGGTATGAGGGATCTGAATCCAAGACTAGTCAAAAAGCCAAAGGAGTTAATTAGGTCTGAATCCCCCAGGTACTATATCTAAGAATACTAACATAAAGCCTGAAGAATTATGAAGAATGAGTAAGGAGCTATAGGCCCAGAAATAGTTACTTGCAGTTAATGACATTTGAAACAGGATGTAAGAAGGTAGATTCTCCAATCTTTGGATGCATGAGTTTATAAATTTACCTATATGAAATCCTGATCAGATTATACCTCTGAGGAACTAGTATTAACTTGCCTAAGGACAATGTGAATGATGTATTTGATCATGTTAACCTTTTTACTTTTGCTACCAGGAAGCTAAGAGGTGAACTGTGGCTGAAAAGTTAACACCTCATAATCTCTATCTCTGCTTTCTAACTTCATTGTCAAGGCTTATAATATTTTCATAACATTGATATTTAATTAACCTTTATGTTACTTTTTAAATTTTATTCTCAGAAGCTAGCCCAAACCCTTTGCAGAATGAGATAGGATACATATCAATATATCACAGATTCTCAAACAGGCAGTTTCTGTGCATTAAGAAAAAGTTCTGTGAGACCAGCTGTTAATGAAGATACTTGACTAGAAATAAAGAAGACATATTGTATTCAGGGTTCAAAATGGTTTTGAATAAGCTTCTAATAATATGTTATGACAGGAAGGCAAAAAGGAGGCTGGAAAATGACAACTTTGGATAGAGTCATAACTACTTAAAAAATGTATCCAGAGAAAATATAACTCGAATGTACCTGAAGAAAACATACCTCAAACTGCTCTAGGGGAAGGTTCTAGGTACCTTAACCCCTTTTTTTGGCAATGACTTGGTTAAGGATATGTTTATCACATTTATGGAAGACAGGACCCTAGAGGGATACTAAGAAAGATACAGTAGGATCCAAAATGATCCTGTTAGATTTAACCATTGTTTCAGTCCAGTAACATAAAATTTCATAATGTCTAATAAGATCTAAATAGAGATTTCAGCTTCAACTAACCAAAAATATCCACTTAAATCAAAAGGTAAATGAAAATTGAGAAAATATTGGTAACCCCTCTAGCCGTCTAAGGTTCAACACCCTTACTACAAAAAGAACTTTTGTAAAACATTAAGGAAAAGCTAAAGCCCTAATTTAAAAAATGATAGCAGGGCTCAGTGGCTCATCCTGTAATCCCAGCACTTTGGAAGGTCAAGAAAGAGGATTGCCTGAGTCCACGGGTTGGAGACCAGCCCGGGCAACTTGGAGAGACTTCGTCTCTACAGTAAATCAAAAATTAGCTGGGCATGGTAGCACCCACCTGTAGTTCCAGCTACTTGGAATGCTGAGGTGGAAGGATCGCTGAAGCCCAACAAATTGATACTGGGGTGGCCGTGAGCGTGCAACTGCACTCCAGCCTGGGCGACAGAGTGAGACTCCAACTCAAAAAAAAGATTAAAAAAACTTGGACAGAATTCACAAGGAAATAAGTCAATAATAAAACTATGGAAAATTTTCAGCTTCATTGGGAACCTAGAATATTCAAGTTAAATAAGATATCTATTTTTTTTCTTAAATTTTAGCATCATTTTGTCAGCAATCTGATATAACAGACTACACAAGTCTAACAAAAGAGTGAAATCAATATAACCTTTCTGGGTAGTAATTCATATGAAAAATCTTAAAAATTAGTACTTTTTCATCCAGTAATTCCAATTCCAATAACTTATTCAGTAAATATCAAAGATATGTTATAGTTTAAGTATGTTCAGTACAGCATTGTTTATAATAACATTGCAAACAAGCCTAAATACCCAATGTGGAGGAATTATTAGATAAAACTCAATTTATCTGCATAATGATACCATGCAGCAATTAAAAATTAGCCAGGCTTGGTGGCTCAGCCTATAATCCCGCACCTTTGGGAGGCTGAGGTGAGTGGATTGCCTGAGCCCACGGGTTCGAGACCCGCCTGGGCAGCGAGACCTCATCTCTACAATAAATCAAAAAATCAGCCGGGTGTGGTAGCGCACGCCTGTAATTCTGGCTACTTGGAAGGCTGAGGCGGAAGGATTGCTGGAGCCCAGCAGGTCGAGGCTGCGGTGGCCAGGAACGGCCACTGTACTCCAGTCTGGGCGACCGAGTGAGACTCCAACTCTAAAAATAAAATAAAATAAAATAATCCAAACTTTCACGTTATACATTTAAGTACCTAAAATTAAGTTGCAATAGTAACTTAATTAATTTAAGTTACACACCAAGATCTCATGCACGGAAATCAAAAGTCATCCACATGCTCTTCTCCATTCTCCACACAAATTTTAATTTGTGCCATGTTTTTCTGGGCATATTCTTCCATGTTGATGGTTAAAATCATCCAAGTAGTCTTTGTCAGTTGTTCTAGTTTATAAACTGCTGTTAACATACACTCCTGTACACAGAGACTTCATGACAATTCTATACACACACACATACACACACAAACATGCATAAATGCATGTACACACACACATATACACCTATATATATCTCCCAGATACATACCATTAACCCCTAGTTTTATCAGTAATTGCTTTTGGTTTTTTTTTGAGTTGGAGTCTCACTCCATCGCCCAGGCTGGAGTGCAGTGGAATGCTCATGGCCACCCCAGTGTCAACCTGCTGGGCTCCAGCAATCCTTCCGCCTCAGTATTCCAAGTAGCGTGCTAACATGCCCAGCTAATCTTTTGATTTATTGTAGAGATGAGGTCTCACCAAGTTGTCCAGGCTGTTCTCAAACCCGTGGACTCAGGCAATCTTCTAACCTTGGCTTCCCAAAATGCTGGGATTACAGGCTTGAGCCACTGTGCCCGCCCAATAATTTTTTTTAATAGTTTTCTCTAGTTACTAAATTTTCTATCATGAATAAATATTTTATAATCAGGAAAACCTGTGGTTAATAATTCTTTTAAATAAAACAAGACAAATCCACATGCACAAGAGGTAGAAGCCTTAGAAAATAGAGCAGTGTGTGTGTAAAGAGGGTTTAGTATGAATCACCAGGTGAGGTGAGGCTACTACAGCAGGAACTAATCTGATCCTAAGCCACTCTACTATTCCACTGGACCCGAAGTCCCTCTGCCTGGAGCTTTGTTTCCACTCTGGGTACCAGACTCAAAGGGGATATTAGCATTCAGAAACATCACCCAATTAGAACTACCAGGAGGTGAAGGGTATAAGGTGATTGAGACAATCAAGGTTGCTTAACCAGGAGCAGAGAGGTCTTTGCCATTTGAAAGAACTGAGTCTATAGTGTTCCAGAATGCAGAATCAAAAACAAATAGGAAAAAATTTATGTAAGTTGGAAAGAGGTGTCATGAATCAATTTTTTTAAAAACCGTAAAAACAGAGGAGCTGTTCACCAAAGGATTGAGCTGCCCTGTGAGTCACTATATTTATTTGAACAGATACTAGAGTCATGGAGAATGTCTAGAGGGAATTTCTGTGCAGAGATTAGATTTGGTGACCTCTGCTATTCTATCCAGATACCGTAGTTATCCGACTGGAACTTCCTCCTCTATAACCCCAGTTACAATGGCTGCCAAGAGTTACTTCTACCCTGCCAAAGGGTCCGTTAGGAGTTAGCTCGGTGGGAAGAGGGTAGCAGAGAGTACTAGCTCTACCACTAAACTCTCTGCCTTATTCATATCTTCTAACTGGGACTGTGCAAGATCTCTTTAATATTTCCCTAACTATGGGGACATCCCCATACTACAAAAGTCACATCTCAACACATTCACATATTAGAACTAAAGTTCTACTTGTGTAAAATGTACCCTATTGTAGTCTTCTTATAGACTCATAGACTTTGAGTCCTAGAGGAATTTTAGAGTGTTACATCCCTATTTCACAGAAGATAACTAATGCCCAGAGAGATAAAGTACCTGAAACCATACATAGTAACCAAGTCACATCTAGACCCTTTGTACATAAAGGGCAGTGTTCCCTATGCTAAACTACCTCTAAATAATTTCTAGCTGTGGTCTGGAAATGGAAATTCACCATTTCCACACCCTTTATCCAAACATTAAGTGTAGCTTTATCATCCATTCATGGTATGTCCTCAATTATAATGACAAATCTACATGGTTTTCAAGTTGTTTTGTTTTTAAATCTATACTTTGGATCTATACTTTATGGACCTCCTAGGACAATCTCCCAAAGAACTAGCTCTTGAGAGTTTTTTCAGGTGGCTTCCATGAAGTAAAGTATGCATTACATGGAACTGGGTTGAGATATACCAGCTAATGTTTCCCTTGGCATACACCTCTATAGCTCATTCATTCATTCCTTTATAAAAATGTCTTGCATACCAACTCTGTGCCCAGTACTTTGCTAGTCTCTAGAACTAAAAAGATGACTATGGTATGATTCCCAACTATTAAGTAGTAGGTATAGACAAAGAAGCGTTACCAGACAATGAAGCGTAATTCATTAGGTTGGGATAAGTGCTACTTTGGGGGGAGGAGAAGGAATCAGGGAAGACTTTAAAGGGGTGATGGGTTTGAGCTAAGGTCCAATGCAACTGAATTCTAATCTTTTGAGCATCTACTTATACTTTATTCCACAATTGGTGGTAAGGAAACATAAGAGAAAGAGATCCTGACACTCAAGTAATATATAGTCCAAAAAGCTTATTCAGCACCAAAAAGCATGCTTGTGGTTACCACTTCCAGCATGACAGGTATCCAGTGAGCACCCACAGTTGGGGATGCAAAATAAGTCATGGAGGCTGTTCCCAATGAGCTAACCATCTATGAGAAAGACAAAGATGTTGGACTTGAAATAAGGAGACACCATATAAGACAACAAAATTGTTCAGTGGTGTGGGCAAGATGGGCTCCAGAAATTGAAAGAAAAGAAATGAGGGCTGTAGTAACCAGACCCACTCCTCCTACGTTATGAAGTTATTACAGCAAGTCCCTAAGTGCAAAGATAAGGAGCAGGCCCCCTCCCTAGGAACATACTAGATGAATGACAGCCTCCATGTCTTGCTCCCATCATTCCTCCATCTGGCTGTCCTCCCTCCTCTAGGCAAATCTTTCCTACATTTTTCCCATCCTGGTGACAGGGTTTGGCCTGGGCTTTGACTATGTCTCTAAAATTATTTTGATTCACGGCTTGAGATTTTACAAAACCACACATGCACGCATGGAGTCTGTGGCCTCAGGATCTTGTTTGTTTTTAAGAGTCTAAAGAGTGAGTTTGTTTGGCGGGTTCTATAAATGGAGGTTTTCTTTGCTAGGGAGATGTGAGGGAGTGGACACGGTGTGCCGCAGCCGCGGTATGTGTGCTTGTCGCCATGAGGCAGAATGCAGCGCCTGGTGGGGGAGGCTCCCACAGCCATTGGACAAACATATGTTGGGCCAAGAACACTGCTCTTCAACCTCATGAACTGTTTGCTTGAAAGATAACTGTGTCTCTTCCACACAAGCCTTTCACCACCATCCATAAAGGGAATTTTTAATTCAACAGATGGTGTCTACTCATTGCAAACCAACCAGAAAAGGAGACATTTACATGGCGGGGCCTTAAGGCCCCAGAGACCCAAAGGGGCCCTAATAAAATACTTGCCCAAAGACCAGCTCCCCATGGGCAGCACCCCCTGGAATGGAATCAGGCCAGGAAAGCCAGCAAAAGTGTGCCAACTGCTGATTCTGTGATGTCCCAGTTGGCTGAAAAAGGTGAAAACATGTTTTCTGTCCCAGACTACAAGATAGCTTTATATCTTCAAGCAGGAAAGAAGGCCCTGGGAGATACGGTGACCTCCTAAAGTGGCTTGCTACTGAAGCCATTTTCTTCCTTCTAAAATAGCTCCAACTCTGTGCTTTGCAAAACCTCTCAAAGAACAACCTTGTAAGGTTTGCTTTCCATTTCACATCATGGCACATTCTGGGCTCTGAGTACTAACATCCAGCAATGTTGGGAACAAAGAGGAGAGTTCAAATGTTTGCAGATGTGCAACATGAAGAAGAGCTTTTCCCAGCACTAAACCAAGGCTCTTGCCCCCTTATTTGCCTCTCTGGTGATCTGAACACTCCCTATGGCAGTAGAAATCTGGTGTGGTGTTTTCATGGGAATGTGTTGTTCTGATCTTGTCAACTCAATGAGGCCAAACACAAGTGTAGCAAGTAAAGGTATAAATAAGACCACTACCTTTGGGGGCAAAGGCTCTGCTGTAAAGTCCTGGATGTAAAGTTCCTAAGACCTTGGAAAAATAATACTTGCAAAGTTTAATTTTCTAATCTATTACAGTGGCAGAAAAATCTCTGAGTTATACACTTTGCAGATACTGATAATGGGGATCACATGAGATACAGTACATGAAAACAAACCTTGATCAGTATAAGAATTGCTGTTAGTTGAAAGATCATTTTTTAAAAATGAGAACATTTTATTTTTAAAGAAAGAAATCAGTTGCCTCAGGAAAGGAGGCAAGTAGCTAAACCTCTAAAAGAAATACTGATATGTGGTTAGGTATGGTGGCTCGCACCTGTAACCCAGCAGTTTGGGAGGCCAAGGCAGGAGGATTGCTTGACCCCAGGAGTTTGTGATCAACATAGGCAACATAGCGAGATCTTGTCTTTACAAAAATAAACAACAAAAAAATTAGCCAGACATGGTGGCGAGAACCTGTAGTCCCAGCTATCCAGGAGACTGAGGTGGAGGGATCATCTGAGCCCTGGAAGTCAAGATCGTGGTGAACCATGATTGTACCACTGTACTCCAGCCTGGGTGACAGAATGAGACCCCCAACTGAAAAAAAAGAAAGAAAATAAATGAAATATTGTTATGTATTCAGAATCACCTGACAACACAGGGCGATGGCACCTTGGGAAAACCTCTGTCCAAGAATAACCAGGGAGCCTGATTCTGGTCCTGCCTTGGTCACTACCTTGCTGCAATATTTCAGTCAATTCATCTCCTTTCTGGGACTTACTTTAACCCTTTTGTAAATTGAGGAGGATAGACTAGATTATTTTAGAAGTCTCTTCCTTTATAGAAACTTTATGCTCCAAAGTGGGTTATAGGAGAAAAACTCCCAAACCAAAGTTTTATCCTCACCTTCATCATTTCTACCATTCAGTAAAAAGTTCGGCATGAGTGTGGCCATTCATCTTCAGCCTTCAGGTGGCCAAAAAGATGGGGGTCAAAGAACAGGGCGTGTTTCTAGCCTCAAGTATGAAATCTGGTTAATAAAATAAATCTGGTTAATAAAATAAATCTGGGGAAGGGGGAGTTGGAGGAGGAAAAAAGTTCCCCTCCCCCCACTTTTCTTCATCTTTCATAGCAACCCCAACTAGGAAGTGACAGGCAGAGCATCACACTGCTCAGAGGGCAAAAGATAAATGTTTGATGAATTGACCATTGGTCGAGAAGTGATGGGCTTTGTATGTGCATAATGGCTGAGCTGCCTTTCTGTGCCGATCGCCTGCCAAGATAAGAAGCCATAATGAATAGACCTTGAGATGCCCTGGACAGAGGCAGCTTTAATTTGACTGGTTTTAATAAAATTAATTCTTAAAAAAAAAAAAAAAGAAGAAGATGAAGAAAATGGCAGAAGAAAGAGAATAGTAATTTGGAGAGATTAGAAAGACTGAGAATTATATATACACAGAATGGACATGGACCATTAGCTTTTCCATTCATTATGCTAGACAAGTGAGCAGAAGAAGAAAGCTTGATTTCATCGCATCTATAGGGCATCAAAAAGTCTCTATGTGCCTAGCATTGTGCAGAGACACTTAAGATACTAAGATTAAGGCGCCTAGCAGAATTACAAAAGTATTTGCTTATTCAAGCACCAAAATCATCAAAAAGTCTATATGTGCCTAGCATTGTGCAGAGACACTTGAGATATTGAGATGAAGCCACTTAGCTGAATAGAAAGGTACTCAAATAAGCACAGAATGGATCATTCATTCATTTATTTATTCCTCTGTCAGCAAATATTACTGAGTGTCTTCTACCCAAGGCCTAGGGTGAATGAAATAGATCTTCTCCCATTTCAAGTGGAACCTGCAGAGCAATGAGGTCTAATGGGCAAGGCTTTTTTTTAGCAAAATAAGGAAGACACTTCTGGTCTAAGGACTCCTACTACACTAGGCGCTCTCAGCCGGGCAGCCAAGCCACTATTCTTATACTCTGGGCCCCACAGCTAAGTGCCCATTTCTATATTTATTCCCTGAGTTTGCTTCCTTGGCCCTACATTTGTGTTTGGCTTCAGTCAGTAGACAAGATATTCTCATCAGAACAACACATTGCTTGTGAAAACACCACAATGTCAAGAGCAGCAATCAGATAACCAGAGAGGCGACAGGAGAAAAAAACTTCAGCTGAGCCCTAGAAAAATCTCTAGCGGTGCCTGCAAGTAAACTGCATTGTAGACCTTTATTGTTTCTTCTATATGCAAAATTTGGGGTCAGAGCAGATGATTGGCTCTGTCTTTTTACTTTTATTTGAGGCCCTCTGCTAGACACTGGGAGTACATTCCTTTCCTCAAGAGGCCCAAGACCTCATGAAACAAAGGCGTAAACACATGACAATCATAACACAACAAAGTTTCGATGTTTCTTATGCCTCCAAGCAACGTTAAAAGATCTCTAAGATCGCTTCTAACATCCAAATATCTTAAGATTAGTGTCATAGCCTCCACTTTTCTTTGACTTTTAAGACAATGTGCGGAATTACAAAGTTCACTTATTCAAGCACTGAAGTGGTTACCTTCCAAAATACCACGCATTTTCCCAGTGTTAGGAGGAAAAGACTTGCAAAATGCAACATTAAAAATAATTCCTCCCCCCACTCCTACCTTTACGGGTATATATTTCTCCATGACTGTGAAAGGAAAGTCACTCATTACTAAACAGCTCAGCAAGGCTCGCACTATTGGAGATTATAAAGTTTTATGAGCAGGTCTCTCTTTCTTTCTCTGGGTATAAGTGAGAAAGTGAGTGAGAGAGAAAGCCGGGGCAGCCTGGATCAGGAGTCCAGGGTGAATTATAGACTGCCGCTCAAGATTCACAGCTCTTCGTGGTAGGAGGTTAATATTCTCACATGTCATTAGGTCTGCTGGCTCTCCTGATGGTTCATTGAAGCAGGCAGCAAATTATTTCCTCATGCTGCAGAGGACAGCACACTTCAAAGCAAGGGAACTCAGGTCAGGACAGGCCTCCGGGTGGATTAATGACTTGGGATCACCAGGGGTTGTCTGTAGGTAAGAATGGGCCTGGAGCTTTTGACAAAGCTAACTTTTTGATCAGTCTTGACCCGGCTTTCATGCCAGACCTCCAGATTTTATTCGTATCACCTTCTAAGGACCTGCCAGGACCTGCAGGAAGATTGAATAACCTGTCTGGTCATTTTATCTTCACTTGAAATGGCTCCACCTGCTCTCTGCTGACGCATATCCCAAACATGATTCATGGTGGAGCCTAAACCCCATTTCCTTGGAGGAGACTTCTCAGCCCATCCCAAACTCAGTTCACTATGCCTCAGCTAAGCTCGCCAAGAACTTATATTTGCAGGCTCTTTCCACCACCGGTCCGTGGACTCCGTCTGTTCTCCAGTCGCCCCAGCTGTCTGACTCTTGTCTACTTGACAATTAATTAAGCTATGTGATTGCAGACATAATAGTTATATCTCTTTGTATCTCCCATAGTGATGGCTAAGCAGTAGGAGGCGAAAACCTATGTGCCCTGGATGCAGGCCCAAATCTCAATCCTGCCTCTTTTCCAGATGAAAGGTCCAAGAAGAGACCCAGAAATGTTTATAATGCCGGCTAATTAAAACATTTGTTTGAAGCCAGGTGCACCTGTAGTACCAGCTTGAGCCTAGGAGTACTGGGCAACATAGTGAGACCTTGTCTCAAAAAAAACCAAGACAAGACAAAACAAAATTTGTTTGGAGGTAGCTGGAAAAATGTTACTTCTTAAGATAACACTAACTGAGGGAAAAATGAGGAAAGAATGGCAAAAAGCACAAGCCATTCATAGGAAGTCATGGGAAAACACAAGGTTGACCTTTTCTGGCTCAGAATTGTTACCTAAGTTTATTTAGTGAAAATGTTCACCACAGTCTGTACTCTGTTCTTTTCAGTTCTGAACAGCAGGAAGGTTCTCATTGGGGTCTCCAGCACTATCAGGGAGGTTGCCCCAGTTAGGGGACAGGGAGTAGCCAGGGAACTCTGGAGGAAGCTCTGCTCACAGGCTCTTGCCGGTTCCACACAGAGGACTCCCTGAGTGGGCAGCTTGAGCCGGGGTTAGGAAGCCCCAAATTCTTGTCCAGTGGCTGTGAACTCCAAATGTTTTCTACCCTTGAGGGGCCTGAACTGGAGTTCAGCAAAAAAGACTAACAGGAGGTACAAACAAGAGCTTGGGGAAGCACTTGGTAAACCAGAAAGGACTCAAGGAATTTTAAGTGGTGGTCCTTACTGTTCTGATTCCGCCTTCTTCCCCTACCCTACTTACTTAGGAATTTTCTTTTGATTTTTGCTCTTCCCTCCCTATCATTTTCCCTAGTAACCCCACTCTGTTTCTTTGAAAAATATCTTCACCTGCTTGAATAGAACGTGCTTTCCGTAACATGCAAGAGGAAACCAAATAAAAGCATATATTCACATCTATGTACCAAGTATCTACATGTTGTATAGTGCAAATAGCTGAGTACCCGGGCAGATGACCCCATCGGTCTAGTCTGGGTCAGACCCCAAAATGCAGCACTCTCTTGAGCTGGCCACACAACTGAGCAGCCCTTCCTCAGCTTATTTCATTATTTCATGTTTGGTGGAGCATCAAGGAAAGTACTGCCTGAGAGTTGGCAGGCTGGAATCGCTGTGTGAGCGGAGCCCTTCCTCTCCCTGGGCCTCAGATTCCTCCAGAATGGAATAAAGAGGGTCTAAAAGGGTGGTTTGGGGACCATCTGCATCAGAATATCCTGAGGCATTTGCTAAAAATTCAGATGCTGGGGCCCAGCCCTGACTTACACATCAGGCTCTTTGTGTGTAGGCCTGTACATCCACAGTCTAATTTCCCAAGCTATTCCTACATCTACCAAACTGTGAGAACTACCGAGGAGCCCCAGCTCAAATAAATCTTCAGGGTCCAGTCAGGTAATACACTGCATTTCAAGGAATCCAAGGGGCATCAATTTTATTTTATTTGTTTTTTATTTATTGATTTTTGAGTTGGAGTCTCACTCTGTCACCCAGGCTGGAGTGCAGTGGCACACTCGCAGCCACTCCAGCATTGACCTGCCAGGCTCTGGTGATCCTTCCACCTCAGCCTTCCAAGTAGCTGGAACTACAGGCACACGCTACCACACCCGGCTATTTTTTTTTTTAATTGTAGAGACAAGGTCTTGCCAAGTTGCTCAGTTGCTCCCTCCTCCAAGTTGGTCTCAAGCCTATGGGCTCAGGCAATCCACTCTCTTCAGCCTCCCAAAGTGCTGAGATTACAGGCTGAGATGGGGCATCAATTTTAGAGGCACCATTAATTCATGTACTGGAAGAGAAAAAAAAAGTGTCAACTAAAAATGACCCATTGTTTTTCTACCTTAAGATGCCTCAGGATCCCTTTTTTGCCTTTATATCCTGCTTGTTGCCTTGCAAGAAAATATGAATTAAGGTCATTACTCCAACAATAAATATTTGTCTTATAATAAGAAATTTATGCCCTTTATGTATACACAATAATTTTGTCTTTCACTGTCAAATCACAATGAATTCTTAAATGGCACATAAAGAACAAAAATATGAATAAGTCAGTCAAAGGGACAACAATAAGAACAACCATAATCCAATTTAAGTATGCACTGATAACAACAACTCCATCACAGCTGCTTCCTGGTCAATGACAATTTTAAGAAGCCATCAATTTTGAGATGGATTCAGGGACATTAAAAAGTGAAAGAAATGCACATCTTAGAAAAGCTGAAATACAGAAAATGTATATAAGACAATATGGGTGGTGAGGATGGAAGGAATCAGAGAGTAAATACTCTACCTTGTGGCATCTATATTAGTATGTATGTTGTCCACAATCACCCTGGTGAGCTGTGACCAGCCCATGGCTAAGATGATAATAAAATGTGTTATCTAAACTGGGACATCTCCTAGAGTAACAGGGACATCAGTACTGATTATGTCAGGAAAACAGGCATTAACAAAAACTGTCCTGAACAAATTGAGATGAAATCGACCCCACCCACTCGCCACCAAACAGCAACTCCTGGGTAACAGAGTCACTGCAGCAGATCAATTTGAGTATTTAGAATCTGCAAGATTATGCATTGATTGAAGCTGCCTTTTACTTTATGTCTTCAAAAATCCCTGGAAGCCTAACATCTTTATTCCTTTATAGTTCCCTAAATGTCCTCAACTGCCTAGCAATTACCTGCAACTCCTCCTTCTTAATACAAGAAGTCTGTGCATCCTCCTGAGAGACCACTACAGCCCCCAGACAGGGCCCAGAAATTGCTGAAAGGTATTTAGTTCAGTGGTTCTCAAGTGGGAACAATTTTGTTCCCTAAGGGATATCTGGCAACACCAAAAGACATTTTTGGTTGTCATGACTGGGTGGATGAGCAAAGACCAGTGATGCTGTGAAATATCCTACAACACAGGACAGCCCTCCACAACAAAAATTATCTGACTCAAAGTGTCATTAGTGCTAAGAAATTGTGGATTAAATGAAGGAGGATGCTTTTGTTCCCTCTATTGTGGGACATGATACTCTCCCTCCTCCAGGTTCTGACAACTGTCCTGGCGAGTTCTCCTCTACAGCTGCCAAGGCTTCCAGCTGAACCCCGCTGGCCTGACTCATGATCTAGGAAGGCGCCTCCACAGTGACGGAAGAGACAGCACAGCTGTCAGTCTCCACAAGGAAAGTAAAAGAACTTTCCCAGTTTCATGGAAGCAGACAAGATTGACAGACTGAGTGACTTTTCCCTTCTCCAACATCACTAGAAAAGAAAGTGACAGCAAACATATCAGGCGGGTTGAAGCTGCAGGTCTTGTTAGCACTCGGGGCCCTGAACTTGCACAGATGTTAGCACATCTGTCCTGGAAGCCAGGACAACCCAGAAAAACACCCCATACACAATGGGCTTGTCCCATCCAGGCTTAGGACAGATTCCCTCACACAATTTCAACTTCAGATCTGTCCCTACACAGCCACCTGACCATAGGAAGAGAAGTCACCTTCATCATTCTTGATGGGCTCCTTCTTCCATGGCGAAATAGCAACTGGGCTGAAAATGCAACAGGAAGACACCTTCCCACACATACACCTTTCAAAGAGTGGAGAATCTCAAAGGTAATGAATGACTGATCAAGGACAGAAAACAAGGG
Organism: Cephalopachus bancanus; assembly: GCA_027257055.1. NCBI lineage: Eukaryota > Metazoa > Chordata > Mammalia > Primates > Tarsiidae > Cephalopachus > Cephalopachus bancanus. The sequence continues at coordinate 8,161,693 of JAPVLO010000036.1, forward strand.
ATGGATTCAGGACCAAGGACAGAACATGAGGTGCAGAGATCTCAAGACCAGGCTACTATAATCAAGTATAACATACCGAGTGGCAAGTGACTTAGAACAAGATAGCCTAGAAATCTGAAATCAAGGTGTAGGGTCATATTCCCACTGAAGGCACTAGGTGAGGGGCTGTCCCAGACCTCTCTCCTAGCTGCTGGTGGGTTCCAGTGTAACTCCAGTCTTCACATGGCGTTTGCCATATGTGTGTGTGTCTCTATTCACATGGCACTCTTTGTAGGACACCAGTCATGTTAAATTAAAGGACTACCCTCCTCTAGGCGATCTCTTCTTAACTAATTATACCTGCAACAATTCTATTTCTTCATAAGGTCACATTCTGGGGTACTGGGGGTTAGAATTTCACCATATGAATTAGAGGGGCATATTTCAGTCCCTATGCACCTCTAAGGAGTGCCAAGGTTCTCACCAGCGTCTATGGGAGTAATTTCCTTAGTATGAAGCATCACAAGCAGCTATGTGAGGGAGGCACAGAGCATGATGGGGCACTCAACTCCAATCTCCTTAAGCCAGGTTCATTTCCTTCTTTCCCAAAACCTGGTTTCTGATTCCTGGTTTATGACTATCATTCAGAATATAAAAATACAGCACACTCTATCTAGAGTTCACACTTGCATTCATCTTCATTCTCTGAAACACAGCCACAAACCTTGAGGTGAGTAATGCCTGAAGTGAAGTCAACATTCAGCAGAGGCGTGTTCCTTCTACTATCAGCCCCGATGATGATGTCACAAAACCAGGATGTTACAGGGGATCATAAACATTCGTTCAAAAAACTGTGACTCTCAGTAAAGGCAGTTTTTAAAAATTCTAGTCCCAATCCTTGGCCAAGATTTGGAAAAAGCAGAGGAATAATGGTTATTATGTTGACACCAAAGAAAGATTTAAAAAGAAAACAAAGTCACCTACCAAAATAAATAAACCAAAGCTAACAAACATGTCAAAGTAGACTGGGGCCACTCAGCATAGGGGCAATTGTCACCTTACCCTTCAGAAGCCACCAAAAAATCAGACATGAGTCAGAAATCGACATCGTCAAAGGAAAAAAGTCAACATATATTTAAAGAGAGCCCCCATTGGAGTTGCTTTATATCTGAGGTATTAGACAACTGCCTCATTTAAATTGTTTGTAATTCTTATGGAGAGACAAGATGTCGACGTGTGGAAATTAAACAATGCGAGATTCAAGGAGTAACTCAAGGTAACAATAGAACTGTCATGAAGCAACATATGATTAAAGGCCACATAAACAATATAGAAAATAAGTGCTATAAAAACTTGGAAGGAGTGATTAATTTGGGCAAGAAGTCCAAGAAGGATACTTTTTTTTCAGAAAGACACTTTAAAAAAATGTAGATTCTGAGATGAGACTCAAAAATTATAAAAGTATACTCTTTAAGAAAACAGAGAGAAATTTTTATTCTGAAGTGTTTACTATTATTTAAGGATTCAAGACAACTAGTACAATGTGCTCAAGGGGACACGTTCTTCTTAAATAATGCCAGAATAATGGGATGTTCTGGTCGATAGTCAGCAGTGTGACAGGTAGCTTCTAGAATGGCTCCCAGTGATCCCTTCCCCCTGGCAGTCACAACCCTGCATAATCCAATTCCTTCCACTTGAGTGTGGGCTTGACCCCCTGACTTGCTCTTAATGAATAGAATACTGCAAAGGTGATGAATGTCACTTCTGAGGTAGGATGTCAGGAAGACTGACTTCTTTCTTTCTGGACCTTTCTTCCTCTCTCCCTTGTTTGCTTCCATGTCATGAGCTGCCTTAGAGAGGCACATATGGCAAGAACTAAGGTAGGTCTCCAACCAACAGCCAGTAAGAAAATGAGGCTTGAGACTAACACCCTGCAAGGAACTGAATCCTGCCAACAACCATGTAAATGAGCTGGAGTCCTATTCAGGCCTTAACCACAGTCTTGTGAAAAACCCTGGGTTATGCTGCATCCAAATTCTTGGCCCACAGAAACTGTATAATGACAGGTTTGTCATTAAGCTGCTAAGTTTTGGGATAACTTGTTACTCAGCAATAGCTAACTAATACAAATGGCCAAGTGCTATTTCTCCAATCTGTCAACTAAGACCCTCTCCATCCTCATGATAAATGGATATCAGACTTAACTCACTAAAACCAGGAGATACAAGAAAGCAAGAAACACTTAAACACAAGTAGGAGCTGTATATCAGATTTGGAGTTGTAGGCACTTCACATTTACATGTATGACTCTGAGGAGATGCAAGCTAAACATCAGAAGATCTGGGCCCAAATCTTCTGGTAGGCTTTCCTAGAGGGGCTGGATATTTAGACACTGTGGCCAGCATCTGGTCATCTGGAATGGAAACAGGCCACTCTAGGTCAAGCCTCCCACAACTAAAAACAAAAAGGGCCAAGCCCCTTAGGACTGAGCCACATACATTCATCAGAGCCAGCAGTCCTTGATTCCACCATGTAGGCTTCCTTCTGTTTTGGGGGGGGTTTGGACAGACAATTTAAAAATTTTTATTTATTATTGTATATATTTGAGTTGTACAACTGCTTTGACGTATATTACATAGGAAATGATTACTATCATTAAGCAAATTAATTTATTCATCAACTTCCATAGTTATCTTGTGTGTATGTTTGTGTGCATGAGTGTGTGTGTGTCAAGAGCACCTAAAAACTACTCTTGGCAAATTTTCAGCACACAAGCCTATATTCTTAATTGCAGTCCTTGTGCTGTGCATTAGATCTGTAGAGTTATCCTATGTAACTACACGTTTGCATTCTAGTTTTTTCCTGCAGCCTGTCTCCTAATGCTTAGGCAGAAACCCAAGATGATCAACAAAGAGGCTCAATGGTCTGAGCTCAAATCCTTCAGTCAAAAGGAGAAGACACTGAAGCATTTTTTTCTTCTCCAAGCTGAACTGTCTTGGTTCATTACGTTTCTGAGGTGTGAACTTTGGATGCTGGAAAGGATGGGATAAATTGGCACTATCTGCAGGGATTCTGCCCTTTTGGTGTGTACACATGTGCGCGCGCGCACACACACACACACACACACACACACACACACACACACACACACTATTGGAATTTCCAGACACAGAACTTGAAATAAACATGTGAGAGCAAGTCATTTATTTGGCAAGCGATTGCAGAAAACACCAGAAAGTAAGATTAAAAAGGAAAAGAAGTCCACAAAGAATGCACAGTGAGGTAGGGGACTGCTGAGGGCAACTGGGGCTCAACCCCTTGAGGACAGGGATCAGCAAACTTTTACGTAAATGGCCAGATTGTAAATATATTAGGATTTGTGGGCCATATGATCTCTGTTAGGACCACTCAACTCTGTGTGAAAACAGCCATAGACAATATGTAAATAAGTGGACGTAACTATTTTCAAATAAAACTTTTTTTTTTTTAAACAAAACAGCAGACCAGACTGGGCTCACCAGTCATCATTTGCTGACCTCTGCTCTCGAGCAGTATGGGATATAATATGAATCACTTCTCAGTGATATCCCAACTGAGGGGTGAGGGAGTTGGGATGTTATCTACCACCTCTCATCAGTCACTGGTTGAGGGCTGAGCAGAACACAGTTGCAGGCATCTGTAGTTGGAAGCCATCAGAATGGCATGCATAGGAATGCTGATTGTCAAGGGACGATGGGCAGATATCACCAGGGACTGCTACCAGGCCCTCATCCAGCTTAATCCATCCCTAACGAGGATGGGAAGACGGTGGTGACACAGAAGAGAGGAGCAAAAACAGGCCTCCTGCAATGGGTAGTATAGATCCTCAACACTGTTCTTCCTCCTTCCCTCTCTTTCTCTCTCCCTCCCCTACTGGACTTTTAAGGAACTGTCTTGGTGATGAATCCAGTAGGTGGAATTTTCTAGTAATAAAATGTACCTGGTACTCCAGATACTCCCAATCACAGCTCAATAATACCAAAGATTCTCCCTTCTTTGTATATCCAGAGACTCTTTCATCCTTAAAGAACTCTTTCCTGTGTGGGGGGTTTGTTGCTGTCGATACTATCATTTTAACTATGAAATTAAAATGCCATTTTGCTGACTGGGAAAAAGATAGAGGAAATTAAAGAAGGGGTTATGCAGCTACTAAGTCTACCATCCCAAGCCCCACCCCGTCCTCACTAAAGGGAGAAAAACGACCCTTCCTCTCTTCTACAATCAGTTAAAGTCAAAGAAAAAAAATTAAATTAAATCATCTTATTATGTAATTGGGACTAGGCCTCAGGCTACAGCAGTAAAGAAGGGATTAAGGACAGAGCCACCTGGGCAGTCATTCTCCTGGGTCCCATTACCACCCCCCTCATTCCTTTTTATAGCCAACAGATTAAAATGCGAGTCTAGCAATCTTTGATCTTTCACTTGCTGACACAAATCCTTTCAAGCTTCCAACATTTTCTGCTGAGGTAATTAGTACTAATTAAAAGGTTTCCAACAGTCTTTGCTCGTTTTTTTCCCCCTATGTGTCTCCCCCTTCCTCCCCTCCCCAGAAGAAATTGCTTTTACAAGTACCTTCCATCTCCGAAACACGGGCATCCCTCACTTTCTCCTTTATCTGACTTGGCCAGATCAAGTAGATTAGTGACTCCATTATTCCGAATACAAAGCCAGACAACAGGTTTTTACTATCGCTTCTGACCTGTTGAGAGTGCATGGGCTTATATTCCGAAACAAGCATCTCAGCTTGTATGAAAAGACAGTCCAATTATGCAGGAAAAGACACTGTGCGGTGTCTCCTTCTGCCCAAGGAAGGACAACAGTTAATGACTAAGTGCTTAACCCAGTGACTGTCACACACATGCACACACATGCACGCACGTTATGCATGCGTGCACCTCTTCACTGCTCAAACTGACAAGTTGCACACTCATCTTTCAGCTTGCTTTGTTCCCATGCTTTATTTTTGTTTGGAGGGGTTACAAGGATGGAGAGTATTCAAAGGAACTATATATTTAAGGGATGATGACAAAAAATTAGAGAGGAAACCATCTTATCAAAGTTTTCTAGAAATTTGGAGGAAAACACATCAAACACACACACACACACACACACACACACACACACATACACACACACACACATACACACACACACAGAGTGGATTCAAGTTCACAATCAAATGAACAATTGCAGTAGCCTTCCTTTGGCTCTTTGCCATGGGAGTGGGGCATAGAAGCTCTCATGTGAGCTCTGGGCTGTGAGCTCTGTCCTAGAGAAAGCATAGCCCTGATGTGAGCTTCTAAGATGCACCAAGGCCTGCAGCCACGTTGATGGCAGAGAGTGTTGTGGCTGAGAACTCTGGCTGGCAAGACACTTTCCATCAAGGAAAAGGGAAACCTGGTAAGACTAAGGACTTTAGCATTCCATAACCAGTGTTGACACTGGGCCTTTGCTTAACTGCCCTTTAAGAACCAGCTTTGGGACAGGCCACTGCCCCTCTCCAAGCCATTTTGACAGTCTGGCAACCCTGAACCACACTCAGACCTTGGAGTGGCAGTCTTCCCACATAGGCCCCATATTTCTGTGGCCAGCCTCACTCCTTCTTCTACCCAGGGCTTCCAGAAGGGAAGGGAAGGGCACTCCCCAGCATGTCTTGCCCTCACTTCATCTCCTCTGGACTTCTCCTTCCCTGCCATCCAATCCAGAGACATCTAGAAAGACAGGGACACTTGTGCACATTTCCCTTCAGAGTAAAGATTAGTGACCACATTTTTTTGCTCCATGGCTGCTCTCCACCTGCCCAAAGTTCATCCCTGGAAAAATACGGACTCTTCAAGATGCCACAGCTCCATATGGGAAGGGTAGATGGTCTTAAAATCTCAACCACACAGAATCCCTTCCTTTCTTACAGATATGAAAACTGAGACTCAAAGGGGCTAATTTTAAGGAAGTGTCGATGGCTGCTTTCACACGCATTTTATGGCTTGCATAATCATCTCAGCCTACCTCCTCCACTGATGCTGAGAGCCAGGTGTGAGACCTCCTCCACCAGTCACAAGGAGGAATGGAAGATCACAGAGGTGGCCCATTTGTTCAAGGTTGCATATTAGCTCATTGCGATGGCTCCAAGACTCTTTAGACCATCCCCACGTGGGGGAGATGAGATGGCCACATTCCCATATCCTTCACCCTGCCATTCAGTGTTTTCAGGAGGTTGTAAGTGACCCCTATTCCTTCTGTGGATCCTACACTACAGTAGTGGCTACAGCAAACAGACCCCTTTTCTGACTCAGCTGCTGGGGTCTTATGTGTTAAAGGGATGGAAATCCTCCTTCTGAGTCCCTGCTCCCAGAAATTAATCACTTTACCTCCCCAAATGGGCTTTGATGAGGTTCCCATGATTAGTGTGGGATGCCACTAAAAAATATATCCACTCTCTACCCCATCCTCCTAAAAAAAAGTTAACACTGAAAAGTAATGGATTTAATGATCTGGAAAATCTAGACTCTGGAAACTCCAAGGGAGATCATATTAAATTAGACCAGTACAAACAAGCCAAACTTGATTTATCCTCTTGTGGTTACAGATTTTATCTACTAAACCAGGTTTTCGGGGCTAGTCTGTTTTCAATGAATAGAATTTTTGAATGTCAAGTCCCAGGACTCCTAGTGGAGCCTAATTTACCCTCAGGATCTCCGTTCAGCTGGGGCTGGCCACGCTTGGATCTCTGCAGAGGGTCTGAGACACACACCAGTCCTCCTCCTGTTTCTGTGGCAGGGCCACCAGTGAAGGACCAGCCAGCCATAGGCAGGATTCAGAGGTGGGATAGGCAGAGACCAGGGTCCAGGGAAAAAAGAGGAATTGTTTTCCTTGACTGCTTACTGAGGGAGTGAGAAGACATAAGAGGGAGGAGTAGTAAAAAAACTGTGAAGAATGTTCTGGAATGGATGTCACCTAGTCTTAAATATATGGATATGAACTGGATTAAGAGTACCTTAAACATTGTCACGGACATGACACTTAGGGAAATTCCTCAGGGTGCGTTCCTAGAGCAAAAATGATACAAAACCATGTTAAGTTATTCTTCTTCACAGGATGATAACTCCATCAGCTTGCCTCTGAATCCCACGGTGAGGAAGCCTTCAGTTGTCCAGCCTTCTTCTCCAAGCGACCTTCTCCCAGGCCTGCTGTGTGGGAAAAGGCTGCCACCCTCAGGGGGAGGGGACTTGGCTGCTATGCTGATTTGGGTAAGCTGTTAAGACATAATTATAATGACGAGGAGGTGGGGGGGAGGGAAGGAAATTACCTTTGAAAATTATGAAAAATACCTTGATGGCATCTCTTTGAGGCTCACATTTAGCTCTCGGAAAAGATATCTGCCAAAGGGTGAGGTCTGACAGGGGGAAGATAAAATGAAGGGCTGGGGGAGGAGGCAGGTGGAGTGGGGGGGTGGCTGCTCTGCAAAGAGGCAGCCATCTGTCAGAACTGATGACTCGGCAGCTAAAGTCAGACAGGGATATTTACCCACCCATTTCAGAGAGCTGCTTGAGAAGAGAAGAGTAACCTGACAGCAACCAGTCTGGCCAAGATGACCACAAAAGACACACACAAAGGTTGGCCAGGTCCTCAGACTACCATGAGGTTCACTGAAGACTAATTATCTGGGAGAAAATTAGGTTTAGAAAGTGATGCCACAAGCCTCCAACTCTGTTGAATATACCTAGAGGGGGGCTGAGAGGTCTCGACCAGCATTCTACACTCACTCATCAGAGGGATGCAGGTAAGGAGAGTCTAGCAAACCCCATCACCTCTTTTCCAGTGCCCCCTACCTTTGAATTTTAAGACATCACACTTTTTTTGCACCTGGACTACCCTAAAGGCTATTTTTCTTACTTAATTCCAAAAGAAACACAGAGTACTTCTAACATAGCGTTTGTTATTATTTGTTTGTTGTTCGTTAGATGAAAACTGCATCTTAGTTTAGTGAGGAAAACCTAGAACTGGGAGGCAGGAGTCAGGAGCAGTGGGGTACCAGAGGCAGGAGGGGGCTAGCAGAAGTGCCCACCTAGGCAGGGAGAGCTATTTTAGCAGCAACATTGCTAGGAATTATCAGTCGAGGGCGGTCATTAAAAGCAGAATGTGCCAGGTTCAGTGGCTCAGCCTATAATCCCAGTACTTTAGGAGGCTGAGGCAAGTGGATTGCCTGAGCCTGCGGGTTTTGAGACCAGCCCAGGCAACTTGGCGAGACCTCGTATCTACAGTAAATGAAAAATTAGCCGGGCGTGGTAGTGTGCCTGTCGTTCTAGCTACTTGGAAGGCTTGATGCTGGGATGGCTATAAGCGTGCCACCACACTCCAGCCTGGGCTTTTTTGAGTGAGACTCAAACTCAAACTCAAAAGAAAAAAAAGCAGAATGAAGGGTTTTATTATTGTTTATTACAATTCTATACAGACAATGCAGCTTCTTATTGCTGACACCTGGGGCATCCTGTGCATCCACCCTCGCGCCCAGATCCCCCACTGTTCAGGGGACCTGGGTTTAGCACCGTTTCTGCTCCCTGCAGTACGTGTGATACTGGATAAGCCACTTGATGTGCCTGGGCCAAAGATTCCTCATCTGCAAAAATATAAGGAAATTTGCTAAATAGTTACTAAATCTCTTCTAATTAAAAGTTTATAAAAATCCATATTTTCCCCCAACTATATTAACTTAAAAATCCAACAGTGGAAGAGATTTCACATGACCATGTTTAGGGAGGGTATGGGCTCATCCAGGCAGTACTTGGAGCTGGGTCCATTCCAGAGAGCTCCCTGATACCAAACATTGGTCCCATCTACAAAGGAATTCCCTGACCCCAAACATTGCTGGTCAGTCTGTCCAATGTGGCAGAGGAATGTAGTGAGGGGAACCACACTGGCACATACCAGTCTTGTGTGCCCTGTAGTCAGGGATGCCAGGCAATGCTACCTATTTATATGATACCTCAAGACAGAAGGCAGCCTTGGATTTGAAGGCAAAGGGTGTTTTTTTTTTGTTTTTTGTTTTTTTGAGTCCTCCCTCCCCCCAAAGATGAGTTAATGTGCTTCAAGGTCAACTAGAGAAAAGGTTCACCAGGCAAAATCAGAAAAGAAAAAAGTGTTTAAACTGCTGCGGCTTTAAAAGCTTAACCAGTAAAGCCCCTCCAGCCTCCAGTCAATGGGAATCAAAACAATGATTTTGAGCTATTTTATTCAGTCTGCAGACAGGATCACTGGATGGAGGCTTGCTCCTTTCTTTCCTTTCTCCTCATTTCCAAACTGCAATCCATTCCCCACTCCTAAAGAACCATTTTGACAGAGTCTATTGTGCAGCCTTCTCAGGACATTAGCCACCCCAACACAAACACTCTGGCAATAGGAGTTTTCCGGGGGCTTCTCTCCCCCCCTCCGCCCTCCCCACCTCTTCAAATCCTAGAGGCAATGCCGCAGAAACCTATCAGCAGAGGGGATTTCTAATGCCTGCCACTTGCTTAAAATTGATTTTCAGATGAGAGCTCGAGAGAGCCAAGTATCCCCACAGTTCGGAACACTCATCATCTCTGACGATGAAGTCATTTGCTGCCATAAGCAGAACAAGGGTTAATGACCCAAAATCGAATAAATTACTGGATTCAGATCCATCATGACCATTGGTTTTAAAAATAATCTGAAGCGAGTGAGTGTGGCCTCCGAGCCATCACAAAGATGGCCCCGGCTTCTCTTCCCCTCTTTTGCTTCCGACGATAAATCCTTCCGAAGAGCATCTTGGGCCCACACACCAATTAACATTTCTCATACCAGTGCACAAGGGCCATGCAAAGTGATTCCATAGTAAATTAGTCTGGAAATTGCCTTAATTGTGACACTGGGAGATGTCCTCTAGGTTTGGGATGGGGGAGGAGGGAGAACTTTCCTCCCTAAGTGCTACTCCATCGTCTGTCTCACCCTGGAAGAGGTGGTGGGGACACCAGGGCAGGTGGCTTTCAGCACCACAGTAAATCTTCCAACAATTTATCCAAACAAAGGCCAGTGTGGGGAGAGGGTGATACACAGGAAGCAGATGAATAAGCAAGATCAATTATGGTGGGGGGGTGACCCTGCGGCCCCGCTCCATGACACAGATCTCAAAGCAAATTGTGCCAGAGTGAAGTTGACATGCCTGGACTGAAAACAGCGGTCTCCTAAAGGATGCCTGCCTCCCCTCCCATTCGTCAGAGGGAGAGCCAAAGGAGAGAATGGGAAAGGAGGGGAGGGTAGGCAGAGAGGGGCCAAGGGAAGGGTGACAAGGAGGCGGGTGAATGAAAAACCACGCATAATGGCCTGAGGTTTATTTTACAGGGAACAAAATGGCTCAATTTGAGCACTTTAGACTGTCGAAATTGGCTAGTGTGAGATACAAGGGGCTCGTCCAAGAGGATTGTTACATCAGCTGCAGGAGACTGTAGGCCCAGGGGGCAGAGAAAGGGGAAATAAATATATAAACACACACACACGCACACACACACACACACACACAAATTCCTCCTCCATCCTGCAAACTTTAACAGGACCAGGGAGCGTCACAGAGGCGCTTTAGCAAGGAAATGCTTAGCAAGGCATCCAAACGCCCTTAACGCTTGCTTTTCAAATTGCATCTCTAATATGTGGGGCTCACCGTACTCTGCCCTCTTGCTTTGTGCTCAGAAAAAGCCACATCGTTTTAAAAAGAAGCCTAGTTTATTATTTAGTAGGAACAGCAATGTTTTTTTTTTTAAGGGCTGCTAATAATTCCGATCCCCCTTTCAAAAACAATCTAGCCCTTGCTAAGAAAAAGTCAGAGCGACTGACTAATGGGAGTAATTCAAAGTACCTCAATTAAAATTCAGGTTTTGGCCTTTCGAGCAGTCTATTTAAAGATTTTTTTTTCCCCTAGATTGGTTGTAGACAGATGATTATTAAATATTTATGTGTCTGTGAAAGGGGCTCTTGGAGCTTGGTTCTGCTGAGGGCTGAGCTTTTTGTTGCTTTTTTTTCTTCTCATGGAGGGCCCAGAGTATAGTTACTTTATTTAGTTCCTTATCCACCTGGTTTCCATGAGCCCCACACACCAGCCAGCCCATCTTAACATGGTGGGACAGAGGCAAAACGGGTCTTTCCACGCCCACAGCAGAGTCATCGAAAGCCTTCTCTCAATGGAGCTCGATGGGACTCTCCTTTGGAATTCAATTCAAACCCTCCTCCTCTGAGCAGTCTTTGCTGACCACCCCAGCTCAGAAGGGAGTCTGGGGGCTCTTTGGTCTTCCACAGTTCTCACCACTAATCATATTGCCCTATACTATTGTATGAACGCCCCAAGAAGAGAAAGTTCTATTTCCTTAAATGTTTACAGATTCTTTGACAACAAGGGTCTGAACCTTGCCTGTGGTCATGGCCCCATCCACACTTCTTACTGGCTGATTTGTTCTCTTTCCCTTTATGAAACAACTCCATTTAGAGTCAGCCTGAATCATTGCATTAGAGGGGTTCTCACCACAGCCTGGAAGCTTCCCTAAAGAGAAGAATTAAGTCAGCTGATTTATTTTTATTTGTATTGTTTTAGAGACGGAATCTTGCTTTGTTGCCCAAGCTGGAGTGCAGTGGTTGCTCACAGGTGTGATCATTGCACGCCACAGCTTCAAACTCCTGACCCAAAGTGATCTTCCCACCTTAGCCTCCTGAATAGCTGGGACCACAGGAACAAGCCACGGCACCCAGGTTGATTTTAATGCCTAGCTTCCTGTGGGGAATGGACATGGGGTGGATGGTACAAGATAGCTGTGTCCTTTTAGCTATTCAGTCAGCAAAGGTTTATCAACATTTTTCTATGTAAGACACACTTGAATAAATCAATGGATTTCTGCAAGTTGGAAAGTTTGGTCATTTCTATACTCTGGAATATCATGTAGCTTTAAAATGCATTGAGAGACACGCATAATGTATTGGAATTTTAAAGAGAAAGTAAATACGACAGTAACATTTACAGACTAGTACTATGTTTAGGGAAAAGATGAACCAAAAGAGAGAAAGAGAAAGAGACAGGGAAAGAGGATTAAAATGTTAACTTGGTGCAGAGGAATGGGTCTTTTTCACTGGGCTTCCTGCAATAACGATTTACTGCTTATCCAGTTATTGGTAAACATCAATAAAATACATATATTAAAAGAAGAGGATACACTTCCTGCCCTCTGAGTTGACTTTAATGCAGTGGTTTCCTAACCCCCTACACTACCTGAGAAGCTATTTAAAAGTTCAGAAGTTGGGAACCATATGTGGAACTTCTGATAAAGTAGACCTGGGGTATGGCCAGTCTGTGGCTGTATGACTCTGCCTGCCTCTCTATCTCTATTTCCCCAGTCTTTTTGATAACATGCAGGTTTGGTAGACCAGTGGTTTACTCTGTCTCCATCTCCACCTCATGACTAAAGGCCAAGAGCAGCTATTGTCCATAAGCAAGAAAGAGTGATTTATAAGCTTATCAATCAGTCTGCCTTACTTTAAAATAGGAGTAGAAGCCACCTGTTTAGAAAATATCCTCTACCTCAATTGCAGGTATAGGTGAAAACCTAAGTTGGGACTATACCACAGTGTCTAAACATGAAGTTGGATCATTTTTCATTATATTTGAAAATTTACCCAAGGGTGAATGCTTCATATTCAAAGCAAAGCACCTTTAAAAAATTACTACTGAAGCTAGATGTGTAACTAATAACTTATGGTGTGAACTTGTAAATGACCCATTCTTAGATAAGAGTTTTAATCCATTTTTACTCATTCACTGTTCATTCATGTACTTGTTGATACACAAGTTCCTCATTCACTTCTTCATTCTTCATTCACTAATTCAAATCATTCATCCAGTGAATGGTTTGAGCCATCAGACACCCACGAAAGCCTTCTAGTCTAGAGAGCTCTGCTCACCTCCCATCTCCATCTGATAACAAACACTGCCTGGTGGCACCATGAGTGACACAAGATTAAGGGCAGGCAGACATGGCAATTCCTCATCTCCCTAAACCATGCTGTTTGCATTTATTAGGAAGAAATTGAACTCCAGGCATCCCAACTGTTGACTAGTTTCTTCCTTCCCCTCACAGACACTGTGAGCTGAGACCGCAAAAACATTGTATAGTCCTTCCCTTCTTCAACTCCCTTTCTCAACTCACTCACCAGTGTTTACTTATCACACCTTGCTAATGCTGCTTTCCTTGACCACCCTGTTCAATAGTGCGACCTGTCCTGCCACCTCCACCCAGGATTACTAATTTTTATCACCTACTCTCATTTTCTTTCTTTCTCTATTTAATTTAGTGCCTTCCAACATACAATGTCCTTAAGAATCATGTTTATTGTTTCACGTCTACTACATGTTTTTTTCAGTCTTGCCCACGGACATACAACCAGCACCTAAGATGGTGCCTGACCCACACTGAGCACTCAGTCAAGTGGCAGAAAGGAGGGAGAGTGGGTAACAGGGAGAGAATTTCTCCCCACTATGGGCCAGGCTTGCCCTGAGTCAGCCAGGAAGGTTAATTTGCTGCAGACTGACTCAAAGGGAAGGATTTAGGAAATTATGAGCTGCCTCTAACTTCCCACTCACCAAACCCATCCAGCGGCGGGGTTGCTGGGGAGGGAAGACTGTCATATCACTGCCCTCCATCCTCACTGCCAGGGGAGGCACTCCCTGCTCTGATGGCTCTCTAAATGCTGGTCACTGGTTCCTCCCCCAGGTACTGGTAATTTGCAATGTCTACAGACATTTGCATGTAAATACCAACTCCCTTCCACCCTAGGCACAAACCCCAGCATTTATAAGGACTAGTCATTTCAGTTTGCTTCCCATTCTGAAAATGGTCAAAGGAAAGGGTAGGGGGTAGTGTTAAATTGCAGATCCTTTACTGAAAAACGCTCAAGATGAGTCTTCCAACTTGGCCATCCTTCACCCCTGAATTATTTGTCCTCTTCAGGCCCTGAGCTTTGAAGAGCCTTCTCAGTGCACCTTTATGGTCTGGCCCAACCTGAGGAGTCCCCCACAGGCATGAAACTTTCCAGAAATATAGAAAAAAAAGCCTTCTTTTATAGAAGCCTTGCCTTACCTCAGTGCCAAGGAGTTTACCTGCTTCTTGCCACCAGACATGTTCTTGGCTGTCTCCTTGCGCTGTGTGTCTCTCTGTAGTAAACACACACACACAACCCACTGTTTTCATTCAATTAAAGATATCCCCAGGAGACTGGGTAAATTATAATGACAAGAGGTACCTACTGGGTGCTAGACTCTTTACAAATACTACTTCTAATGAAAACCCTGCAAATGAATTAGTATCCCCATTATACAGAAGTAGAAATTGAAGCTCAGAGTACAGCCACTGCTAAAAAGTAGTAGGACTGAGATTTGAAACCCACATGACAGACTCCAAGACCCAAGCTTTTCCACCATCCTGTATATTATGGGCGGAATGTTTGTGTCCTTCTGAGCCCCCGAATTCATATGTTGAATCCCTAACCCCCAATGTGACGGCATTTCAAAATGGAGCCTCTGTATAAATGGTATTTGGAGCTGGAGTATTTGAAGACAATTTGGGCCAAATGAGGACCTGCGGGTGAGACCCTTGTGATGAGATTAGTGTCCTTAGAAGAAGTGACCAGGCTGGGCTCGCTGGCTCAGCCTGTAATTCCAGCAATTTGGGAGGCCAGGGTGAGTGGATTGCCTGAGCCCGTGGGTTCAAGACCAGCCCAGGCAACTTGGCAAGACCTCGTTTCTATAATAAATCAAAAATTAGCCAGGCGTGGTAGCACGCACCTGTAGTTCCAGCTACTTGGAAGGCTGAGGTGGAATGATTGCCAGCCTGGGCAAGAGAGTAAGACTCCAACTCAAAAAAAAAAAAAGTGACCAGAGGACATTCTCTCTAGCATGTGAAGGCACAGCAAGAAGGCAGCTTTTTTTTTTTTTTTTTTTTTTTTTTGAGTTGTAATCTCACTCTGTCGCCCAGCCTGGAGTGCAGTGGCCGCTCCTGGTCACTGCAGCCTCAACCTGCTGGGCTCCGGCGATCCTTCCGCCTCAGCCTTCCGAGTAGCCGGAATTACAGGCATGCGCTACCACACCCGGCTGATTTTTTGATTTATTGTAGAGATGAGGTCTCGCTGCCCAGGCGGGTCTCGAACCCACGGGCTCAGGCAATCCACTCACCTCAGCCTCCCAAAGTATGGGATTACAGGCTGAGCCACCAAGCCCGGCAGAAGGCAGCTTTTTACAAGCCAGGGAAACAGTCCTCACCAGGAACTGAACTTGCAGGTACCTTATCTTGAACTTCTAGCCTTCAGAACTGTGAGACATAAATGTCTGTGTTTAAGCCACCTGGTCTGTAGTATTTTGTTATGGTAGCCTAAGCTGACTAAGACCACAGAGAGCAGAAACAGGAGTTCTTGAGTCCTCAGGGTCACTTCCATGACACCCAGACCAGTCCCAAGGGTTTTAGAAGAGGTTTGCAAACAAACCCAGCTGGGTTCCCCCAAGGGGCAATAAATGTTGAGGTATACACAATTTGCTTTTGTGTAGGTGTGTATAAGGAGGTCTATTCTCTGGGTCTTTCACCCACGCGCAGCTACAGGCATATAGTGTCAGGGGTTTCTTTTAAACTTTGTAAAGGTCAATGAAACATTTGAAATCTGAAAAAAATGGCTCCAAAATGTGAAATAAAAATTGCAAAACTAAGATTAATAAATGTTTCAGTCAATGTCAACAGAAAGAAAGATTCTGTTTATTGGTCAGTCAAGTTCAAATCAATTCAAGATTTATAGTTAAACATAAATATAATAATATTTAAATCATAATGAATTTACTCTTAGACCCCAAAACTGTAAACATGAGTTTTAAAATCCTTCCAAAAATTTCACATTAAAAATTAATAAGTCATATTTAATGTGAGATGAGAGTTCATTTTAATATGTTTGTTATGTTCTATGATGAAGTCTCCCAAGTAAAAGTTCTCAGTGTATTCAAAGTTTTAAAATGACTCTATCTGCTAGTGGGAAATCCAGGTTGGGAAAACAAATGTGATGGCTCATGACCCCATTTTTGTTTGTTTGTGTTTATTATGTTTTGCTAGGGTAACCCAGCATGAAACGACTGACCCAGGTTTCCAGACAGGAGAAGCCCATGACCAGGCAGGAGGATGGGAAGCCATAAGGAGCGACGGGATAAATGGAAAGAATTTCAGCCCCTTGGGTTCCTGCAATAGACAGGGTCTCCAGGGAGGCAGTGTGGTGAGCCAGGAAAGCGGCAGATCAGGAGTCAAAAAATCTGGGTTTAACTCCCAGTTTCACTATCGGAAGTTGTAAGAAGTTGGGGTGCATCCCAGGGCCTAGAACTATGCCCAGCCCACAATAAGTCGTGCTGAATGAATCAATATAAGAGAGCTTGATGAGTCAGTGTTTTCCAACAGTGCCTCTGAAGACCTGGGGTAGAGGAGGAGACAAGGAAAAAAGCAAGCTCTAAACACCAAGCGTCCTCTTCCATTCTGCTCCCCACCACAACTACTTGCCTACTCTCATCAGCTTTATGTAATCAGACCTTCAAGAAGACTTCTGTAACTAGAGCAGGACCGGGAGGGATCTGAGGAGACAGGGTCAGCAGTGCATCCTGGGTCATGCGATGTCACCCTGAAACAGCCCCTCATGCCCAACATGCTTGGCCACATTTAACACAAATGCCAAGGGCTTACTCAAGATCTCTAAGTTTCAACCCCAGCCCGCCATGTGTCTCCCTAAACTCTAGGTTCATTGCTAAGATTCATTTTCCCAATGGCTGAATGAGGCTTCTCCAAAATCTCCAGACAAAGAAAAAAACAACCACCTGGGTTTGGAGCCTCTCCAGGATGATGCTGGGACAGCCTTCTCTCTCACCCCTTCATCCAAAATAAGGCTGGAGGGAACCGAGGTAGGCATATAGAGTCAGGGCTATGCCTAGGCACACATATTCATACCCCAACCCAACTACCTCCATAGAAAGGGAGGATGGTGACTTGCAAGAGACGCAACAGTAGACGCCATCTTCATTTGCAAATTTCACATGTTGCCTAATTATTTTAAGAGGACTTTCAGACTGAGGTAATCTGCTCCCTTTTAAGATCACCTGCCACACACATAATGTCAGGGCTCTCACATTCATCAGTGCCACCCTCCCAGCCCCCACCACCACCCTAACCACCAAAAACCCAAATAATTTAAAAAACAGTTTTATCCTAAAATGTTCCCCTCAATTTAAAAAAAAAATTTCTTCAAGAGAAGAGATTTCTTCCCATTTCAATCCCACAACAAGGAGAATGTCAGCCCAGCTTTTTTTTGACAGACAAATTATTGAATCAAAGAGAAAATGCCATTAAGCTCACAGGTTAGCAAGTGTCAGGAATGGTTTAAAGAGATATCCCCATTTATCTTCCAAACATGCACGAAATGTCACTAATGTGTGTTTATCATGTATAATCAGACAAAGAAAATATCGAAATAAAGTACTCCCGCATACAATAGAAATCTCCTTCCATCCTTCAAGATATCAGTGCTATTCAAATAGAATAATAATGATGAAGCCTCTCTCTTGAAAATGGAAATCAAGTGAAATGTAGATAGAAATGATTTTTTTTGGTAGTTGATGTACATTTCTAAAGTGCATTAACAGGAAATCCAGAACTTTTTAGGTCAATTATATTGTCAGTATTGTCAATGCCACTGAAATGAACACTGAAGCAGTGCCTGTTCTTGCTGGAATCAAGCTACAGAAGAAACTCCTAGATTGGGGACTTACAGAGAAACTAGAGACACATTGGAAGCCTGACATTGTTCAAGCATGCATATATATGTATATATATATATACATACATACATATATATATATTCATTCAAACCAATCTGAATACCAGGCATTTTTGGCTTACTATAAATCTCAATAGGGAAGGAAAAAGTTTCACAGCTGATCTAAAACCTGGTTTTATGTGCCTCCCTTTTCTTCCTCCATAATGACAAAGCTTATTTTTGTAAGCCAGATACTATGACAACAATAAATCCCAGCCCTCATATAAGTGCTTTGGACAAGAGTTCTCTACTACTAACTCTGGACTTGCAAGACCCAGGAACATGAGCTGTCCACTGGAGAGAAGACAGTTCTTGTGCCAAAATCGACAGGCCCCTCCCTAGAAGTCTGGAGAAAATTTGGCATTTCAACTGAAAACATTTTCATCCTTACTGCTTTCTCTCCCAACAGCCCCGTCAGCTGTGTGACATGATATTTCCCAGCTTTCTGGGTTGTGAGCTTCCCAAGAGCTGAAGCTATGTCTGTTTTAGTCACCACTGAATGACCAGCATGCAGTACAATGATTTTCAAATAACTGGTGCTCAGTAAGTTGGTGAGTGGATGGAAAAGAGCTCTCCTCTCAGGTCTCTCCTAGCCCAACAGTTCCCTGGTTCTGTGATGTTTCCCTGAGAGGGAACACTCAAGGTCCTGGACATGCACATGCTTGCTAGGTAATATGTTATCTGCTCAAGAGAGCTTCTGCTCTTCCAAACTAATCACATTCAACTCCCAATGACACCACACATGTCATCCCTTTCTATGTACAACGCAAGACAAGGAGTGCAGTGGAAGACAGTGCTAAGAGAGCAAGCTCTGGAATCTGCCTGCCTTGTGGTTCCACCATCCAGGTGTGTGGCCTCAGGACCTGGATCCTCCCCTAAGCAAAGGGATAATGGCAACCCTTACCCTACCAAGATGAGAGCATTAATGAGCTAATATGTGTAAAATTCTTACAACAGTGGGTGGCACATAATAAGTGCTCAATAAATGTCTGCTATTATTTTTAATAGTTATTCTATAGGTTCCCCTCCCTCTTAATTTTACAAATAAGGAAAATGAGACTCAAGGACAGGTACTCGAAGAACTTAGGAGTGGCAAAAATAGACCAAGGATCCTGGTACCCAGAAGTCAGGGGGTCAGGCCACTCTATCAGTTGCTTATTAGAACCTGCTGTGTATAAAACAATGACAAGCAGTCAAAGCAGACAAAGGGCAAAAGCAAGGAAAGTGAAAAGATTTGGGGGGACAGGTCTGAACAAAACAAATACTATGAAATAGGAATCCAAAAGGGCCCACTGTGGCTGCAGAGCAGAGGTTTGTCATGCATCAGAAACATCACTATAAACTTCATTAAATAGGACATTTGTGTTTCTTCCACAGACCCAAGACTATGTCATAATAGCTACCTGTTTGCATTTTGAAGTACCTTTGATCCCAGATGAGTTTTGAGGATCAGGACTGAATTTAACACATCTTTGTACTGCCTGCAACAAACACAGGGCCTGGAACTTGACAGGTATTCCCCCCAAACATTTGAGATATAAAAAGGGAGGCATGCAAACATGAAGGCAGGTGGCCCAGCTGCCACTCTGAGACAGTGCTGACTGGGGGAGAGATGTGGAGAGGGACAACCCAGAAAACCCTGAGAGGCAGCGATATGACATGATAAAGTTTATTTCATTTCCACCAATATCACAAACTACATTTAAAGAGGGTCTGAGAAGGCAGCCCATAACAGCTACCTTACCCTTGCCAAAGTGATGCTTTCACCTGTCAGGTGGGAGAAGGTACCTGTGAGAAGGAGGCCTCCATGGAGGACACCTGGCTCCTCCAGTGTGTACCCTGAGGCAAGT
This sequence comes from Cephalopachus bancanus, assembly GCA_027257055.1. Lineage (NCBI taxonomy): Eukaryota > Metazoa > Chordata > Mammalia > Primates > Tarsiidae > Cephalopachus > Cephalopachus bancanus. Next base: position 8,181,441 of record JAPVLO010000036.1, read on the forward strand.
CAGTGCAACTCTGTTCTTCAGTTTTCCCACCATAACATGAGGTAAAGTTCTTATCTTTCTATCTAATATTTTGCATAATAACCCTCAAAAAGTGGACAGAAACATCCTAGTCATTCCATTTCTAAGGGTTTATCTTAAGGATAAGATCAGAGGTATGTTTAAAATTTGAAAAAAAGAGAGAGAGAGAGAGAGAGAGATGTATGCCCTGGGACACACTTCCATGGTACTGAGTATAAACAGGAAACAATTGAAAATAACCAATTACAGCCGGGCTCGGTGGCTCAGCCTGTAATCCCGCGCCTTTGGGAGGCTGAGGTGAGTGGATTGCCTGAGTCCGCGGGTTCGAGACCCGCCTGGGCAGCGAGACCTCATCTCTACAATAAATCAAAAAATCAGCCGGGCGTGATAGCGCATGCCTGTAATTCCGGCTACTCGGAAGGCGGAGGCGGAAGGATCGCCAGAGCCCAGCAGGCGAGGCTGCGGTGGCCGGAAGCGGCCACTGCACTCCAGTCTGGGCGACAGAGTGAGACTCCAACTCAAAAAAAAAAAAAAAAAAAAAAAAAGAAAATAACCAATTACTCAACAATTTAAACGATACATTCTTTAAACAGAAAACTATTCAGCTATTAAACACTGGGATTTCAAAGACTATTTATAACATGGGTAAATGTTTATAAGTAAAAGCCCCAGAACAATATAGTATCTTTACAGGACAATCCCAACTTTTAAAATATCATACACAGGTATATGTGCAAATTCATACAAGAAAGAGTATGTGCAAGAGTGGATATATTCCAGAAGGTTTTAAGTGGTTATTTCTGGGAAGTGGGAATTAGAGGCAATCTTAATTTCCTTCCTTATGATTCTCAGTATTTTCCAAAATTTCTATAATGAATATGCACTATTTTCATAATAAGAAAAAAAAATCTTTAAAACATAATTTTATAAACCATGGTCCTTTCTACTTCCCAGTACTATGATCAGTTATGGTAACAAATGTAGACGTGTTTTGAAAAGTATAGAATGATATGCAATCCAAGTGACTGTATTATTGCTAGTATTGAAACATTTGTAGTAAACCCCATCAAACTTTCCTTCTCCTAGCTCAAGCTATTTTAAGCATAGAATTGTGGTGCTCTTTCATCTTTTATGAGTAGACTGCACACTGTACAAGACTTCAAACTCCCTAGTTAGATGTAGCAAATACACAGGAGCCTAGATCGCCAATTCTGAAGAAGAGAACTCATGAAATCTCTAATAAACTGATGAAAGTAAATCCAGATTCCTACCCATGAAAACCAACCAACCAAAAAAACCTCCATACATTAGAAGAACTTGGACTCAAACATTCTGTAATTTCTAGCCAGCAGCCCACCCCCATATTTGTCTAAGTGAGTCCTAGGGATGCTGATGAAGAGTTAATTCTCCTGCTAGTAGCATCAATTCCAATAGGCCTCAACAAACAAATTGCATTATAGAGATTTTAGGGCCCAATGTTGATAAATTTTTATTACTCTAGTGGCTTTGCAAGTGTAAACAGATTGCATATAAACACAGTGATGCTTTCTATATAACATTCAGGCTTTTACATTGTGCTTAATTTCATGGGCTTAAAGGTAGGTTGGCAAGATTGGAGAGGTTTGAGTTTTCCCAGGCAAAGCACATTTGTTGAGTCAGCCATTAAGTCATGGATCTAAAACTTAATTATTTTATCTCAAGAATTATTTTATTTTATTTTTTTTAATTTATTTATTTTTTGAGTTGAAGTCTCACTCCATCGCCCAGACTGGAGTGCTGTGGCACACTCATGGCCACCCCAGCATTAACCTGCTGGGCTCTGGCGATCCTTCCGACCCAGCCTTCCAAGTAGCCAGAATCACAGGCGCGTGCTACCATGCCCAGCTAATTTTTGTTGTTGTTGTTGTTTGTTTGTTTTTTATTGTAGAGATGAAGTCTCGTCAAGTTGCCCGGGCTGGTCTCAAACCCACGGCTGCAGGCAATCCACTTGCCTCAGCCTCTCAAAGTGCAGGGATTACAGGCTGAGCCACCACTCCCGGACTCAATAATTATTTTAATTATTTTATCTCAAAAATTTTAAATCATGAGATGTCCTAAGGATGTCCCAGATCCAAGAATTTACCCTTGAACACAGTCTAAGAAAGACCACTAAATAAACCCTACTAGTAGTAGAGGGCATTACACCGAATCTCCATTCTCAGAAAATGATCCACATATCACAATAAGTCACTCAATTACTGTAGGCAGGAAGGTAGATCAAGGATATAAACTAGCAGTGGGTTAAAGGAAAAAACTCACGATGATGTCTAAGATTGAGATAGCATAGCTCTTAAGAATTCAAAGCACATTCATTTATATTGTTTCATCTTAACCCAGCTACAAGCCTAGAGAGAGAGGTATGACAAGGGCTAGTAACCTCATTTTAGAAATAAGGAACGAGGTGCAAAGAGGTAAATTGTTAACTTGGTCAAAGTTATACAAGTCATTAATAAAAGCCAGATTCATAACCCAATCTCCCATTTAGGGATATTAACCTGCCTATGAAAATGATCAGTTGCAACCAAACCAGTAAAGATGATTCAGAAGCCCACAGTCAAGCCAAAGATGTTAACTGGGAAGCCAAGAATCATCCTTGAAACTCAAGGATCAAGGTTAGACCAGGCAAGTAGGTTTCTCTTAAGCAAAGGTAAAAATTAGAAACCCCATCTTACTCAGAAGACAACTGCAAGTATTTCACCTGCCTTCTGAAAGGAGGCAGGGAAGAATCGTAAACTCCTTCATACTCCTACTGATTCCTTCCTACTTGACTCCTCAGCAGATGCTTGGGATCTGCAAACAGGACAGCTGCCCTGTGAAGCCTGGCAGATAATTCTCATTCTCATTTCCAACTAATGGAGAATGGGACACAGTTAGTAGAACATCATCCTTCCTCTCCAAAAAAGTTTACACACAAGCAGGAATACTCCATAGAATGTATGTAATAAATGGAAAGAGCACCCAAGTAAATATAGCAAAGATCAAAAGAGAGGTATGAGGCAGTCACGTTCAATTCTTTGCTCTTGAAAATTTAAATGAATACTCCTTGAGAGCAAACTACAAAATGCTAACCTTGAAGTGTTGAGTGGCAGGATGAATTATGGGTTATTGTACTGTCAAAATGCCAGACAGCTGTATGTTGAGTTGCTGCGTTATTTAGACAATCAGAAACTTGGAAGCTAATGTGACATATTTTTTTCGGTGTGAAAGCTCTTGACATGCGTCACGATAATTTCTAAAAGGACAAAATGTTATATAAAAAAACACTGTGCCTTCAGGAGATGGCCTCATAGGTAGAAGAGCCCTGAGCAGGGAAGACAAGATATCAATGACTTGGTCTCTCCAGAAGTGAGCACCATTTTCTTCCTGTCCAAAGAGTGGTGGCCCCAGGCAACATGGAGTCCCCAGCCAAGCTTGCTCTTGGCACCTGAGGAATGTCCTGAGTCAGGTGTCTCACTGCAGCCTAAGCTGTGCCAGGTGAAGCCCGCTCATTGCAGGATCATCTCCCACCTAGAAGAATGACATGGTGATCACATTCATAGGACGCTACTGGAGTCCATGACACTATGCAAACCCGGGGTGCAGAAGGAGCTAAAATGCTGCCTCTGCTCTTTGCTGATTCACCTTAACGTACACTCCTAATTGGCCTGTAGATAAGTACAAACAGATGGGATGGCAGATATTTAAGGGAATTCCTAGCTTTGGATCCCAGGTTGCCCTGGACATAGAAAGGCTATGGAGTGGGAAGCAGAATTCATGAGTGGTACCTGAAATTCTACCTTCAGTGCTTAGGCTACAATTCAAATACAAATATTGCTAGGAACATAACAAGGAACATAACTTGGGGTGAAAAGAGTTCACCTGGTTTGATGCAAAAAGAACAAGTAGGCATTAGGGGTTTGGATGAGGGAGGGGGTAGGTAGGTGGATAAATAAAGCCAGAGAAAAGCCCTGATAAAAGGGACCTGCAAAGATACTCTGTAAAGATTTTCCCTCTCTTCTCTGGATTTCATTTTGGTCAAAGGACAACAACATCGATGAAGAGAAGAGGAAGGGACTGGGTCTGATGGAGCAAGGAAAGTGTTTCTCTCCTCAGAAGCACTTCCAGTCCCCGAACAGAGTCTGTTCTGAGGTCAGCTCCACCAGTACCAAAAACATGACCTTGAACTAGTTAATGAGCCACAGTTTCCTTAACTATAAATGGGGACAACAATAATAGCAACCTCAAATTACTACTGAAGGATTATGTGGGTTAATTTCTTAGAGCAGTGCCTGCCAGGTAATCATAATTCTATTCAAATAGATGTAACATTGTCCTCCTCCTCATCATCATCACTAACAGTTCATACCCAATATACATTGCTCTCTAGGGGAGAAGTAAAATCCTCCTCTGGAATCTTCCCCAAAAAGCAAAGTAGATTTGGATTCAGAAATTTCCTCATTCCTTCTTCTATATGATCCAAGATGGGGATGTAGTCAGTCCACATCCACCCCAGGAAGGGACCAGCCCTTGGCAGACTGTACCAAAAAGAGATGCAAGCCCACTGCCTAGACACAAATTACATGGGCTTACTTCCACCAGCTCCAATAAGAATTGTAAGTAAAGACACTCTTTTCTTTTTTTCCACCTTATTAATTTTTATTTTTATTTGACAGTTAACCTAAATGTTAAGATTATATCCTATAACCTGAATATTTAAAGGCTTCTATGCAACTACAGGATAAGCCTGGTGGATAAATGAATTTGGAGCCAACTCCAAGAGCTGTGCCGCCTAGCTATAGTTACCCAGGTAAGATTGTTGTAATTAAATGAGAAAATAGACATCAGATGCATGGCCCAGGTCTGGGACATAGAAAATGCTAAATTAATGAGATATCATCATGATCATCAGTCCAAATAGTTTCTTGACCTTGGTCTCTGTGCAGGCCACTGGACACAACGGCCAGACTTCGGCCTTCAACACACAGCAAAGAGGCTCAGTACAAGCCACCCACCACCCCCTGGGTCCTCAGACCTCCCAGAATGAGACTTCCTACTCAGGCTTCCCATAAACTTAGGGAAGAGAGAGTCAAAGTCTGCTAGAAGAAAGGTAGCCCCTTTCTTCTGTATCAGGGATCATTTCCTTCTGAAGTCAGAAAACATCTATGTCTTTTAGCAAATTAGCATGGCAGGTGTGCTCACCAGAAATTTCATTTTTATGAATCACTATGGGATTAGTTCTTGCCTACGATGCACATAAATGAAGAACTAGGGCTTGATCATCCCAATGCCATCCAACTCTTCCTGGAGTCATGGCAGTGCACACAGAAATAGACAGGGAAAGTCTGTATTCGATGGAGAGTACATTCTTTCCCACTGTCTAAAGGTCGCCTGTCAGGAGTACCAAACACCCACTCTCCTAGGCTCCCTTTGCTGCTTTAAATGCAAGTCTTTCTTCACAATAGTCACTTAATGCATCTACACTACCCCTAGGGATGGCACCATTCACAAGACACAGGAGATGTATTTATGCGTGATTAAAAGTACATGCTCTGGAGTCTATGAGGCTTTGACACTTGCTAACTTTTGCCCCAACAGAATCTTTCTTTCTTCCTTCCTTCCTTCCTTCCTCCCTTCCTTCCTTTCTTTTCTTTCTTTCTTTCCTTCTTTCTTTCTTTCTTTTTCTCTCTCTCTCTTTCTTTCTCTCTCCCCCTCACTTTTCTCTCTCTCTTTTCTTTCTTTTGCTCTTTCTCCCTCTCTCTCTCTCTCCTTCACTCCCTCTCTCTCTCTCTCTCTTTCTCCCCCTCCCCCTCCCAATCTCCCTTTCCCCGTCCTCCTCTCTTTTGAGTTGGGGGTCTCACTCTGTCACCCAGGCTTGAGTGCAGTGGCACAATCATAGCTCACTGAAGTCTTGACCTCCTGGGCTCAGGTGATCCTTCTGCCTCACCTCAATTTCCTGAGTAGCTGAGACTACAGGTATGAGCTACTATGCTCTTTTTTTATTATTATTATAGAAAAGACAAGGTCTCACTATGTTGCCCACGCTGGTCTAAAACTCCTGAATTCAAGCAATCCTACCTCAACCTTTCAAAGTGCTGGAATTAAAGGCGTGAGCCACAACACCCGGCCGGAGTTTCTTAACTTATCTGGACCAGATTTTCTTCATGTGCATAATGGAGAGGCTATTGCCCACTGATAAGACTGTTGTAATTAATTGAGATAATAGACATCAGATGCGTGACTCAGGTCTGGGACATAGAAAATGCTAAATAAAAGAATTATCATCATCATCGTCAGTCTAAATAGGTTTTTGACCTTGGCTCTCTGTACAGGCCACCAGACACATCCAGGAGATGTCAAACACTTTTCCCATTTGAACTGGTGCTCTCTTAAGTCAAGGGCAGCTGACTGCTACACTCCTAGGTGGTCTGCAGAAATACAGAAATGGCAGCAGGGACAGTGTGGTGTGGCGTAAATGGCACTTGAATTGGACATCAGAGGTTTAACTCTATGAGTCTTGACTTGACTGTGATAAGGTTTAGTTTCCTTATTACACACACACACAAGGATATGAACCGCAACATCACTACTTCCTACTCATCAACCCTAGTCATCAGTCATGCATCCTTCCTACTGAACATGGCTATGACCCAGAATTTTTCTCAATACAACACTTCTGGAGGCTACCACCATATAGTTTCACATGCAACAAAACTTATCATCCCTAAACCATGATCCCCGAGATTCCTTTCCGCAATTCCATGTTGATTTTATTACCCATTACTAAATATGTGGAGATGCAGAGATTCAACCAAACCCTTTGGCCTGTAACACAAAGTGGTTAGGGAGAAGCTTCCATTGGACTAGAAAAAGCTTAGGAAACATTAACAGTCTCCATGGGCAGAAGAGTCCCGGGGGCAAGAGGTACTCACTCATTTATTGTGCACTGAGACCCTATTTTTAAGAATTTCCATGTTAAGTTTATTATTTATACCCATGAATAATACAGTCTCTATTTCCTGTTCAACAACCAGCAATCATACACACACACCAAAATATGCATATCTATATGTGTATATATGCACATATGTGTGTGTGTATTTTTTTTCAACCTTCTCTGACACTCTTACCCTACCTAGGTTCTATTTAGGCCCCCCGTACACAGATCTGTTTATGTCTTGCTTCTGGCAATTCCAAGTCTACACTGTTTAACCTCATGATGATTTTGTGAGATATCAGCTCCACTTAATAGTGAGGATAAGGTCCAGAAGAATTTAACGACTAACATTCAAGACCTGTGCTATTAGGGAAGACTTGGAGCTCAAACCACTACCTGGATCTTCACGACTTACCACAGCATCCAGGTGCCCTCCATGGTGCTTCCCTTCCAGAGGTCCCCAGAAGCCCTGCACACCATAACTCCCCAGTCCTGATTGTTTGCATCTCTCCTGCAGGTACCAACAGCCTCCGGCATTTCCTGAGCACACAGTTCACCAAACTGAACCATTTCCTCTTTATTATCTACACAAATATTCTTAATTATTTCTCCTCCAACCCAAAGTACTTATTTCTTATTAATGGGTGTAAATATAATGCCGGCAGGGCTCATATTTTATGGGGAGCCTTTCCAATGGCATCGAGAGCCTTCCAAATTTAAGGAGCAGGAGAGCTGATTCGCTGCCCATTTCATTATGAAGAGGTTTACCATAAATATTAGAATTTGAATTCCACCCAAGTAATGCATTAATAGATACTAAACCATTAATAATTTCTGTACTTTTTCATAAATGGGCAAAGTCCAATAAATAAACTATATCTCTTTCACAGTAGAGCAGGGTTAACAAGTACCAAGGAGATTTCAAAGACAAACTACTGGTAGGGGCTGCCAAGGGTAAGATTCATAATGAAACTACAAATTCTGGAGGCCCATTTTTTTCTGTCCACCATGGCAAGTATCTAAAATTAAATGCTAAGCAGAAATCCGTCCTGGAATCTGACACACAGCAGTTTAAGTAAACAATCTCCGAAATTAAAAACAGATTCTGGATAATAAATAGTCCGTGTGTGGATCTCTCTGATAACAGATACCTCTCCCCAATAAATCAACGGCTCTAGCCCTACTGAGCCTTTCTAAATTAGGCCAGATGATACATCTAAAATATTTCATCTTGTGTCGCCTGTCTTAATGAACGGCAGTAATGGATAGCTTCTTACCAGTTACTGTGTCAGGGCCAAAGGCCTCCAGGCTAATTATACCAAAGGCCTGAGGAAGCTGGCCTGTCTGGGAGAAGCCATGGGCAGGGTGTGGGGGTCTCAGGAGGAGGGGAGATTTCACCATGGCACTCATTTACCCAGGTCCCATAACCCGAATCTACTAGTTTCACCTGCAGCTGCCCCATAAGTCTTGAAGTCTGAATTTGAAATGTCAGCTATCAAAGGTAAACAGCCCAAGGGACAGAATAAGTGAACCCAAGCTTAATTGATCCTAGCTATTTGAACATGGACAGAACCTTGGATACCTTTGGGTTTCACTTTCCTTATCAGTAAAGTAGGATAATAACTCCTTCCTAGCCTATCTCATGGCGCTGTGGTAAGGAATAATGAAAAAGTGCACATGCATTTTGTAATCCCCAAAACTCTCCGTCTGCTGGTGTTTTTCGTTGTTGTTGTTGTGTTGTTGTAGTTTTTGAGTCAGGGTCTTACTCTGTCACCCAGACTGGAGTTTGATCACAGCTTACTGCAGTCTCAATCTCCTAGGCTCAGGCAATCCTCCCCCCTCAGCCTCCCAAGTAGCTGGGACTATAGCTGTGTGTTACCACGTCTGGTTGATTTTTTGATTTTGTAGAGAGATCTTGCTATGTTACCCAAGCTAGTCTCGAACTCCTGGGATCAAGCAATCCTCTAGCCTTGGTCTCCAAAGTGCTGGAATTACAGGCATAGGTCACCGCACCCAGCCTGTTGTTATTATTAGTCATAGTAATGTTCAGAATTTTATTCGCCAGTGTTTATTGAGCATCCCTTGTGCCAGGTGCTAGGGATACCCCAGTGCCTAAAACAGATGAGACTCCAGACCTTGAGGAGGTGGATTCTGGGAAAGCAGGGCATGCTGTCTGCATGATAAGTGTGGGCTGCTGAGCATGCTAAGGCAGTGGAGCAAAATAAAGCAGGGGGCCAGGGCGAGGAGATCAGGGAAGACCCCACAGAAGACACTTTTAAGCAAAGACCTGAAGGAGAAAAGAGACCTTGGGATGGGAAGAGAAGAAACATCAAGGGAAAAGACATCCAAATAGGTCTGAGGAGCTGAAAGGACAGGCAGAGGCTGCTGGCGTGGAAGGAGCCAGGGGTAGAAAGGAGGTCTGAAGCCAGAGGTGGGGGTGGGGAGGTCCAGGACTCTCTGGAATTTGGGAGGACTTAGGCCTTTGGGAAAGTTCTTAGCAAATGAGTAACAGAGTCTACCAACATTTTAACAAAGCACTTCATGACTGCTCTGTGGGGAATGTTAACAAGTATGCTATTACTATACTAATAATATTATTGTTATTGCAAAACTGCTCTGATCCAATGTGGATCTTGGTGGGAAGGGAGAAATGTGAAGGGGCTAAGGTGAGGGGCTTATGTTATTTTCTAAATGCTCAGAACTAAGCCTAGAGGGAAACTGGATGGGGCACAGAAGACAAAAGTGGGGGACAAGTGAGCTCCAAGTCGAATGGAGACTGGGGAGCAGCCTGGACACCCTGACCTGCCTCTGGGTCTCCTGTTTGGATTCACATCCTGTGAGGTGGTAGAGACCATCAGGATGAAGAGAGATGCGTAGAAAACTGCCCTCTCCCACATCCCACGCTTTTTAGCAGTTAGGGAAACAGCACGAAGCCCTGTGCTTTTCAAGCCTGGGACTTATCTCCTCATTAAAAATGAAAACAAAATTTTCTTTTTAAAAGGAAAAACTTGGTTGAAAGCCACAGACTGTATTTTATCCACGCTTGGTGTCAGCACAAGTGGCAAATACAACATCCTAAGAGGAGCCATCTCGCCTCCTGCTTCAGAACAGAAAATGACACCAAGGTCACTCCATTAGTGATCGCAGCTGCTTTTAAATGAAACACATATAACCTGAATCCAATTAATGAAAGTATCCAGCAATCCTCACCGATGCTAATGCTGAATGAATGTTTAAACCCTGCTCATTCACCAGCTCCGTGTAGCACTACAGTTCAAAATTGCAAAAGCACATGCTAATTTCTGAATGGAGAAAAATTATGACTCAGCACTCCTCTTTTGATTTCTGGTGACTTGGCATTTGTCATGGAGCTGGGCTATAGTGCTCTCTCCCTGAACTTCTGCTACTTCTGTAAAAAGTGGACAAGTCTGCATGCAACATGGTCAAAGCTCATTCTTCTACCAACCATCCACACAGTCTAGGTTTTCACTGATTTGCACACACACAGTCATCTGGAAAGGCTTTGAAGTGGAGAAGTTCAACCAGTTTCTATGACAGTTAGTGGCAGTTCAGTCCACTTAACACAACACAGGACTCAAATCCGGTCACGATACAACTTTTGCTACACTTAGGTAACACTACTCTTCTTATTTACTTCATTTTGCTTTAAACTGGTGGTTCACACTGCTTGGAACAATCGTGCCCTGAAGGGCACACTTGATAATGTCTGGAGGTGTTTTTCTACTCAAAGTTTTGTACAACTTTGGGGTGGCTATGTATTCTAGTGGGTAGAGAACAGAGACACTGTGCACAGGATAGCCCCCACAGCAAAGAATTACCTGGTTAAAAAATCATCAGTGCCAAAGTTGAGAAACCCTGCTCTAAGTCAACTCACTTCCCTTCATATTTATTTTGAAAGGGAATTCTATATAACTATCATAAAGGAAAGACCAGGATCACCTGTCATAAGCAGAAAGTCTTCAGTGAAATATGTACGATGAAAACAATAATAAAATGTAGTTAGCTATAGTGGCCTACTGAAGGCTTTGAGCCTGAGGGCAGTTCTTTTTGTTTTAAAAGAAAATTCACATGTAATAGAAATGTTAAAGACATATCAGCTCCAGACTGAGACTTCCTCCTTATTGTGGTCACAGGACAGAAAGATAACTGAAAAGGGAGTAGCTTTTCTTCATGTGATTAATGATGTATCAATGCACTTCTAAAATCCTCTCGGGTACTACCAGCAAAAAGATAATTCTGAGCCGGGCTCGGTGGCTCAGCCTGTAATCCCGCGCCTTTGGGAGGCTGAGGTGAGTGGATTGCCTGAGCCCGCGGGTTCGAGACCCACCTGGGCAGTGAGACCTCATCTCTACAATAAATCAAAAATCAGCCGGGCATGGTAGCGCATGCCTGTAATTCCGGCTACTCGGAAGGCTGAGGCGGAAGGATCGCCGGAGCCCAGCAGGTTGAGGCTGCGGTGGCCGGGAGCGGCCACTGCACTCCAGTCTGGGCGACAGAGTGAGACTCCGACTCAAAAAAAAAAAAAAAGATAATTCTGGAAAAGTGGATTTCGTTTTCTCAGACGCCAAAGATCAGTGCTATTGTGCTATTTACTGAAGAGGAAGCCTGAAGAGGCAAAAGTCATGAGAGCCTGGTATTATCTGCATTATAAATCTGTCAGGAAGATGGGCATGACAAGATGTATGGAGTAGGGGTGGGAAATGTTGCTCAAAAACTCAGTCACTGGGGAAGGTCCCTTTCAACATGGAGACTGGCCTGAGTAAGAGAAGCCTTTCCAGATGTCTCTGCGTGTGCAAATCAATGAGAGTCCAATTAAAAAAAAAAAATTGTTTTTTCCAACTCACAATTCTCTCTCCTCACTCACCCTCAGAACTCTCCGAAATCATAGGTTCTAGAAATAGTTAAGATCCATGGGCCCAAACAACCATGTGAGGGGAGACCCCCAAAACTGGAATTTATTTATTAAAAATTGTGCATTTATTCTTACATGTTTAAACTTCAGTCACCTTCAAAGTACTCTCTGATGCAATACGCCTGAGACACTTTTTACACTGCTCAAAATAGTTTTTTTTTGTTGTTTTTTTTGAGTTGGAGTCTCACTCTGTCACCCAGACTGGAGTGCAGTGGCCGCTCCCGGCCACTGCAGCCTCGACCAGCTGGGCTCTGACGATCCTTCCGCCTCAGTCTTCCAAGTAGCTGGAACTACAGGCATGCGCTACCATGCCCAACTGATTTTTTGATTTATTGTAGAGATGAGGTCTTGCTGCCCAGGCGGGTCTCGAGCCCATGGGCTCAGGCAATCCATTCACCTCAGCCTCCCAAAGGCGCAGGATTACAGGCTGAGCCACCAAAGCGGCTCAAAATAATTTTTATACTCATCAATTTTATGCCTTTTAGTGCTTCTGCTGCTTTTTGTTTTACCTCTTCCACATTGGCAAGGGCCTTTTTTGAGGTCTTTTTTCATCGGGGAAACAAAAAACATTTCTTGGTGTAAGACAAGGTAAATAGAGAGAGTTGGCAAGAGGGTCATGCCATTTTTGGCCAAAAACTACTGAACACTCAGCATAGTGTGGGCAGGTACACTCATAAATCATCCATCATGAAATGGATAAATACTTGAAAGAATCTCCAAAAAACATTCACTGAAGTCAAATACAGTCTCTCACAACAATGCTAGCTGGTACACTGATGCTGATGGTTCCTAGAACATTCATCTAGTAGAAGAAGCCTATACTACAAGGGGCCTGCCCTCCAAAAAAAAATTGTTTTTTGGAGGGGACCCCATCATATTCCTCAATTCTAAAGCCTAGAGCAAAAGAGTTGCTCTGAACTTAAAATACTGTATACAAAGCAACTCCTATTGATACAAAAGCCCTTCTGCCAGGTCAACTTCATCATTCAGTCTAGACACCCAAGGCAATGGACAGGTTTGATGTTCCTGTTTCTCCAACTTCACTGCACCATTACATCTTTCTTTGACAGGTCTTTGCCTGCTCAGCTTGCATTCACATTGCTTCTGACACAAGCCAAGCATCCTAACATGCCCCGGGGAAACCCCCGCCCCAACCACCCACATCTCAGTCCCTAAGTTCTGCAGAGCTGACTCCACCCCAGGCTCCAGGTAGGCATATAAACTGACTGGTCAACCAGAGCATCATATATCTCAGACCACTGAGGTTGGTGGGTATGTGAACCAAACAGGGACTGTAAGACCCAATCTGGAATTTAGTGAGACAAAATCTCTTTTTCCAGTAAGGTTGCTGGGAAGAGAACACGTAAGCCTCGTAGGGTTGGGAGTCATCTTGCTTCCCTGAAGGGAAAGCTCATCTGGGAGTCAATAGCAAGGAAGTAGTGTGTGAAGTGGAGGGAAAGAGATCAATATGACTACATTGTTGGAGCCTGTGGTTCTAGCCGGGCCTCAAGTCTTATCTACTTTAGCACTTTTCAGATCTATGAGCCAATACAATTCCCTTTTGCTTATGTTAATTTAAACTGATATTCTGATTAATAAAATACACACTATGTTGGATATCATGACTGTTATCTCTGCTATTCCTTCTTGTTTACTTTTCTTCATTTTTAAAAATTTCCCCTTTACTTTTCCTACTTTCTTTCCCATGTTCTATTCTTTGTCAGAGTTCTGCCTCAGTATAAGAAAAAAGTAAATATGATAGGTTCTACTATCCCCACACATCTGTTACCTCCAACAAGTCTTTCCTCACAAAAGACCACTAGCTATTCTTTCCCTATTTGGGGGCCAAGGAGTTCAGTTACAGTATACAGTCACAAAGACTGTATACTTAGACTGCTGTTACATTAATACAAATAACTGGGAAAAAAAACTTCATCCTCACTGTTAAAATGCATCATGGTTCTCAGCCTTGGACTTGAAGACTTGAATGCTGTATTTTACAAATTGCAGTTAAGAATGCTTTTTGGGCAGAAGATGAGGAAGGGTCTAACAGTGTATGATCTTGAGCCCACTTCTGTTAAACTAGGGACCTGAAAAAGCAAAATATAGCAGCTACTGCTGAAGTCTGAGTTTCAAAATGCAAAACACATCCCCATGAATTGAGAGTAAGTCATGGTCTTCACCTTCTGCACTGCCCACAAAGGGGTGATTTGGTTGGCATGCCACATGAGCCTTTGCCTGGCTGTGGAATGTGCTGGTCTTATGTAAGATGATACAATTCCCTTGATCCATCGAACAGGGCCATGAACAAAAGGGAGGAACACCACTCACTCCTGCTCACACTGCATGAAGGAGGTGTCCTTCCTGCTCTAGGCCCTGTGTGTGGGACATGTTCCCTTGAACCATGACCAGCCACATGGCTGCTTGTTTCGGCTGGGCTGGCAGGCCTTCCTCATCCCTGCTGGGAGAGTACAGGGCAGAGAAGTTGATGGCGCCACAGCCTTGACTACTCCTTCCCGCTCTGCAGAGCAGGCCTTGTCAGGGAAACTCTGCCTAGGCCTGAGTGCTTGTCTCGCTTCTCCTCCAGCTGCTAGCTTGGATCTCTTCCCTGCTGGTTACAGATCCTCAGGAAATCCAGGCAGCCTCTCCTCACAGGACCAGGACAGCTTTCTCCAGCCACACAGCCAGTACCTACTGTCCTGCATGGGGACAAGTTCAGCAAGAACCCAGCCAAATCGTGATGTTGAAGGAAAGACCTGCCATTTCATATGCCCAGACGCTGACATTCTCACATGACCTTGTGGTGCATGACCAGTGCCTACCCAGCAAGGTACCCTCCTCTCACTTACTCCCCTACACCAGAACTGCCTGGTCAGCTCCGTGCATGAGGAGCAGTATTGTGAGGAGAGAGGAAATTCAGGACAAATAAAAGTGCTTTGGGGATATGTGTGTATGCTTGTATATCTACATGTGTATCTATGGATATATATAGCATATCTATATATCTCTCTATATATGCACATATATGTATATATACACATATACTTATGCATACACATATACTCACTATACACATATATACACACTACATTTTAAAATGTATAACTTGGCTGGGTATGGTGGCTCAAGTCTGTAATCCCAGCATTTTGTGGGGCAAAGGCCAGAGGATTGCCTGAGCCCATGAGTTCGAGACCAGTCTGGGCAACATGGTGAGACCTCGTCTCTACAATAAATAAAAAATTATCCGGGCATGGTAGTGTGCACCTGTAGTTTTGGCTACTTGGAAGGCTGGGGCGGAAGGATCACCAGATGCTGGGGTGGCCATGAGCGTGCCACTGCACTCCAGCCTGGGTGATGGAGTGGGACTCCAACTCAAAAAAATAAAAATAAAAATAAAAAATAAATTCATAGTTTTTAAATATATGAGATCTAATCCAGGAAAAATAAAAATGATTTTGGGATATGTATGTATGCATTGGTACAAACATGTACACACATACGAACACATAACATACACATGCATGCATATGCACATACATATACTATATTTTAAAATATATAACTCTAATTATAAGCTAATTTAGGAAAAAGACAAAATGCTTTTAGAATATATGAACATACAATATCTTCACAAATAAATAAACAAATATAAGTTATATCTTTTAAACCCAGGAACTCCACATCTCTAACTGCAGTAAACTATTCTTTTAGAATTTTCCTACTTTTCAAAGGTCATTAATATGGGACTAGAAAATCTCGGAAGCTGACCTAGCTACATTCTCTGCAATAACTAATTCTGAGACCCATCCTTTCGCCCAGAGAAGAGCTATAGGGTTTGAAGGTGGCCGGGGGAACTAGCCACAGATCAACGATGAACAGTTCAATGCCTTGAGAAAAGCAGCAGCAGAGATTTCTTTTGTAGAAGGGGGGAGTGCAAGTAGTGAGGGAAAAGGTGACCCCACAGTGGTAGGGGGGCACTGGTAGGGGCTGTTATGAGCACCTCCATGTGGTTTAATCTTGACATATTCCATCAGAAATTTAGGGCATGGTCCCGCCCTCCAGATGATTATAATTTAACTGTACAAGTTAACACACCTGGATTGTAACTCAAGGAAAATCCATGCTCAGGTACCTGGCACAGGCTCTATCTGCTTCAGGGGCCCAGAAGACAGAGACCAAGGCGTCACCTCATCAGCAGAGTTAAATTGTTGAGAATGCTTTTTTAAATCTGGAAAATTCCAAGTTCAAATCCAGCATATCATCATCCAACTCTAGGGTCTTGGGCAAGTTTGTTAACCTCTTGAGCCTCCATCTTCTTAACTTAAAATGGGCATTATATCATCTATTTTTATAGAATTGTCAGGAGAAGATAATGAAATAATATTTATGAAATGCTTAGCCTGGGGGCAAGCCATGTGCAGTATCCAAGGACAGGTGGGATCGTCATCATCATCTGAATCACAACTAATTCAAAGAACCCCAGTCACACTCAGCCACTTAAAAGTGAATTGTGATCATCAATTCAGGTATCAAGAAGACAGATGGAAAGATATACAGCAACACAATAAATGAGAGACAACAAAGACTTTCAGAGTTAGGGAATCTGAAATTTTAATTTGGTCCCTGTATCCCTTCACTTGTTCCTGCTATAGTTTCAACTGGTCAGTGGTACAGACCGGAAAACTCAAGGCTTTCATGTGGTGAAAACTGAGTACTACTTCCATGACTGGCTTCCCATATTACTCACATCTTGGATAGTTTACTACAACTCAAGCTCCTCCCTGCCTTCAAGTGGAAGCTGACTTGCAAAGTAGGCAGAGAAAGCACCAGAAACAGTCAGGCTCCATCTGCATTTAAATCCCTGCCTGGTCCATGTGTGCTATATGACTTTGAGCAAGATATTTACCCTTTCTGAGTCCCAGTTTTCCCACTAATAAAACAGAGAGATGAATATTTTCTTGGCAAGTCTGCTGGAAAGATTGGAAGATAATGTATGCAAAGGATCTATCTCAAACAATGCCTGCTTCATAGTATTCAATAACAGAAGCTGCTAGAATTACGCCCATGCCCATTCCCTTGTCTTCATGTTCTCTCTCCTTTTCTGTCCTGAATAAAGTAAGGCAAGAACCCAAGTACCATATGATAATGTCTCAGGTATTGTCAATGCCTATTTGCTTTTGGAGACGTCTGCAACCTCCAGTTCAAAATCGCACCTTGATGAGTCCTGGGTAACCTCTGCCTTATAGATAACAAACGAGTTCCTGAAATCTTATAAGACCAGAATCATCTTCAGCTTGTTTTATAGAATCTAGTCATTGTATGTACTATTCTCCAACAAATAAAACAACAATTTTACAAAGACCAAGTCCAAGAGTTGTAGAATACCCACTACTCTAACAGGAGGAATCCACACAGCCCCCACAATTCCACAATGACCTAGTGTATGGGAATTCTGAGGACCCAGAGAATGTGAGCAACCCAACTGGAATCAGCCTGCAAAGCAGTGTAGAATCTGAGGATGGTCAGCCATATCACTTGTCAGGTTCTCCTTGATATACACTGTGCGAGGGCAATCATCCCCTCACAAGTGACAGAAGACATCATTTTGAAAACCCCAATCAGTTCAAGACTCACTCAACCTACTGTCTGTCTGGAGTACCACAATAAATTCTAATTCACCTCGGAGGACATTCTGTTTGTAGAGAATCTTAAGTAAATTCAAAAATATTCTAAAGAAGGAGAGATCACCTCACTGTACCTCAATCAAAACAAGGAAATCATTCCAGTAGAAGAGTAACTATTGTACTTCAAAACCCAGATTTGTTATGTGTATGGGTGTGTGTTTTTTCAATAGATGAAGCTGACAAGGGAAAAAGACCCTTTACCGACAAAAAGATGTATACAAGAACCAGGTGTGCTCAATAATCTGAAGTCAAGTCAGCAGTACTCCACAGGGCCTCACATGGTACTTGGCACACAGGAAAACTCAATAAATATTAGATGAATGAATTATACAATTCAGAAAACATATCTTCTGGTTGTCAGATGAATGAACTTAAATGTCTAAAAAGCAAACTCATTCGTAGACACACACGTACACAAAAGACCAGCTAAGAAATTAAATTTTTTTTCAAAAAGTGAAAGCAAAATGTAAGCTAATCACAGAAAAGTTCAAAATTCAAGAATATAAAAGTGAACCACCTTAATAAATAGACAATTTATATAACTTGCAACACTGGAACTTTTTAACATTTGTAGCTACCATAAATATATCCTTGATGCTTGTGATTAGAACATTAAGTTGAATTGCCAACTTTTGTGAACTCATAGCTTAAAACATACTGGCGGAGAGTTCTACATAACACATGGATTGGGTTGTATACATGTTATCAAAGGGTTAATATTAGAAACAGTATTGACTAGTTTCATACTGGTTGCTAAGCAACATTTCTTCCTTCCCCCAATGGTCTGAGAGAGAGGATAAAAAAAGGGCAGAAAATGAGAAATGTTGGAAAAATAGGAAAGTGAAATTCAATGGATCATAAGGTACAATTTGTAAAAAGAGTAAAAGAGGAAATAATTCTTGCAGGATGTACTAAGACATCAGTTGCTTTATGACATCACAAGAGTAACACATTGAGCCTCCGGCTCCAAAGATAGAGTGGAAGATGAATGTCCCCTAATCCCAGCATCATGCTGCTCATGTTCAGTTCACACTTAGCTGGAAATGCATGGGGTCCATGGATGACAGCAGCTGACCTGCATGACAGAAGGTTATCCCCACCCACCCACCCCCCAAATCTATCAAGTCCAGGAGGCCCAACGAAACCTTACCCACTGTAATTCATTGTCCCATTCCTTAAAGGGCCTTTTGTTCCCTTCATATCTGAAAGACCTCTGGTAAGTGATTCACATACTCAGCAACACTGATCGAGTGCTCCCTATGTGCCAGGCACGGGGCTGGGTGCTGGCAGGGGCCGGACAGAGCCCTTGACTGATCACTCGCCAGTGTGCTTGATCCCTTTGGTCACCATCTCAGCATTCCATCTTTGCCGGGATCCTATGACAGAGCAATTTTAAAACCTTACAGAATAACCTAGGACATGTACCAAGACAGGCCGACGAGGCTGCTGAACTGTTTCCTACCTTTAGTCTCCATCACTAATTACTCCTTTGAGTGAAAACCTCAAGCCCATGCTGATAGCAGGGGAGGTTGTGCATCTGTGGGTGCAGGGGGGTATCTGAGAAACAGCTGAACCTTCTGCTCAATTTTGCTGTGAACCTGAAAGTGCTCTTAAAAATAAAGTCTATTAAAAAATGAGAGAGAAAAGTAAATTATTGAGAAAATGAAACAAAACCTCAAACCAGCAAGCCCATTCTAAAAGGAATGACCCAGAGGAGGTACCATATTCATCTATTAATATCTACTGTCATAGATTCTTTCATTATATTTAAAACTGTCACCTGCTGTGTCCTGCAGAAACATGGATGCTGGACAGGTTCTGACAATGAAGAAAGGCTTAGGAACTGGCTGGCACATATAGACTAACAGTAAGGTGTGTGGAGGAAGAAGCATAGGGAGGAGGAAGAATCAGAGGGTCCCAGTAGGGATGGGAGAAGGAAGGTGTCCTGGACATCCAAAGGGTGATGGGGAAAAGCAAGGAAAGTGCTTCAAAAAGAAGATGAACAAGAGACTTTTATCAGCAGGGGCTTTGACACTGGTCACATGCTGACACAGGATGCTGGGTAACTTACTTAACCTATCCTGGACTAACTTTCTCCATCTATAGAACAGAAAAAAACTTAGCTTGTAGTGTTAGCAAAATTAAAAGGATATATTTAAATCATACCCCATGGTACCTGGCACACAGCAAATGTTCAATAAACTCTAATCAATGTTATTATCATATATGGAACCACTTTAAACATAGAGTACTAGTTTTAACTGTTAATAAAACTGTTATTTATAGCTGTGACTAAGAATTGGTCCTGGTTAACTGCCAACCTCATTTCTCTAAGCAAGTGCTTCCCTAAGTTCAGTCATGCGTGTACCACTCACATAATTTCTGCTCTACCCACGTCATCTCTTGTAATCATTATTATTAATTATAATAGTAGTAGTACAAATGACAATAACAACAGCAATAATAACAATGACTAATGTTCATGGGTTACTTATCACATGTTTGGCAGTATTCTAAGAGCTTAACTAGTAAAGTACTAACCTCTTTGATCCTTACAACAACTCTATAAGGTAGGGACTATTACTAATGCCATTTTACAGATAAGCAAACTGAGACATGGAAAGTCCAAGGTCAATTGGTCAATAAGTGGCAGATTACAGATTCATACTTAGCCATTCTGGTCTCAGGACTCACTCTTAGTCATAGCACATACAACCTGGCTCATCTCTGTATGCCTGTATTTATTTAATTTTTTAAAAACTGATTCACTTATATTTAGACTTAAAGAAAAACACTATCCTGAACCCAGGGGTTTGAGACCAGCCAGGGCAACTTGGCGAGACCTCATCTCTACAAAAAAAATTTAAAAATTAGCCGGGCATGGTGATGCAAACCTGTAGTTCCAGCTACTTGGAAGACTGAGGCAAAAGGATCACCTGAGCCCAGCAGATTGAAGCTGTGGTGACCGTGAGCATACCACTGCACTCCAGGCTGGGCAACAGAGTGAGACTCTAACTCAAAAAGAAAAGAAAAGAAAAACATTATATCATACTATGTAATAGCTGAGAAATTCTGGTTTTGATATGCTAATGATAATGCTGCATGCAAAAAATAATTACAAGATTATTCAAATAAAAAATGTCCTCGTGCCACCTAAAATTATCAACAAAACAAACTTCTTTAATACTTTTTTATGCACCTGGGAATTCCTTTAACCACAGGCTGTAAAACCACAGGACAATATAAACACCTCAATAGTAGCTGCCTACTACTACAGTCATTCTCCACTTTCTCCTCTGTAACAGAACCTGGATTTCTATCTGGCATGTGGCTGCCAAGCTGAGAGATTACATTTTCCTTTCAGCTAGCTGTGGCTTGTGACTTAGCTATGGCCAATGAGAAATAAAAGAATGTCTTACGTGGGACTTGTTGGAAGTTTCCTTAAGAGGTAATGAGCCTGCTCTTTGTTCCTTCCTCCTCCTTGCTTCTTGGAATGAGCACATAATGATGAGAATGCAAACTGCCATCTTGAATTATGAGAAAATACACTAAAAATGTCAGAGCTACAAAGAGAAGGAACCAAGGTCCCTCATGACACCATGAAACAATCACATCAACCCTGCAGTACTTCATACTTCATACTTCTCTTATATGGGGGAGAAATAAATCTCTACAATGGTATGCCACTGTTAATTCGAGATTTTCTGTTACATGCAGCTGAATCTCATTCTAATGAATACACCATCCATCTCTTGGGCCAGCATCCCTTTCCTTTCCAAATAACACACAAATGAAAAAAAAACCTCATCTAGAGAATGTCCCATAAGTAGTACTCAATGAACAGAACAGTCACTTATGTGCTCATTTATGAACCATTCTTCTTCAAATGCTTGATATGTAGTATTCTATTTAATTTTCTCAAGAAACTTATGAGACAGGAACCATTATAACTACATCTATACAGATGTGGAAACAGGCACAGAGAGGTTAAGTTCCTTGTACAAGGTCATACAACAAATAAGTGGCAGAGCCAGAACTCAAATCCAACAGTGTAACACCAAAGGGTGAATTCTCAACCCTAACGTTCTCACCCCCCAATCAAACAGGCATTACACCTGGACTGCCAGAGGGGCTGGCTTAACAGCAGCTCAAAATGCTTCCCCATCAGAGTCCCCTGGGTAATTCCCTGAAGGCTGAAATGACTTTAGCTTCTCTAGGAATCATCCTGGGGCCCCAGCGAACTCTTTTTGTCATCATATTCACACTACATTTTAAATAGGATCAAACACAAATCTGATTTTAAGCCAAAATGTTTGTTTATTGATTTTTTTTGTAGGTAAAAGAAAGATATTTTAAAGGATGTCCAAAAGGAATATTCAGAAAACCTTTGTTCCTGCCCCCTGGAATTCCACTCAGTTACCCAGATGCCCTGGACAGAGGGGGACAAGTGCGCCCCACCACAGTCACCACGGAGTTAATTCGTATTTCCCAGGCCTGGCACATGTTCAGTCAAAAACCTGGCTGAGTGCCTGTTGTTTACTGAAGCTGTGGAAGAAGCATCTGCAACATTACGAAAAGCATATTGTAAAAGGCAACACATGCAAATTAAACCTCTTGAGCTATGAGTAAATTGCTGGAAAAATTTATAACTCATTTAATAAAACTTGAAGTAAATACATAGCCTGGCTTCCAGGGAAAACAAAATATTTCCCACAATTCTCTCCTCTTTAAAAAAGAAAAGAACCCCCCCCAAAAAAAGCATCAAAACAAAAAGAAAAAGACCATCAAGCTCTATCTTGTATAAAATATAAATAGCAGCTGTTGTGAAGAGCAAAACCCATTTGAGGTTATAGGGCATTTCACATAGGCAGCACCACACCCTCTGCTCTAGGAGGTATTTGACAATGCCCAGGCCTAAGACATTTCCACAATAATCCGTGATTGTGTTCACCCAGCAAGGCTCTACTGAGCATCTCCTATTTATTAATTCAACCAACAAGTATTTATTCAGTGTCTACCAGAGAGGCACTCTCTAATGTGGTGATTAGAAACACATGCTCTGGAGCCCTACTGCCTGGCCTTGAATCCAGGCTCCATCACTCAGCTGTATGACCTTGGGTTCTTGTGGTTGTACACCCTATGTGCCTTAGTTTCCTCATCTGCAAAATAGGAATAATAATAATAATATCCACATCCTACAGTCACTGTAAAAACTGAATGGGCTAATATATGTGATGTGCTTAGACCAATGCCTGGCAAATAGTAGTCCTTTAACAAATATTAACTGCCTACTATTTCTTAGCTGGTATTATATAAGGTCTAACCCCTCTGCAAGGGGCATAGGGTACAGGTGCGAACAAGGTACATGAAGGCTCGGGCTCATGGAGTTCATATTCTACTGGGGGTGGACAGACAAATGAATACACAATGCTTTTTAAGAAAATAATAGGTGCTCTGAAGAAAGTAAAACAGAGCGATGGAATAGAGTGAGACATCCAGTTAGGAGCAGGGCTCTATCAGTTATGGTTCACAAAGAAAGTCTCTCTGAGGAGGTGATATTTGAGCTGAGACCTAAATGATAAGGGGGAACCAACTTAACCAATGTTCCACACAAAAGGAATACCTTGTTCAAGATTCTGACACTAATATAAGTAAATAAATAAATGAGTTTGCTATCTTTGAGTGACCACACAAGGCCAACGGGACTGTTGTGTACAGAGTAGAGACAGGCCCACAGGATGAAGTGGGACAGTTTGGGAGGGCAGACCATACCAGGTCTTGAAGGCCACAGAAGGATTCTGGATTTTACACCAAGTGCAACAGGTAATTGCTGGACAGATTTCAACTAGCGAGTGACAGGATCTAATTGACAATTTGAAAGTCCACTCTGGCTTCCAAGTGGCGAATGGATTATAGGACAAAAAGAGGAGAAGGGAGAGAGCAATTTGGAAGTACCACTGTTGTCCTGGTAAGATAGGATGTTGGCTGGGCCCAGCATGGTAATGGAAGAGATTAAGGAAGTATTTTAGAACTAGAGCAGACAGGAACTTATGATGCATTGGATACAGGGGTAAAGGAAAGAAAGAAAGAAAAAATGACCTCCTGTTTAGAGAGGCCTAGTATGTGCATCGGCCTGTGACGGACATTATAGAACACTGAGCAGACATAGTTTCTATTCTAAAAGAGCTTTAGATATAGTTGGTCACAGCAGCCTAACACACATGAAATAGGACCAACAGAAGATGTGTTAGGAATGCCTAAGTGTATGGTTCAGAGTCCAAGACTCAAAGAAAGGAGAGAATGTGACTGGCGGTTTTGCTACTGGAAAGCCACCAAAAATGGGGAACTCAATTTGGCCTTGAAGGACTGGCATTCCATAGAGAGAGGGGTCACATGAGCACACACGTGGAGGAGGAAAGCACAGCATGGTGCACTCCAAAGAAGCAAGGCATGTCACTGCACAGAGATGATGGCTTCCCTCCAATCCACTGATGTTTTACTGACTGATCTTCTGGTGCCGAAGGAGAGTAGGAGGGAGGTAATGACCTCATTCCTATTCGGTTATCCTTGTTTCCACTCTTCGGAGAAGGATCAGGAAGTCCTTGGAAACAACTGTCAATGTAGAGACAGGAGTGTGGAGCAGTGAGACAGTGACTAAGATCCCAGGGCCATCTGTCAGATAGGCCTGAGTTCAAACCTCAGCTTGATCATTAATTACCTGTGGCCTCAGACAAGTTACCTACCTTCTCTAGTCCTCAGTGTCCATAAAATGGGATAATAATGGTACAACACCTACATGCAGGATTCAGTGAAATAACACCCCTAAAGAGCTTAACACAATGCCCACCTAGGATTAAAGTTCTCAGTCATTTCCATTTAAAGAAAAGATGCTTCCTTCCACAGCATCCTGTAGCTCTTCTGTCATAGCTTGTACTTGATGGTTATTGCCCATTAAAGCATCAGTCTTTGTCACTAGTTTTTAAATACACAAGTGAACTGTTTTGGGGTAGCTCATCAATATCAGCAGCAAACATGATGCCTTGCATTAATCCTCCTCCTCATCATCATAATATTGCAATTATTATTACTTATGGCAGTCAATATTTAGTAAACGCTTACATTGTGCCAGGCATTACACTAAGCATATTACAAGCATTAAATGTTAGGGGGCAGGATGGTGGATAGAAGTATGAAATACTTCATTTTGAATCTCTGCTTCAGCGCTAACCACCGGCTTGACCTTTGGCAACTCACGTAACCTTTCTACAACTCAATTTCCTCAACAGTAAAATGGGAGGAAAAAATACTTATCTCACTGAGTTATTGTGAGGATTAAGTTAATGAATGTGATGCTCTCAGAACGGGAGAGGCCCTCAGTAAAGGCTACGAAGTGTTAGTTATAATTATCAATAACAACAACCCTATTAGTTAGGCGCTGCTGTCATCCCCATTTTACATATAAAGAAACAAGGGCACAGAGAAGTTCAGCTATCTCCCCAATGGCCACATGTTTACTAAGAGGTAGAGTCAGGATTTGTACTCAAGCAGTTTAACTGTACAAACCAAACACCTAACAACTTTGTTTTGGAGGTATTGAGCATCACGCTTTACTGGGCCTGAATGCCTAGGAGTCATGGGCAGAGTCAAGCTCAGCAAGGCGTGTTTTCGGGCTCCCCTCCATGTTGACCTCAGGGAACAGTTAGGGGGATCCAGGACACACTCAAGGGCAGGGAAGATCTATATCTTCAGGGGAAATTAACAGAAGACAGAAGAAGAAAACTGGGGGTAATGGTATACCACAGATAAAAAAAAGAAGCAAAATCGCCGGGCTCAGTGGCTCAGCCTGTAATCCCAACAATTTGGGAGGCCAGGGTGAGTGTAATCCCAACAATTTGGGAGGCCAGGGTGAGTGGACTGTCTGAGCCTGTGGGTTTGAGACCAGCCCAGTAAACTCGGCGAGACCTTGTCTCTACAATAAATCAAAAATTAGCCATGGTAGCACACACCTATGGTTCGGCTACTTGGAAAGCTGAGGCAGAAAGATCACCAGAGCCCAGCAGGTCGATGCTGGGGTGGCCATGAGCATGCCACTGCACTTCAGCCTGGGTGACAGAGTGAGACTACATCTCAAACAAACAAAGAAGCAAAACTGGCCCCTTTAAAAATGAAACATTTGTTGTTCATAGTTTTGCCAACATCTATAAAGCAACCACTGAGACTGTTCAAACCATGTGCCAAGCCCTGGCAGGACAGTTCAGACTGGTAGATAAGTTAGGCTCCATCAAAAATGTATATAAAGCACACATGACCATGCATTTTGGGGTCCCCTTTACAGGTTTCTTTCAATTATAAAACCCTTCCCTTTGGTTGCAAGTGCCTTATCTACACACCTCCTGGGATACTTCTGACACCCACACAGTCATGGTACTATAATTATTCATCTTCTTAATCCAGGTGCCATAATACCACACAAAGGACAAGGACACAGGCCTCACTTGTCCAGCAGGTCATTATGATTTTCATGTCTCCCTGCACAGTGAAAAAAAGACAGTTATGGCATATGAGAATCACATATGGCTTAAGGCCTTGGGGCAACAGTGTCACATAGTCTTGAGTTTGAATCCCAGCTCTGTCACTTACTTGCTGCATGGCCTTAGGCAAGTTACTTAAGTTATTTAATGGGTCTGAGCCTCGGATGCCTAATTGCTAAAATGGGATGAAAAACAGCACCTACTGCAGGGCTATTGGAAAATGGAGAAAGGATATAAAACAGGGCCTAGAACATAAGAACTCATAAATGGGAGGAGCTGCTGCTGCTGTAATTGTTGTTGCTTAAGTGGTTTCGTCCTAAAAGGACTAACTCCCAATACAGTATTATCATCCCCCATGTAACACCAGGCTACAGGAAGTCAACACTATCTTCACTGGAACTGACGGACACAATGCTCCAGGAAGCCCCAGCCCCAGTTCCAGCCCTTGTGTGCCTATTTGTGAGGGCTACAGATGGCAGTGGAGGAGGCCTGGAGATCTTGGCACAGGGGAACTTTATAAACTCCTGACAATTCTTCTAAGAATAAAGGCAGAAGATGACAACTTCTGACGCACACTGCTCCAGGCCTCTCTCCGATCTCTCATGTATTTGGACATCCCTCAGGCCCATCAGAATCCTGAGACTGCTGTCTGCTGACTGACAACAGAAAGAGAAATTTAGAGGTGTGAGTGAAATGACAGAGCTGTCACGGCTGCCTCTGAAACGACTCTTTTCTTAAAGAAAAGAAAGATAACAGTAAAAAAAAAAGACTCCTCAGACAGCTGCAATACCCTGTCACAGTTACTGGCAGAGGTTTTTTGTTTTGTTTTTCAGACAAGCTTCAGTTGAGTTTAAAAAAATAAGAAGGGGGAAATAATCACCCCAAATTTTAATCTCAGTCCTTCAAATGAATAGGATAGAATTTGGGGACAAGTTTCTTCCTTTGGACCCAAGAGAGGAAAATGTCAGCTAGGTAGTTTTCCTTGGGGAAAAGAAGAGTTTTTCCCACCCATTAAAAAAAAAAACATTCACAGAAAATAAAATCCCAAACTCTGAAACTCAGATTCTGAAGTCCCTTTCCCTTCTTTGGTTGGGACCAGTTCATGAACCCAGATCTTAATTGTTAGGTGAACTTACAGCCAACTAGTATCATATTAGTCATAGTGATCAGCCCTGAGCGGCTATGATTCCAGCACACTGGAGTCTTGTGTTTGTCAAACACTCAGAAAGCATCTGAGGCAAGATGTCCAAGAGCCAGATCTCACTCCCCATTCCTTGCCAGCCAATATTTCCTCCAGTGTCAGTAGTTTTAAATATCTTGTTTCTTTCTTTGACATTCAAAATATGAAAAACTGACCATTTGGAGGGTTTTCTTTAAAACAAACCACTCTCCAGACAGAAATGCACAGGCTGACTCTATATCCGGCATCCCTTTAGCAACAGAGACATGGCTGGCCAAGAAGATCACGTTTCAAAGGCTTCCATTTCACTGGGTTTTCGGAGAGCTCTAACCATGAGAAGAAACAGATTCCCAATCTCACCCACAGGTCAAGCACAGCCAGAAAGGAATGCCTTTATTAAGATAATGCCTTGGAAAATCCAAAAATTCTAGCAGCAACTAAAAGAACAGATCATAATAGGTGGAAGGAAATTGCAGTTTGAGTATTTTTCCAAGAGTCCAGGAGGGCCAGAATAAGAAACCTCATCTCTGCTTGTAAAACACTCGGAGAGAACCACAAACCTACACTGAATTGCTGATTGATGTAACACTTGGATTAGAAATACACTGCATGAAATACAATTTCCAGAGAGGAAAAGGAAGTTCTTGATGAGCCTGGTGAAAGAGTGATAAAAGCTTCACTCAAGGCTTCCACTTTAGTATCAGATGGTGGGAAACTGTCACTGAAACAACCCAACTGAGTCCATTAGCCATTCATCGGTAAGCACTACATAAACCCTTAACACCTCAGCTAACAGAAGGCTCCATAATCACCCTGCTTTCCTGCTGGGAAAAGAGAAAAGGGAAAGCAGAGATGAGGAGGCTGTCTAAAACCACACCAAGAACAAATGACATTCGTCTATCAAGATGAAAAAAGAAGAAAAGGGGAGAGGAAAGAAAGAAGAAAATAGACCAACGTGAATTTCTTCTCCTTTCCATGAATATCTTTACCTGGTAGTACTGACTCAGGGGGCAACTGAGAAACTACCCACTATGAAAGACAGCGATGGAAATAGTACTGGACCAGGAGTGAAAAGACTGCATCTTGGTTTTGCTCTTTACTATCTATGTGACTTTGGGCATGCTGTTCAGACTTGGGGTCCCAGCTCTAGACCCAGGACATTAACTAGGGCTCTTCCCACCTTTTCAGGTAATTTAGAATATCCGATATAACAGTGGCTATGAAAGTATTCTCAAGAGTTTGACACACGAACAAATAGATGG